>CM057483.1:78668298-81168298 GCA_030035585.1 Dugong dugon
CACTGATTTGTTTCCTGTTTGCTGTTAAGGCTAGCTGGATTCTGTAAAGGCTGGAGTGAGGAGGTTAGGGGCCCAGAGTCAGGAAGATGCTTGTCTAAATTTTAGTCAAGCTGAAAAGAATGTTAAGGATGTTTTGTTCACTGTCCACCATTATGGTGGTGGTCCAATTGCTAAATATTTTATTAGAGATGCTCTGGAAAGCATACTGGTAAAGGGGAATGCATTGTAGGTGTAATGATTCAGGTATTTGAAAAATATGAGCAAAATAAAGACAGAAAAGGTGGCTGACTCCTGCTAAGTTGTATCTATGACTGTAAGCTAAATAATGGGAAACTGACAGGTATCAATGTAAAATTAAAAATGAAACGTGACAGAACCATAAGGCCTCTTTGGTAGTTTACAAGGAGACCCTTACCTCCTGCAATAAAAGGGCAGACAACCAAGAAACAAACAGAAGATTTAGTAGAGTTGCTGAGCACCCGGACTATTTAAAACCTTAGTCAAGTAAGGTCTGCTATGCTAAATTAGCACTAGGGTTGGGAAAACCTGGGACCCTGAAACAGGATGGGGACATTAAAATATAACCTCAGCAGATCTCTCTGAACCATTAGATATTGCAGAGGTGGTACACGTTTCTCTAGTAATAGGTAACGCTTTCCCCCGTTGGAAGACTACAAAGGCCCATCTCTTGCAAGGCAAGAGGTGCACCACTCCACTCAGGAACTGTCCCCACCTCCTTTCCTATCTGTTAGTATGATAATAAGAATTAAATTCCAAAATAAACCAGGTGGAAAATGCTGACCCTGATAGGAAAATATTGTATGCTGAAGAAGCTTCAGGAATTAGCTAGCATGTACCAGCAAGAGCAAGGAGAATATCACTGGCATTAAATTGTGAAGGTGCTTGATTAACGGTACTTTAATTTAAGATACGATAAGCCAGAGTTCATTGAATTAAAAATGTGTATGATTTCAGAATACATGATTTAACACCTGGAGAGGACTCTAGTTTATGGGGAAAACTCTCAGATGACGTGGCTCTTAGAAACCTTGAGAGAGAAATGGCCAAATCCAAGTGGAGTTGTTCAAACTTCCATAACAAACAATGGAGGAAGAGTAAAGATGCTGAGAGAAGTGGGTATGCTGGAAGACCCACCAGAGGATTATCTTTCACAGGAGGTCCCAGGGGCCATGATATTCACCAAGGCTATCATGAATGAGCTGATGAAAGGATCATCAGTATCACTAAGAAATTTGTTGGGAAAATTTGCATGGCAATACTGAGAGTAAGAGAGGTAGTCATAGAGCTAAGTTTATTAATATTCATGGGGATGACAGGGCCCTTAAATAATAGCAGCCAGGTTAACTACCAGAAGTCAAGAGGCCACAATTACCTTAATAACGTCCAAGGTTGGTAAGGCAGCCATGGAGACATGGCCAGCAGGGCATTTTGGAGATGGTTTATAAAGCATGGCATGGTTAGGGACAAAATGAGAGTGCAAACAATAGTGTTTGCTATGGCAGAATATAAGGCTGACGATGATTACCCCAATCAAAAGTCATGAGCCATTGTTCAGTTTTGGGACCTGAGTTAATTTGCAGATGCAGAACCCATTTACAGAAGGAGTAATAAATGGGATCCTGGGTCAAATCTAGCTTACAGTGTGCCTGCTAGGTCCAAAGACACATCTCATGGTCATTTCCCCAGTCTTTAAGTGTTTAATTGGAATTTATATACTTGCAGTTGGAATAACCCTCACACTGAGTCCTTGGTCTGTGGGGTTGAAGCCCTAACAGTGGGGAAAGTTAAGTGGAAAGCTTGGAATCTGCAAAAGTAGTAAATAAAAATGTAAATTTCATCCCCAGGGAGATGGCAAAGATTAGTACCAACATTAAAAGGATAAAAGAATGCAGGAGTGTTGGTCCCTATCATATTGCCATTTAATTTTTCAGTCTGGTCCCTGCATAATGGGTGGATCCTGGAGAATGACTGAAGACTACTAGCAGCTCAGCCAAGAAGTAACCCAAATCACAGCTGCTGGTATTATTGCTAGAGCAGATTGATAAGTATTAAGGTGCAGCTGAGCAAGGTGGTATTGATATAGCAAATGAGTTATTTTCATTATCAGTCAGTAAAGATAATTAGAAACAGTTTACATCCATGTGGCTAGTCAACAATATTCATCTACATATTTGCCTCTGGGTTATGTCAGCTCTCCCATCCTCTGTCATAATATGGTTCAAAGAGATCAGGACCACTCAGGCATCCCACAGATCCACCCATTGACACCATACATCAGTGACATCATGCTAATTGGGCAGGATGAGCAAGAGATGGCTAGTATACAGGAGGCTTTGGTAAGACAAATGCATTTTAGAGAATGAGAAATAAATCCCATGAATATTCAGAAACCTGGCCACTTCATTAAAGTTTTTAGTGGTGTACTTATGGGGGGCATGCATAGATATCCCTCCAAAATGAAAGACAACTTATTGCATCTTACATCTCTTACTACAAAGAAGGAGGCACAGCACCTAGTAGAACTTTTTGGGTTCTGATAGCTACATCTGCCACTTAGAAGTACTTTGTTTCTCAAGCTGCCCTTGGAAATCTTTTGTTCAGATCTTTTACTTCATCATATCTTCCTTTCACTTTAGCTAGTCTATGTTCTAGAGCAACTTTCAGAGCCTCTTCTGACATCCATTTTAGTCTTTCTTTCTTTCCTGTCTTTTTCATGACCTTTTGCTTTCTTCATGTATGATGTAATCCCACAATGTTTCTAGTCTTCAGTCACTAGGGTTCAACGTGTCAAATTTACTCTTGAAGTGGTCTCTAAATTCAGGTGGGGTATACTCAAGGTCGTACTTTGGCTCTTTTAGGCTTGTTTTAATTTTCTTCAGTTTCAACTTGAACTTGCATACAAGCAACTGATGGTCTGTTCCACAGTATGACCCTAGCCTTTTTCTGACTGATGATATTGAGCTTCTCCATTGTCTCTTTCCACAGATGTAGTCTATTTGATTCCTGTGTATTCCATCTGGCGAGGTCCACGTGTATAGTTACCACACATGTTGTTGAAAAAAGGTATTTGCAATGAAGAAGTCGTTGGTCTTGCAAAATCCTATCATGTGATCTCTGGTGTCATTTTTATCACCAAGGCCATGTTTTCCAACTACAAATCCTTCTTCTTTGTTCCCAACTTTTGCATTCCATTCACCAGTAATTATCAATGCATCCTGATTGCATGTTTGATCAATTTCAGACTGCAGAAGTTGGTAAAAATCTTCAATTACTTCATCTGTGGCATTAGTGGTTGGTGCATAAATTTGAATAATAGTTATATTAACTGGTCTTCCTTGTAGGCGTATGGATATTATCCTATCACTGACAGCGTTGTACTTCAGGATAGATCTCGAAATGTTCTTTTTGACAATGAATATCATCATTCTTCTTCAATTTGTCACTCCCGGCATAGTAGGCCATATGATTGTTTGATTCAAAATGTCCAATACCAGTCCATTTCAGCTAAATAATGCCTAGGATATCAATATTTATGCATTCCATTTCATTTTTGATGACTCAATTTTCCTAGATTCCTATTTCTTACATTCCACGATATTCCGATTATTAAGGGATGTTTGCAACTGCTTCTTCTCCTTTTGAGTCGTGCCACATCAGCAAATGAAAGTCTTGAAAGTTATTCCATCCATGTTATTAATGTAGACCCTACTTTGAGGAGGCAGCTCTTTCCCAGTTGTATTTTGAGTGTCTTCCATCCGGAGGGGCTCATCTTCCAGAACTATACTAGACAATGTTCCACCACTATTCATAGGTTTTTCACTAGCCCATTTTTTTTCAGAAGTAGATCTCCAGGTCCTTCTTCCTAGTCTGTCTTAGTCTGGAAACTCCACTGAAACCTGCCGACCATGAGTGACCCTGCTGGTATTTGAAACAGTGGTGGCATAGCTTCCAGCATCACAGCAACACAGAAGCCACCACAGTATGACAAACTGACAGATAAGTTATGGATATATATATATCCATATATATCCATATATATATATATATATATATATCAGACTAATTAAAAACTTGAAAACATAAATAAAACATCAATAGCTGATGTTTTTGTGTGCTTACTATGACCAAGGCATTATTCCAAGTGATTTACATGAATTCATTCATTTAATCCTCAGGACCCTATGAGGTAGGCTTTAATCCTCATTTTATCAATGAGGAAAGTAAGATTCACTAACTGGCCTGAGGTTATATAGCTAATGAGTTGTGGAGTTAAAACCGAAATCCGTATGGTCTTACTCCAAAACCTAAGCTCTTAACCACCATACTATAAGACGATAGAATGCTGCTTTTCTCCTCTTCTCTATATCATTATTACTTGTGTATATTTGAAATTTGTTGTGGTCATCAATTTCTAAAAGAGAAGAGGTAATTTCCCTAACTAGAAGCTTTATGTTTTTGTACTTCAGGTTAACAGATTTGGATATTAATCTTAATCTTTCATTCATAACTAGGGTAATAATGTAATATCTTAACATTCAAACTGGGAAAATTTTAAGAGTAAAATGAAGTTCTGTTAATAATTACTCCAGAACAACAGGTGTAACCTGGGAATGTCATAAGAAAGAGAGATGCATAATCACCTTTTATATCACATTGTCATCATTAATCTTTTTGTTTAATAGTGTAGTGACTACCCATTAATTCACCACACAAACCAAGAACTAAAATAATATCAATGTCTTACATCTACCTATATGATCCTTCCCTATCTTCTTGTCCCACTGTCTGCTCCCCACAAGAGATAGCCTGTATTATACGTCATATTTATTATTCCCTGACTCTGTGTGTGTGTGTATTCTTTGACTATACGAGTACTACTTTTTCATTTTTGATATACTGTTGTTAGATGATGTATCCCTTGGGTCACATAGCGTAGTGTTAAATAAAATTTTGCAGAATGTATTTTTCCAAGTGGTGTTTTTATTTTACAGTCCTTTAGGGAATTGAGAATCAAGAATACCAACCTTTCTCATTGTTTCTTTTTATATTTTCCCCAAATTTATAAAAATTGGTAATTTCTTTCCCCCAAGCCCAACATAAAGTCATTGTCTCCTTTTCTGCCTCCCTCTCTCCCTCCCTTCCTTCCTTCATTCCTTTTGTAAGGTATTTTGAAACATCTTTATATAAGTGTCTCCATTTTTCATGGAATTGAACTAGCTTAATGGAACAACTTGTATCTACTTTTACACTTAGATATAAAGTGTTCAGAGAGTGAATTTGTTGGCATTATTAGGACCTGTGTTCAATTAATTTGTATACATTTTTTTACTATGAGTTTTCTCAACCCAGGCAACCATTCATCTGATTCCATTCTTTTTCATTTTCTTTAGGCTTTTGTTGTGCATCAAGCAGTGTATCAAATGCCTATAATTTATTTACTACTCAACTGAATGCCCCTGGCAATGGAAAAATAGTATAGATATCAACACAACTCATAAATAGCACTTTGCTTTTTATTTTCTCATTGAAGAGAGCTCCATAAAGCTTGATTTATCTGTTTCCCTAAAAAGTCTTACGTGTAGATTTTTTATACAGAGAAGTATTTTGGATTTCCCTTCCTGTAAAAGAAAAAAAAAATGAATTGACTCTCCTTTTAAAAATTCACAAATGCCTTTCCTTAATATTTGAAATATCAAGCATTTTTCTGTTTTTGTTCATATAGTATATAGTTTTTGCATTCTGTTCAACTCCTCTTCTACTATAACATTTTTTCTAAACATATTTATATCATGGAGCTTATTAGGCTAAGAATATGCATTCTAAGATTTTCAAATTGGGTTTAAAATGTTAATATACACCATCACTTACCATATGAAGTTTTTGATGCTGCAACTGTAATAATTACATTTCTCTAACTGGAAGACAGGTGGTAAAGAACTTTCATGAGAAAATTATTTGAAATATGAAATACCAAAAAATTAAATAAAATTAGGAAATAAACTTCTATAATATTTTTAAGTGTACTATACTGAGGTATAATTTACATACAATAAAATGCATTCACAATAGGTTTTAATGCAACAAACTTGACAATTATGTACAGCTATGTAACCACTACCCTTCCTACCTCTTTGCAGTTAATCAACTACACCATCCAACCCAGGAAACTACTCATCTGATTTCTATTAGTATTGGTTATTTTAACTCTTCTAGAATATCATATAAAGGTAATCATACCATATGTACTATTTGGCTCCTGGCTTCTCTCACTCAATACCATATTTTGAAGATTCACCCATGTTGTTGCATGTACCAGTAGTTTATTCTTTTTTAACTATTAAGTAGTATTTAACTGTATAAAAATATAACGTTTAAAAAATCCTGTTGATATACATATGGCTTGTTTCCAACATTTGTTTATCAAACCTGCTATGAACATTCATGTACAAGTCTTCTTGTAGGCATATATTTCATTTCTCTTGGGTAAATAGTTAGGAGTGTAATTGCTGAGTTCTGTGCTAAGTATATGCTTACTTTATAAGAAACTGTCATTTTCTCATAATGCCTGAATACATTTACAATCCCCAAAGTAAAGTGTAAGCATTTCAGTTGTTCTGCACACTCTTCAGCACTTGGCATTTTCAGTCTGTTGAAACACAACTCTACTGTGTATGTAGCCATATATTATTTTGCTTTTAATTTGTATTTTTGTAGTGACAAGTTATGTTGTAAATCTTTTCATGTGCTTATTGGCAATTTGTATATCTTCTTTTGTGAAGTTTCAGATCAAATCTTCTGCCCGTTTTTAACTTGGTTGCTTGTATTTTATTATTGGGTTATAAGATTTTTTTTTTAAATATCCAGGATAAAAGTGCTTTGTAAAATATTTATTGTTATTATTTTCCCCCAATACATGAGCTCCATTTTTCTTTTTCTTTTTACTTTGTCTCTTTTTTTGATTGAGGTAAAATTCACATAATATCAATTAACCATTTCAAAGTGTACAATTCAGTGGCATTTAGGACATTCACAGTGTTGTACAACTAGTACCTCTAACTAGTTTCAAAATATTTTCATCATTCTAAAAGGAAACCCTGTGCCCATTAAGCAGTCAGTTCACATCTCCCTTTCCTTCCAACCCCTGGCAACCAGTAATCTGCTTTTTGTTTCAGTGGGTTTACCTATTTTAGATATTTCATATAAATGGAATCATATAATATACGACATTTTGCACCTGGCTTCTTTCGTGATGATTTTGAGATTCATCCACATTATAGCATGTATCAGTACTTTATAATTTTTATGGCTGAATAATATTACATTATATGAATATGCCCCATGTTGTTTATCCATTCATTGATGGGCATTTGAGTTGTTTCCACCTTTTGACTATTGAGGTTGCTATGAACATTCGTGTACAAGTATTTGAACACTTATTTTCAATTCTTTTGGGTATATACTTAGGAGTGGAATTGCTGAGTCATATGGTAATTCTATGTTTAATTTGTTGAGGAATTGCCAAACTTTTCCACAGCTGCCACATCATTTTACATTACCACCAGCAATGTACAAGGGTTTTAATTTTTCCACATCATTGCCAAAACTTCTTAATTTCCATTTATTTTATTACAGCCATCCTAGTGTGTATGAAGTGGTATCTCATTGTGGATTTCATTTGCATTTCCCGAATGACTAATGACTTTGAGCATCTTTTCATGTGCTTATTGGCCTTTTGTATATCTTTTTTGGTGAAATGTCTATCCAAGTTATTTGCCCATTGTTTGATTGGGTTGTCTGTCTTTTTGTTGCTGAGTTGTAGAAGTTCTTTATATATTCTGGATATTTAACCCTGATCATGTATATAGTTCCCAAATATGTTTTTCCCATTCTGTAGGTTGTATCTTCACTTTGTTGATAGTCATTGTATGAATAAAAATTTTTAGTTTGGATAAAGTCCACATTCTCTATTTTGTCTTTTGTTGCACATGTTTTTGTGGCATATCTTAGAGTGTGTTGTAAAAAACTAGGTCCCCAAGAATTGCATTTGTATTTTTTCTAAGAGTTTTATGGATTTCACTCTTATATTTATGTCCTTGATCCATTTTTTGTTTGTATTTTCATATGATGTAAGATATGGTTCCAGGTTCATTCTTTGCATATGGAAGTCCAGTTGTCCCAACACCATTTATTAAAGAGACTATTCTTTCTCCATTGAATGGACCTAGTGCCCTTGTCAAAAAATCAATTGACCATAGATTTATAGGTTGATTTCTGGGCCCTGAATCTATTTTATTGTCCTATATGTCTATCATTATAACAGTACCAGACTGTTTTGATTACTGTAGTTTTATAGCATCTTTTGAAATGGGAAAGTGTGAATTCTCCTTTGTTCTTCTTCAAGACTGTTTTGGCTATTTGGGGCCCCTTGCAGTTCTATATAAATTTAAGAATTGGCTTTCTATTTCTGGAAGAAGGCTGTTGGATTTTTGATAGATATTACATTCAATTTATAGATTGCTTTGGGTATTATTGACATCTTAAAAAATATTAAGTCTTCCAGTCCATGGACCCTTTTTGTTTATGTAGGTCTTTTATTTTTTTCAACAATGTTTTATAGGTTTTCACTTCCCCGATTAAATTAAATCCTAGGTATTTTATTCCTTTTGCTGGCATTGTAAGTGGAATTACTTTCTTAACTCTATTTTTAGATTTCTTATTGCTGGTGTATAGAAACTCAACTGATTTTTGAGTGTTGCCATTATACCCTGACGTTTTGCTGAATTTATTTATTAGCTCTAGTAGCTTTCTTGTGGATTCTTTGGGGTTTTCTATATATAGGATCATGTCATCTGCGTAAGGGAATAGTGTTACTTCTTCCTTCGTGATTTGAATACATTTTATTTATTTATTTTTTGCCTTACTACTCTGGCTAGGACTTCCAGTACAATCTTGAATAGCAGTGGTGAGAATGGGAATCCTTGTCTTGTTCTTGATCTTAAAGGGCATAATTTCAATCTTTCACCATTGAGTACGATGTCAGTTGTGGGTTTTCATCAATGTCCTTTATCAGATTGAGGAATATTTCTTTTTCTCCCAGGCTTTTTGAGTGTATTTATCATGAAAGCGTGGGTTTTGTCCAATTTCTACCCTACATGGGTTGAGAAAATCATGTGGTTCTTTTGTTATAGTAATGTAGTAGTGTAATACATTGATTTTCTAATTTTGAGTCACCATTGCAATTGTGGGATAAATCCCACTTGATCATGGTGTATAATCCTTTTGATATGCTTTTGGATTTGGTTTAATAGTATTTTGTTAAGGATTTTTACATATGTGCTCATCAGCAATATTGGTCTGTAGTTTTCCTTTCTTGAGGCTTTGATATCAGACTAATGCCAGTCTCATAAGATGACTCAGGAAGTGTTCTCGCCTGGTCTATTTTTGGAAGAGTTTAAGAAGAATTGGTTTTATTTCTATAAATATTTGGTCGAATTCTCCAATGAAGCCATCATGTCCAGGACTGTTTTTCTTGTTGCTGTTGGGAATGTTTTGATTACTGATTCCAACTCTTCACTTGTTATGGGTCTGTTGAGATTTTCTATTTCTTCTTGAGTCTATTTAGGTAGTTTATGTGTTTCTAGGAATTTGTCCATTTCATCTAAGTCATCAAATTTGTTGGTGTACAACTATTCACAACATTCTCTTTCTACCCTTTTTGTTTTTCTAGGGCTGGGTATAATGTTCCACTTTTATTAATGATTTTAGATATTTGCATCTTCTCTCTTTTTTCTTTGTTAGTCTAGTTAAAGTTTGTAAATTTTATTGATCTTTTCAAAAATCCAACTTCTGGTTTTGTTGATTCTCTCTATTGTCTTTCTACTCTCTATTTCATTTATATCTGCTCTGATCTTTGTTATTTCCTTCCTTCTGGTAGTTTTATGCTTAATTTGCTCTTCTTTTTCTAGTTCCTCAAGTTATAGAGTAAGGTTATTGACTTGAGATCCTTCTTATTTTTTAATGTAGGTATGTACCTCTATATATTTACCTCAGAGCATGTCTCCACTTCATTAAAGAGTTTTGGTATGTTGTGCTTTCATTTTAATTTGATTCTAAGTATTTTATGATTTCCTTCTTGATTTCTTACTTGACTCATTGGAGGTTGAATAGTGTCTTGTTTAATTTTCACATATTTGTATATTTATAGTTTTATTTTTGTTATTTATTTACAGTTACATACCACTGTGGTTGGAGAAAATACTTTGTATGTTTTTTTTTTTTAATTTAATGAGACTTTTGTGACATAGCATATGAGCCCTGGTGGTGCAGTGGTTAAGAGCTACAGCTTCTAACCAAAATGATGGCACTTTGAATCCACCAGCTACTCCTTGGAAACCCTATGGGGCAGTTTTACTCTATCCCATAGGGTCACTATGAGTGTTAATCGACTTGATGACAGTGGGTTTGGTTTGGTTTTATATGATCTATTCTGGAGAATAATCCATGTGCACTTGCAAAGAATGTCTATTCTGCTGTTGTTGGTTGTAGTTTTATATATATATATATATCTGTTAGGTCTAGTTGATTTAAATAAAAACAACACAAAAAACTTTTTGCCATCAAATTGATTCTGACTCATGGCAAGCTTATGTGTTACAGAATATAACTGCTCCATAGGGTTTTCTTGGCTATAATCTTTATATAAGCAGATTTGCAGGCTTTACTTCTGTGGTGCTGGTGTGCAGGTTGAAACTGTCAACCTTTAGGTTAAGCCAATCGCAAACCACTTGTGCCACCCAGGGACCTAGTTAGTTTATTTACAGTGTGCTCAAATCCTCTATTTCCTTATTGATCACCTTTCCAGATGTTCTTCCCATTATTGAAAGTGGTGCATTGAAGTATCCAACTGTTATTATATAACAGTTTACTTCTCCCTTCAACTCTGTCAGTGTCTTCTTCACATATTTTGGAGTTCTGGTGTTAGCTGCATATATATTTATAGTTGTTGTAATTTTGTAATGGATTGACACTTTCATCATTTTATAATGCCCTTTTTGTGTCTTACAACAGATTTTGACATACTGTTCATTTTTTCTGATATCAGTATTGCCACCTCAGCCCTCTTTTGATTACTATTTGCAGGGATTTTTTTTCTCTTCCTTTCATTTTCACCTATTTGTGTCTTTGGTTCTAAAGTGTTTCTCTTTAAACAACATATAGATGGATCGTGTTTTTAATCCATTTTGCCACTTTTGGCATTTTGATTCGAGAGTTTAATCCATTCATATTTAAGGTCATTACCAAAGGGGAAGGACTTACCTCCATTTTGCTATTTGTGTGTGTGTGTGTGTGTGTGTATGTGTGTGTGAGATACCTTCTTTGCCCCTCATTTCCTTCAATACTGCCATAATCTGTGTTTAGTTGATTTTTTGTAATGAACCATTTTGGTTTCCTTCTTTCCTTTTTTGTATATTTTAGATATTTTATTTGTGATTAACTTGAGCTTTACATTATAAATTGTTATATTTATAACAACCTAGTTTAAATTGATACCAATTTAATGTCAGTAACATACAAAACCTCTATTCCTAATACTGTGCCCCCCCATTTATGTAGTTGTTATCATAAATTACATCTTTATACATTGTGTGCCCAACAGTATATGTTTTGAATTATATTTTATGCATTTGTCTTTTGGTATCATGTAGTTATGTAGGATATAACTACTAAAGTTACAAACCAAAAACACTGTAAAAAAGACTCATATATTTTCACATAAGATTACCTGCACAGAGCTCTTTATATATATATATATATATATATACCTTCAACTTATTGTCTAGTGTTCTTTCAGTTCTATCTGATAAACTACCTTTACTATTTCTTGTAGTGCAAGCCTGGTCGTCACAACCTTTCTCAAATAACCAAATTTTTGTTTATTTGGGAATGTCTTAATTTGGCCCTCAGTCTCGAAAGATAGTTTTGCCAGGTATAGAAATCTTGGTTGACAATTATTTTATTTCAACACTTTAAATATATTTTTCCACTGCCTTTGGCCTTCAAGGTTGCTGACAAGAAATCTGCACTAATCTTATTTAGGATCCCTTGTATGTGACATTCCTTTATCTCTTGTTGCTTTCAGGATTCTCTCTTTATCTTTGGTTTTCAAGAGCTTGATTATAATGTGTCCCAGTGTGAATCTCTTTGTGTTTATCCTACTTTGACTTTGTTGAGTTTCTTGTATGTATAGATTCACGCTCTTCATTAAATTTGTATTGTTTTCTGCCATTATTTCTTCAAATTTTCTTTCTGTCCCTTTCTCTTTGTCCTGTCCTTTTGGGATTCCCATGATAGTTCACTTGATGATATCTAACAATTTCATTAGTTTTTTTTTTGACAATATAAAATAATAGTCATATTTATTGAATATGATATTTATTGATTACCTATTATGTGTCAGCCATTGCTTTAGTCCCTTTGCACACATTTTCACATTTGTCTTAATCAAGGAGGCAGATGATATTTACATATCAAAAATTGAGACTCATTATTGTTGTTAGGTACGGTTGAGTTGGTTCTGTATAACAGAATGAAACACTGCCCAGTCCTGTACCATCCTCACTATCGCTGTTATGCCCATTGTTGCAGCCATTGTGCCAGTCCATCTCATTGATGATCTTCCTCTTTTTCAATGACCCTCTACTTTACCATGCATGATGTCTTTCTCCAGAGACTGGTCTCTCCTGATAACATGTCCAAAGTATGCAAGATGAAGTCTTGCCATCCTTGATTCTAAGGAGCATTCTGGCTGTACTTCTTCCAAGACAGATTTGTTTGTTCTTCTGGCAGTTCATGGTATATTCAATATCCTTTGCCAACACCATAATTCAAATGCATCAATTGTTCTTCAGTCTTCCTTATTCATTGTCCAGCTTTCACTTGCATATGGCATATGAGGCGATTGAAAATACCCTGGATTGGGTAAGGCACACCTTAGTCTGCAAACTGCATCAGATAATATTTACATATCAGAAACAGAGACTTAGAGGATTGAAATGTCTTGTCCACACAAATAAAATATGGTGGAGCTAGGATTTAAACGCAAGTTTGTCTTACTTCATATTACTTACTTTGTAAGCACCATGATATATCATTTATCTGAAAATCTTTCTCCACATCCACCCCTCACAAAGGAGAAAAAAAAGCAATTAAAAGATAGGGGAGTGAGGTGGTATTATATCTTTAAAAATACAGTTGAGGAAATTCTCAGTACCTGTACATATAATTTAGTTACACATTTCCTAGCATACAGGAAACAGGGGAAAAAATACAGAAAGGCCCAGGGAAATAAGTAAGTGATCAATTTAGAAATCAACTAATCCTGATTTTGAATTCTAACTCTGCCACTATCTAGCTGTGAGACTTCAGGCAGGCTACTTATATTCTCTCAGTTTAGTCATTTATAGAATAGAAACAGTAAAACTACTTTACGTTACTGAAATTTGGCCGTTGTTCTTGTTGGGTGCCATTGAGTTTATTCCAACTCCTAACAACCCCATGTGACAGAGTAGAACTTCCCCATAGTGTTTTTTTTTTCTTTCATTTTTTTAATTGTTGTAGTTTAAAAAAAGTTTACATTTCAAGTCTCCAATACAAAAATTTATACATACATTGCTACATGACCCTAATTGCTCTCCCCATACTGTGACAGCACACATCTCCTTTCCAACCCTGATTCCCCATGTCCATTCAACAAGCTCCTAACCCTCTCTGCTTTCCCATCTCACCTCCAGACAGAAGCTGCCTGTTTAGTCTCCTGTATCTAGTTGAGCTAAGAGGCAGTCTCCTCACAGTATCATTTTATGTCCCACAGTCCAGTCCAATCCCTGTCTGAAGAGTTGGCCTTGGAAAATGTTTTATTTCTGGGCTGATAGAGAATCCAGGGGCCATGCTTTATGGTGTTCCTCCAGTCTCAGTCAGACCATTAAGTCTGGTCTTTTTACTAGAATTTGCATTCTGCAACCAGCCTTTCTCCTGCTCCATCCAGGACTCTCTGTTGTGTTCCATGTCAGGGTGGTCACTGTTGGTAGCTGGGCACCATCTAGTTCTTCTGGTCTCAGGCTGATGAAGTCTCAGGTTTAAGTGGCCCTTTCTGTCTCATGGGCTACTACTTTCCTTGTGTCTTTGGTGTTCTTCATTCTCCTTTACTCTAGGTGGTTGGGACCAATTGATGCATCTTAGATGGCCACTTGCAAGCTTTTAAGAACCCAGACGCCACTCACCAAAGTAGGATTAAGAACATTTTCTTAATAAGCTTTGTTATGCCAATTAACCTAGATGTCCCCTGAAAGCATGGTCCCCAGACCCCTACCCCTGCTACTCTGTCTCCCAAAGTGTTTGATTGTATTCAAGAAACTTCTTAGCTTTGGTTTATTCTAGTTGTGCTGCCTTCCCCGGTAGTGTGTGCTGTCTTTCCCTTCACTAACGTAATTCTTATCTACTATCTAGTTAGGAAATAACACTCCCCCTCCCTCTCCACCCTCATAACCATCTAATAATTGTTTTCTTCTGTGTTTAAACCTTTTCTTGAGTTCTTATCATAGTGGTCTTATACAGTATTTGTCCTTCTGTGACTGACTAAATTCACTCAGCATAATGCCCTCCAGCTTCCTCCATGTTATAAGATGTTCCATGACTTCATCATTGTTCTTTATCATTGCATAGTATTTCATTGTGTGGATATACCATAATTTGTTTATCCATTCATCTGTTGATGGACATCTAGGTTGTTTCCATCTTTTTGCTATTGTGAACAGTGCTGCAATGGACATGGGTTTGCATATGTCTATTCGTGTGATGACTCTTATTTCTCTAGGATATATCCCAAGGAGCAGGATAGCTGGATTGTATGATACTTCTATTTCTAACTTTTTAAGGAAGCACCAAATCGATTTCCAAAGTGGTTGTACCAGTTTACATTCCCACCAACAGTGTATAAGTGTTCCAGTCTCTCCACAACCTCTCCAGCATTTATTATTTTGTGTTTTTTTGATTAGTGCTAGCTTTGTTGGGGTGATATGATATCTCATTGTAGTTTTGATCTGCATTTCTCTAATGCCTAATGATCATGAGCATTTCTTCATGTGTCTGTTAGCTGCCTGAATATCTTCTTTGGGGAAGTGTGTGTTCATATCCTTTGCCCATTATTTAATTTGGTTAGTTGTCTTTTTCTTGTTGAGGTTTTGCAATATCTTGTAGATTTTAGAGATTAGAAAACTGATCGTATTTGTCATAGCCAAAATTTTTTTCCCAGTCTGTAGATTGTCTTCTTACTCTTTTGGTGAAGTCTTTTGATGAGCATAAGAGTTTGATTTTTAGGTGTTCCCATTTATCTAGTCTCTCTTCTGGTGCTTGGGCATTGTTACTTATGGTTTGTATTGTGTTTATGCCATGTATTAGGGTTCTTAGCATTGTCCCTATTTTTTCTTCCATGATCTTTATCGTTTTTTATTTTATATGTAAATCTTTGATTCATTTTGAGTTAGTTTTTGTGCATGGTGTGAGGTATCAGTCTTGTTTCAGTTATTTGCAGATGGACATCCAGTTATGCGAACACCATTTGTTAAAGAGACTGTCTTTTCCCCAATTAATGGACTTTGGGCCTTTGTCAAATATCAGCTGCCCATAGGTGGATGAGCTTATATCTGGATTCTCAACTCTGTTCCATTGGTCTATGTATCTGTTGTTGTAACAATACCAGGCTGTTTTGGCTACCATGGTAGTATAATAGGTTCTAAAATCAGTTAGTGTGAGGCCTCCCACTTTGTTCTTCTTCTTGAGTAATGCTTTATTTATTCGGGGCCTCTTCCCTTTCCATGTGAATTTGGTGATTTGTTTCTCCATCACATTAAAAAATGCAGGTGGAATTTGGATCGGGATTGCATTGTATCTGAAAATTGCTTTGGTTAGAATTGACATTTTCACTATGTTCAGTCTACCTATCCAAGAGCAAAGTATGTTTTTTCACTTATGCAGGTCTCTTTTAGTTTCCTGCAGTAGTGTTTTGTAGTTTTCCCTGTATAGATCTTACACATCTCTTGTTAGATTTATTCCTAAGTATTTTATCTTCTTGGAGGCTATTGTAAATAGTATTGATTTGGTAATTTCCTCTTCGAGGTTCTCTTTGTTGTTGTAAAGGAATCCAACTGATTTTTGTATGTTTATCTTGTATCCTGAAACTTTGCTGAAATCTTCTATTGGTTCCAGTAGTTTTCTTGTGGATTCTGTGGGGTTTTCTGTGTATAAGATCATATCGTCTGCATATAGAGATACTTTGACTTCTTCCCTTCCAATTTGGATGCCATTTATTTCCCCTTGTAGCCTAATTGCTCTGGCTAGGACCTCCAGCACAATGCTGAATAAGAGTGGTGACAGTGGTGATAGAGGGCATCCTTGTCTGGTTCCCATTCTCAAGGGGAATGCTTTCAAAGTCTCCCCATTGGCTCTTGGCTTTCTATAAATACCTTTAATTATATTCAGGAATTTACCTTCTATTCTTACTTTGTTGAGAGTTTTTGTCAGGAATGTGTGTTGGACTTTGTGGAATGCCTTTTCTGCATCAATTGATAAGATCATGTGTTTCTTGTCTTTTATTTATGTGATGAATTACATTGATTGTTTTTCTACTGTTGAACCATCCCTGGATACCTGGTATAAATCCCACTTGATCATGGTGAATTATTTTTTTGATATGTTGCTGAATTCTATTGGCTAGAATTTTGTTGAGGATTTTTGCGTCAATGTGCATGAGTGATATCTGTCTGTAATTTTCTTTTTTTGTGGTGCTGTTACCTGGTTTTGCTATCAGGATTGTTCTGGCTTCATAGAATGAGTTTGGGAGTATTCCATCCTTTTCTATACTCTGAAATACCTTTAACAGAAGTGGTGTTATCACTTGTCTGAAAGTTTGGTAGAATTCTCCAGTGAAGCCATCCTGGCCAGGACATTTTTTTTTTTGGTTGGGAGTTTTTTAATAACATTTTCGATCTCTTCTTTTGTTATGGGTTTATTTAGTTCTTCTACTTCTGTTTGTGTTAGTTTAGGTAGGTAGTGAGTTTCTAGGAATTTGTCCATTTCCTCTAGGTTTTCAAATTTGTTAGAGTACAATTATTCATAGTATTCTATTTTGATTCTTTTAATTTCAGTTTGGTCTGTTGTGATATCACCCATCTCATTTCTTATATGGGTTTTTTGCTTCCTCTCCCGTTTTTGTTTTGTCAGTTTGGCCAATGGTTTATCAATTTTTTTGATCTTTTCAAAGAACCAGCTTTTGGACTTGTTAACTCTTTCAATTGTTCTTCTATTCTCTATTTCTTTTAATTCTGCTCTAATTCTTATTATTTCCTTCTTTCTGGCACATGAGGGCTTCTTTTGCTGCTCTCTGTCTACTTGTTCCCATTGTAGGGTTAATATTTTCATTATGGCCCTTTCTTCTTTTTGGATGTGTGCATTTATTGCTATAAGCTGACCTCTGAGCGCTGCTTTTGCTGTGTCCCAAAGGTTCTGGTAGGATGTGTTTTCATTCTCATTTGATTTTATGAATTTCTTTATTCCCTCCTTGATTTCTTCTATAACCCCGTAGTTTTTGAGCAAGGAGTTATTCAGTTTCCATGTATTTGAATTTTTTTCCTTGCTTTTTGTGTTGTTGATTTCTACTTTTATAGCTTTAGGGTCAGAAAAGACGCTTTAGAATATTTCGATGTTTTGGGTTTTGTTAAGGCTTGCTTTATGGCCTAATATGTGGTCTATTCTGGTGAATGTTCCATGTGCATTGGAAAGGAAAGTGTACTTGTCTGCTGTTGGATGTAGTGTTAGGTATATGTCTATGAGATCAAGTTGGCTGATTGTAGCATTTAGCTCTTCTGTGTCTTCATTGAGCTTCTTCCTGGATGTCTGTTCTTCAGCATGTTGAAGTCTCCTACTACTATTGTGGAGCTGTCTATCTCTCTTTTCAGCACTGTTGGAGTTTGTTGTATTATTTTGGAGCCCTGTTGTTGGGTGAGTAAATATTTATTATAGTTGCGTCCTTCTGGTGTATTGACCCTTTAATCATTATATACTGCCCTTCCTTATTCTTTGTGGTGGATTTTACTTTAAAGTCTATTTTGTCAGAGATTAATATTGCCACTCCTGCTCTTTTTTGAGTGTTGTTTGATTGATATATTTTTCCCCAACCTTTTAGTTTTAGCCTGTTTGTGTCTTTAAGTCTAAGGTGTGTCTCTTGTAGGCAGCATAAAGACGAATCATGCTTTTTTATCCAATCTGCCACTCTCTGTCTCTTTATTGGTGCATTTAGTCCATTTACATTCAGTGTAATTATGGATAGGTATAAGTTTAGTGTTGTCATTTTGATGTCTTTTTTTGTGTGTTGGTCACAGTTTCTTTGTTCCCCTTAACTTTCGGTGCTGAGTCATTTTTATTTATGTATTGTCTTTTAATATTTTTGATTGTTGGTGATTTTGTGTTTGCTGAGTCTTTATATTTTTCTAGCTTTTTATTTTAACTTTTATGATTGTTAGTTTCCTTTGTGGTTGCCTTAATATTTACACCTATTTTTCTAAGTTTATACCAGTTTTTTTCTTTATATAGCCTTGACTTCCCCTCCATATGAAAAATCGAAGTCTACATTTTTTAAGTCTCTCTTTTTTGTTTTAATGTTGTACTTTTTTACATATTGATATCTCTGTTTCCCTATTTTCAGTGTTTTAGCTTTGATGTGTTTTTGTGACTTCCCTATCTGAGTCAATATCTGGTTGATATAATTCTTGGCTGGCAGCTGTTTTGCTTCAAGGCTTTATATATGTCATCCCATTGCCTTCTTCCCTGCATGGTTTCTGCTGAGTAGTCTGAGATTATTCTAATTGACTTTCCTTTGTAGATGACTTTTATTTTATCCCTAGCTGCTCTTAAAATTCTCTCTTTATCTTTGGTTTTGGTAAGTTTGATTACAATATGTCTTGGTGACTTTCTTTTGGCTTCTACCTTATGTGGGGTTCGATGAACATCTTGGACAGATATCTTCTCATCTTTCATGATATCAGAAAAGTTTTCTGTCAACAAATCTTCAACAGTTCTCTCTGTATTTTCTATTATCCCTCCCTGTTCTGGTACTCCAATCATTCGTAGTTTATTTCTCTTGATATAGTCTCACATAACTCTTAGAATTTCTTCATTCTTTTTAATTCTTTTATCTGATTTTTCCTCCAATAAGTTGGTGTCAAGTGGTTTATCTTCAACGTTGGTAATTCTGACTCCTACTGTCTCAATTCTGCTTCTTTATGACTTTCTACTGAGTTGTCTAATTCTGAAATTTTATTGTTAATCTTCTGAATTTCTGATTGCTGTCTCTCTGTGGATTCTTGCAGCATATTCAATTTGTCATTATTCTCTTGAATAACTTTTTTAGTTCCTCTACTACTTTGTCTGTTCCTTGGCTGACACTGCATCTTGATGAATTTCCTTTCTAATTTCTAGAAGAGTCCTGTATATTAATATTTTGTATTCTGCCTCTGGTAATTCCAAGAAATTCTCGTACTCCAGAGAATTTATTGATTCTTTATTTTGGAATCTTGCTGAAGCCATCATGGACTGCCTCTTTAAGTGATTTGATATTGACTGTTGTCTCCAAGCCATCAATAAGTTATTATAATTTTATTTTATATTTGTTTAGTGTGTCCTAGCTTCTTGTTCTGTTTTGTTTTGATATGCCACAATAGCCTGCTCGTGTGTGATAGTTTGATAATTGGTATCTTTGAAGCTCTAAAGTCTTGTCACCAGGTAATTAGGTTTGTAACTAAGTATGTGCACCCAGGAGTCTGTTCAATTTTCCTGTATGGATTCAGCTCAGGTGTCCAGGCAGTCAGTAGCCTAGTGTGTGCTGCAGGCTCTCACAGTCTTTGAGAGGAATGGGAGATTGGTGTAGGCACAGGTATCTGGCTGCAGTAGTGGGTCACGTGCTGAGCAAGGCAGGGGGCTCATGGCTGCCCCTGAGTGTCTGAAAGAAAAGTTTCTCCCTGTTCCTTAGAGCGAGTAGGTAGGTGACTTTTGCAGCCAGACTATGAGTACCCTACTCTGATGGCTGTAAAGACTCAGGGGAACCACTTACTCTTGGACCCCTGTAGCAGGTGCCTAGGTGTCATGGGTGGAGCCAACAGTCCTCAAGCCCCTGTTGCACACTGGTAAGGTGCCTGTTTAAAGGGCAGAGCAGTGTCAAGTGTCACAAATCTGCCACTTCACAGATGAAACAGTTGAAGTTAGACTTCAGGTGTTTATCCAGTTGTACTGTGGTAGTAAGGACTTATGCTGTTGAGATGGGTCCACATAAGTATATACGGGGTGGAAGGCACTCAAAGTCTGTGGGCCCCTTATGACTGTGCCTAGGCAAGTGAGCTTTGCCAACCCTGAGTTCCTGGCTTAGGGGAGCCAGTAGCTTATTTTTTTCCTGTTTGTTAATTTGTTCCCTCTACAAGGCCGGGAGAATTGGTCAGGGCACCTTATGAGATCTTCTTCCGTCCCAGGGACTCAGAGACCACTGGAGCCTGTCGGACCTGGTGCAGAGCGGGAGTGAGGAGGTATATGGGAGACAGGTATCTCCCAAATGGGTCTTTTTTTAAAACATCCCTGCGAAAGGCTGCATGCATGTACTTATCTTTAGCTGCTTGGGTGCTTCTTTTCACTGGTTCGGAGTGTCCAAGCAGAATCTCTGCTGCCGGATCTCTCTCAATGTGGAAACTGCCTCCCGAGTGAGCAGGCGGAGCTGTATGCCTGCCTCACTGCGCACCCCAAGCTGGTCCAGGCTGAAGAGCTCCAGCTCCTGTCAAGTCCGGTTTGCCACTCCTTGCTTCTTCTGACCAGTCTCCCTCTACCCCCGCCACTCAGTCCGATTCCTCAACTTCGCCTTGTTCAGGGCTCCTAGATATTCATATACAAACAAATCAGTTGTTTTTCCAGGTCTTTGTTGTAAGAGGAATGTAGGAAACTTTCTGACTACTCTGCCATCTTGGCCTCGCCTTCCCCCTTCATTTGTTTTTGATCTGCTTTCTTGACCTTATTTTCATTTTGAACTTCAGACTCAATAATTTCTATTGCCTTATCCTTTAATTTGATGATTCTTTCTTCTACCAGCTCAGATCTGCTGTTGAGTCCCTCTAGTATGTTTTTTTCCATTTCAGCTATTGTATTTTTCAGCTCCAGTAATTTTATTTAGTTCTTTTTTATAGTGATTATCTCTTAATTGATATTTTCATTTTGTTCATATATTATTTCCTGATTTCCTTTAACTCTTTGTCTGTGTTTTGCTATAGTTCTTTGAGCATATTTATTACTGTTGTTTTAAGGTCTTCTTATCTGTTTACAACCCTGGGTTTCATAGAGATGATTTCACTCCTTTCGTTTTGTTGTTTTGAATGGGCCATCATTTCTAGTTTCATTATAATATTTGTAATTTTTTGGTGAATCTCAGACATTAGAATATTACAGTGTATTAGCACTCAGCATGTGCTTGACTTTCTCAACCCCCCACATACACATTGTTTTTGAAAGCAGTAATTTGTGGAAGAAATTCTTAGGAGGTCATAACCTTCACTCTTTGCTCACTGTCCCATACCCCACTATGTGTGGGCTTCAGTTTAGCCATACTGAGGCTTCAGTCCTTCAGTAAGCTTCCAGAAAAATCAGAACAAACACTGAACAGTCTGCTGTACTTATTACAGAGCCAGAGATTGAGGATCTTTCTTTGAAAATGAGAACCATGATCTGCCTTCACAGCAGCTGCCTGCCTGTCTGGCAAGCAGGAGGGAGGAGCAGGAGCCGCAGAAAAAGAAGTTTTCCTACTGCTTAAAATTTGCCTTTTTCGTGTTTAAGTGTGAGGTTAGTTATTGCAATCCTCCATTTTTCAGAGTTCTTACAGAGTTGAGATTACAGAGTTCTAGTTGCTTAACTTGGTGCTCATTGGGAGGTTTATGATCTTAGACCTGTGAATCCTGCTGTCTTTCCAGAAGTCCTTGCTATCTTCCCAGAGGATCTTTACTTTCTTAATGAAATCTTTAGAAGAGCAAATGTTTTTAATTTTTAATGTTGTCCAGTTAATCAATTTCTTGGCTTGCATTTTTTTTGTGTCATGTCTAAAAAGAAATTTTGCCTACCCCATGTTCATGTAGATTTTTTCCCCTATATTTGATTCAAAAGATGCCATTGCATTACCTTTCATATTTAGGTTTATGATCCATTTTGAATCAAAAGTTTGGGTATTGTATGAAGAGTTGAAAGTCCTTTTTTCCATTAAAATATCTAGTTGTTCTAACAACATTTGAGAAAAAATACTACCCTTTACCTATTGAATAAGGAGTCCTGGTAGCACAATGGTTAAGCACTTGGCTGCTAACTGAAATGTTGGTGGCTTGAACCCACCAGCTCCTCTGTAGAAGAAAATATCTGGCAATCTGCTCTCATGAAGATTAAAGCCTAGGAAAACCTATGGGGTAGTTCTACTCTGTTGTAGAGGGTTACTATGAGTCAGAATCTACTCAATGGCACACAACAACAGCAACAGCCTATTGAATTACCCTGACTTATTTGTTATAAATAAATTGACCATATATGCATAATTACATTTCTGGTGCTTGCGTTTTGTTTCCTTGATTTATATGTCCAACGTTATGCCAGTAACATACTGTCTTCATTAATTGATTACAAGAAATTATTTCCCCAGATATTTTTCCTCTCTGATACTCCTTGTTGGTTCCTGAAGATTCAACTTTCTTTCTGGAATCATCAACCATCTGACTGAAGAACTTTAGTTATAATTTGTGGTAGTGCAGGTCTGCCAACGACAAATTATTTTCTGCTCTTTTTGGAGTCTTTCCTGTGTATGCATGGTTCAGGCTTACATTGAACCTCATGAAATGTTCATATTCAGAATTAGGGGATCCGTTCTTCAATTTTCTCCCCTCTGGGATTATTGTCTCACTTTCTTATGGCAGTAGTTACCTGGCCTTCTTTTCCTGGTTTCTCTGGCTAGAATGATGGTTAGATTTCTATCAGTGTTTTCACTCCCTGTACCACACAACTCTGAAACTCACAAACACATGAATGAACAAACAAAAAAGAATATAAATGAAGGAAACTCACTTCTGCATTGGTCTGCAAATTTCAACTCATATCTACAACCTGCCTTATTTTGTTCTTCAGAAATTTCAGGCAGTTTTATTATTATTATATTATTTTATCCTGAATTAATAGTTATTATCAGCCAACGGGGTGGTCTGTGTAGGAGTGACTTTGCCATCCCACAAGTGGAACTCTCTACAATTGATTTTATATTTTGTCCTTGTAGCCTGAGACCTTGCTTATATATATCAATTCTAGTAGATGTTTTTTTATTCCTTGACTTTTCTACATAGCAATCATATTGAATGTGAACAGAGGTTTATTTTTTTCATTTTTTAATCTTTATCCCTATTATTCTTTCCAGCACAATATTACACTGAACAGAACCTTCAGAAGAACTTTTGAATGGAAGTGATGACAGTGAATAGCCTTCCTTACTCTGTTTCCAATATGTGAAGGAAAGAGTTATCAGTATCAATAGTTCTCCATTTAGTATTGTGCTAGAAGTACATTTGTGTGTGTGTCTTTAATAAATACTTCTATTGCTAGTTTGGTTGGAGGTTTTTTTTTTTTTTTTGGTTATGAGTGGATATTTATTTTTGCTGAATGTATTTCTGTATCTATTGAGATAAACATGTGTTTTCTTTATTCAGTTAATATGGTGAATTGCATTAATTGATTTTAATTGTTGAATCAAATTGCACTTCTGGGATAAACCCTACTTGGTTATGATATGACCACTTGGTCCTTATTATATGTTGAATTTGATTTGCAAAAATTTTTAAGGATTTTGGTATGTATGGTTATGACAGATTCTGGTGTGTAGGTTTCTTTTCTCATAATGTCTTTTTCAGCTATTGATAGCAGGAGACTGATCACCTCAAAAAGCAGTTGGGAAGTGGGTCTTCCTCCTCTGATTTTTTAATGAGTTTTGATAAGATAATATTATTTCTCATTTAATGTTTCAGTGAAATCATAAGGGCTAGGAATTTACTTTGGGGAAATATTTTAAAATTATCAATTCATTTTCTTATGAAATGTGCTACTATTCTGCCTTTCTATTTGCTTATGAATCAGTTCTGTGTTTCCAAGTTGAAAGTTGTGTTTTTTTAAGGAAATTGTATATTTAATCTAAGTTATTGGCTTTGCATAATGTTGCTAATAATATTTATTTCTTATTAACATTTTAAAGACTGTGGAATCTATGGTAATGCTTACTCTTTAATTTCTGATATCACCAGTATGTGTTTTCTTGTTTTCTGGATGAGTATTGCTAGTACTTTACCAATTTTATTATTCGTTTTTAAAGAACTAACTTGTGGCTTGGTTTATATTCTTTATATGAGGAATCCTGGCAGCACAGTGGTTAAGCACTTGGCTGCTAACCAAAAGGTTAGCAATTTGAAACCACCAGCTGCTCCGTGGGAGAAAGATGTGGCATCCTGCTTCCGTAAAGATTTACAGCCTTGGAAATCCTATGAGGGTAATTCTACTTTGTACTATAAGATTGCTGAGTCAGAATTGCCTTGAGAGTAACAGGTTTATATTCTGTATTGGTACCCTGTATTCTACGTTATTGATTTTTGCTCTTATCTTTATTGCTGTTTTCCTTTTAATTACTTTAGTTTTAATCTGCTTTTATTTTTTCTAGATATTTATGATGAAACTTTAAGTCAAATATTTTAAATCTTTTTCCTTTATGACAATAAAATTTAAAGCTATCAATTTACTTTTAAACACTGATTTAAACTGTATCTATCAAACAATGACATGCATTTTTATTATATTTCAAATCAGAATATTTTATAATTTCCCTTGATATCTTTTTAAATGAACAGTTTATTTAATAGTATTTTATATAATTTCAAAATATCTGTTGGTTTTCTAGATATTTTAAAGTGATTAATTTATAATTTAATTCATTTGTGGGAGAAACACACACTGTAAGGTTTTGAACTTTATTAATTGAGATTTAATTGAACCAGCATAATGTGCATTATTATGAATGTTTGCATCTGACGAAAATGTATATTCTGTAGTTACTGGGTGTAAGATTATGTAAATATCAGTTAATCTAAGTATACGCATACTGTTATTCAGATCTTCCATATCCTCACTAATTATATTACTTATATTTTCTATTGACTACGTAGAAGCTGTATTAAAATCTACAACTGTGATTATAGTTTTGAATGTCTTTCTTTAACTCTGTCCATTTTTACTTCGTGTATTTTTTTGAGATAATTTTAGATCCACATGAAGTGGTAAGAAATAATATAGAGTTCCCATTTACCCTTTCATCCAGTTTCCCACAGTGGTAACATCTTGCATAACTACAGTAAAATGACAAAACCAGGAAGTTGACATTGCTACAATCCATCAAAATTATACTTTTCAACAGTTTTATATTCACTCATTTTGTGTTTGTGTGTACTTAATTCTATGCAATTTTATCACATGTATAGATTTGTATGACCACCACCACAGTTATATACAGAACCATTTCATCACCATAAGGACCACAACCACTTCTCTTCCTCAACCACTCCCACAGGCCTACCAACCACTAATCTGTTCTCTATCTCTATAACTGTGTCGTATTATTATGAGTTCCAAAATAATCCTGTACATCTATGGTCAATTGATTAATTACAAGGGTGCGAAGCCCATCCAATGGAAACACCTGGATTTCCACAAACAAAAGAATGAACATGAACCCATACCTCACACCACATATGAAAACTAACTCAAAATAAATCAAAGACATAAATGTAAGAACTAAAACTATCAAACTCTTAGGATAAAATATAGAAGTAGTGCTTCAGGACCTAGTTTTTAACAATAGATTCTTAGATATGACAGCAAAAGCACGAGCAACAAAAGACAAAATATATTCAAAAATTTTAAACTTTTGTTCATAAAAGGACTTTATCAACAAAGTGAAAAGACAACCTACAGAATGGAAAAATTTAGGGGGGACGATATAGCTGATAAGAGTTTAATATCCAAAAGGTATACATGACTCCTACAACTTAAGAACAAAAATACAAACAGCTCAATCAAAAAAATGGCAAATGACTTGAATGGACGTTTCACCAATGAAGACATACAAATGGCCAATGAGCATATAAAAAGATGCACAATGTCATTAGGGAAACACAAATCAGAACCACGAGATATCACTTCACACCCACTAAGGTGGTTATGATTTAAAAAATAATAATAAAACAACAGGTATTGATAAGGATATGGAGAAATTTGAACCCTCATCCATTGTTGTTGGGATTGTAAAATGGTACAGCTGTTGTGGAAAACAATTTGGTGCTTTCTCCAAGAAGTAAACATAAAAATTACCATAAAATTTGGCAGTTCCACTTCTAGGTATATACTCCAAAGAACTGAAAGTAGTAATACAGACAGATACTTGTACGCCAATGTTTATTGCGGCACTATTCACAATAGCCAAAAGGTAGAAACAGCCTAAATGTCCATTAACAGATTAATGGATTAATAAAATGTGGTACATATGTACCATGGAATATTATTCATCCATAAAGAGAAATGAAGTCCTGATGCATGCTACTTCATGGATAAACCTTGAAAACATTCTGCTGAGTGAAATAAATCAGGCACAAAAGGGCAGATATTATATAATCCCACTTATATGAAATATCTAGAATAGTCAAGAGTATGGAAACCAAAGTTTGTTAGTGATTATCAGGGGTGGGCAGGAGGCGGTGTGTCATGGATTGAACTGTGTCCCCCAAAAATATCTGTCAACTCGGCTGGGTCATGATTCCCAGTACTGTATGATTGTGTAACATTTTGTAATGTGATGTGATTTCCTTATGTGTTGTAAACTCTATCACTATGAAGTAATAAGATGGCTTAGTGGCAGTTATACTGATGAGGTCTGCAAGATTAGATAGTGTCTTAAGCCAATTTCTTCTGAGATATGAAAGAGAGAATTGAGCAGAGACACATGGGAACCTCATACCACCAGGAAAGCAGTGCCAGGAGCAGGGCACGTCCTTTGGACCTGAGTTTCCTGCATAGAGAAGCTCCCAGACCAAGGGAAGATTGTTGACACAGACCTTCCTCCAGAGGTGACAGAGAAACTGTTCCCCTGGAGCTGACGCCCTGAATTTGGACTTGTAGCCAACTGGACTGTGAGAGAATAAACTTCTCTTTGTTAAAGCCATCCAGAATAAACTTCTCTTTGTTAAAGCCATCCACTTGAGGTATTTCTGTTATAGCAGCTCCAGATGACTAATACAGAGGGGAATAGGGGGGTTCATTGCTTAGGGGACACTGAACTTCTGTTAAGGGTGATGGAAAAATGTAGAAATGGTTAATGGTTATAGTTGAACAAGAAGATGATCATAAATTAATGTCATCGTATTGCACATATGAAGAATGCTGATATGACAAATGTTCTGTCACATATATATTTACCACAATATAAAAGAATATTATATAAATGGAATCATACAGTATGTAAACTTTTTGAATGTGCTTTTAAACATAATGATTTTGAGATCAATCCAAGTTGTTGTGTACATCACTAGCTTGTTCCTTTTTATTGCTGAGTAATATTCCATGAGATGGATTTATCACAGTTTGCTTAACCATTCATGAATTGAAGCATATTTTAGTCACTGCTTTCAGGATTTTATCTTTATTTTTGATTTCAGCAGGTTGACTATGATGTGGTTATTTCTGGCTTCTTTGTATATAGTCTATTTGGGATTAGCTGAGCTTTCTAAATCTGTTATTAGCTGTCTTTCACCAAATTTTGGAAAATATCAGCCATTATGTCTTCTAATATTTTTCTGCTTAATTTTTCCTCTTTTTAATTTTTCATCAATATTTTCTCTCTCAAATTTTCAAATTGTGTAATTATTACAGTTCCGTCTTCAAGTTCACCAACTCTTTTGTTGGCCATTTCCAAATGTCTGTTAATCCATCTAGTGAATTCTTCATTTCTGTTATAGTATTTATTTCAGCTTTAAAATTTCCATTTGGTACTTTTGTACAGTTTTCATTTCTCTTCTGAAAATCCCCATTTAGCCCCTCATTAAGACCAAAATTTTTCTTACATCTTTAAACATATGTATACATATTTCTGAAGACTTTGTAAGCTAAATTCAACATTTTGTCTTTGTCAGCTAAATCCAGCATAGGATATTTTGGCATCATTTTCTGTGAACTAATTTTCTTCTTGGATTTCAGTCACATTTTCCTGTTTCTTTTCATGTCTCGTAAAGTTTTATTGCATTTTAGGAATTCAGAATGATTCATTGTGAAGATTCTGAAATGAATTATTTTTCTCAAAAAGATTTTTGTTTTAGCAGTAAGTTCAATTAATGGCTTTTTAGTTTGATTTTGTGTAGGCTTGATTCCACACTTTGTTAGGGAAGATCTGTGGAAAACTCAAGGTGCTTCCCATGCCCTTCTAAATTTCTAGGACTCAATATCCAAAATTCATCTCTCCTGGGGATTTTTTCAGAACTTGGTTTTATACTTTGGTAAGGTAATTCTAAAATAAGATTTAGTGTAGGGCGTATTCTTACTCTTAAAGAAAGGTCTTTTGCTGTCTCCGCTGGATACTCAGGATATTAACAAGGTCTCTTCACTGTTGTTGGACTGGAACTTCAATATCTCTTAGTTCTGTTTAGCCTCTAGTATCCCTCTTCCAGTGTCAGCTGAATAGCACCCCCTCTCTTTTTATCATCACAGAGTATTACTCTGAACATTCACATTCACCCTTCTCCAAAGACTAGCAGGGAACCTCCAATAGACTTTTGTCACATGATACAGATTCCTTCCTTGTTGTGCCTTGCAACACAGATTCCAACCACATTAGCTGCCAAGATGTCTCATCACTGCTTCCTGAGCTCAACAGAACTACTCTGTACAGCCTATGATCCAGCTACCTGTATTGCAATTTGAAAATTGTGTCCCTAGTCAGAAAGCCTGGGTTAATGTGGGGATCACTTCATGAATTAACTTTCTTTCATAGATTTCAGTCATGCTGCCTGTGATTTAATGCCTGAGAACAGATGTCTAAAGATGTCTGTCCAGTTTTACATTTCTTTCAGTGGTATGACAAGTCTGGTATCAGCTACTCTGTTATGGATGGAAGTAGAAGTCTCTTTAAATTGTGTTATGTATATTTTTTAAACTTCAGTCATGCTATTGCCTGTTCTATGATATGTCAGCAAAGTTCATCCCATCTCATTAATCTTGAAATTTCAACCAGTTATTAATAAATACCACATTTGTTTTCACCTACTTGTTTAAAACTATGTATTTTTTACATCTTGAATTATAAATGCTTTATCCAGATTTTCAGGATCCCTACTCTCTGACGTCACCCATAAAATTCCCCATCGTGCTTCTGTATGCTTCCCTTAGTTCTGATTGGGTTGATCTTGATGTGCTAAAAAGATGGCTTTATTATTGCTTAAAATCAACCTTTAATTGAGGGGTTCTATTTGCCAAAATAACCCTCTCTTCTCCCCACATAATTTCTATCCAAGTTCAAATCCAATTTATTAATTTCTTTCTTCTTTCAAACATTTACAGCAGGATGTGACACTTATAAAGAAACCTCTATTATTTTCTATGGGTTAATTTGTTGGCCTTGCCTCTTCTACTACATTTTAACATATTTGAGGAAAGAGACTGCAACCTAGCATAGTGCTGAACACTATTCTGTTGGAAATGATCAATGGGCCATGATTTTGTTTTCTTTTAACAAAGCATTAGAAACTATGGGCATGAAAAAGATCACACAGCTAGTAAATAGAGAGATCACGTCTGATTTCAGAGACAAACTTCTTAAACATTACTCCAATGGTTCTCAAATTTTAGTGTGCATTATATTCACACAGGAAGCTTCTTTACACTACACATTCCTGAGAATAACCATCAAGAGATTTTCATTCATCAGGTCTTGATAGGATCCAAGGATCTGCTTTCTAATTAAGAATTCCTATGTGAGTCTGATGCAGGTGGTCTAATACAAACTGGGAGAAAAAATGGACCAAGTTGTGGTGTTGGTGACTATATTGGATAACAAACCGAACAATGGATAATGTCCTAAGCTGTGTGAGTCCAAATAGAATAGCAGCTACTAACATAGTCTATAGCTCTGAGATTATCTTTCCCAATTTTCATAAAAATTAGAAATCTGTTGAGCGTGGCAGGCTCTGGTGCAACTTTTCCATAAACACTTGAATAAAGAGACTAGAGAGAAGGGTGTTCAGATAAAAGAGGTCAAGTAAAAATATACATTAGAAAAAAATAAAATCCCTTTGTCACAGGAATCTTAGTAACTAAAGCACAACCTTAATTTTCCTCCTACCTTCTGCTATACTATCTTTCCCTGGGTAAGGTAGAAAAAATCACAAATAAATAAAATATGACATATTTTTAAATAATTTCATTGTTTTTTTTTTCACTTCTAGCTCTACATTCTCTTTTTCAAAAATTTTCTCATATATATTTCTTTGAAAATAGTTCTTTAAAATAATGCCTTTAATATTTTTTGGAAAAATGTCATTAAAACCCTTGAGTTGTGGAAAGAATGTAACAAAATAATGGTTAGCATCCTTTTATGCTATTGATTAATCTGAGATTTGTCTTTCATTCCTTATGAACAATAATCAAGTAGACATTTAACATACTATGCTGTTGGTGTTCTTCTTATGGAACATCGAGTCAATGTCTACTCATAGCGACCCAATGTGCCAGAGCAGACCTGCCCCATAGGGTTTTTTAGGCTGTAATCTTCTTTTTTTATTGTTGTAGTTAAATGAAGTTTACATTTCAAGTTAGTCTCCCATACAAAATTTTTATACACACACTGTTGTGTAACCCTAATTGCTCACCCCATTCTGTGACAGCACACTCCTCCATTCCGCCCCTGATTCCCCATGACCATTCAACCAACTCCTAACACTCTCTGCCTTCCCATCTCACCTCTGGACAGAAGCTGCACCTTTGGTCTCTTGTATCTACCTGACTAAGAGGCCCACTCTTCACGAGTATCACTTTGTGTCTCACAGTCCAGTCCAATCTCTGTCTGAAGAGTTGGCCTCGGAAATTGTTTTAGTTCTGGGGTGATAAGAGAGTCCAGGGGCCATGCTTTCTGGGGTACTGCCAGTCTCGGTTAGACCATTAATCTGGTCTTTTTACTAGAATTTGAGTTCTGCACCACATCCTTCTGCCACTCCATCAGGGACTCTCTGTTGTGTTCCCTGTCAGGACGTTCATTGGTGGTAGCTGGGCACCATCTTGTTCTTCTGGTCTCATGCTGATGAAGTCTCGGGTTTACGTGGACCATTCTGTTTCTTGGGCTAATACTTTCCTTGTGTCTTTGGTGTTCTTCATTCTCCTTTACTCCAAGTGGTTGGGACCAATTGAAGCATCTTAGATGGCCGCTTGCAAGCTTTTAAGACCTCAGACGCCACTCACCAAAGTAGGATGCAGAACATTTTCTTAATAAGATTTGTTATGCCAATTGACATAGATGTCCCCTGAAAGCATGGTCCCCAGACCCCCTATCCCTGCTACTCTGTCTCCCAAAGTGTTTGATTGTATTCAGGAAACTTCTTAGATTTTGTTTAGTCCAGTTGTGCTGACTTCCCCTGTAGTGTGTGCTGTCCTTCCCTTCACCTAAGATAATTCCTGTCTACTATCTAGTTAGTGAATAACTCTCACCCTCCCTCCCCCCCCCATAACCATCAAAGAATGTTTTCTTCTGTGTTTAAACCTTTTCTTGAGTTCTTATAATAGTGGTCTTATACAGTATTTGTCCTTCTCTGACTGACTAAATTCACTCAGCTTAATAAGTTCCAGCTTCCACCATGTTATATGATGTTTCACAGCTTCATGGTTGTTCTTTATTGTTGCATAATATTCCATTGTGTGTATATACCATAATTTGTTTATCCATTCGTCCACTGATGGGCACCTAGGTTGTTTCCACATTTTTGCTATCGTGAACAGCACTGCGATGAACATGGGTGTGCATATATCTACTCGTGTGACGGCTCTTATTTCTCTAGGATGTATTCCAAGGATCGGGATAGCTGGATTGAATGATACTTCTATTTCTAGCTTTTTAAAGAAGCGCCAAATCAATTTCCAAAGTCGTTTTACCATTTTACATTCCCACCAATAGTGCATAAGTGTTCCAGTCTCTCCACAACCTCTCCAGCATTTATTATGTTCTGTTTTTTGGATTAGTGCTAGCTTTGTTGGGGTGAGATAATATCTCATTGTAGTTTTGATCTGCATTTATCTAATGGCTAATGATCGTGAGCATTTCTTCATGTGTCTGTTAGCTGCCTGAATATCTTCTTTGGGGAAGTGCCTGTTCATATCCTTTTCCCATTATTTAATTGGGTTAGTTGTCTTTTTCTTGTTGAGATTTTGTAGTATCTTGTAGATTTTAGAGATTAGACGCCGATCGGATTTGTTGTAGCCAAAAATTTTTTCCCAGTCCGTAGGTTGTCTTTTTACTCTTTTGGTGAAGTCTTTTGATCAACATAAGTGTTTGATTTTTAGGAGCTCCCATTTATCTAGTCTCTTCTGGTCCTTGTGCATTGTTACTTATAGTTCGTATTGTGTATGTGCCATATATTTGCGCCCCTAGCATTGTCCCTATTTTTTCTTCCATGAACTTTATCATTTTCGGTTTTATATTTAAGTCTTTGATCCATTTTGAGGTAGTTTTTGTACACGATGTGAGGTATGGATCTTGTTTCAGTTTTTTGCAGATGGATATCCAGTTATGTCAGCACCATTTGTTAAAGAGACTATCTTTTCCCCAATTAATGGACTTTGGGTCTTTAACAAATATTAGCTGCTCATAGGTGGATGAGCTTACATCTGGATTCTCAACTCTGTTTCACTGGTCTATGTATCTGTTGTTTAGTACCAGTACCAGGCTGTTCTAACTACCGTGGCAGTATAATAGGTCCTAAAATCAGGTAGTGTAAGACCTCCCACTTTGTTCTTCTTCTTGAGTAATGCTTTATTTATCTGAGGCTTCTTCCCTTTCCATATGAAATCGGTGATTTGTTTCTCCATCTAATTAAAAAACTCTACTGGAATTTGGATCGGGATTGCATTGTATCTGTAGATTGCTTTGGGTAGAATTGACATTTTCACTATGTTGAGTCTACCTATCCATGAGCAAGGTGTATTTTTCCACTTATGCATGTGTCTTTTAGTTTCTTGCAGTAGTGTCTTGTAGTTTTTTCTGTATAGATCTTTTACGTCTCTGACTAGATTTATTCCTAAGTATTTTATCTTCTTGAGGGCTTTTTTAAATGGTATTAATTTGGTGATTTCCTCTTCGAGGTTCTCTTTGTTGGTGTAAGGGAATACAGTTGATTTTTGTATGTTTATCTTGTATCCTGAAACTTTGTTGAAATCTTCTATTAGTTCCAGTAGTTTTCTTGTGGAGTCTTTGGGGTTTTCTGTCTATAAGATCATATCATCTACAAATAGTGATATTTTGACTTCTTCTCTACCAATTTGGATGCCTTTTAGTTGTTTTTCTAACCTAATTGCTCTTGCTAGCTCCTCCAGTGCAACCAATTATAGTGGTGACAGAGGGCATTCTTGTTTGGTTCCTGTTCTCAAGGGGAATGCTTTCAAAGTCTCTCCACTTAGGATGATGTTGGCTGTTTGCTTTGTATAAAAGCCCTTAATCATATTGAGGAATTTCCCTTCTATTCCTATTTTATTGAGAGTTTTTATCATGAATAGGTGTTGGACTTTGTCAAATATCTCTTCTGCCTCAATTGATAAGATCATGTGGTTCTTGTCTTTTGTTTTATTTATGTGATATATTACATTAATTGTTTTTCTAATGTTGAACCATCCCTGCATACCTGGTATAAATCCCACTTGGTCATGGTGAATTTTTTTTTTTTTTTTTTGGATATGTTGCTGAATTCTATTGGCTAAAATTTTGTTGAGGGTTTTTGTGTCAATGTGCATAAGTGATATCGGTCTGTAATTTTCTTTTTCTGTAGAGTCCTGGTTTTTGTATCAGGGTTATACTGACTTCATAGAATGAGTTTGGGAGTATTCCATCCTTTTCTATGCTCTGAAATACCTTTAGTAGAAGTGGTGTTATCTCTTCTCTGAAAGTTTGGTAGAATTCTCCGATGAAACCATCCGGGCCAGGGCTTTTTTTGTTGTTGGGAGTTTTTTTAATTACCTTTTCATTCTCTTATTTTGTTATGGGTGTATTTAGTTGTTCTCCCTCTGTTTGTGTTAACTTAGGTAGGTAGTGAGTTTCTAGAAATTTGTCCATTTCCTCTAGGTTTTCAAATTTGTTAGAGTACAATTTTTCATAGTTATCTGTTATGATTCTTTTAATTTCAGTTGGGTCTGTTATGATATCAGCCATCTAATTTCTTATACAGTTTATGTGCTTCCTCTCCTGTTTTTCTTTTGTCAGTTTCACCAATGGTTTATCAATTTTGTTGATCTTTTCAGAGAACCAGCTTTGGTCTTGTTAACTATTTCAATTGTTTATCTTTTCTCTCTTTCATTTAATTCTGCTCTCTTATTATTTCCTTCCTTCTGGAGCCTGTTGACTTCTTTTGCTGCTCTCTTTCTACTTGTTCCAGTTGTAGGGTTAATGTTTTGATTATGGCCCGTTCTTCCCTTTGGATGTGTGCATTTATTGCTATAAACTGACCTCTAAGCACTGCTTTTGCTGTGTCCCAAAGGCTCTGGTAGGATGTGTTTTCATTCTACTTTGATTCTATTAATTTCTTTATTCCATTCTTAGTTTCTTCTATAACCCAGGAATTTTTGAGCAAGGTGTTGGATTTTTTTTCCTTGCTTTTTGTGTTGTTGATTTTGACTTTTATGGCTTTATGGTCATAAAAGATGCTTTGTAATATTTCAGTGTTTTGGATTTTGTTAAAGCTTGCTTTATGGCCTAAAATGTGGTCTATTCTGGAGAATGTTCCATGTGCGTTTGAAAAGAAGGTATACTTGTCTGCTGGTAGGTGGAGTGTTCGGTATATGTCTATGAGATCAAGTTGGCAGATTGTAGTATTTAGCTCTTCTGTGTATTTGTTGAACTTCTTTCTGGATGTTCTGTCCTTCACCAAAAGTGGTGTGTTGTAATCTCCTACTACTTATTGTGGAGCTGTCTATCTCTCTTTTCAATGTTGTTAGAGTTTATTTATTTTGGAACCCTGTCATTGGGTGTGGCAATATTTATTATAGTTATGTCCTCCTGGTGTATTGACCCTTTAATCATTATATAGTGCCCTTGCTTATCCTTTGAGGTTGATTTTACTTTAAAGTTTATTTTGTCAGAGATTAATATTCCCACTCTTGCTCTTTTTTGTGTGTTGTTTGCTTGATATATTTTTTCTATCCTTTGAGTTTTTGCCTGTTTGTGTCTTTAAGTCTAAGGTGCGTCTCTTGTAGGCAGGACATAGATGGATCATACTTTTTTATCCAATCTGCCATTCTCCGTCTCTTTATTGGTGCATTAAGTGCATTTACATTCAGCATAATTATTGATAGGTATGAGTTTAGTGCTCTCATCCTGGTGTCTCTTTTTGTGTGTTGTTCACAATTTCTTTGTTCCCCTTAATTTTCTATGCTGAGTCATTTTTCTTTATGCACTTTTTTCATCTTTTTCATTGTTGTAGATTTTGTGTTTGCTAGATCTTTATGTTTTTATACTTATTTATTTTGATTTGCAGGATTGTTAGATTACTTTGTGGTTACCTTAATATTTACCCCTATTTTTCTAAGTTTATACCAGTCTTTTATTACTTTATATCACCTTGACTTCCCCTCCATATGAAAAATCAATGTCTGCATTTTTTAGTCCCTCTTTTTTGTTTTAATGTCCTTTTTTTACATATTGATGTCTCTGTTTCCCTATTTTCAATGTATTTTTGACTTCCCTATCTGAGTCAATATCTGGTTGCTCTGCCCTCTGTTATAGTCTTGCGTTGTTATCTGATGTTATTGATTATCTAACCGTAGGACTCCCTTTAGTATATCTTATAATTTTGGTTTGGTTTTTGCAAATTCCTTAAACTTCAGTTTATCTGGAAATGCCCTAATTTCACCATCATATTTGAGAGACAGTTTTGCTGTATAAATAATTCTTGGCTGGCAGTTGTTTTGCTTCAAGTCTTTATATATGTCATCCCATTGCCTTCTTGCCTGCATGGTATCTGCTGAGTAGTCCGAGCTTATTCTAATTGACTCTCCTATGTAGATGACTTTTCTTTTATCCCTAGCTGCTCTTAAAATTCTCTCTTTATCTTTGGTTTTGGCAAGTTGGATTATAATATGTCTTAGTGACTTTCTTTTGGGATCTACCTTATGTGGGGTTCGATGAGCATCTTGGATAGATATGTTCTCATCTTTCATGATATCTGGGAAGTTTTCTGTCAATAAATCTTCAACCATTCTCCCTGTATTTTCTGTTATCCCTCCCCTGTTCTGGTACTCCAATAACTTGTAGGTTATTTCTCTTGATAGAGTCCCACATGACTCTTAGCGTTTCTTCATTCTCTTTAATTCTTTTATCTGATTTTTCCTCAAATAAGTTGGTGTCAAGTGCTTTATCTTCAATGTCACTAATTCTGATTTCTACTGCCTCATTCTGCCCCTATGACTTTCTATTGATTTGTCTAATTCTGAAATTTTATTGTTGTCTTCTGGATTTCTGATTGCTGTCTCTCTATGGATTCTTGCAGCCTATTAAATTTGTCATTATGTTCTTGAATAACTTTTTAAAATTCTGCTACTACTTTGTCTGTGTGTTCCTTTTCTTTTTCTGCATTTTGTCCAATTTACTAATTTCTAGAAGAGTTCTGTATATTAATCTTTTGTATTCTGTCTCTGGTAATTTCAAGAAATTCTCTTCCTCCAGAGAATTTATGGATTCTTTATTTTGAGATCTTGCTGAAGCCTACATGGACTGCCTCTTTATGTGATTTGATATTGACTGTTGTCTCTGAGCCATCAATAAGTTATTATAATTTTATTTTATATTTGTTTAGTGAGTCCTAGCTTCTTGTTTTGTTTTGTTTTGTTTTCATATGCTCCAATAGGCTGCTCATGTGCGCTAGTTTGATTATTGGCAGCTTTGAAGCTCTAACGTCCTGTCACCAGGTAGTTAGTTCTGTAACTATGTATGTTTACTCAGGAGTCCATTAAATTTTCCTGTATGGGTTCAGCTCATGTGTCCATGCAGTTGGTCACCAAGTTTGTGGTGCAGGCTCTCTCCTACAGTCTTAGAGACACATGGGTGATTGGTGCAGGCACTGGTATATGGCTGCAGTAGGGGGGTCAGATGCTGAACCTAGCAGGGGGCTGACAGTTGCTCCTGAGAGTCTGAAAGGAAAGTGTGACCCTATTCTCTAGGGCGAGTAGGTAGGTGAGTTTTGCAGCTGGACTATGAGCGCCCCACTCTGTTAGTTGTAAGACTCGAGGGCAGCACTTTTTCCTGGACTCCTGTAGCAGGTGACTAGGTGGCATAGGTGATGCCACCAGTCTTCAAGCTCCTGGTGCGATTTGGTAAACTTGTCTGCTTAAGGGGCAGGGCTGTGTCAAGGGTCATAAATCTGCCACTTCCCATCTGAAGCAGTTGAACTTCAGATGTTTACCCTGTTGTAGTGTGGTACTGAGGGCTAATGCTGTTGAGATGTGTCCCCACAAGTCCATACTGGAGTGTAAGGTGCTCAAAGTCTTTGGACCCCTTAAGGCTGTGCCTAGCAAAGGAGCTGTGCTGACCCTCAGTTGCTAACTTAGGGGAACATTAGCTTATTTGTTTCTTCTCCAAGGCCAGAAGAATGGGTCAGGGCACCTTTTGGGATCTACTTCCAGCCCATCAGACTCCTGGTGCAGAGCAGGGAGGGAGGAGGTAAAAGGGAGAGAGGTTTTTCCCAAATGGGCTTTTTTTTTAATTCCCCAAGAAAGGGTGCTTGCATGTACTTATCTTTATCCACTTGGGATCTGCTTTTCACTGGTTTGGAGTGTCCAAGCATAATCTCTGTTGCCAGATCTCTCTCAATGTGGAAACTTCCTCCGGAGCGTGCACACAGCTGTTTGCTTTACTATGGACTGGAGCAACAGAAGAGGTGCAGTCCCGCCACCGCTGCTCTGGCACTCCTCCATTCTTCCAAACTGTCTCCCTCTCCCCACGCCACTCAGTCTGATTCCTCAACTTTGCCTTGCTCAGGGCTCCTAGATATTCATATACAATCAAATCACTTGTTTTTTCAGGTCTTTGTTGTAAGAGGGATATAGGAAACTGTCTGACTACTCCGCTGCCTTGGCCCCACCTTTCTCTAGGCTGTAATCTTTATGGGAGCAAATCAACAGGTCTTTTTTCCTGTGGAGCAAGCAGCTGGGTGGGTTCAAAATGCTAACATTTCAGTTAGCAGCCAAGCACTTAACCATTGCGCCACCAGGGCTCCTAACATACTAAGTAAAAATACATGATATGTATTTTCTACCATAATCAAGTAATATCAATAGTGATCAGGTGTTTCAGAATTTTTATTGTGTTTTTGTTTAATAAGATCTATATATGCTATTACTTTTACATTCTTTCAGAATTAGAAGTTGTAGGAAACTAATTTTTATATTTTTATCCCCTTTAAGACACACAAATAACCTCTATTATTTTAGGAGTGAAAAATGGTTATCCTTTAAATATATAGTCCAGATACCATGAAAACTAACATACAAAGATATATTTAATTTGTAACTATAAAGTATTTTAGATGTCCTTAAACCATCCCAAATTTAAACTACACTCAATATTTTTGATGGTACAGAAACAAAATGGAATTTTGACAAACAGTTAAAGAAATAGCTTTTGTGAAGGATTCTGAATATCAATTTAATCTTCATTAGTTTTCATCACAGCAATAAAGATTTTTATTTTTATTTTTATGAATGTAATCACCATTTTCCTTTTTCTACCTGTAAGTGAGAAATTGCATTTTTATGCTTTTTATGGTAAAATATATGATTAATTTTATGGTAGGTTCTGAAAGTTCATTTCCTTTTCATCATCGATCCTCTTTTTCCTTTATTACAGAATTATACTTTCAAACAACATCGTTTGAGGGAAGCCATATTAAAACAGTGAGGATAACTTAGCATGTTTTCGGTATTAGTGGGTAAACAATTTCAAGAAAAATTCTGTTTAATTTCCACATTTCCCACCGAAATGGGGGAGATAAAGAACAGTTAATGTCCACAAGTGGGTCACAGAGTTGATAAACGCTGCAACGCTAACAAGTTTTCTATTCTAACTAGCTCATTGCTCTGAAAACCCTTTTAAAAAAAAGTTTTAAGGCAAATTCCACTTAAGATAAAAGGTTTGAAGTATCTTATTGATAATCATAAAACAAATATAAACTACTAAACAAATAAATCTGTTTTAATCAAATTTTTGTAGTTATTACTTAGCCATGCCATAAATACATAACACATGTTAATTTCTCAGCATTTCTATGGGCTACAAACTTACAGAAGGCAAAATTTTAAGCAATGTAATTTTTAAAGGAAATGTTATTTTACCTGCTGAACATCTTCTTTCTTTGTGCACATCTCTAACATACCTAATTTAAGTGTCATTATAACAATAATGTGACAGTATGTTATCAAAATTAAAAGAGTTTCTCCCCTTAGAGACATTTACCACCTTTTAAAATGAGAAATTTTTTAAAGCTTTTCTGCTTGGTTTGTTTCCTGTAACAACATGTTTGCAGCTGTAATTAAGGCATTTATTAAGCCACTGTCAATTAGCTAAATAGATGAGAACATCTGACTGTGTTGAGAAGCTGGATTTCTACAGATGGGCATGCTAAATGATCATCAGCTCAATTTAAACCAAGAAAAATAGGCACTGGGTTAAAGAAGCACCAACAGAGAATGAGTAAACATGCATATGTTAGTTTGTTATTAGAAGTCATGTATTAAATAAAGCTACTTAATTGAACAGCAGAATGTGTTTAAAATATTTTTTAGAAACTGTGAACAGAAGTTTTATAAGACACAAAATTATATAGTATGTGTATTATGGAGATGGAAACCTTTCCTATTATGCTAAACTACAAATAAAAAAGCTAGAGTTAATGGTATTTTCCCCATTATTAACATTACTGGAATTTTAGTTATTTTGCTCTTTTATTGTAAAGTGATGTTTTTAAGGCTGTGATGCAAATTGGAATGCTTTTTCCATGGAAAGATAAAAATGCTTCTAAGAAACTCTAGGCCATATTTTTCAGCAACTAATCGTTTTCATGTGATATTTTTCATAAACAAAAATAAAGCTGTTTATTCGGCATTAGTGGTTGTTTATCCACCATTCAAGATGAGTTGGACTGAGCTATCAGCTCTCTTCTCTGGTCCCCTTATGACCGGCATGCATACTTTTATGAGCCAGCTGGCCGGTTTTAGAGTAGTTTGCATCAGATAAGATAATTGGCCTATATTGAGTCTCAACAAGCCTAGCGTCCAAATATGGACTGGAACTAAAAATTGGCCTTGGCATTTATGTCAGAGGCAATTATCTTGGACTCAGATACTTAGGTAGACTACGTTTTCTGCTCTCCTTTTGGGCTTCTACTATGGAGAGACAGTCTCTTAACGATAGACCTGCACTCCATGTGTCCACCATATCTCCTCCCCTTCCCCACATTTTAGGAGCTGAAAGTACCAAAACCAAATAATACTATACAATTTGACGGATAATACTTAGCCTCACAGGAGAGAATATGTCATTTTCCTGCCACTCATGAACAATGTATATTTTTTATCAGCAGAGTTTGACAGGATACAGGAGGGTGAGATAGGGGTGTGTGTGCATGTAATTGTGTTTTCTGTAAATGAAGAAAAGGGACATTCAAACATTTAGTAGTGTAGTACTTTAAAATGCTTCTTAATGTTTTGTCCTGTCCTGCTGTGAACTCCAATAAATAGCCACAGATTTTTAAATCCCAGAACAATATCAAGATAGCTCCACATGTGAGACCAAAGAGAAACAAAAATACTTGAAGGTAAAATCATGAATAACTACAAATGTATGAATGAAGTCCATAACTATGATAAAAAAGTGGTACTTATTGAGAAAACATTTCAGTTTTGAAACTGATTATATGTTGAAAAGATTAAGAGTTCATTTTTACTAAATCAGATGTCAGAGTGACAGAAGAGTGGTTTTATGGAAAAATATAGAGACAAACAGAGGAAACAATTTATAACATAAAACTTGAGCATTAACACAATACTATATTTTAAAGAAGACTGCAATGGACAGGTATAATGGCAACATTATACCCTTCTCTATCCATGAGTAGTATAGCCTAGTTAAAGTTATGTGCTAAGGGTAACATAGACGTGACAGAGCTACTACTCCTTTACTGTTCTTTTGAGGATTGAGCTTCCTAAAGAATTATTCTCCTCTCTGAAATCTTGTCCTGCAATGTGTGCAATCTACCACAAGCTGTTAGGTCTTAAAACCTAAATTACAAACTGTATCACTTGTCTAAGATAAAACACTTTCTGTCAAAATAATTCATCTAAATAACACTTAATTTAACATTTAATATTAAAATAAACCTTAAAAAAAAAGAATAGGTTTAAAATGAAATCAGATAACTTTAACTTTCTTGACCAACTCCTCCATTAAAAAAGCATTTATCTCCTTTACATTTATAAAAGCCACGTATACTCATTGTAAAATATATATATATAAAATACATAAAAGAATAAAAAAATCATCTATTATCCCATCACTCATACATGTAAAAAGTTTTCTATAAATTTTCAGTGTTTTTCAAACATATTTATTAAAACTAGGTGGAACTTAAGAGGATAGTGTTGGGTAGCATGTACTTACACTGGAATTTGGAGTCAAAAAGCTACAGTTGGACTTTCAGCTCTGCTATTTATTAGATGAATGAATTTGGGAAATTACTTAATTTATCTAAGATATGTTTCCCTTATTTACAAAATCAGGAGTGATTCCTCGTATGATAGTTATGAGGAATGAATAAGGCAACGCATGTAATACAGGAATGTCAACACTCTCCCTTCTCGACCTTGGAGGACCTTTTTTTTTTTTTTTTGGTGAAAATATACACAGCCAAAGATACACCTTTTCAAAAATTTCTACATGTACAATTCAGTGACAGCAGTTACATTCTTCTAGTTGTGCTGTTATTCTCACTTTAGATGAAGGTTTACAGAACAAAATAGTTACTCAATAGCAGTACACATATTGCCCTATGACAATGGTTGAGAACGCAACTGCATGTCAACACTGTCCTTACTCAATCTTGGGTTCCCTATCACCAGCTTTCCTGTCCCCTTCTGCCTTCTAGTCCTTGTCCTTGGACTGCTGTGCCTCATTAGTCCTGTTTTGTTTTATGGGGCTGTCCAATCCCCGGCTGAATGGTAAACCTCAGGAGTGACTTCACCACTGAGCTAAAAGGGTGTCTGGGGGCCATACTCTCGGGGTTTCTCCAGTCTCTGTCAGGCCAGTAAATTTGTTTTTTTTATTTTGTGTTAGAATTTTGTTCTACATCCTTCTCCATAGCCTTTCAGGAAGAAGCAAAGATGGTGCACGGAGCCAGGTATTTGAGAGAAAGGAGGGAGAGGTGGTGAGAGGTAAGGAAGAAATCTAAATAGCGGAAAAAAGCAACACCAGCAGCCAACAAATGACACTCAGGGTGCTAGCCAGTAAGGGCAGGTGGAATCCAGGCAACACTGTGGTGAAGCCGCTGCTTCCTGGCCGAGAGACTGTGGCCCCAGGGAGCAGAGGAGGCCGAGTGGGGGTGAAGAAGGGTGGGAGGTGGGAAAGAGTATATTTCTGGTTACTGGTTGTTCTGTCTCCTGCTGGAAGCTCCATGAAGCTGCTTTCTTGTACCCCCTGTTTGCTGGTCTCTGACACGAGTCCAAGATGGCGGATCCATGCTGCATTAGCTGATAGGGGACCTCTGCATGTATCTCTCCTCCTTCTATGTTCTCTGTCAGTTTCTTACTCCATTCAGTGCTTGGCTGAGTTCTTTATCTCTTCATTTGATGCTTAGGGTTTCAGGATTGCTGTTTTCTCTGTTTGGTTAGTTTTTCGGGTCTTTGCTGTGGAGGGACAGCATGGTGCTTCTGTCCATAGTGCCATGTTGCCTGGAAGTCCTGACCAGTCTTTTTAAATAAATAAAAAAAGAAAATATCAGCAGAAAAATGAAACTGTAAACAAGAACCAAAATGAAATTCTTACAGTGAAAGATAAAATATAAGAAATAAAAAAATAGTAAATATACTTAAGAGCAGAATGAAGATAAGAGAAAATGTAAATGAGCTGCAATGAGAAAAAAAGATTGTAAAAAGCAGAAGCAAAAACAGAGATACCAAAAGGTCTAACATTTGTGTAACTGGAATCTCAAAATAAGAGACAAGAGAATGACTAAGAAACAAATATTAAAAAAAAAAAAACGGTTGAAAATTTTAAAAATTTGGTGAAAAATACAAATTTATATATTCAAAAATCTCAGTGAAATCCAAGCAGGCTTAATTCAAAGAAATAATGCATTGGCATATCATAGTCAAGCTACTGAAAATCAAAGGTAAGGAGAATACTTTTAAACCAGCAAGAAAAAAGTTACATTAAATAAAACAATAATTTGAATGATTACTGACTTATCAGAGTCACTGGCAGCCAGATGACAGAGTAGTAACATGTTTAAAGTGCTGAAAGACAAAAATCCCCAACTCAGAATACTATAACCATCAAAATATTCTTCAGAAATGAAGACAAAATAAAGACATTTTCATATAAAGTAAAGCTAAGTTTTCAAAAACTAAAAATTGTATGTTTTCTAACTACAAAAGAATTAAATTATATCAGGATTATGTAATAAATCAGTAATATTAAAATATCTAGGAATTCCCCAAATACATGGACATTAAAAAATGAACTTCTTAAAAAAAAATCGCAAGGTAAATTAGAAAATATTTCAAATGAATGATAATTAAAATGCAACCTATCAACATCTGTGGAATGCAGAAAAAGCAGTGCATAGAGAAAAATCGGAGCTGTGGTGGCACCGTGATTAAGAGCTCAGCTGCTAATCAAAAGGTTGGCAGTCCAAATCCACCAGCCGCTCCTTAGAAACCCTATGGGGCAGTTCTACTCTGTTCTATAAGATTGCTATGAGTCACAGTTGACTCCGTGGCATTGGGTTTGGTTTCAGGTTGTTGTTGTTGTTAAGTGCCGTGGAGTCAGTTCCCACTCTTAGTGACCCTGTGTACAACAGAACGAAACACTGCCCAGTCCTGTGCCATCCTCACAATCGTTGTTATGCTTGAGCCCATTGTTGTAGCCACTGAGTCAATCCATTTTGCTGAGGATCTTCCTCTTTTTTGCTGACCCTCGACTTTACCAAGCATGATGTCCTTCTCTAGGGACTGATCCTTCCTGACATGTACAAAGTAAGTGAGATGAAGTCAAGTCATCCTCACTTCTTTTTTATTTTTAATTTTTAATTGTGCTTTAGGTGAAAGTTTACAGCTCAAGTTAATTTCTCATACAAAAATTTATAAACACATTGTTTTGTGACATTATTTGCAATTCCCACAATGTGACAGCACACTCCTCCGTTCTGTTCCAGGTTCCCTGCGTCCATTCAACCAGTTTCTGTCCCTTCCTGACTTCTCATCCTGCCTCTGGACAGGAGCCGCTCATTTGGTCTCCTGTATCTGATTGAACCAAGAAGCACGTTCCTCATGTGTATTATTTTTTTTTATAGTCCTGTCTAATTTTTGTCTGAAGAGTGGGCTTCAGGAATGGCTTTAGTTCTAGGTTAATGGACCATCTGGGGACTATAATTTTAGGGGTCCCTCCAGTCTCTATCAAACCATTAAGTCTGGTCTTCTTACGAGAATTTGAGTTCTGCGTCACACTTTTCTCCCACTCAGTCCAGGATTCTCTGTAGTGTTCCCTGTCAGGGCGGTCATTGGTGGTAGCCAGGCACCATCTACTTCTTCTGGTCTCAGGCTGGTGGAGTCTCTGGTTTATATAGACCTTTAGTCTCTTGGGCTAATATTTTCCTTGTGTCTTTGGTATTCTTCATTCTCCTTTGCTCCAAGTGGGTTGGGACCAATTGATGCATCTTAGATGGCCACTCGTAGGCTTTTAAGACCCCAGATACCACTCACCAAGATGGGATGCATAACATTTTCTTAATAAACTTTGTTATGCCAATTGACCTAGATGTCCCCCAAGACTATAGTCCACAGGCCTCAGCCACAGCTACTTTGTCCCTCAAAGTGTTTGGATGTGTTCAGGAAACTTCTTAGCTTTTGTTTTGTTCCAGTTGTGCTGATTTCCCCTGTAGTGTGTGTTGTCCTTCCTTTCACCGAAGATGATCCTTGTCTACTATCTAGTTAGTGAATACTGGTCTCCCCCTCTCCCCACCCTCGTAACTATGAAAGAATGCTTTCCTCTATGTTTAAATCTTTTCTTGAGTTCTTATAATGGTGGTCTCATACAGTATTTGTCCTTTTGTGACTGACTTATCTCACTCAGCATAATGTCCTCCAGATTCATCCATGCTGTGAAATGTTTCATGGATTCATCATTTTTCTTTATCATTGTGTAGTATTCCATTGTGTGTATGTACCATAATTTGTTTATCCATTCATCTGTTGATGGGCACCATCCTTACTTCTAAGAAGAATTCTGGCTGTACTGCTTCCAAGACAGATTAGTTAGTTTTTTTTTTTTTTTTTTGACAGTCCTTGGTGCGTTCAATATTCTTCGCAAACACCATAATCCAAAGGCTTCCATATTCATTGTCCAGCTTTCCTATGCATATAAGGTGATTAAAAACATCATGAGTTGTGTCAGGTGCACTTTAGTCCTCAAAATAACATCTTTGGTTTTTAAAACTTTAAAGAGGTCTTTTGTAGCAGATTTGCACAATGCAATGCGTCGTTTGATTTCCTGACTATTGTGTTCATGGGTGTTGATTGGGGATCCAAGTCCTTGGGTTAGTGGACAATTTATGCTTTAATAGATATATTAGAAAAGAAAAAGAAACCCTCAAAATTAATTATCTACCTTTATACTTTAATAAACTAGAGGAGAAAAACAAAAAGAGCAAAATAAAATCCTAGTAAGTAGAAGTACCATAACCCATCTCTCAGTTTATTGTACTATGGTAGCTTGCATGTTGCTATAATGCTGGAAGCTGTCCACCAGTATTTTAAATACCAGCAGGCTCGCCCATGGTGGACAGGTTTTAGTAGAGCTTCCAGACTGAGGCAGACTAAGAAGGAAAGTCTGGTGATCTACCTCTGAAAATTAATCAATGAAAACCTTATAGATCACAAGAGAACATTTTACAAATCTGATTAGGCTCCTCCTACCTATAACCAAAATGAAACTACATAGTCTTATTATTAGTCTTAGGGTAAATTGTCACAATCTTCCCCTTCATATACCTACATGCTTTGAGCTTATCTTATTTTCTAACCTCTGTCTTTTCTCCCCCTTGCTTTCTCTCTTCACTAGGCTTCTTTCAGTTCCCTGAGGGTGGTAGGCTCCTTTCCCAGCCCAAAGTCTTTACCCCTCCCATCCATTCCATATGTCTGGGACACTTGACACCACATCCACCACAAACCCATCCAACCAACCCTCACTTTGCGTTCTCCAGCCTTACCAGAGTAAGTCTTAGTCATAGTCCTATCACAATGTTTTTCGTTATACCATTTATTTTCCTTTATATCTTTTCTCACCATTATTTTTTCTGCATTATGTTAAACTGCTATTTGGCAAACTTCTGTCTCCCTCACTAAACGTTATGCTCTGTAAAAGCAAATCATTTCGATTTTTGCTCCTCATTGAAACCAAACGTTGAATATGGTACTACGAATCATGGAATATTGAAGGTACTACATAAGCATTTATTGAATTAGTGAAAATGAAAAAAGAAAGGGAGGAAGGAAGGGGAGAAAGAGAAAGAGTGACTGAAGAAATTAATACTCATACAATATCTACTTTCTCAAAGGTTGAGAAACTGGGAATGAACTCAGGCTTTTCTAACTCCATATTCTGTGTTCTTTCCATTAGAGTTTGATGTTACTTTTTCATGCCACACTGAAACATATCTCTCCTCCAGAGCAATAGAGAACAAGGTGACTATATAATAGTTTACCTTTCTTCATAAGAACTACCCTTAGTTCCTTCAACTAACTCTGATAAAATCCCAAAACCTTTACTGTATATTTATTAGTGCCTTTTTTTTTTTTTTTTTTTTTTTGGTTTGTCTTGTTTTAGGTGATGTTTGCTCCAAATGTAATTAAATTTGTAGTAGGAGCCTTGGAAAGATTTTTTTTTTCCTCACTTTGTTTTCCCATTTTGCTTCTCACTGGAGCAGGGGATGATTTTGTGCTTTTTTCCTCCAGGGGAGGCTAGTGACAGAGAAGAAAGAAAATATGTTTTCAAGACAATTCCTTTTAAAGCTTTTATTTTCCACAAAGCCTCAGGGAAATGAGCATATTGTGTTGGATGTACTGCAGGGAGCTAAGAAGTAGAAATTTTTTTTTGAAAAGAGAGGAGTTACCTAATCAGAAGTGTCTGTGTGACTCTTTTTTCTGTTCCTTTCCTTCAAAAACACAAATTACCAAATATGATCCAAGAATAAATTTTTAAAATATTGAATTGCCTTATGTCAATTAAATAAACTGATTTTTAAAATGACAAATATTTAAAAAACAAAACAAGCAAGCAAACAAAAGACAACCTCCTGGCTCAGATGGCTTCTATGGTGAATAGCAGCAAATATTTAAGGAATACATACACAAATCATACAGTAACTGTTTCAGAAAATAGAGGAGGAAGAAATAATTCCCAACATGTTTTATGAGGGCAATATTTCCCTGACATCAAAACCAGAAATAGACATTTCTAGAAAATAAAACTCAAGAGCAATAGCCTCTCGAAAAAATAAAATAAAAGGAATCCAAATCAGGAAGTAAGAAGTAAAACTATCCCTCTTTGCAGATGACATGATCCTACATTTAGAAAACCACAAAGTTTCGACAAAAAGCTATTAGAGCTAATAAGTGAATTGAGCAAAGTGGCAGGGTATGATCTCAACACACAAAATTCAATTGGATTTCTATACATCAGCAATGAAAAAGCTGAAAGAAAATTAAGAAAACAATACAATTTACAATAGCATCTAAAAGAATAAAGTAGGAATAAATTTAACAAAGAAGGTGAAAGACTTGTACACTGAAAACTACAACCATTACTAAAATAAAATAAAAAAGACCTAAATACATGGAAAGGCATTTAATGTTCATGGATTGGAAGGTTTAATATAGTTAAGATGTCAGTACAGGCCAAAAAAAAAAGTATAAATTCAGTGCAATTGCCGTCAAAATTCCAATAGCCTTGGCAGAAATGGAAAAGCCAATCCTCAAATTTATATGGAACTGCAAGGGGCTTCAAAAACCAAAACAATCTTGAAGAAGAAGAATAAAGTAAGAGAACTCACATTTCCTGATTTCAAAGCATACTATAAAGCTACAGTAATCAAAACAACCTGATACTAGTATAATGATAGACATATAGGCCAATGGACTAGAATTGAGACTCCAGAAATAAACTCATGCATCTATGGTCAAGTGATTTCTGACAAGAGTGCTAAGTCCAATAAATGATGAAAGAAGAGCCTCTTTAATAAATGGTGCTTGGAAAATTAGATTTCCACTTGCAAAAGAATGAAGCAGGATCCGTGTCTCATATCATATAAAAAAAAAAATTCCAAATGGATCAAGGACCAAAGTGTGAGAATTAAAACAATAAAATACATCAAAGAAAACACAAAGTTATGGGTACAAGACATGCTGTTTTTGTTGTTATTGTTAGGTGCTGTCGAGTTGGTTCTGAGTCATAGCGAGCCTGTTTACAACAGAATAAAACACAGCTTAGTCTTGTGCCATCCTCACGATCCTCACCATCATAGTTTTAACAATGGCATATCAGAGAAGACATCAAAAGCATGGGCAGCAAAAGACAAAATGATAAATGGGAGTTCATAAAAATTAAATATTTTGGTCCTCAAAGGATTTTATCAATAATGTGAAAAGGCAACCTATATTGCGAAGAAAAATTTTGGAATCATATATGTGATAAAAATATAATATCCAAAATATATAAAATACTTCTACAACTTAACAACAAAAAGATAAAAAATCCAATAAAAAAAACTGGGCAAAGTACTTGAACAGATATTTCACCAAGGAGGATATTCAAATGGCCACTAAGTAAACGAAAATGTACTCATATCATTAGCCATTCCAAGAACACACACACACACAAAAAAAAACTCATTGCTATTGAGTCAACTCCAACTCATAGCGACCCTAAAGGACAGAGTAGAACTGCCCCATAGGGTTTACAAGGAGCAGCTGGTGGACTCGAACTTCTGACCTTTTGGTTAGCAGCTATGCTCTCAACAACTGGTGCAAATCAAAACCACAATGAGATACCACCTCAGGGTATGATAAAAAATAAAAGGAAAATAATAGATGTTGATGAGGATGCAGAAAAATTGTAACCCATATCCATTGCTGGTGGGAATGCAAAATTGTACAGCTGCTGTGGTAAACAGTTTGGCAGTTCCTCAAAAAGTTGAACACAAAATTACCATATGACCCAGCAATGCCTATCCTACGTTTTACCCAAAACAACTGAGGGCAGGAATGCAAACAGAAATCTGTATACCAATTTTCATTGCATCACTATTTCCAATAGCAAAAAGGTGGAAACAATCTAAATATCTATCAATAGATGAATGGATAAACAAAATGTGGTACATACATTCAGTGGACTATTACTCCAAATCAGGAAGAAGGAAATAAAACTATCCCTCTTTGCAGATGACATGATCTTATATTTAGAAAACCCCAAAGGTTCCACAAGAAAGCTATGAGACATCAAAAGAAAAGAAAACCACAAGCCAATATCCATTATGAATATAAATGGAAAAATTCTCAACAAAATACTAGCAAACAGAATACAATAGTAAATTACAAGAATTATACGCCATGACTGAGTGGGATTTATTCCAGGAATCCAAAGATGGTTCAACATTATAAAATCAATCAATGAAATACATGACATCAATAGAACAAAGAAAAAGAATCACATGATCCTTTCAACTGATGCAGAAAAAATGTTTGATAGAATTCAATACACTTTCTCAATAAAAGCACTCAAGAAGTTAGCAACAAAAGAGAAGTTTCTCAATATGATTAAGGGCATTTGTGAAAAACCAACTACGAACATTATACTCAATGTAGAAAGACCGAGAGCTTTCTCCTTATGATCAGGAACAAGATAATGATGTCCTCTCTTATTCAATATTGTATTGGAAATCCTAGCCAGAGCAATGAGGTAAGAAAAAGAAATGAAAGCTAACCAAATCAGAAAGGAAGAAGTAAAATTATCTGTATTCACAATGACATGATCCTATATATAGAAAAACCCAAATAATCCACAAGAAAGTTTCCAGAGATAATAGAGGAATTCAGCAAAGTTGAAGGGAACAAGATCACTACACAAAAATCAATGAGAAATCTGCAAAGAAAATTAAGAAAACAATTCTATTTACAATAGCATCTAAAAGAATAAAATATTTAGGAATAAACGTAATCAGGGATGTGAAAGTTTTATACAATGAAAATTATAAAACTCTGCTGAAAAAGATTAAAGAAGTCTTCAATAAACGGAAAGACATTCTATATGCATGGATTGAGAAACTTAATATAGTTAAGATGTCAATACTACCCAAAGTGATCTATAGTTTCAACACAATCCCAATCAAAATTTCAACAACCTTCTTTACAGAAATGGAAAAACCAAACCTTGATTTCCTATGGAAAGGCAAGAGACCTTGAATAGCCAAAGCAATTTTGAAGAAGAAGAACAAAGTAGAAGGACTCATAGTTCCTGATTTTGAAACATACTATACAGCTACAGTAACCAAAACAGTCTGTTACAGGTATAACAATAGACACAGAGACCAGTAGAATTGAGAGTCCAGAAATAAACCCATTCACCTATGGTCAACTTATTTTTGACAAGGGTGCCAAGTCCATTCAATGAGGAAAAAAGAGTCTCTTTAATCAATGGTACTGGGAAAATTGGATTTCCACATGCAGAGGAATGAATCAGAATTCATGTCTCACATCATACACAAAAAACAATTTAAAATGGTCAAAGAGCTACTGTGAAAAGAAAAACCATAAAATTATTAGAAGAAAAGAAATACAGGGATGTGGTTGTGGGGCTTAGTATTTAATAATGCATTATCAGTTACTATAACAAAAGCACGAGCAGAAATACACAAAATAGATAAATGGGACTTCATGAAAATTAGATACTTCTGCCCATAAAAGGGCTTTATCCAAAAAAAAAAAAAAAAAAAAAAAAGAGACAACCTACAGACTGGGAGAAAATCTTTGGGAACCATATATCCGACAATGTTCTAATATTCAACATAAATATAAAACTTCTACAACTTAACAAAAATAAAAAATAAAAAATAAATTGGCAAAGGATTGAGTACACTTTTCACCAAAGAGGATATTCGAATGGCCAACAAGTACATGAAGAGATGCTTGACGTCATTAGCCATTTTTGTTGTAGTTGGATGCTGTCAATTCTGCTCCTAAGCATAGTGACCTTATGTATAACAGAACAAAACGTTATCTGTTCCTGCTCCATCCCACTATATAGGACAATGTTCTGTGGATATCCATAAGGTTTTCATTGGTTAATTTTTTTTACAATTTAAAAGTATTTATTAAAATGAAAAATGCATACACCCTTTGACCCAGTAATTCTACTTCTATAGATACATTTGCATATTTACAAAAAGAAACAAGTTCATTTTACTGTAGCATTGTTTGTAATAATAAAGAACCAACAATCAATAAAAGTTAAAATAAATTACAAATAAACTATATCATAGAAATACCTTATGAAATATTACATAGCAGTTAAAAAAATACAAGGTAGTTTTACATGAACTGAAAAGGAAAAGTGTTTAAGACATAATGCCAAATGGAGGGGAAAAAGGATGAATACAATGTGATACGATTTACAGAAAGCAAAACTTCCAGAACTAGATAGGCAAAGAAAAGGTCCTGAAGTACATTTATGAAACTTACAAAGAAGTTTACCTCTGGGGAGAGGAGTGGGGTGTTGCCAAGGGGACTTTCACTTTATCTGTTTTGTGTGAAAATTTTCACAGTGAGATTGTATTATATTACTTGTGTAATTAAAAATAAACAACCAAATGAAATATATAAACCTTGATTGGATCATTTTTTTTTTCTTTTCCTTAAAAGCTATAAAAGTTATTTGTGGAACAAAGGCAAATTTGAACATGTACTATATACTTAGATAATATTATTGTGAAATAAGGATTTTCTTATTTTTAGAAGTTGCTTGCCGAAGTATTTAGGGACAAAGTGTTAAGATGTCTTCAACTTTCAGATGAGGAAGGAAGGACAGGAGAGGAAGGGAGGGAGGGAGGAAGAGGGAGAAGGTATGAAGGAAAGAAAAATAAATGTCAAGGAAAATGATAACACAAGAAGTTAATAATTGGTGAATCTAGGTGAAAGATATTTGGGTGTTCAATATGCTAGTCTCCCAAGTTTTCTGTGCATTTGAAAGCTAAAAAACAAAAAGAAAAGAAAAACCAAACACCAACACTCCTCACCTAGATGAGAGTGATCAATTTCTTCCCTAAACTCCTATAACAATTAGCAATGTCACTCATATTACTAGTGATCACCTCAGAGAATGTATCTTATTCCCCACAAGCTCCTGAAATCTTTCAATTCTTTCCCCCTCCCGGCTTCACGCCTGGTTAGCATGCCTAGCACATAGCAGGCAGAGACAAGTATGGTTGGGAAATGAGTCCATATGAGCTGAGAGATATGTGACATTCACCTATGAGGTTGGCAAATACAAAATCAGGGTCTGGGATTACATCATTAGTTCTGATAAGAGACATGATGGCTGTATCAGTCTCCTGGCACCCCAGGCTGGTCCTAGCAGGGAGTTACCCAAGGCTTGAGCCAGTTGTTCCTAGTGGGACTACTGAATGGAACTATGGTTGATAGTGTTGTCAAACTGCCAGAGTGGTCTTCAGGTCGACATTTGTAAATTACAAAATGGTAGAAAAACAAAGTGCTCTCAGGTGCGTTTCTCTTTTGATCCTTACGATGACCCTGATTCAGTCTTGGTCTGGGCTACATCTCCCCACACTGTGAGATCACCACAGGCAGCTTGGGCTTATTATTGGGGCCTGTGGGAACATTCCAAATTTTTCTCATCACTAGAAGTCCATCAATGATTTTTCTAAACACCACATGCTTCCCTTTTAGCCAATCACACTTAGAACAGGTGATGAAGAACTGGCAGCCATTTGTACCGGGACCATTGCCGTGGAAAGCAGGCCTGGAGCTGAGTGTCTTAGTTTAAAATTTTCATCTGCAAATGGTCCTCAGTAAATACTGGCTACTCCAGTGCAATCTCCATTAAAAAAATCTCCACCCTGAATCATGAAATCCTTCATGACCCTGTGGAAGGTGCTCCCTTTATATCCTATTGGTATCCCATCTTTTCTAAATTCTCCTGGGCAGCACTGCCTAAAGTTCTTGGCCGTTTTAGGCACAAAGTCTGCAAAGAGTTCGATCTTCATGTGGCCAATTTCCTGGCCACCAAAGCTGATATAAAAAACAAAAAACAAAAAACACAGGGTTGACAGGGCTTGAATTTGCCACCACCATGGCTTTGACCCGGAAGCAGAAGCTCACTGGCTAATTTATGGAAGCAGATTGCCAAGCCTTTTTCCTAATCTGTCTTATTCTGGAAGCTCCATTGAAACCTGTCCACCATGGGTGACCCTATCGGCATTGAGATACAAGTAGCATAGACTCCAGTATCATAACAACACGCAAGCCACGACAGAAGGACAAATTGGCAAGCATGAGGTAGCCTTTAATCATAGTAACTTAAAGAGATGCAAATTAAAACCTCAATGAGATATCACTTCCCTCCCACCAGGATGGCTAAGGTCAAACAAAAAAACAGAAAAGGACAGATGCTGGCAAGGATATGGAGATACTGGAACCCCTATGCATTACTGGTGGAAATGCAAAATGGAACAACCACTGGAGGAAACATTTTGACGGTTCTTCAAAAAGTTAAATATAGAACTACTATATGAACCAGCAATTCCGCTCCTAGGTATATACCCAAGAGACTTGAAAACAGCAACACAAACAGATGTATTTGTACCAATGTTCATTACAGCACTATCCACAGTAGCAAAATGTGGAAACAATCTAAGTGTCCATCATCAGAGGAATGGATAAACAAATGTGGTACGTACATACGATGGAATACTTTTCAGCCACAAAGAGAAATGAAGTCCCGATCCATGTTACAACATGAATGAACCTTGAAAACCTTATGGAGAGTGAAATAAGTCAGTCACAAAACTACAAGATCATTGTATGCTCTCACTTATATGAAATAACAAGAATAGCAAATGTTTATTAGTGACTACCAGGGAAAGGAGGGAGGGGGAAAGAGGGAGCCATTGCTTAGGAAGCAGTGAGTTTCTGTTTATGATGATGAGAAACTTGCCAATGTTTACAGGAGATGGTTGCAAAACATGACTAATGTAATTGACATCACCTGAAAAGTTTTGAATTGGCAAGTGCTGTGTTATATATATATATGTTTTTATAAAAATAAACAACAAAAGGGCTTCTGGCAACATGACGCACTAGGCAGAAGCACCACCCCTTCCCTCCACAGCAAAGATCTGAAAAACTAAGCCAGAGAAAACAGCAATCCTGAAACCCTAAAACATCAAATGAAGAGATAAAGAACTCAGCCAAGCACCAAATGGAGTGAGAAAACTGACAGAGAATGGAGACCGAGGAGAGGTTCATGCAGAGGTCCCCTATCGGGTAACGCAGTGCATCGGGTAACGCAGTGCGGATCCACCATCTTGGACTCCTATCAGAGACCAGCAAAAGGGGTACGAGAAAGCAGCTTCACAGAGCTTCCAGCAGGAGCCAGAAAAACCGGTAATTGGCGATATACACTTTCCCACCCTCTACCCTTCTTCACCCCCACTTGGCCTCCTCTGTTTCCTGTGGCCACAATCTCTTGGCCAGGAAGCACCAACTGCTTGGATTCCACCCGCCCGCACTGGCTGACTCTCTGAGTGCAGTTTGTTGGCTGCTAGTGTTGCTTTTTTCTGCTACTTTTTATTTCTTCCTTACCTCTCACCACCTCCCTCTCCTTTCACTCAAACACCTGGTTCCGTGTGCCATCCTTGCTTCTTCCTAAGGGGCTGCGGAGCTCCGTGTGAGTGTGGAACTTCTTCCCAATCTGGGCTGCCATGCTGGTGGGATCCCAGGGTTTTTGTTTCTTTGAATTGTTTTTTTTTTGTTTTCTTTTCCTTTTCTCGAGCTGGGAGCCCGTTCTGGCCGGGCAGTGCTACAAGGCTTGGGACCTACCCCATCAGCTTGCCCAGACATGCAGAGGGATCACTGAGGGCATTTAATTGTTTGTGGTTTTTCCTTGTCTGTTTTTTGGGGGCTTTTCTTGTTAACTTTGCTTTGTTTTCTTTTCCCTTCTTTTCCATTTTTGTCTTTCTTCATTACTCAGTTTCTCGTCTCTTTATACCTTCCTTCTCTTCCTGTCCCCCTGAACACCTGGTGATGAATACCTCTATGCCTTCTAGCCAGGCTATACTGCAATACCTGGGAACAACTTCCCCAGACCTCGTAGCCGCACCGGTGGGATCCCTGGGAGCTTTGCTGTTCTTTTTTCTTTCTAATTTTTATTCATACATTCTTTTCTTTTCTTTCTTCTTCTTCCCCTTTTTGTTTTTCTCCATTTCATAGACTCTCATCTCTCCACTCCAACAACAAGCTCACCTAGCACTCTTTTTTTTGTTTGTTTGTATGTTTTTGGCTCCTGTTACTCTCTCCTTTCTCCCATATCCAACTTAGCTCCACACATCACCATCTCCCCCGTCCATCTTGCCTACCTGCACAGTGTGCTTAACATTACACCACCAAGCAGCAGAGGCACAGCATACTGGAACCTGCCCTGGACTGATTACCAACCCTCCCTGGTGGCCATAGTAAGTTCCAGAAACAACCCATCCCAGCAACTCTTCTTCAGCTAGACCTGCCCTGCTGTACCATATCTGGGCAAGTGACCCTGCCAACTGGAGAAGGAGGTGAAAAGTATCATGCCCACAGATGAGCAAACAACAAAGAATACATAGCCCACCTGCTCAGACATAGCCAAATAAAAAAAAAGGACAAAACAAACAAATCTACAATCAAAAAATGAGAAAAATAACCACTAAATGTCCCAAAGACAGCAGACAATATCAAAACATTTACAAAAACAGGACAGGATGGTTCCAGTAGGCATCCAAAATAAAACACCAGATGATTTTCCAGTGGGAGAAAAGGCACTAGAACTACCTGATAGGGAATTCAAATCTCTAATCTTCAGAATTATCCAAAAGTTGCAGCAAAAAGTAGACAAAAATGAAGAAAAAATAGACAAATTCATGGAAAAGGCAGACAAATTCATGGAAAATACAGACCGAGAAAATGAAAGAATTCAGGAAAATAATGCAGGAACAAAATGCTGAAATAATCTCACAACTAGAAAGTGTACCAAAAAATAAAATTAGAAATCCAAAAGATAAACAACAAGATTTCAGAAATTGATAGTGTCATAGAAGGGCTGATGAGCAGATCTGAAACAGTAGAAGACAGGATCAGTGGAATTGAAGATGCACACATGGATACAACTCTGTTCGAGGAAAACTCAGGAAAAAGAGCAAAGAAAGATGAAGAGACTTTGAGAATCATGTCGGATAAAATCACAAGCAAAAATCTGAGAGTGATAAGAGTCCCAGAACAAGAGAGAAAACAGAAAACACAGAGAGGATCATCAAAGAACTGCTAACAGAAAACTTCCCCAATATCATGAAAGATGAAAAGCCGGCCATCCAAGAAGCTCAACAAACCCCATGTAGGATAGACCCCAAAAGAAAATCACCAAGGATTATCATAATCACCCTCACCAAAACCAAAGACAAAGAATCCTGAGAGCAGCTCATGAAAAACAAGAAGTCACATACAGAGGAAAAACAATAAGAATAAGCTCAGATTATTCAGCAGAAACCATGCAGGCAAGAAGGCAATAGGATGACACATATAAGACCTTGAAAGAAAAAAAATTGCAAGCCAAGAAGAATATATCCTGCAAAACTTTCATTCAAATATGATGGTTAAATTAGGAAATTTCCACATAAACATAAATTAAGGGAATATGTAAAAACCAAACCAAACTTACAAGAATTATTAAACAGAGTTCTTCAATCTGAGAACAAACAACTTCAGCTCACAGGTTGAATCTAGGACAAAGGATCATACCAGCGAGATACCAGTTTAGAAAATGAACTCCCAAGGACTATCTAAAACCAAAAGAAATACAACAGGGAATGAGATGAGTTAATCTGTAAATGACAATAACATCAGAACAATAAAAGAGAATAAACGGTATAGGTATAGAACCTTCTAATGGGGAGGAAGGCAAGGCGATACCAAGTAATAATAGACTGCTTCAAACTTAAAAAGATAAGGGTAAAATTCATGGTAACCACAAAGAAAGTTAACAAACATACTCATAAAAATAAAGAAGAAAAATGTAAAGTCTCAGTAAAAACAAAACCTACAAAAACAAAAGAAATAAAAAAGAAATCCACAAACAAAAGTAATTCAGAACAGGAGAGTAAGAAGAACATGGAAAATGTCAGCACCACATAAAAAAGCACTACAAAATGACAGCAATAAATTCACATCTATCAATAATTACACTGAATGAAAATGGGCTCAATGCACCCATAAAGAGACAGAAAGTGACAGAATGGATTAAAAAAACAGGATCCATCAATATGCTGTCTACAAGAGATACATCTTAGAAACAAGGATGTGAATTTATTAAAAGTCAAAGGTTGGAAAAAAATACATAAAACTGACAATTACCAAAAAAAGAGCAGGAGTGGCAATACTACTCTCAGATAAAATAGACTAAAACAAAATCCACCATAAAAGACAAAGAAGGACACAATATAATGATTAAGGGGATGATCCATCATGAAGACATAACCATAATAAACATCTATGCACCCAATGACGGGGCTCCAAAATACATATATCAAACTCTAACAAACTGAAAAAAGAAATTCACAGTTCCACAATACTAGTAGGAGATTTCAACACACCACTCTCAGTAAATGACAGAACAACTAAAAAGAAACTCAGCAAAAATACAGGAGACCTAAAGGGCACAATCAGCCAAATTGACCTCATAGTCATATATAGAACACTCCATCCAACAGCTGCAAAGTACACTTTCTTTTCTAATGCACATGGAATGTTCTCCAGAAAAGACCACATCTTAGGTCACACAGCAATCCCCAACAAGACCCAAAACGTTGAGATAATTCAAAGTATCTTCTCTGACCACAATGCCATCAAGGTAGAAATTAACAGCAGAAAGAGCAAGGAAAAAAAATTTAATACATGGAAACTGAATAATACCCTGCTTACATATCAATGTGCAATAGAAGAAGTCAGAGATGGAATTAAAAAATTACTAGAATCAAACGAGGATGGAAACACATCATACCAAAACCTTTGGGACACAGCAAAGGCAGTCCTCAGAGGACAATTTATAGCAATAGATGGACACTTCAAAAAGAAGAAAGGGACAAAATCAAAACATCGACTACACAACTAAAACAAATAGAAAGATAAGAGCAAAAAAAGCCCACAGCCACCAGAAAAAAGAAAATAATAAAGATCAGAGCAGAAATAAATGAAATAGATAATAGAAAAAAAATAGAAAGAATCAACAAAACCAAAATTTGGTTCTTTGAAAGAATCATCAAAATCGACAAACCACTGGCCAGACTGACAAAAGAAAAACAGGAGAGGATACAAATAACCCAAATAAGGAATGAAATTGGTGACATGACAACAGACTCAACTGAAATAAAAAGGATCATACAAGAATATTATGAAAAACTATACTCCAACAAATTTGAAAACCTAGAGTAAATGGATAAATTTCTGGAAACAAACAGCCTACCCAAACTACAACAAAGTGATGTTGAAAATCTGAACAGACCCATAACAAGAGAAGAGATTGAAAAGGTAATTAAAAAAAGAAACTCCCAACAAAGAAAAGCCCTGTCCCATATGGCTTCACTGGAGAATTCTACAAAACATTCAGAGAAAAGTTTGTACCAATGCTACAAAAGCTATTTCAGAGCATAGAAAAGAAAGCAACAGTTCCGAATAATTCATTCTATGAAACCACAATAACGCTGATACCAAAACCAGGCAAAGATGCCACAAAAAAAGAAAATTATAGACCAATATCTGTCATGAATGTACATGCAAAAATTTTCAACAAAATTATAGCTAATAGAAATCAGCATCACATCAAAAAAATAATACACCATGACCAAGTAGGATTCTTACCAGGTATGCAAGGATGGTTCAACATTAGAAAATCAATCAATATAATCCACCACATAAATAAATGGAAAGAAAAGAATCACATGATCATATCAATTGACACATAAAAGGCATTTGACAAAGTCCAACACCCATTCCTGATAAAAACACTAAATAAAATAGGTTCAGAAGGGAAATTTCCCAGCATAATGAAGGGCATCTATGCAAAACCAGCAACAAACATCATTCTTAATGGAGAGAGGCTGAAAACATTCCCCTTGACAACAGGAACAAGACAAGGATACCCTTTATCACCACTCCTATTTAACATTGTGCTGGAAGTCCTAGCTCAAGCAAAAAAGAAATAAAGGGTATCCAAATTGGTAATGAAGAAGTTAAACTGTCCCTGTTTGCAGATGATATGATACTATACACCGAAAACCCTAAAGACTCCGTTAGAAATCTACTGGAACTAACAGAAAGATTCAGCAGAGTAGCAGGATACAAGATAAACATACAAAAATTGGTTGGATTCCTATACACCAATAAAGCGAACGATGAAAAGGAAATCAGGAAAACAATACCATTTATAATAGCCCCTAAAAAAAAAAAACACTTAGGAATAAATCTGACCAGGGATGTAAAAGACCTATACAAAGAAAACTACAAAACACTACTGCAAGAAACCCAAAGGAATCTACATAAATGGAAAAACGTACCATACTCATGGATAGGCAGACTCAACATTGTGAAAATGACAATTCTACCCAAAGCAATTTACAAATACAATGCAATGCTGATCCAAATACCAACAACACTCTTCAAAAAGATGGAAAAACTAATCATTAACTTTATATGGAAAGGTAAGAAGTCCGGATTAAGTAAAGCACTACTGAAGAAGAATAAAGTAGGAGGACTCACACTACCTGACCTCAGAACCTACTATACAGCTATGGTATTCAAAGCCGCCTGGTACTGGTACAACAACAGATACATTGACCAATGGAACAGAATTGAGAACCCAGATGTTAATCCATCCACCTACAGTCACCTGATCTTCGACAAGGCCCCAAAGTCCATCAAATGGGGAAAAGACAGTCTTTTTAACAAATGGTGTTGGCAAAAGTGGATATCTCTCTCGAAAAAATGAAACAGGACCCATACCTCACACCATATACAAAAACTAATTCAAAATGGATCAAAGACGTAAATATAAAGCCAAAAACTATAAACTTCATAGAAGAAAAAAATAGGAGCAATGCTACAGGCCCTAATACACGGCATTAATAGGATACAAACCATAACCATCAACACACAAACCCCAGAAGATAAGCTATATAACTGGGATCTTCTAAAAATCAAACACCTATGCTCTTGAAAAGACTTCACCAAAAGAGTAAAAAGAGAACCTACAGAATGGGAAAAAATCTTTGGACAGTACAAGTCTGACAAAGGTCTAATCTCCATAATCTACAAGAAAATCCAACACCTCTACAACAAAGACACAAATAATCCTATTAAAAAATGGGCAAAGGAAATGAACAGACACTTCACCAAAGAAGACATTCAAATGACCAACAGACACATGAGGAAATGCTCACGATCACTAGCCATTAGAGAAATGCAAATTACAACCACAATGAGATACCATCTCACTCTAGCATTACTGGCATTAATCTAAAACACTGGAAATAACAAACGTTGGAGGAGCTGCGGAGAGATTGGAGCTCTTATGAACTGCTTGTGGGAATGCAAAATGATGCAACTATTTTGGAAAATGATATGGCGCTTCCTTGGAAAGCTAGAAATAGACATATCATTCGATCCAGCAATCCCTCTCCTAGGAATATATCCTGGAGAAATAAGAGTCGTCACTCGAATAGACATATGCACACCCATGTTCATGGCACCATCGTTCACAATAGCAAAAAGTTGGAAACAACCTAGATGTCCATCAAAAGATGAATGGATAAACAAACTATGGTGCATACACACAATGGAGTATTATGCAATGATAAAGAACAACGATGCATCTGTGAAGCATCTCATAACATTGATGAAACTGGGGGACATAACGCTTAGTGAAATAAGTCAATCAGAAAAGGACAAATATTGCATGAGACCTCTATTGTAAAAACCCATGAAAATTTTACACACAAAAAGTAACAGTCTTTGTTGGTTACCAGGAATGAGGGGGTGGGGAGGGAGTAAATACTAAATAGGCAACAGATAAGTGGTATCTTTGGTGAAGGGTGAGACATCACAGAATACTGGGGAAACCAGAACAACTTGTACAAGGAAATGTCATGGAAGCTCCATAGACACATCCAAACTCCCTGAGGGACTGAATTGCTGGTTGGAGGGCTGTGGGGACCATGTTCTTGGGGAACATCTAGCTCAATTGGCATAACACAGTTTATAAAGACAATGTTCTACATTCTACCTTGGTGAGTAGTGTCTGGGGTCTTAAAAGCCTTTGAGCAGCCATCTTAGATACTCCACTGGTCTCACCCCTTTGGGAGCAAGGGAGAATGAAGAGAACAGGATACAAGGAAAAGATGAGCCCAAGTGAATAATGGACCACAGCTACCAAGGCCTCCACCAGACTGGGTCCAGTACAGCTAGATGGTGCCCAGCTACCACCACTGACTGCTCTGACCATGATCATAAGAGAAGGTTCTGGACAGAGCTGGAGAAGGATGTAGAACAAAATTCAAACACACACACAAAAAGACCAGATTTACTGGCCTAAAAGAGACTTGAGAAACCCCAAGAGTATGGCCCCCAGACACCCTTTTAGCTCAGTGGTGAAGTCACTTCTGAGGTTCACGGTTCATCGGGGTATTGGACAGCCCCATAAAAAAATGGGACTCATGAGTCATAGTAGTCCAGGGAGAAGTACTAGAAGACAGAAGGGGACAGGTAAGCTAGTGATAGGGAACCCAAGTTTGAGTAAGGATAGTGCTGATGTGTTGTCATGTTGTTAACCATTGTCATATGGCAACATGTGTACTAACTGTTTAATGAGAAACTATTTGTTCTGCAAACCTTCACCTAAGGTACAAAAAAAAAAAAAAGAATTATGTCATTGGTCATCAGAGAATTTATATTAAAACCACAATGAGACAGAACTACACATGTACCAGAATAGCCAAAATTAAAAAGAATGACAATATCAAGTGTTAATAAGGATGTGCAATTGGAATTCTTATACACTACTGATGAATATAAATTGGTACAAACACTTCCACAACTGTCGGGTAGTATCTCTGAAAGCTGAACATATACATACCACATGTCTCACTAATTCCACTCATAGGTATTTCCCATCAGAACTATATTTAACAAAAGACAAAAGAATATTCATAGCAACACTATTAATAATAGTGCAAAATTAACCTTAATTGCCAGCAACAGTATAGATAAGTAATTTGTGGTACATCTGAAAAAGAAAACTATACTCCTGTCTTAGTTGTCTGGTGCTGCTGTAACAGAAATACCACAAGTGGATGTCTTTAACAAAGAGAAATCTATTCTCTTACAGTTTAGGAGGCTAAAATTCCAAATTCAGGGTGCCAGTTCCAGAGGAAGGCTTTCTCTTTCCCTGTAGGCTCTGGGGGAAGGTCCTTGTCATCAATCTTCCCCTGGACTAGGAGCTTCTCAGTGCAGGGACCCCAGGTCCGAAGGACCTGCTCCTCTCCTGGTTCTTCATTCTTGGTGGTAGGAGGTCCCCCTATCTCTCTGCTGGTTTCTCTCTTTTATATTGCTAAAGAGATTGATTCAAGATACAACCTAATCCTGTAGACTTTTCCTGCCTCATTAACATAACTTCCTGTAATCCTGCCTCATTAAGATCACAGAGGCTAGAATTTCCAACACATAGGATAATCACATCAGATAACAAAATGGTGGACAACCACACAATAATGAAAATCATGGCCTTGTCAGTTGACAAACATCTTGGGGAGACACAATTCAATCCATAACACCTATAATGAATAAACTCCAGCTATACGCAACAGTGGTGCAGTGGTTAAGAGCTCAGCTGCTAACCAAGAGGTTGGTAGTTCAAATCTACCAACTGCTCCTTGGAAACCCTATGGGGCAGTTCTGTTCTGTCCTATAGGGTCACTGTGAGTCGGGATTGACACGATGGCAACTTTTTTTTAATACACAACAGTATAGGTGAAAACACAAACCTAAAGTTGGAAAAAAAATGAAAACACACAAAGTATATAACATATCATGACATTAATATAAAGTTTGGAACAGACGAAACTAATCTGTGCTGCTAGAATTCAGGATATTCTTTAACTTTCAGGGAGGGTAATAAATTGGAGGAGGCACAATGGGAGCACATTTTGGAGAATGAGAAAGGTTGTAATTTCTTAATCTGGGTAGTATTTATCCAAGACTGTTCACTTGTGAAAGTACACAATGCTTAGCCAATTCCTACTTATTATTTGTACAACTTTCTTTATGTACCATATTTTTACACAAATAACTCTCACCATCTACATTTGTTTGCCAACCGGGACTTCCTCCAAGGAGGTATTTACATAAGTTTTCTATGCTAATTTTTTACAGCAATGTGTAAAAAAAATCAGCATAATGGCCTTTATGAAAATACCTTGAGGTGGGGAGGGCATGGTTGGCAAACATGTAGAAGGTACATATTATTTGCATAAAATACAGTAATACTAAAATTAAAAGTTTATTTTAAGAAAGCAAAATGAGATATCACTATATAATCACTACAGGACTATTTTTTTAATTGGCAAAATTGAAAATAACAAAAGAGAATTTGCAGAGCAACTGGAACTATTATGATGGTGGGAATACCAAAGGATAACACTACTTTCAAAAATTCTTTGTCTGAGTCAAACATTTTGGTGTTTCCATTATGGGAAACTTTTATCAAAAACTCAGTATATTGTATATTTCAAATAAATGAATTATATTTTATGTGAATTATACCTCTTTAAAGCTGGGGAAAATAAGTGTGTTCTTTCTCTGGACATCTTACAACTCTCTGTATGACTTTGTACAAAATATTTAAGCTTTATAGACCTAATTTTTCTTACTATGCTATTACAGAATTGAACACAATTACGTATAATATCTTCTAAGTGTAAATGTCTGTTCATCTAAAATTATAATGTTGTTGTTAGATGCCGTCAAGTCTTTTTCGACTCATAGTGATGCTATGCACCACAGAAAAACACTGCCTAGTCTTGCACCATGCCCACAATCATTGTTATGCTTGAGCCCTGTGTGTATAGTCGCCATTTATGTTGCTGAAAAAAAGTATTTGCAATGAAGAAGTCATTGGTCTTTCAAAATTCTATCATGAGATCTCTGGCATCATTTCTATCACCAAGGCCATATTTTCCAACTACAGATCCTTCTTTGTTTCCAACTTTTGCATTCCAATCACCAGTAATTATCAATGCATCCTGACTGTGTGTTTGATCAATTTCAAACTGCAGAAGCTGGTAAAAATCTTCAATTTCTTCATCTTTGGCCTTAGAGGTTGGTGCGTAAATTTGAATAATAGTCGTATTAACTGATCTTCTTTGTAGGCATATGAATATCCAATCACTGACAGCATTGTACTTCAGGATAGATCTTGAAATGTTCTTTTTGATGATGAATGCAACTCCATTCCTCTTCGGTCATTCCTGGCATAGTGGACCATACGATTGTCTGATTCAAAATGGCCAATACCAGTCAATTTCAGCTCACTAATGCCTAGGATATCAATGTTTATGCATTCCATTTCTTTTTCGATGATATCCAGTTTTCCTGGATTCATACTTTGTACATTCCACTTGCCAATTATTAATGGTTTTTTGCAGCTGTTTCTTCTCATTTCAAGTCGTGCCGCATCAGCAAATGAAGGTCCTGAAAGCTTGACTCCATCCATGTCATTAAGGTAGACTCTACTTAGAGGAGGCAGCTCTTCCCCAGCTGTCTTTTGAGCGCCTTCCAACCTGGGGAGCTCATCTTCAGGCACTATATCAGCCAATGTTCCGCTGATATTCATAAGGTTTTGGCTGGCTAAGTTTTTTCAGAAGTAGACTGCCGGGTCCTTTTTCCTAGTCTGTCTTAGTCTAGAAGCTCAGCTGAAACCTGTCCTCCATATGTGACCCTGCTGTTATCTGAATACTGGTGGCATAGCTTCCAGCATCACAGCAACACGCAAGCCCTCACAGTACGACGAACTGACAGTCACGTGGGGGAAAATTATAATAGGGCTAATAAAAAAAGCATAAATCACTTTCTGGTAAATAATGATTGCCTTTGTTACCAAATAAAGAGGGGGAGGGATATTTTCACAGAAAAAAAATTAGCATGCCCAATAAAATACTATTCAAAAACAAAGAATGTTATCATCTATGACAAACCAAGAGGAGCCTTGGTGGCATAGTGGTTAAGTGCTCCACTGCTGACCGAAAGGTCTGTAGTTCAAACCCACTAGCCTCTCTATGAGAGAAAGATGTGGCAGTCTGCTTCTGTGAAGAGTTACAATCTTGGAAACCCTATAGGACAGTTCTACTCTGTCCTATAGGGTCGTTATGAGTTGGAATTGACTCGGCAATGGGTTGTTTGTTTATGACAAAACAAAGATGATTAAACCATGCAAATATTACTACTTTTGAAGTTTTTTAAAATTATCTTGCTATCAAATTAAAACCTTTTAAAACAGGCTATTGAGGGACTATAGCCAAATATAGTGTACTTCAACTGAAAAGGGATGGAAGGGTAATTTTTGTTAAAATTCACTGAAGAAAATAAATTCTACCACTGAACCACCACTGGCCCCAGCAGGAGCTTAACCAAACCAAACCCCTGCCATCAAGTTGACTCCAACCCATAGCGACCCTACAGGACAGAGTAAAACCGCCCAATAGGGTTTATTTATTTATTTATTTATTACATAAATTCTATGTCATAAACTTTCTTTTTCATACATGTTCTCTAGCACATTTATAATAAAGAAATAAAAGCCTTTTTTTTTTTTTACAACTTAGTATCATATGTTATGTTTTAACAGAACAGATATGACTTGGTTAAATCCATGATTTTCTTTTATTAAGATTAAAAGCAATATTTCTCAGTATTATCCATGTGTCCAACAACCTACCTAATGACATTTATTCTATGTTAGTTAACAGGCAATACTCTTATTTTGGTGTGCTTCAATATTACTCTATAAATCACAGCAAGGAGATGTTGACATTGAGTTAATTTTGTGTTAAGTAAAGCCAGGTTCATTGCATTCCTTTTTTCAGTTACTTTTGCTTTTCCATTTGGACTGGGAAAATTGAGATTATATAAGTCTGATCTTTTCAGCTAATATAGTGGCATACAGCTAAGTGTTTTTCTCTTAACAGTTACTACTCTGTCAAACATGTGCCATCAAACTTTAATATATAATATGTTCTCAGAATTAAGTGTTGTACGATTGCAGGTACCCATCTTTAGAAGTATAAATATTATTTAAATAAGAAAAGGAAAATAATAGAAGAAAAGCCAGATTTTCTTAGCTATTTTGAAAATGTAGGATTGACATGCTAAGAAAAATTCAAGGTAAGAAGTCCATAAACTTTGAACATTAATCATCTTTCCTTTGAACGTTAGTTTCTCTCTGAAACAAATATAATACTTTCTAAAACTGAGGCTTCAATTTTCTCTTCAGTTTTTCAGCTTGAGGAAGACTGACATATTCTTCCCTTTTAGTTTCTAACTCCGGGTCTTTGCATATTTCATTATATTTTAACTTGTCTTCTCAAGCTGCCCTTTGAAATCTTCTGTTCAACTCTTTTACTGTATCATTTCTTCTGTTTGCTTTAGCTACTCTGCAATCAAGGGCAAGTTTCAGAGTCTCTTCTGACATCCATTTGGGGCTTTTTTTTCTGTATTTTTATTAACCTTTTACTTTCTTCGTGCATGATGTCCTCGATGTCATCCCACAGCACTTCTGGTCTTCAGTCGTTAATATTAGTGCATCAAATATATTCTTGAGATAGTCTCTAAATTCGGTAGGATATATTCAAGGTCGGACTTTGGCTCTCATGGACTTGTTTGATTTTCTTCAGTATCAACTTATGTTCACTTGAACATAAAGAAAACAAAAATCATTAAAACTGCACCAATAAACAACGTCATAATAAATAAAAAACAACTCGAAGTTGTCAAAGATTTCATTCTGCTTGTGTCAATAAAGCCCTTGTAAGCAGCAGTCAAGAAATCAATGATATATTGCATTGGGAAAAATCTGCTGCAAAAGACCTCTTTAAAGTGTTAAAAAGCAAAGATGTCACTTTGAGCACTAAAGCTGCCTGATCCAAGCCCTGGTGTTCTCAGTTGCCTCATATGCATACAAAAGCTAGACAATGAAAAAGATTGAAGGGGAATTGACACATTTGAATTGTACTGTACTCTGAAAATTTTGAAAAACTAGAGGAAATGGACAAATTTCTAGAAACCCACTACCTACCGAAATTAACACAAACAGCGGTACAACAACTAAATAAACCCATAACAAAAGAAGAGATTGAACAGGTTATTAGAAAACTGTCAAAAAAAAACACCCTGGCCTGCATTGCTTCACTGGAGAATTCTACCAGACTTTCAGAGAAGGTATAACACCACTTCTACTGAAGGTATTTCAGAGCATAGAAATGGATGGAATACTCCCAAACTCATTCTATGAAGCCAGCATAATCCTGATACCAAAACCAGGTAAAGACACCACAAAAAAAGAAAATTATTGAATATACTGTGGACTACAAAAAAAACTGAACAAACCAGTCTTGGAGGAAGTACAGACAGAACGCTCCTTAGAAGCAAGACTGGTGACATGTCATCAAGAAAGATTAATCGCTAGAAAAGGACATCATGTTTGGTAAAGTAAACCCATTGCCTTTGAGTAGACTGTGACTCATAGCGACCCTATCAGAGTAGAACTGCCCCATAGGGTTTCCAAGGCTGTAATCTTTACAGAAGCAGACTGCCACATCTTTCTCCCACAGAGAGGCTGATGGGTTTAAACCGCTAACCATTCAGTTAGCAGCCAAGTGCTTAACCACTGTGCCAGCAGGGCTCCTTTGGTAAAGTAGAGGGTCAGCAAAAACAAGGGAAACCCTCCATGAAATAGATCAACCTGGTTGCAACAATGGGCTCAAACATAACAATGATTATGGAGATGGTGTAGGAGCCAACTCCATGGCAATTAACAGAAACAACTGGCTAAAACCAGTTTGTTTGTTTGTTGTAGAAGATGGAAAATGTTATTGGTGTTTTCTCTGTACTTTTACCTCCTCCAGCCTTTTAATTTTCCCCAAAGTGTCACTAAAAACATTTCATTCTAACCTTTCACATTAAAGCTGACTTTCTGTGCTTACTTAGTACACTACCTTATAATATGAGCGAAATGCATTCTGATATACCTTAGTTAGTAACACAAATTTATTTTTTCAGTCTGAATCCACAGTCATGCTAAAGCATTAATCTAGAAATACCCAGGACTGAGATTCACAACTGAATGTACCTACAACTACTCCATTTCAATTAGTTCAAAATACCACTGATAAAGTAATCTTTCTCACATCCACTTTTGACCCTCTATTGGATGTCAACCATTCTTTGCATTAAGATAATAATATCCATATTTAGTTTCAATACATTTCTATTACATCACCCAGTCCATGATTAATTTTCTACAGTACTGGCTTCCGCCCATTGTTAAAGACAAGTGAATCGTGGATGACAGACACTTCCAAAAGCATGATTAACAGTTCTGCTATAGCTTCTGGGAAAAAAAACAATCCCAAATGCAATCAATATCTTATCCTCCTTGAGATTATATATTTTAAAATGGCAGAAATATTATTTTTTAATATCTGCCTTGTACAATAAAAACAACAATCACATCAATGCTCACAACAGGCAGAAGACCAATCTGTATCATTAGAAATTTGTTTATAGAATCCTGGATTTACTGTAGGAAATATATAAACAAGTATGACACAAGACAAAGATGTTTGCAAAACATATAAAATAATAGCGCATTTTAGTAATAAATGCACATTATTTGGCTCTATAAGGATTACAGTCAAGGGCAAAGAATTATAGTAAGATGCATTGAAACTTGGTTGATAAAAGAAGCATGACATTGGCTGAGCATGAAGACAGGCAGAAAAGAGTGCAACTTCAGAGCAACTAACACCAAAATAACAAATTCATCATAACAATGATACTACTATGTAAAGCAGATTGAATTAATTAATCCATTCAACACAAAGAGTAGTTTTTTTGGCAGACAATTATGGTGTTTATTGGCTGCTGGCAAATAACAAGTCATAATCTTAGTTATAATTCTTCTACACATTCACATAAAACCCTTAAATAGGAGGCAATCAGACTGCAGACAGCTATCCAACTTTTCAATTTACAGTGCAGTTGCTGTGGCTCCTCAATAATTAGTGAACATCAGAAGGAATCAAAGACTAGCAAGGACCCCCAGTTCAATAGGCTTAACATTAATGGCCTTGAGTTATATAGTATTCCTCTTGCAAGGACAAATTTGAGGTGCCTCTTAAGAAAATAAATTCTAGCTTTAGTGAGATGTCTGGGAGGAAGTATAGAAAAGTATATCTAGCAATGGTCCTTAAATTTTTCTGCTGACACACGCTTTGTCTTAGGATTCTCTAGAGAAACAGAAACAATAAGATACATATAATAGATATCTGTCTAGATAGATACGTAGATAAAGATAGATAAGTAAATACAAATATGTACATATTTAATTATTTTGGATATTGGTATGTATTTTAAGGAACGGGCTCACATCACTTTTGGGGGCTGGCATGTCCAAAATTGATAGGTCAGTTTGCAGGATGGAGATTGGAAATTCCTACAGTTTTGTGTCTCAAAATCCACAGGTCAGGCTAAGAGTGAAGAGTGAAGGAGTTCTTATAAAATGTCTATTTTTATAGTCTAGAGGCAGAGTATAACCTAGGGTAAACTCCATTTTTGCTCTTCAGGCCAACAACTGATTAGATGAGGTCCACTCACATTATGGAGGGTAACTTACTTTAATCACAAGTAATAACTTCTTAACTGCAACTAGTGTTTGACCAAATAATTGGACATCGTTGCTTAGCCAAGTTGACACATAAAATTAACCATCACACTCTCATCAGTAAAATATTTTTGAGCATACATCCTCAATATTTATATTTATCTATCTAAAAATTATACAAATATTCTACTGAAAGATTTAATAAATCATTATATTAAATCAAATATGAACATTTATGATTATAAGAGATAAGATAATGTAATAACTAAATAGTCTACTAGAAGACACCCACTTCATGTCCTTTTGATTTTAAAAACAATGTTGATTAACTTATTTTGTCTCTTTTTCTCCAATTATCCAATGAAAGGATTTAATTTTATCATCGTTCTCTCCATTTAATTGTGGAAAGCCCAGGTCATTTAATTGTAGAAAGCCCAGGTACTAAATCATTCATCTCTGTATATCTACATGGACATTTTGCACTTTTTTTTGAATTGTTCCTTTTCTTTTTAGTCTCCCATACAGAAATTTTTTTATGTACATTGTTATGAGATCCCAACCATTCACCCTGTTCTGCAACAGCACACTCCTCCATTCCACCCTGATTCCCCATGAAAATTCAACCAGCTCCTAACTCTCCTGCCTTCCCATCTCACATCTGAACAGAAGCTGCCCCTTTGGTCGCTTGTATCTATTTGACTAAGAGGCACATTCTATACAAGTATCACTATATGTCCCACAGTCCAGTCGAATCCCTGTCTGAAGAGTTGGCCTCAGAAACTGTTTTCGTTCTGGGGTGATAGAGAGTCCAGGGGCCAAGCTTTCAGGGGCGCCTCCAGTCTCAGTCAGACCATTAAGTCTGGTCATCTTACTAGAATTTGAGTTCTGGATCCCATCATTCTACTGCTCCATCAGGGACCCTCTGTTGTGTTCCCTGTCAGGACGTTCATTTGTGGTAGCCGGGCACCATCTAGTTCTTCTGGTCTCAGGCTGATGAAGTCTCTGGTTTATGTGGCCCATTCTGTCTCTTGGGCTAATACTTTCCTTGTGTCTTTGGTATTCTTCATTCTCCTTTACTCCAGGTAGTTGGGACCAATTGATGCATCTTAGATGGCTGCTTGAAAGCTTTTAAGACCCTAGACGCCACTCACCAAAGTAGGATGCAGAACATTTTCTTAATAAGCTTTGTTATGTCAATTGACCTAGATGTCCCCTGAAAGCATGGTCCCCAGATCCCGCATCCCTGCTAATCTGTCTCTCAAAGTGTTTGATTGTATTCAGGAAACTTCTTAGCTTTGGTTTAGTCCAGTTGTGCTGGCTTCCCCTGGAGTGTGTGCTGTCCTTCCTTTCACCTAAGATGATTCTTATCGACTATCTAGTTAGTAAATAACCCTCACCCTCCCTCCCCATCCCCATAACCATCAAAGAATGTTTTCTTCTGTGTTTAAACCTTTTCTTGAGTTCTTATAATAGTAGTTTTATACAGTATTTGTCCTTCTGTGATGACTAAATTCACTCAGCATAGTAAGTTCCAGCTTCCACCATGTTAAATGATGTATCACAGCTTCATCATTGTTCTTTATCGTTGCGTAATATTCCATTATGTGGATATGCCATAGTTTGTTTATCCATTCATGGGTTGATGGGCACCTAGGTTGCCTCCATCTTTTTGCTATTGTGAACAGTGCAGCCATGAACATGAGTGTGCATATATCTATTTGTGTAATGGCTCTTGTTTCTCTAGGATATATTCCAAGGAGCGGGATAGCTGGATCCTATGGTACTTCTATTTCTAACTTTTTAAGGAAGTGCCAAATCGATTTCCAAAGTTGTTCCACCATTTTACATTCCCACCGACAGTTTATAAGTGTTCCAGTCTCTCCAGAACCTCTCCAGCATTTGTTATTTTGGGTTTTTTGGATTAATGCTAGCCTTGTTGGGGTGATATGATATCTCATTGTAGTTTTGATCTGCATTTCTCTATTGGCTAATGATCGTGAGCATTTCTTCATGTGTCTGTTAGCCGCCTGAATATCTTCTTTGGTGAAGTGCCTGTTCATATCCTTTGCCCATTTTTAATTGGGTTATTTATCTTTTTGCTGTTGAGGTTTTGCAGTACCTTGTAGATTTTAGAGATTAAACACTGATCGGATTTGTCATAGCCAAAAATTTTTTCCCAGTCTGTAGGTTGTCTTTTTACTCTTTTGGTGAAGTTTTTGATGAGCATAAGTCTTTGATTTTTAGGAGCTCCCATTTCTCTAGTGTCTCTTCTGGTGCTTGTGCATTGTTATTTACAGTTCGTATTGTGTTTATGCCATGTATTAGGGCTCCTAGCATTGTGCTTATTTTTTCTTCCATGATCCTTATGGTTTTCAATTTTATATTTAAGTATTTGATCCATTTTGAGTTAGTTTTTGTACATGGTGTGAGATATGGGTCTTGTTTCAGTTTTTTGCATATAGATATCCAATTATGCCAGCACCATTTGTTAAAGAGACTGTCTTTTCCCCAATTAATGGAATTTGGGACTTTGTCAAATATTAGCTGCTCATAGGTTGATGAGCTTATATCTGGATTCTCAACTCTGTTCCATTGATCTATGTATCTGTTGTTGTATCAGTACCAGGCTGTCTTGACTACCATGGCAGTATAATAGGTCCTAAAATCAGGTAGAGTAAGGCCTCCCACATAGTTCTTCTACTTGAGTAATGCTTTATTTATTTGGGGCCTCTTCCCTTTCCATATGAAGTTGGTGATTTGTTTCTCCATCTCATTAAAAAATGCTGGTGGAATTTGGATCGGGATTGCATTGTATCTGTAGATTGCTTTGGGTAGAATCGGCATTTTTACTATGTTGAGTCTACCTATCCATGAGCAAGGTATATTTTTCCACTTATGCAGATCTCTTTAGTTTCTTGCAGTATTGTCTTGTAGTTTTCTCTTTAAAGATCTTTTACATGTCTGGTTAGATTTATTACAAAGTATTTTATATTCTTGGGGGCTATTGCAAATGGTATTGATTTGGTGATGTCCTTTTCAAGGTTCTCTTTGTTGGTGTAAAGGAATCCAATTGATTTTTGTACGTTTATCTTGTACCCTGAAACTTTGCTGAAAGCTTCTATTAGTTCCAGCAGTTTTCTTGTGGATTCTTTGGGGTTTTATGTGTATAAGATCACATCATCTGCAAATAGAGATACTTTGACTTCTTCCCTACCTATTGGGATGCCCTTTATTTCTTTTTCTAGCTTAACTGCTCTGGCTAGGACCTCCAGCACAATGGTGAATAATAGTGATGATAAAGGGCATCCTTATCTGGTTCCTGTTCTCAAGGGGAATGCTTTCAAATTCTGGCCATTTAGGATGATGTTGGCTGTTGGTTTTGTATAAATGTCCTTAATTATATTGAGGAAATTCCCCTCTATTCCTATTGTATTGAGAGTTTTTTATCATGAATGGGTGTTGGACTTTGTCAAATGCCTTTTCTGCATTGATTGATAAGATCATGTGGTTCTTGTTTTTTGTTTTATTTATGTGATGGATTACATTGATTGTTTTTCTAATGTTGAACCATCCCTGCATACCTGGTATAAATCCCACTTGGTCATGGTGAATTATTTTTTTGATATGTTGCTGAATTCTATTAGCTAAAATTTTGTTGAGGGATATTGGCCTTTAATTTTCTTTTTTTGTGGTGTCTTTACCTGGTTTTGGTATCAGGATTATGCTGGCTTCATAGAATGAGTTTGGGAGTATTCCATCCGTTTCTATGCTCTGAAATACCTTCAGTAGAAGTGGTGTTATACCTTCTCTGAAAGTCTGGTAGAATTCTCCAGTGAAGCCATCTGGGCCAGGGCTTTTTTTTTTGTGGGTGGGGGGAGTTTTTTAATAACCTTTTCAATCTCTTCTTTTGTTATAGGTTTATTTAGTTGTTCTACATCTGCTTGTGTTAATTTAGGTAGGCGGTGAGTTTCTAGAAATTTGTCCACTTCCTCTAGGTTTTCTAATTTGTCAGAATACAATTTTTCATACTAATCTGTGATGATTCTTTTAATTTCAGTTGGGTCTGTTGTGATATCACCCATCTCATTTCTTATATGTGTTATCTACTTCCTCTCCTGTTTTCCTTTTGTCAGTTTGGCCAAAGGTTTATCAATTTTGTTGATCTTTTCAAAGAACTAGCTTTTGGATTGTTCACTCTTTCAATTGTTTTTCCATTCTCTATTTCATTTAATTCTGCTCTAATTCTTATTATTTCCTTCCTTCTGGCACCTGTGGGCTTCTTTTGCTGCTCTCTTTCTACTTGTTCCAGTTGTAGGGTTAATGCTTTGATTATGACCCTTTCTTCTTTTTGTATTTGTGCATTTATTGCTATAAACTGACCTCTGAGCACTGCTTTTGCCATGTCCCAAAGGTTCTGGTAGGAGGTTTTTTCATTCTCGTTTGATCCTATGAATTTTTTTATTCCCTCCTTAATTTCTTCTATAACCCAGTAGTTTTTGATCAAGGTGTTGTTCAGTTTCCATGTGTTTCTTTTTTTGTCCTTGCTTTTTGTGTTGTTGATTTCCACTTTTCTGGCTTTATGGTCAGGAAAGATGTTTTGTAATATGTCGATGTTTTGGACTTTGTTAGGGCTTGCTTTATGGCTTAATATGTGATCTATTCTGGAGAATGTTCCATATGCGTTGGAAAAGAAAGAATACTTGGCTGCTGTTGGGTGCAGTGTTAGGTATATGTCTATGAGATCAACTTGGTTGATTGTAGCATTACCTCTTCCGTGTCTTTATTGAGCTTCTTTCTGGATGTTCTGTCCTTCACTGAAAGTGGCGTGCTGAAGTCTCCTATTACTATTGTGGAGCTGTCTATCTCTCTCTTCAGAGCTGTTAGAGTTTGTTCTATGTATTTTGGAGCCCTGTTGTTGGGTGGGTAAATATTTATTATAGTTATGTCCTCCTGGTGTATTGACCTTTTAATCATTATATAGTTCCCTTCCTTATCCTTTGTGGTGGATTTTACATTAAAGTCTATTTTGTCAGAGATTAATATTGCCACTCCTGCACTTTTCTGTGTGTTGTTTGCTTGATATATTTTTTTCCATCCTTTGAGTTGTAGCCTGTTTGTGTCTTTAAGTCTAAGGTGAGTCTCTTGTAGGCAGCACATAGATGGATCATGCTTTTTTATCCAATCTGCTACTCTCCGTCTCTTTATTGCTGCATTAAGTCCATTTACATTCACCGTAATTATTGATAGGTATGAGTTTAGTGCTGTCGTGCTGATATCTCTTTTTGTGTGTTGTTCAAAGTTTCTTTGTTCTCCTCAGTTTTCTGGGCTGAGTCATTTTTCTTTATGTATTTTTTTTTTCATCTTTTTCTTTCTTGTATATTTTATGTTTGCTGGGTCTTTATGGTTTTTTTTACTTTTTTATTTTGATTTGTAGGGTTGCTAGATTCCTTTGTGGCTACCTTAATATTTACCCGTATTTTTCTAAGTTTATACCAGTCCTTTATTACTTTTTATCGCCGTAACTTCCCCTCCATATAAAAAATCAATGTCTGCACTTTACAAGTCCATCTTTTTTGTTTTGATATTGTCGTTTTTAAAATATTGATATCTGTTTCCCTATTTTCAATGTTTTTGCTTTGACGTATTTTCTATATCCATATCTGAGTCAATATCTGTTTGGTCTCTTCTGTGTTCTAGTCTTGCACTGTTAGCTGGTATTATTTATTATCTAACCATAGGACTCCCTTTAGTATTTCTTGTAACTTTGGTTTGGTTTTTGAAAATTCCCTGAATTTCTGTTTATCTGGAAATGCCTAATTTCTCCATCATATGTGAGAGACAGTTTTGTTGGATATATAATTCTTGGCTGGCAGTTTTTTTCCTTCAAGGCTTTATATATGTCATCCCATTGCCTTCTAGCCTGCATGGTTTCTGCTGAGTAGTCCGAGATTATTCTAATTGACTCTCCTTTATAGATAAATTTTCTTTTATCCCTAGCTGTTCTTAAAATTCTCTCTTTGGTTTTGTTTTGTTTGATTATGTCTTGGTGACTTTCTTTTGGGATCTACCTTATGTGGGGTTCAATGAGCATCTTGGATAGATATTTCCTCATCTTTCATGATATCAGGGAAGTTTTCTGTCAATAAATCTTCAACAGTTTTCTCTGTATTTTCTGTTATCCCCCCTGTTCTGGTACTCCCATCATTCGTAGGTTATTTCTCTTGATAGAGTCCCACATGCCTCTTAGAGTTTCTTCATTCTTTTTAATTCTTTTATCTGATTTTTCCTCAGATAAGTTGACGTCAAGAGCTTTAGCTTCAATGTCACTAATTCTAAGTTCTATTGCCTCAATTCTGCTCCTATGACTGTGTATTGAGTTGTCTAATTCTGAAATTTTATTGTTAATCTTTTGGATTTCTGATTGCTGTCTCTCTATGGATTCTTGCAGCCTATTAAATTTGTCATTATGTTCTTGAATAACTTTTTTTAAGTTCCGTTCCTACTTTGTATGTTCTCTGGCTGTTTCTGTGTTAGGTTGAATTTCCTTTCTAATTGCTAGAAGAGTTTTGTAAATTAATCTTTTGTATTCTGCCTCTGGTAATTCCAAGAAGTTCTCTTCTCTAGAGGATCTATTGATTCTTTTTTTTCGGGAGCTTGCTGAAGCCATCATGGACTGCCTCTTCATGTGACTTGATATTGACTGTTGTCTCCGAGCCATCAGTAATTTATTATAATTTATTTTGTATTTGTTTAGTGAGACCTAGCCTCTTATTTTATTTGGTTTTGATATGCCCAAATAGGCTGCTCGTGTGCACTAGTTTGATTTTTGGCACTTTTGGATTTCTAATGTCTTCTCACCAGGTAGTCATTTCTGTAACTAAGTATGTGCACACAGGAGTCCGTTAAATTTTCCTGCATGGGTTCAACTTGGGTGTTCAGGCAGTTGGTCACCAAGTTTATTATTCAGGCTCTCACCCCCAGTCCTAAAGAGGCATGGGTGATTGTTGCAGGCACTGGACTCTGGCTGTGGTAGGGGATCACGCACTGAGCCAGGCTGGAGCTGACGGCTGCCCCAGAGAGTCTGAAAGGAAAGCGTGTCCCTATCCTCTATGGTGAGTAGTTTGGTAAGTTTTGCAGCCAGACTATGAACACCCCACTCTGTTGGCTGTAAAGACTCGAGGGCACCACTTTTTCTTGGACTCCTGTAGCAGGTGACTAGACACTTTAGGAACTATCACCAGTCCTTTTTGGGATCTACTTCTGTCCCAGCGGACTCCTGATGCAGAGCGTGGAGGGAGGAGGTAAAAGGGAGAGAGGTTTTTCCCAAACGGGCACTTTTTTTTTTTAAATCCCTGTGAAAGGGTGCACACATGTACTTATCTTAGCCTCTTGGGAGCTACTTTTCACTGGTTTGGGGTGTCCAGGCAGAATCTCTGCTGCCAGGTCTCTCTAGATTGGAAACTGTTTTCTGAGTGCACGCACAGCACAGCTGTTTGCCTGCTTCACTGCAGACTGGTGTGGCTGCGGTGCTGCAGTTTCACCACTGTGGCTCTGGTGCTCTTCGCTTCTTCCAAACCGTCTGTCTCTCCCCTATCACTCAGATGGATTCCTCAAGTTTGCCTTGTTCAGGGCTCCTAGATATTCATATAGAATCAAATCAGTTGTTTTTCCAGGTGTTTGTTGTAAGAGGGATATAGAAAGCATCTAACTATTCTGCCATATTGGCCACGCCTCCCCATTTTGCATATTTTTATTAAACAATTTTATTTCTTATTATATGATGCATTTGCTTGTGCTTATTTTTCAAACCTCATACTTTCTAGCCTACCAAGTCAATCTGTTTGCTTAACCCCACATATGGATCTGCATATCTTAGATTCATAATTTTGATCTTGCTGCTCCTACCATTTGAAGTATCCTCATTTCTGTTAACTAGTTCACATCCAGTACATTTTTCATGGTACAATTTAAAGGGCATTTTCCAGATAAACTATTCCTCCTGTCTGACCACTTTTAATTTCTTCTTCTCCTCAGAATTTCTACATAAATTATTCAATTTTATTTTAAGTTTATTGGTATGCTTCTTTATTATTGATCACATGTTTTGTTTCCCCTAGTGAATCTATTCTGCCCATTGAGTAACCCATAAACCATTTGGAGACACAATGTCTTCTATTTCACTTTAATTTTCTATTGGTCCTAGCATCATGTTTGGTATTAAATGCATATTAATGATTACTATTATAAATAACTTTCTTAAAGAAGACAAAGCATGGATTAGATGGAATTCATTTTTTATATAAATCTTTCACTTATACATGTACAGGTCTAGAAAAAATCTATTTAAAGATCATACTCACTTTTTGAAGTAGGAGTCTAAGGCTCATAAACCTCAAAAACTTGCATTGTCACTCTCACAGTGTTACAGTAGCTATGTATCTTATTCCTGTATGAAAGAATAATAAAAGATGAAATTTTTTGGAAATCATTTTGAACTCAGCACACAAAATCACATAGTGGTTGCATCCAAAGAGGGTATTTTAATCCAGCTTTCTGAAATGGGGCAAGAGTCATAGAGTTAAATAATACTTATTGAACTTCTTGCTTCAAACACACTGCCCTCTAGGATATACAGAGCCCTGGTGACACAGTAGTTAAGAACTCGGCTGCTAACCAAAAAGTCGGTGGTTTGAATCCACTATCCTCTCCTTGAAAACCCTATGGAGCAGCTCTACTCTGTCCTATAAGGTCACTATGAGTAGGAATTGACTCAAGGGCATAGGATTTGTTTTGGTTTTTTTATATGGATATAATTAATAGTAGTTTCACTCAAAAGAAGATGGAAGGAATACACAGAATCACTATATCAAAAAGAGTGGGTCAATGGACAACCTTCTCAGAAGATAGTATATGATCACTAGTACTGAAGGAAGAAGTCCAAGCTGCACTGAAGACATTGGCAAAAAACAAGTCTCCAGGAACTTACAGAATACCAACTGAGATGTTTCAACAAATGGATGCAGCGCTGGAAGTGCTCACTTGTCTATGCTGATAAATTTGGAAGATAGCTACCTGGCCAACTGACAGAAAGAGATCCATGTTTATGCCTATTCTTAAGAAAGTTGATCCAACCGAATGTGGAAATTATCGAAAAATATAATTACTACTACACACAAGTAAAATTTTGCTGAAGATCATTCAAAAGTGACTGCAGTAGTATATTGACAGGGAACTGCCAGAAATTCAAGCCAGTTCAGAAGAGGACGTAGAACCAGAGACATCTTAGCTGATGTAAGATGGATCTTGGCTGAGAGCAGAGAATACCAGAAAGTTGTTTACCTGCGATTTATTGACTATGCAAAGGCATTCGATTGTGTGGATCATAACAAATTATGGATAACATTGCAAAAAATTGGAATTCCAGAACACTTAATTGTGCTCATGAGGAAACTGTACTTAGACGAAGAGGCAGTTGTTCCAACAGAATAAGGGGATACTGTGTGGTTTAAAGTCAGGAAAGGTGTGCGTCAGGGTTGTATCCTTTCACCGTACTTATTCAATCTGTATGCTGAGCAAATACTCTGAGAAGCTGAACTATATGAAGAAGAAGGGGGCATCAGGATTGGAGGAAGACTCATTAACAGCCTGCATTATGCAGATGACACAATCTTGCTTGCTGAGAGTGAAGAGAACTTGAAGCACTTACTGATGAAGAAGGTCAAAGACCACAGCCTTCAGTATGGATTACGCCTGAACATAAAAAATACAAAAATCCTTATATCTGGACCAATAAGCAACATCATGATAGACAGAGAAAAGATGGAAGTTGTCAAGGATTTCATTTTACTTGGATCCACAATCAACACCCAAGGAAGCAGCAGTCAAGAAATCAAAAGATGCATTACGTTGGGTAAATCTGCTGCAAAACCTCTTTAAGTGTTGAAAAGCAAAGATATCACCTTGAAGATTAAGGTGCGCCTGACCCAAGCCATGGTGTTTTCAATCACCTCAGATGCATGTGACAGCTGGACAGTGAATAAGGAAGACCGAAGAAGAATTGATGTCTTTGAATTGTGGTGTTGGCGAAGAATATTGAATGTACCATAGACTCCCAAGAGAACGAACAAATCTGTCTTAGAAGAGGTACAATCAGAATGCTCCTTAGAAGCAAGGATGGTGAGACTACCTCTCATATACTTTGGACATGTTATCAAGAGGGATCAGTCCCTGGAGAAGAACAGCATGCTTGGTAAACTAGAGGGTCAGTGAAAAAGAGGAAGACCTTCAACGAGATGGATTGACAAAGTGGATGTGACAGTGGGCTCAAGCATAACAATGATTGTGAGGATGGTGCAGGACAGGGCAGTGTTTCATTCTGTTGTACATTGGGTCACTATGAGTAGGAACATACTCGATGGCACCTAACAACAACAACAGAACTCAGAAAGCACCTTACAGGAGTGTGCTTGGAAATAAATATGCCCTTCCCTATATAAAGATTCTAAGAAATAATTAATAAAATAAATCCTTCACAAATAAAGTTACTTATTTGACAAAACTAAAACAAAATTTTAAAGACTTTAATAAAATGTTGTTGCTAGGATTCTCTACCTTGCTCTGTGCTCTCGTTTCAAAAATGTGATGTTTTTATAAAGTACGAACCCAACAGGAGAGCAATTCATGAGCTTTTTTGTTTACAAAATAATGTCAAAACCGAGATAATTTTTAAAACTTAAACTAAAAATATACCCTGAAGTCTTCCTAAAACCAAACAATTGTTTAGCTTAACTAGTAAATGTCTGTCTTGAGCATTGTGTTCTTTTAAAAACTATCTAATTGGGATCAAATTCACAACAGCAACTTGAAAGATTAGATAGAAAGCTTAGGTGGCATTGAGTTTACATTAATGGAGGAGGAAAATTTGGAAAAGGGGAGTGAGAATGGTTGCACAACTTGAAGAATGTAACCAATGTCATGGAATTATATATGTAAAAATTGTCGAACTAGTGTATGTTCTGCTGTGTACTCAACAACGATAACAAAAATAAATTATACTTAAAATGAGATTTCTTTTTCATAATCATAAATATTAAACCAATTTTTGCAAAATATTTTTTTGAATTTCATATTTTTCAAGTGTGCATAGTGTACTTTTTTTTAGAGATATGGTTAACAATGCTATGTTTCATTTTTATAGAAGTTGATAACTTTGTTTCCAGCATAGTATTTCCTTCAAAAGAATGGACAGTTGCATACATACTTCACAAATATTTTCATGTAAAAAATGTTATATAGAAGTCAAACATCAAAAATAGATTCAGCCTCTTTAGTACAATTCACCTTTATGTTGGACTGATGACTAAAATATGTCAAGTTATTTTAGTTGAATTTGGACTTGGGGTATTACAAATATGAGAAATCATTAGAGTACTATGGATACAAATAGATATAAATCTACTAACCTTAAACAGAGTGGAAGAGCCATTAAAAACGAATCCACAGAAACATGCCATAATAGCAGAGTGAGGTGCTCAGGGAACACTCACCATAGCAAAATAACCATTTAAATAATTTTCACTTGAGATATACATATATATATATATATATATATATATATATATATATATATATATAAAACCCTCAAAACATCTGAAGTCTCTGAACATTTATTAAAAAAAAATCTACAAAATCTTGTTAAGGAAAGTATGGCGTTTGATCCATGATTAACTCCCTCCTCCTTTCTCAGCTCAGTGTGATGAAAACACTACTACTGGAAGATGCAGCCAAGAACACAGGGCTCTTTCTCTCACTAACTTCCAGTCTAAGGCTATGGTTTCACTTTGGAAAGGGCTGGTCACATACCCCGAGCACCACGTTGCAGAAGCTCTATTCCAGACTGGTACAGCAGAGATGATTAGTGCTCCCCTTCTTCAACCAGTCCCTACTTATAGAGTGAAAGATTTACCCCAAAGTTTGTGACAAGCCAAGAATACTGGACCCTGACGGTCTCAACCACAGCTCACTCACAGGTGAACATTTCATATTGGGAGGGGCAAGCCAGGAGACCAGAAGCTACAGCTCCAACCAGTGTCCCACTCACAGAGCAGGGGTGTCACTCTGAGAAAAGTGGGCTGCTGTGCATACCCCCAACTTTGTTGCAGTGGTGCAGATTCTACCCAAGGGAATAGACAGGTTGTGAGAACAGAGAGCTCTGCAGATATCCCTAAGGGGACTAACTTTATTTGAAACAGAGCATTGGGAAGTTTGTGCCCAAGAGCATTGTCAAAAAACATATTGCAAAGATTCTGTGGAAGAATCCTGATCAAAAGGGGGAAAATGTAGGACAGAATTTAAAATTCTAATGGAACTTTCTGGAGCCATGGATGCTAGATGAATCCCTAAAACTATTGCCTTAAGATAATCTTTAAAACTTAAACCGAAAATATCCCCTGAAGTCTTCTTAAAACCAAATAATAGTTTAGCTTAACTATTAAAGAATGCCTGCCTTGAGCATTATGCTCTTTTAAGATCTGTTTATATGGGATTAAATTAACAACAGCAACTTGAAGGATTAGGTAGGATACTTAGGGGACTGTGAGTTTACGTTAATAGAGGAGGAACAAATTGGAAAAGGAGAGTGAAAATGGTTGCACAACTGGAAGAATGTAATCAATGTCACTGAATTGTACATGTAGAAACTGTTATATTGATGTGTGTTCTGTCGTGTATATTTTCAACAACAAAAAATAAATAAATTATTTTAAAAAATCTTGTTAGTAATTAAGAGAAGGCTGGTAGCTTCATGGTACTAATAGCAACAAGTAAAATGGTAGACTAGCTAGAAGTTTAACAGAGAGAACTAGGAAAGAGAGAATTAAGAAGAAACCTCCTGGGGTTAGAGCAAGCCTCAAAGACTGACAAAACTCTGCCGTTGTAAAATGGGAGCCAACTGTAATTGGCTCAGGCTGTGAAGCAATTTATACCTGGCTAAAACTGTTGCCATCCCTGGTTGTCAGGGAGACGATGTGCTCTGAGGAGTGACGTCAGAAAATGCACACTGCACGGTAAAAATGTTGACATCCAAAGACAAAATCTTAAAAACAACAAGAGAAAACTTGCTTGTTATGTACAAGAGCACCCCGATAAGATTGAGAGCTGAGTTTTCATCAGAAACAATAGAGGCCAGAAAGCAGTGCGATGACATATTAAAATGGGCTGAAAGAGAAAAATTGTCAACTGAGAAACTTATATCCAGCATAACTATCTTTCACAAATGAAAGTGAAATAAAGACATTTGCAGAATTCATTGCTAGCAGACCCAGCTTACAAGAAATACCAAAGGCAGTCGTCAGGATTAAAGCAAGTGACTCCAGACAGTAACTTAAATTCAAACACACACATGCACATGCATGCACACACACACACGCATACAAAGCCATGATGGATATTAATATTTGTTTTATTTAGATAATTACTATTTGATTTCCTCCTTTTTAAGTCATCGATTCAGTGTGCTTGCTTTCTCTGGAATAAATGCAGTGTGCTTTATCAGAAAAGTCCTTGAGACAGATAGTAAAATCATAATGTCTCGTCCTCATTGCCTGTGTCATTACTTGAAACTTGATGACTTAGTGATATCATTCCACTGAAATTTACTTTTGAGCTAATATAAAACATTTACTTGGTGAAAACAATGTTTTTTTTCTTTAAATAAAAGTTATTTATATATAATTATTAATTGATGGGTTTGGATTTTTATTTTGCTATTTAAAAATTTGTTATATGACCCTCTTATGAGAGTGCTTAAAATATTTAGTCTACTATTACCTTTTCTTAGTTTCTAACAGAAAAGTATGGTATACATATTAAAAACACATGAAGATCCATAGAAGAGGTGTGCACACCTCTTTATGCACATCTGATTCATTTCTCCATCACTCAGAAGATATACTTCTAGAGGCCATCTATAGGAGAAGGGATGTGTCAAATAAGTGCTATTGTGCTTATATAGATAAGCAAGTATATTGTTCTCTATTAGTTACCAATTTTACTATTCAGAAATTTGACTATTTTGGTAAAATATACCTAGGCTTCAGGGTCACTGTTTCTGTTAAATTCAAGTCTTCTGGTATAAAATAGAGAAATGATGTCTCATTATATGATGCATATAAATCAGTGTTGTATATTGAGGTGTTTAATTTGTGATGATGTCACTACAGTAATGATTGTGGATGAATACACAGAAAACTATCATATAGTATCTAATTTTCCTTCTAAAGAAACTAGAGAACAAGCACCTTAGGGTATAGAGAGGTTACTATTAGACATTGAAATAATAAAGAAACAAAAATAAATACAATTTCCCCATACCACAAATAAATACCTTTGTTTTTCTTTTAATGAAAGAAAAAAGACTCTACCAATTTCGTTTAAACTTTATGCCACTATTCGGTTGTCTGCTTATAGGTGGATCACAATTAAATAATAATAGAGTTGTTTTTTGATGAACATTAAAAATAATAACTTTTAATCTCTGAGGATCATCATTCAATACAGAATTGTTCCATTTTGATTTAACATGGTTTTATGGGTTGAATGTGTTCCCCAAAAAGATATGGTCAAGTCCTAACACCTGGTACGTGTAAAAGTGACCTTAATTGGAAATATCATCCTTGCATACCTAATCAAATTAAAATGAAGTCATAGTGAATTAGAGTGGGACCTAATCAAATATGACTTGTGAACTTATAAGAATAGGAGAAGAAACACAGAGACAGAGAGACACAGGGAAGATGGTCATGGAAACACAAAGGCAGAGATTGGAGTTATGCTGCCTCTAGCCAAGCAACACCAAGATTTACCAGAAGTCACTAGAAGCTAGGAGAAAGGCATTGAACAGATTCTCTCTCAGAGCCCTCAGGAGGAATTAACTCTGCTAACACCCTGATATCAGACTTGTAGCTTCCAGGCATGTGAAAGAATAAATTTCCATTGTTTTAAGCCACTCACTTTGTGGTAATTTATTACACCAACACTAGGAAAACAATACACATTACATACTAGCTAATTTCTATTTTGAAACATGTAGAATCAGAAAATTTTCATCTTCTTTTGTGGACCATTAACCACAATGGGAATTATCAATATTTCTAAATAAACTCACACAGTGGAAATTTTATGCTAATATATTTTTAGCTAAACTTTGTTATTGTATTTCTCCCAGATGTTTAATATTGTGTACTATTAAGTTTAGTACCAAAAACTTTAATGGTGAGCCTCCTTGCTAGTCCTTTCCATTTCTTTTCTAATTGTGTATGGATGTTTAGAAAACATAACAGTGCATTGCTCAGAGAATTGGGAGTAATGAAAAGAATGGATGACATGTTAATGGTAACCTTCAGGATAACAAATCATTTAAATCATTAACTTGAAAATTCCCTGAGAATAAATTCCAATATCTACGGAAGTGAAGCCTACATGATAGTTTGGGGTGTATTATGGTTAAATAGAAATGCACTATGAGCTATTGAGGGGAAGTGGAAGTGGAAGACTGGGTGGAGGAAATATTTAATGGAGTTACAGAAAGCTTATTGACCCTCATCTTTCTGTTTCTTGGTGGGTCAGATTTTAGTCATCAGGATGTGGCTCTTCCCATCAAAGGGAATTTAAAATAACTATATGGGGGTAGTTCTACTCTGTCCTATAGGGTTGCCGTGAGTCGAAATCGACTCGAATGCAAAGTGTTTTGGTTAGGTTTATCCAACCTACAAGGAGCCCTGTTGTCACAGTGGTTAAGCACTCGGCTGCTAATCAAAAGGTTGTTGGTTCAAACCCACCAGTCACTCCGTGGGAGAAAGATATGTCAGTCTGCTTCTGTAAAGATCACAGCCTTGGAAACCATATAAGGCTGTTCTACTCCCTCCTATAAAGTGGATATGAGTCAGAATCAACTTGACAACAAAGAAGTGTGTTTTTTTTTAATCCAGCCTACAACAAAATGATCATCGTAGAGAATGCAGTTATATGAAGAAGAAAAAAAAAAGGATTGCCTGAGAGAAACAGATATATACATATATATGTCAAAAGAGAGAGAGAACTAAGTAAACAGAAAAATCAAATTTCAGGGAGTAAGTCAAATCCGTATTTTGTAGTATATGTTAGAAAAAAAGGAAAAAATTATGTATAAATTAATAAAGACAGTCACTTAAGTTCAACCTAAAGTATTTCGAAGTATTAAAACATGATTTTCTGCAATTAATGAGACACTTCCAGAAATGCATGACTACTCCTTTATAGACATTATGTAAGAACACTGAGGAGCACATAAGGCAATGAACAAAAGTTGGACAGCATAAGGAGTACTCCAGACTGAATCATAATAGAGACGATCATGATTCCATCATACCACTTCCATCAATCAAACTCTCTAAAGCTAGTCTTTAATCTTTTAGTAAGGAAAATATTATAATTTTATACCAAAATTCAACTGAATATGTATACATATAAATACATATGTATGTAATTATATATATGTATATCTTAAAGTAATATTGTATAAAATTGCCAGTTGTAAGGTACATGAAAAAATACGTAAGGATTGAATTACTGAGAAGAAATAATAGATTTGTCTCAACTGTAAGAGAGTGCAACAGAGGTCTTGGGAGGAGAAGGGTTAAAAAATTAAACATGCAACCTTTTGAAAAATAGATATCACTATAGAACAAGTTAAGCTAACTGCATAAACTAAAATGGAAAAAGAAAAATAGAGTATCGTTGCATTAAAATGGTAGTGGTATGTTAATGGTTAGCCCATTACCCATTGCCGTGGAGTTGATTCCAACCCATAGCGACCCTATAGGACAGAGTAGAACTATGTGATAGGGTTTCCAAGGAGCAGCTGGTGGATTCGAACTGCTGACCTTTTGGTTAGTAGCCAAGCTCTTAACCACTGCGCCATCAGGGCTCTATGTTAATGGTTAGGAGACTGTAAATTAGAAAACTGAATAGGACTAGAGAGTCAGCTTTTAACTTTAATGAGTAGGAGATTAAAGTGGAGGATGGTAAAGGATAATGCAGCAAATAGAGTCATCTGGCTTCCTATTTCATAACAAAATGTGTTACCACGTGTATCCTGAGCCCTGAATTTAGAATAAGAAAACAGTAGAAATGTATGGGTAATTCTACAAAATAATATCATTCGGGATAGTATGAAAGTGCAAGGACATAAAGTTAATAAAATTAGGTAATATTTACTAAAGGATCACTATATGACTTGTCCAGGCCCTTGCAATTGTATATTAATTACCTCATTTCTATTGTTATCACAGCCTTATAAGGTAGGTGTTATTATGATCTCAATTTTACAGGTAAAAAACTGAGGTACACAGTGGTTAAATAACTTGCCTAAAGGTCATGCAGCTAAACAGTGTGAAGTTGGGTTTCATATCTAAGAAGTTTGCTTCTAGCACCCACAATAACTACAGTCTTTGGCATTACACAAAATAATATGTGTCAAGTTGTGGAAAAACACCTAATAACGAGAAGACACTACATTAAAGGAATAGAGTTATGAAGGGAAAACTGGAAACCATGGGTTTAGGTCACATACAATACTTTAAAAATGAAAGATACATTAGCAATAGGTTAGTCAACGAATCCAGTTAATGCTAAAGTGAAATAAAATGTATATTCTTTCTGTTTTTGGAAAGCTATTGTGCCAGTTTACCCCTCTAAAATGTAAGAATTTTTCTAATAACTAGTCTCAAATAATTTGACATACTTTTTAATATTTACTCACATAGATTTACATCATTGGCCTGTGTGTTTATACATGAGGTAAAGAAAAAGAGAGAAAGGTGTGGCTGTCAGCTGATTCATGTCTCAATGTAAAAATCATAGATGTCAATATACATGCCACCATTTAAAACAATGATTCTGCATGTATTTCAACATAACACCAGATATAAGTACCTATGAGGAAAGTGTTCAATCTGAAGTCATGTACTTGTACTTGCATGTGATTGCCAAATTAAAGCAAGCAAAATCACTATGATTTTATATAGCTTCAGTGAATATGTTTGAACCTTATAATTCTATACGTTTATAGGTTTCTTCCTTTTATTTTCAGCGTTCAAGGGAATTTTTCCTATGTCCTGACTGTGGGCCCCATTTCAGTTGAGAGGAAATAAAAGCAAACAAACAAAAAATATCTCTAGAGACAATAATAATGATAATAAGATTTGTGAAAAGATTTTCGTCTGAGAAATCAACCATTATGTTTCAAAATATTGTTATTTTTCTTTATTCGGGTGCTTTAGTGGGCCTCAAATCACCATTATAAGTTATTTCCTTAGTATCATTTTTTAGCCATAATTGTAACTATTATCCTAACTAAATAATAAAAGCATTATTAGTTCTCGCCACCCTCCTCCCCATCTTTCTTCTCCCACCTTATCTTTCTATGTCTTATTATTTCTAATAATTATTGAGTATGTGCAACGTGCTAGGTGCTGTAATAAGAGTTTTACTGTGTTGTTTTTCTCATTCCTTACTACTATTCCATTAGGTAAAGCCATTGGGTAAGTCCTATTTCCATTTTAAAGATGAGAGAATGGAGCCACAGAGACATTAAACACTTTTCCCAAAGTGTCATAGCAATACATTGTGGAGATGTTAATAAAATCAGTGCAGTTGAACAGCTTTCAGATAAACTCAGATCTTTTTAAAGTTTGAATTTTAAATATGTTTTAAACAAAACTATGGGCAGTTATCCTTACTGGATGTTTCTGTTATCAAGTGTTTGTTAGCATTACTAGGAGAAACAACTAACAGATGTTGAGAATTTATGTTGTGTCAGATTCTAGGCTAATTACTTATCATGTATTATTACAGAGATGTTAAGTAACTTGCCCAAAATCACACAGGTATTGGTGGTTAAACAGCACTTACTCTAGATATTTTGACTTCAAGTATCAACTATGATATGAGTACTTAGTAATCACATAGTTTTATTTTCTGTAGTTTTAATAGCAGTACCATAAAAAATTAAGAACAGAATATTTCTATTTTGGATGATGAAAACATCACTGTCTTCATTCTGGAATGCACTCTGTGTAAAATTAACTAAATGCAAAGTTAGAATTTCTTCCTTCAGAGTACAAATTTCCAATCAAGGTTTAAAGGTGCTTCTCAAGATACTGTGTAAAACCATTTAAGTGACTCAAGAGGTCTTTTTATTTGTCTTCCATCAAGAATATTGCTGTGGTTTAATTACTGAGCCCTAGGCACTAAAAGTGGTGCCTCTGGAAGTTCTGAATTTTTCCCTGTGGTAAATGATTTGGGATTGGCTTAAATGTCTTTTGATTCTATACACCTGGGGGCATCTAACCACAGATTCTGTCTAGAACCTGATAGAGAGCACAACGTGATAGATTAACTATTCCATCAGAAGTAACAGTTTATCCAGAAACTCCCTAACACATTTCATGGGGCATTTGCGTTAACATCCACAGCCTAGGCTTTTAAAGTAAAAGAAACTTATGTGGGTGAAATTGTCAGAAGGGATATATGGCATACCCCCACCTTAGTTCCCTTTCACACTCCTCTGTCAAAGGATAGAATATTTCATATGGCACAGAGGTATATGCTGGCATGATCAAAAATGAAAAAGGAAGTGACAGATGCTATTTTCTGGATTTAATCCCTTTCTGTTGCTGACTCCTTACAGTGAATGTTTCAGAGCAATCATGGAAGAGTGGAGAAAACTTTGACTTGGAGGCTCTTATGTTACTGAGAGCCAGTAAACTTAATGGCTTTGATTACCTGCCTTTGAATTTAGGGTTATATTCCTTCAATCCTCTGCTTCTTGAGGACAGAGTTGGGAGAATGTTTCAAATGAGTCAGTTTCTTGCCTGGGCCATGAGCAAAGATAGTGAAACAGTCTCAGATTTTTTAATTTACCCATAAGCCTTTACTAGAAAACATCTGACTTTCTATCTTTGGTATTTTGTTATTAATATTTATATTTGTCCCCCAAAGAACTTTACAATTATTTCATACAAAAAGAAGTCCCTTGACTAGGCATAGAATCCCTTGAATATCATCACATAAGTTCAGTAAGGGGCCTTAGGATTATCTCAGCCTGCTTCCTATACAAATTCACTAGGACAAGATAATTATTCAATGCTATATTAAAGCATCTATAATAATAAATGAAATTAGAAATAAGAGACATTTAGATTTGGGTGTATCATCCATATTTTTAAAGAATCTATTTGCAGTATATACATTTTGTAATAAAAATTGATTATATAAAACAAAATACCCATCTACCCCTCATCTCTAGTGCCTTGAGAACCCCAGAATCCTTCTGGTTCTCAGAACCCTTCTCCTATCATCCAGTCAGTAAAGTAGGTGTAATACAGAAAGAAAAAAAAAAAAGAGTCAAAGGCAAGTTGGAAACAAAGAAGAAGGATCACTAAATGGAAAATACAGCCTTGGTGATAGAAATGATGCTGTATACAGCAGGATAGACTTCCGTAAGACCAATGACTTATTCATAGTAAAAACTTTTTTTTTCTTTTAACAACACAAATGAAGACTGTACATGTGGATTTTACCAGGTGATTTAAACATGAATCAAATTGACTACATCTATGGAAGGAGACAATGGAAAAGCTCCATATTAGCAGTCCAGCCAAAGCCAGGGTCTGACTGTGGAACAGACCATCTATTGCTCACATGCAAGTTCAAGTTGAAGCTTAAAAAAAAAAAATCAAAGCAAGTCGAAGAGAGCCAAACTACAGCCTTGAATACATCCTGCCTGAATTTACAGACCATCTCAAGAATTGATTTGATGCACTGAACACTAATGACTGAAGACCAGAAGATTTGTGAGATGACATCAAGGACATCATACGTGAAGAATGTAAAAGGTCATTAAAAACACAGGATAAAAGAAAAAAAATGAATGTTAGAAAAGGCTCAGAAACTTGCTCTTGAACTCAGAGTAGCTAAAGTGAAAAGAGAAATGATGAAGTAAAACCTGAACAGAAGATTTCAAAGGGGAGCTTGAGAAGAAAAGGTAATGAAATGTGTAAAGCCCTTCTTATGGATTGAATTGTGTCCCCCAAAAATGTGTGGTAGATTGGCAGGGCCATGATTTCCAGTATTGTGTGATTGTTCACCATTTTGTGATCTCATGTGATTTTCCTATGTGTTGTAAATCCTTTCTGTATGATGTTAATGAGGTGGGATTAGCAGCAATTATGTTAATGAGGCAGGACTCAATCTACAAGATTAGACTGTGTCTTAAATAAATCTCTTTTGGGATATAAAAGAGAGAAGCAAGCAGAGAGATATGGGGACCTTATACCAACAAGAAAGCAGTGCCATGAGCAAAGTACATCCTTTGGACACGGGGTTCCTGCACAGAGAAGCTATTAGACCAAGGAAAAATTGATGACAAGGACCTTCCCCCAGAGCCAACAGAAAGAGAAAGCCTTACCCTGAAGCTGGCACCCTGAATTTGGCTTTCTAGTCTACTAGACTGTGAAAGAATAAATTTGTCTTTGTTAAAGCCATCCACTTGTGGCATTTCTATTATAACAGCACTAGATAACTAAGATAGACTTGGAATTAGAAAACCGAAAGGGAAAAACACAATCGACATTTCTCAAGCTGAAAGAGCTGAAGAGAAAATTCAAGCCTTGACTTACAATACTGAAGGATTCTATGGGCAAAAATTCAACTGATGATCTGTTCCACAGTCTTCCCCTGGCCTTGTTCTGACTGATGATATTGAGGTTCTCAATCATCTCTTTCTACAGAAGTAGTCAATTTGATTCTTGTGGATTCCTTCTGGTGAGGTTCAAGTGCATCATCACTGTTTATGTTGAAAAAAAAAGATATTTCCAATGAATAAGTCATTGGTCTTGCAAAATTATATCACACAATCTCCAGTGTCATTTCTAGCACCAAAGCCATATTGTCCAACTACTGATCCTTCTTTGTTTCCAATTTTCACATTCCAATCACCAGCAATTATAAGTGCAACTTAATGGAAGTTTGATCAATTTCAGACTACAGAAGTTGGTAAAAATCTTCAATTTCTTTATCTTTGGCATTGGGGAAAAACAAGACTCTAGGAATTGTGGAATACCAATTGAGATATTTCAACAAACAGATGTAATGATGGAAGTGCTCATACGTTTATGCCAAGAAATCTGAAAGACAGCTACCTGGCCAACTGATTGGAAGAGATCCATATGCCTACCTATTCCAAAGAAAGGGGATCCAAAAAATGTGGAAATTATAGAACAAAATCATTAATATCACATGCAAGTAAAATTTTGCTGATGGTAATTCAAAAACGGTTGTAGCAGTACATTGACAGGGAACTGTCAGAAATTCAAGGCAGATTCAGAAGAGGACCCAGAACAAGGGATATCATTGCTGATGTCAGATGGATCTTGGGTGAAAGCAGAGAATACCAAGATGTTTACCTGTGTCTTGCTGACTATACAAAGGCACTCAACTGTATGGGTCATAAAATATTATAGATAACATTGTGAATAATGGGAATTCCAGAACATTTACTTGTACTCATGCAGAACCTATACATAGACCAAGAGGCAGTCATTTAAACAGAACAAGGTGATACTGCATGGTTTAAAATCAGTGAAAATGTGGGTCATGGTTGTATCCTTTCACCATACTTATCCAATCTGTATGCTAAGCAAATAATCTGAGAAGCTGGACTATATGAAGAAGAAAGCAGCATTAGGATTGGAGGAAGACTCATTAACAACCTGCAATATGCAGATGAGGCGACCTTGCTTGCTGAAAGTTAAAAGGACATGAAACACTTACTGATGAAGATAAAAGACCACAGCCTTCAGTATGGATTACAGCTCAACATAAAGGAAACAAAAATCCTCACAATTGGACCAATAAGTACCACCATGACAAATGGAGAAAATATTGAAGTTGTCAAAGGTTTCATTTTACTTGGATCCACAACCAATGCTCATGGAAGCTGCACTCAAGAAATCAAACGATACATTGCATTGGGCAAATATTGAAGTTGTCAAGGATTTCAGCCCCCATGGAAGCAGCAGAGAGAAATAAAATGACATACTGCAATGGGGAAATCTTCTGCAAAGGATCCCTTCAAAGTGTTAAAAAGCAAAGATGTCACCTTGAGGACTAAGGTGACTCTGACACAATCATGGTCTTTTTAATCGCCTCATACCCATAGGAAAACTGGACAATGAAAAAGGAAGATGAAGAAGAATTGATACATTTTAATTATGCTGTTGGTAAAGAGCACTGAATATACCACGGAATGCTAGGAAGAATGAGCAAATCTATCTTGGAAGAAGTAAAGGCAGAATACTCCTTAGACGCAAGGCTGGCAAGACCTCGTCTTGCGTACTTTGGACATGTTATCAGGAAGAGCCAGTCCCTGGTGAAGGACATCATATTTGGTAAAGTAGAGGGTCAACAAAGAAGATGAAGACCCTCAACAAGATGTATTGACACAGTGGCTGCAACAATAGGCCCAAATATAGGAATGATGGTGAGGATGGCACAGGACAGGGCAGTATTTCCTTCTGTTGTACGTAAGATTGCTATGATGGCACATAACAACAACGACAACATGGGCAAAAAATTGAGTGATGCAGAAAGCATCAAAATATAATGGGAGGAATATACAGAGTCACTGTACCAAAATGAATTGGTCAGTATTCAACCATTTCATGAGGTAGCATATGATCAAGAACCACTGGTACTGAATGAAGATGTACAAGCCCTGCTGAAGTCATTGGTTAAAAACAAGGGTCCAGGAATTGATGGAATGCCAATTGAGATGCTTCAACAAACAAATGTAAAGCTGGAAGCACTTACTCATCTATGTCAAGAAATTTGCAAGACAGCTACCTAGCCAGCTGACTGGAAGAGACCCACGTCAGTGACTGTTCCACAGAGAAGCAATCAAACAGAATGTGGAAATTATCAAACAATATCATTAATTATCACATGCAAGCAAAATTTTGAAGATAATTCAAAAATAGTCATACATCAACAGGGAACTGTCAGAAGTTCAAGCCAGACTCAGAAAATAATGTGGAATGAGGGATATAATTGCTGATGTCAAATGGATCTTTGCTGAAAGCAAAAAATATCAGAAAGATGTTTACCTGTGTTTTAATGCTTATGGAAAGACATTAAACTATGTGGATAATAACAAATTATGGATAACATTGTGAAGAATGGGGATTCTAGGACACTTAATTGTGCTCATGTGGAACCTATACATGGATCAAGAGGCAGTTGTTCTAGAAGAACAGTGGTATAATGAGTGGTTTAAAATTGGAAGGGGTGTGTAGCAGGGTTGTATTCTTTCATCTTATTCACTCTGTATGTTGAACAAATAATCAGAGAAGAAGGGCTATGTGAACAAGCATATGGCATTAGGATTGGAGGAAGACTCAATCTGCAATATGCAGATGACAAAATCTTACTTGCAAAAATAAAGACGCCTGAAGCACTTACTGTAACTTACAAAGACTTCAGTATGGATTTCACCTGAATGTAAAAAAACACAAAAATCCTTAAGAATGGACCAGTAAACAGGATCGCGATAGAGACAAAATCGACGTTGTCAAGGATTTCATTCTTCTTGAATCAACAATCAATGCCCATAGAAGCAGCAGTCAAGAAATCAAACTACGTATTACATTGGCCAAATCTGCTGCAAAGAAAACCCTATAAAGTGTCAAAAAACAAAGATGTCACTTTGATGACTAAGGTGTGCCTGACTCAAGCCACAGTCTTTTCAATGCCTAATATGCATGCAAAAAAGTTGGACAATGAAAAAGGAATACCGAAAAAGAACTGACACATTCAAATCGTGGTGCTGGCTAAGAATACTGAATAAACCACAGACTACCAGAAAATGAGTAAATATATCTTGGAGGAAGTATAACCAGAATGCGTCTTAGAAGTTAGGATGTAAAGACTGCGTCTTGCTTACTTGGACATGTTATCAGGAGAGACCAACTGCTGGAGAAAGACATCATGCTTGGTAAATTAGGGGGTCAGAAAAAAAGAAGGAGACTGTTCTGTATGTTTTTATAATGATCTAAAATCCCAAAAGGTATAAGATACTATTATGCTTTCAGAATACATATGTACAATCATTCATAACATAAAATTAGAAATAGAAATATGTCTACCTTTGTGAGGCTATCTAACATTAACTAAAAGTAATTAGAAACCTGTAAGTCACTATTTCTAGTTATTTAGAAATTTTTTCACTTAGACATAGAAGCATGTGAAGTCCGTAAGAATGTAAACAACCTTTACGTTGACTTTGACCAGGCATGCTGGTACACAAGAAAACATAACAGTTAATCTCTAAACAATTTCTCTAATTTCTAACCTTGAACAAAAGATGTGTCATTCAGGTACTCTCTAACCCTAGAGAAAAGACATAACACACTAGTCTTTGACATCACACTGACCCTTGTCTTGTGGAGTCAAGGTAGAAAATTCACATATAACCTTAAACTTCTGCTCACTTACTTAGAGAAGGCAGAGATGGAATTGATATTCTGTCCACTACCACCCACCTTGAACACTGGCTACAAGAGACCTCTGCCAAGTTCAAGCCACGTTTAAACCTCCCTCCGAGACCTCTTGTTAAAGGTAAAAGCCAAAAGTCTAAAGATTTGGACTCTAGCCATTTACTAACATAGCAATTGTTAATTCTGATTCTACAGTTCTAAATGAATATTGTGAGGTCATACTTGCGTGAATTGCCATCACTACCATGCCACAAACTAAATGAGTTTATGCACGTTAAACCTGAACATTTCCTTATTTATTTCTGAGATTAAATCCTACACAATAGAGACCCTCAATGAGATGGACTGACACAGTGGCTTCAACAATGGACTCAAACATAGCAATGGTTTTGAGGATGGCACAGTACCAGGAAACGTTTTATTCTGTTTTACATATGGTCTCTAAGGGTTGGAGACAACTGGATGGCACCTAACAACAACAACAAATCTGTTATAGCAAAATTGAAGGCTTACATTAGTGGGAATATGTAATATGATGAGTTTGTTCCTTTAGTTTGCCTTAATAGTAGCAAAACAACTATGCTTATTGGTTTTTGTTATGACAACTGCTGGTTTTTCAAAGGAAAAAAAGCATTTAAATTGGAAGTTGTTAATTTGAAAGCATTTTCCTGAATGAGAGTAAATTATAAGAGGATTCCTGTGTAATTTAAAGATTAGACAGCTCAAAATTGACTTAATTATTGGTTTGTCAATTTTACAACCATCACAATACAAAAAATATTCTTTTTAAAAATTATATTTTGTTCTTGTTGTTGAGAATATACACAGCAAAACATATACCAATTCAACACTTTCTACATCTACAATTCAGTGACATTGATTACATTGTTTGAGTTGTGCAACCATTCTCAACCTCTTTTTCTGAGTTGTTCCTCCACCATTAACATAAACTCACTGACCCCCAAGGTTCGTATCTAATCTTTCAAGTTGTTGTTACTTTGATCCCATAAAGATAGTTCTTAAAAAAGCCTAATCCTCAAGGCAGATATTTTTTACTAGTTAGGTTAAACTATTGTTTGGTTTTAAGAAGACTTCAGGGGATAATTTTGGTTTAAGGTTTAGAGATGACTTCAGGGCAATAGTTTCAGAGGTTCATCCAACCTCTATGGCTCTGGAAAGTCTGGAGTCCATGAGAATTTGAAATTCTGTTCTACATTTCTACCCTTTTGATCAGGATTCTTCTGCAGAATCTTTGATCAAAATGTTCAGTAGTGGTAGACGATCAACATCAAGTTCTACTGGTTTCATGGCAAAGGAGGCAGTTGTTCATGGAGTCAATTAGACACATCCCATTTCCTCATTCTGTTCCTGACACTCCCTCAGTTGCTCCAGGTGAATAGAGACGAATCGTCATGCTTTGGATGGACACTTGCAAGCTTTTAAGATCCCAGGCACAATGCAACAAAATAGGAAGTAGAGCAGAAGCACTAAATATGTTATTGGGGCAATTAACAGGGATGTCCCATGAACTCATGACCCTAATTCTCCAAGGAAAGTGTCATGAATTGAATTGTGTTCCCCAAAAATGTGTGTATCAATTTCACTGGGCCATGATTCCTGGTATTGTGTGATTGTCCAACATTTTGCTATCTGTTGCGATTTTCCTAATTGTTGTAAATCCTGCCTCTATGATGTTAATGAGGGGAGATTGGTGACAGTTGTGTTGATGAGGCAGGACTCAATCTATGGGATTGGATTGTGTCTTGAGCTGGTTTCTTTTGTGATATAAAAGACAGAAGAGAGCAGAAAGACAGGGGGGCTTAGACAACCAAGAAATCAGTGATGGAAACAGAGCCCATCCTTTGGACCCTGGGTTCATGTGCAGAGAAGCTTCTAGTCCAGGGGAAGATTGATGAGAAGGACCTTCCTGCAGAGCCAACAGAGAGAGAAAGCCTTCCCCTGGAGCTGACACCATGAATTTGGACTTTTAGAAATAAATCTCTCTTTGTTAAAGCCATCCACTGGTGGCATTTCTGCTATAGCAGTCCTAGGTAACTAAGACACCAAGGAACCACAACTCATTAGGTTTTTGATTGTACATTTTTTTTGCCATTGTAAATATATCTGTCTCACAACTTTTTCCACTTTAACTTTTTACAGGTATACAACTTATTGATAGCAATTACAATAACCAGCTGTGCAACCGTACCCCTAATCAATGTAATTTTTCCATCACCTTTTAACCTCAATTTCCCCCTCCCTCCCACCCCGGTAAACACTAATAAACTTTGGCCTCTATACATTTGCTTATTCTTGCCTTTTTATATAAGTGAGTTCATAGAATATTTGTCATTTTGTGATTGAATTATTTCACTCAGCATAATGTCTTCAAGCTCCATCCATATTGTGGCTGGTATCAAGACTTCATTTCTTCTACTGGCTGAGTAGTATTCCGTTGTATGTATACAGCACATTTTTTTTCCATTCGTCTATTCATGGGCACTTACATAGTTTCCAACTTTTGGCTGTTGTGAATAGTGCTGCAATGAACACTAGTTTAAAATCTGTTTGAGTCTCTGCTTTCAAGTTTTTTGAGTATATACCTAGGAGTGGAATTGCTGAGTCAAATAGTAGTTCTATTTTTAGTTGTTTCAGGAGGTGCCACACTATTTTCCACAAGGACTATACCATTTTGCATTCCCACCAGCAATGGATGAGTGTTCAATAAATATTTTTTTTTAATTTTTTTTATTGTACTTTAGATGAACGTTGGCAGAACAAATAGTTTCTCGTTAAACAGTACACATATTGTTTTATGACACTGGTTAACAGCCCCACGACATGTCAACACTCTCCCTTCTCGACCTTGGAGGACATTTCTTTTTGGTGAAAATATACATAGCCAAAGATACACCATTTCAAAAACTTAGACATGTACAATTCAGTGACATCAATTACATTCTTCCAGTTGTGCTGCAGTTCTCACTATCTTTTTCCAAATTATTCAATCACCATTATCTTCAACTCACTGCCTCCTAGGCTTCCCATCAAACCTTTTGAGTTGCTATTGTCCATTTGATCTCACGTAGATAATTCTTTTTTTTGGTACCTTAGATTAAGGTTTGCAGAATAGTTTCTCATTAAACAGTTAGTACACATATTGCCCTATGACAATGGATAACAACCCCACGACATGTCAACACTGTCCCTTCTCAACCTCAGATTCCCTATCACCAGCTTTCCTGTCATCTCCTGCCTTCTAGTCCTTGTCCCTGGACTACTGTGCCTCATTAGTCCCATTTTGCTTAATGAGGCTATCCAATCCCCAGCTGAACAATGAACTTCCGGAGTGACTTCACCACTGAGCTGAAAAGGTGTCAGGGGGCCATACTTTTGGGGTTGCTCCAGTCTGTCAGGCCAGTAAATCTGGTCTTTTTTTTGTGAGTCAGAATTTTGTTCTACATCCTTTTCCACCTCTGTCCAGGACCCTCTATTGCGATCCCGGTCAGAGCAGTCAGTGGTGGTAGCTGGGCAACATGTAGCTGTACTAGATTCGACCTGGTGGAGGCTGTGGTAGCTGTGGTCCATTAGTCCTGTGGACTAATCTTTTCCTTGTATCTTCTTCTCTTCATTCTCCCTTGCTCCTGAAGGGGTGAGACCAGTGGAGTATCTTACATGGCTGCTCACAGGCTTTTAAGACCCCAGATGCTACTCACCAAGGTAGAATGTAGAACATTTTCTTTATAAACTGTGTTATGCCAATTGAGCTAGATGTTCCCCGAGAACATGGTCCCCACAGCCCTCCTCCCAGCAATTCAGTCTCTCAGGGAGTTTGGAAGTGTCTATGGAGCTTCCACGATCTTTCCTTGTACAAGTTGTGCTGGCTTCCCCAGTATTGTGTACTGTGTTACCCTTCACCAAAGTTACCACTTACCTATTGTCTATTAAGTTGACCCCCCACCCCTCCCATCCCTCATAGCCAACAAAGATTGTTTCTTTTTGTGGGTAAACTTTTACATGAGTTTTTACAGTAGAGGTATCATACAATATTTGACCTTTTGTGATTGACTTATTTCACTCAGCATAATGTCCTCCAGTTTGATCCATGTTATGAGATGCTTCACAGATTCATCATTGTTCTTTATATTTGCATAATACTTCATTGTGTGTATGCACCATAGTTTGTTTATCCATTCATCTGTTGATGGGCATCTAGGTTGTTTCCATCTTTTTGCTATTGTGAACAGTGTTGTAATGAATATAGGTGTGCATATGTCTATTTGTGTGAAGGTTCTTATTTCTCTAGGATATAGTCTAAGGAGTGGGATTGAATTTTGTAGTGCTTTTTTGTGAGGCTGACGTTTTCTTTGTTCCTCTTACTCTCTTGTGCTGAGTTCCTTTTGTTTGTGGATCTTTTTTACATTTCTTTTGTTCTTGTAGGTTTTGTTTTTAACGAAACTTTATGTTTTTCTTCTTTATTTTGATGAGTAGGTTTGTTAACTTTCTTTGTGTTTACCTTGAAATTTACCCTTATCTTCCTAGATTTGAACCAGTCTATTGTTACTTGATATCACCTTGCCTTACTCTCCATTAGAAGGTTCTATATCTACACCATTTATTCCCTCTTTTATTATTCTGATGCTGTTGTCATTTACAGATTAACCTCTCTGGTCCCCTGTTGAAATTATTTTGGTTTTGCATACTCCTTAAGGGTTCATTTCTTAGGTTGGTGTCTGGCTAGTACAGTCCTGGGTCCTATATTCAGCCTGTGGTCTGATGTTGTTTGTTCTCAGATAGAAGGACTCCCTTTAACAATCCTTGTAAGTTTGGTTTTTACATAGTCCCTTAACTTCTGTTTATCTGGTAATGACCTAATTTCACCATCATATTTGAACGAGAGTTTTGCAGGATATATTATTCTTGGCTGGCAAATTTTTTCTTTCAAGGTTTTATATATGTCATTCAATTGCCTTCTTGATTGCATGGTTTTTGCTGAATAATCTGAGCTTACTCTTATTGTTTCTCCTCTGTATGTGACTTCTTGTTTTTCTCAAGTTGCTGTCAAGAGTCTTTGTTTGTCTTTGGTTTTAGCGAGTGTGATTATGATATGCCTTGGTGATTTTCTTTTGGGGTCTATGCTATATGAGGTTTGTTAAGCTTCTTGAATGGTCAGCTTTTCATCTTTCATGATATTGGGGAAGTGTTCTGTCAGCAGTTCTTCATTGATCCTTTCTGTGTTTTCTGTTTTCTCCCCCTGTTCTGGAACTCCGATCACTCACAGATTTTTGCTTTTGATTGTATCCCACGTAACTCTCAGGGTTTCTTCATTTTTCTTCATTCTTTTTTCGGATTTTTCCTCAGGGTTGTATCCAAGTGTTTGTCTTCAATTTCACTGATCCTATCTTCCATTGTTTCAAACCTGTTCCTCAGCCCTTCTATGACACTGTCCATTTCTGAAATCTTGTAGTTTATCTTTTGGATTTCTAATTGTTTTTGTGTGATTTCTAGTTGTGAATTTATTTCAGCATTTTGTTCCTGTATTATTTTCTTGAATTCTTCCTTTTTTTGTCTGTATTTTCCATGAATTTGTATGCCTTTTCCATGAATTTGTCTATTTTTTTCTCATTTTTGTTTGCTTTTTGCTTCAACTCTTGGATAATTCTGAATATTAGAGATTTGAATTCCCTATCAGGTAGTTCTAGTACCTTTTCTTCTACTGGAAGGTCATCTGGTGTTTTATTTTGGATGCCTACTGGAACCATCCTGTCCTGTTTTTGTATATGTTTTGATATTGTCTTCTGTCTTTGGGACATTCGGTGGTTATTTTCCTCCTTTACTGATTGCAGTTTTACCTATTTTGTCCTGTTTTTTTTTGTTTTATTTGGTTATGTCTGAGCAGGAGGAGTGTGCGTTCTTTGTTGTTTGCTCCTCTGTGGGCATGATACTTTTCACCTCCTTCTCCAATGGGTAGGGCCAGTCACTCAGGTCAGCAAGTCAGGTCTAGCTGAAGGGGAGTTGCTGGGATTGGTTGTTTGTGGCAAGTAGTAGTAGGGCTAACAGTGCGGACTAGGAATCAATGCATGGGAGGTTCCAGTAGGCCATGCCTGAGCTGCTTGGGGTTGTGATGTTCAGTGCATGGTGAAGGTAGGCAGGAAGGAGGGGGTAGATTGCTATGTGTGGAGTTAAGATGGGTAAGGGAAAGATGAGAGAGAGGAGAGAGGAACAGGAGCCAATAACATACACACAAACAAAAAAGAGGGATTAGGGAGCTTGCTATTGGATTGGAGAGATGAGAGACTGAGAAAAGGGGAAAAACAAAAGTGAAAAAAAAGAAAAAGGGTAAAAGTAAAAAAAATGAATAAATCGAGAGGCTGGAAATGAAGAAAGACAAATAGGGAATAAGAGAGGGAATAAAAGAAAACAAAGAAACAAAAAGAAAAAGAAAAAGAAAAAAATCAAGAAAAAAGAAATGTCCCCAGGAATGTTCCTGTGCGTCTGCAGAGAGTAAGTGAGTAGCTTCCAAGCCATGCAGTACTACCTTGCTAGAAGGGTTTCCCAAGCCAAGAAAAGAAATAGAAAGCAAATGAACAAATCAAAACAGAACAAATCAGAGCAAACAAATAAACAAAAAAGCCCTAGCGGTCCTACCAGCATGGGGGCACAGGCCAGGAAGCAGTTTCACAGTCGATCGGTGTTTTGCAACCTTTCAGAAAGAACAAAGATGGTGCACGGGGCCAGGTATTTGAGAGAAAGTAGGGGGAGGTGGTGAGTGGTAAGGAAGAAATCTAAAGAGGTGGAAAAAAGCAACACCAGCAGCCAACAAAAGGCACTCAGGGAGCCATCCAGTGCGGGTAGGTGGAATCCAAGTCACACCGGGGTGAAGCTTATGCTTCTCAGCCAAGAGACTGTGGCTGCAGGAAGCAGAAGAGGCTAAGTGGGGGTGAAGAAGGGTGCGGGGTGAGAAACTGTATATTTCTGGTTACCACTTGTTCTGTCTCTGCTGGAAGCTCTGTGAAGCTGCTTTCTTTTACCCCCTATTTGCTGAACTCTGATAGGAATCCAAGATTGCAGATCTGTGCTGCAGTAGCTGATAGGGGACCTCTGCATATATCTCTCCTGGCTCTCTGTTCTTGGTCAGTTTCTTAACTCCATTCAGTGCTTGGCTGAGTTCTTTATCTCTTCATTTGATGCTTAGGGTTTCAGGATTGACATGTGACTGTTTGACTATAGCACCATATTGCCCGGCAGTTCAATAAATATTCTTGATGCTAACTTATGTATGTGTTACTTTTACATTTGATTTGATTGACTTTGAGTTGATTAACTTAAATGCTGGAAACCCTTTGGTTGTGATATAATCATTATCCAGAGGGTTCAGATGAAGTTTGTTTTGTTTTGTTTTGTTTTTCCTGAAGTTTCGTTCCACCATAGTATGAAATTATATTAGAACTTTCCTTAATCAGGCCCTGTCCTCTTAGAGCTTCAATCTACACAAAACAGTTTTGGAAGTAAAGAGAATGGTGGAAAATGGAGGACTGGTAGTGGTGAAAATTATGATAGTCTTTACTTAATAAGGAGCAAAATAAATGACAAGAAAATGTGGGCGATTGTATGCGAAATAATTTTATTACCAGAAGTAGAATAGTCGAAAACACAGAGGAGAGACATGGTGAATCACTAGACTCTTCGGCTTTCTATCCTCAAATTTTTCTAATTTGGCTCTACTGCCCAAGGCTCTGAGCATAATTTAACTGACCACAAAAAAAAAAAAAAAGGTAAGCTAAGAAAATCCTGGAATCATAGCTTATAATTAGAATTGCTGCTGATCCTGCTATGATTTTGTAACCATATTCCATTGATTCAGTTACTTTTTCTGAAACTAAACCACCATTTTGAATCTTAGTTCTAGTAACTGGATCACAGTACTGTTCATTTGTATTGAACTGGATTCTTACCTTGCTTCCTCTATTGCTTCTTTTACCTCACATCTTATCCTCAAAATCCATTTTATGGCTGAATCTATGCTACTTGCTGACAGACTCCCTTGAAACTGATTTTTCAATATCTCCAAATGTAAATCTACTGAAATCTGCATTTGATATTCCTTCAGTTTTTGAAATATCTACCTGGAGTCTATCATTGGTCTTCCAGACACTGACTTTATTTTAATTTTTTAATTTGTACTTTAGATGAAGGTTTACAAAACAAATAATCAGTAAACAGTACACTTATTGTTTTATGACATTGGTTAACAACCCCACGACATGTCAACACTCTCCCTTTGCGACCTTGGAGGACATTTCTTTTTGGTGAAAATATACATAGCCAAAGATACACCATTTCAAAAATTTCAGCATCTACAATTCAGTGACATCAATTACATTCTTCCAGTTGTGCTGTTATTCTCACTATCTTTTTCCAAATTATTCCATCACCATTATCTTCAACTCACTGTCCACTAGGCTTCCCATCAAACCTTTTGAGTTGCTGTTTTCCGTTTGATCTCACATAGATAATTCTTTTTTTTTGTACTTTAGATGAAGGTTTACAGAACAAATAGTTTCTCATTAAACAGTACACATATTGTCCTATGACAATCGATAACAACCCCACGACACATCAACACTCTCCTTTCTCAACCTTGGGTTCCCTATCACCAGCTTTCCTGCGCCTCCTGCCTTTTAGTCCTCGTGCCTGGACTGCTGTGCCTCATTACTCCCATTTTGTTTTATGGGGATGTCCAGTCCACAGCTGAATGGTGAAGATCAGGAGTGACTTCACCACTGAGATAAAAGGGTGTCCAGGGGCCATACTCTTGGAGTTTCTTCAGTCTCTGTCAGGCCAGTAAATCTGGGATTTTTGTGTGTGTGTGTGTGTGTGTTAGAATTTTGTTCTATATCCTTGTGCAGCTCTGTCCAGGACCCTTTATTGTAATCCCAGTCAGAGAAGTCAGTGGTGGTAGCTGGGCAACATCTAGGTGTACTGGCTCCAGTCTGTCAGGCCAGTAAATCTGGTCTTTTTTTGTGGGGCAGAATTTTGTTCTACATCCTTTTCCACCTCTGTCCAGGACCCTCTATTGCGATCCCGGTCAGAGCAGTCAGTGGTGGTAGCTGGGCAACATGTAGCTGTACTAGATTCAACCTGGTGGAGGCTGTGGTAGCTGTGGTCCATTAGTCCTTTGGACTAATCTTTTCCTTCTATCCTGTTCTCTTCTTTCTCCCTTGCTTCTGCAGGGGTGAGACCAGTGGAGGATCTTAGATGACTGCTCAAAGACTTTTAAGACCCCAGACACTACTCACCGTGGTAGAATGTAGAACATTGTCTTTATAAACTGTGTTATGCCAATTGAGCTAGATGTTCCCCGAGACCATGGTACCCACAACCCTCCGCCCAGCAAATCAGTCCCTCAGGGAGTTTGGATGTGTCTATGGAGCTTCCATGACCTTTCTTTGTACCAGTTGTGCTGGCTTCCTCAGTATTGTGTAAAGTCTTATGATTCTCTAAAGTTACCACTTATCTATTGTCTATTTAGTTTCCTCCCTACCCCTCCCATCCGACGTAACCAAGAAAGATAGTTTCTTTTTTTTGTGTAAATTTTTTCATGAGTTTTTACAGTAGAGGTCTGATACAATATTTGTCCTTTTGTGATTAACTTATTTCGCTCAGCATAATGTCCTCCAGTTTCATCAATGTTATGAGATGCTTCACAGATTCATCACTGTTCTTTATCGTTGTATAATACTCCATTGTGTGCATGTACCATAGTTTGTTTATCCATTCAGCTGTTAATAGTCATCTAGGTTGTTTCCATCATTTTGCTATTGTAAACAATGCTGCAATGAACATGGGTGTGCATACATCTATTCGTGTGATAGCTCTTATTTCTCTACGATATATTCCTAGGAGTGGGATTGCTGGATCATATGGTATTCTTATTTCTATCTTTCTAAGGAAGCACCATATCATTTTCCAAAATGGCTGTACCATTATGCATTCCCACCAGCAGTGTATAAGGGTTCGGAACACCCTGCAGTATCTCCAACTTTTGTTATTTCCAGTTTCTTTGATTCATGCTAGTAATGCTGGGGTGAGATGCTATCTCATTATGACTTTAATTTACATTTCTGTAATGGCTAGTGATTGTGAGCATTTCCCCATGTGTCTGTTGGCCACTTGAATGCCTTCTTTAGTGAAGTGTCTGTTCATTTCCTTTGCTCATTTTTTAATTGGGTTATTTCTCTTTTTGTTGCAGAGATGTTGGATTTTCTTATAGATTTTAGAGATTAGACCTTTGTCTCACTTATAATGTCCAGAATTTTTCTCCAGTCTGTAGGTTCTGTTTCTACTCTTTTGGTGAAGTCTTTTAAAAATCATAAGTTTTTAATTTTTAGAAGATCCCAGTTGTCTAGCTTATCATCAGGAGTTTGAGTGTTGCTGGTTATAATTTCTATCACATTAATGACATGCATTAGGGCCTCTAGGGTTGATCCTATATTTTCTTCTATGAACTTTACAGTTTTTGGCTTTATATTTAGGTCTTGCATCAATTTTGAATTAGGTTTTTTTTCATGGTGTGAGGTATGTGTCCCGTTTCATTTTTTTTATATATATTTTATTGTACTTCAGGTGAAGGCTTACAGAACAAATAGTTTCTCATGAAAGAGTAATACACATGTTGTTTTATGACATTGGCTAACAACCCCACAACATATTAACTTTCTATCTTCTCAACCTTTTTTTTTTTTGGTGAAGATACATATAGCCAAAAATACACCATTTCAAAAATTTCTACATGCACAGTTCAGTGACATTGACTACGCTCTTCCAGTTGTGCTGTTATTCTCACTTAAGATGAAGACTTACAGAACAAAATAGGTTCTCATTTAACAGTTACTACAAATGTTGCCCTATGACAATGGCTAACAATCTCACAACACATTAACAACATCCTTACTCTACCTTGGGTTCCCTATCACCAGCTTCCTTGTCCCCTTCTGCTTTCTGGCCCTTGTCACTGGACTCCCGTACCTCGTTAGTCTTTACTTGGCTGTCCACTCCCAGGCTGAACAGTGAACCTCAGAGGTAGCTTCACCACTGAGCTAAAAGGGTGTCTGGGGGCCATACTCGCGAGGTTTCTCCAGTCTCCTTTAGGCCAGTAAATCTGGTCTTTTTTTTTTTTGTGAGTTAGAATTATGCTCTACTTCCTTCTCCAGCTCTATCCAGAACCCTCTGTTGTGATCCTGGTCAGAGCAGTCAGTGGTGGTAGCCGGGCACCATCTAGCTGTACCGGACTCAGTCCAGTGGAGACTTTGGTAGCTGTGGACAATTAGTCCTTGGGACTAACCTTTTCCTTGCATCCTGTTCTCTTCATTCTCACTTACTCCCGAAGGGATGAGACCAGTGGAGTATCTTAGATGGCCGTTCACAGGCTTTTAAGACCCCAGACACTACTCACCAAGGTAGAATGTAGAGCATTGTCTTTATAAGTTATGTCATGCCAATTGAGCTAGATCCTCCCCAAGACCATGGTCCCCACAGCCCTCCACCAAGCAATTCAGTCCCTCAGGGATTTGGATGTGTCTATGGGGCTTCCATGACCTTTCCTTGTACAAGTTGTGCTAGTTTCCCCTGTATTGTGTATTGTCTCACCCTTCACTAAAGATACCACTTATCTATTGCCTGTTTAGTATTTCCCCCGCACCCCTCCCATCCCTGGTAACCAACAAATATTGTTACATTTTGTGTGTGAACATTTTCATGGGTTTTTAAAATAGCGGTCTCATACAGCATTTGTCCTTTTGTGATTGACTTATTTCACTCCGCATAATGTCCTCCAGTTTCATCCATGTTATGAGTTGCTTCACAGATTCATTGTTGTTCTTTCTCGTAGCATAGTACTCCATTGTGTGTATGTACCATAGTTTGTTTATCCATTCATCTGTTGATGGGCACCCACGTTGTTTCCATCGTTTTGCTATGGTGAACAATGCTGCCATGAACATAGGAGTACATATGCCTATTCGAGTGACGACTGTTATTTCTCTAGGATATATTCCTAGGAGTGGGATTGCTGGATCGAATGGTATGACTATTTCTAGCTTTCTGAGGAAGCCCTATATGATTTTCTAAAATGGTTGTTTCATTTTGGATTCCCACCAGCAGTGCATAAGAGTTCCGATCTCCTCGCAGTCCCTCCAACATTTGTCATTTCCAGTGCTTTTGATTTGTGCCAGTAATGCCGGGGTGAGATGGTATCTCATTGTGGTTTTAATTTGTATTTCTTTAATGGCTAGTGATCACGAGCATTTCCTTATATGTCTGTTGACCATTTGAATGTCTTCTTTGGTGAAGTGTCTGTTCATTTCCTTTGCCCATTTTTTAATAGGATTACTTGTCTTTTTGTTGTAGAGATGTTGGATTTTCTTGTAGATTATGGAGATTAGATCTTTGTCTGACTTGTACTGTCCAAAATTTTTTTTTCCCAGTCTGTAGGTTCTCTTTTGACTCTTTTGGTGAAGTCTTTTGAAGAGCATAGGTGTTTGGTTTTTAGAAGATCCCAGTTATCCAGCTTATCTGTTGGGGTTTGTGCGTTGATGGTTATGGTTTGTATCCTGTGAATGCCATGTATTAAGGCCTTAAGTGTTGGTCCTATTTTTTCTTCTATGAACTTTAGAGTTTTTGGCTTTATATTTAGGTCTTTTATCCATTTTGAAGTAGTTTTTGTATACAGTGTGTGGTATGGGTCCTGTTTCATTTTTTTGCAAATGGATATCCAGTTTTGCCAGCACCACTTGTTAAAAAGACTGTCTTTTACCCATTTGATAGACTTTGGGCCCTTGTCGAAGATCAGGTGACCATAGGTGGATGGATTTACATCTGGGTTCTCAATTCTGTTCCATTGGTCAATGTATCTTTTTACCAGTACCAGGCGGCTTTGACTACCATAGCTGTATAGAAGGTTCTTAAGTCAGGTAGTGTGAGTCCTCCTACTTTATTCTTCTTCTTCAGTAATGCTTTACTTAATCCGGACTTCTTCCCTTTCCATATATAAAGTTAATGATTAGTTTTACCATCTTTTTGAAGAGTGTTGTTGGTATTTGGATCAGCATAGCATTGTATTTGTAAATTGCTTTGGGTAAAATTGACATTTTCACAATGTAGAGTCTGCCTATCCATGAGTATGGTATGTTTTTCCATTTATGTCGATCCTTTGGGTTTCATGCAGTAGTGATTTATAGTTTTCTTTGTATAGGTCTTTTACATCCCTGGTCATATTTATTCCTAAGTGTTTTATCTTTTTATGGGCTGTTGAAAATGGTTTTGTTAGACTGATTTCCTTTTCATTGTCCTCCATATTGGTGTATAGGAATCCAACTGATTTTTGTAGGTTTATCTTGTATCCTGCTTCTCTACTGAATCTTTCTATTAGTTCCAGTAGATTTCTCATTGAGTCTTTAGGGTTTTCTATGTATAGTTTCATATCATCTGCAAACAGGGACAGTTTAACTTCTTCATTACCAATTTGGATGCCCTTTATTTCTTTTTCTTGCCTTATTGCTCTAGCTAGAACTTCCACCACAAGGTTAAATAGGAGTGGTGATAAAGGGCATCCTTGTTGTGTTCCTGTTTTCAAGGGGAATTTTTTCAGCCTCTCTCCATGAAGAATGATGTTGGCCATTGGTTTTGCATAGATGCCCTTCATTATGTTGAGAAATTTCCTTTCTGAACCTATTTTATTGAGAGTTTTTTCATGAATGGGTGTTGGACTTTGTCGAATGCCTTTTATGTGTCAATTGATATTATCATGTGATTCTTTTCTTTCCTTTTATTTATGTGGTGGGTTACAATGATTGATTTTCTAATGTTGAACCATCCTTGTATAGCTGGTATGAATCCTACTTGATCGTGTTGTACTATTTTTTGACATGATGCTGAATTATATTGGCTAGAATTTTGAGAATATTTGCATCTCTATTCATGAGAGATATGATTCTAATTTTGTTTCTTTGTGGCGTCTTTGCCTAGTTTTGGTATCAGCATTACACTGGATCATAAAATGAATTCAGAAGTATCCCTTCTTTTTTTATGTTCTGAAGTAGTTTGAGTAGTACTGGTATAAGTTCAAGCCATCTGGGCCTAGGCATTTTTTCTTTGGAAGTTGTTTTTAACACCTCTTCAATCTCTTCTCTTGTTACACGTCTCTTCAGATTTTCAACATCTCTTTGTGATAGTTTTGATAGGTAATGTCTGTCTAGAAATTTATCCATTTACTCTAGGTTTTCAAATTTGTTGTAATATATTTTTTCATAATACTCTGTTATAATCCTTTGTTATTTCAGTTGGGTCTGTTGTAATGTTCCCCCTTTCATTTCTTATTTGGGTTATTTGGGTCCTCTTCGTCTTTTTTTTTTTTTTCTCCTTCTGGCCAGTGTTTTGTCGATTTTGTTGATACTTTCAAAGAACCAACTTTTTGACTTAGTTCATTCTTTCTATTGATTCCTAGTCTCTATTTCATTTATTTCTGCTCTGATCTTTATTATTTCATTTCTTCTAGTGGCTGCGTGTTTTTTTTTTTGGCTGTTCTCTTTCTATTTGTTTGAGTTCTGTAGTTAATGCTTTGATTTTCTGTCTTTCTTCTTTTTTGATTTGTGTGTCTATTGCTATAAATTGTCCTCTGAGGACTGCCTTTGCTGTGTCCCAAAGGTTTATTTTATGATGTGTTTTCATTCTCATTTGATTCTAGGAATTTTTTCATTCCATCTCTGATTTCTTCTATTACCCAGTGATGGGTAAGTGGGGCTTTATTCAATTTCAATGTAATTGATTATATTTCCTTGCTCTTCCTGTTAATTTCTACCTTAATGGAGTTGTGGTAAGTGAAGATACTTTGTATTATCTCAACGTTTTTGAACTTGTTGAGTATTAGTCTGTGGCCTAAGATGTGGTCTCTTCTGGAGAAGTTCCATGTGTACTGGAAAAGAACGTGTATTTTGCAGCTGTTGGATGCAGTGTTGTATATATGTCTATGAGGTCAGGTTGGCTGATTATGCACTTTAGGTGTTCCGTATCTTTGTTGAGTTTCTTTATAGATGTTCTATCCTTTACTGAAAGTGGTGTGCTGAAGTCTTCTACTATTGTTTTGGAACTGTCAATTTCTTTTTTCAATGCTGTTAGAGTTGGTTTTATGTATTTTGAAGCCCTGTCTTTGAGTGCGTAGCTCTTTATTATGGTGATGTCTTCATGATGGATTGTCCCCTTAATCATTATATGGTTTCTTTCCTTTTCTTTAATGATGGATGTTGTTTTAAAGTCTATTTTAGCTGAGATTATTGTTTCCATGCCTGCTCTTTTTTGGTAGCTGTTTGCTTGATATTTTTTCCATCATTTGATTTTTAGTACATGTATGTCTTTATTTTTAAGGTGTGTCCCTTGTAGTCAGCATATTGATTTATCCTGTTTTTTACCCATTCTGTCACTCTTCATATGTTTCTGGGTGCATTTAGAGCATTTACATTCAGTGTGATTATTGTTAGGTGTGAGTATATTGCTGTCATTTTGCAGTGCTTTTTTTGAGGTGTTTACATTTCGTTTGTTCCTCTTACTCTCCTGTACTGAATTCTTTTCATTTGTGCTTTTTTTCATTTGTTTTGTTTTTCCAGGTTTTGTTTTTACTGAGACTTTATGTTTTTTCTTCTTTATTTTCATGAGTAGGTGTGTTTACTGTCTTTGAGGTTACATTGAAATTTATCCTTATCTTCCTAGATTTGAACCAGTCTATTATTATGTGTATCACCTTGCCTTCCACTCCGTTAGAAGGTTCTATACCTACACCGTTTATTCCCTCTCTTATTGTTCTGATGTTTTTGTCATTTACAGATTAACATCTCTTGTTCCCTGTTGTAATTCCTTTGGTTTTGAATAGTGGTTTAGAGTGCATTTCCTAGATTGGTATCTTCCTGGTACAATCACATGTCCTAGTTTCAGCCTGTGGTCTCATGTTGTTTGTTCTCAGATGGAAAGACTCCCTGTAATAATCCTTGTAAGTTTGGTTTGGTTTTTACACAGTAGCTTAATTTGTGTTTATCTGGAAATACCTAATTTCACCATCATATATGAATGAGAATTTTGTAGGATTGAGTATTCTTGGCTGGCAATTTTTTTTCTCTCAAGGTTTTATATATGTCATCCAATTGCCTTCTTGATTGCATGGTTTCTGCAAATAATCCGAGCTTAGACTTATTTTTTCTTCTCTGTATGTGACTTTTTGTTTTTCTTGAGCTTCTCTCAGGATTCGTTGTTTCTCTTTGGTTTTAGCAAATGTGATTATGACATGCTTTGGTGATTTTCTTTTGGGGTCTATCCTATATGGGGCTCATTGAGCTTCTTGGATGGTCAGCTTTTCATTTTTCATGATATCGAGGAATTTTCTGTCAGCAGTTCTTCAAAGATCCTCTCTGTGTTTTCTGTTTTCTCCTCCTGTTTCAGAACTACGATCACTCACAGATTTTTGGTTTTGGTTGTATCCCACATAATTCTCAGTGTTTCTTTGTTCTTTTTTCTGATTTTTCCTCAGTGTTGTATCCAAGTGGTTGTCTTCAATTTTGTGGATCCTGTCTTCCATCGTTTCAAACTTGCTCCTCAGTCCTTCTATGACACTGTCCATTTCTGAAATCTTGTTGTTTATCTTTCGGATTTCTAATTGTTTTTGTATGATTTCTAGTTGTGAATTTATTTTAGCATTTTGTTCCTGTAGTATTTACCTGATTTCTTCCATTTTTTGTCTGTATTTTCCATGAATTTTTCTATTTTTTCCTCATTTTAGCTTGCTTTTTCCTTTAACTCTTGGATAATTCTGAGATGTGAATTCCTTATCAAGTAGTTCTAGTACCTTTTCTTCTACTGGAAAGTCATCTGGTGTTTTATTTTGAACAACTACCGGAACCCTCCTGTCCTTTTATTGTATATGTTTTGATATTGTCTGCTGTCTTCAGGGCATTCAGTAGTTATTTACCTTGTTTATTGATTGTAGATGTGTTTGTTTCATCTTGTTTTTATGTTTTATTTGTTTATGTCTGAGCAGGTGGTCTGTGCATTTTTTGTTGTTTGCTCGTCTGTGGGCATGATAATTTTCACCTCTTTCTCTAGTGGTAGGGTTAGTCACTCAGCTATTGTACAGCAGGGCAGGTACTGCTGAAGGGAATTTGCTGGGATGGGTTGTTTTGGGCAAGTACTAGGGCTGGCTGTGTGGGCCAGGAATCAGTGTATATCAGGCTACTTCCAGCCATGCCTGAGTTGCTTGGGGTTGTGATGTTCAGTGCACAGTGGAAGTAGGCAGGAAGGAGGGCTGAGATTGTGATGTGTGGAGCTAAGATGGGTATGGTAAAGAGGAGAGAGTAGAGAGCAACAGGAACTAAAAACATACACATGACAAACAAGCAATAGTGCTAAGGGAGTTTGCTGTTGAAGTGGAGAGATGAGAGTCTGAGAAATGGAGAAAAACAAAAAAAAAAAGAAAAAAGGTTAAAAGAAAAAATGAATAAATAAAAATTAGAGAAAAAAGAATAAAACAGAAAAAAAAGAAAAGCCCTCCAGGATCGCAACGGTGTGATTGTAGGACTGTGGAAGGTGCTCCCAGACTGTGAAGTACAGCCTGGCTAGAAGGGATAGAGGTGTCACACATCACCAGGTATTCAGGAGACAAGAGAAGGTGTGTATAGACAGATGAGGAACTGGACATGAAAAAAGACAAAAAGGGAAAAAGAGAGAGAAGAAAACAAAACAAGACACACAAAAAATAAAGCAAAAAAAAAAAAAAAAAGAAGAAGAAAGAAATGTCCCCAGGGATGTCACTTTGTGTCTGTGCAGGGTAAGTGAGTAGCTCCCAAGCCACACAGTATTGCCCAGCTAGTAGGGGATTCCAAACCGAGAAAAGGAAAATAAAGAAATCAAAATCTAACAAATCAGAACAAACAAACAAAAAAACCCTGGACTTTTGGCAAAATGGTGCTCCAGACACAAGCATCATGCCGTCCCTCCACAGCAAAGATCCGAAAGACTAAGCCAAACAGAGAAAACAGTAATATGAAACCCTAAAACATCAAATGAAGAGATAAAAAAGTCAGCCAAGCACCAAATGGAGTGAGAAAACTGACAGAGAAAGGAGAGCAAGGAGAGATTCCTGTAGAGGTCCCCCATCAGCTAATGCAGCACGGATCTGCCACATTGGACTCCTATCGGAGACCAGCAAATAGGGGGTACAAGCAAGCAGCTTCACGGAGCCTCCAGCAGGAGAAAGAACAACCGGTAAACAATGATATACACTTTCCCACCCTCCACACATCTTCACCCCCCTCAGCCTCCTCTGCTTCCCATGGCAACAGCCTCTTGTCCAGGAAGCACCGGCCGCTTGGATTCCACCCTCCCGCACTGGACAGCTTTCTGAGTGTCATTTGTTGGCTGCTGTTGTTGCTTTTATCCACTTCTTTTGATTTCTTCCTTACCTCTCACCACCCCCCCCCTCCTCTCGCTCATATACCTGGCTCCATGTGCCATCTTTGCTTTTTCCTGGGAGGCTGTGGAGCTCTTTTCGAGTGTGGAGCTGCTTCCCAGTCTGGGCTGCTGTGCTGGTGGGATCCTGGTGTTTTCCTTTGTTTGTTTGTTTTGAACTGTTTGTTTTCTTTTCCTTTTCTTGAGTTGGGAGCCCATTCAGTCCGGGTGGTGCTGTGTGGCTTCAGGCCTACCCCCTTGGCTTGCACAGACTTGCAGAGGGATCCCTGAGCGCATTTCTTTTTTCGTGGGTTTTTTTATTTTTGTTTTTGTTTTGTGTTTCTGTTTTTTGGGGGGGCTTTTCTTGTTTTTTTTTTTTTAATTTGTCTTGTTTTCTTTTCCCTCTTTTTCCCTTTTTGTCTTTCTTATTACTCAGTTTCTTGTCTCCCTATACCTTCCTTCACTTCCTGTTCCCTGAATACCTGGCACTGAATACTTCTACGCCTTCTAGCCAGGCTGTACTGCAAAATCTGAGAAAAACTTCCCTAGACCTAGTAGCTGCACCAGTGTGATCACTGGGAGCTTTGCTGTTCTTTTTCCTTTCTGATTTTTATTTATTAATTCTTTTCTTTTTTTCTGCTTCCCCTTTTTGTTTTTCTCCATTTCATAGTCTCTCATCTCTCCACTCCAATGGCAAGCTCCCCTAGCACTATTTTTTGTTTGTTTGTAATTTTTTGGCTCCTGTTCCTCTCTCCTCTCTCCCATATCCATCTTAGCTACACACATAACAATCTCCCGCCTACATCCTGTCTACCTGTATCGTGGTCTTAACATCACACCACCAAGCAGCACAGGCACCTCCCTGCACTGATTACCAACCCGCTCTGGCGGCTGTAGTAAATGCTACAAACAACGTCTCCCAGTAACTCCTCTTCAGCTAGACCTGCTCTGCTTTACTATATCTGAATGACTGACCCTGCCAATTGGAGAAGGAGGCAAAAAGTATCATGCCCACCGATGAGCAAACAACAAAGAACACACAGCCCGCCTGCTGAGACATAGCCAGATTTAAAAAAATGGAGAAAACCAACAAATTTACAATCAATAAATGAAAAAAATAACCACTAAATTCCACAAAGACAGCAGACAATATCAAAACATTTACAAAAACAGGACAGGATAGTTCCAGTAGGTGTACAAAATAAAACTCCAGATGACTCCAGTGGAAGAAAAGGCACTAGAACTAACTGATAAGGAATTCAAATCTCTAATACTCAGAATTATCCAGGAGTTGAAGCAAAAGCTGACAAAAATGAGGAAAAAATAGACATACTCAGGGAAAAGACAGACAAACTCATGGAAAATACCAACAAAAAATTGGAAGAATTCAGGAAAATAATACAGGAACAAGATGCCAAAATAAATTCATGTCTAGAAATTATACAAACCAACAATTAGAAATCCAAAAGATAAACAACAAGATTTCACAAATGGACAGTGTCATAGAAGGGCTGAGGAGCAGATTAGAAATAGTGAAAGACAGGATCAGTGGAAATGAAGACACACACGTGGATACAACTCTGTTCGAGGAAAACTCAGGAAAAAGAGCAAAGAAAGATGAAGAGACCCTGAGAATTATGTGGGATACAATCAAAAGCAAAAATCTTCGAATGATCAGAGCTCCAGACCAGGGGGAGTAAACAGAAAACACAGTGAGGATCACTGAAGAACTGCTGAAAGAAAGCTTCCCCAATATCATGAAAGATGAAAAGCTGGCCATCCAAGATGCTCAACAAACCGCATATAGAAGAGACCCCCAAAAGAAAATCACAAAGGCATATCATAATCACCCTCACCAAAACCAAAGACAAAGAATCCTGAGAACAGCTCATGAAAAACAAGAAGTCACATACAGAAGAGAAACAATAAGACTAAGCTCAGATTATTTGGCAGAAGCCATGCAGGCAAGAAGGCAATGGGATGACATATATAAAAACTTGAAAGAAAAAAAAATTGCCATCCAAGAATAATATATCCTGCAAAAGTCCCCTTCAAATATGATGGCAAAATTAGGACATTTCCAGATAAACAGAAATTAAGAGAATATGTAAAAACCAAACCAAATTTACAAGAATTATTAAAGGGAGTTCCTCGATCTGAGAACAAACAACTTCAGTTCACATGCAGAATCTAGGACACAGGATCGTACCAGCCAGATACCAATCTAGGAAATGAACACTCAAGGACTATCCAAAACCAAAAGAAATACAACAGGGAATCAGAAGTGTTAAAAATGACAATTACAACAGAACAATAAAGTGGGAATAAATGGTGTAGGTATAGAACCTTCTAATGGGGAGGAAGGCAAGGCAATACCAAGTAATAATAGACTGCTTCAAACTTAAAAAGATAAGGATAAATTTCACGGTAACCAGAAAGAAACTTAACAAACATAATCATAAAAATAAAGAGGAAAAACATAAAGTCTCAGCAAAAACAAAACCTACAAAAACAAAAGAAATTTAAAAAAATCACAGACAAATGTAATTCAGCAAGGGAGAGTAGGAACAAAGAAAACGTCAGCACGACAAAAAAAAGCACTACAAAATGACAGCAACAAACTCTCATTTATCAATAATTACACTGAAGTAAATGGACTCAGTGCACCCTTAAAGAGACAGAGAGTGATAGAATGTATAAGAAAATAGAATCTATCAATATGCTGTCTATAAGAGACACACCTTAGAAACAAAGATGTGAATTTATTAAAAGTCAAAGGTTGGAAAAAAATATATCAAGCTAACAACTACCAATAAAGAACAGGAGTGGTAATAAGAATCTCAGATGAAATAGACTTTAAAACAAAATTCAACATAAAAGACAAAGAAGGACACTATCTACTGATTAAGGGGATGATCCATCATGAACAAGTAACCATAATAAATATCTACACACCAAATGACAGGGCTCCAAAATACATAAAACAACCTCTAAATACACTGAAAAGAGAAACTGACAGTTCCACAATAATAGTATGAGGATTCAACACACCACTGTCAGTAAAGGACAGAACATCTAAAAAGAAACTCAGCGAAAATACAAGAGACCTAAAGGGCATGATTAGCCAACTTGATCTCATAGACATATATAGAACATTGCATCCAACAGCTACAAAGTACACATTGTTTTCCAATGAACATGGAAAGTTCTCCAGAATAGACCACATCTTAGGCCACAGAGCAATCGTCAACAAGATCCAAAACACTGAGATAATAAAAAGCCTCTTCTCTGACCACAAGGCCATCAACTTAGAAATTAACAACAGAAACAGCAAGGAAAAAAAATTAATTACATGAAAACTGAATAACACCCTGCTTACAAACCACTGGGTAATAGAAGAAATCAGAGATGGAATCAAAAAATTCCTAGAATAAAACAAGAATGAAAACACATCATACCAAAGTCTTTGGGACACAGCAAAGGCAGTCCTCAGAGGACAATTTATAGCAATAGATGCACATATCAAAAAAGAAGAAAGGGACAAAATCAAAACAATAACTACAGAACTCAAATAAATAGAAGAGGAACAGCAAAAAAAGCCCACAGCCACCAGAAGAAAGAAAATAATAAAGATCAGAGCAGAAATAAATGAAATAGAGAACAGAAAACCAATAGAAAGAATCAACAAAACCAGAACTTGGTTCTTTGAAAGAATCAACAAAATCGACAAACCAATGGGCAGACTGACAAATGAAAAACAAGAGAGGACTCAAAAACCCATATAAGAATTGAAATGGGTAACATTACAACACACTCAACTGAAATAAAAAGGATCATAAAAGAATATTATGAAAAAGTATAATCCAACAAATTTGAAAACCTAGACAAATACATAAACTTTTACAAACACACTACCTACCCAAACTACAACAAAATGATGTTGAAAATCTGAACAGACCGATAAAAAGAGAAGAGATTGAAAAGGTAATAAAAAAAACTCCCATCATAAAAAAGCCCTCGCCCAGACGGCTGCAGTGGAAAATTCTACAAAAGATTCACAGAAGAGCTTGTACCAGTACTACTCAAGCTATTTCAGAGCATAGAAAAGGAAGCAACACAACCGAATTAGATCTATGAAGCCAGAAGAATGCTGATACCAAAACCAGGCAAAGATGCCAGAAAAAAAGAAAATTACAGACCAATATCTCTCATAAATATAGATGCAGAAATTCTCAACAACTTTCTAGCCAATAGAATTCAACATCATATTAAAAAAATTATACACCATGACCAAGTAGGATTCATACCAGCTATGCAAGGATGTTTCAACATTAGAAAATCAAACAAAGTAATCCACCACATAACTAAAAGGAAAGAAAAGAATCACATGATCATCTACATTGACACATAAAAGGCATTCGACAAAGTCCAACACCCATTCCTGATAAAAACTCCCAATAAAATAGGTACAGAAGGGAAATTTCTCAACATAACGGGCATCTATACAAAACCAACGGCTAACATCATTCTTAATGGAGAGAGGCTGAAAACATTTCCCTTGACAACAGGAACAAGACAAGGATGCCCTTTATCACCACTCCTATTTAACACTGTGCTGGAAGTTCTAACTAGAGCAATTAGGCAAGAAAACGAAATAAAGGTCATCCAAATTGGTAATGAAGAAGTTAAATTGTCCCTGTTTGCAGATGATATGATACTATACATTGACAACCCTGAAGACTCCATGAGACATCTACTGGAATTAATAGAAGGTTTCAGCAGAGTAGCAGGATACAAGATAAACCTACAAAAATCGGTTGGATTCCTATACACCAATAAAGAGAATGCTGAAAAGGAAATCAGGAAAACAATACCATTTATAATAGCCCATAAAAAAATACTTAGGAATAAATCTAACCAGGGATGTAAAAGACCCTATACAAAGAAAACTACAAAACACTACTGCAAGAAACCCAAAGAGATCTACGTAAACGGAAAAACATACCATGATCATGGATAGGTAGACTCAACATTGTGAAAATGACAATTCTACCCTAAGCATTTTACAAACACAAAGCAATCCTGATCCAGATACCAACAACATCCTTCACAGAGATGGAAAAAATAATCATCAAATTTATATGGAAAGGGAAGAAGCCCTGAATAAGTAAAGCACTACTGAAGAAGAAGAATAAAGTTGGAGGACTCACACTACCTGACCTCAGAACCTACTATACAGCTACGGTAGTCAAAACAACCTGGTACTGGTACAACGACAGATACATTGACCAATGGAACAGAATTGAGAACCCAGATGTAAATTCATCCACCTACGGTCAGCTGATCTTCAATAAGGGCCCAAAGTCCATCTAATGGGGAAAACACAGTCTTTTTAACAAATGGTGCTAGCAAAACTGGATATCCATCTGCAAAAAAATGAAACAAGACCCATAACTCACGTCATATACAAAAACAAATTCAAAATGGATCAAAGACTTAAATGTAAAGCCAAATACTATAAAGTTCATAGAAGAAAAAATAAGATCAATGCTATTGGCCCTAATAAATGGCTTTAACAGGATATGAACTATAGCTATCAACACACAGACCCCAGAAGATAAGCTAGATAACTGAGATCTTCTAAAAGTCAAACACCTATGCTCTTCAAAAGAATTCACCAAAAGAGTCAAAATAGAACCTACAGACTGTGAAAAAATTTTTGGACAGTTAAAGTCAGACAAAGGTCTAATCCCCACAATCTACAAGAAAATCCAACACCTCTACAACAAAAAGACAAATAATCCTATTAAAAAATGGGCAAAGGAAATGAACAGACACTTCACCAAAGAAAACATTCAAGCGGCCAACAGAGATCACTAGCCATTAGAGAAATGCAAATTAAAACCACAATGAGATACCATCTCACCTCGGCATTACTGGCATGAATCAAAAACATTGGAAATAACAAATGTTGGAGGGGCTGCGGGGAGATCGGAACTCTTATGCACTGCTGGTTGGAATGCAAAATGATAAAACCATTTTGGAAAATGATATAGCGCTTCCTTAGAAAGCTAGAAATAGTCATACCATTCGATCCAGCAATCCCACTCTTAGGAGTATACCCTAGAGAAATAAGAGTCATCACTTGAATAGACGTATGCACACCTATGTTCATGGCAACATTGTTCACAATAGTAAAATGATGGAAACAACCTAGATGCCCATCAACAGATGAATGGATGAACAAACTATGGTACATACACACAATGGAGTACTACGCAATGAGAAAGAACAACAATGAATCTGTGAAGCATCTCATAACATGGATGAAACTGCAGGACATTAAGCTGAGTGAAATAAGTCAATCACAAAAGGTCAAATATTGCATGAGACCTCTAGCGTAAAAACCCATGAAAAAGTTCACACAAAAAAAGTAGCAATCTTTGTTGGTTACCGGGGATGGGAGGGGTGGGACAAAATTGTAAATAGGCAATATATAAGTGGTACCTTGGATGAAGGGTGAGAGAGTACACAATACTGGGGAAACCAGCACAGCTTGTACAAGGAAAGGTCATGGAAGCTCCATAGACCCATCCAAACTCCCTGAGGGACTGAATTGCTGTGCGGAGGGCTGTGGGGACCATGGTCTCGGGGAATGTCTAGCTCAATTGGAATAACTCAGTTTATAAAGACAACATTCTGCATTCTACCTTAGTGAGTAGCGTCTGGGGTCTTAAAAGCCTGTGAGTAGCCATCTAAGATACGCCACTGGTCTCAGCCCTTTGGGAGCAAGGGAGAATGAAGAGAACAGGATAGAAGGAAAAGATTAGTCTGAAGGACTAATGGACCACAGCTTCCAAGGCCTCCACCAGACTGAGTCCAGTACAACTGGATGGTGCCCGGCTACCACCACTGACTGCTCCGATCAGGATCACAACACAGGTTTCTAGACAGAGCTGGAGATGTATGTGGAAAAAAATTCTAACACCCAAAAGAAAAACCAGATTTACTGGCTTAAAGGAGACTGGAAAAACCCCAACAGTATGGCCACCAGACACCCTTTTAGCTCTGTGGTGTAGTCACTTCTGATGTTCACTGTTCAGCCAGGGAGTGGATAGCCCCATAAAACCAAATGGGACTAATGAGGCACAGCAGTACAGGGATAAGTGCTAGAAGGCAGAAGGGGACAGGAAAGCTGGTGATAGGGAACCCAAGGTTGAGTTGGACAGTGTTGATGTGTTGTGAGGTTGTTAACCATTGTCATAGTGCAACATGTGCACTAACTGTTTAATGGAAACTATTTTGATCTGTAAACCTCCATCTACAGTGAGAATAGCAGCACAATCGGAAGAGCATAGTCAATGTCACTGAACTGTACATGTAGAAATTTTTGAAATGGTGTATCTTTGGCTATGTATATTTTCACCAAAAATAAAAAAATAAAAATAAAAAGTCAAGACGGGAGAGGGTTGACATGTCGTGGGGTTATCAACCAATGTCATAAAACAATATATGTACTATTGTATAATGAGAAGCTATTTGTTCTGTTAGACTTCACGTGAAGTACAATTAAAAAAAAAAAAAAAAACCCGGGGCAACATGGCACTATAGTCAGTAGCACCATGCTGTCCCTCCACAGCAAAGATCAGAAAAACTATATCAGAGTCACACAGCAATATTGAAACCCTAAGCATCAAATGAAGAGATAAAGAACTCAGGTAAGCACCGAATAGAATAAGAAACTGACCGAGAACAGAGAGCAAGGAGAGATACATGCAGAGGTCCCCTATCAGCTACCACAGCACAGATCTACCAAATTGAACTCCTATTGGAGATCGTCGTACAGGTGGTATGGGAAAGCAGATTCAGGAAGCTTCCAGGAGGAGACAGAACAACCAGTAACAAGCAATATAGTCTTTCCCATCTCCCACCCTTCTTCACCCCCACGTAGCTTCCTCTGCTTCCTGCAGCCACAGTCTCTCGGCGGGGAAGCACCAGCTTCACCCTGGTGTCACTTAGTTTCCACTTGCCTGCACTGGCCGGCTCCCTGAGTGCCTTTTGTTGGCTGCTGGAGTTTTTTTCTTCCTTACCTCTCACCAGCTCCCCCTCCTTTCTTTCAGATACCTGGCCCCGGGTGCCATCTTTGCTTCTTCCTGAAAGGCTGTGAATCACCACTCAACTGTGGAACTGCTTCCTGGCCTGTGCTGCCAGGCTCGTGTGATCCTCAGGGCAATTTTGTTTGTTTGTTTGCTCTGATTTGTTCTTTTATGATTTGGTTGTTTGTTTTATTTTTCTGTCCTAGGCTTGGAAACCCCTTCTAGCCAGGCAGTACCACGTGGAATGGAAGCTACTCCCCTTACTCTGCACAGACACACAGGGACATCCCTTAGAGCATTTCTTTTTTCTTGTTTTTTTTGGTTTTGTTTTGCTTTTTGTTTTTGGGTGTTTTGTTTCATTGTTTTGTTTTATTCTCTCTCTTATTCCCTTTTTGTCTTTCTTCACTTCTAGTTTCTCGATTTCTTCATTTTTTTCTTTTACCATTTTTTAATTTTTGTTTTTCCCCATTTCTCAGTCTCTCATCTCTCCACTCCAACAGCAAGCTCCCTTAGCACTTCTTTTTTTGTTTGTGTCTATGTTTCTGGCTCCTGTTCCTCTCTCCACTCTGTCATCTTTCCCGTACACATCTTAGCTCCACACATCACAATCTTCCCCCTCCTTCCTGCCTACCTGAACCCTGTGCTAAACATCATACTCCAAAGCAGCACAGGCATGGCCTACAGGAACCTGCCCTGCACTGATTTCAAGTCACACTGTAAACCCTGGTACGTGCCAGAAACAACCCATCCCAGCAATAACCCTTCAGCAATAACTGCCTTACTGTACCATACCTGAATGACTGACTGTGCCCACTGGAGAAGGAGGTGAAAAGTATCAGGCCCACAAATGAGCAAACAACAAAGAATGCACAGCCGCCTGCTCAGACATAATCAAATAAAACAAAAAGGGAGGATGAAACAAATTTACAATCAGTAAACAAGGGAAAATAACCACTGAATGCCCCAAAGACAGCAGACAGTATCAAAATATTTACAAAAACAGGACAGAATGGTTCCAGTAGGCGTCCAAAATAAAACGCCAGATAAAATTCCTGTAGAAGAAAAGACACTAGACCTAACTGATAGGTAATTTAAATCTCTAATATTCAGGATTATCCAAGAATTGAAGCAAAAAGCAGACAAAAATGAGGAAATAATAGACAAATTCATGGAAAATACAGACCAAAAAAATGGAAGAATTCAAGAAAATTTTGCAGGAACAAAATGCTAAAATAAATTCATAGCTAGAAATCACACAAAAACAACAATTAGAAATCCAAAAGATAAACAACAAGATTTCAGAAATGGACATTGTCATAGAAGGGCTGAGGAGCAAGTTTGAAACAATGGAAGATAGGATCAGTGAAATTGAAGACAAACAGTTGGATACAACTCTGAAGAAAAATAAGAAAAAAGAATGAAGAAAAATGAAGAAACCCTGAGTGTTATGTGAGATACAATCAAAAGCAAAAATCTGGAAGTTATCAGAGTTCCAGAAAAGGGGGAGAAAACAGGAAACACAGAGAGGATCATTGAAGAACTGCTGACAGAACACTTCCCCAATATCTTGAAAGATGAAAAGCTGATTATCCAAGAAGCTAATTGAACCCAATATAGGATAGACCCCAAAAGAAAATCACCAAAGGCATATCATCATCACACTCACTAAAATCAAAGACAAAGAATCCTGAGAGCAGCTTGAGAAAAGCAAGAAGTCACATACAGAGGAGAAACAATAAGACTAAGCTCAGATTATTCATCAGAAACCATTCAGGCAACAAGTCAATGGGATGACATATATAAAACCTTGTAATAAAAAAAATGCCAGCCAAGAATAATATATCATGCAAAAATCTTTCAAATATGATGGTGAAATTAGGTCACTTACAGATAAACAGAAATTAAGGGACTATGTAGAAACCAAACTTAGAAGAATTATTAAATGAAGTCCTTTGATCTGAGAACAAACAACATTAGACCACAGGCTGAATATAAGACAACTGGACTCTACTAACCAAATACCAACCTAAGAAATGAGCTCTTATGGACTATGCAAAACCAAAAGAATTATAACAGGGAACCAGAGAGGTTAATCCGTAAATGACAACAGCATCAGAATAATAAGAGAGGGAATAAACGGTGTAGGTACCGAATCTTCTAATGGAGAGGAAGGCAAGGCGATACCAAGTAACAATAGACAGGATCAAATCTTGTAAGATAAGGGTAAATTTCAAGGTAACCACAAAGACAGTTAACAAACCTAGTCATCAAAATAAAGAAAAACATAAAGTCTCAGTAAAAACAAAACCTACAGAAACAAAAGAAATGGAAAAAAAAAAAAAAAGATCCACAAACAAAAGGAACTCAGCACAGGAGAGTAAGAAGAACAAAGAAACATCATTACCACAAAAAACCACTACAAAATGCAATCCCACTCCTAATATATCCTAGAAAAATAAGAGCTGTCACATGAATAGACATATGCACACCCATATTCATTACAACACTGTTCACAATAGCAAAAAGATGGAAACAACCTAGATGCTCATCACCAGATGAATGGATAAAAAAACTATGGTACATACACACAATGGATTATTATGCAAAGTTAAAGAACAATGGTGAATTTGTGATGCATCTCATAACATGGATGAAACTGGAGGACATTATGCTGAGTGAAATAAGTCAGTTACAAAAGGACAAATATTGTATGAGACCTCTACGGTAAAAACTCATGTAAAAATTTACAAACAAAAAAACAATTTTGTTGGTTATGAGGGATGGGAGGGGTGGGGGGAAGTAAATAGACAATAGATAAGTGATAACTTTGGTGAAGGGTAACACAGTATACAATACTGGGGAAGCCAGCACAGCTTGTACAAGGAGAGGTCATGGAAGCTCCACAGACATATCCAAACTCCCTGAGGGACTGAATTTATGGGCAGAGGGCTATGGGGACCATGGTCTCGGGGAACGTCTAGCTCAATTGTCATAACACAGTTTATAAAGACAATGTTCTAACTTCTACCTTGGTGAGTAGCGTCTGGGATCTGAAAAGCCTGTGAGCAGCCATCTGAGATACTACACTTGTCTCACTCCTTCAGGAGCAAGGGAAAATGAAAATAACAAGATACAAGGAAAAGATTAGTCTAAAGGACTAATGGACCACAGCTACCAAGGCCTCCACCAGACTGAGTCCAGTACAGCTAGATGGTGCCCGGCTACCACCACTGACTGCTCTGATCAGGATCACACACAGGGTTCTGGACAGAGCTGGAGAAGGATGTAGAACAAAATTCTAACTCACAAAAAAGACCAGACTTACTGGCCTGGCAGACTGAAGAAACCCCGAGTGTATGGCCCCGGAAACCCTTTTATCTAAGTGGTGAAGTCACTCCTGAAGTTCACCGTTCACCCGGGGATTGGACAGCTTTATAAAACAAAATGGGACTAATGAGGCATAGCAGTCCAGGGACAAGTACTAGAAGGCAGGAGAGGACAGGAAAGCTGGTGATAGGGAAGCCAAGATTGAGAAGGGACAGTGTTGACATGTCATGGTTTTGTTAACCATTGTCATAGGGCAAAATGTGTACTAACTGTTTAATAAGAAACTATTTGTTCTGCAAACCTTTATCTAAGGTACAAAAATAAAGAATTATCTATGTGAGATCAAGCTGGCAACAACAACTTAAAAGGTTTTATGTGAATCCTAGGTGACAGTGAGTTGAAGAGAATGGTGATAGAACCAAATTTGGAAAAGGATAGTGAGAATAACAGCACAACTGTAAGAATGTAATTGGTGTCACTGAATTGTACATGTAGAAAGTTTTGAAATGTGTAACTTTGGCTATGTATATTTTCACCAAAAACAAAAATAAAGGTCCTCCAAATTCAAGAAGGGAGAGTGTTGACATGTTGTGGGGTTGTTAACCAATGTCATAAAACAATATGTGTACTGACTGTTTTACGAGAAACGTTTGTTTTGTAAACCTTCATCTAAAGTACAATTTAAAAAATTTGAAAAAAATGCACCGGGGGTCCTAACAGCGTGGCGGCATGGGCCAGGAAGCAGTTTCACTCTCAAGTGGTGTTTTGCAGCCTTTCAGGAGAAGAAGCAAAGGCAGCACACGGAGCCAGGTATTTGAGAGAAAACAGACGGGAATGGTGAGAGATAAGGAAGAAATCTAAAGAAGTGGAAAAAAGCAACACCAGCAGACAACAAATGACACTCAGGTCACCGGCCAGTGTGGGTGGGTGGAATCCAAGTGACACCAGGGTGAAGCTGGTGCTTCCCAGCCAAGAGACTGTTGCCACAGGAAGCAGAGTAGGCCGAGTGGGGGTGAAGAATAGTGGGCAGTGGGAAAGCATATATCGCTGGTTACCCGTTGTTCTGTCTCCTGTGGGAAACTCTGTGAAGCTGCTTTCTCGTACCCCCTGTACGCTTGTCTCTGATAGGAGCCCAAGATGATGGACCACGCTGTGGTAGCTGATAGGGGACCTCTGCATGTATCTCTCCTCGCTCTCTGTTCTCGGTGAGTTTCTTATTCCATTCGATGCTTGGTTGAGTTCTTTATCTCTTCAATTGATGCTTAGGGTTTCAGGATTGACGTGTGTCTCTGACCTAGTTTTTCAGATCTTTGCTGTGGAGGGACAGTGTGGCGCTTCTGTCTATAGTGCCTTGTTCCAGATACTGACTTTAAATCTATACGGCCTTTCTCAAATTGTTTCTTTTAAGGTCTTGAATCTCTTTTCTGACCCATTCTACCATTGACCTCTATATTGACAGTAGTGATCATACTATATATTTATATTCATATTTTCTTAATTTTCAAACTTTCGTTTTATATCCAAATAAGAATAGATCACCATTCTGCTTGATTTTCAGAAATACCAGTATTTAGAAGCCTTATCCATGTTTGGTCCTGCTTTAAATTATACAATTCTGCATTTTGAGTTAATACTGTAATGGGCTGATACTTTTAGGATTTTTGGAGTGGTGCATGTATTTTTCTTGTAGAGGGGACATGAATCATTGGGAGCTAGAAGGCTGACTGTGGTAAGCAGCTTCTAAAATGGCTCTCATTTATCTCTGCATTGGTATTCACTACTTTGTATAATGACTTTGTCTTGAGTGTGCACTAGACATTGTAACTTGCTTATAATGAAAAAATATGGCAAAAGTGATGGGATTTTGTTTTCATTATTAGATAATAAAAGAATATGACTTCCATCCTGCTCCCTCTCTCTGTCTTTCTCCCTCTCTTTCTCATTTCTCATTTCTCATTTTTGATGAAGCATGCTGACTTATTATAAGTTTCTCTGTGGGAAAACCTATATGGTAGGGAACTGAGGGTGGCTTCATGCCAATGGTCAGTGAGAAACTGAAGCCTTTAGTTCAACTATCCACCAGGAAATAAATTCTGCCAACAACCATATGAATGAGTTTAGAAGAAAATCCTCCTTATTTGAGCCTTGATATGATTGCAGCCTTGGCCAACACCATGACTGCTGCCTTGGTTGGGGGTGGACTGGCATCTAGGCATCAACAAAAAGGAAGCTATTTTACCTGATAAACGGAAGAATTAGACATATACCTGGAAAATTTAGTAAATAGGAGAGATTTTATAAGAGAGAAATAAGCAGAAGTTGAGTAATATTGGCAGAAAATAGATGCTGGGAGAAGGCACTCTGGAGAGAATAGAAATAGTAATGGGTATTTGTGATATAAGACTTTGCTCTATCGCAAAACTGTTTATTGCTGTTGTTAGATGCAGTCAAGTCGGTTCCAACTCATAGTGACCCTGTGTAGATCAGAATGATCAGATGCCTGGTCCTGCGCCATCCTCACAATTGTTGCTATGTTCAAGTCCAACTTTGAAGCCACTATGTCAATCCCTCTTGTTGAGGGTCTTCCTCTTTTTCCCTGACCCTGTATCAACCATGATGTCCTTCTCTAGGGACTGGCCCCTCCTGATAACATGTCCAAAGTACTTGAGAAGAAGTCTTGTCATCCTCACTTCTAAGGAGCATTCTGGCTGTACTTCTTCTAAGACAGATTTGCTCATTCTTCTGGCAATCCATGATATATTCAACATTCTTCACCAAAACCATAACTGAAAGGCATAAATTCTTCTTCAGTCTTCCTTATTCATTGTCCAGCTTTCTCATGCATGGATCAATTGAAAATACGGTGACTTGTGTCAGGTGCACCTTAGTCATCAGGGCAATATCCTTGCTCTTTAACACTTTAAATACTTCTTTTGCAGCATATATGCTCAAAGCAATATGTCGTTTGATTTCTGGAGTCCTGCTCCCACGGGTGTTGACTGTGGATCCAAGTAAAATGAAATCCTTGACAACGTCAATCTTTTCTCCATTTTTCATGATGTTGCTTATTGGTCCAGTTGTGAGGATTTTTATTTTCTTTACATTGAGGTACAACCCATATTGAAGGCTGTAGTCTTTGATCTTCATCAGTAAGTGTTTCAAGTACTCTTTGCTTTCAGCAAGCAAGATTGTGTCATCTGTATATCACAGGTGATGAATAAGTCTTGACCCAATCCTGATGTCACGTTGTTGTTCATGTAGTCTAGCTTCTCCGATAATTTGCTCACCATAGAATTTGAATAATCAGCATACAGATTGAATAAGTATGGTGAAAGTATACAGACCTGACACACACCTTTCCAGATTTTAAATCATGCAGTATCCCCTTGTTTTGTTTGAACAACTGCCTCTTGGTCTATGTACAGGTTCTGCATGAGCACAATTAAGTGTTCTGGAATTCCCATTTTTAATAATGTTATTCATAATTTGTTGTGATCCACACAGTGGAATGTAATTGCATAGTCAATAAAACACAGGTAAACATCTTTCTGTTGTTCTCTGCTTTCAGCCAAGATCCATCTGACATCAACAGTGGTATCCCTCCTTCCACATTCTCTTCTCAATCAGGCTTGCATTTATGGCAGTTCCCTGTCAATGTACTACTGCAACCATTTTTAAATTATCTTCAGCAAAATTTTACTTGCATGTGATATGAATGAAATTGTTTTATAATTATTAATTTTGTTGTCACTTTTCTTTGGAATGGGCACGAATATGGATCTCTTCCAGTTGGTTAGCCAGGTAGCTGTCTTCCAAATTACTTGAATTACACAAGTAAGCATACCAACTTTGTATCAGTTTGTAGAAACATTTCATTTGATATTCAGTCAATTCCTGAAGCCTTCTTTTTTGCCAAAGCCTTCAGTGCTGCTTGGATTTCTTCCTTCAGTACCATCAGTTCTTGAACATATGCTACCTCCTGAAATGATTGAACATCAACCAATTCTTTTTGGTACAGTGACTCTGTGTATTCCTTCCATCTTCTTTTGATGCTTCCTGAGTCGTTTAATATTTCCTCCCATAGAATCATTCAATATTGCAACTTGAGGCTTGAATTTTTCCTTCAGTTCTTTCAGCTTGAGAAATGCCTAGCATCTTCTTCCCTTTTAGTTTTCTAGCTTCAGGTCTTTGCACATTTCTTTATAATACTTTAATTTGTATTCTCAATCCTCCCTTTGAAATCTTCTGTTCATCTCTTTTATTTCATCATTTCTTCCTTTTTCTTTAACTATTCTATGTTCAAGAGCAAGTTCCAGAGTCTCTGCTGACATCGATTTTGGTCTTTTCTTTCCTTCCTGTATTTTTAATGCCCTTTTGCTTTCTTCGTGTAGGACGTCCTTGATGTCATTCCACAACTCCTCTGGTCTTTAGTCATTTGTGTTAAATCTATTGTTGAGATGGTCTCTAAAATCAGGTGGGATATACTCAAGGTTGTACTTTGGTTCTTGTGGATTTTTTTAAATTTTCTTTATCTTCAACTTGAACTTGCATATGAGTAATTGATGGTCTCTTCTGCAATCGGCCCCTGGCCTTGTTCTGACTAACGATATTGAGCTTCTCTGTCGTCTCTTTTCTCATATATACTCATTTTGATTGCTGCATATTCTATCAGGTGAGGTCCACATGTGTAGTCACTGTTTATGCTGTTGAAAAGGGTATTGGCAATGAAAAAGTCGTTGGTCTTGCAAAATTCTATCATGCTATCTCTGGCGCTGTTTCTATTACCAAGGCCTTATTTTCCAGTTACTAATCCTTCTTTTTTTCTGACTTTTGTAATCCAATCACCAGTAATTATCAATGCGTAAGGATTGCATGTTTGATAAATTTCAGACCTCAGAAGTTGGTAAAAATCTTCAATTTCTTCATTTCAGTCATGAAGGTTTGGTGCATAAATTTGAACAATAGTAATATTAACTGGTCTGCCTTGTAGGTATATGGGTATTATCCTAAAACTGACAGCATTGTACTTCAGGATAGATCTTGAAATGTTCTTTTTGATGACGAAAGTGGTTCTGTTCTTCTTCAATTTTTCATTTGCGACATAGTAGAGTATATGATTATCCTATTTCAAATGGCCAATACCAATCCATTCGAGCTCACTAATGCCTAGGATATCAATCTTCAAGTGTTACAGTTCATTTTTGACAACTTCCAATTTTACTGAATTCATACTTTGTACCTTCCACATTCTGATTACTAACGGATATTTGTAGCTGTTTCTTCTCATTTTGACTCATGATACATCAGCTAATGAAGGTCCTGAAAGCTTTATTCTATCCACATCATTAAGGTAGACTCTATTTTGAGAAGACAGTTCTTCTTCAGTCATATTTTGAGTGCCATTCCACCTGAGTGACTCATCCTCCAGCACTATATCAGACAATGTTCTGCTGCTATCCATGAGATTTTCTATTGTTCCTTTTTTTATAAGTAGGTCACTATGTCCTTCTTCCTAGTCAGTCTTAGTTTGGAAACTCCACTAAAACTTGTCCACCATGAGTGACCTTGTTGGTATTTGAAATACCAGTGGCATAGTTTCCAGCATCACAGCAACATGCAGGCCACCACAATACAACAAACTGACAGACAAGTTGTGGAAACTGTTCATTAGTTGTTGTTGTGTGCCATCGAGTCTATTCCAACTCATAGTAACCCTATAAGACAAGTATAACTGCCCCATAGGATTTCCAAAGAGTGACTGGTGGATTCGAATCACTGACCTTTTGGTTAGCAGCCTGAGTTCTTAACCAAATAGCATTGAATTATTATGTTCTTATTAGCAGATTCCATGAGGGACTCAGCTGTACATCTGGGTTGGTAACTGATGAAAACAAAATGTTCTAAATAATTGCACAACCTCCAGTAAAAATAGCAGATTTATTAAGTGCATGAAGTTTTGCTCCTTTCTGAAACCTCACTAAAATGCCATAGAGCATTTTTGAAGGTACGAATCTGTAAACATAGGGAGAATAGAAATGATGACAGAAGCAAAATTCGGAAAGTTAAAAAACAAATGGATTGTGCAGACTCATAAGAGTTGAATCCTAAAGTAGCAGTGAGAAAACTGAAAACCAAGTTGATTTTATAACAGAGAAACTTGAAGAGATCAGAAATTATAATTCCAATATGTTTTTCCTCTGTCTAATGTATGACAGCAATAAATGAGTCCTGGACTTACAGCCACTAATATGGAAGATACCAACAAAAACAAATGGATAAAATATATAAAACAACTTGCAGGAATAAGAGAATATGTAGGATAAGGAAGACACACACACACACACACACACACACACATACACACACACACTATTATCCTTAATATACTTAGGTTGATGAGAGAGATAATTGTAATTAAAAAAGAACACAAGGATACTAAAAAAAGAATATTAAGAGACTAGGAAAGAGCTATTAGAAATTAAAACTATGATAGCAAAAATAAAAAGCTTAATAGAAAGTTTAGAAGATCAAGTTGAAGGAATATTTTAGGAAATATTCAAAAAGTTTAAAAGTTGAATAGGCAAAAAATAGAAAAGATTTTTACATATCAGAGACCCATCCAGAAAGTTAAATATCTGAATGGTAGGAGTTCTGAAAAGAGATAACAGGGAAAATGAAAAGGAGAAAATAAGTAAATAATACAGCAAAAATTCCCAGAACTGAAAAGCATGGATATTCACATGGAAAGTGCACAACAAAATGGGTGAAAACAGTCTGAAAAATAAATAACCAAAGAATATGTCACAAGCTTCCAGAATATGCAACATAGTTTACATATAAACGATGGGGATCAGAATATTTTCAAACTTCTCAAAAGTAACAGTGAAAATCTATAAAACAGTGAAGGAATATCTTAACAATTCTAAGCAAAAATTATTTATCGTGAAAATTTCTATTCCCAGCCAAATTCTTAATTAAGTATGAGGGTATAACAAAGATATTTTGAGATATGCAAGGTACCCCAGAGGTCACATCCTGTGTAGTTCTTTCCTAAGAAGCAACAGGAGCAATGAAGTAAAAAAGAGAGGAAAAAGTAGGGTCTAGAAACAGATAACCGACCACACAATATTGGTAAAGTTTATTTCCCTAATGATAGTGAAGGCAGATGTCAGTAGGAAAGCTCCGTACTAGGCATAGATAGCAACCAATCCACATAAGGAGACATCTGAAGACTCTGGGAGAAATTTCTTCTAAAAGAAGAAATTGATAGAACACTTGAAGTGTCTGGATATCTTAAGAGGATATTTATAAAACTGAATTGAAGGTTGGGGTTAAATTAAAAATAAATACATAGAGGTGCAGTGGTCAAGATCGAGGACTATTCAGATGCACCACGCTGTTCCTCTGCAGCAAAGATCTGAAAAACCAAGTGAAAAAGGTACAGATGTTAATTCTGTAACCCTGAGCATCAAATGAAGGAATAAAGAAGTAGAACTAATGTCAAAAGGAAGAAGCAATTGGCTGAAAACAGTGAACAAGAGAAGACTGACCAGAGGTTCCTAGCCAACTGGTCCGGCATACCCGGACCATCTTAAGGCAAAGACAGCTGCAATCCCAGGTGAAGAGCACAGGAGGAAACTTCACTGATTTCCTATCAGGGCACAGGGAAACTGAGAAGGCACATTCAAATTGAAATAAGATGATATATGGTGACAGCCTCCTATCCATGCAGTCCAGTACACTGGGGACCACTGGACAAATCCCTTCTTTTCCTTTTTTTTTCTCTTGCTCTCCCCCTCATTTGGCTACCTGTCCCACCCCTCCCCCACTGCATGGTTTCACCCCTTCCCACCCCCCACTTGAGTGACAGGAGTGTAGGTGGGGAGTTCTGTGCAGCTTTGCCCCACCCCACCTCCCACCCAAGTGACCTGAGCACAGGGACAGGGGGATAGACAAGACTTTGGCCCCTCCCCCTACCCCCTGGTCCACCCCAGCAACCCAAGTGCAGGAAGGGAGCTCTGATGTGGCTTCAGCATCACCCTGACCTCTGCCTGAGCAACCTGAGCACTGGCAGGCATCCCCGTCCAGCTTACTCAGCAAGCACAGATAACCAGGTGTTCCTACACCTAGCCATCAGTGCCAGAGCCATGGTCCATGGGTGCCTTCTACTTCCTCCAACCACCAGTGACAGGGGCCCTAAGACTGGCAGCACACCTTTCCCTGCAGCACACTCTAGTGGAAAGGGGCACACCTGCCAACTGCACACCCATAGGCAGGCAACATCTTCCCTACCATTCCCCCCACATCACCCACCCACTATAACTGGAGTCCTGTGCCCCTTCTGAACACCCCTATCCCTACGCAGCCTGGCCTGCCAGGGACCATTGGTGAAAGGTTACATGCCACTCACCTGATGACAGACGACCCAGACACCCTTGATCAGAACAACAAGCAACCAACAATGCACACACACAATACCCAATCCAGTCACCAGTCATAATGTTTCCTGCACCTACATCCAGCTGATCAGCTGGTCAAACAATCATCTCACCAGAAATGCTAGCTATAGCCTCAGCTGCCCCACAAGATCAGTGAGCAGAGAATTGATCTCTTACACCCAGTCACTGTCCCACCCACCAGGAGTCAGGTGGTGAAAGCTCCAGTGCAGCCAGACTAGCAACCACAGTAGCACACACACCCCTCCTACTCAGACATATGAAAACAGAACAAAAAATCAGTTCACAGAAAATAAGCGTAAAATAAATCAATAAGTATGATAACACCTTGATGCTTCAGAGACAGCAGACAATATCAAATCACATAAAGTAGCAGGTCAAGATGGCTCCAGCAAGTGACCAAAATAAAGAACCAGACAACCTTCTGAAGGAAGGAATGGTAATGAAACTACCTGAAAAGTATTCCAAAATACTAATATACAGGGTTCTTCAAGAGATCAAGATAGAGATTAAGGAAAACACAGATAAAACCAAAGAAAACACAGACAAATCAATAGAAAAATTCAGGAAAACAGTACAAGAACAAAACAACAAAATAAACAGACAACTAGAAACTATACAAAAACAGCAACTAGAAATCAAGAAGTTTAACAGAAATTCTCAGAAATGGATTATTTAATAGAAGGATATAGGAGCAGAATTAAATTACTGAAAGATAGATTTAGTGAAATTGAGGACAAATTCCTTGACACTAACTTGATTGAAGAAAAATCAGAAAAAATAATGAAGAAAAATGAAGAAATCCTCAGAATTACGTGGGACACCAACAAGAAGAAAAATTTGCATGTGATCGGAGTTCCACAACACGGCAAGGCAATGGAAAACATAGAGAGGATTGTCAATGATTTGCTAAAAGAAAACTTCCATTTTAGCATGAAAGATGAGAAGATAACCATCCAAGAATCTCAATTAACCATTTACAGGATAGACCACAAAAGAAAGTCACCAAGACATATCATAATCAAATTTGCCAAAAACAAAGACAAAGAAACAATCCTGAGAGCAGCTCAGCAATAAAAGAAAAGTCACTTACAAAGGGTAATCAAAAAGACTCGGCAGAAACCATAAAGATGAGAAGATAATGCTATAACATATACGTAACCTTGAGAGAAAGAACAGCCAACTAAGAATTATACATCCAGCAAAACTGTCTCTCAAATATGATAGCAAGATTAGGATATTTCCAGATAAACAAAAGGAAGAAAATTTGTAAAAATCAAACGAAACTTACAAGAAATATTAAAGGGAGTACTTTGGATAGAGGATCATCAACATCAGATGACACCTAAGATTAAGACACAGGTCAGTACCAGCCAGATACCAAACCACATAGGGAATTCTCAAAAATAAAACAAAACTAAAAGACTGAAGACAGGGAACTAGAGACTTCAATCTGTAAATGATGACGTCAAAACAAAAAAGGGGAATAAATATTGCAGTTATACAACTTTCATATGGAGAGGAAGTCAAGATGATGTGAAAAAGTAAAAGACTGCTTTAAACTTAGGAAGATAAGGGTAAATTTCAAGGTAACCACTAAGAAATTAATGAACTTAATCATCAAAATATGAAAGAAGAAACACATAAAGTTTCAGTCTCAAAAAATCAATAACAATGAAATAAATGAAAAGCACATAAACAAAAAGAAATCACTGCAGAAAATTAAGCAGAACAAAGAAGTCTTCAACACCACAAAAAAAAAAAACAAAAACAAAATGACAGCAGTAAGCACATACCTGTCGATAAACACACTGAAAGTAAAGGGCTTAAATGTAAAGAAAAGGCATATAGAAAAATATAACATCCTTTTATGATAAGAACACTCAGAAAACTAGGAATAGAAGGAAAATTCCTTCTTTACCATGATAAAGGGAATTTATGAAAAAACCACAGTCAGCATCATAGTCAATGATGAAAGAATTGAAACTTTTTCCCTAAGATCAGGAACAAAACAAAGATGCTCACTTTCATCACTGATATTCAACACTGTACTGGAGGTTCTAGTCAAAGTAAGTGGGCAAGAAAAAGATACAAAAGGTATCCAAATCAGAAAGGAGAAAGTAAAACTATCTCTATTCACAGATGACCTGATAATATAGATAGAAAATCCCAAAGAATATAAAACATGCTGAAAGAGATTATAGAAGACCTAAAAAAATGGAAAGACATCCTGTGTTCATGGAATGGAAGAATAAACATTAATAACATGCTAATACTACCCAAAGTGATCAACATATTCAGTTCAATCCCTATCGAAATTCCAGCAGCCTTTTTTACATAAATAGAAAAATTTCTGTAGAATTCCAAAGGTCCCCAAATAGCCAAAATAATGTTGAAAAAGAATAAAAAAAATAAGATGACTCCCACTTCCTAATTTCAAAATTTATTACAAAGCTCCAGTAATCAAAACAGTGTGGTACTGGTACAGGCCAATAGGATAGAGTTGAGAGTCCAGGTACAAACTGATAGAGCTATGTCCAGTTGATTTTTGACAAGGGTGCCAAGTCTATGCAATGGGAAAAGAATAGTATCTTCATCAGATGGTGCTCGGAAAACTATCTCCACATGCAAAAGAATGATGTTGGATGATACCTCCCACCACATACAAAAATTAATTGAAAACGGATCAACTACGTAAATGCAAGACCTAAAATCATAAAACTTTTAGAAGAACACATAGGGATAAAACTTCAGGACCTAGTTTTCTGCAAAGGATTCTTAGATATGACACCACATGTGTGAACAACAAAAGAAAAATAGTAAATCAGACTTCATCAAAATAATATATATATATATATATATATGTATTTGTGCATAAAAGGACATTATCAAGAGAAATGAAAAGACAACTTACACAATGGCAGAAAATATCTGGAAACCAATTATCATATAAGGGTTTAATATCTAGAACATATAAAAACTCCTACAACAGAACAAGAAAAAGACAAACAACCTAATTAAAAAATGAACACAGGACTTCAATTGATATTTCTCCAGTGAAAATATAAAATGGCCAATAAGCACATGAGAAGATGCTCAACATCATTGGTCATTAGGGAAATGAAAGTCAAGTCTACAATGAGATACCACTTCATGGCCACTGGACTGATGAACAACATCATGATAAATCGAGAAGAAATTGAAATTGTCAATGATTTCAATCTACTTGGATCACCAATCCATGGAAGTAGAAGTCAAGAAATCAAACTAAGTACTGCATTGGGAAAATCAGCTGCAAAAGACCTTTTTAAACTTTTGAAAGGAAAAATTTCATTTTGTTGACTAAAGTTTGCCTGACCGAAGCCCTGATTTTTCAGTGTATGTGAATATGGAAGCTGGACGACAAAAAAGGAAGCGAGAAGAAGAATTGATACATTTGAATTGTGGTGTTGGCTACTAATATTGAATACACCATGGACTGCCAGAAGAACAAACAAATCAGTCTTAAAAGAAACACAACCAGAATATTCCTTAGAATAGAGGTTGGTGAGACTTCGACTTGCTTATGTTGGACACGTCATCAGAAAAGACCAATTGCTAGAAAGGGACATCATGTTTGGTAAAGAAGAGGACCAACCAAAATGAGGGAAACTCTCAGTGAGATAGATTGACACAATAGCAGCAACGATGGACTCAAACATACGAAGGATCATGAAGATGGCACAGGACCAGGCAGCATTTTGTTCTGTTATACATAAGCTTGCAATGAGTCAGAGCTAACAGCAACAACCTACATGTATATACAAATAAAAAATAAAATAAATGAAAATAAAAATAAAATGAAGAAAACTATTTAAATGGATGAAGGCGCTGACTAGGAAAGTTTTGATCCATGAGTGATTTTATGTATTTTCCCCACCCTCAACACATTCTATAGTAAGTTTTTATAATTTTGTAGGACTATAAATTCTTAAACCCTTAATACCTGTCACCCAACATAATGAAATGAACATTTTAACTTTAAAAATATTTAAAAAACTGTAATCAGAATCTCTTTAGCCAAACCTATTTAATTAAATGTACCAGAGAAAATGGTAATGAGCACAAGTATTTGACTCCAGGACAGCAATAAAACCTATACTGTCTTTACAATAAATTTAAATTATTATGATTCCTGTGTACTAAAGAATGATTGCTGCCTACTAATGAGTAGAAACACATATTCAACTCTTTTTATTTAATATTTGAAAATAAAGTGTTATTAAAGCATGATTGGCCAGCAGAGATTTAAACACGCAGTTTCAATAAGTCAGTATGAAATATATTTGGGCCATGTATAAGTTACTAGATAGATAGATAGACAGATTATCAAAGTAAATGAATGTAATTTTATTTCTGCTGTAAGTACATAATGGCAACATAAATTTATTGTCACATTTCTGTTAAAAGACTCAGCAAATATGACTAATATGGCATTTATATTTTCCTTCTTATATTATTTCAAGCATGAGGGCAGTCTTTACTCAATTAAAAAAATTAATGCCTTAACTTTGAATAGTAATGAAAAGATGAAAAAAAAGTTACAAAAATTCTCAAATCAAAAATGGACTGTGGTCTCTTAAAAATTAGTAAGACATACACACTCAAAAGAGTTTTATTTCCTTCTGTCAAAGGTAAAGTCCAAATGTCACTAGTAGACAACTCACAAACAGTATAACTAGCTTATAAAAGAAAATTAATTTTCTGTATTTTTAAGTCTTCATAGTAAAATGGATAATGTTTTAATACAATCACTATTTGAACCTATGAATTTGGTGAAAAGTTTCCTAAGAGCAGTTAGAGAAGGAAGAAGGGAGAAAAGCAGTTCCTGGATGGTGCAAATGCATTCAGCTGCTAATGGAAAAGTTGGAGGTTTGAGTCCACCCAGAGGTGCCTTGGGAAAAAGCCTGATGATCTACTTCCAAAAAATGAGCAACTGAAAATTCTATGGAGCACAGTTCTACTCTGACACACATGGGGCTGCCATGAGTCAGAATTGACTCTACAGCAAGTGGTACCTGGTAATTTGAGAAAAAAGAGGAATACATAGTAGCTGGATTCAAAATAACACTGACCCTTTGAAACTAAAGATCAATAAAATGATGTCTTTCCTGTGGGGAAAAAAATTAAGGCTTGAGATTCCAACAGGCACTTTTCTGGGCAGGTATATCAGCCTAACCAGGCTATCATAGGAGTGAGAACCAGAATTTAGAACGTTGCAGGGTGAAATTCCATTATTTCAACAATTAGCATCAAAAATTCATCCTAGGGGATATTGAAACCTGGAGGACATGGATTCGAAGAAGCCAAGAACATAAAAGCAATAGCTTAACTGTTCTGCATGCAAAATAAATAGGGGTTGATTGGAGAGTAGATGAGTTGGAGTGGGAAAAGAGCCACCCATTTTAAAACTTGGGTCTTTGAGGATTTAAATGGACCAATGAAAAGTTTCCCTTACTAGGGTGGCTAAAGAGCAAGGGATATGATTTTTCATCTTAGTAATGGAAATCCCTCTCCCTTATTTCCTTCCACATATAGAATAAGTTTATTAAAACACAAATGAGTTCTGAGTTCAAGATGATACTAAGAAAGTAAACACACCAAAAATTTGCAAAAATCATCAGAAGCATTTTGGAATTTTTAGTGTGCAAATTTAGAGGACTGATGCCATCTTCTCTAGGTCCCAAGAAAGATCACAGCTGACGTGTCGATTACAGTATTTTAATGGTTTAGGTATCCAGGCTAGTGCTAAATGTATCATGTAGCTTGTGAACTGTGCAAGGTATATCCTGCTTCCACTTGTGGCATGAAGTTAGGAAAAGACTAATTTAAAAGAGGAAATTCCATTTTATAATCTAAGATGGAATTCAGATGATATAGCTGTTGGAATAATGTCAATAGCCAAGTGAAGTATCTTCATCAATTATTCATTCAAAAAATATTATTAAATGAGTACTAGGAGACAGACACTGTACCAAGCACTAGGTACAAAGAGGTGAAAGAAACAAGACCAACAATCTAGTATGAAGGCATATTAAACAAGAAATCACACCTAAATTTATACTTACACATTTATATAAGTTCCAAGAAGGTAAGTTATAAGGTGGTGTTAGAGAATATTAGGTGGGATCTAATGTAGATTTGTTGTCATGCAAGGACTGTCAGAGGAAGTAACATTTAAACTAAGACCTGAAGGATTACTAAGAGTTAGCTAAGCAGAGTGGAAGAAATTTCCACTTAAAAAATGTCTAGTTATGGAGTTCCCGCAAAATGGCGCTCTAGGCAGAAGCACCACGCCGTCCCTCCACAGCAAAGATCCAAAAAACTAAGCCAAACAGAGAATACAACAATCCTGAAACCCTAAAACATCAAATGAAGAGATAAAAAACTCAGCCAAGCTCCAAACGGAGTGAGAAAACTGACTGAGAACGGAGAGCAAGGAGAGATACATGCAGAGGTCCCCTACCAGCTAACGTAGTGCGGATCCACCATCTTGGACTCCTATCGGAGACCAGCAAACGGGCGTATGAGAAAGCAGCCTCACGGAGCATCCAGCAGGAGACAAAACAACTGGTAATTTTCGGTTTGCCCTTTCCCACCCCCCACCCCCTTTACAACCCAGCTCGGCCTCCTATGCTTCCCGTGGCCACGGTCTCTTGACCGGGAAGTGCCGGCTGCTTGGATTCCACACACCCAAGCCGGCGGCTCTCTGGGTGCCATTTGCTGGCTGCAAGTGTTGCTTTTTTTTCTGCTTCTTTTGATTTCTCACTTGCCTCTCGCCACCTCCCCCACTTTCACTCGAGTGCCTGGCTCCGTGCGCAACCTTTGCTTCTTCCTGAGGGGCTGCAGAGCGCCGCAATTTGTGATATATGCTTTCCCACTCTCCACTCTTCTTCACCCACACTTGGTATCCTCTGCTTCCCGCGGACACAGTCTCTTGTCCAGAAACACCAGCCCGCACTAGCTGACTCTCTGAGTGCCATTTGTTGGCTGCTGGTGTTGCTTTTTTTTCCCCCCTGCTTCTTTTGATTTCTTGCTTGCCTCTCACCGCCTCCCCCTCCTTTCGCTCGAGTGCCTGGCTCAGTGCACCATTTTTGCTTCTTCCTGAGAGGCTGCGGAGCTCCATTCGAGTGTGGAGCTGCTTCCTGGTCTGGGCTATGGTGCTGGTGGGATCCCGGGGCTTTTGTTCATTTGTTCATTTTGAATTGTTTGTTTGTTTTCTTTTCCTTTTCTTCAGTTGGGAGCCCTTTCTGGCCAGGCAGAGCTGCGTGGCAAGCAACTCCCCTTCAGCTTCCACAGACGTGCAGATGGATCCCTCAGAGCATTTCTTTTCTCATTGTTTTTTTATCTTTTCTGTTTTTTTGGGGGGCCTATCTTGTTCTTTTTTTTTAATTTTTAATTTGTTTTGTTTTATTTTCCTTCTTTTTCTTTTTTTTTCTCTTTCTTCATTGCTCAGTTTCTCGTCTCTCTATATCTTCCTTCTCTTTCTGATCCCTGAATACCAGGCATTGTATACCTCTACACCTTCTAGCCAGGCTGTACTGCAACACCTGAGAGCAACTTCCCAAGACCTCATAGCTGCATCGGTGGGATCCCTGGGAACTTTGTGGTTCTTTAACCTTTCTGATTTTTATTTATTCATTCTTTTCTTCCTCTTACCCTTTCTGTTTTTCTCCATTTCATAGTCTCTCATCTCTCCATTCCAATGGCAAGCTACCCTGGCACTATTTTTGGTTTCTTTGTATGTTTTTGGCTCCTGTTACTCTGTCTTCTCTCCCATATCCATCTTAGCTCCACACATAACAATCTCCTTGCTGCATCCTGCTTACCTGCACCATGCACTTGACATCACATCACCAAGCAGTACAATCACGGCCTACTGGAACTTGCCCTGCACTGATTACTGACCCACCCTGGTGGCTGTAGTAAGTGCCACAAACAACCCATCCAAGTAACTCCTCTTCAGCTAGACCTGCCCTGCTGTAGCATATCTGAGTGACTGACCCTGCCAGTTGGAGAAGTATGCGAAAAGTATTGAGCGCACAGAAGAGCAAACAACAAAGAACACACAATCCGCCTACTCAGACATAGTCAAATTTTGTTCTTAAAAAAGGGATGAAACAAACAGATCTACAATCAATAAATGAGAAAAATAACTACTGAATGCCCCGAAAACAGCAAAAAATATCAAAACATTTACAAAAACAAGAAAAGATGGTTCCAACAGGCGTCCGAATTAAAACACCAGATAACTCTCCTGTGGAAGAAAATGCACTAGAAGTACCTGATAGGGAACTCAAATCACTAATACTCGGAATTCTCCAAGAACTGAGGCAAAAAGCTGAAAAACATGAGGAAAAAATAGACAAACTCATGGAAAATACAGACAAAAAACTGGAAGAATTCAGGAAGATGATGCAGGAACAAAATGCCAAAATAAATTCACAACTAGAAATTATACAAAAACAACAACCAGAAATCCAAAAGATAAACAACAAGATTTCAGAAACGGATGATGTCATAGAAGGGCTGATATGCAGATTTGAAACCATGGAAGACAAGATCAGTGGAACTGAAGACAAACACTTGGCTACAACTATGTTTCAGGAAAACTCAGAAAAAAGAACATAGAGAAATGAAGAGACCTTGAGAGTTATGTGGGACACAATTAACAGCAAAAATTTACGAGTGATTGGCATTCCAGAACAGGGGGAGAAAACAGAAAACATAGAAAGGATCATTGAGGAACTGCTGACAGAAAACTTTCCCAATATCATGAAAGATGAAATGCTGGCTATCCAACAAGCTCAACGAACCCCATATAGAAGAGACCCCAAAAGAAAATCACCAAGGCATATCATATTCACACTCGCCAAAACCAAAGACAAACAAAGAATCCTGAGAGCAGCTCGTGAAAAACAAGAAGTCACATACAGAGGAGAAACAATAAGACTAAGCTCCGATTAATCGGCAGAAACCATGCAGGCAAGAAGGCAATGCGATGACATATATAAAATCTTGAAAGAAAAAAATTGTCAGCCAAGAATAATATATCCTGCAAAACTGTCATTCAAATTTGATGGTGAAATTAGGTCATTTACAGATAAACAGAAATTAAGGGAATATATAAAACTCAAACCAAACTTAGTAGAATTATTAAAGGGAGTTCTTCAATCTGAGGACAAACAGCTTCAGCTCACAGGCAGAACCTAGGAAGCAGGATCGTACGAGCCAGATACTAATCTAGGAAATGAACTCTCAAGGACTATCCAAAACCAAAAGAAATACAAAAGGGAATCAGAGCAGTTAATCAATAAATGACAAGAACATCAAAACAATAAAAGAGGGAATAAACAGCATAGGTATAGAACCTTCTAATGAAAAGGAACACAAGGTGATACCAAGTAATGGTAGACTGCTTCAAACTTAGAAAGATAAGGGCAAACTTCATGGTAACCACGAAGAAAGTTAACAACCAACTCATAAAAATAAAGACAAAAAACATAACGTCTCAGCAAAAACAAAACCTACAAAAACAAAATAAAGGAAAAAATATCCACAAACAAAAGTAACTCAGCACAAGAGAGTAAGAAGAACAAAGAAAACTTCAGCACCACAAAAAAAAGCACTACAAAATGACAGCAACAAACTCACATCTATCAATAATTACAGTGTATGTAAATGGACTCAATGCACCCATAAAGAGACGGAGAATGACAGTATGGATAAGAAAACATGATCCATCAATAGGCTGTCTACAAGAGATATACCTTAGAAACAAAGATGTGAATTTATTAAAAGTCCAAGGTTGGAAAAACATATATCAAGTTAACAACTACCAAAAAAGAGCAGGAGTGGCAATTCTAATCTCAGATAAAATAGACTTTAAAACAAAATCCACCATAAAAGACAAAGAAGGACACTATATAATGATTAAGGGGAGGATCCATCATGAAGACATAACCATAATAAACATCTACGCACCCAATGACAGGGCTCCAAAATACATAAAGCAAACGCTAACAAAACTGAAAAGAGAAATTGACAGTTCCACAGTAATAGTAGGAGACTTTAACACCCCACTCACAGTAAAGGACAGAACGACTAAGAAGAAACTCAGCAAAGATACCGAAGACCTAAATGGCACAATCAGACAACTTGACCTCATAGACATATATAGAACACTCCATCCAACTACTGCAAAGTACACATTCTTTTCCAATGCACATGGAACATTGTCCAAAATAGACCACATCTTAGGACACAGAGCAATCCTCAACAAGATCCAAAACGTTGAGATACTTCAAAGTATCTTCACTGACCACAATGCCATCAAACGAGAAATTAACAATAGAAAGAGTAAGGGGGAAAAAATCAACTACATGGAAACTGAATAAAACCCTGTTTACACTTCAGTGGGTAATAGAAGAAATCAGAGATGGAATCAAAAAATTCCTAGAATCAAATGAGAATAAAAACACATCATACCAAAACCTTTGGGACACAGAAAAGACAGTCCTCAGAGGACAATTTATAGCAATAGATGCACATATCAAAAAAGAAGAAAGGGACAAAATCAAAACATTAACTACAGAACTCAAACAAATAGAAAGAGAACAGCAAAAAAAGCCCACAACCACCAGAAGAAAGGAAATAGTAAAGATCAGAGCAGAAATCAATGAAATAGAGAACAGAAAAACAATAGAAAGAATCAACAAAACCAAAAGTTGGTTCTTTGAAAGAATCAACAAAATCGAGAAAGCACTGGCCAGACTGACAAAAGAAAAACCGGAGAGGACACAGATAAACCAAATAAGAAAAGAAAAGGGGGACATTACATCAGACCCAACTGAAATAAAATGGATTATAACAGAATATTATGAAAAACTATACTCCAACAAATTTGAAAACCTAGAGGAAATGGATAAATTTCTAGAATCACACGGCCTACCCAAACTACAACAAAGTGATATTGAAAATCTGAACAGACCCATAACAAGAGAAGAGATTGCAAAGGTAATAAAAAAAACTCCCAACCAAAAAAAGCCCTGGCCCAGATGGCTTCACTGGAGAATTCTACAAAACTTTTACAGAAGAGCTTGTACCAGTTCTACTCAAGCTATTTCAGAGCATAGAAGAGGAAGCAACACTTCCAAATTCATTCTATGAAGCCAGCATAATGCTGATACCAAAACCAGGCAAAGATTTCACAAAAAAAGAAATTTACAGACCAATATCTCTCATGAATATAGATGCAAAAATTCTAAACAAAATTCTAGCCAATAGAATTCAGCATCATATCAAAAAAATAATACACCACGACCAAGTAGGATTCATACCAGATATGCAAGGATGGTTCAACATTAGAAAATCAATCAAAGTAATCCACCACATAAATAAAAGGAAAGAAGAGAATCACAAGATCATCTCAATTGACGCAGAAAAGGCATTTGACAAAGTCCAACACCTATTCTTGATAAAAATTCTCAATCAAATAGGTATAGAAGGGAAATTTCTCAACATAATAAAGGGCATCTATGCAAAACCAATGGCCAACATCATTCTTCATGGAGAGAGGCTGAAAACATTCCCCTTGAAAACAGGAACAAGACAAGGATGCCTTTTATCACCACTCCTATTTAACATTGTGCTGGAAGTTCTAGCTAGAGCAATAAGGCAATAAAAAGACATAAAGGGCATCAAAATTGGTAATGAAGAAGTTAAACTGTCCCTGTTTGCAGATGATATGATACTATACATAGAAAACCCTAAAGACTCCATGAGAAATCTAATGGAACTAATAGAAAGATTCAGCAGAGTAACAGGATACCAGATAAACACTCAAAAATCAGTTGGATTCCTATACACCTGTAAGGAGAACGATGAAAAGGAAATCAGGAAAACAATACCATTTTCAATAGCCCCGAAAAAGATAAAATACTTAGGAATAAATCTTACCAGGGATGTAAAAGACCTATAGAAAGAAAACTATAAAACACTACTGCATGAAACGCAAAGAGATCTACATAAATGGAAAGACATACCATGCTGATGGATAGGCAGACTCAACATTGTGAAAATGACAATTCTACCCAAAGCAATTTACAAACACAACGCAATCCCGATCCAAATACCAACAACATTCTTCAAAGAGATGGAAAAACGAATCATTAACTTTATATAGAAAGGGAAGAAGCCCAATTAATTAAAGCACTACTGAAGAAGAAGAATAAAGCTGGAGGACACAGACTACCTGACTTGAGGACCTACTATACAGCTACAGTAGTCAAAACAGCCTGGTACTGGTACAACGACAGATACATTGACCAATGGAACAGAATCGAGAACCCAGATGTAAATCCATCCACCTAGGGTCACCTGATCTTCGACAAGGCCCCAAAGTCCATCAAACAGGGAAAAGACAGTATTTTTAACAGATGGTGCTGGCAAAACTGGATATCCATTTGAAAAAAAATGAAACAGGACCCATACCTCACACCGTATACAAAAACTACTTCAAAATGGATCAAAGACCTGAATAGAAAGCCGAAAACTATAAATTTCATAGAAGAAAAAATAGGACCAACACTTCAGGCCTTAATACATGACATTAACAGGTTACAAACCATAACCATCAACGCACAAAACACAACAGATAAGCTAGATAACTGGGATCTTCTAAAAATCAAACACCTATGCTCTTCAAAAGACTTCACCAAAAGAGTCAAAAGAGAACCTACAGACTGGGAAAAAATTTTTGGACAGTACAAGTCTGACAAAGGTCTAATCTCCATAATCTACAAGAAAATCCATCACCTCTATAACAAAAAGACAAATAATCTTATCAAAAAATGGGCAAAGGAAATGAACAGACACTTCACCAAAGAAGACATTCAAATGGCCAACAGATACATGAGGAAATGCTCGCGATCACTAGCCATTAGAGAAATGCAAATTAAAACCACAATGAGATACCATCTCACCCCAGTATTACTGGCACGAATCAAAAACACTGGAAATAAAAAATGTTGGAGGGGCTGTGGGGAGATCGGAAGGAACTCGTATGCACTGCTGGTGGGAATGCAAAATGATATAACCATTTTGGAAAATGATATGGCGCTTCCTCAGAAAGCTAGAAATAGACATACCATTCCATCCAGCAATCCCACTCCTAGGAATACATCCTAGAGAAATAAGAGTCGTCACTCGAATAGACTTATGCACACCTATGTTCATGGCAGCATTGTTCACCATAGCTAACCGATGGAAACAACGCAGGTGCCCATCCACAGATGAATGGATAAACAAACTATGGTACATACACACAATGGAGTACTACACAATAAGAAAGAACATTGATGAATCTGTGAAGCATCTCATAACATGGATGAAACTGGAGGACATTATGCCGAGTGAAATAAGTCAATCACAAAAGGACAAATATTGTATGAGACCTCTATTGTAAAAACCCATGAAAAAGTTCACAAGCAAAATGTAACAATCTTTGTTGGTTACCAGGGATGGGATGGGTGGGGGGGAATACTAAATAGGCAATAGATAAGTGGTATCTTGGGTGAAAGTTGAGACAGTACACAATACAGGGGAAAGTAACACAACCTGTACAAGGAAAGGTCATGGATGGCCCATAGACACATCCAAACTCCCCGAGGGACTGAGTTGCTGGGCGGAGGGCTGTGGGGACCATGGTCTCGGGGAACATCTAGCTCAATTGGCATGACACTACTTATAAAGACAATGCTCTACATTCTACTTTGGTGAGTAGTGTCTGGGGTCTTAAAAGCCTGTGAGCAGCCATCTAAGATACTCCACTGGTCTCATCCCTTCGGGAGCAAGGGAGAATGAAGAGAACAGTATACAAGGAAAATATTAGTCGGTAGGGCTAATTGTCCACAGCTACCAAGGCCTCCAGTGGACTAAGTCCAGTACAGCTAGATGGTGCCTGGCTACCACCGCTGACTGCTCTGACCAGGATCACAACAGAGGATTCTGGATAGAGCTGGAGAAGTATGTAGAGCATAATTCTAACTCACAAAAAAAAAAAAAAAGACCAGATTTACTGGCCTAAAGGAGACTGGAGAAACCTCGAGAGTATGGCCCCCAGACACCCTTTTAGCTCAGTGGTGAAGTTACCTCCGAGGTTCACTGTTCAGCCTTGGAGTGGACAGCCCATAAAACCAAATGAGACTAACGAGGTACAGGAGTCCAGTGACAAGGGCCAGAAAGCAGAAGGGGAGAAGGAAGCTGATGATAGGGAACACAAGTTTGAGTAAGTATATTGTTGATGTGTTGTGAGATTGTTAACTATTGTCATAGGGCAACATTTGTAGTAACCGTTAAATGAGAAACTATTTTTTTCTGTAAGCCTTCATCTTAAGTGAGAATAACAGCACAATTGGAAGAGCGTAGTCAATGTCACTGAACTGTGTATGTAGAAATTTTTGAAGCGGTGTATCTTTAGCTACGTGTATTTTCCCCAAAAATAAAAAAGAGTTTGAGAAGTTAGAGGGTTGATATGTTGTGGGGTTGTTAACCAATGTCATAAAACAACATGTGTACTACTGTTTCATGAGAAACTATTTGTTCTGTAAGCCTTCACCTGAAGTACAGTAAAATATATATATAAAAAAAAAATACATCATGACCACGTGGGATTCACACAGGGTATGCAAGGGTGGTTAAACATTAGAAAATCAAGCAATGTAACCCACCACATGAATAAAACAAAAGAATTGTGTGATCATCTCAATCCACTCACAAAAGACATTTGAAAAAGTCCTACACTCATTCCTGTTAAAAACTCTCAGAAAAATAGGAATAGAAGGGAAATTCCTCAACGTAATAAAAGGCGTTTATACAAAACCAACAGCCAGTATTATTCTCAATGGAGAGAGACTGATAGCATTCTCCTTGAGAACAGGAACCAGATAAGGATGCCCTTTATCAACATCCTTACTCAACATTGTACTGGAAGTCCTTGCTAGAGCAATAAGGCTAGAAAAGGAAACAAAGTTCATTCAAATTGGTAAGGAAGAAGTAAAGCTACCTCAACTCACAAATGACATGATAATATACATAGAAAATTCCAAAGATTCCACAAGAAAGCTACTGGAACTAACAGAAAGATTCAGCAAAGTAGCAGGCTACAAGCTCAACATACAAAAATCAGTTGGATTACTCTACACCAACAAAGAGAACTTTGAAAAGGAAATCAGGAAAACAATACCATTTACAATAGCACCCCAAAATATAAAATACTTAGGAATAAATCTAAAGAGGGACATAAAAGAATTCTACAAAAAAAACTGCAAAATGCTACTGCAAGAAACTAAAAGAGAAGATCTACATAAATGGAAAAATATGCCATGCTTATGGATATGAAAACTTAACATTGTGAAAATGTCAATACTACCCAAAGTGATCTCTAGATATAACACAATCCCAATCCCAACAACATTCTTTAATGAGATGGAAAAATAATCACTAACTTTATATGGAAAAGAAGGAGACCTTAGATAAGTGAAGCATTATTGAAGAAGAACAAAGTAGGAAGCCTCACAATACTTGATCTCAGAACCTACTATATAACCACAGTAGTTAAGACAGGTTGGTATTGGTACAACGACAGACACATAGACCAATGGGGCAGAATTGAGAACCCAGACAAAAATCCATCCACCTATGGACAGCTGATGTTCAACAATGGGCCAAAGTCCATTAAATGGGGAAGAGACAATCTCTTTAGCAAATGGTGCTGGCAAAATGTCTATCTGTAGAAAAATGAAACAGGACTCATACCTCACACAATACACAAAAACTAACTCAAAATGGATCAAAGACCTACATATAAAACTTAAAACTATAAAGATCATGGAAGATAAAATAGAGACAAAGCTAGGGGCCCTAATACATGACATAAATAGCATACCAAACTTAACTAACAGCAGAAGATGAAGTAGATAATGGGATCTCCTTAAAATTAAACACTTATACTCATTAAAAAGACTTTTCCAAAACAGTAAAAGAGAACCTACAGACTGGGAATAATGTTTGACTGGGATATATCTGACAAGGATCTAATCTCTAAAGTTTACAGCAAGCTTCAACACCTCAACAGCAAAAAGGTAAACAATCCAATTAAAAAATGGGCAACAGATACTTCTTCAAAGAAGTCATTCAGGTGGCTAATAAACATATGAAGAAATGCTCAAGATCATTAGCCATTAGAGAGATGCAAATCAAAACTACAATGAGATACCATCTCACCCCGACAATAATGACAAAAAAAAGAAAAGAACAAATGTAGGCGAGATTGTGGGGATATTAGAACCCTTATACTCTGCTATTGGGAATGTAAAATGGTACAACCTCTATGGAAAATGGTATGGCACCTACTTAAAAAGCTAGAAATAGAAATACCATCTGATCCAGCAGTCCCACACCAAGGTATATAGCCTAAATAAATAAGTGTCTTCACACAAATAAACATTTGCACACCCATGTTCATGTTCATTGCAGCATTATTCACATTAACAAAAAGATGGAAACAACCTAAGTGACCATCAGTGGATGAATGGGTAAACAAATTTTGGTATATACACGCAATGTAATACTATGCAACAATAAAGAATAACGATGAACCCGCAAAACATCTCACAACATGGACAAATTTGAAGGACTTTATGGTGAGTGAAATAAATCAATCACAAAACGACAAATATTGTATGAGAGCGCTATTATAAAAAAAAAAGAAAATGTTTACACACAGGAAAAGAAAAACATCCTTTGCTGGTTACCAGGGATGGGAGGGGGAGAGAGGGAAAATTACTAACTAGATTGAAGACACGTGTTAATATTGGTGAAGGGTAAGGCAATACACAATATGGTGGAAGTCATCACAATATGACTGGGATGAACCCAAGAAAAAAGGGCAACTACGGTAATTACTGGAGCCCTGGTGGCACGGTGGTTATGAGCTTGGCTGCTAGTTCAGATCTACCAGCTGCTGCTTGGAAATTCTATGCGGTAGTTCTACCCTGTCCTATATGGTCTCTATGAGTTGGAATCACTTCAACAGCAACAGGTTGGGTTTGATTTATGATAATTACTATAACAAAAACAATCCTGGAACAATAGTATTAACAAACAATAATTTAAGAATGGATGCATAGGTAGATAGATAGAGTTGTGGGAGGGTGTAAGGGAGAACAGCCACCTGCAGATATAGGTTTGGTTGTGGATATTACTACATACATAATTGTAGGTGCTGCATGTATATTAATACAGACAATAGAGCCCACAAAGGGCACAATCATGGAAACTTCTTATATATAACCAACCACCTCACGGGATGTAGTTCCTAGGCTTAAAGGTGAAGGATTATAGACTTGGGGGACATCTATGTCAATTGGCACAGCATAGTTCATAAAGATAATGTTTTGCATCCTACTTTGCTGAGTAGCATCTGGGGTCTTAAAAGCTTACAAGCGGCCATCTAAGATACAACTATTTGTCTCTTCTCGCCCAGAGCAAAGGGGAGTGAAGAAAACCAAAGACTCAAGGGAGCAATTAGTCCAAAGGACTAATGGACCTCATGAACTATAGCCTACACAACCCCAAGACCAGAAGAACTAGATGGTGCCCAGCTACCACTACCAATCTGTCTGACTGGGATCACGACAGAGGATCCCTGAACAGAGCGGGAGAAAAATGTAGAACAAAAAATTCAATTCACAAGAAAGATTAGACTTACCAGTGTGACAAAACTGGAAGAACCCCCAAGACTATGGCTCTAAGATACCTTTCTGACCTGGAAATGAAGCCATTCCCAGACAGCACCTTTTAGTCAAACAATAGACAGGCCCATAAAATAAACAATAATGGACAGAAGGAACATGTTCCTTAGAGTAATCAATAATAGGAGATCAAAAGGACAAGATTTTCCCAAAAGCAAAGAGGAGAAGGCAAGTAGGGATAGAAAATCTGGATGAGAAGAAACGGGGAGCCCAGGATGGAAATGGGGAGGGTGCTGACACATTGTGTGTGGAATATAACCAATGTCATGGACCACTTTATGTACAAAGTATTGAATAGGAAACTAATTTATTTTGTAAACTTTCACCCAAAGCACAACAAAAATTGAAAAAAAGAATTATTATTAGAAGTTAACCATAGCAATTTTTAAATCTGTCATTCACAGACAAATTTTACCTTGATGATTCACTGTAAATGTAAAAAAATTGACTATATCAAACTTATAAAAAGGGATATACTATTTAAAATATGAATACAATTGGTCTAAAACACGATTTTTAAAACTCTTATGTAGAAACTGACAAAGTTTTTCAAGTTACTGCTGATACAGAATAGCATGGAACCAAGATTAGCTACATGGGACCAAGTAAACTAAAAGAATTACCATAAAGTTTTTATGAAAACATTGCTAATGTTCAATGTTCTAATTTATAAATCTAAGAAACCATTTTTCTTTTCCTTCTTTCCTTTTTTAATGTAAGAATCGGCTATTTCAGTAACTAATAACATGTTGGTTACAGAATATTCTATAAATTAAAAAAATGTTATGATTCAAGTAAAATTATGACTGAAATATATTCAGAAAATGCCACAGACTCCAAGGAATGAATAATGAAATAACTATAATGAGAAAAGTCCTTCTTCAAAACCAAATGGCCCTCCCTTATTTTATTTATAACCGACTCTAACATTGCTAAATATTGTCAATTTTTAATCCAAAACTCTAAGGAATGTTTTCACAGGTTAAAAGAGCCTTTGACAACCAAAAACCAAAATCTCTAAATCTGCCTAATATTGTTCCGGAGGACCATGTATATTATCTAAACATCAGCTAAAAGATTTCCTGGAGCCTTGTTGGAAAGAACTGTATATAGTTCTTGCTAACCCTTGTGCTGCTAAATTACATGGAATTAAGACTTGGCTGTACCTCTCCCAATTAAAGAAGACAGCTTCTATTTAGACTGTCCAGCCAGCTAAGGGACTCAAACTTAACTTCACCTGCCCCTGGGTCATAAGCAGACGACTGCGACAGAAGCAGACAGATCCACCCAAGACCCAGGAACAAAACTCCATACAGGCAGGTAAAATTTTTGGACTGTGCTTTATAATCTTTGCTTTTCTGTTTATCTTATGTTTTCTTCACCAACTAGGTCTGCTCCCATGGTAAAATATTTTATACGAGAAACTTTGCAGTAGTTGCTCTTTCTGATATGTAAAACTTTTAAGGTGGCCTTATTTTATCAACTAGGATTTATAAAAAGGAGATATTAGACTGAGTATTACCTACGTTTTTATTGACCTGTATTACCATTGTAGGATTGTGTTTAGGTTGCATTATTCTCTTACCAGAAAATTTTCCTAATAGTTTTTATATTATCAAGTGAATTTATATAATTTGTTTAGAGCTTAGGTCACTTTTATGCTTATTCATTCTTAGTGTCTTAGTTATTTCTCTGTTAATTGTGTTCCATCAACCCTATGGTAGTAACTGAAAGGTTTTATTTTATATTAGCTACTATTTGCCGTCTTATTGCTTTTGTATATTGCCTTTAGGCAATATTTCTCTATTATAAAACTTATCTTAAGTATCATAAAAAGCTGTTTAAAACTAAAACCCATTGTCATAAAGTTGATTCTGACCCTATAGGACAGAGTCGAAGTGACCCATAAGATTTCCAAGGAGCAGCTGCTGGATTTGAACTGCCAACCTTTTGGTTAGCAGCTGAGCTCTTAACAACTGCACCACCAGGGCTTTTTAGGTACATTCTATAACTCCTATGACTTTACCATCATTTTTTGATATCTTCAGTTGGCTACCTAATAGTGCAGGATCTTTGTTATTGTCTCTGTTACAAACTGGCTTAATTATACTAATAATAATGATTTTTGTGATTTGGAATTATATCAACAATGCATTCAGGAATACAAAACTAGAGAAGCCTCATGATTTAGATTAGCCATTTGAAATTAGCTCAGGTTGTTCCTTCAATATGGTCATACCCTATCCATTCCCCATACCAAAATCACTGAAGATGGCTGCTCAGCCATAGTGTGGTGGACTTACTCTAGCTGCCTGACAGCCAAGGTACCACTGGTCCCCAAATATGGGAAAAAAAGGGGGCTTAATACACGAAACAAGAAAGGCATACACTACAAAGTTTAAACCATCACCTGGGAGCAACATATTAACAAACCCATTCCGAAGACAGCATACCCATAAGTGTGATCGAAGGAAGTTCTTCCAAATGCTTGATCAAAAGGAGGGAATGATATGGCATATAAAATCAAAAGAGGCTCTGACCTAAAATAAAATGGCTGAACTAATGTTAAAGCTTAGTGTGTAACTTCTCACACAGATTCAAACTCTGTTGCTTAGGAACTAAACCTATTATTAAGGTTTTTTAGTTAGGCCAAGACTGAGAATCAGTAACCAAACCTTATCAAAAACTCTTTGTGTTAGAATGCCCCAGGAGTCTCTTGCTTTGGGCAAGGTAATGTTTAACAACTTGTTCCTGACAGTATACTCATGCCAACATCATGCCATTGCTTTCTGAAGGTCATGAGACACCCATTCCAAGACCACAGACTCTTTAATTATGTCCTTTAGCTTATCAATGTATTCCAGCAGTATTGACGTATCAATAATGTTAAAAATCACACTTTGCTTTGTCCCACCTTTGATTGGCCTTAATCGCTGTAAACTAATCAGAGTATTGTGTTTTGTAGCTCCTCCTATGATATTATAACTGTATGGGGTTTGCACTCCCTCCCTGGAATCCATGAGCTTCTGACCCTGAGGTTTTCATGATTTCCTCATTCAAATGATATATTGGCTTTGATAAATCTCTTTGATTTTACTTTAATATAATTGGAAAACAACATTGCAAACATCTCGCAGGGTGAAAGATGATATATGAGTGTTTCCTATAAACTACATGTTGGTCAAACATGAAAGAGCTAGCAAGGAATTGTCTTAAATGCATCCAAAAAGGATAAGGGAATCTCTGTGAAGGAAGCTGGAAGTTGCACTGCCAGATTCCGTGGGATTATGGAAGGAGTTGCAAGCAACTAACCAGAATAGGACAGCATTTACCCATTTCAAGGGAATTGCAGATAAGAGATCCCCAGTAACGACAGAAGGCAGAGTTTGAAGTGAAGATCCACAGGAGTCAGCATGCATTAAATATATACCAGGCCCTGGAATACATAAAAACAGACTTTAAAACTTTGTCAATTAGGTAAGAACATTGCTGCTCTGCTTACCACTTCAGTCTCCTCATGCTCCAAATTTGGAGGGGTCAGAAACTGAGAACAGTACTGGGGAAAAATGACTATAAATACTATGTGGGGAAGTATGGAAGTAGTCATCATTCATCCCCACCCCTCATCCTCTCCACCCTCAAGTGGCCAGCTTTCAGCAGGTCCAGTTTTTTACTATTATATGGAAGTAGACATTTTAATTATTGACTAAAAGACCTTGTATAACTTAAGAGTAACCAGAAAAGGCATGTTGCTGGTTTGAATTTTCTGTCCCAGTGAATAAAATACATAGCGATAGGGGTTATAAAAATAAAATTACTTTATGAATATGTTCCATCAGTCACGGTTTTTCAATACATCACCTATGTTTATATATATTGTTATTCATTTTTATAAAAGTATTACATGAAATGTTCTACAGCTTGCTTTTTTCTCTTAAAAAATCTGTCTTGGCCATCTTTTCAGTAATGCAGTTTTACCTCATTCTTTGTAGCTGTTGTATATTATTTCATTGTATAACTGAACTGTAATTAATTTAACTATTCCTTTAATATTGGACATTAAAATTATGTACAATTTTTTACTACTACAAACGATCTGTAAAATATAATACTACACACACACATACAAACACAGATATATGCATATCATTGTGCATCTGTGCAGTAGGATAGATTTCTAGAAGTGGAATGGTTAGTTAAAATGCCATGCACATTTTAAAATTTTTATGCTGTTAGCTGCCGTCGAATCGATTGCAACTCATAACAACCCTATGTACAACAGAACAAAACACCGTCTGATCCTGTGCCATCCTCATAATTTTTGCTATGCTTGAGACCATTGTTGCAGCCACTGTGTCAATCCATCTCATTCAAGGTCTTCCTCTTTTTCCTTGACCCTTCACTTTACTAAGCATGATGTCCTTATTCAGGGACTAGTCCCTCCTGATAACATAGCCAAAGTACATGAAGTGAAGTCTCCCAATCCTTGCTCCTAAGGAGCATTTGGGCTGTACCTCTTCCAAGAAACATTTGTTTGTTTTTCTGGCAGTCAATGATATATTCAATATTATTTGCCAAAACCAAAATTTAAATTCGTGAATTCTTCTTCAGTCTTCCTTATGTATTGCCCAGCTTTCGCATGCATTATGAGGCAATCGAAAACAACATGGCTTGAGTCAGGCTCACCTTAGTCCTCAAAGTGACATCCTTGCTTTTAAACACTTTAAAGAGGTGTTTTGCAGCAGATTTGCCCAACGCAATACCACATCTGATTTCCTGGCTGCTGCCTCCGTGGGCGTTGATTGTGGATCCAAGTAAAATGAAATCCTTGACAACTTCAATCTTTTCTCTGATTATCATGATGTTGCTTATTGACCCAGTTGTGAAGATTTTTGTTTTATTTATGTTGAGGTGTAATCCATACTGAGGGCTGTAGTCTTTCATCTTCGTTAGTAAGTGCTTCAAGTCCTCTTAACTTTCAGCAAACAAGCTTGTGTCATCTGCACATTGCAGGTTGTTAATGCATCTTCCCCCAATCCTGATGCCACGTTCTTCTTCATATAGTCCAGCTTCTCAGATTAGTTGCTCAGCTCACAGATTGAATAAGTAAGGTGAAAGGATACAACCCTGATGCACACCTTTCCTGACTTTAAACCCAATATCCCCTTGTTCTGTTTGAATGACTGCCTCTTGACCTAGGTACAGGTTCCTCATGAGCACAATTAAGTGTTCTGGAATTCTCATTCTTCACAATGTTATCCATAATTTGTTACGACACACACAGTTGAATGTCCTTGCATGGTCAATGAAACATAGGTAAACATCTTTCTGGTATTCTCTGCTTTCAGCCAAGATCCATCTGACATCAGCAATGATATCCCTGGTACCTTTATGAAAAGGATTTACCAATCCACATTGTCACGGTTTTAAAATGTGTCTACAAGTTCTTTGATACTTCCTTCAAAAGGTGGAACCTAATTTCCTACCTTTTGATGCAAGCTGTACTTCGGAACTCCCTTTCAACAAATAGAGTAGTTCAGAAGTGAAGATGTGTGACTTCTGATACAATGTTATAAAAGGCATGGTTTTTTTCTCCTCTTTCTCTCAGAACACTGTTTCTGGGGGAAGCCAGCTGCCATGCTATGAGGATGCTCAAGCAACCTTAAGAAGAGATCCATGTGGTGAGGAAACAAGGCCTCCTCCAATAGCCAATGAGCCCTGGTTGCACAGTGGTTAAAGCCCTCAGCTGCTAACCAAAAGGTTGATGGTTTGAACCCACCAGCCCCTCCATGGGAGAAAGATGTGACAGTTGGCTTCTGTAAAATTACAGCATTGGAAGTTCTATGAGGGCAGTTCTACTCTGTCCTTTAGGGTCAATATGATTTGAAATTGACTCAACGGTAATGGGTTTTGTTTGATTTTTGGCCAATAGTCACCCAAGAACTGAGATCTCTGCTAAACAGACAAAATAGTGAGTCATTTTGGAAGTGGATCCACAAGGAGCCATAGGCAATGTCCTGACAACAATCTTATGAGAAAACTGAGCCACAAGAGGCAGAGTTCAGAAACTGTGAGATAATAAATGTGCATTGTTTTAAGATGCTAAATTTTGAGGTGATTTTTTTTTTACATAGCAATAGATAACTAATAAACATATTTTCACCAAGGGTGTAAAGTTACTCTTTTTCTGATACACTGTAGAATGTCAATCCTTCTTATATTATGATTTCATCAATTTAATAAAAAAAGAAGATATCACTAAACCTGATTCTTGCTCATCCTCTCAACCTCTAAATATTTGAGTGCCTAACGTGTGATCTTTGGATCACTTCTTTGAATTCACTTCCTTTGGGATTTCATTCAATTTCTTGTTTTTAACATTTAATTATACACTCATGGATCTCAAATTTATAGCACCAGCCTGACCTCACCTCTTTAACTGCCTACTCAATGTCTTTATTTGAATGTCTAATAAAAAAAAAAAAAAAAAGCCCATTGCCATCGAGTCAATTCCGACTCATATCAACCCTACCTGACAGAGTAGAACTTCCCTATAGGGCTTCCAGCGAGCAGCTGGTGGATTTGAAATGCTGACTTTTTGGTTAGCAGTCATAGCTCTTAAGCACTGCACCACCAGAGCTCCAATAGACATCTCTAAATTATTCTTACTAGACTAAATTTCTGATCTTTCCTTTAAAATGATCCACCTGTTGTTTCTCCCCTTCTCAGTAAATGGAAACTCTTTCTAGTTGCTCAGACCAAAGAACTTGAAATCACTACTGATTTCTCTCATACACTACACTTAATCCATAAGCAAATCATGTTGGCTTTACCTTCACAGGATATCCAGAATCCACTTACTTTTTCCCACTTGCTCTGCTAGTATCATTGTCCAAGCCACCACCATCCTAAATAGTCTGTCTGCTTTCAGCTTTAACTCTTGCTCTCTGCTTCACATAACAAGCAAAGTGAACTTTCAAACAAGTCAAATAAAGCCAATTCTCTGCACCAAACAGTCCAATATCTTCCCAAACTATGCATAGTAAAAACCAAAGTCTTCCAATGGCTTATGGATGCTCTAATTCCATCCCCTGCTATGAGCCACCTTGCTTATTACACTCAGACACACTAGTCTCCTAGTTGTTACTCCAAACTGTCATGTAAGTTTCTACTTTGTAGACTTTTGATGAAGTGATTTTCTCTTTCTTACTAATCTATGACAGTATACTTACATTTTAAAGTGTTTTGCCTATCATACTCTCCTGAGTTATGTATAAAAAAACAAACTGGCCTTGCACAGTCTACTGGGATTTATTTTTTTGCAACTGCATTAAAAATCTGTAACTAATTGACTTGAGAGACAAATCAAGATGTTTTGTATAGACAAAATTAATTTTCCCATGTTTAATTGTTTTTATTCTTAATGGGTTCTGGAAAAAAATGTACAGCTTTTTTTTTAAAAAAGATTGCTGAATATAAAACTCTAATTAATTTAAATTCCTGTGTACTTAAACCTTTTAAATATTATATATTGGGTGTGACCTGTGGAGGGATATGACTTACTGTGATAGAAAAGGTTTCAGTTGTCTCTATTTAGCTTATTAATTACTTTAGCAGACTGGTTTTGTTCCTTTAGTTCCTCTGGAGGATTAAATACCACATAACATATGTTAGATTTTGGCAATCTTATATTTATGGAAGTATAAAAATATTTTGTGCAGTTGTGCATGACATTATTTAATATCTCTCACGAGAGGAAGTGCTAAAATGTTTAAACCAAGTAAAACCAATTTCTATGAATGTGTTCTTATATATGAGAAGCTACTGAATTAAATATTAGGTCTGAAAATTTACTTAAGACTTGAATATAAGAAAAATACCACAATGATGTTGCGTGTAAAGACATATTAGCACAGAAAAACCAAAAATAGAAAACAATCAAAAATGCTTCTTTTGGGAAAGTTAGAGTATATAAGGAAGTGAAATGTATTTACTAAAATCTTAAAAAAGGGTGACCACAAGAAGGATCCAATGGTTAAAGTCTATCACATGAACTGAGTGATAGGAAAAGTGCACTTGAAAGCTGACAAATTGTTTGATCCCAAGACATTGGATGGCAAAAATGCTAAATGAAACTAGTAGTTAGACCCAATTTTTATTTAAAATTCATTTGAGCCAAAAATTTGACCCCTTCCCTTAACATATAGAAAATTTTACAGTTGATTAAGATTATTGTTAGCTTGAGAAACAAATGAGGGAGATAGTGGAGTCAATGGCTACATTTCTATCTTTTTGCCTAAGCACAATACCTGGTAAACAGTGAATGCATAATAAATTTTGGTTGATCAAATTTATAAATGGCATTGTAATTGCCAATGGAGGAGATAAAATCTGATCACAAATAGTGCAAAATCAAATGAGCATATTTTCTATTCATTTCTTATTACTTTAGAAATAAGGAGTGAAATCCTATACTGGACTGTATTATTCTTTAGCAAAGTGTATTTTATGTTAAGAATTGTATTCTGGGGGACTGGCCAGAGGGTGGAGTAGTCAGACGCTTTCTGTGGTCCCTCTTACAAGAAAGACCTGAAAAAAACAAGTGAATTGATTATATATGACAATCTAGGAGCCCTGAACATCAAAGCCAAAGTTAAGGAATTGGACTGAGTGGCAGGCAGACGGAGAGATGGTTTGGAAGCAGCGAGGAGTTGCTGGAACCCACCTGGCAGGAGCTGGCACCCTTCAGGCCAGATAGGCTGGTGTGCACAGTGAGGCACGCAGTGGCACTCAGGAGACGTTTTCCACATCAAGAGAGACCAAGCAGAAGAGAGTCTACTCACGCCTCCGGAACCAGGGAAAAGCGGTGCTCAATTGGCAAAAGAGATGTACAAGCGTCTGACCTACCGGGCAGATCAAAAAGATTTCTCTTTGGGAAAAACCTCTCCTCCATTTACCTGTCCTGTCCCCACTCTGCAAGGGGTCTTGGGTCAACTTCAGCAATTTCTGAGTCTACTGGGCAGAAGTGGGAGCCGTCACACGTCCTGAGCCATTCTCTAGACCTTGGAGAGGGAACAAAATAATAAACAGGAAAAAATAATCTGCCAACTCCCGTAAGCTGGGAACTCAGGGTAGGCACAACTCCTTTGTCTATGCACAGGCATAAGGGTTCCATGGACTTTAAATGCCTTTAACCACAGCATAGAACTGCGTGGGCCTATTACAAGAGTGTAGACCCTCATTGCCTACAGGGTATATACCTGAAGCCTAACTTCAACTGTATCAGCTATATGGTGAAGTGGCGGGTTCGTGACATTTGATACTGCTCTGCACATTAAGCAGGGTCCTCACCTACTCACATCAGGGGCCTGAAGACTGGTGGTTCCACCCACACCACCTAGCCACCCGAGACAGAGGTCCAAGAATAAGTGGTGCCTTCCAGTCCATAAAGGCAACAGCATTGGGTGCTCGTAGTCTGGCTGAAAAACCCACCCACCTACGTTCTGTAGGGAACAGGGACACACTTTCCTCCCAGACACTCGGGGGCAGCCATCAGCCCCCTGCCTTGCTCAGTGCGTGACCCTTTACTATAGTCAGATACCTGTGCCTACTCCAATCACCCCTGCCAATTTTAGGTCTGTAGATGAGAGCCTGCACCACACATTTGGTGACCAACTACCTGGACACCTAAGCTGAATCCATACAAGAAAACTGGGCTCACATGCCTAGTAACAGATCTAACCACCTGGTGACAGGCTGTTAGAGCTTCAAAGGCACCAATAATCAAACTAGCTCACACAAGTAGCCTATATGGGCATATCAAAATAAAACAAAACAAGAAGCTAGGACACAGTAAGGAAACGTAAAATAAATATGATAAATTATTGATGGCTTGGAGACAAGAGTCAATATCAAATCACATAAAGAGGCAGACCATGATGGCTTCAACAACCTCCCAAAACAAAGAATCAAGAAATTTTCCAGAGGAAGAGAATTTTTTCTTGGAATTACCGGAGGTAGAATACAAAAGATAAATACACAGAACTCTTCAAGCTATCAGGAAGGAGATCGGGCATAACACAGAACAAATCCAAGGAAAACATAGACAAAGCAATAGAGGAACTTAAGAGGATTAGAGAAGAGCATAATGCCAAATGTAACAGGCTGCAAGAATCCATAGACAGTAGTCAGAAATCTACAAGATTCACAACAAAATTTCAGAATTAGACAACTCAATAGAAAGTCATAGGAATAGGATTGAGGCAACGGAAGTCAGAATTAGTGACATTGAAGATAAAGCACCTGATAGCAACTTAATTGAGGAAAAATCAGACAAGAAAATTTTTAAAAAATGAAGAAACCATAAGAATTATGTGGGATTCTATCAAGAGGAAAAACCTGTGAGTGATTGAAGTACCAGAACAGGGTGGGATAATAGAAAATACAGAGAGAATTGTTGAAGATTTGTTGGCAGAAAACTTCTCTGATATCATGAAAGATGAGAAGATATCTATCCAACATGCTCATTGAGCCCCACATAAGGTAGATCCCAAAAGAAAGTCACAAAGACATATTATAATCAAACTTGCAAAAACCAAAGATAAAAAGAGAATTTTAAGAGCAGCTAGGGATAAATGAAAAGTGATCTACAAAGGAGAGTCAATAAGACTAAGCTCAGACTACTCAGCAGAAACTATGCAGGCAAGAAGGCAATGGGATGATATATATAAGGCCTTGAAGTAAAAAAAAAATAATTGCCAGCCAAGAATTACATATCCAGCAAAACTGTCTCTCAAACATGATGGAGAAATTAGGGCATTTCCAGATAAACAGAAATTTAGGGAATTTGCAAAAACCAAACCAAAATTACAAGAAATACTAGAGGGAATCCTCTGGTTAGAAAATCAATAACATCAGATAACAACCCAAGACTAGACTACAGGACAGAGCAACCAGATATCAGCCCATATAGGGAAGTCGCAAAAATAAATCAAAGCTAAAACGCTGAAAATAGGGAAACAGAGACGTCAATATGTAAAAGATGACAACCTTAAAACAAAAAAAATGAGACTAAAAAATGTAGTCATACATCTTTCATATGGAGAGGAAGTCAAGGCAATATAAAGAAATAAAAGAGTGGTTTAAACTTAGAAAAATGAAGGTAAATATTAAGGTAACCAATAAGGAAACTAGCAATCCTACACATCAAAATAAAAAAAACAAGAAAAACATAAACACTCAGCAAATACAAAATCAACAACAATGAAAAAGATGAAAAGAAAATACATAAATAAAAATGACTCAGCACAAAAAATTAAGTGGAACAAAGAAACTGTCAACAATACCAAAAAAAGACATTAAAATGAAAGCACTAAACTCATATCTATCAATAATTATGCTGAGTGTAAATGGACTAAACGCACCAATAAAGAAACGGAGAGTGACAGAACTGATAAAAAACCACAGTCTGTCTATAAGCTGCCTGCAAGAGACACACCTTAGACTTAAAGACACAAACTAAAACTCAAAAGATGGAAAAAAATATATATCAAGCAGACATCACTCAGAAAAGAGCAAGAGTGGCAATATTAATCTCTGACAAAATAGACTATCTTTTCCCCTTTTTTCAAAAAAATGTATATTAGATGAAGGTTTACAGAACAAATAGTTTCTCATTAAACAGTCAGTACACATATTGTTTTATGACATTGGTTAACAACCCCACAGCATGTCAACACTCTCCCTTCTTGATTTTGGAGGGCCTTTTTTTTTTGGTGTAAATATACATATCCAAAGTTACACTTTTCAGAAGTTTCTACATGTACATTTCAGTGACTTCGATTACATTCTTCCAGTTGTGCTGCTATTCTCACTATCCTTTTCCAAATTATTCCATCACCATTATCTTCAACTCACTGCCCCCTTGGCTTCCCATCAAACCTTTTGAGTTTCTGTTGTCAGTTTGATCTCACGTAGATAATTCTTTTTTTTTTTTTTTGTACCTTAGATGAACGTTTGCAGAACAGTTTCTCATTAAACAGTTAGTACACATATTGCCCTATGACAATAGTCAACAACCCCATGACATGTCCACACTGTCCCTTCTCGAACTTGTGTTCCCTATCACCAGCTTTCCTGTCATCTCTCGGGGTTTCTCAAGTCTCCTTTAGGCCAGTAAATCTGGTCTTTTTTTTTGTGAGTTAGAATTTTGTTCTACGTCCTTTTCCATCTCTGTCCAGGACCATCTATTGTGATGGTCAGAGCAGTCAGTGTGGTAGCCGGCCACCGTCTAGCTGTACTGGACTCAGTCTGATGGAGGCCGTGGTAGCTGTGGTCCATTAGTCCTTTGGACTAATCTTTTCCTTGTATCCTGTTCTCTTCATTCTCCCTTGCTCCCGAAGGGGTGAGATCAGTGGAGTATCTTAGATGGCTGCTCACAGGCTTTTAAGACCCCAGACACTACTCACCAAGGTAGAATGCAGAACATTATCTTTATAAACTGTGTTATGCCAGTTGAGACCACGGTCCCCAAAGCCCTCCGCCTAGCTGTTCAGTCCCTCAGGGAGTTTGCATGTGTCTATGGAGCTTCCATGACCTTTCCTTGTACAAGTTGTGCTGGCTTTCCCAGTGTTCTGTACCGTTTTACCCCTCACCAAAGTTACGACTTACCTATTGTCTATTTAGTTCCCCCCCACCCATCCCATCAAAGATTGTGTCTTTTTGTGTGTAAAATTTTTCATGAGTTTTTACATTAGAGGTCTCATACAATATTTCTCCTTTTGTGATTGACTTATATACACTCAGCATGATGTCCTCCAGTTTCATCCATGTTATGAAATGTTCACAGATTCATCATTGTTCTTTCTCATTGCATAGTACTCCACTGTGTGTATATACCATAGTTTGTTTATCCATTCATCTGTTGATGGGCATCTACATTGTTTCCATCCTTTTGCTATTGTGAACAATGCTATAATGAACATGTGGGTGCATATGTCTATTCGAGTGACAACTGTTATTTCTCTAAGATATATTCCTAGGAGTGGGATTGCTGGATCGTATGGTATTTCTATTTCTAGCTTTCTAACGAAGTGCCATATCATTTTCCAAAACAGTTGTATCATTTTGCATCCCCAACAGCAGTGCATAAGAGTTCCGATCTTCCCGCAGCCTCTCCAACATTTGTTATTTCCATGTTTCTAATTCATGCCAGTAATGCAGGGGGGAGATGGTATCTCATTGTGGTTTTAATTTGCATTTCTCTAATGGCTAGTGATCGCGAGCATTTCCTTATGTGTCTGTTGGCTGCTTGAATGTCTTCTTTGTTGAAGTGTCTGTTCATTTCCTCTGCCCAATTTTTAATTGAATTATTTGTCTTTTTGTTGTAGAGGTGTTGGATTTTCTTGTAGATTTTAGATATTAGACCTTTGACTTGTAATGTCCAAAATTTTTTCCCAGTCTGTAGGTTCTCTTTTTACTCTTTTGGTGAAGTCTTTTGATGAGCATAAGTGTTTAACTTTTAGACTATCCTAGTTATCTAGCTTATCTTCTGGAGTTTGTGTGTTGTTGGTTATGGTTTGTATCCTGTTAATGCCGTGTATTAGAGCCTCTAGGGTTGATCCTATTTTTTCTTCTATGAACTTTATAGTTTTTGGCTTTATATTAGGTCTTTGATGCATTTTGGTATAGTTTCTGTGTATGGTATGAGGTATGGTTCCTGTTTCATTTTTCAGATGAACATCCTGTTTTGCCCTTACCATTTGTTAAAAAGACTGTCTTTTCCCCATTTGATGGACTTAGGGCCCTTGTTGAATATCAGGTGACCGTAGGTGGATGGATTTACATCTGGATTCTCAATTCTGTTTCATTGGTCAATGTGCCTGTCATTGTACCAGTAACAGGCTGTTCTGACCACTGTAGCTGTATAGTGGGTTCTGAGGTCAGGTAGTGCAACTCCTCCTACTTTATTCTTCTTCTTAAATAGAGTTTTACTTTTCCGGGGCTTCTTCCCTTTCCATATAAAGTTAATGACTAGTTTTTCCATCTCTTTAAAGAATGTTGTTGGTATATGGATCGAGATTGCATTGTATTTGTAAATAGCTTTGGGTATAATTGTCATTTTTACAATCTTGAGTCTACCTATCCATGAGCATGAAATGTTTTTCAATTTATGTAGATCTCTTTGGGTTTCTTGCAGTAGTGTTTTGTAATTTTCTTTGTACAGGTCTTTTACATCCGTGGTTAGATTTATTCCTAAGTATTTTATTTTTTAGGGGCTATTCTAAATGGTATTGTTTTCCTGATTTCCTCTTCATCATTCTCTTTATTGGTGTATAGGAATCCAACCGATTTTTGTATGTTTATCTTGTATCTTGCTACTTTGCTGAATCTTTCTGTTAGTTCCAGTAGTTTTCCAGTGGAGTCTTTAGGGTTTTCTACGTATAGTATCATATCATCCACAAACAGGGACAGTTTAACTTCTTCATTACCAATTTGCATGCCTCTTATTTCTTTTTCTTGCCTTATTGCTCTAGCTAGGAATTCCAGCACAATGTTAAATAGGAGTGGAGATAAAGAGCATCCTTGTCTTGTTCCTGTTCTCAAGGGGAATGTTTTCAGCCTCTCTCCATTAAGAATGATGTTGGCCATTGGTTTTGCATATATGCCCTTTATTATGCTGAGAAATTTCCCTTCTATACCTGTTTTATTGAGAGTTTTTATCAAGAATGGATGTTAGACTTTGTCAAATGCCTTTCCTGTGTCAATTGAGATGATCACGTGATTCTTTTCTTTCCTTCTATTTATGTGGTGGATTAGGTTGATTGATTTTCTAATGTTGAACCATCCTGGAATGAATCCCACTTGGTTGTGGTGTATTTTTTTTTATATGATGCTGTATTCTATTGGCTAGAATTTTGTTAAGAATTTTTGCATCTATATTCATGAGAGATATTGGGATGTAATTTTCTTTTTTTGTGGCATCTGTGCCTGATTTTTGGTATCAGGGTTATGCTGGCTTCATAGATGAATTTGGAAGTATCTTTTTTTTCCTATGTTCTGAATTATTTTGAGTAGTACTGGTATAAGTTCTTCTCTGAATGTTTGGTAGAATTCTCCAGTGAAGCCATCTGGACCATAGCTTTTTTTTGCTGAGAGTTTTTTTTTTTTTTTAATTACCTTTTTAATCTCTTGTTATGGGTCTTGTTCAGATTTTCAACATTCACTTTGTGATAGTTTGGGTAGGTAGTGTGTTTTTAGAAGTTTATCCATTTCTTCTAGGTTTTCAAATCTGTTGGAGTATAGTTTTTTCATATTATTCTGTTATGATCCTTTTTATTTCAGTTGGGTCTGTTGTAATGTCCCCTATTTCATTTCATATTTGGGTTATTTGCATCCTCTCCTGTTTTTCTTTTGTCAGTCTGGCCAGTGGTTTCTTGATTTTGTTGATCCTTTCAAAGAACCAACTTTTGGTTTTGCTGATTCTTTCTATTGTTTTTCTATTCTCTACTTCATTTATTTCTGCTCTGATCTTTATTTTCTTTCTTTTAGTGCCTGTGGGCTTTTTTACTGTTCTCTTTCTATTTGTTCGAGTTGTGTAGTTAATGTTTTGATTTTGCCCTTTCTTCTTTTTTGATGTGTGCATCTATTGCTATAAATTGTCCTCTGAGGACTGTCTTTTCTGTGTCCCAAAGGTTTTGGTATGATGTGTTTTCATTCTCATTTGATTCTAGGAATTTTTTGATTCCATCTCTGATTTCTTCTATTACCCAGTGTTGTGTAAGCAGGGTGTTATTCAGTTTCCATGTAACTGATTTTTTTTCCCTTGCTACTCCTGTTGTTAATTTCTACCTTGAAGCTATTGTGGTCAGGAAGATACTTTGAATTATCTCAATGTTTTGGATATTGTTGAGGATTGCTCTGTGGCCTGTGATGTGGTCTATTCTGGAGAATGTTCCATGTGCATTGGAAAGGGTGGAGCATTGTATATATGTGTATGAGGTCAATTGGCTGATTGTGCCCTTTATGTCTTCTGTATCTTTATTGAGTTTCTTTCTAGATGTTCTTTCCTTTACTGAGAGTGGTGTGTTGAAGTCTCCCACTACTATGTGGAACTGTCAGTTTCTCTTTTCAGTTCTGTTAGAGTTTGTTTCATGTATTTTGGAGCTCTGTCATTGAATGTGTAGATGTTTATTATGCTTATGTCTTCATGATGGATAGTCCCCTTAATCATTATATAGTGTCCTTTTTTTATGGTTGATTTTGTTTTAAATTTTACTTTGTCTGAGAATAGTATTGCCACTCCTATTCTTTCATGGTAGCTGTTTCGTTGATATATTTTTTCCATTTTTGATTTTTAATAAATTTACATGTTTGTTTCTAAGGTATGTCTCTTGTAGACAGCATATTGATGGATCGTGTTTTTTATATATTCTGTCACTCTCCATCTCTTTACGAGTGAATTTAGCCCATTTACATTCAGTGTAATTATTGATAGGTGCTAGTTTATTGCTGTCATTTGGTAGTGCTTTTTTGTGGTGCTGATGCTTTCTTTGTTCCTCTTACTCTCCTGTGCTTAATTCCTTTTGTTTGTGGATTTTTTTCATTTCTTTTATTTTTGTAAGTTTTGTTTTTACTGAGCCTTTATGTTTTTCTTTTTTATTTTGATAAATATGTTTGTTAACTTTCTTTGTGGTTACCTTGAAATTTAACCTTATCTTCCCAGGTTAGAACCAGTCTATTATTACTTGGTATCGTCTTGCCTTCCTCTCCATCAGAAGGTTCTATACCTACACCGTTTATTCCCTCTTTTATTGTTCTGATGTTGTTGTCATTTACAGATTAACCTCTCTGGTTCCCAGTTGTAATTCTTCTGTTTTGGATCATCCTTGAGAAATCGTTTCCTAGGTTGGTGTATGACTGGTACAATCCTGTGTCCTCCATTCATCCTGTCATCTGATGTTGTTTGTTTTCAGAAGAAAAGACTCCCTTTAATAATTCTTGTGAGTTTGGTTTGGTTTTTACACAGGTCCTTAATTTATTTTTATCTGGAAATGTCTTAATTTCACCATCATAGTTGAATGAAAGTTTTTCAGGATATATTGTTCTTGACTGGCAATTTTTTTCTTTCAAGGTTTTATATATGTCATCCCATTGCCTTCTTGCCTGCATGGTTTCTGCCAAATAATCCGAGCTTAACCTTATTGTTTCTCCTCTGTATGTGATTTTTTGTTTTTCTTGAGCTGCTCTCAAGATTCTTTGTCTTTGGTTTTAGCGAGTGTGATTATGGTATGCCTTGGTCACTTTCTTTTGGGGTCTATCCTATATTGGGATCCTTGAGCTTCCTGAATTTTCAACTTTTCATCGTTCATTAAATTGGGGAAGTTTTCTGTCAGCAGTTCTTCAATGATCCTCTCTTTTTTTGTGTGTGTTTTCTCCCCCTGTTTTGGAACTCCAATCACTCGAAAATTTTTGCTCTTGATTGTACCCACATATTTCTCAGGGTTTCTTCATTTTTATTCTTTCTTTTTTCTGTTTTTTTTCTCCAGAGTTGTATCCAAGCGTTTGTCTTCAATTTTGCTGACCCTGTCTTCCATCGTTTCAAACCTGCTCCTCAGGCCTTTTATGACACTGTCCTTTTCTGAAATCTTGTTGTTTATTTTTTGGATTTCTAATTGTTGTTTTTGTATGATTTCTAGTTATGAATTTATTTTAGTATTTTGTTCCTGTATTATTTTCTGAATTCTTCCATTTTTTTGTCTGTATTTTCCATGAACCTGTCTGCCTTTTCCATGATTTTTTTCTATTTTTCCTCATTTTTGTTTGCTTTTTGCTTCAACTCTTGGATAATTCTGAATATTAGAGATTTGAATTCCCTATGAGATAGTTCTAGTGCCTTTTCTTCTACTGGAAAATCATCTGGTGTTTTATTTTGGATGCCTTCTGGAACATCCAGTCCTGTTTTTGTATATGTTTTGATATTGTCTTCTGTCTTCCAGACATTCAGTAGTTATTTTCCTCGTTTATTGATTGCAGTTTTGTGTCTTTTGACCTTTTTTTGTTTGTTTTATTTGGTTATGTCTGAGCAGGCGGACTATGCATTCTTTGTTGTATGCTTATCTGTGGGCATGATACTTTTCACCTCCTTTTCCAATAGCAGGATCATTCACTCTGGTATGGTACAGCAGATCAGGTCCAGCTGAAGGGGAGTTGCTGGGATGGGTTGTTTGTGGCATGTACTATGGCCTACAGGGCAGGCCAGGAATCAGTGCAGGGCAGGTTCCAGTAGGTCATGCCTGTGATTCTTGGGGGTGTGATGTTCAGCACACAGTGCAGGTATGCAGGAAGTAGGGGTGAGGTTGTAATGTGTGGAGCTAAGATGGTTATGGGAAAGAGGAGAGGGAGGAGAGAGGAACAGGAGCCAAAAAAATACACACAAACCAAAATGGGTGCTAAGAGAGCTTGCTGTTGGAGTATAGAGATGAGAGATTGAGACATGGAGAAAAACAAAAAGGTAAAAAAAAGAAAAATGGTATAAGAAAAAAATAAGTAAATAAAAATTAGAGGTAAAAAAGAGGAAAAAGAAAAGAAAGGTCACCAGTGATCCCACTGGTGCAGCTGCTAGGACTGGGAACTTGTTCCCAGGCTGTGAAGTACAGTCTGGCTGGAAGGGGTAGAGGTATCACACAGTGCCAGGTATTCAGGAGACAGGAAGAGAAGGTAAGTATAGGGAGACGAGAAACTGCAAATGAAGAAATACCAAAAGGGAAAAAGAGAAAGAAGAAAACAAAATAAAGATAGAAAAAAACAAAAAAAGATAAAAGAAATGCTTCCAGGGATGTCACTGTCCATCTGCACAGAGTAAGGTAGTAGCCCCCAAGCCACGCAGTGCTGTCTGGCTAGAAGGGCTCCCAAGCCAAGAAAAGAAAAGGAAAACAAACAAACATATCAAAACAGAACAAATCAGAGCAAAACAAAGCCCTGGGAGTCCCATCAGTGTGGCAGCACCTGCCAGGAAGCAGTTTAACAGTTGAAAGGTGTTTCACAGCCTTCCAGGAAGAAGCAAAGATGGCACCCAGAGCCAGGTATTTGACAGACAGGAAGGGGTGGTGGTGAGAGGTAAGGAAGAAATCTAAAGAAGTGGAAAAAAGCAACACCAGCAGCCAACAAAAGGCCCTCAGGGAGCTGGCCAGTGTGTGTGGGTGGAATCCAAGCTACACCGGGGTGAAGCCAGTACTTCCCAGCCAAGAGACTGTGGCCGCAGGAAGCAGGGTAGGCCGAGTGAGGGTGAAGAAGGACGGGGGATGGAAAAGTGTGTACTGGTGGTTACCGGTTGTTCTGTCTCCGTGAAGCTGCTTTCTCACACCCTCTGTTTGCTGATCTCCGATAGGAGAGTCCAAGATGGCAGTGGTAACTGATAGGGGACCTATCACTCCTCGCTTACTGTTCTTTATCAGTTTCTTATTCCATTTGATGCTTGGCTAATTCTTTATCCCTTAATTTGATGCTTAGGGTTTCAGGATTGACGTGTGTCTCTGTTTGACTTAGTTTTTCAGATCTTTGCTGTGGAGGGACGGTGTGGTGCTTCTGTCTATAGTGTCATGTTGCCTGAAAGTCTCATTTGATTTCTTGACTGCTGCTTTCATGGATGTTGGCTGTTGATCCAAGTAGAATGAACTCCTTGAAACTTAAATTAATTCTCCATTTATCATGATGTTATTTATGGGTCTAGTTGTGAGGGTTTTTATTTCATTAACATTCAGGTATAATCCATACTAAAGGCTATAGTCTGACCTTCATCATTAAGTGCTTTGGGTTATTTTCATTTTCAGCAAACAAGTTTGGGTCCCCTGCATATCACAGATTATTGAGTTTTTCTCTAATCCAGAGGCCACATTCTATTTATATAGTCAAGCTTCATGGATTATTTGCTCAATTTACATATTGAATAAGTAAGCTGAAACAATACATTCCTGCCTCAACTTTTTCCAATTTCAAACCGTACAGTATCCCATTGTTTGAATAGCTACCTCTTGATCCATGTACAGGTTCTACAAGAGCACAATTAAGTGTTCTGATATTCCCATTCTATGTAATCTTATCCATAATTTTTTTGGATACATACAGTCGAATGCTTTTGCATAGCTGATAAAACACAGATAAAGATATATTTGGTAGTCTGTGCTTTCAGTCAAGATCTATCTGACAACAGCAATGATATACCTCGTTCCACATCCTCTTCTAAATCTTGCTTAAACATCTGTTAATTTACTGTCTGTGTATAGATGCAGTGTTTTTTTTATCTTAAGCAAATTTTTGCTAGCATGTGATATTAATGTATTGTTTGAGAATTTCTGCATTCTGTTTGATCATCTTTCTTTGGAATAGGCACAAAAATGGATTCTTCAAAATTTCTTGGCAGAGATGAATAAACTCTTTCAGTTTGATAAAGCATCTCAATTAATATTCCACCAATTCCTGGAAACTTTATTTTTTTTCCTTTGGTGCCTATTTCTTCATAGTAAATTGAACTTCTTCCTTCAGTACTAGCAGTTCTTTGTTATATGCTACCTCCTGAAATTGTTTACATGAACCAGTTCTTTTTGGTACAGTGACTCTGTCTATTCATTCCAATTTCCTTTTTTTTTTCCAATCAATTGAATTTTCTCTTCGGTTCCTTTAGCTTGAGAAATGCCAATCATATTCTTCCCTTGTAGTTGTCTTACTACAGGTGTTTGCACATTGTAGCATAATACTTTACATTGTCTTATCGCGACACCCTTCAAAATCTTATGTTCAGCTCTTTTACTTCTTAATTTCTTCTGTTCGTTTTGGCTACTCTGCACTTAACAGCAAGTTTCCAAGTTTATTCTTGCATCAATTTTGGTATTTTCCTTCTTTCTTGTCTAACAATTTTTCACTTTCTGTTTGTATGATGCCCTTGATATCTTCCCATAACTCTTCTGCTCTTCATCCCTTAGTGTTCAGTGCATCAGATCTGTTCTTAAGAGGGTCTCTAAATTCAAGTGGGATGAATTCAATGTTGTACTTTGTCTCACTTGAATTTGCTTTGATTTTATTCAGCTTCAACTTGAACATGTACATGACCAATTAATGATCTTTTCCACAGTCGGCCCCTGGCTTTGTCTTGACAGATGATATGGAGCTTCTCCATCATCTCTTTCAACAGATATGTTCAATTTCATTCTTGTGTTATCCATCTGCTAAGGTACATGTGTATAGTCATCAATTGTAGTGTGGGAAAAAAAGGTATTTCTGATGAATAAGTCATGGGTCTTGCAGAATTTTATTGTGTGATCTCCATCATTGTTTCTATCACCAAGGTTGTATTTTCCAACTGCTGATCCTTCTTCATGGTTTCCAACTTCCACATTCCAATCACCAGTAACTATTAATGCATATCAATTGCATATTTAATCAATTTCAGATATCAGTAAATTGTAAAAGTCTTCAATTTCTTCATCTTTGGCGTTTGTGGTTGGTGTGTAAATATGAATAGTATCATATTAAGTGGTCTTCCTTGTAGATGTATGGATATCACCCTATCACTGACAGTATTATACTTAAGGATTTATTTCAAAATGTTATTTTTAATGATGAATGCAATGCTATTCCTCTTCAATTTGTTGTTCTTGGCATAGTAGGCCATATGACTGTGTGCTTCAAAATGATTGCTATCAGTCCATTTCAGCTCACTAACAGCTATTATATCTATCTTAAAGCATTCCATTTCATATTTGAAGACTTCCAATTTTCCTTAATTCATACTTTGTACGGTCCATGATCCAAAAACCATCTTATCTATGTGCAAATGTTTTAGTCTTATCAGCAATGTGTAAACAGCATAAAACGCCCATTACAACACTGGGTATTAAAATTTTTTATAATATTTTCAGATCTTAGAGAGGAAAATTGTTTCATGATTTTGTTACAATTCACATTTTTATCATTACTAAGAGGTTTAAATATTGTTTTCTGTTTTTTTGATTATTTGCTTGTCTTTTGCTTTTTCCCTAGTCATTTCTTTTTGTACATTTTTCTATTGGGGTGATCAACTTCACATTAATTTGTAAGAGCTATGAGCTATGTGTTTACTAAAGCTATTATGCCTTTGTTATATATGCCACAGATGTTAGACCCAGATTTTGACTTTCTTTTTATATTTAAACAAGTACTGACTATTTACCTTTTATGTATCAGATCTGTGGATCCCTTCCTTTATTGTGACTTTGCCATTGAATTTAGAATGACCTACCCTAGCTAGGATTATGTAAAGAAACACTCGTGTGTGTGTATTTCAAGTAATTTTATCATTTCATTTGTTACATATGTATAGTATCATGTAAAAATCTGATTTTCCCCCACATGGTTGCCAAATTTACTAAACATCACTTATTCAATAATCTGTGGTTTACACTGTGATTTCAAGTCATGTGATTAATGTTAAAACAAGAGGCTAGTAAGGCCAATGTCATCTTATGGTTATTTCTCATAGGTTAGTTAACTTCATACTAAGATCTCTGTCCCACTCATAATAAGAAAGTAGTGTCATCTTTCCAAGGATAGAGTAGGTTATTTTTAATTTTTAAGACATATTTTCCATATTTTTATTACTACAAGAAGCACATTAAGATATGTCATCCTGTGCAATTTGGAAGAAGGCATTCATCAAACTATCAATTCACTTCAAAGACTTTTGTTGAAAACACTGAATTACGTCAATTTTTCTACAAACAAGTTATTGGAGTAGTAAATAGTTTAGTGTTCTATTTCCAGGGAAAGGATCTTTTGGTTAGTAACAATTCTGAAATACATGATACCAATAAATAACTCCATGAGACAGCAGTTATTTTGAAGTTGTTCAGTTTGATATAGTTCCCATCTTCCCACTTCTCCAAATTAGAAGCTTTTAATTCATATCTTTTTTTATTCCAGTGTTATTTTATTAGGCTATTCTGGTTAGGTCAGTTATTGGGACTTGAAGTCAATTGGATGAAACAATACCAGTGGTTTAAAAAAATTACAGCATTTTGATTTGTATTTCAATTTTCAAAAGTTTTGCTATGTATCACAAAATTAGTATATGATTTTGTATATAATACTAATGTTAGAATGTTATTGATACTAGCAAATGGGACATAACGAGATTGAAAATGATCAGTTTCATGACTTAACAGTCTTTTGAAATTCGATTTTTTTTTTAATTAGTATAGTTTGGAATTAAGAACTAGATGGCAAGAATTTACATGGTCTGTCCCTGCATACTCCATTTATCCAAATACCAAGGCCACTGAGTACCTTAATTTCATAAAAAGTGTTATCTAGCTTTCCAGTTTCAAGATCTAGTTGAAAAGAATAATAAATTTGGAAATCCCCATGTGTTCCATTGTGAAATAATTGTCTTTCTTTAATTATTGATAATCCAATAGATAAAAAAAAATTCAAGCAAATCTCAGTAGCTGAAAGAGATTGATTTTGAGTTTGAGAACAGGGCTTTTAATGAAGTTCAGTCTTAATTAAGCAGGCTATGATTCCAGATGTTAGCCTGTGGTACAGGATGGAATTCGTTGCAGAAACTCAAGCTGTGGTGGCTGATAGCTTATTTCACCCACTAAGAGGTCAGACACCAAAGAGAGGACTGAGAACAAAAATAAGAAACATAAGTTCTTCATAAGAACTCTTAATGAAAGATGTGAAAATTTCCCCAACTCTCATACTGATCTTCTCTGGCTTCAAAGGATTTATAGTAAAGAGCTTTAAGGCAAATGTAGGCCTTTAATGGAATTGCAGGGAATTGCAGTTCAGAGTTTTTCCTAGATGAAATGTTTCTTTTACTTATTTCACAAATATATCATCTCTATGTTTAATGGAATTTCTTTAGGGATAACAAAAGTATAGTTCTTTTATCATCATTTTTCAAATGACAAAATTTATGCTAATATATATGCCATAGCCTAATTTATGACTCGCTTATTCACAGAAGACCGTGGATCCAAGGCTTCTCTGTGTCAAGACTGACAATGTAACTTGAGGGCCAAGATGCATTTTCAGTAGCCATGAAAAACAGTATAGAACATGTGTATGCATAAGTGATGTAGTCAGTGTTACAGAAGTTCCGAAAAGTAGTTGTATTAAAGTGGCCTGGAATGGTAAGGGAAGATTGTATAAAGGAACTGGGATTAAGTATGGACTTTAAGATAGGATATAGGAGGAGAAACATGAATGAATGGTGAAAAGGGAAAATAGTGTGGGATGAATAGATTGGGCCACATTTTGGAAGATCTTATATGCCAAGCAGAAGATTGTAATATAGCTTTTTTTTTTTACTTAACCTAGTGACTGACATATAAAAGTAAAAAGTTTAGATGCGTTATCACGATTATATACACAAAAAACTTCTCTATGATGTTGAAAATATTATTAACCCCATTTTGCAGAAAATACAACTGAGGCTCAATATCATCCAGATACTAAGTAGCAGAATTTGAATTTGAACACAGGTCCAGTCAAATTCCAAATGATATACACTTAAACACTACAATAAGGCATCAAGGAGGTTTAGAGACATTGGGAATATTCAGTGAAAATCAATTTCTTACCTAGATGGGATGAAATAATAAAAGGTAGGGATAAAATCATTGAGGCTGTTAGAATAAGTCTAAGCCCTGAAGGTTTCTCCTACACTATATTCTAAAAATATTATAGTTTTCATTATATATATATACAGATTTAAGTCTGAATCCATTTTGAGTTAATTTTTGTATAAGGTGTGAAGTTTAGGTTGAGCTTCATATTTTCCCCTTATGGATGTCCAATTGTTACAGCATTATTTTTTTAATAATATTTTATTTTATTTTGGTGAAAGTTTATACAGCAAATTAGGTTCCCATCTGACAATTTCTACACAGATCATTCAATGATATTAGTTACATTTTTCACAGTGTGTCAACTTTCTCTTTAATTGCATTCTCGTTGATCCATTTCCAGTACAGGCAGTCCCTGGATTACAAACAAGATCCTTTCCTAAGTTTGTCTTTAAATCGAACTTGTATGTGTCAGAACAGTTAGGTACATTTCTTATTTAACATCAGTTACTCAGATATTCATCTTACTATACAGTATATAGGGTAACTTTCTATGTATAAAAACATTAAAGAAACACTTCCAGATACACTAAAACATCTTTAACATAATAATACAGTATTAATTTAGATGTAAATTGCAAAGTAATGCCTGTTTATTATTATGAACCATTGTAAGTACCTCAAATTTTTAATATAATAGGCTTTACGGGGGTTGGTTCGTAACTATAGGTTGTACACAAGTCAACGTTTGTAACCCGAGAACTGCCTGTACTCTAGTTTCCCTGCCCATTTATCTTCTTGTCTCTGCTTTAGAGTAATCGTTGACCTTTTGATCTCATACAGATGGTTTTTCAAAGGAGTATCATACTCACAGGTAATATCCTTTATTTTGTGAGCCAATCTGTTATTTTGGGCACAGATTATAAATTAGTGAGGACAATGAATGTTGTTGTAGTTTAAAAGCTGCCTTCTACTTCCAGTTTCCACCAGCCTCTCCTGGTCAAAAGAAGAAATGAGTTTAACATGGAGCAAGTCTGTTGGGCTTTCCTCCATCACCTGTCCTTTGCCTCTTCTAGATTAGTCATGAGATGCCAGCAACATCCTGAGAGTCAGGCAGCTAGTGTATTTGCGCTGCTGTTATAAATGCAATAAAACTAAATGTGGAGTGGTATCATCAAAGTGGTCTATCACTGATACATAAATAGTATTACTATAGAGAAGTAAAAAGAATAGATAATTCAAAATGCCATTTCAGTGTGGTAAGGTAAGTGGAATAGTTATTTATATGTTCACAAAGAGACATTTGAAGCAGGGATTCTCAGTAAACTGAAATTAAACATTAGAAAATGACAACTTTTACTGAATGTGTGTGAGTATATGCAGATGCGAGTATATATAGATGTGTAAGTGTGTGTCTGTGTGTGTGCAAAGATGATCAGGTTGAAGGGTGAGAGAGAAGAGAAGGGCAGAAGTTGGGTGTTGGAGGATAAAAGAAATAAATACTGATCCATCCCCTAAGGAATATCAAAATTAGTTGGGAGATTATTAACAGATGACCATTTTAAAAATACTTATTTAATATTCATTAGTGAGAGAAAATTGACAAATTGTAGCCTGAGTTCATAAGAACTAAAAATAATAAAACGACAAATGTTGCAAACACTAGAATTCCTTTTCCCTGCTCCCAAAATAAACTATAATGTACTGTTACAAACATGCCAACTCCACCAAAAGTTAAGGAGTTAAACTTTGGGTTTTGCACAAGGTTTTTAATTAATGCACTATCTCCCAGATCTTGTGGTATGCAGAATAATGGCCCCTGGAAGATGTTCCTGTCCTAATTCTTTTTATTTTAATGTACGTTAAATGAAGGTTTACAGAACAAATAGTTTCTCATCTAACAGGTAGTACACACATTGTTTTATAACAATGGTTAACAACCCTACGACATGACAACACTGTCCCTTATCAATCTAGGGTTCCCTATTCTTAGCTTTCCTGTCCCCTCCTGCCTTCTAGTCCGGCTGAACAGTGAACCTAGGGAGTGACTTCATTACTGAGCTAAAAGGGTGCCCTGGGGCCATACTCTCGGGGTTTCTCCAGTCTGTCAGGACAGTAAGTCTGGTCTTTTTTTGTGAGTTAGAATTTTGTTCTACATTTTTCTGCAGCTCTGTCCATGACCCTCTGTTGTGATCCTGGTCAGAGCAGTCATTGGTGGTAGCCAGGCACCATCTAGTTGTACTGGACTCAGTCTAGTGGAGGCCGGTAGTTGTGGTCCATTAGTTCTTTGGACTAACCTTTTCCTTGTATCTTGTCTTCTTCATTCGCCCTTGCTCCCAAAGGAGTGAGAAGAGTGGATTATCTTAGATGGCTGCTTACAGGCTTTTAAGACCCCAGAACCTACTCACCAAGGAAGAATGTAGAATATATTTTTTTTTTTATTGAACTTTAGGTTTAAAGAACAAATATTTTCTCATTAAACAGTCAATACACATATTGTTTTATGAAATTAGTTAACAACCCCACGACATGTCAACTTGCTCCCTTCTTGGCCTTGGAGGACCTTTTTTTTTTTTTTTGAAAATATGCATAGCCAAAGATAAACCATTTGAAAAATTTTTACATATACAATTCAGTGACGTCGATTACATTCTTCCAGTTGTGCTGCTATTCTCGCTTTAGATGAAGGTTTACAGAACAAAATAGTTTCTCTTTAAACAGTTAGTACCACTATTGCCCTATGACAATGATTAAGAAACCAACTACATGTCAGCCCTGTCTTTACTCAAGCTTGGGTTCCATATCACCAGCTTTCATGTCCCCTTTGGACTTCTAGTCCTTGTCCCTGGACTGCTGTGCCTCATTAGTCCCATTTTGTTTTATGGGGCTGTCCAATCCCTGGCTGAGCAGTGAACCTCGGGAGTAACTTCACCACTGAGCTAAAAGGGTGTCCCGGGGTCATACTCTCGGGGTTTCTGCAGTCTCCATTAAGCCAGTAAATCTAGTCTTTTTTTGTGAGTTAGAATTTTGTTCTACATCCTTCTCCAGCTCTGTCCAGAACCCTCTGTTGTGATCCCGGTCAGAGCAGTGGGTGGTGGTAGCCGGGCACCATCTAGCTGTACTGGACTCAGTCTGGTGGAGGCCCTAGTAGCTGTGGTCCATTAGTCCTTTGGACTAATCTTTTCCTTGTATCTTGTTTTTTTCATTCACCCTTGCTCCCAAAGGGGTGAGAAGAGTGGAGTATATTAGATGGCTGCTCACAGGCTTTTAAGACCCCAGACATTACTCACCAAGGTAGAATGTAGAACATTGCGTTTATAAACTGTGTTATGCCAGTTGAGCTGGGTGTTCCCTGAGATCACGGGCCCCACAACCTTCTGCCCAGCAATTCAGTCCCTCAAGCAGTTTGGATGTGTCCATGGGGCTTCCATGGCCTTTCCTTGTACAAGTTGTTCTGGTTTCCCCAGTACTGTGATCTGTCTTACCCTTCACAAAAGTTACCAAATACCTATTGTCTATTTAGCTTCCCCCAACTCCTCCCATCCCTTGTAACAAACAAAGATTGTTACCTTTTGTGTGTAAACTTTTTCATGAGTTTTTGTACTAGCGGTCTCATACAGTATTTGTCCTTTTGTGTTTGACTTATTTCACTCAGCATAATGACCTCCAGTTTCATCCACGTTATGAGATGCTTCACAGATTCATCATTGTTCTTTATTTTTCCATAATACTCCATTGTGCATATGTCCCATAGTTCGTTTATCCATTCTTCTGTTGATGGACTTCTAGATTGTTTCCATTTTTGCTATTGTGAACAACGCTACAATTAATATGGGTGTGCATATGTCTATTCATCTGACGGCTCTTATTTCTCTAGGATATATTCCTAGGAGTGGGATTGCTGGGTGGAATGGTACGTCTATTTCTAGCTTTCTGAAGAAGCGCCATATCATTTTCCAAAAAGGTTGTATCATTTTGCATTCCCACCAGCTGTGCATAAGAGTTCCGATCTTCCCGCAGCCTCTCCAACATTTGTTATTTCCAGTTTTTTTGGTTGGTGCCAGTAATGTCTGGGTGAGATGGTATCTCATTGTGGTTTTAATTTGCATTTATCTAATGGCTAGTGATCATGAGCATATTCTCATGTCTGTTGGCTGCTTGAACGTCTTTGATGAATTGTCTGGGCATTTCCTTTGCCCATTTTTTAATAGGATTGTTTGTCTTTTTGTTATAGAGATGTTGGATTTTCTTGTAGATTTTAGAGATTAGACCTTTGTCTGACTTATACTGTCCAAAACTTTTTTCCCAGTCTGTAGGTTCTCATTTTACTCCTTTTGAGAATCCTTTTGATGAGGATAAGTGTTTAATTTTTAGAAGATCCCAGATATCTAGCTTATCTTCTGGAGTTTGTGTGCTGTTGGTTATGGTTTGTATCCTGTTAATGCCGTGTATTAGGGCCTCTAGCTTTGATCCTATTTTTCTTCTATGAACTTTATAGTTTTTGGCATTATATTTATGTCTTTGATCCATTTTGAATTAGTTTTTGTATATGGTGTGAGGTATGAGTCCTGTTTCCTTTTTTTGCAGATAGATATCCAGTTTTGCCAGCACCATTTGTTAAAAAGACTGTCTTTTCTCCATTTGATGGACTTTGGGACCTTGTCGAAGATCAGGTGAATGTAGGCAGATAGATTACACTTAGGTTCTCAATTCTGTTCCATTGGTCAATGTACATGTCATTGTACCAGTATCAGGCTGTTTTGACTACTGTAGCTATATAGTAGGTTCTGAGGTCAGGTAGTGGAAGTCCTCCTACTTCATTATTCTTCTTCAATAGTGCTTTACATATTCGGGGCTTCTTCCTTTTCCATATAAAGTTAATGATTAGTTTTTCCAACTCTTTAAAGAATGTTGTTGGTATTTGGAAAGGGATTCTATTGTATTTGTAAATTGCTTGGGTAGAATTGTCTTTTTCCCAATGTTGATTCTACCTATCCATCAGCATGATATGTTTTTCTATTTACGTAGATCCCTTTGGGTTTCTTGCAGTAGTGTTTTGTAGTTTTCTTTGTATAGGTCTTTTACAGCCCTGGTTAGATTTATTCCTAAGTGTTTTATTTTTTTAGGGGCTATTATAACTGGTATTGTTTTCCTGATTTCTTTTTTATCATTCTGTTTATTGGTGTTTAGGAATCCAACCGATTTTTGTATGTTTATCTTGTATCCTGCTGCTCTGCTGAATTTTTTCTATTAGTTCCAGCAGTTTTCTCATGGAGTCTTTAGGGTTTTCTATGTATAGTATCATATCATCCACAAACAGGGACAGCTTAAATTCTTCATTACCAATTTGGATGCCCTTTATTGATTTTCTTGCTTACTGCTGTAGCTAGGACTTCCAGCACAGTGTTAAATTGGAGTGGAAATAAAGGGAATTCTTGTCTTGTTCTTGTTGTCAAGGGAACTGTTTTCAGCCTATCTCCATTAAGAATGATGTTGGCCATTAGTTTTGCATAGATGCCCTTTAATATGTTGAGAAATTTCCCTTCTATACCTATTTTATTGAGAGTTTTTTTTTTTTTTTTAATCAAGAATGGGTGTTGGACTTCGTCCAATGCCTTTTCTGCATCAGTTGAGATGATTATGTGATTATTTTCTTTCCTTTTATTTATGTGGTGGATTACGTTGATTGATTTTCTAATGTTGAACCATCCTTGCATACCTGGTATGAATCCTACTTGGTTGTCGTGTATTATTATTTTTTTGATCTAATAGTAAATTTTATTGGCTAGAATTTTGTTGAGAATTTTTACATTTATATTCATGAGAGATACTGGGCTGTAATTTTCATTTTTTGTGGTGTCTTTAACTGGTTTTCTATCAGGTTTATGCTGTCTAAATAGAATGAATTTGGAAGTGATGCTTCCTTTTCTATGTTCTGAAACAGTTTGATTAGCACTGGTACAAGCTCTTCTCTGAATGTTTTGTAGAATTCTCCAGTGAAGCCATCAGGCCAGGGCTTTTTTGTTGGGTATTTTTTTATTACCTTTACAATCTCTTCTCTTCTTATGGGTCTGTACAGATTTTCAAAATCACTTTGTGTTAGTTTGGGTAGATAATGTGTTTCTTAAAATTCGTCCATTTCATTTAAGTTTTCAAATGTTAAAGTATAGTTTTTCATAATAATCTGCTATAATCCTTTTTATTTCAGTTGGTTCTGTTGTAATGTCCCCCATTACATTTCTTTTTTATGTTATTTGGGTCCTCTTCTGATTTTCTTTTCTTGGTCTGGCCAGTGGTATGTCGATTTCTTTGATCATTTCTAAGAACCAACTTTTGGCTTTGCTGATTCTTTCTATTGTTTTTCTATTCTCCATTTTATTTATTTATACTCTTATCTTTATTATATCCTTCCTTCTAGTGGCTGTGGGATTTTTTTGCTGCTCTCTTTCTATTTGTTTGAGTTGTGTAGTTAATGCTTTGATTTTTGTCCCTTTATTTTTTTTTTGATATGTGCATCTATTGCTATAAATAGTCCTCTGAAAATTTCTTGGAATGATCAGAGTCAGAATTCAAAAGACTAATATACAGAACTCTTCTAGAATTTAGAAAGGAAACTCTAAAAAAAGTAGAAATTGCAAAAGAACATACAGACAAAGTAATAGTGGAACTTAAAAAAATTATTCAAGAACATAATGACAAATTTAATAGGCTGCAAGGATCCATAGAGAGACAGCAATCAGAAATCCAGAAGATTAACAATAAAATTTCAGAATTACAGAATTCAATAGAAAGTCATAGGAGCAGAATTGAGGCAATGGAAGTCAAAATTAGTGAGATTGAAATAAAGCACTTGACACCAACTTATTTGAGGAAAAATTAGATAAAAGAACTAAAAATAATAAAGAAAATTCAAGAGAAATAACCTATTATTGATTGGAGTACCAGAACAAGGGGGATAACAGAAAACACAGAGAAAATTGTTGAAGATTTGTTGACAGAAAACTTCCCTGATATAATGAAAGATGAGAAGATATCCATCTAAGATTCTCATCGAACCCCACTAAGGTAAATCCCAAAAGAAAGTCACTAAGACATATTATAATCAAACGCACAAAAACCGAAGTAAAGAGAGAATTTTAAGAGTGGCTAGGGATAAAAGAAAAGTCATCTATAAAGGAGAGTCAATTACAATAAGCTTGGACTACTCAGCAGAAACCATGAAGGCAAGAGGGCAATGGGATGACATAGATAAAGACTTGAAGGAAAACAGCTTCCAGCCAGTTATTAGATATCCAGCAAAACTATCTCTCAAATATGATGGTGAAATTAGGGCATTTCAAGACAAACAGAAGTTCAGGGAATTTGCAAAATCCAAACCAAAGTTACAAGATACACTACATGCAGTCCTACGGTTAGATAATCAATAACATCAGATAACGTGAGACTAGAACACAAGACAGAGCAACCAGATATTCACTCAGATAGGGAAGTTGAAAATACATCAAAGGTAAAACATTGAAAAGAGAGAAACAGATATCAATATGTAAAAAAGGACGAGAATAAAACTAAAAAGAGGGACTTAAAAAAGGTAGACACAGATTTTTCATATGGAGGGGAAGTCAAGGCGATATAAAGAAATAAAAGACTGGTATAAACTAAGAAAAATAGGGTTAAACATTAAGGTAACCACAAAGGAATTTAACAATCCTACAAATCAAAATAAAAAATTGAAAAATATTGAGACTTAGCAAACACAAAATCAACAACAATGGAAAAGATGAAAAAAATACATAAAGAAAAACTACTCAGCATAGAAAATTAAGGGGAACAAAGAAACTGTGAACAAGACACAAAAAGGGACATCAGGACAGCAGCACTAAACTCATACCTATCAATAATTATGCTGAATGTAAACGGACTTAATGTATCAATAAAGAGACAGAGAGTAGCAGATTGGATAAAAAAGCACGATCCATCTATATGCTGCATACAAGAGACGCAACTTAAAGACACAAATAGGCTACAACTCAAAAGATGGAAAAAAATATATCAAGCAAATAACACTCAAAAGTGAGCAGGAGTGGCAATATTAATCTCTGACAAAATAGATTTTAAGTAAAATCCACCACAAAGGATAAGGAAGGGCACTATATAATGATTAAAGTGTCAATACACCAGGAGGACATAACTACAATAAATATTTATGTACCCAGCGATAGCACTCCAAAATACATAAAACAAACTCTAACAGCACTGAAAAGAGAGATAGACAGATCCACAATAGTAGTAGGAGTCTTCAACAAGCCACTTTTGGTGAAGGACAGAATATCCACAAAGAAGCTCAACAAAGACACAGAACAGCTAAATGCTATAATCAACCAACTTGATCTCATAGACATATACCAAACACTGCCCCCAACAGCAGCCAAGTATACTTACTTTTCCAACACACAAGGAACATTCTCCAGAATAAACCACATATTAAGCCATAAAGCAAGCCTTAACAAAATCCAAAACATCAAAATATCACAAAGCCATAAAAGTAGCAATCAACAACACAAAAAACAGGGAAAAATAATCAAACACATGGAAACTGAACAACACCTTGCTCAAAAGCTACTTGGTTATAAAAGAAATTAAGGATGGAATAAATAAATTCATAGAATCAAACAAGAATGAAAAAACATCCTACCAGAACCTTTGGAACACAGCAAAAGCAGTGCTCAGGGGTCAGTTTATAGCAATAAATGCACACATCCAAAAGGAAGAAAGGGCCATAATCAAAACATTAACCCTACACCTGGAACAAGTAGAAAGAGAGCAGCAAAAGAAGCCCTCAGGAGACAGAAGGAAGGAAATAATAAGAATTAGAGCAGAATTAAATGAAATAGAGAATAGAAAAAACAATTGAAAGAGTTAACAAGTTCAAAAGATGGTTCTTTGAAAAGATCAACAAAATTGATAAACCACTGGCCAAAATGACAAAAGAAAAGCAAGAGAGGAAGCTGATAACCCATATAAGAAATGAGATGGGTGATATCACAACAAACCCAACTGAAATTAAAAGAATCATAACAGATTGCTATGAAAAACTGCACTCTAACAAATTTGAAAACCTAGAGGAAATGGACAAATTTCTAGAAAGTCACTACCTACCTAAATTAACACAAACAGAGGTAGAACAACTAAATAAACCCATAACAAAAGAAGATATTGAAAAGGTTACTTTAAAAAAACAACAACAACAAAAAAAAAGCCCTGGCCCCGATGGCTTTACTGGAGAATTCTAGCAAATTTTCAGAGAAGAGATAATACCACTTCTGCTAAAGGTGTTTCAGAGCATAGAAATTGATGGAATACTCCCAAACTCATTCAATGCAGGCAAAAAATACCAAAACCAGGTAAAGACACTGCAAAAAAAGGAAATCACAGACCAATATCCCTCATGGACATTGACGCAAAAATCCTCAACAAAATTCTAGCCAATACAATTCAGCAACATATCAAAAAAATAATTCACCATGACTAAGTGAGTTTTATACTAGGTATGCAGGGATGGTTCAGCATAGGAAAACAATCAATATAATCCATCACATAAATAAAACAAAAGACAGGAACTACCTGATCTTATAAATCGATGCAGAAAAGGCATTTGACAAAGTCCAACACCCATTCATGATAAAATCTCTCAACAAAATAGGAATAGAAGGGAAATTCCTCAATATAATTAAGGGTGTTTATACAGAGCCAACAGCCAATATAATCTTAAATAGATAGACTTTGAAAGCGTTCCCCTTAAGAATGGGAACCAGACAGGGATGCCCTTTATGACCACTCTGATTCAACATTGTGCTGGAGGTCCTAGCCAGAGCAATTAGGCTAGAAAAGGGAATAAAGCTCATTCAGATTGGTAGAGAAGAAGTCAAAGTGTCTGTATTTGCAGATGTTATGATCTTATACACAGAAAACCCCAAGAATCCACAAGAAAACTACTGGAACTAATAGAAGATTTCAGCACAGTTTCAGGATACAAAATAAACATACAAAAATCAGTTGGATTCCTTTACACCAACACAGAGAATCTTGAAGAACTAATTACCAAATCAATACAATTTATAATAGTCCCCAAGAAGATAAAATACTTAGGAATAAACTTCACCAGAGATGTAAAAGATCTATACAGAGAAAACTACAAGACACTACTGAAGAAACTATAGTAGACCTGCATAAGTGGAAAAAACATACCTTGCTCATGGACAGACAGACTCAACATAGTGAAAATATCAATTTGCCCAAAGCAACCTACAGACACAATGTAATCACAATCCAATTTCCACCGGCTTTTTTAATGAGATGGAGAAATAAATCACCAACTTCATGTGGAAAGAGAAAAGGCCCTGAATCAATAAAACATTACTCAAGAAGAAGAACAAAGTGGGAGGCCTCACACTACCTGATTTTAGGACCTATTATACTGCCACTGTAGTCAAAACAGCCTGGTATTGGTACAACAATAGATACATAGCCCAATGGAACAGAATTGAGAATCCAGATGTAAGCTCATCCACCTATGAGCAGCTAATATTTGACAAAGGTCCAAAGTCCATTAATTGGGGGAAAGACAGTCTTTTTAATAAATGGTGCTGGCATAATTGGATATCCATCTGCAAAAAATTGAAACAAGATCCATACCTCACATCATGTACAAAAACTAACTCAAAAATGTATCAAAGACTTCAATATAAAATTGAAAATGATAAAGATCATGAAAGAAAAAATAGGGACAATGCTAGAGGCGCTAATATATGGCATATACACAATACGAACCATAAGTAACAATGCACAAGCACCAGAAGAGACTAGATAAATGGGAGCTCCTAAAAATCAAACACTTATGCTGATCAAAAGACTTCACCAAAAGAGTAAAAAGACAACCTACAGACTGGGAAAAATTTTTTGGCTATGACAAATCCGATCAGCGTCTAATTCCTAAAATCTACAAGATACTGCAAAACCTCAACAAGAAAAAGACAACTAACCCAATTAAATAATGGGCAAAGGATATGAACAGGCACTTCCCCAAAGAAGATATTCAGGCAGCTAACAGACACATGAAGAAATGCTCACGATCATTAGCCATTAGAGAAAGGCAGATCAAAACTACCATGAGATATCATCTCACCCTAACAAGGCTAGCGTTAATCCAAAAAACACAAAATAATAAATGCTGGAGAGGTTGTGGAGAGACTGGAACACTTATACTGTGTTGGTGGGGGTGTAAACTGGTACAACCACTTTGGAAATGGATTTGGCACTGCATTAAGAAGCTAGAAATATAAGTACCATATGATCCAGCTATCCCACTCCTTGTAATATACCCTAGAGAAATAAGAGCCATTGAGTGGATAGATATATGCACACCTATGTTCATTGCAGCACTGTTCACAATAGCAAAAAGATGGAAACAACCTAGGTGCCCATCGAACGATGAATGGATAAAGAAATTGTCGTATATCCACACAGTTTAATACTACACAATGAAAAAGAACAATGATGAAGCTGTGAAACATCGTATAACATGGTGGAAGCTGGAACTTATTAAGCTGAGTGAATTTAGTCAGTCACAGACAGACAAATATTGTATAAGAACACTATTATAAGAATTCAAGAAATGATTTAAACACAGACAAAAACATTCGTTGATGGTTACGAGCATAGGAAGGTAGGGTGAGAGTTATTTACTAACTAGATAGTAGACAAGAATCATCTTAGGCAAAGGGAAGGACAGCACACACTACAGGGGAAGTCAGCACAACTGGACTAAATCAAAGCTAAGATGTTTCCTGAATACAGTCAAATACTTTGAGAGATAGAGTACCAGGGGTAGGGGTCTGGCCACCATGCTTTCAGGGGACATCTAGGTCAATTGGCATAACAAAGCTTATTAAGAAGATGTTCTACATCCTACTTTGGTGAGTGGCGTCTGGGGTCTTAAAAGCTTGCAAGCGGCCATTTAAGATGTATCTATCGGTCCCAACCACCTGGAGTAAAGGAGAATGAAGAACACCGAAGACACAAGGAAAGTATTAGCCCAAGAGACAGACAGAGCCACATAAACCAGAGACTTCATCAGCCTGAGACTAGAACTAGATGGTGCTCGGTTACCACCAATGACCTCCCTGACAGGGAACACATCAGAGAGTCCCTGATGAAGCAGCAGAAAGATGGGGTGCAGAACTAAAATTCTAGTAAGAAGACCAGACTTAATAGTCTGACTGAGACTGGAGGTACCCCAGAAAGCATGGCCCCTGGATTCTCTATCAGCCCAGAACAATTTCGGAGGCCAACTTCTCAGACAGGGATTGGACTGGACTGTGGGACATAAAGTGATACTCATGAAGAGTGTGCCTCTTAGCTCAAGTAGATGCAAGATACCAAAAGGGGAGCTTCTGTCCAGAGGTGAGATGGGAAGGCAGAGAGGGTTAGGAGCTGGTTGAATGGACATGGGGAATCAAGGGTGGAAAGGAGGAGTGTGCTGTCACAGAATGGGGTGAGCAATTAGGGTCACATAACAATGTATGTATAAAATTTTGTGTGGGAGACTAACTTGAAATATTAACTTCATTTTAAGAACAGCATTAAAAAAAAGAAAAAAATAGATAAAATTGTCCTCTGACCACTACCTTAGCTGTGTCCCAAACGTTTTGGTATGATGTGTTTTCATTCTTTTTTGATTCTAGGAATTTTTAAATTCCATCTCTGATTTCTTCTGTTACCCAGTGGTTTGTAAGCAGGGTGTTACTCCATTTCCATGTAATCAATTTTTTTTCCTTGCTCTTCCTGTTGTTAATTTCTAACTGGATGGCCTTGTGGTCAGAGAAAATACTTTTGTCTTATTTCAGTGTTTTGGATCTTTTTGAGGATTGCTCTGTGACCTAAGATGTGGTCTATTCTGGAGAACGTTCCATGTGTATCGGAAAAGAACGCGTACTTTACAGCTGTTGGGTGGAGTGTTCTTTATATTTCTATGAGGTCTAATTGGCTGATTGTGCCCTTTTGGTCTTCTGTATCTTTGTTGAGTTTCTTTCTAGAAGTTCAGTCCTTTACCAAGTGTGGTGTGTTGAAGTCTCCTACTATTATTGTGGAACTGTCAATCTCTCTTTTCAGTGGTGTTAGAGTTTGTCTTATGTATTTTGCAGCATTGTCAATGGGTGTATAGATGTCTGTTATGGTTATGTCTTCACGATGGATCATCCCCTTGATCACTATATGGTGTCCTTCTTTGTCTTTTATAGTGGATTTTGTGTTAAAATCTGTTTTATCTGAGATTAGTGTTACCACTCCTGCTCTTTTTTTTTTTTTAGAGGTTTGCTTGATATATTTTTTTCAATCCTTTGATTTTTAATAAATTTTCGTCTTTGTTTCTAAGGTATGTCTCTTGTACATACCATATTGATGGATCTTGTTCTGTTCTTTTTTTTTTTTTAATCATTCTGTTGTTCTCCATCTCTTTATGGGTGCATTTATGCCATTTACATTCAGTGTAATTATTGATAGGTGTGAGTTCATTGCTGTCATTTTGTGTGTTTTTTTTTTTGTGGTGCTGACGTTTTCTTTGTTCTTCTTACTCTCCTGTGCTGAATTTCTTTTGTTTGTGGATTATTTTTTTCATTTATTTTGCTTTTGTAGGTTTTGTTTTTACTGAGACTTTATGTTTTTCCTCTTGATTTTTATGAGTAGGTTTGTTAACTTTCTTTGTGGTTACCATGAAATTTACCCTTATCTTTTGAAGTTCGAAGCAGTATATTATTACTTGTTATTGCCTTGCCTTCCTCTCCATTAGAAGGTTCTATACCTACATCATTTATTCCCTTTTTTATTGTTGTGATGTTCTTGTCATTCACAGATTAACCTCTCTGGTTCCCTGTTGTAATTCTTTTGGTTTGGGATAGTCCTTGAGAGTTCATTTCCTAGGTTGGTATCTGGCTAGTACAATCCTGCGTCCTTGATCAGCCTATGGTCTGATGTTGTTTGTTCTCATATCGAAGGACTCCCTTTAATAATTCTTGTAAGTTTGGTTTGATTTTTGTATAGTCCTTTAATTTCTGTTTATCTGGGAAATGTCCTAATTTCACCATCATATTTGAATGAGAGTTGTGCAGGATATATTATTCTTGGCTGGCAATTTTTTTCTTTGAAGGTTTTATATGTGTCATCCCATTGCCTTCTTGCCTGCACGGTTTCTGCTGAATAATCTGAGCTTAGTCCTATTGTTTCTACTCTGTATGTGACTTTTTACTTTTATTTTTGAGCTGCTCTCAGGATTCTTTGTTTTGCTTTTAGCTAGTGTGATTATGATATGCCTTGGTGATTTTCTTTTGGGGTCTATCCTATATGGGGTTCGTTGAGCTTCTTGGATGGTCAGCTTTTCATCTTTCATGATGTTGGGGAAGTTTTCTGTCAATAGTTCTTCAATGATCCTCTCTGTTTTCTGTTTTCTCCCCCTGTTCTGGAACTTGGATCACTCACAGATTTTTGCCTTTGATTGTATCCCACAAAATTCTTAGGGTTTCTTCATTTTTCTTCTTTCTTTTCTCTGATTTTTCCCCAAACAGAGCTGTATCCAAGTGTTTGTCTTCAATTTTGCTGTTCCTGTCTTCCATCGTTTCAACCCTGCTCCTCAGCCCTTCTATGACACTGTCTGTTTCTGAAATCTTGTTGTTTATCTTTTGGATTTCTAATTGTTGTTTTTGTATGATTTCTAGTTGTGAATTTATTTTAGCATTTTGTTCCTTTATTATTTTCCTGAATTCTTGCTTTTTTGTCTGTATTTTCCATGAATTTGTCTGCCTTTTCCATGAATTTGTCTATTTTTTCCTCATTTTGTCTGCTTTTTGCTTCAACTTTTGAATAGCTCTGAATATTAGAGATTTAAATTCCCTCTCAGCTAGTTATAGTGTCTTTTCTTTTACTGGAAAGTCATCTGGTGTTTTATATTGGATGCCTACTGGAACCATCCTGTCCTATTTTTGTATGTTTTGATATTGTCTGCTGTCTTTGGGACATTCAGTAGTTATTTTTCTCGTTTATTGATTATAGATTTGTTTGTTTCATCCTGTTTTTTGGTTTAATTTGGTTATGTCTGAGAAGGTCGGCTGTGCATTCTTGGTAGTTTGCTTGTCTGTAGGCACGATAATTTTCACCTCCATCTCCAATGTGCAGGGTCAGTTGCTCAGGTATGTTAATAGCAGGTCCAGTTGAAGGAGAGTTGCTGGGTTGGGTTGTGTGTGGCACATACTTGGGTGACAGGCCAGGCCAAGAATCAGTGCAGGGCAGGTTCCAGTATTCCATGCCTGTGGTGCTTGGGGGTTTGAAATTCTGCATACAGTGCAGGTAGGGAGGAAGTAGGGGAGAGACTGTGATGTGTGGAGCTAAGATGGGTATGAGAAAGAGGAGAGAGAGAAGAGAGAAACAGGAGCCAAAAACTTACAAACAAATGAACAAAAAATAGTGCTAAAGGAGCTTGCTGTTGGAGTGGAGAGATGAGAGACTGAGAAATGGAGAAAAACGAAAAAAAGAAAAAGAAAAAGGTGAAAAGAAAAATATAAGTAAAAATTATTAAAAAGAAAAGAAAAGCTCCTGGGATCCCAACAGTGTGGCTGCAAGGACTGGGGAAGTTGTTCCCAGACCATGAAGTACAGTCTGGCTAGAGGGGGTAGACATGTCACACAATACCATGTGTTCAGTAGACAGGAAAAGAAGGGTAAGTATAGAGAGAGGAGATACTTAGAAATGAAGAAAGACAAAAAGGGAAAAAGAGAGAAACTAAAAGAATACAAAGAAGTAAACAAAAAATAAATAAATAAATAAAAGAAAAAAGAAGTGCTCTTAGGCAGCCCACTGCACGTCTGTGCAGAGTAATGGAGTAGCTCCCAAGCTGCACAGTGCCACCTGGCTAGAAGGGGCTCCCAAGCCGAGAAAAGAAAAAGAAAATAAACAAATCAAAACAGAGGAAATCAGAACAAAGAAGCAAACAAACAAAAAAAGCCCCAAGGATCCTACCAGCATGGCAGCATGGGCTAGGAAGCAGTTTCACAGTTCAGCAGTGTTTCCCAGCTTTTCAGGAAGAAACAGACATGGTGGCACACCAAGCCAGGTATTTGAGAGAAAGGAGGGGGGGAGGTGTGAGGTAAGGAAGAAATCTAAAGAAGCAGAAAAAAGCAACACTAGCAGTCAACAAATGGCACTCAGGGAGCCAGCCAGTGCAGGTGAGTGGAATCCAGACGGTGCCAGGGTGAAGCCAGTTATTCCTGGCCAAGAGACTGTGGCCGCAGGAAGCAGAGTAGGCTGAGTGGGGGTGAAGAAGGGTGGGGGGTGGGTCACTTGTTGTTTTGTCTCTTGCTGGAAGCTTCTTGAAGCTGCTTTCTCATACCCCCTGTTCTCCAATCTCCGATAGAAGTCCAAGATGGGGGATCCATGCTGGGTTAGCTGATACGGGTCCTCTGCTCGTAACTCTCCTTGCTCTCTGTTCTCTATCAGTGTCTTATTCCATTCAGTGCTTGGCTGAGTTCTTTATCTCTTCATTTGATGCTTAGGGTTTCAGAACTGATGTTTGTCTCTGTTTGACTTAGGTTTTGGGATCTTTGCTGTGGAGGTAAGGTGTGATGCTTCTGTTTATAGTGCCATGTTGCCTTATTGTTATATTTTTATAATGTAATTTTATAATTTACTTAAAGTTTCTATTGGCATTTCCAGAATATTTTTTGATAAGCAACCACACATGGTGTAATTTTCTTTGACAACATTAATTGATATCTGAATGAATACATTAATTAAAATGTTTGTGATTATTAGTTTAATATCTAAAGCAGAGTACAGGTATTTTTGATAGTGAAAAACTGATTTTTGTTCCTGAAATGATAGTATAAGGAGGACAATATGTGGCTTTCATGTTGGCAACCAGATAAATTTGAATTTTTACTACTTTTGTTGATGGCTAAGCCAATTAGCAGGACGTTTCTTCTTAATGTGAAATAACACATGTCCTTTTTTTCAAAGAAATTTTTTAAAAAACTAATCAATTGAATATGGCATGGCTCCTCTTTCCCCTTTGTTGTTTGACACCATTTTTAAACTGTTCACTCAGTTATTAGCTCTCCTTGCAGGGTTTCCTGATTGCTCCAGCCTTTGTTAATCTCCCTATTTTTTCAATTACTATTCCTTACATACTCTGTTTTACACGCTTTAACACTTAGCTGTACATTGTTTCACATATTTGCTATCAGTTTATGTATTAGTTTTGTTTACTCATTTGAGGATAGTACATGTGCCATGTCTGATCTATTTTTTACATCCTCAAAAGAGCAGGTAGGTAACCATTTATTCCTTTTTTTACTTTGTATGATTTATTTTACTTTATTGTTGTTGTTGATAATATACATTGCAAAACATACACTGATTCAAGTTTCCACATATACAATTCAGTGACATTGATTACATTCTTCGAGTTGTACAACTATTCTCACCCTCCTTTTACAATTTGTTCCTCATCCATTAACATAAACTCACTACCCCCTATGGTTCCTATCTAATCTTTCAAGTGGCTGTCTTCAGTTTGATCCCATATAGAAAGATCTTAAAAGAGCATAATGCTCAAGGCAGATATTCTTTACTAGTTAAGCTACATTATTATTTGATTTTAAGAAGACTTCAGGGGATATTGTTGGTTTAAAGATTATCTCAGGGCAATAGTTTGAGGGGTTCATCCAACATCTATGGATCCAGAAAGTCTGGATTCCATAAAAATTTGTAATTCTGTTCTTCATTTATACCCTTTTGATCAGGATTCTTCTATAGAATCTTTTATCAAAATGTTCAGTAATGGTAGCCAGTTACCATCCAGTTCTTCTGGTCTCATGGCAAAGGACACTTTTTTTAAAATTGTGGCATTATCATCTGTGGTAAGATATTTCCAGAGAATGAATGCAGCTCCTATTCAAGCTTAGAGATGAGACATTCAAGCTAAAGGAGCCCCAGATCACACTATGTCACAATTGACTCTATATGACTATATTAATTATGTGTTTCAAGCTTTTAAAGCACACTGTTTGGGAGGAATAGGCCAAAATGCCTTTATGTTAGATAAAGGTACTTAGTTGGCATCTAATTGCCCTTGTTTACATTTTTCTGTTTCTCGTCAGTCAGTCAGTTTCTTTAGGTTACTCTATCCTGGACCTTTAACTCTGATCTTAATAGCCTTCCTTTGAACTAAGGCTGAGGGGATCTGTTACTGAATCATTCTGCCAAAAATTAATGTCATCATCCCTCATAATAGACTTTTGTTGAGTCTCTGCTATGTGTATGACACTACATCAAACTTAGGACTTAAATAATAACTAAAACCACTGGGTACTTTCAACATATAGTGCTAACAATATCATTGTCATTTCAAAGGACTTTCTGATTCCTTCTATGATAATTCTGAATTGTTTCAATCTTCAGCCTCTGTTGTTTTTTTTTTTGTTGTTGTTGTTTGTTTTCCTTTGTTTAGGTAACTAGTTTCTGGTAACTATTTGGTAAAAATAAAATCCCTAATATAATAACAGCTTGATTGCCTGCTGAAGGTGAAGAGGACTTGAAACACTTACTGACGAAGATGAAAGACCACAGCCTTCAGTATGAGTTATACCTCAACATAAAGAAAACAAAAATTGTCACAACTGAACCAGCAAGCAAAACCATGATAAACGGAGAAAAGATTGAAGTTGTCAAGGACTTCATTTTACTTGGATCCACAATCAATTCCTGTGGAAGCCGCAGTCAAGAAATCAAAGGATGCATTGCACTGGGCAAATCTGCTGCAAAAGACCTCTTTAAAGTGTTAAAGAGCAAAGATGTCACCCTGAAGACTAAGGTGCGCCTGGCCCAAGCCATGGTATTTTCAGTCACCTCATATGCATGTGAAAGCTGGACAATGAATAAGGAAGACCAAAGTAGACTTGATACCTTTCACTTATGGTGTTGGCAAAGAATGCTGACTATATCATAGATTCCTAGAAGAATGAACAAATCTGTATTGAAAGAAATGCAGCCAGAATGCTCAAGAGTGGCATCACTTTGTCTCACTCACTTTGGACATGTTATCAGGAGGGACCAATCCCTGGAGAAGGACATCATGCTTGGTAAAGTAGAGGGTCAGTGAAAAAGAGGAAGACCCTCAACCAGATGGATTGACACATTGGCTACAACAATGGGATCAAACATGAAAACAATTATGAGTATGGCACTGGACTGGGTAGTGTTTCATTCTGTTGTGCATAGGGTCGCTATGAATCGGAACCAACTCGACAACATCTAACAACAGCTACCTAATAACAGCTAACATTTTGTGAGCACTAACTCTGTGGCAGATACTGTTAACCTATCAACTTTTTGTTTCTATTATTTTTGAGGGAAGGGAACAATTTGCATTAGAACTACAGCTATAAATGAAAATGTCAACAGAGAAGTTAGAATGAGTGAATTCAAATTAGATCTTTGCTACTTACTAGCTGCTTAGCCTTGGACAGTTTTATCTCTTCTGTGCTACAGATGTGTGTGTGTATGTGTGTGCGTGTGTTTAATTTGTAAAATAAAGATAATAATAACCTCTACTTTGTAGTTTTATTTTTTCTGTTGATTAAATATGTCAGGCATGTACAACATTTAGAATTGTATCTGTTATAACAAACACCTTTAATGTTATTTATCACGAATCTAGGACAATATGAATATGTAGTTGTTAAGAATGAGTTTCTGACTTTGAGTATCAACTCTGTCACCTAATAACTTTGAGATCTCAGGCAAATTCAAGAAGTTACTGAATGAAAAAGTCAGAGAATGAAAGCACGTAAGGAGGAGCAATTATTTTAAAATAAAAGAGATTTAAAAAAATTCAACATAGATAAACACAAAATAGGTGTACCTTGATGGATACTGAATAAGGCAAAGCAAATTTTAAAAGAATCAAGGAAATAATACGAACTTTTTTTTATGTGATATTAAAAATTATGCTCTTAAAAATTTTGATATTGTTCTCTTTAATACAATTTGTTATTGGTGATTGATAACTATTGCTTAATTTAAGTACTTCTATTCTTATTTGGAGTTTTAAAAAAATCATTTGGGTGCTGAATTTAATCAAATGCTTCTTCATCATCTTTTGATAATACTATGATTTGTCTATCTTAATACTTGATGTAATTGATTATGTGGCTATATTTCCTGATATTGAATCACCTTTACATTATTGATATAAACCTTATCTGGACAGAATGTAATATTAACCTGATGCATTATGAGATTTTATTCGTTAATGCGCTGTTAAGTACTTTTGCATTTATATGTATAAAAGAGATTCTTCTATAATTTTCTTTTTTCATATCTTTATTAGCTTTTGTGATTAAAATTATGCTTCATTTATAAATTGAATTGTGAGAATTTTCTGTCTTTTTCTATAACTGAAAAAATTTAAATGATATTAAATTATCTGTTATTTAAAAGTGAAATAGAAAACCAATCCACATACACGTCTGTGCCTGATGCTATTTTCAGTATTAGTTTGTTAACCACCTTTTATTTATCTTCTCTAATGTTTTCTCTATTCAAGTTTTCTTCTTCTTTGGTCAATTTTGGTAATTCATTTTTGTTGGAAATTATCTATTTCCTTTAGTTTTTTAAGTTTGTTCACAAATAATTGCTTCTAATTCTTTTAAATCTCCTGCAACTCTGATTGCCCATTTACAATTCTTACTTTCGTATTATTTTATACTATTTTTCCTTAATTTTGCTCCAGAGGGTTTTCTATATTCCATAGGCTGTCTTTAAAGAACTAACTTTGTGATTTACTTATCCTTTATCATTTTTTATGTTTCCTACTTTATTTTTATTAATTCTCTTTTCTTAGTTCTTTCCACGTTTTGTGGTGCTGTTTTCACAATTTCATAATATGATTAGCACAGTCCTTTTTTTTAAAAATCTTTCTTGTTTAATAGTGAAGACATTATACATTAACTCCTTCTTGACCTGGAAGTATGGAAAACTTTCCAAACTTTGACCCAAATTCCATAAGGAATAGTGACAAATATTGATAAATTTGACAATGTAAAAGTGAAACCCTACTTTTCAATGGCAAGAAATACCATAAGCAAAGTAAAAAGAAGAATGAAAAGTCAGGAAAAGAGAATGTTTACAACTTATACCTCAGGCAAATGTCAATGGTCCTTAAACATCTGAAAACATATTCAAACTCACTTATAATAAAAAGCAAATGTCATATCTGCACAAAAATACAGTTGATCACTTAGATTACCAAAAATCCAGAAATATTAGACCACAAACTTCTGTGAGTGAGGCTATAGAGATATATGATACTCTTACACATTTCTTGTAGGCATTAAAAAAATAAAAGAACCCTTGTGGATATTGACGATGTCTAAAAAGACTATGTTGTCTTTGAGTCAATTTATACCCTTAAAACAAGCAGTTGCATTTCTAGGACTCTATCCCAAGGGCACTTACAAAAGAATAAAATGAAATACTCCCAGTACTATTCATTATGGTATTATTTGTGATAGTAAGACTGGAAAGTGAAATGTTCATCAGTAGTGAATTAGTTAAATGAATTGCAGTGCATGTACATACTAGACTACTATATAACTGTAAACAGGAATGAAGAAGATACCAATATGAAGTCTGGAGTTATCTCCAGAATACATTGAAGAGAATAAGGCAAAGGTAAGAACAATGTTTATAGTATTTTACTTTTGTACAAAAAGGTATGAATATAATACACACTTATGTTTTCAAAATAAACATGGAAACATAAACAAGAAAAAACATGGTACCCCTTGGATGAAGCAGGGGGAGTTTTGACTGAAATAATATAAATATTTAACATAGTTAATAAACGAAATTAAATCCAAAATAAAAAGGAAAAAAAAAACCAAAAAACCCCTTGCCATCAAGTCAATTCTGACTCATAGCGACCCTACAGGACAGAGTAAAACTGTCCCATAGGGTTTCTAAGGAACAGCTGGTGGACTCAAACTGTTGACCTTTTGGTTAGCAGCCAAACGATTAACCACTGCACCACCCTTAAATAGCAAAATATTAATTTAAAGAAATGAATCTAATGGTATTGATTGAACAACCAAAAAGGAGAGTTATTTCATGTGATGTTAATTACCTAACTCTTCAGCCATAGTGGCATACATCCTAAGAGCAAAAGAACTGGTTGGGGGGTGGGGGGACTATTCTTAGACTACATTCAGTAATATTATTGTGAGCAGTATTATTGGTATCGTTAATTTGAGACTAGTATATGTATATTGTAGAATAAAGCAAATACATAGCTATGTGACCATTACCAGGATAAAAGATTTTCAGGGTAAGAGAAAATATATAAAAATGAAATAAATTAAATGATATATTTATAATGTGAAATATCAGTATGAGCTATCAATTAATTTTTCTATGTATGAAAATTGTGTTTCCTAGGTCTGCCACTGATTTAAAAAAAAAAAAAAACTAGAAGGACTACTCAATAGCATAATACCGCACCTTTGATACAGGTTTTGAAATACCATTTCCCACTAAAAGGAACCAGGGATCCTGGGAGAAGCAGCTGATTCTAGGTCTGGGCATGAAATGTACAAGATTAGTCTGGAATGTCTTATATCAGAAAACAAAAAAGATTACTGGGGTTGTGTCAAATGGACTCAGGAGCCAACCTGAATAAGCTCTCACATGCCAAAGACAAGAAAATTTGAATCAGAATAATGGCTCAATGGATTAAAACACACACAAAATACATAAAAGTCTGCGAGTTTGTAGTGTTCATGCCTTCCAAAACAAGAGAAAACACCCTATGTCTACCATTGGAGGTTACTAAGGGACCAGTTCATTATTTTCAAAGTTAATGAACAAAGGGAGAGAATCAAACATTTATCCTGGCTTTCCTGACAAGCTATATTTCAAAATCAAATACTTGAGGAAATGTTTTTTGTTACAGATAAATATGGCTAATAAATGCAGAAGAAATGATAAATTTTAAAAATCACATTTTTGTTATTCTTAAGGAAATCATGTATCATGGATACTAAAACTATTAGATGAATGTTTAATGGGATATTGTATTAGATGGCTCAGGCTCAACAACATCTACCTACTGATCAATTCTAGCATCACTAAAAGTAGGAGAACCATATACTATGTGCCTCTTGTTGTGATGCAGCAAGAAGTACATAGTTCTACCTATGAAAGAGTCTTGTTATATATATATATATATGTATATATATACACATACATATATATGTTCATAAATATATACCTTTTAAACTAAGGTGCTTCTACATGTAGTATCAATTATAAGCATACACTAGTAAAAAATAAATATTTACAAAATACCACAAGGAATTATTCAGCCATGTTCTGAATGTGGGACATACACATACTGAAAATATTTATGGCTGAAGTGATATATCCAGGATTTGATTTTAAATTATTCAAGTAATAAAGAAAAGGGATAGATGAAAAAATATTGGCAAAATGTTGATAATTGTTGAAGCTGAGTGACAGGTACATGGGGTTTATTATATATTCTTTCTAATTTTGAATTTGAAAAACTCCATGATTAAAACATTTTTAAATAACAATAAAGGCAGTGAAGGTTTAACATTTTCTTTTCTGATTATAGTTTTGAGTCATCCTAAACCTAGTTGCAGGGAAAGTTCTCCTTTTCATTGCTTTTTAGATAATTTGTAATTTCCTTTTAATATCTTCTTTGATTAATGGATTATATAGTAGTGTGCTTCTGAATTTTCAGGTATGTAAGGTTTTGGACCAAGACTTTCATTTATACTGAAATTTATGTGATTACAATTAGATAGCTTGTTTTGCAAAATCTCTGCCTTTAAAAATTCCTTTAAGTTTTATTTGTAATAAAGTATGTAACATTTTCTTTAATAAATGGCCAATGTGTATAGAAAAAATTATCTCTTTCTTACCATCTCACCCCGGCATTACTGGCACGAATCAAAAACACTGGAAGTAACAAATGTTGGAGCGGCTACGGGGAGATGGGAACTCTTATGCACTGCTGGTGGGAATGCAAAATGATAGAACCATTTTGGAAAATGATATGGTGCTTCCTCAGAAAGCTAGAAATAAACATGCCATTCGATCCAGCAATCTCACTCCTAGGAATATATCCTAGAGAAATAAGAGTCGTCACTCGAATAGACATATGCACACCTATGTTCATGGCAGCATTGTTCACAATAGCAAAACGATGGAAACAACCTAGATGCCCATCAACAGATGAATGGATAAACAAACTATGGTACATACACACAGTGGAGTACTATGCAACAAGAAAGAACAACGATGAATCTGTGAACCATCTCATAACATGGATGAAACTGGAGGACATTATGCTGAGTGAAATAAGTCAATCACAAAAGGACAAATATTGTATGAGACCTCTATTGTAAAAACCCATGAAAAGTTCACACACAAAATGTAACAATCTTTGTTGGTTACCAGGGATGGGAGGGGTGGGGGGGAAATACTAAATAGGCAATAGATAAGTGGTATCATGGGTGAAGGGTGAGATAGTACACAATACAGGGGAAACTAGCACAACCTGTACAAGGAAAGGTCATGGAAGGCCCATAGACACATCCAAACTCCCTGAGGGACTGAATTGCTGGGCGGAGGGCTGTGGGGACCATGGTCTTGGGGAATATCTAGCTCAATTGTAATGACACAGCTTATAAAGACAATGCTCTACATTCTACCTTGGTGGTCTTTTAAAAGCCTGTGAGCGGCCATCTAAGATACTCCACTGGTCCCATCCCTTCGGCAGCAAGGGAGAATGAAGAGAACAGGATACAAGGAAAAGATTAGTCGGAAGGACTAATTGTCCACAGCTACCAAGGCCTCCACTGGACTGAGTCCAGTACAGCTAGATGGTGCCCAGCTACCACCACTGACTGCTCTGACCAGGATCACAACAGAGGGTTCTGGACACAGCTGGAGAAGGATGTAGAGCATAATTCTAACTCACACACACACAAAAAAAAGACCAGATTTACTGGCCTAAAGGAGACTGGAGAAACCCCGAGAGTATGGCCCCCAGACACCCTTTTAGCTCAGTGGTGAAGTTACCTTCGAGGTTCACTGTTCAGCCTAGAAGTAGACAGCTCCGTAAAACCAAATGAGACTAACGAGGCACAGGAGTCCAGTGACAAGGGCCAGAAGGCAGAAGGGGACAAGGAAGCTGGTGATAGGGAACCCAAGGTTGAGTAAGGATATTGTTGATGTGTTGTGAGATTGTTAACCATTGTCATAGGGCAACAGTTGTAGTAACTGTTAAATGAGAAACTATTTTGTTCTGTAAGCCTTCATCTTAAGTGAGAATAACAGCACAATTGGAAGAGCATAGTCAATGTCACTGAACTGTGTATGTAGAAATTTTTGAAATGGTGTATCTTTGGCTATGTGTATTTTCACCAAAAAAAAAAAAAAAAAAAAGGTTGAGAAGTTAGAGGGTTGATATGTTGTGGGGTTGTTAACCAATGTCATAAAACAACATGTGTACTACTGTTTCATGAGAAACTATTTGTTCTGTAAGCCTTCACCTGAAGTACAATAAAATATAAAAAAAAGAAAAAAAAATTATCTCTTTCTATGTGCTTTGAATCAGCTTTACTCTTTGCATTATGCAATTCTTTTGTGTTCACATATACTATAATCCACTACATCAATCCTTTTCTGAAAAAGGTGTTTAATAAGCCATTATAATTATTGTTGTTGTTAGCTGTCCTTGAGTCATCCCCCTTCTCATGGGGACCCATGCACCAAAAGATTAGACCATTGTGATCCATAGGGTTTTCACTGGCTGATTTTTGGAAGTTGATTGCCAGGCCTTTCTTCCTAGTCTTTCTTAGTCTGGAAGCTCAGCTGAAACTTGTTTAGCATCATAGTAACATGCAAATCTCCACTGACAGATGGGTGATGACTGCACATGAGGTGCATTGGCCGAGAATAGAACCTGGGTCTCCTGCATAGCAGGTGAGAATTCTATCACTGAAGGACCACTGCCCCCATAGAATTGTGGTTTAAAACACTTTATCCTTCTGCTTCAATTTTTTTTGCCTTACTTAAACTATATTGCTTTTGTTTATGCTTACAGGTTTATGACTACAATTTCATAAAAATATGCTGTTTATTACTATATAATATTCATTTACTCTTTACTGCTTTTTACCTTAAACGCTACCTTTTCTAAACTAATATTGCCAATTTTGAATTATTTTTTATTGGTATTTTCCTGCTATCTCTTTACCCATCATTTTCAACCTTTATCATTTCTTAAAGTTTGTATACTGTAAACTACACATTGCTGGCATTTTTCTTTTACCCATATCCAACAGGAGTTTTTTTTGGTTGTTGTTCATTTGAATAGTCAGTCTAAGATTAATTAATAATAAAATTGCTTTAATTCACTTCATAGTATTTTTGTAAAAATCTTTTACTACAGTACAGTTCCATTTAGCCCTACCATTCTTTGTACTATTGTTGTCATAAATTTCAAATTTTCATATGTTCTAAAACTCAAAATATATTATTATTATTGCTTTAAATAGTAAATTGTCTTTTATTTTTTCCATCAGGTTTTCAGTGGTATAAATCCCAGGGATAACGAGACAATGTCTTACATACTTTGGACATGTTATCTAGAGGGACCAGTCCCTGGAGGAGGACATCATGCTTGATAAAGTAGAGGGCCAGTGAAAAAGAGGAATACCCTCGACAAGATGGATTGGTACCGTGGCTGCAACAATGTGCTCAAGCGTAACAACAATTGTGAGGATGGCACGGGACCAGGCAGCGTTTCATTCTGTTGTACTTGGGGTCGCTGTGAGTCGGAACCAACTCGATGGCACCTAACAACTTACATGCAATAAAATTCACCTTTTTGTAGTGTGAATTTGATGAAATTTGACAAATGTATACAATTTTTTAATCATCATCACAATAAAAGATGCCCTTGTTCACTTTTTTAATCACTTCTCACCAACTACTCCCAATCCCTGGCAGCCACTGCTCTCTGATTTCTGCTCCTATAGTTTTACCGTTTTCAGAATGTTTGATAAATGTAATTATACAATACGTAGTCTTTTGTATATGGCTTCTTACACTTTGCATAATGCTCTTGTGATTCATCCATGCTGTTGTGTGTATCAATAATTCATTCATTTTTATTGCTGAATAGTATTCCAATATACAGATGAACTACAATTTGTTTTTCTATTCACCAGACATTTGGTTGTTTCCTTTATGAAATTATTATTATTAATAAAGCTGTTATAAACACTGATGTACAGGTCTTTGTGTTAACATATGTTTTCATTTCTCATGCTGAAATACCTGGATGTATGCTTAACTGTATAATAAAGTACCAAACATTTCCAGAATTACTGAACCATTTTACATTCTCACCAGCAATTGTACAAAAGTTACAACGGTCAGCAATCTTACAAGCAATTTGTATTGTCAGTCTTTTTTTTTTCAACAATTCTGGTAGATGTGAAGTGGTATCTTATTGTGGTTTTAATTTTAATTTATTTAATAACTAATAATAGTGAACATCATGTCATGTGGTTATTTGACATCCATCTCTCTTCTTTGGTAAAGTGTTCACATCTTTTGCCCTCGCCCTACCATTTTTTTTTTGTTGTTAGGTTGTCCTTTTACTACTGAGTTGTGAGTGGTCATTATATAGTTTAGCCACAAGTCTTTTCTTTCTCAGGTATATGTATTAATTTATGCTTTTAGTTTCACTAAGGTCAACAAGATTTTCTTCTATTTTTTCTCTCAAAAGTTTTGTATTTTAAGTTTTACATTTAGATATAATATTCATTTTGAGTATTTTTTTTTATCATTCAAGTTAAGATTTGAAGTTCTCTTCTTAATATGCATATCCAATTCTTCCAGCACTAATTGTTGAAAAGTTATCCATTTCACATTGAATTACCTTGGCACACTTGTCAAAAATCAATTTATCATGTACATGAAGGTCTATTTCTGCAATCTTTATGTTTCTCATTTAAATGTCTATATGTATGCTAATACCACATTATATTGATTACTCTGGCTTTATAATACAGTATAAAAAACAAATTGCCTTTGAGTGGATTCCAACTTATGGCGACCCCATGTGTGTGAGAGTAGAAGTATACTCCATAGGGTTTTCAATGGTTGATTTTTTGTAAGTAGATCACCAGGCCTTTCTTCCAAGATGCCTCTGGGTGGACTCGAACCACCAAACTTTTGATTAGCAGCTGAGCACATTAACTGTTTTTACCACCCAAGGACTTCATAATTTAGTATGAGCCCATCAAATTTGTACTTCTTTTTCAAAATTGTCTCAGATATTTGAGATAATTTGCTTTTTCCATATAAACTTTTAGAGCTATTTTGTCAATTTCTTAAAAAAAAAAAAAATACCTGCTGGGATTTTGTTTGGGATTGGCTTGAACCTGTACATCAGTTGGGGAGATTTGGCATGTTTACAATATTGAGTCTTCTATTATTAAAAAAAAAGGAATATTTCTCTATTTATTTGGGTCTCTTAATTTTCCTTCTCAATATTTGGTAGTTTTCAGCACACAAATATTGAACATTTGTCTACATTTTTGAATTTCAATTTCCAGTTGTTCACTGATGGTTTATAGAAATACAATTATTTTATGTATATCGACCTTGTATCCCGAGACTTTGCTAAACACTCTCATTAGTTCTAGTAACTTTTAAAGAATCTAAGAAGGGAAAAAATAGTCTTTTACATTTACTCTAATTTTACCATTTCCAGTGATACTTATACCTGGATGTTATAATTTCAAGCTAGTATCTTTTCTTCTCTGCTGAAGAACTTCTTTTAACATTTTTGTGTCGATCTACTGGTGATAAATTTTCTCAGGTTTTGTTTGTCTGAAAATGTTTAAATGCTCTTTTCCTACTTGAAAGTTATTTTTATTAGATATAGAACTCTAGGTTGGCACATTTTTCAGCATTTTAAAAATACCATTCCATTGACTTCTGGATTCCTATCTTTTTACTAAAAACACAGCCAACGTAATTCTTAGTACTGTTTCTCTGTAAATAAAATGTCTCTCATGCTCTCTGGCTAATTTTAAGATTTTTTGTTCATGTTCAATTTTCAGTACTTTGACTAGCATGTGCCTAGATTCAGCATGGGTTCTGCAGAGCTTTTTACATCTCTGTGTTGAAGTTTTGAATATAATTTTAAAAAATTACCATTATTTTCTCAGATACTTTTCTGCCTTGTTTTCTCCCTCCTCTCCTGAAATTCCAATTAAGGCATTTTAGACCACTTGCTATTGTTCCAAAGATCATTGAATTTTTGTTGAGTTTTTAGAATCTATTTTTAGCAGTCCTTCAGTTTGGAAAATTATACTGATCTGTCTTCATGTTTACTGAATTTATTGTGTGGTGTCAAATCTTCTGGTAAGACCTTCATTTTTTTTTTCTTAATTTCAGATACTGTGTTTTCACTTCTGAGATTTCCATTTAGTGTTTCTTTATCTTTCTTAAAATTCTCCCTCTTTTCTCTATGGTATTCATCTTCTCTTGTAAATCCTCAAAACTAGTAATAGTAGCTGTTTGAAAAGTATCTGTCTGCTAGTTCCAACATCTGGCTTATCTTTGGATATGCTTCTATTGACCATTTCTCTTGATTATAGTTCACATTTTTATGCTGAGATGGGTAAGGTTGTGTGTCAACTTGGCTGAGCCATAATTCTCAGTGGTTTGGCAGTTATATAATGATGTAGTTTGGCAGTTATGTTATGATCTAATTATCCTATATTTTATGGTATAATGTAATCACCTCCATGACGTGATCTGGTGTTATCAGCCAATTGGTTGTAAGGGGAGTTTCTTTAGGGGCATGGCCTGCATCCAATATGTATAGACATTCTGGCAAAGCTCACTGACTTTTGCTCGCTCTGGATCCTGCATCCAGCCTGTCATCATCTGACATCCAATTCTTGGGACTTGAGCCAGAAGCCTGCCATATTGTTTACTGATCATGGTTTTTCCAACCTCTGCAGCCCGTGAGCCAACAGCCTGTCATCTGACCTGCTGATCTTGTGTTCATCAGTCCCTGCAGCTATGTGAGTCAGGAGAAGCCTGAAGTCTGCTGCCTGACCCACAGATTTGGGACTTGCCAGCCTCTACAATAATGTGAGCCGTTTCCTTGAGATAAATCTCTCTCTCTCTCTGTATGTATATATATACATATGTATGTATATGTATGTATATGTATACATATATATACACGCTTTTACTAGTTTTGCTTCTCTAGAGAGCCCAACCTAAGACATTTGGTACTGATAGTGGTTCTAGAGAAACAAAATTGTAAGGATGAGTTTTCTAAATTGGTTCTCAAGTCTGGTTAGTCTTAAAGATGTTGATGACTGCTTCCAGTAGTAAAGAGGGCACTGCTAATCCATGGTGTGAGGTAGCAATAGAAAAACACAAAATATCATTGCCAATAGATTAAGTATTGGTGAAAGGCGAGGTTCTGAGTGACCACATATTTGATACTTTTCTACAATTTTATCAGAATGAGAAGTATAAGGAAGCTGGTTGTTTTGTCCTAGTTTTGCTAGACAAGGTGGTGAAAGGGCTTCAGAGTCACAATTCAAGCGCCACATAAACCAGCTCAAATTTGCCACTTGAGTCCTGAAAGAAAGCCTTTTTCCTTATATAACAGAGCTGGTATTGCTGAAAACTAAACCTAGAGTCTTATTATGAGAGTGGCTGAATTACAATTCCAGTTGAATTCCCCATGGTGTCTGAAGTTAAAGTGAAAGCATTGGTTGGGAAGAAATGGGAACCTGAAACTTGGGATGGGAACATATGGGCAGATAATCAGGAAGCTAGGAACACTGAGCCCCTAAATTTCATTGAATCACTTCTGCCAACAGAAGCACCCCTCTCACTCCCATCTGAAGAGATTATTCCATCTTTATCTGTTAAGCCATCCTGCCCAGTAAAACCAATAGCCTCTCCACTCCCATAGGATGAGATTAATCCAGCTGTGTCTGAAGAGTCTTTGTCTGAGATATTGCCTGGAGTGGCATCTAAGTCTTTCCCTGGGCACATGTCTGAGTCATTGCTAGTGGCATCACCAGAAGTCAATGCCTTATAAGACATTGATGAATATTCTCAGAACACAACCCCACCATCCATTTTTTTTCTTATAGACCTATAACCAGACTTAAGTCCCAGCGAGCTCCAAAAGGTGAAGTACAAAGTGTGACCCAGAAAGAGGTACACTACACTCCAAAAGCAGTGTTTGACTTTTCTAATACGTATAAACAGAAATGTGGGGAATGTGTGTAGGAACGGCTATTAAGGGTATAGGATAATGGAGCAAGGATCATAAAGTTGAATCACTCTTGGTTTGCTGATATGAGCCCATTAAGCACAGATTCTTCATTCAATGTTTCAGCTCTAGAGATTACAAGAGGATCTAATAGTTTATTTGTTCGGGTCAGTGAAGCATGGGTTATGCAGTGGCCTACACTAAATCACGTTGAAGTAACAGACCTGCCTCGGTATACTGTAGAAGAAGATATCCAAAGGATTAGGGAAATTGCATGTTAGAGTGGATTTATCAGGTTAGACCCATAGACCCACATATGGAGTGCCCAGAGGACACACCTTTTAAAACAATGGTGAGGAACAAATTTGTGAAGGGAGCCTAGCATCTTTGAAGACTGCTGTGATTGCTATTTTAGATCAATCATATTTGACAGTGGTAACTGCCCTAACTACCCTAAATGACAGCTAACTACAGTTGGATTGATTGGACCCCATGATAGTAGGGGCTAAGTGGCTGCACTCAATCGACAAAAACAAGATGGGCATGGTTACCATAATGGACAGCGGAGTCAAAGCAGTAAACAGAATAGTCTGATATGTTTGGACTTATAGCATTGGCAACTTAGTAATGGTTTCCCTAGGAGTAAAATAGATGGGAAATTTTACTATTTATTTGATCTGTACAAGCAGAAGAGTTCTAGGTCAAGTTAATGGCAGTCTAACGCGAATCACTGGAATAGAGAGTCGTGGCCCCTCAATCAATTCCCAGACTTGAGCCAGTTTACAGACCCACAACCCCTTGAATGAAAGGGAGTCTGGGTCTCCTTGAGGAAGGATCCCAGTACACTGCCAAAAATTTATACTGTTAATCTCTCTCCCAACCTCCTCCAAAGGGATCTACAACCTTTTACGAAAGTGACTGTTCTTTGGGGAAAAAGAAATAATCAAGACTTTTCAGTGATTACTGGATACTGGTTCTGAACTGACACTAATTCCTGGAGACCCAAAACATCACTGTGGCCCACTGTTCAGAGTGGGGGCATATCGAGGTCAGGTTATTAATAGAGTCTTAGCTTATGTCTGTCTCACAGTAGGTTCAGTGAGTCCCTGAACCCATCGTGTAGTGATTTCCCCAGTTCCAGCATGCATAATTGGAGTAGATATACTTAGCAAATGGCAGATCACCCACATTGGATCCCTGACAAGTAGAGTAAGGGCTATTATGATAGTAAAAGCTAAGCGGAAACCATTAGAAATGCCCTTACCTAGAAAAAAATAGTAAACTGAAACCAATACTGCATTTCTGGAGGGATTGCAGAAATTACTGTCACGATCAAGTACCTGAAGGATGCAGGGGTGGTGATTCCCACCACATCCCCATTCAACATGCCTATTTGGCTTGTGCAAAAATAAATAAATAAATAAGACATCTTGTTAGAATGACAGTGGATTATCGAAAACTTAACCAGGTGGTGACTCCAATTGCAATTGCTGTTCCAGATGTGTTTTCATTGCTTGAGCAAATTAATACATTTCCTGGGACCTGGTATGTAGCTATTGATCTGGCCAACACTTTTTTCTTAATTCCAGTTTTAAAGGAACACCAGAAGCAGTTTGTCCAGCTGGCAAGGCCACCGATACACCTTCTCTGTCCTACTTAAGGGGTATAACAACTCTCCAGCCCTATGTCATAATTTAGTCCACAAGTACTTTGATTGCCTTTAGATACCATAAGACTTCACACTGGTCTATTACATTCATGACATTATGCTGACTGGACCTTGTAAATAAGAAGTTAAAAATCCTCTGGACTTACAGGTAATACATTCTCAAGCTAGAGGGTGGGAAATTAATCCAACAAAAATTCAAGCACCTTCCACCTCAGTGAAATTTCTAGGGGTCCAGTGGTTTGAGGCATGTGGAGACATCCCTTCTAAACTGAAGAATAAGTTATTGCATCTGGTCTCTCCCACAACTAAAATGAGGCACAACACCTGGCGGGCCTTTTTGGATTTTGAAGACAACATATCCCTCATTTGGATGTGCTACTCCAGTCTATTTATCAAGTGACTTGAAAAGCTGCTAGTTTTGAGTGGGGTCCAGAATAAGAGAAGGCTGTGCAACAGGTTCAGGATGACTGCAAGTTGCTCTACCACTTGGGCCATATGATCCAGATGATCCAATGATGCTTGAAGTGTCAGTGGCAGACAGAGATGCTGTTTGCTATCTTCCCAGTCCCCTGTTGGTGAATCACAGAACAGACCCTCAGGATTTTGGAGCAAAGCTCTACCATCTTCTGCAGATAACTGGTATCCTTTTGAGAAACAGCTTTTGGCTTATTACTGGGCTTTGGTAGAGACTGAATGCATAACTATGGGCCACCAAGTCACCATCCAGCCTGAGGTGCCCATCATGAACTGGCTGTGGTCTGACCTATAGAGCCACAAAGTCAGGTGTGCACAGAAACAGTCCATCATTAAATGGTAGTGGTATATACAAGATTGGGCCTGAGCAGGACCTTAAGGCACAAGTAAGTTCATGAGGAAGTGGCTCAAATACCCAAAGTCTCCCCTCTTGTCACATTACCTTCCCTCTCCTGGTCAGCACCTATGGCATCATGAGGTGTTCCTTATGATCAGTTGACAGAGGAAGAGAAAACTTGTGCCTGGTTTACAAATGGTTCTGCATAACGTGCAGGTACCACTTGAAAGTAGAGAGCAGCAGCACTACAGCCCCTTCCAAAGACCTCCCTGAAGGACAGTGGTGAAGGAAAACCTCCCAATGGGCGGAAATTCGAGCATTGCACCTGATTGTTCACTTTGCTTGGGAAGGAGAAATGGCCAGATGTGAGATTCTATACTGATTGTTATACTCTTGACAATGGTTTGTCTGGATGATCAGGAACTTGGAAGGAACACGACTGGAAATTTGGTGACAAGAAGTTTGGGAAAGAGGTATGTTGATAGATCTGTCTGAATGGGCCAAAGAAGTGAAGATATTTGTGTTTCATGTAAATCCTTAACAAAAGGTGACCTCAGCAGAAGAGGACTTGAACAATCAAGTGGGTAAGATGTGGAAACTAGTCATCCTCTTTCCCCAGCTCCTCCTGTCATTGCCCAATGGACTTGTGAATGAAGTGGCCAAGGGGGCAGGGATTGAGGTTATGCGTGAGCTCAGCAACATGGGCTTTCACTCACCAAGGCTGACTTGGCTACAACCACTGCTGAATGCCCAATCCGCTAGAAGCAAAGACCAACACTGAGTCTCCCATATGGCAACATTCTTCGAGGTGATCAGCCAGCAACTTGGTGGCAGTTTAATTACACTGGACCATTTCTGTCATGGACAGGGCGGTATTTTATTCTTACTGGGATAGACACTCTGGATATAGATTTACCTCCCCTGCACACAATTAATTCTGCCAAAACTACCATCCGTGGACTCACAGAATGCCTTATCCAACATAGTGGTATCTCACACAGTATTGCCTCAGATCAAGGGACTTACTTCACAGCAAATGAAGTGTGGCAATGGTCCCATGCTTATCGAATTCACTGGTCTTACCATGTTCCCTATCATCCTGAAGCAGCTGGCTTGATACAAAGATGGAATGGCTTTCTAAAGACACATTTATGGCCCCAGCTAGGTGGCAATACCTTGCAGGGTTGGGGCAATGTTCTCCAGGATGCTGTATATGATCTAAACCAGCGTCCAATATATGGTACTGTTTCTCATGTAGCCAGGATTCATGGGTCCAGTAATCAAGGGGTGAAAATGGGAGTGGCACCACTCACTATTACCCCTAGTGATCCACTCGAAAAAATTTTGTTTCTTGTCCCCACAACTCTATGTTCTGCTGGTCTGGAGGTCTTAGTTCCAAAAGGAGGACTGCTCCCACCAGGAGACACAACAATGATTCCATTGAAGTGGAAGTCAATAATGCCTCCTGGCCACTTTGGGCTCCTCATGCCTCTGGATTAACAGGCAAAGAAGGGAGTTACCATATTGGTTGGTGTGATTGATCCTCATTACCAAGGGAAAATCATATTGATATTACATAATAGAGGTGAAGAAGAGTATATGGAATACAGGAGATCCCTTAGGATGTCTGTCAGTATTACCATTCCCTGTGATTAAAGACAATGGAAAACTACAGCAACCCAATTCCAACATGACTATTAATGGCCCAGACCCTTCAGGAATGAAGGTTTCCGTCACCCCACCAGACAAAGAACCACGACCAGCTGAGATGCTTGCTGAGGGCAAAGGGAATATGGAATGGGTGGTGGAAGAAGGTAGTTCTAAATACAGTTGTGACCACGTGACCAGTTGTAGAAATGAGGACTGTAGTTGTTATGAGTATTCCCTCCTTCCTTGTATGCGTGCATCAAATATATTTGTTTTCTACACTTATAAAATATAAGACGTAAACAGGGCTAGTGCATTTTTGGTTGTACACATACTAGTTGTACCGTGTTAGGTGCAAGTACGGCTATAATTGTCTTCATTTAGAGATTGTGTGTGGTTTAAGAATACGTGTTCAGGTGCCAAGTTGACAAGGGGTGGACTTTGATGGTTAAGGTTGTGTGTCAACTTGGCTGGGCCATGATTCTCAGTGGTTTGGCAGTTACGTAATTATGTAGTTATCTTCCCTTTTGGGATATAATGTAATAAACTTCATAATGTGATCTGATGTGATCAGACAATCAGTTGAAAGGGGAGTTTCCTCACTAGTGTGGCTTGCATCCAATACATATGGACCTTCTGGCATAGCTCTTTGGATTTTGCTCACTCTGAATCTTGCATCCGGCTTGTCATCATCTGACTTCCGATCTTGAGACTTTTGGCAGTGCCCTGTCGTATTGCCTGCAGATTTTGGAATTCTTCGGCTTCTGTAAGCTGTGAGGCAGCAGCCTACCATCTTACCTGTCAATCTTGGGTTAGTCAGCCCCTGAAGCTACATAAGTTAGAAGACGCTTTTAGTCTGATGCTGACCCATGGACATGGGACTTGCCAGACTTTACAACAAAGTGAGCTATTTCCTTGATATATATATATTATATATATATATATATATATATATATATCACTGGTTTTGCTTCTCTAGAGAATCCAGCCTAAGACACATGCCTAGTAAAATATACATTATATATTGGAATTTGTGGGTGATAGGTTGTAGAGACTCTGAAGTCTGCTATTATACTCTGAAGAGTATTGAGTTGATGTCCTTCCATATTTTGTTATCAATTTTGTACTGCTTTTTTTTATTATTTCTCCTTATATTTATTTTTCAAGGTTTGATGAATTTGTTTTTCATTCTACTCTTCCCTTTCAAATTTGTGCTATTGTTTTTCATCCCATTAATAATTATTGTCTCTTTCCCCACACTCATCATTAGACACATATTTCCTAACAAATGAACTATTATTTCACCCCAGTGTAATTTTGTCAATCATATTGATATATTTTCCATATACTTCCTTTTCCACTCTAATAATGTTAATCCTTTAGAATACTAATACTACGGTTCTGTCCTTCCTTTGTCTTCTGTTCACCCTCGAGCAGCCCTGACCAAATAAATCTATTGGAATACTTTCACTTTCAACCTCTCCATGATGCTTCTAATTCCTATTTGTTGCTTAGTTAGTATACCTAAGCTTAAAGAACTGAAAAAAATAATTCAAGCCTTGAGCTGCAATATTGAAGGATTCTATGGGGAAAACATTAATCTATGCAAGAAGTATCAAAAAATGGAAGGAATACACTGAGTCACTATACCGAAAAGAATTGGTCGACCTTCAACTATTTCAGGAGTTAGCATATGATCAAGAACTGAAGATAGTGAAGGAAAAAGTCCAAGCTGCACTGAAGGCATTGGTGGAAAACAAGGGTCCAGGAATTGATGGACTGCCAACTGAGGTATTTCAACAAACAAATACAGAGTTGGAAGCATTCACTTGTCTACACCAAGAAATTTGGAAAACAGCTACCTGGCCAACTGACTGGAATAGATACATATTAATGCCTATTCCCAAGAAAAGTGATCCAACCGAATGTGGAAATTATCGAATTTGGAACAATCAAACAATCATCAATATCACACGCAAGTAAAATTTTACTGAAGATCATCAAAAAGCCGCTGTAGCAGTATATTGACAAGTAACTGCCAAAATTCAAGCCAGATTCAGAAGAGGACGTGGAAGCAGGGCTATCACTGCTAATGTCAGATGCATCCTGACCAAAAGCAGAGAAAACTAGAAAGACGTTTACCTGCATTTTATTGACTATGCAAGGCACTCAGCTGTATGAATCATAAAAATTATGCACAACATTGTGAAGAATGGGAATTCCAGAACACTTAATTCTGCTAATGAGGAACCTGTACATGCATCAAGAAGTAGTTGTTCAAACAGAAGAAGAGGATATTGCATGGTTTAAAGTCAGGAAAGGTGTGTGTCAAAGTTGTATACTTTCAAGATACCTATTCAATCTGTATGCTGAGCAAATAATCTGAGAAACCAGACTATATGAAGAAGAATGGGGCATCAGGATTGGAGGAAGACTCATTAACAACCTGCATTATGCAAATGACACAAGCTTGCTTGCTGAAAGTGAAGAGAACTTGACTGATGAAGATCAAGGACCACAGCCTTCAGTATGGATTACAACTCAACATAAATAAAATAAAAATCTTTAAGACTGGACCAATAAGCAACATCATGATAAACAAAGAAAATATTGAAGTCATCAAAGATTTAATTTTACTTGGACCCACAATCAACCCCCATGGAAGCAGCAGTGAAGAAATCAAATGAGACTACCAGGCAACATGGCACTATAGACAGAAGAACCATGCTGTCCCTCCACAGCAAAGATCCAAAAAACTACGTCAAAAAGCCACAAACGTCAATCCTGAAACCCTAAGCATCAAATGAAGAGATAAAGAACTCAGCCAAGACCAAAATGGAATAAGAAGCTGACAGAGAAGAGAGAGTGAGGAGAGATACATGTAGAGATCCCTTATCAGCTAATGCAGCACAGATCTGCCATCTTGGACTCCTATCTGAGATCAAAGTACAGGGGGACAAGAAAGGAGCTTCAGGGAGCTTCCAACAGGAGACAGAACAACTGGTAACCAGCGATATATGATTTCCCACCACCCACCATTCTTCACCCCCACTCGGCCTCCTCTGCCTCCTGTGGCCACAGTCTCTTGGCCGGGAAGCACAAGCTTCACCCCTGTGTCACTTGGATTCCACCTACCAGTACTGGCCAGCTCCCTGAGTGCTATTTGTTGCCTGCTGGTGTTGCTTTTTTCCTCTTCTTTTGATTTCTTCCTTACCTCTTACCACCTCCCCCTCCTTTCTATCAAATACCTGCTCCACCTGCAATCTTTGCTTCTTCGTGAAAGGCTATGAATCAAAGCTTGACTGTGAAACTGCTTGCCTTCCGGTGTTGCCAAGCTGGTGGGATCCCTGGGGCTTTTATTTTTAATTTACTCTAATTTGTTCTGTTTTGATTGGTGTTTGGTTGTTTTCTTTTTCTTAAGTCAGCTTAGGAGTCACTTCTAGCTGGGCAGTACTGCGCAGCTTGGGAGCTACTCCCTTACTCTGCACAGATGTGCAGTGGGATGCCTGAGAGCATTTCTTTTTTATTATTATTTTTTCTTTCTTTTGTTTTCTTCTCTCTCTTTTCCCCCTTTTGTGTTTCTTCATTTCTCAGTTTGTTGTCTCTCTATACTTACCTTCTCTTCCTCTCTCCTGAATAACTGGCACTGTGTGACATCTCTACTCCTTCTAGCCAACTGTACTTCACGAACTGGGAGCAACTTACACAGTCCTCACACCTACACCAATGGTACCCCTGAAGTCCTTTCTTTCTTTTCTCTTCTTTCTAATTTTTATTTATTCTTTTTTTCCTGCTTCTCAGACTTTCATCTCTCCACTCCAATGGCAAGATCCCTTAGCACTTTTTTATGTTTGTTTGTATAATTTTGGCTACTTTTTCTCTCTCCTCTTTCCCATACCCATCTTAGGTCCACACATCACAATCGCCCCCCTTCTTCCAACCAACCTGGACCATGTGCTGAACATCACAACCCTAAGCAGAACAGGCACTGTCTACAAGAACCTGCCCTGCACTGATTCCTAGTCTATCCTGTCAGTCCTACTACATGCCACACACAACCCATCCCAGCAACTCCCCTTCAGCTGGACCTGCCCTGCTGTACAATACCTGAGCGACTGACCCTGCCCATTGGAGAAAGAGGCGAAAAGTATCGTGCCTACAGACAAGCGAACAACCAATAATGCACAGCCCACCTGATCAGACATAACCAAATTAAACCAAAAAGTAGGAGGAAACAAACAAATCTACAATCAATAAACGAGAAAAATAACTACTGAATGCCCCAAAGACAGAAGAAAATAACAAAACATAAATAAAAATGGGACAGGATGTTTCCAGTAGGTATCCAAAATAAAACACCAGATGACTCTCCAATAGAAGAAAAGACACTAGAACTAGCTGATAGGGAATTGAACTCTCTAATATTCAGAGCTATCCAAGAGTTGAAACAAAAAGCAGACAAAAATGAGGAAAAAATAGACAAATTCATGGAAGACACGGACAAATTAATGGAAAATACAGACAAAAAAGGAAGAATTCAGGAAAATAATAAAGGAACAAAATGCTAAAATAAATTCACAACTAGAAATCATACAAAAACAACAATTAGAAATGCAAAGATATACAACAAGTTTTCAAAAATGGACAGTGTCATAGAAGGGCTGAAGCGCAGGTTTGAAACGGTGGAAGACAGGATCAGAGAAATTGAAGACAACCACTTGGATACAAATCTGTTTGAGGAAAAATCAGAGAAAAGAATGAAGAAAAATGAAGAGACCCTGAGAATTATGTGGAATACAATCAAAAGCAAAAATCTGCAAATGATTGGAGTTCCAGGACAGGGAGAGAAATCAGAAAACACAGAGAGGATCACTGAAGAACTGCTGACAGAAAACTTCTCAAATATCATGAAAGATGAAAAGCTGACCATCCAGGAAGCTCAACAAACCCCATATAGGATAGACCCCAAAAGAAAATCACCAAGGCATATCATAATCACACAAACTAAAACCAAAGGTAAAGAATCTTGAAAGCAGCTAAAAAAAAAAAAACATAAAGTCACATACAGAGGAGAAACAATAAGACTAAGCTTGGATTATTTGGCAGAAACAATGCAGGCAAGAAGGCAATGGGATGCAATATATAAAATCTTGAAAGGGAAAAAATTGCCAGCCAAGAATAACATATCTTGCAAAACTCTTGTTCAAATATGATGGTGAAATTAGGACATTTCCAGATAAACAGAAATTAAGGGACTATGTAAAAACCAAACCAAACTTACAAGAATTATTAAAGGGAGTACTTCGATATGAGAACAAACATCATTGGACCACAGGCTGAATCAAGGATGCAGGATCATACCAGCCAGATACCATCCTAGGAAATGAACTCTCAAGGACTATCTAAAACAAAAATAATTACAACAGAGAACCAGAGAGGTTAATCTGTGAATGACGAGAACATCAAAACAATAAAAGAGGGAATAAAGAGTGTAGGTATAGAACCTTCTAAAGGAGAGGAAGGCAAGGCGATAGCAAGTAATAATAGACTGTTTCAAACCTAGGAATATTAGGGAAAATTTCAAGGTAACCACAAAGAAAGTTAACAAACCTACTCATCAAAAGAAAAAAAGAAAAACATAGAGTCTGAGTAAAAATAAAATGTACAAAAACAAAAGAAATGAAAAAAATTCCACATACAAAAGGAATTTAGCACAAGAGAGGAAGAGGAACAAAGAAAACGTCAGCACCACAACAAAAAAGCACTGCAAAATGACAGCAATGAACTCACACCTATCAATAATTACACTGAATGTAAATGGCTTAAATGCATACATAAAGAGATGGAGAGTAACAAAATGGATAAAAAAAAGGATCCATCAATATGCTGTCTACAAGAGACACACCTTAGAAACAAAGATGTAAATTTATAAAAAATCAAAGGATGGAAAAAAATATATCAAGCAAACAGCTACCAAAAAGAGCAGGAGTGGCAATAGTAATCTCAGACAAAATAGATTTTAAAACAATATTCACCATAAAAGACAAATGAGGACACTATATAATAATTAAGGGGACGATCCATCATGAAGAGATAACCATAATAAACATCTATGTACCCAATAACAAGGCTCCAAAATACACAAAACAAACTCTAACATCATTGGAAAGAGAGATTGGCAGTTCCACAATAATAGTAGGAGATTTCAACACACCACTCTCAGTAAAGGACAGAACATCTAGAAAGAAACTCAACAAAGATACAAAAGACCTAAAGGGCACAATCAGTCAACTTGACCGCACAGAAATATATAGAACACTACACCCAACAGATACAAAGTACACATTATTTTCCAATGCACATGGAACGTTCTCCAGAATAGACCACATCTTAAGCCACAGAGCAATACTCAAGAAGATCCAAAAAGTTGAAATAATACAAAGTATCTTCTCTGACCACAATGCCATCAAGGTAGAAATTAACAGGAAGAGCAAGGAAAAAAAAAGTCAATTACATGGAAATGGAATAACACCTTGCTTACAAACCACTGGGTATAGGAAAAATCAGAGATGGAATCAAAAATTCCTAGAATCAAACGAGAATGAAAACACATCATACCATACCTTTGGGACACAGCAAAGGCAGTCCTCAGAGGACAATTTATAGCAATAGATGCACACATCAAAAAAGAAAAAAGGCACAAAATCGAAACATTAACTACACAACTCGAACAGAAAGACAACAGCAAAAAAGCCACAGCCACTAGAAGAAAGGATATAATAAAGTTAAGAGCAGAAATAAATCAAATAGACAATAGAAAAACAATATAGAAAGAAACAACAAAACCAAAAGTTGGTTCTTTGAAAAGATCAACAAAATTGACAAATCACTGGCCAGACTGACAAAAGAAAAACAGGAGAGGACCCAAATAACCCAAATAAGAAATGAAATGGGGGACATTACAACAGACTCAACTGAAATAAAAAGGATCATAACAGAGTATTATGAAAAACTATACTCCAACAAATTTGAAAACCTAGAGGAAATGGAGAAATTTCTAGAAACACACTACCTACCCAAACTAACACAAAGTGATGTTGAAAATATGAACAGAATCATAACGAGAGAAGAGATTGAAAAGGTAAAAAAAAAAAAAAAAAAAAAACGGCCAACAGAAAAAAAAGCCCTGGCCCATATGGCTTCACTGGAGAATTCTACCAAACATTCAGCGAAGTGCTTATACCAGTACTACTCAAACTATTTCAGAATGTAGAAAAGGAAGGGACACTTCCAAATTCATTCTAGGAAGCCAGCATAAGCCTGATACTGAAACCAGGCAAAGACGTCCCTCCCAAAAATAAAACATTACAGACCAATACCTCTCATGAATATAGATGCAAAAATTCTCAAAAAATTTCTAGCCAATACAATTCAGCATCATATCAAAAAAATAATACACCACGACCAAGTAGGATTCATACTAGCTATGTAAGGATGGTTCAACATTAGAAAATCAATCAACATAATCCACCACATAAAGGGAAAGCAAAGAACCACACGATCATCTCAGTTGATGCAGAAAAGGCATTCAACAAAGTCCAACACCCATTCCTGATAATAACTCTTAATAAAATAGGTATAGAAGGGAAATTTCTCAACATAATAAAAGGCATCTATGCAAAACCGACAGCCAACATCATTCTTAATGGAGAGAAGCTGAAAATATTCCCCTTGACAACAGGAACAAGGCAAGGATGCCCTTTGTCACCACTCCTATTTAACACTGTGCTGGAAGTCCTAGCTCGAGCAATAAGTCAAGAAAAAGAAATAAAGGACATCCAAATTGATAATGAAGAAGTTAAAGTGCCCCTGTTTGTGGATGATATGATACTATACATAGAAAACCCTAAAGACTCCAAGAGGAAACTACTGGAACTGATAGAAAGTTTCAGCAGAGTAGCAAGATACAAGCTGAACATACAAAAAATTGGTTGGATTCCTATACACTAATACAGAGAACAATGAAAAGGAAATCAGGAAAACAATACCATTTATAATAGTCCCTAAAAAAATAAAATACTTAAGAATAAATCCAACCAGGGTTGTAAAAGACCTATACAAAGAAAACACTACTGCAAGAAGCTCAAAGGGATCTACATAAATGGGAAGTCATACCATGCTCATGGATAGTTAGACACAACATTGTGAAAACGACAATTCTACCCAAAGAAATTTACAAATAGAATGTAATCCTGATCCAAATACCAACAAAGTTCTTTAAAGAGATGGAAAATCTAATCATTAAATTTATATGTAAAGGGAAGAAGCCCCAGATAAGTAAAGCACTATTGAAGAAGAAGAATAAAGTAGGAGGACTCGCTCTACCTGACCTCAGAACCTATTGTACAGCTAAGGTAGTCAAAACAGCCTGGTACTGGTACAATGACAGACACATTGACCAATGGAACAGAATTGAGAACCCAGATGTAAATCCATCCACCTGTAGTCACCTGAGCTTGTACAAGGGCCCAAATTCTATCAGATGGGGAACAGATAATCTTTTTTACAAATGGTGCTCGCAAAACTGGATGTCCATCTACAAAAAAATGAAACAGGACCCATACCTCACACTGTATACAAAAACTAGTTCAAAATGGATAAAACACCTAAACATAAAGCCCAAAAGTATAAAATTCATAGAAGAAAAAATAAGACCAACCCTACAGATCCTAATACACGCCATTAAGAGGATACAAACCATAACCAGCAACACACAAACACCAGAAGATAAGCTTGATAACCGGGATCTTCTAAAAATTAAACACTTATGCTCATCAAAAGACTTCACGAAAAGAGTTAAAAGAGAACCTACAGACTGGGAAAAAATTTTGGACGTTACAAGTCAGAGAAAAGTTCTAATCTCTAAAATCTACAAGAAAATCCAACACTTCTACAACAAAAAGACAAATAATCCAATTAAAAAATGGGCAAAGGAAATGAACAGATACTTCACCAAAGAAGACTTTGAAGCAGCCAACAGACATATGAGGAAATGCTCTTGATCACTAGCCATTAGAGAAATGCAAATTAAAACCACAATGAAACACTATCTCAACCCGGCATTACTGGCACAAATAAAAAAAAAACTGGAAATAGTAAACCTTGGAGAGGCTGTGGGGCGTTCAGAACTCTTATGCATTGCTGGTGAGAATGCAAAATGATACAACCATTTTGGAAAATGATATGGCGCTTCCTTAGAAAGTTAGAAATAGAAATACTGTACTATCCAGCAAGCCCACTCCTAGGAATATATCCTAGAGAAATAAGAGCAGTCACACGGATAGACATATGCACACCCCTATTCATTGCAGCATTGTTCACAATAACAAAAAAAATTGAAACAACCTAGATGCCCATCAACAGATGGATGGATAAACAAACTATGGGACATACACACAATGGAGTATTATGCAACGATAAAGAACAATGATGAATCTGTGAAGCACCTCATAACATGGATGAAACTTGAAGACATTATGCTGAGTGAAATAAGTTAATCACAAAAGGACAAATATTGTATGAGACCTCTATTATAAAAACTTATATAAAATTTACACACAAAAAGAAACAATCTATTCAGTGGAAACACTGAATAGACAATAGATAAGTGGTAACTTTAGTGAAGGGTAACACAGTGCACAATACTGGGGAAACCAGCACAACTTGCACAAGGAAAGGTCATGGAAGCTCCACAGACATGTCCAAACTGTCTTGTATGAAATAGACTGAAATTGGGAAAATATGAGGAAGTACTGTTGAGTAATAATGGAAGCAGGACCAAAACCCTACTTTCCTCTTTCTTTTGTATTTAAACCCTATACAACTCTACTGTCTTCATTAAGCCTTCTTTAAATATTATAACACCTAGACCACCTCAAGCACTACAGCATAATTTGCTTTGTAACTGTATAACCTGTTGTAATATATAATAACAGTTTGATACGTGTTAGACTAGTTCCCTCACATAAAGTATACCTCCCTTAAAGGCAGAAACCAACAGTTTATCATCTTTTGAACGTAGCAGTGTGCTGAGCATATTGTAACAGCTCTGTAAGTAATAAATGTATTGATTATATTTTCCTTGAAATATTTTTAATATGTAGGTTTTCAAGATTGTGGTTCAGTAACATCTAAGGGGATTGCTTTGACTCGTTTATGTATAATACAGTTATCTAAAATACTGAAAGCTTGTTGTCAAAAGGCTTCTTTCACATATTTTTAAAGCCAAATTTAAAAGTGATAAATGCAGTATAAAGGAATAGAGATTGGATCATTGCCATCTCAAATACAAAGTAAAGCATTTGGGATAGTATCATCTAGTAACACTTAAACACCTGAAGGATTTTAACATTGAGAAAACACGGATTACCCTTTGATTTGGCATTTAATATTTCAATATGTTTTAAGGTGCAAACTTGGAAAGATTAGATTGATATTAGCCTGAAGGCTGTTATAACAAACCAGATGATTCTAACACATATCGAAAGAAGAAAGGCAAATATATTGTCGTTAGAAAATACTTTTGGGTCACAGTACAGTGTGAATTTATCTGGCATATATAGCTAACATCTTTTTTAATCACCCAAAAAATGTTGACTGAATATTTCCTAAGCAACTGCCATGTTACTATGGGGGACAGATTCTAAAAATACAGTTCCTGCCTTCACTGCTCAGAGGCAAAATTGCTAATGGTGACAGACCCTAAACATAAAGCTACATAAAACAAATCCTAGTCCATCTCTGCACTCATTGTATGGAAAGGAGAAAATAAGAGATGCTGACACACTTATACATTTTTGTTTGTTTCTTTGTTTATTTAATGAATGGCACTTCAGCCTTACAAATATGACCAAAAGAGGGATGACTGTTATTGTATTATAATCCCAATGGGTTACTAATTATTGTGTTTCAGACTTCAGATATAGTAACTTTCAAATATCATGATTTTCATTGCTCTTAAAATTTAAATTTATAGATTTATTCAACATAAAAAATAGGTTATATTACGTTAGTGAAAGGCAGAGGTAATAATCTAAGTTGACAGCTAAGCCAGTCAAGGAAGGGCTCTTCAAGAAAAGGACTCTCTAACATCCTATGACAACATGAGCTACATAGTAATAGAATATTAGAACATATTTGAGTTTGCAATAAATCACATCTAATTCTTAATTCTAGAACCACCAGTAACTAGCTGTTTATCCCTAGGCAAGTAGTTTTCATTTCTTAGACATCAGGCTTCTAATATTTAACATAGATTAGAATTGTTATTAAGATGAAATGAGATAATATTTGTCCTAACAATACCTAGCACATGGTAGGTACTCACTCTTTACACCCTTCCAATGACATTTCCCATCTTTCTCTGTGTCTCAACTTGCTCTCTCCAACACACACACTGACATATACACACAAATTGCCATGGAAGACCAAATAAAGGGATGCAGATTTATATTTAGATAATATTAGGAATGAAGGGAACCTGAGTGAATATTAAATATGCTATGTCAGGCTGTAGGCATTCTTTGACAATATTCAAGGAGCTTTCTTGGGTGAAGGAACCTCTGGGCTATCCATTCCGTTTCATAAAAGCAGCTCATTCTTTATAGATTTTACATATTGTGCTTCTGTGTGAGAAATACATTGAAGGATTCAGATTAAAAAAAAAAAAAAGAACCCCAATTATTTATCCTACCATCTTCTATTTGTAAGTGTAGAAAACAGGCTCTAAATAATTAAATTACTTCACAAATTTATGGTAGAGAAGCTAAGGCCTAAAATCTGTTTTGTGAGTTTCTAACCCTGTACTGTACTTCTTTCAATACAGCACACTAACTTCCATACATTAAAATAAATTAAGGCTAGATATAAGAAAGAACTTCCACAAGCCTTAGAGTACATAGATTTGTGATAATCCAAAAAATACCATGTCAGTATCCTGGGGCTCAACTAACCATCTGTGACTCGGAAACACTGCTAACAGTTACCTCTCTCTTTTTATCTTTTTGTCTTTTGGATCATTGATCTTTCTAGCAAATCTCTAAAAGGTGTTTGCACTGTATTTGAGTTATAGCAACTCTTAAACCACCCATACTATCTCCTTCTGAAAATGTGGAAGTCAGTGCCAATTGCAAAGCATATGATATTAACAAATGTTTCCAGACTAAATTACATGCCTTTTACTATTCAGTAGTAGATAATTAAAGAAAAGCTCTTTAGTACAATTAAAAAACAATTACTTACATGAAAATAGAAAATAAGTTAACACAATTAAGCAGTGGAAAATAAAAACTGCTCATACCATCATCAAACTTTTTAAATGATTTTTTTAAGAAAAATATTTTAAAGATGCTAGCTCTATAAACATGAATTTCCTGCCTACCTGCCTTTCTTTCTCCTTCTCTTTGTGTAAACGTATCCCCAGTTTCCCAGCAGGTTCAAACACTGATGGCTGCCTTATTGTGACAGAAGCAAAAATGCTGCATTAATGTTTAACAGGATTAAAAATCCTCTTAGAAGCAGTGGCATATGTTACCAGTTAATTGTTGCACTGGAAGCTTCCCTGCTGTTTTAAAACAAGGACTAATTTTACATGCTTTCTGCAGAGCAGTATGAAATGTCAAATTTTTTGGGATAAGTTTTATATTTAGTTTAACAAAAATTAGTCATAAAGAAGATAAGTCTTCTACACTACCAAAATGTAGGTCTAAATAATAGTGCACAGCATTGTCGTTTTTGGAAAAGAGGAGCTGGTGCTTGCTCTATATTCAGTCAGAATTATGTGAATAACACAGGGTGCTCCAGAAATTATCAACGATTTTAACATCTTTTATAAATGATTTTACATGACGGATACTTGACTACAGCAGCTTCCTGTACATAGGAAGTATTATCAGAGCACATAATAAAATAATGACAGAAAAGAAAGAAAAGACCAAAACAGATGTCAGAAGAGACTCTGAAACTTGCTCTTGAAAGTAGAGTAGATACAGCAAATGGAAGAAATGATGAAGTAAAAGAGCTGAACAGAGGATATCAATGGGCAGCTCCAGAAGACAAAGCAAAGTATTATAATGACAAGTGCAAAGACCTGGAGATGGAAAACTAAAAGGGAAAAACATGCTCTGCATTTCTCAAGCTGAAAGAACTGAAGAAAAAAATCAATCCTCAAGTTGCAATTTTGAAGAATGCTATGAGCAAAATACTGAACGACGCAGGACAGATTCTACAGGCAAAATATTGAACAACACAGGAAGCTACTGAGCCAAAAAGAATTTGTCGACATTTAATCATTTCAGGAAGTAGCATATGATCTAGAACCAGTAGTACTGAAGGAAGAAGTCCAAGCTGCACTGAAGTCATTGGCAAAGAAAAAGCCTCCAGGAATTGAGGGAATACCAACTGAGAAGTTTCAACAAACAGATTCAGCGCTGGACGTGCTCACTCATCTACGCCAAGAAATTTGGAAGACAGCTGCCTGGCCAACTGACAGAAAAAGATCCATATTTGTGTTCATTCCAAAGAAAGATGATCCAACAAAATGCATATATTATTGAACAATATCATTAATTTCACAGACAAGTAAAATTTTGCTGAAGATAATTCAAAATTGTTTGCAGCAGTACATCCACAGGGATCTGGCAGAAATTCAGAAGAGGATGTGGAACAAGGGATATCATTACTGATGTCAGATGGATCTTCTTTGGAAGCAGAGAATACCAGAAAGATGTTTATCTGTGTTTTATTGATTGTGCAAAGGCATTCAACTGTGTGGATCATATCAAATTATGGATAACATCGCGAAGAACGGGAATTCCAGAACACTTAATTGTGCTGATGCGAAACCTGTCCGTAGACCAAGAGGCAGTCGTTGGAACAAAACAAGGGGATACTGCATGGTTTAAAATTAGGAAAAATGTGCATCAGGGTTGTGTCCTTTCACTATACTTATTCAATCTGTATGCTGAGCTAATAATCTGAGAAGCTGGACTATATGAAGAAGATTGCGACATAAGGATTGGTAGAAGTCTCTTTTACAACCTGTGATATGCAGATGACACAAACTTCCTTGCTGAAAGTGAAGAGGACTTGAAGCACTTACTGATGAAGGCCAAAGAAAACAGCCATCAGTATGGATTGCACTTCAACATAAAGAAAACAAAAATCCTCACAACTAGACCAATATCAACATCATGGTAAATGGAGAAAACATTGACGTTGTCAAGGATTTCATTTTACTTGGATTCACAATCAATGTCCATGGAAGCAGCAGTTAAGAAATCAAATGACATGTTGCATTGGGCAAATCTCCTTCAAAAGACCTCTTTAAAGTGTTGAAAACAAAGATGTCATTTTGAGGACTAAGGTGCGCCTGACCAAAGTCATGATATTTTCAATTGCCTCATATGCATGTGACAGCTAGACTATGAGTAAGGAAGATGGAAGAAGAATTGATGTCTCTTAATTATGGTGTTGGCGAAGAATATTGAATATACATACCATGGACTGCCAGAAGTACCAATAAGTTTGTCTTGGAAGAAGTACATCTAGAGTGCTCTTTGGAAATGAAGATGGGGAGACTTTGTCTCACGTACTTTGAACATGCTATCCGGAGGGACCAGTCCCTGGAGAAGGACATCATGCTTGGTAAAGTAGAGGGCCAGTGAAAAAGAGGAAGAGCCTCAACAAGATGGATTGACACAGTGGCTGCAATAATGGGCTCAAACATAGCAATGATTGTGGGGATGGCACAGGACCTGGAAGTCCTTCGTTCTGTTGTGCATAGGGTCACTATGAATCAGAACCTACTCAAGGCATCTAACAACAACAACAACTGAGAGCATTCTAGGAGCCCCTGGGGGTTGCAAACAATTAACAACTGTGCTAATAACTGAAAGGTTGGTGGTTCAAATTCAAATTCTGAAGAAAATCCTGGTGATCTGCTTCCAAAACCTCACAGCCACAAAAACCCTATGAAGTGCAGTTCTACTCTGAAACACATAGGATCACCATGAGTCAGAAGTAATTCAATGGTAATAGGCGGAAGGCATTATACCACGAATATGGTCAATTATCATTGTGCTGAGTAACGTTATCCTTTGAAGGTCTCTACAATCTTATTAACAACTTTTCATGATTACTTGTTGACAAGTGAGAGATTGTCAACTCAGCGAGATAGCTCCTGTAAACAAAACGCAAGAAAGAAATTTGGAAAGATGAAATTTGTTTTTCATTTTTTTGGTTCAAAAACCTAGATTTCTTTTTAATTCTGCTTCAATAGCCCAGATTTTTATTTCTCTCATTGTTTCACCAACTTTATGTGGAATGTTTCCAGTTTCCAAGCTTCTTGGGTACCAGCTATCCTTTTAGACAATTTATTAAAATATATACGACATTCACTTCTGGTCAAGATGGAGTAACAGAGACCAGATTTATTCTTCTATCTATAAGAACTACAAAATCAGAGAAACATATGAAACAATGACACTCAAGACATTGAACATTAGGCATCAAAGGATAAAAGTGAATGAGAGTCGGGAAAAAAATGAATACTATTAATAATCCATATTACTACCTGGAGCCAGTTTCCACTCCCATTGCACAGGTAGGTAAAAACAGGCAGAGGCTGGCAGTCTCTCTGCATTGAGGAAATGGAGTTAATCTTGAGAAGCCAAGGTGGCTAGTTTTCCCGGAGCAGAGTAATGAGAAAGATAGAGCTACACAGAGAGTGAAATCCAGAAAATTACAGTCCCCATCTAGTACTCATGTGCATATGTGTGAGAAAACTTCCCAAGGCCAAGGAAAGAACCACATGAAAGGCTTAGAGGAAGCTCTGCCTGGAGTTCATACAGGTCTGAATATAGTGCCTACTCCCAAGAATCAGTGTGGAAAACCTCAAAATTCAGGGCCATCAGATAAAGCACAAGAAGGATCTCTTCCAAGTAGTGTTAAGGGTTTAAACTATTAAACACTTTTTTAAAAAAGTTACTTTCTTTATGGTTACCATGACGATTATATTTAACATCTAGCGTTTAATACAACTTGTTATATCTTGATACCATCTTAACTTCCTTAACATAAGAAAATTCTATATCTGAACCAATCTTACCCCACTTTTAATTTACATGCTATAATCAATTTATGTCTTTTTGTCTCAGCTTCCCTGTATTCTAAATTTAAATTTATTGTTATATGTATTTAGTTCCTCATTTTCCCATTTTTTTCACCTTTGATTTTGTCATGGTCGAGCATGAAGGGCATGCCTGTTGTATTTATCAACCAAAAGTTTCTTAGGTCTGATCTTTTTACTGGCATTGCTTTCCCTATAATGGAATCCTCCCTCCTGCCTCCATGTATCACTTCAGGTTACCATTTACTGTGCAAGAATGAATTATTTTTACTAAAATTAGAAACAAAGCAAAGGTGTCCACTCTCACCACTTTTATTCAATATTGTTCTGGATGCAAGGAAGGAAATAAAGGCTTCCAGACTGGAAAGAAAGAAGTAAAACTATCTTTATTCCCAGATGTCTTGATCATTTTCTTAGAAAATTCTATGGAATCAACAACAACAACAACAAAAAAAACCCACTAGATCTTATTAGTGTGTTTATCAAGGTTTCAGGATTAAAGATCAATGTGCAAAAATAAATTGTATTTATGTATACTATCAATAAAATATTGATAAACTAATTAAAATACTATTTATAATAGCATCAAAATATAAAATACTTAGGGATAAATATTACAAAATATGTATAAAAGTCATACATTTAAATCTACAAAAGATTTCTGAATAGCAAAGAAGATTTAAAAATGGAGAAATATAAAGTGTTCATGGATCTGAGGACTCAATATTCCTAAAATGTTAATTCTCCCCAAATTAATTTATACATTTAATGCAATCACAATCAAAATCTAAGCAGGCCTTTTTTTAGAAACTGACAAGCTGGTTCTAAAGGTCATATGGAAATTCAAAGTACTTAGAATAGCCAAAACAGCCTTAAAAAGAACAATAAACTATCTATACTATCAGACTTTAACAATTAATATAAATTTACAATCATCAAGACAAAGAGTTACTACCGTAAAAATAGATAAGTAGACAAATAGTACAGAAAAAGGGTGTATAAATAGACCTAATTATATATAATAAATTTATTTTTGACAAATTGCCATGACAAGTCAGTGGAGAAAGTGTAGTATTTTCAACAATTGGTGCTTCATTAGTTGGTATCCATATGGAAAAAGAAAAAAAAACTTGAATTTATATCATATCATATACAAAAGTAACTTAAAATGGGTTATATACCTAAATGTAAAATCTAAAATTAAGATACTTGAAAAGTTGGATTTAATTAAAATTAAGAACATCTGCTCTTTGAAAGACATTGTTAAGAAAATGAAACCCAAACCATAGACTGGGAGAACATGTTTGCAAATCACATATATGATAAAGAACTTTAGAAAACTCTCAAAATTCAGTAATAAGAAAACAAACAACCCAATAAAAATGGGTAAAAGATTTGAACAGACATGTCACTTACAAAGATATATGTTAGCCAATTAAGTACATGAAAAGATGCCCAGCATTATCAATCACTAGGGAAATGCAAACTAAAACTGCATGAGATATCACTGTACACTTCTTATTGTTGTTAGTTGTCTTCAAGTCTTCTCTGACTTATGGCAACCTTATGTACAACAGAACAAAATGTTGCCCAGTCATGTGCAACCTTCATAAGCTTTGATATATCTGAGCCCATTGTTGAGGCTATTGTGTCAATTCTTCTCACTGAAAGTTTTCCTTATTTTCACTGACCTTCTACATTACCAAAAATGATGTCCTTTTCTAGGGACTGGTCTTTCCTGATGATGTGTCCAAAGTAAACAAGAAAAAGTTTTGCCATCCTTGCTTCTAAGGAGAGTTCCAGTTTTATTTCTTCTAAGATTGAATTGTTCATTCATCCTGCAGTCCATGGTATATTCAATATTCTACACCAATACCACAATTAAAATGCATCAATTCTTCTGTCTTATTTTTTGCTTGTCCAGCTTTCACATGCATATGAGGAGATCGAAAATACCGTAGTTTGAGTCAGGTGCACCTTAATCATCAAAGTAACACCTTTGCTTTTTACAACTTTAAAGAGGTCTTTTGCAACAGATTTCCCAATGTAATGCATTGTTTGATTTCTTGACCACTGCTTCCATGCTTCTTAGAATACCTGAAATTGAAAACATTGACCATACCAAGTATTTGAAAAGATGTGGGAGAAATTGAAACTTTAATACACTGCTAGTGGAATTGAAAATGGTACAACTACTTGAAAAGACATAACTTAGATTAATCTCAACATAATTATGTTGAATAAAAGAAAACAGACAAAAAGAGTACATAATGTGTGATTGTGTTTATATAAAAATTTAGAGAACATAAACTATAGTGACAGAACACACATTAGTGATTCCTTGGAGGGTGGGAGGAAGCAAGTTTTGACAAAGGGACATGAGAAACCTTTTTGGGCATGATGGATATGATCATTATCTTGATTGTGGTGATGGTTTCTTAAGTATGTCAAAAGTTATCAAACGGTACACTTTAAAATGTATATTTTACTGTATGTAAACTATACCTCAATAAATCTAAGAAAATGGACATGTAAAAAATATGTATGCTACTTATGTCAAGAGATTGCTCTTTGTATGGCAGACTGTTTGGGTCATACTATCCCCAAGGGTGAGAAGAGTACTATTTCAGTGGGTTTAGACACTGAGGCAGAAATTCTAAGGGCCAATATCTCTTGGATATTCCATTCTGAAGGTAACAAATCAACATACATACTTAGTGCCTATTGAAATATACTTTCCTTTTTACATAACACTCTCCTTTACCTGTTCACTTCTTAATATTAACTACACAAGAAATTTGGGATGAAATCAAGTCATCTGAATAAAATTCTTGTAATGGCTGAAGGTGAATAATTGAGGATAGATCACTTTAAAAAATACTTTTTCACAGAACTGACATTTTCAGCTAATTGTTATTGAGCGCTTACTATGTGACAAGTGATATCCAAGTATTTTAGAGGTTCTCTGTCTTTTTTTTTTTTTTTTTGCTGTTGTTTCCTCTAATTTTGATAGGGAACTGAGCTGTGTTTCATCTCACATTGCTATCTCGGGGAACAAGATATCAAGGTGCGCTTTCTTAGGTCCACGTGCTTAGGCATCCTTGTCTGCAATGCCCTCATGGGGACCTGTCTATTCACAAAGTCTGAGCCTCACTAGGCTCCACACACTCACCTCCAAGATCCACACGGCCCCAGGCTTTCTGTGTACCAAGTCACCCTTTCTTATGTCTACATGCAGAGGCTTCTCTGCCCGTGGTGCCTTCATTGGGGCCTGACAAACAACCCAATTAAAAAATGGACAAAGGGCTTCAATTGATATTTCTCCAAAGAAGATAGTCAAATGGCCAATAAGCACATGAAAATATGCTCAACATCACTAGCAAATAGGGGAATGCAAAACAAAACTACAATGAGATATCACCCAACACCCATTGTGATGGCTAATACAAATAAAATAAAGAAACCAAAAAATAAAAATAAAATAAGAAGAGTTGGTAAGCTGTGGAGACACTGGAACACTCATCCATAGCTGGTGGGAACATAAAATCATGCAGTTGCTGTGGAAAACAGATTGTCAGTTCATAAAAAAATTAAATATAGAATTACTGTATGTCCCAGAAATTCATCTCCTAATTATATACCAAAAAGAATTGAAAGCAGAAGCTCAAATAGTCATAAGTACATCAGTGTTTATTGCAGCATTATTCACAATAGTCAAAAGGTAGAAACAACCTAAGTACTTATCAATAGATAAGTTGGTAAACAAAATGTTACTGTATTTTTACACAAATAACAGGCACCTTCTACATTTGTTTGCCAACCATGCCCTCCCCCAGTGAGATATTTTTGTAAGCACACTATGCTAATTTTTTACAGTAACATGCAAAAAAAAATTGGCATAGCGACACTTATGAAAGTACCTCACCGGAGGAGGGCACAGCTGGCAAACAAACGTAGAAGGTGCATGTTATTTGCATAAAGATACAGTATACGCACATAATGGAGTATTGTTAAACTATAAAAAGAAATGAAGTTTTGATACATGACATCACAGGGATTAACCTTGAAAACATTATTCTAAGTAAAAGAAGTCAGACACAAAAGGACAAATATGATTCTACTTATATGAAATACATAGAATGGGCAAATCCATCAATACAAAAGTAGATTAATGGCTACCAGGGACTGGGGGAAGGAGAGAAGGGGATACTGGGGAGTCAAAAATAAATAAATAAGTTACCATGAAAACTGAAATTCTGTGTCATAGTTATTTGAGAAAAAACAAAAAACAAATAAATCTCTGAACTACTATTATACCAACGTTTTGGTGCAAACATTAGAAATAGTATTTTTCTAAAGTAAAGAAAATTAATATCTTGAAAATAAAGCAGATTTTCAAAATTAAAAGCTTCTTAGATGGGCTTAATAGAATGAACACAACTAAAAGTGAATTGTTTTTTTGGTTAATACTATTCAAAACCTTTCACAGTACACTGAGCAAGAAAACCATAAAATGGAATATGTGAAAAAAGTTGAGGTATGTGTAAGATAAATACAAATGCTGCAACTATCATTTGAAAGGAGTTGCAGAAGGAAAGATCAAAGCAACAGAGTATCAACAATAATAAAATAAAAAATTAAAAGAAAATATCATAAAGCGAAGTCTTCATATTAAAGGGATTACCTGGTGTTAAATAGGATAAAAGAAAAAAAATCCTAAGAAGTGTTGCGTTCTGAATCAATAAAGACGAAGATAAACTACTAAAGCTTACAGGTAAAAATTTTTAAAAAGATTAACTACAATGGAAAATAAATTAGATGGAGGTCACACAACTAATTTGCACTACTGTATAGTCCCCAAATCTCTATCTACCTGGATATAGTTTCCTAAAAAGAGATGATTAAAGTTTACTTGGATATTAACAATGAGTGAAATACATAACCAACTCTTGAGTATACAGACAAATTATTCAGAGGAAAATAAAGTAAGCCAGCAAGTGAAATTAGTAAAATAAACCCAAATAAGTAGGAAAAATTAAATTAATAAAAATATAGAAAATTATCAAAAAAGCAGAGTTAATTAATAAAAAAAATACATTTGTTTGAAAAAGTCAATAAAGACAAACTTTTGACAAACATGATCAATATGAAAAGCGAATTAAGCACAAGACAAGTAATCATAAAGGTAAAACATAACAAGAGATATGGAGGAAATTGAAAATTATTCTCTGTACAATTTCATGTAATACATTTTAGAACCTAGTCAAAATTTAAAGTTTTGTGAAAAAAATTAAGTAGTTAAAAAAAGAGGTAGTACAGCTGAATAAATCAATAATCATAAAATAAATTGAAAGACAAATACAAAATCTATTTAAAAAAAAAAGTGAACAGTGCCGGATATAAAGCCAATATGCCAAAATCAATAGTATTTCTATATATCATCAACAAATAAAGATAAAATCAATTTTTAAAAAAGATAGCATTTTTGTGATCATTAAGATTGAGTGTCAACTTGGCTGAGCCAGGATTCTCATTGGTTTGGAAGTTGTAATGTAGTTTGGTAGTCATATAATGATGAGATCACCTCCATGATGAGATTTGATATAATGTGATCACTTCTATGATGGAATCTGCTTTGAGTAGCCAATCAGTTGAAAGGGAGTTTCCTTGGGGCTGTGGGATACATCCAATATAGGTGGACTTTCTGGTAAGGCTCATGGGCTTTAGCTCACTCTGGATACTGCAGCTGGCTCCTGTTCATCTGAACTCTGGTTCTTGGGACTTGAGTAAGCAGCTTACCTGCCTTCTTGCCTGCAGATCTTGGGATTCGTCAGTCTTTGCAGCCTGTGATCCAGAGTCCTGCTGTCTGATTTGTTGATTTTGGGTTCATCAGCCACTGTGGCTATGTGAATCAGGAGAAGCCTCCAGCCTGACCCAAAGGCTTGGGACATTCCAGGCTCTACAACCACCTGAGCCATTTCCTTGACATGAATATTTCTATATATATATTTATACACTTTACTGGTTTTGTTTCTCTAGAGAACCCAGCCTAAGACAATATGCAATAGCATCAAAATTCCTCAAATGTCTAATAATAAATCTAACAAAAAATGTGAATGACATCTGCACTGAAAACTAAAAAAAAATTAGTGAAAGGAAGTAAAAATATCTAAATAAATGAAGGGATACACTTTGTTTAGGTATTGGGACACTCAATATTGTGAAGATGTCAGTCTTCCCTAATCTAATCTAAATATTCAATGAAAATTCAAGTTCTGTTTTTGGTGGAAATTAATAAGGATCAAAAATAACATAAAGAAACTTGAAGAAAAACTAAAGCCATATGATCTAAACTTCCAGATATCAAGACAATCTGCTCATTAAGACTGTATGGTATTGGCACAAGAATAGAAAAAGAAGTGAAACTAAGCAAAAAATCCACAGCTAGACCCACACAAGCATGATGACTTGGTATATGAGAAAGTGGCATTAAGTAGCAGTGGAGAAAAGAAGGGCTTTTCAGTAAATGGTGTTGGATCAATTGGATATCCATGTGGGAAAAAATGAATCTTGGCCCTGTATATCACATTATACACAAAACTCAATCCCAGATTAATTCTAACACTAAATGTGAAAGTAAAACCTTCAGAAAAAAAAATTCTAAAACTAACTTCATAATCTGAGGTAAGCAAATATTTCTTAAGCAGGACACAAAAACACTGTATCATAAAGGGGAAAAAAGATAATATGGATGCTATATTACCAACACCACCAGTAACCATGGAGTTGACTCAAACTCATGGCTACCTCTTGTGTGTCTGTGGTGCAATGAGTTTATTTGTTTAATGGATTTTCTTGCCCTAAGTTTATAAATCTCCCAAAAGTTTTGCTCAGGCCTTAATCTGCCAAAGGATTGGTTGGTATCCTATCCTCATAAGCGGTTTGCAAGGATTGGTCACTTTGCTATCTGCATAAACAGCTTGTAAGTGATTGGCCAGTTTACTATATGCAAAAGTAATTTGCAGGGATTGGTTGATTTACTATCTGCAGAAGAGGCTTGCAAATCCACCCAACATAATTGGATGGTTTGTGATCTGCCTATGAGATTGATCGGTTTACAAAAGCTAAACCCAGCATACATTTTATAAGAGTCACAGAAGGGGAAGACAGAAAGGAGCAGAAAGAATATTAAAAAAAAAACAATGGCCAAAAACTGCCAGAATTTTACAAAAGACATGAATCTACACATTCAAAAAGTTCAAATAACTTCCAGTAGGACAAAACCAAAAAGATTCACATTATAATGAAACTTAAAACCAAAGAAAAAGATACTCTTGAAAGTTGCAAGACAGCAGCAAGTCGTCACATACAAGGGATTCGCAATAATATATCCATTGATTTCTCCACAGAAACAATAGAGACCAGAAGACAGTGGGATGATATATTTTAAGTGCCAAAAGAAATAAAGTGTCTACCTAGAATTCTATATCCAGCAAAACTGTCATTCAGAAATGAGGGCAAAATTATAAAATTAAAAAATAAACAAAAACAGCAGGTTCATTACTACTACACCTGCCTATAAGAAATAATAAAGAGAATCCGTCAGGCTGAAATAAAAGGACAAAACATAGTAACTTGAAACCATGTAAAAAATGAAAAGTTCTGGGCAATTATTGGAAATGCTGATGGCGTAGTGGTTAAGTGCTAAAGCTGCTAACCAAAAGGTAGGCAGTTTGAATCCACCAAGCACTCCTTTGAAACTCTATGGGCTATTTCTCCTCCATCTTATAGGTTCACTATGAGTCAGAATTGACTCGACGGCAACAGGTTTGGTTTGGTTTGGGGAAATTATAAGTGACAGTTTTCTTGTATTTTTTGTTTATAACTATATTATGTCCTGCTACGTATCACATACACTAGACATGTTATCAGGAGGAATCAGTCCCTAGAGAAGGACATCATACTTGATAGAGAAGACGGTCAGTGAAAGAGAAAGACCCTCAGTGAGATGGATTGACACAGTGTCTGAGGCAATGGGCTCAAGCATAGAAACAATAGCAAGGATGGCGCAGGACCGGGCAGTGTTTCGTTCTGTTGTACATAAGGTCACTATGAGTCAGAACTAACTTGACGGCACCTAACAATAACAACAACATTTGCTTTAAAAGAGAAGTTCATAAAATGATTATAAATTTATTAATACGCACACAATATATAAATATGTAATTTCTGACAATAACAAAAAAGGAGGAGGTGGAGCTATATAGGAGCAGACTTTTTCTATGCTATTGAAGTTAAATTGGCACCAATTAAAACTAGATTATTATAAATTTAGGACGTTAAGTGAAATTCCTATGATGATTACAAAGAAAATATACAGATACACACAAAAGGAAATGAGAAGGTAATCAAAACATAACACTACAAAAATAAACTAAATACAAAAGAAGGCAGTACCCAAGGATACAATGGATAAAAAGGTATAATACATGAATAAAACAAATAGCAAAACTGCAGAAGTTTTTCTTTATCATGAATTCCTTTAATGGAATTAACTCTCCAAGTTATGGAATAAACTTTCCAAGCAAAAGGCAGAAATTGATAGAATGGATAAAATAACATGATCCAACTATATGTTGTCTTCAAGAGACCCACTTTAGACACAAAAACACAAATAGGTAGAAAGTGAAAGAGTGAAAGAATAAAAAAAAAATAGACCATGCAGATAGCAAAAAAAAAAAAAAAAAAAGCTGGAGTGGCTAGAGTGGCTAAGCTAATATCAGGTAAAATAGACATTAAGTCAAAAAAATGATGCAAAAGACAAATAATGGCATTATATAATAATTAAAGTGTAAATTCATCAAGAAGATATAACATTTATAACTATGTATGCACCTAACATAAGAGCCCCAAAATATACGAAACAAATACTGTCAAAATTTAAGGGATAGACACTTCTACAATAATAGTTGGGGACATTAATACACCACTTTAAATGGGACAGTATGTGGTTTAAAGTCAGCAAAGGTGTATTCTTTTATCATATTTATTCAATCTGCATGTTGAGAAAATAATCCAAAGAAGAACAGGACACAAGGATTGGAGGAAAACTCATTAACAACCTGTGATATGCAGATGACACAACCTTGTTTCCTGCAAGTGAAGGGGACTTACAGCAGTTACTGATGAAGATCAAAGAATACAGCCTTCAATATGGATTACACCACAACATAAAGAAAACATAACTCCTCATGACTGGACCAATAAGCAAATTCATGATAAAAGGAGAAAAAAACTGACATCATCAAGGATTTCATTTTACTTGGATCCACAATCAACCCCCATTGAAGCAGCAGTCAAGAAAATGGCACATTGCATTGGGGAAATCTGTTGCAAAGATCTCTTCGAAGTGTTAAAAACGAGACATGGCATTCGAGGTGGGGCCAAGATGGCAGAGTAGTCAGATGGCTTCCTATATCCCTCTTACAACAAAGACATGAAAAAACAAGCGACTTGATTGTATATGAATATTTAGGAGCCCTGAACAAGGAAAAGTTGAGGAGTCAGATTGAGTGGCAAAGGGGAGGGTGATGATTCAGAAAGAGTGAGGAGTGCAAGGCCTGTGCTGGGAACAGCAGCTCTTCCGCCCCAAAGGGCTCCACGATGCAGCGAAGCAGGCATACAGCTTCACAAGTGCCCTCGAGAGGCAGTTTCCACATCGAGATTGATCTGGCAGCAGAGATTCTGCTTGGACACGCCCAACCAGTGAAAAGCAGCTCCCAAGTGGCTAAAGATAAGTACATGTGTGTGGCCTTTCGTGGGAATTAAAAAAAAAAAAAAGGCGCACTTTGGGAAAAACCTCTCTCCCTTTTACCTCCTCCCTCCCCACTCTGCACAGGTCCAGCCAGCTTCTGAAGTCTCTAACTCCCCTAGGCTAGAAGTAGATCCCATAAGGCGCCCTGACCATTCTTCTGACCTTGGAGAGGGAACAAATTAACAAACAGGAGAAAAATAAGCTACTGGCTCCCGTAAGCCAGGAACTTAGGGTTTGCACAGCTCCTTTGTTAGGCACAGGCATAAGGGGTACTAGGACTTTCAGTTCCCACCACCCCTGTATTGACTTGTACAGACCCATCTCAACAGCATAAGCCCTCACTACCACAGTACAACATGGAAACACCTGAAGTCTAACTTCAACTGTTTCTGCTGTGAAGTGGCAGATTTGTGATGCTTGACACAGCCATGCCTTTTAAGTGGGCACATTTACTGGTCAGCATCAGGGGCTTGAGGACTGGTGGCTCCACCTACATCACCTAGTCACCTGCTACAGGGGTCCAAGAATAAGTGGTGCCCCCGAGTCTTTACAATCAACAGAGTAAGATGCTCATAGTCCAGCTGCAAAACTCACCTACCTACTTGCTCTAGGGAACAGGGACACACTTTTCTTTCAGACACTCAGGGGCAGCCGTCAGCCCTCTGCCTTGCTCAGCGCATGACCCCCTACTGCAGCCAGATACATGTGCTTGCACCGATCTCCCATGCCTTGCAAAGACTGTGTAAGCCTGCATCACACACTTGGCGACCGACTGCCTGGACACATGAGCTGAATCCATACAGGAAAATTTAACAGACTCTTGGTGCACATACTTAGTTACAGAACTAACAACCTGGTGATAGGACGTTAGAGCTTCAAAGACGCCAATAATCAAACTAGCACACACGAACAGCCTATTGGGGTCTATTGAAACAAAACAAAACAAGAAACTAGGACACACTAAACAAATAGAAAATAAAATTATAATAACTTATTGATGGCTCGGGGACAACTGTCAATATCAATCACATAAAGAGGCAGTCTATGATGGCTTCAGCAAGCTCCCAAAATAAAGAATAAATAAATTCTATGGAGGAAGAGAATTTCTTGTAATTACAGAAGCAGAATTCAAAAGATTAATATACAGAACTCTTCTAGAATTTAGAAAGGAGATTCATCAAAACGCAGTGTCAGGAAAAGAATACACAGACAAAGAATTAGCAGAACTTAAAAAAGTTATTCAAGAGCATAATGACACATTGAATACACTGCAAGAATCCACAGAGAGACAACAATAAGAAATCCAGAAGATTAACAATAAAATTTCAGAATTAGACAGCATAATAGAAAGTCATAGGAGCAGAATTGAGGTAGTAGAAGTCAGAATTAGTCACTTTGATGATAAAGCACTTGATGCCAACTTATTTGAGGAAAAATCAGAAAAAGGAATTAAAAAGAATGAAGAAACTCTAAGAGTTATGTGGGACTCTATCAAGAGAAATAACCTACGAGTGATTGGAGTACCAGAACATGGTGGGGGATAACAGAGAATACAGTCAAAACTGTTGAAGATTGGTTGACAGAAAAATTGCCTGATCTCATGAAAGATGAGAAGATATCTATCCAAGATGCTCATCGATCCCCACATAAGGCAGACCCCAAAAGAGAGTCACCAAGACATATTATAATCAAATTTGCCAAAACCAAAGATAAAGAGAGAATTTTAAGAGCGGCTAGGGATAAAAGAAAATTCATCTAAAAGGAGAGTCAATTAGAATAAGTTCGACTACTCAACAGAAACCATGCAGGCAAGAAGGCAATGGGATAACATATATAAAGCCTTGAAGGAAAACAACTGCCAGCCAAGAAATATATATGCAGCAAAACTGACTCTCAAATATGATGGCGAATTTAGGGCATTGCCAGATAAACAGAAGTTTAGGGAATTTCCAAACACCAAACCAAAACTACAAGAAATTCTCAAGGGAGTCCTCTGGTTAGATAATCAGTAACATCAGAAAACAACGCAAGATTAGAAAACAGGACAGAGCAACCAGATATTGACTCAGATAGGGAAGTCAAAAATACATCAAAGCTAAAACACTGAAAACAGGGAAACAGAGATATCAATATGTAAAAAAGGACAACATTAAAACAAAAAAGATGGACTTAAAAATGCAGAAACAGATTTTTCATATAGAGGAGAGGTCAAGGTGATACAAACAAATAAGACTGGTATAAATTTAGAAAAATAGAAGTAAATATTAAGGTAGCCACAAAGGAAACTAACAATATTACAAATCAAAATAAAAAACTAGAAAAATATAAAGACTCAGGAAACACAAAATCAACAACAATGAAAAAGATGAAAAAAATACATAAAGAAAAACAATGCACAGAAAACTAAGGGTAACAAAGAAACTGTGAACAACACACAAAAAGAGGCACCAGGATGACTGCACTAAACTCATACCTATCAATAATTATGCCGAATGTAAACGGAAAAATGCACCAGTGAAAAACCATAGAGCGGCAGATTGGATAAAAAAGCATTATCCGTATATATGCTGCATACAAGAGATGCACCTTAGACTTAACACACAAACAGGCTAAAACTCAAAGGATGGGAAAAAATTTTATCAGACAAACGACACTCAACAAAGAGCAGGAGTGGCAATATTAATCTCTGACAAAATAGATTTTAAAGAAAAATCCACCACAGAAGATAAGGAAGGCCACTATATAATGATTAAAGTGTCAACACACCAGGAGGACATAACTACAATAAATATTTATGCACCCAATGACAGGGCTCCAAAATACATAAAACACACTCTAACAGCACTGAAAAAGAGAGATAGACAGCTACACAATAGTAGTAGGAGACTTCAACACGCCACTTTCAGTGAAGGACAGAACTTCCAGAAAGAAGCTCAACAAAGACACAGAAGCGCTAAATGCTTCAAGCAGCCAACTTGATCTCATAGACATATACCTAACACTGCATCCAACAGCAGCCAAGTGTACTTTCTTTTCCAACACACATGGAACATTCTCCAGAATAGACCACGTTAGGCCATAAAGCAAGCCTTAACAAAATCCAAAATGTCGAAATATTACAAAGGATCATTTCTGACCCTAAATCCATAAAAGTAGAAATCAACAACACAAAAAGCAAGGAAAAAAAATCGAACATATGCAAACTGAACCACACCTTGCTCAATAACGACTGGGTTATAGAAGAAATTAAGGATGGAATAAAGAAATTCATAGAATCAAATGAGAATGAAAACACTTCCTACCAGAACTTTTGAGACAAAGCAGAAGCAGTGCTTAGATGTGAGCTTATAGCAATAAATGCACACATCCAAAAAGAAGAATGGGCTGTAATCAAAACATTAACCCTACAACTGGAACAAGTAGACAGAGAGCAGCAGAAGAAGCCCTCAGGTGCCAGAAAGATGGAAATAATAATTAGAGCAGAATTAAGTGAAATAGAGAATGGAAAAACAGCTGAAAGAGTTAAAAGTCCAAAAGATGGTGCTTTGAAAAGATCAATAAAATTCATAAACCTTTAGCCAAACTGACAAAAGAAAATCAGGAGAGGAAGCAGATAACCCGTATAAGAAATGAGATGGGTGATGTCACAACAGACACAACTGGAAATAAAAGAATCATAACAGAATACTATGAAAAATTTTACTCTAACAAATTTGAAAACCTACAGGAAATGGAGAAATTTCTAGAAACTCACTACCCACGTAAACTAATACAAACAGAGGTAGAACAACTAAATAAACCCATAACAAAAGAAGAGATTGAAAACTTTATTAAAAAACTCCACACCAAAAAAAAAAAAAAAGCCCTGGCCCAGATGGCTTCACTGGAGAATTCTACCAAACTTTCAGAGAAGAGATAACACCACTTGTACGAAAGTTATTTCAGAGCATAGAAAACAATGGACTACATCTAAACTCATTCTATGAAGCCAGCATAACCCTGATACCAAATCCAGGTAAAGACACCACAAAAAAAAGAAAATTACAGACCAATCTCCTTAATGAACATTGATGCAAAAATCCTCAAAAAATTTCTAGCCAATAGAATTCAGCAACATATCAAAAAAATAAATCACCATGATCAAGTGGGATTTATACCAGGTATGCAGGGATGTTTCAACATTAGAAAAACAACCAATGTAATCCATCACATACATAAAACAAAAGACAAGAACCACAAGATCTTATCAATAGATGCAGAAAAGGCATTTGATAAAGTCCAACACCCATTCATGATAAAAACTCTCAACAAAATAAGAATAGAAGGGAAAATCCTCAGTATAATTAAGGGCATTTACACAAAGCCAACAGACAGCCTCATTTTAAATTTTGAGACTTTGAAAGCATTCCCCTGAGAAAGGGAACCAGACAAGGATGCCCTCTATCACCACTGTTATTCAACATTGTGCTGGAGGTCGTAGCCAGAGCAGTAAGGCTTGAAAAAGAAATAAAGGGCATCCGAATTGGTAGGGAAGAAGTCAAAGTATTTCTATTTGCAGATGATATGATCTTATACACAGAAAACCCCAAAGAATCCACAAGAAAACTACTGGAACTAATAGAATATTTCAGCAAAGTTTCAGGATACAAGATATACAAAAATCAGTTGGATTCCTTAACACTAACAAAGAGAACCTTGAAGAGGAAATCACCAAATTAATACCATTTAAAATAGCCCTCAAGAAGATAAAATACTTAGGAACAAATCTAGCCAGAGATGTAAAACATCTATACACAGAAAACTACAAGACACTACTTCAAGAAACTAAAAGATACTGGCATAAGTGGAGAAACATACCTTCTTATGGATAGGTAAACTCAACATAGTGAAAATGTCAATTCTCCCCAAAGTGATCTATGGATACAATGCATTCCCGATTCAAATTCCACCGGCACTTTTTAATGACATGGAGAAACAAATCACCAACTTCATATGGAAAGGGAAGAGGCCCCTAATAAATAAAACCTTACTCAAGAAGAAGAACAAAGTGGGAGGCCTCACACTACCTGATTTTACAGCCTATTATACTGGCACAGTAGTCAAAACAGCCTGGTATTGGTACAACAACAGATACATAGACCAATGGAACAGAGTTGAGAATCCAGACATAAGTTCATCAAGCTATGAACAGCTGGTATTTGACAAAGGCCCAAAGCCCATTAATTGGGGAAAAGACAGTCTCTTTAACAAATGGTGCTGGCATAACTGGATATTCATCTGCAAAAAACTGAAACAAGACCCATAACTCACACCATGCACAAAAACTAACTCAAAATGGATCAAAGACTTAAATATAAAATCGAAAATGATAAAGATCATGGAAGAAAAAATAGGGACAATGCTAGGAGCCCTAATACATAGCATAAATACAATACGAACCATAAGTAACAATGCACAAGCACCAGAAGAGAGACTAGATAAATGGGAGCTCCTAAAAATCAAACACTTATGCTCATCAAAAGACTTCATCAAAAAAGTAAAAAGACAACCTACAGACTGGGAAAATTTTTTGGCTATGACAAATCCAATCAGTGTCTAATCTCTAAAATCTACAAGATATTGCATAACCTCAACAACAAAAAGACAAATAACCCAATTAAAAAATCTGCAAAGGATATGAACAGGTACTTTGCCAAAGAAGATATTCAGACAGCTAACAGACACATGAAGAAACTCTCGTGATCATTAGCCATTAGAGAAATGCATATCAAAACTGCAAAGAGATATCATCTCACCCCAACAAGGCTAGCATTCATCCAAAAAACACAAAATAATAAATGCTGCAGAGGTTGTGGAGAGACTGGAACACTTATACACTGTTGGTGGGAATGTAAAATGGTACAACCAATTTGGAAATCAATTTGCCTCTTCCTTAAAAAGCTAGAAATAGAAGTACCATATGATCCAGCTATCCCGCTCCTTGGAATGTATCATAGAGAAATAAGAGCTGTCACAAGAATAGATATATGGATACCCATGTTCATTGCAGCACTGTTCACAATACCAAAAAGATGGAAACAACCTAGATGCCCATCAACGGGAGAATGGATAAGTTATGGTATATCCACACAATGGAATACCACGCAACGATAAAGAACAACAATGAACAACGAAACATATATATCTATAACATGGAGGAAGCTGGAGCTCATTATGCTGAGTGAATTTAGTCAGTCACAGAAGGACAAATACTGAATAAGACCACTATTATAAGAACTCAAGAAAAGGTTAATTTAAACACAGAAGAAAACATTCTTTGATGGTTATGAGGGTGGGGAGGATTATTTACTAACTACTACTCTTTATTAATTGCAAGATAAAGAAAATACAGCAGAAGAGTAAGGGGTATGACTGTTTTTATTTGTCCATGCAATGTAGCAAGAACAATATACAAAGAGGGGAGCAAAACCACTGGCTTAGGAGAAAAATACCACAGATTTTTTACATTTATTAAATAATAATTAGTTCTCACTGTAAGTAAACTCAATACACCAAATGTTGTTATATCATTATTTATAATGAGGGAAGAAGTTTGATATCTGTTACCCAAATACCTGTATTTTTAGAAATTTTAAGTGCTTATACAGCAGTCTATGCTTCACCATTAGTTTATTTACATTGAATCCAATATCTCCGCTATAGTAGATTCTTCTTCCCTTTCCAGAGATAAACTTGTTAATATATAAAAAACTCAATACCTTCCAAAATATGATTGAAAACAGATTCTGAACAAATAAATCAATCAAGTAGCAATAATTTATAGATTATTGACAATATATTATACACTGAACATAGTTCAAATTTTTAAATGGTTCATATCTTTGATTAGCTTACAATTATGCTGTGATTAATTATAGTTTCATATACACAAAACCCTAATGGTATATGCTAGGTCCAAAAATGAATAAAGTGGATGGTAGATGAAAAGGAGTGCAGAAGAATAAGTCACTTTAGGCTAAGGTGGCCAAAATGTATTTTTTCTCTACCCATCCCTTAGAAGTTTTGTATCACCCTAGTTCCATTACCTATGTTCTTTCCTCTTCATACAACCTGTGCTGTCCAATACAGGATCCACTAGCCACAAATGGTTACTTAAATTAAAATTTTTAGTAACTTGTTTTATTTTTGTTGTTGTTGAGAATATACACAGCAGAACATACACCAATTCAGCAATTTCTACATGTTCAATTCAGTATCATTGATTGCATTTTTGAGTTGTGCAATAATTCTCACCCTCCTTTTCTGAGTTGTTCCTCCCCCATTAAAATAAACTCACTACCCACTAAGTTTCCTATCTAATCTTTCAAGCTGCTGTTGTCAATTTGATCCCATATAGATAGTTCTTAAAAGAACACAATGCTCAAGGCAAACATTTTTTAAGAGTTAAGCTAAACAATTTTTTGGTTTTAAAAAGACTTTAGGGGATATTTTTGGTTTAAAGTTTAAGGTTTAAAGACTATCCCAGGGCAGTAGTTTCAAGGGTTCATCCAGCCACCATGGTTCTAGGAATTCTGGATTCCATGAGATTTTGAAATTCTCTTCTGCATTTTCCCCTTTTGATCAGAATTCTTCTATAGAATCTTTGATCAAAATATTCAGTAATGGAAGCCAGGCACCATCCAGTTGTTCTGATCTCGTGACAAAGGGAAATATTGTTCATGGAGACAATTAGCCACACATTCCATTCCACCCTCCTATTCCTTACTCTTCTTTCTTTGTTGCTCCAAGTGTCATGCTTTGGGGGGGGGGGGCACTTGCAAGCTTTCAAGACCCTAGGCACTACACAATGCACTAGGAGGTAGAACAAAAGTACTAAACACTTTATTAGGTCAATTCACTGGGGTGTCCCATGAAACCATGACCCTAAACCTCCAAGCCAAAGAACCAAATCCCATGAGGTGTTTGGTTATACGTAAGCAGTCTCAGCAGCTACTCTTTTTTTGTTATTATAAATATATCTATCACATAACTTTTGCCAGTTTAACTTTTTACTGTTGTACAACTTATTGACAGCAATTACATTAATCAGCTATGCAAACCTACCCTTAATCAATGTGATTTTTCCATAACCATAACTGAAACTCAGTATTTCATAAGCAATTACCTCTCCTTTCCCCCTCCTTCCCCTGGTAACCACTAATAAACTTTGTTCTCTATATATTTGCCTGTCCTTGTCTTTTTATATAAGTGGAGATATACAATATTTGTCCTTTTCTGATTGACTTGTTTCACTCAGCATAATGTCTTCAAGCTCCATTAATATTGTAGCATGTATCAAGACTTTGTTTTTCTTACTGGCTGATCAGTATTTCATTTTATGTATGTACCACATTTTGTTTATCCATTCATCTACTGATGGGCATTTAGGTTGTTTCTACCTTTTGCTATTATGAATAATGCTGCAATGAACATTGGTGTACAAGTATCTGTTTGAGTTTCTACTTTTAAGTCTTTTGGGTATGCCTAGGAATGGAATTGCTGGGTCATATGGTAGATCTACTTGAGTTTTTTGAGGAACCACTTCACTGTTTTCCACAACTGCTATACCAATTTGCATTCTCGCCAGCAATGAATAAGTGTTCCAATTTTCCCACATCCTCACCAACATTTATTATTTTCTGGGGTTTTTTTTAAATACTAGCCATTTTTGTTGTTAGGTGCCATCGAGTTGGTTCCAACTCATAGTGACCCTATGTACCACAGAACCAAACACTGCCCAGTCCTGCCCATGCTCACAATTGTTGTTATGCTTGATCCCATTGTTGCTGCCACTGTACCAACCAATCTAACTGAGGGTCTTCCTCTTTTTCACTAACACTCTACTTTACCAAGCATGATGTCCTTCTCCAGGGACTGATCCCTCCTGACAACATGTCCAAAGCATGTAAGACATAGTCTCACCATCCTTTCTTCTAAGGAGCATTCTGGTTGTACTTTTTCCAAGACAGATTTGTTCATTCTTTTGGCAGTCCATGGTATATTCCATATTCTTCACCAACTCCACAGTTCAAAGGCATCAATTCTTCTTCAGTCTTCCTTACTCATGGTCCAACTTTCACATGTATATGATGCAATTGAAAATACCATGGTTTGGGTGAGGCACACCTTAGTCTTCAAGGTGACATCTTTGCTTTTCAACACTTTAAAGAGGTCTTTTGCAGAAGATTTGCCCAATGCAATGCATTGTTTTTGTTTGTTTACTTCCCACACTAATTCCCACTGGGTCAAAAAATGGTTTTTGAATATCGAAGAAACTTCCTGGTGATAGCTCTATAAATTTATGTATAATTCTAATGTTCAAAAATAAACTTTTAAATTGCAAACATTTTCTTCACACATTCACAAGACCTTCAGAACTGCACAGGAAAATAAACTTATTTAATTTGTAAAATAAAAGCAGATGTGTGATTTTTAAAATCATTTAAGAAACAAGGGTGGGAACCTACTTCCCTAAAAAGTAAACCACTTGAGAGGTAAATAAAATTTCAAAAGTTAGAGCAACTAGATAAAAACTTATTCTGATGCTAACATCATAGACACATACAAGAGACTGAAGAAACAACAGTTTGGCTTAAATAAACGCTTTCCAAGATGTGCTCCATGAACCCAGCAAGATGATTCTTAAACGCCTTATAAAAAATATTGTCCTTTTGGATTTTTTTAATACACATTAGCATGTTAAAGGCTCTGAGAAGTGCTGCAATTAAGAAATTTAAAAAAACCTATTTACCTTTGTTTATCTTATTATTTCCTCATATATTTGACTGAGGAAATATTTTCTTTTGGAACACTTATTAACAGCCTAAGAAACTAGCATTTCATGGAACTGACTTTGGGAAAGATGGACACGCTTGTATCAGAGCGTTCATGTCTGTAAATTTTTCAGAATTCCAAAGAAAAAAGAACCTTTATCTTAAATACTTATGAAGTAAAGACAGAGAGTTTTGTTTTATTTTTTTGGGAAATGGGATAACTAAACCATAGAACTATCTCTGTTCGACTTTCACAAAACAATGGTTGTCTCCCAAACAAAAATACTCAGATAAAAAAATGATAGCCTGGATAACAGTAGAAAATTGGAAAGATATATATTACATATATGTATTATATATAAAATATATATTATAGACATACATGATAGACCTACTAGAGGAAATATAGTAAATTTTGTAAGCCTCACTGTCTTAAGATAATGGAACATTTACTGTACACATAACAAAGTGTGGCCTATCCTTCTGATTAACTACCTATATATAAAACTTCAACAACTTAACAACAAAAAGACAAATAACCTAATCATAAAATGGGCAAAGGACTTGAATAGAGATTTCACCAAAGAGAGCATTCAAGAACAAATATACGAGTAAATAGTATTTTTATTTTGGTGATCCAAGTGAAGTAATATTAAGTTTCTTTGAACTCCTGTGAAACCCCCTTGAGACAATTAATAACAACTTGATAATATAAAAATTAAGTTTGGTATCACTGACAGAACTGTCATTGCTGCTATTTTCCCTCTGAACCCTTTTTAAACTATTGTGTCCAGCATAAAAATAACAGTAGTTAATCTGCATTTATATTTCCGATGGGTTGTAATGTAGCCAAAGGATTCACCTTGTTTGCTATGGTCCCAAAGAGTAGTAGCACTAGGACCAATGGGTGAAAGATATAGTGAGACAGAATTCAGTTCAGTATGGAAAACAACTCTCTAATAGCTTGACCTGTCCAAAGACTGTTCGCAGGCTGGCGGGTTCACAGTTATTTAAAGTGTTCTTGTGAAGGTGGGATGATCACTTGCTGGGAATTTCATAGAGAGATTCAAAAACCAGAAGGCCTTTATTTTTATTCTTTTTCAACATTTAGAGTACAGGATTCTCTGATGCATAAATTAATATTATTATTTGAAGTATTAGTCATGTTCTTGTATGTGATACTTTGTATGTTTTAATTGAAAAATGAATGCATGCGCAGAGTAAAAAATATCTAGTATTACAAAAGAAAACATCACTCCTACCCTCTGTCTTCCAGATTTTCCAGTCCTCTAGCTCCACTCACCATAGACAACTGTTTATCAGTTTTATACTGTATGTGTCCTTATAGAATATTCTATGATGTTGGTGTGGGTGTACATGTTGTCTTCTTTATTTTACATAAATTAGAATATACCATGTTTTCCCTTCTGTACCTTACTTTTCTCACTATATGTAATGACTGCATGGTATTCCATCCTATGGATGAATTATATTTTTAATTAACCCATTAAGATAAAACTAGGTGGTTTCTAATGTGTTCTATAATAGAGAATGCTACAATGAACATTTTTTGTATATACAAAATGTTCACATATGTGCACATACCTGTATATCATTAAGGTAAATTCCTAGAAGTATTATTTGGTCAATGTGTGTCTGCATTTTAAATTCTGATATGTATAATAAAATATCTACCATAGATGTCACATCAACATATTTAACTGGCACCAAAACCATCCTAATATTAATTGTTGCACATTTGAATTTATTACAGATGTTCAAGGAAATGTTACTACTAAAACAGGGAAATGTGTGTACTTGCAGCAAGTCTGTATTAAACTACATAAAACCGTTATCTTAAAGAAATGCTTAGTTCTAAGAAACAATGTTTAAACAATAAATATCAAACTAATAACCAACTCTAGAGACAACTCTCAAGAAGCAGCTTCTCTGTGGGAAGAAGGAATGAGGCTTTCTCCAGCTGAAAAAGAAAAGGGAGATTGTAGATGAGGGAGCAAATGTATTTTCTCATCCTCTGAAGTCGCTGCGTGTAGGTGGACCCTTGCATAATAGGTGTCTGTCCTCTCCTCACAAAGTATGGCTGAAATTTCCCAGGATAATCAGTCTGAAGGTTATCTCATCCTTTGGATTCTCTGGATGGGACTAAGATTTCTAGGCCTTAAGGTCCTGGGCATCACTACTTTTTCCTGTCTCCACAACCTCATAGCCTTCTCTTTTCCATCCACACTGCCATATCCCTGCTCAGGCTTTCATCATCTGTCATCTTTCCTCATCTGTCATCTGTCATATTATAAACTCCTTTCCAGCTTCTTTGCTGTGTATATGTATTTTATATATTTGTACTCACATGACATACCAACTTTTTATGTGAAGATTCTTAAAATAATGTATTTTATAATTAATTTTTATCCTTTTAATTTTATCATTAAAATACTGCATTCCCTTTCACTGTAGGAAATTTAGAAAACACAGAAAAGCATAGAGGTATAATAAAATTCACCCTAGATTCTATCACCCAGAAAAAACAGTGTTAACATTTTAATGTATATTGTTACTATCATTTTTCTTTATCATTAAAAATATAGTTGGAATCATACTAACCATATGATTTTTTTTAAAGTTTTTATTCCAAAATAATACATATTCTTTGAGAAAACACGTTTACATAAGCAAAATTAGAAAAATATAAATCACCATGAAATTTCTAACTAGTAAAAAAAATTGTGATTACAAACTCTATGGGGCAGTTCTACTCTGTCCTACAGGGCTGCTATGAGTCGGAATTGACTCTACCGCAATGGGTTTGGTTTTTTTGGGTTTTATATCTTTCCAGATGGATGTCTGTGTGTTTACATATTTTAAATATGACCATATTGGATATATTAAATAACACATTTTCCCCTTACTATTGTACTTTATGTTATTTTAGCATTGCTAATACGGAAATATTCCCAAGTTCTAAGGGAAATAATACAAAGAGATGATCATCTATGACTGTAATCTAGTAAGTTTTCTAACTAAATTTTAAAAATCAGACAATTTGAGAAAGATCTTTAAGATAGCATAAATTATTACTTAATTTTCTTATTAATTAAATTGGTTATTGCTTTTATTGGGGGGGGGGAGGATTTATCTTCAAATTTAGGAATTCCTCATGTCATGTAGCTCAATAATGAAAAATCTGGCCATTGTAAAGTGAGTGCTAACCATGTATCAAGTTCAGTCTGAGATCTCTATCATCCACTTTAATGAGATAAGTCTTGTGGGTAATAGGCCCATTGTCCATGGCCCACCCAGCTCAAGGAAGCTTGTAAAATTAAACCTATCATGTCTCTCATTTCTCTTTTCATCAGTGACCAAACAAACCACCTCCTCCTCACCATCTGGGAATCTTTAATTCCTAACAGCATAATTTCTTGCCTTTGCCACTATGCTTTACCTACCTTTCAGCTCCAAATATTCTAAAACCCTTCCTCCACAAGTGAAGTTTTAATTCTTTCTCAAAAAACATTGTGTTCTATGAAGCTCTCTTAAGCAGTGACTTAATTTTTATTTTTTCACTTCATGGTGTCCTCCTTGATCCTCACTGAAGTTCCCTCTCCATCTTACAAAAAACAAAAATCTTTGTTCTTTAAGGCCGGTTCCATTTGATTGTGCAGCATCCTTTCTCTCCCTGTCACTGTTATCAACTGTCTTGATCAGTCTTCCTCATTCATCACTCATTCACTCATTCAACAAAATTCTGAACAACAATTCTCTGTCAGCCACCATTTTAGGTGCTAGACCTTCAACAGTAAATAAAATTGTTTTTATCTTGTTTTCCATTACAACACTTTCTCCTGTTTTGTTTTGTTTTTTGCCCATATTTCTTTTGTCATTAAGGGTTGAAAATTTTTAAATCAAATGATACTTTCTCTTTCCCTTCTCAACTGTAACTCTCTCTATGAAATCTTGTAACTCAATTACCATGTATATGATGATGACTCCCAAATTAACTTTACTGAAGATTAAGTATGCTCAAGAAATTTGTGGGGTTTAGGTTTTGAATTTTGTTCTTTTATATCATCTGATAAGCTTCTTTATATTTTAATGTTCACAGTCATAAGCAGTATCTTCATATTAACTAGTTTTCCCTAGTAGGCAACGTTTATTATGCTCCCACACATTTCTTCTACAAATAAGCCTACACAGTGGTCCTGTCCATATAAATGAACTAAAATTATCCTAAATTAATACACTTTTATTCACTATCAAGTTTCTCACAATTAATGATATTGCTTAAGCATAAATATTGATTATTCCTTAGAACAGTCAAAAACAGTCAACTGAAGTCAAAGTTTTCTAAACAAAGAAGCACGGTTTGTCTCAGCAGACAAAACCACCTTGTTTAGCACCATTTCAGATTGAAGTAAATTTTTATTTATTATTCAATAATTGTATTATCATGTTGATTATTTTAAATTAATTTAGTTCTTCAGGAGAAAGATCATCCTCATTGTTTTTAAAGATAAGTTTTTGGTTAGCTGTCTTCTTTATGACATAAACCAGTTCATAAAAAAACTGTTTAAGTGCTCACTGTATGAAAAATGTTGTTTTAAGCACTGTCAGTTAATGGTATCAAAACAAAACAAAGAAATATCTTGATGAATTCAGTACTGTGGAAGAGTCTGAAATTAGACATATCATTACTTCAAAAAACTGTAGGTTGGTGAATCAACACATTTGCCCTTTGATTAGATGGCAATATAATTTTCATTTTTGTTCTGTCCTCACTTTGGGCTAAATATAATTCATGTTAACCTAATAAGATGCTCTTAATCATCCTAAGTGACCCTTCTAATTATGCAATATTTTTCCTTCATGTGGGTAAAAAACAAGTTACTCAAATTATTTTTGCTTTCTACTGAATAAAATGGCCATTTTGAATTTAATGTGAATGGGATTGCCAAGTGGTCTTTTTATGATTGAACTACTTTATATGTTTGTATTTAGCAAATGAAGATTGTCTGGGGTAAAAAAAAATTCTTATAAAATTTTGATATCTTATTTAGTACACCTAAATATTTAGATACACATATTTGTTGTTTGCAGATTTTGTTCACTTTGAGACTGTCAATCTTTTTCTTTTCATTTCCTCAGAAATAATTTTTTAACCTAATAAGTTATTAATAAATTGAACTGTCAGACTATGTGCATACATGTTGTTTTAATAAATTTTGACACTTGAATACCTTTCTTAGCCTAATCTTAAAACCCAGCATAAAATATACAAATATTAGTCCAGGGATACCTAAGAATGAAATTGTAATAAATCTCTTAAAGATTTAAGGAAGGCTATTTAAATAGTGTCCATTCTGAATTGGACTCATACTCATATGGTCTACTATGCTGGGAATAACAAACTTAAAAGGAACAGTGTCATGGTCGTCACCAAAAAACAAAAATATTTCAAGATCTAACCTGAAGTACAATGCTGTCAGTGAAAGGATAATACCCATACTCCTATAGGGAAGACTAGTTTATACGGCTATTATTCAAATCTACAGACCAAACAGCAATGACAAAGATGAAGAAATTGAAGATTTTTACCAACTTCTGCAGTCTGAAATTGATCAAACTTTCAATTAACATGCATTGATAATTACTGGTGATTGGAACACAAAAGTTGCAAACAAAGAAGGATCAGTATTTGAAAATATGACTTTGGTGATAGGAACGATGCCAGAGATCCCATGTTAGACTGTTGCAAGATCAATGACCTATTCATTTCGAATAGTTTTTTCAACCATATAAACAGCTGCTATACCCTTGGACCCCGACAAATGGAATACACAGGAATCAAATCAACTACATCTGTGGAAAGAGATTATAGAGAACATCAGTTCAAGTTTAAGCTAAATAAAATTAAAAACAAGTCCATGAGAGCCAAAGTATGGCCTTCAGTATATCCCACCTGAATTTAGAGACAATCTCAAGAATAGATTTGACAAATTGAGCACTGATGACTAAAGACCACATGAGTTGTGAAAAGGCATCCAGGATATCATACATGAAGAAAGCAAAAGGTTATTAAAAAGACAGGGAAGAAAGAAAAGATCAAAATGGTTGTCAGAACAGACTCTGAAACTTGCTTCTGAATGTAGAGTAGCTAAAGCAAATGGAAGAGATGATGAAGTAAAAGAATCAAATAGAAGATTTCAAAGGGAAGCTCGAAAAGACAAAGTAAAATATTATAATGAAATGTACAAAAACTTGGAGTTAGAAAACCAAAAGGGAAGAACAAGTTAGACATTTCTCAAGATGAAAGAACTGAAGAAAAAATTCAAGACTAGAGTTGCAATATTGAAGGATTTTATAGGCAAAATATAGAACGGCACAGGAAACCTCAAAAGAAGATGGAAGGAATATGTAGAGTAACTGTACCAAAAAGAATTGGTAGAAGTTCAAACGTTTCAGGAAGTAGCATATGATCAAGGATTAATGGTACTGAGAGAAGAAGTCCATGCTGCATTGAAGACGTTGACAAAAAAACAAGACTCCAAGAATTGACAGAATACCAGTTGAGACGTTTCAACAAAGGGATGAAATGCTGGAAGCTCTCACTCATCTATATCAAAAATTTGGAAGACAGCTACTTGACCAGCTTACTAGAAGAGATCCATTTTTCTGACCATTTCGAAGAAACATGGTCCAACAGAATGCGGAAATTATCAAACAGTACCATTAATATCACACACAAGTAAACATTCACTCCAGATAATTCAAAGACGGTTGCAACAACACATCGAAACGGAACTGCCAGAGATTGAAGCCAGATTCAGAAGAGGACGTGGAACAAGGAAAATCATTGCTTATGTTAGATGGAACATGGCTGAAAGCATAGAATACTAGAAAGATGTTTACCTGTGCTTTATTGACTATACGAAAGCATTCAACTGTGTGGATCATATCAAATTGTGGATAATTTTGTGAAGAATGGGAATTACAGAACACTTAATTGTGGCCATGTAGAACCTGTATATAGACCAAGAGGATGCTGTGTGGTTTAAAATCAGGAAAGCTGTGCATCAAAGTTGTATCCTTTCATCATACTTATTTAATCTTTATGCTGAGCAAATAATGCAAAAACCTGGATGATATGAAGAAAAACGCAGCATCATGATCAGAGGAAGACTCATTAACAACCTTCCATATGCAGATGACACAACCTTGCTTGCTGAAAGAAAAGAGGGCTTGAAGCACTTACCGATGAAGACCAAAGACTACAGCCTTCAACATAAAGAAAACAAAAATCCTTACAACTGGACCAATAAGCAACATCATGATAAACGGAGAAAAGATTGACGTTGTCAAAGATTTCATTTTACTTGAATCTACATATCAACACTCATGAAAGCAACAGTCAAGAAAGCAAAAAACGTTTTGCATTGTGCAAATCTGCTACAAAAGAACTCTTTAAAGGGTTAAAAAGCAAAGAAGTCACTTTGAAGACTAACGTGTGCTTGACCCAGACCATGGTATTTTCAGTCACCTTATATACACGGGAAAGCTGGACAATGAATAAGGAAGATATAAGAAGAATTGACGCATTTAAATTATGGTGATGGCAAAGAATACTGAATATACCATGGACTGCCAGAAGACTGAACAAACCTTTCTTGGAAGAAGTACAGCCAGAACGCTCCTTAAGAGGAAGGCTGGTGAGACTTCTTACCTACTTTGGGCATGTTATCAGGAAGGACCAGTCCCTGGAGAAGGACATCATGCTTGGTAAAGTAGATGATCAGGGAGAAAGAAGACCCTCAATGAGATGGATTGACACAGTGGCTGAAACAATGGACTCTAGCATAGCAATGATTGTGAGGATGGCACAGGATCAGTCAGTAGGGCAGTGTCCGTTGTGTTGTACATAGGGTGCTATGAGTCAGAACTGACTTCAGGGCAACTAGCAACAAAACAAAATTTAAATAGTGACTTTGAATTATTCATCTTATGCTAGAAATAAGACTCACTCTCAGTGGACAATTATTGTGCATTGGCATCACGTCTTATGCTGATTGAAATATTTTAAATGAATTGTCTGCTGATCAAGAATATCTTTGTTTTAATTGGTACTTGACCTGTAATTTTTTAACAGTGTCTTCCTGATCTAAAGCACAGACTTATTTTCTGCAATTTCCTTAATCATTTGCTCTTATCTACCACTCTATCTAGTCCATAATTGTTGGAAATGAATTTCTCTCATTTCAACTATGAAAAATTTTTTTTAATGCTTTAGATGGCTCTGTATGTTCCCAGCTGAGGTGAAGCAAGACCTTCCCCTGCCTTCTCATTTCAGCTCTCGTATTGTAAACAAGTGTCTTTTTTGCAGTGTATTTAATTCCATTTTTTTAGTAGGTTTGTGCTTTTTGTTGGAGATTTTGCTGCTTAACATAGTCCCTGGGTGTGGTAATGAAGTGCTGTTTAGTGTCCCTAAGCACAGGAAGGCTGTCATGTGCCTTACAGAGAAAATGCATGTGTTAGATAACCTCTGTTCTGGCATGAGTTATAGTGATGTTGGCAATGAGTTCAACATTAATGAAGCAAGAATATATATTAAAGAAGGTCCCATTAAAAAGAAACACACATGAAACAATGCTATGTGTCGATCAGTTGATGAAAATGTTGACAGCAGATGCTTACAGTAACTTAACCTTGTATTTCCCCCCAGGAGCAATGCTTTAGTATTCACTACTTCATGATTTGCAGCAACTTTATAAAACATAACTTCCATGGATAATGAGAATTGACTGTATACTTCACTTTGCAACTTTTAAAAGAAATTTCAAGAACTGAAGAAAATGGCTTCGTATGCTTCTTTTAAATTTTATTTTGTTGATGTTGTTGAGAATATACACAGCAACACATACACAAATTTAACCATTTCTACATTTGCAACTCAGTTACATTGATTACATTCTTTACGTTGTGCAACCATTCTCATCCTCTTTTTCTGAGTTGTTCCTCCTTCCTCATTAACAGAAACTCACTGCCCCCTAGGATTCCTATTGACCCTTTGAGTTGCTATTGTCACTTTGATCCCGTATAGATAGTTCTCAAAGGAGCATAATGCTCAAGGCAGACATTTTTTACTAGTTAAGCTAAACTATTGTTTCATTGTGAGAAGAGTTCAGGGCTTATTTTTGGTTTAAGGTTTAAATGTTATCTCAGGGCAATAGTTACAGACGTTTATCCAAGCCCCATGTCTCCAGAAAGTTTTGAGTCCAGGAGAATTTGAAATTCTGTTCTGCATTTTCTCCCTCTTCATCAGATTCTTCCACAGAATCTTTAATCAAAATGTTCAGTAGACACTTCCGGCAACATGGTGCTCTAGGCAGAAGTACCATGCCATCCTTACACTGCAAAGATCTGAAAAACTAAGCTGAACAGAGAAAATACGAATCCTAAAACCCTAACCATCAAATGAAGAGATAAAGAACTCAGCCAAACACCAAATGGAATAAGAAATTGACAGAGAACATAGAGAGAGAAGACATACATGCAGAGGTCCCCTATCAGCTACCGCAACATGGATCCGCCATCTTGGACTCCTATCAAGGACCATCAAATAGGGGTATGAGAAAGCAGCTTCAAGGAGCTTCCAGAAGGAGACAGAACAACAGGTAACTGGTGATATATGCTTTCCCACCCACCACCCTTCTTCACCCCTACTTGGCCTCCTCTGCTTCCTGCGGCCACAGTCTCTTGACCGTGAAGCACCGGCTGCTTGGATTCCACCCGCTCACACTGGCCGACTCCCTGAGTGCCATTTGTTGGCTACTGGTGTTGCTTTTTTCCACTTTTTTTGATTTCTTCGTTACATCTCACCAACTACCCCTCCTTTCACTCAAATACCTGGCTCCATGGGCTACCTTTCCTTCTTCCTAAGGGGCTGTGGAGCTCCATTCGAGTGTGGAACTGCTTCCCAGTCTCGGCTGCCATGCTGGTGGGAACCCGGGGCTTTGTTTGTTTGTCTTGAATTGTTTGCTTGTTTTCTTTTTCTTTTCTCTAATTGTGAGCCTATTCTAGCTGGGCAGTACTGCGTGGCTTGGGACCTACTCCCTCACCTTGCACAGACACGCAGAGGGATCCCTTAGGGTGTTTGTTTTTTCATGGTTTTTGCTTTCTGTTTTTTTGGGGGGAGGCATTTTTGTTCTTTTTTTCAAATGTTTTGTTTTCTTTTCCCTCTTTATCCCCTTTTGTTTTCCTTCATTACTCAATTTCTCATCTCTCTATACCTTCCTTCTCTTCCTATCCCCTGAATACCTGGTGCTGAGTAACACCTCTATGCCTTCTAGCCAGGTTGTACTTCAACACCTGTGAACAACTTCCCCAGATCCCATAGCTTCACCAGTGGGATTCCCTGGGAGCTTTTCTTTTTCTTTTTTTTTTTCTAATATTGATTTATTCATTCTTTTCTTTTCTTCTTCCCCTTTTTGTTTTTCTCCATTTCATACTCTCTCATCTCTCCACTCTAAATGCAAGCTTCCCCAGCACTCTTTTTTGTTTGTTTGTATGTTTTTGGCTCCTGTTCCTCTCTCCTCTCTCCCATATCCATCTTAGCTCCAAACATAACAATCTCCCCGCTACATCCTGACTACCTGCCCCATGCACTTAAAATCACACCACCAAGCAGTACAGGCACACCATACCATAACCAGCCCTGCACGGATAACCGGCCTGCCCTGGTGGCTGTAGTAAGTGCCAAAAACAACCAATCCAAGCAACTCCTCTTCAACTAGCCCTGCCCTGCTGTACCTTAGCTGAGCGACTGACCCTGCCAATTGGAGAAGGAGGTGAAAGGTATCGTACCCACAGATGAGCAAACAACAAAGAACACACAGACCACCTGCTCAGACATAGACGAAGCAAACAAATCTACAAACAATAAACGAGAAAAATAACTACTGAATGCCTTGAAGACAGCAGACAATATTAAAACATTTACAAAAACAGGACAGGATGGTTCCAGTAGGAGTACAAAATAAAACATCAGATAACTTTGCAGTAGAGGAAAATGCATAGAACTACTTGACAAGGAATTCAAATCTCTAGTACTCAGAATTATCCAAGAGTTAAAGCAAAAAGCAGACAAAAAAGAGGAAAAAAATAGACAAATTCATGGAAAAGGCAGACAGATTCATGGAAAATACAGACAAAAAAACTTAACAATTCAGGAAAATAATGCAGGTACAAAATGCTAAAATAAATTCACAACTAGAAATTGCACAAAAAAATAACAATTAGAAATTCAAAAGATAAACAAGATTTGAGAAATAGACAGTGTCATAGACCAGCTGAGGAGGAGATTTGAAATGGTGGAAGACAGGATCACAGAATTGAAGACAAAAACTTCGATACAACTCTGTTTGACAAAATCTCAGAAAAAAGAACAAAGAAAAATGAAGAAACACTGAGAGTTATGTGGGATACAATCAAAAGCAAAAATTTGCAAGTGATCAGAGATCCAGAACAGGGGGAGAAAACAGAAACACAGAGAGGATCATTGAAGAATTGCTGACAGAAAATTTCTCAATCATGAAAGATGAAAATCTGGCCATCCAAGAAGCTCAATGAACCCCATATAGGATAAACAACAAAAGAAAATCACCAAGGCATACAATAATCACACTCGACAAAACCAAAGACAAAGAATCCTGAGAGCAGCTCGTGAAAAACATGAAGTCACATACAAAGGAAAAACAATAAGACTAAGCTCAGATTATTCACAGAAACCATGCAGGCAGGAAGGCAATGGAATAACATATATAAAACCTGGAAAGAAAAAATTGCCAGCCAGAATAATATATCCTGCAAAACTCTCATTCAAATCTGATGGTGAAATTAAGATATTTCCAGATAAACAGATACTGAGGGAATATGTAAAATCCAAACCAAACTTACAAGAATTATTAAAGGGAGTCTTTTGATCTAAGAACAAACAACTTCAGCTCACAGGCTAATCTAGGATGCAGGATCATGCCAGCCAGATACCAATCTAGGAAAAGAACTCTCTAGGACTATCCTAAACTGAAATAAATACAACAGGTAATCAGAGCAGTTAATCTGTAAATGACAACAACATTAGAACAATAAAAGAAGGAATAAATAGTGTAAGTATAGAACCTTCTACTGGAGAGAAAGGCAAGGTGTTACCAAGTAATGATGAACTGCTTCAAACATAGAAAGATAAGGGTAAATTTCACAGGAATCACAAAGAAAGTTAACAAACATACTCAGAAAATAAAGAGGAAAAATGTAAAGTCTGAGTAAAAACAAAAACAAAAGAAATGAAAAAAAATCCACAAACAAAAGGAATTCAGCACAGGAGAGTACGAAGAACAAAGAAAACATTAGCACCACAAAAAAAAAAGCACTACAAACTGACAGCAATAAACCCACATCTATCAATAATTACACTGAATATAAATGACCTCAAAGCACCCATGAAGAGATGCAGAGTGACAGAATGGGAAAAAAAAAAACAAACCAGGATCCACCAATACGTTGTCTACAAGAGACACACCTTAGAAACAAAGACGTGAATTTATTAACAGTCAAAGGTTGGAAAAAAATATATCAAGCTAACAACTACCAAAACAGAGCAGGAGCGGCAATACTAATCTCAGATAAAATAGATGTTAAAACAAAATCCACCATAAAAGACAAAGAAGGAACTATATAAAGATTAAGGGGATAGTCCACCATGAAGACATAAGCATAATAAACATCTACACAACCAATGACAGGGCTCCAAAATATATTAAAAAAAAAAACTCTAACAGTACTGAAAAGAGAAACTGACAGTTCCACAATAATAATAGGAGACTTCAACACACCACTCTCAGTAAAGGACATAACAACTAAAAAGAAACTCAGCAAAGATACAGAAGACCTAAAGGACACAATCAGCCAACATGACCTCATAGACATATAAGAACACTCCATCCATCAGCTACAAAGTACACATTCTTTTCCAATGCACATGGAACGTTCTCCAGAATAGACCACATCTTAGGCCACAGAGCAATCCTCAACAAGATCCAAAACTCTGAGATAATAAAAAGTATCTTCTCTGCCCAAAATGCCATCAATGCAAAAATTAACAACAGAAAGAGCAAGGAAAAAAATCAATTACATGGAAATCGAATAACACCCTGCTTACAAACCACTGGGTAATAAAAGAAATCAGAGATGGAATCAAAAAATGCCTAGAATCAAATGAGAATGAAAACACATCATACTAAAACCTATGGGACATTGCAAAGGCAGCCCTCAAAGGACAATTTATAGCAATATACACACACATCAAAAAAGAAGAAAGGGACAAAATCAAAATATTAACTACACAACTCAAACAAATAGAAAGAGAACAGCAAAAAAAAAAAGCCCACAGCCACCAGAAGAAAGGAAATAATAAAGATCAGAGCAGAAATAAATGAAGTAGAGAATAGCGAAACAATAAAAAGAATCGACAAAACCAAAAGTTGGTTCTTTGAAAGAATGAATAAAATTGACAAAACACTGGCCAGACTGACAAAAGAAAAACTGGAGAGGACTCAAATAACCCAAATAAGAAATGAAATGAGCAACACTACAACAGACCCAACTGAAATAAAAAGGATCATACCAGAATATTATGAAACAATATACTCCAACAAAGTTGAAAACCTAGAGGAAATGGATAAATTTCTAGAATCACACTACCAACTCAAAATAACACAAAGAGATGTTGAAAATCTTAAGAGACCCAAAACAAAAGAAGAGATTGAAAAAGTAATAAAAAAAACTCCCAACAAAAAAAGCCCTGGTCCAGATGGCTTCACTGGTGAATTCTACCAAACATTCAGAGAAGAGCTTGTGCCAGTACTACTTCAACTATTTTAGAAAGTAGAAAAAGAAGCAACACTTCAAAATTCATTAGCCAGCATAACCCTGATGCCAAAAGCAGGCAAAGACATCACAAAAAAGAAAATTACAGGTCTGTATCCCACATTAATATAGATGCAAAAATTCTCAACAAAAATCTAGCTAATAAAATTCAGCATCATATCAAAAAAAGTAAGCCACAACCAAATAAGATTCATACCAGGTATGCAAGAATGGTTCAGCATTAGAAAATCAAAGTAATCCACCACATAACTAAGAGGAAAGAAAACAACCACACGACCATTTCAATTGACCTGGAAAAGGCATTAGACAAACTCCAACACCCATTCCTGATAAAAATTCTCAATAAAATAGGTATACAAGGGAAATTCCTCAACATAATTAAGGGCATCTATGCAAAACCAACAGTCAATATCATTCTTAATGGAGAGAGGCTGAGAACATTCTCCTTGAGAACAGGAACAAGACAAGGATGTCCTTTATCACCACTCCTATTTAACATTGTGATGGAAGATCTAGCTAGAGCAATAAGGGAAGAAAAAGAAATAAAGGGCATCCAAACTGGTAATGAAGAAGTTAAAATGTCCCTGTTTGCAGATGATATGATACTATACATAAAAAACCATAAAAACTCCAAGAGAAATCTACTGGAACTAATAGAAAGATTCAGCAGAGTAGCAGGATACAAGATAAACATACAAAAATCAGTTGGATTCCTATAGACCAATAAAGAGAATGATGAAAAGGAAATCAGGAAACCAATACTATTTATAATAGTCCCTAAAAATAAAATACTAAGGAATAAATCGAACCAGGGATGTAAAAGCCCTATACAAAGAAAACTACAAAACACTACTGCAAGAAACCCAAAGGGATCTACGTAAAGGGAAAAACATACAATGCTCATGGATAGGTAGACTCAACTTTGTGAAAATGACAATTCAAGGCAGAGCAATTTACAAATACAATGCAATCCTGATCCAAATACCACCAACATTCTTCAAAGAGTTGGAAAAACTAATCATTAACTTTATATGGAAAGGGAAAAATCACCGAATAATTAACACACTATTGAAGAAGAAGAATATAAAGTAGGAGGACTCACACAGCCTGTCCTCAGAACCTACTATACAGCAATGGTAGTCAAAACAACCTGGTACTGGTAAAATGATGGATAAGTTGACCAATGGAACAGAATTGAGAGCCTAGATGTAAATCCATCCATCTACAGTAACCTGATCTTCAACAAGGGCCCAAAGTCCATCAAATGGGGAAAAGACAGTCTTTCGAACAAATGGTGCAGGCAAAACTGGATAACCACCTGCAAAAAAAAATGAAACAGGACCAAACATCACACTATATACAAAAAAGAATTCAAAATGGATCAAAGACCTAAATATAAAGTCAAAAACTAAGAAAAAATAAGACCAACACTACAGGCTCTAATACACAGCATTAACAGGATAGAAACCATAACCTTCAACACACAAGCCCCAGATGATAAGCTAGATAACTGGGATCTTCTAAAAATCAATCACCTATGCTCTTTAAAAGACTTCACCAAAAGAGTAAAAAGAGAACCTACACACTTCAAAAAATTTTTGGACATTACAAGTCAGACAAAGGTCTAATCTCCATAACCTACAAGAAAATCCAACACCTCTACAACAAAAAGACAAATAATCTTATCAAAACATGGGCAAAGGAAATGAACAAACCCTTCACCAAAGAAGACATTCAAGTGGCCAGCAGAGGCATGAGGAAATGCGATCACTAGCCATTAGAGAAATGCAAATTAAAACCACAATGAGATACCATCTCACCACGGCATTATTGGCATGAATCAAAAACACTGGAAATAACAAATGTTGGAGGGGCTGTGGGGAGATCGGAACGCTTATGCACTACTGGTGGGAATGCAAAATGATACAACCATTTTGGGAAATGATATGGCGCTTCCTTAGAAAGCTAGAAATAGAAATACCATACGATCCAGCAATCCCACTTCTAGGAATATATCCTAGAGAAATAAGAGCCGTCACTCAAATAGACATGTGCATACCCATGTTCATGGCAGCATTGTTCACAATAGCAAAAAGACGGAAAGAACCTAGATGCCGATCAACAGATGAATGGATAAACAAACTATGGGACATACACACAATGGAGTACTATGCAACAAGAAAGAACAATGATGAATCTGTGAAGCATCTCATAACATGGATAAAACTGGAGGACATTATGCTGAGTGAAATAAGTCAATCACAAAAGGACAATATTGTATGAGACCTCTATTGTAAAAACCCATGAAAAATTTTACACACAAAAAGTAACAATCTTTGTTGGTTACAAGGGATGGGAGGGGTGGGGAGGAAATACTAAATAGCCAATGGATAAGTGATATCTTTGGTGAAGGGTGAGACAGTACACAATACTGGGGAAACCAGCACAACGTGTAGAAGAAAAGGTCATAGAAGCTCCATAGACACATCCAAACTCCCTGAGGGACTGAACTGCTGTTCGGAGGGCTGTGGGGACCATGGTCTCAGGGAACATCTAGCTGAATTGGCGTAACACAGTTTATAAAGGCAGTGTTCTACATTCTACCTTGGTGAGCAGCTTCTGGGGTCTTAAAAGCCTTTGAGCAGCCATCTAAGATACTCCACAGGTCTCACCCCTTTGGGAGCAAGGGAGAATGAAGAGAACAGGATACAAGGAAAAGATCAGTCCAAAGGACTAATGGACCACACCTACCAAGGCCTCCACCAGACTGAGTCCAGTACAGCTAGATGATGCCCAGCTACCACCACTGACTGCTCTAACCAGCATCACAACAGGGGGTTCTGGACAGAGCTGGAGAAGCATGTAGTACAAAATTCTAACACACACAAAAAAGACTAGATTTACTGGCCTAAAAGAGACTGGAGAAACCCCGATAGTCTGGCCCCTAGACACCGTTTTAGCTCAGTGGTGAAGTCACTTCAAAGGTTCACCGTTCAGCCAGGAATTTGGACAGCCCCCATAAAACAAAACAGGACTAATGAAGCACAGCAGTCCAGGGACAAGTACTAGAAGACAGAAGGGGACAGGAAAGCTGGTGATAGGGAACCCAAGTTTGAGTAAGGAGAGTGTTGACATGTAGTGAGGTTGTTTACCATTGTCACAGGGCAACATGAGTACTAACTGTTTAATGAGAAACTATATTGTTCTGTAAACCTTCATCTAAAGTGAGAATAGCAGCACAACTGGAATAACGTAATCGATGTCACTGAACTGCACACGTAGAAATTTTTGAAATGGTGTATCTTTGGCAATGTGTATTTTCTCCAAAGAAAAAGTAAAGGTTGATAAGGGAGAGTGTTGACCTGCCGTGGGGTTGTTAACCAATGTCATAAAACAATATGTGTACTGACTGTTTAATGTAAAACTATTTGTTCTGTAAACCTTCACCTAAAGTAGAATAAAAAAAAGTTCAGTAATGTCGGGCACACCAGCTGAGGTGCAAGGACGAGAAGGCAGGAGGGGAGAGGAAAGCTGGTGACAGGGAACACAAGGTTAAGAAAGGGAGACTGTTGACATACCATGGAGTTGGCAACCAACATCACAAAACTGTATCGTTTTTGTTAAATGAGAAACCAATTTGCTCTGTAAACTTTCTTCTAAAGCACAATAAAAAAAGAGAAAGAAAACATTGTTCAGTAATTGTATTCAAGCAAGATCCAATTCTTCTGGTCTCATAGCAGAGGAGACAGGTATTCATGGAGGAAATTAGCCACACGTTCCATTTCATCCTCCCATTCCTGTCTCCTTTGCTTCCTCTGCTCCTCTAGGTGGATAGAGATCAATTTCTGTGCCTTCGATGGCTGCTTGCAAGCTTTTAAGATCTAAGGCACTACACAGTGAACTTGGAAGTAGAATAGAAGCAATAAACACGTTATAAGGCCAAATAACTGGGACGTTCCATGAAAACAAGACCCTAAACCTTCAAAGGGAGGAATCAAATCCCATAAGATTTTCTGTTCTACGCAAGTAGCCTCAGCAGCTACTTTTTTTATTTCCTTTTGTTGTTGTTGTAAATATATCTATCACACAAATTTACGAGTACCAATTTTTACAGGTCTACAACTTACTGACTACAACTGAACTGGCTGTATAATGCTACCCTTAATCAATGTGATTTTTCCATCACCATTAACTCCTTCCTTTTTTTCCCTCCCTCCAACCCCTGGTACCTACAAATAAACTTTGGTCTCTATAAACTTGCCTTTTGTTGTCTTTTTATACATGTAAGGTCATACACTATTTGTCCTTTTGTGATTGATTTATCTCCCTCAGCATAATGTCTTCCAGGTCCATCTATATTGTAGCATGTATCAAGACCATTTTTCTTACTGGCTGAGTAGTATTCTGTTTTATGTATGTACCACATTTTGTTTCCCCCACGTGTCTGTTAGTTTCTCGTACTGTAGGGGCTTGCGTGTTGCTGTGATGTTGGAAGCTATGCCACCTGTATTCAGATACCAGCAGGGTCACCTGGAAGACAGGTTTCAGCTGAGCTTCCAGACTAAGACAGACTAGGAAGATGGACCCAGCAGTCTACTTCTGAAGAGAATTAGCCAGTGAAAACCTTATGAACAGCAGCGGAATATTGTCTGATATAGTGCTGGAAGATGAGCCCCACCCAGGTTGGAAGGCACTCAAAAGACAACTGGGGAAGAGATGTTTCCTCAGATTAAAGTTGACCTTAATGACGTGAACAGAGTCAAGCTTTCGGGACCTTCATTTGCTCATGAGGCACGACTCAAAATGGGAAGAAACAGCTGGAAATATTCGTTAATAATCGGAAAGTGGAATGTACATAGTATGAATCTAGGAAAATTGGAAATCATCAAAAATGTAATGGAACACATAAACATTGATAACCTAGGCATTAGTGAGCTGAAACAGACTGGTATTGGCCATTTTGAATCAGACAACCATATGGTCTACTGTGCCAGGAATGACAACATGAAGAGGAATGGCATTTCTTTTATTGTCAAAAATAACATTTCAAGATCTATCCTGAAGTACAATGCTGTCAGTGATAGGGTAATATCCATAAGACTACAAGGAAGATCAGTTAATACGACTATTATTCAAATTTGCACACCAACCTCTAAGGCCAAAGATGAAGAAATTGAAGATTTTTACCAACTTCTTCAGTCTGAAATTGATCAAACATGCAATCAGGATGTATTGATCATTGCTGGTGACTGGAATGTGAAAGTTGGAAACAAAGAAGAAGAATCAGTAGTTGGGAAATATGGCCTTGGTGATAGAAATGATGCTGGAGATCGTATGATAGAATTTTGCAAGACTAATGACTTCCTCATTGCAAATACCTTTTTTCACCAAAATAAATGGCGACTATACACATCAGCCTCACCAGATGGAATACTTGGAATCAAATCGACTACACCTGTGGAAAGAGACGGTGGAAAAGCTCAATATCATCAGTCAGAACAAGGCCAGGGGCTGACTGCAGAACAGACCATCAATTTCTCATATGCAAATTCAAGTTGAAACTGAAGAAAATTAGAACAACTCAACAAGAGCCAAAGTATGACCTTGAGTACTTTCCACCTGAATTTAGAGACCATCTCAAAAATAGATTTTACACGATGAACACTAATGACCTAAGACCAGACGAGTTGTGGAATAACAAGTATATCATACATGAAGAAAGCAAGAAGTCATTACAAAGAGAGGAAAGAAAGAAACGACCAAAATGGATGTCTGAAGAAACTCTGAAACTTGTTCTTGAAATTCGAGTAGCTAAAGCAAAAGGAAGAAATGATGAAGTAAAAGAAATGAACAGAAGATTTCAAAGGGTGGCTGGAGAAGACAAAGTAAAGTATTATAATGACATGTGCAAAGAGCTGGAGAAAGGAAAAAAAAGGGAAGAACATGCTCAGCATTCCTCAAGATGAAAGAAATGAAGAAAAACTTCAAGCCTTGAGTTGCAAGGGTGAAGGATTCTATGGGGAAAATATTAAACGATGCAGGAAACATCAAAAGAAGATGGAAGGAATACACAGTCATTATACCAAAAAACTGGTCGACGTTCAGCCATTTCAAGAGGTAGCATATGATTAGGAACCAATGATACTGAAGGAAGAAGTTCAAGCTGCACTGAAGGCATTGATGAAATAAAAGGCTCCAGGAATTGACGGAATATCAAGTGAGATGTTTCAAAAAAAGGATGCAGCGCTTGGAAGTACTCACTCATCTATGCCAGGAAATTTGGAAGACAGCTACCTGGCTAACTGACTGGAAGAGATACATATTTATGCCTATTCCCAAGAAAGGTGATCCTACAAAATGTGGAAATTATCGAACAATATTATTAATATCATACATAAGTAAAATTTTGCTGAAGATCATTCAAAAGTGGCTGCAGCAGTACGTCAACAGGGAACTGCCAGAAATTCAGGCCAGATTCAGAAGAAGATGTGGAACCAGGGATATCATAGCTGATGTCAGATGGATCCTGGCTGAAAGCAGAGAATACCAGAAAGATGTTTACCTGTGTTTTATTGACTATGCAAAGACATTTGATCGCATGGATCATAATAAATTATGGATAACATTGCAAAGAATGGGAATTTCAGAACACTTAATTCTGTTCATGAGGTACCTGTACAGAGATCGAGAGGCAGTTGTTCAGACAGAACAAGGGGATATTGCATGGTTTAAAGTCAGGAAAGATGTGTGTCAGGGTTGCATTGTTTCAGCACACCTATTCTATCTGTATGCTGAGCAAATAATCTGAAAAGCTGGACTATATGGAGAAGAAAGGGGCATCAAGATTGGAGGAAGACTTATTAACAACCTGTGATATGCTGATGACACAAGCTTGATTGCTGAAAATGAAGAGGACTTGAAGCACCTACTGGTGAAGATCAAAGACCACAGCCTTCAGTATGGATTACACCTCAACATAAAGAAAACAAAAATCCTCACAACTGGACCAATAAGCAACACCATGATAAATGGAGAAAAGATTGAAGTCGTCAAGGATTTCATTTTACTTGGGTCCACAGTCAACACCCATAGTAGCAGCAGTCAAGAAATCAAAAGACACGGCAGACTTCCGGCAAAATGACACTCTAGGCAGGAGTACCAGGCCGTCCCTCCACAGCAAAGATCCAAAAAACTAAGCCAAAAAGAGAAAACAGCAATCCTGAAACACTAAGACATCAAATGAAGAGATACAGAACTCAGCCAAGCACCAAATGGAGTGAGAAAACAGAGAGAGAACGGAGAGCAAGGAGAGATTCATGCAGAGGTCCCCTATCAGCTAAAGCAGTGTGGATCGGCCATCTTGGACTCATGTCAGAGACCGGCAAATAGGCGGTATGAGAAAGGAGCTTCACAGAGCTTCCAGCAGGAGACAAAGCAACCGGTAGTTTGCAATATACGCTTTCCCACCCCCCACCCTTCTTCACCCCCACTCAGCCTCCTCTGCCTCCCTTGGCCACAGTCTCTTGGCCAGGAAGCACCAGCTGCTTGGATTCCACCTGCATACACTGGCCGGCTCCCTCAGTGCCATTTGTTGGCTGCTGGTGTTGCTTTTTTCTGTTTCTTTTGATTTCTTCCTTACTTCTCACCACCTCCCCCTCCTTTCACTCAAACACCTGGCTTCGTGCGCCATCTTTGCTTCTTCCTAACGGGCTGTGGAGCTCCATTCGAGTGTGGAACTGCTTTCCAGTCTGGGCTGCCACGGTGGTGGGAACCCGGGGCTTTTGTTTGTTTGTTTGTTTTGAATTGTTTGTTTGTTTTCTGTTCTTTTTCTCGAGTTGGGTGGCCGTTCTGGCCAGGTAGTGCTACACAGCTTGGGACCTATACTGTCAGCTTGGGCAGAAGCACAGAGGGATCCCTGAGGGCATTTCTTTTTTTGTGGGATTTTTTTCTGGTTTTATTTTTTTTGGGGGGGGGGTTCTTGTTCTTTTTTCTTTTTTTAATTTGTTCTGTTTTCTTTTCAATTCTTTCCCTTTTTGTCTTTCTGCATTACTCAGTTTCTCGTTTCTCCATACCTTCCTTCATTCCTGTTCCCTGAATACATGGCGCTGAATACCTCTATTCATTCTAGCCAGGCTGGTCTGCAACATCTGGGAACAACTTCCTCAGACCTCGTAGCAACACCAGTGGGTTCCCTGGGTGCTTTGCAGTTCTTTTCTCTTTCCAACTTTTGTCTATTCATTATTTTCCTTTCTTTTGTTTTTCTTCCTCTTCCCCTTTTTGTTTTTCTCCATTTCATAGTCTCTCATCTCTCAACTCCAACGGGAAGCTCCCCAGCACTCTTTTTAGTTTGTTTCTATGTTTTTCACTCCTGTTCCTCTTTCTTCTCTCCCATATCCATCTTAGCTCCACACATAACAATCTCCCGCATCCATCCAGCCTACCTGCACCATGTGCTTAACATCACACCACCAAGCAACACAGGCACGTCCTACCGGAACCGGCCCTGAACTGATTACTGACCCACCATGGTGGCTGTAGTAAGTGCCACAAAAAACCCATCCCAGCAACTCCTCTTCAGCTAGACCTTCCCTGCTGTACAATATCTGAACGACTTGCCCTGCCAATTGGAGAAGGAGGCAAAAAGTATCATGCCCACAGATGAGAAAACAACAAAGAACACACAGCCAGCCTGATCAGAAATAGCCAAATTAAAAAAAATAAAAAGAATGAAATAAAAAAATTCTACAATCAATAAATGAGGAAAATAACTACTGAATGTCCTGAAGACAGCAGACAATATCAAAACATTTACAAAAACAGGACAGGACGATTCCAGTAGGCATCCAAAATAAAACACCAGATGACTTTCCAGTGGAAGAAAAGGCACTAGAACTACCTGATAGGGAATTCAAATCTCTAATACTCAAAAGTATCCAAGAGTTGAAGCAAAAAGAAGACAAAAATGAGGAAAAATAAACAAATTCATGGAAAAGGCAGACAAATTCATGGAAAATACAGACAAAAAACTGAACAATTCAGGAAAATAATGCAGGGACAAAATGCCAAAATAAATTTGCAACTATAAACAATAAAAAACAACAATTAGAAATCCAAATGATAAGCAACAAGATTACAGAAATGGACAGTAAAGGGCTGAGGAGCAAATTTGAAATGGTGGAAGACCGGATCAGAGGAATTGAAGACAAACACTTGGATACAACCCTGTTAGAAGAAAACTCAGGAAAAGGAACAAAGAGAAAGGAAGAGACACTGAGAGTTATGTGGGATACACTCAAAAGCAAAAATTTTCGAGTGATAGGAGTTCCAGAACAGGGGAAGAAAACAGAAAACACAGAGAGGATCACTGAAGAACTGCTGACAGAAAACTTCCCCAATATCATTAAAGATGAAAAGCTGGCAATCCAAGAAGCTCAATGAACCCCATATAGGACAGACCCCAGAAGAAATTCACCAAGGCATATCATAATCACACTCGCCAAAACCAAAGACAAAGAATCCTGAGAGCAGCTCATGAAAAACAAGAAGTCACATACAGAGGAGAAACAATAAGACTAAACTCAGATTGTTCAGCAGGAACCATGCAGGCAAGAAGGCAATGTGATGACCTATATAAAACCCTGAAAGAAAAAAAAAATGCCAGCCAATAATAATATATCCTGAAAAACTATTGTAAAAATATGATGGTGAAATTAGGATATTTCCAGACAAACAGAAATTAAGGGAATATGTTAAAACCAAACCAAACTTATGAGAATTATTAAAGGGAGACCTTCGATCTGAGAACAAACAACTTCAGCTCACAGGCTGAATCCGGGATGCAGGATTGTAACAGCAAGACAGCAATCTAGGAAATGAACTCTCAAGGACTATCCAAAACCAAAAGAAATACAACAGGGAACCAGATAAATTAATCTGTAAATGACAACAACATCAGAAAAATAAAAGAGGGAATAAATGGTGTAGGCATAGAACCTTCTAATTGAAAGAAAGGCAAGGTGATACCAAGTAATAATAGACTGCTTCAAACTTAGAAAGATAAGGGTAAATTCTATGGTAACCACAAAGAAAGTTAACACACATACCCATAAAAATAAAGAGGAAAAACATAAAGTCTCAGCAAAAAAAAAAAAAAAAAAAAAAGACCTACAAAAACAAAAGAAATGAAAAAAAAATCTACAAACAAAAGCAATCCAGCACAGGAGAGTATGAAGAACAGGAAAATTTCAGCAAAAAAAAAAAGCATTACAAAATGACAGCAACAAACTAACATCTATCAATAATTACACTGAATGTAAATGGAACCAATGTACCCATAAACAGATGGAGAGTGACAGAACGGATAAGAAAAAAGGATCCATCAGTATGCTGTCTACAAGCGATACAAATTAGAAAGAAATATGTGAATTTGTTAAAAGTCAAAGTTTGGAAAAAAATATATCAAGCTAACAACTACCAAAAAAGAGCAGGAATGGCTATACTAATCTAAGATTAAACAGAATTTAAAACAAAATCCACCATAAAAGACAAAGAAGGACACTATATAATGATTTAGCGGACGATTCACCATGAAGACATGAGGATAATAAGCATCTACACACCCAATGACAGTGCTCAAAAATACATAAAACAAACTCTAACAACACTGAAAAGAGAAATTGACAGTTCCACAATAATAGTAGGAGACTTCAACACACCACTCTCAGTAAAGGACAGAACAACTAAAAAGAAACTCAGCAAGGATACAGAAGACCTAAAGGGCACAATCAGCTAACTTGACCTCATAGATATATATAGAACACTCCATCCAACAGCTGCGAAGTACACGTTCGTTTCCAATAAACATGGAATGTTCTCCAGAATACACCACATCTTAGGCCACAGAGCAATCCTCAACAAGATCCAAAAAGGTGAGCTAATTCGAAGTATCAGTGCCATCCAGGTAGAAATTAAGAACAGAAAGAGCAAGGAAAAAAAAGTTACATGGAAACTGAATAATACCCTGCTTACACATCACTGAGTAATAGATGAAATCAGAGATGGAATAAAAAATGCCTAGAATCAAACGATAATGAAAACAGATCATACCAAAACTTTGGGACACAGCAATGGCAGTCCTCAGAGGACAATTTATAGCAATAGATACACACATCAAAAAAGAAGGGGCAAATTAAAACATTAACTACACAACTCAAACAAATAGCAAGAGAACAGCAAAAAAAAAGCCCACAGCCACTGGAATAAAGAAAATAATAAAGATCAGAGCAGAAATAAATGAAATAGAGAATAGAAAAACAATAGAAAGAATCAACAAAACCAAAAGTTGGTTCTTTGAAAGAATCAACAAACTAGACAAACCACTGGCCAGACTGACAAAAGAAAAACAGGAAAGGACTCATATAACCAAAATAAGAAATGAAACGGGTGACATTACAAAAAACCCAACTGAAATAAAAAGGATCATAACAGAATATTATGAAAACCTATACTCCAACAAATTTGAAAACCTACAAGAAATGGACACATTTCTAGAAACACACTACCTACACAAACTAAAACAAAGTGACGTCGAAAATCTGAACAGACCCATAACAAGAGAAGAGATTGAAAAGGAAATTAAAAAAAAAAAAAGAACTCCCAACAAATAAAGCCCTGACCCAGATGGTTTCATTGGAGAATTCTACAAAACATTCACAGAAGAGTTTGTACCAGTACTACTCAATCTATTTCAGAGCGTAGAAAAGGAAGTAACACTTCCAAATTCATTCTATGAAGCCAGTAAAATGCTCATACCAAAACCAGGAAGAAAAAAAAGAAAATTACAGACCAATATCTCTCATGAATATAGATGCAAAAATTCTCAAAAAAATTCTAGCCAATAGAATTAAGCATCATATCAAAAAAATAATATACCATGACCAAGTAGGATTCATACCAGGTATGCAAGGATGGTTAAACATCAGAAAATCAATCAACGTAATCCACCACATAAATGAAAAAAACGAATCACGTGTTCATCTCAATTGACGCAGAAAAGGCATTTGACAAAGCCCAACACTGATTCCTGATAAAATCTCTCAATAAAACAGGTATAAAAGGGAAATTCCTCAACTTAATAAAGGGCATCTATGCAAAACCAATGGCCAACATCATTCTTAATGGAGAGAGGCTGAAAACATTCCCCTTGAAAACAGGAACAAGACAAGGATGCCCTTTATCACCACTCCTATTTAACACTGCTGGAAGTTCTAGCTAGAGCAATAAGGCAAGAAAAAGAAATAAAGGGCATCCAAATGGTAATGAAGAAGTTAAACTGTCCCTGTTTGCAGATGATATGATACTAGACATAGAAAACCCTAAAGACTCTACAAGAAATCTACTGGAACTAATAGAAAGATTCAGCAGAGTAGCAGGATACAAGATAAACATACAAAAAACAGTTGGATTCCTATAGACCCATAAGGAGAACAATGAAAAGGAAATCAGTAAAACAGTAGCATTTATAATAGCCCCTAAAAAGATACAATACTTAGGAATAAATCTAACCAGGGATGTAAAATACCTATACAAAGAAAACTACAAACCACTACTGCAAGAAACCCAAAGGGATCTACATAACTGGAAAAACATCCCATGCTCATGGATAGGTAGACTCAACATTGTGAAAACAAAAATTCTACCCAAATTAATTTACAAATACAAATCAATCCTGATCCAAATACCAACAACATTCTTCAAAGAGTTGGAAAAACTAATCATTAACTTTATATGGAAAGTGAAGAAGCTCCGAATAAGTAAAGCACTACTGAAGAAGAAGAATAAAGTTGGAGGACTCACACTACCTGACTTCAGAAGCTCCTATACAGCTACAGTAGTCAAAACAGCCTGGTACTGGTACGACAGATACATTGACCAATGGAACAGAATTGAGAACCCAGATGTAAACCCATCCACTTATGGTCACGTGATCTTCCACAAGGGCGCAAAGTCCATCAAATAGGGAACAGGCAATCTTTTTAACAAATGTTGCTGGCAAAACTGGATATCCATCTGCAAAAAAATGAAACAGGACCCATACCTCACACCGTATACAAAAACTACTTCAAAATGGATCAAAGACCTAAATATAAAGCCAAAAGGCATAACGTTCATAGAAGAAAAAATAGGAACAACTCTACAGGCCTTAATACACGGCATTAACAGGATACAGACCATAACCATCAACACACAAACCCCAAAAAATAAGCTAGATAACTGGGAACTCCTAAAAATCAAACACCTATACTCTTCAAAAGACTTCACCAAAAGAGTAAAAAGAGAACCTATTGACTGGAAGAAAATTTTTGGGCACTTCAAGTCAGACAAAAGTCTAATCTCCATAATCTACAAGAAAATCCAACACCTCTACAACAAAAAGACAAATAATCCTATCAAAAAATGGGCAAAGGAAATGAACACTTCACCAAAAAGACATTCAAGCGGGCAACAGACACATGAGGAAATGCTCGCGATCACTAGCCATTAGAGAAATGCAAATTAAAACCACAGTGAGATACCATCTCACCCCGGCATTACTGGTAAGAATCAAAAACAGTGGAAATAACAAATGTTGGAGGGTCTGCAGGGAGATTGGAACACTTAGGCACTGCTGGTGGGAATGCAAAATGATAGAACCATTTTGGGAAATGATCTTGTACTTCATTAGAAAGCTAGAAATAGAAATACCATACGATCCAGCAATCCCATTCCTAGGAATATATCCTAGAGAAATAAGAGTCGTCACTTAAATAGACATATGCACACCCATGTTCATGGCAACATTGTTCACAATATCAAAAAGGTGGTAACAACCTAGATGCCCATCAACAGATGAATGGATAAACAAACTATGGGACATACACACAATGGAGTACTATGCAACTGTAAAGAACAATGATGAATATGTGAAACATCTCATAACATGGATGAAACTGGAGGACATTATGCTGAGTGAAATAAGTCAATCACAAAGGGACATATATTGTATGAGACCTCTATTTTAAAAACCCATGAATAAGTTCACACCCCAAAAGTAACAATCTTTTTTGGTTTCCAGGGATGGGAGGGGTGGGGGGAAATACCAAATAGGCAGTAGATAAGTGGTATCTTTGGTGAAGTGTGAGACTGTACTCAATACTGGGGAAACCAGCACAACTTGTACAAGGAAAGGTCATGGAAGCTCCATAGAATCTTCCAAACTCCCTAGGGGACTGAATTGTGGGGTAGAGGACTGTGGGGACCAAGGTGTCAGGGAACATCTAGCTCAATTGGCATAACACCGTTTATAAAGACAGTGTTCTACATTCTACCTTGGTGAGTAGTTTTTTGGGTCTTAAAACCTGAGAGCAGCCATCTAAGATACTCCAGTGGTCTCATCCCTTCTGGAGTAAGGGAGAATGAAGAGAACAAGATAAAAGGAAAATATTAGTCCAAAGGGCTAATGGACGACAGCTACCAAGGCCTCCACCAGACTGAGTCCAGTACAGCTAGATGGTGCCTGGCTACCACCACTGACTGCTCTGACCGGGATCACAACAGAGGGTTCTGGACAGAGCTGGAGAAGAATGTAGAACAAAATTCTAACACACATAGAAAAGACCAGATTTACTGGCCTAAAGAAGAATGAAGAAACCCCGAGACTATGGCCCCCAGACACCCTTTTAGATCAGTGGTGAAATCACTTCCGCCGTTCACCGCTCAACTGGCGATTTGGACAGCCGCATAAAACAAAACAGGACTAATGAGGTACCGTAGTCCAGGGACAAGGGCTAGAAGGCAGAAGGGGATAGGAAAGCTGGTGATAGGGAACCCAAGGTTGAGTAAGGACAGTGTTGATGTGTAGTGAGGTTGTTAACCATTGTCATAGGGCAACATGTGTACTAACTGTTCAATAAGAAACTATTTTGTTCTGTAAACCTTCATCTAAAGTGAGAATAGCAGCACAATTGTAAGAGCGTAGTTGATGTCACTGAACTGTGTATGTAGAAATTTTTGAAATGGTATATCTTTGGCTATGTATATTTTCACAAAAAAAAAAGTTAGAGAAGGGAGAGGGTTGACATGTCGTGAGGTTGTTAACCAACGTCATAAAACAATATGTGTACTATTGTTTAATGAGAAACTATTTGTTCTGTAAGCCTTCACCTGAAGTACAATAAAAAAATAAAAATATATATATTTAAAAATAAAGAAATAAAAAGATGCATTGCATTGGGCAAATCTGCTGCAAAAGACTTCTTTAAAGTGTTGACAAGCAAAGATGTCACCTTGAAGACTAAGGTGCAACTGACCCAAGCCATGGTATTTTCAACCGCATCGTATGCATGTGAAAGCTGGACAATGAACAAGGAAAACCAGTGAAGAATTTATGCCTTTGAATTGTGGTGTTGGTGAAGAGTATGGAATATACCGTGGACTGCCAAAAGAATGAACAAATCTGTCTTGGAAGAAGTACAACCAGAATGCTCCTTAGAAGGAAGGATCGTGGTGAAACTATGTCTTTCGTACTTCGGACATGTTATGAGGAGGGGGATCAGTCCCTGGAGAAGGACATCATGCTTGGTAAAGTACAGAGTCAGCAAAAAAGAGGAAGACCCTCAAGGAGATGGATTGACACAGTGGCTGCAACAGTGGGCTGAAGCATAACAATGATTGGGAGCATGGCGCAGGACAGGGCAGTGTTTCGTTGTCTGGTGCATAGGGTCGCTATGAGTAGGAACCGACTTGATGGCACCTAATAACAACAAAACCACATTTTGTTTATCCATTCACCTCTTGATGGGCATTTAGGTTGCTTCCAGCTTTTGCCTATTGTGAATAGTGTTGCAATGAACACTGGTGTAAAAGTCTATTTGAGTCTCTGCTTTTAAGTCTTTGGGTTATATACCTTGGAGTGGAATTGTTGAGTCGTATGGTAGTTGTATTTTTAGCTTTTTGAGGAACTGCCACACTGTTTTTCACAACAGTTGTACTGTTTTGCATTTCCCTCAGCAATGGATAAAAGTTCCAATTTCCCCACACCTTTCCCAACATTTGTTCTTTTCTTTTTTTTTAATCTTAGCCATCCTAGTGGGAATGAAATTGTATCTCATGGTGATTTTGATTTGGTTTGCCTCTCTCTGACGCCTAATGATGCTGAGTATCTTTTCATGTGTTTGGTGGCCATTTGAACGTCCTCCTGGTGAAATGTCTATTCAAATCCTTTGCCCTTTTTATGATTGGGGTAATTGTCTTTTTGTTGTTAAGTTGTCAAAGTTTTATATATGTTTTGGTTATTAGTTTCTTATTGGATATATGGTTTCTGGAGGTATTTTCCCATTCGGCAGCTTGTCTTTTCATTTTTTTGGTAAAGTCTTTTGATAAACAAAAGTTTTTAATTTTTATGAGGCCTCAGTTATTTAGGCTTTTGCTGTTAATGCTTTTGTTACTATATTAGATAATTCATTCTTAAAGGTTAGATCCGTCGATGTTGCCCCTGAATTTTCTTCTAAGTATTTTATTGTTTTAGTTTGCACAGTTAGGTCCTTCCTTAATCTATTTTAATTTTTTTTTTGTGTGTGTGGGGAGGTGTATGGTGTGAGGCATACCTCCTGTTTCATTTTTATGCATGTAGAAATCCAGTTTTCACAACACCATTTATTGAAGATACTCTTCTTTCCCCATCGAAAGGCCTTAGCACTCTGGTAAAAATCAGTTAACCATAGTTGTGAGGGTTTATTTCTGGACTTTCAATTCTATTCCATTGGTCTATGTGTTTATTATTATACCAGTATCAGGCTGTTTTGATTACTGTAACTGTATAATATGTTTTAAAATCAGGAAGAGTGAGTCCTCCTACTTTGCTCTTCTCTTTCAACATTGCTGTAGCGATTCAGAGCCTCTTGTCATTCCACATAAAGTTGAGGATTGCTTTTTTCGTTTCTGTAAAGAAGTCCATTGGAATTTTGATTGGGATTGCATTGAATCTATAGATCACTACAGGTAGTATTGAGATCTTAATAATATTAGGTTTTCAAGTCCAAGAACACGGAACATCTTTCTGTTTATTTAAGCCTTCTTTAATCTCTTTCAGCAATGTTTTACAATTTTCATTGTATAAGTTCTTCACATCCTTGGTTAGGTTTATTCCTAGGTATTTTATTATCTTAAATGCTATTCAAACAAGTTAGGGAAATTGTTTCCCTAATTTCCATTTCAGATTTCTCTTTGCCGGTGTATCGAAACCCAACTGATTTTGTTTGTTGACCTTGTAGTCTGCAACTTTGCTAAATTCCTCTATTAGTTCTAGAAGTTGCCTTGCAGATTGTTTGGAATTTTCTATATATAGGATCATGCCATCCATGAACAGAAATACTTTTGTGTCTTCTTATCCAATCTGGATACCTTTTATTTCTTTCTCTTATTGCTAGGACTTCTAATACAATACTGAACAGAAGTAGTGATGGCATCATTGTCTTATTCCTGATTTCAAGGGGAAAGCTCTCAGTCTTTCTCCATTAAGTATAATGTTGTTGTTAGCTTTTCATATATGCCCTTAACTATATTGAGGAATTTCCCTTCTATTCCAATCTTCTTTAGGGTTTTCATCAAGAAAGAGTGTTGGATTTTTACCAAATGCTTCTTCTGCATCTATAGAGATGATCATGTGGTTCTTTACCTTTGTTCTATTGATGTGGTGTATTACGTTGATTGATTTTCTAATGTTGAACCATCCTTGCATTCCTGGAATAAATCCCACTTGGTCATGGTGTATGACTCTTTTAATATGCTGTTGGATTTTGTTTGCTAGTATTTTGTTGAGAATTTTTGCATCTTTATTCATAAGAGATATTGGCCTGTAGTTTTCTTTTCCTGTTTGAGTGTCTTTGTCTGATTTTGTTATCATGGTTATGTTTGCTTCATAGGATGAATTATAGAGTAGTCCTCCCTTCTCTATCTTTTGGAAGAGCTTAAACAGTATTTGGGTCATTTCTTCCATAAATGTTTGGTAGAATTCCTCAGTGAAGCCATCTTGTCCAGGACCTTTTGTTGTTGTCGTTGGAGGGTTTTTCATCACTGATTCTATTTCTTCACTTTTTATGGGTCTGTTGATTTTCTATTTCCTCATGAGTCACTTTGGGTTGGTTGTGTGCTTCTGAGAATTTGTCCATTTCATGTAGACAATCTAGTTTGTTACAGTACGGTTCATAATATCTTGTCATAATTATTTTTATTTTTATTGTGTCAGTAACAATGTCCCTTGTTCCATTATTTATTCTCGTTACTTGCACCTTTTCTTTTTTTTTTTTTTTTTTTTGTCAGTCTAACTAAAGGTTTGTCAATTTTATTGACCATTTCAAAGTTTGAGCTTCTGGTTTTATTGATTCTTTCTATTGTTTTTCTGGTTTTGATTTTATTTATTTCTGCTCTGATGGTTGTTATTTCCTTTCTTCTTTTAGGTTTAGGCTTAGTTGCTCTTCTCTTTCTAGTTCCTGGAGTTATTAAGTTAGGCTATTGATTTGAGATCTTTCTTCTTTTTTCATGTAGGTGTTTATTGCTACAAGTTTCTCTATGAGTACTGCCTTTGCTGCATTCTATACTTTTGGGTATTTTGTGTGTTCATTTTCATTTGATTCTAAGAAGTTTGTGATATCTCTTTTGATTTCTTCCTTGATGTATTGGTAGTTTAAAAGTGTGTTGTTTAATTTCCATGTGTTTAAGTATTTTCCATTTTAGTTTCTTTTATTGATTTCTAACTTCTCTCTGTTGTGGTCATAGAAAATACTTTGTACGATTTCAATCTTTTTAAATTCATCAAGACTTGTTTTGTAACCTTACATGTGGTCTGTCCTGAAGAATGATCGATGTGCACTGGAGTATAATGTATATTGTGATGTTGTTTGGTGGAGTGTTCTATATATGTCTATTAAGTCTAATTGGTTTATAGTGTCATTCAGGTCTTCTTTTTCCTTGTTGATCTTTTGTATAGATGTTTTGTCCAATATTGTAAATGGTGGGTTGACGTCTCCAAGTATTATTTTAGTGCTTTTTCTACCTTTATTTCTGTCAGTGTTTGCATTATATGTTTAAGTGCTCCGATGTTGGGTGCATATATATTTATGATAGTTAAATCTTCTTGATTAATTGATCTTTTTATCTCTATATAATGTCCATCTTAATCTCTTCTGACAGTTTTTTTCTTAAAGTCTGCTTTGTCTGATATTGATTACCTTCCCTGCAGTCTTCTAGTTATTTGCTTGGAGTATTTTTTACCATCATTTCACTTTCAACCTATTTGTGTCTTTAGATCTAAGATTTTCTCTTGTAAACAACATATATTTGGATCATCTTTTTTTTAATCCATTCTGCTACTCTCTGCCTTTAGATTGTAGCATTTAGTCCATTTACATTCCCTGTAATTACAGTTAAGAAGTAACTTACTTCTGTCATTTTTTTGTTTGTTTTTTGTGTGTAATGAGCCTTCTTTATCTTTGTCCTTTACTACTGCTTACTTTTGTGTTTCGTTGGTTTGTTGTAGTGAGCCCTTTTGTTTATCTTCTCCTTTCTTATTTTCTATGTTTTTAGATATTTTGTTAGTGGTTACCATGAATATTACATTTAACAACTCGTTTTTATAACATCCTAGGGTAAGTTGGTACCAACTTAACTTCAATAATATATAAGAAATTCTATAACAATACCATTCCTCCTGCCACCCTTCCCCATTTTGTTGTTGTTATCATTTATTATGTCTTTATATTTCATATGCCCTCTAACATAACTTTTTCCATGCTTTTTATATATTTGTCATTAAAAAGCATGAAGTACAAAACAATTAGAATTATCAAGCATGAATACCTTATTAATAGCCCTTATACTTGTCCTTACATTTCCCTTTATTAGGGATATTTCCTTTTATGCATGTCTTTGAATTACTCTTTAGTGTATTTTCCCTTCCACCTACGGAACTCCCATTAGTAATTTTTGTAGGTCCAGTCTGGTGGGTACGAACTCTCAGTTTATGTTAGACTGGGACTGTCTTAAATTCACCCTCATTCTTAAAGGACAGTTTGGCTGAGTGTAGTTTTCTTGGTTGACAGTTTTTTGTTTGTTTGCTTGTTTTCTTTTTCTTTCAGCACTTTAAATATTTCATTCCACTGCCTTCTGGTCTCCGATATTTCTGAGGAGAAATTGGCACTTAATTTTGCTGAGGACACTTTTATGAGACTGTTTACTTATCTCTCACTGCTTTCAGGATATTCTCTTTATCTTTACTTTTTGAGAACCCCACTGTGATGTGTCTTGGTGTAGATCTCTTTGGGTTCATCCTACTTGGAGTTCTTTCTGATTCTTGGATTTGTAGATTCATGTCCTTTGTTAGATTGGGGAAATTTTCAGTCACTATTTCTTCAGATATTCTTTCTGCCCCTTTCCCTTTCTCATCTCCTTCGGGAATTCCTATGATATGCTTTAGTTTCTTGTGGTTTTCCCATAATTCCATTAAACTATGCACAGCCTTCTTGAGCCTTCATTCTTGTTGCTCTTCAGCCTTGATAATTTTAACTATCTTATCCTCTAATTCACTGATTCTTTCTTCTGCTTGATTAAATCTGTTGGTAAATACTTCTATTGTGTTTCTGGTTTCATTTATTGACCCTTTCAGTTTCAATATCTTTTTTTTAGATCCTCATTTTGTTCTTTCATTGTTTTCCTTATTTCTTTGAGATCTTTGCTTGTTTTCCCTTAATTCATTAATTGTGTTTAATGACGTTGTATTATATTCTTTTTTTTTTTCATTATTTGGTCATCCCTAGATATGCTTTCTCTACTTTCATCATGTTCATTTGGAAGGGACATTGTTCCTCTGTGCTTTATGTGTCTTGTGAATTTTTCTTGGGGTAATGGAATTTCTTTATGATTTCTTATTTTTATTTTTTTTTATTGTACTTTAGGTGAAGGATTACAGAACAAATAGTTTCTCATTAATCAGTCAGTACACATATTGTTTTATGACATTGGTTAACAACCCCAAGACATTTCAACACTCTCCCTTCTCGACCTTGGAGGACCTTTTTTTTGGTGAAAATATACATAGCCAAAGTTACACCATTTCAAAAGTTTCTACATGTACAATTCAGTGACATAAATTAAATTCTTCCAATTGTGCTACTATTCTCACTATCCTTTTCAAATTATGCCATCACCATTATTTTCAACTCACTGCCCCCTAGGCTTCCCATCAAAACTTTTGAGTTGCGGTTGTCAATTTGATCTCAAATAGATAATTTTTTTGTACCTTAGATGAAGACTTGCAGAACAAATAGTTTCTCATTAAATATTTAGTACACATATTGCCATCGTCCCTTCTCAACCTTGGGTTCCCTATCACCAGCTTTCCTGTCCCTTCCTGCCTTCTAGTCCTTGTCCCTGGACTGTTCTGCCTCATTAGACCCATTTTGTTTTATGAGGCTGTCCAATCCAAGGCTGAATTGTGAACTTTGGAAGTGACATCACCACTGAGCTAAAAGGGTGTCTGGAGGCCAGTTTCTCCAGTACGTCAGTCCAGTAAATCTGGTCTTTTTTTGTGAGTTAGAATTTTGTTCTACATCCTTTTCCAGCTCTGTCCAGGACCTTCTATTGTGTTCCTGGTCTGAGTAGTCAGTGGTGGTAACCGGGCAACATCTAGCTGTAATGGACTCAGCCTGGTGGAGGCCTTGGTAGCCGTGGTCCATTAGTCCTTTGGACTAATCTTTTCCTTGTATCCTGTTCTCTTCATTCTCCCTTGCTCCAGAAGGGGGGAGACCAGTGAAGTATCTTAGATGTCTGCTCACAGGCTTTTAAGACCACAGATACTACTCACCAAGGTAGAATGTAGAACGTTGTCTTTATAAACTGTGTTATGCTAGTTGAGCTAGATGTCCCCTGAGACCATGGTCCCCACAAGCCTCTGACCAAAAATTCAGTCCCTCAGGGAGTTCGGAAGTGTCTATGGAGCTTCCATGACCTTTCCTTGTACAAGCTGTGCTGGATTCCCCAGTATTGTGTACTGCCTTACCCATCACCAAAGTTACCACTTATCTATTGTCTATTGAGTTCCCCCACACACCTCCCATCCCTTGTAACCAACAAAGATTGTTACTTTTTGTGTGTAAACATTTACATGAGTTTTTACAATAAAGGTCTCATGCAGTATTTGTCCCTTTGTGATTGACTTATTTCACTCAGCATAATATCCTCCAGTTTCAACAATGTTATGAGATGCTTCACAGATTCATCACTGTTCTTTATCATTGCATAATACTCCATTGTGTGTATGTCCCATAGTTTTTTATCCATTCATCTGTTGATGGGCATCTAGGTTGTTTCCATCTTTTTGCTATTATGAACAGTGCTGCAATGAATATGGGTGTGCATGTGTCTATTCGTGTGATGGCTCTTATTTCTGTAGGATATAATCGTAGGAGTGGGATTGTATTTTGTAAACCTTTTTTTTTTGTGGTGCTGACATTTTCTTTGTTCTTCTTACTCTCCTGTGCTGAATTCCTTTAGTTTGTGGATTTTTTTCATTTGTTTTTGTAGGTTTTGTTTTTGATGAGATTTTATCTTTTTGTTCTTTATTTTGATGAGTAGGTTTGTTAACTTTCTTTGTGGTTACCTTGAAATTCACCCTTATCTTCCTAGATTTGAACCAGTCTGTTTATTATTTGGTATTGCCTTGCCTTCCTCTCCATTAAAAGGTTCTATATCTACACCGTTTATTCCCTCTTTTATTGTTCTGATGCTGTTGTCATTTACAGATTAACCTCTCTGGTTCCCTGTTGTAATTCTTTTGGTTTTGCATAGTCTTTAAGTGTTAATTTCCTAGGTTGGTATCTGGCTAGTACAATCCTGTGTCTTATATTCAGCTTGTGGTCTCATGTTGTTTGTTCTCAGATCAAAGGACTTCCTTTAATAACTCTTGTAAGTTTGGTTTGGTTTTAACATAATTAAGTCCCTTAACTTCTGTTTATCTGGAAATGACCTAATTTCACCATCATATTTGAATGAGAGTTTTGTAGGATATGTTATTCTTGGCTGGCAATTTTTTTCTTTCAAGGTTTTATATATGTCATCCCATTGCCTTCTTGTTTGCATGGTTTCTGCTGAATAATCTGAGCTTAGCCTTATTGTTTCTCCTCTGTATGTGACTTTTTGTTTTTATCAAGCTGCTCTCAGGATTCTTTGTTTGCCTTTGGTTTTAGTGAGTGTGATTATGATATGCTTTGGTGATTTTCTTTTGGGGTCTATCCTCTATGGGGTTCATTGAGCTTCTTGGATGGTCAGCTTTTCATCCTTCATGATACTAGGGAAGTTTCCTGTCAGCAATTCATCAATGATCCTCTCTGTGTTTTCTGTTTTCTTCCCCTGTTCTGAAACTCCAACCATTTGCAGATTTTTGCTTTTGATAGTATCCCACATAATTCTCAGGGTTTCTTCATTTTTCTTCATTATTTTTTCTGATTTTTCCTCAGAGTTGTATCCAAGTTTTTGTCTTCAATTTCTCTGATCCTGTCTTCCACTGCCTCAAATCTGCTCCTCAGCCCTTCTATGACACTGTCCATCTCTGAAATCTTGTTTATCTTTTGGATTTCTAATTGTTGTTTTTGTATGTTCTCTAGTTGTGAATTTATTTTAGCATTTTGTTCCTGTATTATTTTCTTGGATTCTTCCATTTTGTGTCTGTACTGTCCTTGAATGTGTCTACCTTTTCTATGAGTTTGTATATTTTTCCTCAATTTTGTCTGATTTTTGTTTCAACTATTGGATAATTCTGAACATTAGATATTTAATTTCCCTATCATTTAGGTCCAGTGCCTTTTCCTATACTGGAAAGTCATGTGGTGTTTTATTTTGGACACCTATTGGAATCATCTTGTTCTGGTTTTGTAAGTGTTTTGATATTGTCTGCTTTCTTCAGGGCATTCGGTGTTTATTTTCCTCATTTATTGATTGTAGATTTCTTTGTTTCATCCTGCATTTTGTTTTATTTGGTTATGTCTTAGCAGGCGGGCTGTGCATTCTTTATCATTTGCTCATCTGAGGGCATGATACTTTTCACTTCCTTCTCCAATAGGCAGGAGGTGTGGTCATTCCAGTGTGGTACAGCAGGGCAGGTCCATCTGAAGGGGAGTTGCTAGGATGGGTTGTTTGTGGCATGTACCAGGGCTGACAGGGCAGACTGGGAATCAGTGCAGGGCAGGTTCCAGTAGACTGTGTCTGTGCTACTTGGGAGTGTGATGTTCAGTGCATGGTGCAGGTAGGCAGGAAGAAGGGGGTAGATTGTGATGTGTGGAGCTGATATGGCTATGGGAAAGAGGAGAGAGAGGAGGGAGGAACAGGAACCACAAACAAACAAACAAAATAAAAGTGCTAAGGGGGCTTGCTATTGGAGTGGAGAGATGAGAGACTGAGAAATGGGGAAAAACAAAAATAAAAAAAGGGTAAAAGAAAAAAATGAATAAATCAAGAAACTGGAAATGAAGAACAAAAGGGAATAAGAGAGAAAAGAGAACAAAACAAAGAAACAAAAAAAAAAAAAAAAGAAAAAAAGAAATGCCCCAAGGGATATCCCTGAGAGTATGTGCAGAGTAAGGGAGTAGCTTCCAAGAAGCACAGTACTGCCTAGATATAAGGGGCTCCCAAGCCGAGAAAAGAAAAAGAAAACAAACAAATCAAAACAGAACAAATCAGATCAAACAAACAAACAAAAAAGCCCCAGGGATCCCACTTGCGTGGCAGCACGGGCAGGAAAGCAGTTTCACATTTGAGCAATGGTTCGCATCCTTTCAGGAAGAGACAAAAATGGCACACAGAGCCAGGTATTTGAGAGAAAGTAGGGGGAGGTGGTGAGAGGTAAGGAAGAAATCAAAAGTAGCAGAAAAAAGCAACACCAGTAGCCAACAAAAGGCACTCAGAGAGCCGGCCAGTGCCGGCAAGTGGAAACCAAGTGACACCAAGGTGAAGATGGTGCTTTCTTGCCAAGAGACTGTGGCTGCAGGAAGCAGAGGAAGCTACGTGGGGGTGAAGAAGGGTGGGAGTTGGGAAAGACTATATTGCTGGTTACTGGTTGTTCTGTCTTCTCCTGGAAGCTCCCTGAATCTGCTTTCTCATATCCCCTGTTCGATGATCTCTGATAGGAGTCCAAGTTGGCAGATCTGTGCTGCAGTAGCTGATAGGGGACCTCTGCATGTATCTCTCCTTGCTCTCTGTTCTCGGTCAGTTTCTTATTCCATTCGGTGCTTGTCTGAGTTCTTTATCTCTTCATTTGATGCTTAGGGTTTCAGGATTGATGTGTGACTCTGTTTGACTTAGTTTTTCTGATCTTTGCTGCAGAGAGACGGCACAGTGCTTCTGACTATAGCGCCATGTTCTCTGGAAGTCTGGGGGTATTGGAATTTTTAAGGATATTAACTTTCTCAGTTATTTCCAGTATTTTGGTGTTTTTGCCTACACTATTTCTGAAAAAAAATTCTTAGGCAGGCAGAGCCTTTGACCTTTGCTTAGTGTTTCCTCTTTCTCTTATGTGTGATATCTCCTTCTCCCTCCCTGGTTTAATCAGGATTCAAAAGTTCCACATCTCTGTTTTGAACTTTCAATGTATTCCAAACACACAAGAGAACACACTGTGGTCAATCTGTCCACCAGTGGGCACTGCTGCTCAGGTGAGATATCATGCACTAATCAATCTACCCACCAAATGAGCACAGTCTTCTGTCTCTCTCATAATTATTCCTTTCCCTTCTTTGTTTCGGCAACCACATTTTCAGTTGGAAACCCCACTCCCAGTGAGCAGTCTTCTGGGCTAGTGTTTCCCCTTGGTTTTGCACAAGGCTTCCATCCCTGCTCTGTGGGGGCTGCTTATATCTAAGCTGGCTTTCATAGGCAGCACAGGCACACTTCCTCTGTTTCAGGAGGAGGAGGGGCTGGCAGTCCCCAGAAGGACTCCAAAATATCTTTCTTATTGTTTTCAGAGCCCCAGTGGCCCAGTGATGGTGGAGGGAGCAGTCTTCACTTAGGCGACCCTCCTCCTGGCTCCACTGTACCAAACCTGTAGGAATTTGTATCAGTCCAATATCCGACAGTCACTGAGAAGTGGAGGGGTTGTCATGCTTCAAACAGACCCCCAAGGAGGTCTGTCTTGTTGCTATTAGAACCTGCCCCATAGTATGTTGGCTGTGGGTGTAGCCTTCACTCAAGATGCCTTCTTTCTAGCATACAGCAGTTAGTCAGCAGTCTGAAAGTCAGAAAGAGGAGGAAACAGACCCAGACTGTCTCCCAGGAAGGTCTTTAGTGTTGGTTTCAGAGGCCTGCGCTATGGGGAGAAGAGAGGGGCAGATATAGTGCTGGCTATGGTGTTAGACTTCACTACAGGGGCCTTTTGTGGCAGTTTGCAACAGCCTGGCAATCAAGTTACCAGGTGGACGAGGGGATGTCATGCTCTGGTCAGATCCCTGTGGAGGTTTGTCTTGTTGCTATCAGAGCCTCCCCCTCAGTAGATTGTTGGCTGTGAGTGCACCCTCCACTCAAGATGCCTGCTTCCTAACACACTGCAACCTCCGTCAGCAGTCAGCAGCGCTAACCAGAAGTGGGGACAGTCTAACCCAAAATGACCCCCAGGGAGGTTTATCCTGTTGGTTTCAGAGGCCTGATCTATGGGATGGGCAGGGAGACAGGTAGAGTGCTATGGGAGGAGACTCTACTGCAGGGATCTTCTGTAGCAATTTACTGCCAGCTTTCAGGTGACAGTGTCTGAGTAGGGGCGAGATTGTCACTCTATGAATGGACCACAAGGGAGGTCTGTCTTGTTGCTGCCAGAGCACCCCCTGTAATATGTTGGCTGTTGGTGTAGCCTCAACTCAAGGTGCCTGCTTCCTAGCACACTATAGCCTCAGTCAGCAGTCCTCAGCACCAACCAGAAGGGGGAGCAGACAAACCTGAACTGACTCTGGGCAAGGTCTGTCCTGTTGGTTTCAAAGGCCTGAGCTATGGGTTAAACAGGTAGACAGGTAGTGTGTTGACTATGAGAGCGGACTCCATTGCAAGGGCTTTCTGTAACAATTTGCAGTAGGCTTTCAGCTAACAGCGTGTGGGATGTGTTGGTGGTGCACTCCAAAGAAACTCCCAGAAAAGGCTTCCTTGTTGATTTTAGAGCAGGCGCTTGGGGTCCTATCTCTGTCCAGGCAGGGGCTGTTGTGATTAGGGAAGTAGGCTCATTTTTTTTGGGCCACTTCCCCAGTTTACAGCAGCTGGTGACCTGCATGACTAGGGGGAGGGACAAGGATGCTAGGAGAAGAAATTTTACTACCATATGAAATGCGTTGTTGATTTACTTATTCTTGCCTGTCTGCAGTTCCCCACTGCTTTCTTCTGTTCCCCAATCCAAAGTCCCTCAAAGCTAAGCACCATTTCTTTATTGTGTTTTTTGTTGTATTTATAGGGGAGCACTGGAAAGATGGTCTGATTACAAGACCATCTTCCCAAAATTTGCATTGGTATACTTTTAAAAGACTGTATTAACCACCTGTCAAATGCAAACTAATATGGGCATTTAAAAGTTTATTTTTTTACTAAGTGAGTGGCTTCATGTCACTATGAGACTGGAAGCTATGCCACCGGTATTTCAAATACTCGTGGTAGACAGGTTTCAGAAGATGTTCCAAACTAAGACAGACTAGGAAGAAAAGTCTGGTGATCTACTTCTGAAAATTATCCAATGAAAACAATATGGATCACAACACATTATTTTACAGTATAGTGCTGGAAGATGAGCTCTTTAGTGGCTAAAACAATGTACTGGAATTTACCAATGGTATTGAAGATGGCCCAAGACTGAGCAATGTTTCATTCTGTTGTACACGGGGTTGCCATAAGTTGGAGCTGACTTGAGAGCAACTAACCATAGCAACATAAATGAAAGTAATAAAAGATGAGTGGACAAGTGGACACTTTTAATGAATTTTATTTTATTTTTAGTGAGTTCTTTTTGATAAGCTGGCTAATTATGGAATCTTATTTATTGATTTTTCACTATTATAAAGCCAAAATTCTACAACAGGGTCAGCAAACATTTTTTTGTAATTGGCCAGAAAATAAATATTTTTGGCCTTTCAGGCCATATGGTCTCTCTCATAAGTATTCAACTCTGCCATTGTAGTGCAAAAAGCTCCATAAACAATGTGTAAATGAATGAATGTGGCTGTATTCCAATAAAACTTTACTTACAAAAACAGGCAGCAGGCTGGATTTGGCCTATAGGCCAGGCTGTAGTTTATGGAAAAACAATGGCTGACTTAAGAGGTCATGATTACAGTTCTAACTTGTGAAGCTCTTGATGTAGTTGAAAAGGATAAGCAAAATAAATTTCTTGTCTCTTTGAAATGTTATCATAAGAATTGTTATAAAAGATATTCCATTACTTGTACCAGTGTTACACATCCTTTCTAAAGTTAATTAAAACAAATCTGATATGTAAAAAAATACATAAGGGTTAATTTTATGAAAGAAAATGATATTAGTATGTATCAAAAATCAAGTAAAGTTGCATCATCTCAATCCAAACAGGCATATTATACTTTGTAACATGAATATTAAACTAAAAGGATGATTTCCATATTGGAAAATCATTAGAAGATAATTTTTCAAACAAAAATAGAGATTTCTTTCTTTAAAGTGTCTATAATAGATAATGTTGTGTGCCGTTGAGTCAATTCTGACTCATAGCAACCTTATATGACAGAGTATAACAAATATAACTGCCTTATAGGGTTTCCTGGGCTGTAAACTTTATAGGAGCAAATTGCCAGGTCATTTCTGCCATAGAGCCACTGGTGTGTTCAAACCTCCAACCTTTCTGTTAGCTGATGAGTGCACAACCATTGTGCAACCATGGTTCCTTAAGATAGATAATAAGGAAGCAAAAATAAAAGGTTATCTCTGTTCTCTTTCTAATATCATGTTTATAACTCTGGGGACAAGAAAGGCAAATAAAACATGTCTTTGTTGTTATTACAAGGAAATTTGTAAAACTACTGTATATATGTGTGTGTAATGGGGGAATCTGGAAAACGAAGGAGGTGATTATCAGGGAAAGACAACTTTTCTATACAAAAATTTCCTGTTTTATTGTTGAAGGATCTACTATTGAATATCACCATGATAGAAAAGGACCTCCCTGGATACGTTGGAGACAAACCTAGAGCAAGAAAATATATGGTAGGGATCAATAATGCACAAGCAGGGAAATGAACCAGATAATCCTATAATATTTTCTCTCTCTAGTGTATTTATCAATATGTTTTTTTTTCTTTTACTTTAACGACAGTATAAGGCCAATTCATTTCTATTTCGTTATTAGAGTAGACATAGGTACAAGTACATAAAGGGATAAAAATTTGCACACTTCTGACCAGTGACAATATAAAACAAATGAAGGTCTCAGTGTGATACGTAAGCAAATTCGTCTTGGAAGGATTTTTACTAAAAGAACTAGAATGGTCCTCTTTTAGGGCACATTGGAAATATTAGTGACAGAGAATAGCAAACATGACACATTGAACAGTAAATCTTTTTTTCAAATGAACTCCTTGGCTTTCCCCACCTGCCAGTCAGCTTTTAGAGTAATTACAGTGCTATACTCATGAGTATAAATTCTATGTAAATTATAATCATTTTTGGAAGTGTAAAAATGAAAAATTAATCTACTACCCCTTTGTTACTTATCAGTGAAACACTAGAATTTGTTGAATTTTAATTTTTGAATGACTTCATAATGTACATGGGTAATTCTTTAAAAGAAAATAGTGTTATAAAATTTGCTACTCTCTGTAGGGCAATTATAAAGACATTTTGAAATTGCTTATGATTTGTCCAAGCCCTAAGATCATATTTTATGATTTTACTATAGGTTCTCTTCACTGATAGAATGCAGAAAATGATCCTTTTCCATTCTTTTTGTGTGTCACGTATTAAATAATGTGAAGAATAAAAAAGATTTTGTGATACATGGCCTCAGGGTAAAATAAAAAAGGATAAAGAGCTTTGCAAATAAGTCTGCATTCTGCAAGATGTGCACAATATGCAATAATTTAATACTAAAGAAGTGGAAAAAAATTTAAGTTTCTTTATGCTTAGCTAAAGGATGAGATGAAAAAGGTTAATATCTCTGACATATATGCTCACCCAATTCTCAATTTATATGCCAGATGATTTGCCTAATATGCAAATGTATTATATACAAAAGATCAAATGCTGCAGCCTAACAATATTCAGTTTGCTACTTAAGAACCTAATAAAGCATTGTATACATTGTGATATTCACACATGAAGGTATCTATGTGATCTTTAGCAAAAGTGTGAAACATTAGAAATTATCTTGTTTGCCTTCTTATTCTTTTTAGCAACTGTAAGCACATGTGCGCGCACAATTACACACACATATATATCATAAACTTTGCTTAGAATAAGAATGTTTAGGTTTGAAACACACACAGCTCAACAAGTAGAAGAATATCTGGTGTAGAAGGAAAGTATAGCAAATGTTGACTCTGTAGCTTTAAATAAGATTTCTTTAAATATTTTCTTTTTACAAAAGTAGCAAGAGCTTAAGCATCTCCTTCTGTCTTGTTGTTTGACATCCACTATTGCCCATCTGCCTATTGATTGGTAGGAAACTCCAAATGGGAATTTTATCTCATTAATCATGTCATATCACAGGGATTAGGACAAAAAGAATCCTTTATGCTTCACAGAAGACATCTACTGCCCAGTAAGAGAAGTGAACAAATATAATATGGATAGAATATCTTTACACTAATTAAAGGTCATCTGCTACAAAATTGTGCACAAAAATTGCTTAGATTATGATATAATCTGTTTTCACTCTGCAGAATGAATGAGATCTCTCTAGATTTTCAACTTCCTTTTATTTTCTCAAAGCTCAGAAATGTGATTGTTAAAAATTCATGCAAAAAATCAAGAGATAGCATACATATTTTAAATATTATGTTAGCATTTACATACAACATAGTGAATAAAATAATTATGAAATTGCATTTTATCTTATTTTGGTATTTGACTTTGAATGTATTGTCATCTAAGAAGACATGTATTCATAAACTCAGAAGATGGAAACCAAATGCAAGTGTACCAAAAGTGAAGTTGTGATAGTATATTTACATATTAATAAGTAGCACTTAGCTTCTTTTTCATATGAAATTTCAACAATCTATAGACTGCACTTCAAATTCAGACCTTAGGAAGAGTACTTGTCAACTAGTTGTTAATCATTTCGGCTACTGGAGGCCACCAGGACTGTAGACAGAGTTCCTATGGTTCTGCCATTTGTGTCTCATTGCATCTGTTACATATAGTTAATGGTTTCACAACTGCCTCACAGCTGCCTTCATTTTCTTTTACACTCTAAATGCAGTATTCAACCATACTGTGGCCAGGATTAACTGAAAGTTCTTACCTTAATCAACTATTACCAACCAAATTCAGAGATAAGAAGTATAAGCATAACCGACAGTGTACAAAACATTATGAGTATAATATAGGGCCAACTCATTAACTCTTTCTGACCACTTGTGTACCACAAAGCATTCTACAGAAGTTACCTGTTTTGGCTACACGAAAAATTAGGATGCACATGTGCCAATTTAAAAATACTGTGAGGAAAAATGATAAATGTCTTAGATATCTAGTGCTGTTATAACAGAAATATCACAAGTGGATGACTTCATCAAAGAGAAATTTATTCTCTCACAGTTTAGAAGACTAGAAGTACAAATTCAGGGTGCGAGCTTAGGGGAAGTCTTTCTCTCTCTGTTGGTTCTGGGGTAAAGTGCTTGTCATCAATCTTCCCCTCATCTAGCATCTTCTCAGCACAGGGACCGCAGGTCCAAAGGATATGCTCTGCTCCTGGCTCTTCTTGCTTTGTTGTAATGAGGTCCTTCTGTTCTCTGCTTGCTTCTCTTTTATATCTCAAAAGAGATTGACTCAAGATACAACCTAATTCTGCAGATTGTTTCTTGCCTTATTAACATAACTTCCTCTAATCCTGTCTTGTTAACATCATAGAGTTTAGAATTTACAACACATAGGAAAATTACATCAGATCACAAAATGGAAGACTATCACACAATACTGGGACCCACAGCCTGGATAAGTTGACACTTATTTTGGGGGGACATAATTCAATCCATAACAATAGGTTGAGTGAGAAATGTATTGACCTTTAAAATGTTTGACAAACTTCTTGAATATATGAAAAAGTAATGTAAATATAAAAACCAAAAACGCCAAACCTGTTGCTGTAGAGATTATGACTCATTGCAACCTCATGTGTTACAGAGTAGAACTGCTCCATAAGTTTCTCTTGGCTATAATATTTATGGAAGTAGTTCGTCAGGTCTTTCTTCCATAAAGTAGCTGAATGGGTTTGAACTACTGCCCAGGGACACTAACGTAAATGTACTCAACAGATAATTTGGCTATTTCCCAAACTTAAATGTTTGTGCATGTGCATGTATGTGAGTACACACTCACACACTGTGGTAAACAGAATTCTAAGATGGCTCTCAAAATTCCTGCCCCCTGATGTAATCCACTCCCCTTGAGTAGGGGCTGGACCTATGAATATGATGAGATATAATTGCCATGAATTAGTAAGAAAGATTATCCTGGGTGGAACTGACCTAATAAGGTGAGCTCATAAAAGAGACAAAAAACAGCAGCAGACACTTCCTTTTTGCTCTTGAAGAATACTTACATGTTGTTGAGATGGTAAAGTGTCAGGGAACAGTAGGTGCTGAGGCTCTCAGTCCGACAACCTCTAGGAATTGAATTCTACCAATGATCAGTGAGCTTGGAAAAAAGCCCCAAACTTCAGATGAGATCACAATCCTGGCCAAAACGTTGACTGCAGTCTAATAAGATCCTGAACAGAGGACCCAACTAACCCATGCCCAGACTCCAGATCCACAGGAACTGTGAGATAATAAATGTTTGTTGTTTTAAGCCATTAAGTTTGTGGTAATTTGTTGCACAGCAATATAAACTGAACACATATAATCACATACAGACATTTGGATGAGGTTTTGCACACTTAATACCTAATACACTACAGGATATCTGTGTTTGAGAGGTTTATTAACCCTTAATTAGCCTTTTCTATAGGGAGTTGGTACAATTTTAATATTACTTCTTCTTATGCATCTCTAGTGTGCTTCTTCTGGCCTTTACAATTTACTCTGAATCCAAGAAAGGGGGATATTTCTTTGATGTAAAACACTAATACACCCTATTACTCCCATTTTTCTCCCAAATACTATTTAAAATTTGAACTGGGATCCTAAGTCAAACTATCTTATGAATCAGAAATGTGAGAAATTTCAGAATAATTTCCCTTGAGACACTTTGCATTTTATAGTAAGGTCTCTTGGAATTCACATACTACCACGTGTAATTAATTTATTGTATTCACAAGTTCTTTGTGAAGATCTTTTGGAGCAGACCACAGACCAGACACTGTTCTAATGGGATTTATTACTCACAGAGTAAAAAAGACAGACAGGCATAGAACAGCAAACATTATCATAAGCCAAGTTTCCCTGAGGAACCTTGTCCCAGGATATGATGTTACATCACATCCATGCATGTCCCACATCCTGCCATGGGGGAAGAACACAAGAGCCCCTCTCTCCTGTGGTTAATATACTAGCAAGCAGCTGTGTCTACATGCCAAACAGCATGTACAGAGAGCAAGCAGGGGAATGGGTTAATAAAAGTTATAAGGGTTGATAAAAGTAAGAGGTTTCCTGCAGGCAATGGATATTACCTATTGCCCCTGTTCAGGGCGGTTGACCATCACCTGATTGTCTATTCTTGCTGGTGTCAGAGAACAGCCCTTCCTTCTTTAATCCATTGTCTTAGGCTGGGTTCTCCAGAAGCAAAACCAGTAAAGCATATAAATACATAGAGGTTTATATCAAGGAAATGGCTCAAGTGGTTGCAGAGGCTGAATGTCCCCAGTCCGTGAGTCAGCCTGGAGGCTTCTCCTGATTCACTAGCCACAGGGATGGGCAAATCCAAGATTGGCAGGTCACACAGTGGGGCTCTTGATCACAGGTGCAAAGACTGATGAATCCCGAGATCAGCAGGCAAGATGACAGGTAAGCTGCCAACTCAAGTCCCAAGAACAGGCAATCAGAAGAACAGGAGCCAGCTGCAGGATTTAGAGAGAGCAAAAGCCCATGAACGAGACTTGCCAGAAAGTACACTTACATTTGATGCAAACCGAAGCCCAGGAAAACTCCCTTTCAACTGATTGGCTACTCACAGAAGATCCCATCATGGAGGTGATCACAGTATATGAAATCTTATCATGGAAGTGATCACATCATCTTTTGACTGCCGAACTACATCATAACTGCCAAACCACTGATAATCATTCCCCACCCAAGTTGACAACCTTAATGATCACAGTCCACCCCTTATCAACTAGGCAATTGTGCACATCTCCTTAAACCATAGATAATGTCTGAATAAAGACAATTATAAAGTCACACTTGCACATTACATGATACAATGAACATACATACAACCGAATATGCACTAGCCTTATTTACATCGCATATTTTATAAGTGAAGAAAACAAAAATATTTGAGGTACAAATGCAAGGCAGAAATACTCATAACAATTGAACTCCTAGTTTCTGCAACTGTTCATGTGGTCCTAACTGGTATTTAGAACTACCTTCTTCCACCACCCATTGTGTATTCCCTTTGCCCTCAGCAAGCAACTCAGCTGGTTGTGGTTCCTTGCCTAATAGGGTGACCCAAAACCTTCATTCTTGAAGGGTCTGGGCCATTAGTAGTCATGTCAGAATTGGGTTGCTGTAGTTTCCCATTGACTTTAATCACAGGGCATGGTAGTACTAAGAAACATCCTAAGGGATCTCCTGCATTCCAAGACATACTGTTCTTTACCTCCATTATGTAATATCAATCTTATTTCCTCTTGGTAATCTGGATCAATCACACCAGCCAGTACGGTAACCCCTTTCTTTGTTGATCCAGTGGCATAGGGAGCCCGAAGTAGCCATGTGGCATTCTTAGCTTCCAGTTCAATTGAATCAGTGATGTGTCTCCCGGTGGGAACATTCCCCTGTTTGGAATTAAGACCTCTAGACTCTCAGAACATAAGGTCGCAGAGACATGAAGCAAAAATTTTGCAAGTGGATCACTAGTGGTAATAATGGTGCCATTCCCATTTCCACTCCTTGACTCCTGGACCCATGAATCCTGGCTATGGGAGAAACAGCACCATATATTGGATGCTGGTTTAGAGCATATGCAGCCTCCTGGAGAAGATTGCCAAAACTCTGCAAAGTATTGCCACCTAACTGGCACCATAATTGTGTCTTTAGAAGGCCATTCCATTGTTCTATTAAGTCAGTTACTTCAGAATGCTGGGGAACATAGTAAGAACAGTGAATTCCATGGACATGACCCCATTGCTGCACTTGATTTGCTGTGAAGTGAGTTCCTTGATCCGAGGTGATGCTGTGTGGTATATTATGACGATGGATAAGGCATTCTCTAAGTCCACCAATGGTAGTTTTGGCAGAAGAATTCAGTGCAGGGAAGGCAAATCCATATCCAGGGTAAGTGTCTATTCCAGAAAGAACAAAACCCTGCCCCTTCCATGGTCCAGTGTAATCAACTTGCAACCAGGTTTCTGGCTGATCACCTTGAGGGATGGTGCCATATCAGGGACTCAGTGTTGGTCTCTACTGCTGGCAGATTAGGCACTCAGTAGTGGCTGTAGCCAAGTTGGCTTTGGTGAGTGGAAGTCCATGTTGCTGAGGCCATGCATGATCTCCATCCCTGCCACCACAGTCATTTGTCCATGAGCCCATTGAGCAATGATGGGAGTAGCTGGGGAAAGGGGATGGCTTCTTTCCACAGAACATGTCATCTTATCCACTTGATTGTTAAAATCCTCCTCTGTTGAGGTGACCCTTTGGTGAGCATTTACATGAGACACAAATATCTTCACTTCTTTGGCCCATTCAGAGAGGTCTATCCACATACCTCTTCCCCATACCTCTTTGTCTCTAATTTTCCAATCATGTTCCTTTTAAGTCCCTGACTATCCAGCCAACCCACTGGCCACAGCCCATGAATCAGTATACAATTTCACATCTGGCCCTTTCTCCTCCCAAGCAAAGTGAACAACCAGGTGCACTGCTCAAATTTCTGCCCATTATGAGGATTTCCCTTCACCACCGTCCTTCAGGGAAGTCCCAGAAAGGGGTTGTAGTACTGCCCCCTTCCACTTTCCAGTGGTGACTGCATGTGACACAGAACCATCTGTAAGCCAGGCACGAGTTGTTTTTTTTTTTTTTTCTTTTTTCCCTCAGTCAACTGATCATAAGGAACTCCCCATAAGACTATAGGTACACACTGGGAGAGGGAAGGTAATGTGACAGGAATAGAGACCATTGGCATTTGGGCCACCTCCTCATGTAACTAACTTGTGTCTTCAAGTCCTTCTCTGGCCCAATCTCATATATACCATTTCTATTTAAAGACAGAGTGTTGCTGCGCACGTCTGACTTTATGGCTCTGTGGGTCAGACAACACTCTGTTCATCACGGGCAGCTCAGGTCGCATGGTGACTTGGTGGCCCATGGTTAAATGTTCAGTCTCTACTAAGGCCCAGTAACAAGCCAAAAGCTGTTTCTCAAAAGGAGAGTGGTTAGCTGCAGAGGATGGTAGAGCTTTGCTTCAAAATCCTATTGATCTCTGCTGTGATTCACCAATAGAGGCCTGCCAAAGGCTCCAAACAGCATCTCTATCTGCTACTGCCACTTCAAGCACTATTGGATTAGCCAGATCAAATGTCCCAGGTGGCAGAGTGGCTTGCACAGCAGTCTGAACCTGATGAGGAGCATTCTCTTATTTTGTACCCCACTCAAAACTAGATAGGCTGGAGTAGCACACCCAAACGAGGAATATATTGCCTCCAAAACCCAAAGAGGTACACTAGGCATTGTGCCTCATTTTCAGTTGTGGGAGGGGCCAGATGGAATAACTTAGCCTTTAGTTTAGAAGCAATATCTCAATGTTCTCTAAACCACTGGACCCCTAGTAATTTCACTGAGGTGGAAGGTGTCTTATTTTTTGGGGGGTAATTTCCCACTCTCTAGCACTCAAATGTTTTGCCAATAAGTCCAGTGTCATTGACAATTCTTCCTTACTAGGTCCAATCAGCCTATTGTTATCAATGTAATGGACCTGTGTGACTTGTTGTGGAAGGGAAAGCTGATCAAGATCCCGGAGGACTAAATTATGATATAGGGCTCGGGAGTTGATTTAGCCCTCAGGTGGGATACTGAAGGTGTATTGCTGGCCTCGCCAGCTGAACGCAAACTTCTTCCGGTGATCCTTTGAAACAGGTATGGAGAAAAAGTCATTAGCCAGATCAATAGCTACATGCCAGGTATCAGGAAATGTATTAATTTTGCTCAAGCAGTGAAACCACATCTGGAACAGCAGCTGCAATTGGAGTCACCACCTGGTTAAGATTTCAATAATCCACTGCCATTATCCAAGATCCATTTATTTTCTGCATAGGCTAAATAGGCGAGTTGAAGGGGGTTGCAGTAGGAATCACCACCCTTGCATCCTTCAAGTCCTTGATAGTGGCAGTAATCTCTGCAATCCCTCCAGGAATGTAGTATTGTTTTAGTTAAATATTTTCCTAGAAGGGGGCAGTTCTAATGGATTCCACTTGGCTTTTACTACCATAATATCCCTTACTCCACATGGCAGAGATCCAGTGTGAGAGTTCTGTCACTTCCTAAGTATATCTATTCAAATTATGCATTCTGGAACTGGGGATATCACTAAAGGATGAGTTTGGGGACCTGCTGGACCTACTATGAGAAGGACATGAGCTAAGACTCCATTAATATGCCCTCACTCTGACTGGTGGGCCACTGTTATGTTTGGGTCTTCTGGAATTAGTGTGAGTTCATTGCCAGTATCCAGTAATCCCAAAAAGTCTGATTATTTCCTTTTCCCCAGTGAACAGCCACTCTTGTAAAAGGTAGTAGATCCCTCTAGGGGGAGAAAGGCTAAAAGTATACGTTTTTGGCAGTGTTTTGGAGTCCTTCCTCAAGGGGACCCAGCCTCCCCTTCATTCAAGGGGTGTGGGTCTGTAAACTAGCTCAAGTCTGTGAATTTATTGAGGGGCCCTGATTCTCTATTCTGGCTATTCGAGTCTGACTACTGTTCACTTGACCTAGAATTCTTCCGCTTGTATACATCAAGTAAATATTTAGTAGGTTTTCTATTTCACCCTTAGGGACACCATGACTAAGTAGCCAAAGTCATAATTCCATACAACTCAGACTATTCTGATTACTGCTTTGACTCGCCGGTCCATTAAGGTAATCTTGTCCACCTTGTCTCTTTGTTGATTGGGTGCTGCCACTTGACCCCTAACACCAGGAAGTGCAATCAGCCCCATTGTAGTTAGGTGTCTTAATTCAGTTAGAGCAGTTCCCAGTGTCAACTCTGACACAGACAAAATAGCAATCACAGCAGTCTTCAAGGATCCTGGGGCTCCCTTCAAAAATTTGTTCTTCACCATTGTGATAAAGGTGTGTCCTCTTGTCACTTCATATGTGGGTCTGTGCGTCTAAGCTGATAAATCCACTCTAGCATGTCAATTTCCCTAAGCCTTCGGATATCTTCCTCTATAGTATATCAAGGCAGTTCTGGTACTTCAACATTATTTAAGGTAGGCCACCTCGTAATCCATGCTTCAGTGACCCAACCAAATAAACTATTAAATCCTTTCCTAACTTATCAAACTGAAGCATTGAATGAAGAATCTGTACTTAGTGGGCTCATAAACTCAGACTGATTCATCTTTATGTTCCTCACACCATTATCCCACACCCTTGATAGCCATTGCCTCACATATTCCACAGGTTTCTCTCTTTTTACATATTAGAAAAGTTAAGCATTTCTTTTTAAGTGTAGCGTACCTTCTCCTGGGTCAAAGTTTGTGCTTCATCTTTTGGGACTCACTGGGACTTAAGTCTAGTTGTAGGTCTAGAAGCCAAAATTTGTGGTAGGGATATGTTTTGAGAACATTCAGCATTGTCTTGTAAAGCACCTGCCTCAGGCGATAGCCCAGGCAAAGACTCAGGCAAGGGCTCTTTAGAGGTAGCTGGGCTAGGGCTAATCTCATTAGATGGGAGTGGAGAGGCTAATGGTTTTACTGGGGAGCTTGGCTTAGACAAATACGGAGTAATCTCTTCAGGTGGGAGTAACAAGACTGGTTCTTTTGGCAGGATTGATTCAACAGAATTTAGGGGCTCAGTGTCCCCTGCTTCTTGATTATCTGCCCATATGTCCCCATCTTAAATTTCAGGGTCCCATTTCTTCCCAATCAATGCCCTCACTTTAACTTCAGACACCACTGCAGGTTGGCAATTGAGTTGGTGTCATAATTTAACCACTCTTACAGTAAGGCTTTGGGTTTGGTTTTCAGCAATATCAGCTCTGTTACTATAAGAAAAAAGGTTTTCTTTCAAGTCACAAATGGAAACTTTGAGGCCGTCTATGCAGTACTTGAGCTTTGACTCTGAAGCCCTAAGCTCATCTTTTTCTTTCAGCACTTTGTTTAGCAAACGTAGAAAGAACCAACAAGCTTCCTTATACTTCACATTATGACAAAATTATAGAAAGATATCAACCATACAATCAACCAGAGTCTCATGTTTTACCAATACCTGATCTATTGGTGGTGATATTTTGCGTATTTCTATTGCCACATTATGCCATGGATTAGCAGTGTCCTCTTTACTACTAGAAATCAAGTTACCAACATATTTAAGACTAACCAGACTAGAGAACAAATTTAGAAAACTCATCCTTACAATTTTGTATCTCTAGAACCATTCTCAGTACCAAATGTCTTAAGCTGGGTTCTCTAGATAAGCAAACCCAGTAAAGGGTATGATATAGAAAAATTTATAAATAGTACATGCCTCATCTGGTTGTAGAGGCTGGAACATTCCCAGTCTGTGGGTCAGGCTAGAGGTTTCACTTCATTCACTTTGCCACAGGAGCTGGCTAACCCAAGATAGGCAGGTCAGACAGCGGGGCTCTTGGCCACAGGCTTTGAAGGTTGACGAATCCCAAGATCAGCAGGCAAGAAGGCAGGTAAGCTGCTAGCTCAAGTCCCAAGAACCGGAGGTCAGATGAACAGGAGCCAGCTGCAGGATTCAGAGAGAGCAAAAGCCCATGCACGAGCCTTGCCAGAAAGTACACTTATATTTGATGCAGGCCACATCCCCAAGGAAACTCCCTTTCAACTGATTGGCTAATAACAGCAGATTACATAAAGAAGGTGATCACATTATATCAAGTCACATTATGGAAGTGATCACATCATCATATGACTGCCAAACTACATCACAACTGCCAAACGACTGAGAATCAAGGCCCAGGCAAGTTGACACACAATCTTAATGATCACACCAACTGTTGTGGTTTGGATTGTGTCCCCAAAAAATGTGTGTCAACTTGGCTAGGTATTGATTACCAGTATTGTGTGATTAGCCACAATTTTGTCATGTGATGTGATTTTCCTATGTGGTATAAATCCTACCTCTATGATGTTAATAAGGCATAATTAGAGGCAGTTATGTTAATGAGACAGGACTCAATCTACTTAGTTAGGCTGTATCTTGAGTCAATCTCTTTTGAAATATAAAAGACAGAATCGAGCAGAGAGACAGGGGAATCTCATACCACCATGAAAGCAGTGCCGGGAGCAGAGTGCTTCCTTTGGACCCATGTGCTTCCTGCACTGAGAAGCTCCTAGACCAGGGGAAGATTGAATGACAAGGACCTTCCCCCAGAACCGACCAGGGAGAAAACCTTCCACTAGAGCTGACACTTTGAATTAGGACTTCTAACTTCCTAAACTGTGAGAGAAGGAATTTACCTTTGTTAAAGCCATCCACTTGTGATATTTCTGTTATAGCAACACTAGATAACAAAGACACCCACTAAGATAGCTAAGAAGAGTCCTGGGTTTCTTCAGAGGGCAATCATCTCCCCCTAAGACATATACTTTACTTTGTGTCCATTAGTAGTTATTGTGTCCATTAGTAGATATGGAGACAGTGGGGTGGAAAATTATATTATAGCACACCTGTGACCCTAGCAGTCTTCCATCAATTGTTCTCTCAATGTGTATTATTATTTGTCTGTGGCATTGTCATAAGCCCAGCAAACTTCACAAATGTGTAGGTGTAAGTCAGCGTCCTCATGCTTATTAATCACTTGATTGCCATGGTTTTAGTACAGCAGCATTCAAGGGAAGTCATAACACATTTAATAAGTCCCATGGCTATAATCATTATCAACAGGATGATCACACCCATTTGCATAATGGATTGAAGCCATGTCTCCCATCAGAATGGTGACCAGCTAAATAGGTGAATTGTTTTTCTATGCAACTCTTACTAACTCTTATTATCAAAGACACAACACTGACTGCCCACTATGGCATACACTCCTCCCTGCAAGGCCAACAGATAATCTAAGACCATCTAGTTCTGGAAAAAGGTGTGCATATCTCTGAAAATTCTTTATTTAGTGTGTTCGATGCCCTACCTAGTTTGTCAGTGTAATCTTGCAACTTTAAGGCCAACTTCTCTATCTGTAGACAAATGATTTGGCATTCCACACAGGCAAAAGCATCTCCTGTGACCAGAGTAATAACGCCTAAGATAGAAAACACAACTAATTCCCTTGATGTCAGGAGTTTACCTCCCTTCAGGGAAGCATTTCCCCAACGCATCTATCAGTTTGTCGCACTGTGGGAGCATGCATGTTACAGTGATGCTGGAAGCTAGGCCAATGGGATTCAAATACCAGCAGGGTCACCCGTGGCAGAGAGGTTTCAGCTGAGCTTCCAGACTTAATAGACTAGGAAGAAGGACCCAGCAGCCAACTTCTGGAAAGAATTAGCCAGTGAAAACCTTAGGAATATCAGCAGAACACTGTCTGGTATAGTACATTAAGATGAGCCCCACAGGTTGGAAGGCACGCAGAAGACAACTGGGGAAGAGCTGCCTCCTCAAAGTGGAGTCGACCTTAATTGACATGAATGGAGTCAAGCTTTCAGGACCTTCATTCGCTGATGTGGCATGACTCAAAATGAGAAGAAACAGCTGGAAACAGCCATTAATAATCTAAACGTGGAATGTGTGAAGTATGAATCTAGGAAAACTGAAAATCTTCAGAAATGAAATGGAACACACAAACATCAATATTCTAGGCATTAGTGAGCTGAAATGGATTGGTATCGGCCATTTTGAATCAGATAATTATATGGTCTACTATATCGGGATTAACAAATTGAAGAGGAATGGCATTGCATTCATTGTCAAAAAGAACATTTCAAGATCTATCCTGAAGTACAACGCTGTCAGTGATAGGATAATATCCATATGCCTAATGGAAGACCAGTTAATATGAATATTATTCAAGTTTATGCGCCAATCACGAAGGTCAAAGATGAAGAAGCTGAAGATTTTTACCAACTTCTGCAGTCTGAAATTGATAGAACATGAAATCACGATGCATTGATAATTACTGGTGACCGGAATGCGAAAGTTGGAAATGAAGAAGGAGGATCGGTAGTTGGAAAATATGGCCTTGGTGAAGAAATGATGCTGGAGATTGCATGATAGAATTTTGCAAGTCCAATGACTTCTTCATTGCAAATACCTTTATTCAACAGTATAAAAGGCCACTATACAGGTGGATCACACCACATGGAATACACAGGAATCAAATCGACTACATCTGTGGAAAGGGATGATGGAAAAGCTCAATATCATCAGACAGTACAAGACCAGGGGCCAACTGTGGAACAGACCATCAGTTGCTCAGATAAAAGTTCAAGTTAAAGCTGAAGAAAATTAGAACTAGTCCACGAGAGCCAAAGCTTGACCTTGAGAATATCTCACCTTAATTTAGAGACTATCTCTATTATAGATTTGACGTGCTGAACACTAATGACCAAAGATCAGACAAGCTGTGGAATGACATCAAGTACGTCATATGCAAAGAAAGCAAGAGGTCATTAAAAAGACAGGGAAGAAAAAAAGACCAAAATGGATGTCAGAAGAGACTCTGAAACTTGCTCTTGAACATCAAGTACCTAAAGAAAATGAAAGAAATGATGCAGTAAAAGAGCTGAATAGGAGATTTCAAAGGGTGGCTTGAGAAGATAAAGTACTGTAATGACATGCACAAAGACCTGGAGATGGAAAACCAAAGGGGAAGAACATGGTAGGAATTTCTCAAGCTGAAAGAACTGAAGAAAAAATTCAAGCCTCGAGTTGCAGTATTGAAGGGATTCTATGGGGAAAATATTAAACAACGCAGGAAACATCTAAAGAAGATATAAAGAAGGTGAGGCCAATGTGGCAAAATAGTCGAATGCTTCCTGTTGTCCCTCTTACAACAAAGACCCGAAAAAACTAATGAATTGATCATGTATGATAATCTAGGAACACTTATCATCAAAGACAAAGCTGAAGAATCAGACTGAGCATCAGGGGAAGGAGAGACAATTCAAAAGCGCACGCAGGCTGAGATGAGCAGCAGCTTTTGGGGATTAACCTCACTACATTGGTTGTGGTCAGGCAGTGGTGAGTCTGCACACACCTCCAGAGACGGGTGGGAGTGGAGTCAGACCTGAGAACATTAAATGTAAGATTCAAACTACCGTATGGGGGCAAAATAACCCCCCCCCAGAGTTTAACAGCAGAGAAGTGCTTCCTTCCCCTCACCCATCCCCATCCCGCTCCACTCCAACACCAGTCCCGCAGTATTAAAAAACACCATACACCCTAAGCCAGGAACTTAGGGCTCTCCACTCTCACACCAGTCTTCTGGCCACTTCACCCAGCCACTGCCACAAGGGGACCATGGACTTGCAGTGCCCTTCACTCCTTTCCCTACCTATATGTGCAGATAAAACACATCATTCCCTCATTAGCATAAAACAGCAGGGCATACACCTGAAACTCATTTTCAACTGCAGCGGCCAAGGGGAAGATGCATGTTTGTGACATTTGACACTGCCATGCCCCCTAAACTGCACTCACCCACCCACACTGGGGAAGTGAAGGCTGGTGGTACCAACCACTCCATCTAGTCACCCATGGCAGGGATCTAAAAATAAGTGGTGCCTCCCAGTCTCTGCAGCCAACAGCATTAGGTTTCCAAGGACTGGCGAAAATACCACCCCACCCACTATGTGCTCTAGGGGACAGGGACACATCCTTCACCCAGGCACCTCAGTACAGGCTTCAGCCCCCTACCTTGCTGCACATATAGCCCCTACTGCAGCCTGTCTAGGACTGTAGACAAGAGTCTGCACCACATACTCAGTGACCAAAGACCTGGACACTTGTGCTGTACCCCCACATAAAAAGTGAAGAAATTCCTGGGCTCACACATCTAGTAGCTGCTCTAACCACCTGGAGACAGGACATGAGATCTTCAAAGATGCCAAAAACCAAAGTAGCCCACATGCCCAGCCTACATGGGCATATCAAAATGAAACAAAACAAAATTTGGGACACAGTAAACAAACATACAATAAATAAATATAATAACTTATTGATGCCTTGGAGACAACTGTCAATATCAAATTACATAAAGAAGTAGGAGAAGATGGTTACAACAAGCGATCAAAATAAGGAATCATGAAACCTTCCAGAAAAGATAAGGTAATAGAACTGCCTGAGAAAGAATTCAAAAGACTAACATACAGACTCCAAGATATAGGAAGGAGATCAGGCAAAACTCAGACTAAGCCAAGGCACACATAGAAAAAGCAATAGAGGAATTCAGGAAAATAATACAAGAACAAAACAACAAAATTAACAGGATGATAGAAACCACACAGAGACAGCAACTAGAAATCCAAAAGATTAACAATAAAATGTCAGAATTAGACAACTCAGTAGATAATGAGATAATGGAAATCAGAACTAGTGAGATTGAAGATAAATCCCTTGACACCACCTCATTTGAGGAAAAATCAGAAAAAAAATTAAAACAATGAAGAAAGCCTAAGAATTATGTGGGACACTATCAAGAGGAAAAACCTACAAGTGATCGGAGTACCAGAACGGGGAGATAACAAAAAACACAGAAAGAATTGTTGAAGATTTGCTGGCAAAAAACTTCCCTGATATCATGAAAGACAAGAATACATCTATCTAAGAAGCTCAACGAACCCCATACAGGGTAGACTCCAAAACAAGTCACCAAGACATATCATAATCAAACTTGCCAAAACCAAATACAAAGGTAGAATCTTGAGAGTGGCTAGGGAGAAACAAAAAGTCACCTACAAAGGAGAACCAATAAGACTAATCTCTGACTAGTCAGGAGGAACCATGCAAGGAAGAAGGCAATGGGATGACATACGCAAAGCCATGAAGGAAAAAAATTGCTAGCCAAGACTTATGTATCTAGCACAACAGTCTCTCAAATATGATGGCAAAATTAGGTCATTTCTAGATAAACAGAAGAAAAGGGAATTTGTAAAATCCAACCAAAATTACAAGAAATATTAAAGGCAGTCCTCAGATTAGAGAACCAACAATATCAGACAACAATACAAGACTAGAACACAGGAAAGATCAACTAGTTATCAACCCAGATATGGAATTCACAAAAACAAATCAAAGCTAAATGACTGAAAACAGGGAACCAGAGACATCAATATGTACATGATGACAAAGTCAAAGTAAAAAAGGGGGAAACAAGAGTTGTCATGGATTGAATTGTGTCCCCCAAAAAATATGTGTATCAACTTGGCTAGGTCATGATTCCCAGTATTGTATGACTGTGTAATCTGATGTGATTTCCTTATGTGTTGTGAACTCTATCACTATGATGAGGCTAAACTGATAACATCTACAAGATTAGATAATGTCTTAATCCAATCTCTTTTGAGATATAAAAGGGAGAAGTGAGCAGAGACACCTGGGAACTTCATACCACCAAGAAAGCTGTGCTGGGAGAAGAGCATGTCCTTTGGACCTGAGGTTCCTGCACAGAGAAGTTCCCAGACCAAAAGAAGATTGATGACATGGAACTTCCTCCAGAGCCGACAGAGAGAGAAAGCCTTCTCCTGGAGCTGATGCCCTAAATTTGGATTTGTAGCCTACTGGACTGTGAGAGAATAAATTTCACTTTGTTAAAGCCATCCACTTGTGGTATTTCTGTTAGAGCGGCATTAGATGACTAAGACAACAGTGTAGTCCTAGAACTTCCACATGGAGAGGAAGTTAAGGTGAGATCAAGAAATAAAAGACAGCTTTAAACTTTGAAAAACAAAGTTAAATTTCAAGGTAACTGCAAAGGAAGCTAACTAACTTACCCACTAAAACAAAAAAGAAGAAAAACATAAAGACTCAGGAAACACAAATTTAACAATAATGAAAAAGATGAAAAAAATACATAAAGAGAAAGGACACAGCACAGAAAATTGAATGCAACAAATAAACTGTCAACACCACACACACAATAAAAAAAAATACATCAAAATGGCATCAGTAAACTCATACCTATCAACAATTACACTGAATGTAAATGGCTTAAATGCACAAAAAAGAGACAGAGAGTGACAGAATGGATAAAAAAAACATGATCCATCTATATGCTGCCTACAAGAGACACACCTTAGACACAAAGACATAAACTAAAACTTAAAGGATGGAAAAAAATACTTCAAGTGCACAACCACCATAAAAGAGCAGAAGTAGTAATATTAACATCCAACAAAATGTACTTTAAGCAAAATCTACCATAAAGGATAAGGAAGGACACTGTGTAATGATTAAATGGCCAATACCCCAGTAGGACACAACCATAATAAATATATAAGCACCCAATTACAGGGCTCCAAAATACATAAAAAAGAAAACTCTAACAACATTGAACAGAGAAATAGACGGCTCCACAATAATAGTAGGAGACTTCAACAAACTACTTTCATGAAGGACAGAACATCTAGAAAGAAACTCAACAAAGATACGGAAGAGCTAAATGCCACAGTCAACTTGACCTCAAAGACATATACAGAACACTCCACTCAACAGCAGCAAAGTATACATTCTTTTCCATGCACATGGAACATCACCCAGAATAGACCACATATCAGGCCACAAAGCAAACCTTAACATATTCCAAAACATCGAAATACTGCAAAGAATGTTTTTTGACCATAATGCCATAAAAGTAGAAGTCAATAACATAAACAGCAAGGAAAAATTCATATACATGGAAACTGAGCAACACCAACCTCTAAAACTACTGGATTATAAATGAAATCAAGAATGGAATAAAGAAATTCATAGAATCAAATTAGACTGAAATCACATCTTACCAAAACCTTTAGAACACAGCAAAAGCAGTGCTTAGAAGTCAATTTATAGCAATAAATACACACATCCAAAAAGAAGAGTGAAAATTAAAATATTCAACATACAACTCGAACAAATACAAAGAGAGCAGTAAAAGAAGCCCTCCAGCACCAGAGAAAAGAAATAATAAAGATTAGAGCAAAAATAAATGAAATAGAGAATAGAAAAACAATAGAAAGAGTCAACAAGACCAAAAGTTTGTTCTTTGAAAAGATCAACAAAATAGACAAACAATTGGCCAAAATTGACAAGAGAAAAACAGGAGAGGAAGTAAATATCTTGAATAAGAAATGAGATGGGTGATATTACAACAGTTACAACCGAAATACAAAGGATCATAAAAGAATATTATGAAAAACTGTACTTCAACAAATTTTAAAACCTTGAGGAAATGAACAAACTTCTAGAAACACATTATGTACCTAAACTAACACAAAACAGGGTAGAAATACAACAAAGTGATGTTTAAAATCTGAACAGATCCATAACAAGAGAAGAGACTGAAAAAGGAATTTAAAAAAAACTCACAAAAACAACAACAAACAAAGCCCTGGCCTAGATGGCTTCACTGGATAATTCTACAAAATATTCATAGAAGAGCTTGGACCAGTACTACGCAAACTATTTCATAACATAGAAAAGGAAGCAACACTTCCAAATTCATTCTATGAAGCCAGCATAAGCCTGATACCAAAACCAGGCAAAGAGGCCACAAAAAAAAAAAAAAAATTACAGACCAATATCTCTCATGAATATAGATGCAGAAATTCTCAAAAAAAACTCTAGCCAATAGAATTCAGCATTGTATCAAAAAAGCAATATACTATGACCAAGTATGATTCATACCACGTATGCATGGATGGTTCAACAATAGAAAATCAATCAACATAATCCACCACATAAAAGGAAAGAAAAGAATCACATGATCATCTTAATGGATGCAGAAAAAGTATTTGACAAAGTTAAACACCCATTCCTGATAAAAACTCTCAATCAAATAGGTATAGAAGGGAAATTTCTCAACATAATAAAGGCATCTATGCAAAACCAATAGCCAACATCATTCTTGAAAATATTCCCCTTGAGAACAGGAAAAAGACAAGGATGCCCTTTATCTTCACTCCTATTTAACATTGTGCTGGAAGTTCTAGCTAGAGCAATAAGACAAGAAAAAGAAATAAAGGGCATCCAAATTGGTAATGAAGAAATAACTGTCCATGTTTACGGATGATATGATACTATGCATAGAAAACCATAAAGACTCCACGAGAAAACTACTGGAACTAATAGAAACATTCAGGAGAGTAGCAGGATACAAGATAAATGTACAAAAAAAAGTTGGATTCCTATACACCAATAAGGAGAACAATGAAAAGGAAATTGGGAAAACAGTACAATTTATAGTAGCCCCTAAAAATAAATAAAATACTTAGGAATAAATCTAATCATGGATGTAAAAGACCTATACAAAGAAAACTACAAAACACTACTGCAAGAGAACCAAAAGTATCTACATAAATGTAAAAACATACCATGCTCATGGATAGGTAGATTCAACATTGTGAAAATGACAATTCTACCCAAAGCAATTTATAAATACAATGCAATCCCGATCCAAATACCAACACCATTCTTCAAAGATATGGAAAAACTACTCATTAACTTTATATGGAAAGGGAAGAAGCCCCAGAAAAGTACAGCACTATTGAAGAAGAAGAATAAAGTAGGAGGACTCACACTACCTGACCTCAGAACCTACTATACAGCTGCAGTAGTCAAAACAGCCTGCTACTGGTACAACAACAGATACTTTGACCAATGGAACAAAATTGAGAACCCAGTTGTAAATCCACCCACCTATAGTCACCTGATCTTCGACAAGGGCCCAAAGTCCATCAAATGGGGAAAATACAGTCTTTTTTAACAATTGGTGCTGGCAAAACTGGATATCCTTCTGCAAAAAAAATGAAAAAGGATCCATACCTCAGACCATATACAAAAACTAATTCAAGTCATAAAACAACATGTGTACTACTGTTTAAGGAGAAACTATTTGTTCTGTAAACCTTCACCTGAAGTACAATAAAAAATTAAAAATTAAAAAAACTAATTCAAAATGGATCAAAGACCTAAATATAAAGCCAAAAAGTATAAAGTTCATAGAAGAAAAAATAGTACCAATGCTACAGGCCCTAATACATGGCATTAACAGGATACAAACCATAACCATCAACACACTAACTCCAGAAGATAAGCTAGATAACTGGGATCTCCTAAAAATTAAACACTTATGCTCATCAAAAGACTTCACCAAAAGAGTAAAAAGAGAACCTACAGACTGGGAAAACAATTTTGGACACTACAAGTCAGACAAAGGTCTAATCTCCATAATCTACATGAAAATCCAACACCTCTACAGCAAAAAGGCAAATGATCCTATTAAAAAATGGGCAAAGGAAATGAACAGACACTTCATCAAAGAAGCATTCAAGCAGCCAACAGACACATGAGGAAATGCTCGCGACCATTAGCCATTAGAGAAATGCAAATTAAAACCACAAAAAGATACCATCTCACCCCGGCATTACCAGCACAAATGAAAAACACTGGAAATAAATGTTGGAGAGGCTTTGGGGAGATGGAACTCTTATGCACTGCTGGTGGGAATGCATAATGATACAACAATTTTGGAAAATGATATGGTGCTTCCTTAGAAAGCTAGAAATAGAAATCCATACGATCCAGCAATCCCACTCCTAAGAATATATCCTAGAGAAATAAGAGCCACCACACGAATAGACATATGCACACCCATGTTCATGGCAGCATTGTTCACAATAGCAGAAACATGGAAACAACCTAGATGCCCATCAACAGATGAATGGATAAACAAACTATGCTACATACACACAACTGAGTATTATGCAATGATAAAGAACGATGATAAATCTGTGAAGCTTCTCATAACATGGATGAAACTGGAGGATATTATGCTGAGTGAAATAAATCAATCACAAAAGGACAAATATTGTATGAGTTGTCTATTGTAAAAACTCATGAAAAAGTTTATGCACAAAAAGTAACAATCTTCTTTGGTTAAGAGGGATGGGAGGGGTGGGGGGAAATACTAAATAGACAATAGATAAGTGGTAACTTTCTTGAAGTGTAAGACAGTACACAATACTGGAGAAGCCTGCACTACTTGTACAAGGAAAGGTCATGAAAGCTCCATAGACACATCTAAACTCCCTGAGGGACTGAATTGCTGAGCGGAGGGCTGTGGGGACCGTGGTATCAGGGAACATCTAGCTCAATTGGCATAACATAGTTTATACAGACAATATTCTACATTCTACCTTGGTGAGTAGTGTCTAGCGTCTTAAAAACCTGTGAGCAGCCATGTAAGATACTCCACTGGTCTCATCCCTTCGGGAGCAAGGGAGAATGAAGATACCAGGATACGAGGAAAAGATTGGTCCAAAGGACTAATGGACCACAGCTACCAAGGCCTCCACCAGACTGAGTCCATTACAGCCAGATGGTGCCCGGCTACCACCACTGACTGCTCTGACCGGGATCACAACAGAGGGTCCTCCACAGAGCTGGAGAAAGATGTAGAACAAAATTCTAATGCACAGAAAAAAAAACAGATTTACTGGCCTGAAAGAGACTGGAGAAACCCTGAGAGTATGGCCCCCGGACTTCCTTTTAGCTCACTGGTGAAGTCACTCCTGAGGCTCACCGTTCAGCCGGGGATTGGACAGCCCCCTAAAACAAAAAGGGACTAATGAGGTACAGCAGTCCAGGGACAAGGACTAAAAGGCAGAAGGGGACAGGAGGGCTGATGATAGAGAACTCAAGCTTGAGTAAGGATGGTGTTGACATGTAGTGGGGTTCTTTATCATTGTCATAGGGCAATATGTGTACTAACTGTTTAATGAGAAACTATTTTGTTCTGTAAACCTTCATCTAAAGTGAGAATAGCAACACAACTGGAAAAACATAATCGATGTCACTGAATTGTACATGTAGAAATTTTTGAAATGGTGTATGTTTGGCTATGTATATTTTCACCAAAAAAAAAGGTCCTCCAAACCTGAGAAGGGAGAGTGTTGATGTGTTGTCAGGTTGTTAACCAATGTCATAAAACAATATGTGTACTGACTGTTTAATGAGAAAATATTTGTTCTGTAAACCTTCACCTAAAGTACAATAAAAAAAAAAAACCTCAAGGTTGAAAAACTAAATAAACTATAACAAAAGAAGAGATAGAAGAGGTTAAAAAAAAAAACCTCCCATCCAAAAAAAAGCCCTGGCTCAGACAGCTTCACCGGAGAATTCTACCAAACTTTCAGAGAAGGGTTAACACCAGTAGTACCAAGGGTTATTTCAGACAGTAGAAGTGGAAGGAATACTTCAGAACTCATTCTATGAAGCCAGCCTAACCCTGATAACAAATCCAGGCAAAGAGACCACACACACAAAAAAAAAGAAAAAACAAAAGAAAATTACAGACCAATATCCCTCATGAACATAGATATAAAAATCCTCAACAAATTTCTAGCCAAAAGAATTCAACAGCATATCAAAAAATAATTAATCATGACCAAGTGGGATTCATACCAGGTATGCAGCTATTGTTCAACATTAGAAAAACAATCAATGTAGTCCATCACATAAATAAAAGACAAGAACTACATGATCTTATCAATTGATGCAGAAAAAGCATTTGACAAAGTCCAACACCCATTCTTGATAAAAACTCTCAGCAAAATAGGTATAGAAGGTAAATTCCTCAACATAATAAAGGGCACTTATACAAAGCCACCAGCCAACATCATTCTAAATGGAGAGAGTCTGAAAGTATTCCCCTTAAAAACGGGAAGCAGACAAGCATGCCTTTTATCACCACTCTTATTCAACATTGTGCTGGAGGTCCTAGCCAGAGCAATGAGGCAAGAAAAAGAAATAAAGTACATCCAAATTGATAAGGAAGAAGGAAGAAGTAAAAGTATCCCTATTTGCAGATGATATGATACTATACATAGAGAATCCAAAAGACTCCACAAGAAAACTACTGGAACTAACAGAAGATTTCAGCAAAATATCAGGATATAAGATAAACATACAAAAATCAGTTGGATTCCTTTACATGATAGCAACCATACATACAACAGAACGAAGCACTGCCCATTCCTGCACCATCCTGACATTTGTTACTATGCTTGAGCCCATTGTTGCAGGCACTGTGTCCATCCATCTTCTTGAGGGTCTTCCTCTTTTTCGCTGACACTCTACCAGTCTGATGTCCTTTCTCAGAGACTGGTCCCTCCTGATAACATGTCCAAAGTACGTGAAAAGTCTCATCATCCTCCGTTCACAGGAGCATTCTGGCTATACTTCTTCCAGAACAGATCTGCTCGCTGTTCTGGCAGCCCATTGTATTCAATATTTTTTGCCAACATCATGCTTCAAACGCATCAATTCTTCTTTGGTCTTCCTTATTCATTGTATAGCTTTTGCATGTATATGAGGCTGTTGAAAATACTATGGCTTAGATCTTGTGCACTTTAGTCCTCAAGGTGACATCTTTTCTTTTTAACATTTTAAGGAGTCTTTTGCAGCATATTTGCCCAATACAATATGTCATTTGATTTCTTGACTGCTGTTTCTATGACCATTGATTGTGGATCCAAGTAAAATGAAATCTTTGGCAACTCCAATATTTTCTCCATTTATCATGATATTGCTTATTGGTCTAATAGTGAGGATTTTTGTTTTCTTTATCTTGAGGTGTAATTCATATTGAAGGCTGTGATCTTTGATCTTCATCAGTAAGTGCTTCAAGTTCTCTTCACTTTCAGCAAATAATGTTGTGTCATCTGTATGATGCAGGTTGTTAATGAGCCTTCTACAATCCTGATGCCGTATTTCTCTACATATAGTCCAGCTTCTCAGATTATTTGCTCAACATACAGATTGCATAAATATGGTGAAATGATTCAATCCTTATGCACACCTTTCTTGATTTTAAACAGTGCAGTATCCCCTTGTTCTGTTCGAATGTCTGCCTCTTGGTCTACCTACAGGTTCTACATGAGTACAGTTAAGTGTTATGGAATTCCCATTCTTCTCAATGTTATCCATTTGTTATGAGCCACATAGTGAAATGCTTTTGCATAGTCAATAAAATGCATTTAAACATCTTTCTGATATTCTCTGCTTTCAGTCAAGATTCATTTGATGTCAGCAATGATAACCCTCATTACACATCTTCTGAATCTGGCTTGAATTTCTGGAAGTTCCCTGTGGATGTACTGTTGCAACCATTTTTGAATTAACTTTAGCAAAATTTTACTTGCATGTGATATTAATGATATCATTAGACAATTTCTGAATTCTGCTGTATCACCTTTTTTTGGAATGGACAGAAATATGGATCTCTTCCAATCAGTTGGTCAAATAGCTGTATTCAAAGTTCCTTGGCATAGACAAGTGAGCGTTTCTAGAATTGCATCTATTTATCGAAATGTATCAATTGATATTCCGTCAGTTCTTGGAGCCTTCTTTTTCTCTAATGCCTTCAATGTCACTTGGATTTCCTCCTTCAGTACCATCGATTCTTATTCATATATTACCTCTTGAAATGGTTGAACATTGCCTAATTCTGTTTTGGTACAGTGACTCTGTGTATTTTTTCCACCTTTCTTTAATGCTTCCTGTGTCATTCAATATTTGCTCATAGAATCCTTTAACATTGCAATCTGAGACTTGAATTCTTTCTTCAGTTCTTTCAGCTTGAGAAATGCCAAGGGTGTTCTTCTCTTTTGGTTTTCTAACTCCAGATCTTTTCACATGACATTTTCTTCATCTTTGGCATTAATTGTTGGTGCGCAAATTTGAATAATAGTCGTATTAATTTGTTCATTCGTCAATTATCCATACTCATAACATTGTATTTTCCAAATCGTATGTTCTCATATGAGACCATACTACCTCGCCCCTCCTCCTTTTTCTTCCTCTTTTACAGTATTTCTTTTTTATTTTCATCATCCCATTCTTTTTACAAGGTTTTCTCTTTCCTCATCCAGCCATATATGTTTCAAGTCAATTTTCTTATAATACCATCTCCACTATCAAATATAACAGTCTCCCACACTCAGTCATAATTGTTTTCAGCAAATTACTGCTCATTTTTCTGACCTCCTAGTCCCGATTATCAAATTTGAGTCATAGTTAGAGATAGAATGTCTTTAGCTATACCCAGGTTACAGAAAAGTTCACCCATATTTTCTTCAAGTACTTGTTTGATTTTATAATTTTTTACATTTGGATTTCTGTTCCATTTAGAGTTTTTTTCTTAGGTATTGTATGAAAAATGAATTGCTATTTTGAATAAATATTCCCCTTCTTTGAGGAACACTTTTACTTACTTTCTGGTATATGAATCTATTGATCTCTCAACTGATTTTCAATTAAATAGATATCTCTAGCATACCAGGATTCTCATGATTCTTCATACTTCATGTCTAATAATATTCTTAAAATCAACCCATTTCAACTAACATTCTCCCATGGAAATTTCAAAGGAGATCTTTGCTTCATTGTCTTTACTTAATTGGCCTGCATTTTACATGTATGAGTAAACTTTAGATACCTTCATTACCTTTTTGGTAAAGCTTCCTTGAAGACAGGTGATTTTTACCTGTCTTTTTTAAAAAGGCGATGATTGTTTCAACAGCATTTCCCCTAGTAGCAAGTGCCATAGCCAAAATGCACATAACTGAAAGTCGTGCCTACTTCATAGTTTCTCTAGCCAATGTTTACCAAAGTATGATTGGGAAAGACAAATCCCTCAAGACTTTAATAGGTATATCAGTTAGGATACATGGGCTACAAGTATTAACTGACTCAAATAACTATGACATAAACAATAAAAAGTTTATTTTCATATATAACAAGAAGTCTTAAGGTAGGCAGCTTCTGAGATGGTTAATTAAGGGACTCAGTGACATGAAAAACCAAATTTCTTTCCAACTCTGTTCTGCCATCTTCCACAGATCAATTTTTTCTCTTCATAATCATAATATGACTGCAGGAAGCCCAGATGTCACATACATGCATACCCATGACCAGTAAAAAAAAAAAAAGGAAGAGGCATTTTCTACCATGTGTTTATGGGATTAAATCAAACGTCATAAAGGAGAAAAAAAATCTTTGCCTGAGCCACCAACACACTTCCCTTCAAAACCTTTGGCCAGAATTGAGCCAGACACATTCACCCATGCCTTACCTGCAAGAAAAACTGGGAAAGGTACTAATCGTCATTTTACATCTTGTTAATGCAAGTTAGTCTCTATTAGCATAGAAGAAAGCTTGTGGGAGGTTGGCTGTTGGGTAGATCTCTATCAATGATGGCCACGATAAATTTGTGTGTGTGTGTGTGTGTGAAAAAGTGTTCTATGGTCCTGTGAGGTCCTGTGCTGCACTACCCCCATTCTTCACTTTTCATGCACAAAAATCACTGATGGAAGTGTGTCGTATACCTTCATTATGTAGGAAACAAAACAGATTGAAAACCACTCACCAATAACTGGGAACTAGTTCAGGATGAGTTAAGAACTGTATAGCATCATTAAAATTCATTTATTTAGCTGGACTTCCGGCAAAATGGCACTCTAGACAGAAGCACCACGCTATCCCTCCACAGCAAAGATCCAAAAAACTAAGCCGAACAGAGAAAACAACAATCACGAAACCCTAAAACAACAAATGAAGTGATAAAGAACTTAGCCAAGCACCAAATGGAGTGAGAAAACTGACAGAGAACAGAGAGCGAGGACAGATTCATGCAGAGGTCCCCTAACAGCTAACTAAGTGTGGATCCGCAATCTTGTACACCTATCGGAGACCAACAAACAGGGGGTACGAGAAAGCAGCTCCACGGAGCTTCCAGCGGGAGACAAAACAACCAGTAATTTGTGACATACGCTTTCCCACCCACAATCTCTTGTCCGGAAAGCACCGGCTGCTTGGATTCCACCCAACCACACAAGCCTTTTCTGAGTGCCATTTGTTGGCTGCTGGTGTTGCTTTTTTTCCACTTCTTTTGAATTCTTCCTTACCTCTCACCACTGCCCCCTCCTTTCGCTTGAATACGTGGCTCCGTGTGCCATTTTGCTTCTTTCTGAGGGGCTGCGGAGCTCTGTTTGAGTGTGCAGCTACTTCCAGGTCTGGGCTGCTGTGCTGGTGGGATCCAGGGGGCTTTTGTGTGCTTGTTTGTTTTGAATTGTTTGTTTGTTTTCTTTTCCTTTTCTTGAGTTGGGAGCCAGTTTTTGTCAGGTGGTGCTGCGTGGCTTGGAAAATACCCCTTCGGCTTGCACAGATGTGCAGAGCGATCCCTGAGGGCATTTCTTTTTTCTTTATTTTTTTTCTGTTTTTTGGGGGGCTTTTCTTGTTCCTTTTTTTTTAAATTTGTTTTGTTTTCTTTTCCATATTTTTCCCTTTTTGTCTTTCTTCATTACTCAGTTCCTCATGTCTCTATATATTCCTTCTATTTCTGTTCCCTGAATACCTGGTGTTGTATACCTCTACACCTTCTAGACAGGCTGTACTGCAACACCTGAGAATAACTTCCCCAGACTTCATAGCCACACTGGTGGGATCATTGGAACTTTGCTGTTCTTTAACCTTTCCAATTATTATTTCTTCATTCTTTTCCTTTTTTTCTTCCTCTTCCCTTTTTGCTTTTCTCCATTTCATAGTCTCTCATCTCTCCACTCCAACAGAAATCTCCCTTAGGATTATTTTTGGTTGTTTGTATCTTTTTGGCTCCTGTTCTGCTCTCCTCTCTCCCATATCCATCTTAGCTCCACACATAACAATCTCCCCACTACATCCTGCCTACCTGCAAAGTGAGCTTACCCTCACACCATGAAGCAGCATGGCCTACTGGAACCTGCCCTGCACTGATTACTGACCCACCCAGGTGGCTGTAGTAAGTGCCACAAACAACCTATCCCAGTAACGCCTCTTCAGCTAGACCTGCCCTGCTGTACCATATCTGAGCGACTGACCCTGCCGATTTCAGAAAGAGGTGAAAAGTATTGTGCCCACAGATGAGCAAACAACCAAAAAAAAAAAAAAAAAAAAAACAGAGCCCGCCTTCTCAGACATAGCCAAATTACAAAAAAAGGGATGAAACAAACAAATCTACAATGAATAAACGAGAAAAATAACTACTGAATACCATGAAGACAGCAGACAATATCAAAACATTTACAAAAGTAGGACAGGATGGTTCCAGTAGTCATCCAAAATAAAACACCAGATGACCTACCAGTGGAAGAAAAGGCACTAGAACTACCTGAGAGGGAACTTAAATCCCTAATACTCAGAATTCTCCAAGAGCTAAAGCAAAAAGCAGACAAAAATGAGGAAAAAATAGACAAATTCGTGGAAAATACAGATAAATAATTGGAAGAATTCAGGAAAATAATGCATGAACAAAATTCCAAAATAAATCCACAAATAGAAATTATACAAAGATAACAATTAGAAATCCAAAAGATAAACAACAAGATTTCAGAAATGGACGGTGTCACAGAAGGGCTGAGAAGCAGATTTGAAATGGTGGAAGACTGGATCAGTAGAATTGAAGACAAACACTTGGATACAACTCTGTTTCAGGAGAACTCAGAAAAAAGAACATAGAAAAATGAAGAGACCATGAGAGCTATGTGGGATACAATCAAAAGCAAAAATTTATGAGTGACTGGAGTTCCAGAACAGGGGGAGAAAACAGAAAACACAGAGGGGATAATTGAAGAACTGCTGATAGAAAAATTCCCCAATATCATGAAAGGTGAAAAGCTGGCCATCCAAGAATCTCAATGAACCCCATATAGGCCAGACCCCAAAAGAAAATCACCAAGGCATATCATAATCACACTCAAAAAAACCAAAGACAAACAAAGAATCCTGAGAGCAGCTCATGAAAAACAAGAAGTCACATACAGAGGAGAAACAATAAGACTCAGCACAGATTATTCAGCAGAAATCATGCAGGCCAGAAGTCAAAACTATGACATATATAAAATCTTGAAAGAAAAAACTTGCCAGCCAAGAATAACATAACCTGCCAAACTCTCGTTCAAATATGATGGTGAAATTAGGTAATTTCCAGACAAACAGAAATTAAGGGAATATTTAAAAGCCAGACAAAACTTGCAAGAATTACTACAGGGAGTTCTTCGATTTGGGAATAAACAACTTCAGCTCAGAGCCAGAATCTAGGAAGCAGGATCATACCAGCCAGATACCAATCTAGGAAATGAATTCTCAAGGACTATCCAAAACCAAAAGAAATACAACAGGGAATCAGAGCAGTTAATTTGTTATAGTCAGAACTATATAATTTGTTATAGTCAGAACTATAAAAGTGGGAATAAACAGTGTAGGTATAGAACCTTCTAATGGAGAGGAAGGCAAGGTGATACCAAGTAATAATAGACTGCATCAAACATAGAAAGGTAAGGGTAAATTTCAAGGGAACCACAAAGTTAACAAACATACTCATAGAAAAAGAGGAAAAACATAAAGCCTCAGCAAAAACAAAACCCACAAAAACAAAAGAAATGAAAAAAAATCCACAAAAAAAGTAACTCAGAACAAGAGTAAGAAGAACAAAGAAAACGTCAGCACCACAAAAAAGAGCACTACAAAATGACAGCAATAAACTCACACCTATCAATAATTACAGTGAGCGTAAATGGACTCAGTGCACCCATAAAGAGATAGAGAGTGACAGAATGGATAAGAAAACAGGATCCATCAATATGCTGTCTCCAAGAGACACACCTTAGAAACAAAGATGTGAATTTATTAAAAGTCAAAGGTTGGGAAAAAAATATATCAAGCTAACAACTACCAAAAAAGAGCAGGAGTGGCAATTCTAATCTCAGATAAAATAGACTTTAAAACAAAATCCACCATAAAAGACATAGAAGGACACTATATAATGATTAAGGGGACAATCCATCATGAAGACATCACTATAATAAACATCTACACACCCAATTACAGGGCTCGAAAATACAGAAAACAAACTCTAACTACACTGAAAAGAGAAATTGACAGTTCCACAATAATAGTAAGAGACTTCAATACACCACTCTCAGTAAAAGACAGAACAACTAAGAAGAAACTCAGCAAAGATACACAAGACCTAAAGGGCACAATCAGCCAACCTGACCTCATAGACATGTATAGAACAGTCCATCCAACCGCTGAAAATACACATTCTTTTCCAATGCACATGGAACATTCTCCACATGTTAGGTCACAGAGCAATCCTCAACAAGATCCAAAGCGCTGAGATATTTCAAAGTATCTTCTCTGACTACAATGCCAACAAGGTAGAAATTAGCAACAGAAGGAGCAAGGAAAAAAAATCAATTACATGGAAACTGAATAATACCCTGTTTACACATCACTGGGTAATAAAAGAAATTAGAGATGGAATCAAAAAATTTCTGGAATCAAATGAGAATGAAAACACATCATACCAAAACCTTTGGGACACAGCAAAGGCAGTCCTCAGAGGACAATTTAGAGCAATAGATGCACATATCAAAAAAGAAGAAAAGGAAAAAATCAAAACATTAACTACAGAACTCAAACAAATAGAAAGAGAACAGCAAAAAAAGCCCACAACCACCAGAAGAAAGGAAATAGTAAAGATCAGAGCAGAAATAAATGAAATAGAGAACAGAAAAACAAAAGAAAGAATTAACAAAACCAAAAGTTGGTTCTTTGAAAGAATCAACAAAATCGACAAACCACTGACCAGACTGTCAAAAGAAAAATAGAAGAGGACACAAATAACCCAAATAAGAAATGAAATGGGGAACATTACAACAGACCCAACTGAAATAAAAAGGATTACAGCAGAATATTATGAAAAACTCTACTCAAACAAATTTGAAAACCTAGAGGAAATGGATACATTTCTAGAAACACACTACCTACCCAAACTACAAGAAAGTGATATTGAAAATCTGAACAGACCCATAACAAGAGAAGAGATTGAAATGGTAATAAAAAACTCCCAACAAAAAAAAAAAAAGCCCTGACCCAGATGGTTTCACTGGAGAATTCTACAGAACATTTACAAAAGAGCTTCTACCAGTACTACTCAAGCTATTTCAAAGCATAGATAAGGAAACAACACTTCCAAATTCATTGTATGAAGCCAGCATAATGCTGATACCAAAACCAGGCAAAGACATCACAAAAAAAGAAAATTACAGACCAATACCTCTCATGAATATAGATGCAAAAATTGTTAACAAAACTCTAGCCACTAGAATTCAGCATCATATCAAAAAAATAATACACCACAACCAAGTAGGAGTGATACCAGGTATGCAAGGATGGTTCAACATTAGAAAATCAATCAACATAATCCACCACATAAATGAAAGAAGAGAATCACATGATCATCTCAATTGATGCAGAAAAGGCATTTGACAAATTCCAACACCCATTCCTGATGAAAACTCTCAATCAAATAAGTATAGAAGGGAAATATCTCAACATAATAAAGGGAATCTATGCAAAACCAACGGCCAACATCATTCTTAATGGAGAGAGGCTGAAAACATTCCCCTTGAAAACAGGAAAAAGACAAGGATTCCCTTTATCACCACTCCTATTTAACATTGTGCTGGAAGGTCTAGCTGGAGCAATAAGGCAACAAAAAGAAATAAAGGGCATCTAAATTGGTAATGAAGTAGTTAAACTGTCCCTGTTCACAGACGATATGATACTCTACATAGAAAACCCTAAAGACTCCACGAGAAATCTACTGGAACTAATAGAAAGATTCAGAAGAGCAGCAGGATGCAAGATAAACATACAAAAATCAGTTGGATTCCTATACACCAATAAGGAGAACAATGAAAAGGAAATCAGGAAAACAATACCATTTATAATAGCCCCCCAAAAGACAAAATACTTAGGAATAAATCTAACCAGGGATGTAAAATACCTATACAAAGAACACCTACAAAACACTACTGAAAGAAACCCAAAGGGATCTACATAAATTTAAAAACATACCATGCTCATGGATAGGTAGACTCAACTTTGTGAAAATGACAATTCTACCCAAAGCAATTTAAAAATACAAAGCAATCCTGATCCAAATACCAACAACATTCTTCAAAGAGATGGAAAAACTAATCATTAATTTTATATGGAAAGGGAAGAAGCCCCAAAATAAGTAAAGCACTACTGAAGAAGAAGAATAAAGTTGGAGAACTCACACTACCTGACTTCAGAACCTACTATACAGCTACAGTAGTCAAAACAGCTTGGTACTGGTACAACAACAGATACATTGACCAATGGAACTGAATTGAGAACCCAGATGTAAATCCATCCGCCTATGGTCATCTGATCTTTGGCAAGGTCCCAAAGTCCATCAAATGGGGAAAAGATAGTTTTTTTAACAAATGGTGCTGGCAAAACTGGATATCCATCTGCAAAAAAATGAAATATCACCCATACCTCATGCCATATACAAAAACTACTTCAAATTGGATCAAAGACCTGAATATAAAGCCTAAAACTCTAAAGTTCACAGATGAAAAAACATAACCAACACTACAGGCCTTAATACATGGCATTAACAGGATACAAACCATAACCATCAACGCACAAACCCCAAAAGATAAGCTAGATAACTGGGATCTTCTAAAAATCAAACACCTATGCTCTTCATAAGACTTAACCAAAAGAGTAAAAAGAGAACCTACAGACTGGGAAAAAATTTTTGGACAGTACAACTCAGAGAAAGGTTTAGTCTCCATAATTGACAAGAAAATCCAGCCCCTCTACAACAAAAAGACAAATAATCCTTTCAAAAAATGGGCAAATGAAATGAACAGACACTTCACCAAAGAAGACATTCAAATGGCCAACAGACACATGAGGAAATGCTCGAGATCACTCGCCATTAGAGAAATGCAAATTAAAACCACAATGAAATACCATCTCACCCCGGCATTACTGGGATGAATCAAAAACAATGAAAATAACAAATGTTGGAGGAGCTGCCGGGAGATCGGAGCACTTATGCACTGCTGGTGGGAATGCAAAATGATACAACCATTTTGGAAAATGATATGGTGCTTCTTCAGAAAGCTAGAAATAGACATACCATTCGATCTAGCTATCCCACTCCTAGGAATATATCCTAGAGAAATAAGAGGCGTCACTCGAATAGACATATGCACACCTATGTTTATGGCAGCATTGTTCACAATAGCAAAACGATGGAAATAACCTGGATGCCCATCAACGGATGAATGGGTAAACAAACTATGGTACATACTCACAATGGAGTACTATGCAACGAGAAAGAACAACAATGAATTTGTGAAGCATCTCATAACATGGATGAAACTGGAGGACATTATGCTGAGTGAAATAAGTCAATCATAATAGGACAAATATTGTATGAGACCTCTATTGTAAAAACCCATGAAAAAGCTCACACTGAAAATGTGACAATCTTTGTTGTTTACCAGGGATGGGAGGGGTGGGGGGGGGGAATACTGAATACGCAATAGATAAGTGGTATCTTTGGTGAAGGGTGAGCCAGTACACAGTACAGGGGAAAACAGCACAACGTGTACAAGGAAAGGTCATAGAAGCTCCATAGACACATCTAAACTCCCTGAGGGTCTGAGTTGCTGGGTGGAGGGCTGTTGGGACGATGGTCTTGGGGAACATCTAGCTCAGCTGGCATAACACCATTCATAAAGACAATGTTCTACCTTCTACCTTGGTGAGTAGCGTCTGGGGTCTTAAAAGCCTATGAGCAGCCATCTAAGATACTCCACTGGTCTCATCCCTTCGGGAGCAAGGGAGAATGAAGAGAACAGGATACAAGGAAAAGATTAGTCTGAAAGAATAATGGACCACAGCTACCAAGGCCTCCACCGGACTGAGTCCAGTATTGCTAGATGGTTCCTGGCCACCACGACTGACTGCTCTGACTGGGATCACAACAGAGGGTTCTGGAGAAAGCTGGAGAAGGATGTAGAACATAATTCTAACTCACAAAAAAAAAAAAAGACCAGATTTACTGGCCTAAAGGAGACTGGAGAAACCCTGAGAGTATGGCCCCCAGACACCCTTTTAGCTCAGTGGTGAAGTCATCTCAGAGGTTCACCGTTCAGCCTGGGAGTGGACAGCCCCGTAAACCCAAACGGGACTAATGAGGTACAGCAGTCCAGGGATAAGGGCCAGAAGGCAGAAGGGGACAAGGAAGCTGGTGATAGGGAACCCAATGTTGAGTAAGGATAGTGTTGATGTGTTGTGAGGTTTTTAACCATTGTCATAGGGCAACATGTGTACTGTTAAATGAGAAACTATTTTGCTCTGTAAGCCTTCATCTAAAGTGAGAATAGCAGCACAATTGGAAGAGTGTAGTCGATGTCACTGAACTGTGCATGTAGAAATTTTTGAAATGGTGTATCTTTGGCTATGTATATTTTCACCAAAAAGAAAAGGTCTAGAAGGGAGAGGGTTCACATGTTGTGGGGTTGTTAACCAATGTCATAAAACAATATGTTTACTACTGTTTCATGAGAAACTATTTGTTATGTAAGCCTTCACCTGAAGTACAATTAAAAAAAAATTCATTTATTTAAACTAGTACTATGGACAAGGTATGGTGGGTTATTCAATTAAAATAAATAAAATACATGGATTCTTTGTTTAGAATGCATATTCCAGTTGGAAAAATGTGATAAAGAGCATCAAACTTGAGCTATTTATGTATCATTTTTTAAGAGTGTACAGTAATGAATTATGCCTTTTCTCCTTTGAAGTTTTTCTTTTTATTCATGATCTATAGGACTGTATTTAAAAATTTACTTTATCTAAACCAGTTTGGTGCTTTAATGACAGAGAAGAAAGCAATTAGAAATGTTGTGCTATGATTAAGCAGGTGAGGTGAGGTTTTCTTACAGTGAGGGCACCATGGCAGATGAGAGGGACACACATATCCTTGGAAGAAGGCCAGCTTATTAATGGAATTTAACCATGCAAAACTTGTTGAAATCCCAATAGGACACCAAATGTCGCATTATAATATCTTTACTGAAACCTCTGCCATCCCATTTCTAAATGTTTTTTTCCTTTCTTCTTTTCTTTCTTTCCTCCTCTTTTACTTTTCTCTTTTTCTTTTAATTGTGCATTTTTGTTTAAAATAAAATGTAATCAAGAGGCTATATTTAAAGGTCACATTTTTGGTTAATGATTACTTTTTGCTTAAAAAAGTATTATCAAAGGAAATAGGTGTATCTGAATTATTTTCATAATATTAATTGAGGAAAAGAAAATACTTTATTATTGTCATAAAAATATCAGAGATTCATCTTTAGGAATATATTTGGTTAGAGCCTTTCAAAAGTTTTGAAATGTCATTAGAGGTAATTTATTTAAAAATATCTGTTACAATGGAAAGTTGATCATTGAATTTACCAGTCATTTAAATCTTATATTTTCCAGACCAATGGGGGGGCTGAAATTAATGTTAGAGAATTCTGGAATAGATGTATATGAAATATGCTGGGCTTTTAAAGTGTAGTGCATGGTTGAGGGAGGAGATTTTACATCAAGTTGACTTGAGGTTATGGTAGGTCTGGTTGCCATGAGTTGTATTTCTAGATAACTACCTTCTCCTATTCCTAACTGCTAAGTGATCAAACTTTCTGATTTTGCAAATTACACTTTAAGCGTTAATTGAACTTTAATGCATATTGGCCTATAAAATTCCAAATAAGTTTTAAAAAAATATAATCAAGTGAAATCATATCATGATATGCTGATTTATTTGATTATATATGTGGGCAAATAAGAATGTATATATGATCCAGTTAATCTCCTCCCTCTCACTCTTCCATTTCTTGATCACCTCCAATACCTGGCATTTACTGCTCAAATGTGTTAAATGAATGAATTAATGAGTGAATGTAAGAATTAATACATAAATGACTACTAAACTCTGGAAGACATGATGTTGTTGTTAGGTGCTGTCAAGTGGGCTCCAACTCATAGTGACCTTACATATGACAAAAGGAAATATTGCTCTGTCTTGTGCCATCCTCACAATCATTGTTATGTTTGAGCCCATTGTTGCAGCCACTGTATCAATTCATTTCATTGAGAGACTTCATCTTTTTCACTGACCCTCTACTTTACCAAGCATGATGTCCTACTCCTTCAAACGGTCCCTCCTGATGAAGTGTCCAAAGTAAGCGAGATGAAGTCTTGCTATCCTTGCTTCTAAGGAGCATTCTGGCTGATGTTTAAAACAATTTTTATCTACTAAGAGCTTGCAGACTAGGCTGGAGAGAAACACATTAGTTGATTTCTTTCTGTTATGCATTTGCCAATTAACTTTGCCTTCCCAGTACATCCTGCACATTTAAAAGCAGAAGAGAATTTAAGCAATGGTTCTGCTGGTAGTTTTATGAACATCTGCCTTTCTGATTTTTCTAGCTGAGGTTGTGTCTACAGGGATAATAAACTAAAATTTTTGCTCAATTTGGATTATCAACTAATTCACAGAAACAGCTGAACTATTTCCAGCTCATACCAAATTGATCAGTTACTCATTCAGGTATCCTATATACATCTCCATAGTCTCAGTTACATTGTTGTTGTTAGGTGCCATCAAGTCAGTTTCGACTCATAGCATCCCTATGTACAACAGAATGAAACATTGACCGGTCCTGCACCAAGCTTACAATCATTGCTATGTTTGAGCCCATTGTTGCAGCCACTGTGTCAATCCATCTCATTGAGGGTCTTCCTCTTTGTTGCTGACTCTACTTTACCAAGCATAATAACCTTCTCCAGGGACTGATCCCTTCTGATAACATATCCAAAGTACATGAGACAGTCTCACCATCCTAGCTTCTAAGTAGCAATCTGGCTGTACTTCTTCTAGGATGGATTTATCTGTTCTTCTGGTAGTCCATGATATATTTAATAGTCTTCACCAACACTGTGATTCAAAGGCATCGATTCTTCCATCTTCCTTATTCATTGTCCAGCTTTCACAGGCATAGGAGACAGTTGAAAATACCATGGCCTTAACTTTGGTGAAGGGTAAGACAGTACACATTACTGGGGAAACCAGCACAACTTGTACAAGGAAAGGTCATGGAAGCTCCACAGACACATCCAAACTCCCTGAGGGACTGAATTGCTGGGCAGAGAGCTCTGGGGACCACAGTCTCGGGGAACATCTAGCTCAATTGGTATAACACAGTTTATAAAGAAATTGTTCTACAGCCTACCTTGGTGAGTAGCAGCTGGGGTCTCAAAAGCCTATGAGCAGCCATCTAAGATACTCCACTGGTCTCACTCCTTTGGCAGCAAGGGAGAATAAAGAAAACAAGATACAAGGGAAAGATTAGTCCAAAGGACTAATGGACCACAACTACCATGGCCTCCACCAGACTGAGTCCAGTACAGCTAGATGGTGCCCGGCTACCACCACTGACTGCTCTGACAGGGATCACAACAGAGGGTCCTGAACAGAGCTGGGGAAAATGTAGAACAAAATTATAACTCACAAAAAAAGGCCAGACTTACTGGCCTGACAGAGACTGGAGAATCCCTGAGAGTATGGCCCCCGGACACCCTTTAGCTCAGTAATGAAGTCACTCCCGAGGTTCATCATTCAGCCAAAGATTAGATAGCCCCGTAAACAGAATGAGACTAATGGGGCTCAACGGTCCAGGGACAAGGACTAGAAGGCAGGAAGGGACAGGAAAGCTGATAATAGGGGACCCAAGGTTGAGAAGGGACAGTGTTGATATGTCATGGGGTTGTTAACCATTGTAATAAAACAATAAGTGTACTAACTGTTTAATGAGAAACTATTTGTTCTGTAAACCTTCATCTAAAGTACAATAAAAAAAAAAAAAGAAAATACCATGGCTTGGGTTAGGCACACCTTCGTCCTCAAAGTGACATCTTTGCTTTTTAACACTGTAAAGGGGTCTTTTGCAGCAGATTTGCCCAATGCAATACCTCATTTGATTTCTTGACTGCTGCTGCCATGAGTGCTGATTGTGGATCCACATGAAATGAAATCCTTGACAACTTCAGTATTTTCTCTGTTTTTTTTTTTTTTTTTTTTTTTATTGCTTATTGGTCCAGTTGTGAAGATTTTTGTTTTCTTTATGTTGAGGTGTAATCCATACTGAAGGGTGTAGTCTTCGATCTTCATCAGTAAGTGTTTTAAGTCCTCTTCATTTTCAGCAAGCAAGGTTGTGTCATCTGCATATTGCAGGTTGTTAATGAATCTTCCTCTATTCCTGATGCCGTGTTCTTCTCCGTATAGTCATTATGTTTACTCCACATTAAACCAAAAACTAAGCCTTAGCTCATCCACCTGTCAGTAAATGCCCTTCAGTCTTGAGCTAACATGTGCCTATGATGACTCCTTTTTTCTTACCGAGTTCACTTATTCAAATTACTCATGTTATTTAAGGATTTTCTGCACATTAGAAAGAGGTTAAGCTACATAATCCCAAGAAAATAACGTATTAAGCTTCAGTGTCCTTGCCTGTAAAATTAGGATAATAACAGCTTTTTGTTGAGGGTGGTATGAAAGTTAATTGAGATATTAATAATGGCAATAATAAAAGTTTGCTGAATACTTATCTGTGGCAGGCATTGTGCTAAGTGCTAGAATTATTTGTTAAATACATATTATTTTCTCCTTTTTGTATAAATACAGCAACAAAATTAAGCTCAAAAGCTCAGTCTATGTGACTTAATAAATACTGCTTTAGCATGTTAATAATCCCTAATGAAGAAAGTCTTTATTTGTTAAATATGTAACACCATGATTAAAAAGAGAAATACCAGTCACATACACCTTTATTACCTATGCATCATTGTTAGCTATCTAAATGAATTTTAATTATGAACATTTGAATATATACCGGAGAATTTATACATTGAACATTCTCACAAATGTGTATATCTGACTTTGCAACAATTATTATGTTATCTTGTTATATCATGCTGCATTTTTTTTTGTCTTTTACACTTGAAATGCATTATTTAATTTGATTCTCACAGGGATGCTTTTAGATTAGGACAGGTGGTGTTATCCCCATGATATAAATGAAGAAATTATGCTTCAGAAAGATCTTATGAAGTCCCTAAACTTGCACGGATAATAAATAAAAGAGTGAGGAATAGATCTTAAGACCTTCTGAGCCCTGATCCACAGCTCTGTGCATTAGAAAAAGACTCTCAGAATAAAGATAGGTGAAAGCATTACTAATTTGATGTCTGGATTTCACAAGTAAGGGAGGAGAGTGTGCTGTGAGTGAGAAAGTGAAGGAATAGGCAGAAGGCTTCAGGGTCATTAAAGTTACCACAGAATGTTAAATGTTGTGTTTAAATTAAGCCTTTCTTCAGTGCTTAAGGGGATGAGGTCAGTGTTATCAAAATGTACATAAATAATCTTTGGTAGATAAATTAGGACAAAAGAAATGTTTTAAATCATTAATTTGTCATGAATTACAGAGCGGTAGGTTATCTAATTTTGACTTCCCTGTTTCGCTTTTTTTGGTCATCCCATTCTACTTCTAAACATTGATAGGATAATTCATAAGATGCCACTTGGAATTGTTCATTGTATTTCTATAAAATAAAAGCCATGCTCTATGTAAGTAGAATGTCTACACCAATTATATTCATAGAAGAAATTCAATCCTATCAAGATTTTTCTGTACTCAGGGCAAGAAGTGATTTTGTAATTGGAACGATGATTGTTTCAATTATCATTGATATTTACAGTATACATTTTAAGCATCATCTGGAAAATTAGACAGAGTCAACATTTGGCCTAGTAATGAAATAAATCAATACTTCTTCGTAATAATGTAAAGAGAGAGAAGTGATAACTTAAGCCATTTATTTTTAAGGTAGACTCCAAACATAAAATAAAATCAGTAAGAATCTTACATAGTTAAGCTTGTTTCTCCCACATGTTTATGAAAGAATCATTACATTATTTAAAAAATAAATAAAATATAACTTGTTTTCTTGTCTTAAAACTAAAACAATAGCCAGAAAATTAAACATATATATTTTCCTTTGTACGTAGAAAAGAAACAAAAAAAAAGTTTGAGCTGAAAATTAAAATGATTCCAGGTACGGCAAACTTCATAACTCCTTCAAGGAAATTCCCTCCAGTGAGTTATAAATCTCTAAATAAGTGTGCCTTTTCCAACATTTTCATTCAAACTTACAAATAAATGGTTGTTTAATTGTGATTTTTTATTTGAGAAAAAGTTGGCAGGGACACATTCTCTTTTGGTTTTGTTTTAATGTGGCCAAACTTGTGTGACATATCTTAATCCACTGATAACAAAATTTGAAATTTATGTCCTATCTCTGTTTTAATAAAGTAAAAAAAAATTAGTGTTTCAAAAATACTTTATTTTCATCCTACCCTGTTGGCGTCAAGTCAATTCCAACTCATAGCTACCCCAAAATCCCTGAATAATTTTAACTGAATAAACCTATCAAGAAAAAGCTTGAAGAAGAAAACTAAAACTAAAACAAACAAGCAATAACAACAACAAAAACAGACTAAGGTTGTTTATTCCCTTGGTGCAGTACACTTTCAAAGATATGATAATACATTTTTGTTCTCACTAGGTCTTACGTTCTCTAAACTTTTCCCCAAAATACCTGCTTTGCCTGTGTTGAGAAAATGACAAAGAGGTTAAATAGTAGAGTCAGGTACTCAGGCACTACACTAAGCACTAGACAGTGGAAGAAAGAGCGAGGTTTTAAATAAACACACAAAAGACGAAGATCATATTTCTAAAACCATATATATGTTGTTGTTGTTAGGTGCCCTCGAGTCGGTTCCCACTCATAGCGACCCTACTATGTACAACAGAACGAAACATTACCTGGTCCTGTGCCGTCCTCATCACTTGAGCCCATTGTTGCAGCCACTGTGTCAATCCATCTTGTTCAGGGTCTTCCTCTTTTTTTGCTGATCCTCTACTTTACCAAGCCTAATGTCCTTCTCCAGGGACTGATCCCTCCTGTTAGCATGTCCAAAGAATATGAGACATGCTCTCACCATCCTTGCTTCTAAGGAACATTTTGGTTGTCCTTCTACCAAGACAGATTTTTCCGTTCTTTTGGCAGTCCGTGTTATATTCCAATATTCTTCACCAACGCCACAATTCAAAGGCATCAATTCTTCTTTGGTCTTCCTTATTCATCGTCCAGCTTTCACAAGCATAGGATTGAAAACACCATGGCTTGGGTTAGGGGCACCTTAGTCTTCAACGTGACATCTCTGCTTTTTAACACTTTAAAAAGTTCTTTTGCAGCAGATTTTCTCAATGCAACACATCTTTTGATTTCTTGACTGCTACTTTCATGGGTGTTGATATGTCCACATAGGACTAATTAAAGAAAATTAACTAAAAAAATTGATAAAACTGTTCACTTCAGACCTCTTATAATGTGTTGTTTTTGACAGAAAAAGAGGATAATCAGCTACCAACTTACTGGGTATATTATGACCAAGCAGGAATAAGCATCCTAGTAACTTGGCTTAAATTCTGCCTCTCTCCACCACCTCCACCTCTCCGTTCCAGTTCCATGAAATTATTTTCTAATTAGGATGATTCCTATTTTTTTAGTAAAAATTTTATTATTGGCCTATGTGAACCAAATACTTTTTAGAAGCCTGCACTAAAAGATATTTCCTTGCCTTTCTGGACTTTAAGAACTCTGCTTTTTGAATATTTATAGAACACTTATGACTGTGGTCAGAATGTCCTTTCTTGCCATTAAAAAGCAATAGGAAAATATTATCATAAACAAGTAATAATTTTGAAGCCAAAGTGCTTCACATTTTGAACAACATAGATCATAAAGTAATTTGATGTGGAGAGAGCACATAATGAAACCTGAGGAACTGCATAATGAACTCTTTGAACTCATTTTAAAAGACTCCTTTACACACCTCAGATACATCTAATCTTTTAGAATGTCCTGTCAACTCTACCTCCATCCTGGGTACATTTTTTCTCTCCGTATCAACCACCATCACCTTATTCTCAGCCACCATCATCTCTCACTTAAACTACCACAACAACCTCCTAATTTGTCACCCCATATCTATATTCACCTCCTTATAGATTTATCTGACAAGAATTTTAAAGCAGTCATTGTGAAAATACTTCAAAATATCTCAGCAAATAAATATGTTATAAAAAAGAAACAAATGAAATTATACCTGAAAACTACAATTACAGAAATTAAAAAAAAAAAAAAAAACTTGTTGAATGGGTTCAATAGTAGGACAGATTCAGTGAACTTGAGGAATTCATCCAATCTAATAAAAATAAAAATAAATAAATAAATATAAAAATAAAATAAAAAAAATAAAAAATAAAAAGTAATAGAGCCTCAGTGACTTGTGGAACAATTAACAAAAGACATATCATTCATATCATTGGATTTCCAGAAGGAGAGGAGAGAGTGGAACTTAAAACATCTTTTTGAAAAATTGATGGCTGAAAATGTCCCAAGTTTGATGAAAGACACAAACCTACAGAAAAAAGAAGCTGAGCAAACCCCAAACAAGATAAAACCAAAGAAAACCATGAGAAGACACGTCATAACATTCTGAAAAGTAAAGGCAAAGAAAACCTCTTGAAAGCAGTCAGAGAGAAGTGACTGACTACTTACAGAGGAACAACGATTTGAATGACAGATGATTTCTCATCTGAAACCGTGGAAGCCAGAAGGAAGTAGTAAGACAATGAAGCCAAAACTGACATAACTGAAAGGCTGATCAACTGTACAGGATAGAGTATCACTTCACTCAGGGGGAGGTTGGTACAGGGAACCTTCAGTGGCCTTTCCAGCTCTAATATGATTCAATGAAATGTAGTGTGCGTTCCTTGAAAAGGGGCATTTTGATTTTAATAATGTAATGTGTCCAGAGTATCTAAGGACCACTTCTATTCTGCAGGACAAGGTAAGTTGAATTTTTTTGTTAGTCTAGCACTTCACTCTCTTAAATTGTGATCAAGTTAATTAAGTCATTTTTTAATGTCTACATGCTTATATTATGAATCAGAAAAGCATTTATATTCTTGGCTATATTATTGGGTGCTCTGTCTGATCATCTATCTGTCTCTCTTTCTCTCTCTCCTATCTATTCTACAACCAGCCATAGCTTTTAATTATTTTTTAAATTACTTTTTTAATTTAAAGCCATTTTTATTGAATTAAAATTCACATAAGATAAAAGCAACCACTTTAAAGTTAACAATTCAGTAGCATTTAGTACATGCACAGTGTTGTGCAACCACTATCTCAATATAGTTGCAAAATGGATTCATCATTCCAAAATGAAACTTCTTACTAATTAACAAGTTTTTGTTATTCTCTCTTCCCACTGGCTTTGGGAAACCACAAATATGTTTTATGTCTCTATGAATTTATCTATTGTGGCCATTTCATATAAATGGAATCATGCAATATGTGACCTTTTGTTTCTGGCTTCTTTCACTTAGCATAATGTTTTGGAGTTCATCCACATTGCAGCATATATCAGTATTTCATTCTTTTTAATGGCTGAAAAATATTCCAAAACAAGTAAACCACAATTTGCTTTTTCCATTTATCCAATGATTTGCATTTAGGCTGTTTCCACCTTTTAGCTGTTGTGAATAGTACTGTCAAGAACATCTGTGTACATGTACTTGTTTGAGTGCATGTTTTCAACTATTTTGGGTATATACCTAAAAATGGAATTGTGGGGTCATATGATATTTATATGTTTAATTTTTTTAGGAACTGCCAAATTGTTTTGCACATCAGCTGAACTGTTTTACATTTCTGTCAGTAATGTATGAGGGTTCTGATTTCTCCACATCCTCACCAAAACTTATTATTTCCCAATCTTTTGATTAAATCCATCTCAGTGGGTGTAAAGTTGTACCTCATTGTGGTTTTGATTTGTACTTCAAATGTGGTGGCATTTACTTAATGACTAATCAAGGAGCCTGGATAGAGAAAGTAGTTTGTGATTGGCTGCTAACTGAAAGGCTGGAAGTTCAAACCCACTCAGTGGCTCCATGGAAGAAAAGGCCTGGTGATCTGCTCCTGTAAAGATTACAGCCAAGAAAACCTTATGGAGCAATTTTACTCTGTAGCACATGGAGTCACCATGAGTCGGGGGCAAACTTGACAGCAGCTAACAAAAAAAAAAAAAAGACAAATCATGTTGAATATCTTTTCATGTGCTTGTTGGCTATTTGCATATGTCTTCTTTAGAGAAATATCTATTCAAGTCCTTTGTCTATTTTTAATGGGTTTGTTAGTCTCTTTGTTGTTGAGTTGTAGGAGTTCTTTATATATTCTGAATGCTAGACCCTTATTAGATGTATGGTTAGCAAATATTTTATCCCATTCTTTAGGTTATATTTTTATTCTCTTGATAATGTCCTTTTAGGCACTAGTTGTTCTATCCATTATTGAAAGTGAGGCATTGAAGTCTACAACTATTATCTGTCTATTTCTCCCTCTATTTTGTCAATGTTCACATCATATATTTTGGGGTTTTGTTGTTTGGTACATATATGTTTATAATTGTTCTAACTTCTTGATGAATTGTCCCTTTCATCAGTATATAATGCCCTTATTTGTCTCTTGCAACAGTTTTTGACTTAAAATCTATTTTGTCTGATATTAGTATAATCATGCCAGCACTTTCTTGGTTACTTGCTGTTATTGGGTACTGTTGAGTCATTTTGTACTCATTTTAACCCCATATGACAGAGTAGAACTGTGCCATAGGGTTTTCTTTGCTGTAATCTTTATGGAAGCAGATGGCCATGTATTTCTCCCACAGAGCCACTGGCAGTGGGTTTGAACTGCCAACCTTTCAGTTAACAGCTGAGCGCTTACCAGGGATTCTTTTTGGTTACTATTTGCATGTAATATCTTTTTTTTTTTTATCTTTTTTTTTACTTTCATTGTCTTTGTGTCTTTGAAATTGAAGTTAGTTGCTTGTAGACAGCCTATAGTTGGATCATGTTTTTCATTCATTTTGGTAATTTCTGCCTTTTGATTGGAAAGTTAAATCACTTTACCTTTAAAGTACTGTGATAAGAAAACACTGACTTATGCCTTATTGCTAATCGTTGCCTCTATATATTTTATCTTTTTGTCCCTCATTTCCTCCATTACTTTATTTTTTTTAGTTTAGACAAATATTTTCTAGTACACTTTTTTATTTCTTTTTTTAAAGAGATTTTCTTAGTGATTACCATGGTGATTACAATGAGAATCTTAAATTTATCTCAATCTAGGCTGAATTGATACCAGCTTAACTTCAATAGCATTGAAAATTTTGCTCCTATAGAGCTTTTTCTCCCCTTTATGTTGTTGTTGCAACAAATTAATTTTTTATGCATTGTGTGAATAACATAGATTTATAATCATTCTTATGCATTTGTTTTTGAAGTCATGTAGGAAATAAAAAGTGAAGTTACAAACAAAAATGCAACAATACTGGCTTTTATATTTACTTATGTAGATACTTTATTTCTTTGTGATGCTTTGAGTTATTGTCTTGTGTTCTTTCATTCCAACCTGAAAGACTCCCTTTAGCATTTCTTGTAGTGCAGTTCTACTGGTAACAATCTCCCTTAGCTTTTGTTTTTTGGGAATGTCTAATCTCTCCTTTGTTTTTGAAGAATAGTTTTACTGGATATAGAATTATTGGTTCACAGTTTCCCGGCCCCCCCACCCCCCAGGACTTTAAATGTGTCATCCCACTGTCTTCTGGCCTCCGTAGTTTTACATGAGAAACCGGTCACTAATCTTATTGAGGAACCTTTGTTGCTTCTGTCTTGCTGCTTTCAAGATTCTGTTTTGTCTTTCAACAGTTTGATTATAATGTATCTCACTGTGACTCTCTCTCTGTTTATCATACTTGGAGTTAATTGAACTTCTTGGATATGTAGATTTATATTATTCATCAAATTTGGGAAATTCTCAACCATTATTTCTTCAAATATTCTTTCTGCCCCTTTCTCTCTTCTCCTTCTCGGACTTCATAATGCATGTGTTGGCCTGCTTGATGGTGTCCCACAAGTCCCTTAGGCTTTGCTCACTTTTCCTCATTCCTGTTCCTTTCTGCTTCTCAGATTGGATAATTTAAGTTGTCCTAACTTCAAGTTCATTGATTCTTTTTGCTTCCTGATCAAAACTGAATTTTTCATTTCAGTTATTGTACTTTTCAGCTACAGAATTTCTATTTAGTTCCTTTTCATAATTTTTATCTCCTTATTGCTAATCTCCTTTTGTTCAGGTGTTATTATCCTGATTTCCTTTAGTTATTTTTCTATGTTCTATTTAAGCTCTTTGAGCATATTTAAGACTGTTGATTTAAAGTCTATGTGTAGGAAGTCCAATGCCTGGGCTCCATCTTGCCAAGTTTCTGTCAATTTATTTATTTACTTTTGCCATTAAATGAGTCACATTTTCCAGTTTTGTATGAATGGTTTGTGATATTTTATTGAAAACTGGAAATTTGGGTATTATACTATAGTAACTCTAGAAGTATGAGTCTCCCCCTTTATCGGTGTTTGCTGTTCTTTATTGTTGAAGGCTGCAGTTGTCTGTATGATCAATGACTTTTTGAAGTTATTTTGGCAAATTCTGTATTCCTTACCATGTTTGGTCACTGAAGTCTTTGTTCCTGTAGCTTTATTCAGCTAGTTCTTTGACAGAGATTTTTTGAACTTCTGGAACATCTAGATAAATAGACTGACTGACCGACAGACAAACAAATAGATGAAATGAATGAATAAATGGATTCATGAGTGAATAACCAAACAAAAAACTCCTCTCCAGTCTTTGTGGATTGGCTCTGTGCTGGGACACTTCACTAGGCCTTTTACAACTCTGTCTTATTCTTCAGTCCCTACTTATACTAGCCTAAAGATCAGCCACAGGTGAAAGCTTAAGGTCTTGTCAAGTCTTTTCTGAACCTGCATCCTGTCTTGACAGGCATGTGGCTTCTAAATTTCCCAGTAACACAAGTGCTTATGAATTACCTAATTTCCAAAGGAAACTCTTTGCCCAGCTTTTCCTCCCATGTTTTAGACTGTCTCTTGTATGTATGAACCATAATTTTTACCCTAGGAAGCCATGGATTTTTCATTAACCTTGAAATATTTTCGAGCAATGCTCAACACTTTGTGACCTTGAGTGAATTCCGGGTTAGACAAAACAAAGACAAATGCCTTGCATCAGTCCTTCAGGTAGCCCCCAGATCGTTTACAACAGGCAACACAATAATTTGTGAACAAGGTCTGCTTTGCTCCTTCTAGAAGCAGATACCAGGGTTCCACACTGGAAAAGTGAACTGTCATCTTCAAGATTGCCACTGAGCCAGGAAAGAGATGGGGCAAGGCCAAGTAAAAATGTAATAAAGCTTTACTATGGTTTTTAAGTTGTCTTTTTCTTTTGATTCTAGTGTTTGCTTGGTTTCTGTAAACTGTTCCAGTGTTCTGACAAAATTGTTTCTGACAGTTGTTTCTGTTATATATATTTCTGTAGGGGGACAGGAGTTTGAAGCTGCCTACTCTGCCATTTTGCTGAAGTCCCTCAGCCATTGCTTTTAATCTATGAAATGGCTGAATGTCCCTAACATAAAAACATTAAGTATATTTTTAAGCATATTATCTTTTAATTATAAGTAGAGAATTAAAGCCACCGTCAAATATAGTAAGAGGTGTTATAATGTACCAGTCTCCAAGTCTACTTAAAATATTTAATTACTTTTCCTCTTGAGGAGGAAAAGTATCATAAGATTAAAAGTGGAAACTCTTGAGTCAGAGTGCCTGGCCTCACATTCTAGTTCTACCACTTACTAGCTATATAGTTTTGGGCAAGATACCGAACACCTCTAAGATGCAGTTTCCTCATGTTTAAAGGATAAAATAATAGCACCTATCTCATAAGACTGTTGAGATAACTAAATGAGTGAATCCACATAAAATGCTTTGTACAGTTCTTTGAGTGCAGCAGACATGTAATAATTGTTAACTACTAATATTCATGGAGCCCTGGTGGCATAGTGGTTAAGAGCCGGCTGCTAACCAAAAGGTTAGCAGTTCAAATCCACCAGCTGCTCCTTGGAAACCCTATGGGACAGTTCTACCCTGTCCTGTAGGGTCGCTATGAGTTGGAACTGACTCGATGACACCTAACAACAACAAATATTCACAATACAGTCTTCATAATCATTACATGAATAAACGTGTTTTGTTCCTAAATGGATGATTTTATTAGCCATACTTATGATTATATGTTCACAAGGCCTTATCAGTTTTGGTCACTTATCTATTTTGGTTACACCAATTTTATCCTATTTAACAATCTGTCAATGGGTCCCATATTTGACTGAAGAACGTTAAACTTTCTGTCAACCAGTATGTAGCTTCTGTGAACAATAAATATTTCAGAGCAGAAATTTGGCATAAGTTTATAAATAATTTTCTGTAGATAAGCACATATAACTACCACTGTATACAAATGATGTGCTTGTACAGCAGAGAATGTTAGTGGTTTGATAGAAAGGATAAATTTCCCCTTTGTGTAAGTATATTAGAATCTTAAATAAGCTATATATTAGTGCATCTTGTTGTTTGACATAGAATGTTCATGATGCCTCTATATTCAGTCATTCATTTGACTCCCACGAAGCAAAGATATAGCTTGTTCCTTGATAATTTGCAAGTCAAAACACAGAGTAGATAATGAAATTTAATAATATCTTCTCTAAAAGAGATGTCACTTGAACATAAATATATCTATATTATTAAAGACTTTCTAAGCCAATAAAAAATAGTAGTAAGTACAATAAGCATTCCAGATACTGGTTTGTTGTAATTTACACATCTGAAGACAAGGGATTTTATGTGTTGCTATGTTAATGTTTTAATCTAGGTTCTCAATGCAATTTTCTTTTCATTTTTAGGGAACAATTTACCCAGAAACTAAAGTGGAATTGGCAGAGTTATTTGAAGATCAGAATGTGTTACTAAAGTGGGAAACCTGTATGTATGACTCATAGAAACAAAGCAAATTTTTGTCAACTTGAGCACAAGATTTTAGCGCAAGAAACTGCTCTTACCCCACCAACATCCAGAGCTCTTGGAAAAATTAAAATATATACAAAGTGGACTTGGCCATAGGTAAAACAAATAAAATAAATGGACTTTTAGTGGAATGTCTAGGAGAAGTTCAGAAAATCCATGACATTGTGGTAGAGGCAGTGGTGTGTTGGAGCAGGTTTATGTCAATTGTTAAATATTCAGGAATTTTGCTAGGCAGTCCTTAAACCTTTTAAATAAGGCATAGTGTGACTATTTAAACCATGGAAATCAGCAAACACTACATATCAGGGTCCCCCCCACGTAAGGCCCTGTTACTTGCATACCGCAAAGTAGAGGAGCTATGGATCAGAGAAAGCGTGAAAAGAAAGGTCAGAGATGTAGGAGTGGGCCCTCAAATTGTGCAAGTCAGTCTAGAAACTTGGCATACTTATTGATTTCTCAAATCTTCAATATCAATGTCATTGTCAAGTCTTATAGATTCTACCTAAAATATATCTATCTATTCTCTCCACCCTATGCCGCTGATACTACCAAAGGAATCCATGTATTCATTTCCTCTTACATAAACTACTACAGTATTTTCCATTCTGCTTCTCCTTCTATCTTCCTCCCCCAGTTCATCTTTAGTGTTCATGAATAGTGAAGGTAAAATATTTCTGGCCTTCTTTCTCCTTACCTGAGCACATACTATGACTGTACTTCCATATATTTGCCTCCCACCCCTGACATGTGTAATGTAGATTTTCTCTTACGTCTTCTTCTAGAAGTTTTATAGTTTTTAATTTTAAATTTAGGTCTATGATCCATTTTGAGTTAATTTTTGTGAAAGGTATAAGGTCTTTGTCTATGTTCACTTTTAATTTGCATATGGATGTCCAATTGTACAAACATCATTTATTGAAAAGGCCTTTTCCATTAAATTGCCTTTGTGCCTAGGTCTATGATCAGTTGACTATATTTTTGTGTCTATTTCTGGGCTCTCTGTTCTGTCCCATTGACCATGATATATTCTTTTGCCTATAACACATTGTCTTGATTATTATAGCTTTATAATTAGTCTTGAATTTCAGTAATTCAAGTCCTCCAACCTTGTTCTTCTTCAGTATTGTGTTGGTTATTCTAGAGCATTTGAATTGTGTTGACTCTATAAATAAAGTTTGAAAGATTGAGATCTTAACAAAATTGAATCTTTGCATTCATCAACATGGAATATCTCTCAAGTTTTATACATATATATATTTCATTCACAAGTGTTTTGTAGTTTTCTACATACATTTCCTTTACATATTTTGGTAGATTTATATCCAAGTATTTCATTTTGGTGCCTATTGTAAATGTGATTGGTATTTTTGTAAATTTCAAATTCCAATTGTTCATTACAGGTATATAGAAAACAAATTTACTTTTTTATAGTGACTTTTTATCCTGTGATGTTGCTATCTGTATTTATAAGTTCAGAAGGTTTTTCTTTGGTCAGTTCTTTGGGATTTTCTATATACACAGTTATGTCATTTGTGAATAAAGATAGTTTTATTTTTTCAATCAAATTTGTATGTTTTTAATTTATTTTTCATGTTTTTTCACTATTACTAGGACTTTTAATAAGATGTTGAATAGGAGTTGTGGTAGATGATATTTTTGCCTTGTTTCTGATTTAAATGGGAAGCACCCAGTCTCTCACCATTTAGTATAATGTTAGCTGTAGAATTTTTGTAGATGCTCCTTATCAAGTTGAAGAAATTCTCTTTTATTCTTATTTACTGAGAGCTTTCATCAGGACTTGGTGCTAAATTTTTTTCAAATGATTTTTCAGCATCAATTGGTGTGATCACAGAATTTTTCTTCTTTTACTGATTGATATGATAGATTACATAGATTGATTTTGGAATGTTGAACCAGTCTTGCATACCTGGAATAAATCTTACTTGGTCGTGGTGTATAATTATTTTTATACATTGTTGGGTTCAATTTGCTAATATTTTGTTGAGAATTTTTGTGTCAATGTTCATGAGAAATGTTAGTCTGTAGTTTTCCTTTCTTATAATATCTTTATATGATTTTGGAATCAGGATACTGGCCTCATAGAATGAGTTAGTAAAGGTTCCTTTTGCTACTATTTTCTGAAAGAGGCTTAAGAGACTTTGTATCATTTCTTTTTCAGTGTAATGAATTACTTAATATTGACCTTTAGCCATAGTCTTTGTGATTCACATACAATTATTGAGTGGAACTATGCAAATAAGGTATACGTAACCTGCGATTGTTGGGGTTCTGTGTCAACTTGGCTAGACCATGATTCCCAGTATCGTGTGGTTGTCCTCTATTTTTTGTGTTGTGGATCCTCACCTTTACTTGTTGATGAGGTATGATTGGTGTAAGGTGTGTTTTGGGTCACCGCCTTGCAGAAGGGTGTGACTCAAGTCCTACTCTTACTGAAGTTATGCCCTTTCACCTGGTGTGACCTGTATCTAAGATATATGTGTGTATCCTGGCTAGGCTCTCTCTCTCTGCATCTGGATCCCACGTCCAGTTTGTGATTAATTGACTTCCCAAGAGGCCCACTGTCTGACCTGCCAATGCTGGGATTTACGGGCCTCCACATCCCATTGGGCCAGCAGCCTGACACATGACCTGATTCACCAACTTCTGCAGACTTGTAAGCCGGCAGCCTTTGGTCTGAACTGCTGGTTTGGGTTCATCAGCCCCTGCAGCCTTGTAGGTTGGGAGAAGCCTATGCCTGACCTACGAATTTGGGACTTGCCAGCTCCCACAACCACTTGAGCCAGTTCCTTTATAAGGTTCATGAGTTCTGTGAGACACTGCAGCAAATTAGGGAACCCAAAGTCGAGAGGGAGAGTACTGAGGGTAGAGGGAGTAGTTGATGTTAGAGGTGAGGGAGTGATACAGCAGCTTGAAAAAGTTGGACATTTGGGACATCTTTAACATCCACCTCATAGGAACCAGCTTTGTGCTGATCCTTATAAAAGAAATTATTCATTTATCTTTCTTAAATGTTTGGTAGATTCAACAGTGAAACTATTTGGCTTAGTATTTTCTTCTTTGGAAGATTATTAAGTCAATTTCTTTAATATATAGATAGAGGTATTCAGATTACCTATTTTCTTTTTTTGTGTTTTGGTAATTTATGACTTTCATGGAATTGGTCCATTTCCTCCTGCTTATGAAATTTTTGGCCATAGAGTTGTTCATACTACTCCCTTATTATCATTTTAATGTCCATGGCATCAGTAGTGATGACTCTTCTTCCATTCCTAATATTTGCAGTTTGTGCCTTCTCTTGGTTAGTCTGGGTAAGGATTTATGAATTTTATAGTTATCTTAGTTTTGTTGGTTTTCTCTATTATTTTCTTGTTTCAAGTGCATTGATTTCTGCTCTAATTTTTATAATTTATTTTCTTCTGATTGCTTTAGGCCTAAATTGTTCTTCTATCTCTAGTCTCCTGAGGTAGTGCTTAGATCATTGACATTAGATCTTTCTTATTTTCTAATATATGCATGTAATTCTATAAATCTCCCTCTGAGTACTGCTCTAACTCCATCCCACAAATTTTGAGTTGTATTTTTATTTTTATTCAGTTCTAAATACTTTAGGCCTACCTGAGACTTCTTCCTTTACCTCTGGTTATTTGTTACTATGTTGTTTATTTTCCATATATTTGGGAATTTTCAGTCTAACTTTCTGTTATTAACTTCTAGTTTAATTCCATTGTGATCTGAGAACATACATGTTATGGTGGCTTTTATGGCCCATAATGTTATTTAGCTTGATAAATATTCCATATAAGCTTGATAAGAATGTATTCTCCTGTTGTTGGATGGCATATTCTGAAATGCCAATTAGATCAACTTGGTTGTTAGTGCTGTTCAGGTTAACTATCTATTTATTGATTTTCTGTTTGCTTGATTTATCAGTTACTGAAAGAGGAGTGTTTAAGTCTTCGACTTTAAAGGTGGATTAGTCTATTTCTCCTTGAAGTTCTATCAGTTTTTCCCTCACATATTTTGAGGTTATGTTGTTAGGTGCATACACATTCAGGATTGCTATGTCTTTTTAGAGAATTGACACTTTTATAAGTATATTCTCCTTCTCTTTTGAAGGATAATTTCACTTCATATAAACTTCTATGTTGGTGGGGTTTTTATTTCAATATTTTAAGTATTTCACTCCACTTTCTTCTCTCTTGCATATTGTCTTAGCTATCTAGTGCCGCTATAACAGAAATACCACAAGTGGGTGGCTTTAACAAAAGAAATTTATTCTTTCACAGTCTAGTAGGCTGGAAGTTCAAATTCAGGGTGTCAGCTCCAGAGGAAAACTTTCTCTCTCTGTCAGCTCTGGAGCAAGGGCCTTGTCATCCATCTTCCCCTGGACTAGGAGCTTCTCGGTGCAGAGACCCCAGGTCCAAAGGACGCACGCTCATGGTTCTATTTTCTTGGTTGTATGAGGTCCCCAATTCTCTCTGCTTGCTTTTCTCTTTTATATCTCAAAATAAGACACAATATAATCTTGAAGATTGAGTCCTGCATCATTAACATAACTGCCACTAATCCCATCTCATTAACTTCATAGAGATAGGATTTACAACACATAGGAAAATCACATCAGATGACAAAATGGTAGACAATCACACAATACTTGGAATTATGGCCTAGCCAAATTGATACACATATTTTTGATGGACACAGTTCAATCCATGACATATCTTCTGATGAAAGTTTGATGTAATACTTATCCTTATTCCTCTATACAAAATCAAAACCAAACCCATTGCTGTCAAATCAATTGTTCCTCTACAGGTAAGGTGAATTTTTCCTTTGGTTTCTTACAAGATTTTCTTCTTATCTTTAGTTTTCTGCAGCTTGAATATGATATGCCTCGGTGTGTACTTTTTATTGTTTGTTTTCTTGCAGCTATCATTTTTTGGTGTTCTGTGAACTTCATAGGTCTGTGGTTTTGTGTGGGCCATTTATTTTGGGAAGTTCTCAATCATTATTACTTAAAATATTTCTTCTGTTCTGCTGTCTCTTTCTTCTCTTTCTGGTATTCTAAGTACATGTATATTATACATTCAACTGTACTTCAATTGTCTTTAAGATTTTTTATTTTTTATTTTTATTTTTTAAATTGTATTTCAGGTGAAGGCTTACAGAACAAATAGTTTCTCTTGAAACAGTAGTACACATGTTGTTTTATGACATTGGTTAATAACCCCACAACATATCAACCCTCTAACTTCTCAACCTTTTTTTTTTTTTTTTGGTGAAAATACACATAGCCAAAGATACACCATTTTAAAAATTTCTACATACACAGTTCAGTGACATTGACTACGCTTTTCCAATTGTGCTGTTATTCTCACTTAAGATGAAGGCTTACAGAACAAAATAGTTTCTCATTTAACAGTTATTACAAATGTTGCCCTATGACAATGGTTAACAATCTCACAACACATCAACAATATCTTTACTCAACTTTGTGTTCCCTATCAGCAGCTTCCTTGTCCCCTTCTGCCTTCTGGCCCTTGTCACTGGACTCCTGTACCTCATTAGTCTCATTTGGTTTTACGGGGCTGTCCACTCCCAGGCTGAACATTGAACCTCGGAGGTAACTTCACCACTGAGCTAAAAGGGTGTCTGGGGGTCATACTCTTGAGGTTTCTCCAGTCTCCTTTAGGCCAGTAAATCTGGTATTTTTTTTATAAGTTAGAAGTATGTTCTACATCCTTCTCCAGCTCTGTCCAGAACCCTCTGTTGTGATCCTGGTCAGAGCAGTCAGTGGTGGTAGCCGGGCACCATCTTTAAGATTTTTACAAGTGTAATCCTTTATCCTCATGGTATCACAATTGAGGAATACAGTGCTCTTCATTTTAATGCTTGAAATGAGTCTAGTCATCAATTTAATTTTTAATTTACTTTATAATTTAGAGCAGTAAAACACACACATCTTGGTGCACAGTTCTATGAATTTTGACCAGTGCAGACAGTCACATAGCCACTAACATGATCAAGATACGGAATAGTTCCATCATCCTCAGAAAAACTCACTCATGCTGGCCCTTTGTAGTCAGACACTTCCCCAAACTTAACAATCCCAGTGTTATCCATCCTTATAACATTGGGTAACCACTGACTTGTTTTCTATCCCTGTGGTTTTGACTTTCCCAGTATGCCATATAAAAAATAATAAATTATGTGGCCTTTTAAATTTGACTTCTTTCAGTTAACATAATGCATTTGAGATTCATCTGTGTGTAGAATACATCAACAGTTTGTTCCTTTTTTATTGCTGAGTCACATACCATTGTATCGAAGTTATAGTGGGCTGAATGGTGCCCTCCTCCTGAAATATGTCCATGTCTTAATCCCTGGAAACTGTCACTATTGCCTTATATGTCAAAAGATGTAATTAAATCAAGGATCTTGAGAGGAAGCTTATTCTAGATTATCTAGGTGTGTTTTAAATGCAATCACACATATCCTTAAATGAGAGAGACAAAGGGAGTTTTGTGACAGACACACAAAAGTGAAGGTTATGCAAACACATAGCAGAGATAGATGAGGTCACAAGCCAAGGAATGCTGACAGCACAAGCTGGGAGAAGCAAGGAACATATTCTCCCAAGGTAGTGCAACCCTATCAACTTTTTGATTTAGGATTTCTATCCTCCAAAACTATGAGAGAATACATTTCTGTTGTTTATAGCTCCTAAAGTTGTGGCTATTTGTTATAGCATACTTATCAAACTAATACAGATGTATTAATATTTGTTGATTCGCCAGCTGGACATATTAATCGTTTGTAGTTATTTGCAGTTATGAATGTAGCTGCTATAAACATTCATGTACAGTTTTTTGTGTGAATGTAAATTATATATTCACTTGGATAGATACCTAGGATTGCTTGATCATGTGGTAAGTGTATGTTTAACTTTATAAAAACTGCAAAACTGTTTTCCTAAGTGAATGTATCCTTTTGAATTCCCAAAAGCAGTTATTGAGAATTTCTGCTGTTCTGCATTCTTGTCAGCAATTGGTACCTGCCATAGACGGATGGATGGATGGATGGATGGATGGATGGATGATGGAGGGATGATGGATTGATGGATAAATAAATATACTATACATATATATGTAGATTTTAGGCATTATAATAGATGTTTAATGTTTTTAACTTGAATTTCCCCAATGTATGATGATGTTAACCATATTTTACATACATATTCCTTGGTAAAACATCTGTTTAAATTGTTTGCCCATTTTTTATTGGCTTTGCTTATCATTGAGTTTTTTTTTTTTTTGTCACTCATTTGATAATCTCTGTTCATTTTGTGAATTTGGTCCATTTATATTTACTCTAATATCAGTAGGGTTGCATTTAATTCTACCATTTATCAGTTAGTGTTTTGTCCCTCATTTTTCCTATATTTCCACTTTTTTTGTAGTGTTTAAATGTTTTCTAGTATTCAATTTCAATTTATCTATTATATTTCTGACTGTTTCTCTTTGTATAATTTTTTACTGCTTGAGCTAGGTACTACAATATACCTGTCAAACTTTTTAAAGTCTACATAGATTTAATATTTTACCAATTCCAGTAAAAATTCTAATATTACAGTCACATAGGACACTTTGCCCTCCACCTTTATGTTATAACTGTAATATATATTACAGCTACACACTTGAAATATTTGGTTGTATCCCAATAATGTTATAATTGTTCTTTAATCATTCATACATATTTTAAATACTCTAACAATAGAAACAAAGTCTAGATAATAACCAGGTATTTACTATTTATGTTGCTCATTCCTGAAGTTCCACGTTTTCCTCTGACATCATGTCCTTTCAGCTTGAATAACTTACTGTAGCATTTCTTTTGGAGTAATTGTACTTACATACTTAAAACAAATTCTGTTAATTTTTCTACATCTAAGAAAGAATTTATCTCTCATTCATTTCCCAAGAATTTTGTTGATTTTGCTTAATATAGAATTCTAGGTTCTCAGCTTTTTCTTTCTTTCTTTCTTTTTTTCCTTTTCTTTCAGCACCACTGTCTTCTGGCTTCCATGTTAAGAAATTTGAAGTCATTCAAATAATTTTTCCCCCATATGTACTCTTTCATTTTTCTCTGGCTGCATTTAAGATTTTTTTTCTTTACCATTGATTTTCTGCAGTTTGATTATGGTCTATGTTAATGTGATTTTCATAGTTTATCATGTTTGGATTCATTGAGCTTCTTGAATTTCACGAAATCTGGGAACTTTTAATTCATTATTAAAAAAAAATATTCTGCCCCAAGTTCTGAGGTTCAATAAAATAATTGTTACATCCTTTGAGATTTTCCCACTGGTCCTGGATGTTTTTATTTTCTTCATTTTTGTCTCAATGTTGTTCTTACTGTACAATTTCTATTGATCTGTCTTCAAGTTTATTATTTCCTCTATCTTTTACATTCTGACATTGTTCTCATCCAATAATTTTATTTAAGATATTTTAATTTTAAGTTATAAAATTTCCATTTTGTTTTTCATAGTCCTTTTTGATAGTTTTTCTCTGCTGAGAGCTTATATCTTTTCATTCACTTCAAGAGTGTTCATCTTTACTTCATAGACCATGATTATAGTAGCTACTTTAAAACTGTTTTTGATAATTCCAGCATTTGGTTTATTTTGTGGCTGGTATCTATTGATTGTCCTTTCCCTTGATAAATGAGGTTTTTGGGGGTTCTCTTTATATCAACTAATTTTGGATAGTATTCTGGACAGTTTGAATATTATGCTGTGGAACTCTAGGTCCTGTTAAACTCTTCTGGAAAAAGTTGAATCTTTTCTTTTTGTTTTAGCAGGCAATCAGTCTTGTTAAGTTTAACCTAAAAGTTTTGTCTTACCTTCTGTGGGAATTATCTAACGTCAGTTCATTTCTTAAAATGTTTGCTATGCTATTGGAATCTTTCCAGTGCTTTCACCAATCTGAGGTTAAGCTGGTACTGAGGTGGTGGTGTGTATCATGTTTCAGTTCTCACATCCTTTGGTATGATTCCCTGGGTCTGTTCTTTTCATGCAGAACTTCTGGATGATCCCAGACTTATGTAAAATCATAAACATATTTAAGGAGTTTCCACCTCTATCGCCTCTCTGAGGTTTTCCTCACATTCTCAGAATCTCAGGTGCTCCTTTTCCCAGTGCCTCTAGTCATAAAACAGGGTTCTGTCAAAGTTTTAGCCCCATGGACTGTCATGCATTTCTGTGTAAATGCACTTCAGAGAGCCATCTTCAGAAGTTGTGAAAAGTGAGAGTAAATGATAATGGGGCCTTTCTTACATTCTTTGGACAACAGGGACCTCTTTTTCTGTGTTTATTTATTTTTTTATGGTCATAGAAGTAGGTTTTCACTTAAAGTTCTACGTGCTTACACCTCTGTTGAAAACACAGAGAAGCTATGTGACTATGGCTGTCCTCGGGTCAGGACTATGAAGAGAGAGAGAGAAAAGACAAATAAAAAGTAAATGGGATTCCTCCCATAGTCTCCACCACACAAGGCCCCCATTCCATGACACTTTGATTGGAATAAAGGGTTTTACCCCAGATTTGTGCTTTCAGTTTCCACTGTACAATTAATTCTGTGTTTTATGCCTCATAAGGATTAAAGCCAGGAGACAAAAGAGAGAAAACAAAACATAAAACTTGCCCCGATCCCCTTCCCATTGCCATCGAGTTAATTCTGACTCATAGTGACCCTACTTGAATAACGACCCGTATTGTTATGGGTCGCTATTCAAGTATTGACTTTAAATTACCAACTTCCTTCATATAGTTTAATTTTCAGAATCCTCTGGTAGTTGTTTTTGTACTCTTTCCAGTGTTTTAGTTATAATCAGTGGAAGACATGGGCTTTAGCTGGTTTACCTCATCTTGGCTGGCTCCAGAGTTCACCAATTTGATTTTAATATTGGAAAATGCATCTGATGTTGGTAGGGGAAGCCCTTCAAATAAAAAAGGACTTAAAGAACAAGACTCTGTCTAAAGGAAAATTTTAAAAACAGTTTTTCCAAGTATTTATAATGATGCATGAGTTTACAAAAAAAAAAAAGCAGTAACACAAATGAAAACCCAAAATAAATTAAAGAAGATCCTACTTAATAAAAAGAAAAATTCCAGGAGTTTGTATAAATCCAGCAAAATCTCTTGGCTTACAGTGATATTTAACTTTCATATTTGCACACTTAGGAACCCAAAGTTTTCCTAAATTTGAAAATATTTTAGAAAAGCTACAATAAAAAGAGGTCTCTAAGTGGCACAAATGATCTGTACTCAACTACAAACTGAAAAGTTGACAGTTTGAGCTCACCCAGCAGTATCATGGAAGAGAAGCTTGGCGGTCTGGTTCTGTTAAGACTGCAGCCAAGAAAACCCTATGGAGCAGTTCTACCCTGTAATACATGGGGTTACCATGAGTCCGAATCAACTCCAAGTCAATGGGTTTTGGGTTTGTTTTTATAATAAGAAACCTGATTTGTTATATGAATATCCTCTAATAAAATGTAACTATTATTAGCTGCTGGAAGTCAAAACAAATTCCCTAATAAATTTAAAAAAATCTTAATATGCAAGTTCTTAATGGTTAGGCATACTGCTTGAAGGCAGTATAATACTCTGTATAAGAAGGAGGGATCTGGAGTCCAGTAACAGTTCCCTTTCCAACTCTGCTACTTACTGACTAGCTCTGTCACCTTAAATAGGTTGCTTAAACTTACTGACCATCAATTTCCTCATCTTTCAAATAGGGATGATAATTATAAAGACATAACAGAGCTGCTGTAATGATTAATGAATTAATGTAAGCATGGTATATCAATGGTTAATAAACAGCAAGTATTATCAATTTAGTATAAGTTGATAGAATTGACTCACTGTTTGTCCCACTTGGCCAATGAGACAGAATCAGGCTTTAAAAACTATTTTTATACAAATTATTCTTTCCTTTTTCTTTTCCAGATGAATAGAAACAACTATATATTGGTAAACCAAAGCTTATGCTGGATCCAGCACACAATTTATCTTGTGGCAATAATGCCAAGTATGTTTCAAAATCCTGTTTGGGATCTAGGATCTGATCTTTGAGAAGCCACTGCTGCACAAATATAATACAGTAAATGGCAAGTTTCACTACAGATCTCAATAGCTAGCTAGAGACATCTGGGGGTTAGAAGTGAAAGTGAAAACTAGACGAAACTACAGTGAATGCACCTGAAGTTACTTTATGCCTTAGTTTTTTAAAGTATCTAAGTAATTCAACATTTCAAACAAGGAGCATGTAAAATCCTAGAGGATCACTTGTATCTTGAATTAATCTTGTTGTATTGATAACATATGTAATCATTAATGTACATAATCATTAACTGTTGGGCCTAATTTTTAACAATGGCTTATCTAATATAATAACAAAAGCACAAACAGCAGAAGACAAAAAAAATGAATGAGACCTCATAAAAATTAAAGACTTTTGTTCATCAAAAGACTTTACCAAAAAAAGGAAAAGACAAGCTACTGACTAGAAAATTATCTTTGGAAACCATATATCCAATACGAATCTAATAACCCAAATATATGTTAAACTTCAACAAGTTAACAATAAAAAGACAAATAACCCAAACATAAAATGGGCAAAGTACTTGAATAGACTTTTCACTAGAAAGGACGTTCAAATGGCCACCAAACACATGAAAAGATGCTCAAGGCCATTAGTCATCAGAGAGATAAAAGTCAAAAGCACAAAACCACTATGAGACAATGATGATTTCACTCCCACTAGGATGGCTAAGATTAAAAAAAAAAAATAGAAAATAGAAAATGTTGCGAGGACGTGGGGAAATTGAAACCCTTATTCACTGCTGCAGGGAATACAAAATGGTACAGCTATTGTGGAAAACAGAGTGGTGGTTCCTCAAAGAACTAAAAGTAGAACTTCCATACCCATTGCCAATGAGTGGAGTCCAACTCAAGGACTACCATATGACCCAGTAATTCCACTCCTAAGTATAAATCCCCAAAAACTTGCAAGCAGAGACTCAGAGAATTGTACACCAATATTCATTGCAGCACTATTCACAATAGCCAAAAGGTGTAAACAACCTAAATGTTCATCAAAAGATGAATAGATAAACGAAACGTGTTACATATATACAATGGAATACTACTCAATCAGTAAGAGAAATGAAGTCTTGACCCATGCTACAATATGGCTGGAGCTGGAATACATTATGCTGAGTGAAAAGTCAATCACAAAAGGACAAATATTGTATCACCTCACTTATATAAAAAGAGAAGAAAAGGCAAATGTATAGAAACCAAAGTTTATTAGCTGTTAGCAGGGATGGGAGGGAGGGAAAAAGGAGAGAGATGACAGTGATGGAAAAATCGTGTTGACTAAGGGTAGGGTTGCACAGTCAATTACTGCAATTGCTGTCAGTAAGTTGCACACGTGTAAAAGTTGAACTCGCTAAAGTTGTGTAATAGATATATTTACAACAACAACAAAAGAGTAGGTGTTGAAGTTGTTTATGTACAACCAAAAACTTCCTGGGATTTACTTCTTTGGTTTGGAGGTTTGGGGTCATGGTTTCATGGGATATCCCAGTTATTTGGTCTAATAATGTGTTTATTGCTTCTATTTTACATACTAGTTCATTGTATAGTGCTTGGGGGGTCTTAAAAGCTTCCAAGTGGCCATCCAAGTCACAACAGTTGGGCTCTATTTGCCTGGAGCAAGAGAGGAAGAAGGAGAGTCAGGAATAGAAGGAGGATATGGACTGTATGGCTAATTGCCTCCATGAAAAACTGCCTTCTTTGCCAAGAGACCAGAACTGGATGGTGCCCGGATACCATTACTGTACATTTTAATGAAAGATTCTATAGAAGAATCCTGATCAATAGAGGGAAAATGAATAATTTCAAACTCTCTGGGACTCCAGAATTTCTGGATCCATGGAGGCTGGATGAAGTCCTGAAACTATTGTCCTGAGATAATCTTTACACCTTAAACCAAAAATATCCCCTGAAGTCTTCTTAAAACCAAACAATAGTTTAGCTTAACTGGTAAAAAATATGTGCCTTGAAGCACAACTAGATGGTACCTAGCTACCACCACCAACTGCTCTGACAGAGATCACAATAGAAAGTCTCGGACAGAGCTGGAGGAAAACGTAGAACAAAATTTTAACTCACAAAAATAGACCAGACTTACCAGTCTGACAGAGACTGGAAAAACCCCAAGAATATGGCCTCTGGACATTCTTTTAACTCAGTACTGAAGTCACGCCTGAGGTTTACCCTTCAGCCAAAGATTAGATAGTCCCATAAAACAAAACAAGACTAAATGGGCACACCAGCCCAGGGGCAATGACAAGAAGGCAGGAGGGGACAGGAAAACTGGTAATGGGGAACCCAAGGTCGAGAAGGGGAGAGTTTTGACATGTCCTGGGGTTGGCAACCAAAGTCACTAAACAATATGTGTATTAATCATTTAATGAGAAACTAGTTTGCTCTGTAAACCTTCATCTAAATTACAATAAAAATTTTAAAAAAAATGTGCCTTGAGCGTTATGCTCTTGTAAGAACTATCTATATGGGATCAAAGTGACAACAGCAACTCGAAAGATTAGATAGGAACATTAGGAGACATGAATTTATGTTAATGGGGAAGGAATAACTCAGAAAAGGAAGGTGAGAATTGTTGAACAACTTAAAGAATGTAACCAATGTCACTGAATTGCACATGTAGAAACAGTTGAATTGGTGTATATTTTGCTGTGTATACTCTGAACAACAACAAAATAAAATTAAAGAAATATATGATCATTAACTTATTTGCTTCACAAAATTGATAAATGCTTCTGCCTCCAATTTTCCTTTCTTTATATTGTGGTGCCAGGACAAGGGTGTCGGAGATAAGAAATATTTTGTATCTACCCAAAGGAATCGAATGTGGTCTTCTTTCTAGTATTTTATGGTGGTGGAAATAGTATCAACTATAATTTTTAAAAAATTGAAATTAAAAAGTGTATCTGATGAAATTCATTTATGCCTTTTTACATTTTAAACAACCTTGTTATGTTTACTCTCTTCATCCTTTCAAAAGGAGCTCAAACAGTGAAAGACGGAGCTAGAACTAGGCCACAGCTCAGCTGAAAAACATCAAAATCCATTACGTAGCCTCAAAAGTATAAATCAAAGCTGGAGGAGACAGAATCAACATGAATTTGATCAAGCACCAAACGGAATAAGAAACTGACAGAGAATGAGGAGAGCTACTGAGTGGACATCCCCTGTCAGCCAACACAGCATAGATTCACTATATTTTACCTCAGCCACAAAGAACCACAGACAGGGAGTGTGAGAAGGCAAATTTACAGAGCTCCCAGCAGGAGACAGGGCACCCAGTAACCAGGGAAACACGCTTTTGCAACCCTCACCCTTCTGCCCTGTATGAGGCCTCCACCGTTTTCCAAACTGCCATGGTCCTTTGGCCAGACACATGCTGGCTCACTGTTGCCCAAGTCCACTCGGCCTCCAATGCCATTTGTTGACAGAGAACTTCTCTAATATCATGAAAGATGAAAAGATGATCATCCAAGAAGCTCAATGAATCACATACAGAATAGATCCCAGAAGAAAGTCAAGTAGGCATGTCATAATACTCACTCTAGCCAAAACCAAAGACAAGAAAGAATCCTGAGAGCAGCTTGAGAAAAATGAAAAGTCACATACAAAGGGGAAACAATAAGACTAAGCTCAAGCTACTTGGCAGAAATCATGCAGGCAAGAAGGCAATGGGATGACATACATAAAACCTTGAAAGAAAAAAAATGCCAACCAATAATAATACATCCTGCAAAACTCTCTCTCAAATATGATGATGAAATTAGGATATTTCCAGATAAACAGAAATTAAGGGAATATGTAAAAACCAAAACAAACTTACAAGAAGTATTAAAGAGAATCCTTCAGTTAGAGAACAAACAACATCAGACAGCAACTTGAATCTAGGACACAGGACAGTATCAACCAGACACCAACCTAAGTAATGAACTCTCAAGGATGAAACAAAACTAAAAGATTTACAACAAGGAACCAGAGACATCAATCTGTAAATGAAAACAATGTCAGAACAATTAAAGAAGGAATAAACGGTGTAGATACAGAACTTTCAAATGGAGAGGAAGTGAAGGTGATATCAAGTAATAAAAGACTGGTTTAAACTTAGAAAGATGGGGTAAACGTCAAGGTAACCACAAAGAAAGTTAACAAACTTACTCATCAACATAAAGAAGAAAAACATACAGTCTCAGTTAACACAAAACCTACAAAAGTGAAAGAAACAAACAAAAAAAAAACACAAACAAAAAGAATTCAGCACAAAGTAAAAGGAACAAAGAAAACGTCGGAAACACAAAAGAAAGCACTAGAAAATGACAGCAATAAACTCATGCCTTTTAAATTCACACTGAACATAAATGACTTAAATGCACCCATAAAGAGACAGAGAGTGATGGAATGGATAAAAAAACAGGACTCATCAATATGCTGTCTACAAGAGACAAACCTTAGAAACAAAGACATAAATATATTAAAAATAAAAGGATGGAAAAAAAAGAAATATATTGGAGGCAGGGCCAAGCTGGTGGAGTGGTCAGATGCTTCCTGTGGTCCCTCTTACAACAAACACCCGAAAAAAAGAGTGAATCAATTCTATACGACAATCTGGGAGCCCTGACCATCAAAGGCAGAGCTGAGGAATCAGACTGAGGGGTAGGGGCAGGGAAAGACCGTTCAAACCAGCAAGGAGTTACCAGACCTGAACCAGCAGAAGCTGGCACCCTACAGGCCAGATCAGCTGCAGTGCACAGTGAGGCAAGCAGTGGTGATAGGGATGAATTTTCCACATCAGGAGAGACCAAGTGGTGGAGAATCTACTGAAGCTTCCAGAACCAGTGAAAAGCAGCACTCAATCAGCAAAGTGTAAGTAGAGTATAACCCACCATGCAGATAAAAAAACACCTCGTTTGGGAAGAACCCCTTTCCCTATTACCTGCCTCTTCCCCACTCTGCACAGGGACCTAGGCCAGCTTCAGTGATTGCAGTGTCCCCTGGGCTGGAAGCAGAACCCATCATGCACCCTGAGCCACTGTCCCTGCCTTGGAGAAGGAACAAATTAAAAAACAGGGAAAAAATAATCTGCCAGCCCCCCTAAGCCAGGAAAGCAAGGCAGGCACATCTTCTTTCCTTGGCACAGGAATAATGGGTCCAAGAACTTTGAATGCCTTTTACCCCTGCATAAACCTGTGTGGCCCCATTTCAGTGGCATAAGCCCTCATTAGCACAATATAATAGGGTATATACCTGAATTCTAACTTCAAGTTTATAAACTACATGGTGTAGTGGCAGGTTTGTGACATTTGACACCATCCTGTTCATTAAGTAGGCTCCTCACCCACCCACTTCAGGGACCTGAGGACTGGTGGCTCCACCAATTCTACCTAGCCACCTTCGACAGGGGTCCAAGAATAAATGGTGTCTCCCAGCCCTTACACCAACAGCATTGGGTACTCATAGTTTGGCTGCAAAAATCAACCACCGATGCACTCCAGGGAACAAAGACACTCTTTCCTCCCAAACACTCAGGGGCACCAGTCAGCCCCCTGCCTTGTTCAGCATGTGACCCCCTACTGCAACCAGATACCTGTGCCTACTAGAACTACCCGTGCCCGTCTAGGACTGTACGTGAGAGCCTGCACCACACATTTGTTGACCAACTACCTGGACACTTGGACTGAATCCACACAAGAAAAGGAAATGGACTCCTGGGCTCACATACCTAGCAACAGATATAAACACCTGGTGACAAAACGTTAGACCTTCAAAGGTGCCAATAATAAAACTAGTTCACAAGAGGAGCCTATTTGGGTATATCAAAACAAAACAAAACAAGAAGCTAGGACACAGTAAGCAAACATAAAATAAATAAACATAATAACTTATTAATGACTCAGAGAAAACAGTCAATATCAAATCACATAAATAGGCAGACCAGGATGGCTTCAACAAGCTCCAAAAACAAGAAATAAAGAAATTTTCCAGAGGAGAGGGTGTGGCCAACACGGCGGAGTAGATAGACGCATCCTATATCCCTCTTAAAACAAAGACATGGAAAAACAAGTGATTTGATTCTATATGAATATCTAGGAGCCCTGAACAAGGCAAATTTGAGGAATCCATCTGAGTGATAAGGGAGAGGCAGACAGTTTGGAAGAAGCAAAGAGCTCCAGAGCCGCGGCTGTGCAACTGCAGCACCACAGCCACTCTGATCCACAGTGAAGCAGGCAAACAGCTGTGCTGTGTGCACGCTCGGAAAGCAGTTTCCACATTGAGAGAGACCCGGCAGTAGAGATTCTGCTTGGACACGCTGAACCAGTGAAAAGCAGCTCCCAAGAGGCTAAGATAAGTACACGTGTGCACCCATTCACGGATATTAAAAAAAAAAAAAAACATTTGGGAAAACCTCTCTCCCTTTTACCTCTTCCCTCCACGCTCTGCACTGGCAGTCTGTTGGGCCGGAAGTAGATCCCAAAAAGCCCCCTGACCCATTCTCCTGGCCTTGGAGAGGGAACAAATAAGCTACTGGCTCCCCTAAGCCAGGAACACAGGGTCAGCACAGCTCTTTTGTTACGCACAGGTATCAGGGGTCTGCAGACTCTGAGTACCTTACACCCCTGTATAGACTTGTGGGGACCCATCTCAACAGTGTTAGTCCTCACTACCACAGTAAAACAGGGCAAACATCTGAAGTTTAACTTCAACTGATTCAGCTGTGAACTAGCAGATCTGTGACTCTTGAAACAGCCCTGCCCCTTAAAGAGGCACTTTTATCAATCTGCAGCAGGAGCTTGAGGACTGGTGGTATCACCTAAAGCGCCTAGTCACTTGCTACAGGAGTCCAAGAAAAAGTGGTGCCCTCGAGTCTTTACAGCCAACAGAGTAGGGTGCTCATAGTCTGGCTTCAAAAATCACCTGCCTACCCTAGAAAACAGGGACACACTTTTCTTTCATACTCTCAGGGGCAGCGGTCAGCCCCTTGCCTGCCTCAGCGTGTGATCCCCTACCACAGCCAAACTCCAGGGCCTGCACCAATCACCCATGCCTCTCTAGGACTGGGGGTGAGAGCCTGCATCACACACTTGGTGATCGACTACCTGAGCACCGGAGCTGAACCCATATAAGAAAATTTAATGGACTCCTGTGTGCACATACTTCGTTACAGAACTAACTACTTGGTGACAGGAAGTTACAGATCAAAACGTGTCAAAAATCAAACTAGTGCACACGAGCAGCCTATTTTGGCATATCAAAACAAAACAAAATAAGAAGCTAGGCCTCACTAAACAAATACAAAATAAAATTATAATAAATTATTGATGGCTTGGAGACAACAGTCAATATAAAGTCACATAAAGAGGCAGTCTACGATGGCTTCAGCAAGCTCCCAAAATAAAGAATCAATCAATTCTCTGGGGGAAGAGAACTTCTTGGAATTACCAGAGGCAGAATACAAAAGATTAATATAAAGAACTCTTCTAGAAATTAGAAAGGAAAATAGACAGAATGCAAAAATATCCAGGGAACACACAGAAAAGTAGTAGTGGAACTTAAAAAAGTTATTCAAGAATATAAAGACAAATTTAATAGGAATAAAATTGAAGAGTTAGACAACTCTATAGAAAGTCATAGGAGCAGAAATGAAGCAGTAGAAGTTACAACTAGTGACATTGAAGATAAAGCTCTTGATACCAACTTATTTCAGGAAAAATTAGATAAAAGAATTAAAAAGAATGAAGAAACTCTAAGAGCCATGTGGGACTCTATCAAGACAAATAAACTACGAGTGATTGGAGTACCAGAACGGGGGGATAACAGAAAATACAGAGAACATTTTTGAAGATTTGTTGACAGAAAACTTCCCTGATATCATGAAAGATGAGAAGATACCTATCCCAGATGCTGATCAAACCCCACATAAGGTAGATCCCAAAAGAAAGTCACCAAGACATATTATAATCAAACTTACCAAAACCAAAGATAAAGAGACAATTTTAAGAGCAGCTAGGGATGAAAGAAAAGTCATCTACAAAGGACAGTTAATTAGAATAAGCTCAGACTACTCAGCAGAAACCATGCAGGCAAGAAGGCAATGGGATGACATATATAAAGCCTTGAAGGAAAATAACTGCCAGCCAAGAATTATATATCCAGCAAAACTGTCTCTCAAATATGATGGCGAAATTTGGGCATTTCCAGATAAACAGAAGTTCATGGAATTTACAAAACAAAAACAAAAATACAAGAAACACTAAAGGGAGTCGTACAGTTAGATAATCGATAACACCAACTAACAACACAAGACTAGAACATAGGACAGAGCAACCAGATATTGACTCAGATACAGATATCGAAAATACATCAAAGCTAAAACATTGAAAATAGGGAAACAGATATCAATATGTAAAAAAGGATAATATTAAAAAAAGAGGAACTTAAAAATGGAGACATTCACTTTTTACATGGAGGGGAAGTTAAGGTGATAAAAAGTAATAAAAGACTGGTATAAAATTAGAAAAATAGGGATAAACATGGTAACTACGAAGGAATCCAACAATCTTACAAATCAAAATAAAAAGTAGAAAAACTTAAAGACACAGCAAACACAATATCTACAACAAAGATAAAGATGAAAAATAAAGAAAAAAAGACTCAGCACAGAATATTGAGGCGAACAAAGAAACTGTGAACAACACACAAAAAGAGACATCAGGATGCTAGCACAAAGCTCATATCTATCAATAACTACGCTGAATGTAAACTGACTTAATGCACCAATAAAGAGATGGAAAGTCACAGATTCGATAAAAAAGCATGATCCATCTATATCCTGCCTAAAAGAGAGGCACCTTAGACTTAAAGACACAAACAGGCTAAAACTCAAAGGATGGAAAAAATATATCAAGCAAACAACACTCAAAAAAGAACAGAAGTGGCAATATTAATCTCTTACAAAATAGACTTTAAAGTAAAATCCACCACAAAGGATAAGGAAAGGCACTATATAATGATTAAAGGGTCAATACACCAAGAGGACATAACTATAGTAAATAATTATACATCCAACAAGAGGACTCCAAAATAAATAAAACAAACTCTGACACCTCTGAAGACAGAGATAGATAGCTCCACAATAGTAGTAGGAGACTTCAACATGCTACTTTCGGTGAAGGACAGAACATCCAGAAAGAAGCTCAACAAAACCATGGAAGAGCTAAATGCTACAATCAACCAACTTGATCTCATAGACATATACCGAACACTGCACCCAACAGCAGCCAAGTAGACGTTCTTTTCCAACGCACATGGAACATTCTCCAGAATAGACCACATATTAGGCCATAAAGCAAGCCTTCACTAAATCCAAAATATTGAAATATTACAAAGCATCTTTTCTGACCATAAAGCCATAAAAGTGGAAATCAACAACACAAAAAGCAAGGAAAAAACAAACAAACACTTGGAAACTGAACAACACCTTGCTCAAAAATTACTGGGTTATAGAAGAAATTAAGGATGGAATAAAGAAATTCATAGAATCAAACCAGAATGAAAACACATCCTACCAGAACCTTTGGGACACAGCAAAAGCAGTGCTCAGTGGTCAGTTTATAGCAATAAATGCACACATCCAAAAAGAAGAAAGGGCCATAATCAAAACATAAATCCTACAACTGGAACAAGTAGAAAGAGAGCAGCAAAAGAAGCCCACAGGTGCCAGAAGGCAGGAAATAATAAGAATTAGAGCAGAAGTAAATTAAATAGAGAATAGAAAAAACAATTAAGAGTTAACAAGTCCAAAAGCTGGTTCTTTGAAAAGATGAACAAAATTGATAAGCCATTGGCCAAACTAACAAAAGAAAAACAGGAGAGTAAGAAGATAACCTGTATAAGAAATAAGATGGGTGATATCACAACAGACACAACTGGAATTAAAAGAATCTTAACAGATTACTATGAAAAATTGTACTCTGACAAATTTGAAAACCTAAAGGAAATGGATAAATTTCTAGAAACTCACTACCTACCTGAATTAACACAAACATAGGTAGAACAATTAAATAAACCCATAACAAATGAAGAGATTGAAAAGGTTATTAAAAAACTCCCAACAAAAAAAAGCCATGGCCCGGATGGCTTCACTGGAGAATTCTACCAAACTTTCAGAGACGAGATAACACAACTTCTACTATAGGTATTTCAGAGCATAGAAATCGATGGAATACTCCCAAACTCATTCTATGAAGCCAGCATAACCCTGGTACCAAAACCAGGTAAAGATACCACACAAACAGGAAATTAGAGACCAGTATCCCTCATGATCATTGACGCAAAAATCCTCAATAAAATTTTAGCCAATAGAATTCAGCAACATATCAAAAAAAATAATTCACTGTGACCATGTGGGATTTATACCAGTTATGAGGGGATGGATGGTTCAACATTGGAAGAACAATCAAAATAATCCATCACATAAATAAAACAAAAGACAAGAACCACATGATCTTATCAATTGATGCAGAAAAGGCATTCGACAAACTCCAACACCCATTCATCATAAAAACTTTCAAAAAAACTGGAATAAAAGGGAAATTCCTCAGTATAATTAAGGACATTTATAAAAAACCAACAGCCAACATCATCCTGAGTGGAGAACTTTGAAAGCATTCCCCCTGAGAATAGGAACCAGACAAGGAAGCCCTCTATCACCACTATTATTCAACATTGTGCTCGAGGTACTAGCCAGAGCAATTAGGCTAGAAAGAGAAATAAAGTGCATCCAAATAGGTAGGGAATAAGTCAAAGTATCTCTATTCGCAGATGTTGTGATCTTATACATGGAAAACCCCAAGGAATCCACAGGAAATCTACTGGAACTAATAGAAGATTTCAGCAAAGTTTCAGGATACAAGATAAGCATACAAAAATCAACTGGATTCCTTTACACCAACAAAGAGAACCTTGAAGAGGAAATCACCAAATCAATACTATTTAAAATAGCCCCCAAGAAGATAAAATTCTTTGGAATAAATCTAACCAGAGATGTATAAGAGCTTTACAGAGAAAACTACAAGACACTACTGCAAGAAACTAAAAGAGACCTGCATAAGTGGAAAAATATACCTTGCTCATGGATAGGTAGACTCAACATAGTGAAAATGTCAATTTTACCCAAAGCAATCTACAGATACAATGCAATCCCGATCCAAATTCCACCAGCATTTGTTAATGAGATGGAGAAAGAAATCACCAACTTCATATGGAAAACGAAGAGGCCCCAAATAAATAAAGCATTACTCAAGAAGAAGAAAAAAGTGGGAGGCCTTACACTACCTGAGTTTAAGACCTATTATACTGCCACGGTATTCAAGACAGCCTGGTACTGGTACAACAACAGATACATAGACCAATAGAACAGAGTTGAGAATCCAGATATAAGCTCATCCACCTGTGTAGCTAATGTTTGACAAAGGTCCAAAGTCCATTAATTGGGGAAAAGACAGTCTCTTCAACAAAAGGTGCTGACAGAATTGGAAACCTATATGCAAAAAACTGAAACAAGACCCATACCTCACACCATGCACAAAAACTAACTCAAAATAGATCAAAGACTTAAATATAAAATCGAAAAAGATAAATATCATGGAAGAAAAATTGGGACAACTCTAGGAGCCCTAATACATGGCATAAACACAATACAAACCATAAGTGACAATACCCAAGCACCAGAAGAGAGACTAGATAAATGGGAGCTCCTAAAAATCAAACACTTAGGCTCATCAAAAGACTTCACCAAAAGAGTAAAAAGACAACCTACAGACTGGGAAAAAAATTTTGGTTATTACAAATCCAATCAGCATTTAATCTCTAAAACCTACAAGATACTCCAAAACCTCAACAATAAAAAGACAAATAACCCAATTAAAAACTGGGCAAAGGATATGAATAGGCACTTCGCCAAGGAAGATATTCAGATGGCTAACAGACACGTGAAGAAATGCTCACTATCATTAGCCATTAGAGAATTGCAGATCAGAACTACCAAGAGATATCATCTCACCCCAACAAGGCTAGAATGAATCCAAAAAACACAAAATAATAAATGCTGGAGAGGTTGTGGAGAGACTGGAACACTTATACACTGTTGGTGGGGATGTAAAATGGTACAACCACTTTGGAAATCAATTTGGCACGTTCTTTAAAAGTTAGAAATAGAAGTACCATATGATCCAGCTATCCCGCTGCTTGGAATATATCCTAGAGAAACAAAAGCCGTCACACGAATAGATATATGCACACCCATGTTCATCGCAGCACTGTTCACAAACTTAATAGTCTTATTGAGACTGGACGGACCCTGGAAGACATGTCCCCCAGACTCTCTGGTAGCCCAGAACTGAAATAACTAGGCGCCCATGAACATCTCTTAAAATGGATGAATCTGGAAGGCATTATGTTGAGTTAAATTAGTCGCAAAAGGAGAAATGTTGTATGAGATCACTATCATAAAAACTCATGAAAAGGTTTAAACGCAGAAGATAACATTGTTTGATGGTTACAAGTGGGGGGAGTGAGGGAGAGGGGAATTCACTAGATAGCAGATAAGAATTATCTTAGGTGAAGGGATGTACAACACACACTATAGCAGAAGTCAGCACAACTGGACTAAACCAAAAACTAAGAAGTTTCCTGAATACAACAAAACACTTCGAGGGATAGAGTAGCGGGGGCGGAGATATGGGGACCATGATTTCGAGGGACATCTAGGTCAATTGGCATAACAAATTTTATTACGATAACATTGAGGTGTGGTCAAAATGGCGGACTAGTTAGACGCTTCCTATATCCCTCTTACAACAAAGACCTGGAAAAACAAGTGTTTTGATTCTATGTGAACATCTGGCATCCCTGAACAAGGCAAGGTTAAGAAATCCATCTGAGTCATACCGGAGAGGAAGACTCTTTGGAAAAGGTGAGGAGTGCTAGAACCATGGCGGCAAAACTGCAGAGACACAGCCACGCCGGTCTGCAGTGTAGCAGGCAAATAGCTGTGCTGTGCGTGCACTCGAGAAGCAGTTTCCACATTGAGAGAGACCCGGCAGCAGAGATTCTGCTTGGACACTCCAAACCAGTGAAGAGCAGCTCCCAAGACGCTAGGATAAGTACATGAGAGCACCCTTTCATGACGATTAATAAAGACAAAAAGCCCATTTTGGAAAAACCTCTCTCCCATCTACCTCCTACCTCCACGCTCTGCACCAGATTTGGGAAAAACCTCTCTTCCTTTTACCTCCTCCCTCCCCGCTCTGCACCTTGTGTCCACTTGGCCGGAAGTAGATCCCAAAAGGCGCCCTAACCCATTCTCCTGGCCTTGGAGAGGGAACAAATAATCTGCTGGCTCCCCTAGGCCAGGAACACAGGCTAGGCACAGCTCCTTTGCTGGCCATAGAAATCAGGGGTCTGCAGACTCTGAGTGCCATACACCCCTGTATAGACTTGTGGGGACCCATCTCAAAAGCGTTAGCTCTCACTACCACAGTACAACAGGGCAAACATCTGAAGTTTAACTTCGACTTCTTCAGCTGTGAATGGACAGATCTGTGATCCTTGAAACAGCCTTGCCCCTCAAGTACGCACTTTTATCGATCTGCAGCAGGGTCTTGAGGACTGGTGGTAGCCTCCCAAAGGGCCTAGTTACATGCTACAGGAGTTCAAGAAAAAGTGGTGCCCTCGAGTCTTTGTAGCCAACATAGTGGGGTGCTCTTAGCCTGGTTGCAAAACTCACCTACCTATTCACCCTAGAGAATAGGGACACACTTTTCTTTCAGACTCTCAGGGGCAGCCGTCAGCCGCCTGCCTGGCTCAGCACGTGATCCCCTACCATAGCCAGAGTCCAGTGCCTGGACCAATCACCCATGCCTCTCTAGGACAGGGGGTGAGAGCCTGCATCACACACTTGGTAACCGACTACCTTCACACCTGAGCTGATACCATATAGGAAATTTTAACAGACTCCGGCGTGCACATACTTAGTTACAGAATGAACTACCTGGTGACAGGATATTAGAGATCAAAAGGTGTAAAAAATCAAACTAGTGCACACGAGATGCCTATCTGGGCATATCAAAACAAAACAAAATAGAAGCTAGGTCTCACTAAGCAAACACAAAATAAAATTATAATAAATTATTGATGGCTCGGAGACAACAGTCAATATCAAGTCACATAAAAAGGCAGTCCATGATGGCTTCAGCAAGCTCCCAAAATAAATAATCAATAAATTCTCTGAGGGAAGAAAACTTATTGGAATTACGAGAGACAGAATACAAAAGATTAATACACAGAACTCTTCTAGAAATAAGAAAGGAAATTTTACATAATGCAGAAAGAACCAGGCAACATATAGACACAGTAGTAGTGGAACTTAAAAAAGTTATTCAAGAACATAATGCCAAATTTAATAGGCTGCAAGAATCCATAGAGAGACAGCAATCAGAAATCCAGAAGATTAACAATAAAAGTTCAGAATTAGACAACTCAATAGAAAGTCATAGGAGCAGAACTGAAGCAGTAGAAGTTATAAATAGTTACATTGAAGATAAAGCTCTTGGCACCAACTTATTTGAGGAAAAGTCAGATAAAAGAATTAAAAAGAATGAAAAAACTCTAAGAGTTATGTGGGACTCTATGAAGAGAAATAACCTACGTGTGATGGGAGTACAAGAACATTGGGGGAAAACAGAAAATACAGAGAAAATTCTTGAAGATTTGTTGATAGAAAACTTCTCTGATATCATGAAAGATGAGAAGATATCTATCCAAGATGCTGACTGAACACCACGTAAGGAAGATACCAAAAAAAGTCACCAAGACATATTATAATCAACCTTAACAAAACCAAAGATAAAGAGAGAATTTTAAGAGCAGCTGGGGTGAAAGAAAAGTCGTCTACAAAGGAGAGTCAATTAGAATAAGCTCAGACTACTCAGCAGAAACCATGCAGGCTAGAAGGCAATGGGATGACATATTTAAATCCTTGAAGGAAACTAACTTTCAGCCAAGAGCTATATATCCAGCAAAACCGTCTCTCAAATACAGCGGCAAAATTAGGGCATTTCCAGATAAACAGAAGTTCAGGGAATTTGCAAAAACCAAACCAAAATTACAAGAAATACTAAAGGGAGTCCTATGGTTACATAATCAATAACACCAGCTAACAACGCAAGACTAGAACACAAGACAGAACAACCAGATACTGACTCAGATACTGAAATCAAAATAACATCAAACCTAAAACATTAAAAATAGGGAAACAGATATCAATATGTAAAAAAATAAAAAACAAAAAACAAAAAAACGATAATATTAAAACAAAAAGAGGGACTTAAAAAATGGAGACAGTGATTTTCAGTACGGAGGGGAAGTTAAGGCTATATAAAGTAATAAAAGACTGGTATAAACTTAGAAAATTAGGGATAAATATTAAAGTAACCACAAAGGAATCCAACAATCCTACAAATCCAAAAAAAAAGTAGAAAAACATAAAGACCCAGCAAACACAAAATTTACAACAAAGAAAAAAAAAAATGAAGAAAAACCACTCAGCACAGAAAATTGAGGAGAACAAAGAAACTCAAAAACACACAAAAAGAGACATCAGGATGTTAGCACTAAACTCATACCTATCAATAATTACACTGAATATAAATGGACTTAATGCACCAATAAAGAGACGGGGAGTGGCAGATTAGAAAAAAAAGCATGATCCATCTATATGCTGCCGACAAGAGAAGCACCTTAGACTTAAAGACACAAACAGGCTAAAACTCAAAGGATAGAAAAAACATATCAAGCAAAAAACACTCAAAAAAGAGCATGAGTGGCAATATTAATCTCTGAAAAAATAGATTTTAAAGTAAAATCCACCACAAAGGATAAGGAAAGACACTATATAATGATTAAAGGGTCAATACACCAGGAGGACATAACTATAATAAATAATTATACATCCAACAAGAGGGCTCCAAAATACATAAAACAAACTCTAACACCTCTGAAGACAGAGATAGACAGCTCTACAATAATAGTAGGAGACTTCAACACACCACTTTCGGTGAAGGACAGAACATCCAGAAAGAAGCTAAACAAAGACACAGAAGAACTAAATGCTACAATCAACCAACTTGATCTCACAGACATAAACCAAACTCTGCACCCAACAGAAGCCAAGTAGACTTTCTTTTCCAACACACATGGAACATTCTCCAGAATAGACCACATATTAGGCCATAAAGGCAAGCCTTAACAAAATCCAAATCATCGAAATACTACAAAGCATCTTTTTTAACCATAGAGCCATAGAAGCGGAAATCAACAACACAAAAATCAAGGAAAAGAAACCAAACACATGGAAACTGAACAACACCTTGCTCAAAAATTACTGGGTTATAGAAAAAATTCAGGAGGAAATAAAGAAATTCATAGAATCAAACGAGAATGAAAACACATCTTACCAGAATCTTTGGGACACATCAAAAGCAGTGCTCAGAGGTCAGTTTATAGCAATAAATGAACACATCCAAAAACAAGAAAGGCTGGTAAACAAAGCACTAACCCTACAACTGGAACAGGTAGAAAGAGAGCAGTAAAAGAAGCCTACAGGAGCCAGAAGGAATGAAATAATAAGAATTAGAGCAGAATTAAATGAAATAGAGAACAGAAAAACAGTTGAAAGAGTTAACAAGACCAAAAGCTGGTTCTTTGAAAAGATCAACAAAATTGATAAAATTTTGCCCAAACTGACAAAAGAGAAACAAGAGAGGAAGCAGATAACCCATATAAGAAATGAGATGGGTGATATCACAACAGACACAACTGAAATTAAAAGAATCCTAACAGATTACTATGAAAAATTGTACTCTGACAAATTTGAAAACCTAAAGGAAATGGACAAATTTGTAGAAACTCACTACTTACCTAAATTAACACAAACAGAGGTAGAACAACTAAATAAACCCATAACAAACGAAGAGATTGGAAAGGTTATTAAAAAACTGCCAAAAAAAAAAAAAAAAAAAAACCCTGGCCCGGATGGCTTCACTGGAGAATTCTACCAAACTTTCAGAGAAGAGTTAACACCAGTTCTTCTAAAGGTATTTCAGAGCATAGAAATGGATGGAATACTCTCAAACTCATTATATGAAGCCAGCATAACCCTTATACCAAAACCAGGTAAAGACACCACAAAAATAGAGAATTACAGACCGATATCCCTCATGAACATTGATGCAAAAATCCTCAACAAAATTCTAGCCAGTAAAATTCAGCAACATGTCAAAAAAATAATTCACCATGACCAAATGGGATTTATACCAGGTATGCAGGGATGGTTCAACATTAGAAGAACAATCAAAGTAATCCATCACATAAATAAAACAAAGACAATAACCACATGATCTTCTCAATCGATGCAGAAAAGGCATTCCACAAAGTCCAACACCCATTCATGATAAAAAGTCTCAATAAGATAGGAATAGAAGGGAAATTCCTCAATATAATTGAGGGAATTTAGACAAAACCAATAGCCAACATCATCCTAAAGGGAACGACTTTGAAATCATTCCCCTTGAGAACAGGAACCAGACAAGGATGCCCTTTATCACCACTATTATTCAACATTGTGCTCGAGGTCCTAGCCAGAGCAATTAGGCTAGAAAAAGAAAGAAAGGCATCCAGATTGGTAAGGAAGAAGTCAAAGTATCTCTATTTGCAGGTGATATGATCTTATACGCATAAAACCCCAAAGAATCCACAAGAAAACTTCTGGAACTAATAGAAGATTTCAGCAAAGTTTCAGGATACAAGATAAACATACAACAATCAGTTGGATTCCTTTACAGCAACAAAGAGAACCTTGAAGAGGAAATCACCAAATCAATACCATTTACAATAGCCCCCAAGAAGATGAAATACTTAGGAATAAATCTAACCAGGGATGTAAAAGATCTTTACAGAGAAAACTACAAGACACTACTGCAAGAAACTAAAAGAGACCTGCATAAGTGGAAAAATATAACTTTCTCATGGATAGGTAGACTCAACATAGTGAAAATGTCAATTCTACCCAAAGTGATCTACAGATCCAATGCAATCCTGATCCAAATTCCACCAGCATTTTTTAATGAGATGGAGAAAAAAAAATCACCAACTTCATATGAAAGGGAAGAGGCCCCAAATAAATAAAGCTTTATTCAAGAAGAAGAACAAAGTGGGAGGCCTTACGCTAGCTGATTTTAGGACCTATTATACTACCACGTTAGTCAAGACGGCCTGGTACTGGTACAACCGCAGATACATAGACCAATGGAACAGAGTTGAGAATCCAGATATAAGCTCATCCACCTAAGAACAGCTATTATTTGACAAAGGCCTAAAGTCCATTAATTGGGGAAAAGACAGTCTCTTTAACAAATGGTGCTGGCATAAAACTGGATATCTGTATGCAAAAAACTGAAACACGACCCGTATCTCACACCATGTACAAAAATCAGCTCAAAATGTATCAAAAACTTAAATATAAAATTGAAAACCATAAGGATCATGGAAGAAAAAATAGGGACAATGCTAGGAGCCCTAATACATGGCATAAACACAATACGAAACATAAGTATAAATGCACAAGCAACAGAAAAGAGACTATATAAATGGAAACTCCTAAAAATCAAACACTTATGCTCATCAAAAGACTTCACCAAAAGAGTAAAAACACAACCTACAGACTGGGAAAAAAATTTTGGCTATTACAAATCTGATCCTATCTTCCATCGTTTCAAACCTCCTCCTAAGCCCTTCTATGACACTGTCCATTTCTGAAATCTTGTTGTTTACCTTTTGAATTTCTAATTGTCATTTTTGTATAATTTCTAGTTGTGAATTTATTTTGGCATTTTGTTCCTGCATCATCTTCCTGAATTCTTCCAATTTTTTGTCTGTATTTTCCATGAGTTTGTCTATTTTTTCCTCATGTTTGTCAGCTTTTTGCCTCAGTTCTTGGAGAATTACGAGTATTAGAGATTTGAATTCCCTATCAGGTACTTCTAGTGCATTTTCTTCCACCAGAGAGTCATCTGGTGTTTTATTTGGACACCTACTGGAACCATCCTGTCCTATTTTTGTAAATGTTTTAATATTGTCTGCTGTTTTCGGGGCATTCAGTAGTTATTTTTCTCGTTTATTGATGGTAGATTTGTTTGTTTCGTCCCTTTTTAAAAAAATTTGACTATGTCTTAGCAGGCGGACTGTGTGTTCTTTGTTGTTTGCAATTCTGTGCGCTCAATGTTTTTCGCTTCCTTCTCCAACTGGCAAGGTCAGTCACTCAGATATGTACAGCAGGGCAGGTCTAGCTGAAGAGGGGTTACTGGGACAGGTTGTTTGTGACACTTACTACAGCCACCAGAGCGGGTTGGTAATCAGTGCAGGGCAGGTTCCAGTAGGCCGTGCCTGTACTGCTTGGTGGTGTGATGTCAAGTGCACGGTGCAGGTAGGCAGGATGCAGCAGGGAGATTGTTATGTGTGGAGTTAAGATGGATATGGGAGAGAGGAACAGGGGCCAAAAAATACAAACAAACAAAAAAGAATGCTAGGGAAGCTTGCTGTTGGAACGGAGAGATGAGAGACTATGAAATGGAGAAAAACAGAAAGGAGAAAAGGAAGAAAAGAAAAGAATGAATAAATAAAAATCAGAAAGGTTAAAGAACCACAAAGTTCCCAGGGATCCCACTGATGCAGCTATGAGGTCTGGAGAATTTGCTCTCAGGTGTTGCAGTACAGCCTGGCTAGAAGACGGAGAGGTATACGACGCCTGGTATTCAGAGATCAGAAAGAGAAGGAGGATATAGAGAGATGAGAAACTGCACAATGAAGAAAGACAAAAAGGGAATAAGAGGGAAAAGAATACAAAACAAATTTTAAAAAAAACAAACAAGAAAGACCCCCCAAAAAAACAGGAAAAAAAAACAATGAAAAAAGAAATGTTCTCAGGGATCCCTTTGAACATCTGTGGAAGCTGAAGGGGAGCTCCTTGCCACACAGCTCCGCCTCGCCAGAAAAGGTTCCCAACTCAAGAAAAGGAAAAGAAAACAGACAAACAATTCAAAACAAACAAAAGCCCCGGGATCCCACCAGCACGGTAGCCCAGACCAGGAAGCAGCTCCACACTCGAATGGAGCTCTGCAGCCCCTCAGGAAGAAGCAAAAATGGCACACGGAGCCAGGCACTTGAGAAAAAGGAGGGGGAGGTGGCAAGAGGCAAGCAAGAAATCAAAAGAAGCAGAAAAAAAAAAAAAGCAATACCAGCAGCCAACAAATGGCACTTAGAGAGCCAGCTAGTGCGGGCTGCTGTTTCTGGACAAGAGACTGTGTCTGCGGGAAGCAGAGGAGGCCGAGCATGGGTGAAGAAGGGTAGAGAGTGGGAAAGTGTATATCACAAATTTCCGGTGCTTTGCAGCCCCTCAGGAAGAAGCAAAGGTGGCACACAGAGCCAGGCACTCGAGTGAAAGGAGGGGGAGGTGGCGAGAGACACATGAGAAATCAAAAGAAGCAGAAAAAAAAGCAACGCTAGCAGCCAACAAATGGCACCCAGAGAGCTGCCCACTTGGGTGTGTGGAATCCAAGCAGCCAGCACTTCCCGGTCAAGAGACCGTCGCCGCGGGAAGCAGAGGAGGCTGATCTGGGGTGAAGAGGGATGGGGGGTGGGAAAGCGCACACCTCAAATTACCGGTTGTTTTGTCTTCCGCTGGATGCTCCATGAGGCTGCTTTCTTGTACCCCCGTTTGCTGGTCTCCGATAGGAGTCCAAGATGGTGGATCCACGCTGCGTTAGCTGATAGGGGACCTCTGCATGAATCTCTCCTCGCTCTCTGTTCTCTGTCAGTTTTCTCACTCCATTTGGTGCTTGGCTGAGTTCTTTATCTCTTCATTTGATGTTTTAGGGTTTCAGGATTGTTGTATTCTCTGTTGGGCTTAGTTTTTCGGATCTTTGCTGTAGGGGGACGGCATGGTGCTTCTGCCTAGAGAGCCATTTTGCTGGAACTTCAACACCAATTCTTGATAAAAAATGCTCATAAAATAGGAAAAGAAGGGAAATTCCTCAACATAATAAAGGGCATCTATACAAAATCATAAGTTCACTATGAGTCGGAATCAACTTGATGGCATTTTTTTTAATATAAAATCAACAGCCAACATCATTTTCAACAGAGAAAGGCTGAAAACATTCTCTCTGAGAACAGGAACAAGACAAGGATGTCCTTTATCACCACTTTTATTTAACAATGTGCTGGGAGGCCTAGCTAGAGCAATAAGGCAAGAAAAAGAAATAAAGGGCATCCAAATTGGTAAGGAAGAAGTTAAACACTCCCTATTTGCAGATGATATGATACTATACTTAGAGAACCCAAAGGACTCCACAAGAAAATGGCTGAAACTAATAGAAAGATTCAGCAGAGCAGCAAGATACAAGATAAACATAAAAAAATTGGTTGAATTCCTATACACCAATAAAGAGTACTATGAAAAGTCAATCAGGAAAGCAACATTATTTATAATAGCTACTTAAAAAAATGCTTAAGAATAAATATAACCAGGGATGTAAAAGATTTATACAAAGAAAACTACAAAGCACTACTGCAAGAAACCAAAAGAGAACCACATAAATGGAAAAACATACCATTCTCATGGATAGGTAGACTCAACATTGTGAAAATGTCAATTCTACCCAAAGCAATTTAAAAATACTATGCCATCCCAATTTAAATACCAACAACATTCTTTAAAGAGATGGAAAAACCAGTAATTAACTTTATATGGAAAGGAAAGAGGCTCTGGATAAATAAAGCATTATTGAAGAAGAAGAATAAAGTAGGAGGCCCCGCACTATCTGACCTCAGACAGCTACGGGAGTCAAAACAGCCTGGTATTGGTACAATGACATAAACATTAAGCAATGGAACAGCTTCGAGAACACAGATGTAAATCCATTCATCTACTGTCAACTGATCTTCAGCAAAGGCCCAAAGTCCATTAAATGGGAAAAAGTCAGTCTTTTAACAAATGGTGCTGGCAAAACTGGATGTCCATCTGTGAAAACATGAAACATGACCCATAACTCACACCATACACAAAGAATAATTCAAAATGGGTCAAAGACCTAAATATGAAACCAAAAACTATAAATATCATAGAAGAAACAATAGGGTCAATGCTACAGAGCCTAAAACACAGTATAAATAGGATAAAAATCATATCTAAGAAGACACAAACATCGAAAGAGAAGGTAGATAACTGGGATCGTCTAAAAATTAAACACTTATCAAAAGACTTCAAAAAAGAGTAAAAAGAGAACCTACAGACTGGGAAAAAAATTTTGGCTATGACAAATCCGACAAAGATCTAATCTTTAAAATCTACAGGAAAGTCCAACACCTCTACAATAAAAAGACACATAATCAAATTTTAAAAATGGGCAAAAAGTACCAAGAGACACTTCACCAAAGAAGACATTCCGGCGGTTAGCAGAAGTGAGGAAATGCTCCCAATCAATAGCCATTAGAGAAATGCAAATCAAAACTACAATGAGACACCATCTCTCCCCAAAATTACTGGCAAAAATAAAAAAGACAGAAAATATTAAATGTTGAAGAGGCTGCAGGGAGATTGGAGCTGCTAGTGGGAATGCAAAATGGAAAATGATATGGCACTTCCTTAAAATGCTAGAAATAGACATACCATATATATGATCCAGCAATCCTACCGTTAGGAATATATCCTAGAGAAATAAGAGCCATAACATGAATAGACATATGCACAACCATGTTCAATGCAGCATTATTCACAATAGCAAAAAGATGGAAACATCCTAAGGGCCCATCAACAGATGAATGGATAAACAAACTATGGTACATACACACAATGGAATATTATGCAATGATGAAGAACATTGATGAATCTGTGTAACATCTCACAAAGTGGATAAATCTGGAGGGCATTATGCTGAGTGAAATAAGTCAATCACAAAAGAACAAATACTGTATGAGACCACTACTATAAAAATTCATGAAAAGGTTCACACACAGAAAATTATCTTTGATGGTTATGAGGGAGTGAATGGGTGGGGAGGGAAAAACACTAACTAGACAATAGATAGATGGTGAAGGGTATGATGATACACAATAGTGGGGAATCAGCACAATTTGACCAAGGCAAAGTCATAGAAGCTTCATAGACACATCCAAACTCCCTGAGGGGACCAAATTACTGGTTACAATCTGGGGACCGTGGTCTCGGGGAACATCTAGCTCAATGGGCGTAACATAGTTTATGAAGAAAATGTTCTATATCGTACGTTAGTGAGTAACATTTAGGATTTTAAAAGCTTTTGAGCAGCCTTTTAAGATACTCCACTGGTCCCACACTGTCTGGAGCAAGGGAGAATGAAGAAAACCAAAGACACAGTGGAAAGATTAGTGCAAAGGACTAGTGGACCACAACTACCACAGCTTCCACCACACTGAGTCCAGTGTTACTAGATGATGTGCAGCTACCACCACCAACTACTCTGACAGGGAACACAATAGAGGGTCCCAGACACAGCTGTAGAAAAATGTAGAAAAAAGTTCTAACTCACACAAAAAGACCAGACTTACTGGTCTGATGAAGACTGGAGAAACCCGAGAGCATGGCCCCTGGACATCCTTTCAACTCAGTACAGAAGTCAATCCTGAGGTTCACCCTTCAGCCAAAGATTAGGCAGGCCCATAAAACAAACAATAATACATGTAGCTCAACCATATATATGAGACTAAATGGACACATCATCCCAGGGGCAAGGATGAGAAGGTAGGAGGGTACGGGAAACCTGGACGATGGAAATGGGGAATGCAAGGTCCAGAAGGGGAGAGTGTCGACATGTCGAGGGATTGGCAACCAATGCCACAAAACAGTATGTGTATTGATAAGGAACTAGTTTCCTCTATAAACTTTCAACCAAAAAACAGTAAAAAAAATCGAAGCTGGAAATTATTTGGGGCTGAAATGTAGAGGAAAGGTAATGGGAATATGGAAGATATTTCATACATAGAACAAGACTTTAGGGCTTTGGAATTTATCTGTATGCCTTATAGTGACCAATATAAGAGAGAAGTACAACATGGGTATGTGTTTGTGAAGGTCCTGATACCAATTCCTGGTTACTGATTTATGTAAACAAATGCTGGCATTATGTATTATATCATACAGAGTAAATATCATATCTGAGAAAGTTCACAGTTTTGTGGACAGGATTTTCCTAGATTATTTTGATGCTCTCAGCTTTGATAATATTCCCAATATCTTGTTATTAGTCTTATGAATAAGAGGAAGTATTTTGTCAGCCTGGCATGGAACACATTATATATAGTTTAGAAATATTTCTAATGAATTAAGTTTATCTCAGTATGCAAAACATTTAGACGTAAACAATAAATCAAGTAATAAATAATGGTAATAGGCCATAGCAAACATCCTTATTTTTACTGTGTAGAAAATGAAGCCATCGCATTTAATACCAGAATAATATCTTGCCAACAGAAGAAATTTTTATTATTTATTGTTTAGAATATTGATTGCCTTAGTTTTATGCTTTGTCCTTCGGTGCTTCAAAATAAACCTTAATCACCCAGGTATATCACAATTAATTATGCATTTTATTAGCAATTAATTGCTATCTGGTCACTTGAAATATTTTATAGTCATATTTGGTCAAGTCACCTGGTCTTTGGATTAATTTTAGTTTTGATTTTACTATCTCCGCTAGCAAATTAGAACATTCTAGCCAAATCCTCCTATAATTTCATTCAATATTTCAGATTTTCTACACTTGTGGGTATAGGTAGATAACTGCATTGATTTTTTTTTTTCTCTAAGCCAGACACTTTCTGTGGAAGTGGCCTTAGTTAGGGGAATATTTGAACACTATTTCATTTCTAGATATGATTCACCAATTCTATTGAGAATTTAAAAAATGGTTGTAACCATTCACTCATTTGACAGGTATTTATTGAGCATCTGCATTGTTCCAGACACTAATTTAGGTTCTGGGGATTTATCAGTGAACAAAGAAACTAACATTCCTGTCCTTATAGATCTCAAATTCTGTATAACCAAGGAGGATGGTATACAGGAAGAAGACAAAAGCCATAAATATAATAAATATCACTTGTGTGTTGGCTAATTTACCAACTCTGCCTAATGCATTAGTCTAAAGAAATTGGTTTTATTCTGGTAACAAAGTAAGGCGCTGAAGCATTTGCCTGGTGAACTTTGGCAAAGCCATCATACTTTATCTGTAAGTGACCTAATAATTGAAAAAAAAATTTTGGTCTAATTTCTGAGTATGAAATAGTAGTCTTGAGCATTGGAGAGAGAGTTTTGGGGAATCATTTAATGAAAGCAAAACATAGCTTTTTTAAAACTCTTACCTGATAATGTAAAATAATGAGAACCAACATTTAAATATAATCCTATTCACGATGAGGTGACTTATAGGTATGGGAATAATATTTACACCTTAGAAAATTAAACTAGAGGAAGAATTCCATTTTAACAAATTCAATGGGCCATCAGAATTGCTTTGCTATATTAGAAATTTTCAAATACACAGAACTACTGTTAGTGTCCAAATGGGAATATTGCTTATATTTTCAGGAAAACAAACAATGACTTGTGAATGTTAGTAGACCTCTATTCAGTAATTAACATCTTTTCACATCTCTTCCCACTTTGGTTTTTTCTCTCCATCTACTGCCTCAGATTTCAAGTTTCAACATTTTTTTGCAAGTTTTGTAAAATTTTAAAATATTTTGCAATTCAGGTAAATACGGTTTTAACACAACAGATAAATACAAAAACATCCATGTCTTGTTATGTAGACCTTGACGTATCCATGGTCAGGAATTGGGTGAAACCATCTGTTACACAGGATTTCGGTCTTAATAGATGTCACTGTTACAAAATCAACAAAGCACTATGATTATGGGCCACATGCCAGGACATGGAAATTGCCTCATTATAACAAAGGAGATATTATAATAGTGACTTTTAAAATATGATTCTCCTGTAAAAGCATGTTTCCTACTCTGCTGGTTGCTTGCTGGTCAAATGGAGTACCATGGTCACCAGTTTGTTGAAATACTTTCAGATAATCATTAGCAATTTAATTCCCCAAGGGACTCAGGGGGGGTGCTTAAAATACCTTATTTAATTTTTAGTTGAAGTTAATTTCTTCCTTCTGTACTCTTCTCCTCCAAAATTTGCAGGATACAGTTCTGAATATGTATTAAATTCAGTCTTATTGCATGTCTAAAACATATTTAATTGTATTGATTTCTACTACATCTGCCTGTGATGTGAGTTTCTTAAATTAATTCATATTCTTAGCATGAATTCATTATTTTTAAAACAAATACATGGATCAAGCCTTGACATTATGGCATTAAGAAAAATTAATTTTGTGATAGCAAATGTGTATAACATTTCCTAACCTTATACTTAAAATTTGGGGATCCCTATGTTATTTTTTTCAAAACTATTTATAGTATCAAGGCAAAACAATCAAAAATGCAACTCATATAATGTTAGCAATTTGCATTTGGGCCATGCCAAAAATTGTGCAAACACAAATATTTAGATGGTTTATACTAATTTCATTTTCTCTGAGTCTCTGTCATCCTAATGTGTTATTTTTAGAAAGGCAATTTTTATATCAAGAACATTCTACTCACCAGAATTAAATTCCATAAACTCATGTACCTACAATTTTTGTTCCTGTGCACACATGCAAGCCTGTTTGTGTCTGTGGGTTGTCTGAGAATGTTCGCTGGAATCCGATGGAGCACAGTTGTTTGATAGCATAATTTATAGCTGCTTATGCAATAAGGCAACTACTGTAAACAGAAAGCAGGCTGGCTAATAAACTGTAAATATCTGTTGTGCAAACAAAATTCTACAGATGTCAGGCATCACAGGATCTCAAATGAAGCACTTTATTTGTGTATTCATATAAGACTTATTTATGTGTTCAGTTAAACGGTGAGTTTTTCCCTCACAAGCACATATTATTATTGTATTTATGCACACTTAAATTGTATTTTCCTAATTTAGATAAGGAGAGTGTTTAAGAGTAAATATGAGAGGGTCCATGAGAGCAGTAGCTGTCCACCTCAATTTTTTAAAAGAAGGTTTATTTTTATAAAAAACAGAAAACAGTGTGTTTATGAAGACTGCTGATATAAAAACAAGTTGACAGTCATAGCTAACTTATCTATCATTTGGCTCTAAGTTATGTTTACAGCAATTCAGAGGCTCTTTCACTTGAAAGTCTACACTAAAATGGCAACAAAGGATAAAATGTTTATCACTAGGTTAGAAACTAGCATTATGCACTAGAAATAAATATAAACATCCAAAATGATTTTTCTCATTAGCCTGTTTAAAGTATTGGACAAGAGGATGCATAAATAAATATGTTCATCACCTCTGCACAATGTAATATTAAATTTTCTGTTGTTGGCATAAAGTGTAAGCTGATCAATCAAAGAATATTATTCTGATAACTGAGTACACACGGGAACAATTGTGCACTGGATTCCAGTGTATAATATGCTATAAATCTGTGTGAGGGTCTCAACTTTCATTAAATTCATAGAAGGTGATTTTCCTTATTAAATACTAAAGGGAGAGGGAATCCTGAGAGGATTCAAACCTTTTAAAGTATCATCATGATTTTTTTTTCTGTCTAGTCTATAGCCCCTTGAAGACTGATAAAACAAGAGTAAGCATTCCTTAACATTTTCCAAAGGTACAATAAAGCAAGCTCAAATGAATACTATTTTTTACTTTAATGGAATAATAACTTTGCTTTCAAATATACAGTATAGTCAGCTAAAATATAAAAACTGAAAAATCTTTGGATGTGTGCATGATGAATATAGTTAACCTATTAATCTGATACATTCAGCTATGCTTGTAAAAATATAAAATGTACGAACAAGAAGTGATTAACAGAAAATGAAAAATGCCCATAATTGGGTCTCAGCATAATAGTAATTTTTATCAAGTTCTAAAATTTAAATGCTTTTTCTCATTGACTTCAAATAAAGAGCTAAGCACAATATATCCTCTCCCTCAAAAAAAATTTTTTTTTTTCTTCCCAAGGAAATGTTAATATTATGAGTTTGGTATCATTAGCGTTGGTAGACTTCTGTTTTCCTTTGTTTTAATTCTATTACTACTCACACAATCACTGAACACTACATCAACAACTTCAATAGTTTACTGAAAGCAAGTTGCCAACAGCTATTTACTCGAACTGATACATTTTTCATTACTTTACACAACAGACTTCTTACAGCTCTGTTTGTTAAAGCATTTAAAAGTGAGGTGAAAAAGTTTAGAAAAAGTGTTTTCCCTGATATCCAAAAAGTCAATTTGATTAAAAATTTATTTATTTAATGTCTGCTACTGGTGGCATGGTGGTTAAGTGCTTGGCTACTAACCGAAAGGTCAGTAGTTTGAGCCCACCAGCTGCTCCACAGGAGAAGGAAGTGGTGGTCTGCTTCTGTAAAGATTACAGCCTTGAAAACCCTATGGGACGGAGCTACTCTGTCCTATAGGGTCACCATGAGTAGGAATTGACTCCACGGCAATGAGTTTAGTTTGGTTTTGAATTGGGGTCGCTATGAGTTGGAATTGACTTCATGGCAAATAATAACAATAACATATGCATAACACGATTTTAGTATGTTTTTCAAAATATTTTTAACGATGTTTTATCAATAAACATTTTTAGCCTTATCCTCTACTAGCTATGATGGTATTCAGAGTTGGTAACCTGGATCTATGTGTGTATGTATGTGTGTTTGTGTTAGCAAAACTGTAGTACACTTTGTACAAAGACACATAAATACATGTAAATCTATATAGTTAAAGGAATATTTTTAATAAATAAAAATACTATACTTCATAAACCTCGAATATATAGTATAACTTACAGAATTTTTTTTAACTTGGCAACATTAGCCCTATCAAAAATTAAAGAGATGTATTCAAATCTACCTTTGTTTTAATTTCAGATCATTCTCGGTGTACTGGACTATTCTAAAGCAGTAAATAAATGTTCATCTGTGAAGGAAATTAAAAAAGAGAACTTGGGATTTGATAAGTGGGCAAAGGATATGCAAAACTTCCATTATGACCATCCAATTTATTGATCTTTGAAGGTTTTATTATTTCTTTAATGCATATTTTCACAAAAAGAAGAAAGACTTTTGGCGTACCACTCTCTTTTCAATGCTTTTGTAGATAATATCCAGACAACAGTGTCACCCCTTCCCTCCTGGAGATTGCTATCAAGTTGCAAAGACAGAATGTAAACAAATAGTAACAGAAACAATTTACTACCGTTCTGGGACATGTTATGAAAAAACAATAGGGGTACTATCAGAGCATGTGACAGGTGGACTTAATTACTCCAGGCAAAAGCAGAAGATTTCCATATGGAAATGGTAGTGTTCTGAAGGATGAATAAGAGTTATTGTTGTTGTTAGCTGCCATGGAGTCAGTTTCAACTTGTACAAAAGAAGGAAACACTGCCTGGTCCTGCGCCATCCTCACATTTCTTATGCTTGAGACCATTGTTGCAGTCACTGTGTCAATCCGTCTCATTGAGGGTCTTTGTTCCCTGACCCCAGCATGATGTCCTTCTCCAGGGACTGGTCCTTCCTGATAACATGTCCAAAGTATGTGAGACGAGGCCTCATCATCCTTGCCTCTGAGGATCATTCTAGCTGTACTTCTTCTAATACCATAATTCCAAGACATCTATTCTTCTTCAGTCTTCCTTATTCACTGTCCAGTTTTGCATACATATGAGGCAATTGAAAACACCGTGGCTTAGGTCAGGCCCACCTTAGTCCTCAAAGTGATGTCTTTGCTTTTCAACACTTTAAAGAGGTCTTTTGTAACAAATTTTCCTAATGTAATATGTTGTTTGATTTCTTGACTGCTGCTTCCATGGGTGTTAGTTGTAGATCCAACTAAAATGAAATCCTTGACAACTTAAATATTTTCTCCCTTTTGAATAAGAGTAAGCCAGGTGAAAAAGTCTGGGAAACAAGTGACGGGGAAAAATACTTTCTACATGCAGGATTGAAACCATAGCTAAAGAAAATTATCATAGAAAACGCACCTAACGAAAAGAGAGAGTTTTAATTAATAAAGTAGAAAAAGAAAACATTATTGGATTTTTCCTGTGTTGGATCCAAATTTCCCCATTTCTTTTTTCTATGTCCAACTGATATTCTCCAGCTATAGCATCTTGTAAGATACAATGCTACACACTTTCAACCCCAAACAAATTATGTGTCTCTTAAAATTAATGTATGAGGTAGGGCCAAGATGGTGGAGTAGTCAGACGCTTCCGGTGGACCCTCTTACAACAATAACCCAAAAAAACAAGTGATTCGATTATATATGGCAATCTGGGAGCCCTGAACATCCAAGGCAAAGTTGAGGAATGGACTGAGTGGCAGGCAGAGGGAGAGACTGTTCGGAAACAGCAAGGAGTTGCTAGACCTGACCTGGCAAGAAGCTGAGCATTTCAGGCCTGAGCAGCTTGTGGGTGAGCAGTGAGACAAGCAAGCGGTGGTGCTCCGGAGGTGCGTTTTCCACACCAGAAGAGATCCAGTGCCAGAGAGTCTATACAACCACCCAGACCAGTGAGAAGCCACCCTCATCAGCGAAAGATAAGTACTTGCATATGGCTTACTGCACGGATCAAAAACACCCCCCTTAAGGAAAAACCTCCCTCCCATTTACCTCCCAGCTCCCTACTCTGCGCTGGGTTCCAGACCAGCTTCAGCATTTGCTGAGTCCCCTGGGCCAGAAGTAGGATCCATCACACACTCAGAGCCATTCTCCCTGCCTTGGGGAGGGAACAAATTAACAAACGGGAAAAAATAAACTGCCGGCTGCCCTAAACCAGGAACCCAGGGTAGGCACAACTCCTTTGTCTAGGCACAGGCATAAGGGATCCAGGACACTGAGTGCCTTACCCTTGAAGAGACTTGTGTGGGCCCATCTCAACAGCGTAGGCCCTCATTACCACAGTACAACAGGGTATATACTGGACTTCTAACTTCAACTGTCTCAGCTGTGAAGTGGCAGGTTCTTGACATTTTACACTGCTCTGCCCATTAAACAGGTCTTCACCTACCCACATCAGGGGCCTGAGGACTGGTGGGCCACAAACGCCACCTAGCCACATGCGACAGTGGACCATGAATAAGAGATGCCCCTCAGTCCTTGCAGCCAAAAGAATTAGGTGCTCATATTCCAGCTGCAAAACCCGCCCACCTACACGATCTAGGGAACAGGGACATGCCTTCCTCCTGGACACAGGGGGTGGCTGTCAGCCATTGCTTTGCTCAGAGTGTGTCCCCCTGCTGCAGCCAGATGCCTGTGCCTACATCAATCACCCATACCCGTCTAGAACTGTAAGTGAGAGCCTACATCAAAGACTTGGTAGCTATCTACCTGGGCACATGAGCTGAATCCATACAGGAGGAGTGGGTGGACTCCTGAGCTCACATACTTAGTAAAAGATCTAACCACCTGGTAACAGAACAGTAGAGCTTCAAAGGTGCAAATAATCAAACTAGCTTATACGAGCTGCCTATTTTGGCATCTCAAAACAAAACAAGAAGCTGGGACACAGTAAGAAAACAAAAAATAAATAAATATAATAATTATTGATGGCTTCAAGACAACAGTCAATATCAAATCACATAAAGAGGCAATCCATGATGGCTTCAGCAAGCTCCCAAAATAAAGAATCTAGAAATTTTCCAGAGAAGGAAAATTTCTTGGAATTACCAGAGGCAGAATACAAAATACTAATACACAGAAGTCTTCAAGAAATTAGGAATGAAATTAAGCAAAATGCAGAAGATGCAATAGAGGAAATTAAAAGGTTAGAGAAGAGCATAATGACTAATTTAACAGGCTGCAAGAATCTATAGAGAGACAGCGATCAGAAATCCAGAAGATGAAAAATAAAATGTCAGAGTTAGACAACTCAATAGAAAGTCATAGGAGCAGAATTGAGGCAATGGAAGTAAGAATTAGACAGATTGAAGATAAAGCACTTGACACCAACTTATTTGGGAAAGATAAGATAAAAGGATTAAAAAAATGAAGAAACCCTAAGAGCTACATGGGACTCTATCAAGAGGAATAACCTATGAGTGATTGGAGTACCAGAACAGTGGGGGATAACAGAAAATACAGAGAGAATTGTTGAAGATTTGTTAGCAGAAAATTTCCCTGATATCATGAAAGAGGAGAAGATATCTACCCAAGATGCTCATCGAACTCCACACAAGGTAGATACAAAAAGAAAGTCACCAAGACATATTATAATCAAACTTGCTAAAACCAAAGATAAAGAGAGAATTTTAAGAGTGGCCATGGACAAACGAAAAGTCATCTACAAAGGAGAGTCAATAAGAATAAGCTCGGACTACTTAGCAGAAACCTTGTAGGCAAGAAGGCAATGGGATGACATATATAAAGCCTTGAAGAAAAAAAAAACTGCCAGCCAAGAGTTATATATCCAGCAAAACTGTCCCTCAAATATGATGTCGAAATTAAGGCATTTCCAGATAAACAGAAGTTAAGGGAATTTGCAAAAACCAAACAAAAATTAAACGACATACGAAAGAAAGTCATCCTGTTAGAAAACCAGTAACATCAGATAATAACATAAGACCAGAACACAGGATAAAGCAACCAGATATCAACCCAGATAGGGAAGTCACAAAAGGAAATCAAAGCTAAAACACTGAAAATAAGAAAACAGATGACAATATGTAAAAGATGATAACGTTAGAAACAAAAAAGAGGGACTTTAAAAATGTAGCCATAGATTTTTCATATGGAGGGGAAGTCAAGGCGATATAAAGAAATAAAAGACTGGTATAAACTTAGAAACATAAGAGTAAATATTGAGGTAACCACAGAGGAAACTAGCAATCCTACAAGTCAAAATAAGAAAACTAGAAAAATATAAAGACTCAGCAAACACAAAATCAACAACAATGAAAAAGAGGAAAAGAAAATAAAGAAAAATGACTCAGCACAGAAAATTAAGAGGAACAAAGAAACTGTCAGCAACACAAAAAAAAAGACATCAAAATGAGAGCACTAAACTCATACCAATCAATAATTACGCTGAACGTAAATGTACTGAATGCACCAATAAATAGACAGAGAGTGGCAGATCAGATAAAAAAACAAAATCCGTCTATACGCTGCTACAAGAGACACACTTTAGACATAAAGACAAAAACAAATTAAAACTCAAAGGATGTAAAAAATATATCAAGCAAACAACAATCAAAAAAGAGCAGGAGTGGCAATATTAATCTCTGACAAAATAAACTTTAAAGTAAAATCCACTACAAAGCATAAGGAAGGACACTATATAACGATTAAAGGGTCAATGCACCAGGAGGACATAGCTATAATAAATATTCATACACCCAATGACAGGGCTACAAAATACATAAAACAAACTCTAACAGCCCTGAAAAGAGAGATAGACAGCTCCACAATAGTAGTAGGAGTCTTCAACACACCACTTTCAGTGAAGGACAGAATATCCAAAAAGAAGCTCAACGTAGACAGGGAATATCTAAATGCTATAATCAACCAACTTGATCTCATAGACATAAACCAAACACTCCACCCAACAGCAGACAAGTATACTATCTTTTCGAAAGTGCATGGAACATTCTCCAGAACAGACCACATATTAGGCCATAAAGCAAACCTTAACAAAATCCAAAGCATTGAAATATTACAAAGCAACTTTACTGACCATAAAGCCATAAAAGTAGAAATCAACAACTCAAAAAGCAAGGAAAAAAAATCAAACACATGGAAACTGAACAACACCTAGCTCAAAAACTACTGGGTTATAGAAGAAATTAAGGATGGAATAAAGAAATTCATAGAATCAAATGAGAATGAAAACACATCCTACCAGAACCTTTGGGACACAGCAAAAGGAGTGCTCAGAGGTCTGTTTAAAGCAATAAACGCACACATCCAAAAAGAACAAAGGGCCATAATCAAAACATTAACCCTACAACTAGAACAAGTAGAAAGAGAGCAGCAAAAGAAGATCTCAGGCACCAGAAGAAAGGAAATAATAAGAATTAGGGCAGAATTAAATGAAATAGAGAATAGAAAAACATTTGAAAGCTTTAACAAGACCACAAGCTAGTTCTCTGAAAAGATGAACAAAATTGATAAACCATTGGCCAAACTGACAAAAGAAAAACAGGCCAGGAAGCAAATAACCCATTTAAGAAATGAGATGGGTGATATCACAACAGACCTATCTGAAATGAAAAGAATCATAACAGAATACTACGAAAAATTGTAGTCTAACACATTTGAAAACCTAGAGGAAATGGAGAAATTTCTAGAAAATCACTACCTACCTAAACTAACACAAACAGAGGTAAAACAACTAAAGAAACCCATAACAAAAGCAGAGATTCAGAAGGAAATCATAAAACTCCCAACAAAACAAGAACCTCACCCAGACGGCTTCACTGGAGAATTCTACCCAACATTAAGAGAAAAGTTAACACCACTACTACTAAAGGTATTTCAGAGCATAGAAAAGGATGGAATACTCCCAAACTCATTCTACGAAACCAGCATAACCCTGATACCAAAACCAGGTAAAGACAACACAAAAAAATAAATTACATACCAATACCCTCATGAATACTGATGCAAAAATCCTCAACAAAATTCTAGCCAGAGAGGCGGGGCAAGATGGCGCTCTAGGCAGAAGCACCACGCCGTCCCTCCACAACAAAGGTCCGAAAAACTAAGCCTAACAAAGAATCAACAATCCTGAAACCCTAGAACACCAAATGAAGACATAAAGAACTCAGCCAAACACCAAACGGAGTGAGAATACTAAAAGTGAACGGAGAGCGAGGAGAGACTCATGCAGAGATTCCTTACCAGCTAACGCAGCGTGGATCCACCATCTTGGATTCCTATTGGAGACCAGCGAACGGGAGAGTAGCCTCGCAGAGCATCCGGTGTGAGACAGAACGACCGGTAAACTGCAGTGCGCGCTTTCCCACCCCCCACCCCTCTCCGCCTCGGCTGGGGCTCTCCTGCTTTCCGTGGCCAGGGTCCCTGGGCTGCGGGGCGCCGGTGCTTGGATTCCGCACGCCCGGGCTGGCGGCTTTCTGAGAGCCGTTTGCTGGCCGCTAGAGAAACTTTTCCTGCCGCCTCCCCCTCCTTTTGCCTGGGTGCCTGGTTCCGAGTGCCGTCTTTGCTCTCTCCTGCAGGGCTGTGGGGCTGCGTTCGGGCATGTGGATGCTTCCAGGTCTGGGCTGCCGCGCTGGTGAGATCCCGGGGCCTTTGTTCGTTCACCCCTCTACTTCCCGTGGCCACGGTCGCTTAACCCCGAGACTGCCGGCTGCTTGGAATTCGTGCCCCTGAGTGGGGGCTCTCTGGGTCCCATTTGTTGGCTGTTGGTGTGGCATTTTATGCTTCTTCTGGTTTCTCGCTCGCCTCTCGCTGCCTCCCCCTCCTTTTGCTCGGGTGCCTGGTTCCGAGCACCGTCTTTGGTCTCTCTTGCAGGGCTGTGGGACTGCGTTCGGGCGTGTGGATGCTTCCAGGTCTGGGCTGCTGCGCTGGTGAGATCCCGGGGCACTTGTTCGTTCGCCCCTCTGCTTCCCGTGGCCATGGTCTCTTAACCCCGAGACTGCCGGCTGCTTGGAATCCGCGCCCCTGAGTGGGGGCTCTCTGGGTCACATTTGTTGGCACTGACTGCTGGTGTTGCTTTTTTTTTTTAATTTTATTTTTCTTCTTTTTTGATTAGTTTTGTCATCTTTTCCCTCTTTTTCCCTTTTGTCTTTCTTCATTGCTTAATTTCTCATCTCTCTATCTCTTCCTTCTCTTTCTGATCCCTGAATACCAGGCGATGTATGCCTCTGTACCTTCTGGCCAGGCTGTATTGTGAAAACTGAGACTGACTCCCCCAGACCTCATAGCTGCATCGGTGGGATCCCTGGGAACTTTGCAGTTCTTTAAATTTTCTGATTTTTATTTGTTCATTCTTTCCTTTTCTTTCTCTTCCCCCTTCTGGTTTCCTCCATCCCATAATCTCTTATCTGTACATTCCAACAACAAGCTCCCCTAGCATTCTTTTATGTTCGTATGCTTTTTGCACCTCCTCCTCTCTCTTCTCTCCCATATCCGGCTTAGCTTCACACATAACCATCTTCCCGCTGCACCCTACCTACCTGCACCGTGCACTAGACATCACACCACCAAGCTGTGCAGGCATGCCCTATTGGAACCTGCCCAGCACTGAATACTGACCGTCCTGGTGGCTGCGATGAGTGCCACAAGCAAACCGTCCCAGTGGCTCCTCCTCAGCTAGATCTGCCCAGCAGTACCACAAGGACGAAACAAAAAAAATATCTACAATCAATAAAAGAGAGAAATATCTACTGAATGCCCCGAAAACAGCAAACAATATCAAAACATTTACAAAAACAAGACAAGATGGCTCCAATAGGCGTCCAAATTAAAACACCAGATAACTCACCTGTGGAAGAAAATGCACTAGAAGTACCTGATAGGGAACTCAAATCACTAATACTTGGAATTTTCCAAGAATTGAGGCAAAAAGCTGACAAACATGAGGAAAAAATAGACAAATTTATGGAAAATACAGACAAAAAATTGGAAGAATTCAGGAAGATGATGCAGGAACAAAATGCCAAAATAAATTCACAACTCGAAATTATACAAAAACAACAATTAGAAATCCAAAAGATAAACAACAAGATTTCAGAAATGGACGCAGTTATAGAAGGGCTGAGAAGTAGATTTGAAACCATGGAAGACAGGATCAGTGGAACTGAAGACAAACACTTGGATACAACTCTGTTTCAGGAAAACTGAGAAAAAAGAACAAAGAAAAATGAAGAGACCCTGAGAGTTATGTGGGACACAATTAAAAGCAAAAACTTACGAGTGATTGGCATCCCAGAACAGGGGGAGAAAACAGAAAACACAGAGAGGATCATTAAGGAATTGCTGACAGAAAACTTTCCCAATATCATGAAAGATGAAAAGCTGGCCATCCAAGAAGCTCAAAGAACCCCATATAGAAGAGACCCCAAAAGAAAATCACCAAGACATATCATATTCACACTCGCTAAAACTAAAGACAAACAAAGAATCCTGAGAGCAGCTCATGAAAAACAAGAAGTCACATACAGAGGAGAAACAATAAGACTAAGCTCAGATTATGTGGCAGAAACCATGCAGGCAAGAAGGCAATGGGATTACATATATAAAATCTTGAAAGAAAAAAATTGTCAGCCAAGAATAATATATCCTGCAAAACTCTCATTCACATTTGATGGTGAAATTAGGTCATTTCCAGATAAACAGAAACTGAAGGAATATGCAAAAGTCAAACCAAACTTACAAGAATTATTAAAGGGAGTTCTTCGATCTGAGGACAAACAGCTTCAGCCCTCAGGCAGGACCTAGGACCTAGGATGCAGATTCACATGAACCAGATACCATTCTAGGAACTGAACTACAGAGGACTTTCCAAAAACAAAAGAAATACAACAGGGAATCAGAAAAATCAATCAAAGGATGACAACAACATCAAAACAATGAAAGAGGGAACAAACGGCATAGGTATAGAACCTTCTAAAGGAGAGGAAGGCAATGCGATACCAAGTAAGGGTAGACTGCTTCAAAATTATAAAGATAAGGGTAAAATTCATGGTAACCACAAAGAAAGTTAACAAACCAACTCATAAAAATAAAGACAAAAAACATAAAGTCTCAGCAAAAACAAAACCTACAAAAACAAAAGAAATGAACACAAAATCCACAAACAAGAGTAACTCAGCACAAGAGAGTAAGAAGAACAAAGAAAACTTCAGCATCACAAAAAAAAGCACTACAAAATGACAGCAACAAACTTCCATCTATCAATTATTACACTGAACGTAAATGGACTCAATGCACCCATAAAGAGACGGAGAGTGGCAGAATGGATAAGAAAACAGGATCCATCAATTTGCTGTCTACAAGAGACACACCTTAGAAACAAAGATGTGAATTTACTGAAAACCAAAGGTTGGAAAAAAATATATCAAGCTAACAACTATCAAAAAAGAGCAGGAGTGGCAATTCTAATCTCAGATAAAATAGACTTTAAAACAAAATCTACCGTAAAAGACAAAGGACACTATATAATGATTAAGGGGATGATCCATCATGAAGACATAACCATAATAAATATCTATGCACCCAATGACAGGGCTCCAAAATACATAAAAAAAACTCTAACAGCACTGAAAAGAGAAATTGACAGTTCCACAATAATAGTAGGAGACTTCAACACACCACTCTCAATAAAGGACAGAACAACTAAAAAGAAACTCAGCAAAGATACAGAAGACCTAAAGGACACAATCAGCCAACTGGACCTCATAGACATATATAGAACAATCCATCCAACCGCTGCAAAGTACACATTCTTTTCCAATGCACACAGAATGTTCTCCAGAATAGACCACATCTTAGGCCACAGAGCAATCCTCAACAAGATCCAAAATGCTGAGATAATTCACAGTATCTTCTCTGACCACAATGCCATCAAGGTAGAAATTAACACTAGAAAGAGCAAGGAAAAAAAATCAAACACATGGAAACTGAATAATAATCTGCATACACATCAATGGGCAATAGAAGAAATCAGAGATGGAATTAAAAAATTCCTAGAATCAAATGAAAATGAAAACACATCATACCAAAACCTTTGGGACACAGCAAAGGCAGTCCTCAGAGGACAATTTATAGCAATAGATACACATATCAAAAAAGAAGAAAGGGACAAAATCAAAACATTAACTACAGAACTCAAACAAATAGAAAGAGAACAACAAAAGAAGCCTACAACCACCGGAAGAAAAGAAATAGTAAAGATCAGAGCAGAAATAAATGAAATAGAGAACAGAAAAACAATAGAAAGAATCAACAAAACCAAAAGTTGGTTCTTTGAAAGAATCAACAAAATCGACAAAGCACTGGCCAGACTGACAAAAGAAAAACAGCAGAGGGCACAAATAACACAAATAAGAAATGAAATGGGGGACATTACAACAGACCCAACCGAAATAAAAAGGATTATAACAGAATATTATGAAAAACTATATTCCAACAAATTTGAAAACCTAGAGGAAATGGATAAATTTCTAGAAACATACGGCCTACCCAAACTACAACCAAATGATACTGAAAATCTGAACAGACCCATAACAAGAGAAGGGATTGAAAAGGTAATAAAAAAACTCCCAACCAAAAAAAGCCCTGGCCCAGATGGCTTCACTGGAGAATTCTACAAAACATTTACAGAAGAGCTCGTACCAGTTCTACTCAAGCTATTTCAGAGCATAGAAGAGGAAGCAACACTTCCAAATTCATTCTATGAAGCCAGCATAACCCTGATGCCAAAACCAGGCAAAGACATCACAAAAGAAGAAAATTACAGACCAATATCTCTCATGAATATAGATGCAAAAATTATGAACAAAATTCTAGCCAATAGAATTCAGTATCATATCAAAAAAATAATACACCAAGACCAAGTAGGATTCATACCAGGTATGCAAGGATGGTTTAACATTAGAAAATCCATCAACGTAATCCACCACATAAATAAAAGGAAAGAAAAAAATCACTTGATCATCTCAGTTGACGCAGAAAATGCATTTGACAAAGTCCAACACCCATTCCTGATAAAAGCTCTCAATCAAGTAGGTATAGAAAGGAAATTTCTCAACATAAAAAAGGGCATCTATGCAAAACCAACAGCCAACATCATTCTTAATGGAGAGAAGCTGAAAACATTCCCCTTGAAAACAGGAACAAGACAAGGATGCCCTTTATCACCACTCCTATTTAACATTGTGCTGGAAGTTCTAGCTAGAGCAATAAGGCAAGAGAAAGAAATAAAGGGCATCCAAATTGGTAATGAAGATGTTAAACTCTCCCTGTTTGCAGATGATATGATACTATACATAGAAAACCCTAAAGACTCCATGACAAATCTACTGGAACTAATAGAAAGATTCAGCAGAGTAGCAGGATACAAGATAAACATTCAAAAATCAGTTGGATTCCTATACACCGGTAAAGAGAACGATGAAAAGGAGATCAGGAAATCAATACCATTTTCAATAGCCCCTAAAAAGATAAAATACTTAGGAATAAATCTGACCAGGAATATAAAAGACCTATATAAAGAAAACTACAAAACACTGCTGCATGAAACCCAAAGGGATCTACATAAATGGAAAAACATACCATGCTCATGGATAGGCAGACTCAACATTGTGAAAATGGCAAGTCTACCTAAAGCAATCTACAAATACAATGCAATCCCGATACAAATACCAACAACATTCTTCAAAGAGATGGAAAAACTAATTATTAACTTTATATGGAAAGGGAAGAAACCCCGAATAAGTAAAGCACTATGGAAGAAGAAGAATAAAGTTGGAGGACTCACACTACTTGACTTCAGAACCTACTATACATCTACAGTACTCGAAACAGCCTGGTACTGGTACAACAACAGAGACATTGACCAATGGAACAGAATTGAGTACCCAGATGTAAATCCATCCACTTACGGTCACCTGATCTTTGACAAGGGCCCAAAATACATCAAATGGGGAAAAGACAGTCTTTTTAACAAATGGTGCCGGCAAAACTGGATATCCATTTGTAGAAAAATGAAACAGGACCCATACCTCACACCATATACAAAAACTACTTCAAAATGGATCAAAGACCTGAATATAAAGCCTCAAACTATAAAATTCATAGAAGAAAAATATAGGACCAACACTTCAGGCCTTAATACATGGCATTAACAGGATACAAACCATAAGCATCAACACAAAAAAACCAACAGATAAACTAGATAACTGGTATCTTCTAAAAATCAAACATCTATGCTCTTCAAAAGACTTCACCAAAAGAGTCAAAAGAGAACCTACAGACTGGGAAAAAATTTTTGGACAGTACAAGTCAGACAAAGGTCTAATCTCCATAATCTACAAGAAAATCCAACACCTCTACAACAAAAAGACAACCAATCCTATCAAAAAATGGGCAAAGGAAATGAACAGACACTTCACCAAGGAAGACATTCAAATGGCCAACAGACACATGAGGAAATGCTCGCGATCACTAGCCATTCGATAAATGCAAATTAAAATCGCAATGAGCTACCATCTCACCCCGGCATTACTGACACGAATCAAAAATACTGGAAATAACAAATGTTGGAGGGGCTGCGGGGAGATGGGAACTCTTATACACTGCTGGTGGGAATGCAAAATGATACAACCATTTTGGAAAATGATATGGCGTTTCCTCAGAAAGCTAGAAATAGACATACCATTCGATCCAGCAATCCCACTCCTAGGAATATATCCTAGAGAAATAAGAGTCATCACTCGAATAGACATATGCATACCTATGTTCATGGCAGCATTGTTCACAGTAGCAAAACGATGGAAACAACCTCGATGTCCATCAACAGATGAATGGATACACAAACTATGGTACGTACACAAAATGGAGTACTATGCAACGATAAAGAACAACAATGAATCTGTGAACCATCTCATAACATGGATGTAACTGGAGGACATTATGCTGAGTGAAATAAGTCAAACACAAAAGGACAAATATTGTATGAGACCTCTATTGTAAAAACCCATGAAAAAATTCACATGCAAAATGTAACAATCCTTGTTGGTTACCAGGGATGTGAGGGGAGGGGGGGGGAATATTAAATAGGTAATAGATAAGTGGTAACTTGGGTGAGAGGTGAGATAGTACACAGTACTGGGGAAACTAACACAACCTGCACAAGGAAAGGTCATGGAGGCCCTATAGACACATCCAAACCCCCCAAGAGACTGAGTTGTTGGATGGAGGGCTCTGGGGACCATGGTCTCGGGGAACATCTAGCTCAATTGGCATGACACTACTTATAAAGATAATGCTCTACATTCTACCTTGGTGAGTAGTGTCTGGGGTCTTAAAAGCCTATGAGCGGCCATCTAAGATACTCTACTGGTCTCATCCCTTCGGGAGCAAGGAAGAATGAAGAGAACAGGATTCAATGAAAAGATTAGTCCAAAGGACTAATTGTCCACAGCTACCAAGGCCTCCACCGGACTGAGTCCAGTACAGCTAGATGGTGCCCGGCTACCACCACTGACTGCTCCGACCAGGATCACAACAGAGAGTTCTGGACAGAGCTGGAGAAGGATGTAGAGCATAATTTTAACTCCCCCCCCAAAAAAAGACCAGATTTACTGGCCTAAAGAATACTAGAGAAACCTCAAGAGTGTGGCCCCCAGACACCCTTTCAGCTCAGAGGGGAAGTTACCTTCGAGGTTCGATGTTAAGCCTGGGAGTGGACAGCCCAGTCAAACTAAATGGGACTAACGAGGTACAGGAATCCGGTGACAAGGGCCAGAAGGCAGAGGGGGAGTAGGAAACTGATGATAAGGAACACAAATTGAATAAGGACACTGTTGATGTATTGTGAGATTGTTGACCACTGCTATAGGGCAACATTTGTAGTAACTATTAAATGGGAGGCTGTTTTGTCCTGTAAGCCTTCATCTTAGGCGAGAATGGCAGCACTATTGGAAGAGCATAGTCAATATCACTTAAATGTGTAAGTAAAAATTTTTAAATGGTGTTAAAATAAAATAAAATAATAAAAAAAAAACCAAATGAGACTAAAGAGGTACAGTAGTCCAGTGACAAGATCCAGAAGACAGAAGGGGACAAGGAAGTCCCCTGGTGATAGGGAACACAAGGTGGAGTAAGGATATTCTTGATGTGCTGTGAGACTGTTAACCATTGTCATAGGGCAACATGTGTAGTAACTGTTAAATGAAAAACTATTTTGTTCTGTAAGCCTTCATCTTAAGTGAGAATAACAGCACAGTTGGAAGAGCGTAGTCAATGTCACTGAACTGTGAATGTAGAAATTTTTGAAACGGTGTATCTTTGGCTAACTGTATTTTCATCAAAAAAAAAAAAAAAAGGTTGAGAATTTAGAGGCTTAATATGTTGTGGGGTTGTTAACCAATGTCATAGAACAACATGTGTACTACTATTTCATGAGAAACTATTTGCTCTGTAAGCTTTCACCTGAGGTACAATAAAATTAAAAAAAAAATTCTAGCCAATAGAATTCAGCAACATATCAAAAAATCACCATGATCAAGTGATATTTTTATGAGGTATGCAGGGATGTTTCAACATCAGAAAATCAATCAATGTAATCCAACACATAAATAAAAAAGACAAGAACCACATGATCTTTTCAATCGATGCAGAAAAGGCATTTGACAAAGTTCAACACCCGTTCATGATAAAAACTCTCAACTAAATACGAATAGAAGGGAAATTCCTCAATATAATTAAGGGCATTTATACAAAGCAACAGCCAACATCATCCTAAATGGAGAGACTTTGAAATCATTCCCCTTGAGAATGGGAACCAGACAAGGATGCACTTTATCACCACTCTTATTCAACATTGTGCTGGAGGTCCTAGCCAGAGCAATTAGGCTAGAAAAGAAATAAAGGACGTCCAAATCAGTAGGGAAGAAGTCAAAGTATCTCTATTTGCAGATGATAGGATCTTATACTCAGAAAACCCCAAAGAATCCACAAGAAGACTACTGGAACTAATAGAATATTTCAGCAAATTATCAGGATACAAGATAAATATACATAAATCAGTTGGATTCCTTTATACCAACAAAGAGAACCTCAAAGAGGAAATCACCAAACCAATACCATTTACAATAGCCCCCAAGAAGATCAAATACCTAGGAATAAATCTAACCAGAGATGTAAAAGAACTATACAATGAAAACTACAAGACACTACTGCAAGATACCAAATGAAACCTGCATAAGTGGGGAAACATACCTTCTTCATGGATTAGAAGACTCAACATAGTGAAAATGTCAATTCGACCCAAAGCGATCTACAGATACAATGCAATCCCGATCCAAATTCCACCAGCATTTTTTAATGAGATGGAGAAACAAATCACCCACTTTATATGGAAAGTGAAGAGGCCCTGAATCATTAAGCATTACTCAAGAAGAAGAACAAAGTGGGAGCCACACATTACCTGATTTTAGAACATATTATACTGCCATAGTAGTTAAAACAGCCTGGTATTTGTACAACAACAGATACATAGACCAATGGAACAGAATTGAGAATCCAGACATAAATTGATCCACCTGTGAGCAGCTGATATTTGACAAAGGCCCAAAGTCCATTATGGGGGAAAGACAGTCTTTTTAACAAATGGTGCTGGCATAACTGGATATCCATCTTCAAAAAATTGAAAGAAGACCCATACCTCACACCATGCACAAAAACTAACTCAAAATTGATCAAAGACCTAAGTATAAAATCAAAAAAGATAAAGATCATGGAAAAAAAATGGGACAACGCTAGGAGCCCTAATACGTGGCATAAACACAATACAATTCATATGTAACAATGCACAAGCTCCAGAAGAGAGACTAAAAAAATGGGAGCTCCTAAAAATCCAACACTTAGGCTCATCAAAAGGCTTCACCAAAAGAATAAAAAAGACAACCTACAGACTGGGAAAAAATTTTTGGGCACGACAAATCTGATCAGTGTCTAATTTCTAAAATCTACAAGATACTGCAAAACCTCAACAATAAAAAGACAAATAACCCAATTAAAAAATGGGCAAAGGATATGAACAGGCACTTAGCCAAGGAAGATATTCAGGTGGCTAACAGACACATGAAGAAATGCTCACTATCATTAGCCTTTAGAGAATTGCAGATCAAGACTAAAATGAGATATCATCTCACACCAACAAGGCTAGAATTAATCCAAAAAACACAAAATAATAAATTCTTTAGAGGTTCTGGAGATACTGGAACACTTATACACTGTTGGTGGGAATGTAAACTGGTACAACCACTTTGGAAATCGATTTGGCGCTTCCTTAAAAAGGTACAATAGAAGTACCATACAATCCAGGTATCCTTCTCCTTGAATATGTCCTACAGAAATAAGAGCCATCACACTAATAGATATATGTACACCCATGTTCATTGTAGAACTGTTCACAATAGCAAAAAAATGGAAACAACTTAGGAGCCCACTGACAGACAAATGGATAAACAAATTATGGTATATCCACACAATGGAATACTATGCAATGATAAAGAACAACGATGAAGCCATGAAATATAACATGGAGGAAGCTGGAGGTCATTATGCTGAGTGAATTTAGTCAATCACAGAAGGACAAATACTGTATAAGATCACTATTATAAGAACTCAAGAAATGGTTTAAACACAGAAGAAAAGATTAGATTATTTGATTGTTAGGAGGGTGGAGAGGGAGGGTGAGTGTTATTTACTAACTAGATAGTAGATAAGAATTATCTTAGGTGAAGGGAAGGACAACACAAATGACAGGGGAAGTCAGCACAACTGGACTAAACCAAACCTAGGAAGTTTCCTGAATACAATCAAACACTTTGAGGGACAGAATAGCAGGGCTAAGGTCTGGGGACCATGCTTTTAGGGCACATGTAGGTCAATTGGCATAACAAAGCTTATTAAGAAAATGTTCTGCATCCTACTTTGGTGAGTGACATCTGGGGTCTTAAAAGCTTGCAAGTAGCCATCTAAGATGCATCAATTCGTCCCAACCATGGGAGTAAAGGAGAATGAAGAACACCAAAAACACAAGGAAAGAAGTAGCCAAAGAGACAGAAAGGGCCACACAAACCAGAGACTTCATCAGCCTGAGACCAGAAGAACTAGATGGTGCCTGGCTACCACCAATGACCACCCTGACAGGGAACACAGCAGAGAATCCAGTATGGAGCAGAAGAAAGGTGGGGTGTAGAACTCAAATTCTAGTAAGAAGACCAGACTTAATGGTCTGACTGAGACTGGAGGAATCCTGGAAAGCATGGCCTGTGGATTCTCTATCAGAGAACTAAAACAGTTTCCGAGGCCAACTCTTCAGATAGGGGTTGGACTGGACTGTGGGACATAAGGTGATACTTGTGAGGAGTGTTCCTCTTAGCACAAGTAGATACAAGAGACTAAATGGGCAGTTTCTGTCCGGAGGTGAGATGGGAAGGTGGAGAGGGTTAGGAGCTGGTTGAAGACACGGGGAATCAGGGATGGAAGGGAGGAGTGTGCTGTCACAGTATGGGGAGAGTAATTAGAGTCACATAATGATGTATGTATAAATTTATGTATGGCAAAAAATTTAAAAAGAAAAAAATTACTGGAATTACTTTGCTTCACAAATTACTTTGCCTCTTGAGCAAACAACTCATTGTTTGTGTGGCTGTTTTTTTTTTTTTTTTCATATTGTTAAAAAGTTCTTGAGAGTGGCTAATCAGTCAATTTACAGATATTTACTAACTTCTCAGATTTTGGGTGGAATAACTGAAAACATATACATGTAATTTTTAAAATCCTACTTTTGAAAGTTGGGGTAAAAACAGAAATAATGTGGATGATCATCTAAGAAAGCATGGTGGTTTGTTCTTGAACTTCTATTGAGTTCTGACGAAGTGTGAATCATATTATTGTACAGGAGTGTTTAGTGAGAATAGTTGTTACCTAAACCCAGAGCTATGATTTATCAAAGGGTCTTGATTTTCTTTTTGTGAAAGAAAGAAGATGTTCTTTGAGTTAAGCGATCTTCTAGAAAGTATCCCTTCCTCTAGAATCGAAATCAACTCCAAGGCAACTAACAACAACAAGAACAACAGATTCCCTTAACTGTACACTTTTAATACAATGATAATCAACTAGTTGAGTACACCACTTGTAATGAAAATCTTTAGAGAAGGTACCTCAGGTAGCAGCAGCTATGTAGGCTAAAGTTAAGCTGGATTTTAAATAAGCATTGTTTCCATAAATAGGTTCCTGAATGTGAACCTAGTGATCCTTATTTTCTATATATAGATATGCATGAGTGTCTGCCATGGAAAGTGTATTTTGGGAGGGCTCTGAGAAGAACTGTAAAAAGCCTGAGCTCCTTCTTGCTTTAAGAAAAAATATCTCTCATACATGATATTTCTAATGATGCTCTAAGAAATAAAATTGTTCAACTTTGTTCTATTTAGCATCAACCAATACCACTTGAATGAAAAACAAACCAATCTTTTCAACCAAGTGTTTTCTAGAGAACCAGAATATTTTTATTTGAAAATATGTCACCATGAGGCTTTTTTCCTCTACTGGCAAATCAAGCAGATGCTTGAAAAACTCCTCTTTGTCTTCACAGAAAGGTCCCCAGAACCCGATATGTGAAAGTCTAAAAAAGGATTATTTCGTGCATTTATTTCCTGATGACAGTATTCACATAATAATTTTTCTTTATCAGAAAGCCTTTATATCCTGGAATATTTTTAAAATACAATACACAATCTCATTTACAAATCATTTGTAATACAAAATAGATTAAAATATGTGCACACTAGCAATTTGATATCTCATCATTATTTTAAAAAGACAATATTGAAGCTGCAATAGTAGTAGAACTAGTAGTCCTATTAATTTTGTTTTATATATTTCAAAATTATGTTAGCAGATGAAAGTTAATTACCATGTTACCTTCTAGGTAGATCACTTATTTATTAATATGAACTATTTTTCCTTTTTATGTTTTTCTAACCTGAATTATTTTTGTCTGATATTAATATTGCTGAACTTGCTTTCCTTGTATTGGAATATATCTGGTACACCTTTTATTTTTACCTTTGTTTTCTTTTTCTTTCTAGGCGTGCAACAGATTTTTTTGGCAATTTGGGGGTTCACAGTTAAAAGATGTCATATTACAGTGCTACAACAAAACTTAAAATTGAATATCAAACAATTCATGTTTTACAAGCCATTTCATCACACCCAGCACCTGAAACTTCTTTCCAGATACATCTTCAAAAGTTCTTGATTCCTGGGCTTCTTTTTATGTGAGCCTTATATTCCTGTACTGATTTCCTGCGCCTTTTCAATACTTAGTCTCAGGCTGCACAAAGAACGTAGATCACTTTGACAGGTGATAGAGTGAAAAAACATGAAATTGAAAGCTCTAGAGCCTGACAGTCTGGGTACAAATTTTGGCTCGTTAAACTTGGGTACGTTAATTCACCTCTTTTTTTTCTTTTTGTTTATTGTTGTAGTTTAAGTGAAAGTTTACATTTCAAGTTATTTTCTCATACAAAAATTTATAAATACATTGTTATGTGACCCTAATTGCTCTCCCTATACTGTGACAGCACACTCCTCCTTTCCACCCGTGATTTCCCATGTCCATTCAACCAGCTCCTAAAAGTCTCTGCCTTCCCATCTCACCTTCGGACAGAATCTGCCCATTTAGTCTCATGTATCAACTTGATCTAAAAAATACTCTCCTCATGAGTATCATTTTATATACCACAGTCCAGTCCAATCTTTGTCTGAAGAGTTGGCTTTGGGAATTGTTTTAGTTCTGGGTTGACAGAGAGTCAAGGGGCCATGCTTCCCAGGGTTCCTCCAGTCTCAGTCTGACCATTAAGCCTGGTCTTCTTACTAGAATTCGAGTTCTTCACCCCACCTTTCTCCTGCTCCATCAGGGACTCTCTGTTGTGTTCCCTGTCAGGGCGGTCATTGGTGGTAGCCGGGCACCATCTAGTTCTTCTGCTCTCAGGCTGGTTTATGTGACCCTTTCTATCTCTTGGGTTAATACTATCCTTGTGTCTTTGGTGTTCTTCATTCTCCTTTACTCCGGGTGGTTGAGAACAGTTGATGCATCTTAAATGGCCGCTTGCAAGATTTTAAGACCCCAGACACCCCTCACCAAAGTAGGACGCAGAACATTTTCTTAATAAACTTTGTTATGCCAATTGACCTAGATGTCCCTCAAAATCATGGTCCCAAGACCCCCACCTCTTCTACTCTGTCCCTCAAAGTGTTTGACTATATCCAGGAAACTTCTTACGTTTGGTTTAGTCCAGTTGTGCTGACTTCCCCTGTATTGTGTGCTGTCCTTCCCTTCACCTAAGATAATTCTTATCTACTATCTAGTTACTGATTAACACTCACCCTCCTTCCCCACCGTCATAACCATCAAAGAATGTTTTCTTCTATGTTTAAACCTTTTCTTGAGTTCTTATAATAGTGGTCTTATACAATGTTTGTCCTTCTGTGACTGACTAAATTCACTGAGCGTAATGACCTCCAGCTTTCTCCATGTTATGTTTCACGGATTCATCGTTGTTCTTTATGGTTGCATAGTATTCCATTTTGTGAATATGCCATAAATTGTTTATCCATTTGTCCATTGATGGGCAGCTAAGTTGTTTCCATCTTTTTGCTATTGTGAACAGTTCTGCAATGAACATGGTTGTGCATATATCTTTTCATGTGATGGCTCTTATTTCTGTAGGATATATTCCAAGGAGCAGGATAGCTGGATCATATGGTATGTTTATTTATAGCTTTTTAAAGAAGTACCAAATCAACTTCCAAACTGGTTGTAGCATTTTACATTCCCACCAACAGTGTATAAGTGTTCCAGTCTCTCCACAATCTCTCCAGCATTTATTATATTGTGTTTTTTGAATTAATGTTAGCCTTGTTGTGGTGCAGTGATATCTCATTGTAGTTTTGATCTGCATTTCTGTAATGGTTAATGATCGTGAGCATTTCTTCATGTGTCTGTTAGCCTCCTGAATATATCTTTTGCATAGTGCCTGTTCATATCCTTTGCTTATTTTTTAGTTGGGTTATTTGTCTTTTTGTTGTTGAGGTTTTGCAGTATTTTGTAGATTTTAGAGATTAGATGCTGATCAGATTTGTCATAGCCAAATTTTTTTCCCTAGTCTGTAGGCTACATTTTTACTCTTTTGGTGAAGTCTTTTGATGAGCAAAAGTGTTTGATTTTTAGGAGCTCCCAGTTATCTAGTCTCTCTTCTCAGCCAGAAAATCTTCAACAATTCTCTCTGTATTTTTTGTTATCCTCCACTGTTATGATCTTTCAGTCACTCGTAGGTTATTTCTCTTGATAGAATCCCACATAATTCTTAGGGTTTCTTCATTTTTTTAAACCCTTTCATCTGATTTTTCCTCAGTAAGTTGGTGTCAAGTGCTTTATCTTCTGTCTCACTAATTCTAACCTCCCTTGCCTCAATTCTGCTCCTATGACTTTGTATTGCATTGTCTAATTCTGAAGATTGTTAATCTTCTGTATTTCTGATTGATGTCTCTCTATCAATTCTTGCAGCCTGTTACATTTGTCATTATGTTCTTCTCTAATCTTCTTAACTTCCTCTGTTGCATGCTCTGTGTTTTGATTAATTTCCTTCCTAAACTCTTGAAGAGTTCTATGTATTAATTTTTTCTATTCTGCCTCTGGTAATTCCAAGAAATTTTCTTCCTCTGGAAAAATTCTAGATTCTTTCTTTTGCGAGCTTGCTGAAGCCATCATGGTCTGCCTCTTTATGTGATTTGATATTGACTGTTGTCTCTGAGCCATCCATAATTTCTCATATTTATTTATTTTGTGTTTGCTTACTGTGTTCTAGCTTCTGATTTTTTTTTATATGCCTTAATAGGCTGCTCGTGTCAGTTAGCCTGATCTCCAGTGCCCTTGAAGCTCCAAAGTCCTGCCACCAGGTGGCCACAGTTGCCACTAAGTACGTGAGCCCAGAAGACCACCCACTCCTCCTGTATGGATTTAGCTCTGGTGTCCAGGTAGTCGGCCACCAAGTGTGTTGTGCATGCTGTCACCTACAGTTCTAGACAGGCATGGGTGATAGGTGTAGGCACAGACTTCCAGCTGCAGCAGGTGGACACAGGCTGAGCAAGGTAGGGGGCTGATTATCACCCCCCGCAACAGTCCAGGATGAAAGCATGTCCCTTTTCCCTAGAGAGTATAGTTGGGTGGTGTCTTAGTGATGTAGTGCTGCTATAACAGAAATACCACAAGTGGACGGTTTTAACAAAGAGAAGTTTATTTCCTTACAGTAAAGTAGGCTAAAAATCCAAATTCAAGTGTCAGCTCCAGGGGAAGGCTTTCTCTTTCTCGGCCTTCTCATCAGTGTTTCCCTGGACTAGGAGCTTCTCTGCACAGGGACCCCAGTCCAAAGGATGCCCTCTGCTCCTGGCATTGCTTTCTTGATGGTATGAGGTCCCCAACTCTCTGCTTGCTTCCCTTTCCTTTTACCTCTTGAGAGACAAAAGGTGGTGCAGGCCACACCCCAGGACAAAGGTGGTGTTACAATCCCACCTTAATCCTCTTTAGCATAAAATTACAATCACAAAATGGAGGCCAACCACACAATTCTGGGAATCATGGCCCAGCCAAATTGATACACACATTTTTGGGGGCACATAATTCAAACCATGACAGGTGGGTTTTGCAGCCAGACTATGAGCACCCAATGCTGTTGGCTGTAAGGACTGATGGGCACCTCTTATTCTCGGGACCTTGTTGCAGGTGGCTAGTAGCTGTGGTTGGAGCCACCAGTCCTCAGGCCCCTGATATGAGTAGGTGAAGTCCCTGCTTAATGGGCAGAGCAGTGTGAAATATCACGAACCTGCCACTTCACAGCTGAAACAGTTAATGTTCGACTTCAGGTATATACCCTATTGTACTGTGGCAATGAGGGCCTACGCTGTTGATATGGGTCCACACAACTCTATGCAGGGGGAAAGGCACTCAGAGTCCATGGACCCTTTTAGCCTGTGCCTAGGCAAAGGATCTGTGCCTACCCTGTGTTCCTAGTTTAGGGGAGCCAGCAGATTATTATTTCCCATTTGTTAATTTATTCACTCTCTAAGGCCGGAAGAATAGCTCAGGGTGTGGGACTGGTCCTACTTCTGGCCCAGGGGACTCAGCACTTGCTGAAGCCGGTCCCAGACTGAGTGCAGAGCAGGGAGCAGGCAGGTAAATGTGAGACAGGCTTTTCCCTAAGTGAGGTGTTTTTGATCTGCCTGGTAGGCCAGACGCAAGTACTTATCTTTTGCTGATTGAGGGCTTCTTCTCACTGGTTCTGGATAGCTGAGTAGACTCTCTGCTCCTGGGTCTCTGCCGATATGGAAAATGCCTCCCTAGAGCCTCACAGCACTCCACTAGCTGATCAGGCCTGAAGGGCTCAGGCTCTCGACAGGTCAGGTCTGACAACTCCTTGCTGCTTTGGAACTGTCTCTCCCTCCCCCTGCCACTCATTCTGATTCCTTAACTTTGCCTTTGATCTTCAGGGCCCCTAGATTGTCATATACAATCGATTCACTTGTTTTTTCATGTCTTTGTTTTAAGAGGGTCCACCGGAAAAGTATGACTACTCCACCATCTTGGCCCCCTCATTCACCTCTTTTTGCCTAATTTTCTTTCTCTAGAAAAATGGTGATAAAAGTAGTAACTATCTCTCAGAATTTTTGTTGTAAGTATGAAATAATATAATAAATCTAAAGAGTGTAGAACAATGCGTGGTGTCATTAAGTGCATAATTAATGTTAATGATATTACTACACAAAATAAAGACAGCTATTACCCTGATGAATTTTGCTTCCAGCTTATAAACCAAACAGATTTTACATACATACTAATATACATGTATATGTATGCTTTATTGATTTTATTTTATTTGATAAGCTAACTTTTTTATTTTAAGAGAGAGTTTTGATAATTGCATGAAGCCTATTATACGTACTTGCACACTGTCTTAGGCTGGGTTCCCTAGAGAAGAAAAAACAGTAAAGCGTATAAATATATATATAGAGAGAGAGATTTATATCAAGGAAATAGCTCACTCACTAGTAGAGGTTAGAATATCCCAAGTCCATGGATCAGGGTCGAGGCCTCTCCCAAGTCATGCAGCTGCAGAAGCTGGCAAGCCCAAGATCAGCTAGTCATGGAGACAAGGGCTCCTGCTCACAAGCTTTGAAAATTGACAAATTCCAAGATAGGCAGGCAAGACCACAAGTTGTCTCCTGATTCAAGTAGCTGCAGGGATGGTGAACCCAAGATCGGCAGGTCAGAGAGTAGGGCTCCATTCACAGGCTGTGAAGATTGACGAATCCCAAGTTCGGTAGCTAAGCTGACAGTTCAAGTCCCAAGAACCGGAGATGAGACTACAGGAGGCAGCCGCAGGATCCAGAGTGAGCAAAAAGCCAGAACGTCTGCTTATATTCAGATGCACGCCACATCCCCAAAGATACTCCCTTTCATCTGATTGGCTACTCGCAGTATATTCAATCATGAGAGTGATCACATTAAAACACTGAGAATCATGGCCAAGCAAAGTTGACACACAATCTTGAACATCACACACACTAACAGAGAAATAAAAATACTCTTATAGGTGTAAAGTAAGAGTGTCAATTAGGGTACCATCCCTTTTCACAAACAAGGAATACATGAAGGTTGTACATGTGATTTAGCCATTAAAATGGAATCTCTTTATGTTCAATCCAACAGTGGTTTGTTTTAGGTGAATATGTTCTAAATAGCATAGAGCTAGTTCGTTAAAATCCCAAACTGAGAGTCTCTATCATTAATAGCTGAATTTTATTCATTCACATTTATTATGATCATGATATATTTGGATAATTCCAGCCCTGCTAGTTAGTACTTTCTCCTTGCATCATTTTTCTATTTTATTTGTCTTTTGTTGGTTTAAATGAGTTTTCTTTGTTTCCTTACTAGCTTAAAATTATACATTGATTTTCTCTTATTTTAATTGTTACCTTTAATGTTTTCACATAAATGTTTAAATTTATATATTTTTTCTAATATCAATTTTTTTCCATAAAAACCCCTTCCCTCCCAATAATATAAGACTTTAGGAAGCCTTTACTTCCCTATGCATCCCATCATCTTCTTGCATCTACTCTTATTAATGAAAAGCCAGATACTATTCTTATTATTTTAACATCAAAAGTTATTCATGATTTGTACACTTCTTGTTTGTAATATTTTTTTCAATTAAAATTGGCAGAGCGAAATGAAAAAAGTAATGTATATTTTCATTTTCTTTACTAATTTTATTAGTGTATTTATTGTTTATGTTTTTATATATGTGTATATTAAAGATAGTGAACTTTTATGTTGCAAATAGTTTTCCTACTTTTTCAATTGTTTTTTAATTTTCTTATTTTCAGACAAACATAAATATTTAATATTTATTCCTCCAATCTCTCAAATGCTTCTTTAAGAGTTTCTGCTTTTGTTATCTTGTTTAGAAAGACCATCTCTATCCAATTATATAGATTCTATTTCTTTAGTTCTTCTGTTGCTTCATAGTGCAGTGGCGAGGAATTTAAATTGTATAGCCAAATACACTTGATATTGCTTTGGAGCTCTACCACTTATTAGCTGTTTGACCCCGGGGCAAATTTTTTCATTTCTCTATTCCTCATTTCAAATCAGATTCATAACCTATTAAATGAGAATAATAAAATCCCTGCTTCATTGTGCTGTGTTAAAGATGTTTTATATAAAATATAAGTAGAACTTAGTTGGTTCACAATAGATACTATTTGTTGTTAAGTTTCCTCAAGTTGGTTCCGACTTACAGCAACCCTATGTACAATAGAAAAAAGCACTGCTCAATCCTACACCATCCTCACAATCTTTGCTATGTTTCAGCCCATTGTTAAAGCCACTGTTTCAACCCATCTCATTGAGGGTCTTCCTCATTTTCGCTGACCCTCTGCTTTACCAAGCATGATGTCCTTCTCCAAGGACTAGTCCCTCCTGATAACATGTCCAAAGTACATGAGACAAAGTCTCGCCAACCTCATTTCTAAGGGAGCATTTTGGCTGCACTTTTTCCAAGACAGATTTGTTTGTTCTTCTGGCACTCCAAGGTCTATTCAGTATTCTTCACCAACACAATTCAAATGTAGCAATTCTTCTTTGGTCTTATTCATTGTTCAACTTTTGCATGCATATGAGGCAATTGAAAATATCATGGCTTGGGTCAGGCACACCTTAGTCCTCAAAGTGACATTTTCCCTTTTTAACACTTTAAAGACATCTTTTGCAGCAGATTTGTCCAAGTAAAATGGATCCAAATAAAATGAAATTCTTGACAACTTCTATATTTTCTCCGTTTATCATGATGTTCCTTATTGGTCCAGTTTTGAGGATTTTTGTTTTCTTTATGTTAAGATGTGATCCATATAGTCTTTGATCTTCATCAGTAAGTTCCTCAAGTCCTCTTTCAGCAAGCAAGATTGTGTCATTTGCATATCGCAGGTTGTTAATGAGTATTCCTCCAATCCTGATGCCATGTTCTTCTTCATATAGTCCAGCTTCTCGGATTATTTGCTCAGCATACATATTGAATAAGTATGGTGAAAGAATACAACCTGATGCACACCTTTCTTGATTTTAAACCATAATAGCCTTTAATAACCGTGGTGTAAAAAGTAGTAGTGATGGTGGTGATAATGGTGTCATTGTTGTTGTGTGCCATCAAGTAGATTCTGACTCATAGCTTCCCTGCAGGATAGGGTAGAACTGCCCCCTTAGGGTTCCCAAGGCTGTCATCTTTATGGAAGCCGATTGTCACATCTTTTTTCCTGTGGAGCAGCTGGTGGGTTTGAACTGCTGATCTTTTGGTTAGTAGCCGAGCTTTTTACTACTGCGCCACCAGGGCTCCTTTGGTGTAATGGTAGTACTACAGTAATATTTGACTTTCTATATAATTGAAATCTATGTTGTTATCAAACATGAAGTAATGATATTTTTCCAGTTAGCCAACCAATGACCTTAGCAGAACTTATTGAACAATCCATTTTTTAATTTTAAGTACCACCTTCTCATTATAAAATTTCCTGTATATGCTAAGATATATATATGAACTATTTATTTTTTTCCACTGATCTTTCTATTCTTCTGATAAAACCAGCTTGTTTTTGTCTAGATGTGGGGTTCACAATTAACTTTACCCAAAGAATTTGATCTTTTTCCTTGGCTCCTGAGAAATAACCTCTAAAAACTTGGAATTTTCCCAATGATTAGAGTCTTTGTTATCTATAAGGAATCCAGACCTGAGAGTTTATGCTAATGATGTGACTTGTGAGAAGGCTGTCGAGGCCAAACCAGAAAGACTCCCCTTGTTTTATCAGCCCACTCTCAGGGGAGTGAGGCTGAAATTTCAGTTCATGGTTGGCAATGATTCAATCAAGCTTGCGTATGTGATATAAAATCTCTGGACAGTGAATATCCAGGAGCTTCTTGGTTGGTGAAAGACATTGGTGCTTGAGAGGATGATGAGTCCCTTTTTTGGAACATGGAAACTTTGCATTTCATCCATACAGTGTGAATGTTATCTTCATATCTTAAGGCCAAGATTGTTTACTGCTTCAAAGATCCTCAATACCACCAAAGAAACACCCTATCTTCATAGCTTCATCATTTAGTGATAAAATCACGGCCCCAGGGAGCATGCCTATTGTGGTTGAGTACCCTCCCTCACCCAGATCAGTCACTTGATACAACTGAGAAGAACCCTGAACTTTTGAGGAAAAGAGGGATTTAAAGTTCTTCTACTATACCCTCAATTTTCTTACTGATACTGAAACCTCCAAGAGCAGCTGCTTTTAATTGTTGCCAGTTTCCAGTGTCTATAGAACCCCAGGATGGTATATTTTTCATCTGTTGCTTATATCCTCAACAAATTCCTGGAATTTTCACTTCATCTAGTTGACTTTTGTAAAACCTAGAGGCCACCTCATGACTCAGCTTCTTCTGCAGCCACTTATGTTTGAAAATCATATAAACAGATTGAATTCATTTTAAATTCATGATCATGACCTTCAACTGGGCACATAACGAGACTAAGAAATTCATCTCATATCCTTACTAAGCTTGTCTTCTCACTCTCTAAGGTAGCTATTTAATAACTTGTTATCATCAAATCTCTGATATCTCCACCTGCTCCCTTATTCTCAGTTGATGGCCTTGTAAAATTTTATTAATAGAAGGCATCAGACTCCATCATTTTTGAACCATTAAGTGTAAAACATTAACTACATCCATACCAATCTTATCCTCCATTCCAACCCCACCACTTATTAGTTATATGACCTTGGACAAGTTATTAACCTTTCTGTGCCTTGCTTTCCTAATCTATATAATGGAGATAATAATAGCACTTTCTGCACAGGGTTATTATGAAAATTAAACAAATAATGTGTGTTAAATTCTTAGGACAATGTCTTTACACCCAGTCAGCACTATATATGTGTGTGTGTGTATACATATACGTTAGCTATTATCATCATTATCATCCTCATCATCATCCCTGCTCTTAAAACTGAGGAAATCTCTCTTATTAAATAAAAATGTTATGCCTTCACCTCTACTCTTCTCACTCAATCTGTCAATCCCACTGTACAGTGTCATTCTAACTAGCCTACAAGATGAAAAAATTCTAGTATCTATTGTCTTAAAAAATACTTCTTTTACACCACATTTCCCCCTCCAGCACCTTCCCCATTTGTTTAACCTCCTTTGCAGTTATCTTGAAAGATTCGTATACACAAACTTCCACAACTTCATTCATTCAGTCATTTAACAAACGCATTGAGTATCTATGTTGTACCTTAGATTATTGTTTGGAAAATATTCAATGACTTCCCCCACCTCCATGGGAACAATATACTTTCCTGCTTCATTTATTTTGGGCTTTCATGTGATTTGATGCGGCTTCATGGTGGGCAGAGGATGCTTATACATTCTTTGACTTTGGACTTTGCTGTGCAAATTGCTCAGGCCCATAAGTTGTTTTCAGATATGACACAATCAGAGGCTTAAAATGTATTTTCATAGTTGGACTTTCCCTCTTTCATTACTGGTAAAATCATAAGAAAACATTCCTGGAATATTGTGGTCCTAGTTGAACAAGAGAAACCTGGAAACAGCTGGAGCAGACTTGGACCCAACATAAACCTTGCAATGAAGACTAGCCACGCCCAGCCTATGTTAGCTAACTTACGAATAGATGAGTAGAATAAATTATTTTGTTTTTAGCCACTGAATTTTGAGGTGACCACTGAGCTTTGGAGTTTGTTGTGAAGCATTATTATAGCAATAATTAACATATACAAAAATCTACTAGAGGTGGGGCGCTGTTGTCACAACACCTTAAAATATGTAGCATTTGATTTAGGACCAAGCAACGGGCCATGAAGAATCTATAGCAGAAGTGTTGAAATATAGCAATAAAAGTGTTATAGGAAGCTGGGAAATGAGGACCACTGTCAAATTAGTAGTGAAATATTAAATAATCAAGACTGAAATGAACTAAAACAAATAACTAGCTACTTTGCAAACAGATTGTAGAACGTATATAGATAGCTCAGAAATTGCAGAATTGGACAGTGAAATTATTATTTTTTTTATTGGTTAAGTTTTTAAAAAAACTTTTATTGTGCTTTAGGTGAAAGTTTACAGCGCAAATAAGTTTCTCATTCAAAAATTTATACACAGATTGTTTTTTGACATTGGTTGCAATCCCTGCATTGAGTCAGCACTTTCCCTTTCCACCCTGGGTTCCCCGTGTCCATTTGTCCAGTTTTCCTGTTCCTTCTTGCCTTCTTGTCTTTCGTTTGGGCAGGTGTTGCCCATTTGGTCTCATATACTTGACTGAGCTAAAAAGCACATTCCTCACGTGTGTTGTTGTTTCTTTTACAGGTCTGTCTAATCTTCGGCTGAAATGTGAACTTCAGGAGTGGCTTCAGTTCTGAGTTAGCAGAGTGTCTGGGGGCCATAGTCTCAGGGGTTCCTCCAGTTTCTGTCAGACCAGTAAGTCTGATTTTTCTTTGTGAATTTGAATTTTGTTCTACATTTTTCTCCCACTCTGTCCAGGACACTCTATAGTGATCCCTGTCCGAGCAATCAGTGGTGGTAGCCAGGTACCATCTAATTCTGGGCTCAGGCTGGTGGAGGCTGTGATTCATGTGGTCCATTAGTCCTTTTGACTAATATTTTCCTGCTATCTTTGTTTTTTTTTTTCATTGTCCTTTGCTCCAGATAGGATAGGACCAACAGATGTATCTTAGATGGCGGCTCAAAAGTTCTTAAGACCCCAGATGCTACTCACCAAAGTAGGATGTAGAACATTTTTTTTATGGACTATGTTATACCAATTGATCTAGATATCCCCTGAGACTGGTCCTCAGCCCTCAGCCCCAGGAACTTGGTCCCTCAAGGTGTTTGGATGTGTGTAGGGAACTTCTATGACTGCCTTGTTCAAGTTGTGCTGACTTCCCCCATATTGTGTGTTCTCTTTCCCTTCAATGAAAATACCACTTGTCTACTATCGAGTTAGTGATTTTCCCCCACACACACTGAGAAGCAGTTTCACAGTTGAGCGGTGTTTTGCAGCCTTTCAGGAAAAACCAAAGATGGCACAGGGAGCCAGGTATTTGATAGAAAGGAGGGGGAGGTGGTGAGAGGTAAGGAAGAAATCAAAAGAAGTGGAAAAAAGCAACACCAGCAGCCAACAAATGGCACTCAGGGAGCCAGCCAGTGAAGGAGGGTGGAATCCAAGCAGCACAAGAGGGAAGCCAGAGCTTCCCATCCAAGAGACTGTGGCCTCAGGAAGCAGAGGAGACCAAGTGGGAGTGAAGAATGGTGGGGGGTGGGAAAGCGTATATCGCTAGTTACTGGTTGTTCTGTCTCCTGCTGGAAGCTCCATGAAGCTGCTTTCTCGTGCCCCCTCTTCGTCGATTTCCAATAGGAGTCCAAGATGACGGATCTGTGCTGTGTTAGCTGATAGGGAGCTTCTGAATGTGTCTCTCCTCGCTCTCTGTTCTCGGTCAGTTTCTTATTCCATTCGGTGCTTGGCAGAGTTCTCTCTCTTCATTTGAAGCTTAGGGTTTCAGGATTGACGTTCATCTCTGTTTGACTTTGTTTTTCAGATCTTTGTTGTGGAGGGATGATGTGGTGCTTCTGTCTATAGTGCCATGTTGCCTGGAAATCTGCCTTCTTTTTTTGATGTGTGCATTTATTGCTATAAACTGACCTCTAAGGACTGCTTTTGCTGTGTCCTAAAGGTTTTTGGTAAGATGTGCTTTATTTCTCATTTGATTCTATAATTTTTTTATTCCATCCTTATTTTCTTCTATTACCCAGTAGTTTTTAAGGAAGGTGGTGTTCAGTTTCCATGTATTTGATTTTTTTCCCTTGTTATTTTTGTTATTGATTTCTACTTTTATGGTATTATGATTATAGAGAAAATGCTTTGTATTATTTTGATGTTTTTGATTTTGTTAAGGCTTGATTTGCGGACTAAAATGTGAACTATTCTGGAGAATGTTCCATGTGCATTGGGAAAGAATGTATACTTTGCTGCTGTTGAGTGGAGTGTGCCCTATATGTCTATAAGGTTGAGTTGGTTGATTGTGGCACTTAGATCTTCCATATCTTTACTGAATTTCTTTCTAGATGTTCTGTCCTTCATTGAAAATGATGTATTGAAGTCTCGTAGTATTATTGTGGAACTATTTCTCTTTTTAATGCTGTTAGAGTTTCTTTTTCATATTTTAGTGCCCTGTCATTGGGTTTGTATATATTTATTATGGTTATGTCCTCCTGATGTTTTGACACTTTAATCATTATATAGTGTCCTTCCTTATCCTTTATACTGGGTTTACTTTACAGTCTATTTTATCAGATATTAATATTGCCACTTCTGCTTTTTTTTTTGGTTATTGTTTGCTTGATATCTTTTTTCCATCCTTTGCTTTTTAGTTTATGTCTTTGTGTCTAAGGTGTGTCTCTTGTAGACAGCATATAGATGGATCATGTTTTTTTTAATCCATTCTGCCGCTCTTTACTGGTGGATTTAGGCCATTTACATTCAGTGTAATTATTGATACTTATGAGTTTACTGCTGAGTTTTTGTTTCTTTTTTTTTTTTTTTTTTGGTGTTGTGTTGAGTGTTTCTTTGTTCTGCTTAATTTTCTATGCTGAGTTCTTTTTGTTTATGTATTTTCTTTTCACCTCTTTCATTACTGTTGATTTTGTGTTTGTTGAGTCTTTGTGTTTTTCTTCTTTTTTATTTTGATGTGTAGGTTTATTATCTTCACTTGTGGTTACCTTGAAATTTACCTTTATTTTTATGAGTTTAAACTAGTCTTACGTCTGTTGATATTGCCTTGACTTCCTCTCCATATGGAAATTCTATGACTACACTGTTTATTTCCTTTTTTGTTGTTGTTGTCATTGTCATTTAAATATTGACGTCTCTGGTTCCCTGTTTTCAGTCTTTTAGCTTTGCTTTGTTTTTGTGAACTCCCTTTCTGGGTTGGTGTCTGGTTGATCTCTCCTGTGTCCTAGTCTTGTATTTTTATCTGATGCTGTTGGTTCAGTAACTGGAGGACTCCTTTTACTATTTCTTATAATTTTGGTAGGTTTTTAACATATTCTCTTAATTTCTGTCTATCTGGAAATGACCTAATTTTGCCATTGTATTTGAGAAGCAATTTTATTGTATATATAATTCTTGGCTGACAACTTTTTTCCTTCAAGGCTTTATATATGTCATCCCATTGGCTTCTTGCTTGCATGGCTTCAGCTGAGTAATCAGGGCTTAACCTTATTGGTTCTCTTTTGTAGGTGACTTTTTCATTTATCTTTAGCTGTTCTCAGTGTTGTTTCTTTGTCTTTGGTTTTGGCAAGTTTGATTATGAGATAACTTGGTGAATTTCTTTTGGGATCTATCCTGTATAGGGTTCATTGACCTTCATGGATAGATATCGTTTCATCTTTCATGATCTTAGGAAAGTTTTCTGCCAGAAAATCTTTAACAATTCTCTCTGTGTTTTCTGTTATCCCCTCCTGTTTTGGTACTCTGATCACTCGTAGGTTTTTTCCCCTTGATAGTATTTCACATAACTCTTAGTCTTTCTTCATTTCTCTTAATTCTTTTTTTCTGATTTTTCCTCAAACAAATTGGTGTCAAGGGATTTATCTTCAATCTCCCTAATTCTGATTTCTATTGTCTCAATTCTGCTCCAATGACCTCCTATTGAGTTGTCTAATTCTGAAATTTTATTGTTAATCTTTTGGATTTCTAGTTGCTGTCTCTGTATGGTTTCTATTAGCCTGTTTATTTTGTCATTTTGTTCTTGTATTGTTTTCCTGAAATCTTCTATTGCTTTTCTGTATGTTCCTTGGTTTGGTCTGTGTTTTTAATGATCTCCTTCTTGACATTTTGGAGAGCTCTGTATATTAGTCTTTCAAATTCTTTGTCAGGTAGGTCTATTGACTTATCTTCCATGGAAGGTTTTTTGGTTCTTTATTTTGGTCTCTTGCTGGAGCCATATTGTCCTGCTTCTTTATGTGATTTGATATTGACTGTTGGTCAAAAAAATCAATAACTTATTATATTTATTTTTTGTATTTTTGTTTATGCATCCTGAATTTTTGTTTTGTTTTGATGTATCCAAGTAGCCTGGGCGTATGTGCTACTGTGGTCATTAATCTGGCTTTGTTGAAGCTCTCACCTCTTGTCTCTAGGTGGTCAGAGCAGCTACTAGGTTTGTGAACCCAGTACTCTGTTCACTATTCTTGCTGGCATTCTGAAGATATAGGCAGCCTTTTTGGTGAGGTGATGTATCTGTCCTGCTGGTCACCTGGCCATGGATGTAGGGTGTGTTCTCCCTGGTTGTTAGGTTGGCTGTTGTGTGTGTGTGCTCTGCTGCTTAGCCATTGGTTGTGCGGCAGGTGCCTGGGTCTTCAGTCACCTAGTGTGTGTTGCAGACACTCTTACCTACAGTACTGGGTGGGCAGGGCTGTTGGGTGTCTTCGAAGAAGGCATAAGTCTCTGGTTCCAGTGAGGGACAATGTGGAGGCCAAGGCTCGAGGATGTTGGCTGCCCCCAGGTGTCTGGATTTAGGGCATTCCCCTATCCACTAGAGCAGGAAGTGGGGAGGGGTTAGTTAAGCCAGTCTTGAGGAGCCCAGTGCCTTTGGCTGAAGGGATGGGAAGGCACCACTAATTCTCATGCCCCAGTCTTGGGTGGCTAGATGGAGTGGGTGACACTGCTGGCTCTCAGTCTCTCAGTGTGGGTGGGTGAGGCCACTTCTTACAGGATGGGGTGGTGTCCAATGTCACAAATCTGCAGCTTCCACTTGGCTGCTTCTGGTGAAAATGGGCTTCAGGTGAACGCCTTGCCCATTTGTCCTAATGAGGGTGTGCTGTACCAGCTTGGCCAGCAAGACACTGGTGAGGGTGATCAGCGGGGGTGAAGGGTGCTGCAAGTATGTGGACCCCCTACACCACTGGCTGGACAAAGGAGCGAATGCTTCCAGAGCAGGCTGTGAGTTCCAAGCTTAAAGGGTTTGGTGATGCTGAATATCACTGGACTGGTGTCAGAGTGGGAAAGAGTTTGGATGAGGAGAAGGAAGTGCTTCTTGACCATGGAGATCTGGTAGGGGAAGGGTTATGGTGCACGTGCAGACTGGGAGTTTACACGTAACTTTCACAGGTCTGGTGTCACTCATGTCTGGTTCTGGAGGTACGTGCAGATTTGCTGCTGCTTAACTGCACTAGGTGGGGTGAGTTTCAGCTTGGCATGTTGCTGCTTGCCTCCACGTGTGTGCACTGTGCAAATTCAGCTACCAGGACACCTGTGATCCCAAGATCCACAATTCTCCATTCTTGCTGTATTTTAATTATCTATTATTCCACCAGTCACTCAGTCTGATTCTTCAGCTTTGTCTTTGATGCTTAGGGTTCCTAGATTGTCATATATATCTGATTCATTTGTTTTCTTCAGTCTTTGTTGTAAGAGGGATGACATGAAACATCTGACTATTCTGCTTTCTTGACCCTGCCTGTTCTCTTTGCCCATTTTTTGACGAGGCTGTTTGTCTTTTGGTTTTGAATTTTTAGAGTTTTTATATATACTACATATTCAATTCTTATCACATATATGGTTCTCAAATACTTTCTTGCATTCTAAATGTTTTTCCTTTACTTTTTTGACAAAGTCCTTTCATGCACAAAAAATTTTAATTTTGATAAAGTTCAATTTATTATTTTATTTTATTGCTTGTGCTTTTTGTGTCATATCTAAGAATTTTTTGTTAAAAATTACATGGTCCTGAAACATTACCCTTATTTTTTCTTCACAGAGTTTTATTGTTTTAGTTCTTACATTTAAGTCATTGGTCCATTTTTATTTGATTTTTGTATATAATGTGATTTATAAGTCAATCTTCTGTATTTTGCATGGGCAAAACCAGTTTTCTCAGCAAAATTTATTGACGAGACTATTCTTTCCACATTTAATAGAATTATCACCCTTGTTGAAAATTAATGAACCATATATGTATAGCTTTATTTCTGGAATCTCAATACTATTCCACTGATCTGTATGTCTATTCCTATGCCAGAAACAGACTGTTTTTTTTATTGTTGTAGTTTAAATTAAGTTTACATTTCAAGTTAGTCTCCCATACAAAAATTTATGCATACGTTGTTATGTGACCCTAATTATTCTCCCCATATAGCAAAAGCACAATCCTCCTTTCCACTTCTGATTCCCCATGTCCATTCAGCTAGCTCCTAACCCTCTCTGACTTCCCATCTCACCTTGAGACAGAAGCTGCCCGTTTAGTCTCTTGTATCTACTTGAGCTAAGAGACACATTCCTCACGAGTATCACTTTATGTCCCACAGTCCAGTCCAATTCCCATCTGAAGCATTGGCCTCAGAAATTGTTTTAGTTCTGGGCTGATAGAGAATGCAGAGCCCATGCTTTCCAGGATTCCTCCAGTCTCAGCCAGACCATTAAGTCTGGTCTTCTTACTAGAATTTTAGTTCTGCACCCCACCTTTCTCCTGCTCCATCAGGGACTCTCTGTTGTGTTCCCTGTCAGGGTGGTCATAGGTGGTAGCCAGGCACCATCTAGTTCTGGTCTCAGGCTGATGAAGTCTCTGGTTTATGTGGCCCTTTCTCTCTTGGGCTAATACTTTCCTTGTGTCTTTCGTGTTCTTCATTCTTCTTTACTCCAGGTGGTTGGGACAAATTGATGCATCTTAGATGGCCACTTCCAAGCTTTTAAGACCCCAGATGCCACTCATCAAAGTAGGATGCAGAACGTTTTGTTAATAAGCTTTGTTATGCCAATGGACCTAGATGTAACCTGAAAGCATGGTCCCAAGACCCCTACCCCTGCTACTCTTTGTCTCAAAGTGTTTGATTGTATTCAGGAAACTACTTAGCTTCTGTTTAGGCCAGTTGTTCTGACTTCCCCTGTAGTGTGTGCTGTCCTTCTCTTCACCTAACATAATTCTTATCTAATATCCAGTTAGTAAATAACCCTGCCCATCCCTCCCCACCCCCATAACCATCAAAGAACGTTTTCTTGAGTTCTTATAATAGTGGTCTTATACAGTATTAGTCCTTCTGTGACTGACTAAATTCACTCAGCCTAATGACCTCCAGCTTCCTCCACATTATAAGATGTTTCACGGCTTCATTGTTGTTCTTTATTGTTGCATAGTATTCCATTTTATGGATATACCATCACTTGTTTATCCATTAGTCCATCGATGGGCACTTAGGTTGTTTCCATCATTTTGCTATTGTGAACAGTGCTTAAATGAGCATAGACGTGCATATATCTATTCGTGTGACCGCTTTTATTTCTCTAGGATATGTTCCAAGGAGCGGGATAGCTGGATCATATGGTACTTCGATTTGTACCTTTTTAAGGAAGCGCCAAATTGATTTCCAAAGTGGCTGTACCATTTTACTTTCCCACCAACAGTGTATAAGTATTCCCGTCTCTCCACAACCTCTAAAGCATTTATTATTTTGTGTTTTTTTTTTTTAAATTAATGCTAGCCTTGTTGGGGTGAGATGATATCTCATTGTAGTTTTGATCTGCATTTCTCTTATGGCTAATGATCGTGAGCATTTCTTCATGTGTCTGTTAACCATCTGAATATCTTCTTTTGTGAAGTGCCTGTTCATATCCTTTGACTATTTCTAATTGGGTTATTTGTCTTTTTGTTGTTTAGATTTTGCAGTACCTTGTAGACTTTAGAGATTAGAAGCGGATTGGATTTGTCATAGCTAAAAATTTTTTCCCAGTCTGTAGGTTGTCTTTTTACTCTTTTGGTGAAGTCTTTTGATGAGCATAAGTGTTTGATTTTTAGGACCTCCCATTTATCTAGTCTCTTCTCTGGTGCTTGTACATTGTTACTTATGGTTCATATTGTGTTTATGCCATGTATTAGGGCTCCTAGTGTTGTCTGTATTTTTTCTTCCATGATCTTTTTCTTTTTTGATTTTATATTTAAGTCTTTGATCCATTTTGGGTTAGTTTTTGTGCATGGTGTGAGGTATGGGTCTTCTTTCAGTTTTTTGCAGATGGATATCCAGTTATGCCAGCACCATTTGTTAAAGAGACTGTCTTTCCCCCAATTAACAGACTTTTGGCCTTTGTCAAACATCAGCTGCTCATAGGTGGATGAATTTATGTCTGGAGTCTCAATTCTATTCTATTGGTCTATGTATCTGTTGTTGTACCAATACCAGGGTCTTTTGACTACAGTGGTGGTATAATAGGTTCTAAAATCAGGTAGTGTGAGGCCTCCCACTTTGTTCTTCTTGTTGAGTAATGTTTTATTTATTCAGAGCCTCTTCCCTTTCCATATGAAGTTGGTAACTTGTTTCTCCATCTCATTAAAAAATGCAGGAGGAATTTGGATCAGGATTGCATTCTATCTGTAGAACACTTTGGGTAGAAATGACATTTTCACTATTTTGACTCTACCTATCCATGAGCAAGGTATGTTTTTCAAGTTATGTAGGTCTCTTTTAGTTTATTGCAGTAGTGTCTTGTAGTTTTCCTTGTATAGAACTTTTACGTCTCTGGTTAGATTTATTTAAAAGCATTTTATCTTCTTGTGGGCTATTGTCAATGTTATTGATTTGGTGATTTCCTCCTTGAGGATCTCTTTGTTGTTGTAAAAGAATGCAACTGATTTTTGTAGGTTTACCTTGTAGCCTGATACTTTGCTGAAATCTTCTATTAGTTCCAGTAGTTTTATTGTGGATTCTTTGGGGTTTTCTGTGTATAAGATCATCTCATCTGCAAATAGAGGTACTTTAACTTCTTCCCTAACAATTTGGATGTCCTTTATTTCTTTTTTAGCCTAATTGCTCTGGCTAGGACTTCCACAACAATGTTGAATAAGAGGGGTGGTAGAGGGCATCCTTGTCTGGTTCCCATTCTCAAGGGCAATGCTTTCAAAGTCTGTCCATTTAGGATGATGTTGGTTGTTGGCTTTGTATAAATGCCCTTAATTATGCTGAAGAATTTCACTTCAATTCCTATTTTGCTGAGAGTTTTTTATCATGTATGTGTGTTGGACTTTGTTGAATTCCTTTTCTGCATCAATTGATAAGATCATGTGGTTATTGTCTTTTGTTTTATTTATGTGATGGATTACATTGATTCTTTTTCTAATTTTGAACCATCCCTACATACTTGGAATACCACTTGATCATGGTGAATTATTTTTTTGATATGTTGCTGAATTCTATTAAATTTTGGTGAGGATTTTTGGGTCAATTTTTATGAGGGATATTGGTTTGTAATTTTTTTTTTTTTTTTTTTGCGGTGTCTTTACCTGGCTTTGCTATCAGGGTTATGCTGGGTTCATAGAATGAGTTTGGGGGTATTCCATCCTTTTCTATGCTCTGAAATACCTCTAGTAAAAGTGATGTTAACTCTTCTCTGAAGGTTCGGTAGAATTCTCCAGTGAAGCCATCGGGCAAGGGCTTATTTGTAGGGAGTTTTTAAATAACCTTTTCAATCTTTTCTTTTTTTATGGGTATATTCAGTTGTTTTACCTCTGTGTTAGTTTAGGTAGGTAGTAAGTTTTTAGAAATTTTACCATTTCTTCTAGGTTTTCAAATTTGTTAGAGTATAGTTTTTCATAGTGTTCTATTATTATTCTTTTTATTAAAGTTGGGTCTGTTTTCAAATCACCCGTCTCATATCTTATATGGGTTATTTGATTCCTCTTCTGTTTTTCTTTCAGTTTGGCCACTGGTTTATCAATTTTGTTGATTTTTTTGAAGAACCAGCTTTTGGTCTTGTTAACTATTTCAATTGTTTGTCTATTCCCTATTTCATTTAATTCTGCTCTCATTCTTATTATTTCCTTTCTTCTGGCACCTGAGAGCTTCTTTTGCTGCTCTCTTTCTACCTGTTCCAGTTGTAGACTTAATGTTTTGATTATGGCCATTTCTTCTTTTTGGATGTGTGCATTTATTGTTATAAGCTGACTTCTGAGCACTGCTTTTGCTGTGTCCCAAAGGTTCTAGTAGGATTTGTTTTCATTCTCTTTTGATTCTATGAATTTCTTTATTCCATCCTTAATTTCTTCTATAACCCAGTAGTTTTTGAGCAAGGTGTTGTTCGGTTTCCATGTGTTTGATGTTTTCTCCTTGCTTTTTGGGTTGTTGATTTCTACTTTTATGGCTTTATGGTCAGAAAAGATGCTTTGTAATATTTTGATGTTTTGGATTTTATTAAGGCTTGCTTTATAGCCTAATATGTGGTCTATTCTGGAGAATGTTCCATGTGTGTTGGAAAAGAAATTATACTTGGCTGCTCTTGGGTGCAGTGTTTGGTATATGTCTATGATATCAAGTTGGTTGATTGTAGCATTTAGCTCTTCCGTGTCTTTGTTGAGTTTCTTTCTGGAAGTTCTGTCCTTTAACGAATGTGGCGTGTTGAAGTCTCCTGCTAGTACTGTGGAGCTGTCTATCTCTTTTTCAGTGCTGTTAGAGTTTGTTTTATGTATTTTGGAGCCATGTCATTGGATATGTATATATTTATTATAATTATGTCCTCCTGGTATACTGACCCTTTAATCATTATATCGTGTCCTTCCTTATCCTTTGTGGTGGATTTTACTTTAAAGTCTATTTTGTCAGAGATTAATATTGCCCCCCCTGCTCTTTTTTGAGTGTTGCTTGCTTGATATATTTTTTTCCACCCTTTGAGTTTTAGTTTGTTTCTGTCTTTAAGTCTAAAGTGTGTCTCTTGCAGGCAGCATATAGACAGATCGTGTTTTTTAATCCAATCTGACACTCACTATTTATTGGTGCATTTAGTCCATTTACATTCAGTGTAATTATTGATAGATATGAGTTTAGTGCCGTCGTTTTGATGTCTTTCTTTGTGTATTATTGACAGTTTCTTTGTTACACTTAATTATCTGTACCAAGTCATTTTTCTTTACGTATTTTCTTTTTATCTTTTTCATTATTGTTGATTTCATGTTTGCTGAGTCTTTATATTTTTCTAGTTTTTTATTTTGACTTGTAGGATTTTTAGTTTCCTTTGTTTACCTTAATATTTACCCCTATTTTTCTAAGTTTATACCAGTCTTTTGTTTCTTTATATTGCCTTGACTTCCCCTTCATATGAAAAATCTATGTCTAACTTTTTTAAGTGCCTCTTTTGTGTTTTAATGTTGACCTTTTTTACATATTGATATCTCTGTTTCCCTGTTTTCAATGCTTTAGCTTTGATATACTTTTGTGGCTTCCCTCTCTGAGTTGATATCTGGTTGCTCTGTCCTGTGTTCTAGTCTTGAGTTGTTACCTGATGTTACTGATTTTCTAACTGGAGGACTCCCTTTGGTATTTCTTGTAATTTTGGTTTGTTTTTTGCAAATTTCCTAAACTTCTTTTTATCTGGAAATGCCCTAGTTTCCTCCATCATATTTGGGAGACAGTTTTGCTGGATATATATTTCTTGGCTGGCAGTTGTTTTGCTTCAAGGCTTTATATATGTCATCTCATTGCCTTCATGCATGCATGGTTTCTGCTGAGTAGTCCGGGCTTATTCTAATTGACTCTCTTTTGTAGTTGACTTTTATCCCTAGATGGTCTTAAAATTCTCTTTATCTTTGGTTTTGGCAAGTTCTATTATAATATGTCTTGGTGACTTTCTTTTAGGATCTACCGTATGTGGTGTTTGATGAGCATTTTGGGTAGATATCTTCTCATCTCTCACGATATCAGGGAAGTTTTCTGTCAACAAATCTTTAACAATTCTCTCTGCATTTTCTGTTATCCTCCCCTGTTCTGGTACTCCAATCACTCGTAGGTTATTTCTCTTGATACAATCCCACATAATTCTTAGATTTTCTTTATTCTTTTTAATCCTTTTATCTGATATTTCCTCAAATAAGTTGTTGTCAAGTGCTTTATCTCCATTATCACTAATTCTGACTTCTACTGCCTCAATTCTGCTCTTATGACTTTCTATTGATTTGTCTAATTCTGAAAATTTATTGTTAGTCTTCTGGATTTCTGATAGCTGTCTCTCTAAGCATTATTGTAGCCTATCAATTTGTAATTATGCTCTTGAATAACTTTTTTAAGTTCTGCTACTATTTTGTCTGTATGTTCTTTAGAAGTCTGTTAGTTTTAAAGAATTTCATTTCTAATTTCTTGAAGACTTCTGTATATTAATCTTTTGTATTCTGTCTCTGGTAATTCCAAGAAATTCTCTTCCTCCAGAGAATTTATTGATTCTTTATTTTTGGAGCTTGCTGAAGCCATCATGGACTGCCTCTTTATGTGATTTGATATTGACTGTTGTCTCTGAGCCATCAATAGCTTACTATAATTTTATTTTACATTTGTTTAGTGTGTCCTAGCTTCTTGTTTTGTTTTTATATGCCCAAATAGGCTACTTGTGTGTGCTAGTTTGATTTTTGGAGTCATTGGTCTTGTCACCAGGTAGTGAGTTGTGTAGCTAAGTAAGTACACCCAGAAGTCCGTTAAATTTTCATGTATGGATTCAGCTCAAGTGTCCGGGCAGTCAGTCTCCAAGTGTGTGGTTCAGGCTCTCACTTACAGTCTTAGAGAGTCATGGGTGATTGATGTAGGCAATGGTATCTGGCTGCAGTAGGGGTCACGCCATGAGCAAGGCAGGGGGCTGGTGGCTGCCCTTGAGTGTCTGAAAGGGAAGTGTGTCCCTGTTCCCTAGAGCGGGTAGTTAGGTGAATTTTGCAGCTAGACTGTGAGCACTGTCCTCTGATGGATGTAAAGACTTGGGGGCACTACTTATTCTTGGTGCCCTGTAGCAGGTGGCTAGGTGTTGTGGGTGGAGTCAACAGTCCTCAAGCCCCTGATGCACACCAGTAAGGTGCCACTTAAAGGGTAGAGCAGTGGCAAGCATCACAAATCTGCGACTTCACAGCTGAAGCAGGTGAATTTAGACTTGAGGTGTTTACCCCGTTGTACTGTGGTAGTGAGGGCTTACGTTGTTGAGATGGGTCCACACAAGTCTATACAGGGGTGGAAGGCACTCAAAGTCTGTGGACCCCTTATGCCTGTGCCTAGGCAAAGGAGCTGTGCCAGCCCTGAGTTCCTGGCTTAAGGGAGCCAGTAGATTATTTTTTCCCTGTTTTTTAATTTGTTCCCTCTCCAAGGCCAGGAGAATGGGTCAGGGTGCCTTATTGCATCTACTTCTGGCCCAGGGGACTCTGAGATATAGGACGCTGGCTGGACAGGTGCAGAATGGGAGGGAGGAGGTAAATGGGAGAGAGGTATTTCCAAATGGTTTTTCTTTTAATTCCCTGCAAAAGGCCACACATGTGTACTTATCTTTAGCCACTTCGGTGTTGCTTTTCACTGGTTCAGAGTTTCCAAGCAGAATCTCTGCTGCCAAATCTCTCTCAATGTAGAAACTGCCTCCCGAGCAAGTGCGTGGAGCTGTATGCCCACCACACGGCACACCCTGTGCCAGTCCGGGCTGAAGAGCTGTGGCTTCTGCAGAGTCTGGTCTGGCAACTCCTCGCTTCTTCCGAACGTCTCTCTCTCCCTCCACCACTCAGTCCGATTCCTAAACTTTGCCTTGTTTGGGGCTCCTAGATATTCACATACAATCAAATCACTTGTTTTTCCTGGTCTTTGTTATAAGAGGGATATAGAAAGCCATCTGACTACTCTGCCACATTGGCCCTGCATCTGAAACAGACTGTTTTGATTAGTGTAACTTTTTAGTATATTTTGAAATCAGAAAATGTGAGTCCTCTTTTTAAAGATTGCTTTGGCTATTCAGGGTCACTGGCAATTCCATATCAATTTGAGAATTGGCATTTCCATTTCTACAGAGAAGGCAGTTGGAATTTTCATAAAAATTGTATCTATAGATCACATTGAGTAATACTGACATCTTAACAATATTAAACCTTCCAATCCATGAACATAAGATCTATTTCCATTTACTTATGTCTTCTTTATTTGTAATGTATGAAAATGAGTAAACATTCAAAAATTTATGGAATGTAGTTAAAGTAGTAATATGAGGAAAACTTATAGCTATATATGTCTACATATGTCACCTGATTTTTGACAAGGGCCCAAAATACATCAAATGGGGAAAAGACAGTCTTTTTAACAAATGGTGCTGGCAAAACTGGATATCCATTTGTAGAAAAATGAAACAGGACCCATACCTCACACCATATACAAAAACTACTTCAAAATGGATCAAAGACCTGAATATAAAGCCTCAAACTATAAAATTCATAGAAGAAAAAATAGGACCAACACTTCAGACCTTAATACATGGCATTAACAGGATACAAACCATAAACATCAACACAAAAAACCCAACAGATAAACTAGATAATTGGGATCTTCTAAAAATCAAACATCTATGCTCTTCAAAAGATTTCACCAAAAGAGTTAAAAGAGAACCTACAGACTGGGAAAAAATTTTTGGACAGTACAAGTCAGACAAAGGTCTAATCTCCATAATCTACAAGAAAATCCAACACCTCTACAACAAAAAGACAACCAATCCTATCAAAAAATGGGCAAAGGAAATGAACAGACACTTCACCAAGGAAGACATTCAAATGGCCAACAGACACATGAGGAAATGCTCGCGATCACTAGCCATTAGAGAAATGCAAATTAAAACCACAATGAGATACCATCTCACCCCGGCATTACTGGCACGAATCAAAAACACTGGAAATAACAAATGTTGGAGGGGCTGCGGGGAGACGGGAACTCTTATACACTGCTGGTGGGAATGCAAAATGATACAGCCATTTTGGAAAATGATATGGCGTTTCCTCAGAAAGCTAGAAATAGACGTACCATTCGATCCAGCAATCCCACTCCTAGGAATATATCCTAGAGAAATAAGTGTCATCACTCGAATAGACATATGCACACCTATGTTCATGGCCGCATTATTCACAATAGCAAAACGATGGAAACAACCTCGATGTCCATCAACAGACGAATGGATACACAAACTATGGTACATACACACAATGGAGTACTATGCAACGAGAAAGAACAATGAATCGGTGAACCATCTCATAACATGGATGAAACTGGAGGACATCATGCTGAGTGAAATAAGTCAATCACAAAAGGACAAATATTGTATGAGACCTCTATTGTAAAAACCCATGAAAAAATTCACATGCAAAATGTAACAATCCTTGTTGGTTACCAGGGATGGGGGGGGGGGAATACTAAATAGGTAATAGGTAAGTGGTAACTTGGGTGAGAGATGAGATAGTACATAGTACAGGGGAAACTAACACAACCTGCACAAGGAAAGGTCATGGAGGCCCTATAGACACATCCAAACCCCCCGAGGGACTGAGTTGTTGGACGGAGGGCTCTGGGGACCATGATCTCGGGGAACATCTAGCTCAATTGGCATGACACTACTTATAAAGATAATGCTCTACATTCTACCTTGGTGAGTAGTGTCTGGGGTCTTAAAAGCCTATGAGCGGCCATCTAAGATACTCCACTGATCTCATCCCTTCGGGAACAAGGGAGAACGAAGAGAACAGGATACAAGGAAAAGATTAGTCCGAAGGACTAATGGTCCACAGCTACCAAGGCCTCCACGGGACTGAGCCCAGTACAGCTGGATGGTGCCCGGCTACCACCAATGACTCCTCTGACCAGGATCACAGCAGAGGGTTCTGGGCAGAGCTGGAGTAGGATGTAGAGTATAATTTTAACTCCCAAAAAAAAAAAAAAGAAGAAGACCAGATATACTGGCCTAAAGAATACTAGAGAAACCTCGAGAGTGTGGCCCCCAGACACCCTTTCAGCTCAGAGGGGAAGTTACCTTCAAGGTTCGATGTTAAGCCTGGGAATGGACACCCCAGTAAAACTAAATGGGACTAACGATGTACAGGAGTCCGGTGACAAGGGCCAGAAGGCAGAGGGAGAGTAGGAAACTGATGATAAGGAACACAAATTGAATAAGGACACTGTCGATGTATTGTGAGATTGTTGACCACTGCTATAGGGCAACATTTGTAGTAACTATTAAATGGGAGGCTGTTTTGTCCTGTAAGCCTTCATCTTGGGCGAGAATGGCAGCACAATTGGAAGAGCATAGTCAATATCACTTAAATGTGTAAGTAAAAAGTTTTGAAATGGTGTTTAAATAAAATAAAATAAAAATAAATAAATAAATAAATAAATAAATAAATAAACAAATGAGACTAAAGAGGTACAATAGTCCACTGACAAGGTCCAGAAGACAGAAGGGGTCAAGGAAGCCCCCTGGTGATAGGGAACACAAGGTGGAGTAAGGATATTCTTGATGTGCTGTGAGATTGTTAACCATTGTCATAGGGCAACATGTGTAGTAACTGTTAAATGAAAAACTATTTTTTCTGTAAGCCTTCATCTTAAGTGAGAATAACAGCACAGTTGGAAGAGCGTAGTCAATGTCACTGAATTGTGAATGTAGAAATTTTTGAAACGGTGTATCTTTGGCCATCTGTAATTTTCATCAAAAAAAAAGGTTGAGAATTTAGAGGCTTAATACGTTGTGGGGTTGTTAACCAATGTCAAAAAACAACATGTGTACTACTATTTCATGAGAAACTATTTGCTCTGTAAGCTTTCACCTGAAGTACAATAAAATATATATTAAAAAAAAAAAAAAAAAAAAACATACAGGAAAGGGAATTTTGAGAAATATAGTTCAGCCAAGTAAAGTTAACACATTGCAAAGCCAAAAAAAAAAAAAAAAAAAAAATTGAAGAAAGATCTTTAGTCCATAACCTAACTTTACACCTTAAGACACTGAAAAAGAAGAACAAGTTAAATCTAAAGTGGGAGAAGGGAAAATATGACAAAGATTAGAGTAGAAATTGATGAAGTAGAGAACAGAAAAACAAGATAAAAATAAAAGAAACTAAAAGATGGTTCTTTGAAAAATCAACAAAATTATCAAATTTTATATAGAATGACCAAGAGAGAAGAGAGAAGGCTTAAATTACTAAAATCAGGAATGAAATGCAGGAAATTGCTTTAAAGAAAATGAAAAGATTTATTATAAGGGAATACTATGAATAACTCTAAGCAAAAGAATTATGTGATTAGATTAAATTAAAATCCTGGAAAGACCTGAACTACCAAACTTGACTCAGAAAGAAATAGAAAGTCTGAATATACCTATAACAAGTAAAGATATTAGATCAATTATTTAAAAAAAAAACAACTCTGATAAACAAAGCCCAGGCCCAGATGGCTTCACAGATGAATTCCAACAATCACTAAAGTAGGCATTAATATCAATTCTTCACAAACTCATAAAAAAATAGAAGAGGAGGAAATACTTCCCAATTATTTTATGAGTCCAGTATTACCCCAATACCAGAAAAAGACATCACGAGAAAAGAAAGTTGCACGCTGATACTGATATCTCATATAAATATAGATGTAAAAATCCTGAATAAAATACAATTAATTTTGATTATTTTTGGTAGTTATCTTTTATCAAGCCCTTATGAACACTGAAATTCTAAATTCCAAACGAGACTTATTAGACCTCAGCAGGGAATTTGTCACCACTCTACACATACACAGTCGAATGCTTTTGCATTTGCATAGTCAATAAAACACATGTAAACATCTTTCTGGTATTCTCTGCTTTCAGCCAGGATCCATCTGACATCAGCAATGGTATCCCTGGTTCCACTTCCCCTTCTGAATCTGGTTTGATTTTCGAACAACTTCCCTGTCGATGTACTGCTGCTACCGCTTTTGGATGATCTTCAGCAAAATTTTCCTTGCATGTGATATTAATGGTATTGTTTGATAATTTCCAAACTCTGTTGGATCACCTTTCTTGGGAATAAGCATAAATATGGATCTGTTACATTTGGTTGGCCAGGAAGCTATCTTTCCAATTTCTTGGCATAGATGAGTGAGTACTTCCAGTGCTGCACGTGTTTGCTGAGACATCTCAGTTGGTATTCTGTCAATTCCTGGAGCCTTTCTTTTTTCTGCTAATGCCTTCAGGGCAGCTTGGAATTCTTCCTTCAGTACCATTGTTTGCTGATCATATGCTGCCTGCTGAAATGGTTGAACGTCAACCAATTCTTTAAGTTTAGTGACTGTATTCCTTCCATCTTCTTTTGATGCTTCTTGCATCATTTAATATTTTGCCCAGAGAATCCTTCAATATTGCAACTGGAGGCTTGATTTTTTTCTTCAGTTCTTTCAGCTTGAGAGAAGCCAAGTGTGTTATTCACTTTTGGTTTTCTATCTCCAGGTCTTTACACACGTCATTATAATACTTTTCTTTGTCTTCTCGAGCTGCCCTTTGAAATCTTTTGTTTAACTCTTATTTTATCATTTCTTCCATTCACTATTTCCACTCAATGTTCAAGAGCAAGAGTCTGTTCTGACATCCATTTTGGTCTTTTCTTTCTTTCCTGTCTTTTTAATGACCTCTTGCTTTCTTCATGTATGATGTCCTTGATGTCATTCCACAACTCGTCTGGTCTTTGGTCATTAGTGTTCAATGCATCAAATCTATTCTTGAGATGATTTCTAAACTCAGGAGGGATATAATCAAGGTCCTATTTGGCTCTCATGGATTTGTTTTAATTTTCATCAGTGTCAACTTGAAATTGGATATGAACAATTAATAGTCTGTTCCACGGTCGGCCCCTAGCCTTGTTCTAATGACATTGAGCTTTTCCATTGTTTCTTTCCACAGACGTAACTGATTTGATTCATGAGTATACCATCTGGCTAGGTCCACATGTATAGTCGCCATTTCTGTTGTTGAAAAAAGGAATTTGCAATGAATAAGTCATTGGTCTTGCAAAATTCTGTCGTTAGATCTCCAACAATGTTTATATTACCAAGACTATATTTTCTCAACCTTGGGTTCCCTATTACCAGCTTTCCTTTCACTTCCTGCCTTGTAGTCCTTGACCCTGGGCTGGTGTACCCTTTTAGTCTCGTTTTGTTTTATCGGCCCGTCTAATCTTTGTATAAAGGGTGAACCTCAGGAGAGACTTTATTATTGAGCTGAAACTGTGTCCAGGAGCCATACTTTGGGGGTTTCTCTAGTTTTCGTCAGGTCAATAAGTCTGCTCTTTTTTTGTAAGTTAGAATTTTGTTCTACATTTTTCTCAGCTCTGTCCAGGACCCTCTATTGTGATCCCTGTCAGAGCAGTCAGTGGTGGTAGCTGGGCACCATCTAGCTGTAGTGGACTCAGTCTGGTGTAGGCTTTGGTTGTTGTAGTCCATTAGTCCTTTGGACTAATCTTTCTCTCATATTTTTAGTTTTGTTCATTTTCCCCTGCTCCCGAAAGGGTGAGACTGGTGCAGTATCTTAGATGGCAGCTTACAGGCTTTTAAGACCCCAGACACTACTCACCAAAGTAGAATGTAGACCATTTTCTTTATAAACTATGTTATGTCAATTGAGCTAGATGTTCCCCTAGACCATGTCCCCAAAGCCCTCTGCCCAGCAATTCAGTCCCTCAGGGAGTTTGGATGTGTCTATGACGCTTCTATTACCTTCCCTTATACAAGTTGTTCTGGCTTCCCCAGTATTGTGTATTGTTTCACCCTTCACCAAAGTTACCAGTTATCTATTGTCTATTTAGTCTTTTTCCATCCCCACCCCTCCCCTCCCTAGTAACCATCAAAGATTGTTTCTTATTGTGTGTAAACTTTTTGCGAGTTTTTATAGTAGCGGTCTCATACAATATTTGTCCTTTTGTGATTGACTTATTTCACTCAGTATAATGCCCTCCTGATTCATCCATGTTGGAGATGCTTCAAAAATTAGCCATTGTTCTTTATCATTGCATAGTTCTCCATTGTGTGTATGTACCATACTTTGTTTATCCACTCATCTGTTGATGGGCATCTAGGTTGTTTCCATCTCTTTGCTATTGTGAATAATGCTGCAGTGAACGTGGGTGTGCATATGTCTACTCGTGTGACGGCTTTTATTTCTCTAAGACATATTCTTAGGAGTGGAATTGTTGGATCATATGGTATTTCTATTTCTATATTTCTAAGGAAGTGCCATAACTTTTTCCAAAAAGGTTGTATCATTTTGCATTCCCACAAGCAGTGCATAAGAGTTTCAATCTCCCCGCAGCCTCTCCAATATTTGTTATTTCCAGTTTTCTTTGATTCGTGCCAGTAATGCAGAGTGAGATGGTATCTCATTGTAGTTTCGATTTGCATTTCTCTAACGGCTAGTGATCGCGAACGTTTCCTAGTGTGTCTGTTTGCCGCTTCAATGTCTTATTTGGTGAAGTGTCTGTTCATTTCCTTTGCCCATTTTTTAATTGGATTTTCTTTTTGTTGTAGAGGTGTTGGATTTTCCTGTAGATTTTAGAGATTAGAACTTCGTTGGATTTGTAAAAACCGAAATTTTTTCCCAGTCTGTAGCTTCTCTTTTTTACTCTTTTGGTGAAGTCTTTTTTTTTTTTTTCATTTTAACACTTTATTTTTTTTATTTTTATTTTTTTTAATATATATTTTATTGTACTTCAGGTGAAAGCTTACAGAGCAAATAGTTTCTCATGAAATAGTAGTACACATGTTGTTTTTTGACATTGGTTAACAACCCCACAACGTATTAAGCCTCTAAATTCTCAACCTTTTTTTTTGATGAAAATTACAGATGGCCAAAGATACACCGTTTCAAAATTTCTACATTCACATTTCAGTGACATTGACTACGCTCTTCCAACTGTGCTGTTATTCTCACTTAAGATGAAGGCTTACAGAAAAAATAGTTTTTCATTTAACAGTTACTACACATGTTGCCCTATGACAATGGTTAACAATCTCACAGCACATCAAGAATATCCTTACTCCACCTTGTGTTCCCTATCACCAGGGGGCTTCCTTGTCCCCTTCTGTCTTCTGGACCTTGTCAGTGGACTATTGTACCTCTTTAGTCTCATTTGTTTATTTATTTATTTATTTATTTATTTTTATTTTATTTAAACACCATTTCAAAACTTTTTACTTACACATTTAAGTGATATTGACTATGCTCTTCCAATTGTGCTGCCATTCTCGCCCAAGATGAAGGCTTACAGGACAAAACAGCCTCCCATTTAATAGTTACTACAAATGTTGCCCTATAGCAGTGGTCAACAATCTCACAATACATCGACAGTGTCCTTATTCAATTTGTGTTCCTTATCATCAGTTTCCTACTCTCCCTCTGCCTTCTGGCCCTTGTCACCGGACTCCTGTACATCGTTAGTCCCATTTAGTTTTACTGGGGTGTCCATTCCCAGGCTTAACATCGAACCTTGAAGGTAACTTCCCCTCTGAGCTGAAAGGGTGTCTGGGGGCCACACTCTCGAGGTTTCTCTAGTATTCTTTAGGCCAGTATATCTGGTCTTCTTTTTTTTTTTTTTTTTTTTTTTTGGGAGTTAAAATTATACTCTACATCCTACTCCAGCTCTGCCCAGAACCCTCTGTTGTGATCCTGGTCAGAGGAGTCATTGGTGGTAGCCGGGCACCATCCAGCTGTACTGGGCTCAGTCCCGTGGAGGCCTTGGTAGCTGTGGACCATTAGTCCTTCGGACTAATCTTTTCCTTGTATCCTGTTCTCTTCATTCTCCCTTGTTCCCGAAGGGATGAGATCAGTGGAGTATCTTAGATGGCCGCTCATAGGCTTTTAAGACCCCAGACACTACTCACCAAGGTAGAATGTAGAGCATTATCTTTATAAGTAGTGTCATGCCAATTGAGCTAGATGTTCCCCGAGATCATGGTCCCCAGAGCCCTCCGTCCAACAACTCAGTCCCTCGGGGGGTTTGGATGTGTCTATAGGGCCTCCATGACCTTTCCTTGTGCAGGTTGTGTTAGTTTCCCCTGTACTATGTACTATCTCATCTCTCACCCAAGTTACCACTTACCTATTACCTATTTAGTATTCCCCCCCCCCTCCCATCCCTGGTAACCAACAAGGATTGTTACATTTTGCATGTGAATTTTTTCATGGGTTTTTACAATAGAGGTCTCATACAATATTTGTCCTTTTGTGATTGACTTATTTCACTCAGCATGATGTCCTCCAGTTTCATCCATGTTATGAGATGGTTCACCGATTCATTGTTCTTTCTCGTTGCATAGTACTCCATTGTGTGTATGTACCATAGTTTGTGTATCCATTCGTCTGTTGATGGACATCGAGGTTGTTTCCATCGTTTTGCTATTGTGAATAATGCTGCCATGAACATAGGTGTGCATATGTCTATTCGAGTGATGACTCTTATTTCTCTAGGATATATTCCTAGGAGTGGGATTGCTGGATCGAATGGTACGTCTATTTCTAGCTTTCTGAGGAAACGCCATATCATTTTCCAAAATGGCTGTATCATTTTGCATTCCCACCAGCAGTGTATAAGAGTTCCCGTCTCCCCGCAGCCCCTCCAACATTTGTTATTTCCAGTGTTTTTGATTCGTGCCAGTAATGCCGGGGTGAGATGGTATCTCATTGTGGTTTTAATTTGCATTTCTCTAATGGCTAGTGATCGCGAGCATTTCCTCATGTGTCTGTTGGCCATTTGAATGTCTTCCTTGGTGAAGTGTCTGTTCATTTCCTTTGCCCATTTTTTGATAGGATTGGTTGTCTTTTTGTTGTAGAGGTGTTGGATTTTCTTGTAGATTATGGAGATTAGACCTTTGTCTGACTTGTACTGTCCAAAAATTTTTTTCCCAGTCTGTAGGTTCTCTTTTAACTCTTTTGGTGAAATCTTTTGAAGAGCATAGATGTTTGATTTTTAGAAGATCCCAATTATCTAGTTTATCTGTTGGGTTTTTTGTGTTGATGTTTATGGTTTGTATCCTGTTAATGCCATGTATTAAGGTCTGAAGTGTTGGTCCTATTTTTTCTTCTATGAATTTTATAGTTTGAGGCTTTATATTCAGGTCTTTGATCCATTTTGAAGTAGTTTTTGTATATGGTGTGAGGTATGGGTCCTGTTTCATTTTTCTACAAATGGATATTCAGTTTTGCCAGCACCATTTGTTAAAAAGACTGTCTTTTCCCCATTTGATGTATTTTGGGCCCTTGTCAAAAATCAGGTGACCGTAGGTGGATGGATTTACATCTGAGTTCTCAATTCTGTTCCATTGGTCAATGTCTCTGTTGTTGTACCAGTACCAGGCTGTTTTGAGTACTGTAGCTGTATAGTAGGTTCTCAAGTCAGGTAGTGTGAGGCCTCCAACTTTATTCTTCTTCTTCAGTAGTGCTTTACTTATTCGGGGTTTCTTCCCTTTCCATATAAAGTTAATAATTAGTTTTTCCATCTCTTTGAAGAATGTTGTTGGTATTTGTATCGGAATTGCATTGTATTTGTAAATTGCTTTAGGTAGAATTGCCATTTTCACAATGTTGAGTCTGCCTATCCATGAGCATGGTATGTTTTTCCATTTATGTAGATCCCTTTGGGTTTCATGCAGCAGTGTTTTGTAGTTTTCTTTGTATAGGTCTTTTATATTCCTGGTCAGATTTATTCCTAAGTATTTTATCTTTTTAGGTGCTATTGAAAATGGTATTGATTTCCTGATCTCCTTTTCATCGTTCTCTTTACTGGTGTATAGGAATCCAACTGATTTTTGAATGTTTATCTTGTATCCTGCTACTCTGCTGAATCTTTCTATTAGTTCCAGTAAATTTCTCGTGGAGTCTTTAGGGTTTTCTATGTATAGTATCATATCATCTGCAAACAGGGAGAGTTTAACTTCTTCATTACCAATTTGGATGCCCTTTATTTCTTTCTCTTGCCTTACTGCTCTAGCGAGAACTTCCAGCACAATGTTAAATAGGAGTGGTGATAAAGGGCATCCTTGTCTTGTTCCTGTTTTCAGGGGGAATGTTTTCAGCCTTTCTCCATTAAGAATGATGTTGGCTGTTGGTTTTGCATAGATGCCCTTTATGATGTTGAGAAATTTCCCTTCTATACCTATTTTATTGAGAGCTTTTATCAGGAATGGGTGTTGGACTTTGTCAAATGCCTTTTCTGCATCAATTGAGATAATCATGTGATTTTTTTCTTTCCTTTTATTTATGTGGTGGATTACGTTGATGGATTTTCTAATGTTAAACCATCCTTGCGTACCTGGTATGAATCCTACTTGGTCGTGGTGTATTATTTTTTTGATATGATACTGAATTCTATTGGCTAGAATTTTGTTCAGAATTTTTGCATCTATATTCATGAGAGATATTGGTCTGTAATTTTCTTTTTTTGTGATGTCTTTGCCTGGTTTTGGTATCAGCGTTATGCTGGCTTCATAGAATGAATTTGGAAGTGTTGCTTCCTCTTCTATGCTCTGAAATAACTTGAGTAGAACTGTTACGAGCTCTTCTGTAAATGTTTTGTAGAATTCTCCAGTGAAGCCATCTGGGCCAGGGCTTTTTTTGGTTGGGAGTTTTTTTATTACCTTTTCAATCTCTTCTCTTGTTACGGGTCTGTTCAGATTTTCAATATCACTTTGTTGTAGTTTGGGTAGGCCGTATGTTTCTAGAAATTTATCCATTTCCTCTAGGTTTTCAAATTTGTTGGAATATAGTTTTTCATAATATTCTGTTATAATCCTTTTTATTTCAGTTGGGTCTGTTGTAATGTCCCCCATTTCATTTCTTATTTGGGTTATTTGTGCCCTCTGCTGTTTTTCTTTTGTCAGTCTGGCCAGTGGTTTGTCGATTTTGTTGATTCTTTCAAAGAACCAACTTTTGGTTTTGTTGATTCTTTCTATTGTTTTTCTGTTCTCTATTTCATTGATTTCTGCTCTGATCTTTACTATTTCCTTTCTTCCGGTGGTTGTAGGCTTTTTTTGTTGTTCTCTTTCTATTTGTTTGAGTTCTGTAGTTAATGTTTTGATTTTGTCCCTTTCTTCTTTTTTGATATGTGCATCTATTGCTATAAATTGTCCTCTGAGGATTGCCTTTGCTGTGTCCCAAAGGTTTTGGTATGATGTGTTTTCATTTTCATTTGATTCTAGGAATTTTTTAATTCCATCTCTGATTTCTTCTATTACCCATTGATGTGTAAGCAGATTATTATTCAGTTTCCATGTGTTTGATTTTTTTTCCTTGCTCTTTCTAGTGTTAATTTCTACCTTGATGGCATTGTGGTCAGAGAAGATACTGTGAATTATCTCAGCATTTTGGATCTTGCTGAGGATTGCTCTGTGGCCTAAGATGTGGTCTATTCTGGAGAACGTTCCATGTGCATTGGAAAAGAATGTGTACTTTGCAGCGGTTGGATGGAGTGTTCTATATATGTCTATGAGGTCCAGTTGGCTGATTGTGTCCTTTAGGTCTTCTGTATCTTTGCTAAGTTTCTTTTTAGTTGTTCTGTCCTTTACTGAGAGTGGTGTGTTGAAGTCTCCTACTATTATTGTGGAACTGTCAATTTCTCTTTTCAGTGCTGTTAGAGTTTTTTTTATGTATTTTGGAGCCCTGTCATTGGGTGCATAGATATTTATTATGGTTATGTCTTCATGATGGATCATCCCCTTAATCATTATATAGTGTCCTTCTTTGTCTTTTATGGTAGATTTTGTTTTAAAGTCTATTTTATCTGAGATTAGAATTGCCACTCCTGCTCTTTTTTGATAGTTGTTAGCTTGATATATTTTTTTCCAACCTTTGATTTTTAATAAATTCACATCTTTGTTTCTAAGATGTGTCTCTTGTAGACAGCAAATAGATGGATCCTGTTTTCTTATCCATTCTGCCACTCTCCGTCGCTTTATGGGTGCATTGAGTCCATTTACGTTCAGTGTAATTATTGATAGATGTGAGTTTGTTGCTGTCATTTTGTAGTGCTTTTTTTTGTGATGCTGAAGTTTTCTTTGTTCTTCTTACTCTCTTGTGCTGAGTTCCTTTTGTTTGTGGATTTTGTGTTCATTTCTTTTGTTTTTGTAGGTTTTGTTTTTGTTGAGACTTTATGTTTTTCGTCTTTATTTTTATGAGTTGGTTTGTTAACTTTTTTTGTGGTTACCATGAATTTTACCCTTATCTTTATAATTTTGAAGCAGTCTACTGTTACTTGGTATCGCCTTGCCTTCTTCTCCTTTAGAAGGTTCTATACCTATGCCGTTTGTTCCCTCTTTCATTGTTTTGATGTTGTTGTCATCCTTTGATTGATTTCTCTGATTCCCTGTTGTATATCTTTTGTTTTTGGAAAGTCGTCTGTAGTTCAGTTCCTAGAATGGTATCTGGTTCATGTTAACCTGCATCCTAGGTCCTAGGTCCTGCCTGAGGGCTTAAGCTGTTTGTCCTCAGATCGAAGAACTCCCTTTAATAATTCTTGTAAGTTTGGTTTGACTTTTGCATATTCCTTTAGTTTCTGTTTATCTGGAAATGACCTAATTTCACCATCAAATCTGAATGAGAGTTTTGCAGGATATATTATTCTTGGCTGACAATTTTTTTCTTTCAAGATTTTATATATGTCATCCCATTGCCTTCTTGCCTGCATGGTTTCTGCTGAATAATCTGAGCTTAGTCTTATTGTTTCTCCTCTGTATGTGACTTCTTGTTTTTCCCGAGCTGCTCTCAGGATTCTTTGTTTGTCTTTAGTTTTAGCAAGTGTGAATATGATATGTCTTGGTGATTTTCTTTTTGGGTCTATTCTATATGGGGTTCGTTGAGCTTCTTGGATGACCAGCTTTTCATCTTTCATGATATTGGGAAAGTTTTCTGTCAGCAGTTCCTCAATGATCCTCTCTGTGTTTTCTGTTTTCTTCCCCTGTTCTGGTATGCCAATCACTCGTAAGTTTTTGCTTTTAATTGTGTCCCACATAACTCTCAGGGTCTCTTCATTTTTCTTTGTTCTTTTTTCTGAGTTTTCCTGAAACAGAGTTGTATCCAAGTGTTTGTCTTCAGTTCCACTGATCCTGTCTTCCATGGTTTCAAATCTACTTCTCAGCCCTTCTATGACACCGTCCATTTCTGAAACCTTGTTGTTTATCTTTTGGATTTCTAATTGTTGTTTTTGTATAATTTTGAGTTGTGAATTTATTTTGGCATTTTGTTCTTGCATCATCTTCCTGAATTCTTCCAATTTTTTGTCTGTATTTTCCATAAATTTGTCTATTTTTTCCTCATGTTTGTCAGCTTTTTGCCTCAGTTCTTGGAAAATTCCGAGTATTAGTGATTTGAGATCCGTATCAGGTACTTCTAGTGCATTTTCTTCCACAGGAGAGTTATCTGGTGTTTTAATTTGGACGCCTATTGGAGCCATCTTGTCTTGTTTTTGTAAATGTTTTGATATTGTTTGCTGTTTTCGGGGCATTCAGTAGATATTTCTCTCGTTTATTGATTGTAGATTTTTTTTTTTTTTTCGTTCTTGTGGTACAGCTGGGCAGATCTAGTTGAGGAGGAGCCACTGGGATGGGTTGCTTGTGGCACTCACCGCAGCCACCAGGACGGTCGGTAGTCAGTGCTGGGCAGGTTCCAATAGGGCGTGCCTGCACCGCTTGGTGATGTGATGTCTAGTGCACGGTGCAGGTAGGTAGGGTGCAGCGGGAAGATGGTTATGTGTGAAGCTAAGCTGGATATGGGAGAGAGGAGAGAGGAGGAGGAGCAAAAAGCGTACAAACATAAAAGAATGCTAGGGGAGTTTGTCGTTGGAATGTACAGATGAGAGACTATGGGATGGAGGAAACCAGAAGGGGGAAGAGAAAGAAAAGGAAAGAATGACCAAATGAAAATCAGAAAAGTTAAAAAACTGCAAAGTTCCCAGGGATCGCACCGATGCAGCTATGAGGTCTGGGGGAGTCGGTCTCAATTTTCACAGCTCAGCCTGGCCAGAAGGTACAGAGGCATACATCGCCTGGTGTTCAGGGATCAGAAAGAGAAGGAAGAGATAGAGGGACAAGAAATTAAGCAATGAAGAAAGACAAAAGAGAAAAAGAGGTAAAATATGACAAAACTAATCAAAAAAGGAAGAAAAATAAAATTGAGAAAAAAAAAAAAAAGGGCAACACCAGCAGTCAGTGCCTACAAATGGGACCCAGAGAGCCCCCACTCAGGGGCGCGAATTCCAAGAAGCCGATAGTCTCGGGGTTAAGTGACCGTGGCCACGGGAAGCAGAGGGGCCAACGAACAAAGGCCCCAGGATCCCACCCGCGCGGGAGCCCAGACCTGGAAACAGCCACACGCCCGAACGCAGCCCTACAGCCCCGCAGGAGAGAGCAGAGACGGCCCTCGGAACCAGGCACCCAGGCAAAAGGAGGGGGAGGCGGCAGAAAAAGGTCCGCTAGGTGCCAGCAAACGGCTCCCAGAAAGCCCCCAGCCCGGGCGCGCGGAACCCAAGCACCGGCGCCCCCCCGCCCAGGGACCCCGGCCACGGAAAGCAGAGGGGCGAACGAACAAAGGCCCCGGGATCCCACCCACGCGGGAGCCCAGACCCAGAAACAGCCACACGCCCGCACGCAGCCCTACAGCCCCGCAGGAGAGAGCAGAGACGGCACTCGGAACCAGGCACCCAGGCAAAAGGAGGGGGAGGCGGCAGAGAAAGTTTCGCTAGCTGCCAGCAAACGGCTCCCAGAAAGCCGCCAGCCCAGGCGCGCGGAATCCAAGCACCAGCACCCCCCAGCCCAGAGACCCTGGCCACGGAAAGCAGGGGATCCCCAGCTGAGGCGGAGAGGGGTGGGTGGTGGGAGAGCGCGCACCGCAGTTTACCGGTCGTTCTGTCTCCGACCAGATGCTCTGCAAAGCTGCTCTCCCGTTTGCTGGTCTCCGATAGGAATCCAAGATGGTGGATCCGCGCTGCGTTAGCTGGTAAGGAATCTCTGCCCGAGTCTCTCCTCGCTCTCCGTTCTCTTTTAGTATTCTCACTCCGTTTGGTGTTTGGCTGAGTTCTTTATCTCTTCATTTGGTGTTCTAGGGTTTCAGGATTGTTGATTCTCTGTTAGGCTTAGTTTTTCGGATCTTTGCTGTGGAGGGACGGCGTGGTGTTTCTGCCTAGAGCGCCATCTTGCCCCTCTCTGGTGAAGTCTTTTGATGAACATAAGTGTTTAATTTTTAGATGATTCCAGTTATCTACTTATCTTCTGGAGTTTTTGTGCTGTTGGTTATGGTTTGTAACCTGTTAATGCCATGTATTAGGGCCTCTAGCATTGATCCTATTTTTTTTCTTCTATGATCTTTATAGTTTTTTGCTTTATATTTAGGTATTTGACCCATTTTAAATTAGTTTTAGTATATGGTGTGAGGTATGGGTCCTGTTTCATTTTTTTGCACACGAACATCCAGTTTTTCTAGCAAAGTTTGTTAAAAAGACTGTCTTCTCCCCATTTTATGGACTTTGAGCCTTTGTTGAAGATCAGGTGAGCATAGGTAGATGGATTTACATCTAGGTTCTCAATTCTGTTCCATTTGTCAATACATCTGTCATTGTACCATTACAAGGCTGTTTGACTACAGTAGCTGTATAGTAGGTTCTGAGGTCAGGTAGTGTGAGTCCTCCTACTTTATTCTTCTTCTTCAATGGTGTTTTACTTATTCCAGGCTTCTTCCCTTTCTATATAAAGTTAATGATTAGGTTTTCCATCTCTTTAAAGAATGTTGCTGGCTTTGTATATTTTAATTTCTTTGGATAGAATTGTAATTTTCACAATGTTGAGTCTGCCTATTCATTAGCATGGTATGTTTTTCCATTTATGCAGATCTCTTTTGGCTTCTTGTAGTAGTGTTTTGTAGTTTTCATTGTATAGGTCTTTTACATTTCTGGTTAGCTTTATTCCTAAATATTTTACTTTTTTAGGGGCTATTATAAATGGTGTTGTTTTCCTGATTTCCATTTTGTCATTCTCTTTATTGGTGTATAGGAATCCAATGGATTTTTGTATGTTTATCTTGTGTCTTGATTCTCTGCTGAATGTTTCTATTAGTTTCAGTAGTTTTCTCATGGAGTCTTTTGGGTTTTCTATGTATAGTATCATATCATTCACAAATAGGGACAGTTTTTCTTCTTGAGTACCTATTTTTTGATGCTCTTTATTTATTTTTCTTACCTTATTGCTCTAGCTAGGACTTCCAGCACAATGAGTGGTGATAAAAGGCATCTTTGTATTGTTCCTGTTCTCAAGGGGAATGTTTTCATCCTCTCTCCATTAAGAGTGACTTTGGCCATTTGTTTTCTATAGATGCCATTTATTATGTTGATACATTTCCCTTCTATACCTATTTTATAGAGAGTTTTTATCAGGAATGGGTGTTGGACTTTATCGAAAGCCTTTTCTGTGTCAGTTGAGATGATCATGTGATTCTTTTCTTTTATTTATGTGGTGGATTACATTGACTGTCTAATGTTGAACCAACTTTGCATGGCTGTTATGAATCCTACTTGGTCGTGGTGCATTTTTTTTTATATGACGCTGAATTCTCTTGGCTAGAATTTTGTTGAGAATTTTTGCATCTGTATTCATGGGAGATGTTGGCCTGTAATTTTCTTTTTTCTGGCATCTTTGCCTGGTTTTGGTATCAGGGTTATGCTTGCTTCATAGAATTAATTGGGAAGTATCACTTCCTTTTCTACATTCTGAAATAGTCTGAGTAGTACTGGTGTAAAGTCTTCTCTGAATGTTTGGTAGAAGCCTCCAGTGAAGCCATCTGGGCCAGAGTTTTTTTGTTTTGATGGGAGGTTTTTTTTTTTTGTTGTTTTGTTTTTACCTTCTTAATCTCTTCTCTTGTTATGGGTTTGTTCAAATTTTCAATGTCATTTTGTGTTAATTTGGGTAGGTAGTGTGTTTCTAGAAGTTCGTCCATTTCCTCTAGGTTTTCAAATTTGTTGGAGGATAGTTTTTCATACTACTCTGTTATGATTCCTTTTATTTCACTTGGGTCTGTTGTAACGTCCCCATTTCATTTCTTATTTGGGTTTTTTGCATACTGTCCTGTTTTTCTTTTGTCAATTTGTCCAGTGGTTTGTCAACTTTGTTGATACTTTCAAAGAACCAACTTTTGGTTTTGTTGATTCTTTCTATTGTTTTTCTATTCTCTATTTCATTTATTTCTGCTCTGATCTATATTATTTCCTTCTTCTGGTGGCTGTGGGCTCCTTTTGACGTTCTGTTTCTATTTGTTTGAGTTGTGCAGGTAGTGTTTTGATTTTGTACCTTTTTTCTTTTTTGATGTGTGCATCCATTGCTGTAAATTGTCCTCTGAGCATTGCTGTTGCTGTTTCCCAAAGGTTTTGTTATGTTGTGTTTTCATTCTTGTTTGAGTCTACAAATTTTTTTATTCCATCTGATTTTTCCTATTACCCAGTGTTTTTTAAGCAGGATGTTATTCAGTCTCTATGTGATTGATTTTTTTTTTCCTTGCTCTTTTTGTTGTTAATTTCTACTTTGACGGCATTGTGGTCAGAGAAGATACTTTGTATTATCTCAATGTTTTGGATTTCTTTGAGGGTTACTTTCTGGCTTAAGTTGTGGTCTATTCTGCAGAACGTTCCATGTACTTGGAAAAGAAAGTGTACTTTGCAGCTTTTGAGTGGAGTGTTCTATATATGTCTATGGGGTCAAGTTGGCTGTTTGTGCCCTTTAGATCTTCTGTATCTTTGTTGAATTTCCTTCTAGATGTTCTGTCCTTTATCGAGAGTGGTGTGTTGTGTTGAAATCTCCTGCTATTACTGTGGAACTGTCAATTTATCTTTTCAGTGTTGTTGGAGTTTGTTTTATGTATTTTGAAGCTCTGTTATTGGGTGCTTAGATATTTATTATGGTTATGTCTTCATGATGGATCATCCCTTTAATCATTATATAATGCCTTTCTTTGTTTTTTATGGTGGATTTTATTTTGAAATGTTCATTCTGACAATGAATGCAACACCATTCCTCTTCAAGTTACCATTCCCAGCATAATAGACCATATGATTGTCTGATTCAAAATGGCCAATTCCAGTCCATTTCAGCTCACTAATGATTAGGATATTGATGTTTATGCATTCCACTTCTTTCTTTGTGATTTGCAGTTTTCCTAGATTCATACTTCATGCATCCCACGTTCCAATTATTAATGGATGTTTGCAGTTGTTTCTCCTCTTTTTGAGTAATGCCACATTGACAAATGAAGGTCCCAAAAGCTTGACTCCATCCACGTCATTAAGGTAGACTGTAAGGAGGTAGCTCTTCTCTGGTCATATTTTAAGTGTCTTCCACCCTGAGGGGCTCACCTTCTGGCAATATATCAGACAACTTTCTGCTGTTATTCATGAGGTTTTCACTGGCTAATCCTTTTCAGAAGTAGACCACCAGATCCTTCTTCCTAGTCAAACAATTTGTGGATATAATTGCAAGAATGGGAATTCCAGAACAGTTAATTGTGCTCATGGGGAACCTGTACATAAATCAAGAGGCAGTCTTTAGAACAGAACAAGGAAATACTCTGTGGTTTAAAGTCAGGAAAGGTGTGTTTCAAGGTTGTATCCGCTCACCACACTTAGTCAATCCGTATGCTGAGAAAATAATCCGAGAAGCTGGACTATATGAATAAGAACTAGGCATCAGGATTGGGGGAAGACTCATTAACAACCTGCATTATGCAGGCGACATATCCTTGCTTGCTGAGTGCAAAGAGGACTTGAAGCACTTACTTATGAAGATCAAAGACTACACCCTTCATTATGGATTACACCTCAACATAAAACAAAAATCTTCACAACTGGATCAATAAGCAACATCATGATAAATGGAGAAAAGATTAAAGCTGTCAAGAATTTTCTTCTACTTGGATCTATGATCAACACCGATGGAATCAGGAGTCAAGAAATCAAAAGATGCATTGCATTGGGCACATCTGCTGCAAAAGACCTCTGTAAAGTTTTAAAAAGCAAATAGGTCACCTTGAAGACTAGGGTGTGTCTGACCCAAGCCATAGTGTTTTCAATTGCCTCATATGCATTTGAAAGCTGGATAGTGAATAAGGAAGGCTGAAGAATTGACGCTTTTGAATTGTGGTGTTGCTAAAGAATATCCAACATACCATGGACTGCCAAAGGAATGAACAAATCTGTCTTGGAAGAAGTACAGCCAGAATGCTTCTTAGAAGCAAGGCTGGCAAGACTTCGTCTCACATTCTTTGGACCTGTTATCAGAAGAGACCAGTCTCTGGAGAAAAGATCATGCTTGGTAAAGTAGAGGGTCAGCGAAAAAGAGGAAGACCCTCAAGGAGATGGATTGACACAGTGACTGCAACAATGGGCTAGAGCATAACAATGATTGTGAGGATGCTGCAGGACCCCGCAATGTTTCATTCTGTTGTACATAGGGTCTCTATGAGTCGGAACCAACTAGACGGCACCTAGAAACAACAACTACATATACACATGTCTGTGAATGACCACAAAAGCACCGTTGTTATTTTTAGCAAGTAGGAGAATTTAAAAATATGTTATCCACCAGTAACGAGGATTCGCTGTTCCAGCAAAACAAATCCAGCACATATGGAAAGGATTATACACAGAGGCCAAGTGAGAATTATCCTTGGAATGTAAGATTGGTTTAACATATTAACACCTACATTCTACATTTCAATAGAATAAAAGATCGAAACCACTTGACTATCTCAAGAGATACAGAAAAAATGCAACACAACTTTATGATAAAAACTCAGAGCAAACTAGGGATAGTAGGAAATTTCTTGGCCCTGATAAAAAGGCATTTCCAAAAAAGAAAACTAACATTATGCTTAGTGGTGAAAGACTACATGCTTTCCCCCTAAGATAAGGGGAAAAAAAAAAAGATGTCTACTCTTTTTTTTTCTTAAACACCTGAAATTTATTTTAAAATTTATCTATCTCATCAGCATTTATTCAGCGCCTGACATATGCCAGGTACTCTTTCAAGGACTTTCCATGTTCTAACTCATGTAAACCTCAACAATGATATGAGGTTGGTACTATTATTATCCCCATTGTTGCTGTTGTTGTTGTTCTCAGATTTCATTTTTATTTTTTTATTGTGCTTTAGGTAAAAATTTACAATTCAAGTTAATTTCTCATATAAAAATTTATACGCATACTGTTTGGTGACATCAATTGCAATCCCCATAATTTGGAAGCACACTCTCCCTTTCCACCCCGGGTTCCCTGTGTCCATTCAGCTAGTTCCTGTCCCTTCCTTCCTTCTCATCCTCCCTCTGGACAGGAGCTGCTGATTTGGTCTCTTGTATCTGATCGAACAAAGAAGCATACTTCTCAGGTGTATTATTTTTTGTTTTATAGTCCTGTCTCTCCCTCCCTCCCCACCCTCATAACTATGAAATAATGTTTTTTTCTGTGTGTAAACATTTTCTTGAGTTCTTATAATAGTGGTCTTATACAGTACTTCCTTTTGTGACTGACTTATTTCACTCAGCATAATGCCCTACAGATTCATCCATGTTATGAGATGTTTCGGGGATTCACATTGTTCTTTATTGTTGCATAGTATTCCATTGTGTGTATGTACCATAATTTGTTTATCCATTTGTCTGTTGATGGCCACTGTCTTAGTCATGTAGTGGTGTTCTCATAGAAATACCACAAGTGGGTGGCTTCAACAAAGAAAAGTTTTTCTCTCACAGTCCACTAAGCTACAAGTCCAAAATTCAGGGCGTCAGCTCCAGGGGAACGCTTTCTCCATTGCCTCTGGAAGAATATCAGTGTCATCAATCTTCCCTTGGTCTGGGAGCTTCTTTGCACAGGAACCTTAGGTCCAAAGGACGCACTCTACTCCTGGCACTGCTTTCTTGGTAGTATGAGGTTTCCATGTTTCTCTGCTTGCTTCTCTCTTTTATATCTCAAAAGAGATTGTCTTAAGACACTATCTAATCTTACAGACCTCATCAGTATAACTGCTGCTAATCTATCTTATTACATCATAGTGATAAAGTTTAAAAACATAAGGAAATCATATCAAATTACAAAATGGTACACAATCATACAATACTGGGAATCATGACCCAGCAAAGTTGAGATATTTTTGGTGAAAAAGTTTAATCCATGACAGCCACCTAGGTTGTTTCCAACATTTTGCTATTTGAACAATGCTGCAATGAACATGGGTATGCATATGTCTATTCGTGTGATGGCTCTTATTTCTCTAGGATTTATTCCTAGGAGTGGGATTGCTGGATCATATGCTATGTCTATGTCTAGACTTATAAGGAAGGTACTCCCAACTTGTCTGTCAGTTTTTCATAATGTGGGGGCTTGTGTGTTGCTGTGATGCTCGAAAATATGCCACCGGTACTCAGATACCAGCAGGGTCACCCATGACAGACAGGTCACAGCTGAGCTTCCAGACTAAGACAAACTAGGAAGAAGGATACAACAGTCTACTTCTGAAAAGAATTAGCCAGTTAAAACCTTATGAATAGCAGCAGAACACTGTCTGATACAGTGCTAGAAGATGACCCCTTCAGGTTGGAAGGCACTCAGAATATGACTGGGGAAGAACTGCCTCCTCAAATTAGAGTCAACCTTAGTAACGTGGATGGAGTTAAGCTTTCAGGACATTCATTTGCTGATGTGGCACAACTCAAAATGAGAAGAAACATCTGCAAACATCCCTTAATAATCAGAACATGAATCTAGGAAAATTGGAAATTTTCAAAATGAAATGGAACGCGTAAACATCCATATTCTAGGCATTAGTGAGCTGAAATGTACTGGTATTGGCAGTTTTGAATTGGACAGCTATATGGTCTACTATGCCTGGAATGACATTTCAAGATCTATCCTAAAGTACAATGCTGTCAGTGATAGGATAATATCCGTACACTTACAAGGAATACCAGTTAATTTGACTATTATTCAAATTTATGCAACAACCACTAAGGGCAAAGATGAAGAAACTGAAGATCTTTACCAGCTTCTTCAGTATGAAATTAATCGAGCATGCAATGAGGATGCATAGACAATTACTGATGATTGGAATGTGAAAGTTGGAAACAAAGAAGGATCTGTAGTTGGAAAATATGGCCTTGGTGATAAAAATGATGCCAGAGATCTAGTGATAGAATTTTGCAAGACCAATGACTTCTTCATTGCAAATACCTTTTTTCACCAACGTAAGCAGTGACTATACAAGGGGACCTCGCCAGATGGAATACAGAGGAATCAAATAAACTACATCTGTGGAAAGAGACGATGAAAAAGCTCAATATCATCAGTCAGAACAAGGCCAGGGGCTGACTGAAGAACAGAACATCAATTGCTCATATGCAATTTCAAGTTGAAACTGAGGAAAATTGTAACAAGCCCACCAGAGCCAAATTCCCACTTGAGTATATCCTACCTGAATTTAGAGACCATCTCAAGAATAGATTTGACGCATTGAACACTAATGACCTAAGACCAGATGAGCTGTGGAATGACATCAAGAACATCATACATGAAGAAAGCAAGAGGTCATTAAAAAGACAAGAAAGAAGGAAAAGACCAAAATGGATGTCAGAAGAGACTCTGAAACTTGCTCTTGAACGTCTAGTAGCTAAAGCAAAAGGAAGAAATTAAGAAGTAAAAGAAGTGAAAAGAAGATTTCAAAGGGCTACTCGAGAAGATAAAGTATTATAATGTCATGGGTAAAGAGATGGGGATAGAAAACCAAAAGGGAAGAACACGCTTGACATTCCTCAGGCTGAAAGAACTGAAGAAAAAATTCAAGCCTCAAGTTGAAATATTGAAAGATTCTATGGGGGAAAAATATTAAACGATGCAGGATGCATCAAAAGAAGATGGAAGGAATACACAGAGTCATTATACCAAAAGAATTGGTTGTCATTCAACCATTTCAAGTAGTAGCATACAATGAGGAACCGATGGTACTGAAGGAAGAAGCCCAAGCTGCACTGAAGGCATTGATGAAAAACAAGTCTCCAGGAACTGACAGAATATCAGTTGAGATGTTTCAACAAACTGATGCAACCCTGGAAGTGCTCGCTTGTCTATGCCAAGAAATTTGGAAGACAGCTACCTGGCCATCCGACTGGAAGAGATCCATATTTATGCCTATTCCCAAGAAAGTTGATCCAACTGAATGTGGAAATTATCGAACAATATCATTTATATCACAAGCAAGTAAAATTTTGCTGAAGATCATTCAAAAGTTGCTGCAGCAGTATGTCTACAGGTGTCTTAGTCATCTAGTGCTGCTATACCAGACATACCACACGTGGATGGCTTTAACAAAGAGAAGTTTATTTCCTCACAGTCAAAGTAGGCTAAAAGTCCAAATTCAGGGCGTCAGCTCCAGGGGAAGTCTTTCTCTCTCTGTCTGCCTTCTCATCAGTGTTCCCCCGGACTAGGAGCTTCTCGGTACAGGGACCCCTGTCCAAAGGATGAGCTCTGCTCCTGGCAGTGCTTTCTTGATGGTATGAGGTCCCGCTTTCTCACTGCTCACTTCTGTCTTTTATATCTCAAGAGATTGCCTCAGGACACAATCCAGCCTTGTAGATCAGGTCCTGCCTTACTAACACAACTGCCACCCGTCTTCCCTCATTAACATCACAGAGGCAGGTTTACAACATACAGGAAAATCACACAGTGCCAGGAATCATGGCCTAGCCAAATAGATACACACATTTTTGGGGGGACATAATTCAAACCATGACAACAGGGAACTGCCAGAAATTCAGGCCTGATTCAGAAGAGGATGTGGAACCAGGGATATCATTGCTGATGTCAGATGGATCCTTGCTGAAAGCAGAGAATACCAGAAAGATGTTTACCTTTGTTTTATTGACTATGCAAAGGCATTCAATTGTGTGGATCATAACAAATTATGGATAACATTGCCAAAAATGGAAATTCCAGAACACTTAATTCTGTTCATGAGGAACCCGTACATAGACCAAGAGACAGTTGTTCGACAGAACAACGGGATACTGTACGGTTTCATGTCAGGAAAGGTGTGCATCAGGGTTGCATACTTTCACCATACCTATTCAATTTGTATGCTGAGCAAATAATCCAAAAAGCTGGATTATATGAAGAAGAAAGGGGCATCAGGATTGGAGGAAGACTCATTAACAACCTACATTATGCAGATGACACAACCTTGCTTGTTGAAAGAGAAGAGGACTTGAAGCACTTACTGGTGAAGATCAAAGACCACAAACTTCAGTATGGATTACACCTCGACCTAAAGAAAACAAAAATAGTCACAAATGGACAAATAAGCAACATAATGATAAATGGAAAAAATATTGAAATTGTCAAGGATTCCATTTTACTTGGGTCCACAATCAACACCCATGGAAGCAGCAGTGAGGAAATCAAAAGACGCATTGCATTGGGCAAATCTGCTGCAAAAGACCTCTTTAAAGTGTTCAAAAGCAAAGACGTCACCTTGAAGACTAAGGTGCGCTTGACCCATGCCATGGTATTTTCAACCGCATCATATGCATGAGAAAGCTTGACAATGGATAAGGAAGACCAAAGAAGAATTGACGTCTTTTAGTTGTGGTGTTGGTGAAGAATATTGAATATACCATGGACTGCCAAAAGAACAAACAAATCTGTCTTGGAAGAAGTACATCCAGAATGCTCCTTAGAAGGAAGGATGGCAAGACTACTTCTTTCATACTTTGGACATGTTATCAGGAGGGATCAGTCCCTGGAGAAGGACATCATGCTTGGTAAAGTAGAGGGTCAGCAAAAAAGAGGAAGCCCCTCAAGGAGATGGATTGACACAGTGGCTGCAACAATGGGCTCAAGCATAACTACAATTGTGAGCATGGCACAGGACACAGAAGTGTTTCGTTCTGTGGTGCATAGGGTGGCTATAAGTCGGACCCCACTTGACAGCACCTAACAACAACAAGGAAGCTCCAGATCATTTTCCAGATTGGTTGTACCATTTTACATTCCCACCAGCAGTGCATAAGTGTTCCAATCTCTCCACAATCTCTCCAATATTTTTTATTTTGAATTTTTTGGATTAGTGCCAGCCATGTTGGGTGAGATGGTATGTCATTGCAGTTTTGATCTGCATTTCTCTAATGGCTAACGATTGTGAGCATTTCTTCATGGGTCTGTCAGCTGCCTTACTGTCTTTGTTGGTGAAGTGATTGTTCATATCCTTTGCCCTTTTTTTTTAAATTGGGTTGTTTGTCTTTTGGTTGTTGAGGTGTTGCAGTATCTTGTAGATTTTAGAGATTAGACACTTATCGGATATGTCATAGCCAATTTTTTTTTCCATGTCTGTAAGTTCTCTTTTTAGTCTTTTATTGAGGTCTTTTGATGAGCAAAAGTGTTTGATTTTTAGGAGCTCCCAGTTGTCTAGTTTCTCTACTGGTGTTTGTGCATTTTTAGTTATGGTTTGTATACTAATTATGCCATGTGTTAAGGCTCCTAGAGTTGTCCCTATTTTTTATGGCAAAAACTTTATCATTTTCGATTTTATATTTAGATAAATTTTGAGGTAGTTTTTCTACATGATGTGAGGTATGGGTCCTGTTTCATTTTTTTGCATATGGATATTCAGTTATGCCAGCACCATTTGTTAAAGAGACTGTCTTTTCCCCATTTAATGAACTTTGGACCTTTGTCAAATATCAGCTGCTCATAGGTGGATGCATTCACATCTGGGTTCTCAGTTCTGTTCCACTAGTCTATGTATCTGTTGTGCCAAACCAGGCTGTTTTGATTACTGTGGCAGTATAATAGATTCTAAAATCAGGTAGTGTGAGGCCTCCCTAACTTTGTTCTTCCTCTTGAGTAATACTTCACTTATCCTGGGCCTCTTCCCTTTCCGTGTGAAGTTGGTGATTTGTTTCTCCATCTGATTAAAAAATGCTGTTGGAATTTGGATTGGGATTGCATTGTATCTGTAGATCACTTTGGGTAGAACTGAAATTTTCACAATGTTGAGTCTTCCTATCCAAGAGCATAGTATATTTTCCCTCTTATATTGGTCTCTGTTGGTTTCTTGAAGTAGTGTCTTGTAGTTTTCTCTGTATAGATATTTTACGTCTCTGGTTAGGTTTATTCTTAAGTACTTCATCTACTTGGAGGCTATTGTAAATGGTATGTATTTGGTGATTTTCTTTTCGAAGTTCTTTTTGTTGGTATAGAGGAATCCAACTGATTTTTGTATGTTTATCTTGTTTCCTGATACATTGTTGAAGTCTTCTATTAGTTCCAATAGTTTTCTTGTGGATTATTTGGGGTTTTATGTTTTTGAGATATATCATCTGTTATTAGGGATACTTTTACTTTTTTCTTACCAATTTGGATGCCCTTTATTTCTTTTTCTTGCCTTATTGCTCTGGTTAGGACCTCTGGCACGATGTTGAATAAGAGTGGTGATAAAGGGCATCCTTTTTTGGTTCCTGTTCTCAAGAGGAATGCTTTCAGACTCTCTCCATTTAGAATGTTGTTGACTGTTGGCTTTGTATAAATCCCCCTTATTATGTTGAGGAATTTCCCTTCTATTCCTATTTTGCTGAGAGTTTTTATCAGGAATGAGTGTTTGACTTCGTCAAATGCCTTCTCTGCATCAATTGATAAGATCATGAAGTCCTTATCTTTTGTTTTATATATGTAGTTGATTATATGGATTGTTTTTATACTGTTGAACCCATCCCTGCATACCTGGTATGAATCCCACTTAGTCATGATGAATGTTTTTTTTTTTTTTGATATGCTGTTGAATTATACTGACTAGAATTTTGTTGATGATTTTTTGTGTTTATATTCACGAGGGATATTGGTCTGTAATTTTCTTTTTTTGTGGTGTCTTTATATGGCTTTGGTATCAGGGTCATGCTGGCTTCATGGAATGAGTTCAGGAGTATTCCTTCTTTTCTATGGTCTGAAATACCTTTAGTAGTAGTGGTGTTAACTCTTCTCTGAAAGTTTGGTAGAATTCTCCAGTGAAGCCCACAGGGCCAGGGTTTTTTTGTTAAGAGATTTTTTATTACCTCTTCAATCTCTTCTTTTGTTATGGTTTTATTTAGTTGTTCTATCACTGTGTTAGTTTAGGTAGGTAGTTTGTTTCTACAAATTTGTTCATTTCCTCTAGATAATCAAATTTGTTGGAGTACAATTTTTCATTGTATTCTGTTATACTTTTTATTCCTTTGTGTCTGTTGTGATATCACCAATCTCATTTCTTATTTACTTCCTCTCACGTTTTTCTTTAGTCAGTTTGGCCAATGTTTTATCCATTTTGTTGATCTTTTCAAAGAACCAACTTTTGGTCTTGTTGACTGTTTTGATTGTTTTTCTGTTCTCTATTTCATTTAATTCTGCTCTCTTTTTTATTATTTCCTTTCTTCTGGTGCCAGAGGGCTTCTTTTGTTGCTGTCTTTCTATTTGTTTGAGTTGTATGGTTAATGTTTTGATTTTGGCCCTTTCTTCTTTTTGGATGTGTGTGTATATTGCTATAAATTGACCTCTATGCACTGCCTTTGCTATGTCTCAAAGGTTCTTATAAGATGTGTTTTCATTCTCATTTGATTCTATGAATTTCCTTATTCAGTCCTTGATTTCTTCTATAACCCAGTAGTTTTTGAGCAAGGTGTTTTTCAATCTCCATGTATTTGATTTTTTTTCCTTGCTCTTTCTGTTATTGATTTTTACTTTTATAGCTTCATGGTTAGAAAAGATGCTTTGTAATATTTCTATGTTTTGGATTCTGTTAAGGCTTGCTCTGTGGCCTAAAATGTAGTCTATTCTGGAGAATGTTCCATGTGCATTGGAAAAGAATTCACATTTTACTGCTGCTGGGTGGAGTATGCCGTATATGTCTATGCGGGTGAGTTATTTGATTGTGGCACTTTGATCATCTGTATCTTTATTGAGTTTCTTTCTAGATGTTCTGTCCTTCACTGAAAGTGGTGTATTAAAGTCTCCTATTATTATTGTTGATCTGTTGTACATAGGGTCACTATGAATTGGAACCAACAGGATGGCACCTAACAACAACAACATTATAGGGTCACTGTGAGTGGGAATACACTCAAAGGCATTTTTTTTAGTGTATCTATAATCATAAAGACAGATAATAACAAATGTTGATGAGAATGTTGAAACCTTCATACAATGCTATGGGAATATAAAATGAAGTAACCACATTAGAAAACATTTTGGCAGTTCATCAAAAAGTTAAAGATAGTGTTAAGTGTTTGCACCGCCCAGGGACTCTGCATATCACTTGTTGTTTTTAGTTGTCATCAAGTCGGTTCCAACTCATAGCGACTCCATGCACAACAGAATAAAACACTGCCTGGTCCTGTGGCATCCTCATAATCATTGTTATGCTTAACCTCATTGCTGCAGCCATGTGTCAATCCATTTCATCAAGGATCTTCCTCATTTTTTCTGACCCTCTACTTTACCAAGCATGATGCCCTTCTCCAGGTACTGATCCCTCCTGATAATATGTCCAAAGTACATGAGACGAAGGCTTACTATCTGAGCTTCTAAGGAACATTCTGGCTGTCCTTCTTCCAAGACAGATTTGCTCATTCTTCTGGCAGTCCATGGTATATTCAATATTCTTCACCAACACCATAATTCAAATGTGTCAATTCTTTGTCAGTCTTCTTTATCACATAGTAGATGATAAATATTTATAAGTTTTTAATCAGTTATTATTTATGAAATATACATGGTATTCATTTTTCTGGCAATGCATTTTAGAATAGAATTAGTTATGTAATAGAAATAATGCAATTATGTTATAAATACGAAAGGATCAGTTAATAGGAAAAGCAAGAATTTTATTTTGGAACTTTGACAAGAAACAAAGGCACAGTTCCTGCTCAGTAATTTAACTATATTATAGAAATCCCACCTAAGAAGAGACCAATCTTTGAAAAATTTCTCCTATGACTTTAATTAAAATGCCTTGTATATAAATCTTGTTTTACACTGGATGTAGACAAGTATATATTTCTATGTTTTGACTTTAACCCTCAATCCTGTAGCTCAAAAGATTCTTTTTCTTGCTCAAACTTCTCAGACAGATCTGAAAAGTGCTTTGGAGGCTTTTGGGCCAAGCCCTTTTCGTAGGCAGACTCTTGAGTTCTGGCAATAAAACCTGATGGGAGGGAAGAGCTTTGTAGAGAATTCGCCTTCTTTCATCCTGCAACTTGAGGTTACATTACAATAATAGCTAACAAGGAAATAATTACTGTATTTTTGTTTCTCTACTGGTAAATGTCCCTTCAAGAAATTCTGCTGGTTCAGTTATTATCAGCTCCACTTAGTATTAAGCTAATTAACCAGCTGTCAGGGGGTTAATAGCAATTTTATAGAAGTCTTGTTAATTCATGTTTAAGAAGTTAGCTGACAGCATCCTCTTTTCATTTACACTGTACAGCTGATGTTCAGTCAGCCACTGAATATCAGGATTCAGCCTGTTTATTCTTTTTTTTTTTTTTTTACTTTTTTCCTTACTCTTGTGCTCTAGGGCCAGTGTTGAAAGTTTGCAACCAAAACCTACTACTGTACTAAGGGGTATTGTACATTACTATGGGTGGGCTTCATGGGAAAAAGAACAGCATTCACGGATGAAAAAACATATTGCTCTTTTCAGTTTGAATATGAAATTTTTCCAGAGATGTGTTACTCTAAGTGCTTTATGAAGAGTCTTTCCATGGATAATTAGAAAAATTTCAATAAATATATTCTGGAGGGTTTGTAAATCAGACTCTTAAAGATTATATCAAAAGTAAATCAGGTGAGTACTATACTTATTACACTTTTTCCATAAAAATATTTCTTAGATCAGGAGATTCATGGGAAAACAGAGCTAAAAGTGAAAATAGCGGTCTTAGTGGGTGGAAAAAACAGAGTTCGGAGCCTGTGGCTGCCAGGGAATCTAGAAATTGAGGAAAAAAAATCTTGGAAAGGAGGTAACACAAAAATAAGGGACCCAGAATATGTGTACAAATTCCCCTCGAATGTGGAGCTGACTTCTAAACTGTACATGTCCAGTATAAGACTTCAAGGAGTCCTGTAGCAGTTGAGAGACATTGATTTCAGTAGCGGCCTGGTTCTAGGGAGGCAGAATTTAGAGTTCAAATCTTGCCAAGTTAGAGGGGCTTGGAAAACATCTAAGACTTTCCTTTTTGTTATGAGTAACAAAATATAGGAAAACAAGAGAAAAACCAAAAATAGAACTAAAGACTAAGGAATAAAAGCAAAACTAAATAAAACTACCCTAACAAAATCTTAAATTAGACATGCACAGGATTAAGGTGATATACCAGAAATTAAACTGCCTCTGAGGAAAAAAAATCAACATTCTTTGTAGAAAGCTAACAAAATTCAAAAATACAATGTATTATTCACAAACTCAAGGTCAAAATCTTGGCCATATTGATTTTTTCTGTGAGCTTCTCTTTTACTTCCTGGTTTCTGCCAGCAATCCCTGGCATTCCTTGACATTCCTTGGTGTTCCTTGGCATCTGTTTTCTCCCTGTGTGTGCCTCTATGTCTATTCTGCTTTTCTTTTGTAACTCATAATTAACTAGGTTTAGGATCCACCTTAAATTGATATGACCTCAATTCCCAAACAGAATCACATCCATAAATACAAGGGCCAGAAATCCAACACATATTTTTTGGAGACACAATTCAATTCATAACAGTCTAGTTAGAGGTTTGTTCATATTGCTGAACTTTACAAAGTACCATCTTTTGATTCCATTGATATTCTCTATTTTTTCTATTTTCTGTTTCATCAAGTTCCTCTATGATTTCTATTATTTCCTTCTTTCTGCTTGTTTTTTGATTAATTAGCTCTTCTTCTTTCAGTGTCTTAAGGTGAAATATTAGGTTATTGATTTGATGTCTATTTTTTACTTTTTAATAAAGGCATTTACAGGTAAAAATTTCCCTCTCAGCATTGCTTTAGCTGCCTATCATATGTTTTAGTATGCTTTGTCTTCATTTTCATTCTTCTCAAAGTATATAATTTTATTTATGATTTATTCTTTGATCTATTGGCTATTTAGGAGAGTGTTGATTAATTTCTATATACTTGTGAATTTCCCATATTTCTTTCTGTTGTTCATCACTAATTTTATTCCATCGTGGTTTGAGAATATATTTTGTATAATTTCAAGTCTTTTATATTAATTGATGTCACTTTGATGAATAAGGTGCACCTGACCCAAGCTGTGGTATTTTCAGTAGCCTCATATGCATGTGAAATCTGGACAATGAACAAGGAAGACCAAAGAAGAATTGACGCCTTTGAATTATGGTGTTGGTGAAGAATATTGAATATACCATGCACTGCCAGAAGAATGAACAAATCTTTCTTTGAAGAAGTACAGCCAAAATGTTTCTTGGAAAAGAGACTTCGTCTCACATACTTTGGACATGTTATCAGGAGTGACCAGTCCCTGGAGAAGGACATCATGCTTGGTAAAGTAGAGGGTGAGCAAAAAAGAGGAAGACCCTCAATGAGATGGATTGACATCCACTGTGGCTAAAACAATGGGCTCAAGCATAACAATGATTGTGAAGATGGCACAGGACTGGGCAGAGTTTCCTTCTATTTTACATAGGGTCGCTATGAGTCTGAACAGACTCCACAGCACTTAACAACAACATATTTATTGAAGCTTCCGATACGGTCTATCCTGGAAAATGTTCCATGTTCTATTGTTTGACAGACTATTCTAAATGTCTGTTAGGTTTAGTTAGCTTGTAGTGTTCACAGTTTTTATTTTCTTCTAGGTCTTCTGCTTTGCTGTTCAATCCATTATTAAAAGTGAAGTATTAAAGTCTCTAGCTATTGGTTTTAAATTGTTTCACTCTCCATTTCTGTCACTTTTCCTTCAGGTTTAGGGGTTCTCTTGGTTGTATATATGTGCATATATATAAACACACACATACATATTGTATACATATATACATGTTGTATATATGTGTATATATGTATCTATATTTGTCTTCCTGATGCATTGAACCTTTTTTCATTATCATTTATAAATATTTATCACTGTTTGTTCCTGTGAATTTTAGTTACCATCTGCTGTAATTTCCTTACTCCAGTACATATTTGTTCCCACCCATTTCCTTTATGTTGTTATTGTCAAATATATTTCTATGTTGTACTATCAATAATAGATTATATGCAGATTGCTTTATAAAAATGTTTTTAACTCAATTAAGAAAGAATGGAGAAGATATATGCACTTATACAGTGTTTAATAATTAAATAGTTACCTTTACTGGGGCTTTTGTTTTTTCTTGTGCATCCAAATTACTGTCTGGGGTCACTCCCTTTCAGCCTGAAGAACTTTGTTTAGTATTTTCTGTAAGGCAGTTCTGTTTATTTCTCAGTTATGTTAATCTTGGAATTTCTTTATTTCACTTTCATTTTTTAAACTTAATTTTGTGGATAAAAGATTCTTAGTTGACAATTTTATTTTAGCATTTTGACTATGTCATTCTACTGTCTTCTGACTTCTGTGATTTCTCACGAGAAAAAAATTGTTAACACGATTGGAATTAATTTCCTTGGGATTACCTTATATATGATGAGATGTTTCCTCTTGCTGCAAGGTTTTCTGTTTGTCTTTGGTTTTTTAATGATATTTCTGGGTATGCATCGTTTTATGTTTAGCTTACTTAGAATTCATTGAGCTTCTTTGCATCAAATTTGGAAAGTTTTTGGCCATTATTTTTACAATTTTTTTTTCTCTCTCCTCTCTTTCTGGTACCCCAATTATAATTAATTTTATTGCTCTTAATGGTGTTCCAACATTTCTCTGCCTGTAGACAGATCAAGTTTCTTCATTCTTATTCTGCTCATCAGATTTCATAATATATATTGAAATATGTTCAAGTTCTTTGATTCCTTCTTCTACCGTTTACATCTACTGTTGAGCCCTCTAGTGAATTTTTCATGTTAGTCGTAGTACTTTCAATGCCAGAATTTTTTTTACTGCAAAATTCTCACTTTATTTTTTTCCCATACAAAAATCTATACATACATTGTTATGTGACTTTAATTATTCTCCCCATACTGTGACAGAACATTCTTCCTTTCCACCCCTGATTCCCTATGTCCATTCAATCAACTCCTAACACTCTCTGCTTTCCCGTCTCACCTCCGGACAGAAGCTGCCAGTTTAGTCTCTTGTATCTCCTTGAGCTAAGATGCTCACTCCTCATGAGTATCACTTTATTTCCCAAAGTCCAGTCCAATACATGTCTGAAGAGTTGGCCTCGGAAATTGTTTTAGTCCTGGGCTGATAGAGAATCTGGGAGCCATGCTTTCCAAGATCATTCCAGTCTCAGTCAGAGCATTAAGTCTATTCTTCTTACTAGAATTTCAGTTCTGCACCCCACCTTTCTCCTGCTCCATCAGGGACTCTCTGTTTTGCTCCATCAGGGTGGTCACTGGTGGCAGCTGGGCACCATCTAGTTCTTCTGGACTCAGGCTGATGAAGTCTATGGTTTATGTGGCCCTTTCTATCTCTTGGGCTACTACTTTCCTTGTGTCTTTAGTGCTCTTCGTTTTCCTTTACTCCAGGTGGTTGGGACCAATTGATGCATCTTAGATGGCCACATGCAAGCTTTTAAGATCACAGACGCCACTCACCAAAGTAGGATGCACAGAACATTTTCTTAATAAGCTTTGTTATGCCAATTGACCTAGATGTCCCCTGAAAGCATGGTTCCCAGACCTCCACACCTGCTACTCTGTCCTGCAGAGTGTTTGATTGTATTCAGGAAACATCTTAGCTTCGGTTTAGCCAGTTGTGCTGACTTCCCCTGACTTCCTCTGTAGTGTGTTCTCTCTTTCCCTTCACCTAAGATAATTCTTTCATACTATCTAGGTAGTAAACAACACTCACCTTCCATCCCCACCCTTGTAACAATCAAAGAATGTTTTCTTCTATGTTTAAACCTTTTCTTGAGTTCTTATGACAGTGGTCTTATACAATGTTTGTCCTTCTGTGACTGACTAAATTCACTGAGCATAATGACCTCCAGCTTTCTCCATGTTATGTTTCACGGATTCATCGTTGTTCTTTATGGTTGCATAGTATTCCATTTTGTGAATATGCCATAATTTGTTTATCCATTTGTCCATTGATGGGCAGCTAAGTTGTTTCCATCTTTTTGCTATTGTGAACAGTGCTGCAATGAACATGGGTGTGCATATATCTATTTGTGTGACGGCTCTTATTTCTCTACGATATATTCCAAGGAGTGGGATAGCTGGATCCTATGGTACTTCTATTTCTAGATTTTTAAAGAAGTGGCAAATCTGTTTCCAAAGTGGTTGTACCAGTTTACATTCCCACTAACAGAGTATAAGTGTTTCAGTCTCTCCACAACCTCTAAAACATTTATTATTATTATTATTTTATTATTATTATTTACATTAAAATATAATGATTCATCATTGATGCTTTTTTTATATTTTATTATACTTCAGGTGAGGGCTTACAGAACAAATAGTTTCTCATGAAACAGTAGTACACATGTTGTTTTATGACATTGGTTAACAACCCCACAACATATTAACCCTCTAATTTCTCAACCTTTTTCTTTTGGTGAAAATATACATAGCCAAAGATACACCGTTTCAAACATTTCTACGTACACAGTTCAGTGACATTGACTAGGCTCCTTCAATTGTGCTGTTATTCTCACTTAAGATGAAGGCTTACAGAAAAAATAGTTTCTTATTTAACAGTTACTACAAATGTTGCCCTATGACAATAGTTAACAATCTGACAACACATCAACAATATCCTTCCTCAACCTTGGGTTCCCTATCACCAGCTTCCTTGTCCCCTTCTGCCTTTTGGCCCTTGTCACTGGACTCCTGTACCTCGTTACTCTCATTTGGTTTTACAGGGCTGTCCACTTCCAGGCCGAACAGTGAACCTCGGAGGTAGATACACCACTGAGCTAAAAGGGTGTCTGGGGGCCATACTCTCGAGGTTTCTCCAGTCCCCTTTAGGCCAGTAAATCTGGTCTTTTCATGTAAGTTAGAATTATGCTCTACATCCTTCTCCAGCTCTGTCCAGAACCCTTTGTTGTGATCCTGGTCAGAGCAGTCAGTGGTGGTAGCTAGGCACCATCTGGCTGTATTGGACTCAGTCTGGTGGAGGCCTTGGTAGCTATGGACAATTAGCCCTTTGGACTAATCTTTTCCTTGTATCCTGTTCTCTTCATTCTCCCTTGCTCCCGAAGGTATGAGACCAGTGGAGTATCTTAGATGGCTGCGCACAGACTTTTGAGACCACAGACACTACTCATCAAGGTAGAATGTAGAGCATTGTCTTTATAAGCTGTGTTATGCCAATTGAGCTAGACATGCCCTGAAGCCATGGTCCTCACAGCCCTCAGCCCAGCAATTCAGTCCCTCAGGGAGTTTGGATGTGTCTATGGGGCTTCCATGACCTTTCCTTGTACAGGTTGTGCTAGTTTCCCCTGTATTCTTTACTGTCTCACCCTTCACCCAAGATGCCACTTATCTATTGCCCATTTAGTATTCCCCCCACCCACCCTTCCCATCCCTGGTAACCAACAAAGATTGTTACATTTTGTGTGTGAACTTTTTCATGGGTTTTTACAACAGAAGTCTCATACAATATTTGTCCTTTTGTGATTGACTTATTTCACTCAGCATAATGTCCTCCAGTTTCATCCATGTTAGGAGATGGTTCACAGATTCATTGTTGTTCTTTCTTGTTGCATAGTAGTCCACTGTGTGTATGTACTATAGTTTGTTTATCCATTCATATGTTGATGGGCATCTAGGTTGTTTCCATCGTTTTGCTATTGTGAACAATGCTGCCATGAACATAGGTGTGCATATGTCTATTCGAGTGACAACTCTTATTTCTCTAGGATATATTCCTAGGAGAGGGATTGCTGGATGGAATGGTATGTCTATTTCTAGCTTTCTGAGGAAGCACCATCTCATTTTCCAAAATGGTTGTATCATTTTGCATTCCTACCAGCAGTGCATAAGAGTTCCCATCTCCCCGCAGCCCCTCCAACATTTGTTATTTCCAGTGTTTTTGATTCGTGCCAGTAATGCCGGGGTGAAATGGTATCTCATTGTGGTTTTAGTTTGCATTTCTCTAATGGCTAGTGATCGCGAGCATTTCCTCATGTGTCTGTTGGCCATTTGAATGTCTTCTTTGGAGAAGTGTCTGTTCATTTCCTTTGCCCATTTTTTAATAGGATTATTTGTCTTTTTGTTGTAGAGGTGTTGGATTTTCTTGTAGATTATGGAGATTAGACCTTTGTCTGACTTGTACTGTCCAAAAAATTTTTCCCAGTCTGTAGGTTTTCTTTTGACTCTTTTGGTGAAGTCTTTTGAAGAGCATAGGTGGTTGATTTTTAGAAGATCCCAGTTATCTAGCTTATCTGTTGGGGTTTGTGCATTGATGGTTATGGTTTGTATCCTGTTAATGCCATGTATTAAGGCCTGAAGTGTTGGTCCTATTTTTGATTCTATGAACTTTATAGTTTTAGGCTTTATATTCAGGTCTTTGATCCATTTTGAAGTAGTTTTTGTATATGGTGTGAGGTGTGGGTTCTGTTTCATTTTTTTGCAGATGGATATCCAGTTTTGGGAGCACCATTTGTTAAAAAGACTGTCTTTTCCCCATTTGATGGATTTTGGGCCCTTGTCGAGGATCAGGTGACCGTAGGTGGATGGATTTAAATCTGGGTTCTCAATTCTGTTCCATTGGTCAATGTATCTGTCACTGTACCAGTACAAGGCTGTTTTAACTACTGTAGCTGTATAGTAGTTTTTGAAGACAGGTAGTGTGAGTCCTCCAACTTTGTACTTCTTCTTCAGTAGTGCTTTACTTATTCAGGGCTTCTTCCCTTTCCATATAAAGTTAATGATTAGTTTTTACATCTCTGTGAAGAATGTTGTTGGTATTAGCATCAGGATTGCATTGTATTTGTAAATAACTTTGGGTAGAATTGACATTTTCACAATGTTCAGTCTTCCTATCCATGACCATGGTATGTTTTTTGATTTATGTAGTTCCCTTTGGGTTTCATACAGTAGTGTTTTGTAGTTTTCTTTGTATAGGTCTTTTACATCCCTGGTCAGATTTATTCCTAAGTATTTCATCTTTTTAGGGGCTATTGAAAATGGTATTGTTTTCCTCGTTTCCTTTTCATCGTTCTCCTTACTGGTGTATAGGAATCCAACTGAATTTTGAATGTTTATCTTGTATCCTGCTACTCTGCTGCATCTTTCTATTAGTTCCAGTAGATTTCTCGTGGAGTCTTTAGGGTTTTCTATGTATAGTATCATATCATCTGCAAACAGGGACAGTTTAACTTTGTTATTACAAATTTGGATGCCCTTTATTTCTTTTTCTTGCCTTATTGCTCTAGCTAGAACTTCCAGCACTATGTTAAATAGGAGTGGTGATAAAGGGCATCCTTGTCTTCTTCCTGTTTTCAAGGGGAATGTTTTCAGCTTCTCTCCATTAAGAATGACATTGGCCATTGGTTTTGCATAGATGCCCTTTATTATGTTAAGAAATTTCCTTTCTATACCTATTTTATTGAGAGTTTTTATCAGGAATAGGTGCTGAACTTTGTCCAATGCCTTTTCTGCATCAATTGAGATGATCATGTGATTCTTTTCTTTCCTTTTATTTATGTGGTGGATTACGTTGATTGATTTTCTAATGTTGAACCATCCTTGGATAGCTGGTATGAATCCTACTTGGTCGTGGTGTATTATTTTTTTCATATGATGCTGACTTCTATTGGTTAGAATTTTGTTGAGAATTTTTGCATCTATATTCATGAGAAATATTGGTCTGTAATTTTCTTTTTTTGTGATGTCTTTGCCTGGTTTTGGTATCAGCTTTATGCTGGCTTCATAGAGTGAATTTAGAAGTGTTGCTTCCTCTTCTATGCTCTGAAATAGTTTGAGTAGTACTGGTACAAGCTCTTCTGTAAATGTTTTGTAGAATTCTCCAGTGATGCCAACTGGTCCAGGGCTTTTTTTTGTTTGGTTTTTTTTTTTTTTTTTAATTATTATTACCTTTCAATCTCTTCTCTTGTTATGGGTCTGTTCAGATTTTCTGCTTCACTTTGTTGTAGTTTGGGAAGGCCATGTGATTCTAGAAACTTATGCATTTCCTCTAGGTTTTGAAATTTGTTGGAGTATATTTTTTCATAATATTCTGTTTTAATCCATTTTATTTTAGTTGGGTGTGTTGAAATGTCCCCCATTTCATTTCTCATTTGGGTTATTTGTGTCCTCTCCGGTTTTTCTTTTGTCAGTCTGGCCAGTGGTTTGTCGATTTTGTTGATTCTTTCAAAGAACCAACTTTTGGTTTTGTTGATTCTTTCTATTGTTTTCCGTTCTCTGTTTCATTTATTTCTGCTCTGATCTTTACTATTTCCTTTCTTATGGTGGTTGCGGGCTTTTTTTGCTGTTCTCTTTCTATTTGTTTGAGTTCTGTAGTTAATGTTTTGACTTTGTCCCTTTCTTCTTTTTTGATATGTGCATCTATTGCTATAAATTGTCCTCTGAGGACTGCCTTTGCTGTGTCCCAAAGGTTTTGGTATGATGTGTTTTCATTCTCATTTGATTCTCGGAATTTTTTCATTCCATCTCTTATTTCTTCTATTACACAGTGATTTGTAAGCAGGGAATTATTCAGTTTCCATGTAGTTGATTTTTTTTCCTTGCTCCTTCTGTTGTTAATTTCTACCTTGATGGCATGGTGGTCAGAGAAGATACCTTGAATTATCTCAAGGTTTTGGATCTTGCTGAGGATCTCTCTGTGGCCTAAGATGTGGTCTATTCTGGAGAACATTCCATGTGCATGGGAAAAGAATGTGTACTTTGCATGGTCTGGATGGAGTGTTCTATATATGTCTATGAGGTCAAGTTGGTTGATTGTGCCCTTTAGATCTTCTGTATCTTTGCTGAGTTTCTTCTTAGTTGTTCTGTCGTTTACTGACAGTGGTGTGTTGAAGTCGCCTACTATTATTGTGGAACTATCAATTTCTGTTTTCACTGTTGTTAGAATTTGTTTTATGTATTTTGGAGCCCTGTCATTGGTTGCGTAGATGTTTATTATGGTTATGTCTTCATGATGGTTCGTCCCCTTAATCATTATATAGTGTCCTTCTTTGTCTTTTATGGTAGATTTTGTTTTAAAGTCTATTTTATCTGAGATTAGAGTACCACTCCTGTTCTTTTTTGGTAGTTGTTAGCTTCATATATTTTTTGCAACCTTTGACTTTTAATAAATTCACTTCTTTGTTTCTAAGGTTTGTCTCTTGTAGACAGCATATTGATGGATCTTATTTTCTTATCCATTCTGTCACTCTCCTTCTCTTTATGGGTGCATTGAGTCAATTTACATTCAGTGTAATTATTGATAGATGTGAGTTTGTGGCTGTCATTTTGTAGTGCTTTCTTTTGTGGTGCTGAAGTTTTCTTTGTTCTTCTTACCCTCTTTTGCTGAGTTACTTTTGTTTGTGGGTTTTTTTTCATTTCTTTTGTTTTTGTAGGTTTTGTTTTTGCTGAGACTTTATGTTTTTTATCTTTATTTTTATGAGTTGGTTTGTTAACTTTCTTTGTGGTTACCATGAATTTTAGCCTTATCTTTCTAAGTTTGAAGCAGTCTACCATTAGTTGGTATCGCCTTGCCTTCCTCTCCATTAGAAGGTTCTATACCTATGCCATTTATTCCCTCTTTCATTGTTTTGATGTTATTGTCACTTATTGATTAACTGCTCTGATTCCCTTTTGTATTTCTTTAGGTTTTGGATAGTCCTCAAGAGTTCATTTCCTAGATTGGTATCTGGCTCTTACAATCCTGCATCCTAGATTCTGCCTATGACTTGAAGTTGTTTGTCCTCAGATTGAGGAACTCCCTTTAATAATTCTTGTAAGTTTGGTTTAACTGTTACATATTCTCTTAATTTCTGCTTATCTGGAAATGACCTAATTTCACCATCAAATTTGAATGAGAGTTTTGCAGGATATATTATTCTTGGCTGACAAGTTTTTTCTTTCAAGATTTTATATACGTCATCCCATTGCCTTCTTGCCTGCATGGTTTCTGCAAAATAATCTGAGCTTAGTCTTATTGTTTCTCCTCTGTATGTGACTTCTTATTTTTCACACGCTGCTCTCAGGATTCTTTGTTTGTCTTTGGTTTTGGCAAGTGTGAATATGATCTGCCTTGGTGATTTTCGTTTGGGGTCTCTTCTATATGGGGTTCGTTGGGCTTCTTGGATGGCCAACTTTTCATCTTTCATGATATTAGGGAAGTTTTCTGTCAGCATGTCCTGAATGATCCTCTCTGTGTTTTCTGTTTTCTCCCCCTCTTCTGGAATGCCAATCACTTGTAAATTTTTGCTTTTAATTGTGTCCCACATAACTCTCAGTGTCTCTTCATTTTTCTTTGTTTTTTTTTTCTGAGTTTTCCTCAGACAGTGTTGTATCCAAGTGTTTGTCTTCCATTCCACTGATCCTGTCTTCCACCGTTTCAAATCTGCTTCTCAGCCCTTCTATGACATCATCCATTTCTGAATTCTTGTTGTTTATCTTTTGGATTTCTGATTGTTTTCTTTGTATAATTTCTAGTTGTGAATTTACTTTGGCATTTTTTTCCTGCATTATTGTCCTGAATTCTTCCAATTGTTTGTCTGTATTTTCCATGAATTTGTCTATTTTTTCTTCACGTTTGTCAGCTTTTTGCCTCAGTTCTTGGAGAATTCCAAGTATTAGAGATTTGAATTCCCTATCAGGTACTTCTAGTGCATTTTATTCCACAGTAGAGTCATCTGGTGTTTTATTTTGGATGCTTACTAGAACCACCCTGTCCAGTTTTTGTAAATGTATTGATATTTTCTGCTCTTTTGGGGGCATTCAGTAGTTATTTTTCTTGGTTATTGATTGTAGATTTGTTTGTTTCAACCCTTTTTTAAAAAAAAAAATTTGACTATGTCTGAGCAGGCGGATTGTGTGTTCTTTTTTATTTGTTCATCTCTGCGCTCAATACTTTTTGCCTCCTTCTCCAACTGGCAGGGTCAGTCACTCAGATATGGTACAGCAGGGCAGGTCTAGCTAAAGATAAGTTACTGGGACGGGTTTTTTGTTGCACTTACTACAGCCACCAGGGCAGGTCGGTAATCATTGCAGGGCAGGTTCCAGTAGGCCATGCCTGTGCTGCTTGGTGGTGTGATGTCAAGCGCACGGTGCAGGTGGGCAGGATGCAGCGGGGAGATTGTTATGTGTGTAGCTAAGATGGATATGGGAGAGAGAGGAGAGAGGAACAGGATCAAAAAACATAGAAACAAACAAAAAAGAATGCTAAGGGAGCTTGCCGTTGGAATGGAGAGATGAGAGACTATGAAATGGAGAAATACAGAAAGGGTAAGAGGAAGAAAAGAAAAGAATGAATAAACAAAAATCAGAAATGTTAAACAACCACAAAGTTCCCAGGGATCCCACCAATGCAGCTATGAGGTCTGGGGAAGTCGCTCTCAGGAGTTGTAGTACAGCCTGGCTAGAAGGCTTAGAGGTATACAACTCCTGGTATTTAGGGATCAGAAAGAAGGAAGATGTAGAGAGATGAGAGACTGAGCAATGAAGAAAGACAAAAAGGGGAAAAGAAAACAAAACAAATAAAAAAAAAGAACAAGAGAGGCCCCACAATACAACAGAAAAAAAAGAAATGCACTCAGGTATCCCTCTGCACATCTGTGGAAGCTGAAGTGGAGTTCCTTGTCACGCATCTCTGCCTGGCTAGAAAGGGCTCCCAACTCAAGAAAAGGAAATGAAAACAGACAAACAATTCAAAATGAACAAGCATACAAAAGCCCTGGGATCTCACCAGCACGGTAGCCCAGACCGAGAAGCAGCTTCACACTCTAATGGAGCTCCGCAGCCCCTCAGGAAGAAGCAAAGATGGCACATGGAGCCAGGAACTAGAGCAAAAGGAGGTGGAGGCAGCGAGAGGCAAGCAAGAAATCAAAAGTAGCAGAAAAAAATAAAAGCAACACCAGCAACCAACAAATGGCACTCAGAGAGCCAGCTAGTGCAGGCTGGTGTTTCCGGACTAGAGACTGTGTCCACGGGAAACAGAGGAGGCCAAGTGTGGGTGATGAAAGGTAGAGAGTGGGAAAGCGTATATCACAAATTTCCAGTGCTCTGCAGCCCCTCAGGAAGAAGCAAAGGTGGCTCACGGAGCCAGGTACTCGAGTGAAAGGAGGGGGAGTTGGCGAGAGGCAAGTGAGAAATCAAAACAAGTAGAAAAAAAAGCAACACTAGCAGACAACAAATGGAACCCAGAGAGCCGCCCGCTTGGGTGTGTGGAATCCAAGCAGCCAGCACTTCCCAGTCAAGAGATCGTGGCCGCGGGAAGCAGAGGAGGCTGAGCAAGGGGGAAGATGTGTGTGGGGTGGGAAAGGACACACTGCAAATTGCCGGTTATTTTGTCTCCCCCTGGACGCTCCGTGAGGCTGCTTTCTCATACCCCTCTTTGCTGGTCTCCGGTAGAAGTCCAAGATGGTGGATCCACGCTGCGTTAGCTGATAGGGAACCTCTGCATGAATCTCTCCTGCTCTCCGTTCTCTGTCAGTTTTCTCACTCCATTTGGTGCTTGGTTGAGTTCTTTATCTCTTCATTTGATGTTTTAGGGTTTCAGTATTGTTATATTCTCTGTTAGGCTTAGTTTTTCGGATCTTTGCTGTGGAGGGACGGCGTAGTGCTTCTGCCTAGAGCACCATTTTGCCGGAACTCTACCTAAAACATTTATTATTTTGTGGTTTTTGGATTAATGCCAGCCTTTTTAAAGTGTGGTGATATCTCATCATAGTTTTGATCTGCATTTCTCTAATGTCTGATTTCTCTAGTGAGCATTTCTTCATGTGTCTGTTAGCTGCCTGAATATCTTCTTTGGTGAAGTGCCTGTTCATATCCTTTATCCATTTTTATAATTGGGTTATTTGTCTCTTTATTCTTGAGGTTTTGCAGTACCTTACAGGTTTTAGAGGTTAGACGCTGATAGGATTTGTCGTAGCCAAAAATTTTTTCACAGTCTGTAGGTTGTCTTTTTTCTCTTTTGTTGAAGTCTTTTGATGAGGATAAGTATTTGATTTTTAGGAGCTCCCAATTATCTAGTGTCTCTTCTGGTGCTTGTGCATTGTTACTTATGGTTTGTATTTTGTTTACGCCATGTATTAGGGCTCCTAGCGTTGTCCCTATTTTTTCTTCCATGATTTTATTGGTTTTGATTTCATATTTAAGTCTTTGATCCATTTTGAGTTAGTTTTTATGCATGATGTGAGGTATGGGTCTTGCTTCAATTTTTTTGCTGATGGATACACTATTATGCCAGCACCATTTGTTAAAGAGACTGTCTTCTCCCCAATTAGCAAACTTTGGGACTTTTTCAAATATCAGCTGCTCATAGGTTGATGAGTTTATGTCTGGATTCTCAATTCTGTTCCATTGGTCTATGTATCTGTTTTTGTACAAGTATCAGGCTGCTTTGACTACCATGGCAGTATAATAGGTTCTAAAATAAGGTAGTTTGAGGCCTCCATTTTGTTCTTCTTCTTGAGTAATGCTTATTTATTCTGGGCCTCTTCCCTTTCCAGATTAAGTTGGTAATTTTTTTCTCCATCTCATTAAAAAGTGCCTGTTGAATTTGGATTGAGATTGCATTGTATCTGTAGATCGCTTTGGTAGTAATGATATTTTCACAATATTGAGTTTACCTATCCATGAGCAAGGTATGATATTCCACTTATGCAGGTCTCTTTTGGTTTCTTGCAGTAGTGTCTTGTAGTTTTCATTGTATAGACCTTTTACATCTCTGGTTAGATTTATTCCTAAGTGTTTTATCTTCTTGGGGGCTATTGTAAGTGGTATTGCTTTGGTGATTTCCCCTTCGAGGTTCTCTTTGTTGGTATAAAGGAATCCAACTGATTTTTGTATGTTTAGCTTGTATCCTGAAACTCTGCTGAAATCTTCTATTAGTTCCAGTAGTTTTCTTGTGGATTCTTCAGGGTTTTCTGTGTATAAGATTATATCATCTTTTAATAGAGATACATTGACTTCTTCCCCACCAATCTGGATGTCCTGTATTTCTTTTTATAGCCTAATTGTTCAGGCTAGGACCTCCAACACAATGTTGAATAAGAGTGGTGATTAAGGACATCCTGTCTACTTCCCGTTCTCAAGGGGAGTGCTTTCAAAGTCTCTCCATTTAAGATAATGTTGGCTGTTGGCTTTGTATAAATGCCCTTAATTATATTGAGGAATTTCCCTTCTATTACTAATCTGTAGAGGGTATTTATCACGAATGTGTGTTGGACATTGCCAAATCCTTTTCTGCATCAACTGATAGGATCATGTGGCTCTATTGTTTTGTTTTCTTTATGCGACAGATTACATTGACTGTTTCTATAATGTTGAACCATCCCTGCATAGCTGGTATAAATCCCACTTGATCATAGTGAATTATCTTTTGTTATGTTGCTGAATTCTATTGACTAGAATTTTGTTGAGGATTTTTGGGTCAATGTTCATGAGGGATATTGGTCTGTAATTTCCTTTTTTACTGGTGCTTTTACCTCGTTTTGATATCAGGGTTATGCTGGCTTCATAGAATGATTTTGGGAGTATTCTGTCCTTTTTTATGCTCTGAAATACCTTTAGTAGTAATGGTGTTAACCCTTCTCAGAAACTTTGGTAGAATTCTCCAGTGAAACCATCTGGGCAAGGGCTTTTTTGTTGTAGTTGTTGGGAGTATTTTAATTACCTTTTCAATCTCTTCTTTTGTTATGGGTTTATTTAGTTGTTCTACCTCTGTTTGTGTTGGTTTAGGTAGGTAATGAGTTTCCCTAAATTTGTTCATTTCCTCTACATTTTCAAATTTGTTGGAGTACATTTTTTTGTAGTATTCTGTTATGATTCTTTTAATTTCAGTTGGGTCTGTTTTGATATCACCCATCTCATTTCTTATATGGGTTATATGGTTCCTCTCCTGTTTTTCTTTTGTCAGTTTGGCCAATGGTTTATCAATTTTGTTAATTTTTTGAAAGAATCAGCTTTTGATCTTGTTAACTCTTTCAGTTGATTCCTATTATCTATTTCATTTAACACTGTTCTACTTCTTAATATTGCCTTTCTTCTGGCTCCTGAAGGTTTCTTTTGCTGCTCTCTTTCTACTTGTTCCAGTTGTAGGGTTAATGTTTTGATTATGGCCCTTTCTTCTTTTTGGATGTGTGCATTTATTGCTATAAACTGACCTCTGAGCACTGCTTTTGCTGTGTTCCAAAGGTTCTGATAGGATGTGTTTTCATTCTGGTTTGATTCTATGAATTTCTTTATTCCATCCTTAATTTCTTCAATAATCCAGTAGTTGTTGAGCAAGATGTTGTTCAGTTTCCATGTGTTTCATTTTTTTCCCTTGCTGTTTGTGTTGTTGATTTCTACTTTTATGGCTTAGCTTCAGAAAAGATGCTTTGGATTTTGTTAAGGTTTCCTTTGTGGCCTAATATGTGGTCTATTTTGGAAATTTCCTATGTGTGTTGGAAAAGAAAGTCTACTTGGCTGCTGTTGAGTGGAGTGTTCGGTATATGTCTATGAGATCAAGTTGGTTGATTTTAGCATTTAGCTCTTCCGTGTCTTGGTTGAGTTTCTAGATGTTTTCTCTTTCACCAAAAGTGGCATGTTGAAGTCTCCTACTACTATTGTGGAGCTGTCTATCTCTCTTTTCAGTGCTGTTAAAATTTATTTCATGTATTTTGGAGCCCTGTCATTGAGTGCATAAATATTTATTATAGTTATGTCCTCCTGGTTTATTGACCCTTTATTCATTATATCGTGTCCTTCCTTATCCTTTGTGGTGGATTTTACTTTAAAGTCTATTTTGTAAGAGATTAATCTTGCCACTCCTTCTCTTTTTTGAGCATGGTTTGCTTGATAGGTTTTTTCCCATCCTTTGAGTTTTAGTTTTTTTGTGTCTTTAAATCTAAGGTGTGTCGCTTGCAGGAAACATATAGATAGATCGTGTTTTTTAATCTAAGCTGCCACTCTCTGTCTCATCATTTGTGCATTTAGTCCATTTACATTCAGCATAATTACTGATAGGTATGAGTTTAGTGCTGTCATTTTGGTGTCTTTTTTGTGTGTGTTGTTGGCAGTTTCTTTGTTCCACTTAATTTTCTGTGCTGAGTCATTTTTCTTTATGTATTTTCTTTTAATCTTTTCATTGTTGTTGATTTTGTATTTGTTGAGTCTTTACATTTTTCTAGTTTTTCATTTTGACTGGTAGGATTGTGAGTTTCTTTTGTGGTTACATTAATATTTACCCCTATTTTTCTAAGTTTATACCATTCATTTATTCTTATATCACCTCAACCTCCTCTCCATATGAAAAATCTATGCCTACATTTTTTAAGTCCTTATTATCTTTTTTAACATTGTCATCTTTTACATATTGACATTTGTTTCCATATTTTCCGTGTTTTAGCTTTGATTTATTTTTTTGACTTCCCTATCTGGGTTGATATCTGGTTGCTCTCTCCTGTGTTCTACTCTTGGGTTATTATCTGATGTTACTGATTTTCTAACCAGAGGACTCCCTTTAGTATTTCATATATATATATATATATATATATATATATATATATATATATATATATATATCTTCTGTTTATCTGGAAATGCCCTAATTTCAGCATCATATTTGAGAGACAGTTTTGCTGGATATATAGTTCTTGGCTGGCAGTTTTTTTTCCTTCAAGGCTTTATATATGTCATCCCATTGCCTTCTTGCCTGCATGCTTTCTGCTGAATAGTCCGAGCTTGTTCTTATTGACTCTCCTTTGTAGATGACTTTTTGTTTATCCCTAGCTGCTCTTAAAATTCTCCTCATCTTTTGTTTTGGCAAGTTTGATTATAATATGTCTTGGTGACTTTCTTTTGGGATCTACCTTATGTGGGGTTTAATGAACATCTTGGATAGATATCTTCTCATCTTTCACGATATCAGGGAAGTTTTTTTTGCCAACAAATCTTCAACAATTCACTTTGTATTTTCTGTTATCCCTCCCTGTCCTGATAATCCAGTCACTCATAGGTTATTCCTCTTGATAGAGTCACACATAATTCTTAGGGTTTCTTCATTTTTCTTTTAATCCTTTTATCTGATTATTCCTCAGGTAAGATGGTTCAAGTGCTTTATCTTCAAGCTCACTAATTCTGACTTCCATTGCCTCAGTTCTGCTCCTGTGAATTTCTATTGAGTTGTCTAATTTTGAAATTATATTGTTAATCTTCCGGATTTCTGATTGCTGTCTCTCTATGGAGTCTTCCAGCCTGTTAAATTTGTCATTATGTTCTTCCCTAATCTTTTTAATTTCCTCTACTGTGTTGTCTTTGTTTTGCTTAATTTCCTTCCTAATTTCTTGAAGAGTTCTGTATATTAATCTTTTGTATTCTGCCTTCAGTAATTCCAAGAAATTTTTCATCTCTGGAAAATTTCTAGATTCTTTATTTTGGGAGCTTGCTGAATCCATATGGATTGCCTCTTTATGTGATTTGATATTGACTGTTGTCTCCGAGCCATCAATATGTTATTATATTTATTTATTTCCTTTTTGCTTACTATGTCCTAGATTCTTGTTTTGTTTTGATATGACCAAATAGGCTGCTCTTATGAGCTAGTTTGATTATTGGCACCTTTGAAGCTCTACTGTCTTGTCACCAGGTGGTTAGATCTGTTACTAGGTATGTGAGCTGAGGAGTCCACCCATTCCTCCTGTATGGATTCAGCTCAGGTGTCCAGGTGGATAGCCACCATGTGTTTGGTGTAGGCCCTCATGTACAGTCCTAGACAGGCATGGATGATTGTTGTAAGGACAGGCATCTGCAGCAAGGGGACACCCTCTGAGCAAGGCAGGGGGCTGACAGCTGCCCCCTAGTGTCCAGGAGGTAGGCGTGTCTCTGTTCCCTAGAGTGCATAGGTGTTGGATTTTGCAGCTGGACAATGAGCACCTAATGCTGTTGGCTGTAAGGACTGGGGGGCACCTCTTATTCATGGGCTCCTATCACAGGTGGCTAGTTTGTGTGGGTGGATGCACCAGTCCTTATGCCCCTGATGTGTTTAGCTAAATACACTGCTTAATGGGCAGATCAGGGTCATATATCAAGAACCTATCATTTCACAGCTGAAACAGTTGAAGTTAGAGTTCCAGTATACACCCTGTCGTACTGTGGTAATGAGGGCCTACGCTACTGAGATGGGCCCACACAAGCCTATGCAGGGGGAAAGGCACTCAAAGTCCATGGATCCCTTATGCCTGTGCCTAGGCAAAGGAGCTGTGCCTACTCTGGGCTCCTGGCTTAGGGGAGCCAGCAGTTTATTTTTTCCCCTGTTTGTTAACTTGTTCACTCTCCAAGGCAGGAAGAATGGCACTGGATGTGTGAAGGATCCTACTTGTGGCCCAGTGAATTCGGCAATTGCTGAAGTCAGTCAGGGCCCCAGTGCATAGCAGAGAGCAGGGAGGTAAATGGGAGAGGCCTTTTTCCCTAAGGGGAGTGTTTTTGATCCGCGTGGTAAGCAGTAAGCAAGTACTTGTCTTTCGCCGATGAGGGCTGCTTCTCACTGGTTCTGGGTGGCCGTGTAGACTCTGTGTGGCTCTGGGTCTTTCCCATTGCAGAAAATCCACCTCCCAAGCACTGCCGCTTGCCTGCCTCACCGCTCACCCCTGAGCTGATCGGCCTGAGGGGCTCAGCCTCTTGCCGGGTCAGGTATGGCAACTCCTAACTGCTTCTGAACTGTCTCTCCCTCCCCCTGCCACTCAGTCCAGTTCCTCAACTCTGTCTTTGATGTTCAGGGCTCCCATATTCCCACATATAATCGAATCTCTTGTTTTTTCTGGTCTTTGTTGTAAGAGGTTCCACTGGAAGCATCTGACTACTCTGTTATCATGGCCCCGCCTCCAGAATTTTTATTTGGTTCTCTTTTTATAACTTCTGTCTCTTTATTGATAGTCTCTATTTGGTGAGAGGTTGTCACCATACCTTCCTTTACCCTTTAAGCATGGTTTCTTTTAATTCCTTGAACATTCTTTATATATATATAGTTATATATATATATATATGCTGAGTATATTCGTATATATTTGTATGAATGACAAATAACAATTAAATAAAATATAACATAACCATTACTTCTGTGAAGAAGATAAATGGAATAGGCAAGAAGTACACATGACACTATACTGTCTGTAACATTTTATTTCTTTTAAAAATTATTTGAAGTAAATATGGGTCAATACTAGAAATTGTTGAAGTCGGTACATGGTTGTTTATATTAGTATTTTGTACACTTTTTTCATTTTAAATACTTTATAATAAAAATGCCAGTTGAAAATTTCTAAGAAATTTGATATATTAAGCTGAAAAAGGAAAAACTAAAGGTAAATACTTTACCTCTTTTCAAATATTAGATAGATGTCATGTATAATAATGAACAGACTCGTTCCTATTGATTGAAAGGGTAGAACAGAAAATGAAAGCTTGAATTTACATAGAGAAAGATGATGATGCAAGAGAGTAATTTTTTAATACCTTGACCAGTGAAAAGATGTACTTTTGTCTCTACTGCCTATATTCTTACTTTTCAATTAGACACTTTTATGGATGCTATCGCAGGAATTCTTATAATAGATGGGAGGTCAAACTAAATCTTTTAAATATATCCTCCATGACTCTTTGATTTGGTTTAAAGAAGATAATTGATCATTCCAGATCAGAAATAAGGGTTTGTGATACAACTCAGGGTATTGTAGCTTCTGTGACAACTTGGTTTTAATTTTTACTAGTGGTTTGACAGCATACTGGTGCATTTTGTGGCTGATATAAACACAAGAGCTATATCAACTATGTACCCAACAGGATAAAGTTTTAAATAATTTTGATAGGCTGAATTATGTGGACCAAAATAATGGGAAGAAATACAAGTAGATAAACACATACGCAAATAAAAATGTACACAGCTTTATACATGGTCAAAAAAAAAAAAAGACCTACACAATACAAAACAAGGAAGAGTTTTCTTAATATTTGTGAAAAAGACCATGGTGAGCTTCATGTTAGTCAACAGGTTGAGCAAAATGACAAAATGCTCATTCCAATCTTAGAATACATCAATAAATATTACTGTCTAGTAGTACTACAGTTATGGGTGATAGTCTTTAAAAAGGTATGAAGCTGAGAGTGACTATGTGGTGATGGCATTCAAAGCAGTGGTACATAAAGAAAAATTAAAGGAACTATGGAAATTGGAGAAGATAAATTGAAAAGAAAAGGTGAACAATAGTTTATTTCAAATACATACAGTGCTCTCATGTAAAATAAGGATTAATTTTAAGATTGAGAGTCATTTCAGATCAATTTAAAGAAAATCACTTTCAAAAAATATAAAGGTATTCTAAAATGGAAAGAGCAGGTTTGTGACATGATGAGTTCTTGGTCATTGAAAGTGTTTAAATAGATGCTAGATGACAGTTTTCAGGGTTATTGCTTAAGGCATTCATGCATCAAGTATGATTCTCTTCAAAATAGTAGATGAACATCTATTACCAACACTGGTGCCAAAAGAAAAGTACTTTATCTTATGTGAAGGCCTGGAGGATTGTGATTTGTTTAAATCGTGGAACCATTTAATCTTGCTTAATCAAATTCTTTCTGTTTTATAATACAAAAAGAATCCATTTATTGCTTTTGCAAAAGAAATACATGTGTGTTATATATAATTTAAGCAATGAAGAAAATGTACAGAGAAGAAAGTAAAAAAAAAAAAAAGAAAGAAACACAAATGCAACCCATATTTTACCACCATGAAATATGCACACCGAATGACTATCACTCCAGGCAATAAATTAGAAAGACAGAAAGATGAGTGAATGGATATATAGATAGATAATAGAGTGGTAGATAGATAGATAATTAGAATGAAGGATAGATAAAATGAAAGAACATGTTTTATAGATATTAGACCCTAAGGCATGCACTATTTTAAAACATAAGTATTCAATGTAAGTTGACATGAATTTAACAGAACAAGAAACTGAATGAAATAGAAGGGAATAGTGCACATTCAAATAAATGTTGCTTCATCATAAGAAATTATTTCCTGTAATTTATCTCTAAATATAAGAAAATAGATTTTGAAAAAAAATAAGAAACTGTGCTCATTATGTATTTTTACTTCCTTTAAGCCTCGAGTTGCAATGTTGAAGAATTCTACGGGGAAAATATTAAGCTATGCAGGAAGTATCAAAAGAAGATGGAAGGAATACATAGAGTCACTATACCAAAAATAATTGGTCAAAGTGCAACCATAACAGCAGGTAGCATATGATCAGGAACCGATGGTACTGAAGGAAGAGGTCCAAGCTGCACTGAAGGCAATTGCAAAAATACAAGGCTTCGGGAATTGACGGAATACGAATGGAGATGTTTCAACAAAAGGATGCGACACTGGAAGCGCTCACTCATCTATGCCAAGAAATTTGGAAGACAGCTACCTGGCCAAACAACTGGAAGAGATCCATATTTCTGCCATTCCAAAGAAAGGTGATCTAACAGAATGCAGAAAAATATCATCAATATCACATGCAAGTAAAATTTTGCTAAAGATAATTAGAAAAAATGGTTGCAGCAGTATATCCACAAGGAAGTGCCAGAAATTCAAGCCGAATTCTGAAGAGGACATAGAACTATGGATATCATTGCTGATGTCAGATGTTTCTTGACCGAAAGCAGAGAAAATCAGAAAGATGTTTACCCGTGTTTTATTGACTATGCAAATGCATTCAAGTGTGTGAATAATAACAAATTATGATAACATTTCAAAGAATGGGAATTCTAGAACACTTAATCGTGCTTATGAGGAACCTGTACATAGATCAATAGGCAGTCATAACAACAGAACAAGGGGATACTGCATAAAGACAGGAAACGTGTGCATCAGGGTTGTATCCTTTCACCATACCGATTCAATCTGTATGCTGAGCAAATAATCCGAGAAGCTGGACTATAGGAAGAAGAAAGGGGCATCAGAATTAGAGAAAGATTCATTAACAACCTGCGATATGCAACCTTGTTTGCTGAAAGTGAAGAGAACTTGAGGTACTTATTGATGAAAATCTAAGACCACAGCCTTCAGTATGGATTACACATCAACATAAAGAAGACAAAAATCCTCACAACTGGGCCAATGAGCAACATCATGATAAATAGAGAAAAGATTGAAATTGTCAAGAATTTCATTTTACTTGGATCCACCATCAATGCCCAGGGAAGCAGTAGGCAAAAAATCAAAAGATGTGTTGCATTGGGCAAATATGCTGCAAGGGACCTCTTTAAAGTGTTAAAAAGCAAAGATGTCACCTTGAAGACTAAAGTGAGCCTCACCCAAGCCATGGTGTTTTCAATTGCCTCATATGTATGCAAAAGCTAGACTTTGTTTAAGGAAGACCAAAGAAACATTGACACCTTTGAATTGTGGTGTTGGAGAAGAATATTGAATATACCATGGACTGCCAAAAGAACAAACAAATCTGTCTTGGAAAAAATACAACCAGAATGCTCCTTAGAAGCAAGGATGGCGAGACTACGTCTCATATACTTTGGACACGTTATCAGGAGGAATCAGTCCCTGGAGAAGGACATCATGCTTGGTAAAGTAGAAAGTTATCAAAAAAGAGGAAGACCCTCAAGATGGATTGACCCAGTGGCTGCAACAATGGGCTCAAGCATAACAATGATTGTGAGGATGGCGCAGGAGTGGGAGATGTTTCTTTCTGTCATACATAGGGGTCCCTATGAGTAGGAACTGACTCTACGGCACCTATCAACAACAACAAGATTGATAAAATTTACATTCTATTGTTACTACAATTTACACAAGTTTTTAATTGTTTCCAATGATTTGTTCTGGATTTTATTTTATCTCGATTCACTTGGTTTCACCATCAAGTAGCTAGTTTTGCTTTTATAAGAAACATTCAGAAATGTTACTTCCTCAATTCTTTCATATTTAGAAAGCCTGTTGCCTTCATGTTTTAATTACATTTTTTCTGGGTAAAATATTATTGGGTTACAATTTATTTTTTTTAGCATTTTATTTTACCTTGAAGTTCACTGTCTTAACCCTGAGGTATGTTTTATTGTGATCATTCATTGTCAATTTCTCTTGGAATCTTTTTTTTTTTTTTAGTACTCTATTGCATGGAAATTTATTTGTGTTATACATTTTAATAATTTTCTTAATGCATATTTTGAGTTCTCTACTTCAGGGTCACAAATATACAGAGTAAACTATCTTTGTAATCCATATCTTTTTTTTCTGAGTATTTGGTCTTTTATAGCTGTATTCACTGTAATTATCTCAAGGCTTTTTCCATGTTATTAATTTACTTATTTGTTCTCTTTCTTGAAGTTTCTAGTTTATTATTTAAAGATTTTGACCCTAAATTTATTACTGTAAGTCAATAATCTTATTTTCTCTTTCATCTTTTGTTCCTTGATTTTCTTTAGACCAAGATGTTCTAGAGCACAAAGCATTTGTGGGAACTTTTCTTGTCTTCCTTGAGTTATGTTATCTTCTACTGTGGCTTCTTTGTCCTCTATATTGTAAATTTATCACTTTCTTCTTTTGCTCTAAAATATTAGCATATTTCCATGCCAAATATTATCAGCTTGTTCACATTAAGGATGCCCTGAAGCTCTGTCTTTTTCTTTGCTTTGATATAGTGTGGGTGACTTTAACTCTTTTACCAATGTTTCTGAGAAAAATATTTTCTCCAAGGAGCAGGTGTTTCAGTCTTGTTATTTCACGTCCTGTCCACTTTTTTGGTAGCCTGCAGTCGTGGAAAGAAGAAAGGACATATCTACTGGGCTAGTATGCTATCTTTATTGGAAACATGCACTCAACTCTCTTTTCCCAGGTTTTATTATATGTGCTATACCAAGATGTACTCTACCTAGTTGTGAGGTGTATTCCAGTTCCTTATAGTATCCTTTGGCTTAAGATCCACTCCACTAATCCATCACTTTGCCTTAGAACCTTTACAGTCCCACTGTTAACTTCTTTTGTTTTGCATGTTTCTCTCCAGCATCCATTTCCCCTATTTCTTCTTCGGAAGAGGGTCAAAACGAAGATACACAATTACTTTGCTTTTTCACATTTGTTGATATTAGCGAGAATTCTCAGGCTTTTGTGTAATCTCCTGTAAGATTTCTAAGGGGTGGCCGATGCAGTATAGAGACCTGTCATGTTGGTCCTCTCTAATCTCTGCTCTGCTACATTATAACCTGTTTCTTTTTTTGGCTGCCACTTTGGAGGTTAATGTCATCTTGCCTTGTTTGTTCTTTGCTAGTGACAATTCTTTGCAGTTTTTTATAATTTTTATTTTATTAGGAATTAGAAAAGGGATATTCTTTCAAGCCGTTTTCTCCCTTCAATTTTAATAGAAAAACTCTCAGAATTTGCTTTTATATAACCCAAGTCTACAATTATTAGGAAATGAGAAAACATCTCTATGCTCCCATGGCTGAGTAATTTTAAGGTTTCATTATATATTATAATTTTATACTGTTTTAAATTTTATAAGGGTGCATAAATTATGAAAGCAAGACAATTCTTCCCTTAGAAATAGTAGAACCCTATATCACACAAAAATATACAAAAAGGATAAAAATGTTTCCACTGAACATGTGTGATGGTTAAGGTTGTGTGTCAACTTGAATCAGCCATGATTCTCAGTGGTTTGGCAGTTACAATGTAGTTTGGCAGCTAGTAATGATGTAATTACCTCCATAATGAGATTTGATATAATATAATCACCTCCACAATGAGATATGCTATGAGCAGCCAATCAGTTGAAAAGGAGTTTCCATGGAGGTGTGGCCTGTATCCAATATATGTGTACTTTCTGGCAAAGCTCACTGGCTTTTGCTCACTCTGCATCCTCAAGTGACCTCCTGTTCTTGGGACTTGAGCTAGCAGCTTACCTGCCAATCTTGGGATTTGTCAGCCTCCACAGCCTGTGAGCCAGAGGCCTGCTGTCTAGCTTTCCAATCTTGGATTCACCAGCCCCAACAGCTATGTGAGTCAGGAGAAGCTTCCAGCCTGACTCGCGTACTTGAGATTTTTCAGCCTCTACAACCCCATGAGCCATTTCCTCGATATAAATCTCTCTCTCTGTCTCTCTCTCTCTCTCTCTCTCTCTCTCTCTCTCTCTCTCTCTATATATATATATATATATATATATATATATATATATGCTTCAGGGGTTTTCCTTCTCTAGAGAACCCAGCCTAAGACAACATGTTTTATTTGTGCAAACAGTGTTAGAAATATTATTTAATGCCACAGATCAAAAGATTTACATTGACTTCCTTGGAATCATTTATATTTATTTTTCATTATTACTTCACTTTTGTCTTATCCTCCATATTACTAATATCAAAGCATTACAATTTCTTCATATGATATCATTTTTGATCTTTTCATATAACCCAACATGGCATTAATGTGAACAAATGAAAAAGACCTCATTATGTAAAGACCTAATCATATAAAGATGAAAAGGACATATTGGTCATCTTGTCCACCTTCCATTTTTTTCTAAATATACCTTTGGTTTTAATAAGAGTCATGGTTTTGCTGTGAAACAGAAAACACTTTGATTTGGTTTTATGTTGAAAGTTTAATTAAAACTCCAGCCTTAATAGGACAATACAATCTCCCGTTTTTAAGTTTATGATCTTTGGCTAATTTTATGCATTATTAGATTTAGTTTTCCCTAGCAGCCATGTGTACATTTCATCACTCTCATCAATGCAAAAGCACTGTGCATGAGTTACAAGTTATTTAAATGTCACCTAAAGCCGGATTCAGTAAAATTTCTGACAAGAAGGGAGTGGGGTCTCATTGAATTTGGCATGATTCTTATATCTAATAGTAAATTGTACTTTTGTGCAATTGATCTATGGGATACATATCTTAAACAGTGTGTTAACTTCTAACATTATTCTTTGTCAGTTACTATTATGTTTGCACATTCCCAGAAAAACAGAAGTCAGTTTATATTGATCTTTCACTGAACTAAATAGGAGACCCTGAAATTGTGAATACAAAATGTTTATAAAGTTGGAATTAAGGACCTAGATGTTCAAAGTTATATGTATGTCTATCAAATTCAGATGCAAATAGAGTCAAGAAATGACAGTATATATATAATATCACTTAGGCAGTTAAAATTCAGGAAAATATCTCATCAAAGAAGAAATGGATGGAGTTTTTAACAAATGATGTAAAAATAGAGCTGGGAAAAAGCTGAGGGAAAGAAATAGTGGTTTCAATAAAAAGTATTACTCTAAGAGACTAGATGTAATCTCATGGGGAACTGGTGTACAGGGACTTTTATTTAAAATTTCCTGCATTCTAGTATAATTAAATAACTATACTTTTGGCTTATAAATTGTTTTACTGTATAAATTTTCATTCTTTGCATATAACAGATGCCCAAAGAGGACAGAAATGTTTTATGAATTGGTCTTTTAAATAATAAATAAATTGCTTAGTTTCTCTGTTTGATAAGCTTTGATGTTTCTGCATGCTGTGCATTGGAGAAGTAGGCAAACATTTTTATATGATTAATAATCCCAATTTCCCTTAAAAAGTGGCAACATTTTGAGTCAAAAACGTGAAAAAAATTACAGTTTATTTCTAATTGTTTTGCATTTTTAATATGGTTGAAGTTAAGGGAGTAAGTAATTTCAGAGATTTTCCCTTGAGCAGCATAGTTCTTTTCATATGTAATTATTCTCTGAGTGCATTAGATAATGCTATGGTTCCCACAGCTGTATACACATCTATAAATCATTAATAAGGCAGTTAACTGAAACAAAACTATAAAAGATTTGCATTACCCAGCAGAACCTTGCTTTAATTGACTTCTAGTTATTTACAATTAATTTTTACTTTTGGAATAATGATTGCAACTAATTTAGGATTTTTTTGCTGGTGTTGTTCAGGAATTAGATGTTGTCTACTCATCAAGAATTTTTTTTTTTCTGTTTAACAGAGACTGTCAGTGACCAACATGGAGCCTGAGGTAAAATATTCTATTAGAAGAAATTCCATCCCACTCTCCATTTCTACCATCCCTTTTTGACTACCTCACCACAAAAAGGGTAGAGGGCAAATGGGAGAGTGCAAAAACAAAAGGAAAACCCACTCTTTCCAAAAACAGATTAAGGAGCGTGAACACAGTGTAACATACAGTCAGGGATATGTTTATTGATTCATTATGTTTTTTAAGGAAAATATATTTCACTGTTCTTTAATTCATGAAAAGAATTGAAGGTTAAAAAACAAAATCAAATAAAACTTTTTTTAATATATCCAGTATAAGTATATCTGCATCATAATCATCTTATAATGTTATAATGAGGACTGCCTATAAAAGAATTACTTTTGAAAAATAATTTGAAACTTATCAACTTCTTTTATATTGTCAAACATGTCTTCTTATTGTAATGGTATTATTATCTGCCCCCTTTTCAGATTATCATTTATCTGTATATCATCTGTATAAGCAACTGATATGCAATAAACAGACTATTGATCCCGAAATAATTGTTCCATTGTTCCTTGTTTAAAGCCACCCTTACCCCTGAAATGATAAAAGTATCACGGAGAATTAGGGAAAGAAAGAGAGTTCATTGTTGCTAAGAAACACCTGAGGAAGTTATCCAAATAATCAAAACTCCCATTGAAATTTTATTATAAATTCTTTAAAAAACTATTTCTTTTTTTCAAGTTTGTATTTAATTACTATCACTATGAATGAAATTTGTCTCCCAGATTTCCACTCAGTTGACAGTAAACTTTAGTAGTCTACCACTTGTCCTAGGATATAGTGATTACCACTTCTGTGCCTCCAGCAACTCAGAGTATTCTCTTTGGAAAGTAAAGGACTGGTTGGGCTGCCCTTGCATTAAAGATTATTAGCCTTAGTTCTACAAGTTTGAATGAAACATGGAAAGTTTTAGGGGTTAAGTGGAGACTATCACCAATACAAATATATTCCTGTGGTGGAGGGGTGGAGAGGTGAATACTTTTTCTTTATAAATATCAGCAGTCAACCACTGTCCTGAATGTTCAAACAGTGAGCTTTTCTATTTATCTTCCTTGGGGATAATTTGCAAGTCAGTTAAGAGAAGAATAAAAATTTGGAAGATTAGCAATTATCCTTGACTGGAAAATATAAAAAATACACCTTAAACAGAGCTACCCTAAAAAAGATTGGGAAGTAAATTATCTGTCTTTATTTCCACCAATTTTCCCATTCTATACACTTCACTTGGACTCAGTAGCAACTCTGTTGTCATTATCTGCATGCCTAGCTCCTTGAAATCTTTCTTTCGGATTTTTTTTTAATAAGAGTAACAGCAAAACGACTGACTGATCTGACCGGGATCACAACAGAGGGTTCTGGACAGAGCTGGAGAAAGATGTAGAACAAAATTCTAACACACACAAAAAAGACCAGATTTACTGGCCTGACAGAGACTGGAGAAACCCCGAGAGTATGGCCTCCGGACCCCCTTTTAGCTCAGTGATGAAGTCACTTCCGAGGTTCACCGTTCAGCTGGGGATTGGACAGCCCCATAAAACAAAATGGGACTAATGAGGCACAGCAGTCCAGGGACAAGGACTAGAAGGCAGACGAGGAGAGGAAAGCTGGTGATAGGGAACCGAAGGTTGAGTAAGGACAGTGTTGACGTATAGTGGGGTTCTTAACCATTGTCATAGGGCAATATGTGTACTAGCTGTTTAATGAGAAACTATTTTGTTCTGTAAGCCTTCGTCTAAAGTGACAATAGCAGTACAACTGAATAACATAATCGACGTCACTGAATTGCACATGTAGAAATTTTTGAAATGGTGTATCTTTGGCTCCATATATTTTCACCAAAAAAGAAAAAAAAAAAGTCCTCCAAGGCCAAGAAGGGAGAGGGTTGACATGTCATGGGGTTGTTAACCAATGTCATAAAACAATATGTGTATTGACTGTTTAATGAGAAACTGTTTGTTCTGTAAACCTTCACCTAAAGCACAATAAAAAAATTTTTTTTAAAAGAGTAGCAGCTAAAATTATAACACTTCTTAATGGTAATATTATTTTAACAGAGACTGATGCACCAAGCCGGAAGATGCAAACTAGAGGATCATGGGCAGAGTCCAGCTCACAAGCACATTTTGTTTGGCCAACACATTATTTTTAATTGTTAGTAGGGTTATTTCACATAAAAAAATATGAATTCCTGGCTTCTTTTTAAAAGTCTGAAATCTAACAACACTGGCCCTGCACTACAACGTGCTATTTTGGTGTAGCTGAGTAACATTTGTCTCCTTTAGACAGAACCTTAACTTTCCATTGCACCATAGTCCCAGTCACCTAATAACATATATGCATGTCCTTATTCTGCCAACATCCTATCTCCTATATTTTAAATTTGAGTTTCAATTGACTCGACGGCAACAGGTTTTTTTTTTTTTTTTTGGCTCTAAGCCAATATTTTTTCTAATTTTAGTGTGTATATGACCACCTAGTGAACTTTTCATTATGCATATTCCTAGGCCCACATTGAGATTCTGATTCGGTAGGCTTAGAATATGGCCAAGGAAGTGTATTTTCTTAAAATATCTTTCCCATCCCCAGAGTTCCAATGAACAGCTCTGCATGGGCTCTGACTAACTTCAAGTGGATACAATCTGACAATTCTTTTCCTCATGCGCTAGTCATGCCTCTTTCATTCCTTTCCAAAGATTACCTGTTTATACTGAGGAAAAGAAACGGTGAGGAACTTATTATTTACTCACTCATTAGTAACCCAAAAGTGCAGGGGTGTCAACATTTTGAAGAGGCAACCCTTTAATCCAGTGTTTCTGAAAATGTGGTCCCTGATCAATACCAGCAGCACCATTTGGGAACTTGTTAGAAATACAACTTCTCGAGCTTAACCATAGACCCACTGAATCAGAAATGCTAGAGGAAGGGCCAGATAATCTGTGTTTTACAAAGCTCTGCAGATACTTCTAATGTAAGCTACAGTTTGAGAAGTACTGCTCTAACCAATGAGAGACAGAAGCCTACAGGAAAAAGTGTTTTCTCCTTTCTCCCCAATAAATTGTCCTGAATAGAAATCCTTTATACAACTGCATAGAAGATATTTCCAGGACATTTTGCAATTGGTCTCACTTGATATCCAGTGGTGGTCAGCTCAGTAATGCACCCTAGTATTGTCTCTTCCTCCTTCCTTACTTTGTTCATTCCTATATCCTTTCTGCTCCTTGGGATTGCACTCAAGTTCTGTCTCATGGAGTACACAAACTAAGGAAAAAATATAATAATATTATTAAGATATATTTAAAATGAAAAATTTTTTAAATTTTGTTTTCTTATATGGAACTTGGAAATCCTGGTGGCGTAGTGGTTACGAGTTCAGCTCCTAACCAAAAGGTTGTCAGTTCGAATCCACCAGGCGCTCCTTGGAAACTCTATGGAGCAGTTCTACTCTGTCCTATAGGGTCGCTATGAGTCAGAATCAACTCAATGTTTTTTTATATGAAACTCAAAGTACAATGAAATCAACCTGGATTAAAACAAAATTATGCCACATAAAGACACTGCATATATCTAAGAGTCCCTGACATAGAATAGGTGGTCCATAAATATTTGTGAAATGTGCAAATAAATGTCAACTTTTTAGGTTAGGGAAGTGTTTTTTAGCTGCCTGTATAGTCCTTCAGTCATTCACTCCACCAAAAAGTGCGAGCCTTTAATAAGTGCCAGGCACTGTTCCAGATGGTGAGGATTTAGCAGTTCACGATAACACACAAAATTCCTGCCCTCACGAAGCTGGAATTTTTGTAGTGTAAATAAAATATAAACAGATACATAATGTCTGCTAGTGATAAGTTCTGCAAAGCAAATAAAGCAAGGTTAGGCGATTGAAAGGAACTGTGTGCTATTTTACATAGAATACTTAGGGAAACTTTTTCTGATAAATTAATATTTGAGTAATAGTGGACCTGAAAAAGTGATGAGTGAGACACGTAGATATCTGGGGTCAGAGAATTCTAGACAGAGGGAAGAGTAAGTGCAAAGGCTTTGAGTGAAAAAACTACAAGACTGGTATGCTAGAGTGAGGTAAAAAGTGGTAGCAGGTAATTTCACGAAGGTAGTGAAGGTTCATATGAAGTTGGTGATTTGTTCCTCCTTCTCATTTAAAAAAGCAGGTGGAATTTGGATTGGGATTGCATTGTATCTGTAGATTGCTTTGGGTAGAACTGACATTTTCACAATGTTGAGTCTTCCTATCTATGAGCAAGGTATGTTTTCCCACTTATGCAGGTCTCTTTTGGTTTCTTGCAGTAGTGTCTTGTAGTTTCTTTGTATAGATCTTTTACATCTCTATTTAGATTTATTCCTAAGTATTTTATCTTCTTAGGGGATATTGTAAATGGTATTGATTTGGTGATTTACTCTTCAAGGTTCTCTTTGTTGGTGTAAAGGAATCCAACTGATTTTTGTATGTTTATTTTGAATCCTGATACTTTGCTGAAATCTTCTATTAGTTCCAGTAGTTTTCTTGTGGGTCCTTTGGGGTTTTCTGCGTATAAGATCATATCATCTGCAAACAGAGATACTTTGACTTCTTCCCTACCAATTTGGATGTGCTTTATTTCTTCTTCTAGCCTAATTGCTCTGGCTAGGACCTCCAGCACAATGTTGAATAAGAGGGTGATAAAGGGCATCCTCATCTGGTTCCTGTTCTCAGGGGGAATGCTTTCAAAGTCTCTCCATTTAGCATGATGTTGGCTGTTGGCTTTGTATAAATGCCCTTAATTATATTGAGAAATTTCCCTTCTATTCCTATTTTGTTGAGATTTTTTATCATGAATGGGTGTTGGACTTTGTCAAATGCCTTTTCTGCATCGATTGATAAGATCATGTGGTTCTTGTCCTTTGTTGTATTTACGTAATGGATTACATTGATTGTTTTTCTACTGTTGAACCATCCCTGCATACCTGGTATAAATCCCACTTGATCATGGTGAATTATTTTTTTGATATGTTGATGAATTCTATTGGCTAGAATTCTGTTGAGGATTTTTGCATTAATGTTCATGAGGGATATTGGTCTGTAATTTAATTTTTTCTGTAGTGTCTTTACCTGGTTTTGGTATCAGGGTTATGCTGGCTTCATCGAATGAGTTTGGGAGTATTCCATCATTTTCTATGCTATGAAATACCTTTAGTAGATGTGGTGTTAACTCTTCTCTGAAAGTTTGGTAGAATTCTCCAGTGAAGCCATCTGGGCCAGAGCTTTTTTTTGTTGGGAGTTTTTAATTTACCTTTTCAATCTCTTCTCTTGTTATGTGTTTATTTAGTTGTTCTACCTCTGTTTGTGTTAGTAGGTATGTAGTGAGATTCTAGAAATTTGTCCATTTCCTCTAGGTTTTCAAATTTGTTGTAGTACAATTTTTCATCGTATTCCATTATGGCTCTTTTAATTTCAGTTGTGTGTGTTGTGATATCACCTATCTCATTTCTTATATGGGTTATCTGCATCCTCTCTTGTTTTTTCTTTGTCAGTTCGGTGGTTTATCCATTTTGTTGATCTTTTCAAAGAACCATCTTTTAGTCTTGTTAACTCTTTCAATTGTTTTTCTATTCTCTATTTAATTCTGCTCTAATTCTTATTATTTCCTTTTTCTGGCACCTGAGGGCTTCTTTTGCCGCTCTCTTTCTACTTGTTACAGTTGTAGAGTTAATGTTTTGATTATGGCCATTTCTTCTTTTTGGATGTGTGCATTTATTGCTATAAGCTGCCCTCTGAGGAATGCTTTTGCTGTGTCCCAAAGGTTCTGATAGGATGTGATTTCATTCTCGTTTGATTTTATGAATTTCTTTATTCCATCTTTAATTTCTTCTATAACTCAGTAGTTTTTGAGCAAGGTGTTGTTCAGTTTCCACGTGTTTGATTATTTTTTCCTTGCTTTTTGTGTTGTTGATTTCTACTTTTATCGCTTTATGGTCAGAAAAGATGCTTTGTAATATTTTAGTGTTTTGGATTTTGTTAAGGCTTGTTTTATGGCCTAATATGTGGTCTATTCTGGAGAATGTTCCATACTCATTGGAAAAGAAAGTATACTTGGCTGCTGTTGGGTGGAGTGTTTGGTATATGTCTATGAGATCAAGTTGGTTGATTTTAGCATTTAGCCCTTCCGTGTCTTTGTTGAGCTTCTTTCTGGGTGTTCTGTCCTTCACCGAAAGTGGCATGTTGAAGTCTCCTACTACTATTGTGGAGCTGTCTATCTCTTTTCAGTGCAGTTAGAGTTTGTTTTATGTATTTTGGAGCCCTGTCATTGGGTGCATAAGTATTTATTATAGTTATGTCCTCCTGGTGTATTGAACCTTTAATCTTTATATAGTGCCCTTCCTTCTCCTTTATGGTGGATTTTAATTTAAAGCTTATTTTGTCAGAGATTAATATTGCCACTTCAGTTTTTTTTTTTTTTTTTAGTGTTGTTTGCTTGATATATTTTTTTCCATCCTTCGAGGTTTAGTTGGTTTGTGTCTTTAAGTCTAAGGGGTGTCTCTTATAGGGAGCATATAGATAATCCAATCTGACACTCTCTGGCTTCTTTCACTTAGCATAAGGTTTTCAAGGGTCATAATTGTTGTAACATGTGTCAGTACTTCATTTCTTTTCATTGCTGTATAGAGTATGGCTACTCTTCCACATCTAGCCATCTATTTTTTTATGAGACCATTGCAAAGCATAGCACATATTTTTCATATTGCTGTTTACAGTTATTGTATACAAATTTTATCAAAAACAAAAAGAGAAGAAGATAGAAGAGGGTAGAAGTGTCAGAGAAAAGGGGTTTGTGATATGGAAGGCAATAGGTGAATCATCTCTGTTTTAAGGGCCTTTGTGTGAAAGGGGAAAATACTAAAAGAAAGCTAAAGTTTTATGGGTACGTATTTTCTAAAATACTTCTATATGTGCTTGTGTTGATTTTGGTGACGAACAAGGAATAGAAGAAGATTTCAAAATAATACCTTCTTTGATGGGAATTTTATAATACTTTAAAGTATGAAATTAGTCATTATAAATTATACTTACTCATTATTATTCTAAAATGGCTAAAGTATAAAGATAAACCTACAAGTCTAGTGTTTGAACGTTATAACCGTATAAGGATATACTTAAATATAAACTTATACATGCATTTGAAGTAAATGCTTCCTCAAATGAGTTGCACTTTTCATTTGAAAACAATTTTATTTTACATGTGGATCATCAATAGATGAAAACACAGATGTAGAGACATATTTGTTTGACTTACTTTCTCTGGAACTGTCATCCAGTGGAATACAAACTGATTTTATTAAATCTTTACTTTTTTTTATTGAACTTTAGGTGAAGGTTTACAAAAGAAATAGTTTCTCATCAAAATGTCAGTACACATATTGTTTTATGACATTGGTTAACAACACCAGGACATGTCACCCCTCTCTCTTCTTACCTTTTTAAATTACTTTGGTGAAAATTAACATAGCCAAAGATACACCATTTCAAAACACACAGTTGACTGACTTCGATTACATTCTTCCAGTTGTGCTCCTGTTCTCAATTTAAATGAAGGTTTACAGAACAAAATAGTTTCTCTAAACAGTTAGTACACATGTTGCACTATGACGATGGTTAACAATCCCACTACATGTCAACACTGTCCTTACTCAACTTTAGGTTCCCTATCACCGGATTTCCTGTTCCCTTCTGCCTTCTAGTCCTTGTCCCTGGACTGCTGTGCCTCACTAGTCCAATTTTGTTTTATAGGGCTGTCCAATCTGCAGCTGAACAGTGAACCTCAGAAGTGACTTCACCACTAAGCTAAAAGGGTGTCTGGGGGCCATACTCTCGGGGTTTCTCCAGTCTCTTTCAGGCCAGTAAATCTTGTCTTTTTTGTGCGTGTTAGAATTGTGTTCTACATCCTTCTCCAGCTCTGTCCAGAACCCTCTGTTGCGATCCTGGTCAGAGCAGTCAGTGGTGGTAGCTGGGCACCATCTAGCTGTACTGGACTCAGTCTGGTGGAGGTTTTGATTGTTGTGGTCCATTAGTCCTAATCTATTCCTTGTATCCTGTTCTCTTCTTTCTCCCTTGCTCCCAAAACGGTGAGACCAGTGGAGTATCTTAGATGGCTGCTCACAAGCTTTTAAGATCCCAGACGCTACTCACCAACGTAGAAGGTAGAACATTGTGTTTATAAACTGTGTTATGCCAGTTGAGCTAGATGTTCCCTGAGACTATGTTCCCCACAGCCCTTCGCCCAACAGTTCAGTCCCTCAGGGAGTTTGGCTGTGTCTAGGGAGCTTCGATGACCTTTCCTTGTACAAGTTGTGCTGGTTTCCCCAGTATTGTGTACTGTCTCACACTTCACCAAAGATACCAGTTATCTATCGCCTATTTAGCATTTCCTCCCTACTCCTCCCATCCTTCATAACCAACAAATATTGTTACATTTTGTGTGTGAACTTTTTCATGAGTTTTTACAATAGAGGTCTCATACAATAATTGTCCTTTTGTGATTGACTTATTTCACTCAGCATAATGTCTTCCAGTTTCATCCACGTTAGACTATGCTTCACAGATTCGTCATTGTTCTTTATCGTTGCATAGTACTCCATTGTGTGTATGTCCCACAGTTTGTTATCCATTCATCTGTTTATGGGCATTTAGGTTGTTTCCATCTTTTTGCTATTGTGAAAAACGCTGCCATGAACATAGGTGTGCATATGTCTATTCGAGTGACGGCTTTTATATCTCTAAGGATATATTCCTAGGAATGGGATTGCTGGATCGAATGGTATGTCTATTTCTAGCTTTCTGAGGAAGCGCCATATCATTTTCCAAAATGATTGTATCAATTTGCATTCCCACCAGCAGTGCATACGAGTTTCGATCTCTCCACAGCCTCTCCAACATTTGTTATTGCCAATGTTTTTGATTTGTGCCAGTAATGCCGGGATGAGACGGTATCTCATTGTGGTTTTAATTTGCATTTCTCTAATGGCTAGTGATCACGTTCATTTCCTCATGTGTCTGTTGGCCACTCGAACGTCTTCTTTGGTGAAGTGTCTGTTCATTTCCTTTGCCCATTTTTTAATAGGATTATTTGTCTTTTTGTTGTAGAGGTGTTGGATTTTGTTGTAGATTATGGAGATTAGACCTTTGTCTGACTTGTACTGTCCAAAAATTTTTTCCCAGTCCGTAGGTTCTCTTTTTACTCTTTTGGTGAAGTCTTTTGAAGAGCATAGGTATTTGATTTTTAGAACATCCCAGTTATCTAGCTTATCTTTTGGGGATTGTGCGTTGATGGTTATGGTTTGTATCATGTCAATGCCATGTATTAAGGCCTGAAGGGTTGGTCCTATATTTTCTTCTATGAACTTTATAGTTTTAGGCTTTATATTCAGTTCTTTGATCCATTTTGAAGTAGTTTTTGTATACGGTGTGAGGTATGGGTCCTGTTTCATTTTTTATGCAAATGGATATCCAGTTTTGCCAGCACCATTTGTTAAAAAGACTGTCTTTTCCCCATTTGATGGACTTTGGGCCCTTGTCGAAGATCAGGTGACCGTAGGAGGATGGATTTACATCTGGGTTCTCAATTCTGTTCCATTGGTCAGTGTATTAGTTGTTGTACCAGTACCAGGCTGTTTTGACTACCATAGCTGTATAGTAGGTTCTGAAGTCAGAAAGTGTGAGTCCTCCAACTTTGTTCTTCTTCAATAGTGCTTTACTTATTCAGGGATTCTTCCTTCTCCATATGCACTTAATGATTAGTTTTTCCATCTCTTAAGAATGTTGTTTGTATTTGTATTGGGATTACATTGTATTTGTGAATTGCTTTGGATAGCATTGTCATTTTCACAATATTGAGTCTACCTATCCATGAGCATGGTATGTTTTTCCATTTATGTAGATCCCTTTGGGTTTCATGCAGTAGTGTTTTGTAGTTTTCTTTGTATAGGTCTTTTACATCTCTGGTTAGATTTATTCCCTTTTTTTTTTTGGGACTATTATAAATGGTGTTTCCTTTTCAGCATTCTCTTTATTGGTGTATAGGAATCTAACTGATTTTTGTATGTTTAGATTGTATCCTGCTGCTCTTCTGAATCTTTCTATTAGTTCCAGTAGATTTCTTGTGGAGTCTTTAGGGTTTTCTATGTATAGTATCATATAATCCACAAAAAGGGACAGTTTAACTTCCTCATTACCAATTTGGATGCCTTTTATTCCTTTTTCTTGCCTTATTGCTCTAGCTAGAACTTCCAGCACAATGTTAAATAGGAGTGGTGATAAAGGACATCCTTGTCTTGTTCTTGTTCTCAAGGGGAATGTTTTCAGCCTCTCTCCATTAATAATGATGTTGACTGTTGGTTTTGTATAGATGCCCTTTATTATATTGAGAAATTTCCCTTCTATATTTATTTTATTGAGAGTTTTTTCAGGAATGGGTGATGGGCTTTGTCAAATGTCTTTTCTGCATCAATTGAGATGATCATGTGATTTTTTTCTTTCCTTTTATTTATGTGGTGGATTACATTGATTGATTTTCTAATGTTGAACCATCCTTACATACCTGGTATGAATCCTACTTGGTCATGGTGTATTATTTTTTTGATATGGTGTTGAATTCCATTTGCTAGGATTTTGTTCAGAATTTTTTCATCTATATTCATGAGAGATATTGGTCTGTAATTTTCTTTTTTTGTGATATCTTTGACTGGTTTTTGGTATCAGGTTATTCTGGCTTCATAGAATGAATTTGGAAGTGTCACTTCCTTTTCTATGTTCTGAAATAGTGCAAGCTCTTCTGTTAATGTTTTGTAGAATTCTCCAGTGAAGCCATCTGGTCCAGGGCTTTTTTGTTGTTGTTGTTGGGAGTTTTTTTTTTACCTTTTCAATCTCTTCTCTTGTTATGAGTCTGTTCAGATTTTCAACATCACTTTGTTGTATTTTGGGTAGGTAGTGTGTTTCTAGAATTTTCGTCTTTTTCCTCTAGGTTTTATAATTTGTTGGAGTATAGCTTTTCAAAATATTCTATTATGATCCTTTCTATTTCAGTTGGGTCTGTTGTAATGTTGCTCATTTCATTTCTTATTTAGGTTATTTGCGTCCTCTCCTGTTTTTCAGTCTGGCCAGTGGTTTTGTCAATTTTGTTAATTCTTTCAAAGAACCAACTTTTGGTTTTATTGAATCTTTCTATTATTTTTCTATTCTCTATTTAATTTATTTCTTCTCTGATCTTGATTATTTCCTTTCTTCTGCTTGCTGTTGCCTTTTTTGCGGTTCTCTTTTTATTTGTTTGAGTTGTGTAGTTAATGTTTTGATTTTGTCCTTTTCTTCTTTTTTGATGTGTGCATCTATTGCTATAAATTGTCTTCTGAGGACTGCCTTTGCTGTGTCCCAAATATTTTGTTATGATGTGTTTTCATTCTCATTTGATTCTAGGAATTTTTTTAATTCCATCTCTGATTTCTTCTATTACCCAGTGGTTTGTGAGAAGGGTGTTATTCAGTTTCCATGTAATTGATTTTTTTTCCTTGCTCTTTCTGTTAATTTCTTCCTTGATGGCACTGTGGTCAGAGAAGATAATTTGTATTATCTCAACGTTTTGGATCTTGTTGAGGATTGCTCTGTGGCCTAAAATTGGTCTATTCTGGAGAACGTTCCATGTGCATTGGAAAAGAATGTGTACTTTCTAGCTGTTGGATAGAGTGTTCTATATATGTCTATGTGGTCAAATTGGCTGATTGTGCCCTTTAGGTTTTCTGTATCTTTGCTGAGTTTCTTTTTAGATGTTCTGTACTTTACTGAGAGTGGTAATTTGAAGTCTTCTACTGTTACTGTGGAACTGTCAATTTCTCTTTTCAGTGCTATTAGTTTGTTTTATGTATTTTGGAGCCCTGTGATTGGGTGGGTAGATGTTTATTATGGTCATGTCTTCATGGTGGACCATCCCCTTAATCATTGTATAGTGTCCTTCTTTTTCTTTTAGGGTTGATTTTGTTTTAAATTCTATTTTATCTGAAATCAGTATTTCCACTTCTGCTCTTTTTTGGTAGTTGTTAGCTAGATATATTTTTCTCCAACCTTTGATTTTTAATAAATTCACATCTTTGTTTCTAAAGTGTGTCTCTTGTATACGGCGTATTGATGGATCCTGTTTTTTAACCATTCTGTCACTCTCCGTCTCTTTATGGGTAGGTGCTAACATTTTCTTTGTTCTTCTTACTCTTCTATGCTGAATTCCTTTTGTTTGTGTTTTTTTTATTTCTTTTGTTTTTGTAGGCTTTGTTTTTACTGAGACTTTATGTTTTTCCTCTTTATTTTTATGATTATGTTTGTTAACTTTCTTTGTGGTTGCCATGAAATTTCCCCTTATATTTCTAAGTTTGAAGTAGACTATTATTACTTGGTATTGCCTCGCCTTCCTCTCCATTAGAAGGTTCTATATATACACCATTTATTCCCTTTTTTATTGTTCTGTTGTTGTTGTCATTTGCAGATTAACTTCTCTGATTTGTTGTTGTATTACTTTTGGTTTTGGATAGTCCTTGAGAGTGCATTTGCTAGACTGGTATCTGGCTGGTATGACCCTGCATCCTAGATTCTGCCTGTGAGCTGAAGTTGTTTGCTCTCAAATTGAAGAACTCCCTTTAATAATTCTTGTAAGTTTGATTTGGTTTTTACATATTCCCTTAATTTCTGTTTATCTGGAACTGTCCTTATTTCACCACTATATTTGAATGAGAATTTTGCAGGATATATTATTCCTGGCTGGCAATTTTTTTCTTTCAAGGTGCCTTCTTGCCTGCATTGTTTCTGCCGAATAATCTGAGCTTAGTTTTATTGTTTCTCCTCTGTATGTGACTTCTTGTTTTCCCGAGCTGCTCTCAGGTAAGTCTTTACTTTTAAAGTAAGAAAATACATCCACGAAAACAGAAAAATGGTGCTCTGGGCAGAAGCACCACGCTGTCCCTCCACAGCAAAGATCCGAAAAACTAAGCCAAACAGAGAATACAACAATCCTGAAACCCTAAAACATCAAATGAAGAGATAAAGAACTCAGCCAAGCACCAAATGGAGTGAGAAAACTGACAGAGAATGGAGAGCGAGGAGATTCATGCAGAGGTCCCCTACAAGCCAACACAGTGCAGATCCACCATCTTGGACTCCTATTGGAGACCAGCAAATGGGGGTACGAGAAAGCAGACTCATGGAGCATCCAGCGGGAGACAAAACAACTGTCTCTCATTGCTCCATTCCAATGGCAAGCTCCCCTAGCATTCTTTTTTGTTTGTTTGTATGTTTTTTGACTCCTGTTCCTCTCTCCTCTCTCCCATATCCATCTTAGCTCCACAAATAACACTCTCCCCGCTGCATCCTGCCTACCTACACCGTGCGCCTGACATCACACCACCACGAAGTACAGGCACAGCCTACTGGAACCTGCCCTGTACTGATTACCGATACTCCCTGGTGGCTGTAGTAAGTGCCACAAATAACCCATCCCAGTAACTCCTCTTCAGCTAGACCTGCCCTGCTGTACCATATCTGAGTGACTGACCCTGCCAGTTGGAGAAGAGGGTGAAAAGTATCGAGCGCACAGATGAGCAAACAACAAAGAACACACAGTCCACCTGTTCAGACATAGTCAATTTTTTTTAAAAAAAGGGATGAAACAAAAACATCTACAGTCAATAAACGAGAAAAATAACTACTTAATGCCCCGAAAGCAGCAGACAATAGCAAAACATTTAAAAAAACAGGACACGATGGTTCCAGTAGGCATCAAAATTAAAACCCCAGATGACTGTCCTGTGGAAGAAAATGCACTATAAGTACCTGATAGGGAATTCAAATCTCTAATACTCAGAATTTTCCAAGAACTGAGGCAAAAAGCTGACAAACATGAGGAAAAAATAGACAAAATCATGGAAAATACAGACAAAAAATTGGAAGAATTAAGGAAGATAATGCAGGAACAAAATGCCAAAATAAATTCACAGCTAGAAATTATACAAAGACAACAATTAGAAATCCAAAAAATAAACAACAAGATTTCAGAAATGGATGATGTCATAGAAGGGCTGAGAAGCAGATTTCAAACCGTGGAAGACAGGATCAGTGGAACTGAAGACAACCATTTGGATACAACTCTGTTTAAGGAAAACTCAGAAAAAAGAACAAAGAAAAATGAAGAGACCCTGAGAGTTATGTGGGACACAATTAAAAGCAAAAATTTACAAGTGATTGGAATTCCAGAAGAGGGGGAGAAAACAGAAAACACAGAGAGGATCATTGAGGAACTGCTGACAGAAAACTTCCCCAATATCATGAAAGATGAAACGTTGGCCATGCAAGAAGCTCAACAAACCCAATATAGAAGAGATCCCAAACGAAAATCACCAAGGCAGATCATATTCACACTTGCCAAAACCAAAGACAAACAAAGAATCCTGAGAGCAGCGTGTGAAAAATAAGAAGTCACATACAGAGGAGAAACAATAAGACTAAGCTGAGATTATTCAGCAGAAACCATACAGGCAAGAAGGCAATGGGATGACATATATAAACTCTTGAAAGAAAAAACTTGTCAGCCAAGAATAATATATCCTGCAAAAATATCGTTCAAATTTGATGGTGAAATTTGGTCATTTCCAGATAAACAGAAATTAAGGGAATATGTAAAAGTCAAACTAAACTATCAAGAATTATTAAAGGGAATTCTTCGGTCTGAGGACAAACAACTTCAGCTCACAGGTAGAACCTAGGACGCAGGATTGTACGAGCCAGGTACCAATCTAGGAAATGAACTCTTGAGGACATCCAAAACCAAAAGAAATACAACAGGGAATCAGAGCAGTCAATCAATGGATGACAATAACATCAAAACAATGAAAGAAGGAATAAATGGCATAGGTATAGAACCTTGTAATGGAGAGGAAGGCAAGGCGATACCAAGTCATAGTAGACTGCTTCAAACTTAGAAAGATAAGGGTAAAATTCATGGTAACCACAAAGAAAGTTAACAAACCAACTCATAAAAATAAAGCCGAAAAACATAAAGTCTCAGCAAAAACAAAACCTACAAAAACAAAAGAAATGAAAAAAAAAATCCACAAACAAAAGTAACTCAGCACAAGAGAGTAAGAACAAAAAAAAACTTCAGCACCACAAAAAAAAGCACTACAAAATGACAGCAACAAACTCACATCTATCAATAATTACTCTGAATGTAAATGGACTCAATGCACTCGTAAAGAGATGGAGAGCGACAGAATGGATAAGAAAACAGGATTCATCAATATGCTGTCTACAAGAGACACACTTTAGAAACAAAGATCTGAATTTATTAAAAGTCAGAGGTTGGAAAAACATACATCAAGCTAACAACTACCAAAAAAGAGCAAAAGTGGTAATTCTAATCTCAGATAAAATAGACTTTAAAACAAAATCTACCATAAAACACAAAAAGGACACTATATAATGATTAAGTGGAGGATCCATCATGAAGACATAACTGTAATAAACATCTATGCACCCAATGACAGGGCTCCAAAATACATAAAACAAACTCTAACAACACTGAAAAGAGAAATTGACGGTTCCACAATAAGAGTAGGAGACTTCAACACACCACACTCAGTAAAGGACAGAACAACTAAGAAGAAACTCAGCAAAGATTCAGAAGACCTAAAGGGCACAATCAGCCAACTTGACCTCATAGACATATATAGAACAATCCATCCAACTGCTGCAAAGTACACATTCTTTTCCAATGCCCATGGAACGTTCTCCAGAATAGAGCACATCTTAGGACACAGAGTAATCCTCAACAAGATCCAAAACGTTGAGATAATTCGAAGTATCTTCTCTGACCACAATGCCATCAAGGTACAAATTAACAATAGAAAGAGTAAGGGAAAAAGAATCAACTACATGGAAACTGAATAATACCCTGCTTACACATCACTGTGTAATAGAAGAAATCAAAGAGGGAATCAAAAAATTCCTAGAATCAAATGAGAATGAAATCACATTATACCAAAACATTTGGAATACAGCAAGGGCAGTCCTCAGAGGACAATTTAGAGCAATAGATGCACATATCAAAAAAGAAGAAAAGGACACAATCAAAACATTAACTTCAGAGCTCAAACAAATAGAAAGAGAACGGCAAAAAAAGCCCACAACCACCAGAAGAAAGGAAATAGTAAAGATCAGAGCAGAAATAAATGAAATAGAGAACAGAAAAACCAAAGAAAGAATCGTCAATACCAAAAGTTGGCTCTTTGAAAGAATCAACAAAATCGACAAACCACTGGCCAGACTGACAAAAGAAAAACAGGAGAGGACACAAATAACCCAAATAAGAAATCAAATGGGGGACATTACAACAGACCCAAATGAAATTAAAAGATTATAACATAATATTATGAAAAACTATACTCAAACAAATTTGAAAACCTAGAGGAAATGGATAAATTTCTAGAAACAGACGGCCTACCCAAACTACAAAAAAAGTGATGTTGAAAATCTGAACAGACCCATAACAAGAGAAGACATTGAAAAGGTAATAAAAAAACTCCCAACCAAAAAAAGCTCTAGCCCATATGGCTTCACTGGAGAATTCTACAAAACATTTACAGAAGAGCTTGTACCAGTATTACTCAAGCTATTTCAGAGCATAGAAGAGGAAACAACAATTCCGAATTCACTCTATGAAGCCAGCATAACGCTGATACCAAAACCAGTCAAAGAGATCACAAAAAAAGAAAACTACAGACCAATATCTCTCATGAATATAGATGCAACCATTCTGGACAAAATTTTAGCCAATAGAATTCAGCATCATATCAAAAAAACAATACACCACGACCAAGTAGGATTCATATCAGGTATGCAAGGATGGTTCAAGATTAGAAAATCAATCTACGTAATCCACCACATAAATAAAGGAAAAGAAAAGAATCACAGGATCATCTCAATTGACGCTGAAAAGTCATTTGACAAAGTCCAACACCCATTCCGGATAAAGACTCTCAATCAAATAGGTATAGAAGGGAAATTTCTCAAGATAATAAAGTGCATCTATGCAAAACCAACGACCAACATCATTCTTAATGGAGAAAGGCTGAAAACTTTCCCCTTGAAAACAGGAAGAAGACAAGGATGCCCTTTATCACCACTCCTATTTAACATTGTGCTGGAAGTTCTAGCTAGAGCAATAAGGCAAGAAAACAGAAATAAAGGGCATCCAAGTTGGTAAGAAGAAGTTAAACTGTCCCTGTTTGCAGATGATAGGATACTATACATAGAAAACCCTAAAGACTCCACGAGAAATCTACTGGAACGAATAGAAAGATTCAGCAGAGTAGCAGGATACAAGATAAACATTCAAAATTCAGTTGGATTCCTATACACCAGTAAGGAGAATGATGAAAAGGAAATAAGGAAAACAATACCATTTTCAATAGCCCCTAAAAAGATAAAATACTTAGGAAAAAATATGACCAGGGATGTAAAAGACCTATATAAAGAAATCTACAAAACACTACTGCATGAAACCCAAAGGGATCTACATAAATGGAAAAACATACCATGCTCGTGGATGGGCAGACTCAACATTGTGAAAATGTCAATTCTACCCAAAGCAATTTACAAATACAACGCAATCCCGATCCAAATACCAACAACATTCTTCAAAGAGATCGAAAAACTAATCATTAACTTTATATGGAAAGGGAAGAAGCCCCAAATAAGTAAAGCACTACTGAAGAAGAAGAATAAAGTTGGAGGACTCACACTACCTGACTTCAGAACCCACTATACAGCTACAGTAGTCAAAACAGTCTGGTACTCGTACAAAGACAGATACATTGACCAATGGAACAGAATTGAGAACCCAGATGTAAATCCATCCACCTACGGTCACCTGATCTTCGACAAGGGCCCAAAGTCCATCAAATGGGGAAAAGACAGTCTTTTTAACAAATGGTGCTGACAAAACTGGATATCCATCTGCAAAACAATGAAACAGGACCCACACCTCACACCGTATACAAAAACTACTTCAAAATGGATCAAAGAACTGAATATAAAGCCTAAAACTATAAAGTTCATAGAAGAAAAAATAAGACAAACACTACAGGCCTTAATACATGGCATTAACAGGATACAAACCATAACCATCAATGCACAAAACCCAACAGATAAGCTGGATGACTGGGATCTTCTAAAAATCAAACACATATGCTCTTCAAAAGACTTCACCAAAAGAGTAAAAACAGAACCTACAGACTGGGAAAAAAATTTTTGGACAGTACAAGTCAGACAAAGGTCTAATCTCCATAATCTACAAGAAAATCCAACACCTCTACAACAAAAAGACAAATAATCCTATTAAAAAATGGGCAAAGGAAATGAACAGACACTTCACCAAAGTTGTTGGCCATTCAAATGGCCAACAGACACATGAGGAAATGCTCACGATCACTAGCCATTCGATAAATGCAAATTAAAACCACAATGAGATACCATCTCACCCCGGCATTACTGGCATGAATCAAAAACACTGGAAATAAGAAATGCTGGAGTGGCTGTGGGGTGATCGGAACACTTACGCACTGCTGGTGGGAATGCAAAATGATACAACCATTTTGGAAAATGATATGGCGCTTCCTCAGAAAGCTAGAAATAGACATACCATTCCATCCAGCAATCCCTCTCCTAGGAATATATCCTAGAGAAATAAGAGTCGTCACTCGAATAGACATATGCACACCTATGTTCATGGCAGCACTGTTCACAAAAGCAAAACAATGGAAACAAGGTAGGTGCCCATCAACAGATGAATGGATAAACAAACTATGGTACATACACACAATGGAGTACTATGCAATGAGAAAGAACAACAATGAATCTGTGAACCATCTCATAACATGGATGAAACTGGAGGACATTATGCTGAGTGAAATAAGTCAATCACAAAAGGACAAATATTGTATGAGACCTCTGTTGTAAAAACCCATGAAGAAGTTCACACACAAAATGTAACAATCTTTGTTGGTTACCAGGGATGGGAAGGGTGGGTGGGGGGAATACTAAATGGGCAATAGATAAGTGGTATCTTGGGTGAAGGGTGAGACAGTAAAGAATACAGGGGAAACTAGCATAACCTGTACAAGGAAAGGTCATGGAAGCCCCATAGACACATCCAAACTCCCTGAGGGACTGAATTGCTGGGTGGAGGGCTGTGGGGACCATGGTCTTGGGGAACATCTAGCTCAATTGGCATGACACAGCTTATAAACACAATGCTCTACATTCTACCTTGGTGAGTAGTGTCTGGGGTCTTAAAAACCTGTGAGTGGCCATCTAAGATAATCCTCTGGTCTCATCCCTTCGGGAGCAAGGGGGAATGAAGAGAACAGGATATAAGGAAAAGATTAGTCCAAAGGACTAATGGACCACCGCTACCAAGGCCTCCACCGGCCTGAGTCCAGTACAGCTAGATGGTGCCCGGCTACCACCACTGACTGTTCTGACCAGGATCACAACAGAGGGTTCTGGACAGAGCTGGAGAAGGATGTAGAGCATAATTCTAACTCACAAAAAAAAGACCAGATTTACTGGCCTAAAGGAGACTGGAGAAACTCCGAGAGTATGGCCCCCAGACACCCTTTTAGCTCAGTGGTGACGTTAACTCCGAGGTTCACTGTTCAGCCTGGGAGTGGACAGCCCTGTAAAACCAAATGACACTAACAAGGTACCAGAGTCCAGTGACAAGGGCCAGAAGGCAGAATGGGACAATGAAGCTGGTGATAGGGAACCCAAGGTTGAGTAAGGATATTGTTGATGTGTTGTGAGATTGTTAACCATTGTCATAGGGCAACATTTGTAGTAATTGTTAAATGAGAAACTATTTTGTTCTGTAATCTTTCATCTTAAGTGAGTATAACAGCACAATTGGAAGAGCATAGTCAACGTCACTGAACTGTGCATGTAGAAATTTTTGAAATGGTATATCTTTGGCTATGTGTATTTTCATCAAAAAATAAAAGGTTGAGAAGTTAGAGGGTTAATATGTTTTGGGGTTGTTAACCAATGTAATAAAACAACATGTATACTACTGTTTCCTGAGAAACTATTTTTTTGTAAGCCTTCACCTGAAGTACAATAAAATATATATAAAAAAAAGACCAGATTTATTGGCCTAAAGGAGACTGGAGAAACCCCGAGAGTATGGCCCTCAGGCACCCTTTTAGCTCAGTGGTGAAGTCACTTCCAATGTTCACCGTTCAGCCAGGGAGTGGACAGCCCCATAAAAGAAAACGGGACTAATGAGGCACAGCAGTCCAGGGACAAGGGCTAGAAGGCAGAAGCGTACAGGAAAGCTGGTGATAGGGAACCCAAGGTTGAGTAAGGATTGTGTTGATGTGTTGTGAGTTTGTTAACCATTGTCATAGGGAAACATGTATACTACCTGTTTAATGAGAAACTATTTTTTTTCTGTAAACCTTCATCTAAAGTGAGAATAGCAGCACAATTGTAAAAGCGTAGTTGATGTCACTGAACTGTGCGTGTAGGAATTTTTGAAATGGTGTATCTTTGGCTACGTATATTTTCACCAAAAAAATGGTCAAGAAGGGAGAGTGTTGACATGTTGTGGGGTTGTTAACCAATGTCGTAAAACAATATGTATACTACTGTTTCATGAGAATCTATTTGTTCTGTAAACCTTCACTGAAGTACAATAAAAATTTTTTTTTTTAAAAAAAGACAAACAAACCAATCAAAAAATGGGCAAAGACTTGAACAGACATTTCACAAAAGAGGATATTTAAATAGCCAACAAGCATATGAAAAGATGTTCAACATCATTAGCCATTGCAAAAAAAAGAAAAAACCCTGCTGCCATCGAGTTGACCCTACTCACAGTCATTAGCCATTAGAGAGATGTAAATCAAAATTACAGTGAGATACCACCTCACCCCATTAAAATGGCAATAATAAAAAAAAAGAAAGAAAGAAAACAACAGGTGTTGGTGAGGTTGTGGAGAAAATGGAACCCACATCCACTGCTGGTGGGAATATAAGATGCTACATCCACTGTGGAAAACAAAGTTGTGATCCAGGAATCCCAATCCTGCATATACATCCAGAAGTGAATGCAGGAGAGCAAACAGAAACCTGTACACCAGTGTTCACTGCATAACTTTTAACAGTAGTCAAAAAGTGGACACAGACCAAATGCTCATCAACAGTTGAATGCATAAACAAAATACAGTATATACACACATTGGAATACCACTCACTGTGAGGAGATATGAAGTCCTGATGTATGTCACTACATGGATGAACCTTGAAAACATCATGGCAATCAAAATAAGTCAGTTACAAAAGGACAAATATTTTAAGATCTCACTTATACGAAATAAGCAGATATATAGTAACCAAAGATTATTAGTGTCTACCAAGTGTAGATGAGAAGAGGGAAGGGGGAGTTTTTGCTTAGGGGGCATTAAATTTATGTTTATGTGGTGGAATAATTTGGAAAAGGATAACGAGAATGGTTGCACAACTTGAAGAATGTAATCAATGTCACTGAATTGTACACGCAGAAATTGTTGAGGTGGTTATGTTTTGTTTTTTATATTTTCACTACAATAAAATAATAAAAAAAGAACCTAGTAGGATACAGTTAAGTTGAAATTCAGAAAGAACTCTCCAATTTTAAGTACTAATAATAGGAAAAAAGATTGAAAATCAGTGAGTTGGGCTTTTATCTCAAGACGTTATAAAAAGAACAACAGATATAGCTCTGTCCAAAATAAATTTAGAAACTAGGCCTCCCCTATGATTGTAAGATACAGGCAAATAAGCTACCTGCCTTACATGTGGCACATACATGAGAATTAACAGAAACATCATAATACTTTTGAAATAAAAGAACAATAGAATACACTTAAAATAAAAGGACATGAATGAGAGCAAAATCTAATGAACTAGAAAACCAATAAACTATAGAGACAATCATCACATTAAAAGCTGATTCTGTGGAATGAATAATAAAGTAGGTACACCTCTGTCAAGTTTTATGAGGATAAAACAGGAAAAGGCATAAATAATGTTAAGAATGGGAAAGGGACAAATACATGAGAAATTTTTGAAAGAGAAAATATTTTGAACAATTTTATGTGAATAAGTTGGAAGAAATGGAGAATTTTCTAGAAAAATATAACACAAAAGTTGAGTCAAGAAAAAAGTTATTCTGGAAATATGGAAGAACAGATATTCCAAAAGGTCCTCCAACTGCAAAACAAATAGAAATTGGATAAGATAAAATTTAATGTTTTTCTGGGTTCTTAAAGAATTTTCAGAGCCCCCCTTCTCTGAAAAACTGAGTTCAAAACAGAGTAGGAGCAGCAAGAAAACACAGTAGGCACTGTTTTCCACAGAGAGAATATCCAATTCAATGCTATAAGTGGTCAAGAGACTGGCAAAATAGGGAAGCTGAATATAATAAGATACCTACAAAACCAGGGATCCTAAGGGAGCTCAAGTGGTCACAGGACTACAGTACACTCTATCTACCACCAGATCAATGGAAAAAAACACCCTGACAAAGTAGGATTCTCATAGATTAAGAATAATCAATATTGAGTTTATGTCAATGGTGGTGCAATGATTTGGAAAAGGATGGTTGCACAACTTGAGGAATGTAATCAATGTCACTGAATTGTACATATAAAAATTGTCGAGTTGGTATATTTGTTTTGTTTTGTATATTTTCACCACAATAAAAAAAGAACAATCAAATATGTGCTCATTAAAAAAATATATATATATATATATCACCAAACATAACAGCAAACAAGCCACACATTTATACCTCCAGGGCTTCATGTATTGGAATTATCAGATATTAAATGCTTAAAGAATTAAATACTTAAAATGAGTGAACCAAGAAAAACTATCCAAAAAGTCCAAGCAGATATAAAAAATATTTAAAAAAAAAAAACTCACTGGGTAGACTAGATAAGATATAAGGTATAGCTGAGGAATCAAGTAGAAGCTAGAACTAAAGAAATTATCCAGAATACAGATCTGGGTGTCAAGAAGACGGAAAATAGGAAAGATGTCAAGATCATGGAGGTTAGAATAAGAAGTTCATATATATATACATATATAAAATTGTTGTTGCTATTGTTGAGTGCCGACTCATAGCAACTCTATGTGACAGAGTAGAACTGTCCCATAGGGTTTTCTTAGCTGTAATCTTTACGGAAGATGATCATCAAGTCTTTCTCCTGCAAAGCAATTGGGTAGGATCGAACTGCCAACCTTACAGTTAGTAGCCAAGTGCTTAATCATTGGGCCACCAGGGCTTCTGCTATATATAATTAAGATTCCAGAAACAGATAATAGAAAGAATTGAGGAGAAGCAATATTTGATAAAAAGTAATAGGAAATATTTTTCCTGAACTCTTGAAAGACATAAATGTACAGATGCATTGTTGTTAGGTGCCATTGAGTCAGCTCTGACTCATAGCAACCGCATGTAGGACAGAATGAAATGCTGCCCGGTCCTGTGCCATCCTCACAATAGTAGGTACGTATGAGCTGATTGTTGCAGCCACTGTGTCAATCCATCTTTTTAAGGGTCTTCCTCTTTTTTGGTGACCCTTTACTTTACAAGCATGATGTTCTTCTCCAGGGACTGATCTCTCCTGATAACATGTCCAAAGTATGTGAGACATAGTCTGGCCATGCTTGCTTTTAAGGAGCATTCTGGTTGTACCTCTTCCAAGACAGATTTGTTTGTTCTTCTGGCAGTCCATGGTATATTCAATATTCTCGGCCAACACCATAATTCATAATTCAATTCTTCTTTGGTCTTCCTTTTTCATTGTCCAGCTTTTGTATGCCTATGAGACGATTGAAAATACCATGGCGTGGGTCAGGCACACCTTAGTCATCAAAATGACATCTCTGCTTTTTAAGATTTTAAAAAAGTCTTTTGCAGCAGATTTGCCCAATGCACTATATCGTTTGATTTTTTGACTGCTGTTTCCATGAGCATTGATTGTTGATCCAGAAAAAAATGCCTAGTAAAATACATAGAAAGATTGATGACCCTGGGTATGTTATGGTGAGCTGAAAAATATCAAAGACAGAAAGATCTAAAAGGCAGCTAGAGAAAAAAGCAGTTGACCTGCAAAGGATGATCAGTGATATTGACAAAAAACTCTTCAAAAACATAGCAAAGTCAGAAGATGATGGAATAATATTTTAGAGTGTTGCGAGAAAATAATTGCCAACATAGAATTGATTACTCAGCAAAACTATTTTTTAGAAACAAAGGTAAAATAAAGCCACTGTCAGATGAATAAAAAAATTGAGTATACCTCAAGAGTCCTTCACTAAAATAACTTTTAAACTATGTAATTAAGAAAAAGAATGATCACAGAACAAAGCCCCGAGATGCAATAACAAATGATAAGTGCAAAAGTGAAACTATAAAAGTTTAAGTAAATCTAAACAAGCCTTTTCTATATAAAATAATAATGATTATAATTATTTTGTTTAATTTGTGCATTTAAAAAGAAAAAAATAAATGCTGAACAATAATGGCATATAAGTCATCAGGAGGTGAATAAGCGTAAAGTCTATTAAGGCCCCTGTATTCTTATAGAGGGTGTTAAGATATTAAGTTTAGATATTTTTAAGTATGTGTAATAAAATCTCAAGAATTATATCTAAAAGAAGAAAGATAATGTGTATAACTTCAAAACCAATAGAAGTGAAAATCTGGAATAACAAAAGGTCAATACAAAAAGTCAATATATTATAGAAAAGATAGTAAATAATACTGGACAAACAAAGAAAAAAATGATAGACACAATCCCAGTATATTAATAAACAAAATATACAGATTAAATTCAACCATTAAATGACAGAGATTGTCAGATTGGCTGAAAAACATATCCAGCAACATGCAGTTTGAAATAGACACAACTAAAATGTCAGGCTATGGAAAGCCTGATAGTAAAATAATGGAAAAAGAAACAGTACCAGGCAAATAATTAACAAAATAAAGTTAGAGAAGGTATATATCAGACAAAATAGAATTTAAGAGCAAAAAGCTTTTTAAAAGATAGAATTATTGCATAAAGATAAAGGTTTGCATTCACTAGGAAAATGTAGTAATTATTATCTTACATATACATAAAATAGCTTGAAGCTATATAAAGCATAAAATAATAGAACTACAGGGATAATTACAAATACATAATCACAGTGGGATATTTCAAAACACAACTCTCATTAAAATATGTCAAAAAGACAAAAAAATAAAAATACAAGGAATTTGAAAACTACAATTAATAAACTTGAATTTAATGGACATACATAGAACTTTATGCCCAAGAAATAGAGAATAAGCAGCCTATGCAATCATATGAAACATTTTACGTAAAATATTATATTTTATGTAAAATATTTCATGTACTAGATTGTACTTAAAGAATTAGCATAATGCAGACAAATTCACCATCAACAGTGATATTAGGTCTAAAGTAAACAAGTGTAGAATAATCAATCAATTCCCACAAGGTTGGAAAACAACCACATTCTTAGAACTGAGGGCAAATGGTAATACTATTAAAATACATATAGCAGCATTAAATGGAATGTAGATAGACATTTAGATCTTAAATGCTTATATTAGAAAATATTAATGTAGAAAAGTAATAAACTAAATGTCTAAGTTGAAAACATAAAGAGAAATAAAATAGACACCAACATACTGAAGGACATTGATGATAAACATAAGAACACAAATGAATGAAAAATAAAACAAAGACGTTGTTGTTGTTAGGTGCCGTCCAGTTGATTCTGACTCATAGCAGCTAGTCTTAGGCTGGGTTCTCTAGAGAAGCAAAACCAGTAAAGTGTATAAATATATATAGACAGAGGTTTATATCAAGGAAATGGCTCATTCTGTTGTAGAGGCTGGAACGTCCCACATCCGTGGGTCGGATAGAGGCCTCTCCTGAGTCAGGTAGCCACAGGGGCTGGAAAACCCAAGATTGGCAGATCAGACAGCAGAGCTGTTGCCCACAGGCTGTGAAGATTGACAAATCCCAAGATCCACAGGCAAGATGACAGATAAGCTGCTAGGTCAAGTCCCAAGAACCTCAGGTCAGACAAACAAGAGCCAGCTGCAGGATCCAGAGCAAGCAAAATTCCTCAAGCCTTGCCGAAGAGTCCACTGATACTCGATGCTGGCCACACCTCCAAGAAAACTCTTTTTCAACTGATTGGCTACTCACAGAAGATCCCATCATGGATGTGATTGCATTATATCAAATCTCATCATGGAAGTGATGGCATCATCATAAGACTGCCAAACTACAACATAACTGCCAAACCACTGAGACACACAGCCTTTACAATCACACCTGGGTAGAGAAAACAGTTTAATCCTCAACTACTAGCTAAAAGTTTAACTGCTCCTTCCATGGGCGTTGATTGTGGATCCAAGTGAAAGGAAATCTTTAACAACTTCAGTATTTTCTCCATTTATCATGATTTTGCTTATTGGTCTAGTTGTGAGGACTTCTGTTTTCTTTATGTTGAGGCATAATCTATACTAAAGGCTGTGGTCTTTGATCTTCATCAATAAGTGCTTCAAGTCCTCTTTACTTTCAGCAAGCAAGTTTGTGTCATCTTCATATCACAGGTTGTTAATGAGTCTTCCTCCAATCCTGATGCTACGTTCTTCTCCATATAGTCCAGCTTCTCTGATTATTTGCTCAGCACACAGATTGAATAAGTATGGTGAAAGGGTACAACCCTGACACACACCTTTCCTGACTTTAAACCATGAGGTATCCCCTTGTTATGTTGGAATGACTGCCTCTTGTTGTAAGTACAGGTTCTTCATGAGCACAATAAAGTGTTCTGGAATTCCCATTATTTGCAATGTTATCCATATATATATTTTTTATGTTCCACACAGTCGAATGTCTTTGCATAGTCAATAAAACACAGGAAAACATCTTTCTGGTGTTCTCTACTTTCAGCCAGGATCCATCTGACATCAGCAATGATATCCCTGGTTCCACATCCTCTTCTAAATCTGTGTTGAGTGCCTGGCAGTTCTCTGTTGATGTACTGCTGTAACAACTTTTGAATGATCTTACCAAAAATTTTACTTGTGTGTGATAATAATTATATTGTTCGATAATTTCTACATCCTGTTGTATCACCTTTCTTTGGAATGGGTAAAAATATGAATCTCTTCCAGTCAGTTGACCAGGTAGCTCTCTTACAAATTTCTTGGCATAGATGAGTGAGCACTTCCAGCACTGCATCTTTTTGTTTAAACATCTCAATTGGTATTCCATCAGTTTCTGGAGACTTCTTTTTCACCAATGCTTTCAGTGTGGCTTGGACGTCTTTTCCTTCAATACCGTTGGTTCTTGATCATGTGCTACCTCCTGAAATGGCTGAATGTCAGCCAATTCTTTTTGATACAATCACTCTGTATTCCTTTCAACTTCTTTTGATGCTGTCTGCATCGTTCAATATTTTCCCCATAGAATCCTTCAATATTACAACTCCAAGCTTGAATTTTTTCTTCAGTTCTTCTGGGTTGAGAAATGCCAAGTGTGTTCTTCCCTTTTGGTTTACTATCTCCATGTTTTTGCACATTTCATTATAATACTTTGTCTTCTCGAGCCACCCTTTGAAATCTTCTGTTAGGCTCTTTTACTTCATCATTTCTTCCTTTCACTTTAGCTGCTCTACATTCAAGAGCAATTTTCAGAGTCTCTTCTGACATCCATTTAGGTCTTTTGTTTCTTTCCTGTTTTTTAAATGACCTCTTGCTTTCTTCATGTATCATGTCCTTGATGTCATTCCACACCTCATCTGATCTTTGGTCATTAGTGTTCCATGTGCCCAATCTATTCTTGAGATGGTCTCTGAATTCAGGTGGGATATACTCAAGGTTGTACTTTGGATCTCGTGGATTTATTCTAATTTTCTTCAACTTGAACTTGCATATGAGCAATTGATGGTCTGTTCCACAGTCGGCCCCTGGCCTTGTTCTGACTGATGATATTGAGTTTTTCCACTGTCTCTTTCCACAGATGTAGTCGATATGATTCCTGAATATTCCATCTGGTGAGGTCCACGTGTATAGTGACCACTTATGTTGTTGAAAAAAGATATTTGCAATGAAGAAGTCATTGGTCTTGCAAAATTCTATCACGTGATCTCCGGCATTATTTCTATCACCAAGGCCGTATTTTCCAACTATCAATCCTTTTTCTTTGTTTCCAACTTTCACATTACAACCACCATTAATTATCACTGCATCTTGATTGCTTGTTTGATCACTTTCGGACTGCAGAAGTTGGTAAAAGCATTCAGTTTCTTCATCTTTGGCCTTAGTGGTTGGTGCATAAATTTGAATAATAGTCGTGTTAACTGGTCTTCCTTGTAGGCTTATGGATATTATCCTATTACTTCAGGATAGGTCTTGAAATGTTATTTTTAACAATGAACATGACTCTATTCCTCTTCAATATGTCATTCCCAGCAAAGTAGTCAATATTATTGTCTGATTCAAAATGGCCAGTGCCAGTCCATTTCAGCTCACTAATTCCTAGGATATCGGAGTTTATGTGTTCCATTTCATTTTTGACGACTTCTAAATTTCTTAATTTTATACCTCGTACATTCCACACTCTAATTATTAATGTATGTTTGAAGCTGTTTCTTCTAATTTTGAGTCATGCCACATCAGCAAATGAAGGTCCTGAAAGCTTGACTCCATCCACGTCACTAAGGTTGACTCTAGTTTGAGGAGGCAGTTCTTCCCCAGTCATACTTTAAGTGCCTTCCAACCTGAAGGGCTCATCTTCTAGCACTAAATCAGACAATGTTCTTCTGCTATTCATAAGGTTTTCACTGGCTAATTTTTTTCATAAGTAGACTGCCAGTTCTTTCTTCCTAGTTAGTCTTAGTCTAGAAGTTCAGCTGAAACCTGTCCACCAAGGGCGACCCTGCCGGTATTTGAAATACCAGTGGCAAAGCTTCCATTGTCGCAGCAACACACAACCCACTAAAGTATGACAAACTGACAGCTATGTGGTGTAAAGCAAAGATAAAATAGAGAAAGTCAATCAAGCCAAAGATTGTTTTAAAAGACAAATAAAATACACAAATGTCAGGGGAGAATATGCAAAAAGAATACAGAGAATGTACAAATAAATATTTTTTAACAAATAAAGGGACAAATCTAAGATACCAGAAATTAAAAAGATAGGAGAAAGACAACAGGTGCTATCATTAAGGAAGCTGTGTAATATTTGAATCTCCATAACAATCTTCCTAAAAAATTAACAGAACATACAAGATATGGAAAGGAAAAAACAAAATCTTAGATCACATTTTCAAAAAAAAAAAAAAAAAGTTGACAGGAAATTCTTACAAACCCCAGAATATAGGCAGGTATGCCCAAGCTATCAGCAGCAGAATGGCCTGTACAACACCAGCAGCTATGTAGTGGGAAGGAATAAAATTACATAGGAGTGCCAATCCTGCAAGACACAGATATGGGGGGAAATCATCAGTAAATACTATCTCCTAAAAGACCTTAATGTGTTTTGAAACACAGCAAAACTGGAAAAATCCTTTAGAATATCCAATTTGTTAATGAGTGCAAAAAAGCAACTGAATATGGTCCTAAGGGTGTTCCTGGGTAGTGCTAATGGTTAGTGTGCTCTGTTGCTAATCAAGAGCTTGGAGGTTCAAGTCCACCCAGAGAAACCTCAAAGCCATTGAAAACCCTATGGAGCACAGTTCTACTCTGAAAAACATGAGTCGTCATGAGTCGAGATCGGCTGGAGGGCAACTGGTTTAAAGTTGAGTGATGGTAAATATTATGTGTCAGCTTGTCTAGGCTATGATTCTCAGTGGTTTGGCACACATGGGACTGGGTGCTTTTCCACAATATAAGTAATCATCTATCATTATGCGATCTGATGTAATCAGCTTATTGGTTAAATGTCTTTTTTTTTCTCCTACCATTATCCCATCACTTATAAAATACAGGATGTGTGTATCATGTTAGGCGCAAGTATGACTTCATAATTGTCTTTATTTGGAGAATACGTATGGTTTAAGGAGATGTTTATAGGTACCAAGTTGACAAGGGGTGGAAAGTTTGACAGACACTAGACTGGGTGTTCTTACACAATATAACATAATATAATCACTTTCCATTATATGATCTGATGTGATCAGCCAATCAGTTGGAAGGGGAGTTTCCTTGAGGGTGTGTCCTATTTCCATTATATAAATGGATGTTCTGGCAAAGCTCTTTCTCTCTCTCTCTCAACCCTGCACTCTTCTCATCACCTGGTCTCTGGTTCTTGGAACATAAGCCTGCAGTATCTCCAGCCTGCAGCTTGACCTGCAGATTTTGGATTCACCAGCCCCTGCAAACCTGTGAGCCAGCAGAGGTCTTCAGCCTGCTGCCTGACCCACAGATTTGGGACTTGGCGTTTCCTTGAAGTAATGTCTCTCTATATATTTATATATACGTTTCACTGGTTTTGCTCCTCTAGGAACCCAGACTAAGTCAAGTCGTAAAACTTAGCTATATGCAGAAATGATTCATCCTTCTTTAAGAAAGAAGTCTCCTTGAATCAAAAGCACTTAAAGTTATAATATTTCTTTATATAATCTGGTTGTTAAACTTTTATCTGATATATGGTGTCTTAGTTTCTTAGCGCTTCTGTAACAGAAATACAAGTGAGTGGCTCTAAAAAACAGTTCAGAAAGCTAGAAGTCCAAATTTAAGGCCTGGCTATAGAGGAAAGCTCTCTGTTGAATCTAGGGGAAGACCCTTGTCTCCTTTAGCCTTTGTAGCTCTTGTGTTCCTTGGTGATCTTTACATGGCATCTATCTTACCCTCATAACTCAAAAGTGGACGTACCCCACAATGGTATGGCCTCTTCAACATAACAAAGAAAACTCTATTCCCAAACTGGATTACTTCCACAGGTATAAGGGACAGCATTCCAACAAATATTTTGGGGGGATATAACTCAATCCACAATATTCCACATTTTGGCCCTCAAAATTCATGTCCTTCCCACTTGCAAAACAGATTCACCCTACCACACTTCCCCAAAAGTCTTATCCCATTCCAGCATCAACTCCAAGTTCAAAATATCATTTTCTGAGTCATCTAAATCAAGTATGGGGAGGGGGGACTCTGGGCATCTTCCAATCTGGGGAAAAATTCCTTTCCATCTGTGGCTCTGTGAAACCTAGAATGCAAGTTATCTTCTTCCCAAGTACAATAATGGAACAGGCACAGGGTAGACATTTCCATTCCAAATAGGAGAAATTGGAGGGAAAGAAGAGATCACAGATTCAAGCAAGTCCACAACCCAACAGAACCAATTTCGTTAGATCTCAAGGTTTGAAATTAATCCTCTGTCCTCTAGGCACATCTGGGCAGTGTCTCTACCCTCAAGACTTTGGGCTTTGTCCAAGTTATCTGAATTCTGAGTGGAGGCCCTCAGCCCTGGGAATCAGTCCCACCCTGCAGGACACTGGAACAGCAACCCTGCTGTCTGGGCTTTGGGTGGTCCCATTCTCCTGGTCCACCTGAGTGTTGACCCCAGCCCCTCAGCCCTGGGTAGCTCCATTCTCCTGGCCCACTGACATAGCTTTCCAGCCCCCTCAAATTTGGGCAGAGATCCATTTTCTCAGCTTACTTGAATGGTAGCCTCACCTTTTGGAACCAAGGTGGTGGTGACTGAACTCTTTGAAACCTAAGAGGAGTGGCTCCACACTTTGAAACCCAGGCATCCCTTACCCCCATGATCCCTCTGACAGTTCTCCTGATCTCTGAACTACTCCCAGGATTGTGCCTTCCCTTTCTTGGAGGACAATAGATGTTTGCAGTAGTAGCTCTATTGGCCCAATTCCTTCCTGTAGAATTTCAGGAGGCAGGCAGATTTCCTTCATTTTGTATTGTCTCTCTCCCTTTCACTCTAAGCTGACAAGACTTCTTCTGCACTGGTTGATTATATCCATCACTCACAGGCCCAATATCTCTAGAAAAAGATTGAGTAACTACATCTTTGATGAAAGTTTCAGGACAAGTTTTCTTAGTTTGTACAATAGAATTTTCCAAATCCATAAGTTCTGGTTTCATTTAGTGTCTTTCCTCCCACATTTTAATGTAAGTTACAAGGAGAAATCATGCTTCCCCTCAAGATTTAACTAAGAAACATCTTTAGCCAAATATCCAAGTTCATCACTTACAAATTCTACCTCCCACTAGACATTCAAACATAATTCAGACAAGTTATTTGCTACAATATAAAATGTATTTTCCTTCCTCTGGTGTCCAATGAAATGTCCATCTTTTCCCTTTATAGCCTCACCAGAAGCACATTGAATATCCACATGTCTGGCAATATACTGTTCATGATGATGCAAGCTTTCCCCACAGCTCTTAATTCTTTCTGAGCCCTCATGAGAATCACTCTTAATGTCCATAATTCTACCAAAAATCTCTTAAAGGAAATTTAGGTTTTTTACTATCAAACACAACAAAATTCCTCCAGCATCTATCCATTACCCAATTCCTGAACCATTTCCATATTTTAGGTATTAGAGCAGTACCTCCACTCCTTCATACCAAATTTTGTCTTAGTTTCTTAGTCATGTAACAGAAATAACACAAATGAGTGGTTGTAAAAAACAGAAACTTGTTTTGTCACAGTTTAGAAGACTAGAAGTCTGAATTCCAGGCATCAGCTATAGGGGAAGGTTCTCTCTCTATTGGCTCTGGGGGAAGATCCTTGTCTCTTTCAGCTTCTGTAACTGTGGGGCTCCATGATCCCTTGACAATAATCATGTGGCATCTATCATATCCCTGTTTATGCTGTGCTTGCTTAGATGTCTATATTGCTCTCCACATAAGTTAGAAATGACTAGGCTTAGGACACACCACACACTGATATGGTCTCATTAACATAACAAAACTGTATTCACAAACTGGGTTACTTCCACAGGTATGTTTGTTGTTGTTGCTAGGTGCCATCAAGTTGGTTCTGATTCATAGTGACCCTATGTACAACAGAACAAAACACTTCCTGGTCCTGCGCCATCTTCATAATCTTAGTTATGTTTGAGCCCATTGTTGCAGCACTGTGTCAATCCATCTTGTTGAAGGACTTCCTCTTTTTTTCTGACCCTCTACTTTACCAAGCATGATGTCCTTCTTCAGGGAATGGTCCCTCCAGATGACATATCCAAAGTACGTGAGACTAAGTCTCGCCACCCTTGCTTCTAAGGAGCATTCTGGTTGTACATCTTCTAAGATAGATTTGTTCATTCTTCTGAAAGTCCATAGTATATTCAATATTCTTCACCAACACCATAATTCAAAGGCATCAATTCTTCTTCAGTCTTCCTTACTCATTGTCCAGCTTTCCTTTGCATATGGCTTGGGTCAGGAGCACCTTAGTCCTCAAAGTGACATATTTACTTTTTAACACTTTAAAGAGCCTTTTGCAGCAAATTTACCTAATACACTATATCATTTGATTTCTTGACTGCTGCTTCCATGGGCGTTGACTGTGGATATAACTAAAAGGAAACCCTTAACAATTTCAATCTTTTCTCCTTTTATCATGATGTAGCTTATTGGTTCAATTGTGAGAATTTTGTTTTTTTTTTGTTTGTTTGTTTTGTTTTCTTTATGTTGAGATGTAATCCATACTGAAGGCTGTAGTCTTTGATCTTCATCAGTGAGTGCTTCAAGTCTTCTTCACTTTCAGCAAGCAAGGTTGTTTCATTCACATATCACAGGTTATTAATGAATCTTCCTCCAGTCCTGATGCCCCGTTCTTCTTCATACAGTCTAGTTTCTTAGATTATTTGCTCAGCACACAGATTGAGTAAGTATGGTGAAAGGATACAACTTTGATGCACATCCTTCCTGACTTTAAACCACTCAGTATCCCCTTGTTCTGCTCGAATGACTACCTCTTGGTAGTCATTCCACATGAGCACAATTAAGTGTTCTGGAATTCCCACTTTTTACAATGTTATCCATAATTTGTTATGATCCACAACAAACATTGTTGAATGCCTTTGCATAGTCAATTAAACACAAGTATAGGGGCCAAAATTCCAAAGAAATTTTGGAGGAACACAATCCAGTCTTCAAAATGTGGTTTCCAAAAATTTTCTGCCAATCTGTAGGTTGTCTGTTCACTTTCTTGATAAAGCTCTTTGATGAACAAAATATTTTATTTTTATGAGGGTCCATTTAGCTCTTCTGTTTTTTGTTGCTCATGCTTTCGGTGTCAAATCTAAGAATCCATTGCTAAAAACTAGGTCTTAAAATATTACCCCTATGTTTTCTTCTATAAGTTTTATGGTTTCAGTTCTTGCATTTAGGTTTTTAATCCATTTTGAGTAAGTTTTCATATACGGTATGATGTATTGATTCAGGTTCAATTTTTTGCTTGTGGAAATCTAGTTGTCCCAACCCCATTTATAAGATAATATTCTTTCCCAAGTGAAAGGACTTAGCACCCTTGTGAAAAATAAATTGACCATAAAAGTATTGGCTTATTTGTGGACTCTCAATTCTATTCTATTGGTCTATATATCTATCATTATATCAGTACCAGACTGTTTTGATTACTGCAGCTTTATAATATGTTTTGATATCAGGAAGTGTGAGTCTTCCTAATTTGTTCTTCTTTTTCAGGATCACTTTGGATGTTCAGAGCTACTTGGAGTGCCATATAAATTTTAAGATTGAAGTTTCCATTTTTGTAAAGAATGATGTTGGAGACAAACAACACAATTAACAAATGGGCAAAGGATTTGAATAAACATTTCACCAGAGAAGAAGCACAAATGGCCAAGAAGCACATGAAAAGACTTCAACATATCATTTTGTATAACAGACAGAACATGCTAAAAGAAGATTAACAAAGAAATAGAGACTCTGAAGCACTTTCTCTGATCACATGCCATAAAAGTACAGATCAATAACAGGAATAGCAAGGAAAAAAATCAAATACCTAGAAACTGAACAGCTCCTTGCTTAAAAAACTACTGGATAAGAGAAGAAATGAAGGACAGAATAAAAAAGAATTCTTAAAATCAAATGAAAATGAAAACACATCTTAAGCAGTGTTTAAAGGTCAATTTATGACAATAAACACACACATCAGAAAAGAAGAAAGGGCTAAATCAAAACATTAACCTTATGATTCAAACAAATCGGAAGAGAACAGCAAAAGAAGCCCTCAGGCACCAGAAGAAAGGAAATAATAAAGATTAGAGCAGAAATACATGAATCAGAGAACAGAAAAAAGCAATAGAAAGAATCAACAAGACCAGAAGTTGATTCTTTGGAAGAATCAACAAAATAGAAAAACCATTAGCCAAACTGACAAAATAAAAATAGGAGAGGATGCAAAAACTTAAATAAGAAATGAGATGGGTGATACCACAACAGAATCAACTGAAATGAAAAAGATCATAACAGAATACTACAAACAATTGTACTCCACCAAATTTGAAAACCTAGAGGAAATGAACACATTTCTAGAAACACATTACCTATCTAAACTAACACTAACTGAGGTAGAAAAACTAAACAGATCCATAATAAAAGAGGAGATAGAAGAGGTAATAAAAACACTCTCAAAAATAAAAAATAAAAAATCCCTGGTCTGGACACCTTCACTGGAGAATTCTACCAAACTTTCAGAGAAGAGCTCACAGCAATAATACTCAAATTATTTCAGAGCATAAAAAAAGAAGGAATACTCTTGAATTCATTCTATGAAGCCAGCATAAACCTGATACCAAAGCCAGGCAGACACCACAGAAAAAAAGAGAGAAAACTACAGACCAATATCCTTCAAAAATATAGACACAAAAATCCTCAACAAAATTCTAGCCAATAGAATTCAACAGTGTATCAAAAAGATTATACATCATGACCAAGTTGGATTCACACCAGATATGCAAGGATGTTTGAATATTAGAAAATTAATCAATGTAATCCACCACATAAGTAAAACAAAAGAAAGGAATTAGATGACTATCTCAAGTAACCCACAAAAGGCATTTGACAGAGTCCAACACCTATTCCTGATAAAAACTCTCAGCAAAATCAGAATAGAAGGGAAATTTCTTGACATAATAAAGGGCATTCATACAAAACTAAAAGTCAACATGATTCTCAACACAGAGAGACTGAAAGCATTCCCTGTAAGAACAAGAACCAGACAAGGATGCCCTTTATATCACTCCTATTCAACATTGTGCTGGAAGTCCTAGCAAGAGCAATAAGGCAAGAAAAAGAAATAAAGGGCATCCAGATTGGTAAGGAAGAGGTAAAACTATCCCTATTCGCAGATGATATGATTCTATAAATAGAAAACCCCAAAGAATTCACAAGAAAGCTACTGGAACTAATAGAGGTTTCAGCAAAGTAGCAGGGTAAAAGATTAACATACAAAAATCAGTTGGATTCCTCTACACCAACAAAGAGGACTTCAAAAGTAAATCAGGAAATCAATACCATTTACAATAGCCCCCCAATAGATAAAATACTTAGAAATAAATCTAACCAGGGATGTAAAAGACGTATAAAAAGAGAACTACAAAACACTATTGCAAGAAACCAAAAAAGACCTACATAAATGGAAACTTAACACACTCGTGGATAAGACGACTCAAGATTGTGAAAATGTCAATACTATCCAAACATAAATATAAAAGATACAATGCAACCCCCATCCAAATTACAACATTCTTTGATGAGATGGAAAAACTAATCACCAACTTCCTATGGAAAGGGAAGAGGCCCTGGATATGTAAAGCATTTTTGAATAAAAAGAACAAAGTGGGAGGCCTCAACCTACGTGATCTTAGAAATTATTATACAGCCATGGTAGTCAAAACAGCCTGGTACTTGTACAACAACAGATACATAGACCAATGAAACAGAATTAAGACCTCAGACATAAATCCATACTTCTACAGGCAGGTGATATTTGACAAAGGGCCAAAGTCCATTAAATAGGGAAAAGATGTTCTTTTTAACAAATGGTGCTGGCATAACTGGATGTCCATCTGTAAGAAAATGAAAGAGGATTCATACTTCACACCATACACAAAAGCTAACTCAAAATGGATCAAAGACCTAAATATAAAACCAAAAATGATAAAGATCAGGGAAAAAAAATATGGACAACTCTAGGTGCCCTAATATATGGCATAAATACAATACAAACCATAACTAACAATGCAGAAACATCAGAAGATAAACTTGATAACTGGAAGCTCCTAAAAATTAAACACTTACGCTCATAAAAAGATTTCACCAAAATAGTAAAAAGAGAACCTACAGACTGGGAAAAAAATTTGGTTAGGACATAGCCAACAAGGGTCTAATCTGTAAAAGTCTACAGTATACTTCAACACTTCAACAACAAAAAGACAAATAATCCAATTAAAAAATGGGCAAAGGATATGAACTTTGCCAAAGAAGACATTCAGGTGGTGTTTTAGTTATCTAGTACTGCTCTAACAGAAATACTATAAATGGATGGTTTTAACAAAGAGAAGTTTATTTTCTCACAGTAGGTTACAAGTCCAATTTCAGGGTAGTAGCTGCAGGCGAAGGCTTTCTCTCTCTGTCCATTCTGGAGGAAGGTCCTGGTCATCAATCTTCCTGTGGTCAAGGAGCTTCTCAGCTCAGGGACCCCGGGTCCAAAGGACACACTATGCTTCCAGTGCTTCTTTCTTGGTGGTATGAGGTACCCAATTCTCTTCTCGCTTCCCTTTCCTTTTATCTCTTGTAAGAAAGAAGGTGATGTAGGCCACATCCCAGGAAAACTCCCTTTACATTGGATCAGCGATGTGACCTGAGTAAGGGTGTTACATCACACCCTAATCCTCTTTAACATAATCTAATCTTACCTTATTAACCGGAAGAGGTTAGGATTTACAACACATAGAAAAATTACATCAATCACGAAATGGAGGAGAACCACACAATACTGCGAATCATGGCCTAACCAAGTTGACACATATTTTGGGGGGACACAATTCAATCCATGACAGGCAGCTAGCAGACACATGGAGAAATGCTCGCTGTCATTAGCCATTAAAGAAATGCAAATCAAAACTACAATGAGATGCCATCTCACACTGACATTACTGGCACTAATCAAAAAAAAAAAAAAAAAACACAGAAAATATCAAATGTTGGAGAAGTTTCAGGGAGATTGGAACTATTTTGCACTGCTGGTGGGAATGTGTCATGAATTGAATTGTGTGCCCCAAAAACATCTGTCAACTTGGCTAGGTCATGATTCCCAGTATTGTATGATTGTGTAATCTGATGTGATTTCCTTATGTGTTGTAAACTCTATCACTATGATGAGGTTACATGTGATCCCCTTATGTGTTGTAAACTCTGTCACTATGATGAGGTTATACTGATGACGTCTACAAGATTGGATAGTGTCTTAAGCCAATCTCTTTTGAGATATAAAAGAGAGAAGTGAGCAGAGAACATGAGAAACTCACACCACCAAGAAAGCAGTGCCAAGAGCAGAGCACATCCTTTCGACCTGAGGTACCTGTGCTGAGATGCTACCAGACCAAGGGAAGACTGATGCGTCACAAAGACCTTCCTCCAGAGCCGACAGAGAGAGAAAGCCTTCTCCTGGAGCTGATGCCCTCAGTTTGAACTTGTAGCCTACTGGGCTGTGAGATAATAAATTTATCTTTGTTAAAGCCATCCACTTATGGTATTTCTGTTATAGCAGCACTGGATGACTAAGACAAATGGGAATAAATATTAGGAAACATATATCAGATAAGTGCTTCCTGTAAAACACTTTGCCCTCAAGTCGATTCCAACTCATATCGATTCTATAGGACAGAGTAGAACTGCCCAATAGGGTTTCAAAGGAGTGGCTGGTGGATTCGGACTACCAACCTTTTGGTTAGCAACCGTAGCTGTTAACCACTGCGCCACCAGGGATCCAAATAAGGGCTTAATGTCTAGAATTTATACAGAACTTTTAAAAGTCAACCACAAAAAGACTAACAATCCAATTTAAAAATAGGCAAAAGACATGAATAGACACTTTTTTCCAATGAAGATATACAAATGACCAATAAACACATGAAATGATGCTCAACATCATTAGTCATCATTGAAATGCATATCAAAACCACAATGCAGATTAAAACACACTTCACACCCACTGGGAAGTTATTGTCAAAAAAAGGAAAAATGACAAGTATTGACCAGGATGAGGAGAAATCAGAACACTCATACATTTCTGATGGACATCTAAAATGGTGCAGCCACTGGGGAAAATAGTTTGGTGGATTCTAAATATGTTAAACATAGAAATATCATATGACCTAGCAATTCCACTAATAGGTATATACCCAAAAGAATCAAAAGCAGACTCAAAAAGACACATGTATGCCTATGTTCATTGATGTTTATTGCAGCATTCTTCACAATAGCTAAAGGATGAAAACTGAAAGGCTCATCAGCAGATGAATGGGTAAACAAAATGTGATATGTACATACAATAGAATATTATTCAGTCATAAAGAGAAATGAAATTCTGATACATGCTATGACGTGCATGAACCTTGAGAATGTTATACTTAGTAGAATGAATGGATAAAAAAAATTGTAGCATATACACAAAATGGCGTATTATCTTTCTGTAAAGGAAAATGAAGTTCTGATACATGCCACCACATGGATGAAGCTTTAAAACATTATGCTAAGGGAAATAAGATATACACAAAACAACAAATATTGTATGATTCCACTTATATAAAATATCTGTAATAGACAAATCCATAGGGACAAAAGAAGTTTGGTGATAACTAGAGAATGGGGAAATGGGGAAAAAATAATCATAATGTACACTTAAAATTGGTGAATCATGAAAAAGAAGATAAATCTCAAATCAATAACATATCTTTCCACCTTAAGAAACTAGAAAAAAAAAGAGAAAACTAAGTCTAAAGCTACCAGAAGGAAGGGAATTACAAAGATCAGAGCAGAAATAAATTATATAGAGAATAGAAAATAGACTATGAACAAAACCAGAAGTCTTTTGTTTAAGAGCAATAAAATCAAATCTTTAGCTAGACTGACAAAGAAAAAAGTGAGAAGATGCAACTATCTAAAATCGGAAATGAAAATGGGGCACTACAACCCGATCTTCAGATATAAAAAGGCTCATTAGACAATACTATGAACAATTGTACACCAACAAATTAGAAAACTTAGACGAAATGGTCAATCTCCTAGAAGCACAAAAACTACCTAAACTGACTAAAAAAGAAATAAAAAACCTCAAGAGAACCAATGAGATAAGTTTGTTTTTCTTATCTAAAAAGAACCATAAAATTTATTAAAATAAAGCAATTGGGAATGTTAACGCAATTTATCAATTGGTATCTAACCTTCACAGACTAAATTTACTATGAATTAAGCAGGACCAACCTGAATAATAAGATATGGGTGACTGTGGTTCTGGATTTTCTTTGCACAACACTTTATTAATATACATTCTTATTTTTTTAAGTTTAAATTCTATAATAATATCCCATATTCACTGTAGAAAAATTAAAGGGAAAAAATCAACTCTACAATATCACTGCCAATCTTACAAGTTAGTACAAACTTACTTGTGTGTGTGTGTTTGTCTTTGTGTGTGATTACACTACACACAGTTTTGTAACTTGTTTTTTTCACTTGTTTATATATTGTGAACATCTGTTAAATCCATTAATATACATGAGATATTAATGGATGCCGAGCAGTCTCCTAAACGGAGGTGCCATAATTTATTTAATACCTATTGTTGGACACTGTTATGGACTGAATTGTGTCCCCCCAAAATATGTGTTGGAATCCTAACCCCTATTCCTGTGGATATAATGCTGTTTTGGAATACAGTTTTCTTTGTTATGTTAATGAAGCCATAACAGTGTAGTGTGTGAACTAAACCTAATCACTTTTAAGTTATAAAAACAGCCTATTAGTCAGAAGAGCAAGCACAAATGATGGTAAGATAGATGCCACGTGAAAGTCACCATGGGATCCAGAATGTCAGGGTTACGGAACCTGAAAGAGACAAGGATCTTCTAGAGCCAACAGAGAGAGCATTCCCCTACAGCTGGTGCCCTGAGTCTGAACTTCTAGCCTCCTAAACTGTGAGAAAAAAAATGTTCTTTAAAGTCACCTACTTTCTGTTACAGCAGCACTAGGAAACTATGACAGATATTTCAGTTTAATTCAATTTTTTTTTAATACAAAAGAAAACCTTATTGTGAAGGAATTTTTATGCAGTTATGGCAAGGGTTTTTTTTTTTTTTTTTTTTTTTGCTTTAACGAACAGACATTTATTTTTCTCACAGTTTAGGAGGCTAGAAGTCCGAATTCAGGTTGCCAGCTCTAGAAGCCTCTCTCTCTCTGTCAGCTCTGGGGGAAGGTCCTTGTCTCTTTTAAACTTCTATTCCTAGGTGCCTTGCTGATCATGTGGCATGTATCTTCCCCTCCATTTGTACTTCCTTGCTAGCTTACTTAAGCTGTTCTTTTATATCTCAAAAGAGATTGATTTAAAACACAGTCTACACTAATACTGCTACATTAACATTACAAAGAAAATCCATTTTCAAACGGGATTATAACCACAGGTATAAAACCCAAAACCAAACAAACTCATTGCCATTGAGTCCATTCAGACTCCTAAGACAGAGTAAAAGCATCCCATAGAGTTTCCAAGGAGAGGCTGATGGATTTGAACTGCCGACCTTTTGGTTAGCAGCCAAGCTCTTAACCACTGCACCACCAGGGCTCCTACGTGGGGACAGTGCTTAGTAATTAACATTACAATGTCTAAGGACCTTGCCTAAAAAAGAAAACCTAATCAGGTATAGGGGTTAGGATTCACAATACATTTTTTTCAGGACACAATTCAATCCATAAAACATCTCTTCCCTAGAAACACAAACAAAAAACAAACAACAACAAAATGCAAATGGCATCAGTTTTCTAAAGAACCACGATTTTCAAATTATTATGTTCAGAACCATCAGGGAAACTTGTTAATAGTTTCCCTGGCCTCACCCCAGAAATTCTGAATCACAAAGTCTAGCTTGGATCTGCAATTATTAGTGACCTTCCAGGAGTGATCACAGTCCATTCTTTAAGAAGCACTGCACTACAAGAGGAAAAGGTGTAGGACGTAGTAGATTATTGCAAATAGCAGAGGTTTGGGGCTGGGTGGACAAAGGAGATTGAGTGGGCATTCAGCAGGCATTTCAGCAGGCTGAGAAGATACAAACATGAGTCAGATCCGATCCCTGGGGAGGCAATGGGTAAGCCAAAAAGTTGAGTTCAGTGCCATAGACACTAAAATGAGAAGGAACTACTAGCTTTCCAAGAGAGTCTGGGAAGCCTTAAAATGGAGGAGAGGACATTTAACCAAAAAAACAAGTTGCTATCAAGTAGACTCCAACTTCTGGCGACTCCATGTGTGTCAGGGTAGAACTATGCTCCACAGGGTTTTCAATGGTTGATGTTTCAGAAGTTGATTGCCAAGTCTTTCTTCCAAGGCACCTCTGGGTCAATTCCAACTTCCAACTTTTCAGCCGTTTACACCACCCAGGGACTCCTAAGGTAATGGAGAATGCTTTCGGGGTTTGTGTTGATTTGGGCTACTACAAACTGAACTTTTAATATGGATCACAGCTGTGTGATTTACAGATTTTATAGAATATATTTATAGAAGAGGAATTACTAAGTTAAAGGATAGTCAAATTTTAAGGCTTTTGAAACATATTGATAATTTTCCTCCAAAAGTTTGACAATAAACACTGCCAATTGCTATGTGTGAATAACTTTTTCTAAAAATCATTATTGATTCTAGACACAATTATTATTTTTTCATTTTTGTCAACATTATAGGTAAAAAAGAATTTCTCATTTTAATTTGCATTTTTATTCCAAGTGGGGTCAGGGAAGTTTCAATTTTTTTTAAATAAACTGATTAATCATTTTTCATTTGATTTTTCTTATTGATTGGCAGCAACTCTTTATATACTAAAGTTATTAACCCTTGGTCAGTTGGTATTGCAAATATTTTACCTGATATTTTCATTTAACTTTTGTTTTATAGTATGTTTACTATTCAGCCATGTTTGATGCTAAGAGTCAAATCCAGTACTCTTGTCCTTTATGGTTTCTGCCTCTTGGGTTATGCTTAGAGAGACTTTCCTCTTCCCAACGTAATATAGATATTAGTCTATATTAGCTTTATTACTTTTATGGTTTCCTTTAAAACTTAGACTTCCAAATTTAACGGTCATTACATTTGCAAGCTCCATGTAGGCACATTTAAACATATTTTCTAATGAAGCAAATTATTGTCAATTTTAAGGAGGATATTTTATTCATATATTTTTTAATGTTCTACAACCACAAATACAAGATTCTGCAGAGATACAGGTATATATGTACATTTGTATCTATTTAGGCAAAGTAATTCTTTTTCCCTCTTCAGAAGTATCTCTGTTTTCTGTGTAGAGATATATGTGTACATGCATGTTAATCATGTGTATGTTTATAAGATAACTAATTCAGCGTAATTTTTCACTCTGTTGTAATGTCTATACCCTAAAACTACTTATAGTTATTGTTTTTTTAAAACACTCCTGAATTTGCACTTATAGTGTGGCATTAATCCACTTATGTACATTTCAGGACTATTAATCTAAAATCAGAGTAACATTTTACAGTATGTTTTTATGTTCCACAGCAGCCAAAATAGACCACATAATTGGAGTTTTGTACTCTTGTCTTTGGAGCCCTGGTGGTGCGGAGGTTAAAGTACTTGAATGCTAGCCGAAAGGCTGGCAGCTCAAACCCACCAACCACTCCAGGGGAGAAAGATGTGGCAGTCTGCTTCTGTAAAGATTTACAGTCTTGGAAACTCTGTGGGGCAGTTCTACTCTGTCCTATAGGGTCAGTATGAGTCAAAATCAGCTCGATGCAACGGGTTTTACTCTTGTCTTGTGAACTGCCATACACCTTCTACAGTAATTATCAACCAAAATTTCCTTTAGTAATGATTTCAGCTAATTTACGTTTCAAGTAAGCCTGTCCTGACAATAATAATGATACTGATGACTGCCATTTAGTTAAACGAACCTAATATTAAGTAAATGCTTAAGGTTTTAACCTATATGGGGTAACTAGAACCATTTTAATTTTCAAAGTGGAATCACTGAGTGCTGGATAAGAGTAATGCACTTTGTCTTCAGTTTTTCAGATAGTTGTCCAGTAAAACTCTTTTTTAGAAAAAATAACTCTAAATGCATTCAGCAGCACTCCATTGCTGCAATTTGTCATTAGGATTGCGAGGCAGGCCATGTTTCAAATGAATATTTTAAATATTAAATTGCATAATAAGTAATGTTGTGCAGATGGCCTTTGGAGTTGTGTTTTTATGGCCATGAAAGTTGTTGTGGTGTCTTAGGGCCTCTACAAATAATCTCACTGGGCTGCAGTCACACATTTACCCTTTTTGATATTCATCACTGGGGGCTTTCTTGGATAGGGAACACTCACCCTGAAAGAAAATCCCACCAAAAAATTTTACTATTCTGCAGCTCTTTGGCATCCCTGGAAAGGAAATATTATTCATTATGTAAGGATGTTTTCTGGCAGCCTGATTCACATGGGAGTTACATAGAGGCAGTGTTTGGATCCTTACTAATTAGTTTGAATGTCATATTTAGGAACCAGTGGATGCTCACTGATAATCCTGATTTGCTCAAATTGAGAGTAGGGGAAAACTCAGCAAAACAAAGTATTAGTTACAAGCCATTTGATTACATAAGGCTGAGATATTTGCCATTCGTATCCTGACTTGTCAATATCAGCAGCAAGCTAATAAGAACTTAACAACAGATTTCTTCTGTAAAGCTTATCAATTTTCTCTTATTTGCCAGTAGTTTGACATTTAAAATTATTCTCGGAAAGGCAAATTAAAAATCAATAACATACTCACCCAGCTATTATCAGCGCAGTTTAGAGAAATGTAAAGCATGTTTTTGAGGGAAAGTGCTAAGATCATAATTGTCGGACGTCAAAGAAAATGAAGTCACTTGGCTATCAAAGTTGTCTGTGAAACACCCACCATTAAACTTTACATTTAATCCTTAGATTATGCCGGTGCAAATTCCAAAACCAAAAACCAAACCCGTTGCCATCGAGTGGATTCCAGCTCATAGCGATCCTATCCAGTACTGTTCTTTCTAACGATCAGCACTGTGAAGACTGATAGAATAGCACCCAGAGGCTACCTGCTAACAGTTCACAAAAGGTTAATGGTACAGACGGGCCTTGACTTATTTTCTAAGTGTGCTGCAAAATTGGCTGCACTGTGAAAGAACATCAGATATCAACCCATCAGCATTTTCTTTGACTACATGGGCGAACAGGAATACTGACAACCTGAAGTTCAGAAGGACAGTTATACTGTATTTGTTTTACTGTAGATCTTCAGGATCCTCAACAAGAAAAGAAAAAACAAAGCTTTCCATAGGGGATCTGGTACTACCGTAAAAAAACAAACAAACAAACAAAGTTGGCCCGAGTCAGAAATTCTTTAAAAAAAACTTCAGCATCCTCAAGGTTTAAAATAGGTAGGATTGCAAACATTTGACATGGAATCTCCATTTCCCAATACAGGTTTCCCCCACTATCCAAAAGTAGAGCATGCCTATGAAACATTTTGGTGTAAAGAGAAGAAACAATTAGCATTAATTTACATAGAAAAAAATTTTGAGTGTTCCCAGACCAAAATAATAACCTACCAAATCATGTCAAATAACACATAAAACCCTTACGAGCTCTCTTAGGATTTTCTGATATATTAGGACACATTTTGCTGATGAATGCACAAAATAAATCGAGATAAAGCACAGACGCTCACAGACTTAGTTCAGAGCTATGGTGGCTTGATGCTGAGATGCTGAGTGTAGTTCTGGGGAAGGAGCTTAGGTGACGCCACTATCACTGCTTGGGTGTGCACTGCCTCTTTATCGGTTAGCTGCAGAAATAAACACAGAACGGTATGTCTGCTTTTTGCCTTTTTTCATAAAGGCAAAAATCTTCTTCAGATTTCTTTCAGTTAGCGAAAACAGATATTTATGTAGGTCTTTCGGAAAAGCAAAGTTGCTTAAAGTAAACTTTCCAAAAGCAGGGGATACCGGTATTTTCCTTTTCAAATTTTGAGTGCAAAAGGAAATTTCTGCCTCTTGATTCCCCCACCCCATCCCTTGCTTCCTAATTTTGACAGCAACTGAAAACACTGATTTTGGTTAAATCAAGGAGATAGATGACTCACTGTGTGTGAGTTCTAGAAAAAGTATTTGTTTTGAGCAGAAGAAGACGCAATAGGAATTTACTCTGTATTTGTAGAACTCAATATCCACTTCAACTAGAATTCAAGTCAGAGGTTAAAACATTCAATCATTTCTTCACATCTAATATAACAAACACTAAAAGAATGAACACTGTCAGTTACTGGGCTAAGTGTTTAATTAAAGCATTCATTCATTCATCACATTTTTTTAAATTGTATTTCAGGTGAAGGCTTACAGAACAAATAGATTCTCAGGAAACAGTAGGACACATGTTGTTATATGACATTGGTTAACAACCCCACAACATAACAACCCTCTAACTTCTCAACCATTTTTTTTGGTCAAAATACTCGTAGCCAAATATACACCATTTCAAAAATTTCTACATGCACACTTCACTGACATTGACTACGCTCTTCGAATTGTGCTGTTATTCTCACTTAAGATGAAGGCTTACAGAACAAAATAGTTTCTCATTTAACAGTTACTACAAATGTTGCCCTATGACAATGGTTAACAATCTCACAACACATCAACACTATCCTTACTCAACCTTGGGTTCCCTATTACCAGCTTCCATGACCCTTCTGCTTTCTGGCCCTTGTCACTGGACTCCTGTACCTCGTTAGCCTCATTTGGTTTTACGGGGTTGTCAACTCCCAGGCTGAACAGTGAACCTCAGAGGTAACGTCACCACTGAGCTAAAAGGGTGTCTGGGGGCCATACTCTTGAGATTTCTGCAGTCTCCTTTAGGCCAGTAAATCTGGTCTTTTTTTGTGAGTTAGAATTATGCTCTACATCCTTCTCCAGCTCTGTCCAGAACCCTCTGTTGTGATCCTGGTCAGAGCAGTCAGTGGTCGTAGCCGGGCACCATCTGGCTGTATTGGAGTCAGTCTGGTGGAGGCCTTGGTAGCTGTGGACAATTAGTCCTTTGGACTAATCTTTTCCTTGTATGCTGTTCTGTTCATTCTCCCTTGCTCCCAAGGGGATGAGACCAGTGGAGTATCTTAGATGGCTGCGCACAGACTTTTAAGACCACAGACACTACTCATCAAGGTAGAATGTAGAGCATTGTCTTTATAAGCTGTGTTATGCCAATTGAGCTAGACATGCCCTGAAACCATGGTCCCCACAGCCCTCTGCCCAGCAATTCAGTCCCTCAGGGAGTTTGGATGTGTCTATGGGGCTTCCATGACCTTTTCTTGTACAGGTTGTGCTAGTTTCCCCTGTATTCTTTACTGTCTCACCCTTCACCTAAGATACCACTTATCTATTGCCTATTTAGTATTCCCCCCCCCCACCCCTCCCATCCCTGGTAACCAACGAAGTTTGTTACATTTTGTGTGTGAACTTTTTCATGGGTTCTTACAATAGAGGTCTCATACAATATTTGTCCTTTTGTGATTGACTTATTTCACTCAGCATAATGTCCTCCAGTTTCATCCATGTTATGAGATGTTTCACAGATTCATTGTTGTTCTTTCTCATTGCATAGTACTCCATTGTGTGTATGTACCATAGTTTGTTTATCCATTCATCTGTTGATGGGCATCTAGGTTGTTTCCATCGTTTTGCTATTGTGAACAATGCTGCCATGAACATAGGTGTACATATGTCTATTCGAGTGATGACTCTTATTTCTCTAGGATATATTCCTAGGAGTGGGATTGCTGGATCGAATGGTATGTCTATTTCTAGCTTTCTGAGGAAGCGCCATATCATTTTCCAAAATGGTTGTATCATTTTGCATTCCCACCAGCAGTGCATAAGTGTTCCGATTTCCCCGCAGCCCCTCCAACATTTGTAGTGTTTGAGATTTGTGCCAGTAATGCCGGGGTGAGATGGTATCTCATTGTGGTTTTAATTTGCATTTCTCTAATGGCTAATGAACGAGAGCATTTCCTCAGGTGTCTGTTGGCCATTTGAATGTCTTCTTTGGGGAAGTGTCTGTTCATTTCCTTTGCCCATTTTTTAATAGGATTATTTGACTTTTTGTTGTAGAGGTGTTGGATTTTCCTGTAGATTATGGAGATTAGACCTTTGTCTGACTTGTACTGTCCAAAAATTTTCTCCCAGTCCGTAGGTTCTCTTTTTACTCTATTGGTGAAGTCTTTTGAAGAGCATAGACGTTTGATTTTTAGAAGATCCCAGTTATCTAGCTTATCTGTTGGGGTATGTGTATTGATGGTTATGGTTTGTAACCTGTTATTGCTGTGTATTAAGGCCTGAAGTGTTGGTCCTATTTTTTCTTCTATGAACTTTATACTTTTAGGCTTTATATTCAGTTCTTTGATCCATTTTGAAGTACTTTTATATACGGTGTGAGGTATGGGTCCTGTTTCATTCTTTTGCAGATGGATATCGAGTTTTGCCAGCACCATTTGTTAAAAAGACTGTCTTTTCCCCATTTTATGGACTTTGGGCCCTTGTCAAAGATCAGGTGACCGTAGGTGAATGGATTTACATCTGCATTCTCAATTCTGTTCCATTGGTCAATGTATCTGTCGTACCAGTACCAGGCTGTTTTGACTACTGTAGCTGTATAGTAGGTTCTGAAGTCAGGTAGTGTGAGTCCTCCAACTTTATTCTTCTTCTTCAGTAGTGCTTTACTTATTCGGGGCTTCTTCCCTTTGCATATAAAGTTAATGATTAGTTTTCTCATCTCTTTGAAGAATGTTGTTGGTATTTGGATTGGGATTACATTGTATTTCTAAATTGCTTTGTGTAGAATTGTCATTGTCACAATGTTGAGTCTGCCTATCCATGACCATGGTATGTTTTTCCATTTATGTAGATCTCTTTGGGTTTCATGCAGTAGTGTTTTGTGTTTTCTTTGTATAGGTCTTTTACATCCCTGGTCAGATTTATTCCTAAGTATTTTATCTTTTTAGGGGCTGTTGAAAATGGTATTGTTTTCCTGATTTCCTTTTCATCGTTCTCCTTACTGGTGTATAGGAATCCAACTGATTTTTGAATGTTTAGCTTGTATCCTGCTGCTCTGCTGAATCTTTCTATTAGTTCCAGTAGGTTTCTCCAGGATTCTTTACGGTTTTCTATGTATAGTATCCTATCATCTGCAAACAGGGACAGTTCAACCTCTTCATTACTAACTTGAATGCCCTTTATTTCTTTTTACTGCCTTATTGCTGTAGCTAGAACTTCCAGCACAATGTTAAATAGGAGTGGTGATAAAGGGCATCCTTGTCTTGTTCTTGTTTTTAAGGGGAATGTTTTCAGCCTCTCTCTATGAAGAATGATGTTGGCTATTGGTTTTACATAGATGCCCTTTATTATGTTGAGAAATTTCCCTTCTATACCTATTTGATTGAGAGTTTTTATCCGGAATGGCTGTTGGACTTTGTCAAATGCCTATTCTGCGTCAATTGACATGATCATGTGATTCTTTTCTTTCCTTTTATTTATGTGGTGGATTATGTTGATTGATTTTCTAATGTTGAACCATCCTTGCATACCTGGCATGAATCCAACTTGGTTGTGGTGTATTATTTTTTTGATATGATGATAAATTCTACTGACTAGAATTTTGTGTAGAATTTTTGCAGCTATATTCATGAGAGATATTGGTCTGTAATTTACTTTTTTTGTGACATCTTTGCCTGGTTTTGGTATCAGCGTTATGCTGGCTTTGTAGAATGAATTTGGAAGTGTTGCTTCCTCTTCTATGCTCTGAAATACCTTGAGTAGTACTGGTACAAGCTCTTCTGTAAATGTTTTGTAGAATTCTCCAGTGAAGCCATCTGGGCCAGGGCTTCTTTTGGTTGGGAGTTTTTTAATTAACTTTTCAATCTTTTCTCTTGTTATGGGTCTGTTCAGATTTTCAACATCACTTGGTTGTAGTTTGGGTAGGCCGTGTGTTTCTAGAAATTTATCCATTTCCTCTAGGTTTTCAAATATGTTGGAGTATAGTTATTCATAATATTCTGTTTTAATCCTTTTTATTTCAGTTGGGTCTGTTGTAATGTCCCCCATTTCATTTCTTATTTGGGTTATTTGTGTCCTCTCCCATTTTTCTTTTGTCAGTCTGGCCAGAGGTTTGTCGATTTTGTTGATTCTTTCAAAGAACCAACCTTTGGTTTTGTTGATTCTTTCTATTGTTTTTCTGTCCTCTATTTCATTTATTTCTGCTCTGATCTTTACTATTTCCTTTCTTCTGGTGGTTGTGGGCTTTTTTTGCCGTTCTCTTTCTATTTGTTTGAGTTCTGTGCTAACTGTTTTGATTTTTTCCGTTTCTTCTTTTTTGATATGTGCATCTATTGCTATAAATCGTCCTCTGAGGACTGCTTTTGCTGTGTACCGAAGCTTTTGCTATGATGTGTTTTCATTCTAGTTTGATTCTAGGAATTTTTTAATTCCATCTCTGATTTCTTCTACTACACAGAGATGTGTAAGCAGAGTATTATTCAGTTTCCCTGCAGTTGATTTTTTTCCTTGCTCTTTCTATTGTTAATTTCTACCTTGATTGCATTGTGGTCAGAGAAGATACTTTGAATTATCTCAAAGTTTTGGATCTTGTTGAATTTTGCTCTGTGGCCTAAGATGTGGTCTCTTCTGGAGAACGTTCCATGTGCAATGGAAAAGAATGTGTACTTTGCAGCGGTTGGATGGAGGGTTCTATATATGTCTATGAGGTCAAGTTGGCTGATTGTGCCCTTTAGGTCTTCTGAATCTTTGCTGAGTTTCTTCTATGTTCTTCCTTCCTTTACTGAGTGTGGTGTGTTGAAGTCTCCTACTATTATTGTGGAACTGTCAATTTCTCTTTTCAGTGTTGTTAAAGTTTGTTTTATGTATTTTGGAGCACTATCATTGGGTGCATAGATGTTTATTATGGCTATGTCTTCATGATGGATCTTCCCCTTAATCATTATATAGTGTCCTTCTTTGTCTTTTAGGGTAGATTTCATGTTAAAGCCTATTTTATCTGAGATTAGAATTGCCACTCCTGCTCCTTTTGGTAGTTGTTAGATTTATATATTTTTTTCCAACCTTTGACTTTTAATAAATTCACATCTTTGTTTCTAAGGTGTGTCTCTTGTAGACAGCAAATTGATGGATCCTGTTTTCTTATCCATTCTGCCACTCTCCATCTCTTTATGGGTGCATTGAGTCCATTTACATTCAGTGTAATTATTGATCGATGTGATTTTGTTGCTGTCTTTTTGTAGTGCTTTTTTTGTGGTACTGAAATTTTCTTTGTTCTTCTTACTTTCTCATGCTGAGTTTCTTTTGTTTGTGGATTTTTTTTCATTTCTTTTGTTTTTGTAGGTTTTGTTTTTGCTGAGACTTTATGTTTTTCCTCTTTTTACTATGAGTATGTTTGTTAACTTTCTTTGTGGTTACCATGAATTTTACCCTTATCTTTCTAAGTTTGAACAAGTCTACCATTACTTGGTATCGCCTTGCCTTCCTCTCCATTACAAGGTTCTATACCTATGCCGTTTATTCCTTCTTTTATTGTTTTGAAGTTGTTCTCATTTACTGATTAATTGCTCTGATTCCCTGTTGTATTTCTTTTGGTTTTGGATAGTCCTCGAGAGTTCATTTCTTTGATTGGTATCTGGCTGGTATGATCTTGCGTCCTAGATTCTGCCTGTGAGCTGAAGCTGTTTGTCCTCATATTGAAGAACTCCCTTTAATAATTATTGTAAGTTTGGTTTGACTTTTATATATTCCCTTAATTTCTTTTTATCTGGAAATGACCTAATTTCACCATCAAATTTGAACGAGAGTTTTGCAGGATATATTATCCTTGGTTGGCAATTTTTTTCTTTCTATATTTTATATATGTCATCCCATTGCCTTCTGGCCAGCGTTGTTTCTGCTGAATAATCTGAGCTTACTCTTATTGTTTCTCCTCTCTATGTGACTTCTTGTTTTTCACAAATGGCTTTCAGGATTCTTTGTTTGTCTTTGGTTTTGGAGAGTGTGATTATGATATGCCCTGGTGATTTTCTTTTGTGGTCTCTTCAATATGGGGTTTGTTGAGCTTCTTGGATGGCCAGCTTTACATCTTTCATGATAATGGGGAAGTTTTCTGTCGGCAGTTCCTCAATGATCCTCTCTGTGTTTTCATCTTTCTCCCCCTGTTCTGTAATTCCAATCACTCAAAAATTTTTGCTTTTGATTGTGTCCCAAATAACTCTCAGGGTCTCTTCATTTTTCTTTGTTCTTGTTTCTGAGTTTTCCTCAAACGCAGTTGTATCCAAGTGTTTGTCTTCAATTCCACTGATCCTGTCTTCCACCATTTCAAAACTGCTTCTCAGCCCTTCTATGACACCATCCATTTCTGAAATATTGTTGTTTATCTTTTGGATTTTTAATTGTTGTCTTTGTATAATTTCTAGTTGTGAATTTATTTTGGCATTTTGTTCCTGCATTATTTTACCGAATTCTCCCAATTTTTTGTCTGTATTTTCCATGAATTTGTCTATTTTTTCCTCATGTTTGTCAGCTTTTTGCCTCAGTTCTCAGAGAATTCTGAGTATTAGAGATTTGAATCCCCTATCAGGTACTTCTAGTGCATTTTCTTCCACAGGAGAGTCATCTGGTGTTTTATTTTGGAAACCTACTGGAACCATCCTGTCCTGTTTTTGTAAATGTTTTGTTATTGTCTGCTGTCTTCGGGGCCCTCAGTATTTATTTTTCTCGTTTATTGATTGTATATTTGTTTGTTTCATTCCTTTTTTTAAAATAATTTGACTATGTCTGAGCAGGCAGCCTGTGTGTTCTTTGTTGTTTGCTCATCTGTGGGCACAATACTTTTCGCTTCCTTCTCCAACTGGCAGGGTCAGTCACTCATGTATGGTACGGCAGGGCAGGTCTAGGTGAAGAGGGGTTACTGGGACAGGTTGTTTGTGGAACTTACTACAGCCACCAGAGCGGGTCAGTAATCAGTGCAGGGCAGGTTCCAGTAGGCTGTGCCTGTGCTGCTTTGTGGTGTGATGTCAAGCGCCCGGTGCAGTTAGGCAGAATGCAGCAGGGAGATTGTTATGTGTGGAGCTAAGATGGATATGGGAGAGAGGAGAGAGGAACAGGAGCCAAAAACATACAAACAAACAAAAAAGAATGCTAGGGGAGGTTGCCGTTGGACTGGAAAGATGAGAGACTATGAAATGGAGAAAAACAAAAAGGGGAAGAGGAAGAAAAGATAAGAATGAAGAAGTAAAAATCAGTAAGGTTAAAGAATCACAAAGTTCCCAGGGATCCCACCGGTGCAGCTATGCGGTCTGGGGAAGTCGCTCTCAGGTGTTCAGTACAGCCTGGCTAGAAGGTGTAGAGGTATACAACGCCAGGTATTCAGAGAACAGAAAGAGAAGGAAGATATAGAGAGATGAGAAAATGAGCAATGAAGAAAGACAAAAAGGGAAAAAGAGGGAAAAGAAAACAAAACAAATTAAAAAAAAATAACAAGAAAGACCCCCCAAAAAAAAACAGTAATAAAAAACAACAAAAAGAGAAATGTCCTCAGGGATCCCCTGCACGTCTGTGGAAGCCGAGGGGAAGCCTCCTTGCCACGCAGCTCCGCCTTGCCAAAAAGGGCTCCCAACTCAAGAAAAGGAAAAGAAAACAAACAAACAATTCAAAACAAACAAACCAAGAAAAGCCCCGGAATCCTGCCAGTGTGGCAGCCGAGACCGGGAAGAAGCTCCACAATCGAACGGAGCTCCACAGCCTCTCAGGAAGAAGCAAAGACGGCGCACTGAGCCAGGTACTCGAGCGAAAGAGGGGCAGGTGGCCTGAGGGAAGGACGAAATCAAAAGAAGCAGAAAAAAGCAACACCAGCAGCCAACAAATTGCACTCAGAGAGCCACTCATTCGGGTGTGTGGAATCCTAGTAGCCAGTGTTTCCCGTTCAAGAGATTGTGGCCACGGGAAGCAGAGGAGGCCGAGTTGTGCTGAAGAAGGGTGGGGGGTGGGAAAGCGTATATCGCAAATTACCGGTTGTTTTGTCTCCTGCTGGACGCTCCGTGAGGCTGCTTTCTCGTACCCCCTGTTTGCTGGTCTCCAATAGGAGTTCAAGATGGCGGATCCATGCTGTTTTAGCTGGTAGGGGACCTCTGCATGAATCTCTCCTTGCTCTCCGTTCTCTGTCAGTTTTCTCATTCCATTTGGTGCTTGGCAGAGTTCTTTATCTCTTCATTTGATGTTTTAGGGTTTCAGGATTGTTGTATTCTCTGTTGGGCTTAGTTTTTCAGATCTTTGCTGTGGAGGGACGGTGTGATGCTTCTGCCTAGAGCGCTATTTTGCCAGAAGTCTCCCATTCATCACATGTTTATTTTACTTTATTATTATTATTTTTTTATATTCCAATATTGGATATGGTTTTTATTTTATTTTTTATGATTATTTTTTATTGTTCTTTAGATGAAGGTTTACAGAACAAATAGTTTCTCATTAAACAGTACACATATTGTTTTATGACAATGGTTAACAACCCCACAACATGTCAACTCTATCCCTTCTCAACCTTGGATTACCTGTTACCAGCTTTTCTGTACTCATCTGCCTTCTAGTCCTTGTTCCTGAACTGTTGTGCCCCATTAGTCTCATTTTGCTTTATACGCCTGTATAATCTTTGACTGAAGGGTGAAGCTTGTGAGTGACTTCATGACTGAGCTAAGAGTTTGTCCAGGGTTTCCCCACACTCTGTCAAGCCAGTAAGTCTGGTCTTTTTTTGTGAGTTAGAATTTTGTTCTACATTTTTCTCCAGCTCTGTCCAAGACCGTCTGTTGTAATCCCAGTCAGAGCAGTCAATGGTGGTAGCTGGGCACCATCCAGTTATACTGGACTCAGTCAGGTGGAGGCCGTGGTAGCTGTGTTGCATTAGTCCAAAAAATATTTTCCTTGTGTCTTGTTTTCTTCATTCTCCCTTCCTCCCAAAGGGGTGAGACCAGTGGAGTATCTTAGATGGCTGCTCATAGGTTTTTAAGATCCCAGAAGCTACTCACCAAGGTAGAATGTAGAACATTTTCTTTATAAACTGTGTTATGCCAATTGAGCTAGATGTTCCCCGAGATCATGGTCCCCACAGCCCTCCGCCCAGCAATTTAGTCCCTCAGGAAGTTACGATGTGTCTATGGAGCTTCCATGGCCTTTCCTTATACGAGTTGTGCTGGTTTCCCCAGTTCTGTGTACTGTCTTACCCTTCACCTAAGTTATAACGGATCTATTGTCTGTTTAGTATTTCCTCCTCCCAACCCTCCCATCCCTCTTAACCAACAAAGATTGTTTCTTTTTGTGTGTAAACTTTTTCATGTGTTTTTACATTAGAGGTCTCATACAATATTTGCCCTTTTGTGACTGACTTATTTCATTCAGCATAATGTCTGTCCTCCAGTTTCATCCATGTTATGAGATGCTTCACAGATTCATCATTGTTCTTTATCATCACATAATACTCCATTGTGTGTATGTAGCATAGTTTGTTTATCCATTCTTCTGTTGATGGGCATCTAGATTGTTTCCATGTTTCTGCTATTGTGAACAATGCTGCCATGAACATGGGTGCGCATATGTCTATTCGAGTGACGACTCTTACTTCTCTAGGATATATCCCTAGGAGTGGGATTGCTGGAATGTATGGTTTTTCTATTTCTAGATTTCTAAGGAAGCACCATATCATTTTCCAAAATGATTGTACCATTTTTCGTTCCCACCAGCAGTGCATAAGAGTTCTGATCTCCCCACAACCTCTCCAACATTTGTTATTTCCCGTTTTTTTTATTTGTGCCAGTAATGCTGGGGTGAAATTGTATTTTTTTTGTTTTAATTTGCATTTCTCTAATGGCTAGTGATCTCGAGCATTTCCTCATGTGTCTGTTGGCGGCTTGAATGTCTTCTTAGGTGAAATGTCTGTTCATTTCCTTTGCCCGTTTTTTAATAGGATTATTTGTCTTTTTATTGTAGAGGTGTTGGATTTTCTTGTAGATTTTAGAGATTAGACCTTTGTCTGACTTATAATGTCCAAAATTTTTTTTCCAGTCTGTAGGATCTCTTTTTACTCTTTTGGTGAAGTCTTTTGATGAGCATAAGTGTTTAATTTTTAGAAGATCCCAGGTTTCTAGCTTATGTTCTGGAGTTTATGTGTTGTTGGTTACAGTTTATATCCTGTTAATGCTGTGTATTAGGGCCTCTAACATTGATCCGATTTTTTTCTTCTATGAACTTTATAGTTTTTGGCTTTATATTTAGGTTCTTGATCCATTTTGAATTATTTATTGTGCATGGTGTGAGATATGGGTCCTGTTTCATTTTTTCTGCAGATGGACATCCAGTTTTGCCAGCACCATTTGTTAAAATGACTGTCTTTTCCCCATTTTATGGATTTGGGCCCTTGCCAAAGATCAGGTGAGCATAGGTGGATGGATTTACACCTGGGTTCTCAATTCTGTTCCATTGGTCAATGTATCTGTCATTGTACCAATACCAGGCTGTTTTGACTACTGTAGCTGTATAGTAGGTTCTAAGGTCAAGTAGTGAAATTCCTCCTACTCAATTCTTCTTCAGTAGTGCTTTACTTATCTGGGGCTTCTTATCTTTCCATACAAAGTTAATGATTAGTTTTTCCATCTCTTCAAAAATGTTGTTGGTATTTGGACTGGGATTACATTATATTTTTAAATTGCTTTGGATAGAATTGTCATTTTTACAATATTGAGTCTAGCTATACATGAGCATGGTTTGTTTTTCCATTTATGTAGATCCTTTTTCAATTTCTTCTCTTGTTATGGGTCTGTTCAGATTTTCAACATCACTTTGTGTTTGGGTACGTAATGTGTTTCTAGAAATTTATCCATTTTCTCTAGGTTTTCAAATTTGTTGGAGTAGAGTTTTTCATAATACTCTGTTATGATCCTTTTTGTTTCAGGTGGGTCTGTTGTAATGTCACCCATTTCATTTCTTATTTGGGTTATTTTCATCCTCTCCTGTTTTTCTTTTGTCAGTTTGGCTAGTGGTTTGTTGATTTTGTTGATCCTTTCAAAAAACCAACTTTTGGTTTTGCTGATTCTATTATTTTTCTATTCTATATTTTATTTATTTATGCTCTGATCTTTATTATTTCCTTTCTTCTCGTGGATGTGGGCTTCTTTTGCTGTTCTCTCTTTTTTTTGTTTGAATTCTGTAGTTAATTATTTGATTTTGTCCCTTTCTTCTTTTTTGATGTGTACATCTATTGCTATAAATTTTTCCTCTGAGGACTGCCTTTGCTGTGTCCCACAGGTTTTGGTATGATGTGTTTTCATTCTCATTTGATTCTAGGAATTTTTTGCTTCCATCTCTAATTTCTTCTGTTACCCAGTGGTTTGTGAGCAGGGTGTTACTCCCTTTCCATGTAATTTGTTTTTTTCCCTTGCTTTTCCTGTTGTCAATTTCTACCTTGATGTTATTGTGGTCATAGAAGTTACTTTGTATTATCTCAAAGTTTTGGATCTTGTTGAGGATTGCTCTGTGGCCTAAGATGTGGTTTATTCTGGAGAACGTTCCATGTGCATTGGAAAAGAATGTGTACTTTGTAGCTGATGGGTGGAGTGCTCTATATATGTCTATGAGGTCAATTTGGCTGATTGTGCCCTTTAGGTCTTCTGTATCTTTGCTGAGTTTCATTATAGATGTTCTGTCCTTTACTGAGAGTGGTGTGTTGAAGTCTCCTACTATTATTGAAGAACTGTCAATTTCTCTTTTCAGTACTGTTAGACATTGTTTTATGTATTTTGGAGCTCTCTCATTTGGTGTATAGATATTTATTATGGTTCTGTCTTCATGATGGATCATCCCTTTAATCATGATATAGTGTCCTTTGTCTTTTATGGTAGATTTTATTTTAAAATCTTTTTTATCTGAGATTCGTGTCTTTTTCACCTAATGCTGCTCCAACAGAAATACCACAAGTGGATGGCTTTCACAAAGAGAAATTTATTTTCTCACAGTCTAGTAAGCTAGAAGTCCAAATTCAGGGCTCCAGCTCCAGGGGAAGGCTTTCTCTCTCTGTCGACCTTCTCATCAATGTTTCCCTGGCCTAGGAGCTTCTCCACACAGGGACCCCAGGTCCAAAAGACACACTCTGCTCCTGGCACTGCTTTCTTGGTGGTATGAGTTCCCCCTGTCTCACTGCTCACTTCTGTCTTTTATATCTTAAGAGATTGCCTCAGGATACAATCCAATCTTGTAGATTGAGTTCTCCCTTACTAACACAACTGCCACCCATCCTCCCTCATTAACATCATAGAGGCAGGATTTACAACACATAAGAAAATCACACAATACCAGGAATCATGGCCCAGCCAAACTGACACACACATTTTTTTGGGACATAATTCAATCCATGACAATTCATATTGCCACTCCTGCTCTTTTTTGGTAGTTGTTTGCTTGATGTATTTCTTTTCCATCCTTTGATTTTTAATAAATTTACGTCTTCATTTGTAAGGTATGTCTCTTGTAAACAGCATACTGATGGATCCTGTTTCTTTTTTTAATCCATTCTGTCACTCTCTGTTTATGGGTGCATTTAGGCCATTTACTTTCAGTGTAATTATTGATAAGGGTGACTTTATTGCTGTCATTTTGTGGTGCTTTTTTCCTGGTGCTGACATTTTCTTTGTTCCTTTTACTCTCCTGTGCTGAATTCCTTTTGTTTGTGGATTTTTTTTTCATTCATCTTGTTTCTGTAGATTTTGTTCTTAATGAGACTTTATGTTTTTCTTCTTTATTTTGATTAGCTGGTTTTTCAACTTTCTTTGTGGTTCCCTTGAAATTTACCCTTATCTTCCAAGGTAAGAACCGGTATATTATTGCTTTCTATTGCCTTGCCTTCGTCTCTATTAGATGTTTCTATACCTACACCATTTATTCCCTCTTTTATTGTTCTGATGTTGTTGTCATTTACAGATTAAACTCCCTTGTTCCCTGTTGTAATTCTTTTGTTTTTGGATAGTCCTTGAGAGTTCATTTCCTTTGTTGGTATCTAGCTAGTACAATCCTGGGTCCTAGATTCAGCCTGTGGTCTGAAGTTTGTTATCAGACTGAAGGACTACCTTTATTAATTCTTGTAAGTTTGGTTTGATTTAGACATAGTTCCTTTACTCCGGCTTATCTGGAAATGTCCTAATTTCACCACCGTATTTGAATGAGAGTTTTGCAGGATATATTATCCTTGGCTGGCAATTTTTTTTTTCTTTCTATGTTTTATATATGTCATCCTGTTGCCTTCTAGCCTGCATGGTTTCTGCTAAATAATCTGAGCTTAGTCTTATTGTTTCTCCTCTGTATGTGACTTATCATTTTTCTCCAGCTGCTCTCAGGATTCTTTCTTTGTTTTTGGTTTTAGTGAGTATGATTATGATATGCCTTGGTGATTTTCTTTTGGAAACTATCCTATATGGGGTTTGTTGAGCTTCTTGGATGGTCAGCTTTTCATCTTTTGTGATATTGGGGAAGTTTTCTGTCAGCAGTTCTTCAGCCCTTCTGTGTTTTCTGTTTTCTCCTCTTGTTCTGGAACTCTAATTAGTTGTAAATTTTTGACTTTGATGGTATCCTACAAGATTCTCAGGGTTTCTTCATTGTTCTTTGTTCTTTTTTCTGATTTTTCCTCAAACAGAGTTTGTATCCAAGTGCTTGTCTTCAATTTCACTGATCCTGTCTTCCATCGTTTCAAACCCGCTCCTCAGCCCTTCTATGACACTGTCCATTTCTGAAATCTTGTCATTTAGCTTTTGGATTTCTAACTGTTGTGTTTGTATGACTTCTAGTTGTGAATTTATTTTAGCATTTTGTTCCTTTATTATTTTTCTGAATTCTTTCATTTTTTTGTCTGTATTGTCCATGAATTTGTATGCCTTTTCCATGAATTTGTCTATTTTTTCCTCATTTTTTTCTGCTTTTTGCTTCAACTCTTGCAGAGCTCTGAATATTAGAAATTTGAATTCTCTATCAGGTAGTTCTAGTGCCTTTCTTCTATCGTAAATTCTTCTGGTGTTTTATTTTGGACACCTACTGGAACAATGCTGTCTTGTTTTTGTAAATTTTTCTTATTGTTGGCTGTCTTATGGGCATTCAGTAGTTATTTCCCTCATTTATTGATTTTAATTGTGTTTTGTCCTGCTTTTTTGTTTTTTTGTTTTTTTTTTTTTTTTTGGTTATGTCTGAGCAGGGGGCTGTGTGTTCTTTATTGTTTGCTCTTCTGTAGGCACGATGCTTTTTGCTTCCTTCTTAAATGGGCAGAGTCAGTTGCTCAGGTATGGTACAGCAGGGCAGGTTCAGCTGAAGGGGAGTTGCTAGGATGGGTTGTTTGTAGCACGTACTAGGGCCAACAAGGTAGGCCAGAAATCAGTGCAGAGCAGGTTCCAGTAGGCTGTGCCTGTGTTGCTTGGGGGCATGATGTTCAGCAAATGGTGCAGGTAGGCTGAAAGGAGGGGGTAGATTGTGATGTGTGGAGTGAAGATGGATATCGGAAAGAGGAGAGAGAGGAGAGAGGAACAAGAGCCAAAAACATACAAACAAACAAAAAAGAGTGCTAGGGGAGCTTGCCGTTGGAGTAGAAGGATGAGAGACTATGAAATGGAGAAGAACAAAAGGGGACGAAGAAGAAGAAAAAAGAAAAGAAAGGAATGAATAAATAAAAATTAGAAAGAAAAGAAAAGCTCCAAGGGATCCCACTGGTGTGGCTATGATGTCTGGGTAAGTTGTTCCCAGGTGTTGAAGTACAGCCTGGCTAGAAGGGGTAGAGGTGTCACACAGCACCAGGTATTCAGGAGACAGGAAGTTAAGGTAAGTATAGGGAGATGAGACACGAGAAATGAGGAAATACAAAAAGGGAAAAAGAGAGAAAAGAAAACAAAACCAAGAGAGAAAAAAAAAGCAAAAGGAAAACAAGAAAAAAGAAATGCTCTCAGGGATCCCACTGGGTGTCTGCACAGAGTAAGGGAGTAGCTCCCAAGCTGCATGGTACTGCCTGGCTAGAAGGGGCATCCAAGCTGAGAAAAGAAAAAGAAAACAAACAAACAAATCAAAAACAGAGCAAACAAACAAAAAGAAAGCCCTGGGGATCCCACCAGTGTGGTGGCACAGGCTGAGAAACAGTTTCACACTTGAGCAGTTTTTCGCAGCCTTTAAGGAAGAAGCAAAGATGGCACAAGGAGCCAGGTATTTGAGAGAAAGGAAGGCGAGGTGGTGAGAGGTAAGGAAGAAATCAAAAAAAGGGGGAAAAAAAGCAACACCATTGCCAACAGAAGGCACTCAGGGAGCAGGCTAGTGCAGGCGGTTGGAATCCAAGGGGCACCAGAGTGAAGCTGATGCTTCCCAGCTGAAAGACTGTGGCCACAGGAAGCAGAGGAGGCCTAGTGAGGGTGAAGAATGGTGGAGGGTGGGAAAGCGTATATAGCTGGTTACCGGTTGCTCTGTCTCCTGCTGGAAGCTCCGTGAAGCTGCTTTCTCGTACCCCCTGTTTTCTGATCTCCAGTAGGAGCCCAACATGGTGGATCTGTGCTGCATTAGCTGATAGGGGACTTCTGCATGTATCTCTCCTAGATCTCTGTTCTCTGTTATTTTCTTATTCCATTCAGTGCTTGGCTGAGTTCTTTATCTCATCATTTGATGCTTAAGGTTTCAGGATTGACGTTTGTCTCTGTTTGACTTAGTTTTTCAGGTATTTGCTGTGGAGGGACAGCGTGGTGCTTCTGTCTATAGCACCATGTTACCCGGAAGTCTTTTATTGTACTTTAGATGAAGGTTTACAGAACAAATGGTTTCTCATTAAACAGTTAATACCCATATTGTTTTATGACATTGGTTAACAACCCCATGACCTGTCAGCACTCTCCTTTTCTGCTGCTGGGTTCCCTATTACTGGCTCTCCTCTCACCTCCTGCTTTCTAGTCTTTGTTCCTGGGCTATTATGTCCCATTAGTCTCATTTTGCTTTATAGCCTGTCTAATCTTTGGCTGAAGGGTGAACCTAGGGAGTGACTTTATTACTGAGTATGTGTCAGAGGGCCATACTCTTGGGGTTTCTCCAGTCTCTGTCAGGCCAGTAAGTCTGGTCTTCTTTTGTGACTTAGAATTTTGTTCTATATTTTTCTCCACCTCTGTCCAGGACCCTCTGTTGTGATCCCAGTCAGAGCAGTCAGTGAAGGCCACATCTAGCTGTCCTGGTCTCACTCTGGTGGAGGCCCTGGTAGTTTTGATCCATTAGTCCTTTGGACTAATGTTTCCTTTGTATTTTTTTTCTTCATTCTCCCTTGCTCCCAAAGGGGTGTGACCAGTGGAGTATCTTAGATGGCTGCTCACAGGCTTTTAAGACCCCAATAGCTACCCACCAAGGTAGAATGTAGACCATTGTCTTTATAAACTATGCTATGCCAATTGAGCTAGATGTTCCCCAAGACTATGGTCCCCATAGCCCTCTACCCAGCAGTTTGGTCCCTCAGGGAGTTTGGATGTGTCTATGGAGCTTCCATGACCTTGCCTTGTACAAGTTGTGCTGGTTTCCCCAGTATTGTGTACTGTCTTACCCTTCACCAAAGCTACCACTTATCTATTGTCTATTTAGTGTCTCCGTCCCCCACCTCCCTTCCCTCTTAACCATAAAAGATTGTTTCTTTTGGTATGCAAACCTTTTCATGAGTTTTTAAAACAGAGGTCTCATACAATATTTGTCCTTTTGTGATTGACTTGTTTCACTCAGCATAAAGCCCTCCAGATTCATCCATGTTATGAGATGTTTTGCAGATTCATCATAGTTCTTTATCGTTGCATAATACTCCATTGTATTCATCACATTTTTAATAAGCATGCTGGGTGCTATAAAATGTGACCTACCAATAATGGCAATAAAAGCTACCATTTAGTGGAGTGGTTGTCTTCTATGTGCCAGGCACTGCTCAAAATATTTAAGTACTCGTGTAAGCTTCATAGCAATCCTGTGAAGTGGGTACTATTATTTACATTTCAGACAAGATAATTGAGGCTTAGGGTGATCTAATATTTTGTCTGATGTTACTCAACGACAAAGTTGGAATTCAAACCAAAGTTTGTCTAGCTCTAAATCTTGCATTTCTTTTTTAATTTTTTTTTTATTTTTGTGTTTTATGTGAAAGTTTACAATTCAAGTTAGTCTCTCATACAAAAATTTGTGCAGAGACTTTTTTGTAACCTTAGTTTCTCTCCCTATACTCTGACAGCACACTCTTCCTTTCCACCCCGGATTTTCTGTGTGCATTTAACCAGCTCCTGACCCTCTCTGCCTTTTCATCTCACCTCTTGACCGGAGCTGCCCATTTAGTCTCATGTACCTACTTGATCTAAGATGCACACTCTTCATGAGTATCTTTTATGTCCCATAGTTCAGTCTAAACTTTGAAGAGTTGGCCTCGGGACTGGTTTTAAGTTTGGGCTCACAGAGAGTCTGGGGGTCATGTCTTCTGGGGTCCCTCCAGTCTCAATCAAACCATTAAGTCTGGTCTTTTTACTAGAATTTGAGTTCTGCACCGCACTTTTCTCCTGCTCCGTCAGGGACTTTCTGTTTTGTTCCCTGTCAGGGCGGTCATTGTTGTAGCTGGGCACCATCTAGTTTTTCTGGTCTTAGGCTGATGAAGTCTCTGGTTTATGTGGCCCTTTCTATCTCTTGGGCTAATATTTTCTTTGGTGTTCTTCATTCTCCTTTACTCTAGGTGGGTGGGACCAATTGATGCGTGTTAAATGGCCTCTCACTAGCTTTTAAGACCCCAGACGCCACTCATTAAAGTGGGATGCAGAACAATTTCTTAAAAAGCTTTTTTATGCCAATTGACCTAGATGTCCCCTGAAACCATGGTCCCCAGACCTCTGCCCCTGCTACTCAGTCCCTGGAAGTGTTTGGTTGTATTCAGGAAACTTCCTAGCCAAAGCTTGCATTTCTTGACAGGGAAAAGTGCAGAGGGCTACAAAGCAGAGAAAAAAATGGTCCTTGGGAAGAATTCACAGAGAGGAAAATAACTGTGCTGGATCTCAGAAGATAGATAGGAGTTCACTAGGTGGAAAAAGAAGTGTTGGCAGGACACTTTGTGGTTCTGCAGTCCAGTGCAATCACACAGGGCTCCACTCTCAGAAGTACCTTGTGTTTGGGGTTTAATGTTCTGCAGTCAAAGTCTTGACATTCTTAAAAATTTTATCTTCAAATTTGTGCTTTGTAAATGAAGTCCAGTGGAACAATTAAACATGCATTAGTGGCTTGAAGCCTCAGTTCACATGTTATCCCACTTCCCACTGCCTCCCCAGGGTGGGTTCTCAGCCTGTCACTCCCCCACCCCTGGGGCCCTGGCCTCTCCAAGTTTCCCTCTTCCCATCCCTGTCCCCATCCTGACACCTTATACCCCTGACAGGGGCCTGGGCATGGGTGGAAGGAAGGTCAAAGTCAGGCATGTGTGCTCGTGTTGTCTCAGTGCAGGGCATTGTGGCAGCTGCCCCTGCATTGGGCTAGCAACACCTTGGTACATATAGTGGGTTGCCCACTGGACACCACATCTTGGCACAGGTGAGCCTTTCACCCAACCCTGTTCCAGATACTGAACATGACCCAAAGCAAATGTTTATAAAGATCTTTGGGGGTTGCTCCATTGCTGTAAGTTGGGATAGCAGTCCCTTGGGTAAGGGAGACCCCCTGGTTCAACTTCTTCAGGCTCTTCACCCAAGTCTGGACACGGTGTATCAGTCTGGTGGCTGACTGGAAGGGGAATCCAGATGCCTTGAGGTTCAGGCAAGTACATGGCAAGGCAGGGCACCCAAGAGCCTGTGAAGTTCTGCACATGCTTCACGAGTATCCCTGTATTCCTGAGCTCTCCCTCAGCCAGATTCATGCCTGAGAGTATCCTCTCTTCCTCTTTGAAGCCTTCCTGAGTCTGGCCATGTGTTTTTCTATTTTGGCCTGCTCAAGCTAGGAAATACAAAATGTGTAATATAGCAGATTCCACATACAAGTTAAATGCTCTGATATTTGTATTTAAAACTGGCATTGCACAATATAACATGAATGGTAGAATTCATGCTACAATTTATAATTTAAATCTTTCTTTACTACATTAAATAGCAAATAAAAAACACCAAGATATGTTAAGAGAGGGAGACCATTGAAGAAAGGAAAAGGTTTTGTATGTACACTTAATGACACTTTCTTTCTGCTTTTTGAACAAGCGTTCCCACAATTTCATTTTGCACTGGGCCAGCCAAATTATGTAGCTGGCCCTGGAGGTGGTACCCATTTTAGGCAGAAAGAGTTTGAGATACAAGGGCGTGGAGGTCAGAAATATTATGTTTTGCTTAGATTGTGGGTGTATGTTTGGTATGGGAGGGGACATGGTAGAAATTGAGGTGAAAGAGGTAGTAAGACTGCCTTGTATGTCATGCCTAATTGGGGAGGAGGTATTTAAGGATTAAGTCTTATAATACAATAACCCAAATTAGAGCCTATAAATATCCCTCTAGTAGCTGAGTTTATGATGGAATGGAGTGGGAGAGATTAGTACCTGAAAGACCAGGTAGACTCTTAAATTCTCTCGGTAGGAGACAGTAAAGGTTTGAACTGAGATAGTGGCAACTTGGAAAGGAAATCATTTTGAAAGATATTTTTAAGACAGAACTGACAGGGTTGGATGACTGGTTAAGTGTTGGTTATAAAGAAACGGCAAGTTTCAGGATGCCTCTGAGGTTTTTAGCTTGAGAGACCTTGTTGATGTTTATGCTTTAATTAAGGGAAGTATCATGCCAAAAGGAGCATGTTTGAAAGAGAAGATCAAGAATTAGATTTTGAATATATTTCATGCCCTTAATATGTTATGTCTGAATGTATATGTTCAGAAAGCACTTAGAAATATGAGTCCAGAAATGTTTACGCTTCAGTAAGACAATATTTTGCTACCTTGGTGGCAATTTTGAACTATCTGGCTCTCTAATTTCTGTTCACATATATTATTCAGAGCTAACTTTTAAGTCCAGAAATAAGTAAATCAGCCTGAGAGTCTAAAAGAGTGTTCTTAAAGTGTCTGGACTATAACAATATGATATGTTCCTTTGGGCTTTGAAACTACTCTATGTACCTATTATTAACTCCAAAACCCATATCTCTCATGCTACATTTCTTTGAGTTCTGAGAAGCATAAAGGATGTATAATGGAGGAATATATGGAAATTAAGGAATGGATATTACTTTAGAAACCTCTTGAATGTTGACATTAAATAAAATGATGTATGTAAAGGCAAGTTGTCAAATGTAAAATGCTAACAAATATCTGCTATGGTTTTAGTCACTCAAGACAAAACTGGTCGTGTTCAATGACCAAGAGGATAAAAGACATTTTTCCCTTCTCATAGTTGCAGATATCATAAGAACTAAGGATGGGTAGCTTAACCTCAGAGAGATGGGTTGGGCCCTTGAGGTTTTGTAAACATTTAGTGACTTCAAAACCCTTCAAGGCCTGTAAGCTAAGGAGTAACTATCTTCTCACTGGGGCCACCTCTAATTCTTGAGAAATAGTGAATCTTAGAGGAGGCAAAATATAAGGAGAAATTGAGATAAGAGCAAGCTTTAGGTTTATTTCTTACTGGAGCACCAATAATATTAAACAGGAAGGTTTATAGGAAATAAATGTAGATTTTTCTGGAAATAAAATTGTGCCTTTGTTTGAAGGTGGTACAACTTTTGTTCCCCTATGTTCATCCTTCAGGTTGCAACTAATACATCATTTCCTCCAGGAAGCCTTCCTTGACCCCAGGACTAAGTTAGGCATTCCTTCTCTGTGTCACACAGAAACCTTTATTTCCCCCATAATATCACATGCAATAATGCAATTATCTACAAGGACTGTGAGGTCCCTGAAGACAAGGTCTAATTTGATCTTATCCGCCAGCATATCCTAAGTATCCAGGATAAAAAACAAATACAAGAACCATTGCTGTCAAGTCAAATTCGACTCGTAGTGACCCTGTAGGACAGAGTACAACTGCCCCATAAGGTTTCCAAGGAGAGGCTGGTGGATTTGAACCTCTTGGTTAGCAGCGAAGCTCTTAACCACTGAGCAAACAGGGCTCCAGGATAGTGCTCAATAAATATTTGTTGGATAAATGAATGAAAAGATGAATGGAATAAATGATAAAGGGTCTATTTGTGGGGAATCTGAGTCTTTACATGAATGGGCATATTAGAGGGTTAGGGACTCACACGAGGAGATTCCCAAGCCAACAGGAGACTGAAAATAGCAAACGAGTAGGTGAGGAAGAAGGGGCATTATTAGAGGCAGTGACAAAGACAGAAGAAGTTAAAGTATGAGTTGAAATCGACTGGATGGCAAAGGTTTTTTATTTTTTTTAATTATTATTATTATTTTTATTTTAAAGATACAGGGAGGAGCCCAGTAGGTCGAAAAGCAGACCTCCAAGCATGTTAGTCCATAGGAAAAAAAAATCATAATTATGACCCTGAATCATAAAGAAAAGATAAATTAGGTTTAAGAAGATGTGGAAGTAGTGCATATACTGTATAAATGAGATTGATTTTTACTTCAAATATTCTCTTATTTTAATGTTTAAAAGCATGATTTTTAATTATCAAGAAAATTCACTTGTGTGTTGCAATTTGTTTCCTGTCAAAATCTGATAGTGTGGTATTACAATTAGGCAACTCTTGATTTCTAACCGGATTTTGTTCAAGAGTTCATTGGTGAGTTGGCTGTTTGGAATGAAAAGTACATTTTTCCACACCATTTGTAATGCTTTCTTTTTTAGACCAACACACAAAATACAATTAAACTCATAAGATAGCTGGTCTATAGAACCATCAGTCCTTTAAAATACCCAGTTACCTGTCAAATATAATAACCTTGTTTGTGGGAAAAAATGGTCTCATTCTGAGTTCCATATTAGACCCAAATATTACAGTAACCAGTCCTTCCCTGGTAGCAGGGTTAACAACAACAACAACAAATTGCTGTTAAGTGGATTCCGACTCATGGCAACCCCATGTGTTTCAGTACAACTGTGTTCCATAGAGTTTTCAAAGCTCAGATTTTTCAGAAGCAGATCAGGAGAACTTTCTTTCAAGGTGTCTCGAGTGAGTTCTTACCACCAACATAACATTTTGGTTAATAGTCAGCACTTAACCATTTGTGCCACTCACATAGCAAAATAGGGTACCCCATTTCAGTCTGCAAGGTAATGGGAACAGGAAATTCCAGGGGCTATGGATACTGTAGGGGCTCTGTCTTTGAGATTAACCTGGACAGGGAAGTAGAAGTGGTAAAGAGCAGGATGTGGGCTTAGTGAGAGCTTGTCTTCTCAGGTAGCAGAGCCAGCGCACACTGATAAGTAATAAAATGAGTGGATCCTTGGAGCATAGGAATGGCAATGAGGCCTTGCTGGAGCCACAGTTCTTACATGAAAGATGTTCCTTTGCCATGCCATTTATAATTCAGGGATTTCTGTGTTAGGAAAGGTAGAAGAATTAGGCCAATTGAGTCTTCAGCTGAAATGTTTTATTTCAAATAAAACTCAGTTTATGGCTTATGATTTTATAGATGCTTAAATCCAAATGTTAAACCTTGCCAAGAACATTTTCTTCATATTGACTGACCCACACAGTGCCTCACATTCTTATAGCTAACTAGGATTTTAAGCATCTGTAAAAACTGATCATATGTGTCATTCTTTAGCTACTCCAATTCCCCTTTTAAATTAGAAATATGTAGAGGGAAATATGAAGGAGTTATTTTAGGACATTTAACGGTCTCTCTTCCTGCAGCTTCTCCTTTCAATCCATTCCACATTGCTCTCAGATTAATCTTACAAATGGGTTCCCATTTTATGCTCTATAGCATAGTCCCATTTTAACTATCAAATCTTATCTTACACTAAAGGTGGACAAAAATTCTGTGCTTCCTTAAAGGGTTTCCTTGCTGTTCCATGCACAGTACCCACCATTCTTCTTACTCTGGGGCTTAGCAGATACCGATCTGTTACCTTCACATAAACCAAAAAAAAAAACAAAAAAAAAAAAAAAACCCACTGTCGTCAAGTCCATTCTGACTCTTAGTGACCCTATAAGACAGAGTAGCACTGCCCTATGGGGTTTCCTAGGCTGTAATTTACAGAAGCAGACTGCCACATCTTTCTCCCACAGAGCAGCTGGTGGGTTCGAACCATCAACCCTTTGGTTAGCAGCCAAGTGTTTTAACAACTGTGAAATCCTCCCCCAATCATACTTGTTTTTAGAACTCTATTCAGGTTTCACAAAGCCTGCCCATTACTCTTGCATATAACGTGTTCTTCTGACCTCTTTATCTTTGTACCATACCTATTATCACTTAATTAGCATTTGTAGTGGCTTCTAATTGTTTATAGTGTGGAGCCCTGTTCTCTCAACTCTGTTGGAAGTTTCTTGTTATATAAAGTGTCCTTTTCATTATTAGACATTAATTGTACCTGAATACTTACTTGTAATTTTAATTACCCCCTTTGGCTAATTAAGACAGATTTTTGGGTGTGTTCATGTTGCTCTGTTACTTCTAAGATCTTCACATGCCTCTAATATGAATGTCTTGGCAACCCAAGAAGCAAACTCTACCATATTTTTTAGCATTAATTTTACCTAAAGGATCATGGGTTTAACTCACTTTAAAAAAGTCACGCAAAGAAGAAGAAAGCATCCCCATTTCAGAACACAATGAATTATCACAGCATGTTTTCTTGAGAAAGCATGATGGCCTGAGAAGTTCATTAATTGATTTCAACTCATTTGTGGTTCTTGCAATGGATACTAAATTGAAACAGTGGTTTGATTTCAGTAATTCTTTGACAAGGGAAGCAAAAGTGTTTCATGTATGTATATATTTGTGTGTGTAGGTGTATACAGACATAGACATGAATGCAAACAGGAATGAAACTATGCTGATTCATTTTACATTTTCTGTAACATCTCACAGATTGATTTTGAATGAAGGGAATGCTTAGCATATGTTTCAGTTTAACATTTTAAGATATCAAAATGGAAAGGAACATGTAACAGAAGCTAATATCATAATTGTTGGCATCTGTGTGTGATTGGGGTCTCTTTCCTCCACCCAGTTCAAGTTGAAGTGGCAAAAATTTTGGTCAAATATCAGTTGTAATCTTTTCAATATTGAGAGCTGTCTAGCCACAGCTCCTTGGCATTACAAGGGTTAAAATAGTAGTTGTGTACCTGCCTTTAAGAGATCTGACTAATGATAGTATTTAAGAACCTTCCTTTTCTCTTAAATCTAAGATTCTATTACAATTTATTATTTTTGGACCACCATCCACAAAGACACTTTTCCTTGAGGGAAAAAAAGGCACATTGTGTTTATTGTGTGTGTGTGTGTGTGTGTGTGTGTGTGTGTGTGTGTGGAGGTTCATGACCAAATCCCTTGGGGCTCACTTATATGTGTGTCAGTTGGGAAGCGTGGCAACAATTAAGGATACCTGAGTATTTGGTTCCCCCCAAAAGGTTAGGTGATTTGAGATATGTGGGACAACATCCTTATACTAGCATTGAAATTCAAAGAAAGGCACCATGAGCATGCCTGGGGGTGGGAGCAGCAGTGTACCCCTACCACTACTCCACAAGCTGAACTTGAGGTCCCTGAAATTTGCATGAGTCTGATCCAGCTCCCACAGCCACACTCCCAGGATGAATGTAAACTGTATGTTCACCAAAGACTGTGAAGAGGAAATGATATAAACACTGATCCTCCCAATAATATGAACAGAGTGTTTATACCTGAGAAAGCACTGATATACAGTAAAACCACTGTCTTGCTATGAACAAACTCCTGCCATGTGCTCAGCTCCTTTTCTTAAGTTTAAGGTTCTTATTTTGTTGGAGAGGATTAATAATAGTGAAGAAGGGGGTGGGGAGGGATGGTGGTGGTTTTGCATTGAAATGGCAAGCAATCTTAAGCCAGGGAGTAGGAAAGTGCAGGATGGGACTCACTCCCAGGATTTTCATGGTCTTATCTGTTCAGATGAGCCAATGAAATGGGCTCCAAATAACTAGGAAATTTCTGAAATTATGTCTACTTTCACAGAAGTCCCAGTCATCCACAGGATCCAGAATGACCACATCAATGTTAAGCCAGTGTGTGTAACCGCACTACATAAGGCCAAACCACAGACAGTATTGGATATCTGGACCCCTGGGAGTTGGCCAGCTAATAGTATTGGTCTGCCCTGGTCATTATATTAACCTTGCAATAATGTAACCCTACATGTCACATGATTGACTATTTTGGTCCCTATTTATTGTGTTATGTTGGGGGGTTGCTCCCTCCCCCTGACTATACTACCAGGGCAGGTCTGCTTATCCAAGAAAAACCCTTGCGGATCTTTCTCCCCTAAAGAAGAGAGAGTTTCTAGTCTTATCAGAACTCTTCGAACTTCTATAAATGAGGGGGTGAGCAGGTGACGATGAGAGGAAACATCTGTGCAAGTAGCAACTTGGTCACAAAATAGAAGATCCACATTCTTTGGATGGCCAGCTGGAAGTATTGTGGGGTACAAGACACTGTTTACGAGACAGGGCAATGAGTAGTGGTGACATTGCATAATAAAAACTGAGAAGATCCTTGGTGAAGCAGAATTTTGGTGGGTTCCTTATTTTATTGAAAATGAAACAAGGAGAAGGTGAAGACAGAGAGTAGCTAAACTGTAGGGCAGAGCTATGACCGGCTTTGATTTTTCATTAGGCCAAGAAGGACTCTTAGGTTTTTCTGGGAGAACTGGAATTTCTTTAGACCGGAGTAGACATATACTCCTTCAATTGTTTGTTCTCCAGTGAAGGTGACTTTAGAAGAAAATTTTCTTAAAAAATCATCGGTATTCACAGAAAAATTTCCCATTTTTGATTCATCAAATTTTTCCTGCTTCCCAGGTTCACAAAGAACACACAGCCAGGAAAAAGCAATCCAGTGTGAGTCAATATAACAATTGAGGGCAATAATATCAGCCTGTTTAAATAGGTGAACTTAAATAAGATTTATGTTCATAATTCTTTGGAAATAACCAAACCAAGAGGATGCTTTGCAAATACCTTCCTTGTTCTTCTTTTTTGTCTTTCACTATGACTGTATTATATATTTTAATGACTGCAGCTAGAAATTTGAAAATTAAAAACTCAGTGATAACTGACAAAGTCAAAATGCTTTTATTTATACTGAAGTTTAGCAAGTACATTTTAACAAAGAAGGTGTACTTTAACTTAATATATGGTAGAACAGAGAAACCATACATATGTTTCTAGACTCTAACACACTACTGCATTTTTTTTCCTTAAAAGACAAAAGGCCAAGCTGAAATGAACATAGAAAATCATCAATTATGGTAAAGTTACTTTAGTCATTAAGATTTAGCTCATACTCTTAAACTGGTCAATCTAATGCAAGGACAAAGTTTACATCATTGTTTTTAAAATGCACACACATTTCTTTTTTTAAATGTAATAAATGTAATATAGATTGATAGCTGCCTCAGTAAACAAAGCTTTGCTAATAAACACAATTGAAATAACTCCATGTTGAATAGTTTCAGAGATAAACTGGAATCACAAGCCTCTTCATTTATGTAAAGCCAGCGAGGACCTTTCAGGCCGAATAAAACTGTTGTGCCATTGCTAAACAGTAATAGTTACCTCCTTTAAAAAAAAGAAAACAAGTTAGTTCTTCTGAGGAACAATTCTGATATGTGCTAAAAATACTAAAACTTCTATCTTCAGGAACCTAAAATGATCTGATGTAACAAGATTGATTTAGTATTGGTACAATTTAACACTTCTGAACATTTCTATATATTAATGTGTGAGTTTTCAAAGATCCTTCAAGTTTCATGCTATAGCTTCTGTTCTTCTTCCCACAGCACTGAAGACATCAAAGACTGATAAAGACTTTTCTTCATAAACTATAACATCTGTAGTGTTAATTTTCCTTTTGTACATAATGATACAGTTGATATCCCTATGGTTTACCAAGATAAGGGAAGAGGAGTATATGGTCATGATCTAAGACAATGACAGCTTTGTACATTTAGAACTTCCTCTCCCCAGCTTAACCCTGAGACTATGGATACTGCATGAAGGGAGACTGGTTCTGAGTATCATTTTAACCAGAGTGTTTGGTCACACCAGTGTCCATTTAAATGTTGGTAATCAAAACAGTCCATGTCATCTTACTGTTGCCACTGAGTTGATTCTGACTCATAGAGACACTATAGGACAGAGTAGAACTACCCCATAGGGTTTCCAAGACTGTACATCTTTACGGAAGCAGACTGCCACATCTTTCTCCTGTGGAGCAACTTGTGGGGTCCAACAGCCAACCTTTCAGTTAGCAGCTGAGTTCTTAACCACTGCGCCACTGGGGCTCCTTATGTCATCCTAGAGTTAAGTAATATTTTATTGGTGTTGCTAAGAATTATAGTTGGAATTGTTTGTAAAACTATTCTACCTCTTTGTGTCTGGCATTGCTCCTTTCCGTAGCCATGGCTTACAAAACTAGTCTCTATTTAGCTGCCTCACAAAAATTGGCCTTTGTTGACAAAAGAGGAACTAGGAAAGAAAGTGTGAATGGATAAGTATAAATCCATCACCCTTGTTTGAGAAACACTTAAAGTCCATGTTTGTGAGTCAAATGTATCATCCTTCACATATAAAGGAGAGTACATTATTATTGCTGGACTGAGATGCTTAGCCCAAAGTATCAATTTATTCTGGCCAGAGTTTAGTATCGTTGGGAGGAAAATATGACCTCTTTTTATGTACCCTTTATTAACCTTGTGTATAATATCTTTAAAGTATATATTTATTTTATGTGGAAAATTTGACGAGTCAGTGGAATTTTCTGGATAATACCTCAGAGCAAAAAACAAAGATGTAATGGAGCCCTGGTGGTGCAGTGGTTAAGAGCTCAGCTGCTAACCAAAAGGTTGGCAGTTCAAATCCACCAGCCACTCTTTGGAAACCCTGTGGGGCAGTTCTTTTGTGTTCTATAGGGTTGCTATGAGTTGGAATTGACTCGACAGCAATGGAGTTTTTTTTGGTAATGTAATAGAAGAAAAAGAGTTTGAGTCTATATTAGTCAGATTAACTAGTTGAAGGGTTAGAGTTTATTAGAGCCTACCAGACATTTTCCCAAGGAGCCCATGGTATTCATCTGAACTTTTCCAGGGACCAGAGGAAAACAAATGTTGAGTCTTTTGAAACTGTCTAGTAGTCTGTCCCTTGGAGAATTGCTCAGCCTCCTTTGTGGAGTTTGAGGATGTTTATTCTTATGAAATTGACCAGATAATTGTTCAGTTCTCCAGTCTACCTCAGCCTCTGTATACACAGCCTAAATGTCAAAGTATAGCTCTTCAACATCAAATGGCAGAGTCATTTTACCAGGTCTGAAATTTATATAATATTTCAGAAGCTTAAATCATGCAATACAAATTATGAGCATTGCAAACTTGAAAGCAATGGCAAAACACAATAATATCTTCTAAATAAGAGTTACATAAACACAATAATGAATAGCAAAAAAATAAAATCACCATTTGCCCTTTAGAAAAATGTAGTTTCTGAACGATCTTCCTCCTTTATTGTTTAATTATTGTCTTTATTCAAAGAGACAAACATATTGCCCACACCCTTAATTAAATGTGCCTGTCTACAAGGTCTATCAGGAACAGTTTCCACAGCAGCTCAAAAATTGAAAGAAAAACAAGTGTTAGGCCAGCAAGAAGACAGTGTTAATATGGACCTGTCTTTCTATCCAGAATACAATACATTGAGATTTCATAGTATTAAAACTTTTTCTCCCAATTTGGAGAATAGTACCAAAATTGAATCTTGTGTAGCATGCTGTATAATGTTGACACATATTCTATTACTGTTTTACATATGCCAATACTGAGTGATCGTAAGGAAGGAACTGATATTGACCTGCTAACTGACACTGATCCTTGGAGCAATCTCAAAGTTTACCACATTTCAATTTCAAAATGCATTTCAGCTATGAGTGATTTATCATTTAGTAGTGGCTGTCAAAGTAAACTCCTAGATAAAACAAAAACATCTGGAACCATAAACAGAGGAGAGCAGTCGCTGAATTTTAATCCAAACGTGGTGTGCTCACTTCATTAGGAATAGGAAGCAGCTAATTAGTAATTCAATGTTTCATGTTTTTAAGAGGGTTTGTACTTGAGGTCCAAACAGAGATGATCTAATATGCATTCTGGATGTAAACAAGATTAAAAATCAGGAAGCACAATGAACAAAGCCTCTCCAGAGAAATGTTAGAGAGCTTGGAAACTTCCAAGGACTGACACACATTGACATTTGGGGAGAGCTGACCGATAGAGTTTATTGCTTTAAGAGTTATCAGATAAGTAAAAGGGGGAATTTGATATGTACAAACGTGACCATTTTAAAAATAAAAACAAAGGTCCATATAGTCCTTCTTTTAGCATAGCACTTCCTGACAGGAACATACCCATTGCACAAGAATTCCATACAGAATATGAGCCTCTAATAATCAGTTATCTTTAAAGGACCACAGCTGGTTGTTCCAAATCTCAAGTAAGTGTGAGACTTGCCTTCTATGGTACATGACTGAAGCTTATGAGAAGGAATAAGCTGAGCTCATGTGTAATAAAGACAGCAAACATATGTGGATAGGCCAGAAGAAAGCATATGAGGATTTCTTACAGTTCATCTGAAGTAAACAAATCTATTTATAAAAAGACACTTATTAGTTTTTAAGTGACTTAGTTATTCTGAAAATACTGTTCAACTTCCTCTGCAGTTTAATATATGCTATATTTGATTATAAAATGAAGAGAATTTTTCGGATGTTATATTTTTAGTAACATCTCAGTATTATTCAGTTCGGATAGTAATAAAAATTTTAATTTGATTTGCCTTAGCCTTTGTCTATGACTTATTGCTAATTTATCATTATTTCACTGAATTAGGCTAAAGCAGCAGAGCTACTCTATGTAAGCAGATTTTCTATAGTCTGTGGAGAGCACCAAAAGCCAAATTTTTGTACCATAGAAAAAATTTCTTGAGAGCATGGAAAGATTAGAATGCCATGTTGATATGGGTTGGCGGGGCGTGGCATTTCAACAGAAAATCCAGGTACTGCCATAGGAAACAAATTATTGGAGAATAGGTAAAAACTCAGTTGGACTTTCGTATAGATGAGTAGTGCTTTTGTCAAATAAAAACTCAATTCTAGGGCAGATGTAAACATTACATAATGTATTAGATTTTGCTTTATGTAAGGAGGGCACATTAGGAGGGGCATTAAATCTGTCTGATCACTAGACTACCATTTAGCACACTAGAATACTATTCTGTTATATTCTTAGGAGGCATGAAAATGATGATGGCAGGCATTTGCCTCCAGCCTGTAGCCAGGTCTCCACTAGTCAACAGTTTGAAATATTTGAGGCCATTTCCTGGGCAATTCAAGCCAAATGATCCTTTTCAGTCCTAGTCACTGGAACATCTTTCAGGTATCTGGCCTGTCTAGACCAGATGGTGAGCAGTTGAAAATATCCATGGTATGACTGACCCATCATAGCTGCCTTTCTCCTTTCTGATGTCTTAAATTTGTCATTCTGTTTGCTTGCTTGTAGCTTAGTAAAGAGGAAGCAAGATTGGGGGTGAGGGTGGGGAGAAAAGAAAAGAATAAAAGGGGTATTTTTAGTAGCTTGGATGTCTGTTTTTATCATTGCCTTCTTTACAGTTAAGGAATGTGCTAGTAGAGAGAGATTAAATGACTTGCTCTACCATAACAGATCAAGGAAAGAACTAGGTGTGGTAAAATCTAGAAACTAGAGCTCCCTATATTCCCTTAGAGAACACCACAGGCAAAGAGCATTCTTTTAGAAAGGTGAGCTCAAAAGCAGTGATAATAAATATTGATAATTTTCACAAGTGAATCATTTCCTGTCATAATTCCTGTTAAATTCCAGGTCAGCCAAATATAAAGCTATTTCATAGTAATTACAGTTAAAAGTGGGTGTGTCTGCATTTTAATTTCTCTCACAGGATTTAGACATATCATTTTATCTGTCTTAAAAATTCTTCCACCTACTTACCCCACTAGGATGCTGTGTGGATTTATGTGATAATGTTTATGAAACACTATGAACTTTTTGGAAAAAAGGGGTTATAGAATAGAAGTGTAAAGTATCATTTTCAATCATTATTATGATTATCCCACAAAAACTTTTGAAGCCCACTCTCTAGCACGTTTTCCTGTACGTGCATTATTTATCAATGAAAAACAAATAGTAATTAAAAATTCCATGTTTTAATAATTTGAGTATGAATTCTAAAGAATCACAACACTGGATAAGCAGGTGACTGCTATAGCACTCCATCCGTGCCTATGATCAGTTGGAGTTCTGGCATCAGTGTTCAGGCTGCACAGAAAAAACAATAAGACCTGGTCAAAATTTCATTCCAGCAAAGAAAACCCCAAATTACTCAATGCACTTCACTGAAAACCACAAACTTGTTTTATACCATTTTGCTGTGCTATATACGTTCAAGATTTGAATAAATCTGTGCACAATAAATGTATTATTTTATTAAGTTTATCTCCTAATCAAATATTCATTTATGTGAGTCTCATTCTGTTAAAAAGGAAATTATACAAAGGTGAGCAAAACTGTAGATTTACAGTAGTTTAAAGCTTAATCTCATTCTCTAGAGGTGATAGTGACAATATAAAAATAGTGTAAATGATTTTCCCTAACTCTAAAACATGCTTATGAGCCCCTTGTGCATATTCTGCTGCTTTACAACCTGCAGCGAAATGCATGACTGGCTTACTAAGCAAGGCATTTAGAAAGTTTTTTCTTTTTATTTTCCCCTTCACAGTGTAAAACATGAGTAAAGATCTATCCTGTTTTCTGTGAGTCCAATTCCTTGTTAATGATTGTAATTTCTCCTCAGGATGAGATTTCCTTCTCTGACAGAATGGTTATTTGAAAGCAACTGCTCACTTTTTTATTTTTTTTTTAACAACTACCAATAAATATGTTTTTAAAGTTTTAGAAGAAATCACTTGTGTCTATAATAAAAAACCCATTATTTTTCCTACACAGGCCTCATGCTTTCTTTCATGTGTTTCTTCACCACTTGTTCACTTATTTAAACAAAACTTCCTTAAGAACTAATAGGCTTCATCACAGGCATACTTTGGGCTATCAAATCTTTCTTTTGGGGTAGCTAACTTGCTCTGGAACCAATGGCAATATTTTATAAATGAGTTCTCCTGCTAAGTAGTTAAGTTCCATGTTTTCTTTATGTTGCTTAACTAGTAAAGTGTTTCTAATTTTCAAACAGGCACTATTATTTAGCACTAAAGAAGATCACCTCTGAGAGGTCATGTTTTCCTAACTTAATTAAGAGAGAGATCAAATAATGTGCTGGTTAATGATCCACTTCAGTCTTAGCTTCAACTCAAATTAAATATACATTTAATTGTATGAACTCTACTTCTGGAAACCTGTTCAGAATGCGACATTCTCAAATCAAATATATCACAGTAGCTGAGGTTAGCTTGGGGTCCCTTTAGTCATTAGTACAGTAGTATAAATATGCAGCTCTAATTTGAGAGTACAAAAAATAGAACATTGCAGGATGGGGCAGAGAATATAAGAGTATAACTTGATTCCTCTTTATGTAGAGAAGAGCATGGTTTTGGGGTCATTTTTCAGAAGGTTCTAATGCTTACTTTTAGAATGTGGCACTTTTTAAAAATTAAAAGTCCTTGAAAACATTAATCACTTGCCTTTATTAGTTCTAAAAAAATTCAGGCTTATAATTTAATCAGAATAAAGACCTGTGAAGGCAGTCTTTTCTATAAGAATGGTATCATAATGGAGTATCAACCTCTCTTGCTCACTTTTAACTCACCCTGTTTTTGTGAATTCTTTAATACACCCTTTTCCTTTTTATATAATTTCTAGTTCTTGTAAGACTCACCCTAAAAAAAAGGAGAATGAATATTCTTCTGTTCTCACAAGGGATGAAATATAGAAATGTATTTCCCATAACTATATATTTAAGAAAGCCCTGGTGGCATAGTAGTTAAGAGCTTAGCTGTTAACCAAAAGGTAAACAGTTCAAATCCACCAGCCACTCCTTGGAAACCCTATGGGGCAGTTCTACTCGGTCCTATATATATTTAAGAGCATATTTTTAAAAGAAAGTTATACACATCAATTATATGCAAAATATTTCACTCCTGTTAAAATTTACATTGGAAAACACAAATGGCTAACTTTATGTGTATTTTATTAGGCTTAGTAATAATACCTTCCACTTGTCATACTTGTTGGAGAGCACAGACCTATTATTGGTGAGGAAGATGAAGAAAGCACTATTATACTCATTTTACTAAAATTAAGGCAGAGCTAGGTTGGATGACTTCTCAAGATTAGTAACTGAGTTAGTCAGTAACTGAGAAACCCTGAATATTAGACCAGTGCTCTTCCTACCACTTACACTGTAGTATAAAACATCAATGAAAAGCACATGGATCCAGTAAAAAAGATGTTCAATTTTTAAGCCACATTAAGAACTTTAGAAGTGCTTGGATTCTACTTTTCAGGAGGGAAGAAGAAGGAAATGGAAAGGAGACTAAATGAAAACTAGTATTTATTAAACACTGACATGTTAGGAGCCATACTAAGCCACACTAAGCATACATTCCATTTGTGGTAGAATTTGGAATGTCGTATTCTTTCACTATTTTCTTGTAGGTAATGCTGTGGTGAAAAATGATAAGCTGCTTATATTTCTATGCCACTTCTCTAGAGAATCTAAGGTTTTATCACTCACCTTCATCTACCTTCCATAAGTATGTAAGTTACAAAATGTGTGTTAAGCATGGCACAAAGTTCTTTATGCTATACAAATGCTCATTTATTTGAGTAAAGGTCAAATGTATTTGAGTTTTGTATAGGGTGTATATTAGAAATATCTTAATGCAACTTTAACTGCATAATTAAGTGATTCTTTTAACAACTATAAACTACTCCTTTTGTCTGAAAAGCTGATAGGAAAACACTATAATCTCTGATTTCAAAGGTATCAAAATATGGAGGTAAATGAAAATGAAATTAATGGAAAAGCAATAAATGTTTACTTGTATAATGTTAAAAACATCTAACATTTCCCATAGAAAGTTGAAATGCAGTTACCAGGGGCTCTTAAGACTTGAATTGGGCATTTGTTTCCTCTCTCTGCTGCAGGTTTTACTTCACTCATTCTTGAATAGTTGCTCACAAATGCTGAGTTCAATATGGCATTGATTTGTTTGTATTATTTTAAAGAAAATAAGAGCAGTTAAACATTTGTGGGAGAATAGGGAAGAAATGCTTGTTCAAAAAAATGGTGCTTTCTTGAAAGGTAATAGGAATAGGTAAAAATGTTGCCCAAATAATCATTTGCATTATTGATGTAAAGGAGGTTCCAGCTTAAGTATGTGGGTTATTAACAATATTAATTTAAAGCCTAAAAAAATTAAGTCACAAACTTCGGGGGAGTTTGTTAACAGATTAAAGGACTTGAAGGAGGTCTGTATAAAATTCTCAAGAATTTTTTTCTTTAAATTTACCTTAATTTTCAAAATGAATATGTTGTATGGCTGTTATGAATGAGGAGGAAGCTCCCCAGCGCAAATAAAACTATATGCTAATCTCCCACAGGTAAGGATTCCCGGCCTAAAATTAGATAATTGCAGACGTGTTGAAGTCGTCTTCTGACAGGGTGATCTAAGTTTAGTCACAAACAGAAAGTTTTCTTCATTATTTCTTTATTACAGCTGCCCTGCACAGTTTTAAGTAGAATCCATGTAAAACAGATGCATGGTATTTGTCTAAATCAATGTATTACCCCTATCTATACAAAGTTTTAAGACAAAAGTGATCATTAGATGATAGTTAGTTTTAGACTATTTTGGTTACTTAACTACAAACTGGAGAACCTCCCTGAGTTGTTTTGCATGGGATGGTAAGATAGTTTATTTAAATACCCTAGATAGCTTGACTCTTTTTTACAGGTATGGAATGTTAGTGATAGGTGGTGAGAGCAATGAGTGAAGGAGTTATGGTTCTTGCGTTTTAGTCCTCAATAAAACTAACAAGTCACTTAACTTCTCGGGTTGTTTCCCTACTTGCAAAATGGAGATAATTATACCTTTTTAAAGTATACCACATAGGGATAATTCTGCTAGAGAATGAGTGTGTTAAGCATGCCATAAAGTTCTTTGTGCTATGCAAATGCTAACTATTGCCTTTTCTTTTTCTCCAATCCAAGATTTAGGCAATGAATTCCTCATTCCTTGAGGGCTAAACATCTCCTTGACACAGAACCAAGAAACATTCATGTGGCAGCAATATAATAATTCTAAAATTTCTTTTTTTTAAGGTGATGTGACAATGATGGCATATGATTTACAGCTTTCTATGAGAATGCTATTTGTTTTCTTTATTAAAATACAAATGTGAAAGTGAAGAAGTAAAATCTAAACTTTTCATCAGAGAAAGGCTTTTCCTTTTGCATGTTCCTCACCTATGTTTGGGTTGGGGGTGGGGTGGGGTGAATCCCAAGCTTAAAAAGTTACATTACATATGTAAAGAAGATGGGAGATAAAGTAGCAGTTTAAGTGATTATCTGAGTTAATTTGAACAGCTTTTCCTATACTATAGTTAAAAGACCTGTTAATTAGTGAATTATTCCTATAGGCTCCAAAATGCTGACTAGCAGAACAACCTGTTTTGGCTTATAAATCTCAAGAGCGGTACATGGCTATCACTGTAATTTCATCCATTACGTGATTGAGATATAGCTGGAATTGTAAGTATTAGATCTGTAGATGAGATTTTATATCATCATCATAATTAATGTGACAGCCTACCTTTTGGTCATTGTAATTATTCTGTAAACAATGCAGTGCTAAGTGGTGCATGCCACCCCATGGTAACCAGGTGCTAAATGATCAACTAATGTGAGCACTTCACATCCTCCTAAGAAAGAACTAGAAGCATAAAGTATGCTGTGGTCTGACAGGTACTTCACAACAGAGAGGTAGGATATAGTGTGGGAGGTACCACCAATCAAGATAAAATCCTGTGGAACAGGAAGTAAATAAGAGACAAATACTTCCTGGGGGAAAAAAACACAAAGACCCAGGTCATCTAATGAATCTTACAGAGTAACAACAACAACAAAAATCGGCTGCTTTCTAGAAAGATGCCAGGACCTTCTCTGTGGGGTGTGCCTTTTTTGTGATGGCAGTTGCTGTTATGTTTCTTTGGGTAGTAAAATGTTCCTACTCTCAAAGGAAGCATTTAAGAGGAAATCTTTAAGAGGACCCACTTCCCACAATCCTTCTAGTCTCTGAGTTGCTATATATTTCCAGTTTATAAGAGAACACTTCCCCTTTACAATGGGAAAATTGGAATGCCTGTCTATACCTGCCAACACAGTACAAAACATGGAGGTGAGGGAAATTAATGGTTGATGAGGGTAGAGGAGGAAGTGGTACTTGGAACCCCTAGAGAAATATGTAGAGCAGACTATGATGGGAGTCTGTAGAAAAACCCATACAGAAACTCTATCTACACTCCTTTTAGTTTTTCTTGTCATTATCATATACATGGCAAGAAATCATGTGATTTCTCTTTTCCTGGACCCTTGCTACTACCATCACTTTCCTTACTATTCTTTCTGATTATTCATGACAACAATCTTATCCCAATGGTGGTTGTTTTTGATAAATATCTTAAGCTCTTTAGAGAAGTGTTGCTACAGGTTAGTAAGCAAGCAGCTAAGAGAGAAGATAATATGGAGATCCCAAGGGTCAAAGAAGGCTAGACAAAGAAAAGTTCAAATTGATTTTAGAGAAGGGACAAGAATATACATAGTCATATACATTTCATATTATATATATTATTCTTTATTATAAATAGATGTATATTAAATTACATTCTAAAATATACTTTTTATCAATATAGAGAGACGCTAAAATTGTGTCTGCTGCTTTTGGAGTTAGGTGACGCTTTAACAACTTTATTTCGAATTCTTCAGTGGAGTATTCATCAGGTGCTATATAGATGAGGCAATGCATTTTATATTTTTGAATAGCCTATAGTCTGAATAAACTCCCACATTTTTTCTGAACAAACATGGTTCAGAGGGAAAAAAATAAAGGTTAAGTAGTTTTATCTCTTACATCAACTTTCAGTTTACTTTTGGCATATTGGTTGGATTTAATATCTATTTCTGGTGTGTTAGTCGCAAATAAAGGAAAAATTATTTAAGATTCCAGCATATTTATGGAAAAATATTGAAGGAAAAATATATTCCAGTGTAAAACATCATGTATCTTTGACAAACATGTAGGTAAAGAAACAAATATAAAAATTATTCACAGAGATTGGCGTTCCTCTTGCAAAAGTAGTTCCTAGGTTTTTGTTTTGTTTTGTTTTTTGTTTTTCCCCAAACAACTGTAGTGGCAGAAGCAGGAGCAATGTGTCATTGTGTCCTTGTGCTTTATGGTGTTATCTCCCCTGAACGTTTTTTTTTTATTTTATTACTGGAAAGCCAGTTCATGAAGGCTGTTGTCTATTTTCTAAAATTTAAGAGCTTCATATTCTAGGTTTATTTTACCTATTATTATTAAGATGATGATGTCACTTTTTTTATATGTAAGAAACATGCATTGTCAACTGTACCAGTAGCCTCAACAATGAAATACAGTCATACAAAAGTTAACTAAGGTATAAACACGCAAAAGGAGAAATCTCTCTGCGATCATAAAATGATGTTATTTTCTGTTCAGCAGTTCATGTTACTGCCGTTCATGCTAATTAATTAAAGGAGCTGTTGCTGTAATGTGCAAACAGGGAATCTGAGAAACTGAAAGGGCTTTTAGGTCTCCAAGTGAAGTTAAGTCAATCTGGGTACAGGCAATCAAATGTAATGAAATCACTTGTCAGTGCTAAGCTTGCAAAAACTGTGAAGTTTGACTAGGGAGTAAAAGGATTATAATTAGATTTCCAATACGATCATAACTAAATGGCAGAATGCAGTAAAGAGAAAATATTACTTTGTTAGCTAATGGTACTGCTGTTCAGTTTTAGTTTTTATCAGCGCACTTGTAGTTGTGCTAATTTAATACGCTTTTATCAGCAAAAAATGCACTACACAAATGGTACTTGAATGTCATTTGCAAAAATCATTGATCTGAAGGTGCACTTAATGACACCTGGTATGTTTATTTTATGTGAAACGGAGATTGTTTGGTAAGACGGTTGATGTGCTGTCTTGCAGGCCCCCAGCTGAGTTATGGGAATCTGGATGGGAGGATATTAGTGTATATACTCCACCGAATCCTTCACCTCTAGCTACAGTGGACACAGTCAACAGAATGAGCACGTGTTCATTGTTTGATCACCTGAAGGCATTCAGGAGGAGTTGTTCTCATAGACTGTTAAAATATACAGGATGCAGATATCCGTTTATTGGAAGGTGGTCTGTATATGTTATCTTGCCTGTCAAACAACATTCAAAGCGTAAAAGATGTGGAATAACTAAACGGAAGACATTTATAATGCATATAAGAATCCTAGTAAAGTGGTTTGCCTTTACTAAAATCTATGTGGGAATCAGCATAAAAAGGGATATGACTTCCTTACTTCTAAGGGTGGCCATGCAACGTTTTTCTAAGTCCCCTTTAAACTCTATTCTAAAAATGTAGACAGTGGAACTAATTGAATTTCAAAGGGAGAGCACTAGATGAATGATAGATTTCTATCCAGCAGAGCTATTGACAAGAGGAAGAGAAAGGACTTCACTGATGCTGCAATTGTTTGCTGTGAAACAGATGAGTTTGGGAAGTGCCATTGTATTGGCATACATTAAATAACCCTCACAAAGCTAGAAAATAATCACCCAAGTTAAAAAATGGGTATTTAAGGGAGATGGAAAAGATAAGAATGGCATCAAAATAACTCACAAAAGAAAATAACTGCATCACACATCACACAAGAGCAAAATTAGTAGGAAGACTGGAAAATAATTGTTAACTCTGCATTGTCTGTTTTCCAAGAATTACACTTTTTCTGAGGTTCATCGATTAATATAAAATTAATCTTCCAATTCTAAGCATCTCAAATTATAGGCAAAATTATTGGGATTTTTTAAGGCAATAATTGGGCCTGAGTGATTTGGTCAACTATATTTAAGATTAGTTCTGATAATATTTTCGAACACTTATTCCCCTGGCTAATAGAATAAATTCTTATTGTTCAAAAAATAATACCTTCTCTTAGGCATTAAATTGTGATTCTACTGTCATGTCAACACAAGGCATTCACTCTAGTATTCCACAGAGTGGTGATGTGCTTAGGAGAGGAGAGAACGTGTACTTTTCCAACTTTTACATTTATCAAGGATATTATCATATGTAATCTAATATCTAATTCAATAAGGAATTATTAATCTGCCATATTTTAACATGCGTGGACAATATTGACCAAGAATACTAAACAATTTTATTTGTAATTGGAAAAAAATAATAAAGGTCAATTCTCTTGCTTTAAAATAAGTTCCACTTCAATCCTCTTATAGGGTAAAAACCTAGTAGAACTTACTATGTTTAGTGAAAAAAGAAATTATATGACTACTTTCTTGACACCAAAAAAAAAAAAAAAAAAAACAACCAACCAAACCCATTGCCTTCAAGTCGATTCCAACTCATAGTGACCCTATAGGACAGAGTAGAACTGCCCCATATGGTTTACAAGGAGCGCCTGGTGGATTTGAACTGCCTACCTCTTGGCTAACAGCCATAGCTCTCAACCACTGCACCACCAGGGTTTCCTTCTTGACACAAGTACAATATACAAAAGCCATTCTTTGAGACACTTTATTAAAATAGAGAACTTGGAGCCAAATGGAGAATAAATCTATCTTTTGCTTATATCACCTAATTGACTTCCCTTGAATAAGATATCTGCTGTCTGTTGTGTGGAAATGAAGTAACTTCAGCGTAGTTCAAAATTTTGTGCTTAACAGAGTTCAGAAAGATATTATTACTGTGAACTAAACACATTATATAAATTACCCACTTGTAATGTATTTTGATTATCCCCTCCATTTCCAAAGCTGACTATGAATCCCATTCAAAGTAAGGGCACAGTCAAGCTCTATGCTTCTTAAAGATGTGGTCTATATTTGTGTGTCAGTAATTCAGGAGAGATCAAATGCTTCATGCTATCCATCCCTACCATGGCCCTGGTATGTGGTGGTAACCTCAAATACCAGATCAACACCTAGTAGGACCTATTTATTAAATTTAGTTATGGTGAATTGATTGAAAAACACTGAGTCCTATCCATATTGGCACAGTACTTAAGTTGAGGGAAGAAAGCGGGCAAGCAAAAGTCAGATAAAAAAGAGCCAAAACTTCACTGAGTGAGCTGAGCATGCATTAGTTAGGACTATTCCGCTGCAGCAGAATCTAGTTTTACCAGAAGATCCATCAGTTTGGACTTTACTGGTTTTATAAAGATAACTTGCAAAACTACATGAATGAGCATTTCTAAATTTCCTGAAGCTGTCACATAAAACAGTGACCCTCAGATCAAACCAAATTGTTCTCTTGGTTGCATCCAGTTCTGTTGCTTTCACGTAGATCCAGTTATCACACAGAAGCAAGTTAAACCTCCAGCAAGCAACTTATTTATTGTTGTCTTCCTTTTTGCAAGTTAGGAAATAGTTTTCTCTTGGAACTGTCTTTATCCTTTATAAGAGTAAGGCATCCTTTTCAAATAATTGTGAAAGTAAATGTAATTGGTATAAGGGCTAGACTGAATTAGAATCACACCGGAAAAGGCTCAGTGGTCAATTCTCATGTTTAGGTGCTTTTGCACTGAGACTATGTTGATTTGTTTCATGTTTTCCCACTACTAAGCTTTTAAGGTGTGTTTTTTAAAGGATCTAGGCACGGGAATCTTGTAAATCATGGATTACACAAGTCACGCTCCTAGTTCCATATGTACATGGTTTCTAAAAGTATCTAAAATTAGCATTGAAATGTAATAGTTGATAAAGAAAAATGTCTGGTCACTTTTAAAATACTGATAGCTTACAATTCTCATACCTGTGGCTTCTATGAACAGTAAAGTAGTGAGGTAAAAATAACATGTCATTGTATACTTCTGAAAGGTAAATTATAATCACAGTCATGCATTTTTAGAATATGCCTAACATATAAATGTATATTCTTTTTGACAGCTAAACATATAAGAGATTTGCTCACATTGTATATGTAAAATTATTAGTCCATAAGTATTCATACTGTTACTAGGCTTTCAAAGACATACTAAGTTTAAATATATACTTATATACATGCATATATACATGTATATGTATATACATATGTATACATATACATACAGTCGGGTGCCACATAACGTCCATTCAGGCAACGTCAGACCATATATACTTCCATGGTTCCATATAGCTTTGCTAAGTATCTATGGTGTATATGGCTAGGTATATACACTTGTCTAGACAAAGGAAGAAAGGGGCAGAGGGATGAGGAAGGGAAGAGGAAGAGGGGGGAAGGGAGTCCAGTGCAGATGCAAGGACAAGTCATTGGAGGTCAGTGAACCTGGACAAGTTAAGCCGAGTGGTTGGGCCTGCTCATGATGTGCAGTGAATGGTTGCTCTTCCGAATGGAGTTAGCACAGCCCAAGTCCAGTGAGATGTGGGGCTCGGAAGCCAGAAGCCTTGGGGAAGGGACCAGAGGCAAGGGCAGCAGGTGAGCTTAGGAAAGGACATGGAGTGGGGAATCCAGGACCAGAGAAGAGGGATCATAGAGGTGCCCTGGAGAAGTCACTGAACTGGGGGACTGAAAAGGGGTACAGAGGCTGAGGAAGCATATATACTTTGCTAAGTAATATGGTGTTTGCACAATGTCCAAATCACATAACGTCGTATTTCACAGAATGTATCTCATGACTGTCAATATAGATATAGATATGAAGGTAAATATGAATATAGACATAAATATAGATATAAATACAGATACAAATGTAAATACAAGTATAAGTATACTGAAATAGCTTCTTCTGTCATAAGATGAGTTAAACTTATTTATTTTACTTAAAGAGTATCTACATAGGAGCTCATCCCCACTCCCACCCCCGGGTGTCAGAAAGAAATAGGCAGTTTTAGAAAGAAATATGCTTTTTTACTGTACCTTGCATAGCAGCACTATCATGAGGAATCCCATTGTTTTCTATTTCAATATCTGGAATTCCAGTGTCTGAAAAAAGTGACATTCAATGTTAAGGTACAACATCGCATGCCCTGATTCCATTTAAGGGGAAAACCCACAGTAAGCCAGAACTTCAGTCCCATAGAAAATACAAGAACTTAGGTGGAATTTTTCTTTTTTGCCTGTTTGTTTGGACTTTTTAATGGTACCAAAAAACCAAACCGTTACCGTCGAGTCGACTTTGACTCATAGTGACCCTATCAGACAGAGTAGAACTGCCCCATAGGGTTTCCAAGGAGCAGCTGATGGATTTGAACTGCAGACCTTTTGGTTAGCAGCCGAGCCCTTAACCACTGTGGCACCACGGCTCCTTTTGATGGCAGGAAAGAGAATTATAAGCTGTAGCTGAGTTCTACAATTTGGCGTATATTTTTAAGTATATAGTAAATACTTCTTTATTCATTGCATTCCCTAGAGATAATTCTAAGGAAAATAATGTCTCTGTAGATTATTACCCCTAATTAATTCCCTGACTGAAGACTAAAAAAAGATGATGGATACAATTGCATAAGTGGAAGCGCCCGGTCCTTATGGTATATTTTTCACCTGTAAAATATGATAGATGATGAGATTATCTCTATGCTAAGTGCAAGTGAACACCAAAGCACAGGTTTTGGCTTGTGGTCTTTATAAATTATTTGTTCTAGTGTGACATTTTTTACTAATGTGTTCTTCAGATAAGTTTCAGAAGGTAATAATTATGGTGAAAAAAGATTCTGTTTGTGTGTGTACATTTTTACTTTGACATTTATTTCAAATTGGGTCTGAATCACTCTAGTTAGTATGTTTTTTTTTTTTAAAGTAGAATATAAAAGTAAGTGCGTAACTTTTAGAGCAACTTCAAATTTAGCAGAAGTATTATATACAGGGATACATTTGTTGTTTTGAAAAACTTAACAAAAAGAAACAAGGAGTTGGATAAGGGATCAAAGTGACAACAGCAACTCAAAAGATTAGATAGGAACCTTGAGGGGCAGTGAGTTTATGTTAATAGAGGAGGAACAGCTCAGAAAACGAGGGTGAGAATGGATGCGCAACTCGAAGAATGTAATAAATATCACTGAATTGTACATGTAGAAACGGTTGAATTGGTATATGTTTTGCTGTGAATATTCTCAACAACAAAAATTTTAAAAATAGCACAAAATAAAGAAAAAGGGAATTGGGCTTTTATATTCAACTTTAAATATGAAATGTAATTATCTAATAGCTATTCATACATGAAGCACAACTTAATATGGCTGTTTCTGTATATACAGATTTGCTTGACACCCATGGGTATTATGATAACAGATGCCACTGTACCATCCAATGCCATCAAAGATTAACATGAGAAGGAAATGATTTGAATACAAGGTACCCACCATGCTGTAGAAACAGCTGCTGCTTTTCTATAATAAAGCACATTGGAACTAGGGTGGAGCTCACCTAAAGGTGGATTTCAAATATGTAAAAAAACTTCAAGTTGTTGTTGTTGGGTGCGTTTGAGTCGATTTTTGACTCATAGACATCCCGTATGACAGAGTAGAATTATTCCATAGGGTTTTCCAGGCTGTAATCATTATGGGAGCAGATTGCCAAGGTCTTCCTCCCGAGGAGTGGCTGGGTGGGTTCAAATCACCAAACTTTCTTTTGGTTAGCAGCCTAGCAGTTAACCTTTGCGCCACATACCTCCTCAGAATTACAAGTTCAGAACCTCACAAAACAAGCGTGTACAGAACATTTATTATATTGCTGGTCAGAAATGTTATTTTTTAAGATCTTTTATCACCAAAGATGCTGGCTCCCACCATCTAAGATGTCCCACTGTATAAGATATTAATGTATTTTTATTTGCCCTCTCTCTCCTATGTCTCCATGAGGCACGACTGTCATGATTTAATGCTCTAGCACTGTATTTCTATCAGTGGTGAGTATAATGGTCCAAGACAGTCAACAATAAAAAGAGAATGGAAGTTGTAGAAAGAAAATAATAGTATTGGACCTTGGTCCAAAATTTGTTGTTCACTCTTAACACTAAAGCCACCACATCTTAGTTCTATGTGTGTGTCATGTGTGTGCAGGGGTAAGTGTGTGCATAAAATCTTCAGGCTCATCTTCACCATACACACATATCTGTTAAATATATCATCTACCAATGTGCTATGCAAGAAGCATCTGAATATTCTACAAAATAAAACAATGTTATGGGGCTTCAGGATTAAAAAAGGAATCAGAAAAGTTTGGAACTAAGAGATTTTGTGATATAAACACTTCCTCCCATGGGATCTCCAGGGCTTTACTTAGAACACTCGTTCTTAACCAGGCACTCCTTATGCACCTCAATACCGATCAAATATGCATTAAAGAAACAAACAATCTATAGCTGATAGAAATAGAGTTCTCCAAACATAAGCAGATTCTAAGATGAACAGACCTAAAGCACTTAACATTTTAGATGCAGTGAGATTATCAGTGTTACTGTTTGTACTGCAAAAATCAGCAGGACTTCTTGTTATACCTAGGCTATTTATATCTTCCAGAATACGGTTTATTTTGACTGGTTTATAATTCATGATTTAAAGCATTTGGTCTCAACTTGATTTTTAATTATTTGTGGACAAAGCCTTTCTCTCTGTTTCTTTTCTTTTGCTTTTCTTTTTCTTTCTCTCTTTTAATTGGGTTTTGCTTTGCATACCATGATTGTGCAAGTCCAAATGACATATTACCTTTCAACATCCTCAGGCCACTGTCACTAGTAGTGGCTTGCTTAAGTGCCTGCTCCACTTGCTCTCTGCGCTTTGATTCAAATTCCAAGGCTTCCTGCAATTTTCTCTTGGCTTTTTTCTCCTTCTTCAGGCGCTTTTGCATGGCAGCTGAAATGTGAAAAGGTAAATAGTTTGCAAAGGCTTGGTCAGTGAAATAGGGTTGGCAGTTTTGATGAATTATAAACACATAGATGTAGATACAGATACAGACAGAAGATAAATTTATCAATGAACTTATGATTAGCTTCTTTTGGTCCCAATCTTATCATCCATAGAGTGTTTTTTTTTTAACTGTAGTTCAATCATACAATCGCCTTCTTTATATTTTCACTTTTACAGTGTGTATGTTGTATATTCATATTCATTTATATGGTAGTGGTATTATTGAAAAGAGCCATGATGGCAAAGTGGTTAAAGTGCTGAGCTGCTAGCCAAAAGGTCGGCAGTTCAAACCCTTCAGCCTCTGCGCGGGAGAAAGATGCTCCAGTCTGCTTCCATAAAGACTTACAGCCTTGGAAACACTATGCGGCAGTTCTACTCTGTCCTACAGGGTTACTATGAGTAGGAATTAACTCAGGGGCAGTGGGTTTAGGTTTGCGTTTGGTATTGTTGATACAGAATTGTTTTCTACTTTGACTCATTATGCATTTAATGATAGCATTAAATATTTTATAATTTTTAAAAAATACATTCTTATTATTCATCATATTCCACAAATTATTGGTACTCATATTCCACAAATCCAAAAGAAGGTGAAATTATCTATAACAAAATACAGTATTTCCTTTGAAGCTTAGAAGTGACAAGTGTCTATTTCTCTAAGGTGTTGCCAGTTGTAAAGGCAAATATCTACCTCTTTAAAATATATGTACATATCATCAAACTATATATATATATATATATATATAAATACGTGTGTGTGTGTTCAAACATATTAAAAAGAACTTTCAGTAATGATTACATAAGGAAGCTATAATAACACAACTGTGTTTCTTTGGTAAGCATAAAAGGCAAAGAAGAGTTAAAAGACAGCTACACCTCAATTCTCAAAGCTTTATCTTTAACTACAAACTTTAACTGCCCTAATACATGATTGTTTTTAATCTTTGAAACCTCAAAAACCTTGAAACATTGCTGGATTATTGGGCTCTGGCAATATATTGGTCCATAGCAGAGTTTTAACCAGTCTGACTTTCACATTCTTCCTACATCAGTTAAAAAAATTAATATATTAATGTTATGACAAAAGAAAAGCACTCAAGGAACACTAAGCAAAATAAGAAATTATACAACATTGTTAAAGTGTTAAATGCATTCATATGTAATTAAAATATTTTAACTGAACTGAATATGATACTAATTTGAGTTTCAATGATATTCAACCCATATTTCAATGTCTTTTCATATAAATGAAAAGAGTCAGTTACCCAGGTAAATTTAGCGTCACTTGAGACAAAAATTAAGAGGTCTAAGGTAATAACAAAATGTAGATCTTGGAAAAAAACACTGAGAATGTATGGTTTCTATTATTTTTGATGAAAGACAATTGATAAGGTTGAACATAAAAACATTTTACTGTCGTAATTATGCTTAATTGTCATCATTCAAATAAAATATTTTTTAAAAAACATTTAAATCGGAACTCTAGATTTATTCAAATTAATGTATAACTTAATGTCCTCGATAAGACAAAATGGTGCTTCCAGTAAAGTTATTGGTTCAAAAAAGTCTCTATGTTGATTCAGTTGAAATTTATGACTTTGTATATTTCAAACAATGCCAAGACATCGTACATTTAAAACTATACAAATATATAACAATAAATATAATTTATTTAGAATTTACTATATACCGAGCATTGTGCTGGGAATATATCTCATTTAGGCATTACAACAACTCAGCAAGGCAAGTAATATTAACTTTATTTTATACATGAGGAAACTGAGTCCTTGAGATGTCAAGAAATTTACCCAAGATCATATAGCCAGTAATTTTTAAAGTCTGAGGACCAAAGATCACATAGGTAGTGGTTTCAAAGCCTGGGATCATATAACTGGTCAGAGGATCAAGAAAGGTGTTCTCCAAGGTCTCTTAAAGCTCTAACTTTCAATAATTCTAAGTGTTTCACTTGCAAATAATATTATTGTATATGTATATATTGGTTTAATTCAAGTAATACAGTTTGGCTAGCAACAAAAAAGTAATTCAGTGGAATAATCTTTTTCCTTAGGTGTGAAACACTGCCTTCTTTAACTGTAAAAAAGAGAATCATAGGGATTCTTAACTATATATGCTATCCTTAGGGAGAGATGTTAGAGCCCTGGTGGTGCAGTGGTTAAGAGTTCAGCTGCGAACCAAAAGGTCAGCAGTTTGAATTCACCAACCACTCCTTGGAAACCCTATGGGACAGTTCTGCTCTGTCCTATAGGGTCGCTATGAGTGGGAATCAACTTGACGGCAACGGGTTTTGGAGAGATGTTACTTTATAATCAAAACAATAATTTTTCCCTCTGTGCTTTCAATCATGTGACTTCAGGTAAAGCGTTAACCCTTTGTCATAACAATGTTAGTATATTAAAAAAAAAGTTGGTGTCGAGTTGATTCTGACTGACTTATGGCAACCCCATGTGTGTTAGACTAGAGCTGAGCTCCATAGGGTTTTGAATGGTTGATTTTTCGAAAATATATCACCAGGTTTTTCTTCCAAGGTGCCTCTGAGTGGACTTGAACCTCCAACCTTTCAGTTTGCAGCCAAGCGCATTAACCACTCAGGTACTCGTTGTTGTATTACGTATGAGATATTTAGGTATTTTATAGAATTTTGGAAGTGGAATGGAATTTAAGTAATCAACTAGTTCAACTATTGTAATAGATGAGGATACTGAAATTCATGGAGATTAAATAGATAGTTGATATAAATCAAGATGATTACAGAGATGTTTCCTATAATTATGTTAATTATTAGATATAAAATGCTAAAAACAGTACTTGGCACATTGTGGACACTTGATAAACACTAGCTAGTACTATTAGTACTGGTGGTAGAAGTAGTAATGACAGTAGTATTATAATAATAATAGTAATAGTAGTAGTAATGATATCATTATTATTATTACTAAAATACTTCAGAACAAATTTTATATTAGATCCAATATTTGATCTACCATGTCTAACAATTTTTAAAAGTCAACAGATAAGATAGCAGTGATAAAGATGGGCCTGAAGGCTCTATGAGAAATTAGTAAACAGAAGTCAGGTTGAGTAGGTCCCTAAAAGTTAGAAGCAAATTTTACTATATATATTTTCATAAGCCAACTTGAGAACCTTATTATATTCAGAATATGAATAATTGGTTCTTTAGTATAACATTTTTATCCACTAAAGAAATATGAGTTTTTATGAATGTGTTAATCATAATAAGCTATTTTACACTCCAAATAGTAGAAATATACTGATTTCTCCAGACATTAAAAGACAACTTAGTCTTTGCTTTGTAGAATTTAATAAATTAGGCAAGGTAAGAAAAACAAGTTTAATTGTTTTTAAATGCAATGACTGAATTTCCACTTTGTGCTGGACAAATGAGTCCTAGGCCCTAAGGAAAATGTACATAATTTTCCAATATCTTGCAACAAATTTTAGATTATAACATGCTACTTTGAATTAGTGTATTTCACTTAACCCAAGTCATCCTTCCTTGTTCAGAGAGGATTATCCAGATTGTGGGTTTTTTCTTCCTTTCTTCGTCTCTGCTTTCCACTCTTTAATTTTGACTGATTTTAGGTTTAGTGATCCCTCCGTAAGAATAAGAAGAGAAGAGTAAGCATAAGAGTAAGCAGAGAAGGGAAAGAAGCTGAAAATCACAATACTTAACTTTTGCTGTTTAGTATTTTATGGTAAATGTAGGAAAGAGTTGGAAATTATTGACTAAAGTAAGGCTTTTTTATTTCCCGTGGTTTTGATAAAAAGTGAAGCCCTGGTAGCGCATTGGATAAGAGCTCGTTAGCTAACCAAAAAGGTCATCAGTTCGAATCCAGATGCTCCTTGGAAACCCTATGGGGCAGTTCTATTCCATCCTACCGGGTCGCTCTAAGTTGGAATCCACTTGACGGCAAAGGTTTTTTATTTATTTTTTATTTTTTTTGGTGGCGGAGTTTATTAATATAAATTACCCTCATTATACATAATTGTAGACAGCTAAATGGTTATCCATAGTTGGAAAGTTAATTCCATAGATGAACAATTCAATATTTCTTCATTCTGTCTATTCGTCTCCATCTCTACTTCCACTACTCTCATTTAGTCCTCATCACTACTGCCTGGATGAAAGCAAACTTTTTACATTGTCTCCTTGCTTCTAGTCTTGTATCAAACCCACTCTAATATATTCCCAATACTGGAGTGGTTTACCCAATTGAAATCAGACCAGATGACTTCCCTGTTTATATTTTATTATTTCCCATCACCTACAGGATAAGGAGCCCGAGCGGCACAGTGGTTAAGGCAATTGGTTGCTAACCGAAAGGTCAGTGGTTTGAAACCACCAGTGGCTCCATGGGAGAAAGATGTGGCAGCCTGCTTCCGTAGAGATTTATAGCCTTGGAAAACCCTATGGGGTCACTATGAGTTGGAATCTACTCGACCACAGTGGGTTTGGTCTTTTAGTTTACAGGATAAAACTCAAGCTAATCCTTCCCACGGTTTAAAACATCCTTCATAATTTAGGCTCTACCTTCCCTCTTCCTGCATCATCTCCTATCATTCACTTCTTAACACTCAAAGCCACAGCAATAATCAACTGTGTATAGTTACCCATGTATGAGGTTTCTTGCCTCCATGCCTTTGCAAAATAATATCTCTGTCTAGAATGCCCAAATCACTCAGGCACTCTAATGCCCTTTCTTAGCCACCTTATCCTTCAAGGCTCAGGTTCATGTGTTGGCATCAGGAAGCCTTCCTCAACCACCAACCCCCACAATTGAGCTAAGCTAACTACCCCCTCTCTTTATAACCATATATACTGTATAACACTACATATACATACATATGTATATAGTACAACACTGTTTTTGTCACTCTGTTTTAAAATTAACTGGTTGTTTGTCCTAGCCCTCTAAAATATAAATCCTCAAGGACAAGGATTGAGTATTATTCATCTTATAACTTCAGAGTCTAGCACTGTGCCTGGCACAGAGTATTTCATATATAAGGAATTGTTATATAATCCATATTAAGGTATATTTCATGAAATTAGGAGAGAACTATGAATATTCATGTTTCCAAATCTGCAACTGGCCCAAAGTGCAGGTCTAGTTTTATTACAAAGAGAGACAGTATAAATTTCTTATTTTCAGGCTTATGCATGGTATTTGATTCTTAGCTGGTCATGTGTTTTCAGCAGTTCGAAGCCATCCCTGAGAATATTTCTATTACTATTTAAAATACCTCCAGCACAATATTCAGTTGGTAATTAAACTTGTTACACTTACTTCTACTTTGAAGCTCAACTGCAAGTTGTCTTTCAAGGTTTTCTCTAATTTCTCTTTCTCTATAGAGCTCCATTCGCAGCTCTTTCTTTTCTTGCAGAATCTGCTTCTCCTGGATGCGAGCATTATCCAAAGCCACTTTCAGTAGACCCTGTCAAAGTTCAACAAATGATATGCAGTTCATCTTATCTGTTTTAATTTCTCAAATATAAAATAATTTATGTAGGTGCTAATGTCTTGTATTACATTTATTTTGTTTATAGAAATATTGTTGACCTGAATGTTGGTCAACAGAGTCTCCACGGAGGACAGACTATCAGCAAAAATGAATGGTCCAGGGAATCCCGAAGGCAATGCCTGCCCAGGAGCCAGCTGGATCTTGTCCAAGGGTGGCTTCATCATTGGAATTTGAACTGGTACCTCTTCTGAAAAAAAAATTAAATCAGAAAGTACACTCATTAACAGTTCAAAAATTTCACTGTGTTGCCTTCACCACTAACAGGTATTGATAAAGGTTTTGTTTCTAATAACTAAACGATGGAAAATTCATAATAAGAAGTAATTCTTATTCCCTAGATGCCTCTAATTTCTCTAAAATAAATGTTGTGGTAAAGAACTACTGAAACTGGAACAACATTTGCTACTAAAGAGGCATAAAATTACAATAAAAATTTTAAGATATATGCAATTGACATCTATATTTGTGAATACTTATAAATTAAGTAATCTAGTCATTTCCTGGAAAAGCATAAACTGATTTTTATTTTTTCCCTTCAAATCTATCTATCTATCTATCATCTATTTATCTTCATTATTTTTAACAGGTTTATTGAGGAATAATTTACATACCATAAAATTCACCTGCTTTAAGTGTACAATTAAATTATTTATAGTACATTTAAAGAGTTGTGCAACCATCATCATAAGTCTATTTTAAATCATCTCTATCTCTCCAAGAAGATCCCTCATTCTTATTAACAGTTAATCCTCTTTCCCACCCCAGCCCCAGGAAACCACTCATCTACTTTCTGTCTCATATACTTGCCTTTTTTAGACATTTCATTTAAATGGAATCATACAATATGTGGTATTTTTGTGTCTGGCTTCTTTCATTTAGCATATTGTTTTGTGGTTTATGTTGTGACATCATCAGTGGCTTGTTATTTTTTATTGCTGTATAGTAATCCATCTTATGGATATATAACATTTTGTTTAACCACCAGTTGATGGATATTTGATTGTTTCTAGTGCAGATTTTTATTTTGGGGAATATTCCTCATGAGAAAAATATTACCTATGGTGTAAAAACACAGGCTGTATCTTTTCTCCCCAATATTTTTATATTATATTTTCCCACATTCTCATTACTTTGAGGGGATTCTTTCTTAACATCAGATAAAGAGACATCAAAAGAATTTTTTCTATTAAGATGCTTCAGATTTGTTTTGGATAGATACATCTAATTTTAGAAGGAATCTCGTCTTACTTTGAGAAGCCTAAGTACTTGGAAATCTACTTGAATTCTGGTTGACAATCTTTAATGTGAGATGTATGAATCACATAACAAAGTTTCCTCTGCAGTTACGGAGGGAGGTTATTTTGACATCTGTAAAAAGAAATTGCTACAGAGAAGTAATCTCAGGAATGTAACCAAACAAACCCAGTTACTCTTACTTGTGGCTTCAACAGCAGTGCATGATGAGGGTAAATCACAACACCTCAACCTAAGCCACTTTACTCATTGCAGTCGCTTAATTTTAGTAATAAAACACAAGCAAAGTTTAAAAAATAAGAATCTCTCAAGTCAGAAAATTTTTCAGTGATCCATATATTCTAATAAGATTCATTCAGGAAAGGATAAGGTTTGAATCTAGACATAACTAACTTTCATATGGTTTGGCAACAAACAAACAAAAAAAAAACCTAGCTATTGATTCTGGTTCTGTAGGGGCACGAATATGGATTTGCCAGGCAGTTAGATCTCATTTTTCAACGGCAAGAAGCCTATATACAAAGTGTGCGAAGTCTTGAACTCCATTGATTTCACAACCATCATGGTTTGCTGTGGGATTTCTTGTGTGGGAAGCAGTGGCATACAATTGTGGGACTCTTCAGTGAGATTACTAATGGAATAGCATTATTTCTGAATAAAATGCTCTTAATACAGGTCACCTGTACAATTTCTATTTTGCCAAAACTTATGGAGATTAAAATGCTAATTATTTTATAGAACCAAAAGTTTCACATTCTTTGAATCCAAATGTTTAAAAGAGTATTTGTGTATTGTTCTTAAAGAATTCAGTAAAATCCATAAAATATCCTGGTAATTTTCTTTTAGTGCATGAAGTTATGATGCATATTTTCCTAGGAATTGATTTTTAGTAAAATTTAACAAATACTTTGGTCACATGTATCAGCCATGTGTTTTATACAGCTCCTTTATAGTTTAATTTGACTAATATTTAATTATATTAACTTGCATATTTAAAATTAACCCTGACATTCATTCCTTTTTTATTTTTTTAAGTCAGTGGAAAGGTTGGAAGAAGTAGACGTATTCTAGAGGGAACCAGAACATTATCACAAATACTGTGACCTAATTCAACTACAAGGTTTTAACATTTGAAATATTATCTCATGACAAAATTAAATCCTAAAACGTGTCTTAGGCACCAACATTAATATTTCTAAAGTACATTTACTAAAAATTAACCCAACAATGTTTTGCTTTCTTTGTATTTTATGAAGTCTATGTTTGAGTAGTATTTTGTCTTCCCCACACGAGTGCATTACATGGATTGAATGACTTCATAAAGATCTGCCAATATTAATAATAATCGAGGAGGGTCTACACTTTTATATTGATGTGTATAAATTTTAAACTACAAATTTATGTAGCCTGGAAGATGTATTTTCACAAAAGGAACTGTTACAAAGTTAGAGCATTGATTTCCTGCTGATTCAGAGACAACATAATGTTTCTCCTGATTAAATATTTTATATAGGTGAAGAGTTCTTAAAATTAATAGATTCCTTGCTATGTATCACTCTCTATACACATGTAATCTCAGTGGTAAGAATCTAACGGGTACTCAACAAAGAAAGATACCTAAAAAGGAAAGCAATACATTCAGTATGCATAAAACAATACTATAACTATATTAAAATTGCTAGAAGTGTTCTACTTGGAGATGAAAGTTATGCTATTAAATTGGCTGAAAGGAAAATTACTATTGACTATGAAGACAAGTTGTACGGTCTATGGTTTTTAATGTTGCTGTACAGTAGATTGAAGTTTCAAAATAGTATTAGTCTTCTTTAAAGAGACAGACACAACTGAATTAGGTGCTGCTTGCTGCAGTGAGGATCAAATGCAAAAAGAATCATATTTCATCACACCTAGTCAACACCAAGAAAATAAATAGAAGTATAAGAGGTATGCAGGCAATAATTCATTTTGATAATCTGGCCCAAGAGAGACACATAGAGACAGCACACAGATCTAAGCTTCTACCAAAAGACAAATAGGACACAGAGGGTGGGAATTGGGATGACAGTGTAGCAGAGGTCACATTGATTTTCAGCAGCAGTTTTCACACAGATGAGATAACCCTGGACTCTATTTAGCCCATTGTTCATATCCTACCTGTCCCACAAGCAATAAATTTCCTACTGCTAGAAAAAGGGCAGTAAAGGAGAAGGATTGTACTTATGACTTCTTATGATTAAGTTTCTGTGCTAACCAAACATGTTTTGCAGACCAAGGTCGCATTGCATGTTATGGTCTGTAATAGCCAAAAACTAGTAGAAGCATATTAAGTGTTAGCGTATACAAGTGGAAACTGTCAAATAATTCATCTTTTTTTTTTTCTGATTGAAATCACATGCTACAAAGATGAATGATAAATGTTTTGGAAATCTATTTCAATCTTGTAATAGGTCTTCACGTCTGAATGGCATCTACATTTTTCCTAGTGTTTGAATAAGTGAATTTCTATGCCACGATTTATAAGGTAAGCTTGAGAAATCCTAATTAGCAAAGCAGTTAAAAATAAGCAAGTAATAGAAACATAGATTGTCAGTTAAATAACAGCATCTCTTTGTAATTCAGGGAGAAAGGGTTTTGATTGAGCATTTTGATTTAAAAAGCTGGAGTTCAAAATCCATACATTAAATCCTTTATCAGAACATATAATGCAATAGTATAAACTAACAAATAAAGAGAGGCTGTCTAGCCAAAGACATGAGCAACCTCTCCATTTACTGAAGTAAAGTGAAGACCACTTTTATCGAAACTGTTAAACTTGCCGTACTTTGTAATAGCACTCAGAAATCCATTTAGAGAACAAGCTCTTTATTTTTATTTCTTGCTTGGGGCCTAGATGAATAGATGTAAAAGTTGACAAGGACTTGATTTGTAGAAAAATAGTTAAATATATAGTAAGTGCTCGGAATGGAAAAGTCCCCCTGAAAATTAAAGTCAAGGCTGCTAGAGACTTTATATTACTCTAGTGCTTATTCTCCTACTTTTCCCTGGAGTTAAATGTTTCCTTTTTCCTCTGGGCCTTGAGGATTGTGATACTGGAATAGAAATTGAACATAGCTGAATCACTCAGCAGTGAAAAAATGCAGCTACCTACCAGGTCATCAGTTTATTCTTTAACAAGTAAATTATATTTCATTATTTGATTTGAGAGCTTTCGCCTAAATATGGCTGGCCCAAGGGACTATCCTTTGGCAATGTCATTAGTATTACATTCAACACAAGCAAGACACCTGCTTCCCTCTTCCAAACTGAGGAACAATAACAACAACAAAATGACCAACTGCTATGTAATGATCTGACCTGCAAGAATATAAGGAAGTGTTCACAGTCTGAGCTGAACAACGACTTCTCAAATATCGCCATCATCAAATGAAATAGCAGAAAAAGAAAACGTGATACCCAAATTGTTACGTTTCTTTAGGGATATTAAACTGAATTAATGCTAATAAATGAAAACAGAAGGCTGGCAGAAAAGGAATGAAGGGCTACCAGCCTGAGAAAGTGAGACAGAATATTTCTAAAACCAGTTATTCCCCTGTATTGCTCAAGATCCATAGATAAGCAATTTGGTCTATAAGTGTCCTTTATAAATTATGAATTAGAAACAAATCCTCTTTCCGACACAATATTATGCCAATAACAAATATTATGTCAAGTGAAGGGTTTGCAAAAAGTATGATACCCAGTCCCGGTCATTAAGAAGCTGATAAATTACTTTGGAAAAAAGTAAACAACTTACAGGAAGTGGACAATCAAACATGAAATCATGTGGCATAGATTGTTAAGTAGCTCTAGGAGTTTATAAAAGTAGAGATCTCTGAGATCTGGAGTGAGCACTCAAATTTAATCCATTCATTCTCTAGCTGAAAAGTGTTCCCATTGTCCTTTAAATAAAGTCCTATGGAACTTCCACAGGATATTAGGTATGCCAACAAGAAAAGATTCTTTGCTCAAATTAGTGTTGAGAAAGCTGGACTAAACAATGTTAAACAGTTTTCCTTCAAACTAGAGTTGCCAGATAAAATACAGGACGCGTATGCCCTGTACCCAATATCCGAAATATTGCATGAGACATATTTACAGTAAAAATTGATTCATTGTTTACCTGAAATTGAAATTTAAGTGAGCACTCTTTATTTTTATTTGTAAAATATGTCTCAGAGCCTGTAAACTAAAATAAAATACTCATTCAAGCAAGTATGTTAAATATTAACATAGTTACATGTTAAGATAGGCATAGTGATGAAAAGCAAAAAACTCTGGGGCCTGACTGCCTGGGTTTGAATCTCTACTCTATGATTTGCAAGCCTCTGGGACTTAACCTTTCTGTGCCTCACTTTCTTCATCTCTAAAATTAGGATAATAATAACAATACCTACCTCATTTGTTTAAGGATGAATGAGGTACTATTTGTAAATCTCTTAGAACAATGTTTGTTTCAAAGTAAATGCAATATAAAACCAAATAAATAAATAAAAACCCATTGCCGTCGAGTTGATTCTGACTCATAGCGGCCCTATAGGACAGAGGAGAACTGCCCCCTAGGGTTTCCATGGAGTGGCTGGTGGATTTGAACTGCCGACTTTTTGGTTAGCAGAAATTTCCAAGAGTAAGAGAGGGGAATATAGCAATGCATTTTATCACCTAAGCATCTGTTAACATCTCATTAAATATCATGTTTGGAAAGATCCTTTTATAGGAAATAACTGGATGAGCCTCCCTTTACCTGCAATTAGGCCAATATTACTTTCCAAACAACCAAAGATCTAAGGGGACTTGTTTTAATGGCTAGCTCTGTGGTTCTAAATCAGAAGCAATTTTATCCCCCTCCCCAGGGACATTTTTGGTTGTCAAAACTGGTTAGGGGATGCATGGCATCTAGTTGCAGAGGCCAGGGATGTTACTAAACACCCTACAATGCACAGAAGAGACACCCCACTGCCAACAAAGAATTATCCAGCCCAAATGTCAATGTTATTTTTAGGTGGTATCGAATCAGTTCCAACTCACAGAGGCCGTATGTATAACAGAACGAAACACTGCCTGTTCCGGCGCCATCCTCACAATTGTTGCTATGTTTGAGCCCATTGTTGCAGCCACTGCGTCAATCCATCTCATTGAGGGTCATCCTCTTTTTCGCTGACCCTCTACTTTACCAAGCATGATGTCCTTCTCCAGGGAATGGTACCTCCTGATAACATATCCAAAGTATGTGAGACGAAGTCCTGCCATCCAAGCTTCTGATGAGCATTCTGGCTGTACGTTTTCTAAGACAGATTTGTTCATTCTTCTGGCAGTCCATAATATATTCTATATTCTTCACCAACACCATAATTCAAAGGCATCAATTCTTCTTCTTCCTTCCTTATTCATTGTCAGATTTCACATGCATGTGAGGTGATTGAAAACACCACGGCTTGGGTCAGGCTCACCTTAGTCCTCAAAGTGACATCTTTGCTTTCCAATGTATTAAAGAGGTCTTTTGCAGCAGATTTGCCCAATGCAATACATCTTTTGATTTCTCATCTGCTGCTTCCATGGGTGTTGACTGTGGATTCCAGTAAAATGACATACTTGACAACTTAAATTTTTTCTTCGTTCACCATGATGCTGCTTATTGGTCCAGTTGTGAGAAATTTTGTTTTCCTTATGTTGAGGTGTAGTCCATACTGAAGACTGTAGTTTTTCATCTTCATCAGTAAGTACTTCAAGTCCTCTTCACTTTTAGCAAGCAAAACTGTGTTATTTGCATATTGCAGGTTGTAGTGCGTCTTCATTCAATCCTGATGCCACATTCTTCTTCCAATAGTCCAGCTTCTCGGATTATTTACTCAGCATACAGATTGAATAAGTATGGTGAAAGGATACAACCCTGAAGCACACCTTTTCTGATTTTAAACCAGTCATTATTCCCTTGTCCTGTTTGAATGACTGACTCTTGGTCTATATACAGGTTCCACATGAGCACAATTAAGTGTTCTGGAATTCCCATTGTTCGCAATGTTATCCATAATTTGTTATGACCCACACAGTCAAAGGCCTTTGCATACTCAATAAAACAAAGGTAAACATCTTTCTGGTATTCTTTGCTTTCATCCATGATCCATCTGACAGTAGCAATGATATCCTTCGTTCCACATCCTCTATCTGAATCCGATTTGAATTTCTGGAAGTTCCCAGTCAGTGTACTGCTGCAATCGTTTTTGAATTATCTTCTGAAAAATTTTACTTGCATTTGATATTAATGATGTTGTTCGATAATTTTTGCATTTCATTGGATTACTTTTCTTTGGAATGGGCATGTATATGGATCTCTTCCAGTCGGTTGGCCAGGTAGCTGTGTTCCAAATTTATTGGCATAGACGAGTGAACGCTTCCAACATTGACTCTGTTTGTTGAAACATCTCAATTGGTATTCTGTCAACTCCTTTTAGGCTTGTTTTTCACCAAAACAATGTCTTCAGTGCAGCTTGGACTTCTTTCTTCAGTACCATCAGTTCATGATCATATGCTACCTCCTGAAATGGTTGAACATCGACCAATTCTTTTTGGTAGAGTGACTCTGTGCATTCCTTCCATTTTCTTTTAATGCTTCCTGTGTCCTTCAGGTTTTTGCCCATAGAGTCCTTCAGTATTGCAACTCCATGCTTAAATTTTTTCCTTCTCTTATTTCAGCATGAGAAATGCCTAACATGTTCTTCCCTTTTGGCTTTCTAACTCCAGGTCTTTGCACATTTCTTTATAATACTTTACTTTGTCTTCTTGATTATTGAAATTTTCTGTTCAGATCTTTTATTTCATCATTTCTTCTTTTTGCTTTAGCTACTTTAAGTTCAAGAGCAAGTTTCAAAGTCTCTTCTGACATCCATTTTGTTATTTTTTTCTTTTCTTTTCTGTCTTTTTAATGATCTTTTGCTTTCTTCATGTATGATGTCCTTGATGTCATCCCACAACTAGTCTGGTCTTTGATCATTACTGTTGAATGCGTCAAATCTATTCTTGAGATGGTTTCTAAATTCAGGTGGGATACACTCAAGGTTGTGCTTTGGCTCTCGTGGACTTGTTTTAATTTTCTTCAGCTTTAACTTGATCTTGCATATGAGTGACTGATGGTCTGTTCTGCAGTTAGCTGCTGGCCTTGTTCTGACTGATAATACTGAGCTTCTGCAAGATCTCTTTCCACAGATGTAGTCAGTTTGATTCCTGTGTATTCCATCCAGTGAGTTTCACGTGTATAGTCGCCATTTACGTTGTTGAAAAAGGTATTTCTAGTGAATAAGTCATCAGTCTTGCAAAATTCTACCATGTGTTCTTCCACGTCATTTCTATCACCAAGGCCATATTTTCCAACAAGTGATCCTTTTTCTTTGTTACTTTTGTCTTCCAATCACCAGTAATTAACAATGCATTTTGATTGTGTGTTTGATCAATTTCAGACTGCAGAAGTTGGTAAAAATCTTCAGTTTCTTCATCTTTGTCATTAGTGGTTGGTGTGTAAATTTGAATAACTGGTCTTCCTTGTAGGCATATGGATATTATCCTATCACAGACAGTGTTGTATTTCAGGATAGATCTTGAAATTTTCTTTTTGATGATGAATGTGGCACTGTTTCTCTTCAATATGCCATTTGTAGCATAGTTGTTCATATGATTATCTGATTTAAAGTGGCCAATACCAGTCCATTTCAGCTCACTAATGCCTAGGATATTGATCTTAAGGTATTCCATTTCATTTTTGACAACTTCTCATTTTCCTTGATTCATATACCGTACTTTCAACGTTCCAACTATTAATGGATATTTGCAGCTGTTTCTTCTCATTTTGAGTCATGCCACATCAGCAAAGAAGGTTCTTAAAGCTTTACTCCATGTGTGTCATTAAAGCCAACTCTACTCTTAGGAGGCAGATCTTCCCCAGTCATATTTTGAGTGCCTTCCTAAACGAGGGGCTCATCTTCTGGCACTATGTCAGAAAATGTTCCACTGCTATTCATAAGGTTTCCACTGGCCAATTTTTTTTCAGAAGTAGACTGCCGGGTCCTTCTTCCTAGTCTATCTTAGTCTGGAAACTCAGCTGAAACCTGTCCATCATGGGTGACAGTGCTGGTATTTGAAATACCAGTGGCATAGCTTCCAGCATCACAGCAACATGCAAGCCCCCACAGTACAACAAACTGACAGACTAGTGGTGACCAACTGTCAATAGTGGTTGAGAATCATTGCTACAGAGTTATGTAGGAAAATCCCAATGAATGGACGGTTAAACTAGATCTTCCTTTCTGTACTGAACTTCTACCAGAGATTTTAATGAGCTTAATAAGGAAGTTACTAATTTAGAACTAACAAAGTACTTTACAAGGTATGTTTTAGAGTTTTGATGATTTAATTTAGTGTCTCTCCCTGCAAGTTTTTGCTCAAATGTAATCTTCTTAGTGAAACCTATACTGATCTCCTATTTAACAATGCAGCCTTCACCCCTACCTCTACCCCCTTAATGTGCTTTCTTTTCTTCTATAAAATTTTTCACAATCTAATATAAAATATAAATTATTTATTATTTTTATTACCTATTTCATCCCACTACATTGGTCCTCAACTTATGAAGGATTCAAGTTATGACAAACAGCACTTATGACTCTCTGTGTATACATGTGTACATCTTATTGTTAGTAATATGTACTACGTACAATATTGCTCACAATTTGCCAATATTTTCATTCTCAGATGTTCACTTGCAGATGTTTATATGTAATTTTTCCAACCCCCAAATACAAATAAAAATCTGATTTTTAAAGATACTGATAATAAAAGTCAATAAAAGTGAAAACCAAAAAGAAGTATTCGACTTACTTCAGAACTGGCTTATGATGAAGTTGTCGGAATGGAACCCTGTCATAAGACAGGAACTACCTGTACAATATAATTGTCACAAGAGTGGAGACCTTTATATATATATATATATATATATATATATATATATATATATATATATACATTTTTTTTTAATTTTCCCACTGCTGTCTCCCCAGTATCTAGAACAGTACCTACCCTGTGGTTATAACCCTTACAAAAACTTTGGATGTGTAGACTAGTAATCTAAAAGCCATGTAAGTCTTGCAATCATCAGATTGATTCAATTTTTTTATATTCAAAAATACATTAATATATAATTTTAAAAGTTTTTTTTTTATAAGTACATGGTGGGAAGAAGAATAGAAGTGAAGAGTTTCTGATTAACTCTCAGACTTTCCAATAAAATCAATGATTACCATAGTCTCCAAATAGTCTGACAAATTGAAATTTTATAACTTTGAAAAATAGCTTATACATTTGTCATCAGTAGAACTAGTGTACAATTATTAAACTTGTCTACATTATAGTCCTTTGAACAAAAAAATAAAATAAAATATTAAAGCATAAATCTTTCTCACCTAGACACATACTTACCCATCATCTCTGAGATGATCTATTACCAGATCAGGGATAAAGCAAACCTGACTGACTTTTTAAAAGAAAATTTATATTTTCTAAAGCCTAGAAATAGAAAAAGACTCAGGTTCCAGTATAAAAAGAAGCTTCATATAAAGTCTAAATTTGACCTAAAAACTGCAAGGAAGACAAGAATTCCTTATATAAACAACCAAACAGCACCAGAGACATGTACAAGTCCCTTCTCCAAAAAACCAGCCTGGCTTCCTCTGTGTAAAAGGCTGCAAAATGGGAGAAATAATATAACAGTCTGCATTATAAAATGACAAACAAGGGACAGAATTGGAAGTGGAGGTAAATTGTGTAGGAAGATGATGCTTTTAAGAGATGTGTTTAGAATGGATGGGGGAATGCATGTATTTCTCTCAATTAGCTGACCCTTCCAGGTGATAATGTTTTGTTACCTGGCTCATCTGTAAAATGGTCTTGAGGTTCCAATACAGACCTGCTTTTTGTCTTACTGGGTGGTCAGACTGCAGAAACTGTAAAGAAGATTTCTCATTTGCTTCCCTGCCAAGAGATATGCAATCCTTTCTATCAACCAGGAAATAAATCTCTATTCCTAACCTGGCACAAATCAGGAAGAGAAATTTACTGCTCTGACCTTACAATTCAGGTAACAGCTCTGAAACTACTGCTTTTTAAAATTTTTGCATAGTGAACATATCTGAGTAGAGAGCGTCAGTGGACTATACAGGTTATTAATCCAGCACCCTAGAGCAGTGGTTTTCAAACTTTATCATTCATCAGAATTCCTTGGAGGTCTTTTAAAAACATGGAGGGATGGGCTGCAGTCCCAGAGTTTCTGATTCAGTAAGTCAAGAGTAAAAAAAAAAAAAAACCAAATTCATTGCCTTAGAGTTGATTCCAACTCATAGCAACCCTATGGGACAGAGTAGAACTGCCCCATAGGGTTTCCAAGATTCTAATCTTTATGGAAGCAGACTGCCACATCTTTCTCCTGCAGAGTGGCTTGTGGGTTCAAACTGCCAACCTTTCAGTTAAGCCAAGCACTGAACCACTGCACCACTAGGGCTCCTTAAGTCAATGATAGTGATTGACAATTTTAATTTCTAATAAGTTCTCATCTGATGCAGATTTTGCTCATATGGGGATCACATCTGAGAAATTACTGGGCTAGATGTAGTTCAAATTTTGCTGCATTTAAAAGATGATTTATATTGCTTATTATCACAATGTCTTTTTTAAATAGTTGTCTAGATGATTCAAAATCAGAATGACACTGTCGTGGAAAACTTGGCAAGAGCAGTATACATAAAAATTTACAACTTGTTTCCTCTTATAAAGTCTTTAATGGAGAATGCGTAAGTAATTATATAGGTTTGACATTTATATCAATATTCTCATGATAAACCGTGAAATTATTCCTATTCAAAATCTGTGCGTATTTATAAAATTATTTGATGCTACCACAGTATCAATGATATAAAACTGGGAATATTCTGTTTTCCTCATCCACCACCACACACACACAGAGAGTCAGAATATATACTGATTTTTCAGTCTTAGCTGAGAAACTGAGGCGCTGAAGCACCATATTATTATAATAGAAAAAAATTAATAAACCTTTTCCGAATAACTCTTGAAATAATTATTGCGACACTGTTTTAAACATAGCCAGTTCAAAGTGACTCTAATCCTTTGATGCAATTATTTTAGAAAGCTGAATTTTCTTTAAAATGCATTTTAATTATTAGGGCAAAGTGTTGCAATTTTCAAAATTTCCCCTTTGTCGTGTATGATGCAGACATTAAGACCATTGAAATTTTTGCTTCTCCTCTGAAACTCTCTTAAGCTTTATCACAATGGCAGGCATCTATTAAACCAAAAAACAAAACAAACCCATTGCCATTGAGTCGATGCCGACTCATAGCGACCCTATAGGACAGAGTGGAACTGTCTTATAGGGTTTCCAAGGATGTAATCTTTACAGAAGCAGACGACCACATCTTTCTCCCATAGAGTGGCTGGTGGGTTCAAACCACAGATCTTTTGTTTAGCAGCCAAGTGTTTAACCACTGTGCTACCAGGGCTCCAGGCACCTATTAGTGATGCTCAATTCATCAACCCTCACCAAATGCACAAACTATTTTTTAGATGTTATCTGTTGCCATGAGATTTTATGCCATCTGGCGAACAAATTCTTTTCTTGTTAAAAAATAACAATATTAAAATAACTCATAAGATAGAGCCAAGGGGGCAGGAAGGAGTGAACATCATCACTAGAACACATTAATGTGTTGTTTTTGTTGCATGTTTTAACACTGTCTTTTGCTCATCTTCATTTTTAGTTTAGTTGGTAGGACTTGTTTCAATTTTTCTCTTCTATTTTAATTTTAACATCTAACAATGATTTTTATCACAAACACTTATTGAGTACCCAGTTATGCAAGGCATTATTGTGTAAATTAAAGTGAGTTCACAGTTTTGTGAGTTGAAGAGCATGGTCGTTATTTCCGTTAATAACACTATATGACAGACAAATAATTTCAAAAAATCTCAATCTATAAGAAAGCTTTCACAAATATTATCATTTAATTTAACTGAATGGTTATTCAAGAGTTAATCCTAAAACCGCCTCTCCACTCCTGTTTTCGTCTTAACTCTTTAATATTTTTTCTAAAATATATGAGTCAGTCTACTTAGAGTTCAATAAACATGACTAAATCTCTTTATGTCTTGAGATGTTACGTCTTTAAACTTCAATGTCTTTATTTGTAGATTAGTAAGAACTATCTCAGAGTGTTTGTGGGAAGTTTAAATGAAAAAATTAAAGTTGAAATATCTAGCATGGTACTTAGCATACAGTAGGCCTTCAATAAAGGTTTGCTGAAACTGAAACTATGCTAGCTTTCCAGATGTGGATTTTTTTTTTTTTGTAAAATGATTGCATTTCATGTACGCTGATTCCAGGATTTGCCCAAGAAATTTCTTTCAAAAAATTCCTGTGGTAAATTGAAGGATTTAGTTAATGTGGCAACCATTAATTAGGGTTTTATAGTATTGTATTTTGTTTTCCTAATAACCAACACAAACCAAACTTGAGATTTTGTAACTAAAACATTTCACAGATTAGTTCCAAGGGAGTTGAGAGACTTCAGGATCACATTATTTGAGTCACACTTTTCCCCTTAGATTTCGTTTAGATTACATTTTTATTTCCATGGAGACTTGCTGGTTTAAAATGTATGTTTTCTATCAAGAAAAATACATAAAAAAAGAAATCTATCTTAAATTTTCCTGGCAAATTCAGTCTTACTTTATTAATGTTGAAATTCTTTCACTCACTATTTGGTACAAATATTTATGGATCCATACGGAATGGCAGATTTTGAAGCAAAGGCACTGCAAAAATTTCTCACTATCTCTAATAACCCTAGTACTTGATGTCTTTTGTTTTGCATTTTAATCTTCTATCGTAAGAGCTTTAGACTGAAAGGAGAATCTGAAATTTAGAATTGTTATAAGATTATGTCTATGCTGATTCTACGCAGACACAGTAGAGAGTTGGACGCTTTTTATTAACCTGCAAATACATATAGTTCAAAGCTTAAAACAAAGAGAAACACTGTTGGGGTGACCTAAATAACTCTTAAAACTGATCACACTGATCATAATTTCTCAGCTCCCAACTTCCAGGGGAAGTGTAGGTAGAACCATGATGTTTCTATGATTTCCTCTTTTCTTTCCCTATATGATCATATCTTTATACATATTCATAGTCATTCATATTTCTTTAGAGGAAAAAACTGTTTTTCAAAAGATTTACTTTGCACAAATCCCTACAAAATTATAAAATTAAATCTTAAATACCATTTTCTATTTCTATGAATGTTTAAATGCTATGAACTCCAATAGCCGGAGGAACCTTGTAATAATATGAAGGAAAGGAAAAAGGAAATTAAGAACTAATACACAATACCTTGTAATACTAAGATCTTGTTATCATACTTGAACATATTACCCAAATTTTCTGTCCTAGATTCCAACCCTATGAAATTGTTATCTTCATGATTCATTTATTGGTATAAAGCGATCTAAGAATCAACATTATAATATTTGATTCAGATGAAATTATTTTCAATTTTTTACCATAACCCATTAACCCATTGCCATTGAGTCAATTCCGACTCATAGAGATCTTATGGACAGAGTAGAACTGTCCCATAGGGTTTCCAAGAAGCGGCTGGTGGATTCGAACTGCTGACCTTTTGGTTAGCAGCCCAGCTCTTATATGTTAGTCATTTCTGCACTCGCCTTGCTCCTGTCTTTATGTTTGCTTTGGATGACCTTAAGTATCATGCCTACATCCCCTGAGCAGGTATATTTATCCAGTTCCCTAAAGATGGTCATTTTCCTAATCCTATTCGATCACTAGGGTAGATCACTTTGCTCACTCTCTCTGCGCCCATTGTCACTACCCCCTCAGTTATTCAATTCTATTTGGCATTTTTTCAGTGTGAGTGTCTAAAATCTTTTTTTTAACACAATATTGAAATTACCCTGTTTTCAGTTACTGACAAGGGATTCCTTCGAAACTTCAGTTAAAATATCTGTATTTGCCGATGGTGAAATGTGTCATAGTTAGCCTATGATTTTCCAATACAATCTGTACCACAGTTTCATGGGAGAAATTACAAATAACCTAAATAACCATCTAACCTTATCTACCACTGTCTCTGAAGAACAGCTCTGAGACAGTCTGCGTGTTTTAAGAAGAAATATCAGAGGGTGAAGGGCAACACATGTTATTCAAGTTTGGCCATTAATGCATATTACTTTATTGCCTCAGCTACATCTTCCCAGAAGATACTTTCTTATCTAGATACCTATAATGCTTGTTATCTTCCCCCATTTGCCTAGAAAGTGGGCTCTGTGGTTAGCAAAATTCTTTCCTTAACACATCATAGCTTTTTAAACTTTGTCAAACCTTTCAAATATTTAAACATAGAGGTTTGTTTTCAGGTCCCAGGTAATTATTTATTTACTTTATAATGGACTAAAGCAACTTACAAAGGACAGTTTTCCTATTATATATGCACCTTCTTAGACTTCATAAACTTTATATCCCATGCCACCTAGTGAAGCCAAAAAGTATAGAAATGACAGTGGTGGTATCTCCATGGATGTGAAGTACCCCTAATAAAATAGAGATATAAGCCAGGAACAAATTACTCAGGTCTCCTTTAATAAAAGAGTGGTTCTAAAGTCATATTACTCTTATGATAACGATACTGAAGTTCCCATTGATATTCTTTCAAAGCTATAAACCTTGTTCAAATGGCATGGTATCTTTTTGCAATACTGTTTGTGTTCAAGCAGATACAAAGTTTGTAGAGAATACATCCAGGGAGTCATAAAACTGGTAGAAAACATATTTCTCTGTGGTATTTTAGCACTTTAAAAAATTCAATCACAGGTAGAAATGTTTTGTTGTAAACATCTTAAAAGCCTTATAAAGGCAATGGATTCCCACAGCACTTGTTTAAATAATTTTAATATCTAGAATAGGTTTTTTTTGTATATCAAACTCGGATTCCTTTAATTTCCTTGATTTTTCACTGGCCTTGCTCTTGAAATTTAAAAGGATTTAAGTGCAATGCAATCAGAGCGATAGTACGGTAATGAAAAAACTGGCTACCAATTTGCAATATTAGAACGTTTTCCAAAATAAAACCAGAAAATAAATTTTCTCTTCAGCAAAGGTTTTGCTCTTTCTGCATAAGGCATTGTTTTGACAACTATAATTTAGAAAAATAAAATGACATTTTACATGTTCAATTTGTTGTGTATGTTTATGCAAGATTCAAATTAGCAAGAGTGGAAGAAAAATGTCCTAAGTACTGTTCAAGATAGAGTAAATTAGGGTTTAAATTAGAAATAAAGACCATCAAATCCTAAATTCAAGATTTATGGAGATGAAACTTGGGAATAATTGGTTTTGTTTTTATTTCAATTTTTTAGATAATCTTAGAGGTTAAGTAAGAATTAAGTTCCTCACTGTTATAAGTTGTCTTCTATTCATTCCTCATAAATTTCATATTTGTGAATGTGCAGTGTGTGTATATATATATATATATATATATGTATATATATATATTCTCCTAGCATTTAGCATGGATAAAAATGACACTTCCCACATTCTTTCTGTACCCCAAAAGGTCTATTCTCTATGTGTATCTCAATAATTATTTTTTTTAAATAGCAACTTTTTTCAAAATTTACTAGTGGTTTCCAATTGTTTTTCCAAAATAATAAAGTTATGATTATGGAATGTAAAACTTCCACCACTACCCCTTATCCAGCTATCCTTTTCTCCAATTATGTGTCTGTAAAACCATCGAAATTTTTTAAACATTTCATAATCATTAATCACTCATCCCTACCTCTTAAAGATGTCTACATTATTTAAGAGAGGAAAGATACAGTAGCATTTTTGGTTTTCTCTGAAAGAGAAACAATTAATGATATGTATAGTCTACTCTAACCTGTGTTTTTAACACTTAATTTTATTCTTAGCTCCAGTTCTGTACTTCCAACTTCCTACTGGGCACTTTCACTGTGATATTCTGTCATATCATGAACTCTACTCACCCAACCATAGGCTTCAACCAAATATGACTTCATTTATCATGACTCTTTGTCATTTTCACCATCACTTACCAATGCTTGAAAAGTCCTGATCACCTTGATTTCTCTCTCTCTTTTGCCTCACTCATATCTAATCTGTAAACAAGTCCTCTTAATTCTTCCTTTAAAATATTTTTTATACCACCCACCTCATACTTGGATAGTTACAATAGGTTCCTTAACTGGAGTCCCTAGTTTTGGTCTTTTACCTACACTATTCCATTTTGGACACTTACACCAGGTTTACTTCCCTCATATCAATTCCTTCCCCTGAGAATAAATCAATAGGCCCTCAAGAACATCCATAGTTTTACCCTACCTTTTGTTCTTTATCAACAAATACTCCCCAACAAAAATGTCAGCTGTAATCAAACTGTTTGACTTCCTGTCCCCAAATATCACACAACTTTCTCATTCCTATAATTTTTCTTCAACATAAATGTCTAGAATATTCCAGTTCTTCCCACATTTCTAAATAATACCTATATTTTTAGCTATCTTAATTCAGTGTGATCCACTATTTTTTTTTCTACCTCAGCTTACAATAACCCTCCACTTCTCTGAAATCCTATATAGATTTTCTGAGCCACACATTTGGAATAAAATCTTGTACTGTCTACTGACATACGTCTGCCATGTGTTATTTGTATCTTTTATCAGTAATTAGACATTAAATTACTTGAGGATGAGAACCATTGCCTACTTATTGTACTCTTTTCTCTTCAGAGGCTACCATTTTGTTTTGCATACAGTAGACACTCAATAAATATTTGTTGTTTGTTTTACAGATTATACAGGAAGGAAAACTCTAAGAACATTTAAAAGAGGTTAGGGCTGGCTAGAGAGCACACATCAAGGCTTAGAACACAAAAGCATAAAGGTAAGTAGATCCCTGGACTGTGAATCTTTGAAAAGTTCCCATTGTCCCCAGTTTAAGGAAACAGCAAAGCACTCATCAGGATGGCATCCATTCTGTGTGGTTAGAGTGGTGGTCATTTCTAGTGGTCAGAAAGATAATAAGTAATAGGAATGTGATTTTGAGGCATTATTCACACCTGATCAAATCACAGTTTCCTAAATCCAAAATAATAGGTTTCTATAGGTGTAAAAGGAAAGCATTATTTGAAAGTATATATTTTTTAAGCAGCTCTCTATACGTAGTTCAAGCTAGGTTTTTGTTCTCTGAGAGTTAATTACCTAAGTATTTTTCATCCCTGATAACAACATAATACACTTGATTCTCATTATTCACAGTAGTTATGTTCTATAAAGTTGCCATGAACACTGAATTAACAAATACTAAACCATTGTTCCTAAGGGAAATACAGGGTTAGGCAGCTGAGAGAGACTCTCAGTTCAAAATATTTTCATCGACCAATCAATACATACCCTTGTTTTTGTGCATTTCTGTTTAAATACACTTTATTTAATATATATTGTTTATTCATGAACCTTGAACTCATATCTAACAGCATTATAACTCATACCCGAATGAAGTTTTCCTAACACATGTATTTTTTGGTAAGGCATATCACAGCCTTTTTGCACTTAGGAACATCAGATAGCACTTTAGCTCTATCTTTGGGGGACATTTTAAACAGTGAAGTGAACATAACACAAAAGTGTGAAAAACTTGGCACTAAATAGACAGCAAAAAGGATATTTGTTTACAAGTATGAGAACTGAAACAAAAAGGCAGAACATTGCCTTGTTCAAACTCAGCTGGGAGCATGCACGTGAGGTGACTCAAATTTTTTGCCACTCTGCACATGTTCATGAATGACCATGAAAGCGCCATGAGTATTATCTGGGGATTAAAATAAATTTTAGTGAGTAGGAAAATTCACAAATAATGAGGATAGACTGCATTTACAATTTAAACTGGAATGACTTTTAAATTCAATTTTTAACTTTTTGTTGTTGTTGTTGCTTTAACAAACGAATTTATTTTCTCACAGTTTAGGAGGCTAGAAGTTCGAATTCACGGTGCTGGCTCTAGGGGAAGGCTTTGTTGGCTCTGGAGGAAGGTCGTTGTCTCTTCTGAGCTTCTGTTCCTGGGCAATCTTCATGTGGCTTGGCCTGTGTCTTCCCCCATCTCTGCTTCTTGTTTGCTTGTTTAATCCCTTTTATATCTCAAAAGAGATTGACTAAATTTTAACATTTTTGAAAACTGAATTTTAAATGTGTGGAGTCCCTGGGTGGTGCAAAAGGTTAAGTGCTCAACTAACTGAAAGGTTGGTGGTTCAAACCCACCCAGAGGCACCTCGGAAGAAAGGCCTGAGGATCTGTTTCCGAAAGTTCACAGCCTTAAAACACTATGGAGTGTAGTTCTACTCTGCACACATGGGATCACCATGAGTCAGAACTGACTCAACAGCAACAGTTTAAAAAAAAGTTTTTGTGTACTTGTTCTCTATTATGTGCAATAAAATATAATTTAATATTGAATTCTGTACTTTCAAAAAGGACTAACTATGGTGATATATAACTTGAGTAGCATCTACACATAAAACTAGTTTGATCCTTTTGGCTGGAACAATTTGTCAATGGGTGTAAAACATTTAGTCAATTCAGAGAAAAAGAAACCAAATCAATTATTTTGCAGAGTTGATGTGTTTTCACACTGAACTGATTGTCTGATTCAATTTTAATGACAAAAATCTTTGTGTGCATAGGCGTGTGATAGACTCAAGCACATATAAAACTTAAAAGCTACCTTCTTCATTTCTACCAAGAAATACAGTACACATGTGAAATATTTTTTTCTATACAAAGGGAAAGAATTTCTCCATCACTGAGGTAGTATTCAAAACTGAATTACAACTGGGCAATTAAGTTTTTGTTGGTGTTGTTTTCCTTTGGTGAATTTTACCCCTTCACCTTTGTCAAACTGAACATCATTTGGAAAATAGGTGACATCTATTTCTAGTGCCTTAGGAAAAGTTAGTTTAATGAATCCTACTAGAAGCATGTTTTATATGCAGGAAAACAAATGTTCATTCTATGCTGCAGTACCTCCAGACACAAACAAGGCATTGATAAATAATTTTCTAATATTAATTGCATTTTGTCTCTTTGTCTCCGTTCAGGGCTGTGCATATAGCAATATCTTATGCCTTGCTCAAATTCATTTTGATGAACCAGGATGGATTACAGCTCTATATTGTTATTTAGGGTTTAATAGATGTCAGATTGTTTTTTGCACTTTTTGAATAAACACAATAATTTTTAACATTTTAATTGAAGATAATTAAAAGGTAGGAATGTTTTTCAAATTGCACATAGCATTTGAAACTAACCCCACCTATTGTTTTTGCAATTAAAAGAATTATTGATATCAGATGTAACCGTTCAGGCTTGAACAGGTTTCAAGAGGTTGTTGCAATGCAAAAGAATGGGAAAATGTACCTGCAATAGCCATGCAAACAAAACACAATCCTAACAGTCAATCATCTCTTAAAGACCTAACCTACTATTAAGTACTGGAAGCTGTAAAACCACTCAAAAATTTCAATCAGAGACAACAGTGATTATCTCCTTTCATGAGGAAGATAAAATTATCTCACGGGGGCCACTGACTTTTCCATTGCTGAAACCAAAGAAAAGCCTCTCAAATTTAACCATTTGCAATAATAATAACAACTCTGTTGTTTTATGAATCATTAATCATGGTTACACATGCATGGTAAAATGATGTAATTATGTAAATTGAAATATCAATATTTGACCTAGAGAAAAAGAACCATAAATGTAGGTATATGGATTTTTTCCATAAGAACTTTTGAAATTCTTTTCACAGGGTGGAAAGCTAGCCCCCATGTGTATGAACAAAGCACAAAGTGGAAAGAGTAATTAAAAGGACCTTAGAAGTAGAGATGAACTATTAAATCCTACATATAGATCCTCATTCAACTTTAATTTTAAGTCAATGTTTCAAGAGGGGGAGAAACAAACAAACTAAAGGAGAATCTTATAGTGAGTCTCCAGTGAATAAAATGTGCCTGCTGTTTAATGTGAGTATAAATAAAGGTACTTTTACTGGCTGATTGTTTCTGAGCTGTTATTTTTTTCTCATGTCTATAATGTAGGCATTGATAAGAGGGAAATCTCCATTAAGTAGCAGTAAGGGAAATCCTTAACTTGATGTGTGGATGTTCTCAATCAGAATAAAAGAAACTATCATGAAAAAGATGAAAATAGAAAAGTGTTATAATTACAAATAATGTTTTGTATATCATTGCAGTTCAACAATTGCCAAAAGGCATACAACATGTAAAAGCGAATTCAGTTCCACTGAGTGAGATCTCATATAACGTATTATACCACAGTGACGTTCTTGGAACAAAAACTACTATTTGTTATGTATTGCATTGCCTCTATCCTAGTCAATGCATATTCATTTATTTTGCTTTTTAAAACAAGCACTAACTCATTTCCTACCCCATACAGTATAAACTGAATGTTTTAATTTATACTCAAAAGTGTCACAGCACAAAATTATTTTTCGATTTAAACCTCTAGAAGCCCTTTTATATGTTGGCACCAGATTTTGGTGGCATTGGTTAAAGATTTATTTTTCAATTTCTCAGTAAAAGCAATAATGAAAAAAATATTTCTGGAGGAAAATAGTGTTTACTGACATTAGTTTCAAATTTCTTCACAACTTTGTTCATCGAATAAAAAAAGTCTCTCGATCCAATAGCCATAATATCAGGTTACAATTGGCATATGAAATACTAGCAGAAGAAAACTATTATGTAAGAATATTTATAAGTGATTTCTAAACAATTAAGCAAGACTACTGTGAAAATTTGAGATGCTTTTTTCTCTTTTTCTTTTATCAAAACTTCACTGAGAATTTTCATCAGATTAAGTTGGATATGCTGTATCCATCCATATCCTCATCCATCACCTACAGTAATTAGTTTGGCTGCCTTTCCTATAATGATGATAACTATAACACCAGCACTGACTGCTTGAAACTTGGTCCCTGCAGGTTCAGATATATCAGCTGTGGTATCATCATTACCAAACACTCACAACCTAACTGGCAGCACCTTTCTGTTTAGGCACATATGTGCATGTTCATCTCTCCTCCTCTACTTATTATTCTAGGAACTTCTGTTAACTGCTTTTCGCACTCCAGGTTAAAGGTGAGGAAACAGCAATGATTCATACTGTGTTGTTTTCAATTCTTTAACCCTACTTACAAGTGGTTTATTTATCTGCCTCTATTCCATTTTGCCTCCTCAATTCCATCCTTCCATAGAGCACACTATCAGGAGATATGTGGAGGGGGTGGTGGTAGGGTGCACTTATGATCTGTATTTGGGATTATGGAAGGGAAGGAGGAGTGTTCCATTTGCATCTCTCCATAGCTTCTCACCATACCCATCCATAACCCATTGCCATCAAGCAGACTCCTGTATATTGCTAAAGAGTGTTGCTTCTTGTGATGTGACTGTAAAATTCTGAGACAGAAATTGTCAGATCTGGACATCCAGGCAACATGGTGCTATAGACAGAAGCCGTCCCTCCACAGCAAAGATCCAAAAAACTAAGTCAGACACAAACGTCAATCCTGGAACCCTGAGCATCAAAAGAAGAGAGAAAGAACTCATCCAAGCACTAAATGGAATAAGAAACTGACAGAGAACAGAGAACAATGAGTCAAGAGCAGAGGTCACCTATCAGATAACGCACCACAGATTTGCCATCTTGGACTCTAGTCAGAGATCAGCAAACAGGGAGTATGGGAAAGCAACTTCACGGAGCTCACAGCAGGGGATAGAACAACCGAGAGCCAGTGACATATGCTTTCCCACCCCCTACACTTCTTCACCCACCTTGGCCTCCTCTGCTTCCTGTGGCTACAGTCTCTTGGCTGGGAGGAAATGGATTCATCCCTGTGCCACTTGGATTCCACCCACTAACACTGGCCAGCTCCCTGAGTGACATTTGTTTGTTGCTGGTGTTGCTTTTTTCCACTTCTTTTTGTTTCTTCCCTACCTCTCACCACCTCCCCCTCCTTTCTCTCAAATACCTGGCTCTGTGTGCCATCATTGCTTCTTCTTGAAAGGCTGTGAAACTCCACTCGACCGTGGAACTGCTTCCCGGCCAGCGCCACCACACTATTGGGTTCCCCGAGGCTTTTGTTTGTTTGTTTGTTTTTTGCTTTGTTTACTTGTTTTTGTTGTTCTGATTTGTTCTGTTGTTTTGTTTGTTTTATTTCCTTTTCTTTTCTTTTCATGAGAGCCCCTTCTACCTGGGCTGTACTTCTTGGCTTGGGAGCTACTTCGGTAGTCTGCACAGAGGCACAGAGGGATACCTGGGGACATTTCTTTTTTTTTTGTTTTTGTTTTCTTTTCCCTCTTTATTCCTTTCTGTCTTTCTTCATTTATCAATTTCTCATCTCTCTATACTTACTTTCTCTTCCAGTCTCCTAAATACATTGTGCTGCGTGGCACCTCTAATCCTTCTAGCAATGGAGCATAGGAGCCACTTCCCCAGTCTTTGCAGCTGGACTGGTGGGATCCCTTGGGGCTTTGGTTTTCTTTTTATTTTTTTCTAATTTTTATTTATTTATTTTCTTTCTTTGACCCTTTTCCTTTTTTTCTTTTTGTTTTTCTCCATTACTCAGTTTCTCATAACCCCACTCCAAAGGCAAGCCCGTTAGCACTCTTTTCTTTGTTTGTTTGTTTTTGGCTCCTCATTTTCTCTTCTCTCTCTCTTCCTTCCCATACCCATCTTAGCTCCACACATCACAATCTCCACCCACCTTCCTGCCTACATGCACTGTGCACTGAACATCACACCCCCAAGCACCACAGGCACAGCCTACAGGAACCTGCCCTGCACTGATTCCCGGCTCACCCCATAAGCCCTAGTACGTGCCACAAAGAACCTACCACAACAACTCCCCTTCAACTGGACCTGCCCTGCTGCACCATAGCTGAGTGACTTACCGTGGCCATTGGACAAAAAGGTGAAAAGTATCATGCCCACAGATGAGCAAACAACAAAGAATGCACAGCCCACTTGCTCAGACATCACCGAATAAAAAAAAAAATCAGGACAAAACAAATAAATCTACAGTCAACAAATGAGGAAAATAACTACTGAATGTCCCAAAGACAGCAGATAATATCAAAACATAAAAAAAGGACCAGATGGTTCCAGTAGGCATGCAAAATAAAACAACAGATGACTTTCCAGTAGAAGAAAAGGCACTAGAACCACCAGATAGGGAATTAAAATCTGTAATATTCAGAGCTATAAAACACTTGAAGCAAAGAGCCAACAAATGAGAAAAAAATAGACGAATTCATGGAAAATACAGACAAAAAATGGAAGAATTCATGAAAATAATACAGGAACAAAATGCTAAAATAAATTCACCACAAGAAATCATACAAAAACAACAATTAGTAATCAAAAAGATAAACAAAAACATTTCAGAAATGGACAGTGTCATAGAAGGGTTGAGAAACAGGTTTGAAACAATGGAAGACAGGATCAGCAAAAGTGAAGACAAACACCTGGATACAACTCTGATGAAAAATCAGAAAAAAAGAAGAAAAATGAAGAAACCCTGAGAATTTTGTGGGATACAAACAAAGGCAAAAATATGCGAGTGAAAACCAGTACAAATTGTACAAGGAAAGGTCATGAAATCTCCCTAGACACATCCAAACTCCCTGAGGGGCTGAATTGCTGGGCGGAGGGCTTTGGGGACCATGGTCTCGGGAAACGTCTAGCTCAATTGGCATGACACAGCTTATAAAGACAATGCTCTACATTCTACCTTGGTGAGTAGCGTCTGGGGTCTTAAGAGCCTGTGAACAGCCATCTAAGATACTCCACTGGTCTCACCCCTTCGGGAGCAAGGGAGAATGAAGAGAACAGGACACAAAGAAAAGATTAGTCCAAAGGACTAATGGACCAAAGCTACCATGGCCTCCACCAGACTGAGTCCAGTACACCTAGATGGTGCCTGGGTATCACCACTGACTGCTCTGACCAGGATCACCACAGAGGGTCCTGGACAGAGCTGGAGAAGGATGTAGAACAAAATTCTAACTCACAAAAAAAGACCAGATTTACTGGCCTAAAGAAGACTGGAGAAACCCTGCCAGTATGGTCCCCAGACACTCTTTTAGCTCAGTGGTGAAGTCACTTCCGAGGTTTACTGTTCAGCCGGGGATTGGATAGCCCCATAAAAGAAAAAGGGACTAATGAGGCACAGCAGTCCAGAGACAAGGACTAGAAGGCAGTAGGGGATAGGAAAGAAGGTGATAGGGAACCCAAGGTTGAGTAAGGACAGTGTTGACATGTAGTGGGGTTGTTAACCATTGTCATAGAGCAACATGTGTACTAACTGTTTAATGAGAAACTATTTTGTTCTGTAAACCTTCAACTAAAGTGAGAGTAGCAGCACAATTGAAAGAGTGTAGTCGATGTCATTGAACTGTGCATGTAGAAATTTTTGAAATGGTGTATTTTTGGCTATGTATATTTTCACCAAAAAAAAAAAAAAGGTCAAGAAGGAAGAGGGTTGACATGTCGTGGGGGTTGTTAACCTATATCATAAAACAGTATGTGTACTGACTGTCTAATTAGAAACTATTTGTTCTGTAAACCTTCACCTGAAGTACAATAAAAAAATTAAAAAAAAATAAAAATAAAAAAAATATTCGAGTGATCAGAGTTACAGAACAGGGGAGAAAACAGAAAACACAGAGAGGATCAATGAAGAACCGCTGACATGAAACTTCCTGATATCATGAAAGATGAAAAGCTCACCATCAAACAAACTCAATGAACACCATATAGGATAGACCCCAAAAGAAAATCACCAAGGCATATCATAATCACACTCGCCAAAACCAAAGGCAAAGAAAGAATCCTGAGAGCAGCTCGAGAAAAAACAAAAAGTCATATATAGAGAAGAAACAATAAGACTAAGCTCAGATTATTCAGCAAAGCAAGAAGGCAATGGGATGACATGTACAAAGATTGAAAGAAAAAAATTGCCAGCCAAGAATAATATATCTTGCAAACTCTCATTCAAATATGATGGTGAAATTAGGACATTTCCACATAAACAGTAATTGCAGAACTATGTAAAAACCAACCAAACCTTACAAGAATTATTAAAGGAAGTCCTTTGGTCTGACAAAAAACAACATCAGACCACAGGCTGAATCTAGGATGCAGGATCGTACTAGCCAGATACCATCCCAGGAAATGAACTCTCAAGGGCAATCCAAACCCCAAACAATTACAATAGGGAACCAGATAGGTTAATCTGTAAATGACAACAACATCAGAACCATAAAAGAGATAATAAATGGTGTAGGTATAGAACCATCTAATGGAGAGGAAGTTAATAGTCTGGGTCAAACCTAGGAAGATAAGTATAAATTTCAAGGTAACCACAAAGAAAGTTAAAAAAAACTAATCAAAATAATGAATAAAAACATAAACTATCATTAAAAACAAAATCTACAAAAACAAAATAAATGAAAAAAATCCGCAAACAAAAGGAATTCAGCACAGGAGAGTAAGAGGAACAAAGAAAATGTCAGCACCACAAAAAAGCACCGCAAAATGACAACAATAAACTCACACCTATCAATAATGACACTGAACGTAAACAGCTGAAATGCAGTCATAAAGAGACAGAGAGTGATAGGATGAATAAAAAAACAGGATTCATCAATATGCTGTCTAAAAGAGACACACCTTAGAAATAATGAAGTAAATTTATTAAAAATCAAAGGAAGAAAAAAATATATCAAGCAAACAGCTACCAAAAAAGAGCAGGAGCGGCACTACTAAACTCAGAAGAAATAGACTTTAAAACAAAATCCACCATAAAAGACAAAAAAGGGCACTATAGGACTTCCGGCAAAATAGCACTCTAGGCAGAAGCACTACCCCATCCCTCCACAGCAAAGGTCCAAAAAACTAAGCCAAACAGAGAAAACAGCAATCCTTAAAACATCAGATGAAGAGATAAAGAACTCGGCCAAGCACCAAATGGAGTGAGAAAACTGACAGAGAACGGAGAGCAAGGAGAGATTCATGGAGAGGTCCCCTATCAGCAATGCAGCATGGATCCGCCATCTTGGACTCCTATCAAAGACCAGCAAATAGGGGGTACTAGAAAGCAGCTTCATGGAACTTCCATCAGAAGACAAAACAATTGGTAATTTGCAATCTACGCTTTCCTATCCCCCACCCTTCTTAACCCCCACTCAGCCAACTCTGCTTTCCACAGTCACAGTTTCTTGGCCAGGAAGCACCGGCTGCTTGGATTCCACCCGCATGTACTGGCTGGCTCCCTGAATGCCATTTGTTGGCTACTGGTGTTGCTTTTTTTTCCTGCTAATTTTGATTTCATCCTTACCTCAGACCACCTACCCCTCCTTTCACTCAAATACCTGGATCCATGTGCCATCTTTGCTTCTTCCTGAGGGGCTGTGGAGCTCCGTTCAAGTGTGGAGCTGCTTCCTGGTCTGGGCTGCTGCGCTGGTGGGATCCCGGGGCTTTTGTTCATTTGTTTGTTTTGAATTGTTTTATTGTTTTCTTTTACTTTTCTTGAGTTGGGAGCCCTTTCTGGCCAGGCGGTGCTGTGTGGCAAGGAGCCTACCACCTCGGCTTGCACAGACGTGCAGAGGGATCTCTGAGGGCATTTCCTTTTTCATTGTTTTTTTTTCTGTTTTTCAGGGGGATTTTCTTGTACATTTAAAAAAAATTGTTTTGTTTTCTTTTCCCTCTTTTTCCCTTTTTGTCTTAGTTCATTATTCAGTTTCTCATTTCTCTATATCTTCCTTCTCTTTCTTTTCCCTGAATACCTGGTGTTGTTTACCTCCACGCCTTCTAGCCAGGCTGTACTGCAACACCTGAAAGCAACTTCCCCAGACCTCATAGCTGCACTGGTGGGATCTCTGGGAAGTTTGTGGTTCTTTAACCTTTTTGATTTTTATTTATTCATACTTTTCTTTTCCTTTCTTCCTCTACCCCTTTCTGTTTTCCTCCATTTCATAGTCTCTCATCTCTCCACTCCAACGGCAAGCTCACCTAGCATTCTTTTTTGTTTGTTTTCATTTTTTTTGGCTCCTGTTCCTCTCTCCTCTCTCCCATATCCATCTTTGCTCCACACATAACAATCTCCCCACTACATCCTGCCTACCTGCACCATGTGCTTAACATCACACCACCAAGCATCACAGTCACAGCCTACTGGCCTGCACTGATTACCGACCCACCCTGGTGGCTGTAGTAAGTGCCACAAAAAACCCATCTCAGTAATTCCTCTTCACCCAGACCTGCCCTGCCGTACCATATCTGAGAGACTGACCATGCCAGTTGGAGAAGGAGGAGAAAACTATTCTGCCCACAGACAAGCAAACAACAAAGAACACACAGTCCGCCTGCTGAGACATAGTCAAATTTTAAAAAAACGGACTAAACAAACAAATCTACAATCAATAAATGAGAACAATAACTACTGAATGCCATGAAGACAGCAGACAATATCAAAACATTTACAAAAACAGGACAGGATGGTTCCAGTAGGCGTCCAAAATAAAACACCAGATGACTTTCCAGTGGAAGAAAATGTACTAGAACTACCTGATAGGGAATTCAAATCTCTAATACTCAGAATTCTCCAAGAGCTGAGGCAAAAAGCTGACAAACATGAGGAAAAAATAGACAAATTCATGGAACATACAGAAAAAAATAGGAAGAATTCAGGAAAATAATGCAGGAAAAAAATGCCAAAATAAATTCACAACTAGAAATTATACAAAAACAACAATTAGAAATCCAAAAGATAAACAACAAGATTTCAGAAATGGACGGTGTCATAAAATGGCTCAGAAGCAGATTTGAAACAAAGAAAGACAGGATCAGTGGAATTGAAGACAAACACTTGGATACAACTCTGTTTGAGGAAAACTCAGAAAAAAAAACAGAGAAAAATGAAGAGACCCTGAGACTTATGTGGGATAAAATCAATAGCAAAAATCTGTGAGTGATTGGAATTCCAGAACAGGAGGAGAAAACAGAAAACACAGAGAGGCTCATTGAGGAACTGCTGACAGAAAACTTCCCTGATATCATGAAAGATGAGAATCTGGCCATCCAAGAAGCTCAACGAACACCATATAGGAAACACCCCAAAAGATATCACCAAGGCATATCATAATCACACTCTCCAAAACCAAAAACAAACAAAGAATCCTGAGAGTAGCTTGTGAAAAAGAAGAAGTCACATACAGAGGCGAAACAATAAGACTAAGCTCAGATTATTCTGCAGAAACCATGCAGGCAAGAAGGCAATGGGATGATATATATAAAACCTAGAAAGAAAAAAATTTCCAGCCAAGAAAAATATATCCTGCAAAAACTCTAGTTCAGATTTCATGGTGAAATTGGGTCATTTCCTGATAAACAGAAATTAAGGGAATACGTAAAAGTCAAACCAAACTTACAAGAATTATTAAAGGGAGGGGGCAAGATGGCGCTCTAGGCAGAAACACCACGCCGTCCCTCCACAGCAAAGATCCGAAAAACTAAGCCTAACATAGAATCAACAATCCTGAAACCCTAGAACACCAAATGAAGAGATAAAGAACTCAGCCAAACACCAAACGGAGTGAGAATACTAAAAGAGAACGGAGAGCGAGGAGAGACTCAGGCAGAGATTCCTTACCAGCTAACGCAGCGCGGATCCACCATCTTGGATTCCTATCGGAGACCAGCAAACGGGAGAGCAGCCTTGCAGAGCATCTGGTCGGAGACACAACGACCGGTAAACTGCGGTGCGCGCTCTCCCACCACCCACCCCTCTCCGCCTCAGCTGGGGATCCCCTGCTTTCCGTGGCCAGGGTCCCTGGGCTGGGGGGTGCTGGTGCTTGGATTCCACGCGCCTGGGCTGGCGGCTTTCTGGGAGCCGTTTGCTGGCAGCTAGCGAACCTTTCTCTGCCGCCTCCCCCTCCTTTTGCCTGGGTGCCTGGTTCCGAGTGCCGTCTCTGCTCTCTCCTGCGGGGCTGTAGGGCTGCGTGCGGGCATGTGGCTGTTTCTAGGTCTGGGCTCCCACGTGGGTGGGATCCCGGGGCCTTTGTTCGATCGCCCCTCTGCTTTCCGTGGCCGGAGTCCCTGAGCTGGGGGGCGCCGGTGCTTGGATTCCGCGCGCCCGGGCTGGAGGCTTTCTGGGAGCCGTTTGCTGGCACCTAGCGAACCTTTTTCTGCCGCCTCCCCCTCCTTTTGCCTGGGTGCCTGGTTCCGAGTGCCGTCTCTGCTCTCTCCTGCGGGGCTGTAGGGCTGCGTGCGGGCGTGTGGCTGTTTCTAGGTCTGGGCTCCCGCGTGGGTGGGATCCTGGGGCCTTTGTTCGTTCGCCCCTCTGCTTTCCGTGGCCGGAGTCCCTGAGCTGGGGGGCGCCGGTGCTTGGATTCCGTGCGCCCGGGCTGGGGGCTTTCTGGGAGCCGTTTGCTGGCCGCTAGCGAGCCTTTTTCTGCCGCCTCCCCCTCCTTTTGCCTGGGTGCCTGGTTCCGAGTGCCGTCTCTGCTCTCTCCTGCGGGGCTGTAGGGCTGCGTTCGGGCGTGTGGCTGTTTCCAGGTCTGGGCTCCCGCGCGGGTGGGATCCTGGGGCCTTTGTTCGTTGGCCCCTCTGCTTCCCGTGGCCACGGTCACTTAACCCCGAGACTACCGGCTTCTTGGAATTCGCACCCCTGAGTGGGGGCTCTCTGGGTCCCATTTGTAGGCACTGACTGCTGGTGTTGCCCTTTTTTTTTTTTTTCTCAATTTTATTTTTCTTCCTTTTTTGATTAGTTTTGTCATATTTTACCTCTTTTTCTCTTTTGTCTTTCTTCATTGCTTAATTTCTTGTCTCTCTATCTCTTCCTTCTCTTTCTAATCCCTGAATACCAGGCGATGTATGCCTCTGTACCTTCTGGCCAGGCTGAGCTGTGAAAATTGAGACCGACTCCCCCAGACCTCATAGCTGCATCGGTGGGATCCCTGGAAACTTTGCAGTTTTTTAACTTTTCTGATTTTTATTTGGTCATTCTTTCCTTTTCTTTCTCTTCCCCCTTCTGGTTTCCTCCATCCCATAGTCTCTCATCTGTACATTCCAACGACAAGCTCCCCTAGCATTCTTTTATGTTTGTACGCATTTTGCTCCTCCTCCTCTCTCCTCTCTCCCATATCCAGCTTAGCTTCACACATAACCATCTTCCCACTGCACCCTACCTACCTGCACCGTGCACTAGACATCACATCACCAAGCGGTGCAGGCACGCCCTATTGGAACCTGCCCAGCACTGACTACCGACCGTCCTGGTGGCTGCGGTGAGTGCCACAAGCAACCCATCCCAGTGGCTCCTCCTCAACTAGATCTGCCCAGCTGTACCACAAGAACGAAACAAAAAAAATATCTACAATCAATAGACGAGAGAAATATCTACTGAATGCCCCGAAAACAGCAAACAATATCAAAACATTTACAAAAACAAGACAAGATGGCTCCAATAGGCATCCAAATTAAAACACCAGATAACTCTCCTGTGGAAGAAAATGCACTAGAAGTACCTGATACGGATCTCAAATCACTAATACTCGGAATTTTCCAAGAACTGAGGCAAAAAGCTGACAAACATGAGGAAAAAATAGACAAATTTATGGAAAATACAGACAAAAAATTGGAAGAATTCAGGAAGATGATGCAAGAACAAAATGCCAAAATAAATTCACAACTCGAAATTATACAAAAACAACAATTAGAAATCCAAAAGATAAACAACAAGATTTCAGAAATGGACGGTGTCATAGAAGGGCTGAGAAGTAGATTTGAAACCATGGAAGACAGGATCAGTGGAACTGAAGACAAACACTTGGATACAACTCTGTTTCAGGAAAACTCAGAAAAAAGAACAAAGAAAAATGAAGAGACCCTGAGAGTTATGTGGGACACAATTAAAAGCAAAAACTTACGAGTGATTGGCATACCAGAACAGGGGGAGAAAACAGAAAACACAGAGAGGATCATTGAGGAACTGCTGACAGAAAACTTTCCCAATATCATGAAAGATGAAAAGCTGGTCATCCAAGAAGCTCAACGAACCCCATATAGAAGAGACCCCAAAAGAAAATCACCAAGACATATCATATTCACACTCGCTAAAACTAAAGACAAACAAAGAATCCTGAGAGCAGCTCGGGAAAAACAAGAAGTCACATACAGAGGAGAAACAATAAGACTAAGCTCAGATTATTCAGCAGAAACCATGCAGGCAAGAAGGCAATGGGATGACATATATAAAATCTTGAAAGAAAAAAATTGTCAGCCAAGAATAATATATCCTGCAAAACTCTCATTCAGATTTGATGGTGAAATTAGGTCATTTCCAGATAAACAGAAACTAAAGGAATATGCAAAAGTCAAACCAAACTTACAAGAATTATTAAAGGGAGTTCTTCGATCTGAGGACAAACAGCTTAAGCCCTCAGGCAGGACCTAGGACCTAGGATGCAGGTTAACATGAACCAGATACCATTCTAGGAACTGAACTACAGACGACTTTCCAAAAACAAAAGATATACAACAGGGAATCAGAGAAATCAATCAAAGGATGACAACAACATCAAAACAATGAAAGAGGGAACAAACGGCATAGGTATAGAACCTTCTAAAGGAGAGGAAGGCAAGGCGATACCAAGTAACGGTAGACTGCTTCAAAATTATAAAGATAAGGGTAAAATTCATGGTAACCACAAAAAAAGTTAACAAACCAACTCATAAAAATAAAGACGAAAAACATAAAGTCTCAACAAAAACAAAACCTACAAAAACAAAAGAAATGAACACAAAATCCACAAACAAAAGGAACTCAGCACAAGAGAGTAAGAAGAACAAAGAAAACTTCAGCATCACAAAAAAAAGCACTACAAAATGACAGCAACAAACTCACATCTATCAATAATTACACTGAACGTAAATGGACTCAATGCACCCATAAAGCGACGGAGAGTGGCAGAATGGATAAGAAAACAGGATCCATCTATTTGCTGTCTACAAGAGACACATCTTAGAAACAAAGATGTCAATTTATTAAAAATCAAAGGTTGGAAAAAAATATATCAAGCTAACAACTATCAAAAAAGAGCAAGAGTGGCAATTCTAATCTCAGATAAAATAGACTTTAAAACAAAATCTACCATAAAAGACAAAGAAGGACACTATATAATGATTAAGGGGATGATCCATCATGAAGACATAACCATAATAAATATCTATGCACCCAATGACAGGGCTCCAAAATACATAAAAAAAACTCTAACAGCACTGAAAAGAGAAATTGACAGTTCCACAATAATAATAGGAGACTTCAACACACCAATCTCAGTAAAGGACAGAACAACTAAAAAGAAACTCAGCAAAGATACAGAAGACCTAAAGGACACAATCAGCCAACTGGACCTCATAGACATATATAGAACAATCCATCCAACCGCTGCAAAGTACACATTCTTTTCCAATGCACATGGAACGTTCTCCAGAATAGACCACATCTTAGGCCACAGAGCAATCCTCAACAAAATCCAAAATGCTGAGATAATTCACAGTATCTTCTCTGACCACAATGCCATCAAGGTAGAAATTAACACTAGAAAGAGCAAGGAAAAAAAATCAAACACATGGAAACTGAATAATAATCTGCTTACACATCAATGGGTAATAGAAGAAATCAGAGATGGAATTAAAAAATTCCTAGAATCAAAAGAAAATGAAAACACATCATACCAAAACCTTTGGGACACAGCAAAGGCAGTCCTCAGAGGACAATTTATAGCAATAGATGCACATATCAAAAAAGAAAAAAGGGACAAAATCAAAACATTAACTACAGAACTCAAACAAATAGAAAGAGAACAACAAAAAAAGCCTACAACCACCGGAAGAAAGGAAATAGTAAAGATCAGAGCAGAAATCAATGAAATAGAGAACAGAAAAACAATAGAAAGAATCAACAAAACCAAAAGTTGGTTCTTTGAAAGAATCAACAAAATCGACAAACCACTGGCCAGACTGACAAAAGAAAAACAGCAGAGGGCACAAATAACCCAAATAAGAAATGAAATGGGGGACATTACAACAGACCCAACTGAAATAAAAAGGATTATAACAGAATATTATGAAAAACTATATTCCAACAAATTTGAAAACCTAGAGGAAATGGATAAATTTCTAGAAACATACGGCCTACCCAAACTACAACAAAGTGATATTGAAAATCTGAACAGACCCATAACAAGAGAAGAGATTGAAAAGGTAATAAAAAAACTCCCAAGCAAAAAAAGCCCTGGCCCAGATGGCTTCACTGGAGAATTCTACAAAACATTTACAGAAGAGCTCGTACCAGTTCTACTCAAGTTATTTCAGAGCATAGAAGAGGAAGCAACACTTCCAAATTCATTCTATGAAGCCAGCATAACGCTGATACCAAAACCAGGCAAAGACATCACAAAAAAAGAAAATTACAGACCAATATCTCTCATGAATATAGATGCAAAAATTATGAACAAAATTCTAGCCAATAGAATTCAGTATCATATCAAAAAAATAATACACCACGACCAAGTAGGATTCATACCAGGTATGCAAGGATGGTTTAACATTAGAAAATCCATCAACGTAATCCACCACATAAATAAAAGGAAAGAAAAAAATCACATGATTATCTCAATTGATGCAGAAAAGGCATTTGACAAAGTCCAACACCCATTCCTGATAAAAGCTCTCAATAAAATAGGTATAGAAGGGAAATTTCCCAACATCATAAAGGGCATCTATGCAAAACCAACAGCCAACATCATTCTTAATGGAGAAAGGCTGAAAACATTCCCCCTGAAAACAGGAACAAGACAAGGATGCCCTTTATCACCACTCCTATTTAACATTGTGCTGGAAGTTCTAGCTAGAGCAGTAAGGCAAGAGAAAGAAATAAAGGGCATCCAAATTGGTAATGAAGAAGTTAAACTCTCCCTGTTTGCAGATGATATGATACTATACATAGAAAACCCTAAAGACTCCACGAGAAATTTACTGGATCTAATAGAAAGATTCAGCAGAGTAGCAGGATACAAGATAAACATTCAAAAATCAGTTGGATTCCTATACACCAGTAAAGAGAACGATGAAAAGGAGATCAGGAAATCAATACCATTTTCAATAGCCCCTAAAAAGATAAAATACTTAGGAATAAATCTGACCAGGAATATAAAAGACCTATACAAAGAAAACTACAAAACACTGCTGCATGAAACCCAAAGGGATCTACATAAATGGAAAAACATACCATGCTCATGGATAGGCAGACTCAACATTGTGAAAATGGCAATTCTACCTAAAGCAATCTACAAATACAATGCAATTCCGATACAAATACCAACAACATTCTTCAAAGAGATGGAAAAACTAATTATTAACTTTATATGGAAAGGGAAGAAACCCCGAATAAGTAAAGCACTACTGAAGAAGAAGAATAAAGTTGGAGGACTCACACTACCTGACTTGAGAACCTACTATACAGCTACAGTACTCAAAACAGCCTGGTACTGGTACAACAACAGAGACATTGACCAATGGAACAGAATTGAGAACTCAGATGTAAATCCATCCACCTACGGTCACCTGATTTTTGACAAGGGCCCAAAATACATCAAATGGGGAAAAGACAGTCTTTTTAACAAATGGTGCTGGCAAAACTGGATATCCATTTGTAGAAAAATGAAACAGGACCCATACCTCACACCATATACAAAAACTACTTCAAAATGGATCAAAGACCTGAATATAAAGCCTCAAACTATAAAATTCATAGAAGAAAAAATAGGACCAACACTTCAGACCTTAATACATGGCATTAACAGGATACAAACCATAAACATCAACACAAAAAACCCAACAGATAAACTAGATAATTGGGATCTTCTAAAAATCAAACATCTATGCTCTTCAAAAGATTTCACCAAAAGAGTTAAAAGAGAACCTACAGACTGGGAAAAAATTTTTGGACAGTACAAGTCAGATAAAGGTCTAATCTCCATAATCTACAAGAAAATCCAACACCTCTACAACAAAAAGACAACCAATCCTATCAAAAAATGGGCAAAGGAAATGAACAGACACTTCACCAAGGAAGACATTCAAATGGCCAACAGACACATGAGGAAATGCTCGCGATCACTAGCCATTAGAGAAATGCAAATTAAAACCACAATGAGATACCATCTCACCCCGGCATTACTGGCACGAATCAAAAACACTGGAAATAACAAATGTTGGAGGGGCTGTGGGGAGACGGGAACTCTTATACACTGCTGGTGGGAATGCAAAATGATACAGCCATTTTGGAAAATGATATGGCGTTTCCTCAGAAAGCTAGAAATAGACGTACCATTCGATCCAGCAATCCCACTCCTAGGAATATATCCTAGAAAAATAAGAGTCATCACTCGAATAGACATATGCACACCTATGTTCATGGCAGCATTATTCACAATAGCAAAACGATGGAAACAACCTCGATGTCCATCAACAGACGAATGGATACACAAACTATGGTACATACACACAATGGAGTACTATGCAACGAGAAAGAACAATGAATCGGTGAACCATCTCATAACATGGATGAAACTGGAAGACATCATGCTGAGTGAAATAAGTCAATCACAAAAGGACAAATATTGTATGAGACCTCTAGTGTAAAAACCCATGAAAAAATTCACATGCAAAATGTAACAATCCTTGTTGGTTACCAGGGATGGGAGGGGGGGGGGAAATACTAAATAGGTAATAGATAAGTGGTAACTTGGGTGAGAGGTGAGATAGTACACAGTACAGGGGAAACTAACACAACCTGCACAAGGAAAGGTCATGGAGGCCCTATAGACACATCCAAACCCCCCAAGGGACTGAGTTGTTAGACGGAGGGCTCTGGGGACCATGATCTCGGGGAACATCTAGCTCAATTGGCATGACACTACTTATAAAGATAATGCTCTACATTCTACCTTGGTGAGTAGTGTCTGGGGTCTTAAAAGCCTATGAGCGGCCATCTAAGATACTCCACTGATCTCATCCCTTCGGGAACAAGGGAGAACGAAGAGAACAGGATACAAGGAAAAGATTAGTCCGAAGGACTAATGGTCCACAGCTACCAAGGCCTCCACGGGACTGAGCCCAGTACAGCTGGATGGTGCCCGGCTACCACCAATGACTCCTCTGACCAGGATCACAACAGAGGGTTCTGGGCAGAGCTGGAGTAGGATGTAGAGCATAATTTTAACTCCCAAAAAAAAAAAAAAAAAAAAAAAGAAGACCAGATATACTGGCCTAAAGAATACTAGAGAAACCTCGAGAGTGTGGCCCCCAGACACCCTTTCAGCTCAGAGGTGAAGTTACCTTCAAGGTTCGATGTTAAGCCTGGGAATGGACACCCCAGTAAAACTAAATGGGACTAACGATGTACAGGAGTCCGGTGACAAGGGCCAGAAGGCAGAGGGAGAGTAGGAAACTGATGATAAGGAACACAAATTGAATAAGGACACTGTCGATGTATTGTGAGATTGTTGACCACTGCTATAGAGCAACATTTGTAGTAACTATTAAATGGGAGGCTGTTTTGTCCTGTAAGCCTTCATCTTGGGCGAGAATGGCAGCACAATTGGAAGAGCATAGTCAATATCACTTAAATGTGTAAGTAAAAAGTTTTGAAATGGTGTTTAAATAAAATAAAATAATAATAAAAAAAAAAAAAACAAATGAGACTAAAGAGGTACAGTAGTCCAGGGACAAGGGCCAGAAGACAGAAGGGGACAAGGAAGTCCCCTGATGATAGGGAACACAAGGTGGAGTAAGGATATTCTTGATGTGCTGTGAGATTGTTAACCATTGTCATAGGGCAACATGTGTAGTAACTGTTAAATGAAAAACTATTTTGTTCTGTAAGCCTTCATCTTAAGTGAGAATAACAGCACAGTTGGAAGAGCGTAGTCAATGTCACTGAACTGTGAATGTAGAAATTTTTGAAACGGTGTATCTTTGGCCATCTGTAATTTTCATCAAAAAAAAAAGGTTGAGAATTTAGAGGCTTAATACGTTGTGGGGTTGTTAACCAATGTCAAAAAACAACATGTGTACTACTATTTCATGAGAAACTATTTGCTCTGTAAGCTTTCACCTGAAGTACAATAAAATATATATATATAATAAAAAAAAAAAAAGAATTATTAAAGGGAGCTCTTCGATCTGAGGACAAACAACTTCAGCTCATAGGCAGAATCTAGGATGCAGGATCATACCAGCCAGATACCAATCTAGGAAATGAACTCTCGAGGACTATTCAAAACCAAAAGAAATACAAAAGGGAATCAGAGCAGTTAATCAGTAAATGACAACAACATCAAAACAATAAAAGAAGTAATAAACAGCATAGGTATAGAAACTTCTAATGGAAAGGAAGGCAAGGCGATACCAAGTAATGGTAGACTGCTTCAAACTTAGAAAGATAAGAGTAAAATTCATGGTAACCACAAAGAAAGTTAACAAACATACTGATAAAAAAACAGGAAAAACCTAAAGTCTCAGCAAAAACTAAACCTACAAAAAGAAAAGAAATTTTAAAAAATCCACAAAAAAAAGTAACTCAGCACAAGACATTAAGAAGAACAAAGAAAACTTCAGCACCACAAAAAAAGCACTACAAAATGACAGCAACAAAATCATCTATCAATAATGAACTGAATGTAAATGGAATCAATGCACCCATAAAGAGACAGAGAGTGACAGAATGGATAAAAAAACAGGATTCATCAATATGCTGTCTACAAGAGACACACCTTAGAAACAAAGATGTGAATTTATTAAAAGTCAAAGGTTGGAAAAAAATATATCAAGCTAACAACTACCAAAAAAGAGCAGGGGTGGAAATTCTAACCTCAGATAAAATAGATTATAAAATGAAATCTAGCATAAAAGACAAAGAAGGAAACTATATAATGACTAAGGGGATGATCCATCATGAAGACATAACAATAATAAACATCTACACATCCAATGATAGGGCTCCAAAATACGTAAAACAAACTTTAACAACACTAAAGAGAGAAATTGACAGTTCCACAATAATAGTAGGAGACTTCAACACACCACTCTCAGTAAATGACAGAACAACTAAGAAGAAACTCAGCAAAGATACAGAAGACGTAAAGGGCACAATCAGCCAACTTGACCTGACAGACATATACTGAACATTCCATCCAGCTGCTGAAAAATACTCATTCTTTTCCAATGTACATGGAACGTTCTTCAGAACAGACCACATCTTAGGCTACAGAGCAAACCTCAACAAGATCCAAAACGCTGAGATAATTCAAAGTATCTTCTCTGACCACAATGCCATCAAGGTAGAAATTAACAATAGAAAGAGCAAGGAAAATAAATCAATTACATGGAAACTGAATAATACACTGCTTACACATCACTGGGTAATAGAAGAAATCAGAAATGGAATCATAAAATTCCCAGAATCAAATGAGAATGAAAACACATCATACCAAAACCTTTGGGACACAGCAAAGGCAGTCCTCAGAGGACAATTTATAGCAATAGATGCACATATCAAAAAAGAAGAAAGGGACAAAATCAAAACATTAACTACACAACTCAAACTAATAGAAAGAGACCGGGAAAAAAGCCCACACCCACTGGAATAAAGGAAATAGTAAATATGAGAGCAGAAATAAATGAAATAGAGAACAGAAAAACAATAGAATCAACAAAACCAAAAGTTGGTTCTTTGAAAGAATCAACAAAATCGACAAACCACTGGACAGACTGACAAAAGAAAAACAGGAGAGGACACAAATAACCCAAATAAGAAATGAAATGGGGGACATTACAACAGACCCAAATGAAATATAAAGGATTAAAACAGAATATTATGAAAAACTCTACTCCAACAAATTTGAAAACCTCGAGGAAATGGATAAATTCCTAGAAACATACAGCCTACCCAAACTACAACCAAGTGATGTTGAAAATCTGAACAGACCCATAACAAGAGAAGAGACTGAAAAGGTAATAAAAAAAACTCCCAACCTAAAAAAGCCATGGCCCAGATGGCTTCACTGGAGATTTCTACAAACCATTTACAGAAGAGCTTGTACCAGTACTACTCAAGCTATTTCAGAGCATAGAAGAGGAAGCAACACTTCCAAATTCACTCTATGAAGCCAGCATAATGCTGATACCAAAACCAGGCAAAGACGTCAGAAAAAAAAAAGAAAATTACACACCAATATCTATCATGAATATAGATGCAAAAATTCTGAACAAAATTCTAGCCAATAGAATACAGCATCATATGAAAAAATAATACACCACTTCCAAGTAGGATTCATACTAGGTATGCAAGGATGGTTCAACATTAGAAAATGAATCAACATAATCCACCACATAAATAAAAGGAAAGAAAAGAATCACATAATCATCTCAATTGACACAGAAAATGCATTTGACAAAGTCCAACATCCATTCCCGTTAAAAACTCTCAATAAAATAGGTATAGAAGGGAAATTTCTCAACATAATAAAGGGCATCTGTGCAAAACCAATAGCCAACATCATTCTTAATGGAGAGAGGCTGAAAACTTTCCCCTTGAAAACAGGAACCAGACAAGGATGCCCTTTATCATCACTCCTATTTAACATTGTGCTGGACTATCTAGCTACAGCAATAAGGCAAGAAAAAGAAATAAAGGGCATCCAAATTGGTAATGAAGAAGTTCAACTGTCCCTGTTTGCAGATGATATGATACCATGCATAGAAAACCCTAAAGACTCCACGAGAAATCTACTGGAACTAATAGAAAGATTCAGCAGAGTAGCAGAATACAATACAAACATACAAAAATCAGTTGGATTCCTATACACCAATAAGGAGAATGATGAAAAGGAAATCAGGAAAACAATCCCATTTATAACAGCCCCTAAAAAGATAAAATACTTAGGAATAAATCTGACCAGGGTTGTAAAAGACCTATACAAAGAAAACTACAAAACACTACTGCAAAAAACCCTAAGGGATCTACATAAATGGAAAAACATACGAGCTCATGGATAGGTAGACTCAACATTGTGAAAATGACAATTCTACCCAAAGCAATTTACAAATACAATGCAATCCCAATCCAAATGCTAACAACATTCTACATAGAGATGGAAAAACTAATCATTAACTTTATATGAAAAGGGAAGAAGCCCCGAATAAGTAAAGCACTACTGAAGAAGAATAAAGTTGGAGGACTCACACTACCTGACCTCAGAACCTACTATATAACTACGGTAGTCAAAACAGCCTGGTACTGGCACAATGAAAGATACATTTACCAATGGAACAGAGTTGAGAACCCAGATGTAAATCCATCGGCCAACAGTCACCTGTTTTTGATAAGTGCCCAAAGTCCATCAAATGGGGAAAAGACAGTCTCTTTAACAAATGGTGCTGGCAAAACTCAATATCCATCTGCAAAAAAATGAAACAGGACCCATACAACATGCTATATACAAAAACTAATTCAAAATGGATCAAAGAACTAAATATAAAGCCGAAACCCATAAAGTTCACGGAAGAAAAAATAGGACCAACTCTACAGGCCCAAATAAACGGCATTAACAGGATAGAAACCATAACCATCAACACACAAACCCCAGAAGATAAGCTAGATAACTGGGATCTTCTAAAAATGAAACACCTATGCTCTTCAAAAGACTGCACCAAAAGAGTAAAAATAGAACCTACAGACTGGGAAAAAAATTTTGGACAGTATAAGTCAGACAAAGCTCTAATCTCCATGATCTACAAGAAAATCCAACACCTCTACAACAAAAAGACAAATAATCCAATTAAAAAATGGGCAATTGAAATGAACAGACACTTCACCAAAGAAGACATTCAAGCGGCCAACAGACACATGAGGAAATGCTCGCAATCACTAGCCATTAGAGAAATGCAAATTAAAACCACAATGAGATACCCTCTCACCCCAGGATTACTGGCACGAATCAAAAACACTGGAAACAACAAATGTTGGAAGGGGTGCAGAGAGATTGGAACTCTTATGCACTTCTGGTGGTAATGCAAAATGATACCACTATTTTGGAAAATGATATGGTGCTTCCTTAGAAAGCTAGAAATAGAAATACCATATGATCCAGCAATTCCACTCCTTGGAATATATCCTAGAGAAATAAGAGTTGTCACTCGATTAGTCATATGCACACTTATGTTCATGCAGCATTGTTCACAATAGCAAAAAGATGGAAACAACCTAGATGCCGATCAACACATGAATGTATAAACAAACTATGGTACAAACACACAATGGAGTACTATGCAACGAGAAAGAATAACGATGAATCTGTGAAGCATTTCATAACATGGATGAAACTGGAGGACATCATGCTGAGTGAAATAAGTCAATCACAAAAGGACAAATACTGTATGAGACCTCTATTGTAAAAACTCATGAAATGTTTACACACAAAAAGTAACAATCTTTGTTGTTTACCAGAGATGGGAGGTGTGTGTGGGGGAATAGTAAATATGCAATAAATAAGTGGTACCTTTTGTGAAGGGTGAGACAGTACACAATACTGGGGAAAGCAACAAAACTTGTACAAGGAAAGGTCATGGAAGCTCCATAGACACATCCAAACTCCCTGAGGGACTGAATTGCTGGGCAGAGGGCTGTGGGGACCATGGTCTCGGGAACATCTAGCTCAACTGGCATAACTCAGTTTATAAAGACAATTTTCTACACTCTACCTTGGTGAGTAGTGTCTGGGGTCTTGAAAGCCTGGGAGCAGCCATCTAAGATACTGCACTGGTCTCATCCCTTTGGGAGCAAGGGAGAACGAAGAGAACAGGATACAAGGGAAAGATTAGTCCAAAGGACTAATGGACCACAGCTACCAAGGCCTCCACCAGACTGAGTCCAGTACAGCTAGATGGTGCCCGGCTACCACCACTGACTGCTCTGACCAGGATCACAACACAGGGTTCTGGACAGAGTTGAAGAAGGATGTAGAACAAAATTATAAAACAAAAAAATGACCCAATTTACTGGCCTAAAGGAGACTGGAGAAACCCAGAGAATATGGCCCGCAGACACCTTTTTAGCTCAGTGGTGAAGTTATCTCTGAGGTTGACCATTCAGCCGGGGATTGGACAGCCCCATAAAACAATACTGGAGTAATGAGGGACAGCAGTCCAGGGACAAGGGTTAGAAGGCAGAAGGGGGCAGGAAAGCTGGTGCTGGGGAACCCAAGGTTGACTAAGGACAGTATTGACATGTAGTGAGGTTGTTAACCATTGTTATAGGGCAACATGTGTACTAACTGTTTAATGAGAAACTATTTTGTTCTATAAACCTTCATCTAAAGTGAGAATAGCAGCACAATTGGAAGAGCATAGTTGATGTCCCTGAACTGTGGATGTAGAAATTTTTGAAATGGTGTATCTTTGGCTATGTATCTTTTCACCAAAAAAAGAAAAAGGTCAAGAAAGGAGAGGGTTGACATGTCGTGGGTTTGTTAATCAATGTCATAAAACAATATGTGTACTACTGTTTAATGAGAAAGTTCTATAATCCTTCACCTGAAGTAAAATTTTAAAAAATCCAAAAAGGGCACTATATCATGATTAAAGGGATGAACCATCATTAAGAGAGAACCATAATAGACATCTACACACCCAATGAGAGCTCCAAAATACATAAAACAAACTCTAGCAGCACTGAAAACAGAAATTGACAGTTCCACAATAATGGTAAGGGACTTCAACACACCATTCTTGGTAAAGGACAGAACATCTAGAAAGAAGTTCAACAAAGATACAGAAGACTTAAAGGGGACAATCAGCCAACATGACCTCATAGACATATATAGAACACTCAACCCAACAGCTGCAAATTACACATTCTTTTCCAAAGTACATGGAACATTCTCCATAATAGACCACATCTTAGTCACAGAGAAACCCACAACAAAATCCAAAACATTCGTATAACACAAAGTATCTTCTGTGATAACGATGCCATCAAAGTAGAATTTAACAACAGGAAGGGCAAGGAAAAAAAATCAATTACATGGAAACAGAATAACACCCTGCTTACAAACCACTGGGTAATAGAGGAAATCAGAGATGCAATAAAAAAATTCCTAGAATCAAACAAAAATGAAAACACATCATACCAGAACCTCTGGAACATAGCAAAGGCAGTCGTCAGAGGACAATTTATAGCAATAGATGCACACATCAAAAAATAAGGGACAAAATCAAAATATTAACTACACATATCAAACAAATAGAAAGAGAACAGCAAAAAAATCCCACAGCAACCAGAAGAAAGGAAATGATAAAAATCAGAGCAGAAATAAATGAAATAGAGAATAGAGAAACAATAGAAGAATCAACAAAACAAAAAGTTGGTTCTTTGAAAGGATCAACAAAAGTGACAAACCACTGGCCAACTCGAAAAGAAAAACAGGAGAGGATGTAAATAATCCAAATAAGAAATGAAATGGGGAACATTACAAAAGACCAAACTGAAATAAAAAGGATCATAAAAGATTATTATGAAAAACTCTACTCCAATAAATTTGAAAACCTAGAGGAAATAGATAAATTTCTAGAAACACATCACCTACCCAAACTAACACATAGTGATGTTGAAAATCTGAACAGACCCCTTACAAGAGAAGAAATTGAAAAGGTAATTAAAAAAAAAAAAAACTCCCAACAAAAATAAGCCATGGCTCAGACGGCTTAACTGGAGAACTCTACCAAACATTCAGAGAAGAGCTTACACCAGTACTACTCAAACTATTTCAGAACACAGAAAAGGAAGTGACACTTCCAAATTCATTCTATGAAGCCAGCATAACCCCAATACCAAAACCAGGCAAAGACATCATAAAAAAACCAAAATTACAGACCAATATCTCTCATGAATATAGATGCAAAAATTCTCAACAAAATTCTAGCCAATAGAACTCAGCATCATATTGAAAAAAAATACAGCACAACCAAGTAGGATTCACATCAGGTATGCAAGCATGGTTCAACATTAGAAAATCAATCAACGTAATCCACCACATAAATAAAAGGAAAGAAAGAATCACATGATCATCTCAATTGATGGAGGAAAGGCATTCAACAAAGTCCAACACACATTCTTGATAAAAACTCTCAATGAAAAAGGTATAGAAAGGAAATTTCTCAACATAATAAAGGGCATCTATGCAAAACCAATGGCCAACATCATTCATAATGAAGTGAGGCTGAAAACATTCCCCTTGAGAACAGGAACAAGACAAGGATGCCCTTTATTACCACTCCTGTTTAACGTTGTTTTGGAAGTTCTAGCTAGAGCAATAAGGCACGAAAAAGAAATAAAGGGCATCCAAATTGGTACGGAAGTAGTTAAACTGTCCTTATTTGTGGATGAGATGATACTATAAATAGAAAATCCAAAAGACTCCATGAGAAAACTACTGGAACTAATAGAAAGATTCAGCAGAGTAGCAAGATACAAGATAAATATACAAAAATCAGTTGGATTCCTATACACCAATAAAGAGAATGATGAAAAGGAAATCAGGAAAATAATAACATTTATAATAGCCCCTAAAAAATAAAATACTTAGGAATAAATCTAACCAGGGATGTAAAAGTCCTATACAAAGACAACTACAAAACACTACTGCCAGAAACCCAAAGGGATCTACATAAATGGAAAAACATACCATGCTCATGGATAGGTAGACTCAACATTGTGAAAACGACAATTCTACCCAAAGCAATTTACAAATACAATGCAATCCCAATCCAAATACCAACAACATTCTTCAAAGAGATGGAAAAACTAATCATTGACATTATAGGGAAAGGGAAGAAGCCCCGGATAAGTAAAGCACTACTGAAGAAGATGAATAAAGTAGGAGGACTCGCACTAGCTGACCTCAGAACCTACTATACAGCTATGGTAATCAAAACAGCCTGGTACTGGTACAATGACAGATACATTGACCAACAGAACAGAATTGAGAACCCAGATCTAAATCCATCCTCCTACAGTCACTCGATCTTTGACAAGGGTCCAAATTCCATCAAACGGGGAACACACAGTCTTTTTAACAAATGGTGCTAACAAAACTGCATGCCCATCTGCAAAAAAAAAAAAAACGTAACAGGACCTATTTCTCATACCATGCACAAAAACTACTTCAAAATGGATCAAAGACCTAAAGATAAAGCCAAAAACTATAAAGTTCATAGAAGAAAAAATAGGATCAGTGCTAGAGGCCCTAATACATGGCATTAACAGGATAAAACCCTAACCAACAACACACAAACTTCAGAAGATAAGCTAGATAACTAGGATCTTCTAAAAATTAAACAATTATGCTTATTTGAAGACTTCACCAAAAGAGTAAAAAGAGAACCTACACACTGGGAAAAAAATTTTGACCATTACAAATCAGACAAAGGTCTAATCTCTAAAATCTACAAAAAAAATCCAACACCTCTACAACAAAAAGACAAATAATCCAATTAAAAAATTGGCAAAGAATTGAACAGACACTTCACCTAAGAAAACATTCAAGCAGCCAACATTCATATAAAGAAATGCTCGCGATCACTAGCCATGAGAGAAATGCAAATCAGAACCACAATGAGATACCATCTCACCCCGGGAATTACTGGCACGAATCAAAAACACTGGAAGCAACAAATGTTAGAGAGGCAGCGGGGAGATCGGAACTCTTATGCACTGCTGGTGGGAATGCAAAAATGATACAACCATTTTGGAAAACAATATGGCACTTCCTTAGAAAGCTAGAAATAAAAATACCATAGGATCCAGCAGTCCCACTCCTAGGAATATATCCTAGAGAAATAAGAGCCCTCACAGGAATAGCAATATGCACAGCCATGTTCACTGCAGCATTGTTCACAATAGCAAAAAGATGGAAACAACCTAGATGCCCATCAACAGATGAATGGATAAAAAAACTATGGTACATACACACAATGGAGTATTATGCAACAATAAAGACCAATGATGAATCTAGAGGGCAGTATGCTGATTGAAATACGTCAATCACAAAGGGACAAATATTGCTTGAGACCTCTACTGTAAAAACTCATGAAAAGGTTTACACACAAAAATAAAAAATCTTTGTTGGTTACAAGGGAGGGGAGGGGTGGGGATGGAAAAACACTAAATAGACAATAGATAAAGTTGTAAGTTTGGTGAAGGGCAAGACAGTACACAATACTGGGGAAGCCAGCACAACTTGTTCAGGGTAAGGTCATGGAAGCTCCATGAACAAATCTAAACTCTCTTAGGGATTGAATTGCTGGGCTGAGGTCTGTGGGGTCCATGGTCTCAGGGAACATCTAGCTCAATTGCCATAACATAGTTTCTAAAGAAAATGTGCTACATTATACTTTGCCGAGTAGTGTCTGGGGTCCTAAAAGCCTGTGAATGGCCATCTAATATATTCTACTTGTCTCACCCCTTCAGGAGGAAGGGCGAATGAAGAAAACAAGATACAAGGGGAACATTAGTCCAAAGGACTAACGGACCACAACTACCACGGCCTGCACCAAACTGAGTCCACTACAGGTAGATGGTGCCTGGCTACCTCCACTGACTGCTCTGACTGGGATCACAACAGAGGGTCCTGGACAGACCTGGATAAAAATGTAGAACAAAATTCTAACACAAAAAAAGACCAGACTTACTGGCCTGACAGAGACTGGAGAATTCTCGAGAGTACAGCCCCTGGACAGCCTGTTAGCTCAGTACTGAAGTCACTTCCGAGGTTCACCCTTCAGCCAAAGATTAGACAGCCCCATAAAACAAAATGAGACTAAAGGAGCACAACTGCCCAGGACAGGGACTTGAAGGCAGGAGGGGACAGGAAAGCTGGTAATAGGGAACCCAAGGTCGAGAAGGGAGAGTGTTAATGTGTTGCGCAGTTGTTAACCGTTGTCATAAAACAATATCTGTACTGTTTAATGAAAAACTATTTGTTCTGTAAACCTTCATCTAAAATATAATAAAAAAATTTAAAAAAAAGATATCATCAGATCTTGTACAAAGTCATGTGCCTGTTGTTTAGTATGTAGTTGTCTCCTTCTTTTTTCTCTAAAGTTACGAGGAGAATATTTTCTGAATTTTAACTCAGAAGCAGTGCCATATATGAAGCAATGCCTTTGGAATTTTGGATTCTTCAAACTCTAGCTCTCCATAATTCTACCTGTTGTTCCCTGGTCCTTTAATTATGAATTGTGATACTAAAATTTTCTCATCTTAAATGGACACTTTCATGACCACACTTCTATGCCACCCCCACTTCCCACACCACTTCTCTTCTTTCCTTTTATATCAAAACTCCTTGAAAAAGTTATCTATACTTGCTTTCTCTGATTCTCTCTTGAACATACTTCAACTAAGCTTTTGCTTGATGTTACTCTTAAAACATGGCCATTTATATACATTGCTAACTTCAAAGGTCAATAACAAACCCTCATCTTAGTTTAATTACTAGCAGCTTTTGACATTGATCATACCCTCCTTGTTAAAATAGTTCCTTCATTTGTTTTCCAGGACATCCCTCTATCCTAGTTTTCTTCTTCATTGGCTGCTCCTTCCAGGTTTCCTTGCTAATTCCTCTTCATCTCTCAAATTTTTATTTGTTGGAATGCCTGAGGTCTCAGTGCTTGGGCTCCTTCTCTTTAATCATTCCCTTGGTGATCTCATCCTATTTCATGGCTTTAAACATCATCTGCAAGTTGATGATTCCCAAATTTATATTTCAAGCCTGTGTCTTTCTCCTAAACTCCAAACTGCATGTTCTATTGTGTACTAGACATTTTCACTGGGTGTCTAATAGGTACCCCAAAATTGAAATGACCAAAACCAAGTTCCTGACCTCCCCTACTCAAATGTTCCTTCTAGAGACTTCTTTCTATTCTAGTTAATGGCAATGCCATCCTTTCAAATACTCAGAACAAAAAAAAAAATTGGTGTGAACCTTGACAACTGTCTTCCTCTCACACTAAATAACAAGTCTGTCAGAAAACCCTTTTGTCTCTACCTTATATCCAGAACTGGACCACTTCTCACCATTTCCATTGCTACCACCTTGGTCCAAGTCACTAGAATCTCACACCACATAACAGAAGTCATGTTCTATTTTTTCGGATTCAGTCCTTGCTTTCATTCAGACCATTCTTAACCAACATCCAGAGTGACCCTTCAAAACAGAAGTCAGATGATGTCCCGTCTCTGTTCAAAAGCCTCTAATGGCTTCCCATCACAGAAAAAATAGTCTTTAAAATAGCCTATAAAGTTTTACATGAACTAGCTCCATTTACCTCTCTGATTGTATGTCCTACTACACTCCCACTTACTTACTTGGCTTCATCTATACGCCATCATCAGGACCCTTATATTTATTATTTTCTCTGGCTAGAATGATCTTCCCTCAGGTATCAGCATGGCTATCTCCCTCATCTACTTTAACTCTTTGTTCAAATATTACCGTCTGTGGGCCTCCTTATGTAAAATGGAAGGCCCCTACTCTTCTCCATCACAGCTCATCCCTCTCTTCTACAGTTGTTCTGTTTTGTTTTTTCCATAGCACTTATTACCATGTAAAATTAGATGGATAGATAAATATATAGGTATAGACAGTCATAGATACGCAGAACACAAACACACATAAAGAGAGCCCTGGTTGCACAATGGTTAAGCTCCAAGCTGCTAAACAAAAGGTCAATGGTTCGAACCCATCAGTGGCTCTGCAGGAGAAAAGATATGGCAGTTTTCTCTGGAAAAGATTACAGCCTAGAAAACCCTATGGGGCAATTCTGCTGTGTCATATAGGGTTGCTATGAGACACATTTGACTCGATGACACCTAACAACAAATACATATATATAAACATGTGTGTGCACATGTGTGTATGTATGTATATATAGCAGGAGCCCTGGCGGCACAGTGGTTAAAGGACTCAGCTGTTAACTAAAAGGTCAGATGTTCAAACCCATCAGCTACACGGCGGGAGAAAGAAGTCCCAGTCGTCTTCTGTAAAGATTACAGCCTTGGAAGCCCTAGGAGACAGTTCTACTCTGTCCTATAGGGTTGCTATGCACCACAATTGACTCAATGACACCCAAAAACAACAAATATATACATATATGTGTGTGTGTGTATACATATATATATATATATATATAATTGTTGCTGTTGTTAGGTATCTTTGAGTTGGTTCTAAGTCATAGTGACCCTATGTGCAACAGAATGAAACACTGCCTGGTCCTACACCATCCTCACAACTGTTGCTATGTTTGAGACTATTGTTGCAGCCACTGTGTCAGTCTATCTCATTGAGGGTCTTCCTCTTTCCACTGACCCTCCATGTTACCAAGCATGATGTCTTTCTCCAGGTATTGGTCCCTTCTGATAACATATCCACAGTATTTGAAATGAAGTCTCACCATCCTTCCTTCTAAGCAGCATTCTGGTTGTACTTCTTCCAAGACAAATTTTTTAGTTCTTCTGGCAGTCTATGGTATATTCAATATTCTTCACCAACACCATAATTCAAAGGCATCAAATCTTTGGGCTTCCTTATTCATTGTCCAGCTTTCACATGCATATAAGAAGACTGAAAATATCATGGCTTGTGTCAGGTGCACCTTAGTCCTCAAGGTGACTTCTATGCTTTTTAACACCTTAAGGAGGTCCTTTGCAGAAGATTTGCCCAATACAATACGTCATTTTATTACCTGACTGCTGTTTCTATGACCATTGATTATGGATTCAAGTAAAATGAAATCTTTGATAACTTTAATATTTTCTCCATTTATCAAGATGTTGCTTATTGGTCCAGTTGTGAGGATTTTTGTTTTCTTTATGTTGAGTTGTAATCCCTACTGAAGGCTACAGTCTTTGATATTCATCAGTAAATGCTTCAAGTCCTCTTCATTTTCCGAAAGCAAGGCTGTGTCATCTGCATATTGAAGATCTTTAATTAGTCTCCCTCCAATCCTGATGCTGCATTCTTCTTCATATAGTCCAGGTTCTGGGATTATTTGCTCAGCATACATATTGAATAACTATGGTGAAAAGATACAACCCTGACACACATCTTTCCTGACTTTAACCCCTTGTTCTGTTTAAATGACTGTCTCTTGGTCTCTGTACAGATTCCGCATGAGCACAGTTAAGTGTTCTGGATTTTCCATTCTCAAAATGTTATCCATAATTTGTTATGATCCACATAGTCAAATGATTTTGGATAATTAAATAAAACACAGGTAAAACATCTTTCTGGTAGTCTCTGTTTCCAGCCAAGATCCATCTGATGTCAGCAATGATATCTTTTGTTCCACATCCTCTTCTGAATCCTTGTTGAAATTCTGGCAGTTCCCTGTCAATTTACTGATGCAAACGTTTTTTAATTATCTTCAGCAAAATTTTACTTATGTGTGATATTAATTATATTGTTCGATAATTTATGCATTCTGTGGCATCACCTTTCTTTGGAATGGGCACAAATATGGATCTCTTCCAGTCGGTTAACCAGTTAGCTGTCTTTCAAATTTTTGGGGGTGGATGAGTGAGGGTTTTCAATATTGCATCCATTTGTGGAAACATCTCAGTTGGTATTCTGCCAATTCCTGGAGCCTTGTTTTTCACAGACACCTTCAGTGCAGCTAAGACTTCTTCCTTCAGTACTGTCTACTCTTGGTCATATGCTACCTCCTGAAAATGATGAGTGTTGATCAATTCTTTTTGGTACAGTGACCCTGTGTATTCCTTCCACCTTCTTTTGATGCTTCCTGTGTTGTTTAATTTTTTGCACGTAGAATCCTTCAATATTGCAACTCAAGGCTTGAATTTTTTCTTCAGTTCTTTCAGCTTGAGAAATGCCAAGTGGGTTCATCCCTTTTGGTTTTCTAACTCCAGGTCTTTGTACATTTCATTATAATATCTTTCTTTGTCTTCTTGAGCTGCCCTCTGAAAGCTTCTCTTCACCTCTTTTACTTCATTATTTCTTCCTTTTACTTCAGCTACTCTAAGTTCAAGAGCAAGTTTCAGAGTCTCTTCTGACATCCCTTTTGGTCTTCTCTTTTTTCCTGTCTTTTTAATGACTCTTTGCTTTCTTCATGTATGATGTCCTCCCACAACTCATCTGGTCTTTGATCATTAGTGTTCAATGTGTCAAGTCTGTTCTTGAGATGGTCTCTAAATTCAGTTGGGATGTACTCAACGTCATACTTTGGCTCTCCTGGACTTGTTTTAATTTTCTTCAGCTTTAACTTGAACTTGCATATGAGCAATTGATGGTCTGTTACACAGTTGAACCCTGGCCTTGTTCTAACTGAAGACAATGAGCTTCTCCATCATCTCTTTCCACAGATGTAGTCGATTTGATTCCTGTGTATTCCATCTGATGAGGTCCACGTGTATAGTCACCATTTATGTTGTTAAAACAAGGAATTTCCAATGAACAGGCTGTTGGTCTTGCAAAATTCTATCATAATATCTCCAGCATGGTTTCTAACACCAAGGCCATATTTTCTAACTACTGATAATTCTTATTTGCTTCCAACTTTTGCATTCCAATCACCAGTAATTATCAATGCATCTTGATTGCATATTTGATCTATTTCAGACTGCAGAAGTTGGTAAAAATATTTAATTTCTTCATCTTTGTCATTAGTATAATGAATTAGAATAATAGTTGTATTAACTGGTCTTCCTTGTAAGTGTATGTATATTCTTCTGTCATTGACACCATTGTACTGCAGGATAGATGTTGAAATGTTCTTTCGATAATGAATGTGATGCTCTTCCTCTTCAATTTGTCACTCCCGGCATAGTAGATTATAGGATTGTCTGATTCAAAATGGCTAATACCAGTCCATTTCAGCCCACTAATGCCTAGGATATTGATCTTGAAGTGTTCCATTTCATTCTTGACAACTTCCAACCTTGATTCATAATTCGTACATTCCACATTCCAATTATTAATGGATGTTTGCAGCTGTTTCTTCTCATTTTGAGTTGTGCCACATCAGCAAATGAAGGTCCTGAAATCTTTACTCTGTGCATGTCATTAAGGTCAACTCTAATTGAAGAGGCAGCTCTTCCCCAGTCGTATTTTGAGTGCCTTCCAACCAGAGGGGCTCATCTTCTGCACTATATCGTACAGTGTTCTGCTGCTATTCATAAGGTTTTCACTGGCCAATTTTTTTCAGAAGTAGGTTGCCAGATCCTTCTTCTTAGTCTGTCTTAATCTCTCAGCTCTGCTGAAATCTGTCCACCACGGCTGACCCTGCTGGTGTCTGAAATACTGGTGGCACAGCTTCTAACATTACAGCAATGCAAAAGGCACTAGTGTGACAAACTGACAGATTTGTGATGGTACATTATGGGTGTATATACATATATGTGTGTATATATATATATATATATATATATATATATATATGTATTTTTGTCTCTTTAATTTACTGCTATATATTTAGCAACTAGAACACTGCCTGGCACATAAAAAAAAAAAAAACCCTTTGTCGTTGAGCCAATTCCGACTTATAGCGACCCTATAGGACAGAGTAGAACTGCCCCATAGAGTTTCCAAGGAGTGCCTGGCAGATTGAAACTCGCAACCCTTGGCTTAGCAGCCGTAGCACTTAACCACTAAGCCACCAGGGGCACATAGTAGAAAGTTAATAAATGTTTGCTAAATTAATGAAAGAAAAAATGAAAATGTGATGATGGCTATAGTCAGTTTGCCCATAATGAATATCTGTGGCATTTACAGGGTGTATTATTCATTTAAAGGAGCCTTGGTGGCACAGTGGTTAAAGCCATCGCCTGCTAACTGAAATAGCTGCGATTAGAACCCAGCAGCCGCTCCACCGCAGAAAGATGTGGCAGTCTGCTTTTGTAAAGAGTACAGCCTCAGAAAGCCTGTGGGGGCACGTCTACTCTCTACTATAGGGTCACCATGAGTCGGAATTGACTTGACGGCAGAGTTTTTTTTTTTTTTTTTAATTCATTGAACAATTCACATGTTGGGTTGTGCCTTTTTTTTTTTTTTTTCTATTGTCCTAAACCAGTAGTTAGTACTTTCATTACTACTTAACTTTCTTGTGTTTGGATTATTTCCTTAACTAGACTGTTAACTTATTTGAGAGAAATACTATTTATCTTACTTTCTTGCATCACACTTTTGATGTCTTTGTACAATGTGTTCAACAAATATTTGATGATACACATAATTTAAAATCCGTTGCCATCGATTTGATTCCAATTCACAGCAACACTATATGACAGAGTAGAACTACCCCATAGGGTTTCCAAGGCTGTACATCTTTACAGAAGCAGACTTCCACATCTTTCTCCCACAGAGTGACTAGTGGGTTCGAACCACCAACCTTTCTGTTTGTGGTCAAGTACTTAACCACTGTGCCATCAGGGCTCCTCACATATAACTTAAAGGTAACTTAAAGCCATAGGTTTGTCTGATTTTTATTATTACTTTAAAAAAGTTTGAATTTTGAATAAAATTTATATATGTTATCTGAGGTATCCTTATTTGATATTGTTTATTTATACTCATATTAAACTAGGTGTTATTATCATTAGGGTTGCATAGCAGTTTTGCCACTCAAAGGAAAGTGGCAAAGGCTACCAGTAGAAAGTTGGCTTGACAAGCTATTTATTCCAGAAATGAAAACAGAAGTTTTTCTAAGTAACCTATATAAATACGTTCTTTGTATCAGAGAGAGACAAAACTCTCGCTTGCAATTCTTTAAAGCTATCTAAAAGATATAAACATAAATATAATGAATGTGTATGTGCAGGCACTTATTGGTTAATGTATACGTGTGTGTTGTGCATGTGTGTGTGTGTGTGTGTGTGTGTGTGTGTAGTTTCTTGTTTGCTTTTTTCCTATCAAAACACTGAAATTCAAGGAAATAGGGCAGAATCTGAAATTGAAAACACAAACTAGAGTCCCTTAATGGCAAGCAGTACATCTTTCAATAACATGGTAATGCTTCCTCCCTGGGACCAGTGAGAACCCTTTCTCCTAGGAATTGTCTAATGTGTAGAGACAGGTGTGAAGGTTTATGCAAGAACTCTAATCCCAGATAGTCTCCATTACTAAACGTGAAAGTCTAGGAAAATGTTCATGCTCAAGGTAAACCAGAGCCTCCCCATTTATGCACCATTCCTGGTTATCTTAAAATATGCATTCTTTTAGTATTTTTATGAAAGAGGTGTGTGATCTTTTCTACCTCCTAACTCTCACGCCTAGACCAGACAGTCTGGAAAGAAGTATGCTATAGTTGTTAAGCAGACAGTCTCTGGTGTCAGATGGCTTGGGTTCAAATTAAGGTTACACCACTTACTGAATGACTGGGTAAATTACTTGTCTCTGTGCCTCAGTTTTATCATCTGTAAAATGAGGCTAAAAATAGTACCTACCTCATAAGTTTGTTTTAAGATTTAATTGCATTAATACTTATAAAGTGCTTAGAACCATACCTGATCTAAGATAAGCTCTCATTAGGCTTTGATTGTTATTAGTATTATTTTTTTTTAATATTCTAGATGGGAGAGTAAATCAGAAGAACAAAGTTAAATTCAAATTCAGCATTTCCCTGGTAGCAGCACTGCACTTTAGAAGTTTTCTACTACCACTAGTTTTCTACTGTTTTGTTCTGCTTAATACAAGTATGGACTGAACACATTATTAGCCTCTGTACATTTATTCATGTCACCTGAAACACCTCATATCTTCACTCTACTTAATCAAAACTTACTCTTCCTACTCAAGTCCCACCTCCTCCATAAAGCCTTTCAGGATTACACAATCCATTCCACCTGAGTTCACAGCATCAACTGCCTATAATAGTCATTTGTGAAGTAATCTTTTCCTGCCTTATGGCATTCCCTTTTCCAATGTCCTTGTTGTTCATAAATATACTGTAAACTATAGAAAGGACCCTGTGGTAAACCTCTTTATATCCTTACAGCATTGAGAACACTGCTTTGCATACATGGTAGATTCACAATGATTGTTTGTTGATTCTGTTTTACCCTATTCTATTTTGTACATAGTATTTATAATAAGATTTACTCCTCTACGTTTCCTATACTAAAAAAGACGGTCTCATTAGTTTATACTCATCACATACACATAAGTATATGGTCATTTGTGTGCAGAAAGTGTATGTGTGCACATATACACACTTATAAATGATAATGCCATAAATAGTTTCTTTTCTGAATGAAGTCCATGAAACAGAACTAAACTAATGCCTCCCACTTACCATTTCCACCGAAATTATAGTTTGCAGCTTGTTAGTGGGAAGCACTTTGTAAAAAATCCGAGCTACTGAATCCAGAAATGCTATAGATTGTCTTTATTACTTGAATAACAACCCGCCCCCCCCCCCTCAAAATATAACAGCAAGAAAGGTGATCATTGCCCTTGGCAGCACCATTAAACTGGGCAGTGAACTACTTCAAATAGCTGTGAGTGTTTAACATTAGTTCAGCCTTAAGTAGGTTGATTTTAATAGCCAAATGTGCACTGCAGTCTATCTGAACATTAAAAGCACCTTTCAAACTTAATTTTACAGAAATGTTAATGACCAGAACAAACTATTGAAGGTAAAAAAGAAGAGTAATTATTTCCACAGATGAAGTGAAACAGTAAATGAAGGCTCATGTTTTAAAATGGGGGACGCAGCAACTTATCTCTTTTTAAGGAAATTTCCTGGGCTCAAAACACCACAGGAATATTTAAGGCTTTGTTTCCATAGGAATTATTTTCATTTTCAAACAGAAGTTGTAAGGAAAAAATTAACAGCTTTTCTAAACTTGAGTTATTAAGTGAAACACCATAAAAAATCTTTGTATTCAAAGTGAAACTTAATTAGTTTCTAAGTGCCTAATTTAGACATTTTCTATAATTATGAAAAACATGAATAAATCACACAGAGATAAATGGGTTAAATCAGAAAAAGAGAGAAATCCAGTGAGTTTCACTGCTTCTTCCCAATGCCACCAATGAGAATGTGTTGAAATATTAAACAGACAAAGAATATGAATGTTGAATAAAATCACTTAGTATTGTTCTCATTATTGACATGTACATATTTACAAGTAAATAGTTCCAGTTGTAAATTTAAATCATGAAAGTATCAAAATAATCAAATCATCATATTGAAAAATACTTTGAAAGAAAATGAACAATAAATTGCCAATAATTATTTGCCACCAGGGCTCCATAATAAAATATACTTGGTCAAAATCAGATTTGTGGTAACCAAGCCTAAACATATGCCTTATATATAAACAAAATAATTTTCAGCACTTCATTCTACTAGAATTTTTTTTCCTTCTGAAATAATGTAATTTTCCTGTACTAAAATGAATATCTGATTTTTTTTCTCTGAAAATTCCATACAAAAATGAAAGTCAAGCTAGTACATAGGCACTCTTGTATCCCGGACATTAATATTTCTAGCTAGGATTTATGATTCCATCTTCAACATAGGATGAGAAACTCTTCCAGTTCCTACTAAGTTACCACTAAAAACAGGATCATTTTCAGATCACTAAATGGGTTCTAGTGGCTTAAAAAATTAAAAGTGAGGTGAGCTTGTTACCCACAATTTAATAAGGTCCTACAAGTTAGGCAAAATCATAGCCATAGTTACAAATATTTTAAGGTTGGATTCGTGGAGGAAATTTTAGTTTTTCCAGTTAGATTGTAAGCTCCTGGAAAGTAGGAGACACCTGTATTTTTCATGTACTTACAGAGAAGCAAGTGGTTGGATGCTCAATGTGTGTGGGCTTACAAGATGTTTTACTAAAACAACAATAAGACAAATATGACTGTCTCACACAGAAGGGAAGAAAATCGGTCCCTGAGAGACTCAGGAATTCTACAAATGTGTTTTACTGATGAAGATGTGATTTCCCTAAGGCATTTCAGCTCAGGATTTCATTTCACACTGCGTTTAGTGAAGCCATTTCAAAATACTCTATGTATGCAATGGGAGAAGGAATATACCTTGGCATATTTCTGGCAATTAAAAGGGAGTAACAACTCTGACAGTATCTTTTTCCTCTGTATCTCATCCTTTCCAAATACTGTATTCTATTACCACTATTATCAGATGAAGGGGGAAAACACCCACACCTTATTTTTATAATGATTTCATAAACAATCTCCATGTTTTCATGATTTTATAAGTTATATATAATGAAGATGAATGGCACTTTGCACTCTGCTTGTACAGCATGAATACTTCTATAAGGTTGAAACCTGAAATGACAAAAAATAAACTAGGTTTGTAAAGCCAGTAGACGTAATTTAGATCAACTTCTAGCTTCTTGTTAGCAGAACAACTAAATGGCCTGAGATAAATAGTTGTTTGTTCTACTAATTCAGTCTTCAAAGATTCTTGGTTGTTTTCAGTGAGCACAATATTGTACTAAGCACTATAATAATAGTAATAATTACACAGGTACCAAGTCCTGTGCTAAGCACTTTACAATCATTTTCTCATTTAATCCTCACAATGACAGCCTAAGATAGACACTATTATTCCCCCATTTTATAGCTGCAGAAACATACTTCTAAAGGTTAAAGACACTTGTCCAAATCACACAGCAAATAATTAGCAAAGCTCAGAAATAAACTCAGCTCTGCCTGACTCTAGACTCTGAGCTCTTAAAAGCTGTCTATTAACTACATAGCATAATGCGTGGCATGTGGTAGACTGATCTAATATAACAATTTTTCACAAACAAATAAACTCATATTCTGAAAAGAATAGATGCTAGAATGATGTTTTGGTTTTTGAGATTTCCTGTAGAAAAGATTCTCAGTCATGTTTGCTAACAGGAACATACCTAAACTACGTGCCTAAGTAGGTGAATGGGATTCTGAAAATCAAAAGATAAAAACCACCAAGTTTAGCTGTATCTGGCAGTGTATACCTTTATTTAAAAACAATGTAAAATGCAGTGGTCCACAAAAGAAGCAGTGTCAGGAGAAAACTTGGGTTTCCAGTTTTGTAAACGCTGCATTTTCAGTATTATGGTGTCAGTCTTCATTCACTCTTTGACAAGGTTGTCAATCAAACAGCAATCTAGTTTTGTGAGACTTTAAACAAAGATCAAAGCAATGATACTGCTGAGTTAACATTATCTTCCCACTTAAACACTTTCATACTTTAGCGTTAATATTAACTTTGAACTATTGTTTCAAAGCAAACAAAAAAGTATCAACTTTAGCATCTCTCCTGCCATATAAAACCATAATTTCTAGGTCTACTTCAGATATTTGTGAACCAGTGGTTTAAATTTATATTTTTAAGGAACTGTAATGTAGAAACCCTTTTCAGAATCTACCTTGAAATATTATGTTGAGCAATAAGAGATAATGGAGTTAAACATGGAATAGCATTATTTTCATTCTGATTTTAGATCAAATGAAAGGCATCCAAAAATGCTGCTTTAAAAAAAAATTATCACAGGCGCTTACAAAAATACTTCGCAGAAGGAGGGCGCAGTTGGCAAACTAACATAGCCAGCCCGTGTTATTTGCATAAGAATAGGGTTAGTCACTGAGAGGTGTGTGTTTGTGTGTGTATGTGTGCTTTAAAATTCCTGGTGACTTCACTGAGCATTCTTCACATAAAATGAGGGCAGACTAATGGGTCATTGTAATTACAGATTTCTACCTTTGAAATACCAGAGGAATCTCACAGAGCTTCTGGTATCATTTTGGGTGTCAAAATCAATAACAGCATCTTGTCATTAAAATAATAAATGTGACACAGCCAAGGACATGAGAATGTCTGTCTTTGATTCCTATATGCCTAAGTAGATATATGCTCCTAGAATTAAAAATAAAAATCATAAAGTAATATTATAATGCTCCAAGTCATCTCAAATGAGCTACATACATAAATATCCTAATATTTTTCTAAAAATTAGTTAGAAAATATTGAAAATAATATTATTTTAATATTTAAAGATTTATCATTCAAGTATATTTTATCATAAGACTACTATCCCCCTCTTCAATATCAATTCTTTAAAATAATTGCAAGCAAACTCCTTCTAGATTCTACTGTAGTTTTCTACTACATACAATGAAACAATCAGAAAAACATCGACTCTACTTTAATTGAAGCACAACTGAGAGTTTTCAAGGTTTTACCTAGAATGAATTTGAAAAACTTGGAGCCTTAAAAAGGAAATGTAAATGTGACTACTTTGGGAAGCTGACATTACTAATCATGAAATTGTGATGAACACAAAATCTTTCTCTCTGCTGTTCATACTGATAATTTAGTGGTCCTAAAAAAATCCATTAATCACTTTGGAAATATCAAAGTGATGAGCGAATTCGTGTTTAGGTTTAGCTTGAATCTGTAAATGCTCTGTTACTTAGAAATACTATTCCATGTACTACCCTACAGGAAATATATTTGTTATGATACGTTATAATAATAGAGACAGTTTTTAATTATCCATACAAAAGGAAGAATCCAAAGCAAGGACAATCCAACACAGGGAATTATACAAGGCAGTGAATTCTTTTGATTGTGCAAAGTATTATCTGATTTTAAGAGAATTTTTCTTTCCAATCGCTTGTTTATGGTACAACATGTCTCCAAATCTCCATTTTCTGAGCAAATACTGACTTAGCTTTTCCCTCTTCTAATCTATCCTGCAAATGACTAATAATACTTTCCAAAAACAGGGTTTTGATGGCCTTACTCTAAGACCTATAAATATAAATATATGTATGTATATACACACATATATATACCCTTTACCGTGAAAATCCTGGAACTATAGCATGATCCCTTTGACTTTTCCTGCCATTTCACCTACAACTATGTAATCGATGAACCCTCTATTACAAGCAAACCAACAGGCTCACTGCCCAGAACACATTTTATTAAGGTAGTCAGTGTATTATAGGGGAAAGAATATGGCATATCCAGTTTCAAATTCTGACATTACCTTTTAGCTGCATGAAAGTAGCCAAATTGCTTCACCTTTCCATTCCCCAATTTTCTTACTTAGCTTTGAACAAAACCCACTTATTAACCATTTTTTGTGTATTAGTTGATTACTTAATTCATTTCATGTAGCTAAAAATGGCCACCTGAGTTAGTCTGAGATTTAAATTTGCCAAAAAGAGTTCACACAGTGGTAAATAACAGAAAAGGTCCAATAGGAGTTGACATCAGTGTGTCACTCTGTATTTTAGTTAATAGTACCTCTGAGGAACAATCTTGAAAAGCTTACGCTTTAATTATTTAAGTGAATAGATTCTCAGAGGACCCACTCACCCACATTTCTGGTAGGTGTCTCTTCCTTCCTTTCTGGGGAAAATGCAAATATAATTTGCAAACTTAAGGGGTATATCTTTCTTTGTGATATTCTGCTTAAACTCAGGAGGAAAGAAACATATGTTTAAATAATACCATGAATAAAATACAAATTAGCTACACTGTAGGAAATAAATACCACTTCAGAGATTCTTAGCAGCTATTAACACCCTATTCACATCCTATGCAGAACAAAACTAGATAAAGGGCAGGAGTCCAAGCATCAGTGGTATTGATTTTCCCATAACAGTGAAATTCTATAATCAGTTAAATCCCTAATGCTAAATTAATTATTATAAACAACTGTTCACTGCAATGATTAGTTGATTAGTGGGGATATAGGTCAAGCCTACACAACATTAAAAAACTAGTTCTTTTGGGTATGACTCATGGTTTCAGAAAAGCTTCTTTCTGTTACTTTACAAAATGTGAACTGAGGGTGCTTAATATACTCCTGGAATACATCAGATCACACTGGCCACTTGCAAGTGAGAGGTTAATTTTCCCATCAGCTGTCAATTTAACTTTAGGTATTCAGGACATAAGCAAGACCCTGGGCTGAGTGCTATTGGGGTTACAAAGGAGGAAGAACAAATACCTGGTCTCAAGATATTTAGAATCTTGCTAATGTCTAGAGATATGGGGGTTTGTAATTAATAAGAGCAACTCACAGAAAAATACAGCACAGAAGAAGTTAGTGGTGATACCAGGAAAGTCTTCAAGGACTTGTGCCTTGAAAAGTTGATTAAGATTTCATTAAGTAAAGGTGAGATGTAGGATCTTTCCAAATTGAGTCACTAGCAGGAACAAAATAGCATGCATAAAACTTAAAGACAAAAGTCTGGTGCACATTCAGAAAACAGTTTTTAATACAGTTTGCTGTAGAAGAAGAAAAGGTTGGAGAGAATTTGGAGACATGTTGTGAAGGCCACGGTGTGCTGGAAATGGCTCACATTGGCTTGTGAGAGCTGATTATTAGTATCTCTTTCCTTGTCAACATTCAGCAATATCATGTTGGTAGCTTAAAATTGGCCACGGTGGGAGAATTTACACCACAGAATTCATCAAATGTACAAATTATAGCATTTTTATTTTCTTCAGAGAAAGAGAGCCAATTGCTAAACACTTTTCAGTGCACTACTATAAGAACTTAAATGCCAGGGTCAGGAATATATATCTGTCTCAGTAGATAATTAGGAGTCATTGAATAAATTTAGCAGAGAAACATGGTTTGGGAGTCATCTAAATAGAGCTGAAAGTCAAAGCTATAGTCCTGAACAGAATTTCCAGAGGAAAAAGCATTTAGAGATAGAATTCTGAGGAAATAAAACTAGGGAGCATCTAGACTTGGAGAAGAAGGGAAAGAATCATAACAGTGAGATACCAAAAAAGAGTAGACAGAAAAGAAGGAGAAGTATCAGCATAGAGCCAAGTCATAGAAGCAAGGTATACGTTTTAAGGATAAAGTGTTAGCAGTGAAAGATATTATCTTTTAAGCATCAATTTAGAAAAGGCCTTGGGACAAAAAAAAAATGACAAAAATGCCATGCTATGGATCACATAAAACACTTGGTTTCTGTACATTTAGTATATAACCTGGATAAATCAAGTTCAAGTATTTTTACACAACAAAAATTTAAAAAACGAGTTCCAGCAAAATGGCGCTCTAGGCAGAAGCAGCATGCCGTCCCTCCACAGCAAAGATCCAAAAAACTAAGCCGAACAGAGAATACAACAATCCTGAAACCCTAAAACATCAAATGAAGAGAGAAAGAACTCAGCCAAGCACCAAATGGAGTGAGAAAACTGACAGAGAATGGAGACTGAGGAGAGATTCATGCAGAGGTCCCCTGCCAGCTAACGCAGCATGGATCCACCATCTTGGACTCCTATCGGAGACCAGCGAAGCAAACGGGGGTACAAGAAAGCTGCCTCATGAAGCTTCCAGCGGGAGACAAAACCACCGGTAATTGGTGATATACACTTTCCCACCCCACACCCTTCTTCACACAGACTCGGCCTCCACTGCTTCCCGCGGCCACAGTCTCTTGACCGGGAAACAGCGGCTGCTTGGTTTCCACACACCTGAACGGGTGGCTCTCTGAGTGCCATTTGTTGGCTGCTGGTGTTGCTTTTTTTTTTTTGCTTCTTTTTATTTCTTTCTTGCCTCTCTCCACCTCCCCGTCTTTTCAATCGAGTACCTCACTCCGTGCACCATCTTTGCTTCTTCCTGAGGGGCTGCAGAGCTCTGGGAATTTGTGATATATGCTTTCCCACTCTATCCTTCTTCACCCACACTCGACCCCCTCTTCTTCCCATGGGCACAGTCTCTTATCCAGAAACATCAGCCCTCACTAGCTGGCTCTCTGAATGCCATTTGTTGGCTGCTAGTGTTGCTTTTTTTTTCTGCTTCTTTTGATTTCTTACTTGCCTCTTGCCACACACCCCTCCCTTCGCTCAAGTACCTAGCCCCGTGCGCCATCTTTACTTCTTCCTGAGGGGCTGCAGAGCTCCGTTCGAGTGTGGAGCTGCTTCCCGGTTTGGGCTGCCATGCTGGTGGATCCCAAGGCTTTTGTTCATTTGTTTGTTTTGAATTGTTTGTTTGTTTTCTTTTCCTTTTCTTGAGTTGGGAGCCCTTTCTGGCCAGGCTGAGTTGCGTGGACAGGAGACTCCCCTTCAACTTTCACAGACATGCAGAGGTATCCCTGAGAGCATTTCTTTTTATGTTGGTTTGTTTTTTCTGTTTCTTTGGGGGCCTTTATTGTTTTGTTTTGTTTTTAATTTTTTTTGTTTTCCTTTCCCTCTTTTTCCCTTTTTGTCTTTCTTCATTGCTCAGTTTCTCATCTCTCTATATCTTCCTTCTCTTTCTGTTCCCTGAATACCTGGAGTTGTACACCTCTATGACTTCTAACCAGGCTGTACTGCAACACCTGAGAGCGACTTCCCCAGACCACATAGCTGCACCAGTGGGATCTCTGGGAACTTTGCAGTTCTTAACCTTTCTGATTCTTATTTATTCATTCTTTTCTTTTATTCCTCCTCCCTTTTCTGCTTTTATCGATTTCATAGTCTCTCATCTCTCCACTCCAACAGAAAGCTCCCCTAGAATTCTTTTTTGTTTGTATGTTTTTGGCACCTGTTCATCTCGCCTCTCTCCCATATCCATCTTAGCTCCACACATAACAGTCTCCCTGCTGCATCCTGCCTACCTGCACTGTGCACTTGACATCACACCACCAAGCAGCAGAGGCACGGCCTACTGGAACCTGCCCTGCACTGATTACCAACCCGCCCTGGTGGCTGTAGTAAGTGCCACAAACAACCCATCCCAGTAACTCCTTTTCAGCGAGACCTGCCCTTTCATACCATATCTGAGTGACTGACCCTGCCAGTTGAAGAAGGAGGCAAAAGTATTGTGAGCACAGATGAGCAAACAACGAAGAAGACACAGTCCACCTGCTAAGACACAGTCAATTTTTTTTAAAAACAAGGGACGAAACAAACAAATCTACAGTCAATAAATGAGAAAAACAACTACTGAATGCCCTGAAGACCGCAGACAACAACACAACATTTACAAAAACAGGACAGGATGGTTCCAGTAGGCATCCAAAATAAAACACCAGATGAGTCTCCTCTCACAGAAAATGCACTAGAACTACCTGAAAGGGAATTCAAATCTCTAATACTCGTAATTCTCCAAGAACTGAGGCAAAAAGCTGACAAAAATGAAGAAAAAATAGACAAATTCATGGAAAATACAGACAAAAAATTGGAAGAATTCAGGAAAATAATGCAGGAACAAAATGCCAAAAGAAATTCACAACTATAAATTATACAAGGCAACAACTAGAACTCCAAAAGATAAACAACAAGATGTCAGAAATTGACGATGTCATAGAAGGGCTGAGGAGCAGATTTGAAACGGTGGAAGACAGGAACAGTGGAATTGAAGACAAACACTTGGATACAACTCTGTTTGAGGAAAACTCAGAAAAAAGAACAAAGAAAAATGAAGAGACCCCGAGAGTTATGTGGGACACAATCAAAAGCAAAAATCTTCGAGTGATTGCAATTCCAGAAGAGGGGGAGAAAATAGAAAACACAGGGAGGATCATTGAGGAAATGCTGACAGAAAACTTCCCCAATATCATGAAAGATGAAAAGCTGGCTATACAAGAAGCTCAACGAACCCCATATAGAAGAGACCCCCAAAAGAAAATGCCCAAGGCATATCATATTCATACTCGCCAAAACCAAAGACAAACAAAGAATCCTGAGAGCACCTCGTGAAAAACAAGGAGTCACATACAGAGGAGAAACAATAAGACTAAGCTGAGATTATTCAGCAGACACCATGCAGGCAAGAAGGCAATGGGATGACATATATAAAATCTTGAAAGAAAAAAATCGCCAGTCAAGAGTAATATATCCTGCAAAACTCTCATTCAAATTTGATGGTGAAATTAGGTCATTTCCAGATAAACAGAAATTAAGGGAATATGTAAAAGTTAAACCCAATTTACAAGAATTATTAAAGGGAGTTCTTCGATCTGAGGACAAACAGCTTCAGCTCACAGGCAGAACCTAGGACACAGGATCGTACCAGCCAGATACCAGTCTAGGAAATGAACTCTCGGGGACTATCCAAAACCAAAAGAAATACAACAGGGATTCAGAGCAGTTAATCAGTAAATGACAACAACATCAAAGCAATAAAAGAAGTAATAAACAGCATAGGTATAGAATCTTCTAATGGAGAGGAAGGCAAGGCGATACCAAGTAATGGTAGACTGCTTCAAATGTAGAAAGATAAGGGTCAAATTCATGGTAACCATAAAGTTAACAAACATACTCTTAAAAAAAGAGGAAAAACATAAAGTCTCAGCAAAAACAAAACCTACAAAAACAAAAGAAATGAAAAAAAAATCCACAAACAAAAGTAACTCAGCACAAGAGAGTAAGAAGAACAAAGAAAAATTCAGCCCCTAAAAAAAAAAAGCACTACAAAATGACAGCAATAAACTCACATCTATCAATAATTACACTGAATGTAAATGGACTCAATGCACCCATAAAGAGAAGGAGAGTGACAGAATGATAAGACAACAGGATCCATCACTATGTTGTCTACAGGAGACACAACTTAGAAACAAAGATGTGAATTTATTAAAAGTCAAAGTTGGAAAAAAATATATCAAGTTAACAACCACGAAAAAAGCGCAGGAGTGGCCATTCTAATCTCAGATAAAATAGACTATCAAATGAAAGCTACCATAAAAGACAAAGAAGGAAACTATATAATGACTAAGGGGATGATCCAACATGAAGACATAAGCATAATAAACATCTATGCACCCAATGACAGGGCTCCAAAATACATAAAGCAAACTCTAACAACACTGAAAAGAGAAATTGACAGTTCCACAATAATAGTAGGAGACTTCAACACACCACTCTCAGTAAAGGACAGAACAACTAAGAAGAAACGCAGCAAAGATACAGAAGACCTAAAGGGCACAATCAGCCAACATGACCTCATGGACATATAAAACACTCCATCCAATTGCTGCAAAGTACACATTCTTTTCCAATGCACATGGAACGTTCTCCAGAATAGACCACATCTTAGGCCACAGACTAATCCTCAACAAGATCTAAAACGTTGAGATAAATCAAAGTATCTTCTCTGACCTCAATGCCAACAAGGTAGGAATTAACAATAGAAAGAGAAATGAACAAAAATCAACTACATGGAAACTGAATACTACCCTACTTACACATCACTGGGTAATAGAAGAAATCAGAGATGGAATCCAAAAATTCCTAGCATCAAATGAGAATGAAAACACATCGTACCAAAACCTTTGGGACACAGCAAAGGCAGTCATCAGAGGACACTTTATAGCAATAGATGCACATATCAAAAAAGAAGAAAGGGACAAAATCAAAACATTAACTACAGAACTCAAACAAATAGAAAGAGAACAGCAAAAAAAAAAAAAAAAAAAAAGCCCACAACCACCGGAAGAAAGGAAATAGTAAAGATCAGAGCAGAAACAAATGAAATAGATAAGAGAAAAACAATAGAAACAATCAACAAAACCAAAAGTTGGCTCTTTGAAAGAATCAACAAAATCAACAAACCACTGGACAGACTGACAAAAGAAAAACAGGAGAGGACACAAATAACCCAAATAAGAAATGAAATGGGGGACATTACAACAGACCCAACTGAAATAAAAAGGATTATAACAGAATATTATGTAAAACTCTACTCCAACAAATTTGAAAACCTAGAGGAAATGGATAAATTTCTAGAAACACACAGCCTAACCAAACTACAACCAAGTGATGTTGAAAATCTGAACAGACACATTACAAGAGAACAGAATGAAAAGGTAATAAAAAAAACTCCCAACCAAAAAAGCCCTCGCCCAGATGGCTTCATTGGAGAATTCTACAAAACATTTACAGAAGAGCTTGTACCAGTACTACTCAAGATATTTGAGAGCATAGAAGAGGTAGCAACACTTCCAAATTCATTCTATGAAGCCAGCATAATGCTGATACCAAAACCTTAATGCTGATTTCACAAAAAGAGAAAATTACAGACCAATATCTCTCATGAATATAGATGCAAAAATTCTGAACAAAATTCTAGCCAATAGAATTCAGCATCATATCAAAAAAATAATACACCACGACCAAGTAGGATTCATACCAGGTATGCAAGGATGGTTCAACATTAGAAAATCAATCAATGTAATCCACCACATAAATAAAAGGAAAGAAAAGAATCACATGATCATCTCAATTGATGCAGAAAAGGCATTTGACAAAGTCCAACACCCATTCCGGATAAAAACTCTCAATAAAATAGGTATAGAAGGGAAATTTCTCAACATACTAAAGAGCATCTATGCAAAACCAATGGCCAACATCATTCTTAATGGAGAGAGGCTGAAAACATTCCCCTTGAAAATAAGAACACGACAACGATGCCCTTTATCACCCCTCCTATTTAACATTTGACTGGAAGTTCTAGCTAGAGCAATAAGGCAAGAAAAAGAAATAAAGGGCTTCCAAATTGGTAATGAAGAAGTTACACTGTCCCTGTTTGCAGATGATATGATACCATGCATAGAAAACCCTAAAGACTCCACGAGAAATCTACTGGAACTAATGGAAAGATTCAACAGAGTAGCAGGATACAAGACAAACATACAAAAATCAGTTGGATTCCTATACACCAATAAGGAGAATGATGAAAAGGAAATCAGGAAAACAATCCCATTTATAACAGCCTCTAAAAAGATAAAATACTTAGGAATAAATCTGACGAGGGTTGTAAAAGACCTATACAAAGAAAACTACAAAACACTACTGCATGAAACCCAAAGGGATCTACATAAATGGAAACACATACCATGCTCACGGATAGGCAGACTCAACATTGTGAAAATGACAATTCTACCCAAAGCAATTTACAAATACAATGCAATCCTGATCCAAATACCAACAACATTCTTCAAAGAGATGGAAAAACTAATCATTAATTTATATGGAAAGGGAAGAAGCCCTGAATAAGTGAAGCACTACTGAAGAAGAAGAATAAAGTTGGAGGACTCACACTACCTGACTAAAGAAGCTACTATACAGCTACAGTAGTCACAACAGCCTGGTACTGGTACAACAACAGATACATTGACCAATGAGACAAAATTGAGAACCCAGATGTAAATCCACCACCTACGGTCACCTGATTTTCGACAAGGGCCCAAAGTCCATCAAATGGGGAAAAGACAGTCTTTTTAACAAATGGTGCTGGAAAAACTGGATATACATCTGCAAAAAAATGAAACAGGACCCATACATCACTCCGTATACAGAAACTACTTCAAAATGGATCAAAGACCTGAATATAAAGCCTAAAACTATAAAGTACATAGAAGAAAAAATAGGACCAACACTACAGGCCTTAATACACGGCATTAACAGTTTACAAACCATTACCATCAACGCACAAACCCCAATAGATAAGCTAGATAACTGGGATCTTCTAAAAATCAAACTCCTATGCTCTTCATAAGACTTCACCAAAAGTGAAAAGAGAACCTACACACTGGGAAAAAATTTTTGGACAGTACAAATCAGACAAAGTTCTAATCTCAATAATCTAGAAGAAAATCCAACATGTCTACAACAAAAAGACAAATAATCCTATTAAAAAATGGGAAAAGGAAATGAACAGACACTTCACCAAAGAGGACATTCAAATGGCCAACAGACATCTGAGGAAATGCTCGCGATCACTAGCCATTAGAGAAATGCAAATTAAAACCACAATGCGATACCATCTCACCCCGGCATTACTGGCAAGAATCAAAAACACTGGAAATTAAAAATGTTGGAGGGGCTTCAGGGAGATGGGAACACTTATGCACTGCTGGTGGGAATGCAAAATGATACAACCATTTTGGAAAATGATATGGCACTTCCTCAGAAAGTTAGAAATAGACATACCATTTGATCCAGCAATCCCACTCCTAGCAATATATCCTACAGAAATAAGAGTCGTCACTAGAATAGACATATGCACAACTATGTTCATGGCAGCATTGTTCACAATAGCAAAACGATGGAAACAACCTAGATTCCCATCAACACATGAATGGATATACAAACTATGGTACGTACACACAATGGAGTACTATGCAACGAGAAAGAACAACAATGAATCTGTGAAGCATCTGATAACATGGATGAAACTGGAGGATGTTATGCTGAGTGAAATAAGTCAATCACAAAAGGACAAATATTGTATGAGACCTCTAGTGTAAAAACCCATGAAAAAGTTCACACACAAAATCTAACAATCTTTGTTGGTTACCAGGGATGGGAGTGGTGGTGGGGGGGGGGGGGATACTAAATAGGCAATAGATAATTGGTATCTTGGGTGAAGGGTGAGAAAGTACACAATACAGGGGAAACTAGCACAACCTGTACAAGGAAAGGTCATGGAAGCCCCATAGACACATCCAAACTCCCTGAGGGACTGAATTGCTGGCCGGAGGGCTGTGGGGAACACGGTCTCAGGGAACATCTAGCTCAATTGGCATTACACAGCTTATAAAGACAATGCTCTACATTCTACCTTGGTGAGTAGTGTCTGGGGTCTTAAAAGCCTGTGAGCAGCCATCTACGATACCCCACTGTTCTCATCCCTTCGGGAGCAAGGGGAATGAAGAGAACAGGATATAAGGAAAAGATTAGTCCAAAGGACTAATGGTCCACAGCTACCAAGGCTTCCATCGGACTGAGTCCAGTAGAGCTAGAAAGTGCCCAGCTACCACCACTGATTGCTCTGACCAGGACCACAACAGAGGGATCTGGACAGAGCTGGAGAAGGATGTAGAAGATAATTCTAACTCACATAAAAAAAAAGACCAGATTTACTGGCCTAAAGGAGATTGGTGAAACTTCGAGAGTATGGCCCCCACACACCCTTTTAGCTCAGTGGTGATGTTACCTCCGAGGTTCACTGTTCAGCCTGGGAGTGGACAGCCCCGTAAAACCAAATGAGACTAACAAGGTACAGGATTCCAGTGACAAGGGCCAGAAGGTAAAAGGGGACAAGGAAGCTGGTGATAGGGAACCCAAGGTTGAGTAAGGATATTGTTGATGTGTTGTGAGATTGTTAACCATTGTCATAGGGAAACATTTTTAGTAACTGTTAAATGAGAAACTATTTTGTTCTATAAGCCTTCATTTTAAGTGAGAATAACATCACAATTGGAAGAGCATAGTCAATGTCACTGAACTGTGCATGTAGAAATTTTTGAAATGGTGTATCTTTCGCTATGTGTATTTTAACCAAAAAAAATCTGAGTAGTTAGAGGGTTGATATGTTGTGAGTTTGTTAACCAGTGTCATAAAACAACATGTGTCCTACTGTTTCATGAGAAACTATTCGTTCTGTAAGCCTTCACCTGAACTATAATAAAATAAATAAATAAAACCCCCCCCCAAAAAAAAAAAAAAGAAAAGAAATTTTTGCAGAGGAGGAAAATTTATTGGAATTACCAGAGGCAGAATACAAAAGATTAATATACAATATTCTTCAAGAAATTAGGAAGGAAATTAAGGAAAATGCAGAAGACACAATGGGGGAAATTAAAAAGATTAGAGAAGAGCATAGTAACAAATTTTACAGGCTGCAAGAATCCATAGAGAGACAGAATCAGAAATCCAAAAGATTAACAATAAAATTTCAGAATTAGACAACTCAATAGAAAGTCATAGGAGCAGAATTGAGGCAATGGAAGTCAGAATTAGTGTGACTGAGCACTTGACGCCAATTTATTTGAGGAAAAATCAGATAAAAGGATTTTAAAAAATGAAGACACCCTAAGAATGATGTGGGACTCTATCAAGAGGAATAACCTATGAGTGATTGGAGTATCAGAACAGGGGAGGATAACAGAAAATACAGAGGGAATTGTTGAAGATTTCTTGGCAGAAAACTTCCCTGATATCATGAAAGATGACAAGGTATCTATTCAAGATGCTCATCAAACCCCACATGAGGTAGCTCTCAAAAGAAAGTCACCAAGACTTATTATTTTATAATCAAACTTGCCAAAACCAAAGATAGGGAATTTTAAGAGCAGCTAGGGATAAATGAAAAGTCATCTACAAAAGAGAGTCAATAAGAATAAGCTCGGACTACTCAGCAGAAACCATGCAGGCAAGAAGGCAATGGGTGATATATATAAAGCCTTGAAGGAAAATAACTGCCAGCCAAGAATTATATATCCAGCAAAACTGTCTCTCAAATATGATGGCGAAATTAGGGCATTTCCAGATAAACAGAAGTTTAGGGAATTTGCAAAAACCAAACCAAAATTACAAGAAATACTAAAGACAGTCTTCCGGTTAGAAAATCAGTAACATCAGATAACAACACAAGACTAGAACACAGGACAGAGCAACCAGATATCAACCCAGATAGGGAAGTCTCAAAAGTAAATCAAAGGTAAAACACTGAAAATAGGGAAACAGATGTCAATACGTAAAAGATGACAACATTAAAAACAAAAAAGAGGGACTTAAAAAATGTAGACATAGATTTTTCACATGGAGAGGAAGTCACGGTGATATAAAGAAACAAAAGACTGGTATACATTTAGAAAAATAGTAGTAAATATTAAGGTAACCACAAAGGAAACTAACAACCTACAAGTCAAAATAAAAAACAAGAAAAATATAAAGACTCAGCAAACACAAACTCAAAAACAATGAAAAAGATGAAAAGAAAATACATAGAGAAAAACAACTCAACACAGAAAATTAAGTGGAACGAAGAAACTGTGAACAACACTCAAAAAAAGACATCAAAATGACAGCACTAAACTCATACCTATCAAGAATTACACTGAATGCAAATGGACTAAATGCACCAATAAAGAGATAGAGAGTGGCAGAATGGATTAAAAAAATAAGATCCGTCTATATGCTGCCTACAAGACACACACCTTACACATAAAGACACAAACAAACTAAAACTCAAAGGATGGAAAAATATATCAAGCAAACAACACTCAAAAAAGAGCAGGAATGGCAATATTAATCTCTGACAAAATAGACTTTAAAGTAAAATCCACCACAAAGGATAAGGAAGGACACTATATAATGATTAAAGGGTCAATACACCAGGAGGACATAACCATAATAAATATTTACGCACCCAATGACAGGGCTCGAAAATACATAAAACAAACTCTAACAGCACTGAAAAGAGTGATAGACAGCTCCATAATAGTAGTAGGAGACTTCAACACACCACTTTTGGTGAAGGACAGAACATATAGAAAGAAGCTCAACAAAGACACGGAGGTGCTAAATGCTACAATCAACCAACTTGATCTCATAGACATATAACTAACATTCCACCCAACAGCAGCCAAGCAGACTTTCTTTTCCAGTGCACATGGAACATTCTCCAAAATAGACCACATATTAGTCCATAAAGCAAGCCTTAACAAAATCCAAAGCAGCGAAATATTACAAAGTATCTTTTCTGACAATAAAGCCATTAAGGTAGAAACCAACAACACAAAAAGCAAGGGAAAAAATCCAACGCATGGGAACTGAACAACATCTTGTCAAAAACCACTGGGTTATAGAAGAAATTAAGGATGGAATAAAGAAATTCATAGAATCAAATGAGAATAAAAACACATCCTACCAGAACCTTTGGGACACAGCAAAAGCAGTGCTCAGAGGTCAGTTTATAGTAAGAAATGCACACATCCAAAAAGAAGAAAGGGCTATAATCAAACCATTAACCTCACAACTGGAACAAGCAGAAAGAGAGCAGCAAAAGAAGCCCAGAAGAAAGGAAATAAGAATTATAGCAGAATTAAATGAAATAGAGAATAGAAAAACAATTGAAAGAGTTAACAAGACCAAAAGCTGGTTCTTTGAAAAAATCAACAAAATTGATAAACCTTTGGCCAAACTGACAAAAGAAAAACAGGAGAGGAAGCATATAATCCGAATAAGAAATAAGATGGGTGATAAAACAACAGACCCAACTGAAATTAAAAGAGTCATAACAGAATACTATGAAAAATTGTAGTCTAACACATTTGAAAACCTAGAGGAAATGGACAAATTTCTAGAAACTCACTACCTACCTAAACTAACACAAACAGAAGTAGAACAACTAAATAAACCCATAACAAAAGAAGAGATTGAAAAGGAAGTTAAAAAATCCCCCCCCCCCCAAAAAAAAAAAGCCCTGGCCTGGATGACTTCACTGGAGATTTCTACCAAACTTTCAGAGAAGAGTTAACACCACTACTTCTAAAGGTATTTCACAGTATAGAAAAGGATGGAATACTCCCAAACTCATTCTATTAAACCAGCATAACCCTGATACCAAAACCAGGTAAAAGTACCAGGAAAAAAGGAAATTATAGACCAATAGCCTTCATGAACATTGAAGCAAAAATCCTCAAGAGAATTCTAGGGAATAGAATTCAGCAACATATTAAAAAAAAATTCATCATGATCAAGTGGGATTTATACTAGGTATGCAGGGATGGTACAACATTAGAAAAACAATTGAAGTAATCCATCACATAAATAAAACAAAAGACAAAAACCACATGATCTTATCAATCAATGCAAAAAAGGCATTTGACAAAGTCCAACACTCATTCATGATAAAAACTCTCAACAAAATAAGAATAGAAGAGAAATTCCTCAATATAATTAAGGGCATTTATAGAAAGCCAACAGCCAACATGATCCTAAATGGAGAGCATTTGAAAGCATTCTCCTTGAGAACGGGAACAAGACAAGAATGCCCTTTATGACCACTCTGATTCACATTGTGCTGGAGGTTCTAGCCAGAGCAATTAGACTAGAAAAAGAAATAAAGGGCATCCAAATTCGTAGGGAAGAAGTCAAAGTTCCTCTATTTGCAGATGATATAATCTTATACACGGAAAACCTCAAAGAATCCACTAGAAAACTATAGGAACTAATAGAAGATTTCGGCAAAGTTTCAGCATACAAGATAAACATAAAAAAATCAGTTGGATTCCTTTAAACCAACAAAAAGAACCTCGAAGAGGAAATCACCAAAGCAATACCACTTACAATAGCCCCCATAAGATAAAATACTTAGGAATAAATCTAACCAAAGACGTAAAAGATCTATACAAGGAAAACTACATGACACTACTGCAAGAAACCAAAAGGACCTGCATAAGTGGAAAAACATATCTTGCTCGTGGATAGGTGGACTCAACATTGTGAAAATGTCAATTCTACCCAAACAATTTACAGATACAATGCAATCTCGATCCAAATTACAACAGTATTTTTTTAATGAGACGGAGAAACAAACCACCAATTTCATATGGAAAGGGAAGAGGCCCCAAATAAGTATGCATTACTCAAGAAGAAGAACAAAGTGGGAGGCCTCACACTACCTGATTTTAGAATCTATTATACCGCCAAGGTAGTCAAAACAGCCTGGTACTGGTACAACAACAGATACATAGACCAATGGAACAGAACTGAGAATCCAGACATAAATTCATCCACCTCTGAGCAGCTGATATTTGACAAAGGCCTAAAGTCCATTAAATGGGGGAAAAGACAGTCTCTTTTAAAAAAGGTGCTGGTATAACCAGATATTCATCTGTAAGAAAATGAAACAGAACACATACCTCACACTATACACAAAAACTAACTCAAACTGTATCAAAGATCTAAATATAAAATCGAAAATGATAAAGATCATGGAATAAAAAATAGGGACAATGCTAGGGGCCGTAATACATGGCATAAATAGTATACAAACTGTAAGTAACGATTTACAAACACCAGAAGAGAAACTAGATAACTGGGAGCTCCTAAAAATCAAACACATATGCTCATCAAAAGATTTCACCAAAAGAGTAAAAAGACAACCTACAGGCTGGGAGAAAAAAATTGGCTATGACAAATCCGATCAGCATCTAATCTCTAAAATCTACAAGATACTGCAAAACCTCAACAACAAAAAGACAAATAACCCAATTAAAAAATGGGCAAAGGATATGAACAGGCACTTCGCCAAAGAAGATATTCAGGCTGCTAACAGACACATGAAGAAATGCTCATGATCATTAGCCATTAGAGAAATACAGATCAAAACTACAATGAGGTATCATCTCACCCCAACAAGGCTAGCATTAATCCAAAAAACACAAAACAATAAATACTAGAGAGGTTTTGGAGAGACTGGAACACTTATACACTGTTGGTGGGAATGTAAAATGGTACAACCACTTTGGAATTCGATTTGGCGCTTCCTTAAAAAGCTAGAAGTACTATGTGATCCAGCTATCCCACTCCTTGGAATATATCCTAGAGAAATAAGCTTTGTCACATGAATAGATATATGTGCACCCATGTTCATTGCAGCACTGTTCACAATAGCAAAAAGATGGAAACAACCTAGGTGTTTATCAACGGACGAATTGGTAAACAAATGATGGTATATCCACACAATGGAATACAATGCAACGATAAAGAACAACAATGAAGCCGTGAAACATCTTATAACATGGAGGAATCTGGAGGGCATTATGCTGAGTGAATTTAGTCAGTCACAGAAGGACAAATATCGTATAACACCACTATTATAAGAACTCAAGAAAAGGTTTAAACGCAGAAGAAAACATTCTTTGATGTTTATGAGGGTGGTGAGGGAAGAGGAAGGTTATTTACTAACTAGATAGTAGATAAGAATTATCTTAGATGAAGGGAAGGACAGCACTCACTACAGAGGAAGTCAGCACAACTGGACACTTTGAATGACAGAGTAGCAGGGGTAGGGGCCTGGGGACTATGCTTTCAGGGGACATCTAGGTCAACTGACATAACAAAGCTTATTAAGAAAATGTTCTGTATCCTACTTTGGTGAGTGGCGTCTGGGGTCTTAAAAGCTTGCAAGCAGCCATCTAAGATGCATCAATTGGTCCCAACCACCTGGAGTAAAGGGGAATGAAGAACACCAAAGACACAAGGAAAGTAGTAGCCCAAGAGATAGAATGGGCCACATAAACCAAAGACTTCATCAGCCTGAGACCAGAAGAACTAGATGGCACCTGGCTACCACCGATGACTGCCCTGACAGGGAACACAACAGAGAGTCCCAGATGGAGCAGGAGAAAGGTGGGGTGTAGAACTCAAATTCTAGTAAGAAGACCAGACTTAATGTTCTGACTGAGACTGGATGTACTCCAGAATTCATGGCCCCTGGATTCTCTATCAGCCCAGAACTAAAACAATTTCCAAGGCCAGCTCTTCAGACAGGGATTGGACTGGACTGTCAGACCTAAAGTGATACTCGTGAGGAGTGTGCCTTTTAGCTCAGGTAGATACAAGAGACTAAATGGGCAGCTTCTGTCTGGAGGTGAGATGGGAAGGCAGAGAGGGTTAGGAGCTGGTTCAATGGACACGGGAATCAGGGGTGGAAACGAGGATTGTGCTGTCACAGTATGGGGAGAACATTTAGAGTCACATAATAATGTATTATAAATTTTTGTATGGAAAATATAAAAAAATTTAAAACACTTTGATCAAGTGTACTGTAGGTTTTCTTAGAATGTCTAAAATAATCTCGCTTTAAATAGCAATTGATATATCAGTAAAAGTGAAGAAGAGAGTACAAACTGAATACTGAATAGTTTGTTGCCATCATGTTAAATACACTTCACTAAATATGGTAGTGGTGTGGTTTTACCCAGGTAAAAGTCCCTACTATCACAAACACTCGAATACTGACAATGAATCCAAACCCAACATTTTGAAAGTTCATAGCTGATACCTAACATTTGTATAGTGCAAAGTACATTCATACATGTCATTTTATTTAAGCTTCCTAAAAATCTAGTGAGGTATTTCTTCCATTTTACCAATAAGGTTACCAACACTGAAAAATATTAAGTGATTTATCCAAGGTCATATATCTGGCAAGTGACGAGTGTAAGACTGGAAGCCAGGCCTGTTGAGTTATTTCTCCTACAATATGCTGCTTTATATTTTCCCCTTTGTCTTAGTACTTATTAAACTGTAGGGCCATTCTCTTTAATCTAATTAACACCTAAACTCTATGGTTTGATATAGTTTCTTTATATATTAAGAATGACTGAGACATTGTTCCATAGTGGATAAGAATGAGTCCAATTACCTGGGCATGTAACCTGGTTGTACTTGTGTGACTTTGGGCAAGAAATTTTACCACTCTGGGTCTCGATTTTCTCATTTGAAAATGGGAATAGTAATAGTTAGTACCTCCAAGAGTTGTGAGAATTTAATGAGACAATTCCTATCCCTTAGAACACTGCATGGCACTTATTAAGTTCTTATTAAATATTGCCTAATTTTATTATTGCATCATGGAAAGCAAGGGCCATGCACTGATACTCAACAGGTACTAAGTGTGTTTGGGGTTAGGGACTGAGATCTTTCTGGACTGATGACAGTTTGATAAATAGGTGCTGGCATTACACAAAGCCATTTCTTGTAAAGTGAAACAGTGAGTTTCCTAGATAAATCAGTAATGGGTGGTCATCTTATTATATTTTGCCTTGATCTTTGTAAATGGCTATCATTTAAGAAGCAATGTTCACGAGTTTTTGAAACAGCTATAACAGGTGCCATGATAGCTGAAGTTACAATTAGAAAGCACAATGACAAGGCGTAAAACAAATAAAATTACATTAAAAGAGGTTTTTTTTGGACATCAACAGTTTAGAATGATTTAAAAACTGTTTTATAGACGCAAGCAGAGCTCTTTCCATACACATGTAATACATATTCAATAAATTGAATGTTGCCATTATAAGGACTAAAAAAAGGATACAGGCAGTCCTTGTATTATGAATGAATTCCATTCCTAAATCTGTCTTTCAGTCAAATGTGTACGTAAGTCGGAACACTTAGGTATGGTTCGTGTCTAATGTCAGTTAGTTAAATGTCTTAGTATATCATATATAGTGTACCTTTCTATGCATAAAAAAATTAAAGAAACACTTCCAGATACACTGAAACATCTTCAACATAATACAGTAATAAAATGCTTTGATGAGCATCCCAAAGTAGCACCCATTTGTTATTAGGAACCATTGTATGCACCTCAAAATTTTAAGATAATAGGCTTTACAGGGTTGGTCCATAACAATGCATTGTATGTAAATTGGACTTTTGTAACCTGAGGACTGCCTGTACATTTTAAAAATCTGTAGCAAAATTGTTTCCATAGAAAACATAATTATTTATCAGTTTTGAAAACCAGCCAACTGCTAATAGTTGAAATGCACAAAACATAGAGAATATTAATCTCTCCCCTTTTCAAAAACAATCTTGCATCAATTTTACACATTTTTAAAGTTTTTATCTCTAAGCTCATGCAGTGTTACCCATTTCTGTCTGAAATCATTATACTCGCTTTCTAATAATTTCTCCAAAGTTGATTTGGTAACAGAAAATAAAACATTTATTGATACCAGATGTTGTTACTTCTTGCATGTGTATATAACACAAAAACGGACTCCACAGATTGAAAGACAGTATCTACTTCTTATTTATTTTCCTTTTTCGATTTCGTTACTTTGTAGTTACCCTCATATTATGGTATCATTTGTCTTTGTTTTCCAGATGTCCAATGTATTGTTAGGAAGTGATTGTTTATTTTAACCATATTTTTGGAACTAAGATTTCTCTCTCTCTCTCTCTCTCTATGGCAGGCATAAAAATGCCCTCCCCCAAGACATCTATGCCCTAATCTCTGAAACCAGTGAACAGGTTATCATACTTGGCAAAAGAGATTTTAGAGATGTAACTAAGTATAAGGACCTTGAGATTATGAGATTATACCGGATTATCACTGTGGGACCAATGTAATCACATGAATCCTTAAAAGCGACAGAGGAAGGCAGAAGGGGTCAGAATGATGCAGTGCGAGAAGGACTTATCCCATGGTTGCTGGCTTTGAAGGTGGAGGAAGAGGGACATGAACCAAAGAATGCAGGTGGCCTCTAGAGGCTTAAAACAGCTCTCTGTTGACAGGTAGCAAGAAAATAGGGACCTTAGTCCTACAACCACAAGGCCCTGAATTCTTCCAACAATCCAAATGAGCAGGAAATTGATTCTCCCCTAAGCCTCCAGAAAGGAAGACAGTCTACCAACATCTTGATTTTTGTCTAGTGAGATCCATACTAGTCTTCTGACATACAAAAAGATAATAAATTTTTGCTGTTTTAAGACACTAAATTTGTGGTGAAGCCCTGGTTGCCCAGTGGTTAAGCACTAGGCTGCTAACCAAAAGGTTGGTGGTTCAAACCCACCAGCTGCTCTGTGGGAGAAAGATGTGACAGTCTGCTTCTGTAAAGATTTATGGCCTTGGAAAGCCTATAGGGCAGTAGTGCTCTGTCCTATATGGTCACTATGAGTCACAATTGACTAGACCGCAACGGGTTTAAATTTGTGGTACTTTGTTATGGCAGCAATAGAAAACTATTACACACTCTTTCTTTATAATAAATTATTTTATGCAGAAGAAAATCTCTAAGGATTTTGTTTTAATTTTCCTTGGAAATATGAATAAAGATAAATAAAACTTGAACATATTAAGGGGCATCATTCTGTTATCTGTGAGTATAAAAATGCAGTTAATCTCATTTGTTATGTGCTTCACTGAGGAAAATAACATATATAACACATATAATTAAAATACACAAAACAGCAGATACATCAAACCATAAGCCTAAATATAAAGGTTTGCCTTATACTAAATTCAAGCTCAGGTTACATACATGAAAAGGGTATTTTACCTAAGTATTTTAAAACAGAAAAGGCTAAACTGAGAAGATACTGAGGTATTCTAATTTGACTGATGTAAGGCACTTGAGAGACAGAAAGGAAAACTTAACGGATACAAATATGTTTCTATTTTTTCAAGGCTTAACAAAACCTATTTTTCATGGTTTATTTTACTAATAATTATAAAATAATCCTAATAATAATAATTCTGGAGGAATCCTATCTTTAACACTTTAAGCTTAAAAAAGACTACAATACTACCCTTCATGTATATAACACAAAATTGACAATGTAAAAAAATAGTCTCATATACATCATTTCAACTGATTATTATTGTCATTTTACAGATGAGAAAACTAAGACTCAGAGAGATTAAAGAACTTGCTGATATGTCATAAATTAATTACTTAACTAAATCGTTCTACATTATCAAGAGTCAACTATGTGCCAGATGCAATAGTTAGTACATCGTAAAGCTGTGACAAGGGCCTAGATAATTTAATTTCAAATCTAACTTTCTTATTACAGTAGCTTGCTTCTGATAATATTTTTAAAGTAGGAGGTTGACATCTTAATAAGGATTGTGCATTCCATACTCTGAATTCGCAACATGCAGATGGGTTTCTAATCTTTCTAATCATTAAAGAGATTTGATAGAAAATATCCAGTTTTCCCAATTATGTGGCCTCTAGTGGCCCAATTCCAGGGACTAGAAAAGCACCTAACAAATGGAAGGCCCTCAAAACCAGAATATGAAGGGGTAGGGAGTAAACTTGCCTTTCCTCATTTTCACGTCCTCTGAGCAGTGTAAGATTCAGGAGGATTTATATAAAGAAAAAGCTCTAATCAATTCTTTGAAAATAACTGCTTGTAGAATCTAGTTTAGAGACATAAGCTCTTTTAGTCCCTAAGTTGTTTGTTTGTTTTTCACTGATCTAAGTAATGGATTTTGAGGTTTAGTCATTTGAGGGAGCTTTTTAGGGGATTCATGAGCTGACAGTGTTACTCTTTTTTGATTCATTTTGCAATTAAATGCCCATGATGATTTGGATCTTTTGTTTGTTTTTTCATCTGTTTAAATCTTTAACAAGTATGTGTTTCAACCAATAACTTCTACATTTTTTAAAATATTTTCCTTCCATCTAAATCTTGGTAATCTGTAATGCCTGAGACTACATTACAACAGTGTCAAAAGATGAGTAGCAACTTGCATTTATCTTTAATATGTATGCTTTTCCTTTCTTTCTTGGAAGGCAGGATATTATAGATACAGGTACAGATATATAGACATCAGGCCTAGTACAGATTTATATCTCTCTGAAGTGCATCTATATGAACATTCTTTTCTCATAACATCTTACATCTTCAAATATAGTAGCTGGATGGGGTCCATGTTTAAAGCTGTTCATGTCTCTATTAACTTTTTATTTTTGTTTTCCACGAAAAGTAAGACACTCTGTCATGTAGCAAACGCGTGCTAAAAACATGTATAAACTGAACCAGCAACAGAAGAAAACAAATAGTGTTTTCAGAGAGGCATGCTGAGAACAAATTTGATCAAAGGAGTGTATTAGGGATTCAAGTAATTGGAATAGTAATTGGCACTTTAGCTTCTCTCTTCAGTAGCTTTCAATTTCTACATCTTTTTCAGAACACTAAAGATTAGTTTTTCATATGCATAAGAATCTGTACATTCACATTAGTATATCTAATAGATATAGTTAATAGTGCTTATTTTTAGAGCCATTAAGACTGTTTACCCAGCATTTTGGCATGGATCTTCTAAAGTAACATTTTGAATGTGTTATAATGTATAGTGAGCTCATACGCACAGAGACAACATTTATTTATTCATTGATAAACACATTAAGAATTCTCTTTTCAACGTTAGGTCTTGTTGCAATATAATTACACCTGGTTAAATTAACATGCATTTTAATGCACTGTTGGACTCAAGAGGGAAATGTCATTAACCCTTCCCCTCCAAAAAAGAAAGAGAAAAAGAAAGGAAAGAAGGAAGGAAGGAAAAGTGTACAAGGAATTGAAAACAAAGAGTTTAACAGAATTGCTGTGAGCATTAAGTTGTAAGTGAATAAGAAAGCTAGGTTGTCATGGAGACACATACCCTTACTGGTACTGAGATCAAGAGACAAAGCCTTAGATCCAAACAAAGATGAGGATGCTGAACTTGAAACTCCTGCATTAAACTAGAAACCTCAGTGGGAAATAAAATTGCCCTAGGTCAATAGAAACCTCCCTGACTCTGGGCAGAAAAAATACAAATATTATTTCAAATAAAGCATCTCCATATTAGGCCCTTAGGATTATCACAGTTAAATTTAACCAAATATGAGCTAACAAGAAAAAAGAAAATTCACTAAGCATCCAGAGAATCAAGCCACCAAAACGGAGAGTCAGAGAAAAAAAAAAAAAAAAAAAAAAAAAAACCCTAGATTTAGACAATTAATGCTTCACATATATATTTTATAATTTATATGAAGCTTTTAAAGAAATAAAATATGAGATTAAATTAATGAGCAAGAAACAACAGATTATCCAAAATTGCCTGATTTTTAAAAGCACTAAATAGAAGTGATAGAAATTAAAAAATGTAATCTTTGAAATTAAAAGTTTAATTAATAGTTTAAAGAGTAGATTAGGCAAAACTAAAGGGAGAAGTGGTGAACTTGAAGATAAATCTGCAGAAATTGTCTAGAATGCAGCACAGATAGATAAGGACATGGAAAATACATGAGTTTAAGAGAAGAGAGGCTAAAGCAGGAAGTTCTAACATCCATCTAGATGGGGTCCCAGAAGGAAGGAATAGAGAGTGTAGAGAAGAGGTAATATTTAAAGAGAAAATGGATAGAAAACTTTCAGGACTTCTTGCTTAATCTTTGGAGCCCAATTAAAAGTAATTGAGTAACTGGGTTATCTGCAGTTGAAATAACAAGTGTAGGCTACCTTTCAAAAAGTTTGGCAGTGATAGTAAGGATAGAATGGATAGTGCCATGCGGGAATAATAGACTTCAGAGAATATCCTCCCGTCACTTTTTTTTTTTTTTTTTTGAGAAACTTAACGTTTTTTGATTGAGGGTAAGAAACTACTGTAAAGAAATATCATATGCCGGAGCATCTACTAATGCAATAACGCCCAGTAGGTGTTCGCTGAACCCAAAACCTAGGTAGGAAAGGAATCCTATAATTTCTTAATAGCCTAGTCTGTTGGAATAAGCTACATTAAGTGAGAATTTGAGATTTTGACATCTGTGCATTGACTCTCCTACATAGTTAGAATTTTTATCGGTAGATTCAATAACCTTGTTGTGTCCTATGGTTACTTCTGTGAATACATGTTGTTAGATACTTGTTCTCTTGGATTATTTAGCGTCGTGGTTTCATGGGACATCTCAGTTAATTGGCCTAATAAGGTATTTAGTGCTTCTGTTCTACTTCCTTCCTACTTCACTGCATAGCGCCTGGGTTCTTGAAAGCTTGTAAGCAGCCATCCAAGGCACAACAATTTATCTTTTTTCACCTGGAGCAACAGAGGAAGAAGGAGAGTCATGAATAGGAACAGGATATGGAAAGTTTGACCTCCTTTGCCATGATACCAGAAGAACTGGATGGTGGCTGGCTACCATAACTGAACATTTTCATCAAAGATTCTATAGAAGAATCCTTATTGAAAGAGAGAAAATGCAGAACAGAATTTAAAATTCTGATGGAAACCAGAATTTTTGGAACCACAGAGGCTGAAGGAACCTCCAAAACTATTGCCCTGAGATAATCTTTAATCCTTAAACCAAAAATATCCCCTAAAGGATTCTTAAAACCAAACAACAGTTTAGCTTAACTAGTAAAAACTGTCTGCCCTGAGCATTATGCTCTTTTAAGAACTATCTATATGGGATCAAATTGACAACAGCAACTCAAAAGATTAGATAGGAACCTTAGGAGACAGTGAGTTTATGTTAATGGGGGAGGAACAACTCAGAAGGAGAGTGCAAATGGCTGCACAACTCAAAGAATGTAATAAATGTTACTGAATTCTACATGTAGAAACTGCTGAATTGGGTATGTTTTGCTGTGTATATTCTCAAAAACAACAAAGTAAATAACATATTTAAAAACTCATACTAGGAATCCAAATTGTAACCTTGAGAAAAGTGTGCATGTGTAAACTCTTTTTCCTATTCTATCACTGCCAAATAAAATGCAAGTTAGACTTTTATAATATTTATAATCATAGCACTTTAATGAAATCATCTGTAATTTATTTTTACTGCTGAAATCATCTAGATTTCCCTGTTATAGTAATCTATACAGAAAATGAATGTGTCTAACGACACCTCCATGCATAAGTTGTAGGCTTAAAAATTACATATGGTCTTTCCATTATCATAGCAATTAATATTAAATAGTGATTCTATTATCCCAACAAATAAATTCTAAAGAACCATAAGTAAATTAGAGAATTTAGAATCAGAATAACATGACTATGACTATTTGATTTGTCACTGGAATCATAAATTGTTTTGAATTAGAATACTGCAATTTTCTGAATACTACATGCACATTTTATCCTCATGTATCAAATTTCTGCTAGAGTGATGGGTAACTAATTCAAGTCTTAACAAAAAGAAAAGAGTGTAAAACGTATTAAAAAAGTACTGTGTTTATAATAGGGAAGAATCAAGTAACCTATCTGTCTTAGTTATCTAGTGCTGCTATAAAATAAATACCAAAGTAGGTGGCTTTAAAGAACAGAAATTTATTTTCTCACAGGAGGCTAGATGTCCCAATTCAGGACACCAGCTATAGGGGAAAGCTTTCTTTCTGTTGGCTCTGGGTGAAAGATTTTGTCTCTTCAGCTTCTGTTCCTTCATTCCTTGGTGATGTTCATATAGTATAGCATCTATCTTCCCCAATCTGTTCTTCCTTGCTTCAGTGCCTAACCTGCTCCTTTATTTATCAAAATAAATTGACTTAAGACACACCCTACATTAATACTGTTTCATTAACATTAAAAAAGAAAACTCATTCCCAAATGGGATTACACCCACAGGTATGAAAAAATCAACCAAACCCATTGCCATTGAGTTGATTCTGACTCATAGCCACCCTATAGGACAGAGTAGAACTGCCCCATAGGATTTCCAAGGCTGTAAATCTTTATGGAAGTAGGTTGCCACATTTTCCTCCAGTGAAGCAGTTGCTGGGTTCAAACTGCCAGCCTCTCAGCAGCCAAGCACTTATCACCATGCCACCAGGGCTATAGGGGTTAGAATTTACAACACATATTTTTGAGGGATACAATTCAATGCATCACACTATTCTTTTTTTTAACATCTGTATTCAAATAACTACATTTTCACTGAGCTTAATCCTAAATATAGACCATATAATTACTGCTCTAATAATCTCACAGGAAGTTTATTAGACCACAGTTTTATGACTATGACTATAAAGCTATTATTATAAAGTTAGTACTAACAATTAATTTACCTTATTTGAGTTTTTACATTTTAATGGAATTATACCTCAAATGTTACTTCTAGAATTTAGCTTTCTTAGAAATTCGCACACACACACACACACACACACACACACACACACACACACACACACACCATGGTTCATTCATTGTTTAAGCAAGACTCTTGGTTTAAAAAAGCAAATACATATTGTGGAATAGATACTCTGGTTACTTCCAGTTTGTTGTATATGCTATTACTGGTTTATAAGCTGATGGTCTCAATAAAGATAAGTGACAAATATAGCAATTGTTACACCAATTTCAAATAATTTTAGTAGAGTGAAATCCTGTCATATTGATAAAGACAAGTCAGATGGATTAAAAGTGCCATAGCTGGTCCTTGTAAGCTTTGATATATATAGAGAAAAAAGACCCAGAAAAATAGTTTCAACACATTATAAAACACTAGCTTGATATGTCTGCTTTAGAATTGCCAAATTACTCCCAGAGGTGATCTTTATGTTTGCCACACACTAATAAAAAGTAGTAGATACTATTCTAATATCATTTCCAGGTACAGGTAATAGAAACTGAGATAAAGTTAGTTTAATTTAATTTTAAACTCCTTGTATCTTCAGTCTGCAATGTTAAATTATTAATGTTAAAAATTTTATTTTGATACAATCTTACAAAAATGGAAAAAAAGGAAGGGTTGATTTTTAATCTAGAAATACGAAGCAAAACAGAGATGACAGAGATAGAGATATAGGTAGATATAGGTATTTACCAGAAAGAACATTATTCAGGGCAAATATAAACATCATGCCTTCAACTATTTACCTCAAAAGTGACATGCTAAAACTCTAGCAGAAATTACTGAGCCAAAGTAATAATAGTCTAAACATTCTGTATGTGTTTTGATATAGCATTGCATTTTAAAACTTTAAATTTAAAGTATGCCTTGGTCTCTCAGATCAGTGCTTATTCATTGTTCACAACATCTGGATGTTTTCAGTTTACTTGTTAGAAAACTTCTGGAGAATTGATCTCCATATCATATTTACCCATTGGTGCTTTAGGTGCTGTGCACCTGTTTCATCTATCCTTCTTTCATCCCTGTAAAACAAAATAATTCCTTTTTTTCAAAAGAAAACCTCAAATTATAGAATATATTTACTCTACTAATAAAATCTGTTCATTTAAAATGAAGGTAGAGAACACTTTCCAACCTATTCTATGAAGTCAGTATTATCCTTATACCAAAGCAAGACAAAAACGTCATAAGAAAAGAAAATTGCAGAAGAGTATCTGTCATGAATAGAGATACAAAAACCCACAACAAAATGCTAGCAAACTGAATTTAGCAACTTATGAAAAGGGTTATACACCATAATCAAATGGGATTTATCCCAGGAAAGCAAGGTTGATTCAACATATTAATAAATAGGTACCATATTAACTAAAGGACTACATGATCATCTCAACCCATGCAGAAAAATCATGTGACAAAATCCAACACCTTTCCATGATAAAAACACTCAGAGAACTAAGACTAAAAGAAAACTTCTTCAGCCAAATTAATGACATCTAGGAAAAACCGAGACGCAACAACATACTTAACGGTGAAAGACTGAAAGATTTCTCCCTAAGATCAGGAATAAGACAAGGATGTCTCTCTCACCACTTTTATTTAACATTTTACTGGAGGCTCTAGTCAAGGGAATTAGGCAAAGGAAAGAAGTAAAAGGAATCCAGATTGGAAAAGAAAAAAAAAAAACAACAACAACTATCTCTACTATTTGCAGATGATTTGATTTTTATATAGAAATTCTTAAGAAATCCACAAAAAAACTATTACAGTTAATAAAAAAAAGTTCATCAAAGTTGCAGGATACAATAACAATATACAAAAATCAATTGTATTATTATACACTAGCAAGGAGACTTGGTGGCACAAGGGTTAAGCATCCACCTGCAAACTGAAAGGTTGGCAGTTCAAATCTATCCAGCCACTCTGTAAGAGAAAGATCTGGTGATCTCCCAGAACGATTATATCCTAGAAAACCCTATGGGTCAGTTTTACTCTGTCACATGGGGTCACTATGAGTTGAAATTGACTCATGGCACCCAATAACAATAGTAATGAATAAACCAAAATTAGAATTAATGAAACAATTTCATTTACAATAGCATGAAAAAGAATAAAATAATTAGGAATAAATTTAACAAAATAATTTTAAAACTTAAATTGTTAAAACTACAATACACTTTGAAATAAATTAAAGACCTAAACAAATGAAAAGACACCCTGGGTTCATTTATCAGAAGATTTAATGTTGTTAAAGATAACACTCCACAAATCGATTTACAGATTCCATGCAATCCATTCAAAATCCCAGTTGACTTATTTGCAGGAATACACAAGCTGATCCTAAAATTGATATGGAAAAGTAAGGGACCCTGATAGCTGAAGCAATCATGAAAAAGAAGAATAAAGTTATATGACTCACACTACCCAATTTTAAAACTTACTGGCACGAGAATACACATATAGATCATGGAATAAATGTGATAGTCTAGAAATAAACACTTACATTTACGGTCAATCGATTTTCGACAAGGTTGCCAACACAGTTCAATGGGGGAAGGAATAGTTTTTTCAACAAATGGTGCTAGGAAAACTGGCTATCTATGTGATGGTCAATTTTATGTGTCAACCTGGCTAGGCTATGGTGTCAGGTTGTTTGGTCAAATGTTAATCTAAATGTTGCTGTGAGGAAATTTTGTAGATGTGATTAACATTTACGATCAGGTGCCTTTAAATAAAGATTACCCTTGCTAATGTGGGTGGGCTTCATCTAAATAGTTGAAGGCCTTAAGAGCAAAAACTGAGGTTTACTGGAGAAGAAGAAATTCTGTCTCAAGGCTGTAATGTAGAAATCCTGCCTCAGTTTCCAGTCTAAAAGCCTGTCCTACAGATTTTGGACTTGCCGTTCCCCACAGTTGTGTGAGACAATTCCTTAAAATAAACCCCTCTCCATTTCCCTCTCCCTCTCTTTCTCTCTCTCTCTCTCTCTCTCTCTCTCTCTCTCTCTGTGTGTGTGTGTGTGTGTGTGTGTGTGTTTAAACTACTGGTTCTGTTTCTCTGGAGTACCCTGACTGATACAATCCACATGCAAAAGAATAAAGTTGGACCCTTACTTCAGATCACATACACAATTAAATCAAAATAGATCAAAGACTTAAGTGTAAGAGCTAAAACTATAAAAGTCATATAATCACTAACAGGAGTAAATTTTCATGACCTTGGATTTGGCAGTAGTTTATCAGATATGACATCAAAAGCACAAGCAATAAAAAGAAATTAAATAAACTGGACTTCATCAAAATTAAAAACTTTGTTCATTAAAAGACAGTATCAAGAATAGGAAAACACTACCAACAGAATGGGAACACTACCAACAGAATGGGAGAAAAGAGTGGCAAATTATATATCATATCAGATATATTATCAGGGTCTAGTATCCAGAATATATAAAGAACTCTTACAACACAATAATAAGACAAATAGTCTAATTTAAAAATGGACAAAAGATTTGAACAGATATTTCCCCAAAAAAGATATACAAATAGTCAATAAGCACATGAAAAGATGGTCAACATCATTAGTCAACTGGCAATAGAAATCCAAAACATGAGATACCACTTCTCCCTCACTAAAATGGCTACAAGGTAAAAGACAACAATAATAGGTGTTGAAGAGGATGAAGAGAAATTGGAACCCTCATACCATACACTGCTGGTGAAAGTGAAAAAAATAGTTTGGCAGTTCCTCAAGAGGTTAAACACAGAATTACCATATGACCCAGCAATTCCACTGCTAGGTATACACCCAACAGAAATGAAAATATATGTCCCGACAAAAACTGTACAGAAATGTTGGTAGCAGGATTATTCTTACTAGCCAAAAAGTGAAAACAACCCAAAAGTCAATCAACTAATGAATGGATAAACAATATGTGGTATATCTGTACAATGGAATATAATTCCTCCATAAAAATGAATGAAGTTCTGAAAAAACCTTGAAGACATTCTTAAGTGAAAAAAGCCAGACACAAAAGGACACATATTGTATGATTCCAACTATATGGAATGTACATAACAGGAAAATCCACAGAAAGAGAAGATAGATTAGTGTTTGCTAGGAGCTGGGGAAAGGAAGAATGGAGAGTGACTGTTAAGAGATAAAAGGTTTCTTTTGGGGATAATGAAAATATTCTGGAATTAGGTACCATGCAGGCAAGAAGGCAATGGGATGACATATATAAAACCTTGAAAGAAAAAATTCCCAGCCAAGAATAATATATCCTGCAAAATTCTCATTCAACTATGATGGTGAAATTAAAACATTTCCAGATAAACAGAAATTAAGGGACTATGTAGAAAACAAACCAAACTTACAAGAATTATTAAAGGGAGTCTTTCGTTCTGAGAACAAACAACGTCAGCTCACAGGTTGAATCTAGGATGCAAGATCGTACCAGCCAGATACCAATCTACAAAATGAACCCTCAATGACTATCCAAAACCAAGAGAAGTACAACAGGGAATCAGAGAAGTTAGCCTGAAAATGACAACAACTTCAGAACAATAGAAGAGGGAATAAATGGTGTAGGTATACAACCTTCTAACAGAGAGGAAGATACAGGGATACCAAGTAAAAATATACTACTTAAAACTTAGGAAGACAGGGTAAATTTCAAGGTAACCACAAAGAAAGTTAACAAACGTACTCATCAAAATAAATAATAAAAACATAAAGTCTCAGTAAAAACAAAACCTACAAAAACAAAAGAAATTTAAAAAAAAATCCACAAACAAAAGTAATTCAGCACAGGAGAGTAAGAAGAACAAAGAAAATCTCAGCACCACAAAAAAAAAAAAAAAAAAAAAAAAAAAAAAAAAAACCCTACAAAATGACAGCAATAAACTCACACTTATCAATAATTACACTGAAAGAAAATGGCCTCAATGCACCCATAAAGAGATGGAGAGTGACAGAACGGATAAAAAAACAGGATCCATCAATATGCTGTCTACAAGAGACACACCTTAGAAACAAAGATGTAAATTTACTAAAAATAAAAGGATGGAAAAAAATATATCAAGAAAACAGCTACCAAAAAAGAGCAGGAATCACAAAACTAATCTCAGATAAAATAGACTTTAAAACAAAATCCACCATAAAAGACAAAAAAGGACACTATATAATGATTAAGGGCACAATTCATCATGAAGACATAACCATAATAAATGTCTACACACCCAATGACAGGAATCAAAAATACATAAAACAAAGTCTGACAGCACTAAAAAGAGAAATTGACAGTTCCACAATAATAGAAGGAGACTTCAACACACCACCTCTGTAAAGGACAGAACATCTAGAAAGAAACTAAGCAAAGATACAGAAGACCTAAAGGGCACAATCAACCAACTTGATCTCATAGACATATATAGAACACTCCACCCTATAGCTGCAAAGTACACATTCTTTTCCAATGCACATGGAAAGTTCCCCAGAATAGACCACATCTTAGGCCAAAGAGCAATCCTCAACAAGATCCAAAACGCTGAAATAATTCAAAGTATCTTCTCTGACCACAATGTCATCAAGGTAGAAATTAACAACAGGAAGAGCAAGGAAAAAAAAAAAAACCAGTTACATGGAAATGGAATAACACCCTGCTTACACATCACTGACTAACAGAAGAAATCAGAGATGGAATCAAAAATTCTTAGAATCAAATGAGAATGAAAATACATCATACCAAAACTTTGGGACACAGCAAAGGCAGTCCTCAGAGGGCAATTTATAGCAACAGATGCATACATCAAAAAAGAAGAAAGGGACAAAATCAAAATATTAACTACACAACTCAAACAAATAGAAAGAAAACAGCAAAAAAAAGTCCACAGCCACCAGAAGAAAGGAAATAATCAAGATCAGAGCAGAAATAAATGAAATAGAGAATAGAAAGAATTAACAAAACCAAAAGTTGGTTCATTGAAAGAATCAACAAAATCGACAAACCACTGGCCAGACTGACAAAAGAAAAACAGAAGAAGAGTCAAATAACCCAAATAAGAAATGAAATAGGGGACATTACAACAGACCAAACTGAAATAAAAAAGATCATAACAGAATATTATGAAAAACTATACTCCAACAAATTTGAAAACCTAGAGGAAACGGATAAATTTCTAGAAACACACTACCTATGCTAACTATCACAAAAAGATGTTGAAAAGCTGAACAGACCCATAACAAGAGAAGAGATTTAAAAGGTAATAAAAAAAACTCCCAACAAAAAAAAAGTCCTGACCCAGTTGTCTTCACTGGAGAATTACACCAAACATTCAGAGACAAGCTTATACCAGTACTACTCAAACTATTTCCAAACACAGAAACAGAAGTGAAACTTCCAAATTCATTCTATGAAGCCAGCATAACTCTGATACCAAAATCAGGCAAAGACATCACAAAAAAGAAAATTAGAGACCAATATCTCTCATAAATATAGATGCAAAAATTCTCAACAAAATTCTAGCCAATAGAATTCAGCATCGTATGAAAAAAATAATACACCACAACCAAGTAGGATTCATACCAGGTATGCAAGGATGGTTGAACATTAGAAAATTAAGAAACGTAATCCACCACATAAATAAAAGGAAAGAAAAGAGTCACATGATCATCTCAATTGATGCAGAAAAGGCATTTAACAAAATCCAACACCCATTCCTGATAAAAAACTCTCAATAAAATATGTATAGAAGGGAAATGTCTCAATATGATAAAGGGCATCTACGCAAAACCAACAGTCAACTTCATTCATAACGGAGAGATGCTGAAAACATTCCCCTTGAGAACAGGAACAAGACAAGGATGCCTTTTCTCACCACCCCTATTGAACATTGTGCTGGAAGTTCTAGCCAGAGCAATAATGCAAGAAAAAGACATAAAGGGCATCCAAACTGGTAATGAAGAAGTTAAACTGTCCCGGTTTGTGGATGGTATGATACCTATATGTAGAAAACCCTAAAGACTCCAAGAGAAATCTACTGGAATTAATAGAAAGATTCAGCAGAGTAGCAAGATACAAAATAAACATATAAAAATCAGTTGGATTCCTATACACCAATGAAGAGAACAATGAAGAGGAAATCAGGAAAACAATACCATTTATAACAGCCCCTAAAAAAATAAAATAGTTAGGAATAAATCTAACCAGGGAAGTAAAAGACCTATACAAAGAAAACTACAAAACACTACTGCCAGAAACCCAAAGGGATCTACATAAATGGAAAAACATACCATGCTCTATGGATAGGTAGACTCAACATTGTGAAAACGACAATTCTACCCAAAGCAATTTACAAATACATCGCAATCCCAATCCAAATATTAACAACATTCTTCAAAGAGATGGAAAAACTAATCATTGACATTATATGAAAAGGGAAGAAGCCCCGAATAAGTAAAGCACTATAGAAAAATAAAGCAGGAGGACTCACACTACCTGACGTCAGAACCTACTATATAGCTATGGTAGTCAAAACAACTTGGTACTGTTACAAGGACAGATACATTGACCAGTGGAACAGAATTGAGAACCCAGATGTAAATCTGTCCACTTACAGTCACCTGATTTTCGACAAGGGCCCAAAGTCCATCAAATGTCTTTTTAACAAATGGTGATGGCAAAACTGGATGTCTGTCTGCAGAAAAAATGAAACAGAACCCATATCTCATGCCATATATAAAAACTAATTCAAAATGGATCAAAGACCTAAATATAAATATAAAGCCAAATCTATAATGTTCATAGGAGAAAAAATAGGATCAACGCTAGAGACCCTAATACACGGCACTAACAGGATACAGTCCATAACCAACAACACACAAACTCCAGAAGATAAGCTAGATAACTGGGATCTTCTAAAAATTAAAGTCTTATTCCCATCAAAAGACTTCAGGAAAAGAGTAAAAAGAGAACCTACAGACTGGGAAAGAATTTTTGGACATTATAAGTCTGACAAAGGTCCAATCTCTATAATCTACAAGAAAATCCAACACCTCTACAACAAAAAGACAAATAATATAATGAAAAATTGGGCAAAGGAAATGAACAGATATTAGGAAGTTTTCTGTCAGCAGTTCTTCAATGATCCTCTCTGTGTTTCCAATTTTCTCTCCCTGTTCTGTAACACTGATGGCACATACATTTTTGCTTTGGATTGTATCCCACACTGTTCTAAGGGTTTCTTCATTTTTCTTCATTCTTTTCTCTAATATTTCCTCGAACAAACTGGCATCCAAGGATTTGTCTTCGATTTTTCTGATCCTATCCTACATTGTTTCAAATTTACTCCTAAAACCTTCTACAGCACGGTCCATTTCTGATATCTTGTTGTTTACTTTTGCTTTTCTAATTGGTGTTTTTGTATGATTTCTAGTTGTTTATCTATTTCAACATTTTGTTCATGTATTATTTCTCTGAAGTCTTCCATTGTTTTGTATGCCTTTTTCATGATTTTGTCTGTATTTTCCATGATTTTGTCTATTTTTTCCTTATTTTTGTCTGTGTTTTCCTTCATCTCTTGGAGATCCCTGAATGTTAGAGTTTTGAATTCCCTATCAGGTAGTTCCAGTGCCTCTTCTTCTACTAGAATATCATCTAGTGTTTAATTTTGGATGCTTTCTGGAGCCATCTTGTGTTTTTTTAAATATATATTTTTATATTGTCTGCTGTCTTTGGGACATTCAGGAATTATTTTCCTCTTTTATTGATTGTAGATTTGTTTCATCCTGCTTTTTTGTTTTATTTGGTTATGTCTTGACAGGCGGGCTGGGCATTCTTTGTCATTTTCTGATCTTTGGGCCTGATACTTCTCACCACCTCGTCAAGTTGGGCAAGGTCAGTCACTCAGCTATGGTGCAGCACAGCAGGTTCAGAGGATCAGAAGGGATGGGGTTGGGACATTTGCAGCACATACTGGAGCTGACAGGGTGGGGCCAGATGGCAGTGTAGGGCAGGATCTGGTGGTCTGCACCTGTGCCACTCGGTGGTTTAGCACTCAGCGTGCAGTGCAGATAGGCAGGAGGGAAGTGGGGATATGATGTGTGGAGCTAATTGGATGTAGGAAAGAAGAGAAACAGAAGCCCCCTCCAAAAATATTGTGCCGAGGTAGCCTGCCAGTGCAGTGGCATGGACCCAGAGAAGCCTCCTTCTGGTAGATTTCTAGCCAATCAGTGTGGCATAGCCTGTCAATAAGGGTGTTGACAGTACACGTGGCTATGTGGGTGAGAGAAAGGAAATGAAGGAAGGGATAGAAAGATAAGAAACCGAAAAAAAAAAGGCACATGCAGCCAGGTGATCGGGAGAAAGGAAAAGAAGGAAGGTAAAGAGCAACAAGAAATCAAGAAAGAAAAAAATGCTTCAAGGGAGCCCACTGGCGTGGTGGCATGGACTGGGAAAGTCATGTGCCTGCAGTTTCCAAACCAATTGGTGTGGAACAGCTCATCAAAATGTGGTGGAGGTGGAACACCAGGTTGTCAGGATAAAGGAAAGGAAGGAAGGTAGAGAGAGAAGAAACAGAGAAAAAAGATGTCCCAATGGGGCCCACCGGTGTGGTGGCACAGACTGGGGAAGCAGTTCCCCAGCTGAACAGCACTGCCTGTCAAGAAGGAGCAGAGATGGCACACAGTGCCAACTGGGTGGGAAAAAAGGAAAGGAAGGAACTGAGAGAGAGAGAAAACACAAAAAGAAGCCAAAACAACAATGAAAATGGCACTGAAGGAGCTGGCTGGTGGAGATGGGGTGAATCCAAGCAACAAGGAGCCAGCATCTCTCCGGACGAGTGACTGTAGCCCACTGGAAAGTAACGGAGTCCATGCAGAGGGAAGAAAAGTAGGGGGTGGGAAAGCATGTATCCCTGGTTACTGGGTGCTATCTTCTGCTGGGAGCTCCATGAAGTTGCCTTCCCTTGTCCACTGTTCTTGGTGGCTGAAGGGGTCCAAGATGGCCAATCTGTGCTGCGTTAGCTGGCAGGGAACCTCCACTCAGTAGCTCTTGTCATTCTCTGTTCTCTGTCAGTTTCTTATTCCATTCGGTGCTTGGCTGAGTTCTTTATCACTTCATTTGACACTTAGGGTTCCAGGATTGACGTTTGTATCTGTTTTACATTGTTTTTCAGGTCTTTGCTGTTGAGGGATGGCGTGGTGGATCTGTTTATAGTGCCATGTTAGCTCTGCCTAAGGCTGTAAATCTTTATAGAAGCAGACTGCCACATCTTTGTCCCATGGAGCAGATGGTGGGTTCCAACCACCAACCTTCTGGTTAGAAGCAGAGCACTGTAACCACCAGGGATCCTTAACAGTAATACCATAAAATCTCTCTCTCTCTCACTTTCCCTTCTCTCTCTCTCAGCATCCTGTTGGTTCTTCTTCTCTGGATAATTCTGACTAATACAACATACAATTCAACATAGATACAAAATTCTTAACAAAGTAATACCAAACTGATTCCAATGTATAAAAAATTATACACCATGAGCAAGTGTGATTCAATCCAACTATACAAGGCTAGTTCAACATTGGAAAATTAATCAGTATACCTCACCATAATCAGTTGGCTAAAAAAATTCATTGTGTTCCTTTCAATATAGGCAGAACACACATTTGACAAAAGCAAACACCCATTCATGATAAAATCTTGCAGCAAGTTAGCAATAGAGGGAAATTACCTCAACTTGATAAAAAATGTCTATGAAAAACCCACATCCTACATCATATTTAATGTTGAAAGGCAGAATGCTTTCCCCTAAAATCAGGAACAAAGCAAGGATGTCCATTTCCACCACCCTTATTCAACATAGCACTGGAAGTTCTAGCCAGCACAATAAGGCAAGAATAAGAAATAAAAGCATGCAGATAAGAAAGAAAGAAATTAAACTGTCTCTATTTGCATAAGAAATGGCATGGTTGTCTATGCAGAAAATCTCAAGGATTCTTAAAAAAAACCAAAAACCCTAGAGCTAATAAGTGAATTCAGTAAGATTACAGGATACAAGGTGAACATATAAAACTCAATTTCTAAATAATAACAACAAAAATGTGGTGTGAACACAAAAAGAATCTTTGATGGTTATAAGGGATGGGAGGGGTGGGGGGGATACTAAATAGACAATAGATAAGTGATAACTTTGGTGAAGGGCAAGACAGTACACAACACTGTGGAAGCCAGCACAACTTGTACAAGGAAAGGTCATAGAAACTCCATAGACACATCCAAACTCCCTGAGGGACTGAATCGCTGGGTGGAGGGCTATGGGGACCATGGTCTTGGGGAACATCTAGCTTAATTGGCCAAACGTAGTTTATAAAGAAAATGTTCTACATTCTTCTTTGGTGAGTAGCGTCTGGGTCTTAAAAGTCTGTGGGCAGCCATCTAAGATACCCCACTGGTCTTACTCCTTCGGGAGCAAGGGAGAATGAAGAAAACAAGACACAAGGGAAAGTTAGTCTGAAGGACTAATTGTCCACAGCTACCAAGGCCTCCACCGGACTGAGTCCAGTACAGCTAGATGGTGCCTGGCTACCACCACTGACTGCTCTGACAGGGATCACAACAGAGGGTCCTGAACAGAGCAGGAGAAAAATGTAGAACAAAATTCTAACTCACAAAAAAAGACCAGACTTACTGGCCTGAAAGAGACTGGAGAAACCCTGAGAGTATGGCCCCTGGACAGCCTTTTAGCTCAGTAATGAAGTCACTTCCGAGGTTCACCTTTCAGCCAAAGATTAGACAACCCCATAAAACAAAATGAGACTAACGGGGCACAACAGCCCAGGGACAAGGACTAGAAGGCAGGAGGGGACAGGAAAGCTGGTAATAGGGAAGCCAAGGTCGAGAAGGGAGAGTGTTGACATGTCATAGGGTTGTTAATCAATGTCATAAAAGAGTATGTGTACTGTTTAATGAGAAAATACTTGTTCTGTAAACTTTCATCTAAAGTACAATAAAAATATATATTAAAAAAAGTGGTGTGGAAACCAAAATTGAAAATATAATACTATTTATAATTGCTTAAGATACACAATACATAGGAATATAACTAACAAAACTTGTATAGGACTTGTATGCTGAAAATACAAATTGCTGGTAAAATAACTCAAAGAAAATAAAAACAAATGCAGAAACAAACCATGGTCATGGCTTCAAAGACTCAGCATAGTAAAGATATCAATTTTCCCCAAATTCATCTATAAGTTTAATGCAGTTCCTATTGAAAATCCAGAAAGAATTTTTGTAGACATAAACTAGCTTATTCTAAAATATATGGAAAATGTATAAAAAAAATTAAAACCTCGTTGCCATCGAGTTGATTCCAACTCACAGCGACCCTATAAGACAGAGTAGAAATTCCCCACAGGGTTTCCAAGGAACATCTGGTGGATTCAAACTGACGATCTTTTTGGTTAGCAGCCAAGCTCTTAACCGTTGTGCCACCAGGGCTCCAGAAAAGGCCCTAGAAAAACCACACCAATCTTGAAAAAGAAGAATAAAATGGGATGCATAACTCTGATACTAAAGTTTACTATGTAGTTACAGTAATCAAGACTGTGGTACTGGTAGAAGCATAGCTTCATAGATCAATGGAGCAGAATAGAAAACCCAGAAATAGCCCTGCACAAGTATGGTCAATTGGTTTTTTACAAAGGTGCAAAAGCAATTCAATGGAGGATATATAGCCCTATCAAGAAATCATGCTGGAGCAATTGGATATCCATAATTTCAGTTTAGGAGAGGGTTTAGGCTATATATTGACACTAAAATAATGTAAAGAAATGAAGCTCAAACTTTGGATCATGAACATTAATGAAAAAAGTAAAACTTATACAGAGAAACTGGAGGGAATGTAAATTGGTACAGCCACTCTAAAAATAGTTTGGCAGATTGTTTATAAAACTAAACATACACTTACCATGTTGTTGTGTGCCATAGAGTTAATTCAGACTCGTAGCGACCCTATATGACAGAGTAGAACTGCCCCATACGGTTTCCTAGGCTGTGATCTTTACATGAGCATATATCTAGGTCTTTTCTCCCGCCAAGCCCTTAACCATTGCACTACCCGTGCTCCTTACACTTACCATAGGACCCAGAAATTACACCTTTGAGCATTTATTGAAGATAAATGAAAACTCATATCCACCTACAAACCTGTATGAATGTTCTTAGAAACTTTATTCATTATAGCCAAAAATTGAAAACAGTGATGTATCTATCCATGGACAAATGATTAAACAAACTCTGGTACACCCATATTATGGAATACTATTCAGTAATAGGGCCCTGGTGGCACAGTGGTTAAGAGCTCTGCTGCTAACCAAAAGGTTGGCAGTTCAAATCCACCAGCCACTCCTTAGAAACCCTATGGGGCAGTTCTACTTTGTCCTATAGGGTCACTATGAGTCAGAATGTATTCGACGGCAACTTTTTTTTTTTTTTTTTTGGTTATTCAGTAATAAAAACGAACAAAGTATTGATACTTGCAACAATTTGGATGAATCTCTAAGGATTATGATGCATGAAAAAAAGGCAGTCTCAAAAGATTACATACTGTAGTATTCCATTTATATAACATTCTTGAAATGATAAAATTATAGAGATAGAGAACATTTAGTGGTTGTCAGGGATTAGGGATGGTGATGGGGGGAGATTGAGACTATAGAGGGGGTAGCACAAGGTACCTCTACGATTATGGAAGAGTTCTATATCCTGATTTTGGTGGTGTTTACACAAATCTACACATGTGATAAAATTGCATAGAACTATGCACATATACACACAAATGAATGCATATAAAACTGGTAAAATTAAAATCTGTGGATTGTACCAATGTAAATTTCCTAATTTGGATATTTTAGTATAGTTATGAAATATATGAGTATTGGGATAAACTGATAAAGGGTACATGGGACCTCTCTGAATTTTTTTTTTGTTTGCAACTTCTTGTGACCCTACCATTGTTTCTTAAAAAAAAAAAAGTTTTCAAAAGAAGGTAATTCAAAGAAAACCTCCAGTAAGTTATGCTCCCTGTTTCCCTCAGTTCAATTTAAAATAAATGAATAGCATAAATTTTACCAAATTGTGTCTTTGGCCTTCCTTTATATGTTTTAACTTCAACATAATGATTATTTGTAACGGTGCTCTTATTTTAGTCGGCCTAATACATTAGTATATCTTATTTAAAAAATATAATATTCAGAATATATGTTTCTCATTTTAACCTGGGTCAATAATCATTTCCATGCACCTGAATAGTTCAAAGCGCCATTAAGTTTGAAAGAATTAGTATAGCATTTAAGACTGTCTCAGAAATAGCTAAAGAAAGAGAAACAACTGACTAACAGAGAATATTAACATTATTATAGTGTCAATATATAGCCCAAACCCTCTCCTAAGCTGAAATTAGTTCCTGTTTACATAAACAGAAATATGATAATTATTTTATTTTAGGTGAGATATAATTTAGATTCTTACAGTCAAAAGATGTTAAAACCATTAACATTTCATCTGTAGCCTGCAGATTGATTTAAAATGTAATATGTTTCAGTGGGATCAATCAAGTCTTCTGCTGCATGATAGGTTTATTGTTCCACTGTTTCTATGTTGTTTCTGTTAGGTGCTGTCAAGTTGGTTCCTACTCATAATGACCCTATGTACAACAGAACAAAATACCGCCCAGTCCTGCACCAACCGTTCCTATAGCACTCCAGATTTGATCACCGACGTGTTTTGGGCATCTTGCACATAGAAAGTTTCAGTAAATACATTTAATACAAAATGCAAAATATCAAAAAGTCCCTAATCCTATTAGCAGTTTGGGAGACCAGTAGCTGCCAAGGGAAGAGGGTCTTGCTTTTTGCCTTTGCTTCCACATGGGTAAAATAGTGTGGGATAGTTCCCACTGCTCTACTCTAAAGAATTTCAGAACTAATAAAGACCATGTCAACACAATGTCATCACCAGTAATTGATTTGGTCGATGTATTTGACAAAGTCTGTGGAAAAATAAAATGAGAGGCTTGACTGGGCTGACAAGCCAGTTAAGTCAAAACTGTTTAGTCAAAACCCAAATAGCTATTTTGGTAATTAATTTTGGGCACAGTCTAAATGGACATCACTTTGCCAGCAAAACACAGATCACATAGGCTTTCACATGTTTACAAGTGAAAAATCAAATTCAAAATGTAGAATATCACATGAGAAATGTATTGCACTGTCATCCAATTTTACAAGGTGCAGTAAGGGGTGGGCTTCATGAAGCATAATCTAATGGTATTTCTTCATCTTCTGAAAATTTCCACATAATAGCAAAGCTGGCATTTTATCATTTTCACAGCTATAAATCATTTTAAAAATCATGATGATATTATTCAAAACAGATGTGAAAACATATGTTTGCCACAGTTGTATAAACTGCTTAGTTGTCATACTTAATAAATGTTGAGACTTCTACTTTAACTAAATTCCCATTTAATAACTAAAACCTGTTTGAAGAAAATATATTTTGTCCTACTATCATAAGTATAAATGGTAGAAATTTACATAGGAAATTCTATTTAAAAGAAAGCTTTCCACTATAACTAGTTTGCAGTTTAATATGCTACTCCTGTTTATTAATGTCCTCATCAGGATGTGTGGCCAACCTATCTGATTGAATGAGTAAAACTGTGCCATTCCACAGCAAGAGATTCAGAAATGACAGTACATACCACTGTGTATTTTATGAAAATCAGTTACTGTACATCTGTGCTAGTGCTCCAGCTGATTTTTCATAAAACACAACAGTGTGTACTTGAGCCTTGTAGTACACAGACCAGTCCTAAATGCCATTTTGACTTACGGCGTTTGCAGTTCTTATGGAATCATGTGTATCATGTGCAGCTTGAGATTTTCCTAGAAATGCTGCTTTATGGCCAGGCTGTCCTTCAAATAGTCATGACTTGGTAAGAAAGAGGTCTCAGGAACAAACTGTTGCTGGATTATTAATGAAGTTTCACCTTTAACTAGAATTTCATTACCTGTGTAAGAGTTTGGGTAGTTTACTATACTGAACCTGACTTCTTCCATCTGACAACTATTCTGAAATCAATCATCTGCCTCTTGGAGCCCCAGAGGGTATAGCCTTTTGGTATCTGGCTGAAAAAAGACTAAACATGTGACAAGGAAACCAATCATGGATCAAGGAAATGAAAATCATACATTATTCCAAATTCTAACTAAAATGCTCATCTAGGTAGTTAGGAAGTAAGTTCAGTCTAGAGAAGAAAGAAACATGGAGTCTTTTTTCTGTGTACATGGGCATCTTTAGTAGAGATAGGAAAAAACGCACCCTGTGGGGAAGTACTAACAGACCATCTGATAATCTCATAAATTACATTTTATCTTATGTTCTTTAGCTTAGAGATACTGTCTAAAGCATGGTGACATCCATTATATGCATCATTTCCTTTTATCTTTTCAGCCTTTAAACAAAGTTGTACTCAGCTTTCATGTCAGGAGGGCATCACTTTGAAATTCTTATTCTCCCTGCCTTTTTTTTTTTTTTAACATATATGCTACGAAATAATTGAATACCATGCAGAGGTGATACAGTACCTCGATGGACCAAAAATTAGATTGAGGCCATATACGTCAGTATTCCAGGTAAATGCTTGACGGATTAACTTGCTAAGCTTTCATTTGAAATATCCAAATGAAGAAATATTTTAAAAATGGCTTTCAAGGGTAGAGGGGAGCATCTCTTCCCCATGAGAGCTACTCAGTTTTTTCAAACATAATCATTTAAAACCTTAATTCCTTCAGGGTTTTAAATATAGTTAATGAAGTGCATATAATACAAACCAAAAACCCATTGCCGTCAAGTCGATTCCGACTCATAGCAACCCTGTAGGACAGATTAGGACTGCCCCATAGGGTTTCCAAGGAGCGCCTGGTGGATTCAAATTGCTGATGTTTTTGTTAGCACCCAAGCTCTTAACCACTATGCCACTAGAGAGAGTAAAATGTCTCTGAGCAGGCATGATAAAAAGGCTTAGGGTAAAGTTTTTAGCCACATGCAGAGACAAACTTCGGGCTGATAGGTAATTTATAACATTAAATAAATAAACTGCAGTTAAACATTATTCTTTTACTTCTAAAAGGATTTATTCAAAGCTAGAATGGATATTTTCTGACTTAGTAAAAGGTGGACGCAAAATGCAGCACTGGGATATTAATTGAGTTAGTATGTGATCTTTATATGTTTAAACAAAGAAGCAAAAATCATTTTACCTTTATTATCCCTTTGGAATTTTTTGATGGTCGGTCCATTATCCTGATCAACAATAAGTTCCTCTCTATTGCTGGGCATCATAACTATAAATAAGAGATATAACTGAGTGATTTTCTATGCAAAACACCCAAAAGAAGGGCAGAGAGGTATCACGTAAGTAGTTAATTTACTCCAATAATAACTAACATTAATTTTTTATACTTTTATTTCTAATAGAGTATAAAGATTTTGCTAGTCTGATGATCATATAATTTAAAGATCAATAAGCTGATTACTCATGTGAATTTTAAAATGTAATTAATATATATAGTACATACATAATTGTCAACATACTTCTTTTAAATCATTTAAAATAGTTCCTCTTTTAAAATCTATATGCAGATTATTTATTTACCTACATAATTAATAATATATTCCCCAAAATACTTCTGAAAAGAACTTACCATTTAATAGAGCATGAATTTAAAATAACTATTCATTTTAACACACATTATAGAAATTTTTGAAAATATCATATATGGAAAAATTAATAGATAAATAAAATATAATTTTCTGGTAATTAGTATAAGTGTTCTTCACAAAACATTTATATTGAGGGGAAAACATGCAAATTTTTATAGTTTATCATTTTCACTCTCTTTAGTCATATTTTATTAAAACATAATAGCTCTATAAAATATGGTCAGTTTAAAGTTAATAATCATCAAATCTTTTATTCATTTGTAGGCAATCTCACTACCATGTTTGGACAATTGTGGAATGTACATATAGAGCCTCATTACTGCCAGTGGAATTAAACATGTATTATGTTGTCAAAATTTTTTTCTACAATATTACAGTGCTTTGGAAATATTTGATTTTGCTTCCAAATGTAAGTTACCCATTCACTTACATTTTTACAGAGTGTATTTCCCTATGTGCTCTGTTTTTAGCCAGGTGTCAAGAAATAATTCCCATCCTCTCTCTCTCTTTTCCTCTCTCCCTCCCTTCAACCTTCTCTGTCTCTCTTTCTCTCTTGCAATACAAATATTACACCAGCAGAAGAATATGTGCTTTGATTGGTTGATTCATAAATGATGATCCAGCCATAGCCTCTTGTCTTGCCCAGTTGCATATAATGTTGCAACAACCAGGTAATCTGTGTCCACAGAACAGAGTAAAGATGGAAGACCTCGTTTCATCTCTTCAAGGGATTAAATTTACTCCTTTACAGCCATTAACCTCAATCTCTGGCTCAGTGGTTTTTAACCCTGGCTGCACATTAGAATTGCCTGAGGAGATATGGAAAATAAAACAAAAACTGATGCCCACCTCTACTCCACACAGTGAATTAATCTCTGTGTGTGTGACCTGGGCATCAGGATTGTAAAATTTCCATAGATGATTGTAATGAAGAGTCATATTTGAGAATCACTGATATAACAATGAAGCTAAAGAGCTACAAACAATACATAACATTGACAGGCTAAGTGAAATTTGGGCCAATTTCCACAAGGGAGAAATTGTCTTCATCCTTCCCCAGCACAAATCTAGAACCTAACATATTCCCCAGTCTCCCTCTTCCAATTCCCACTCCAAACCATATTACTGTGGTGAGGCTGGAAGCAATCACTACCATAAGGTGCAAAAATTTAGAGTTCACTTAAAGTACCCATAGTAAGACTAAAAGAATATAGATACATAGATAAATAGATGCATAGATACATAGTAAAATAAATACATATATTATCTAGATACATAGTAAGACTAAAGAAAATAGATACATAAGACACTGGATTTTATAGGTATAGAAGGTGGGCAAATATTTTTACCTAACTCAATTGGTTCATAATTATCATATTCTAAATAAGAATACATTTCTTATAGCTGAATGCACCTGGAAAAAAAATGGAGCAACTTAGTCTTGTATACCCAAGTAGGATCAGACAGCAGGAGATAATAAGCAACCAAGGTAAAGCCACACAGATAATAGTGCTGATCTCTCATGTTTCTTAGCACTCTAAACTTCCGAAGTGCTTTTCCACATATCATTTCATTTGAACTCACGAAAACCCAGAGCAACACACAGGGCAGCAATTATTTCCATATGATAGGTAAAGAAATTCATGGTGGTTAAGTGATAAGCCCAAGATCTTACAGGTAGTTTATGCTAGACCTATGGTTAGGACCAAGTATCTAATACGCCACATCACTGCCAGTAACCTTACCATATTTCTAGAATGGTGTCTATGGTAAAAGATTTCTAAGAATAGAAATATAGAAATGTGTGGAAAATCATTTTAAATATTTATCATCTTAATTGTTGGGATTGCAGAAAACCATATATTGATTTACTTTTTAATCACTCTTTAATCAACAGCTGCTGAAAGAATATTTTCACTTCCATTATTTGAACGGATGCTGCAATGTGACAAGTGTATTGCATCATAAAAACAAACCAAATCTACTGCCATGGAGTTGATTCCCACTCATAGCGACCCTGTAGGACAGAGTAAAACTGCCCCATAGTTTCCAAGGAGTGGCTGGTGGATTCGAACTGCCTACCTTATTGTTAGCTGCTGAGCTCTTAACCGCGATGCCACCGTACTCTGTTATATACCAACAGATTAAGCTAACATATACTCTACACAAACCCTATCATATTGTTCCCATGCGATTCAGGGATACAGGAAAGAATGGCCTTTTCAGAGAATAATCTTTTAACATGTTAAAATTCACTTTGTTGTTCATATTGCTTCACCAATTAAAAGGACCACTCCAAAAAATCATTATATTAAAATGTGTCAGCTCCCCCAGCTTTTTTCATCTTTACCTACTTCCTAATGAAGGAATTCCTGAAAGACTATCTTCCAATTCCTTGGTCAGGCAAGATACTAACCCATTCTCTCTGAATGGTGATCCATCTGAGAGGGGGAGCTGGACACACTGCTGCTCGGGTGGGAGGAGGTCTGGCTCCCAGGGCGATGACTCTCTTCCAGAGAGGGAGCAGGAGAAGGACTCTCAGGGATTCTCTCCTGAAAACACAAAAGTAAATGCCATCTGAACACACACACACACACATACACAAATCCAAACGCATTGCCATTGAGTCGATTCTGACTCACAGGGACCCTATAGGACAGAGGAGAAATGCCCCATAGGGTTTCCAATGATTGGTGGATTCAAACTGCTGACCTTTTGGTTGGCACCTGAGCTCTTAAACACTGTGGCACCAGGCTCCATTATTTGTACATCAGTTTCTTTATTTTGGTTGATTCCACAACATTTAAAATGTCGACCTCTTACTTGTACTGAAAGTGTGGACAACCACAGTACGTAGTCTTAAATACATATATTTAAACAAAAGGATATTTTTCGTTGGTGCCCAATTAATGGAATATTGTCAGGTTAAATATGAGAAGTTGAATGGTCCCCGGGTCATGGCAGGTACGTGGTAGAGGTTCAAGGAAAGCTAGTTTCTATTTCCTTTCCTAGAAAATTTATAAAGGATTATAAATACAGGTATGGCGTGAAGATTATTGTTATTGGTATCTGGTGCATGTTGAGTCTTTTTGCACAGACAAAAATTATGGAAATAAAATGTGTATAATTCATCAGACATTAGGAAATTATTTTGATATTTCTGCCACCACAACAGTTTAGTAGTCCCAGGACACAATGATGGATATTCCAATATAACACGAAGATCTATCAATGACAATTTCCTAGTATTGTTTAAATTTTTATAGTTTTAAGTTATGAATTTGACTAAAAATCAAATGTTTCTTTTATATACTTCTACAATAACCAGGACAACTCTCGAGATTTTTGTGATTATGAACATTACTGTAAACACTCAGTTATTTGCTATGTTTCACATTACCAATTGATGTATAAATTTTCCAGTCATTCAGTTAATTTGATCAATAAAAGTGACCAAATTGGGAGTTTGTGTACATACACAATAAATGTAACTAACAAATAGATATGCTAGGAGAGAAATTATACGTTCTATAAAATATTTAATTCCTCCATAATAATTTTCTTAAATGTTCTAATTATCTATACTCACATCAGTGTTCTAATAATCATAACATTAAGAATTAGTTTGTCTCTGTTCCTATTTGCAGATGATATACTATACATAAGAAAACCCAAAAGACTACACAAGAAAACTACTGGAACTAATAGAAAGATCCAGCAGAGTAGCAGGACACAAGATAAACACACAAAAATCAGTTGGATTCCTATACACAAATAAAGAGAATCCTGAAAAGGAAATCAGGAAAATAATACCATTCATAATAGCCCCTAAAAAAATAAAATACTTAGGAATAAATATAACCAGGGATGTAAAAGACCTATACAAAGAAAACTACAAAACACTACTGCAAGAAACCAAAAGAGATCTACATCAATGGAAAAACATACCATGCTCATGGAGAGGTAGACTCAACATTGTGAAAACAACAACTCTACCCAAAGGAATTTACAAATACAATGCAACCCCGATCCAAATACCAACAACATTCTTTAAAGAGATGGAAAAACTAACCATTAACTGTATTTGGAAAGGGAAGGAGCCCTGGATAAGTAATGCACTATTGAAGAAGATGAATAAAGTAGGAAGACTCGATTTCCAGCAAAATGGCACTCTAGGCAGAAGCACTATGCTGTCCCTCCACAGCAAAGATCCAAAAAACTAAGCCAAACAGAGAAAACAGCAATCCTGAAACCCTAAAATATCAAATGAAGAGATAAAGAAATCAGCCAAGCACCAAATGGAGTGAGAAAACTGACAGAGAATGAAGAGTAAGGAGAGATTCATGCAGAGGTCCCCTATCAGCTAGTGCAGCGCAGATCCACCATCTTGGACTCCTATCAGAGAACAACAAATAGGGAGTACAAGAAAGAAGCTTTACGGACCTTCGAGCAGGAGACAAAACAACTGGTAATTTGTGATATACGCTTTTCCGCTCTGCACCCTTCTTCACCCCCAGTAGGCCTCCTCTGCTTCCCGCGGCTGCAGTCTCTTAGCCGGGAAGCACTGGCTTCTTGGATTCCAACCACCCACACTGGCCGGCTCCCTGAGTGCCATTTGTTGGCTGTTGGTGTTGCTTTATTCTGCTTCTTTTGATTTCTTCCTTACCTCTCAGCACCTCCCCCTCCTTTTGCTCAAATACCTGGCCCCGTGCACCATCGTCATTGCTTCCTAAGGGGCTGCGGAGCTCTGTTCGAGTGTGGAACTACATCCTGTTCTGGGCTGCCACACTGGTGGGATCCCGGGGCTTTTGTTTGTTTGTTTTGAATTGTTTGTTTGTTATCTTTACCTTTTCTTGAGTTGGGAGCCCATTCTGGCCAGGCAGTGCTACACCGCTTGGGAACTACCCCCTCAGCTTGCACAGATGTGCAGAGGGATCCCTGAGAACATTTCTTTCTTCGTGTTTTTTTTTTTTTTTCTATTTTTTGGGGGCTTTTCTTGTTGTTGTTTTTTTTAAATTTGTTTTGTTTTCTTTTCCCTCTTTTTCCCTTTTTGTCTTTCTTCATTACTCAGTTTCTCATCTCTCTATACCATCCTTCTCTTCCTGTTCCCTGAATATCTGGCACTGAATACCTCTAAGTCTTCTAGCCAGGCTGTACTGCAACTCCTGGGAACAATTTCTCCAGAACTCATAGACACACCAGTGGGATCCCTGGGAGCTTTGCTGTACTTTTTTCTTTCTAATTTTAATTTATTCATTCTTTTTTTTCTTCTTCATCTCATTTTTATTTTTCTCCATTTCATAGATTCTCATCTCTCCACTACAACAGCAAGCTCCCCTAGCACTTTTTTTGTTTCTATGTATTTGGCTCCTGTTCCTCTCTTCCTCTCTCCCATATCCATCTTAGCTCCACACATAACAATCTCCCCCCTCCATCCTGCCTAACTGCACCACCTACTGGAACCTGCCCTGCACTGATTACCGATCTGCCCTGGGGGCTGTAGTGCCACAAACAACCCATCCCAGCAACTCCTCTTCAGCTAGACCTGCCCTACTGTAATATATCTGAGCAACTGACTCTGCCAATTGCAGAAGGAGGTGAAAAGTATCATGCCCACAGATGGGCAAACAACAAAGAACACACAGCCTGCCTGCTCAGACACAGACAAATTAAAAAAAAAAAAAAGGATGAAACAAACAAATCTACAACCAATAAATGAGAAAAAATAACTACTGAATGCCCTGAAGACAGCAGACAATATCAAAACATTTACAAAAACAGGACAAGATGGTTCCAGTAGGTGTCCAAAATAAAACACTAGATGGCTTTCCAGTCAAAGAAAAGGCACTAGAACTACCTGATAGGGAATTCAACCTCTAATACTTAGAATTATGCAAGAGTTGAAGCAAAAAGCAGACAAAGATTAGGAAAAAATAAACACATTCATGAAAAGGCAGAAAAATTCATGGAAAATACAGACCAAAAAAATGCAAGAATTCAGGAAAATAATGCAGGAACAAAATGCCAGAAAATTCACACCTGGAGATTATATGAAAACACGAATTAGATCCATAAGATAAACAACAAGATTTCAGAAATGGAGAGTGTCACAGAAGGACTGAGGAGCAGATCTGAAATGGTGGAAGACAGGATCAGTGGAACTGAAGACAAACACTTGGATACAGCTCTGTTTGAGGAAAACTCAGAAAAAAGAACAAAGAGAAATGAAGAGACCCTGAGAGTTATGTGGAATACAATCAAAAGCAAAAATCTTCGAGTGACTGGAATTCCAGAACAGGGGGAGAAAACAGAAAACACAGAGAGGATCATTGAAGAACTGCTGACAGAAAACGTCCCCAATATCATGAAAGATGAAAAGCTGGCCATCCAAGAAGCTCAAAGAACCCCATATAGGATACACCCCAACAGAAAATCAACAAGGAATATCATAATCACACTCGCCAAAACCAAAGACAAAGAATCGAGACAGCAGCTTGTGAAAAACAAGAAGTCACATACAGAGGAGAAACAATAAGACTAAGCTCAGATTATTCAGAAGAAACAATGCAGACAAGAAGGCAATGGGATGACATATATAAAACATTGAAAGAAAAAAAATTGCCAACCAAGAAAAATATATCCTCCAAAACTCTCGTTCAAATTTGATGGTGAAATTAGGTCATTTCCAGATAAACAGAAATTAAGGCAATATGTAAAAGTCAAAGCAAATTTAAAAGACTTATTAAAGGGAGTCCTTCAATCTGCAAACAAACAACTTCAGCTCACAGGCAGAATCTAGGACGCAGGATTGAACCAGCCAGATACCAGTCTAGGAAATGAACTCTCAAGGACTATACAAAACCAAAAGAAATACAACAGGGAATCAGAGCAGTTAATCTGTAAATGACAACTTTGGAACAATAAAAGAGGGAATAAACGGTATAGGTACAAAACCTTCCAAAGGAGAGGACGGCAAGGCGATACCAAGTAATAATAGACTGCTTCAAACTTAGAAAGATAAAGGTAAATTTCATGGTAACAACAAAGAAAGTTAACAAACATACTCATAAAAAGAAAGAGGAAAAACATAAATTCTCAGCAGAAACAAAACCTACAAAAAGAAAAGAAAAGAAAAAAAAATCCACAAACAAAAGTAATTCAGCACAGGAGAGTAACAAGAACAAAGAAAATGTCAGCACAACAAAAAAAGCACTACAAAATGACAACAACAAACTCACATCTGTCAATAATTACACTGAATGTAAATGGACTCAATGCATCCATAAAGAGACGGACAGTGACAGAATGGATAAAAAAACAGTATCCACCAATATGCTGTCTACAAGAGACACACCTTAGAAACAAAGATGTGAATTTATTAAAAGTTAAAGGTTGGAAAAAAATATATCAAGCTAACAACTACCAAAAAAGAGCAGGAGTGGCAATTCTAATCTCAGATAAAATAGACTTTAAAACAAAATCCACCATAAAAGACAAAAAAGGACACTATATAATGATTAAGGGGACGATCCATCATGAAGACATAACCATAATAAACATCTACGCACCCAATGACGGGGCTCCAAAATACATAAAACAAACTCTAACAACACTGAATAGAGAAATTGACAGTTCCACAGTAATAGTAGGAGACTTCAACACACCACTCTCAGTAAAGGACAGAACAACTAAGAAGAAACTCAGAAAAGATACAGAAGACCTAAAGGGCACAATCAGCCAACTTGACCTCATAGACATATAAGAACAGTCCAACCAACAGTTGCAAAGTACACATTCTTTTCCAACGCACATGGAACGTTCTCCAGAATAGACCACATCTTAGGCCACAGAGCAATCCTCAACAAGATCCAAAACGTTGAGATAATTCAAAGTATCTTCTTTGACCACAATGCCATCAAGATAGAATTTAACAACAGAAAGAGCAAGGAAAAAAGATCAGTTACATGGAAACTGAACAATATCCTGCTTAAACATCCCTGTGTAATAGAAGAAATCAGAGATGGAATCATAAAATTCCTAGAATCAAAAGAGAATGAAAACACATCATACTAAAACCTTTGTGACACAGCAAAGGGAGTCCTCAGAGGAGAATTTATAACAATATATGCACACATCAAAAAAGAAGAAAGGGACAAAGTCAAAACATTAACTACACAACTCAAACTAATAGAAAGAGAACAGCAAAAAAAGCCCTCAGCTAACGAAGAAAAGAAGTAATAAAGATCAGAGAAGAAATAAATGAAATAGAAAACAGAAAAATACTGGAAGTATCAACAAAAACAAAAGTTGTTTCTTTGAAAGAATCAACAAAATCGACAAACCAATGGCCAGACTGACAAAAGAAAAACAGAAGAGGACACAAATAACCCAAATAAGAAATGAAATGGGGGACATTACAACAGACCCAACTGAAATAAAAAGGATCATAACAGATTCTGAAAAACTATACTGCAGCAAATTTGAAAACCTAGAGGAAATGGATAAATTTCTAGAAACACACGGCCTACACAAACTACAACAAAGTGATGTTGAAAATCTAAACAGACCCATAACAAGAGGAGAGATTGAAAAGATTAAAAAAAAAAAAAAAAACTCCCAACAAAAATAAGCCTTGGCCCAGATGACTTTACTGGAAAATGCTACAAAACATTCACAGAAGAGCTAGTACCAGAACTACTCAAGCTACTCCAGAGTGTAGAAAAGGAAGCAAGACTTCCAAATTCATTCTATGAAGCCAGCATAATGCTGACACCAAAACCAGGCAAAGACACCACAAAAAAAGGAAATTACACACCAATATCTCTAATGAATATAGATGCAAAAATTCTCAACAAAATTCTATCTGACGGAATTCAGTATCATATCAAAAAAAAAAAAAAATACACCACGACCAAGTAGGATTCATACCAGCTATGCAAGAATGATTCAACATTAGAAAATCAATCAATGTAATCCACCACATAAATAAAAGGAAAGGAAATAATCACATGATTATCTCAATTGATGCAGAAAAGGCATTCTATAAAGCCCAACACCCATTCCTGATAAAAACTCTCAATAAAATAGATATAGAAGGGAAATTTCTCAATATAATAAAGGGCATCGATGCAAAACCAACAGTCAACATCATTCTTAATGGAGAGACGCTGAAAACATTCCCCTTGAAAATGGGAAGAAGACAAGGATGTCCTTTATCACCACTCCTATTTAACACTACGCTGGAAGTTCTAGCTAGAGCAATAAGGCAAGAAAAAGAAATAAGGGGCATCCAAATTGGTAATGAAGAAGTTAAACTGTCCCCGTTAGCAGATGATATGATACTACACATAGAAAACCCAAAAGACTCTATGAGAAATCTACTGGAACTAACAGAAAGATTCAGCAGAGTAGTAGGATACAAGACAAACATTCAAAAATCAGTTGGATTCCTATACACCAATACGGAGAACGATGAAAAGGATATCAGGAAAACAAGACCATTTTAAATAGCCCCTAAAAAAATAAAATGCTTAGGAATAAATCTAACCAAGGACATAAATGACCTATACAAAGAAAACTACAAAACACTACTGCAAGAAACCCAAAGGGATCCACATAAATGGAAAAACATCCCATGCTCATGGATAGGTAGACTCAACATTGTGAAAATGACAATTCTACCCAAGGCAATTTACAAATACAATACAATCCCAATCCAAATACCAACAACATTCTTCAAAGAGATGGAAAAACTAATCATTAACTTTATATGGAAAGGGAAGAAGCCCCAAATAAGTAAAGCACTATTGAAGAAGAAGAATAAAGTTGGAGGACTCACACTACCTGACCTCAGAACCTACTATACATATACGGTAGTCAAAAGAGGCTGGTACTGGTACAAAAACAGATACATTGACCAATGGAACAGAATTGAGAACCCAGATGTAAATCCATCCACCTACGCTCACCTGATGTTCAGCAAGGGCCCAAATCCATAAAATGGGGAAAAGAAAGTCTTTTTAACAAATGATGCTGGCAAAACTGGATATCCTTCTGCAAAAATATGAAACAGGACCCATACCTCACGCCATATACAAAAACTAATTCAAAATGGATCCAAGATCTAAACATAAAGCCAAAAACTATAAAGTTTTATGGAAGAAAAAATAGGAAAATGCTACAGGCCCTAATATACGGCATTAAGAGGATACAAACCATAACCATCAACACACAAACCCCAGAGGATGAGCTAGATAACTGGGATCTTCTAAAAATCAAACACTTATGCTCTTTAAAAGACTTCACCAAAAGAGTAAAAAGAGAACCTACACACTGGGAAAAAATTTTTGGACAGTACAAGTAGACAAAGGTCTAATCTCCATAATCTACATGAAAATCCAACACCCCTACAACAAAAAGACAAATAATCCTATTAAAAAATGGGCAAAGGAAATGAACAGACACTTCACCAAAGAAGACATTCAAGCGGCCAACAGACACATGAGGAAATGCTCGCAATCACTATCCATTAGAGAAATGCAAATTAAAACCACAATGAGATACCTTCTCACACCAGCATTACTGGCACGAATCAAAAACACTGGAAATAACAAATGTTGGAGGTGCTGCGGGGAGATCGGAACTCTTATGCACTGCTGGTGGGAATGCAAAATGATACAACCATTTTGGAAAATGATATGGCGCTTCCTTAGAAAGCTAGCAATAGAAATACCATACTATCCAGCAATCCCACTCCTAAGAATATAGCCTAGAGAAATAAGAGTCATCACTCGAATAGACATATGCACACCTATGTTCATGGCAGCATTGTTCACAATAGCAAAAAGATAGAAACAACCTAGATGCCCATCAACAGTTGAATGGATAAACAAACTATGGTACGTACACACAGTGGAGCGCTATGCAACAAGAAAGAACAATGATGAATCTGTGAAGCATCTCATAACACGGATGAAACTGGAGGACATTATGCTGAGTGAAATAAGTCAATCACAAAAGGACAAATATTGTATGAGACCACTATTGTAAAAACTGATGAAAAAGTTTACACACAAAAGGTAAAAAATCTTTGTTGATTACCAGGGATGGGAGGGGTGGGGGAGAAATACTAAATAGGCAATAGATAAGTAGTATCATGGGTGAAGGGTGAGACAGTACACAATACTGGGGAAACCAGCACAACTTGTACAAGGAAAGGTCACGGAAGCTCCATAGACACATTCAAACTCCCTGAGGGACTGAATTGCTGGGCAGAGGGCTGTGGGGACCATGGTCTTGGGGAACATCTAGCTCAATTGGCATAACAAAGTTTATAAAGACAATATTCTACATTCTACCTTGGTGAGTAGCGTCTGGGGTCTTAAAAGCCTGTGAGCAGCCATCTACGATATTCCACTGGTCTCATCCCTTCGGGAGCAAGGGGGAGTGAAGAGAACAGGATACAAGGAAAAGATTAGTCCAAAGGACTAATGGACCACAGCTACCAAGGCCTCCACCAGCCTGAGTCCAGTACAGATAGATGGTGCTCGTCTACCACCACTGACTGGTCTGACCGAGATCACAACAGAGGGATCTGGATAGAGCTGGAGAAGGATGTAGACAAAAATTATAACACACGCAAAAGAAGACCAGATTTACTGGCCTAAAGGAGACTGGAGAAACCCCGAGTGTATGGCCCCAGACACCCTTTTAGCTCAGTGGTGAAGTCACTTCTAAGGTTCACCGTTCAGCCCGAGATTGGACAGCCCCATAAAAGAAAACGGGACTAATGAGGCACAGCACTCCAGGGACAAGGGCTAGAAGGAAGAAGGGGACAGGAAAGCTGGTGATAGGGAACCCAAGGTTGAGTAAGGACAGTGTTGATGTGTAGTGAGGTTGTTAACCATTGTCATAGGGCAACATGTGTACTAACTGTTCAATAAGAAACTATTTTGTTCTGTAAACCTTCATCTAAAATGAAGTATAGCAGCACAATTGAAAGAGCATCATTGATGTCACTGAACTGTGCATGTATAAATTTTTGAAATGGTGTATCTTTGGCTACGTATATTTTCACAAAAAAAAAAGTCAAGAAGGGAGAGGGTGGACATGTCGTGGGGTTGTTAACCAATGTTATAAAAGAATATGTGTAGTACTGTTTAATGAGAAACTATTTGTTCGGTAAACCTTCACCTGAAGTACAATTTAGAAAATAAGTGGCAAAAAATAAATAAAGTAGGAAGCTTCGTACTACCTGACCCCCGAACCTGCTATACAGCTACGGTAGTGAAAACAGCCTAATACTGGTTACAACTACAGATACTTTGACCAGTGGAACAGTATTGAGAACCTAGATGTAAATCCATCCACCTACAGTCACCTGATCTTCAAAAAGGCAGCCCAAAGTTCATCAAATGGGGAACAGACAGTCTTTTTAACAATTGGTGCTGGCAAAACAGGATGTCCATCTGCAAAAAAGGAAAACAGAATCCATACCTCATACCACATACAAAAACTAATTCAAAATGGATCAAAGAGCAAAATATGAATCAAAAAACAATAAAATTCATAGAAGAAAATATTGGATCATTGCTAGAGGCCCTAATACACAGCATTAACAATATACAAACCATAACCAACAGCACACAGACTCCAGAACATAAGCTAGATAACCGGTATTTTCTAAAAATTAAACACCTATGCTCATCAAAAGAATTCACCAAAATAGTAAAACGAGAACCTACAGACTGGGAGAAAATTTTTGCCTACGACAAATCTGACAAAGGTCTAATCTCTAAAATCTACAAAAAAATCCAACACCTCTACAGCAAAAAGACAGATAATCCAATGGAAAAATAGGCAAAGGAAATGAGCAGACACTTCACCAAAGAAGACATTCGAGCGGCCAACAGACACATGAGGAAATGCTCGCGATCACTAGCCATTATAGAAATGCAAATCAAAACCACAATGAGATACCTTCTCACCCCAGCATTACTGGCACGAATCAAAAAGAAAAAAAAAAAACAGGAAATAAATGTTGGAGAGGCTACAGGAGATCAGAACTCTTATGCACTGCTGGTGGGAATGCAAAATGATACAACCATTTTGGAAAACAATATGGTGCTTTTTTAGAAAGCTAACCATAGAAATACCATATGATCCAGCTATCCCACTCCTAGTAATATATCCTAGAGAAATAAGAGTCATCACTCGAATAGACATATGCATACCCATGGTCATTGCAGCATTGTTTACAACATCAAAAAGATGGAAACAACCTAGATGCCCATCAACAGAAGAATGGATAAACACACTGTGGTACATACACACAATGTAGTATTACACAAAGATAAAGAACAATGATCAATCTGCAAAGCATTTCATAACATGGATGAATCTGGAGGGCATTATGCTGAATGAAATAAGTCAATCACAAAAGGACAAACATTGTATGAGGCCTCTACTGTAAAACTCATGAAAAGGTTTACACACAAAAAGAAACAAACTTTGACAGTTATGAGGGAGGGGAGGGATGGAGATGGAAAAACTCTAAATAGACAGTAGATAAGTGATAACTTTGGTGAAGGGTAGGTAAGACAGTACACAATACTGGGGAAGCCAGTACAACTTTTACAAGGCAAAGTCATGGAAGCTCCATAGACACATCCAAACTCCCTGAGGGACCGAATTGCTCGGCTGAGGACTGTGGGGACCATAGTCTCAGAGAACTTCTAGCTCAATTGGTATAATGTAATTTATAAAGAAAATGTTCTCCATTCTACGTTGGTGAGTAGTGTCTGGGGTCTTAAAAGCCTGTGAGGGGTCATCTAAGATACTCCACTGATCTCACCTTTTCGGGAGCAAAGAAGAATGAAGAAAACAAGATACAAGGGAAAGATTGTTCCAAAGGACTAATGGACCACATCTACCACAGCCTCCACCAGACTGAGTCCCGTACAGCTAGATGGTGCCCGGCTGCCACCAACTGCTCCAACAGGGATCACAATAGAGGGTCCTGGAAAATGTAGAACAAAATTCTGACTCACAAAAAAAGACCAGACTTACTGGCCTGACAGAGACTGGAGAAACCCTGAGATTATTGCCCCTGGACACCCTTTTAGCTCAGTAATGAAGTCACCCCCAATGTTCACCCTTCAGCCAAAGATTAGACAGGCACATAAAACAAAATGAGACTAACGGGGCACAACAGCCCAGGGACAAGGACTAGAAGGCAGAAGGAGACAGGAAAGTTGGTAATAGGGAAGCCAATGTCGAGAAGGGGAGTGTTGACATGTCCTGGGGTTGTTAACCAATGTCATTACACAACATGTGTACTAACTGTTTAATGAGAAACTGGTTTGTTCTGTAAACCTTTATCTAAAGTACAATAAAAAATAGAGAATATAAAAAGAATATATAAAAAAAGAATTAGTTTGTCAAATATGTACTTGTATGATTTTGCATGAAAAGCCCTAAAATTTATAAATCCCCTAAAGAGTATCCACGTTTAATGCAAAAATAATAGTATGAAAGATCAAGTTTACAATTTCATTAGTAGTTAATATTTTGCACTGCTTGTCATTGTGGAGTACAGAATAATGGTCTCTCAAAGATGTCCACATCCTAATATCTGGAACCTGTGAATATGTAACCTTATATGGCAAAAGGGACTTAGCAAATGTGATTAAGGGAAGGATGCTAAAATGGGGAGATTATTCTGGATTATCCAGGTGGGCACAATTTTATCATAAGGGTTCTGAAAAGTGGAAGACAGAGGCAGGAGAAGAGGATCAGAGGAAGATGTGACTATGGATGAATAGTCAGAAAGAGGCAACCTTGCCTACTTTGAAGATGGAGGAAGAGTTGTGAGTTGCCATCGAGTCAGTTCCAACTCACAGCGACCCTATGCACAACAGAATGAAACACTGCCTGGTCCAGTGCCATGCTCATAATCATTATTATGCTTAAGCCTATTGTTGCAGCCCCTGTGACAATTCATCTCGTTGAGGGTTTTCCTCTTTTTCGCTGACCTTCTACTTTACCAAGCATAGTGTCCTTCTACAGGGACTGGTCCCTCCTGATAACATGTCCAAAGTATATGAGAAGAAGTCTCATCATCCTCGCATCTAAGGAGCATTCTGGCTGTACTTCTTCCCAGACAGATTTGTTCATTCTTCTGGCAGTCCGTAGTATATTTAATAGTCTTTGCCAACAGCATACTTCAAAGGCATCAATTCTTCATCAGTCCTCCTTATTCCCTCTCCATCTTTCACATGCATATGAGGCAATTGAAAAGACCATGGCTCGGGTCTGGCATACCTTCATCCTCAAAGTGACATCTTTGCTTTGGAACACTTTAAAGAGTTCTTTTGCAGCGGATTTGTCCAATGCAATGTGTCACTTGATTTCTTGACTGCTGCTGCCATGGGTATTGATTGTGGATCCAAGTAAAATGAAATCCTTGACAACTTCAATCTTTTCTCCATTTAGCATGAGGTTGCTTATTGGTCCAGTTGTGAGGACATTTGTTTTGTTTATGTTGATGTATAATCCATAGTGAAGGCTATAATCTTTGATCTTCATCAGTATGTGCTTCAAGTCCTCTTCACTTGACACAAGAAAGGTTGTGTCATCTGCATATTGGAGGTTGATAATGAGTTTTCTTCCAGTCCTGATGCCACATTCTTCTTCATCTAGTCCAGCTGCTAGGATTATTTGCTCAGCATACAGATTGAATAAGTGTGGTGAAAAGATACAACCTGACACACACCTTTCCTAATTTTAAATCACACAGTATCCTCTTGTTCTGTTCGAAAAACTGTCTCTTTGTCTATGTACAGGTTCCACAAGAGCACAGTTAAATATTCTGGAATTCCCATTATTCGCAATGCTATCCATAATGTGTTATGATCCACACAGTCGAATGCCTTTCCATAGTCAATAAAACACGGGTAAACATCTTTCTGGTATTCTCTGCTTTCAGCCAAGATCCGTCTGACATCAGCAATGGTATCCCTTGTTCCATGTCCTCTTCTTAATCCGGCTTGAATTCCTGGCAGTTCCCTGTCAATATACTACTGCAACAGTTTTTAAATTATTTTCAGCATAATTTTACTTGCATGTGACATTAATGATATTGGTCAATAATTTCCACATTCTGCTGGATCATCTTTCTTTGGAATAGGCACCCATGTAGATTGCTTCCATTTGATTGGGCAGGTAGCCGTCATACAACTTTCTTGGATAGATGAGTGAGCACTTCCAGCATTGCATCCATTTGTGGAAACATCTCAATTGGTATTCCATCAGTTCCTGGAACTTTTTTTCTTGCCAGTGTCTTCAGTGCAGCTTGGACTTCTTCCTTCAATACCATCTGTTCTTGATCATATGCCACCTCCTGAACTGGTTGAACACTGATCATTCCTTTTGGTGCAGTGACTCTGTGCATTCCTTTCATCTTCTTTTGATGCATCCTGCATCGTTCAATTTTTTGCCCATAGAATTCTTCAATATTGCAACTCGAGACTTGAATTTTTTCTTGAGTTCTTTCAGCTTGAGTAATGCAGATCGTGTTCTTTCCTTTCAGTTTTCTAACTCCAGGTCTTTGCATATTTCATTGTAATACTTTGTCTTCTCTACTGATCCTTCTTCAGCTTGAGTAATGCAGATCGTGTTCTTTCCTTTCAGTTTTCTAACTCCAGGTCTTTGCATATTTCATTGTAATACTTTGTCTTCTCTACTGATCCTTCTTCTTTGTTTCCAACTTTTGCATTCCAATCACCAGTAATTATCAATGCATCTTGAATGCACGTTTGATCATTTTCAGACTGCAGAAGTTGGTAACGATTTTCAAGTTATTCATCTTTGGCATTAGTGGTTGGTGTGTAAATTTGAATAAGAGTCAGATTAACTAGTCTTCCTTGTAGGCATATGGTTATTACCCTGTCACTGACACCATTCTACCTCAGAATAGATGTTGAAATATTCTTTTTGACAATGACTATGATGTAGTTCCTCTTCTATTTGTCATTCCTGGTATAGCAGACTATATGACTGTTTGATTCATAATGGCCAATACCGGTCCATTTCAGCTCACTAATGCCTAGGATATCTATCTTCAAGCATTCCATTTCATTTTTGACAATTTTCAATTTTCCTTGATTCATACTTCATACATCCCCACCTCTTGTCTGTAAGTTTGTCGTACTGTGGAGGCTTGAGTGTTGCTGTGATGCTGGAAGATATGCTACCAGTATTTCATATACCAGCAGGGTCACTCATGTTGGAAAGGTTTCAGCGGAGCTTCCAGACGAAGACAGACTGGGAAGAAAAACCTGGAAGTCTATTTCTGAAAATACTTGACAAGTGAGAACCTTATGGATAGCAGAGAAACATTGTCTGATACGATGCCTAAAGATGAGCTCCTCAGGTTGGAAGGCACTCAAAACACAACTGGCTGGGGAAGAGCTGCATCCAGAAAGGAGAGTCAACCGTTTATGACATGGGTTGAGTAAAGCTTTCGGGATCTTCATTTGCTGATGTGGCACGACTCAAAATGAGAAGAAACAGCTGCAAACATCCATTAATAATTGGAACGTGGAATGTCCCAAATTTGGAGGAGAGGGCATATGGTTATTTTATTGATCAAACTAACTGAATGACTGTCAGATTTACACATCTATTGGAATGGGGGAGGTCTGTTGAAGCTGGAAAAGTCAAGGAAATGGATCCTTCCCTAGAGCCTCCACAAAGGAATGCAGCTCTGTTGATACCTTGATTTTAGCCCAGTGTGACATGTCAGACTTCTGACCTACAGAATGATAAGGTGACAAATTTGCATTGTTTTAAGGCTCTAAATTTGTAGCAATTGGTAACATCAGCAATAGAAAACTACTAGTTATCATTGTATATGCTCATTTTTAAAAATGTTGTTTTATATTATCACTTGGCATTAATTAAATGACATTAATAAAATGCATAGTAGTATTTGAGCATATTAGCAGCAGTAATATGTAATATTAAACACAAATGATTTTAAATGTATGTTAAATTTTAAAGGCTCTACAGTTGCCGCCATGCTTCAACAATGTTTTAAAACAGAGTAATATACTAATATATTTCATTTATATTCTGTACACTGCCAAATACCTAGTTGTAACACAATATATGCAAAGAAAAATCAAAAGAAGTCTATGATATTTTCAAATAATTCTATTTGTATATTGAAAGGATAACATGTGGTTGGAGGTTGTGATCTATTAAGTACTTATACCACACCTTTTCACTTTTTTGAAAAGATGAGCAGTTTATGAATTGTGAAATTCAACCAAAACTGTCTTGTTAAAAAATAACTTTCTCTAAATATTATACATACATACACATGTACATGTGCACACACACACATGCTCACACACACAGGCACCAATGCAAGGAATTTCATATACGAGGCCAAAATCTTTTTTTTTTCTTTTTTGTGTTGTTTGATTGATTCTATGCTAAAATATATACATAAAGTGAAGAGCATTCTGTATTCATCTTTGAATTTTAAAATTGGAAGTTTACTGAAAAATATGTAATTCAGTGAACTACAATTATCTCTAGTGGACCTCTGAATGAACGGAGAAGGATAAAGCATGGCAGTTACTGTGCAAAACTAGAACTGAACAAACAAAAGCACTGTGTAGAGGAAAACAGGAATCACACATACTGCAATACATGCTGTATATGCAATATTTGGATTTTTTTTTAGTGATTCATAAAGTTGATTGTTTGTAAAAGCAAGAAAATTCACCTGACAATGCTACCTATTCTTGCTCACTCTGCCCAATAAAAAATGAAAGCTCATTCTGAACATTCTACTTCCACAAATAGAAAATGCTATGAATTACAAGAAAAAATACAATGCTACAATGAGGGATTCCCCAAAAAGCTTAAAATTAGCATATGATTAAACAACATGAACTTGAGTAATTTACCCTAAACCCCCTCTTCTCCATTTTTCAACAGCATATAACATGACACAACAAACTAAATTTGAGAACATGATTTCGAGAGTGATTATTAAGAGTGACAGTAACATTTTGCATGAAGCAATACTTCTGCCTTAAGATTTCAAAGCCTGTACTTTCCAAATTCAGTCAAGGTTCAATTCATTGTTATTATTTTCTAAGACATCACAGAAGTCAAACTTTTTTCACTATGTAAACTACCATAGGTATGTTCAAAGTCTTATATTGATTAAGAATTAGGTGGATTTAAAAAGTAACTGTGTGGTATTGGAATGTTTAATTTCTTCTAATATAATGAATAGTTCTATGAACAATTTATTCTTTGCACATAAACAGATCCATTTTTCAGCCCTGTAATCAGTATGCATCTATTTAGTTACTTAACCGCAGTGTGCCTCGGTTCATTAGGTGGCTACTGTTGTGTCTCAGCTTAGTTAAAATTTTACAGCCAGTTAATCTGTTTTATTACAAATGAGAACACAAGTGATAATGCCCTCACCATTTGCCAAATACAGGGTTAACAGTATTTTCAACAAATCAATAAGGGCATTTAAAAAGGAAAATTGCAAATCTAAAACCCGATCATTTATACACATTGATGACTTCATTTTATTTGGCATTTATGAATTCTACAACCCTGTTACTCCTTGTGTATTTTATTCTCCTCCCATCAAAAACAGCTGTTGTTCCTTTGAAACACTGCAGAAGTCTTCTCCAGATGCATTTAAAGAAACAAAGGAGGAAGATTTCCAAAATTGATACATATTTTCCCAATCAAATCCTCATTTCCCCCTGTAATTAGTAAAATTATGTGCAACAGGAACTCAGATTCTAAAATTTATGTAGTTCAAAGTTGATGTGCTTCAAAAGAAAGGAATACTATAGAAAATGTTATCAATTAGTATATGCTATCCCCTCTTCTATCTCATCATTTCTCTTTCTTTTGTGACATATCACAAATGGTCAAAGACTTTCATTGCATTAAAACATTTTAAAGTACATTTGAACCTCCTTAAAGAGTAGGGCCATTGCTTAGAAAATTCCATTTTTTGAAGGTTTGACATAGTCAATTTGATTTAGAATTTAGTTTATTGACACTAAACTATCAATTTTATCCATTTTCATGGAGATCCAATAAATTCTTTTAAATCCTTGGAAACATGGTATTATACACAGAACTTATGAAGCACTAACATATGTGTATCAAACATTTCTACCATGTGTTTATGTGTATGTAAATATGTGTGCAGTTGCCTTTTAATAATCATCATTTTAAGGTTGACTTGTAATATATACTTTATCTTTTTATTTAATTTGAATTCAACTGTCACTGTAATTACTCTTTCAAATGTTAATCTATTAATGAATTCCTAGAGGATTTAATGGCATTTCACCACTGATGAGTGGCTTTTGGAAATTTATCTGAATTCGAGAATTTTATTCATAGATTTGTCTTGATATATCTAATTAATGCACTCCTTCTGTACCGTCACCAGAGTTCTGCAGAAGCAGAACTGATTGCAACTTCATCGACTCTAATAATAAAACCAGGGACAGAAAAATAAAGTTTGTTTTATTAAAATGAAGTTTGTTCATTGTTGCTGCTAACTTGGCTTACCATAGTTCTGGGGAAGAATCTGATGCCAAAACTCTCTGAATACTACTGGAAGCATACTTATGGATCTTTAAGAACCAATTTTATAATTGGTCTATATTCCACAATTACCAATTTAAAATTATATTTAAATTAACATAGATATGTCAGGGTTTTCCTGAATTTAGGAAAAACAGGCAAGGAGGCTCTTGAGGCTAGAAAGGAAAAAAAAAAAAAAAAACACAACGCAATTAAGTAATTATTAAGCTCCCCATTCCAGGCTAAAAGTTATCACCATATATGTACTTCATTAGTCTATGAAATAGTGAATCCACAATATTCTTATCTCCAAGAGTTGTTAAGTTACTTACCAATGGCCTCACAGAAAATAACAAATACTTAAGATCTGGGAGTTTCCATAGCACAATGGCTGTGAAGGCATAATATAAATCTTGCCTTATAAGAAGCAATGTAACATGGGGCAGAAGAAATGATGCCAGATTGGGGATGCAGCTGGAACATGTAACCATGAAAGAGTCCAAAATCATAGGCACATCATATAACCCAGCGATTTTTGGACAAAGGGCCCTCTCACCTCTCCAGTATGAACAACTTATCTTGGAAGAAGCTGACAACATAAGGGAATTAGCCATAGTATCTGCTTATGGCATGTAAATGTCCTCAAGCAGGGGAATGGATAGTTCAATGAGAAAATGCATGGCTTTCAGATTATATTGTGGGCTTGGAACACTGCCACCCACCCTCCCACCTAAACAAACAAAAGTGACCCTCAGTCCTCACTCAATGAGTCTCCATCTTATGCTCTAAAAGATAGTAATAGCTTTATCTTTTCCATAGAGCACTTACAAATAAGACTCTTCTAGTGAGTATTCAGTGAATTCGAATTATTACATAAAACCCTCTCTGTGCTGACTAATTTTTAATACCAGATGTTCACATGCTAATGTCACTGCCTTGTGACCATCTCCTATAAATTAATGAATTGCCAGCTGCTCAGCCAAACAAAAACAAACCAAAAAAACAGCTAATCAGATGGTATTGGTAAACAGCCAAATAACAGCTTACTATTTATTTAAAAAAATTTGTTATCAGGGAAGATTATGGCACACTGACATTACAAAGTTTCCCACAAGTACAGAAAAGAATGTATTATATTTAAATATCAAATAAGGAATAGACATTCATGGTATAACACTCAGGTGTTTTAGCTATTTTTGCCCCCAGGATTTTGCCACATTCAGTGATGCAACTGAAGGGTGAATAGTCTTGCAAGCCTAATGGTCATAATGTGATTTCCAATTCATGTTATAGCTATATTAGTTATTAGCTACAAATGCTAATAGCTGAGCCAACACTAAAGGGATCTGAGCCAGAACTAAAGGCTACTATGTGCCTGGCCTAACAATATTCCCAAACTAGTTTCTGGCAAAAAAAAAAAAAGTATTTATTTGCAATGTATAATGTCTTTTCCACTTTTAGAATTAAAGTCTGTATCATTAATGATCATTTATGTTGGAAACTCTCGACAAACTTTAATATCCAATGAATTCTTAGTTTTTATTCATGCATGCAACAAATATTTATTGAATGCTTAATGTATCATTGGGGATGAAAGAAAGGCCTATGGGTGTTTTCATATTGCATGTAAATGCTCATAGTCCAAAGACTAAAGAATCCACATGCAAACAGATTATTTAACATACAAATTGTTTCAACTCTGATATTAGAATGGATACCCTTGTCCTGCCTCTACTAGCCACCAGGCCCCTAATCCTTCTTTTGTGGCATGGAGATCAAGGTGGCCATTATAAGTGAACAAATGCTCTCTAGAGAAAAGGGCCATTGCCTTTAGGTGCACTCAGTGGTGGAGTTACCCTTGGTCCCGGTACTGATAAGAGAGTACTCAGAATAATCTATATAGGGAAAGCTACCTCTGTCTCAGGCTAGCTCTCAGCCATGACTCCTACTTGTTACTGTTTCTATATGTATTCTGGGATCCTGGTGGCACAGTGGTTAAGTGCTATGGCTGCTAACCAAAAGGTTGGCAGTTCCAATCCACCAGCCACTCCTCGGAAACCCTATGGGGCAGTTCTACTCCGTCCTATAGAGTTGCTATGAGTTGAAATCAACTTGATGGCAATGGGTTTGGTTTTATATGTATTCTAGAGTGTAAAACACAAATAAAATAATATTAGCAGTAAATATTTACTAGATCCCAAACACTGCTCTATATGCATTAACATGTTTTATCTTATTAAGCCTCATGTAGGTTGTGTACTATTATTTATCCCCCATTTTATTGAGAGATGAGAGAAACTGAGACACAAGCAGGTTAAGTAATTTGCCTAAGATCACATAACCAGGAATGGTGAAACGAGGATTCAAATCCAGGCAGATAATCTGACTTCAGAGCCCATATTCTTAACTATTATGCCATACTGCCTTCGACAGAATCTGCTTCTGAATGCATCTTAATTAGCTAATAAATTATGGTGACTCTAGCAAAAAAACTGCATATAACTCTATAAATTAGTTTGGGGACAGGGTCTATGTCTTTTTAATTTTTGTGTTCTTGACAAGACAATGTAATATAGTCCGTATGTGTAGTCATATGTGGCTACTGAGCACTTGAAATGTGACTAGTTTCAACTTAGGGACTGAAATTTTAATTTTATTTAATTAATGTAAATTTAAATAGCCATATATGGCTAGTGGCAACCATATTGGGCTGTGCTACTGTAGTGGGTATGATCTATGTATTTGACTAAAATAATATTGCTTCTTTTTCTTTTCACAGGTAAGAGGAAGATTATAGCCTTTTAGGGCTCTAAGAAGTGATATAACATTTCGTAGCTTAGACTTCTAAAGGAAATATGTGTATTTGCTTATAGTTTAATAGATTTCCCCACCTCCACAATCTTTAAACAATTAACATTGTATCTTAGTAAGATGTATAGAACATACCCACTAGAGTAGCACTATCCAATATGGTAGCCACTAGCCACAGCCCAAGTGTAATTATTGTCTACTATCTTCCAATTTGACACTGGTCTGTGTTAAGGTGGTATAATTTCAATTGGAAAACAAACTGCTTATTCATTTATCTTTATAGAGATTTCTTAAACTGTCAGTTAACATGTTACATTTTTCTAAAGGAATAGAATATGAAAGGTAAATTGATTTGACAAGGTTGTTTTCTTTTGTTTAATGGGTATGGGGGAAATTGGCATGAAGAACTTGATTTGATAAACATTTATTTCATATTTGGTGTAATACTTTAAAATGAGAGTGTCATCTTGGTGCCTGCTCAAATTAGAGCCAATTGTTAAGTATTCAGTAATTTTCTGAGCCAGTTGTTGTACTGTTGGTAGCTTGAAAACAGTCATGGTGGGAGTATTTACACCATGGCAAATGCTATAAATACAAGGGTTTTAAAAAAAATTGTTTTATTTTGTTTTTAGAGAGCTGGTTTACAGGCACACCACTGAATGTTGCCTCAAATATAAAATCTAAAATATAAAACATAAAAGTCCATTATAATAATCTGAGGTTTTCATTTCATTATAATTTTCAACATTATCTGACTAGGCAAATTTTAAGTTCATGAATAAGGACAATATGAGTTATGTTCATTTGATTCTATGGGAATTCAAACAAACACAAGTAGACTTATTATAAAAATGCATATATTACATTAATATGCATTCAAACACAGTTATCTGCATCCCCACATTTTCCCTCTAAAGCAACCAGGAAAATTAGAGGCAAATACAGTACACCAACAAATCAGCTAGTAGTAAAATTTTAAGTACAAAGAAGGTAGGAAAATTTAAGTTATTACATGTAGTTTCCCTTCTTGCTATGACTCAGAAATCCTGGTCTCATAGAACGTAACAACAAATTCTGCAAAAGCATGTTTTCAAGATAGTACATATGAGTTCATAATTTTCTCTATGTAAATGTTTAATCAGGAATCATATAATTATTTATTTGGTTTATTATTTGTCTCTCCCTATTGTAATGCAAGGCTTAAAAATGACTTGATGCATAATAGGTGCTCCATGAACAAAAAAAGAAAAATAGGCCAATACACTTTTTAAACCAGATATCAGTGGTATCTTCTGATTGAATTAGTTAACAAAAGAGCTTGCTGCCAAATGCCAAATTGGCTTGTCTGAATTAAAATTATGAGTTAACATGGGTTATAAATTAGCCTAACCAGCTTTTAAATGTAGACTTGATCAGAAGAAACATAAATATAGAAACAAAGTGTAAACAAAATAAGATCCATTTTGCACAAAGTAAAATTGAAGCACAGAAATGTTCTAAATAGTTGCTCCCAGGACCTTTGAGTAGAAATGCTAAATGCTAGAAATTAAATGTGGTTTGCAGAGCCAGTCCTTCACTAAGTTAATATCCTCTATGTATCACATAGTCCTAATATTCAAAGCACATATAGCAAGGGCAGCTTCTGATGGAAACTGACCAGTCTCGTGGTCATCAGTGACAATCATTAGCACAGCCATCTGCATTATGCAAACTATGCTAAAGAATAGTGAGAGATGTTTAGAAGGACTCTGAAAACCTGTTTCAATATCACAGTTATTTGTCATTGATTTTTAATCCAAGAATTTATTGAAATAATATGGAAAAAAAGAAAGTGTTACTTGAAAGTAAAAATAAAGATACAAAAACATTAGTAATAATGTAAACATATCAATAGATTTGGTAACTCTTTTTGCAAATTTTCTAAAATTTTAATTCAAGTAAACATATTTTGGAGTTCTTATAAAGTGCCCTATAGGTTCGCTATGAGTCGAAATCAACTCGATGGCAACAGGTTGGCTGGTTGGATAATGTGTCCTGGTCTCTTACTGCGTATATCAAGTTTCTGATATAGATTTGTTTTGTTTTCTTTTGAGCTGTGTTTTAAATTGCTGAAAGTAGGGATTTAAAATGGAAATACCTGGCCGACCTTTAACTATAGAGATGCTAGAGGGTGAAACTATAATCACATTAGATTATATCATACATAGAAAAGAGGATTTTGTGACTTTCCTTAATTTGTAACAGTTTCATCAGAAAAAAATCAAATTTCATAGTTATGACATTTATTTCTAAGCATTAAATATTATATTTTCTGATCATGTATATTTTGGTAGAACAGTTTATGTCTAAATGGGAAATATGATTTTAAAAAAGACCTGAGGGCTTTAATTCAAATATATTATAAAACATTTAGTAATGGTAATTTAAGTATTTGTTTTTTATATGAAACAGCTAGGATAAAAAATTATAAATGAAAATAGAGAAAATGTGATTTTTTGAATTGTTTCTGCACCCCCCAAATAGTATTATACGATGAAGTCTCAATACATAGCTTTGCCTGGTGACTGCAGAATTTTAATAGCTTTAACTTTGAAGGTGTTCACCAAGAAGCACATTGAAAGCAAATTTCTGGTGAAATGTAGATCAAAAATGGTGTGAAATTTCTGTCCTTATAATTGGGTAACCATATTGTTGTTGTTAGCTGCCATCGAGTCGGTTCAGACTCATAGCGACCCTATCTATATACAACAGAACGAAACACTGCCTGGTAACCACATAACTAGTACTATATTGATAACTATTCTTAAAAGGAGAGTGAAGCTTTAAACATCTGAATACCTATTTGTCAATTACTTAGAGGATTTTTATTATAGTATTTATTCAGAATTAATATTTTAAACTTAATAATACTGCTATTATGCAATAATCCTTTTTCAAAAATAAATAAAATGGCAACTATATTAAAAATCTCTCATTATTCATTTAAATCAACTTAACTTTTTCTTCTTAATTGCTCTATTATACTCTGATGGAAATGTACTTCTATTAGATTTGTAGAGAAATTTTGTCAAAGGTATTTGAAATAAATATGTCTTTATCAACTAACTTTAGTCAAAATAATTATATAAAAGTAGACCCAGTTTCTCTAAAGCATAAAATGGTTTCTGAGTATTTGGCAGGATTAAATATGCATGTGATCTGATATCAGCTTTTAAAAAGTAGCATACGATTGTATGCTTGAGAAGGTTATGACTCTTTTTTCAAAAGGGTGCATATGAAATAGACCAAACAGCAATAAATGAACATAGAGTTATATTGTTTAAATAAGTTAAAAATATTTGGATTAAAGAGAAGATGACTCTTTCCATTTCCATCATCATCACTATCAATAACCAAATGCTAGTCATGAGTCTCATCCCAAATGCCTTTTGGATCAAATTGTTCACAGAGCTTCCAAAAGTCCAAAACATTCAACCAAAATGGAGATGATTTAATCTGAGTAATGGTGTTTATAACGAAAAACCAAATGTACTTTTTTTTTTTATTGTACTTCAGGTGAAGGCTTACTGAACAAATAGTTTCTCATGAAACAGTAGTACACATATTCTTTTATGACACTGGTTAACAGCCCCACAACATATCAACACTCTAACTTCTCAACCTCTTTTTTTTTTCTTTGGTGAAAATAAACATAGCCAAAGATACACCATTTCAAAAATTTCTACATGCACACTTCAGTGACATTGAATACGCTCTTCCAATTGTGCTGCTATTCTCACTTAAGATGAAGGCTTACAGAACAAAATAGTCTCACATTTAACAGTTACTACAAATGTTGCCCTATGACAATGGTTAACAATCTCACAACACATCAACAATATACTTAGTCAATGTTGGGCCCCCTATCACCAGCTTCCTTGTCCCCTTCTGCTTTTTGGCTCTTGTCACTGGACTACTGTACCTGGTTAGTCTCATTTGGTTTTACAGGGCTGTCCAAACCCAGGCTGAATGGTGAACCTTGGAGATAACTTCACCACTGAGCTAAAAGGGTGTCTGGGGGCCATACTCTCAGGGTTTCTCTAGTCTACTTTAGGCCAGTAAATCGGGTCTTTTTTTGGTGAGTTAGAATTATGTTCTACATACTTCTCCAGCTCTGGCCAGAACCCTCTGTTGTAATCCCGGTCAGAGCAGTCAGTGGTGGTAGCCGGGCACCATCTAGCTGTACTGGACTCAGGCCGGTGGAGGCCTTGGTAGCTGTGGACAATTAGTCCTTCAGACTAATCTTTTCCTTGTATCCTGTTCTCTTCATTCTCCCTTGCTCCCGAAGGGATGAGACCAGTGGAGTATCTTAGATGGCCGCTCACAAGCCTTTAAGACCCCAGAAACTACTCACCAAGGTAAAATGTAGAGCAATGTCTTTATAAGCTCTGTTATGCCAATTGAGCTAGATGTTTCCCAAGACCATGGTCCCCAGAGCCCTCCGCCCAGCAATTCAGTCCCTCAGGGAGTTTGGATGTGTCTATGGGGCTTCCATGACCTTTCATTGTACAAGTTGTGCTAGTTTCACCTGTATTGTGTACTGCCTCACCCTTCACCCAAGATACCACTTATCCATTGCCTATTTAGTATTTCCCCCCACCCCTCCCATCCCTGGTAACCAACAAAGATTGTTACATTTTGCGTGTGAACTTTTTCATGGGTTTTTACAATAGAGGTCTCATACAATATTTATCCTTTTGTGATTGACTTATTTCACTCAGCATAATGTCCTCCAGTTTCATCTATATTATGAGATGCTTCACAGATTCATTGTAGTTCTTTCTCGTCCCATAGTACTCCATTGTGTGTATGTACCATAGTTTGTTTATCCATTCATCTGTTGATGGGAATCCAGGTTGTTTCCATCATTTTGCTATTGTGAACAATGCTGCCATGAACATAGGTGTGCATATGTCTATTCGAGTGACAACTCTTATTTCTCTAGGATATATTGCTAGGAGTGGGATTGCTAGATTGAATGGTAAGTCTATTTCTAGCTTTCTAAGGAAGCGCCATATCATTTTCCAAAATGGTTGTATCATTTTGCATTCCCACCAACAGCGCATAAGAGTTCTGATCTCCCCACAGCCCCTCCAACATTTGTTATTCCCAGCGTTTTTGATTCGTGCCAGTAATGCTGGGGTGAGAAGGTATGTCACTGTGGTTTTAATTTGCATTTCTCTAATGGCTAGTGATTGGGAACATTTCTTCATGTGTCTGTTGGCTATTTGAATGTCTTCTTTGGTGAAGTGTCTGTTCATTTCCTTTGCCCATTTTTTAATAGGATTATTTGTCTTTTTGTTGTAGAGGTGTTAGATTTTCTTGAAGATTATGGAGATTAGATCTTTGTCTGAATTTTACTGTCTAAAAAATTTTTTTCCCAGTGTGTATGTTCTCTTTTTACACTTTTGGTGAAGTCTTTTGAAAAGCATAGGTGTTTGATTTTTAGAAGATCCCAGTTATCTAGCTTATCTATTGAGGTCTGTGTGTTGATGGTTATGGTTTGTATCCTGTTAATGCCATGTATTAAGGCCTGAAGTGTTGGTCTTATTTTTTCTTCTATGAACTTTATAGTTTTAGGCTTTATATTCAGGTCTTTGATCCATTTTTTTTGCAGATGGATATCAAGTTTTGCCAGCACCATTTGTTAAGAAGACTGTCTTTTCCCCATTTGATGGACTGTGGCCCTTGTCGAAGATCAGGTGACCATAGGTGGATGGATTTACATCTGGGTTCTCAATTCTGGTCTATTGGTCAATGTATCTGTCGTTGTAGCAGTACCAGGCTCTTCTGACTACTGTAGCTGTATAGTAAGTTCTGAAGTCAGGTAGTGTGAGTCCTCCAACCTTATCCTTCTTGTTCAGTAGTGCTTCACTTATTCAGGGCTTCTTCCCTTTCCATATAAAGTTAATGATTAGTTTTTCCATCTCTTTAAAGAATGTTGTTGGTATTTGGATCGGGATTGCATTGTATTTGTAAATTGCTTTGGGTAGAATTGTCATTTTCACAATGTTGAGTCTGCCTATCCATGAGCATGGTATGTTTTTCCATTTATGTAGATCCCTTTGGGTTTTTTGCAGTAGTGTTTTATAGTTTCCTATGTATAGGTATTTTACATCCCTGGTTAGATTTATTCGTAAGTATTTTATCCTTTTAGGGGCTATTGAAAATAGTATTGTATTCCCGATTTCCTTTTCATTGTTCTCCATATTGGTGTATAGGAATCCAACTGATTTTTGTATGTTTATCTTGTATCCTGCTACTCTGTTGCATCTTTCTATTACTTCCAGGAGATTTCTCGTGGAGTCTTTAGGGTTACCTACGTATAGTATTATATCATCTGCAAACAGGGACAGTTAAACTTCTTCATAACTATTTGAATGCCGTTTATTTCTTTTTCTTGCCTTATTGCTCTAGCTAGAACTTCCAGCATAATGTTAAATAGGAGGGGTGATAAAGGGCATCCTTGACTGGTTCCTGTTTTCAAGGGGAAAGTTTTCAGCCTCTCTCCATTAAGAATGATGTTGGCCATTGGTTTTGCACAGATGCCCTTTATTATGTTGAGAAATTTCCCTTCTATACCTATTTTATTGAGAGTTTTTATCAGAAATGGGTGTTGGACTTTGTCAAATGCCTTTTCTGTGTCAATTGAGATGATCATGTGATTCTATTCTTTCTTTTTATTTATGTGGTGGATTACATTGATTGATTTTCTAATGTTGAACCATCCTTGCATATCTAGTATGAATCCTACTTGGTAGTGGTGTATTATTTTTTTGATATGCTGCTGAATTCTATTAGCAAGAATTTTGTTCAGAATTTTTGCATCTATATTCATGAGAGGTATTGGTCTGTAATTTTCTTTTTTGGTGATGTCTCTGCCTGATTTTGGTGTCAGCGTTATGGTGGCTTCATAGAATAAATTTGGAAGTGTTGCTTCCTCTTCTATGCTCTGAAATAGCTTGAGTAGTACTGGTACAAGCTCTTTTGTAAATGTTTTGTAAAATTCTCCAGTGAAGCCATCTGGTCCAGGGCTTTTTTTTTGGTTGGGAGTTTTTTTTTTTTTTTTTTTTTTTGATCACCTTTTCAACCTCTTCTCCTGTTATGGGTCTGTTCAGATTTTCAACATCACTTTGTTGTAGCTTGGGTAGGTAGTGTGTTTCTAGAGATTTATCCATTTCCTCTAGGATTTCAAACTTTTTGGAGTATAGTTTTTCATAATATTCTGTTATATTCCTTTTTATTTCAGTTGGGTCTGTAGTAATGTCCCTCATTTCATTTCTTATTTGGGTTATTTGTGTCCTTTCTCATTTTTCTTTTGTCAGTCTGGCCAGTGGTTTATCGATTTTGTTGATTCTTTTAAAGAACCATCTTTGGGTTTTGTTGATTCTTTCTATTGTTTTTCTGTTCTCTATTTCATTTCTTTCTGCTCTGATATTTACTATTTCATTTTTTCCAGTGGTTGTGGGCTTTTTTTTTGCTGTTCTCTATTTGTTTGAGTTCTGTAGTTAATGTTTTGATTTTGTCCCTTTCTTCTTTTTTGATATGTGCATCTATTGCTATAAATTGTCCTCTGAGGACTGTCTTTGCTGTGTCCCAAAGGTTTTGTTATGATGTGTTTTCATTCTCATTTGATTCTAGGAATTTTTGGATTCCATCTCTGATTTCTTCTATTACCCAGTGATGTGTAAGCAGGGTATTATTCAGTTTCCATGTAGTTGATTTTAGTTCTTTGCTCTTTCTATTGTTAATTTCTACCTTGATGGCATTGTGGTCAGAGAGGATACTTTGAATTATCTCAACATTTTGTATCTTGTTGACAATGGATCTGTGGCCTAAGATGTGGTCTACTCTGGAGAACGTTCCATGTGCGTTGGAAAAGAATGTGTACTTTGCAGCTGTTGGATGGAGTATTCTATATATGTCTATGAGGTCAAGTTGGCTGATTGTGCCCTTTAGGTCTTCTGTATCTTTGCTGAGTTTCTTCTTAGTTGTTCTGTCCTTTACTGAGAGTGGTGTGTTGAAGTCACCTACTATTATTGTGGAAATGTCAATTTCTCTTTTCAGTGTTGTTAGAGTTTGTTTTATGATTTTTGGAGCCCTGTCATTGAGTGCGTAGATGTTTATTATGGTTATGTCTTTATGATGGATCAGACCCTTAATCGTTATATAGTGTCCTTTTTTGTCTTTTATGGTAGATTTTGTTTTAAAGTCTATTTTATCTGAGATTAGAATTGCCACTCCTGCTCTTTTTTGGTAGTTGTTAGCTTGATATAGTTTTTTCCAACCTTTGACTTTTACTAAATTAACACTTTGTTTCTAAGGTGTGTCTCTTATAGACAGCATATTGATTGATCCTGTCTTCTTATCCATTTTGTCACTCTCCGTCTCTTTATGGGTGCATTGAGTCCATTTACATTCAGTGTAATTATTGATAGATGTGAGTTTGTTGCTGTCATTTTGCAGCGCTTTTTTTGTGATGCTGAAGATTTCTTTGTTCTTCTTACTCTCTTGTGCTGAGTTACTTTTGTTTGTGGATTTTTTCTTTTCTTTTCTTTTTGCTGAGACTTTATGTTTTTCCAAATTTTTTATGAGTATGTTTGTTAACTTTCTTTGTGGTTACCATGAATTTTACCCTTATCTTTCTAAGTTTGAAGCAGTCTACCATTACTTGGTATCACCTTGCCTTCCTCTCCATTAGAAGTTCCTATACCTATGCCGTTTATTCCCTCTTTTATTGTTTTGATGTTGTCGTCATTTACTGATTAACTGCTCTGATTCCATGTTGTATTTCTTTTGGTTTTGGGTAGTCCTCAAAGGTAATTTCCTAGATTGGTATCTGGCTGGTACGATCCTGTGTCCTAGAGTCTGCCTGTGAGCTGAAGTTGTTTGTCCTCAGATCGAAGAACTGCCTTTAATAATTCTTGTAAGTTTGGTTTGACTTTTACATATTCCCTTAATTTCTGTTTATCTGGAAATGACCTAATTTCACCATCAAATTTGAACGAGAGTTTTGCAGGATATATTATTCTTGTCTGGCAATTTTTTTCTTTCAAGATTTTAAACATGTCATCCCATTGCCTTGCTTGCATGGTTTCTGCCGAATAATCTGAGCTTAGTCTTATTGTTTCTCCTCTGTATGTGACTTCTTGTTTTTCACAAGCGGCTCTCAGGATTCTTTGTTTGTCTTTGGTTTTGGAGAGTGTGATTATGATATGCCTTGGTGATTTTCTGTTGGGGTCTCTCCTATATGGGGTTCGTTGAGCTTCTTGGAAGGCCAGCTTTTCATCTTTCATGATATGGGGTAAGTTTTCTGTCAGCAGTTCTTCAATGATCCTCTCTGTGTTTTCTGTTTTCTCCCCCTGTTTTGGAATTCCAATCACTCAAAAATTTTTGCTTTTGATTGTATCCCACATAACTCTCAGGGTCTCTTCATTTTTCTTTGTTCTTTTTCTGAGTTTTCCTCATACGGAGTTGTATCCAAGTGTTTGTCTTCAATTCCACTGATCCTGTCTTCCACCGCTTTAAATCTGCTTCTCAGCCCTTGTATGACACCATCCATTTCTTAAGTCTTCTTGTTTATCTTTTGGATTTCTAACTGTTGTCTTTGTATAATTTCTAGTTGTGAATTTATTTTAGCATTTTGTTCCTGCATTACTTTCCTGAATTCTTCCAATTTTTTGTCTGTATTTTCCATGAATTTGTCTATTTTTTCCTCATGTTTGTCAGCTTTTTGCATCAGTTCTTGGAGAATTCTGAGTTTTAGAGATTTGAATTCCCTATCACGTAGTTCTAGTGCATTTTCTTCCAGTGGCGTGTCAACTGGTGTTTTATTTTGGATGCCTACTGGAACCGTCCTTTCTTGTTTTTCTAAATGTTTTGATATTGTCTGCTGTCTTCGGGGCATTCAGTAGTTATTTTTCTTGTTTATTGATTGTAGATTTGTTTGTTTTATCTCTTTTTTAAGAAAAAATTTGACTATGTCTGAGCAGACGGACTGTGTGTTCTTTGTTGTTTGCTCATCTGTGGGCACAATACTTTTTGCCTCCTTCTCCAATTGGCAGGGTCAGTCACTCAGATATGGTACGGCAGGGCAGGTCTAGCTGAAGAGGAGTTACTGGATAGGGTTGTTTATGGCACTTACTACAGCCACCAGAGCGGGTCAGTAATCAGTGCAGGGCAGGTCCCTGTAGGCCGTGCCTGTGCTGCTTGGTGGTGTGATGTCAAGCATACAGTGCAGGTAGGCAGTATGCAGCGGGGAGATTGTTACGTGTGGAGCTAAGATGGATATGGGAGAGAGGAGAGAGGAACAGGAGCCAAAAGCATACAAACAAACAAAAAAGAATGCTAGGTGAGCTTGCCGTTGGAGTGGAGAGATGAGAGACTATGAAATGGAGAAAAACAGAAAGGGGAAGAGGCGGAAAAGAAAAGTAAAGAATGAACAAATAAAAATTGGAAAGGTTAAAGAACTGCAAAGTTCCCAGGGATCCCACTGGTGCAGCTATGAGGTATGGGGAAGTTGCTATCAGGTGTTGCAGTACAGCCTGGCTAGAAGGCGTAGAGGTATACAACGCCAGGTATTCCGGGAACAGAAAGTGAAGGAAGATATAGGGAGACGAGAAACTGAGCAATGAAGAAAGACAAAAAGGGAAAAAGAGGGAAAAGAATACAAAAGAAATTTTAAAAAAAAAGAACAAGAAAGGCCCCCCCCAAAAAAACAGAAAAAAAATCAACAAAAAAAGACATGTCCTCAGGGATCCCTCTGCATGCCTGTGCAAGCCGAGGGGTAAGTCTCCTTGCCACGCAGCACCACCTGGCCAGACGGGGCTCCCAACTCAAGAAAAGGAAAAGAAAACAAACAAACAAACAATTCAAAACAAACAAACGAACAAAATCCCTGGGATCCCACCAGCGGGGCAGCCCAGACCAGGAAGCAGCTCCACAGCCCCTCAGGAAGAAGCAAAGATGGTGCACAGAGCCAGGTATTTGAGTGAAAGGAGGGGGTGGTGGTTAGAGGTAAGGAAGAAATCAAAAGAAGCAGAAAAAAAAGCAATACTAGCAGCCAACAAATGGAACTCAGAGAGCTAACTAGTGCGGGCTGGTGTTTCTCCGCAAGAGACTGTGTCCACAGGAAGCAGAGGGGCCAAGTGTGGGTGAAGAAAGGTAGGGACTGGGAAAGCATATATCACAAATTACCGGAGCTCTGCAGCCCCTCAGGAAGAAGCAAAGATGGCACACAGAGCCAGGTATTTGAGCGAAAGGAGGGGGAGGTGGTGAGGGGTAAGGAAGAAATCAAAAGAAGCGGAAAGAAAGCAACACCAGCAGCCAACAAATGGCACTCAGAGAGCCGGCCCGTTCGGGTGTGTGGAATCCAAGCAGCCGGTGTTTTCCGGTCAAGAGATTGTGGCCGCGGGAAGCAGAGGAGGCCGAGTGGGGGTGAAGAAGGGTGGGGTCTGGGAAAGCGTATATCGCAAATTACCGGTTGTTTTGTCTCCCGCTGGACACTCCGTGAGGCTGCTTTCTCATACCCCGTTTGATGGTATCCGATAGGAGTCCAAGATGGCAGATATGTGCTGCGTTAGCTGGTAGGGCACCTCTGCATGAATCTCTTCTTGCTCTCTATTCTCTGTCAGTTTTCTCACTCCATTTGTTGCTTGGCTGAGTTCTTTATCTCTTCATTTGATGTTTTAGGTCATCAGGATTGTTGTATTCTCTATTCGGCTTAGTTTTTCGGATCTTTGCTGTGGAGGGACGGCGTGGTGCTTCTGCCTAGAGCGCCATTGTGCCGGAACTCCTCCAAATGTACTTTTAAAGAGTCAAAAGTATGCCTTTGTTGAGAGTATTTGTTCATCATTTGAAAGTAAGTATGGTAATGCCATTTCTTTAGGTTGTGTTTTGTTTCTTAAGAGAATTTCCCAAAATGTGTGCAGGGTCACATTTACTTAGTAGCCACTTAATTTCGAAATCATGGGAAACTTATTTTATCTTTTAACTGGTGATTTGTCTCTCAAAGACAACCCTTACTCCCAGTTTGCACCCTAGTCAAATATTCAAAAAACAGGTCTTTCATAAGCTAGGATAGACTAACTCACTAAAGGCCACAATTTTTACAGGAAGCACTCTTCCATTTGGACTTGGAAATATATATGGAGCTGAATAAAAATTATCAAGTTTGCTTTCCTTTTCCTACAAAGGTTGTTTTCAATTTTCTTCTGTGTTTTAGAGGCTCCCCAAACTGGAAGTTACTTTTAAAACTTAACAAACAAGTCTAAAATCTCACATTTCCTCTGCCTTTGCTTCCTTCACCCCAATGTCTATCTATTAAATTCATATCAATATGTCAAGGCCCAGTTCAAATCCATCACATGTAATGCCTTTCCTGATCCCTTCAAAAGCTGGGTATCATTTTTTTTTTCCTCTGAACTTCTATAATAATTGGTGATCCTCTTGTGGTGTCCATCACATTCTGCCTTGTTAGGACACATTAAATGGGTACTTGTTTGCCTCCAGTTTAATTTGTGAGGTCCTGGAAGACAGGAATTATGTCTTGTTTATCTAGATTTCTCCAATATTGCCTAATACAATGACATGTACACATCAAGAGTATAATATTTGTTGACTGAATGAAGGAACAAAGGAACAAATTAATGGGTCGCTCTGATTAACTAACTATTCTCTTGTTGTTAGGTAGAGTTGGTTCTGACTCATAGCGACCCTGTGTACAAAAGGATGAAACGTTGCCTGGTCCTGTGTCATTCTCACGGTCGTTGCTATGTTTGAGTCCATTGTTGCAGCCACTGTGTCAATCCATCTTGTTGAGGGTCTTCCTCTTTTTCACTGACCCTCTACTTTGCCAAACTATACTCTTAGGATCCTTCTACACCTTTATATCATCTTCTCACCAAAAAAAAATTACTCAAAAGCCTAGCTCACATGATACTTGCAGATAGAACAGGGAGGCCATATGCCAAACTCACAGAGGAAAGGCAAAGGCAGCACAAAAGAAGGAATTATAAAACCTCCTTTGTGTTTCATTACACAGTGGTGATGAATTTTTTGAAAAATATTATTATAATAATGATATAAGTGATAATAAACATTTAATGCTTCACAGTTTTTAATGTATATCTTACATTGTCTCCAGACAGCCAGTATAATAGTGGGATTGTTTATTACAATGACCTTCATTTTACAGATGAAGAAACAAGTTCAGGTGGGTTAAGTGGCATACCCAAGGTCATTCTGCTAATAAATGAGAGAACCAGAATTGGAACCTGGGTCTGTCTGACTACAAGACCTGTATGGTTGATAAAAACCAAACCCATTGCTGTCGAGTCAATTCTGACTCATAGCGACCCATAGGACAGAGTAGAACTGCCCCATATGGTTTCCAAGGAGTGGCTGGTGTATTCGAACTGCTGACATTTTGGTTAGTAGCCCTGACTCTCCATAGCTCTTAACCACTGCACTACCAGGGCTCCAATATGGTTGATACTGCCCCATAGTTAATTATCTCTAAAATACAAAGATGATGCAGTGTTTACTTTCTTTCACTCCAGCAATCAGAATGGTTTTTGCACATTCTTCTACTCTGTTATTGGACTTGCCACAACTCCCACACATTGTACATATATTCGCAGACAGGAAGCTAGAATTAAAGGTGTAATCTTTGGCCATGGAATGAAAACAAATAAACAAACGAACTAAAAAAGCTTAACAGGCCTAGTCAGAAACCAAACTCATCAATACTGCATACTAACCAACTGAGCCAATGAGCTGAGTGTTACTGGTGAAGATAAAGTAGTATTGCTAATATTTTATCATAATTTACATTAAATAATACCTTTGTTCTCTTATAAATCATGATTCTTACCTTTATAACAGAGGCCCCAGCTCTGGAGAGTGGACTGTGAATCTGGGCTGCAGCAGCCATGTTGGCAATAGTATTGAGATGGTTCATCTGATTCATTGCCATGGCAACTGACGCAGGAGGTAAGCTGACTGGAAGTAGGGGATGAGGCATCATCATAAATGGCAGATCCAGTCCTAAAAGAAACAGTACATATGAAAATTGTTACTCATATTATTTGGACAAAGGAAATCACATCAAAATTGATGATATGAGATAGATTTAAAATAAAGTACCCAATTCCATTCTTGCTGGCTTTTTTAAAAAAACAAGTCTTACTATATTCTAATATCTCTTTGGGCAATTAATGTAACCTATGGCATTGTTCAATGTTTTATAATTTTTTTAAATATTCCTATATCCACAGATTTTTATTTATAAATATACCATGTTCTTGCTCACAACCCCCAAATATTTAAAAGATGCAACATTTTTATCCGTAAAAACAAAAAAAAAATCTTTAATCTAAACATCACAGTTGTTAAAAGTAGAAAGTAATATTCTTTTTAATAGTTATAATATATTGCTATGTTGATTCTTCAAGCTTCAGAAGAAAACAAGATTTGGAATATGTTATGACCTTTTAATTATAAATCTCTAAAATTAATGTTTATAACTCTGATTTGAAATCTCTGACAACAAGAAATAATTTCTCTATCTAAATACAAATCCATTTCCCTGCCCAAAAACAAATATCGGTATTGTTGAGTAGTATCTGGAATTCCATTTATTTTCTTGTGCAAGGTGAAATAATGTTTTTCAGACATTTTAAATCTCTTAAAGAATATCCTTCAAGTATTATCCACACTCCATTTGCAGCAGCCACAGATATGTCATCATGTAAAAGTCACAAAATAGTTGATTATTATGGGATTTGTGAGACAAACCTCCTCTTAAGCAGAGGACAGGGACAGTTAGCCTGACATTATAGATGTTAACATGCCTACTAAGTAAACGATAGCATTTAAAAATGTACTTAAATCCATTACCTCTACAGTACTCTTTCCCTATTTTCCCTATTTTGGACAGAAGCCCAGGATCCAGTAATCTTTAACAGGTATTCTAGAATATCATTGCTTACAATTTTTCTAAATTATTATTGACTAGGGAAATTCCATGATTGGCAAAGTTTACATTGGCCCTACACACAATTATCAACTATTGATAATAGCCATTTTTCCTCTTTGCTATCTTTTCACTTTTTCATGCTTCCCATATCACAACAGCAAGAAAACGACAGTCAATCCATAGGAAGTATATTGAGATCCCCCAAATCTCATTCCTCAAGACAACAGCAGCAGTAATAAAGACATACACTCAAAACACATGTTTTTAGGACAAAAAATGAGGCTAGAAGGAGGAAGTAGTGTTAATTTATTTGAGGTCTATCTCCAGATTTCAACTATGATGGATGGTTTAAAGCTTTTGACAAGAAAATTCAAAGGCAGCACAGTTCAATAAAACAAGCTTCCAAATACGACAGGTCTCATATAACACTAAAGTGATCATCTCAATTAAAGGAACTCCTAAATGAAGGACACATCAGTCACCAATGTTTCTGAGAAAGACAACCACAAAATGCACTGTTATCAGAATTACACAAGGATCAAAACAAACCTGGAAACTTAAATTTTGTGTGGAACCCCAGGAAAAGAATATTTTCTCTTCTTCCTTTGATTCCAAATCCCCAGAGACTATCAATAAAGTATTTTAAACTTTATTGATGCTAACTTATGGCTTACTACCTCCAAATTCTTTTTAAGAGTAATCTACCAGACATAACTTACTGGTTATATTTTCCTGTGATTATTAATTTTATTAATTTAATTCCTTAATTATTAATTTAATTCTTGTGATTATTTAATTATCACATGTTTTAGTGGAAAATATTTGAGTTTTCCTCCTCTGACAGGTTTCTGCTTTACACAGGTTCTGGGTTTTGCAAGTTTACTCTATAAGATATATTAAATTAATCGCTATTTATCTTTCCCCTAAAACTTTCATTTTATGCAGAACATAATAGGAAAACATCTATGACCTAAGTAGGTTTCTATGTAAGACTCTCCTTTCCCACAAACCCAAGATAATTAGAGATTTTAGTTCTTCTTTGAGCACATAGCGTTTTAGTTACAAATTGATGAAACTGGGTGAAAAGTAACCGTCAGTGCCTCCGTTTAGTTAAAACAATGCAAACATTCCTCTCAAATGCTTAAATAAGCCTTTGTTCCCTGTAACAGTGTAATAATCTTTCCTCATTCTCCAAAGATTTTCAGCTTCATCCAGACACCATCTGGCTATATCAAGTCACATGCTTACTTAAAGTCCAATTGACATGCAAACTAAATGCAAACTACAAACAGAATTTAACAGCTCATTGACAGTTTTAAGATATAATTCATCAATGAAGGACTTAAAAATCACACTTTCAGATCATGACCTGCAATAACTAACCATCAGTTGACTATAATGCCTAGACTCCAATCTAATATTTACATTACAGGCCAGTTTAAGAGTAGACCCCCACATGAGTTCCATGTGCAAAGCATATGCAAATACTGAATTATGTAAGTCAACCTTTTCTCAAAGCTGAAAACATTAAATTAACAGCCATCAATAGTACACAACACTCCAGCAATCTGGCTCATTTAGTCTCATGCCTGAAATGTACAGAGACTTTTAATAGTATGGGAATGAAAACAAATCCTTTTAATAAATCACCAAAATGGGTCACCTCTTTCCTGCCAACCTCAAGGACGTCACGCAGATGGTTATAAGCATCATTTATAATGCATCTTGGTACTCTAGCAATTCCTATCATTTTTATTTCAGTGCATGGCACCACCTCCTCCTAGCCACTAAAGCTACAAATTTAAGTCATCCTCTAATCCTCCCTCTAAATCCCACATTGATTATATCTAATTCATGTTGACCTCTATACTGTCTTGCAATTCCTACAGTGACTGCCCTTGTTCAGGCATGCATCCTTTCTCGCCTGTAACTTGTCTTCCTATTTTTTCTTCCTATGCCCTTTTATTTGCCTCTCTATCCCAATTTTAAAACTTTCAGTGACTGCTTTCTCTCTCCAGAATAAAATCCAAATTCTTTGACTTCATCCCAAATTACCTTTCTAGCTTTGATATCTCATTATACTACTTTTGTTATCTCATTATACTACTCTAACACCACTAGACCTTTTGCAGCACTTTACAGCTTTAATTCACCTCAGCCTCCACTCATGTTGATGCCTCCCTCTGGAATCTGCCTCTCTAACACCATTTATTTGCCTATGGTAAAATTCCTTCTCTTTTAAGGCACAGGTCTACCTTAATTAGTCATTCCTTGACTTCTCATAACATAATATTTATACATTTTCTAGCATTCATTTTATTTGCTTTCCTTAACATTTCATTTTGTATGGGATGTTGCACTCTTGAGATTATAACCTCTTTAAAGTAAGACACCATATCTTATTTTTATATGCTTAACAACTGATAAATTTCATTAATATTTGGGACAGCATATAAAAATATCTCCAAATCCCTCTGCTGCCTTAATCCCAGCATTTAGTGGGAAAAAGAAAGTCTCAGGGAATGGAGTAATGGAACTCCCTCCTGAATTTCCTGTTTGTAAGAAAAGTAGAATGTTAGCCAAGTAATATATACAAGTCCTGCATTGTTGCAGACTTTTGAGCTTTTAAAGGCCATAAAAATATCATCTAAACTTCAAGTTGTATATATTAGCCGTAGTCTGCTTACTGAGTAATAATAATAGTTAAAATTTATACAGTACTTAACTATATGCTCGCTACCATTAACAGATTTTTCTTGATCATTTTTAGCCCTTACAATAACCTTAATAAGTGGGTGTATTATTACCCCTATTTCATAGCTGTGGAAACTGAGACATGGGAAAGTTAGGCAATTTCTTAAAACAGTGTAAGATATGAAATTCAAACCCAGATCAATGTGACTTTAGTCAACATTCCTAACTACTCTGCTACATGGCCTCCAAAGATACCTACACTCTGTGAACCACTCTTTACTAGCCCTTCAAGCTCAAGGTATCTAGTGGATCTTGAATGGTATTTTTCTCAACACCCTCCATTTTTAGAAGGACAGTATACATACTATTGGTCAACAGGTGGTTCTGCTGCAGTGGATTGAGGGTGGGAGCACCCCCAAGTCCTGGCTGGCCAGCCAGGGCTGCATGAGCAATTCCATGTTGGGGTGCAGGAGCAGCAAGAGGAGACTGCATCTTATCCTTATCCCAGGAGGATTCACTGCCACCTGAAAAAGTCATATGAACAAATCACAATGTGACAACTTTCCATGAGAAAACCTTTTTTAAGGATTGTAATCATTAGTACTACCTTTTAGAAATGTATTATCGAACATGCTACCCCATTTTCATAATGGTTTCAAAAGCTCTCAATATGTTTGGGATTTAAGCTCCCCCTGGGAAGACTAAACTGTTCTCATTAATAACATGGACCCTCTTGCCTTCCAAGTGGTCTAAGCAAACCTGGAATAATAATGAATAGCTTTTGGAAGCACCTATATGTTGAAGACTGCCCACTACTGCCTCCTATTCCCACCCTCTAACATATATATACACTATATTTGTAAGAAGAACAATTATTGTTCACTCAAAAAGAATGCATTCATTTATAAGAGCATGATAACATGAAAAATATTAGTAAAAAAAGAAAATGATCAGTGATTGGTTTCCTTTTCAGATCCAGCCCTCAAAAAACAAATATCTTCATACATAGCAGGCTTTTGTAAAGAACAAACTGGATAAAACATGAAACCCTGACTCCCAATTTACAATTGTACTTTACTTTGATCATCCAAGCTAAAGAGTGAAGTAATGTGTGCGTAAGTACAGGCTACTATATTATCATAACGCTCTACGGTGGCATAGATATTTCATGGGTGCCACAACCATTAGTTAAAACCACAAAGGAAGTAACCACAGAATTATTTCCAGGGCATCCTTTTAAGGATAGTATGTTAAATAGGGGAGTAAGGGGTTGAATTCCAATCATTGCAGTAACACATACGCTGGCTTTAGAAAACAAAACAGTTGCATGAGCAGCCCCATCTATTTGCTTGATGTGGTTCATTCATTCAGTGGTCAGTGGTTCTGCCCCCATTCCCAGGCTGGAATTGTGATATTAGCACTTCTACTTGTCTGAATCTATCTCATCTGCTGCCTAAAACCCTATTTGGGAAATGTATAAGGTGGGTGTCAAACTTGGGATCCCTGAGAACTCTGTAAGATATGTACATTTACTAATTTTTAAATTAAAAAAAAAGGTAGAAAAAATTAACATGCCCATATTTCCACCATTCAGCACAGTAATTACTTTCACTTTTTTGAGATCTCTCACAGGCTTCGTTCATATGGATACCCATTTTTATATTGTAAACACTCTGCCATTATGGGAGGTCGCTATGAGTCGGAATCGACTCAACGGCAATGGGAACCCAGTAGATTACTATGTAGCCATTAAGCTTTGTAAAAATGAAACCTGAAGCAACATGGCAGAGTGTTTGCAATATAAAAATGGGTATCCAAATGAACAAAGCCTGTGAGAGATCTCAAAGAAGTGAAAGTAATTACTGTGCTAAATGGTGGAAATATGAGTTAACATTCTATAATTTACATGGGACTTAGAGTTTGTTTCAAATTTGTCACCATTATAAATTACACTGTAACAACAACATTCACTTGAATTATTTCTTTAGAATCAAATAATTCCCTGGAGTGGGATTTCTGTGTCAAAAAGCATGAACATTTTTACACTTTTGCTTTCAAACACCACATTTGCAAAAGCAGTTTTCAGAGCTATAGACTTCTCAGTGAGATGTCTTCAGAACTAATTGGCACCCCTCCCCCTCAAAATTTAAAATTATCTTTAAGCCAATTGATGCTAGAATCTCTGAGAGGTTTTTCAACCTCACCCCCTCCTCGAGACTCTTTCAAGCTCCCTTGAGGTCAAAATTAATCTCAATTCCAAACTGGGAGTTTTGGCCAGTTTCCCACTGGGTAAATTCCAAACAAAGACACACTAGATTATCTGGCAGCATATGTAAATACTGCAGGATACCTGGCTCTGCCTGTCTGGACAAAACTTTTCCAATCAAATGGGGAAGAAAACAGTGGCCAAGTGTTCACTCCCTGCTATGAACCATTCAGGTAACATGGATGGAAGCTTAGGAGGTAGAAAATTTGGTTGAATTTGATAGAATGGCTTAATAAACCAGAAATCATTCCCTTGATCTTGTTGTAGTGTATTAAATGAGAATATGTAACACTCCTCTGATTAGACCATTGTTCTCTCTTTTCACTCAGATGTTTGCTGTTGTATAGTCACTTCCTAAGGGCCCTGGTGGTGCAGTGGTTAAAGTAGGTGGTTCGAACCCACCAGTCGCTCTGCGGGACAGATATGTGGCAGTCTGCTTCTGTAAAGATTACAGCCTTGGAAATCCTATGGGGCAGTTCTATTCTGTCCTATAGGGCTGCTATGAGTTGAAATCTACTCCATGGCAGAGGGTTAACAGCATGGAGGTAATTTATGGTTGGTACGTTGACATAATTTGGCATTCACAAATTCAAAATTCCAATTGTTATGTTGTTGAGGGAAGGACTATCTCAATAAACAATGAAAGTAACTACATTGCAACACTGAGAATTCTTTATAGTACCATTGGGCCAATAAACATGATTAATACCAGAAAATGCAAAAATGTGAAAGATCAGTTGCTGACCAAAAAGGGAAACACTCCATAATTGTAGCACTATACCCAAGATATGAATTACCTCACCATTACAGAACTGAAATTTGTAAAATGATGAGCAATACTTTGACAAAGAAAGATACATTTAGAAGACACTAAATTATACCATATGATTCAGTATGGCATTGCACCATTACAGAAGCTACAGTAAACAGCAATACTAGAACTGAAATTATGTCAATATTTGTTCTATAAACTGAAAACCTTTTAGTCCACATTCAATATTAATCAGTACATTAGGTATTAATCTAATGTTATATACAGTACATATTCCAAATAAACTTGAATAGAATGTTTTAAAACCCATTAAAGGATTTCAAAGTGTTTTTGCCTGTGGTCTGTGATTTGATAACAGCTTTCACTTACTTTATGAACTTTTTCAAACAACTCTAATTTTTAATTACTGGGTTCAAAAAAATGACTAAAAGGAGGGTGGTGACCACCTCTTCCCACCTTCACTGAGTATAAGAAACTTATCCTGCATTTTGAAGGCAACTGAATGTGAAGCAAGTGACCAAGGAGTATGGGATTTTCTTGATGTTTGCATTTGGCAGCATTTAATCTCTGTAGACATTTTTGCCTTTTGACCTAAAATTCTTACTATTCTTAAGTGTATACAAACTGACTTATGTCTCAATCTGGAGCTTTTGGTGGTCCCAAACTTTGCGTTGTCCTATGTTGCATTGTCCTGTAATAACATTCACTGCCTTAAAGCTAATGAAACATTTTTACTAACATAATGTTCTCATATCAGCCTTTAAAAAAAAAGACTATGTAGAATCTGTTTGGGTAACCATCTGCTCTGACATCTATCCATCTACCTACCCACCTATCTATCCATTTATCTATCTATCATCTCTCTATCTATCTAGAGAATACACCTTACACTGAACCAGCTTCCTAGCTTTGCAAGAGAATCCCAACAGGAAAGATGAGAGAAACCAGATGGCATTTTCAAAAAGATATATCTAATAAGCCAAGCAGGCAGTGGATTTGGGGGAAGAAAAAAGCCTTACCAAATCTTTCCTTAATGAAACTATATATTAAGTATAGATCTAACCCAACACAATCTTAAGTATACAAAAATAATGTAGAAAATGCAGTAAAGCCTCAAAAACTGAATAAATTATTTCAGTTTTTCCATATCAACTCTTTATCACTATTTTAGCTTTATGTTCATTAAAACTAAAGCTAAGGCAATAAACAGTATATGGTCTGTAACATACATTAAAACTATAGTTAATTAATTTATTTAATCCCAACACTACCAATGAGAAAACTAAAGAGAAATACATTTTTGATAAACTCTCCACCGAATACATATATTCTTAATTTGAGTTAATGTAAGAACAAGTGATGAACTATGGGGAAATATTAATTTGAGAAAGTATTTGTCAAATTTTTACTGCCTTTGTTAAACACTCTCAAATTCTGTAATTTTTTTCTTTTAAAATTGATTGTAAATGTTAAGGTTCTCAGAGCGATCTTTTTTTTTAATTTATTTTTCTTTGTCAGGGCAATAGACAGAGGGCAAAGACCTCTGAATCATGGCAACCTGGTGGTAGAAACATAATTTCAGAAATGGAAAGGACCTTTAAATAATTTTTCAAAGGATCGGTAGCATAAGATGGATAGGACCAAAGGCAGTATTTTACATATTTAATTCATCAAACTTCTGCATAATTAGTACTTCCTCAAACCACATTTATCTGACATATCCAATAACAGAATGTTTACTGAAATGAGGTTCATGAAAAGTAATGGCAAATATCATTATGATGTGTTCCAAACAAATTAGCATAGGCCTACAAACCAAAATCCCAAAGTAATTCAAATGGACATCTATTAGTCTCTAAATATCAATAACAAATACTATCCTTAACCTTAGCACTCTTATTTTATCAAACTATGGTTCTTCACTTTCTTAATGTGCTTTATTGCTAAGAATGAAAGGGAGCTGATAAAACATTTGCAGAAATCACATTCAAGGGTATCAGTATAATTTAGTAATCCGTCTTCCATCACCCACCCTTAGGGGTCAGTAATCTCTTTATAAATGTACAAACCACAATTTATCTGGATTGGAATTATCTAAGACTACTAAATTTAAGTGAGTCATGTGCAAGTGTTTTATACTAAGAAAGACCCTATCTTCTGAACCCAGATTGGGTATGTTTTTTGAAGTTTAAGAGCAGCAGTATAGCAGGATTTGTTATTATAGTTTGAAAAGCACAAATTTAAAAACCATTTATTATGAGAAAATAGATGGCAGTTATTAAATTCAGAAGTATGGGCTTGGATATGGAAAATCTTAATGTGTATCCCAATCTTACTTTGAACATTTTGTAGCTATAACAAAACACATAAATTGGATTATTTGAAAATGTGGGTCTAAATTGATCATGTATCTAGTAATCTTATATACATAAGGCAAAGAGCAAGCTGCCAAATGAGAAGCAGTCAAAGTCTATGTAGCATATGGCCTAAATCAAGCTTGCTCTCTCATTCATAGAATATTTTGTATAGTTACAGTCTTAGCTGAATGCACACTGCCTGATGAATCTGAACGTCATGTAGCCTTTTGTAGTAACTTTAAGTCACAATTAAACATTTAAAGACTCCACTGTTTTCTCTAAATAATAATATGGTGTGTGTATGTATGTATTGTGGTAGCGTGCACACATATACACACACATACACACAGACATTAAGACAGGGCTTAGTACATTCCAAAGAGCTAATATATGAATAGAAAACTAGGAATGTATGTGGAGAGGTGCTACAAATCTACAAATCTTATCATACTATGCTTTTATTTGGTGTTACTATAGGCATTCATAAAATAGAACTTTTACCAACTTTCCATAAAGGTAGCAAGGCATGCATTGTATCTGGAATTTGAACTGACATTCTTAAAAAAACAGGTAACATTTATTCACCTCAATTTTTTCCCTCAAGTCTTAATTTGAAAAATTTCAAACTTACTGAGAAGTTGCAAAAATAGTATTATGAAAAATCATATACTTTTACCCAGATTAATTTTTTTTGTTTATTATTGTAGTTTAAGTGAAAGTTTATATTTCAAGTTAGTCTTTTATACAAAAATTTATACATACATTGTTATGTGACCCTAATTGCTCGCCCTATACTGTGACAGCACACTCCTCCTTTCCACCCCTGATTTCCCATGTCCATTCAACCAGCTCCTAACCCTCTCTGCCTTCTCATCTCACCTCCAGAAAGAAGCTACCTGTTTAGTCTCAAGTATCTACTTGAGCTAAGAAGCATACTCTTCACGAGTACCATTTTATGTCCTACACTCCAGTCCAATCTTTGTCTAAAGAGTTGGCCTCGGAAATTGTTATAGTTCTGGACTGACAGAGAGTCCAGGGGCCTTGCTTTCCAGAGTTCCTCCAGTCTCAGACCATTAAGTCTGGTCTTTTTTACTAGAATTTGAGTTCTGCACCCCAACTTTCTCCCGCTCCATCAGGGACTCTCTGTTGTGTTCCCTGTCAGGGCAGTCACTGGTGGTAGCTGGGCACCATCTCGTTCTTCTGGACTCAGGCTGATAAAGTCTCTGGTTTATGTGACCCTTTGTGTTTCTTGGGCTACTACTTTCCTTGTGTCTTTGGTGTTCTCCATTATCCTTTGCTCCAGGTGGTTGGGACCAACTGATACATTTTACATGGCTGCTCGCAAGCATTTAAGACCCGACGCCACTCACCAAAGTAGGATGCAGAACATTTTCTTAATAAACTTTGTTATGCCAATTGACCTAGATGTTCCCTGAAAGCATGGTCCCCAGACAGACGCCCCTGCTACTCTGTCTCTCAAAGGGTTTGATTGTATTCACGAAACTTCTTAGCTTTGGTTTAGTGCAGTTGTGCTGACTTCCCCTGTAGTGAGTGCTGTCCTTCCCTTCACCTAAGATAATTCTTGTCTACTATATAGTTAGTGAATAACCCTCTCCCTCCCTCCCCACCCTAGTAACCATCAAAGAATGTTTTCTTCTGTGTTTAAACCTTTTCTTGAGTTCTTATAATAGTGGTTGTATACAATATTTGTCTTTTTGTGACGAACTAAATTCACTCAGCATAATGACCTCCAGATTCCTCCATGTTATGTTTCATGGGTTCATTGTTGTTCTTTATCATTGCATAGCATTCCATTGTGTGAATATACCAAAATTTGTTTATCCATTCATCCGTTGATGGACACCTACGTTGCTTCTGTCTTTTTGCTATTGTGAACAGTGCTGCAATGAACATGGGTGTGCATATATCTATTCGTGTGACGGCTCTTATTTCTCTAGGATATATTCCAAGGAGCAGGATCGCTGGAAGGTATGGTACTTCTTCTATTTCTAGCTTTTTAAGGAAGTGCCAAATCGAAGTCCAAAGTGGTTGTACCATTTTACATTCCCACCAACAGTGTATAAGCGTTCCAGTCTCTCTACAACCTCTCTTGCATTTATTATTTTGTGTTTTTTGGATTAATGCTAGCCTTTTTGGGTGAGATGATATCTCATTGTAGTTTTGATCTGCATGTCTCTAAATGCTAATGATCGTGAGCATTTCTTCATCTGTCTGTTAGCTGCCTTAATGTCTTCTTTGGTGAAGTGCTTGTTCATATCCTTTGCTCATTTTTTAATAGTGTTGTCTTTTTGTTGTTGAGGTTTTGCAGTATCTTGTAGATTTTAGCCATTAGACGCTGATTGGATTTTTCGTAGCCAAAATCTTTTTTCCCAGTCTGTAAGTTGTCTTTTCATTCATTCGGTGAAGTTTTTTGATGAGCATAAGTGTTTGATATTTAGGAGCTCCCAATTATCTAGTCTCTCTTCTGGTGCTTGTGCATTGTTACTTATGGTTCATATTCTGTTTATGCCATGTATTAGGGTTCATACAGTTGTCCCTATTTTTTCTTCCATGAACATCATCGTTTTCAATTTTATATTTACATCTTTGATCCATTTTGAGTTAGTTTTTGTGCATGTTGTGATGTATGGGTCTTGTTTCAATTGTTTGCAGATGGATATCCAGTTATGCCAGCACCATTTGTTAAAGAGACTATCTTTTCCCCTGTTAATGGACTTTGGGCTTTTGTCAAATATCAGCTGCTCGTGGGTGGATGAATTTATGTCTGGCTTCTTAATTCTGTTCCATTGGATTACGTATCTGTTGTTGTACAAGTACCAGGCTGTTTTGACTACCGCGGCGGAATAATAGGTTCTAAAATCAGGTACGTGAGGCCTCCCACATGATCTTCTCTTCTTCTTGAGTAATGGTTTACTTATCCGGGGACTCTTCCCTTTCCATATGAAGTAGGTGATTTGTTTCTCCATCTCATTGAAAAATGCCATTGGAATTTGGATAACGATTACATTGTTTCTCTAGATCACTTTGGGTAGAACCGACATTTTCACAATGTTGAGTCTACGTATCCATGAGCAAGGTATGTTTTTCCATTAATGCAGGTCTCTTCTGGTTTCTTTTTTTTTTATTGTAATTCAGGTGAAGGCTTACAGAAAAAATAGTTTCTCATGAAACAGTAGTATACATACTGTTTTATGACATTGGTTAACAACCCCACAACAAATCAACCCTCTAACTTCTCAACTTTATTTTTTTTGGTGAAAATACACATAGCCCAAGATACACCATTTCAAAAATTTCTACATGCACAGTTCAGAGGCATTGACTACGCTCTTTCAATTGTGCTCTTATTCTCACTTAAGATGAAGGCTTGCAGAACAAAACAGTTTCTCATTTAACAGTTACTACAAATGTTGCCTTATGACAATGGTTAACAATCTCACAACACATCAACAATATCCTTACTCAACCTTGGGTTCCCTATCACCAGCTTCCTTGTCCCCTCCTGCCTTCTGGCCCTTGTCACTGGACTACTGTACCTCGTTAGTCTCATGTGGTTTTACGGGGCTGTCCACTCCCAGGTTGAATGGTGAACCTAGGAGATAACTTTACCACCAAGCTAAAAGGGTGTCTGGGGGCCATACTCTTGGGGTTTCTCCAGTCTCCTTTAGGCCAGTGAATCTGGTCTTCTTTTTTTTGTGAGTTAGAATTATGTTCTACATCCGTCTCCAGCTCTGTCCAGAACCCTCTGTTGTAATCCTGGTCAGAGCACTCAGTAGTGGTAGCTGGGCACCATCTAGCTGTACTGGACTCAGTCCGGTGGAGGACTTGGTAGCTGTGGACAATTACTCCTTTGGACTAATCTTTTCCTTGTATCCTGATCCCTTCATTCTCCCTTCCTCCCAAAAGGATGAGACCAGTGGAGTATCTTAAATGGCCGTTCAAGGCTTTTAAGACCCCAGACGCTACTCACCAAGGTAGAATGTAGAGCATTGTTTTACAAGCTGTGTCATGCCAATTGAGCTAAATGTTCCCCGAGACCATGGTCCCCACAGCCCTCCACCCAGCAATTCAGTCCCTCAGGGAGTTTGGATGCGTCTATGGGGTTTCCAAGACCTTTCTTTGTACAAGGAGTGCTAGTTTCCCCTGTATTGTGTACTGTCTCACCCTTCACCCAAGATACCACTTATCTATTGCCTATTTAGTATTTCCCCCCCACCCCTCCCATCCCTGGTAACCAACAAAAATTGTTACATTTTGTGTGTGAACTTTTTGTTGGGTTTTTACAATAGAGGTCTCCTACAATATTTGTCCTTTTGTGATTGACTTATTTCACTCAGCATAATGTCCTCCAGTTTCATCCATATTATGAGATGGTTCACAGATTCATTGTTGTTCTTTCTCGTTCCATAGTACTCCATTGTGTCTATGTACCATTGTTTGTTTTATCCATTCATCTGTTGATGGGCATCTAGGTTGTTTTCATCGTTTTGCTATGGTGAACAATGCAGCCATGAACATAGGTGTGCATATGTCTATTCGAGTGACGACCCTTATTTCTCTAGGATATATTCCTAGGAGTGGGATTGCTGGATCGAATGGTATGTCTATTTCTAGCTTTCTGAGGAAGCCCATTATCCTTTTCCAAAATGGTTGTATCATTTTGCATTCCCACCAGCAGTGCATAAGAGTTCCCATCTCCCCGCAGCCCCTCCAACATTTGTTATTTCCAACGTTTTTGATTCGTACCAGTAATGCCGGGGTGATATGGTATCTCATTGTGGTTTTAATTTGCATTTCTCTAATGACTAGTGATCGCTAGTGTCTGTTGGCCATTTGAATGTCTTCTTTGGTGAAGGGTCTGTTCATTTCCTTTGCCCATTTTTTATTAGGATTGTATGTCTTTTTGTTGTAGAGGTGTTGGATTTTCTTGTAGATTATGGAGATTAGACCTTGTCTGACTTCTACTGCCCAAAAATTTTTTCCCAGTCTGTAGGTTCTCTTTTTACTCATTTTGAGAAGTCTTTTGAAGAGCATAGGTGTTTGATTTTTAGAAGATCCCAGTTATCTAGCTTATCTATTGGGGTTTGTGCATTGATGGTTATGGTCTGTATCCTGTTAATGTCGTGTATTAAGGCCTGAAGTGTTGGTCCTATTTTTTCTTCTATGAACTTTATAGTTTTAGGCTTTATATTCAGGTCTTTGATCCATTTTGAAGTAGTTTTTGTATACAGCGTGAGGTCCGGGTCCTGTTTCATTTTTTGCAGATGTATATCCAGTTTTGCCAGCACCATTTGTTAAAAAGACTGTCTTTTCCCCATTTGATGGACTTTGGGCCCTTGTCGAAGATCAGGTGACCGTAGGTGGATGGATTTACATCTGGGTTCTCAATTTTGTTCCATTGGTCAATGTATCTGTCGTTGTACCAGTACCAGGCTCTTCTGACTACTGTCGCTGTATAGTAGGTGCTGAAGTCAGGTAGTGTGAGTCCTCCAACTTTATTCTTCTTCTTCAGTAGTACTTCACTTATTCGGGGCTTCTTCCTCTTCTGTATAAAGTTAATGATTAGTTTTTCCATCTCTTTGAAGAATGTTGTTGGTATTTGGATCGGGGTTGCATTGTACTTGTAAATTGTTTTGGGTAGAATTGTGATTTTCACAATGTTGAGTCTGCCTATCAATGAGCATGGTATGTTTTTCCATTTATGTAGATCCCTTTGGGGTTAATGCAGTAGTGTTTTGTAGTTTTCTTTGTATAGGTCTTTGACATCCCTGGTCAGATTTATTCCTAAGTATTTTATCTTTTTAGGGGCTATTGAAATGGTATTGTTTGCCTGATTTCCTTTTCATCATTCTCCTTATTGGTGTATAGGAATCCAACTGATTTTTGAATGTTTATCGTGTATCCTGCTACTCTGCTGAATCTTTCTATTAGTTCCACTAGATTCCTCATGGAGTCTTTAGGGTTATCTATGTATAGTATCATACCATCTGCAAACAGGGACAGTTTAACTTCTTCATTACCAATTTGGATCCCTTTATTTCTTTTTCTTGCCTTATTGCTCTAGCAAGAACTTCCAGCACAATGTTAAACAGGGATGGTGATAAAGCGCATCCTTGTCTTGTGCCCGTTTTCAAGGGGAATGTTTTCAGCCTCTCCATTAAGAATGACGTTGGCCGTTGGTTTTGCATATATAACCTTTATTATGTTGAGAAATTTCCCTTCTATACCTATTTGATTGAGAGTTTTTATCAGGGATGGATGTTGGACTTTGTCAAATGCCTTTTCTGCGTCAATTGAGATGATCATGTGATTCTTTTCTTTCCTTTTATTTATGTGGTGTATTACATTGATTCATTTGCTAATGTTGAACCATCCTTACATACCTGGTATGAAGCCTACTTGGTGGTGGTGTATTATTTTTTCATATGATGCTGAATTCTATTGGCTAGAATTTTGTTAAGAATTTTTGCATCTATATACATGAGAGATATTGGTCTGTAATTTTCTTGTTTTGTGACACCTTTGCCTGGTTTTGGTATCAGCGTTATGCTGGCTTCATAGAATGAATTTGGAAGTGTTGCACCCTCTTCTATGCTCTGAAATAGCTTGAGTAGTACTGGGACAAGCTCTTCTGTAAATGTTTTGTAGAATTTTCCAGTGAATCCATCTGGGCCAGGGCTTCATTTGGTTGGGAGTTTTTATATTACCTTTTCAATCTCTTCTCTTGTTATGGGTCTGTTCAGATTTTCAACATCACTTTGTTGTAGTTTGGGTAGGCCGTGTGTTTCTAGAAATTTATCCGTTTCCTCTAGGTTTTCAAATTTGTTGGAGTATAGTTTCTCATAATATTCTGTTATAATCCTTTTTATTTCAGTCGGGTCTGTTGTTATGTCCACCATTTCATTTCTTATTTGGGTTATTTGTGTCCTCTCCAGTTTTTCTTTTGTCAGTCTGGCCAGTGGTTTGTCGATTTTGTTGATTCTCTCAAAGAACCAACTTTTGGTTTTGTTGATTCATTCTATTTTTTTTTTTCTGTTCCCTATTTCATTTCTTTCTGCTCTGATCTTTACTATTTCCTTTCTTCCAGTGGTGGTGGGCTTTTTTTTTGCTGTTGTCTTTCTATTAGTTTGAGTTGTGTAGTTAATGTTTTGATTTTTTCCCTTTCTTCTTTTTTGATATGTGCATCTATTGCTATAAATTGTCCTCTGAGGACTGCCTTTGCTGTGTCCCAAAAGTTTTGGTATGATGTGTATTCACTCTCATTTGATTCTAGGCATTTTTTGATTCCATCTCTGATTTCTTCTATTACCTTGTGATGTGTAAGCAGGGTATTATTCAGTTTCCATGCAATTGATTTTTTTCCTTTCTCTTTCTGCTGTTAATTTCTACCTTGATGGCATTGTAGGCAGATAAGATACTTTGAATTATCTCAAAGTTTTCGATCTTGTTGAGGATTGCTCTGTGGCCTAAGATGTGGTCCATTCTGGATAACGTTCCATGTGCATTGGAAAAGAATGTGTACTTTGCAGCTGTTGGATGGACAGTTCCTTATATGTCTATGAGGTCAAATTGGCTGATTGTGCCCTTTAGGTCTCCTGTATCTTTGCTGAGTTTCTTCTTAGTTGTTCTGTCCTTTACTGACAGTGAAGTGTTGAAGTCTCCTACTATTATTGTGGAACTGTCAATTTCTCTTTTCAGTGTTGTTAGAGTTTGTTTTATGTATTTTGGAGCCCTGTCATTGGGTGCGTAGATGTTTATTATGGTTATGTCTTCATGATGGATCATCCCCTTAATCATTATATAGTGTCCTTCTTTGTCTTTTATGGTAGATTTTGTTTTAAAGTCTATTTTATCTGAGATTAGAATTGCCACTCCTGCTCTTTTTTGGTAGTTGTTAGCTTGATATACTTTTTTCCAGCCTTTGAGTTTTAATAAATTCACATCTTTGTTTCTAAGGTGTGTCTCTTTTAGACAGCATATTGATGGATCCTGTTTTCTTATCCATTCTGTCTCTCCGTCTCTTTATGGGTGCATTGAGTCCATTTACATTCAGTGTAAATATTGATAGATGTGAGTTTGTTGCTGTGATTTTGCAGTACTATTTTTGTGGTGCCGAAGTTTTCTTTGTGCTTCTTACTCTCTTGTGCTGAATTACTTTTGTTTGTGGATTTTTTTTTTCATTTCTTTTGTTTTTGTAGGATTTGTTTTTGTTGCGACTTTGTTTTTCCTCTTTTTTATGAGTATGTTTGTTAACCTTTTTTGTGGTTACCATGAATTTTACCCTTATCTTTCTAAGTTTGAAGTAGTCTACCATTACTTGGTATTGCCTTGCCTTCCTTTCCATTAGAAGGTTCTATACCTATGCCGTTTATTCCCTCTTTCATTGTTTTGATGTTGTTGTCATTTACTGATTAACTGCTCTGATTCCATGTTGTATTTCTTTTGGTTTTGGATAGTCCTGGAGAGGTCATTTCCTAGATTGGTATCTGGCTGGTACGATCCTGCATCCTAGATTCTGCCTGTGAGCTGAAGTTGTTTGCCTCAGATCAAAGAACTCCCCTTATAATATCTTGTAAGTTTGGTGTGACTTTTACATATTCCCTTAATTTCTGTTTATCTGGAAATGACCTAATTTCAATCAAATTTGAACAAGAGTGTTGCAGGATGTATTATTCTTGGCTGGCAATTTTTTTCTTTCAAGATTTTATATATGTCATCCCATTGCCTTCTTGCCTGCATGGTTTCTGCCGAATAATCCGAGCTTAGTCTTACTGTTTCTCCTCTGTATGTGACTTCTTATTTTTCACAAGCTGCTCTCAGGATTCTTTGTTTGTCTTTGTTTTGGCGAGTGTGATTATAATATGCCTTGGTGATTTTCTTTTGGGTCTCTCCTATATGGGGTTCGTTGAGCTTCTTGGATGGCCAGCTTTTCATCTTTCATGATATTGGGGATGTTTTCTGTCAGCAGTTCTTCAATGATCCTCTTTGTGTTTTCTGTTTTCTCTCCCTGTTCTGGAATTCCAATCACTCGAAAATTTTTGCTTTTGATTGTATCCCACATAACTCTCAGGGTCTCTTCATTTTTCTTTGTTCTTTTTTCTGAGTTTTCCTCAAACAGAGTTGTATCCAAGTGTTTGTCTTCAATTCCACTGATCCTGTCTTCCACCGCTTTAAATCTGCTTCTCAGCCCTTGTATGACACCATCCATTTCTTAAGTCTTCTTGTTTATCTTTTGGATTTCTAACTGTTGTCTTTGTATAATTTCTAGTTGTGAATTTATTTTAGCATTTTGTTCCTGCATTACTTTCCTGAATTCTTCCAATTTTTTGTCTGCATTTTCCATGAATTTGTCTATTTTTTCATCATGTTTGTCATCTTTTTTCCTCAGCTCTTGGAGAATTCTGAGTTTTAGAGATTTGAATTCCCTATCACATAGTTCTAGTTCATTTTCTTCCAGTGGAGTGTCAACTGGTGTTTTATTTTGGATGCCTAATGGAACCATCCTATCCCGTTTTTCTAAATGTTTTGATATTGTCTGCTGTCTTCGGGGGCATTCAGTAGTTATTTTTCTTGTTTATTGATTGTAGATTTGTTAGTTTCGTCTGTTTTTTTTAAAAAAAATTTGACTATGTCTGAGCAGGCGGACTGTGTGTTCTTTGTTGTTTGCTTATCTGTGGGCACAATACTTTTCACTTTCTTCTCCAATTGGCAGGGTCAGTTACTCAGATATCGTATGGCAGGGTAGGTCTAGCTGAAGAGGAGTTACTGGGACAGGTTGTTTGTGGCACTTACTAAAGCCACCAGAGCGGGTTGGTAATCAGTGCAGGGCAGTTTCCGGTAAGCCGTGCCTGTGCTGCTTGGTGGTGTGATGTCAAGCGCATGGTGCAGGTAGGCAGGATCCAGCAGGGAGATTGTTATGTGTGGAGCTAAGATGGATATGGGAGAGAGGAGAGAGGAACAGGAGCCAAAAACCTAGAAACAAACAAAAAAATTCTAGGGGAGCTTGCCGTTGGAGTGGAGAGATGAGAGACTACGAAAGGGAGAAAAACTGAAAGGGGAAGAGGAAGAAAAGAAAAGAACGAATAAATAAAAATCAGAATGGTTAAAGAACCGCAAAGTTCCCAGGGATCCCACTGGTGCAGCTATGAGGTCTGGGGAATTCGCTCTCAGGTGTTGCTATACAGCCTGGCTAGAAGGCGTAGAGGTATACAATGCCATGTATTCGGGGAACAGAAAGAGAAGGAAGATATAGAGAGACGAGAAACTGAGCAATGAAGAAAAACAAAAAGGGAAAAAGAGGGAAAAGAAAACAAAACAAATTTAAAAAAAAAAGTACAAGAAAGGCTCCCCAAAAAAACAGAAAAAAAAAATGTAAAAAGAAATGCCCTCAGGGATCCCTCTGCACTTCTGTACAAGCCGAGGGGGTAGTCTCCTTGCCATGCAGCATCGCCCGGCCAGAAAGGTCTCCCAAGTCAAGAAAAGGAAAAGGAAACAAAGAAACAATTCAAAACAAACAAACGAACAAAAGCCCCGGGATCCCACCAGCACGGCAGCCCAGACTGGGAAGCAGCTCCACACTCGAACGGAGCTCCACAGCCCCTCAGGAAGAAGCAAAGATGGCAAATGGAGCCAGGTATTTGAGCGAAAGGAGGGGGATGTGGTGAGAGGTAAGAAATCAAAAGAAGCGGAAAAAATCAACACCAGCGGCCAACAAATGGCACTCAGAGAGCCAGCCCGTTCAGGTGTGTGGAATCCATGCAGCCGGTGTTTCCCTGTCAAGAGATTGTGGCCGCGGGAAGCAGAGGAGGCCGAGTGGGGGTGAATAAGGGTGGGGGTGGGAAAGCATATATCGCCAATTACCGGTTGTTTTGTATCCCACTGGACGCTCCGTGAGGCTGTTTTCTCGTACCCCCTGTTTGCTGGTTTCTGATAGGAGTCCAAGATGGCGGATCCGTGCAGTGTTAGCTGGTAGGTGACCTCTGCATGAATCTCTCCTCGCTCTCCGTTCTCTGTCAGTTTTCTCACTCCATTTGTTGCTTGGCTGAGTTCTTTCTCTCTTCATTTGATGTTTTAGGGTTTCAGGATTGTTGTATTCTCTGTTCGGCTTAGTTTTTCGGATCTTTGCTGTGGAGGGACGGTGTGGTGCTTCTGCCTAGAGTGCCATTTTGTGGGAACTCTCTTTTTGTTTCTTGCAGTATTGTATTGTAGTTTTCATTATATAGGTCTTTTGCATCTCTGGTTAGAGTTATTCCTAAGTATTTTATCTTCTTGGGGGCTATTGTAAGTGGTATTGATTTGGTGATTTCCTCTTCGAAGTTCTCTTTGTCGGTTTATAGGAATCCAACTGAATTTTGTATGTTTATCTTGTATCCTGAAACTTTGCTGAAGTCTTCTACTAGTTTCAGTAGTTTTATTGTGGATCCTTTGGGGTTTTCTGTGTATAAGATCATATCATCTGCAAATAGAGATACTTTGACTTCTTCTCTACCAATTTGGATGCCCTTTATTTCTTTTTCTAGCCTAATTGCTCTGGCTATGACCTCCAGAACAATGTTGAATAAGAGTGGTGATAAAGGGCTTCCTTGTCTGTTCTCAAGGGAATGCTTTCAAATTCTCTCCATTTAGGGTGATTTTGGCTGTTGGTTTTGTATAAATGCCCTTAATTATGTTGAGGAATTTCCCATCTATCCCTACTTTGTTGAGAGTTTTTATTATGAATGGGTGTCTGACTTTGTCAAATGCCTTTTTTGCATCAGTTGACAAGATCATGTGGTTCTCGTCTTTTGTTTTATTAATGTGATGGATTACATTGAACCAATAATTGAACCAAACATTGAACAATGGATTCAACAATGGATTACATTGTTTTTCTAATGTTGAACCGTCCTTGCATAAGTGGTATAAATCCCACTTGATATGGTGAATTATTTTTTTGATATGTTGCTGAATTCTATTGGCTAGAATTTCATTGAGGATTTTTGTGTCAATGTTCATGAGGGATATTGGTCTGTAATTTTCTTTCTTTCTTTTTTTTTTTTTGGTGTCTTTACCTGGTTTTAGTATCAGGGTTACGCTGGCTTCATAGAATGAGTTTGGGAGTATTCCATCATTTTTACACTGTGAAATACTTTCAGTAGAAGTGTTGTTAACTCTTCTTTGAAAGTTTGGTAGAATTCTACAGTGAAGCTGCTCAGCCCAGGGATTTTTATTGTTGGGAGTTTTTAAATTACTTTTTCAATCTCTTCTTTTGTTATGGGTTTATATAGTTGTTCTACCTCTGTTTATGTTAGTTTAGGTAGGTAGTGAGTTTCTAGAAATTTGTCCATTTCCTCTAGGTTTTCAAATTTGTTAGAGTACAATTTTTCATAGTATTCTTTTATGATTCTTTTAATTTCAGTTGGGTCTGTTGTGATATCCCGCATTTCATTTCTTATATGGGTTATTTACTTCCTCTCCTATTTTTATTTTGTCAGTTTGGCCAATGGTTTATCAATTATGTTGATCTTTTCAAAGAACCAACTTTTGTTCTTTCAATTGTTTTTCTGTTTTGTATTTCATTTAATTCTGCTCTAATTTTTATTATTTCCTCTCTTCTGGCGCCTGAGGGCTTGTTTTGCTGCTCTCATTCTATTTTTTTCTAGTTGTAGGGTTAATGTTTTGATTTTGGCCCTTTTTTTCTTTTTGGATGCTTGCATTTATTGCTATAAACTGACCTCTGAGTACTGCTTTTGCTGTGTCCCAGAGGTTCTGGTAGGATGTGTTTTTGTTCTCATTTGAGTCCATGAATTTCTTTATACAATCCTTAATTTCTTCTATAACCCAGTAGTTTTTGAGCAAGATGTTGGTCTGTTTTCATGTGTTTGATTTTTTTTCCTTGCTTTTTGTGTTGTTGATTTCTACTCTTATGGCTTTATGGTCAGAAAAGATGCTTTGTAATATTTTGATGCTTTCAATTTTGTTAAGGCTTGCTTTTTGTCCTATTATGTGCTCTGTTATGGAGAATGTTCCATGCGTGTTGGAAAAGAAAGTATACGTGGCTGCTGTTGGATGCAGTGTTCACTATATATCTATGAGATTAAGTTGATTGATTGTAGCATTTATTCTTCCGTGTTTTTATTGAGCTTCTTTCTGGATGTTCTGTCCTTCGCTGAAAGTGGTGTGTTGAAGTCTCCTCCTACTATTGTGGAGCTGTCTGTCTCTCTTTTCAACGCTGTTAGAGTTTGCTTTATGTATTTTGGAGCCCTGTCGCTGGGTGCATAAATATTTATTATAGTTATATCCTCCTGCTGTATTGACCCGTTAATCATTATATAGTGTCCTTCCTTACCCTTTGTGGTGGATTTTACTCTAAAGTCTATTTTGTCAGAGGTTAATATTGCCACTCCTGCTATTTTTTGAGTGTTGCTTGCTTGATATATATTTTTCCATCCTTTGAGTTTTAGTTTGTTTGTGTCTTTAAGTCTAAGGTGTGTCTCTTGTAGGTAGCATATAGATGGATTGTGGGTTTTTTTTTTTTTAATCTATTCTGCCACTCTCTATCTCTTTATTGGTGCATTTAGTCAATTTACATTCAGTGTAATTATTGATGCGTATGAGTTTAGTGCTGTCATTTTGATGTCTTTTTTTGTGTGTTGTTCACAGTTTCTTTGTTCCACTTAATTTTCTGTTCTGAGTCGTTTTTCTTTATGTATTTTCTTTTCATCTTTTTCATTATTGTTGCTTTTGTATTTGCTGAGTCTTTATATTTTTCTCGTTTTTTATTTTTACCTGTAGGATTGTAAGTTTCTTTTGTGGTTACCTTAATAATTACCCCTAGTTTTCTAAGTTTATACCAGTCTTTTATTTCTTTATATTGCCTTGACATCTTTTCCATATGAAAAATGTATGCTAAATAATTTTTAATGTTTTATCACATTTTCCTTATTTCTTTTTTCTCTCCTATATGTATAACCAAACCACACCAAACCTGTTGCCATTGAGTTAATTCCAACTCTTATTGACTCTATAAGACAGAGTAGAACTGCCCCTTAGGATTTCCAAGGTTGTGAATCTTTACAGAAGCAACCTGCCACATCTTTTTCCCACGGAGTATCTGGTGGGTTTGATGGTTGGTGGGTTCAAGCCACTGACCTTTCAGTTAGCTGCTGAATGCTTAACCACTGTGCCATCAGGGCTCCTCATATACATGTGTGTGTTTGTCATTGAGTTGATTCTGACTCTTTGCGACCCCATATGTTTCAGAGTACAACTGTGCTCCATAGGTATTTCAATGGCTTATTTTTTGGAAGTAGATGATCAGGTTTTTCTTCCAAGTTGCCTCTGAGTGAACTCTAACCTTCAACCTTTCCGTTAGCAGCCAAGTGCCTTAACCATTTGCACCACCCAGGGACTCTCTCTCTCTCTCTCTCTCTCTCTCTCTCTCTCTCTCTCTCTCTCTATATATATATATATATATATATATATATATATAATACGCACACAGACACATAAAATGTGTGTATAATTACATACATATCATTTTTGTAGCCATTGAATCATTTGAGATAATTTAGATATCATTACATGTTACTGCTAAATACTTTAGCATGCATTTCCAAAGAACAAGGACATACGGACATTCTGCCATATAACCATTATACATTTATCACACTCAGGAAATTTAGCTTTGATACAATACTCTAATATAAAATTCATATGCAAATTTTCCCAGTTGTTCTAACAATGTTCTTAAAATGTTTTTTTTTTAAATCCTGTATAGTTAGCATGATAAAAGAGAGAGAGAGAGACATGATAACTATAATGTATGATTCTTGATTAGATCCACAGTCATCTACACATTCAAAAAAGATCTTTTAACGACTTTATTTTCTCTCTTGCTTTGAAATGTTGCCTAGCAAAAATCACATCCTAGGGCTATGAGCTAGAAGTTTCAAGTTTAATCAGAGGTTAAAAAAGAGTAGTTCACTGATGGGCCTCTTGGGCTTCATTGTCCAATATGGTAGCCACTAACCACATGTGAATATTTAAATTTTATTAATTAAATTTAAATTGTATTAATTAAAATAGAATAAAATTTAAAAAAACAGATCCTCGGTTGCACTAGTCACATTTCAAGTGTTCAGTGGCCACATAGGGCTAGTGACTATCATATTGTGAATTACAGATATAGTACATTTCCTTCATTGAAGAAATTTGTATTAGACAGAGCTGCTCTAGAGTATAAGGAGTTACAGGCTAGTTTGTGTAAAACAGTTTAAAACACAGATGTATCTGCAGCATCTTCAGTTCAACATATCTAAAACTAAATTGGCCATCACTCAATGAAACAGATCTTGCTCCTTTTTTCCTATATTTGTTAAGGACATCATTTGATTATTCAACCAGAAATTTTAAAGCTCCTAATAGGTGTCAGGAGCAATGCTAGGTATTGAGAATACAGAGATAAAAGAAAAAAGCCTCCACCCTCAAAGAGCTCAGTCTAATAAGTATCACTGCCATCTTTCTACTTCTTCGCTCTCTGGTAAAGTTGCCAAATTCTCCAGAATCAACTTTACATTGTATTCCTTTTCATTTCCACTGCCAATGCCTTAATTTGTACCCTCATTACTCTCTCACTTACACATCTCAAGTGCCTGTAGATTCTTCCTCCAATTGACACTTGTCACTGCTGCCAAAGTAAGCTATAAAAAAAAGACAAACAGAAAGACAGAGAGAGAGAAAGGAAAGAAGGAAGGAAGAAAGGGAGGGAGGGAGGAAGGGGGAAGGAGGGAGGGAGGAAGAAAGGAAAGAAGAGGGGTATCAGAGAGAAGGACAATCGTAAAAGCAGGGGAAAAAAAACTAACCAAAGCAGTACCAAGAAGCAAGAAAGAAGTACTTTGGTTTCATGACCAAAAAGTCTACATAAAATTAAGCACCAGTCAAAGGATCCCAATATGTGTGCAAAGATTCTCTGTGAGAGTATCAATGGACCAGCATGCTCCGTGACTGTTTTATCAGTGTATCAGTATCAACATAATAGGCACAAAATTCTACACTTTTATCATCATCATTATCATCATTATCATACTGTAAGATCTGGTGTCAAGTCCAGATTTTTCAAAACTTAAGAGAATAGGTTTATTTCTGGATTTAATGAGAACTTATTGCTTAAAAGTGAACTTTATAATTAAGTATTAAGTACATACTCACCACGGGTTTATCCAAATAAATTCCACCTGTTCTCATATATCATTCTTAGAATTAGGATGACATGTTTCACTAAATAACTATATAACTCAGACAAAGCCCCAGTACAATTGTTTCTAAATCAAAATGCTGCCAGATGTAAGTATTTCTGCATGCCACTTTAAGGCACAGTGGCTAAAACCTGAACAGAACACTGAGTTATTGAGTTTCAAAGGTTAGTTTAGACAGATAGGGAATAAAATAAAATGTGATGAAGTCAGAGTGATCTTCTATACTTGCTCGGTGTGATGACAGGTATGGAGAAATTCTTGCAAATGGTTAGTTTGTATAACTTGAAAGAGACTGTGGTTAAAAGAAATTTTGCTCTAGACCTAGGAAGAAAGTGAAGTTTTGCCTGCTATTATATCGCAATTCCAAATCATAAACTTATCTTAATCATTCTCCTGTGAACCCTACAGATTTTAAAATAGTCCTTGTATTTATCTTGGTATTATGTCGTGCTTCCTGGAGCATTAAAAAAAAAAAAAAATCCCTTCATTCCATATAAGCTGTGTGCTGTGGCTAGTACAGAAGTCTTTTGTGTGTGTGACAAGACTTTTTTTTGAAGTTTGAATTCATTTCTTACTAGCATTAAGTATTACAAGTTGAAAGATCCTCAAAAACTAATACAAGTTCAAGCTAGTAACAGTATTTTCTTATCTGAATCTGCGTTCCTTCTATCACCCTTAATGGCATGTGGTCTATCTAAATAACAACCATATTATCAAGTCACTTTGCAGTAAATAATCGTATAATACCAACATCTATCTTTTTCTTTTTTTTGTCATATACATTTCTGAAATATTGAATATCAACTGCTGGGAAGAGATGCTAAGGATTTATTTTAAAGAAATAGCTCCTAAAATTCATAAGCTGTGATACATGCTCTTAATTGTAAAATATCCTTAAATCAGAGGTCTCAAATCTGAGGTGTGCATGCCCCAGAAAGTACGAATGATGATCTGTGGAGGAACAGTAAGATATTAAGAATTTTGATTTCTATTTTATACTTTCACTAATAAGTAAGTACATTATGTTTTAAAAATACTAAATATACGGATTGACACTGGTGCCCTCACAGTTAAGTAATGTAGGTGTCCTGACGGAAGAGTGGGAGTCCAGAGCAGGGAGCAAGTGGCTGACCAGTGGTACCCCCACTCTTTCATTTATTCTTACCTCATTGTGATGTATTCTGCATATGCTCAACTGAGTGGATCTATGGGCTATATTAGTTATTTTTAACTAAACCAGCTCTTACTAAATGGATGCCCCAACACAACCACAACCAGACTATAAAATGCAAGTACAGGAAAAGAATACTAAAATAGCAGGGCTGGAACTTGCCCTACTCCTTGTAGGAGCTCTTGTCACCTCCATTAAGAGGTAAAAACAATGTCAGGGTCATCAGATTTGACTTATTAATCACACTGCTCTCACTGATGTTAATAATAATATATGTTTTTACAAGTTTTTATATTACTATTTGTATTATTTAGAATCTTGTTTTTTTTTCTTCTTCTCACCAATTAATTTCTATTGTATGTACATATGTTAGTATATTATATAATTTCAACTTAGCTTGTGGATACTAAGGTGGTAGTATTCTCATTTTTTAACTGATGGGGTACATAATCAAAAAATTTCAGACAATTGCCTTAAATGAATAAAAAAATAATTAAAACAGTACAAAATTTAAATTTCTTTTTACAATCAGTTGAAAATATTCTCAAATTATTCATTCATAATGTTCCATTTTTACAACCCTCGTTTGTCCTTTTCTTACACATTAGATCTATGGTCTACAAGCTCACCAATTACATAATTTAAAGTACTTCTATTACACTATTAATTTAACATAAATAAATAAGTAAACAAACAAACAAACATGTTTTGAAGCTATTGAGTTAGACCTGAAAGCACAGGACAGGACTGATAACACAGAATGATACAGAATAGTTCATCTTTTCTGTATTTTTGTCTTGTTAGTGGACATAATACACATATATTAGTATTATCAACATAAGGATAAATACTTTCTTATCACATGAAGGTGGCCAGCTTAATCTTTAGAAGTATCAAAAAAATTTTGGTGAAACCATAAACTTCTCTTTAACCAACAGAATAAAATTTTCCAAAAAAATTGAAATGAAGCCATTATGATTTATTATAGCAAATGGAGGGAATTAATTATTCCTCAAAGAAAACAGCTTTTCTTGTCAAGATTTCAGCCTGTCTTTTTGTATGCCTTGAAGTGGTGTGGTTAGTGTGCACCTACTTGATTGACAATTATCAATGGGCGAAGGTCTAAGAAATAAAGTGTAACTAAATAAGTGTAAGATACTATCATTTAAATTATTTTTATAATATAAAAGACAACGTAAAATGATCTAGTCATTAACTTAAAGTTAAACTTGTCTATAAGGTACATATCTTTTTAACAATGTTAACAAAATAAGATGATGAAGAGCACTAGTGAACTCAAGAATTAAACAAATAATTCACAAAGGTAAATTTCCATTAAATTTTGTAGTTAGCACATTTACTTGGATGGCCATGTGCATTTTAACATACTTCTTTTAAAGTACACTATATAATCAGGTACATTAACGCACTGAAAATGGAGAACTCCAGATATGGCTTTACTGGGCTACTTCCAACAATGTATCAAGTGGTTCAGCAGACGTAATTACTGCCTAGCCTTGCCAAGGATGTGAAATGTGCCCATTAATTCAGCAATTCCCAGTCTGTCAATCAGTCAGTCATACTTAAAAAATATGTCTGTCACAAAATAGGTGATCTATGGATAATTATACAACAAATCCCTTTAAATATCTAAATGTATACTCCAAACATTTTCTTAAAACCTTTAATAAAAGCTAAATCAGACTTCATCTCAGAAGTAGATACAAGAGCTATGCCTCCGAAAACAGTAGGAGTCCCAGAACATTTATTATCATATATACATATATATGCACACATATATATGTGTATATGATAATGTTCTTGTTGTTAGGTGCCGACGAGTCAGTTCCGACTCATAGCGACCCTATGTACAACAGAACAAAACAATGCCCGGTCTTGCATCATCCTCACAATCCTTGTTATGCTCGAGCCCATTGTTGCAGCCAGTGTGTCAATCCATCTCCTTGAAGGTCTTCCTCTTTTTCGCTGACCCTCTACTCTACCAAGCATGATGTCCTTCTCCAGGGACAGGCTCCTCCGGATAACACGTCCAAGTTATGTGAGATGAAGTCTCGCCATTCTTGCTTCTAATGAGTATTCTGGCTGCACTTCCTCCGAAACAAATTTGTTCGTTCTTCTGGCAGTCCATGGTATATTTGATATTCTTCGCCAAAACCATAACTCAAAGGTATCAATTCTACTTCGGTTTTCCTTAGTCATTGTCCAGCTTTCACATGCATATGAAGCGATTGAAAACACCATGCCTTGGGTCAGGCCATGGATCTGGTCTTCGGTCATGAGTGTTCAATGCATCAAATCTATTCTTGAGATAGTCTCTAAATTCAGGTGGGATATACTTAAGGTCATACTTTAGAACTTGTTCTAATTTTCTTCAACTTCAACTTGAACTTGCATATGAACAATTAACATTCTGTTCCGCAGTCTGCCCAAGGTCTTGTTCTGACTGATGATATTGAGCTTTTCAATTGTCTTTTTCCACAGATGTAGTCGATCTGATTCCTGTGTATGTCATCTGGCAAAGTCTACATGTATCATCATCATTTATGTTGTTGAAAAAGGGTATTTGCAATGAAGAAATGGTTGGTCTTGAAAAATTCTATCATGCGATCTCTGGCATCGTTTTTATCACCGAGGACATATTTTTCAACTACTGATCCTTCTTTGTTTCCAACTTCCGTATTCCAATCTCCAGTAATTATCAATGCATCTTGATTGCACATTTGATCAATTTCAGACTGCAGAAGTAGATGAAAATCTTCAATTTCTTCATCTTTGGGCTAGTGGTTGGTGCATAACTTTGAATAATAGTCATATTAACTGGTCTTCCTTGTAGGTGTATTGATATCATCCTATCACTGACAGCACTGTACTTCATGATACATCTTGAAATGTTCTTTTTGACTATGACTGCAACACCATTCCTCTATCAAGTTGTCATTCCCGGCATAGTAGACCATATGATTGTCTGATTCAAAATGGCCAGTACCAGTCCATTTCAGCTCACTAATGCCTAGGATATCAATGTTTATGCATTCCATTTCATTTTTGATTATTTCCAATTTTCCTAGATTCATACCTTGTACATTCCATGTTCCAATTATTAATGGATATTTCAGCTGTTTCTTCTCATTTTGAGTCGTGCCACATCAGCAAATGAAGGTCCCAAAAGCTTGAATCCATCCACGTCTTTAAAGTCAACTCTACCCTGAGGAGGCATCTCTTCCCCAGTCGTCTCTGAGTGCCTTCCAGCCTGAGGGGTTCAACTTCCAGCACTATAACAGACAATGTTCCATTGCTATTCATAAGGTTTTCACTGGCTAATTTCTTTTCAGAGGTAGACCTCCAGGTCCTTCTTCCTAGTTTGTTTTAGTCTGGAGGCTCAGCTGAAACCTGTCCACCATGGGTGACCTTGCTGGTATTTGAATACTGGTGGCATAGCTTCCAGCATCGCAGCAACACACTAGCCCCCACAGTACAACAAAATGACAGAGGAGTGGGAGATATAATTATCATATTTACATATGATAATGTACATATATGTATATATGTGTTCATATATACATCTATGTATAAATATATATGTATACACACATACACATTCACAAAACAATTGGATACAGTAAGAAAAATGAGTGATATTTAAACAGATATGTATATCCTGGTCTCCTCCTGGGAGAGCAGAGGCAGATGGGTCTTTTTTCTTCTCTGTACAGATGACACCTAGTTTGGCTGGCAGACAGTGGGTATTAATCACAGGATTTCTTGAAAAAAACCATAGGAAGAGCAACATATTTAATAAGATGGAATAAGCATTTAAATGAGAAGAATGTTGGTAGAAAAAAATGGAAAATAACTTGTTTGCAATTATTTCCAAGTCACTCTAAAATGAATGTAAAATATAAAAAACAAAAGCGGCAAGCCAACAATGTGACAGTGCAAGATACAAACAGGAAAAGAGAATTTCAGCAGGAAAAAAGTCATAATTTTATCCAAATAAAGAAGAAATTTACAGTAGAAAAATAAGAATGTGTTTTTGTGGCTATTAACTAAAGACCCAAATTCACAGAAACCTATAAAGCTGGTCAAAATATGATAAATTGAAGTACAAGGCAGAGCCAGTACAAGAGAAAGTAATATATATTTTGTAAAGCTGAGACCTTAGAGTGAAAACTTCAAAATATCTTCTGGATGGAAAAATGAGGGGTTAGGGAACACTTATTAATAAAAAAAAAATGAAAGGGAGAAGAAGAAGGAAAATGAATAATTATTGAATCAAAGAAACAAACATAACAATTATAGATTTGACAAGAAACATAACTAAGCCTGAGTTCTTTGTGCCTAAGAATATGTTGAATAAATCTTTCACTTCTAGTATAAAGAGGCTTGTGAGTTACTGTTGATGGTATTAAAGAGATTTGTAAATGTGCTTTACCACTATGTTGAGTAATTAAACCTTAACTAGCAGTTATGAGCCACTACTTAGAAAAATATTACAAAATATAAGTCTAATAGCTGTGGGAATTACATTTATTGAGCACTTACTATCTGCCAGAAAATGTCTAAAGTACATTGAGCACTTAATATGTGCCAGAAATTATTCCTCTTATCCTTACAACAAATGTGTTAGGTACTGTATAATCAGCCCCATTTTATACAGAAAATTGAGTCTCAAAAAGATTTTAAGTAATTTGCCCAAGCTAACATAGCCAGTAAAGATTTGAACTGAGACAGGCTCCAGAACACACACACTAAAACCCTATCCTCAATTATTGCTTATACAGTAAAACCTGCAGAAGCTGGAACCTGTGTAAGGCAGAAACCTGTCAGAGAAGGAAAACGCAAATATTTTCCACTAAAACAAGCAATTTAGAAAAGTGGTAAGACTGCACCCTGTCGAAGGTAGAAAATTTGTGAGACTCAGAAAAACAAGGCAGTCCCATTGAATTCCGGCTCTCACAGGTTTCACTGAATAAGGAACATTTATATAAATACTTTTAACTGAGGCTTTGATTGTGAATGTGTACATGCCTTAGAACCTGAGAAACAAAATGAGGCACTCTGAAGACAATTGAGAAAGTGCTAGTTTCAAAGATAGGCTTGCTAGACTAGGCCTAAATCTGCAGTGGGCAGACCCGTGAGTCACGAAGTAGGAAGGCCTTCAAAGAAAAAGGCTCAGTTGCAAGTAGGCAGGAAAGCCACTTTCTTACTCAGGTCTGTCTTTTAAAAAGAAGTTTTTAAAAATGTAAACAATATGAATCAACTCTGGCAGAGTTTTCTCTATCTTTTAAAAACCAGGATGAGGCTGCAAAACATCAGAAGAAACAAAAGCCAAGTTGATGCCTGAAAAGAAAAAAGGAGTGGAAAAATAATGGCATTTCTCGGAAATCAATCACTAAAAAGATGACAGAACATACAAGACCTAATGCCACAACTGAAAAGAATAATTAAAGTGGAAAAGGCGGCATTATTGCACCCAATATGATTGTCAACATTTGTTTAATCATCAGAAAAACATACTAAAATCCAAGGGCTTAAAATAATGAAAAAATATATAATTCATAATACAATAAAAATGCAGTAAGCAGAGAGAACATTTCTATATAGTTTTTTTTTTAACCTCAATTCTCAACCCTATATTTAACCAGCTGGAATTATGTTTCAAGTCGTGTACTAGACAAACATTAGGAATAAGATTATCTGCTTTTTTGACAAAAAAGAGAACGTATCCTTTTATTAGTTGCCTTCTTTTGATATTGTATGCTTATCACAAAATAGGAAACAAATTCACGAATATCATATCAAGCATGACAGAATAAAGTCAGACCATGCATGCAGATTTATGAGCTTGAAAGGTGCGGTCTCTACTCCCTGTGCACTCAATGATGGATAATGAAATGTCTTGTTTTAAAACCAAGAGAAATAAAGTCATTATGAATTGGATAATTAAATTAAATTAACTGTTGAAAAAGCCACCAGTTTTAGAGAAAGTATCGGTGAATGTAGTTAAGATAGGCACTAAATTTTCAAGTGGTCAAAGAGAAGCATCACTGATTTGCTCTCCTAGTGGCCATTCAATAAATAGGCAAGATAGTAAAAAAAAAAAGTATCTGATAATTTGGTCTAGTTCTAGATTGTTCCTTTGAATACATTTTTCAAAGAAAATTAAACATTGCATAAAAGTACTTAATATATTAATGGTTTTAGCTGTAGTGTTTGTACAGCATGTATATATATGTATATGTGTATATACATGTGTGTGTGTATGTGTATATATATATATATATATATATATATATATATATATACAAATTGTTGTTGCTAGGTGCCATCAAGTCAGTTCCAACTCACAGAGACCCCAGGTACAACAGAACGAAACTCTGCTGGGTCCTGCACCATCCTCATAATCGCTGCTATGTTTGAGCCCACTGTTGCGACCACTATGCTAATCCTTCTCCTTGAGGATCTTCCTCTTTTTCACTGACCCTCTACTTACCAAGCATGATGTCCTTCTCCAAGGACTGGTCCATCCTGACAATATGTTCAAACTACATAGATACGTTACCAGGCAGAAGTTTCAAAAATAGGATTATATATTCTGTACTAATGGCTTGATGATCCTTAGCCATCTTTAACAAGTTTTAGTTTCTCAGGAGCAGCTACAATAGTTACAAAAGTTTCAGAATCAATCAGTTATGCTCGAATATTCATTTTCAAAATTCACCAAGATTTGAGGAAAGACATTGATCTTAAGATAAAAAAAACCTTTTTGTCAAAATTGTTTTTATTTTTTTGTATTAGTAAATTTTTAAAACAATATTTTACTGTGTTTTTGGTGAAGGTTTACACAGCAGTTTATGTTCCCATTCAACAGTTTCTACACAAGTTGTTCAGTGACATTGGTTACATTCTTCACGATGCATGAACATTCTTATTTTCTTATTATTTCAGGGGTAAGTTTCAGTTCAAGGTTTGAAGAGCATCTCAGAGCAGTAGTCTTGGGGAGTCCTCCAGTCTCAACCAGTCCAGTAGGTCTGGTTTGTTGTTGTTGTTAGGAATTTGAGGTTCTGTTTCACATTTTTCTTCCATTCTTTCAGGGTCCATCTATCATAGCCCTGATCAGAATGGTTGGTAGTGGTAGTCGGGCACCATCTTGTTCTCCTGGTCTCAGGGTAGATGAGGCCATGGTTTGTGTAGACTGTTTCTCCTGTAGACTAGTTTCTTCTTTGAGTCTTCGGTTTCCTTCTTTTTCTTTTTCTCTGGGTGAGTAGAGACCAACAGTTGTATCTTAGATGGCCACTAGAAAGCTTTTAATACCCCAGACACTACTCACCAAGCTAGGATGTAGAACATAACTTTATGAACTATATTATGCCAGTTGACCAAGGTGTCCCACAAGACTATGGGCCTAATCCTTCAAACCCAGAAATCCAATCCTGCGAGGTATTTGGTTATGTCTAAGAAGTATCCGTAACTGTGCCCCCTATTTGCTTTGTTATACGTATGATTCTATGTGCATATGGTCACATAGATGCGTATACATACACACATATGCATACACTGATATGTACACACAAATATACATACCTATGCACATATATGCCCACATACATACATATATACCCACACCTATATTTTTTGGTTGTTTTTGCTGTTGTTTCACAATTATATATGTCACAGGAATTACCAACGGGTCCTTTTTTTATTTTTTTTGCTGTTGTTTCACAATTATATATGTCACAGGAATTACCAACGGGTCCTTTTTTTATTTTTTTATGTTTTCCCATACAAAAATTTATACATACATTGTTATGTAACCCTAACTGCTCTCCCCATACTGTGACAGCACACTCCTCCCGTCTGCCCCTGATTCCCCATGTCCATTCAACCAGCTCCTAACCCTCTCTGCCTTTCGCATCTCACCTCCGGACAGAAGCTGCTCATTTAGTCTCTTGTATCTACTTGAGCTAAAAGGCACACTCCTCACGAGTATCACTTTATGTCCCACAGTCCAGTCCATTCCCTGTCTGAAGAGTTGGCCTCGGAAACTGTTTTAGTTCTGGGCTGATAGAGAATCCAGGGGCCATGCTTTCTGGGGTTCCTCCAGTCTCAGTCAGACCATTAAGTCTGGTCTTCTTACTAGAATTTGAGTTCTACACCCCACCTTTCTCCTGCTCCATCTGGGACTCTGTTTGTTCCCTGTCAGGGCAGTCATTGGTGGTAGGCAGGCACCATCTAGTTCTTCTGGTCGCAGGCTGATGAAGTCTTTGGTTTACGTGGCCCTTTCTGTCTCTTGGGCTAATACTTTCCTTGTGTCTTTGGTGATCTTCATTCTTCTTTACTCCAGGTGGTTGGGACGAATTGATGCATCTTAGATGGCCGCTTGCAAGCTTTTAAGACCCCAGATGCCACTCACCAAAGTAGGATGCAGAACATTTTCTTAATAAGCTTTGTTATGCCAATTGACCTAGATGTCCCATGAAAGCATGGTCCCCAGATCCCTACCCCTGCTACTCTGTCTCTCAAAGTGTTTGATTGTATTCAGGAAACTTCTTAGCTTTGGTTTAGTCCAGTTGTGCTGACTTCCCCTGTAGTGTGTGCTGTCCTTCCCTTCACCCAAGATAATTCTTATCTACTATCTAGTTAGTAGATAACCCTCCCCCTCCCTCCCCACCCTCCTAACCATCAAAGAATGTTTTCTTCTGTGTTTAAACCTTTTCTTGAGTTCTTATAATAGTGGTGTTATACAATATTTGTCCTTCTGTGACTGACTAAATTCACTCAGCATAATGACCTCCACCTTCCTCCATGTTATAAGATGTTTCACGGCTTCATCGTTGTTCTTTATCGTTGTGTAGCATTCCATTGTGTGGATATACCATAATTTGTTTATCCATTCATCCAGTGATGGGCACCTAGGTTGTTTCCATCTTTTTGCTATTGTGCTCCAATGAACATGGGTGTGCATATATTTATTCGTGTGACGGCTCTTATTTCTCTAGGATATATTCCAAGAAGCGGGATAGCTGGATCAGGTCCTTTTTTCTTGCACGCTTTTTAGTGACATCATTTACCTTCATCAGACTGTGTACAATTCAACCTCATTTGGTGTTACCTTTCCCATCACCAAAAATAACAAGTGTCTACTATCTAGAGAGTGAATCCCCCTCTCCCCCCTGCATCCCTGGTAACCACTAATGAACATTAGTTTCTGTATATTCGCTTGTTCTTGTTTGGATTTCTTTATCTAAAAAACTTGAATTTTTACCATCATTAAATTCTTTGAATTAATCTTTTCACAGTATATATAGTATGCTCAGAAGAGAGGGGCTAGAATTTAAACAAATGAATCTTTTTTTTGGCACGGACATGTATTTTTTTAATATTGTGAATTAATAATATACTATATATATATATATATATATATATATATATATATACATACATATATATATTCTTTCACATACAAGCCCAGATTCAGTTGCATAATATAATTTAGTACCTAATTCTCTACTTATCATTCATAGGCCACTAAATATCCATATAATATGGATGACTGCAAACTTATGTACAAGACATCCCAACCCATAACCACCATTAAGCTAAAAACTCATTCCTATAAGGAAGAAAAGTTAAATATGCACTGGCACTTGCACCACAGAAGACCAGCTTATTAGGACTGGCAGTGCAGCAAAGGTAGCAGAGACTTACAGCCAAAGAATGTCTGGTGCTTTTGGCCAATTCACAGAGTTTCGCTTCCAAGGCTGACAATATGCCATGATAAATGCATTTAGGAAAAACAATACATCACCATGCCTGGCCTTGGAAGCAAAGCCTACGTACCATTTTAAAATTAACTTTTGAAGTTTTTAAAAATAATAGTAGCTTCGAAGTTATTGACATTTTAAAACTTTATGCATCTTAGAAGTTTAAATTTGCCTAAGATTTTTATGTGTTAACTTGTCAACAGTAGGAAAACATGTTTCTCAGATATTGTAAACAGAAAACATCCCAGATCTGAGCTCTAAATAAAATTAAAGTGTGATGAGGACATGATAGACCTGTGTGGGGACAATTTATACTTATGCATTCACACAAATTTCCTAACCTCTGACAATAAAGTGCTTGATAGAACATATATATGATACGATACCCGTTGCCATCAAGTCAATTCCGACTCATAACCACCCTATAGGACAGAGTAGAACTGTTCCCGTAGGGTGTCTAAGGAGCGGCTGGTGGATTCGAACTGCTGAGCTTTTTTTTTTTTTGGTTAGTAGCCATAGCACGCCATAGTTCTTAACCACTGTGCCACCAGGGGTCCTGATGGTGCATAGTGCCCTAGGAAAAAGGATTTCAAATATGAAGCCCTAAAAATGAGTTTGGAAAAAAGGCTAGAATTTATTATTTTCCCAAATTCTAGTAAAAACGCAACTCATACCTGCTTACTTCATGCAGTCTAGATAGTTCTGACACATTTTATATTTTAAGTATGTAAAGCTTAAATTATTGTAGAAACTGAGATGGAAAAGAACATTTCTGGGATGTAACTTGGATATGACTGTGTAGGAGAGGGGGGATGATGTAATATACAGTGGCCCAGTTGTAACCTAGGGAGGGGGAGGAAAAAAACAAAACAAACAAACAAAAAAAAAAAACCCAGGAGATCTGGAGCCTGGAATGCCAAGAAAGTAGGGAGCTCCATAGCATTGTTCGCTTTTCCTCTTCTCTGCAACTGACCAAAGGGCCTAACTTGCTTTCATTCAATTGAATTTAGCATCTAGCATTAAAGAGATGCTCATTCCTTAAGCAGGGTTCTCTCTACTACATAAAAGGTCAAAGAAGAATCCACCAGCTCTTCCAAAAATATCTTTGACATGATAATAAAATGCACTAAGATGGCCTATTTTATCATTTTTATGTTTCTTTTTAAAGTTTGCGCTTATTTATTTCTTTATTCTACCCATTGCATCTATATAATGTCTATAGAGCATATGTTCCTGAAGTAAAAACATATCTAAATTATGCAATTATTTCTGCAAAATCAACAAGTTTTCTGATTGATTGAAAACAAATTATTTAAATTTCTGTTAATTATATTTTTATAAATGATACACAAAAAGTGAATTATCTTATTTTTACCAAATAAAAAATTAATAATTGTAAATGTTTCCAAATGTCTTCTCATTAATATGTTTTTTTGATGTCCAGTTTGTTTTTTCAATTTTGAAAACTATTTCCGGTTTGGCAATGGACACAATAAATATTGCAGGGCCTGTCATTCTATTGGAAAGAAATATAAATGATATTTTGTCTTTGAATACAGAACATGTGTACCTTGCTTCAAATGAAAATAACACACCTATTATTATAAACTTAGTATCCTAAAATATCATGGCCTGAAAGGATTGTGTGGCTACGGTGCTCAGTGAGAACATACCATCTAAAAACGTATTAATCATTTGATCTGATGTGAACACCTGCACCTCTGTATTTTTTTTTCTTTAAAATATGTGTTACATTTTTACCATGTACCACCTTGATTATCTTTTAGAAAAATATTAACAGCTTGGATCTTCATACAAATGCCGAGTTACAAATTCCAAATGTTTTGTCACATTTCTTGTGAGCAATGCCATCTGCCAGAGGTGGCATTTCATGGCTGTTTACCCTGACTCCCTCCAAGAATTCATCTGCCACTATCTAATACTGCCTGAATAAAGGGGATTAAGACTCTGATGCAACAGAGGCTATTGATAATTTGGTATAATTGGGAAGAAATGAAGATAAATGAGGTTGAGGATGGAGAGGCAATTAGTTGAGCCGCCTGTACAGCTGTGTTCTCAGCTGAGCTCCCCTGGCCTTTTCTTCAGTGAGGTATGTGCAAATTAACCATAATGACAAATATACACTTCCCAAAGCTCTTGTATTTTTTAAAACTTGAGAATTGACTTTTCACTTCTGATAACTGAGTTAGTTGTTGGTAAAGCTGTTTTCTGCATGATCTCCTAATGTCCTTATCATACAGGACTACTGCACCTGCTATACTACAGGAATGATTCCCCTCCACCCCATTCCCTTGCTTTCAGTTGATGTCAGGCTGCTACTTACAACCTGAGTACACTGAGGATCCAAAGCCTATTTTACCTTAATTGTGGTCCAATGTCTAGGACAGATTGGCAATGCTTTCATTTTCACACGATTAGAAGCCGTAAAAACTTTTCAGTCTATGAAAAGAAGCATCTCTGTTAATTTTGGGAAAACAGTCTGCAAGCAGCATTCTTATGGATAGTTTGCAATGAAAAGGCAGGGCCAGCTCTACAGACAAGCTCTAAGGCAGCTTTAGAGATTGGCAAAGCCAATAATTTCAAGGATAAAATTTAAGTATTCATATTAAGGTTAATATTGTCATTATTAGCATGCTTCCTAAATGAAAATGGCAGCTCAGTAAAAAGTTAACCACTAACGTCTTAGACAGTGACTTGCTTAAATCTAAGACCCCTTTTTCTAACCATAGAAATAGTGATGCTGTGTATTTAGTTAAGGATGCTATCACAGGAACTAAATATTTCAAAATCCAATATTTCCATTGGTAAATTTTCCTCTATTATGTCATGTGAAAATTAGTTTATTATCCCTTGTGTTTAATGAAAATTATATCATTGTGTGCCTTTCAGACATTCCCCCCATAAGAAAACAAAAAATCTACGTTAAAAAATTTAGTACACGTAACTGTACTAATAAAGTGTGGGGTGATAGATGTCTTTGCTCACTCTATAAAAAGGAGTGTGACAAGAAGATACACGTTTTCACTTTTTTTATTTGTGCCACTCACATTAAAAAAAGCTTAAAACTATTTATTTTAAAGTAAATAGTGCTAATTAAAAATGCTTATCAACTCAGGTATATGTGTCCATTAAAACTACTTTATGGTTATATCCTTATTTCTTGAAAATTATCACATTAACATTTTAATAGTTTTTGTTTGACTCGGCCAATATGGTAGCTACTAAACAACTACATGTGACTGCTTAAATTTAAATGAATTAAATAAAAATAAAAATTCAATTCCTCAGTTACACTAGGCACATTTCAAATGCTCAATTAGCACATGTAGCTAGTGGCTACCATATTGGACAGCATGGAAGAACATCTCCATCCATCATCACAGAAAGTTCTATTGGTCAGTTCTGATCTAACAGGGACTAACTCCCCATTAATATAAATTAGAAAGATTGAATTGTGGACACAACTATAAATTTAAGAACAGCTATACCAAAGATTGAGCATTCCATTTACAAAAGGATTCAGAATTCCTTCATTTCCTCAATAGGAAGTCAAGAATCACCAGTTTAAATAGTCTTAGTAGATAAATCATTAGAAATGCATTAAAAAAAAAAAAAACTCGTTGTCATCAAGTCAATTCTGATTCTTGGTGACCCCATGCATTACAGAGTAGAACTGAGATCCATAGGTTTTTCTTGGTTGTGATCTTTACAAATGCAGAATGCCAAGCCTTTCTTTCATGGCACTTCTGGGTGGGTTTGAACCACCAATCTTTCTGTTAGCAGCCGAGTGCAAACCATTTTTCCGACGAGGGACCCAGAAACACATTACAGTTGTGTATACAATGCACCAATGTCTTTTTCAGACTTTAGAAAACTTCAGCAAAGGTTATTCTACAGTTAAATCCGTGCCTTTTTACTGACCATTCCCTTTAAATGCACCCAGTAGCCAACTTATGGAGTGAGACACTGGCAAGCATCAGAAAGGGGTCTTATGTTATTATTTCTACAAAGAGATGATTGTGAAATCAAAGGAAAAATGTGCTACAATTTTTAGGGACTGTATTGGAAAGTAATGCTCTATTTAGCTGGTCTGAATATTATATATATATTTGAACCTACCATGTTAGTTCACAAGTTAACCATACTCTTATTTTTTACTTTTTATTTATTATGTTTTAATAATTTATTTTATATTTTTGTTCTTCTTGAAAACGTAATTAGCAGAACATACACCAATTCTACAATTTCTACATGTACAGTTCAGTGACATTGGTTAGATTCTTCAAGTTGTGCAACCATTCTCACCCTTCTTTTCTAAATTGTTCCTCCCCCATTAACATAAACTCATTTTCCCCTAAACTTCCTATCTAACTTTTCAAGTGGTTTTTGTCAATTTGATCCCATATAGTTCTTCAAAAGAGCACAATGTTCAAGGCTGATATTCTTTACTAATTAACCTAAACTATTATTTGGTTTAAAGAAGGTTTCAAGGGATATTTCTGGTTTAAGGTTTAAAGATTATCTTGTTACTGATGTTGCTAGGTGCCATTGAGTTGGTTCTGACTCATAGTGACCCTATGCACAACAGAACAAAACACTGCCCGTCCTGTGCCATCCTCATAATCATTGTAGTGCTTGAGCCCACTGTTGCAGTCACTATATCAATCTATCTTGTTGACGGTCTTCCTCTTTTTCGATGACCCTCTAATTTACCGAGCATGATGCTCTTCTCTAGGGACCAGGGACTAAGATTATTTTAGGGCAATAGTTTTGGCGGTTCATCCAGCCTCAGTGGCTCCAGAAAGTCTGAATTCCAGGAGAATTTGAAATTCTGTTCTGCATTTTCCTTCTTTCAGTCAGGATTCTTCTATAGAATCTTTGGTCAAAATGTTGGGTAATGGTAGCCGGGTACTATCCAGTTTTTCTGGTCTCATGGCAAAGGAGGCAGTTGTTCATGGAGGCAATTAGCCACATAATACATTTTCTCCTCCTAGTCCTGATTCTTCTACTTTCTCTGTTGTTCCAGGCAAATAGAGATCAATCGTTTTACCTTGGATGGCCACTTGAAAACTTTTAAGACCCTAGGCACTACACAATGAACTAGGAAGTAGCACAGACGCACTAAACACGTATTAGGCCAATTAACTGGGATGTCCCATGAGACTATGACCCTAAACCTCCAAACCAAGAAACCATATCACCATACTATTTTAATGCTTGCAGTCATGCAATCCAAAGAAAATCAGAGCAGACTAATATTTTTATCAGAAGCTATTTTTCATTGAGATGTTTCTTTTAAAAGGCTTTACTGCATGTTTTAAAATTTGACAATTTTCAACAGAACTGAGGCTCTGGATTTATAATGCAATGCAATTCAGATACTAATATACAATACATACAAGTGCAATTTATAAGCAGTTCTTCTGTAAATATGGTCTTATACAATTTTTATTTTTTTTAATTACAAAGACCATTTATTTGAGAACTACAGCACAAAGTTTTATTGTTAAGCATTTTAATATCAATTATTATGATTTCAATTATCACTAAATGGATAATAAAACCAAAAAACCAAACTCATTGCTGTTGAGTCAATTCCAACTCATAGTGACCCTATAGGACAGAGTAGAACTCCCCCATAGGGTTTCCAATGAGTGGCTGGTGGATTTGAACTGCCAACCTTTTGGTTAGCAGCCGAGTTCTTTACCACTGAGCCACCAGGGCTCCACATGGATAATAGGCTCATAGAAAATCTGTATTTTCCCAGTGTCCCAACTGACGATTAAAGTCCCACTGAAAGGCTAGACATTATCATTCTCTCTCCTATGGATCTCAGTTTCCTGTTATGTAAAATGAGGGAGCTGAGTTGGATGATCTCAAAGCTTCCTTCCAACTGTGACGTCGTATGATTCTATGAGTTTCCTTAAAAACAAACACAGTGTAAAAAAAGAATGAGATAATAAACATACAATCTAGAGAGGGCTTACCTCTGATGGAGGTACAGGGGTGTGGAATAGCTGATGAGCACATAAACAGATAAATAGATACAAGTTTTTGATAATGTTCTAGTTTTTTAGTTGTTCGCTGATATTCATTATATTATCATAATTTGTATTTTAAATATATGTTATGTATTTATTTTATATATTTCAAATATTTTTTAAAATAAAGGGAAAATGCACACAATGATTCTCTGATTGCTCCACTTCGTTCTAAGAATCAAATTATTTAATGTTACGATGTGCTACAAGGAGGCATAGGATAAGACTTCTTTTAAGGAAATACTGATGGAAAAGGGGTAGATGATATGCCCAGAGTGCACAGAATGTACAAAACTAGCATGATATACCTGTCATTTCCTTATGAAGTAGAGAAATTGTATTTCTATCATATTTCAAACATGATAAACAAAAATGCAGAAGGGTAAATGACTTCTAAGTTGTGCAATAAATCATTCCTCAGCCGGAAGAGAGAAAATAAGCACTGGATATCTAAAAGATTTCTATTCACAATAATGGTCCTTAACTTCAATAAGTTCAACACCTTAATGAGTGGGTCCTGAGCCACGATTTGTATCAAACATGATTCTAGTTTGCTTTTTGAACATTCAGTTGTAAAGGATCAAAATCAACTGTACATACATACCGATAAAAAACAATTCAAGATAGAACAAGTTCAGCAGTGGTACATTTACAGCCTTTTTTGCTGGTAGACCATTTGGACGTTTATAGTTTTTCAAGTTCCAATCCCCTACACTTCTGAGCCCAGTGGCTAGTAAATTCTAATGAATTGTGACTTTCAAGGTTGTCAAATAAGGTGAGGGCAAGTGCTTTCTCTTTTGAAAGTCTTTGTGAAGGTGACTTCTAGACAAGAGCAATAAACAAGGTCCTCTGAGTGCATGTGCAAAAAAATGTTATAGATAAGAAGAGAAACAAGTTCTAATTTAATTTATACTTACAGGAACAAAGAATATTTCAGCTTAAGGAACTTTTTAAATGGTACAGTCTAATCATCTCATTTTACAGATGAGGGAAACTGAGATTCACACAGATGAAAGTCAAGGTCACACAGCTAGTTAGTGGCTGAATCATTAATTTACTGCTAAACCCTGTTTCTGTTCATAAATCAAAAAGGTAGGTATGGAAGCATAAGTATTACCCAGGACATGGTATCAGGACCAAGATCGAGATCAAGCTTAGGTTCGAACTGGGGTAGATTCCACAAGGAGTATAAAGGAGGCACCTCTCCTCCAGGGATAGGAGAAAAGCAATCTCCATTTTTAAACTATGTAAATAAGCAACCCCTCACACATGTCTGGCAGTAAGAATGTACAAACTGTTTTCATATCCATTATCTCATTTGATTTTCCCAACATAAAATAATGAGATAATGGATATAAAACTGCTGTGAAATGAAAAAAATTCTACATACTGCAATATATTATTATTGCAATTTTACAGGAAATCTTGCTAGCCACTTCCCCTCCCACACATATTCCCCAGAATTACCTAGAAAACTAAGAAAAAAGATGGTCTCAAAGCCTAATTCATTCAAATGAACTGTCTGTATACACTATTCAATTTCATGAAATTGTCATGACAGATACTGGAAGTTTGCAATAAAAACACTTAACATTTGTGAAGTACTTTTACCTATTGAAAGCACTTTCAAATCCATTATTTCATTTTATCTTCACCACAGTTCTATAAGCACTTCCAGGGAGAGGACTGTATCTTATTCTTTTTAACATTAATTCCACAAAGTAGGCATTCTATAAATGTTTATTGAATAAATATATAAATTAAAGGATGGAAGACTAGATGGATGGGTGATGTGTAAATTATTTTTTTTAAGTAGTCTCTTACTTTTAGGATTCTTTTTTTGCAATATGTCTATAATTTGTCTCTCCAGTTCTGTCTCTTAAATGATGTTTTAGATTCTTAAGTGCAGAATCTTGTTCTTATTCTTATTTAGTATTATTGTTTTAGGGCTATTCTTTTTATGGCTTATATTCCACTTCCATCGTTAGGAATATACTAATTCATTATAATCTATATAACTAAATTCAACTCAGACACGATGAAATTCCCGGATTGCCTCCACAAATGTTTGAAGTGGTAGATATGCTTACACTTGTTCTTGTATATGTGCACTTTTTATTTATTTATTTATTTTGCTTTTTATACTGACCACTCTATTTCCAGCACCCTTGGCTTTTATTTTATTTGAAACTCTTTTACATTCAATATCATGACTTTTTCACAGATTTTCAACAACTTCGTTTCAATCATTACTTGACTTTTGCTTCTGGGATAGCTAAACATCATTGGCTTGGATTACACTGTTTCAATTCCTTCTAGTTTTATACCTACTAACCAAGTACCCATAACTTCTCTCTTTCATCTATCCTGACACGTGCTATCAAAACTACCTGCAACAAGTCATTTTACACTCTAGTGCTCTCAGTTGTTTGAATTTTCTCTAAATTCTCTATGATCACCTAATATGTTTCCTGCCTTGCCTGATACCTATACTAATTCTCCCTTCACTAAGGCAAATCTTATCTTTCAAATTGGAAGGGATCCAAAATAATCCATTGATAAGTACTGCTATGATTGATTTTGTTTACAGTAGTAAATCATCAACATCAAATTTAATGTTTTTTTGCAAAGTTTCTAAGTTGAAATTTACAGTAGAATTGTCCATTGTAACTATTTTACCTCTAAGTACACTTTCCTGTAGGTTATTTAGAAGAGAAAACAATGTTAGTTGTAATATTTCTGATTATCTATTTGTTTTGGACCTTGCAGGAAAATGCTACTTGTGTGGGGGAGAATGTTTGTCAATATTGAAGGTAGAGCCATAATTACAGTATGTCTATGATATATATATATACACACACATATATTTATAATAGACATACTGTAATTCTATATATATGTTTGTGTGTGTATCGCATACTGTAATTCTAGCTCTGTCTTCATTATTGACAAAAATTCTCCTCACATGAATTGCATTTTCCTGTAAAGTCCAAAAAAAAAAGATAAATAGAAATATTATGACTAACATTGCCTCCTTTTCTAAATAACCTGCAGGAAAGTGTACCCAGAGGATACAGTAGGAGCCCTGGTGGTGCAGTGGTTAAGCGCTCAGCTGCTACCCAAAAGGTTGGCAATTCGAATCCACCAGCAGCTCCTTGGAAACCCTATGGGGCAGCTCTACTCTGTCCTATAGGGTTGCTATGAGTCGGAATCAACTTGATGGCAACAGGGTACAATATAGTAATCCATAGGACTCTCAATATAATGTATAGAATTCACAGAATCAACATTCAGCAAATATTTACTGAGTGCCTACTATGTGCCAGGAACATCTGTTAAAGTTGGTATCATTTATCTAGTCTTAAATATGTATCATGCCAACTTTATGACACTATTCTAGGTCAAAGATTACTTACAGGAAATCTAGAAAATCACTATACTTTCACATAAGAAGCTTTCCAGTATTTCATAATGATGCAGCTAGACTCCCTTCAGATGATTTGTACTTTTGAGCTCAAACAGGTCATTTTTATTAGTCCTTAGAGCTAACAGACTATGTGTACAAAGAACAAAGAGATTGATTTTAAAAATCAGGAAATGAAAATCTCCAATACAAATATATGGGTGTTGTTTTCAATATACTACAACAGGGGAGGTAAAGTGTACATACCTTGTTTTTACTTTTAAGAAACAAGGATTTTATAATTGTTGCTATGTCCCTGATATGATCTTTTATTTCTTTTGCAAAGAAAAAGGTAGAGAACCCAGTGATGGCCCTGTGTTTTATTTTAAAACAGCAATGCTAGTTAACATATCAAACAAAAGATTTTGTTCACGAATATCAAATTGAAATCTACTCTATTGCTTTGCAATGTGAGCAGGGTCATGAACCCTTGATCTGGGAAAATTTCTATTCTAATTACAATGTGTTCTTTATTAACCTGTATATTGATGAAACTACGTGTGTTTTCAATTTAATTTATTCATATTGAGTTATTTTTCCAGAAAAGAATGCAGGCTTTGGAGTTAAAAGTCATGTATTTGACCATCCACTCTCTGTTTGAACTTAACCCAGTCTCTGAATCTCTTTGGACTTTGGTTTCTTCAACTATAAAAGAGAAGTAATGATAATACCTGCTCTATTTATCATACAGAACTTTTGTGATAATCAAAGAAAATAAATATATGAGAAAATGATTTCTACACTAAATTTTTAACCAAATGTCAGTTTCAAAGGAAATGACACACAGACAATTTTTTTTTTGCCATATCTTGGATCTACTAAGAAGGGTCCAATACATAAATTTGAAAGCAGTGTAACCCAATAACACTTAACTTAATTGCCACATACGGCAATTAAGTGTACTATTACTTAATTAGTATACTATTAAGTAATAACTATTCAAAATGTCTACCAAGAAAATGTCAATACATCCAAGCATCCTTACTACCATTAATGGCAATAACACGTGTTTTGAAGGGAAGATGAAACCTATTCATAATGCATAAAATGTCTTTGGAGTCCACTTTTTGTGTCTCCTGGAGTCCACTACCAATCAAATAGAGGGAAAAAAATGTAAGATCTACAAATCTTACTAAATCTTTGATTACCAGAATGATTTGTAGCATCTACTGACAGTGAAGAACATGATGTGCAGAACAGCTGTTGCATTCAGCGCATCCAATTTTAAATTCTTTTTTGAATATAAAATAATTCTTTAAAAGATGAATTAATTATTTTTAACAATCATACTAACATATAACACAGGTTTCAATGATATGATCACTGTTACTTAATTAAACTTCACTACCTAGTCTTTGCAATAACATTGAAAGATCATTGTCAGAAACAAAGCAACAAACCTAAAACTCTTGTTTCCTAACATTAAAAACAAGGTGCATACCCTTTCCTTTCCCCACTGCAATATATTGAAAGTAACACTAAAATATTTGGATTGGAAGTTTTATTGGATCTGATTTTCCTCCTTTTTAAAATCAATTTCTTTGTTCCATGCACACATCTCCTGTCAATAAAATGAAAAATGATATAGATTTAGAAGGATAGTGGTCTCAGTGTAGCATCTCTCATATTATTATTCCAGTATCATCTGTTACAAAGTAAGGCCAATTCCCACATCTAATTACAAACAGGATTTCAGAGTCATTAAACAAAATATATTTCCATTAGTGCTGCTGTAAGAAGATAGGGGAAAAATGAAGATTAGTTCATGCTGCAACTCTGTTTTTCAAGCTTTGAAGATTTAGACCTCTGCACTCAGAGACTATAAATTCGTAGAGGATAAGCGAGGTGATAAATATGTAAAAATGTTTCATTCTAAACACTTTAGGCTTTGCTACTTGAATTTTGTCATTAGTTGTTTTCACTGAGGTTTTTTTTTTTTTTTTTTTTTTTTTGCATTGCATTTAATTCTTAGAGTAAATATAACAAGAAAATAAAAATTTCTTCCTTATTACTTGGCAGGTGCCTGGAGGTATTTTCCTTGTACTCTATAAAGACATGTTCCAGATACTTCAAACTGAATTGCTACAACAAAGCTTACATATAAAAATAGATTACTTGCATGTAGGTAATTTTGATTCAATGAGACAAAGTTATTTTTCCACCTATTAAAATGCAGCACTAGTTCTTAGAATGCAAGGAAGGTTACAGACTAGATAAATCAAGTAAAGTAGATCACGCAATATGCCTATATGGCTGAAATACAAACTAAGAGGTATATATATTTTCCTTCAATTAGTGCATGCAGTTCCCATTAAGGTTAATGCATTCAGGGAAGACTATACCCTGAAGCACTGCTGACTGACTGAAGCACACAATCTCTTGCTCTTTAGTTACAACTTTTCCTAGGGAAAGTTTGTCTCAGGTAGTTCAAACAGAGCTTTGAAGTGTTGCTCTTGATAGCACTTGAAGCCATATAGTTCATGGAGTTCAGAGCTATTCTAAACTCAAGGAAGATAAATATAATTGTCCTTGAACTACAGGCAAAAGAGAGAGAAACCTGTTCATTTGGATTTTAACTCTTTCGAGAACAATAGTAAGTCCAGCGCCTTTACCCTTTGCAGGAGGATGATTAGAACCAGGTCTGCTTTATTTGCCGTGTGCTGTTGAGACACATTACGTAGCATTCAGTGTTTTCTAACATGAAGAAGATACATTCTAATTACTCTTGTAAAAACTGAGGCTCAGGCACAGGAAGCGATTACTTCTTGGCAGAGGTTTTTCTCGAACCCAGATCACTTAACACCTAATATCAGTTTGCTCCCTCTGCAACAAAGAGGTGAATCACTCTCCACCTTAATCTCAAATGTACCCTTATTTTTCCTCATAAGTCATTCACAAACCACGCTGGCAATTCTTGTTTCTTGCTTGAGGGCAGGGCTTCAACCTGGTCAGGTATAATCCAGTTATGAACAATTAATACCACTTCTTCATAAAGTGAAGCAAGTGCCAAATGCATTTTCATAACTAACTATAACCAATAAGGATACCAACTAAAGGGAGACATGATCAAGGAGACATTGCCTAGGATATATATTTTTCTAGGAATAGGACTGTGGAGATGTTCATGCGGGTTTATACCTGCACTAACACTCAAGCACCAGTGTGCTCATTCTCATTCTCTCTCTCTCCCTCTCCCCATCTTTCTCTCTCTTCATCTCTCCCCCCGCAAACATACACACACACACACACCCCTCCAAAACCATTACTGCAGTGTATGAAATAGTTTTAATTATTTATTAATATATCTGGGCTGGTAAGTCTAGAGGTAGACACAACCCAGAAGGGGAGTAAAAGGGAAATAAAAAAACAAAAAGAAGTGGGTAAAGAAGAAAATGAGAGGATAGAGTTGGAAAACGCCATCAAGAGGCAAAGGAGCTAGACAAAGTGTTAATTTAGGCCTCAGACTATTCCACAGGTGACCTAAAAAGTATTTGTTTAGCTTCCTGAGTATTTAACTTATTGTTGCTTTGTCAGTAAAAACAGCAGATAATGGTGATCATGATGAGATTTCTGAAAACAAAACCAAGAAACAAAAAAAGCGAAGTTGATGCTTCTCCCAAAGGAGTCCTATATGTAATGCACAACTCACAAGAGCTTGTGAGAAGAAAGTTTAACAATCTGTATCCCATAGTGAGTGCATCTCTCTCCGTAGAAGGCTGGCTATGGAACCAGGAAAACAGAGAATAACATAGTGTCATGTAAATTATTCCTATTCATTATTTGCAGTGAAAATGATATTAGAAGGTTTATAGTTTTCTAATAAAGTAAGATGCAATTTTAAATTGGCCGTATCTTCAGAGACTCACCTCCTCAGCAGTTCAATCTTTACAACCTATCTGGGCAGACTTTTCCATAATATAGACAACACCAAAAATCTTATTTTTCAATTCTGTGTCATTACTCTTGGTCAGCTGGATATGTAATTTTTTTTTTCTTCGTTTGACTATAAATTAGTAGATGATGTGGAATAGAAGACTTTTACTAAGTATTTTCTCACTTTGAGACAATTGAACAGTTATAAATGTTCAGCAACTCATGGAGAAAAATCAGGGTTCAGCAATAAAGTAGAGAGCACACTAAACCCACTTGACTGAAAACATGAGCTCTTGACCGTATTAACACTAATTTTTCTCGTTATTAGACTGTGTAACCTTAAAGAAGGTGTTGAATTTGTTTGTGCCTTAATTTTATCTTCTAGGATAACAGGAGTAGTATTGGCTTATGTGCCTCACAAGAATAATACTAAGGCATCCCACTCACCCACTGCCTTCGAGTCGATTCTGACTCATACCGACCCGATAGGACAGAGTATAACTGTCCAATAGGGTTTCCAAGGCTGTAAATCTCCATGGAAGCAGACTGCCACATCTTTACCCTGGGGAGCTGCTAGTGATTTTGAACCTTAGCAGTTGATTACTTCAACCACTGCGCCACCAGGGCTCCTTACAAAGGCATAAGGAAGTCAAAAACTATATTTTGGTACTATGATACTAGGAAAATGCCACCATTGTGTATTTAGAGAATTATTAAAATTGCTCATATGAATATTTTCTATATACTCATTTTAGTATTAGTGGAGAATAAAATTTTCCACATTTATAAATGGAATTCTAGTGTGGTTAAAGCACTAAAGCAATGTGTTTCCTTGTGTTTGTTGGGAAAAAGATGGTAAAGAAAATATTTTGTTATGCGATAAATGCGTAAAAAGAATTGTTGTTGTTAGGATCCATCGAGTCGGTTCCGACGCATAGCGACCCAAAGTACGACCGAATGAAACACTGCCTGGTCCTGCGCAGTCCTCACAATTGTTGCTATGTTTGAGCTCATTGTGGCAGCCACCGTCAATCCATCTCGTTGAGGGTTTTCCTCTTTTTCGCTGACACTCTACTTGACAGTAAAAATAATAACAACCCCAAAACAGTCCTGTGAAACCTGCACAACACTCACAAAGAAGAAAAACAGTCTGTTCTTTGGTCTTGTCATCTTTACTCTAACACTAAAATAACAGCCTAGGCATTTTGCTATTTTAGAATAAAAGACCTACCTCTTTTGCCTTTTGAAGCACTTGAAAATTTAGAAGAGAAAAACGCAAAAATGCTGACCGCGTAATAGCTGAGTATTCATGGTGGGCGTAGAACATGAAAGGTTACAATATGGATCTCTGCCTACGCGTTTCTTTTCAACTTGAGCAGCATCCTCCTGCTTCTGCTAACTCGGCAATCATACAGCTGACGGATTTCTGGATTTTCTAAATAATGCATGGGCTTTTCTTTTAACATGTCAGTGCAAAAGTATCAATTCTGCCCTGGTGTCGTTCATGATGCTGATTTGCCTTGACAGCATTCCATTAAACCAATGAATTTTTCCCCTCCTGATGGTTCCTTAAATATTCCTCTGAGTGATGCATTTGTGGTTTTTTAAACAAATTGTGAAGGATGTTTGCATTTATGAGAAAACTCCACGGCAGCTACAGTCAGAAAAAAGGCACAACAGTAATAAAACTGTACAACAGGACACTTTCTCCATTCCTTTGCTTCCTCAAATGCACCCCCCCCAAAAAAGTCTATACTCAAAATAACATTTGGACTTCCTAAGGAAATACCACTGAAATATTTAGTACTGCTTGATATCACTCTTGGGAAAGCAAAAGCACATTTATTAAATCATTAACTTCAGAGCCTACACAAGGAAAAGAAAACAAATGCTTTGTTCCTTGCTCAGTCCTATATGGGAGCAGGTACTGTCTCCAGTACAACATACTGATGCTTCATTGATTATGTCACAACATGATAAAGCAGTCTAAAAGCCAGAAAGTTTGAAGGGAACAGAATTTGTGGTCTATTTTTATAATGAAGTATATATTTTTCATGGGAGCTGCTGCCCTATAAAATGTAGGCCTTGACCACCTGGAGAAAAGAACTTTTGCCTCCTGGTTAAAAATCTTTTGAATGTAAATCAGTGCTTGTTTGTTTTTGAGGTTTCTTTGCAAATTTCTGCAGGTAATTTAGGATAAATATTAGGATCATATAATGATCATAAAATAATGACCCAGCTAGAGAGACTTGACACTTTGAATCATATAGGAAAAGGAGAATGCATTAGGTAAAGTAGACGTGGGCTCAGTTTGCACACAGAGGATAATCTTTGTGAAGTGATTACTTCTAATTTTCCAACAAAGGGAAGTTAAGTATCTTCATTAAAATTTAAAAATACCATTCCTTACAAAATGTTGTGGGTTCTGGAAAGAACAAGGTAAAATTTGAAACAGTCAGAGTTTGTGTTTTGTCCCCTAACCTTAAGTTCTCTTTTCTCCTGGTTGTACACAATCCCTGTCTCTTAGGCTATGCCCAGAGAACTCTCTTCTCTTATCAGCAACAGCTCACATTAAGATGTAAACAACTGACAAGTTCAAAAATGATAATACTGTGGTGGGGGGGGGGGGGGTCTTTGAAATAAACTTTATACTCTGCATTAATCAGGTACTAGGAGATTTGATAACGGCAGTAATGCTGCAGCCTTTCCCAGAGTCTATAATACCATTTTACTTACAGATAAGGCCAACTCTGAAGAAAGTGTTTTATATTTCTTGATTAATTATATCTAATTCTACTAAAGGGAACATACTCATTGAAAAGCACTGCCCACTCAGTATGTCAGAAACCAAAATTTTCACACATTAAGTTTTTATATTGAGTTGCTACCCTGAGCGTCAACGGCCTTAATTGCAGTTTCTAGAACGTTTCTTCAACTATATTCTTTTTTCCCCAGTTACTGATTTTTACTGTGCATATTTAGGGTTTTTTTTTTTTCTTTCACTTCAATTTTTACTGCCTGATTATTAAGAAAATTTAAGCATAAATACATTGAGAGTATTTTTGGTAAGTAATTATTTGTTTATCTTATGTGTAATCATCATCCTTTTATCATTAACATGACATATAATTACATACAGATAAAGAATATATAAAAATGTGTAATACATAAATATAAATATGTATGTGTTTAACCTTTGGTGTGATAATTCCCTTGGAAGTACTTTTATCTGTGAGACTATTTTTAGGTTTAAGATTCAGGCCTACCTCTCCTGCAGAGAAGGGCAAAATTCAAAGAGGATATAATAACTCCCTTGAGGACTTACCTGAACTCATGAACAGTGTACCTAAGACAGTTAAGCCAGTGACAGGCTCCCTAGTATTTGTTATCTTCTCTCCATATGCCCCTCTTCATGCTATTACAGAAGGAAAATCTTCTGAAGTCTAAATGAATACGCTTCATCCATGCTAGGAATACCCTTCTCACTCTCCTCTTCCTAAACTTTTTTTCCTTTGGAAAATATTACTCCTATATGAGATCAGTCACCAAGGGTCACAATCCCAGGCTAATTATAGGGGGATTATATCTAAGAAAGCATTGGTTTTAATGCCAAGACTGCTAAAATCATCCTACTTATAGTGGATTGCATAGTGTCTTTTCAAAATTCATGATCACCTGGAATCTCAAAATGTGACCTTATTTGGAAATAGGATCTTTGTAGACATAATTAGTTAAGATAAGGTCATACTGGATTAGGGTGGGTCCTATAATCAACGACTGCCATCTTTATAAGAAGGCCATTTGAAGACACAGAGAGATACGCAGGGAAGAAGGTCGTGTTACGATGGAAACAGAGAAAAGAGTGATGCAGCTACAAGTCAAGGAACACCAAGAATTGCTGGAAACCACCAGTAGCTAGGAGAGAGGCATGAAAAAGATTCTCCCCCATGTCCTCCAGAAGAACTCAACCCTGCCAACACCTTGACTTCAGACTTCTGGCTTCCTAAGCTGTAAGAGCACATTTTTGTTGTCTAAAGCCACCCAGTTCGTGGTAATTTGCTGCAGCAGCCCTAGGAAACTAGTACGCTATTGTATATTGATATACTATAAACTTTAGAAAATTCCGATGTCAATTCCCCTACATCAACCAAAGTATCACCTTTAACTTAATAAATTTTCTTTCATATTACAACCTTTACTCTTCTTTACATTCCTGGAGCTTCCTGCTGCTTTGCAATGTTGGAATGATGTGACACTGGCACAACAGAGCCCATAGAGTGCAGAGTATCCCAGAAATGCAGGACACATTAAAACCTAATTTTTAAAATCAATCTGTGACTATAGAATCCACAAAAGTCATTTTTGGCATGTAGAATGTCACAGCCACTTTGGAAAACAGGTTGATAGTTCCTCAAAATATTAAACATAGAGTTTACATATGACCTAGCAATTCCATCCCTTGGTATAATCCCCCCAAAAATGAAAATATATGTCCACACAAAAACTTGTAAATGAATGTTGATAGCAGCATTATTTATAATAGCCAAAATGTGGAAACAATCCAAACACTCACCAATGGATAAAAGGATAATGAGAATGTGGCATGCCCATACAATAGAATGTTATTTAGTCACAAAAAGGAATGAAGTGCCTCATTTTCTTTATCCATCCGTTAATGGATATTTAGGTACAATTTAAAAAAATAAAAAGGAATGGAGTACTGCTGCATGCTACAACTTGGATGAACCTTGTAAACATATGCCAAAGGAAAGAAGCTAGACACACAGGTCACATATTATATGGTTCCATTTATATAAAATATCCACAATAGGCAAATACAAAGAGAAGTATATTAGTGGTTTCCAGGGCTTGAGTGGAGAAGGGAATGGGGAGTGACTCCTATAACTTATGGATTTCTTTTTGGGGTGATGAAAATGTTCTGTAATTAGATAATGGTAATGGTTGCGTAACACTGTGAATATACTAACTACTGAATTTTATACTTTAAAACGGTGAATTTTATGGCATGTGAGTTATACCTCAATAAAGTTGTTATAAAAATTTACTTTAGATGCTACTGAACTTTCAAACTTTCCAAAAAAGACGTCAGCATTTATTGTATCTTTATTGAACCTGGGTTCAATATATAGTCTAGATTTATTACATACACAAGCCATATCGTGACTTCAGTCTTAATGATATCCAAGTATCATAGAATCATAGAGAATTAGAGCTTTGAAAAAAATTAATGAGTATTTGCAATTCCATTCTACTAATATGTTCACTAAAAGGTAGACTCTATTAAATGTGGAAAATATTTAATGTGCTTCATTTTATTTATTAAATCGCCTCTCATAAAGGAAATATGAGAAATCTTGACAGTGCAAAATTGTCATTATTTTAATTTTTAGATGCACATACTCTTAAGAGGTAACAGTAGGTAATCAAAATAAATATATGATGCACACCAGCTTTTGAAATCTGGCACTGTAATGAGCAAATTACTATTGGATTTTTTTGTTAAGTTCTAACTAATTTATAAGTGACCATTTTTTTAAATGATAAAATATACCAATAGTCAACTATTATAAATTCCATTTATGAACACCATCTCCCAACTAACATACATATGACAACTCATTTATAATAATTTCCTCAAAGGTTTTAGAGAAATGAATTAACATCATTCATTTCTTAGCCCAGTTTAAAAACTATTGCGTATATTTTCCTTTTCTTCCCCCCCACCCCCATCTGTTTGTATTTAATCTGTAAGGATAACATGAGTGTTCTGGAAGATACTTCAAATCAATTTGCAAATACCTGGAAGAGAACAGTATACTGAGTAACACCCAGCACGGCTGTCTAAAGATCAGGTCTTGTCAGGTGAATCTAATCTCCTTCTGTGACAGAATGACAGCCTGAGAGACAAAGGGGAGCAATAGATGTAATTTATTTTGACTTCATCAAGGTTTCTGAGACCAGTCTAAACAATTGGCTCATCAATAAACTGTGAAAACCAGGCAAGTCACACTCCTAGAGAGAGTTCCCAGGAGGCAGGAGAGGGGCACCCAGAGAGTAGTCACCCATGGATCAATGTCAATTTGGGGGGATAATACAAAAAGTATTTCCCTGGACCAGATCCCAAGGTCAGGCATAACATGGTCTCAGTGCCCTGAACATGGGCATAGGTACATTTTGATAAATTGACACCAACTTAAGACTTCTGTAGATGGGTTCAGAATGTAAAATAACTAAACGGAAGACCCCAAAAGAAATAAATAGTATGGAATACGAGAGCACCAGATTCAGGAGAGTACCTGTTAAAGTGAAAATAACAGAATAAGAACATGGGAATAGACCGATGATGTCTAAGAACTGAAGAACTGGATATCAGAATTTAAAGGCAATAGTGATTATCCCAAACTCCTTCACTGTAACTAAGGCCAAGAGAGAGGAGGATACTTGTTCATGATCTTAGAACAAGAATGTAGCAGAGCAAGAAATGACATTAATTAATAGCATTAATGTACAAAACACTATAAATGCTCAAGGATTAGAAAATGTAGGAACCAAGACAATAGATTCAACACCGGTTGGATTTGTTCTCAAAAGTGGAGTTCGTCCCTTTGGTCTAATGATAGCCTAGCTGAGGGTAAGGGAGAAGGTGGAGGATTAAGAAGATGCAGAAACGATTAAAATTTGGCAAATAAGATTTATAAGGAAAGATCACATGCTTTGAAATAACTCACTGTGAAGAGACAAATGTTAGGCTTAACTCTGAGGTGCTCTTATACCAACTGATCTCAGTAGTTCTCGCAGAAAAAAAAAAAAAGTCCTTAATCTAATACATGAGGTATTAAGAGTAAACATAATCAAGAGCTCCCCAGTAATGAGAGTTGCTTACTCCTGGAATAAGTTTTTAAAAGGGTCTTTAAAAATACAGTAGGTTCTCCTGGCTTTTTAAGGGCCATAGGCAAAGAAAAAAAGGTTGGATAGAGTGCTAAAAGTTTACAATTCTACTGGAAAAAAATTTTCTTAAAATGGCTCTTGGTATCAGAATCTAATAAAAATAAGCATGCCTCACTTGATTCTCTACAAACATCTTGCTCCATATATGATTAGGTGTTTGGATAACATAAAGAAAGAAAGTAACCTTGGGATTTTCTAATTTAAATTTGCAAGTTAATCAACTGTATATATATATATATATACCTTGGTTCTTGCCATTATAAACTATATTTTCTAAAAGGTAAAATACCCAACATCTGCTCCATAGAAAATAAACCAACACAAAATTCAGAACAAGCAGGGACCCAGAGGATAAAGATTTACATGGTTATCATTTGTATTCTCCAAGTCACTGTGCACAGTAATTTTTGAAATAAACAGTGCAGCTTTAAAAAATACTCCATTCGTTTTTCCAATAGGCAATGCTCAAAGTCTTTTTTACAGGTAAAAAAAAGACCTGTTGTAAAACTATGCTTCTGATTTGACAGCTACAATTATAATCGTTCAGGCATCTATTCCCCACAAACTCTCCACAGCAATAACCTTTAGTGATTAATTATAAAGCTCCAGGAGCAATAGTACACAGACTAATTTCCTAAAACAATAAAAGACACAATTTCTCATTTGAAGCTAACTGAAATAGGAACAGGTTATTATTCATGCTGAAATCTTGATGCAGAGTCATGGTGTGGCCATTATAGAAATTATTAAACAGAACCTCGAATCAAAGAAACTACTGGTCTTTCTTCAAAAGAAGCCTTCAAAAAATGCTCTTTCACCTAAGAATCTTTTGTTAAGTGCCGTCAAGTCAGTTCCAGCTCACAGCGACCCGATGTACAACAGAATGAAACGCTGACCGGTGCTGCATCATTCTCACAGTCTTTCTATACTTGAGCCCATTGTTGCAGCCACTGTGTCAATGCATCACATTGAGGGTCTTCTTCTCTTTCGCTGACACTCTGCTTTACCAAGGATGATGTCCTTCTCCAGGGACTAGTCCCTCCTGTTAAAATGTCCAAAGTATGGGAAACGAAGCCTCACCATCCTTGGTTCTTAGAAACATACTGGCTGTACTTCTTCCAAGACAGATTTGTTCCTTCTTCTGGCAGTCCATGGTATATTCAATATTCTTCGCCAACACAATAATTCAAAAGCATCAGTTCTTCCTTATTCATTGTCCAGCTTTCGCATGTATATGAGATAACTGATAATACCATAGCTTGGGTCAAGTGCATCTTAGTCCTCAAAGTGACATCTTTGCTTTTTAACACTTTAAAGAGGTTTCTTGCAGCAGATTTGCCCAATGCAATGCATCAGTTGGTTTCCTGACTGCTGCTTCCATGGGTGTTGATTGTGGATCCAAGTAAAATGAAGTCTTTGACAACTTCGGTATTTTCTCCGTTTATCATGATGTTACTTATTGGTCCAGTTGTGAGGATTTTGTTTTCTTTATGTTGAGGTGTAATCCATACTGAAGGCTGTAGTCTTTGCTCTTCATCAGTAAGTACTTCAAGTCCTCTTCACGTTCAGCAAGCAAGGTTATGTCATCTGCATATTGTAGGTTGTTAATGAGTCTTTCTCCAATCCTGAAGCCACATTCTTCTTCATATAGTCCATCTTCTTAGATTATTTGCTAAGCATACAGATTGAATATGTATGATGAAAGGATACAACCCTGACACACACTTTTCCTGATTTTAAACCGTGCAGTATCTCCTTGTCCTGTTCATACGACTGCCTCTTGGTCTATGAACAGGTTCCTCATGAGCACAATTAAGTTTTCTGGAATTCCCATTCTTTGCAATGTTATCCATAAATTGTTATGATCCACATAATCTTCTAGCTACTATGTTTTCTTTTCCTTTTTTCAGCCAAATTTTAACAATTTTATTTCCATTCTTTTCCTACCTACAATTTTACATAATCATCCAAATATATGAATTTAAATCAAACAACAAGAGGAGATATAAAAACCAACAGAAGGAAAATTTCTAATCACTCACATTCAAAAATCTCAACTAAATACTGGCTTTCTGTATTTTCAGTTTCACATCATGCTTCTTTTAGGATATGTCAATATATCTGGAAATTTTCTTGGGTCATGGAGTATGTACTCAGACTACCCAGGTTGGTTTTTTGAAGAGTAAAATGTGCAATGGCTGATGTAATGCCTTCTAGGAAGTGTTACATTTCTTCACATTTCTCTGTTGTCTACAGGTGTGAGGAAAATGATGTTTCCTCCATATTTTGACAAAACATATCACAAAAAAAATAAAAGCCAGAACTTACAAAATTAAATGGCAAGAGTCAATTGGGAAATGGGGGATTGGAATAAGAAGTTACAAGGAGAGGACTTCTTGGAAGATGGCAGTATGAGCAGTTACACACTCCCTTCTGGCCTCAGGATGACCAATGAAAATAACCAGAATTTGGTGTACTCACCTTTGCAAGAACTCTGAAAGGCATTGGACGGTTTGCAGCAGTTAAGCAAACACTGAATCAAGAAAAGAGTCATTTTTAAATAGTAGGAAAGCTTTGATTTTCTACTGCCTGCATCCTCTCTTTCTATCTCTGGCTTGATCATATTAAAGTGGCAGTACAGACAGACTGCACTCTCTGAGCAGGGTCCAATCTTTGACCCTGGAGTGAGCAGAGCAGACATTATAGTGGATTATTATGGGTATCTGCTCTGGTCTGTCTAGGGGCTGCCTGTAAGATTAGAGAGTGGTGCTCCTCTTGGTTTGGCCTGCCTCAGAGCTCACAAGGGATGGAGTGGAACGGGAGGCAGCATCTGAGGCTGTGACCACCTGTAGCCACTTGGGGGCTAAACAGTGTGATAAGAGCATGCAACTAACAAGTAAAGAACGAAGGAGAAGCCAGAGTGAGATTTTCTTTTGACAACGAGGCCTTTCAAAAGCACTAGGTATAACAGGGACTTGAGAAAGCCACACACATGCACAGGGCAAAATATATGCACAGAAAATAATTAAGAAGACCCTTTGTCTCTATCTTAGGCTGATCCTTAAGATACTGCAAGCCATCCTAAGTGTTGAAGGAGACTCCAGGCACAGAGCGAATTTACAAAGACAGGTGTCTCCCGCTCCCCAGAGTATAAGTAAATCTGTATTGAAATACTAGCTGTGCACAGGCTGGGGAACAGAGTCCATGGTATCTACACTTGTCCAAAAGGTCAACCATTGCAAAAATAGCTAAGGGAAGTTGCTGAAAAAATAGACTGCTACAGCCTTCAACATTTTTTTTTAATTCCAAACTTTGGAGAAGGGGAAGAATCTGAGTTCCAAAGCGAACTCATTATGATATTCAAATGTCCCAGTATCAACAACAACAACAAAAAAATCACAGGGATACAAAGAAACAGGTAAGAATGGTCCATTCAAAATAACAAAATGACATGAAAGAAACCATCCCTATGGAAGCCTAGATAATAGACAGACTAGGAGACTTTAAAACAATGGTATTAAATATGCTCATAGATCTAAAGTAAAACATATACAAAGACCTAAAGGAAATCAGGAAAAGGATGTAGGAGCAAAAGGAAGTATCAGTTAAGACACAGACACCATAAAAAAGAATCAAACAGAATTACTGGAGCTGAAAAATATAATAACTAAAATGACAAATTGAGTGGAGGGGTTTAACAAAAGATTTGATATGGCAGAAGAAAGAATCAGGAAACTTGAAGACAGGGCAATTGAGATTACCAAGTCTGAGAAGCAAAAAAGAAAAAGACTTCCCAAATTTGATGAAATACATGATTCTACACATACAAGAAACTCACCAAACTCCAAGTAGGATAAACGCATAGAGTCACACACGGAGACACATTATAATCAAACTCTGGAAACCAAAAGAGAAAGAGAATCCTGAAAAGAGCAAGAGAGAAGGAGATCATCACATACAAGGAATCCTCAACAAAATTAAGCACTGATTTCTACTTAGAAACTTTGGAGGCCAGAAGTCAGTGGAAGAGATATTTAAAGCATTGAAACAAAAAGAACTGTCAACCAAGAATTCTATATCTGTCAATACTCTCTCTCCTTCAGAAATGAGGGTGAAATCAAGATGTTTCCAGATAAATAAAAGCTGAGGTAGTTTATTACAACTAGACCTTCCCTAAAAGAAATGCTACAGGGGGTCTTTCAAATTGAAATGAAAAGACACTAGACAGTAATTTGAAACCATACAAAGAAGAAAATATCTCCAGTAAAGGTAATTTCATGGACAAACATAAGGGCTAGTTTTATGGTATTTTTGATTTTCAATTCTAGTTGTTACGTTCTACATGGTTTAAAATGAAAAATGCATTTAAAATAATAGTACTTTTTGTTATTGGGTGTATAATGTATACAGATGCTATTTGTGATAACAATAACTTAAAGAAGAGAGAAGAGTGATATAGGAATAGAATTTTTTTATGTTATTGAAGTGAAGATGGTATCAATTTAAACTAGGTTTTTGTAAATTTAAGATATTCATGTAATCCCCACAGTAACCACAAATAAAATATCTAAAAAATATACACAAAAGAAAAGAGTAAGGGAACTGTGGTGCAGAGAATTACTTTTGTGTGTGGCCTTTCTAACCATGTTCTTGTGACTCCCACCCAGGTGACTGGGTGGGGCTGTGCAAATAATTGCAGCCCATCAAGGAGATGGGCCAATTTTTCCTTAAAAGAGAGCCAATTCCAGAGCAGAGAGGAGAGCCAACCACCATCAAAAAAGGAAAGTACGGCAGCAGAGACCCGCAGGAGATGGTGCAGTGGGCTTCCTAGAGCTAGAAAGCTGAGTGCCTTTGGGCAGAGACTGAGGGCCGGGGAGAAGTCTAGCCCTGACCAACTAATTTGGAACTTGCCAGACTCCACAACCTTGTGAGCCATTTCCTTTATATGATTCTTGAGTTCTGTAAGACACTGCAGTGAATTAGGGAACCCAAAGACAGGAGGGAGAGTACTAAGGCGAGAGGGAGTAGTTGATGTTAGAGATGATGGAGTGGGACAGCAGCTTGGAAAAGTTAGACATTTGGGACATCTATAACCTCTGCCTCATAGGAACCAGCTTTGGGCTGATCCTTATAAAAGAAATTACTCGTTTAGGAACCAAAACAATACATTACAACAAATCAACTAAACACAAAAGAAGAAGTATTGGAGGAAATGAGGGACAAAATATATAAGATACACACACACAAAAGAAAAACAAAAACAAAAATCAAACTAGCAGAAAGAAGTCCTTCCTTATTGGTAATTACTTTTTAAAAAATATTTTATTGTGTTTTAGTTGAAAGTTTACACAGCTACTTAGTTTCCCATTAAACAATTCATACGCAAATTGTTCTGTGACAATTGTTGCCATACCTCCAGTGTGTCAGCACTCTCCTCATTTCTACCCTGCCTTTCCCATTTCCAGCCCTCCACTTTCTCTGCCCCTCCTTCACTTCTCATCTTTGCTTTTGGGCAAATGTTGCCAGTTTGGTCTCCTATAGTTGATTGTTCTAAGGAGCACGTTCCTCATGGGTGTTATTGTTTATTTTATGCGTCAATCTATTATTTGGCTGAAAAGTGATCTCTGGGAGTGGCTTCAGTTCCAAGTTAAAAGGGTGTCTTAGGGCAATATCTCAGGGGCTCCTCCAGTCTCTATCAGTCCAGGATGTCTTGTCTTTTTTATAAATTTGAGTTTTGTTCTCCATTTTTCTCCTGTTCTAACCAGGACCTTCTATTGTGCCCTAGTCAGAGTGGTCAGTAGTGGTAGCCAGGCACCATCTAATTCTTCTGGTCTCAGGCTAGAGGAGGCTATGGTTCATGTGGGCCATTAGTACTGTGGACTAATTGCTTCCTTGAATCTTTGGTTTCCTTCACTCTCGTTTGCTCCACACAGGAAGAGACCAATAGCTGTATCTTAGATTGGCACTTGCAAGCTTTTGAGACCTCAGATGATACTTACCAAACTAGGATGTAGAACATTATCTTTATGAACTATGTTATGCCAATTGATCTAGATGTTCCCCGAGGCTATGGTCCTTAGTCTTCAAGCCCAGTAACTCAGTCCCTTGAGGTCTTTGGCTATGTCTAAGAAGTTTCCAAAACTGTGTCTCCATTATATATGTGAATATATACGTAGCACATACAAATATGTATATACAAATGCCCACAACTATACCTATATATGTATGTGCATGTACTCCCGTACACTCTCCCGCACTTAAGGAGCATACGTCTATCTATGTAACCATGCACAAATTTTTGGTCGTTATTACTGCTGTTGCGGATTTGGATATGTTATAGCATTTACCATAGTTATCATTTTATTCATGCGTACCTCTCAGTTGGTCAGGTTGTACTGACCTCCTCATATTGTGTATTGCCTTTCCCTTCACCAGAACTAATAAGTGTCTACTATCTAGTAAGTGATTCTTCATTCCTCCCTCTTTATCCCTGGTAACCATCAAAGAACATTGCTTTCTGTGTATAAACATATTCTTGACTTTTTATAAAAGTGGTATCATACTTTTTTTGTCCTTTTGTGATTAACTTATTTCACTCAGCATAATGCCCTCCAGATTCATCCATATCACAATTCACGGACTCATCATTATTCTTTATCATTACATAATATTCCATCGTATGAATGTACCATATTTTGGTCATCCATTCATCCATTGAAGGACACTTAGGTTATTTCCATTTTTTGCTATTGTGAATATGCTGCAATGAACATGGGTGTGCATATGTCTATTTGGGTCACTGCCCTTATTTCTCTAGGATATATACCTACAGTGGGATTGAGGGATCATGTGGTATTTTTATTTCTAGCTTCTGATGAAGCGTCATACCATTTTCTACAGTGGTTGTACAATTTTACAATCCCAACAGTGTATAAGAGTTCCAATCTCCCCATAAACTCAACAGCATTTGTTTTTTTTGTTCTGTTTTTTTTAAGTCCTTCTTTTTTGTTTTAATGTTGTCCTTTTTTACATATTGATATCTCTGTTTCCCTATTTTCATTGTTTTAGGTTTGATGTACTTTTGACTTCCCTATCTGAGTCAATATCTGGTTGCTCTGTCTTGTGTCTAGTCTTGTGTTGTTATCTGATGTTATTGAATATCTAACCAGAGGACTCCCTTTAGTATTTCTTGTAATCTTGGTTTGGCTTTTGCAAATTCCCTAAACTTCTGTTTATCTGGAAATGCCCTATTTCTCCATCATATTTGAGAGACAGTTTTGTTGGATATATAATTCTTGGCTGGCAGTTATTTTCCTTCAAAGCTTTATATATGTCATCCCATTGCCTTCTTGCCTGCATGGTTTCTGCTATAGTCCAAGCTTATTTTAATTGACTCTCCTTTGTAGATGACTTTTCTTTTATCCCTAGCCACTTTTAAATTTCTCTCTTTATCTTTGGTTTTGGTAAGTTTGATTATAATATGTCTTGGTGACTCTCTTTTGGGATCTACCTTATGTGGGGTTCAATGAGCATCTTGGATAGATATCTTCTCATCTTTCATGATATCAGGGAAGTTTTCTGTCAACATATCTTCAACAATTTTCTCCGTATTTTCTGTTATCCACCCCTGTTCTGGTACTCCAATCACTTGCAGGTTATTTCTCTTGATAGAGTCCCACATAACTCTTAGAGTTTCTTCATTCTTTTTAATTCTTTTTTCTGATTTCCCTTCAAATAAGTTGGCATCAAGTGCTTTGTCTTCAATATCACTAATTCTAAATTTACTGCCTCAATTCTGCTCCTATGACTTTCTATTGAGTTGTCTAATTCTGAAATTTTATTGTTAATCTTCTGGATTTCTGATTGCTGTCTCTCTATGGATTCTTGCAGCCTATTGAATTTGTCATTATGCTATTGAATAACTTTTTTAAGTTCCACTACTACTTTGTCTGTATGTTCTTCGGCAATTACTGCATTTTGTCGAATTTCCTTTCTAATTTCTAGAAGAGTTCTGTATATTAATCTTTTGTATTCTGCCTCTGGTAATTCCAAGAAATTCTCTTCCTCCAGGGAATTTATTGACTATTTATTTTGGGAGGTTGCTGAAGCCATCATAGACTGCCTCTTTATGTGATGTGATATTGACTGTTGTCTCCAAGCCATCAATAAGTTATTATAATTTTATTTTATATTTGTTTAGTGTGTCCTAGCTTCTTGTTTTGTTTTGTTCTCTTTTGATATGCCCAAATAGGCCGCTCGTGTGTGCTAGTTTGATTATTGGCTCCTTTGAAGGTCTAACGTCCTGTCACCAGGTAGTTAGTTCTGTAACTAAGTATGTCCACACAGGAGTCTGTTAAATTTTGCTGTATGGGTTCAGCTCAGGTGTCCAGGCAGTCGGTCACCAAGTGTGTGGTACAGGCTCTCACCTAAAGTCTTAGAAAGGCATGGGTGATTGGTGTAGGCACGAGTATCTGGCCGCAGTAGGGTCACACGCTGAGCAAGGCAGGGGGCTGACGGCTGCCCTTGAGTGCCTGAAAGGAAAGTGTGTCCCTATTCCCTAGAGAGAGTAGGTAGGTGAGTTTTGAAGCCTGACTGTGAGCTCCCTACTCTGTTGGCTGTAAAGACTCGGGGGCACCACTTATTCTTGGACCCCTGTAGCTGGTGACTAGGTGACGTAGGTGGAACCACTAGTCCTCAAGCCCCTGGTGCAGACCCGTAAAGGTGCCTGCTTAAAGGGCAGGGCTGTGTCACATGTCACAAATCTGCCACTTCACAGCTGAAACAGTTGAAGTTAGACTTCAAGTGTATAACCTGTTGTACTCTGGTAGAGAGGGCTTAAGCTGTTGAGATGGGTCCACACAAGTCTATATAGGGGTGGAAGGCACTCAGAGTCTGTGGACCCCTTATGCTTGTGCCTAACAAAGGAGCTGTGCCGACCCTGAGTTCCTGGCTTAGGGGAGCCAGTAGCTTATTTGTTCCCTCTCCAGGGCCAGGAGAATGGGTCAGGGTGCCTTTTGGGATCTACTTCCGGCCCAGAGGACTCAGAGACTTCAGAAGGCCAGACTGGTGCAGAGCGGGGAGGGAGGAGGTAAAAGGAAGACGGGTTTTTCCCAAATGCGCTTTTTTTTTTTTTAATCCCTGCCAAAGGCCACAGGCATGTACTTACCTTTAGCCACTTGGAAGCTGCTTTTCACTGGTTGGGAGTGTCCAAGCAGAATCTCTGCAGCCAGATCTCTCTCGATGTGCAAACTGCCTCCCAAGCACCCACACGGAGCTGTTTGCCTGCTTCTTTGCGGATCCTGAGCCCTTCAGGGGACTAAGAGCTGCAGTCCTGCCACCGCCACTCTGGCACTTCTCACTTCTTCTGAACCGTCTCCCTCTCTCCCCGCCACTCAGTCCAATTCTTCAACTTTGCCTTGTTCAGGGCTCCTAGATTTTCATATACAATCAAATTACTTGTTTTTCCAGGTCTTTGCTGTAAGAAGGATATAGGAAGCTGTCTGACTACTCCGCCATCTTGGCCCCGCCTCTCCTCTGTTTTTTTATCAGTGCCATTTTTGCAGGGGTGAGATGGTATTTCATTGTAGTTTTGATTTGCATCTTTTTGTTGTTCAGATGTTGAAGTTTTCTATATATTTTATAGATTAGACCCTTGTCAGATATGTTGTTGCAATTTTTTTCCCAGTCTGTATGTTCTCTTTTTACTTTTTGATAAAGTCTTTTGATGAACATAGCTATTTAATTTTTAGGAGATGCCAGTTATTTAGTTTATCTTCTGTTGTTTGTATATTTTTAGTTATGTTTGATAGTGTATTTATGCCATAAATCAGGATCCCTCACTTTGTTCCTATGTAATCTTCCAAGAACTTTAGAGTTTTAGGTTTAACATTTAGGTCTTTGATCCATTTTGAGTTCATTTTTGTGTATGGTGTGAGGTATGCATCTTGTTTCATTTTTCTGCAAATGGATATCCAGTTTTGCCATCATCACTTGTAAAGAGACTAACTGTTTTCCTTTGAATGGAATTTAACCCTTTTTTGAATATCAGCTGTCCATAGCTGGATGAATTTACTTCTGCATTCTCAATTCTGTTCCATTGGTCTATGTGTCTGTCATTGTTTCAGTACCAGGCTGTTTTGACTACCATGGCTGTATAATAAGTTCTGAGATCGAGAAGTGTAAGGCTTCCTACTTTGTTCTTCTTCAGTAATGCTTTAGCTTTTCAGGGCCACTTTCCTTTCCATATAAAGTTGGAGATTATTTTTTCCATTTCGTTAAAGAATGTTGTTGGGATTTGAATCAGGTTTGCATTATGTCTACAGATTACTTTGGGTAGTACTGACATTTTTACAATGTTATGTCTTCCAGTCAATGAGCATGGTATGTTTTGTCATTCATATATGTCTCTTTTGGTTTCTTGCAGTAGTGTTTTTTAGTTTTCCTTGTCTAAGTATTTTACATCCCTGGTTAGATTTATTCCTAGGTATATTACCCTTTAGGGGCTATTGTAAATGGTATTGTTTTCTTGATTTCTTTTTGTGGTTCTCCTTGTTAGTGAAGAGGAATCCAACAAATTTTTGTATGTTGATCTTGTACTCTGCCAATTTGTTGAACCCTTCTATTAGTTCCAGTAAGTGTCTTGTGGAATCTCTGTGATTATCTATGTATGTATAGGATCATGTCATTTGTGAATAGGGATAGTTTTACTTATTTCTTATCAGTTTGGATGCCCTTTATTTCTTTTTCTTGCCTTATTGCTCTGGCTTGGACTTCCAATACAATATTGAATAAGAGTGGTGATAATGCGCACCCTTGTCTCATTCCCGTTCTCAGGGGGAATGCTTTCAGTCTCTCTCCATTGAGAATAATGTTGGCTGTTGGCTCTGTATATATGCCCTTAATTATGTTCAGGAATTTCCCTTCTATTTCTATTTTGCTGAGAGTCTTTATCAGGAAAGGGTGTTGGATTTTATCAAAGGCCTTTTCTGCATTGATTGAGATGATCATGTGATTCTTTTCCTTTTATTTATGTGGTGATTTATGTTGACTGATTTTCTAATGTTGTACCACCCTTGAATCCCTGGTATGGATCACACCTGGTTGTGATGTATTATTTTCTTGATATGCTCTTGTATTCTAACCCTATTTTGTGGAAACCCTGGTGGTGTAGTGGTTAAGAGCTACAGCTGCTAACCGAAAGGTCAGCAGTTTGAATCCACCAGGCGCTCCTTGGAAATCCTATGGAGCAGTTGTACCCTGTCCTATAGGGTCTCTATGAGTTGGAATCAACTCGATGGCAATGGGTTTGTTTTATCTTGTTGTTGTTGTATTCTGTTGGCTAGAATTTTGTTGAGAAGTTTTGTGTTTATATTCAAGAGAGATATTGGTCTGTAATTTTCTTTTTTTGTGGTGTCTTTGCCTGGCTCTGGTATCCTGGTTATGCTGGCTTCATAGAATGAATTAGGGAGTATTCCTTCCTTTTCTACATTCTGGGATAGTTTTAATATAACTGATGTCAACTCTTCACTGAATGTTTGGTAGCTATCTCCGGTGAAGCCATCTGTGCTGTGGCTTTTTTTTTTTTTTAGTTGGGAATTTTTTTAATTCTACATCTGTTTGTGTTAGTTTAGGTAGATAGTGTGTTTCTAGAAATTTGTCCATTTCTTCCAGGCTTTCGAATTTGTTAGAGTACAATTTTTCATCATATTGTGTAATAATCCTCTTTATCTCAGTTGGTTCTGTTGTAGTGTCTCCCATTTAATTTCTTATTTTGGTTATTTGCATCTTATAATTTTTTTTTCTCAATATGGCCAGAAGTATGTCAATTTTATTGAGCCTCTCAAAGAACAAACTTCTAGTTTTGCTAGAAGTGTTCTATTGTTTTTCTATTTCATTTATTTCTGCTCTGATCTTTATTACTTCTTTTCTTCCGGTGACTGTGGAAGTCTTTTGCTGTTCCTTTTTTATTTGTTCAAGTTGTCAGGTTAAGTTGTTGATTTTAGATCTTGCAATTTTTTTAAATTTATGCTTTAGTTGAAAGTTTACAGAGCAAATTAGTTTTTCAATAAACAAATTAATACCCAAATTGTTTTTTGACATTGGTTGCCAATCCTGTGATGTGTCAATACTGTCACCTTCTCCACTCCAGTTTCCCTGTTTCCATTCGTCCAGTTTTTCTGTCCCTTCCTGCCTTCTTGTCCGTGCTTTTGGGCTGGTGTGCACATTTAGTCTCATATACATGATTGAACTATGAAGCACATTCCTCATGTGTGTTATTGTTTGCCCTATAGACCTGTCTAATCTTTGGATGAAGGTTGAACTACGGGAGTGGCTTCAGTACTGAGTTAAAAGGGTGTCCGTGGGCCATACTCTCAGGATTTTTCCAGTTTCTGTCAGACCAGCAAGTCTGGGTTTTGTTTTGTTTTTTTGTGAATTTTAATTTTTTTCTACTTATTTCTCCCGCTCTGTACAGAACCCTCTATTATGATCCCTGTCAGAGCAGTCACTGGTGGTGGCTGGGCACTATCTAGTTGTTCTGGACTCAGTCTGGTGGAGGCTGTGTTAGCTGTGGTCCATTAGTTCTGTGGACTAACCTTTCCTTTGGGTCTTTGGTTTTCTTCATCCTCCTTTGCTCCAGCCAGGATGGGACCAATAGGTGTATAATAAATGGCTGCTCACAGGCTTTTAAGACCTCAGACACTACTCACCAAAGTAGGATACAGAACTTTTTTTTATAAACCATGTTATGCCAGGTGAGCCAGATGTCCCCTGAGACCATGGTCCCAGGCCTCAGCCCAGTAACTCGGTCCCTCATGTAGTTTGGATGTGTTTGTGAAGCTTCTATGTCTCTGCCTTAATAAAGTTGTGCTGATTTCCCCAGTACTGTGTACTGTCTTACCCTTCAACAAATTTACCACTTATCTATATCTAGTTGGTGTGTTTCCCTCCCCACCCATCCCTTCCCTTGTAACCATCAAAGATTGTTTATTTCTGTGTTTAAACCTTTTCATGAGTTTTTATAATAGTGGTCTTGTACAGTATTTGTCCTTCTGTGACTAACTTATTTCACTCAGCATAATGCCCTCCAGATTCATCCATGTTGTGAGATGTTTCGCAGATTCATCTTTGTACTTTATTGTTGCATAGTATTCCCTTGTGTGTATGTGCCATAGTTTATCCATTCATCTGTTGATGTGCGCTTTGGTTGCTTACATCTTTTTGCTACTGTGACTAATGCTGCAATGACCCACCCAAAAAACCCATTGTGGTTGAGTTGATTCCGACTCATAGTGACCCTATGAACATAGGTATGCATATGTCTGTTCGTGTGATGGCTCTTATTTCTCTAGGATATAATCCTAGGAGTGGGATTGCTGGATCGTAAAGAATTTCTATCTTAGCTTTTTAAGGAAGCATCATACGGTTTTCCAAAATGGATGTACCATTTTGCATTCCCAAGAGCAGAGCATAAGAGTTCCAATCTCCCCACAACCTCTCCAACATTTGTTATGTTCTTTTTTTAATTAGGGCTAGTAATGTTGGGGTGAGATGATATATCATTGTAGTTTTGATTTGCATTTCTCTAATGACTAGTGATCGTGAGCATTTCCTCATGTATCTGTTAGCCATCTGAATGCCTTCTTTGCTAAAATGTCTGCTCATATCCTTTGCTCATTTTTTAATGGGACTATTTATCTCTTTGTTGTAGAGGTGTTGGATTTTCCTGTAGATTTCAGAGGTTAGGCCTTTGTCAGGTTTGTCGTAGCCAAACAATTTTTCCAAGTCTGTAAGTTCTCTTTTTACTCTTTTGGTGAAATCTTTTGAGTAGCATAAGTGTTTAATTTTTAGAAGATCCCAGTTATCTAGCTTAGCTTCTGGTGTTTGTATATTGTTAGTTATGGTTTGTATCCTATTTATGGTGTATATTAAGGCTCCTAGTGTTGACCCTATTTTTTCTTCCATGATCTTTATAGTTTTTGGTTTTATATTTAAGTCTCTGACACATTTTGAATTAGTTTTTGTGTATGGTGTGGGATATGGGTCCTGTTTCATTTTTTGGCAGATGGACATCCAGTTTTGCCAGCACCATCTGTTAGAAAGACTGTCTTTTCCCATTTAACGGACTTCGGGCCTCTGTCAAAGATCAGGCGGCCATAGGTAGATGGATTTATATCTGGGTTCTTGATTCTGCTCCATTGGTTAATGTATCTGTTGTTGTATCAGTACCAAGCTGTTTTGACTACTGTAGCTATATAGTAGGTTCAGAGGTCAGGTAGTGTGAGGCCTCCTACTTTGTTCTTATTCTTCAATAATGCTTACTTAATCCGGGGCCTCTTTTCTTTCCATATAAAGTTAATGATTAGTTTTTCCATCTCTTTAAAGAATGCTTTTGGTATTTGGATAGTGACTGCATTGTATTTGTAGATTGCTTTGGGTAGAATTGACATTTTCACAACGTTGAATCTACCTATCCGTGAAGATGGTACGTTTTGCCATTTATGTAGGTCTCTTGGTTTCTTGCAGTAGTGTTTTGTAGTTTTCTTTGTATAGGTCTTTTATGTCCATGGTTAGATTTATTCCTACGCATTTTATTTTTTTAGGGGTTATTATAAGTGGTACTGCTTTCCTGATTTCCTCTTTGTAGTTCTCTTTATTAGTGTATAAGAATCCAACTGATTTTTGTAGGTTTAGCTTGTATCCTGCTACCATGCTGAATCTTTCTATTAGTTCCAGTATTTTTCATGTGGAGTCTTTAGGGTTCTCAATGTATAGTATCAAGTCATCTGCAAATAGAGAAAGTTTTACTTCTTCCTTACCAATTTGGATGCCCTTTATTTCATTTTCTCGCCTTATTGTTCTAGCTAGGACTTCAAGCACAATGTTAAATAGGAGTGGTGATAAAAGGTATCCTTTTCTTGCTCCCATTCTCGGGGGGAGTGTTTTCAGCCTTTCTCCATTGAGAATGATGTTGGCTGTTGGTTTTGTACACATATCCTTTATTATGTTGAGGAATTTCCCTTCTATTCCTATTTTATTAAGAGTTTTTATCAGGAAAGTGTGTTGGATTTATCAAATGCCTTTTCTGCATTGATTGAGATGATCATGTGATTCTTTTCTTCTGTTTTATTTATGTGGTGGATTACATTGACTGATTTTCTAATGTTGAACCATCCTTGCATACCTGGTATGAATCTCATTTGATCATGGTGTATTTCTTTTTATGTGATGCTGAATTGTATTGACTAGAATTTTGTTGACAATTTTTGCATCTATATTCATGAGAGATACTGTTCTGTAAGTTTCTTTTCTTGTAGTGTCTTTGCCTGGTTTTCTTCAGGGTTAAACTGGCTTCATAGAATGAATTCAGAATGATCCCTTCCTTTTTTCTATGTTCTGAAATATTTTGAATAGTATTTGTGTGAGTTCTTTGAATGTTTTGTAGAATTCTCCAGGGAAGCCATCTAGGCCAGGACTTTTTTTTTTGTTGGGAGTTTTTTTCATTACCATTTCAATCTCTTCTCTTATTATGGGTCTGCTCAGATTTTCTCCCTCAGTTTGTGTTAGTTTAGGTAGGTAGTGTGTTTCTAGAAATTTGCCTGTAGGTTTTCAAATTTGTTGGAGTACAGTTTTTCATAGTACTCTGTTATGATCCTTTTTATTACAATTGGGTCTACTGTAATGTCCCCCATTTCATTTTTTATTTGGGTTATTTGCTTCCTTTCCTGTTTTTCTTTTGTGAATTTGGCCAAAGGTTTGTCAATTTTGTTGATCCTTTCAAAGAACCAACTTTTCATTTTGTATTCTTTCTATTGTTTTTCGACTCTCTACTTCATTTATGTCTTCTCTGATTTTTATTATTTCATTTTTTCTGGTGGCTGTAGATTTCTTTTTCTATTCTTTTTGTATTTGTTTAAGTTCTCAGGTTAAGATTTTGTTTTTGGATATTTGTTTTTTTAGTTGTGCTTTAGATGAAATTTTACAGAGCAAATTAGTTTCTAATTAAACAATTAATACACAGATCATTTTGTGATTATTCTCTATTTGTTCAAATTGTAGGGCTAACATTTTGATGTTGTCCCTTTCTTCTTTTTTAATGTGTGCATCTATTGCTATCAATTGACCTCTGAGCACTGCCTTTGTTGTATCCCAAAGGTTTTGATATGATGTATTTTCATTTTCATTTGATTCTAGAAATGTTTTAATCCTATCTTTGATTTCTTCTATTACTCAGTGGTTTTTAGGCAAAGTGTTACTCAGTTTCCATGTTTTTCATTTTTTATCTTGCTCTTCCTGTTATTAATTTATACTTTAATGGCATTGTGATCAGACAAGGTGCTTTGTATCATCTCATTGTTATTGATTTTGTTGATGGTTGCTCTGTGGTCTACGATTTTTTTGATGTGTGCATTTATTGCTAAAAATTTTCCTCTGAGCACTCCTTTTGCAGTGTACTAGATGTTTTGGTATGTTGTATCTTCATTCTCATTTGATTCTAAGAATTTTTAATTTCATTTTTAATATCTTCTATGACCCAGTAGTTTTTAAGTAAGGTGTTGTTCAGTTTCCATGTATTTAATTTTTCTTTGCTCTTTTTTAAAATTGATTTCTAATTTTATACTGTCATGGTCAGAGAAAATGTTTTGTATTATGTTGATGTTTTTGAGTTTATTGAGGCTTGCTTTGTGGCCTAGAATATGGTCTTTTCTGGAGTATGATCCATATGCATTTGAGAAGAATGTGTACTATGCTGTTGGGTGGTGTGTTCGTATGTCTGTGAGGTCAAGTTGTTGATTGTGTTATTTAGATCTTCTGTATCTTTATTGAGTTTCTAGTTCTGTCCATTGTCGAATGTGGTGTGTTAAATTCTCCTACTATTATTGTATAACTATCTATTTCACTTTTCAATTCTGTTAGAGTTTGTTTTACGTATTTTGGAGCTCTTTCATTGGGTGCATAAATACTTATTATTGTTATGTCTTCTTGGAGGGTTAACACTTTAATCATTATATAATGTCCTTCTTTGTCTCTTATAATGGATTTTGGCCTAAAGTCTATTTTATCCAAAATTATTATTACTATTCCTGCTCTTTTTTGGATACTGTTTGCTTGATATATTCTTTTACATCCTTTGTTTTTTAACCTGTTTATGTCTCTGTGTCTAAGGTGTGACTCTTGCAGGCAACATATCGATGGGTCATTTTTTTTTTTGTTGTTTGTTTTTTAATCCATTCTTCCACTCTCTGTATCTTGCCTGGTGCATTTAACCGTTTACATTCAGTGTGATTAATAATAGGTATGGATTCATTGCTGTCATTCCATTATACCTTTTTTGTGATGTTAATGTTTTCTTTGTCCCTCTTAATATTCTGTGCTGAGTTCTTTTTGTAAATGGACTTTCTTTTCTTATCAATCATTTTTGTTGTTTTTGTGTTTACTGAGTCTTTTTGGTTTTCTTCTTCTTTATTTTGGTGAGTAGGTTTGCTACTTTTCTTTGTGGTTACCCTAATTTTGCCTTAGTCCTCTTAAACTTATAACAGTCTGTTATATTTTGAAATCACCTTGATTTACTCCTCATATAGAAGTTTTGTAACTACCTCTTTACTCCAACTTTTTGTCATTTACTGCTTAACTCCTCTGGTTCCCTATAATCAGTTCTTTAGCTTTAATTTGCTTTTGTGACATCTTTATCTGAGTTGGTATCTTGGTGATGTTGTCACGTGTCTTTATCTCAAGTTGTTGGCTGATGTCGTTGGTTCTCTATCCAAACAACTCCCACTAATATTTCTTATAAGGCTAGTCCGGTTTTTACAAATTCCCTTAGTTTCTGTTTATCTAGGAATGTCTTAGTTTTGCTGTCATTTTTGAAAGATAATTTTGCTGGATATATAATTCTTGGTTGCCAATTCTTTTCCTTCAGGATTTTATATATGTCGTCTCATTGCCTTCTTGCCTGCATGGTTTCTGATGAGAAATCAGCATTTAGTCTTATCAATGCCCCTTTGTAACTGATACTTTTGTTTTTCACAAGGTGCTTTCAGAATTCCTTCCTTGTCTTTGATCGTGGAAAGTTTGATTATGACATGTCTTGGTGATTTTTGAGGGGTCTAACCTTTATGGGATTTTTTGAGCTTATTGGATGGTAATCTCGTCTTTCATGATATTTGGGAAGTTTTCAGCCAGTATATCTTCAAAAATTATCTCTGTACTTTGTTTTCACTCCTCTTCTGGAATTCCTATTATGCAGAAGTTAGTCCTCTTGATGTCTCACATAACTCTTAGGATTTCTTCATTTTTCTTCAGTATTTTTTATTGTTCCTCAAATTAGTATCAAGGGATTTGTCCTCTATTTTGCTTGTTCTTTCTTCTATTGATTCAATTCTACTTCTGTGTCCTTCCATTGAGTTATCTATTTCTAATATTTTATTGTTAATCTGAATTTCTAGTTGTTTTTATATGGTTTCTAATTGTCTATTGAGTCTGTCATTTTGTTCTTGTATTGATTTCCTGAATACTTTTAGGGTTTTTGTCTGTGTTATCCTTGATCTCTTTGAGAATCCTAAATATAAGTCTTTTGAATTCCTTCTCAGGTAGTTCTATTATGGTTTCTCCCTCTGGAAGAGTTTCTTTCCCTTTATTTTGCTTGCTTGCTTGAGCAACCTTATCTTGTTTTTTTATATGATTTGTTATTGTTTACTGTTTCTAAGGCATTAAGGTGTTATTTTGTTTATTTATGTATTTATTGATTGTATGTTTGTTTTGTCCTTTTTTTTTGTTGTTGTTGTTGTTTTTGAAACATCAGGATGGGTAGGGCAGGCATGCTCCCTGGATCGCTGGTCTGGTGGCATGGGAGCACTATCACTTGTTGCCAGGTGGGCAGAACAGTAGCAGGCAGGGTGAGCATATCTCACTGCTCACTGGGCCTGCAAGGTGGCTGGGGGTGGGGTGGGCTGGGCATAAACTGGCCACCTCCTATCATCAGTCCAGTGGCACAGGGACACATGATGGTACTCACCAGGTAGGCAGGGTAGTAAGTGGCATGGTGTGGTGGGTGACCAATGACACAGACATGCTCACTGCCACTCACCAGGTGGGTGGGGTGGTGGGGGTTGGGGCAGGTGGCCTGGGGTGTGGGAGCATTCTCTGCTGCTCACTGGGTGGGTGAGGTGATGGGCGGGGTGTGTGGCAGGCGACCAGTCTACAAGTGCTCTGTGCCACTTGCCAGGTTGGCAGCGTGGCAGACGGGTTATGGCAGGTGATTGGGGTCTCCAAGCTCTCTGCTGCTCATTGGGTGTGTGTGACGGCAGGTGGGGGTGTGGCGGGCAACCACTGGCATCAATGAACTCACTGCTGCTCATACAGTTTGTGAGGCAGTGGATGGGGGTGTGCAGCGGGTGACTGGGGGCATAGGAACACTCTCTCCTGCTTGCTAAGTGGGTAGGGAAGCAGGCAGAGGATGTGGTGGGTGACTTGGGGTGCAAGGTACTTACTGCCACTTGCCAGGTGGGCAGGGTGGTGGGAGGGATGGTGGACAGGGCTGGTGGGGAAGGGGGGGTCATAACACAGTCCCTGGGCAGACATGGCAGCAGGGGTGGGGAGCTTCATGCCACTAATCACCAGGTGGGCATGGGGAAGGGAAGTGTGTTCCTCTGGTCACCAGGAGTTTATTTCTTGGCACTTCCAGTTGGTCGCAGCCAGCAATTGGGACCTGGCCCCAACCAAGTCGGAGGGGGGGGGGGCTTCCCAAACTCTGGTCAGGTGAGGGATCTCCTGCTGACACTCTATGTAACTATTACTCCATGTATGCCACCTACTCTAATGGACAGGGACTGCCACTGGTAAGTAGTCTTGACTATGGATCCTGGCTCCCTGTCTGCTCTGTGGATGCCAGGATCCCAGGAGCTGTTACCCTCTTTCCTGTACTTTCCCTCCTTAGATCTGGTTTATGTTCTGCTCACCTTGCTACACAGTTTCTTTGTGTCCTATTGGGAATTCTTTGAAGTTGCCTTCCTGTGTTCCTCACCCAGGATCACTGCTGGCTTTGTCTGAAGATGGCCATGCTGTGTTGGGCTGACTGCCAGAGCACCTCCACTCTGTATCTCTCCTCATTCACTGTTTTTGTTCAGTTTATTCTCCCAATTAGTGCTGATCTAATTCTTTGTCCTTCCATTTGATGCTTAGGGTTCCAAGGTTGTCATCTGTATCTGTTTCACTCGGTTTCTCGGGTCTTTGCTGTAGAGGGTTGGCATAGTGTGTCTGACTAAGCCATCATCTTGGGCCACCTTTGGTAATTACTTTAAATGTAAATAAATTAACCTCTCCTATAAAAAGGGAGACATTGGCAGAATGGATTTTTAAAAAGCATGATCCATCTATATGCTAGCTACAAGAAACACACGTTAGCCTCAGAGACACAAGTAGGTTGAAAATGAAAGATGTGAGAAAAAAAAGTGTTCCTGGAAAACAAGAGCAGAAGTAGCTATATTAATATCAGACAAAATAGATATTAAGTAAAAATCTGTTATAAGAGATACAAAAAAGGATATTATAAAATGATAAAAGGGTTAATTCATCAAGACCATATTACAATTATAAATATACATGCACCTAACATCAAAGCTCCAAAACGTAAGAAGCAAATAACAACATAACTGAAGGGAGAATAGACAGTTTCACAAAAATAAATGGAAACTTAAATACACTACATTTAATAATGGATAGATCATCTAGTGAGAATATTAGTAAGGAAATAGAGGATTTGAACAACACTATAAATGAACACCACCCAACAACAGCACAATACACATTTTTCTTCAGTGCACATGGATTATTCTCCAGTACCATACACTAACTCACAAAACAAATCTCATTAAGTTTTAAAAGATTGAAAATATACAAAGTATCTTCTCCAACCACAATAAAATGAAACTAGAAACTGTAACAGAAGAAAAACAAAGTTATCTGAAAATTAAACCACACACTATTAAAAAAAAAAAATGAATCATAGAAGAAATTAAAACGTAAATAAGAAAATAGAGATGAATAAAAACGAAAGTACAATATATGAAAACTTAAGAAACGCAATGAAAGCAGTGCTCAGAGGGAGACTTATAGCTGGGAATGCCTACATTAATAAAGAAGAAAGATCTCAAACGATTCACCTAGCTTTACAACTTGAGGAACTAGAAAAATAAAATCAAACTAAGCTCAAAGCTACAGAAGAAAGCAAATAGATTAGAGATAAACATAGAATAGAAAAGCAACAGAGAAAATCAAGCAAATCAGAAGTTGATACTTTGAAAATTCAATAAAATTGGCAAGGCTTTAGTTAGACTGACAAAGGAAAAAAGAGAGAAATGAAAATAATTAAAATCACAAATGCAAGTGGGGACATTACTACTGACATTATGGTTTATAAGATTATAAGAGTATACTATGAACAATTATACATTAACAAATTAGATAACCTAGATGAAAAGAACAATTTTCCTAGAAAGACGTAAACTACCTAAATTGACTCCAAAAGAAATAGAAAATTTCAACAGATTCATAACAAGTGAAGCGATTGAGTCAGTAATAAAAGCCTCTCAACAAAGAAAAGTTCCAGATAAGATGACTTTACTGGGGATCCTATTAAACATTTAAAGAAGAATTGACACCAAACCTTCTCAGTTTCTTCCAAAACATAGAAGAGAAGGAAACACTTCCTAATGCATTCTATGATGCCAGCATTACCCTGTTACCAAAACCAAAGACACCACAATTAAAGGAAACTAGAGACCAATATCCTTTATGAGTATAGATGCTAAAGTCCTCAACAAAATACTAGATAATCAAATGCAATACCATATTAGAATGATTATACATAATGACCAAGTTAGATTTATTCAAGGAAGGAAAGGGTGGTTTAACATAAGAAATTCAATCAATGTGCACATTAATAGAACAAAGGAAAAGAACCAAATGATCATCTCAATTGATGCAGAAAAAGCATTTGACTAAATTCAACACCGTTTCATGATAAAAACTCTACAAACTAGGAATTAAAGACAAATTCCTCAACATGATAAAAGGCATTTAAGAAAAACCCACAGCTACAATCATACTCAATGTAGAAAGACTGAAAGCTTTCCCTCAAAGATTAAAAACAAAAACAAGTTGCCCACTTTCACCACTGCTATTCAACATTGTCTTGTAGTTCTAGCCAGAGCAATCGGGAAATAAATAAATAATAAATAAATAAAAGGTATCCAAATCAGAAGGAAAATAATAAAACTATTTTTATTTACAGATGACATGATCCTATATATAGAAAATTGCAAATAATCCACAAGGAAGCTACTAGAGCAAATAAATGAATTCAGAAAATTGGCAGGGTACAAGATCAACCCACAAAATTAAGTTGTGTTTCTATACACCAGCAATGAACAATCCTAAAAGGAAGTCAACAAAACAATTCCATTTACAATAGTATCTAAAAGAATAAAATGTCTAGCAATAAATTTAACCAGGGAGGTGAAAGCCCTTTACACTGAAAACTATAAATATTGTTAAAAGAAGTTAAGGTTGACCTAAATAAATGGAAAGACATCATGTATTCATGGATTGGAAGACTCAATATTGTTAAGATATCAATACTGCCCAGAACGATGTATATATCGAATGCAATTCGTATCAAAATTCCAACAGCCTCTTTGCAGAAATGGAAAAAAAGATCCTCAAATTCATATGGAATTTCAAGGGGCCTTGACTAGCTAAAGATATCTTGAAAAAGAAGAAGGAAGTAGAACTCACATTTACTGATTTCAAAACATACTAAATAAAGCTAGAGTAATCAAAATAGTGTGGTACTGGTATAAGGATAGACGTACAGACCAATAGAATTGAGATCCCAAAGATAATGCTATGTATTGATCAACAATTGATTTGCAACAAGGTTGACAAGTCCATTCAATGAAGAAAGAATTGTCTCTTCAATAAATGGTGCTGGACCAACTGGATCTTTACATGCAAAAGAATGAAGTTGGACCCACACCTCACACCATATATGAAAATTAATTCAAAATGGATCAATGACCTAAATATAAGAACTGAAACCATAAAACTATTAGAAGGAAACATTAGGGTAAATCTTCTGGACCTTCTTTTTCCTAACAGATTCGTAGATATGATGTCAAAACCATAGGAAATAAAAGACAATAGATAATTTGGACTTCATCAAAATTAAAATTTCCATGAATCAAAGGTCTATATCAAAAAAAATTAATATAAAACCTACAAAATGGGAGAAAATATTTGGGAACCAAATGTTTGATAAGGTTTACTATCCAGAATATATACAGAACTCCTACAACTCAACAACAAAAAGACAAACCCAATCAATAAATGGCCAAATGGCTTGAATAGACATTTCTCCAGAGAAGATAGGCATATGGCCAATAAACACATGAAAAGTTGCTCAATGTCATTAATCATTAGAGAAATGCAAATAAAAAACACAATGAGATACCACTTCACCCCCCCCCCACAAGGATGGGTATTATCAGAAAAAAGGAAATAACAAGTGTTGGCAGGGATATGGAGAAGTTGGAACCCTCATCCATTGCTGTTGGGAATGTAAAATAGTGCAGCCCCTGTGGAAAACATTATGGTCATTCCTCAAAAAGTTAAACACAGAATTACCTTCTGAACCTGCAGTTGCACTCCTTAGGTACAGGAAGTCCCCAGGTTACGAACGAGATCCATTCCTAACTGTGCCTTTAAGTCAAATTTTTAAGTTGGTAACAGGTGAATTTGGTTCTTATTTAGCCTTACTTTAGTGCAAGAGGAACCTTGGTGGTGCAGTGGTTAAGATCTCAGCTGCTAACCAAAAGGTCTGCAGTTTGAATCCACCAGCTGCTCCCTGGTAACCCTATGGGGCAATTATACTCTGTCCCATAGGGTTGCAATGAGTTGGAATCGCCTCAACGGCAATGAGTTTCATGGGTTTTTTAGTGCAAGAAAAGACTCAAAGCCTTTTTAATGAGGAATAAGGAGTAATCCATTTCAGTGGTACTTTTCAAGAGGCTCAACCTCCTATAAGTCGTTTTTACCTCCCATTAAATCTTAGTGCCCAATCATTGCTTCCACATATAGCAGGTAGAATGCATCACTGTGAGCAGGTCTGCAAATATTCCAGGGCAGCTGTTTCTGCTTCTTAGCTGTTAGTATTGCTTTTGTTTTAATGAAGAGTACATAGTAGTGATAATTTTTCTGAGATTCATATTCCTTTAGTTTTATTTCTTTGGGCTGTAAGTGCTGCTTTTGCAGTAATGAGGAATACATTTTAGTGGTAATTTTCCTGAGATAAAAAATCCCCTGGCTTTATTTATTGGGCCGTAAGTACTACTTTTGCAGTGAGGAAGAAAGCATTGTACCACATTTTGAAAAGTTTCATGAAAAATATTAAAAAGGCTAAGAAGAAGCAGAATATAATAAAATGTATGTGCAGTCATTGCCAGGTGCCTTCATGTTTTACCTCATATTTAGCAAATTTTCAAGAAATAAAATTAAAAACATTTTAAAAACAGTTTTATCACTGATGCATACCAGTGGGATTTACTATATCCAGTGTCTGCTGGGACATATGTGATCCCAGATAATGGATATCAAAATCCATAAATCATAACAAAAATTCTGAATTGGTCTTTTAATCAGCATGACTTCATTAGTGAAAACAGATGGCATCAACAAAAAAATTCAAAGGAGAAAATAATTCGGTCACCAAAGGATTATGTTGAAAAAATGTAGAAAGTTCTAGATCATATTTAATCATTTGGAATATTTGTGAGTCTAGCATAATTTTTAAGGCTTAATTAATTAGAAGCTCATTTACAGCAATCCAAATGAAATATTAGTTTTCTATACCTCACTTAATTTATGAAAAAGAGGAGAATAACAAGAAAGAAAGCATATCCAAGATGTAATCAAAATAGTAACGCCCACAGTAGATCCTGAGGTCAGGTCAATTTTGATCTGAGGTTTGGTACCTACCTTGTAATTAGAGCCTTGGTCAAGCCAAATTAAGGACAATATGCTATATCAGCTGCATGTCCATCTCTAGATCTATTGATTGAGACTCAATATCAAAGAAAGAAATTCCATTTTGTACCTTAGACTACATTGGAAAATCAAACATAGGCGGTATATTACAGCAGAAAGATCAAGGGACTATGCATCACTGCCAGCTCTTTTGTTAACTAGCTATGTGACCACAACTAAGCCAATTTCTCATGCTTTAAGCACCATCTGTAAAATGAGGGAGTGAAACTTAACTATCTCAAATTACTTAAGCCAAACCCACTGCTGTCAAGTCGATGTCAACTCATAGAGACCCTAGAGGACAGATTAGAACTGCCCCATAGGATTCCCAAGGCTGTAAATCTTTACAGAAGCAGACTGCCACATCTTTCTCTCACAGAGCAGCTGGTGATTTTGAACTGATGACCCTTCGGTTAGCAGTCAGCGATTAACCACTGTGCCACCGGGGCTCCTCTAAAGTTACTTCCAAAAAACAAACCAAATCCGTTGCAGTCTATTTGAGTCTAACTCACAGCGATCCTATAGGACAAAGTAGAATTACCCCACAGGGTTTCCAAGGAGCGGCTGGTGGATTCGAACTGCCAACCTTTTGGTTAGCAGCCAAGCTCTTAACCACTGCTCCACTAGGGATCTCTCAAGTTACTTAGAGTTCTACAATTTTAAAAATATTTATCAATAAAAATGTAAATAACAGGTGCTTTATAGTTAACCTGTGAACGTAATAAAACCTTCTTGTCCTGAAATGTCCTCAAGTCATCCCCTCAACTCTTATCTAACTCCCAAAGACAGCCTGAGGGTTCTGAGTATAACTATTTGTAAATGACTGCCCTAGGGAACAGTACAGTCTCCTTAACACAACATTCAAGGCCTCCATTTTCTGGTTTTTCACTTTCACGTCCTTCAAAGATAAGTTCCAATGCCACATCCTATGCTTGTATCCCTTTCTAACTCAGAAGAAATTATTCTTTCTCAATATTCTTACAGTACTTTGTTCATCTTGTTGCATTTATCACATTGCATCTTAGAGGATAGCCATTTATATATTGATTCATAGTTTTTTTCTTTTTTCTTTTATCTCACCTAGTATAAAATGGAAAACCTGGTGGCATAGTGATTAACTGCTTTGGGTGCTAACCAAAAGGTCGGCAGTTCGAATCCACCAGGCACTCCTTGGAAACTCTATGGGGCAGTTCTACTCTGTCCTTTAGGGTCACTATGAGTCAGAATCAACTAGATGGCAATGGGGTTTTAGTATAAAATAAGCATTTGAAAGCCATATTTTTGTCTTTTCTCACCATAAACGAAACCCATTGCCATCAAGTTGATTCCAATTCATAGCAACCCTTTAGGATAAGAGTAGAACTTCCCCATAGGGTTTCCAAGACTGTAATCTTTATGGAAGCAGACTGCCAACATGTTGACTTTTTCACTTTTAGAATTTTGCACATTGTGGATGCTTAATAAATATGAAAATTGAATTTTGTTAAGAATCCTATTCAAGAATCATTCTAATCCCCCTTGGAGAGGCTTAGAAATGGTCACTAGCTACACTGATCATTTAATTCACACAATGGACCTTGAAGAAATATCTATTATTTGCTAACCTCTTCAAATACACCACTGGAATTCTGTGCAACCACAGCTGAAAATAACTGCATTAGATCATAATCTAATGCTCAGCCTCTAGGACACACACAAATGATGGAAAACATTCAATGTGTTTTCTTCAATATACCTCACAACTCACTTGACTGAGCATTATTACTGAATTGACTAATTTTCTTTTGACTGATTGGATCTGGTATCTACTTTGTAAATAGAGCCTTAGTAATTCGCAAAAACCCAGTTTTCCTTTGGGTTTAACGTCTGATTTCCCAGTTCTATTTGAACTGCAAATACTCAAGAAGATCATGCCCTTAACCAGTAATCAGACCCTAAATGTTGTTAACTGTAGTCTCCCTTGTCAATATCGATCTGCTTCTTTCCCTTCTCGGAAGGCACTAAAGTAGATCAAAGGTGACAGCCATGGAAGTTAGAGAAAAAAAAAAAAATCAGGCCCAGTCTTTGATCTTAACGAAGTCAAATAGCATACCTCAACCAGTGTAAATCCTAAGATAGGAGACCCAAAAAGGCATCAAAGAGGTACTAGCCCCCAGATCACCAAAAATTTTCAGACCTAGTATTCTTGAGATAAATTTCCATTTACAAATGATCACTTGGGAAACTGTAGTATATTGTTTTCCAGTAGAGTAAAGATTTGGCAGACTTTGGAGAAATCTCAGCGAATTCTTCATTTAAACCTATAGTAGTAGTAGTAGTAGTATTTCAAGTTGGCTTCCCTTCATTACATCAAGATTAGGATAATTAGACAGCTACCTCCACATGGTCAAGGATAGTGACTATAAATAGCACCAAGAATAACATCATACACAGATAGAAACCTAATACTTTTTTTTTTTTTAAATCACAGTGATGAATATATGGTGTTAAGCCAGGTTATATCGAGCCAGGAAAATTACTAACCATTTAGTAAGTTAGAAATTATGCCACCAGTGTGTCTTTCGAAGTGTTTATGTTGTCTTGTTATAAAGGAACAGCATAGGAATATTGTAGAAAGTCTTTTTCAGAAACTGGTTTATCTGAGATAAACATGACAGAAATTACTGGAGGAGATCTCACTAATTTTCTACTGTTACTAAACATTCCTCTATAACAATACTGAATTACAAGAGGTTTCCTGTCAAATGTTGGTCAATTTTTTTTTTTACCGCTATTTCCTTTAGTTTCCAAGAATTACTTTCCCCACATTAATCATAAAAAGGCACGATTCTGACTTATTATGTGACAGACCTTTTTTTCATGGTGAATCTTATTCTTTCTTTTTTTTTTCCAATTTGTGCAATACTCTTTTTAATTTATTTTTTATTCTTGTAGTTTAAATGAAGTTTACATTTCAAGTTAGTCTCCCAAACAAAAATGTATACATACATTGTTATGTAACCCTAATTGCTCTCCCCATACTGCGACAGCACACTCCTCCTTTCAACCCTGATTCCCCATGTCCATTCAACCAGCTCCCAACCCTCTCTGCCTTCCCATCTCACCTCTGGACAGAAGCTTCCCGTTTAGTCTCTTGTATCTACTTGAGCTAAGAGGCACACTCCTCAAGGGTATCACTTTATGTCCCACAGTCCAGCCCATCCCTGTCCGAAGAGTTGTCCTCAGAAATTGTTTTAGTTCTGGGCTGATAGAGAATCCAGGGGCCATGCTTTCTGGGGTTCCTCCAGTCTCAGTCAGACCATTAAGTCTGGTCTTACTAGAATTTGAGTTCTGCACCACACCTTTCTCCCGTTCCATCAGGGACTCTCTGTTGTGTTCCCTGTCAGAGCGGTCATTGGTGGTAGCCGGGCACCATCTAGTTCTTCTGGTCTCAGGCTGATGAAGTCTCTGGTTTATGTGGCCCTATCTGTGTCTTGGGCTAATACTTTCCTTGTGTCTTTGGTGTTCTTCATTCTCCTTTACTCCAGGTGGTTGGGACCAATTGATGCATCTTAGATGGCCGCTTGCAAACTTTTAAGACCCCAGACGCCACTCACCAAACTAGGATGCAGAACATTTCGCTTGCAAACTTTTAAGACCCCAGACGCCACTCACCAAACTAGGATGCAGAACATTTTCTTAATAAGCTTTGTTATGCCAATTGACCTAGATGTCCCCTGAAAGCATGGTCCCCAGATCCCTACCCCTGCCACTCTGTCTCTCAAAGTGTTTGATTGTATTCAGGAAACTTCTTAGCTTTGGTTTAGTCCAGTTGTGCTGACTTCCCCTGTAGTGTGTGCTATGCTTCCCTTCATCTAAGATAATTCTTATCTACTATCTAGTTAGTAAATAACCCTCACCCTCCCTCCCCACCCTCATAACCATCAAAGAATGTTTTCTTCTGTGTTTAAACCTTTTCTTGAGTTCTTGTAATAGTGGTCTTATACAATATTTGTCCTTCTGTGACTCACTAAATTCACTCAGCATGATGAGTTCTAGCTTCCTCCATGTTATGTTTCACGGCTTCATTGTTGTTCTTTATCATTGCGTACTATTCCATTGTGTGGATGTACCATAATTTGTTTATCCATTTGTCTTTTGATGGGCACCTAGGTTGTTTCCATCTTTTTGCTACTGTGAACAATGCTGCAATGAACATGGGTGTGCATATATCTATTCGTGTGATGGCTCTTATTTCTCTAGGATATATTCCAAGGAGTGGGATAGCTGGATTGTATGGTAAGTTGGTCACTTTTTTGAAATTTTATTTATTTTGTTGTCATTGAGAATATACACAGCAAAACATACACCAATTCAACAGTTTCTACATGTACGATTCAGTGAAATTAATTATTCAAGTTGTGCAACCATTCTCACCCTCATCAATATTAAGATACTTTAAGATTTGCAAGTAAGTAATGAGTTAAAAGACATTAGGACTATGAAACTGACCATCAGTTTTCTCTCTGTAGCCTCATTTAAAAACAAATTTTATTCTGGGGGTTTGACAAAGTCAAATTTGCTTTACAAAACAGCATTGATGAGAGGGCAAAATGTTGAATGAGCAAGCACTTTGGACTTAACTAGATGTGAGATTGAAACTTAACTCTGCCATTTACTAGCTTTGTGACTATGGACAAAGGTGGACAGCTTTGTGCCTATATTTCCTTATCTATAAAACAGGAGTTTGAGAAAAGTCGTTTTCTCACACTTTTGGTAAGAATTAAATGAAATAACATGAGAAATACTTGATACATGGTAACTGGTAACTAGTCTTACTATTGTTATTATACTTATTTTTAGTGTTCATTTTAGTCTAATCTATGGGCTGTTTACAGTTACTGTGAATCTTGTAAAAGTATGCATTTTGCATTGATTCTCCAGTAAATTGCACCTGATAAGACAGAATACTACTGTGAGCACTGGTTGAAGAGTAATTCTCATTCTATAATTCACCATGAACATTATAATTTTAGATGACCATATCTACACTATATTAAAGTCAGAGTAACTTTCCCTACCTATTTGATTCAATAACTTTCCACTTCAATTCCCCTTCCCCTATCCCTCCAAAACAAGGCCCTGCCATGCTTGAACTTCTAGGAGGCTAAAATCCGCCTATCACACTATGTTGAATTTAACTGCAGAGTTAGATCGAAAACCTGTGGCTCCGAAGACCATCTTTGGTTGAGTCTTACTCATTCCCCACTTAAATTAAACCCTATTTATTTATTTATATATGTATTTACTTACGCATGCATGCGTGTATGTATGTATTTGTCCATTCGTGTATGTTGATAGATACAGTAGTCCCACATACTTCCAAAACAGATCTGAGGGGCTTTATAATCAAGGCTAAGGTACAATTATCACAGGGTAAAAGAGAAAAAACAAATAGTAACAGGGAAGGGGACATTATACTCCACAGGCTCTTTCTCTTCCCTCCATTTCTTCCATCTTTCTTTCTTTGCTTGCTCCCCATTCTGCCCCTCTTTTTTAAGCTATTGCTAATAATGCCTGGAGTCGGCCAGCACCTTCAGTTAACTAAGCAGCTGCAGAGGCTGAAGCCCAATCAACCTGGATTCTCAGCACTGTCTTTCAGAGGTAAATTCTTGAGAAAAGAAGAGCATGAGAAGCCTAGGGTGAAGCTGGGATTGGGACAGCCTTCAGCAGGTGGAGAGCACAATGGCTAAGACTAACAAAAAAAGAAAAAAACCCAAATGTGTTGTCATTGAGTAGATTCTGAATCATATAGGAATTCAAATTTAATTTCACTGCAACAAAATAATGGAGGTAACTTATTGTTTCCTGAAATGGGATTCTGACCTGTAATGGTTTCTAATTTTAGTGGGCAAGTTAGTAGTAGAGTTTAGCACACTTCCTTATAACTTCTTATAACGGAAGTATGTATATTATTCTGTCCTCTTCCCTAATCTGTCCTCTCTTCCACCCCAGAATAAAACAGTAAGAATCACCTGCCTGGGATTTCTAAAGACACTCACCTGTGTTAGAATTAAGATCATCAGGTTCTGATTCTGTCCCATTTTGGCTTCCATTTCCCTGAAGAGTGTTCATAGCCATGAGTTTCATCTTCTGCAACTTCATCGCCTCAGCCATTGCTGCAGCTGTTATGCCTAAAACCAGAACCATCCTTTTTAAAATAGGGACTGTTTCTGAATGTAATTAAAAGCTGGATACATTTACTTAACAGGCCTATACTGCATAGCACAAGCCAAAAGTGAACCACAGTTGAATTTATGAATAATTTTAACAAAGTAATTTTCAACTATGGTAATCCCTTTATTTTACAATAGGCAATTTAAAAAGCTAAAAAAGGACCAAATAAGGGTCTGATCCCCAATATAAAACACAGAGGAAACAAAATAGTAAAACGCAAATTGTTTGAAAAATTCCAAGATCTCACTAATGTACTGATGTCTTCTAAGAGCTCTGGACTGTTGTTTTACACAGAAATCACCATGTCCTAAATTCCATCTAAAACAACACTGTCAGGGGAAGCACTCTGAAATGCTATAAGGCAACAATTTCTACCACGGTCCTTATCACATTCAAGGTTCAGATTTCAGGTTTTGATACTTCAAAATGGGTTTAGTTAAAGCAAAGCTGAGAAAGTGGAAAAAATGAGTCAATCAACCAAATATTTATTCATCCCCTACAATTTTTCTCCTCTCCTAGTAAGCCCCTCCATGACTAATCATCTTGGGGAACTTTAGGTAACTCAAGAAGAGGCTTTCTGTTCATAAACTACCATTAGCTGTATGCTTTCTGTGGAATAAAATTCAAACTCCTTAAGCCTAAAAGCCAAGGCCTCATCAACCTACATTTTTAGCCCTATCTCATTCTACTTTTATGTATTCTCTACATTCTTCCCTGTTTGAATTACTAGCTCATGTCATTAGCATGTCCTGAGTCTTTCTGCCACCATATGCTTGTTCTTTTAGTTCCTTCCATCTTAAAATTACTTCTCTTCTGTCAATATTCAAGTGTAGAATTCTTATCTATCCTCAAGACCCAGACCAAATGTCACACTCTGTGAAATCTTCCTTGTAAACCAAAGGAGATGTGCTCTCTCAGATCATTTATTTCATCTCCTTTTAAGACACATACCATGTTCTAGCCTCAATATATTTATTTAGGTACATACATTATTTCTCCTATTGGATAATTAATTCCTTAAAGATATAAAAAATGTGGGGTTTTTTTGTGAAAAGCTCATAAATACCACCTGTCTCAAACAGAGATTTTGAGCTATTGATGAAATACCATTTTCCATATATTGTATACTCTCTGAAGGAATGACAAATGCCAAGGACCAGTTCTTTTCTGGATTTGTATTTACACATCCAAATGTATATTGTATTAAAACATTAATTAAAATACTTTGAATTCATTCTGCTGATAATCTGCTCAAGATCTGTTTCTTTCCTCTTCTTTTTTTTGGGGGGGGGTTGGAATTAGAAAGAAGCCCAAAATGTAACAGTGCTAGATTTTTTCCAGATGTGGATAATACGGCAGCCTAGACAGAGGCTATACACCCTGGAAGCAACTTGTGAGAAGACTGTGAAAGAGACAGCCAGTGTTCTTCCCTGGAAAAATTATGTAGTAGCTATAATTTCCATGATGCCCTTATGCCTCCCCTATCAATAACTCCCGATGACATTCTTTCTCTGTCCTTGATATCAGCTGGGTTCCAAGTATTATCTGTTAAACTGAAAACTGATAATCAAGGTGTGAGCAGGTAATGCCTTGCTGCTGTTAATCCATTTTAGTGATCTTAGGCTGGAAGAATTTTATCCAGGATATCTTTGTCAGCACTTCTGCCAAAGGATGGGCTTTCCTGCATGTGTCAGGTTTGAGGGAAATGGAAGCAGGTGGAAAAGAACTGTAGGCAGTCATTCTACCCTTTTACCCTTTTCCTCCTCTCCTCATACGTATACACCAAGGGACCGAATAAATAAAAAGTTGTCATGCAACCTCTGAAAGTTTTCAAAGCACTGTAGTATAATTACTTTCTTTTGTATCAATATAAGTCAATTATTTAAAAAAAAAAAACCTCTCCACATAATGGTATAAAGAGGTAGGGAACAAAAAGGCTATAGAGAAAAAGTGAATGCTTAAGTTATTGCATCAATTGATAGAATGAATAGAAGCTTTAAATAGTATTAAATAAGCAACCTTATCCTGAAATTCTTTCTCCTGAGGAAGCTGTATCAGGCAGCACTATGAAAATACATGAGAACAAGTACTAAAAATAGCAGAACAATCCATACTCCAACAATGCACTCAAAAGTCTAGTGGATTCCAACTTAATTATTTTTAGATAGTGCCCAAAAATCCCTAACCATCTGTTGGTGCCATGGGACCAAAAAAAAAAAAATCTGGAAGATTTGCTTTCTCCCTCATCCTTTTCCCAGGGCTGGTTCATTCTCATTATTGAGGTCTCACACCTCAAAGGTCACCTACCTCCTCAGTAATACCTTCCTGGACCATTGCCTCCTCCACCGCTAGAATGCTTCTCTGTGAGGGCAGGGATCTTTTCTGGATTTTTAACTACTGTATCACCAGAGCCCAAAGCCTAGAGCCCTGTGTAGCCCAAGGTAAATACTCAAAAAATATATATTTGTAGTTGAGGTGAGATTTACATAACATACAATTAACCATTTTAAAGTGTACCATTCAGTGGCATTTAGTGCATTCACAATGTTGTGCAGCCACCATTTCTCTCTAGTTTCAAAACTTTTACATTGGAGTATTTCAGAATTCAGTGAAACCACTCTACCATGCAAATGTGATTCAAGGAAAATAAGACAGATATCGGTTGTTTCCAAAAGGAAAACATAATGGCCATTATCAGAAGATCCTGATCCTAAGGCGTAGGATCAATCCTTATCAAACGTCTAAGAGGAAGTAAGTCCAGCCTAGAACATCTAACCATTCGTGCTTGTGAGAATCAGTAAGCTTCTGTTTTACAACTCTGTATTCTCATGATGAAGCAGACTTTTCAGCACAGTAGCTTGTCTACGAATCATGGCAAAGAGAGAATCTGAAAGAAAATTGCTTTAGTCTTTAAGTTAATGATGTATTTTTGCACATTTTCTATATGGTCCCAGAGATTTTCTTGACATTTAGTTTCACTGGATTCCAATCCTCCAAATGACCTGTCCATCATCCAAAGTTAACTCTGTACAACAAATTTGATGGCAATGATTTAAACACAGGGACCTTTCTTAGGACAGCTGGAGCTGACTGCCTCATAATCAAAATTGTATCAGGAAAATTCTACATAGAATTTACATAGGATCCTATGACTATCAATTCCTAACTGGGACCTGATTATGAAAGTTATTGAATTACTAGTAGTTTCATTTTTTGTGGTGTAAATGTTGAAAATTTTAAAGTATGTGGCTTCTTATTCTAAGAAAAACAAAAGTTGACAAAATATTTAAGCCAACTGATAGATAGGAAAACAGACAGTGAAATAATGGACCACAACTACCATGGCCTCCACCAGACTGAGTCCAGTACAACTAGATGATGCCTGGCTACCACCACTGACTGCTCTGACCGGGATCACAACAGAGGTTCCTGGACAGAGCTGAAGAAAAATGTAGAACAAAATTCTAACTCACAAAAAAAGAACAGACTTACTGACCTGACAGAGACTGGAGAAACCCCAAGAGTATGGTCCCCAGATACCCTTTTAGCTCAGTAATGAAGTCACTCCCGAGGTTCACCCTTAGCCAAAGATTAGACAGCCCCATAAAACAAAATGAGACTAATGGAGCACAACAGTCCAGGGACAAGGACTAGAAGGCAGGAGGGGACAGGAAAGCTGGTAATAGGGAACCCAATGTTGAGAAGGGACAGTGTTGACATGTCATGGAGTTGTTAACCATTGTCATAAAATAATATGTGTACTAACTTTTTAATGAGAAACTATTTGTTCTGTAAACTTTCATCTGAAGTACAATAAAAAAAAAGATCAAAGCAAAAATACAGACAGTAAAATATATTTCTCATGCAGTAACACTAAGAGAATTAATGAGCAAGAGTTTCCACATATTTTGAATTTTTAGAAAAGATAGTAAATTCCAAATATCTATGTATTTTTCCAAGCAAATGCTATTGTATGACATCACTGAAGAAAAAGTCAGTGAGAAAATTCAGAAAATAATATTAAGGTAGTAAAGAATTATAGCTTACTACCACTATGAGCATTTTTTGAGTCATCTAGTTCAATCCTTTCATTTTGCAGACGAGGAAACCTAGTCTCAGACTTATGTGTCATAAGTTAGTTGTTAATAGAATGATATGAAACATAAGCCCAAGTTTCCTGATGGAACCTATATATATTTGTTAAAGTCCTAAAGTATTTCAAATTTAGGTTAATGAAACCTCTTAAGAGATATGATCCCCTTATCACATAGAGTCTCAAATTGTTACTCATCTTTCTATATTTCCTTAAACTTCATTCAAACCTCCTTGGAACCATAACCCATAACTCATATATTTTTGTTTTACTCATGATCCAGGGCGTTTACCCAATAAGCAAGGTAAGTACGTGCTTAGGACATCAACAAAACAGGGGCACTAGTTGTCCAAAGCAAAGATCCATAGATGTCAAGCAGACAGGACACAAGGAAAAGCAACCACTGCAGTGGAAGGGAACTTACAGGGTACAGAATGAAATGAATACCAGTACCAGTGCATGAGAATGTCCTGACCAGAAATAAAGTTCACACAGGGCCATGAGAGTGCCCACACGTGAGGATGTTTAAGTTATGAGGCCCCTACCACTTCAATACCCTCGTTGACATCTGTCTCTTACAGTCCCCTCCCATGTAATTGAAACTCCTTATCTTGGTGGGTCTCTCGGGAGTATACTATTCCTTTGTAATAAACAAGGTGTGGAGGTGGGCTATCAAGTCTAACTCCTGTTACATTTACCCAATATGCAACTGGATCCAACATGAGCAGTTACTGGGCAAGGACGGGTTATATTAATAGATAACAGATCTCTGATTCATTTTGAGAGAACCGTCTCATACATCCACATCTGCTGATCCAGCAACTCCAGCCAGGAGGGCCAGTAATGCTCTTCGCCATGAGACAAACACAAGGGTATGCTCTTGCACACGTCCTGGTAAAAAACCAATGGGAACTCCAGTCCCAGATGATACGCAAAAGTGAGGGAACTCATATAAGTCAACCATTGCAATTAATTCAATCAAGTTACTTTTTAACTGTATAGCATTTATGTACAGAGTTATGTCCTAAGCTTTGTAAACAATAATACTTATAATTTTAACTTTAAAATATGTTTGGCATACACACAGATGCAATCTAGCATACATTAAATATAATACTAACATGAGTAATAATTTAATATAATACTAATCATAGCAATGTCAAAAATACTGGAAATACTAATATTTAAATAACACAAAAAGTTTTAATTTATATATCAAGTGAATGTCATTTTTATTATCTGTTGTGCAGGACAAAGTGCTTGATATTACTCGATACATGTTAATAAATGAGGTATTACACTCATTAAAATAACACAAAATTAAACATCTACCATGCAAAATATGTTTCTGTATTGCAGCAATGAGTGTGTTTCTAAATTTGTTTTCCAAAAAAGCAACAAAAGGCATTTATCAGAATATTACATTTATATTTTATCAGAATATTTATGTACCTCCATGTAAGGAAACTGAACAACTCCTCGATTAAATAAATTAAATGAATATTTAGATAATAAAACTATATAAATGTATTTTATTTTCCATTTCCCTTCAGACTGAATTTCTTTTAAGAAATTGATGAATATTGCTATGACTCGCAAAACAAACTTGCTCATGGAAAAGTGATGCTATTGTTACATCAATTAGGTACATATCTCTGAACATGGGAATTGAACAATTCCACAAAGAAATAAAATGTACATTTTATAAATTTTGCATACGATAACAATTATATTTTCCTTTTCATTTCAGACTGATCAAGTATAACATCACATTCAGTTCTCTCTCATCAACCACATGAGAATGTACCAGCAGCTCTATAATCACATGACTTGTGATGTATCTGGACCTGTCTTGCACAAAGCAAACCAAAACACATCTTCAGATTGAGCATACCCTTGTATTTGTAACATGCTCTTCACGATCGCTCTTGCCCTTGTCGGGTATCAGCAGTAGTCCAACGAACTGTGAAGATGCAGCATCAAAGGACAGAAAGTGAGTGCGCAAGTTTTTAAGTATTATTTCAAGATGAAAAATACTCATGGAGCCTCTGCGAAGAGTCCGCCAACAACAATCGTATGACAAACAAGTGAAATTATTTCCGATTGCCTTATAAATACTATTTATTTTGACTATTTCAGACCTGAAGAACAAATTTACATGTTCCAAATCAATTTTTTACTTACTAATTTTCAAATATAAATTTTTGTCTTAACATCCAAATTTAAAAGTAAATTTTATTTTAAAAATTTTACTTTTTTATAAATTTTATTTGTTTTCAATTATTCAAATTTACTTGCTATGGTAGAACCAAATTTAAAAAGTGACATAATTTTATGTCCAGGTAAAATGAAATGGCAACAACTAAGTGGAGCACCAAAGTGAAAGCTCACAGAAGATAAAAAGAAAACGATTTGTGAATACGTAAACACAATTCCTAAATTAACTTCCTTTTTAAAACGTAATGAATCAAAAGAGACTTCTTCCATTTTACTAGGACGCTTGTGTTTAATGGGTGCAAACTGTTGTACTAGCCCCACTAGCAGTGAAAGTACTAATAGCAATATGAATATAACAGAATTTGTTCCAAATCCTGCATCCATTCTTTGCTGTGGTAAATAATAATAATAATAATAATAATAATGGTGTAAAAAGTAAATTATTGTAGACTCTAAAATGGTCTCACCTGCAGACCCCATAAATAACAGAAATACAGATCCTATTTTGTAGAATAATTTTTTCTTCTAATGTAAACTATAAGATTGAAAATGGGCAAATTCATTGTCAACATCACAGAGGACCATCTATCTAAAAATTCCTGTCCAAAATTTCTGAATGGTAAACAAACAAAGTTCTGTAGCCAGAATACGTTTCTAGGGTGCAATGATAATGGTGAAAATTATAAAAGGGAGTGGCTACTGTATTATCCATCAGTCAGCTCTGTATATTGTTTTGTTTGAAAACTATTCAGTCCTAAATCATTTAATTCTCTAATTGCTGTGGATGAATTTAGTGATTACCACAACTCAAATACAATTGATAAACATGAAAACAGTTCAATTCACAGAGATTGTATGTTGTCATATTTAAACTGAAGACATGGTTTTGGCTTACGTCATGAACTAGGAACACAAGTGAATGAAGAACATCAGTACTGGAAAGCCATTTTGAAATGCCTTGTTGCTGTCATTATAACAACTGATGAACATGGACTATCTTTTTGAGGAAGAAATGAAGTGTTTGTGTTCCCACAAAATGGAAGTTTTGGGGTTTACTTGAAGTTGTTCAATTTGATCCATTTATAGCAGGTCACACCTCAAAATACGGTAACACAGGAAAGGGCAACCCATCGTATACATCTAAAACAACGTGTGAATACTTAATCAACTTAATAAGTGATAAAGTTCGATCAACCATTTTCAGTGAAATATGTATAGCTCAATATTTTAGTTTGTTGAGTCCACTCCTGATCTTCATCATATAGCTAAATATTGATTTAAGATATGTATCTTCAACAGATGGAAAACTTGTCAAGCAGTTTACCACATTTACTAGCTTAAAAAGTAATACTAGTGAACAAATTGCAAATCAAGTATTTACTATTTATACAAGTTTACAGCATTGATTTTTCTAAGTGCAGAGGCCAGTCCTATGACAATGCTGCCAATATGCCAGGGCTTTATAAAGGCATGCAACAGAAAATTTTAGAATGTAATGATTATCCCATTTTCATACCATGTGCTGCGCATTCACTTAATCTTGTAAGATGCGGTGAAATAGATTGCTGTCCAGAAGCAGTTGATTTTTTTTTCTACTGTTCAGTTACTCTACACATTTTTTGCTGCCTCTACTCACCAATGGGCAATTCTTAAAATATATTTAGGCAATGATTGAGTATCAAAAAGTCTTTCTAATATACATTGGGAAGTGCATGCTACAGCAATGAGTGCAATCCTGGATTCATACACTCAGATTCTAGATGCCTTAGAAAATATTGCTGAAGACCAGACACAAAAAAGAGATACCAAAAGAGAAGCTGAAAACATCACCAACAAAGTGCAAACACTAGAGTATGCACTTATGTTGGTTATGTGGAATAATAAATTTCAGCATTTTCATCAGACAAGTCAAATCCTCCAAGATTCAGAAGTAAATGTAAAGACATGCACAGATCTCTACTAGTCATTAAAAGGGTAATACATAATTTAAGAGAAGATTTTGACAATTTTGAAAACACAACAAAACAAATACTGCCAAATACTGATTATCAAGCAGTTCATTGTCACAGAAACATTAGAAAGACACTAGTAAATGACAGAAATGCTTCAGAAGAACCAAGTACCAGAGATCAGTTTCACTTGACCACATCCTACACTATCATTGACACACTTGAATTGTGTATGAAAAGAAGGATGAAAGTGTATGTAGTCCTTTCAAATAGATTCTCCTTCTTAAACAATGTGGATAAGCCTGATGAAGAATGCATGAAGGCATCCAAGAAATTAGTGCAGGTTTATCCCGAAGACTTAAATACAAATCTTTATGGAGAAATGAGGAAATTTCATTCTTACATGAGAACTAAGTTTACAGATCAGGAAAAACAAATTTTACTCATGTAGGCATATATGATTCCATAATAGAAGATAAATTACAATGCCTACTACTCAATGTTGAAATTGCTTTATGCATATTCCTAACTTTAATGATCCCAAACTCCACAACAGAATACTCATTTTCATCCCTAAAGAGACTCAAAAACCCTCAGAGTACAATGATTCAAGAAAGACTTGATTCATTATCATTATTATGTATGGAAGTAGATATTGTTTGGCAGCTTAATTGTGACAAAATCACTGAAGAATTTGTAAGAGCAAAGAATAGAAACATTTTTAATTATAATGTGTTAGAGTTGAAAGAGCTATCTAAAAATAAAATACAGTAATTTCTTGTAATGTTTTCTGATAAATTTTATTTTATGATACCTTTTATAATTATAGCATTTATTATGAAACAAGCATCAAAATTGAAGTATGATCCATTTAAAGCAAAATTGGTGAAAGTCAAGTTTTTGTTGTGGGAGATCAACAAAATTTTACACTGATTGTTGAAACAACTAAGTTCACTGACTCATTTTCTTTCTCATAGAATATGTGGAATATTCTTTTTGTAGAAAATGTGGTATATAGTAAAAATCTTAGTACCCCGCATCCACTAAAAATTTTATAATCCAGTTCATTTCATTCCTCTAAAATGGCATATGCCACTTTTGCATTTAATTGCTAATATTATGTTGTTTTTATTGTTAGGTGCCGTCGAGTTGGTTCCGACTCATAGCCACCCTATGTACAACAGAACAAAACACTGCCTGGTCCTGCACCATCCTCACAATCGTTGTTATGCTTGAGCCCATTGTTGCAGCCACTGTGTCAATCCATCTTGAGGGTTTTCCTCTTTTTCGCTGGCCCTCCACTTTACTAAATATGATATTCTTCTCCAGGGACTGATCCCTCGTGATAACGTGCGCAAAGAGTGTGAGACGTAGTCTTGCCATCCTTGCTTCTAAGGAACATTCTCGTTGTACTTCTTCCGAGACGGATCTGTTTGTTCTTTTGGCAGTCCATGGTATACTCAATATTCTTCACCAACACCACAATTCAAAGGTGTCAATTCTTCTTTGGTCTTCCTCATTCATCGTCCAGCTTTCACATGCATATGAGGCGATTGAAAACACTATTGCTTGGGTCAGGCGCACCTTAGTCTTCAAGGTGACATCTTTGCTTTTCAACACTTTAAAGAAGCTAATACTATAGTTACATTTAAAGAGAAGTTACAGAGACGGGGCCAAGATGGCAGAATAATCAGATGATTCCTGTCGTCCCATTTACAACAAAGACCCAAAAAACCAGGTAAATCAAATATATGTGACAATCTAGGAACCCTGATTATCAAAGACAAAGGCAAAAAATTGGACTGAGTGGCAGGTGGAAGGAAAAACAATTCAAAAGCAGTGGAAATGGGGAACTACAGACTGTGGGACTGCCAGTGCCCTGCTAGCTGAGTCTGCACAGGGCACATGGACTGAGGCAAGCAGCAACATCCCAAGCCAAGACCTACCACATCTGGTACAGCCAAGCAGCAGTGAATCTGCGCGCACCTCCAGAGCCAAGCAGGAGCAACACCAGACCTGCGAAAGATAAGTGCAAGCTCCCAATCTACCACATGCACTGGCAAAATAACCCCTCCCCCCACCCCAGAGTTTCACAGTGGAGAAGCACTCCCTTCCCCTTACCCACGCCCTACCCTCCTCTGACACCAGTCCCACAACATTCAACAACACCACGCTCCCTAAGACAGGAACTCAGGGCTGGTCAGGAGGCCCTGCCCCTTTGCCCAACCACTGGTGTATGGGGTCCATGGACCTGCAGAGCCCTTCACCCCCACGCAGTCCCTTGTGGGCCAATTCAACAACAAACACCCTCATTAGCATAATACTGCAGGGCATACGCCTGAAGCCCATTTTCACCTGCAACAGCCAAGGGGGAGCTGAAGATTTGTGACATGTGACACTGCCCCACCCCCTATGAAGGGGCCTTACCCAGCCACACAGGCGGTCTTAGGGCCGGTAGTACCACTCAGTCCAACTAGCCACTCACGACAGGGGTCTGAGAATTAGTGGTGCTTCCCAGTCCCTCCAGCCAATGGTACCAGGTACCCAAGGACTGGTTGCACTATTCCCCAAGCTATGCACTCTAGGAGACGGACACACCCTCCATCCAGGCATCCGGGGCAGCCGTCAGCCTCCTCCTTTGTCCCGCACATTGCCCCCCACTGCAACCAGAGACTTGTGCCTGCTCTGAACAACCTCATGCAGCTCTGCCTGCCTAGGACTGTAGGTGAGAGTCTGCACCACACACTTAGTGACTGACGACCTGGAAACCTCTGCCTGGAATAACTGCACCCCTGCAAGAACAGTGAACAGACTCCTGGGCTCACACACCTAGCAGCTGCTCTGACTAACTGGAGATAGGATGTGACACTTTCAGTGAAGCCAAAAACCAAAGTAGCTCACATTCTCAGCCTACTAGGGAATATCAAAACAAAACAAAAATACAGGATACAGTAAGTAAACAAAAATACAATAAATAAATATAATAACCTTTTGATGCCTTGGAGACAACAGTCAATATCAAATAACATAAAGAAGCAGAACAAGATGGCTCCAGCAAATGACCAAAATAAAGAACCAGAAAACCTTCTGGAGGAAGATAAGGCAAAGGAACTACCTGATAAAGAATTAAACTAATATGCATAGCTCTCCAAGAGATCAGGAAGGGGATCACGCATAACTCAGAACAAGCCAAGAAACACACAGACAAAGCAATAGAAGAATTCTGGAAAACAATACAAGAACAAAATGATAGACTAAATAGACTGCTAGAAACCATACAGAGACAGCAACTAGAAATCCAAAAGATTAACAATAAAATTTCAGAATTGGACAACTCAAGAGAAGGTCATAGGAGCAGAATTGAGACAATGGAAGTCAGAATTAGTGAGATTGAAGATAAATCCCTTGACACCAATTTGTTTGAGGAAAAAACAGAAAAAAGAATGAAAAAAAAATATGAAGAAAGCCTAAGAAATATGTGGGACACAATCAAGAGGAAAAACCTACAAGTGATTGGAAATCATAACAGGTGGGATGACAGAAAACACAGAATAGTTGAAGATTTGCTGGCAGAAAATGTCCCTAATATCATGAAAGACAAGAAGATATTTATCCAAGAAGCTCAATGAACCCCATACAGGCTAGACCCCAAAAGAGTCACCCAGACATATCATAATGAAACTTGGAAAAAACCAAAGAAAAAGAAAGAATCTTCAGAGCTGCTAGGGATAAAGAAAAAGTCATCTACAAAGGAGAGACACTAACACTAAGCTCTGACTACTCAGCAGAAACCATGCAGACAAGAAGGCAATGGGATGACATATATAAAGCCTTGAAGGAAAAGGAAAAAAAAATTGCCAGCCAAGAATTATATATCCAACAAAATTTTCTCTGAAATAAAATGGAAAAATTAGGTCATTTCCAGATAAATATTCCAGACATTAAAGCAAAACCCACCGTAAAGAATAAATAAAGACACTATATAATGATTAAAGGGTCAATACACCAGGAGGACATAACAGAAATTAAGAGAATTTGTAAAAAACAGACAAAAATTGCAAGAAATTTAAAAAAAATTCCTGCAGTTAGAGAACCAACAACATCAGACAACAATCCAAGACTAGGACACAGGACAGGTCAACAAGTTATCAACCCAGATAGGGGATTCACAAAAACAAACCAAAGCTGAAAGACTAACAGGGAACCAGAGATGTCAATATGTAAATGATGATGATGTCAAAACAAAAAAGAGGAAATAAACAAAGTAGTCATAGAACTTCCATATGGAGAGGAAGCAAAGGTGATATCAAGAAATAAGAGATCGGTTTAAACTTAGAAGGATAAAGGTAAATTTCAAGGTAACCACAAAGGAAGCTAATAAAACTATCCATCAAAATAAAAAAGAAGAAAAACATAAAGACTCAGCAAACACAAAATCAACAATAATAAGAGATGAAAAGAAAATACATAAACAAAAAGAACCCAGAACAGATAATTAAGCAGAACAAAGAAACTGTCAACAACACACCCAAAATCAAAATGATAGCAGTAAACTTATACCTATCAATAATTACACCAAATTTAAATGGACTAAATGCACCAGTAAAGAGATAGAGAGTGGAAGAATGGATTAAAAAAAACATAATCCGACTCTATGCTGTGTACAAGAGACACATCTTAGACCCAAAGGCATAAACAAACTAAAATTCAAAGAATGGAAAAAATATATCAAGAAAACAACAACCAAAAAGAGCCGGAGTGGCAATATTAATCTTCGATAAAGCAGAATTTAAAGCAAAATCCACAATAAAGAATAAAGAAAGATACTATATAATGATTAAAGGGTCAATAAATACACCAGGAGGACATAACCATAATAAATATCTTTGCACCCAATGACCGGGCTACAAAATACATAAAACAAACTGTAACAGCATTGAAAAGAGAAATAGACAGCTCCACAGTAATAGTTGGAGACTTCAACACACCACTTTCAATGAAGGACAGTACATCTAGAAAGAAACTCAACAAATATATGGAATATCTAAATGCCACAATCAACCAACTTGACCTCATAGGCATATGGAACACTTCACCCAACAGAAGAAAAGTATACATTCTTTTCTAATGCACATAGAACATTATCCAGAATATATCACATTTTAGGCCACAAAGCAAGCCTTAACAGAATCCAAAACAACGAAGTAACACAAACCTTCTGCTCTGATCATAATGCCATAAAAGCAGAAATCAATAACAGAAACAGCAAGGGAAAAAAACCAAATACATGGAAAGTTAAAAACACCTTGTTGAAAAACTACTGGGTTATAGAGGATATCAAGGATGGAATAAATAAATTCATAGAATCAAATGAGAACGAAAACACATCTTACCAATACCTTTGGGACACAGGGAAAGCAGTGCTAAGAGGTCAATTTATAGCAAGAAATGCACACATCAAAAAAGAAGAAAGAGGTAAAATCAAAACATTAGCCATCCAACTCAAACAAATAGAAAGAGAGCAGCAAAAGAAGTCCTCAGGCACCAGAAAAAAGAAATAATAAAGATTAGAGCAGAAATAAATGAAATAGAGAATAGAAAAACAAGTGAAAGATTCAACAAGACCAAAGTTGGTTCTTTGAAAAGATCAACAAAATCAAAAAACCACTGGCCAAACTGACAAAAGAAAAACAGGAGAGGAAGCAAGTAACCCAAATAAGAAACGAGATGGGTGATATCACAACAGACCTAACTGAAATAAAAAGGATCATAATGGAATGCTATGAAAAAGTGTACTCCAACAGATTTGAAAACTTAGAGGAAATGGACAAATTTCGGGAAACACACTACCTACCTAAACTAAGACAAACCAAGGTAAAAAAAACTAAAAAAACACATAATAAAAGAAGAGATTGAAGAGGTAATAAAAAAACTCCCAAACCCCCCCCCCCCAAAAAAAGAAAAAAACCCAGCCAGAACGGTTTCACTGGTGAATTCTAACGAACTTTCAGAAATGAGCTAACACCAATACTACTAAAGCTATTTCAGAGCATAGAAAAGGAAGGAATACTCCCAAACTCATTATATAAAGCAAGCATAAACCTGATACCAAAGCCAGGCAAAGATAGCACAAAAAAAAGAAAACTACAGACCAATATCCCTCATGAACATAGACGCAAAAATCTTCAACAAAATTCCAGTCAGTAGAATTCAATAGCATATCAAAAAAATAATACATCATCACCAAGTGGGATTCATATCAGGTATACTGTGATGACTCAACATTAGAAAATCAATCAACATAAAACAAAAGAACAACATGATTTGATCAATTGACACAGAAAAGGCATTTGAAAAAGTCCAGTACCCATTCCTGATAAAAACTCTCAGCAAAATAGGAATAGAAGGGAATTTACTCAACATAATAACGGGCATTTATATAAAGCCAACAGCCAACATCATTCAAAATGAAGAGAGACTGAAACTATTCCCTTGAGAACAGGAAACAGACAAGGACGTCCTTTATCACCACTCTAATTCAACATTGTGCTGGAGGTCCTAGCTAGAGCAATAAGGCAAGAAAAAGAAATAAAGGGCATCCAAATTTGTAAGGATGAGGTAAAATTAACCCTATTCACAGGTGATATCATCTTATACACAGAAAATCCCAAACAAAGCTATAGGAACTAATAGAAGATTTCAGCAAAGTAGTAGGATACAAGCTTAACATACAAAAATCAGTTGGATTCCTCTACACCAACAAAGAGAACTTCGAAAAGGAAATTATCAAATTGATATCATTTACAATAGTCCCCAAGAAGATAAAGTACTTTGGAACAAATCTAACCAGGGACATAGAAGACTTCTACAAATAAAAATACAAAATACTACTGCAAGAAACCAAAAAAGACCTATGTAATACACCATGCTCACAGATAGGAAGACTCAACATTGAGAAAATGTCAATTCTACCCAGAGCGATCTACAGATACAATGCAATCCTGATCCAAATTCCAACAGCATTTTTTAATGAGATGTAGAAAAAAATCACCAGCTTCACATGGAAAGAGAAGAGGCCCCGGATAAGTAAAATATTACTGAAGAAGAACAAAGTGGGAGGCCTCACACTACCTTATTTTAGAACCTGTTACAACGCCAAGGTAGTCAAAACACCCTGGTACTGGTACAATAACAGACACATAGACCAGACAGAATCAAGAACCCAGACGTAAATCAATCCATCCATGAGCAACTGATATTTGACAAAGGCCCAAAATCTGTTAAATGGGGAAAAGGCAGTCTTTTTAAGAAATGATGTTGGCATAACTAGATATCTACCTGTAAAACAATGAAACAGGACCCATATCCCATACCATACAAAAAAGCTAACTTAAAATGGATCAAAAACCTAAATATAGGGAAATTCCAGCAAAATGGCACTCTAGGCAGAAGCACCACACCGTCCCTCCACAGCAAAGATCTGAAAAACTAAGCCGAACAGAGAATACAACAATCCTGAAACCCTAAAACATCAAATGAAGAGATAAAGAACTCAGCCAAGCAACAAATGGAGTGAGAAAACTGACAGAGAACGGACAGCGAGAGATTCATGCAGAGGTCCCCTACCAGCTAATGCAATACAGATCCACCATCTTGGACTCCTATCAGAGACCAGTAAACGGAGTATGAGAAAGCAGCCTCGAGGAGCATCCAGCGGGAGACAAATCAACCGGTAATTTGCGATATATGCTTTCCCACTCCCCACCCTTCTTCACCCCAACTCGGCCTCCTCTGCTCCCCGCGGCCACAATCTCTTGACTGGGAAACACCGGCTGATTGGATTCCACACACCCAAATGGGCTGGCTCTCTGAGTGCCATTTGTTGGCTGCTGGTGTTGCTTTTTTCCACTTCTTTTGATTTCTTCCTTAACTCTCACCACCTCCCCCTCCTTTCGCTCAAATACCTGGCTGCGTGTGCCATCTTTGCTTCTTCCTGAGGGGCTGCAGAGCTCCGGTAATTTGTGATATATGCTTTCCCACTCCCTACACTTCTTCACCCACACTCGGCCCCCTCTACTTCCTGCAGACACAGTCTCTTCTCCGACAAACACAAGCCCGCACTAGCTGCCTCTTTGAGTGCCATTTCTTGGCTGCTAGTGTTGCTTTTGTTTCTGCTTCTTTTGATTTCTTCCTTACCTCTCACCACCTCCCTCTCCTTTCGCTCAAATACCTACCTCCTTGCACCATCTTTGCTTCTTCCTGAGGGGCTGTGGAGCTCCGTTCGAGTGTGGAGCTGCTTCCCGGTCTGGACTGCCACACAGGTGGGATCCCAGGGCTTTTGTTCATTTGTATGTTTTGAATTGTTTGTTTGTTTTCCTTTCCTTTTCTTGAGTTGGTAGCCCTTTCGGTCCAGGGGGTGCTGCATGGCAAGGAGACTTCCCCCTCGGCTTGCACAGACTTGCAGAGGGATCCCTGACGGCATTAGTTTTTTCTCTGTTGTTGTTTTTTTTCTGTTTTTGGGGGGGCCTTTCTTCTCCTTTTTTTTTAATTTGTTTTGTTTTCTTTTCCCTCTTTTTCCCTTTTTGTCTTTCTTCATTGCTCAGTTTCTCATCTGTCTATATCTTCCTTCCCTTTCTGTAACCCTGAATACCTGCATTGTATGCCTCTATGCCTTCTAGCCAGGCTATACTGCAACACCTGACAGGGACTTCCCTAGACCTCATAGCTGCACCAGTGGGATACCTGGGAACTTTGCGGTTCTTTAACCTTTCTGATTTTTATTTATTCATTCTTTTCTTTTCTTCCTCTTCCCATTTCTGTTTTTCTCCATTTCATAGTCTCTTATCTCTCCACTCCAATGGCAAGCTCCGCTAGCATTCTTTTTGGTTTGTTTGTATGTTTTTGGCTCCTGTTACACTCTTCTCTCTCCCATATCCAACTTAGCTCCACACATAACAATCTCCCTGCTGCATCCTGCCTACCTGTACTGTGTGCTTGACATCACACCACCAAGCAGAACAGGCACAGCCTACTGGAACCTGACCTGCACTGATTACCGACCTGCTCTGGTGGCTGTAGTAAGTGCCACAAACAACCTATCCCAGTAACTCCTCTTCAGCCAGACCTGCCCGGCCGTACCATAGCTGAGTGACTGACCATACCAGTTGGAGAAGGAGGTGAAAAGTATTGTGCCCACAGACAAGGAAACAACAAAGAACACACAGTCCGCCTGCTCAGACATAGTCAAATTTTAAAAAAAAAAGGGAATGAAACAAACAAATCCACAATCAATAAATGAGAAAAATAACTACTGAATACCTGGAAGACAGCAGACAATATCAAAACATTTACAAAAACAGGACAAGATCGTTCCAGTAGGCATCCAGAATAAAAGACCAGATGACTCTCCAGTGGAAGAAAATGCACTAGCACTACCTGATAGGAAATTCAAATCTCAAATACTCAGAACTCTACAAGAGCTGAGGCAAAAAGCTGACGAACATGAGGAAAAAAATAGACAAATTCATGGAAAATACAGACAAAACATTGGAAGAATTCAGGAAAATAATGCAGGAACAAAATGCCAAAATAAATTCACAACTAGAAATTATACAAAGACAACAATTAGAAATCCAAAAGATAAAGAACAATATTTCAGAAATGGACAAAGTAATAGAAGGGCTGAGAAGCAGATCTGAAACTGAGGAAGACAGGATTGGTGGAATTAAAGACAAACACTTGGATACAACCCTGTTTCCAGAAAACTCAGAAAAAAGAACAAAGAAAAATCAAGAAACCCTGAGAGTTACGTGGAATACAATCAACAGCAAAAATTTTTGAGTGATTGGAATTCCAGAACAGGGGGAGAGAACAGAAAACACAAAGAGGATCATTGAAGAACTGCTGACAGAAAACTTCCCCATTATCATGAAAGACGAAAAGCTGGCCATACAAGAAGCTCAACTAACCCCATACAGGACAGACACCAAAAGAAAATCACCGAGGCATATCATAATCGCACTCGTCAAAACCAAAGACAAACAAAGAATCCTGAGAGCAGCTCATGAAAAAGAAGAAGTCACATACAGAGGAGAAACAATAAGACTAAGCTCAGATTATTCAGCAGAAACCATGCAGGCAAGAAGGCAATGGGATGACATATATAAAATCTTGAAAGAAAAAAATTGCCAGCCAAGAATAATATATCCTGCAAAAACTCCTGTTCAAATTTGATGGTGAAATTAGGTCATTTCCAGATAAACAGAAATTAAAGGAATATGTAAAAGTCAAACCAAACTTACAGGAATTGTTAAAGTGAGTTGTTCGATCTGAGGACATACAGCTTCAGCTCACAGGCAGAATCTAGGACGCAGGATCATACCAAACAGGTACCAATCTAGGAAATGAACTCTCAAGGACTATCCAAAACTAAAAGAAATACAACAGGGAATCACAGCAGTTAATCACTAAATGACAATAACATCAAAACAATAAAAGAGGGAATAAATGGCATAGGTATAGAACCTTCTAATGGAGAGGAAGGCAAGGCGATACCAAGTAATGGTAGACTGCTTCAAACTTAGAAAGATAAGAGTAAAATTCATGGTAACCACAAAGAAAGTTAACAAATATACTCATTAAAAAAAGAGGAAAAACATAAAGTCTTAGCAAAAACAAAACCTACAAAAACAAAAGAAATGAAAAAAAAATCCACAAACAAAAGTAATTCAGCACAAGAGAGTAAGAAGCACAAAGAAAACTTCAGCACCACAAAAAAAGCACTACAAATTACAGCAACAATCTCACATCTATCAATAATTACAATGAATGTAAATGGACTCAATGCACCCGTAAAGAGATGGAGAGTGACAGAATGGATAAGAAAACAGAATCCATCAATACGCTGTCTACAAGAGACACACCTTAGAAACAAAGATGTGAATTAATTAAATATGAATGGTTGGGAAAAAATATATTAAGCCAACAAATACCAAAAAAGAGCAGGAGTGGCAATTCTAATCTCAGATACAATAGATTTTAAAACAAAATCTACCATAAAAGACAAAGGACACTATATAATGATTAAGGGGACAATCCACCATGAAGACATAACCATAATAAACATCTACGCACCCAATGACAGGGCTCCAAAATACATAAAACAAACTCTAACAACACTGAAAAGAGAAATTGACAGTTCCACAAGAATGGTAGGAGACTTCAACACACCACTCTCAGTAAAGGACAGAACAACTAAGAAGAAACTCGGCAAAGATACAGAAGACCTAAAGGGTACAATCAGACAACTTGACCTCATAGACATATATAGAACACTCCATTCAACCACTGCAAAGTACACATTCTTTTCCAATGCACATGGAACATCCTCCAGAATAGACCACATCTTAGGCCACAGAGCAATCCTCAACAAAATCCAAAACGCTGAGATAATTCAAAGTATCTTCTCTGCCCACAATGCCATCAAGGTAGAAATTAACAATAGAAAGAGCAAGGGAAAAAAATCAACTACATGGAAACTGAATAATACCCTGCTTACACATCAGTGGGTAATAGAAGAAATCAGAGATGGAATCCAAAAATTACTAGAATCAAATGAGAATGAAAACACATCATACCAAAATCTTTGGGTCACAGCAAAGGCAGTCCTCAGAGGAAAATTTATAGCAATAGATGCACATATCAAAAAAGAAGAAAGCGACAAAATCAAAACATTAACTACAGAACTCAAACAAATAGAAAGAGAACAGCAAAAAAAGCCCACAACCGCCAGAAGAAAGGAAATAGTAAAGATCAGAGCAGAAATAAATGAAATAGAAAACAGAAAAACAATACAAAGAATCAACAAAAGCATAAGTTGGTTCTTTGAAAGTGTCAACAAAATCGACAAACCACTGGCCAGACTGACAAAAGAAAAACAGGAGAGGACACAAATAATCCAAATAAGAAATGAAATGGGGGACATGACAACAGACCCAACTGAAATAAAAAGGATCATAACAGAATATTATGAAAAACTATACTCCAACAAATTTGAAAACCTAGAAGAAATGGATAAATTTCTAGAAAAAAACGGCCTACCCAAACTACAACAAAGTGATGTTGAAAATCTGAACAGACCCATAACAAGAGAAGAGATTGAAAAGGTAATTTAAAAAACTCCCAACAAAAAAAAGCCCTGGCCCAGATGGCTTCGCTGAAGAATTCTACAAAACATTTACAGAAGAGCTTGTCCCAATACTACTCAAGCTATTTCAGAGCATAGAAGAGGATGAAACACTTCCAAATTCATTCTGTGAAGCCAGCATAACGCTGATACCAAAACCAGGCAAAGACATCACCAAAAAAGAAAATTACAGACCAATATCTCTCATGAATATAGATGCAAAAATTCTGAACAAAATTCTAGCCAATAGAATTCAGTATCATATCAAAAAAATAATACACCAAGACCAAGTAGGATTCATACCAGGTATGAAAGGATGGTTTAACATTAGAAAATCCATCAACATAATCCACCACATAAATAAAAGGAAAGAAAAAAATCACATGATCATCTCAATTGACGCAGAAAAGGCATTTGACAAAGTCCAACACCCATTCCTGATAAAAGCTCTCAATCCAATAGGTATAGAAGGGAAATTTCTCAACATAATAAAGGGTATCTATGCAAAACCAACAGCCAACATCATTCTTAATGGAGAGAGGCTGAAAACATTCCCCTTGAAAACAGGAACAAGACAAGGATGCCCTTTATCACCACTCCTATTTAACATTGTGCTGGAAGTTCTAGCTAGAGCAATAAGGCAAGAGAAAGAAATAAAGGGCATCCAAATTGGTAATGAAGAAGTTAAACTCTCCCTGTTTGCAGATGATATGATACTATACATAGAAAACCCTAAAGACTCCATGAGAAATCTACTGGAACTAATAGAAAGATTCAGCAGGTTAGCAGGATACAAGATAAACATTCAAAAATCAGTTGGATTCCTATACACCAGTAAAGAGAATGATGAAAAGGAGATCAGGAAATCAATACCATTTTCAATAGCCCCTAAAAAGATAAAATACTTAGGAATAAATCTGACCAGGAATGTAAAAGACCTATACAAAGAAAACTACAAAACACTGCTGCATGAAACCCAAAGGGATCTACATAAATGGAAAAACATACCATGCTCATGGACAGGCAGACTCAACATTGTGAAACTGGCAACTCTACCTAAAGCAATCTACAAATACAATGCAATCCCGATACAAATACCAACAACATTCTTCAAAGAGATGGAAAAACTAATTATTAACTTTATATGGAAAGGGAAGAAACCCCGAATAAGTAAAGCACTACTGAAGAAGAAGAATAAAGTTGGAGGACTCACACTACCTGACTTGAGAACCTACTATACAGCTACAGTACTCAAAACAGCCTGGTACTGGTACAACAACAGAGACATTGACCAATGGAACAGAATTGAGAACCGAGATGTAAATCCATCCACCTACGGTCACCTGATCTTTGACAAGGGCCCAAAGTACATCAAATGGGGAAAAGACAGTCTTTTTAACAAATGGTGCTGGCAAAACTGGATATCCATTTGTAGAAAAATGAAACAGGACCCATACCTCACACCATATACAAAAACTACTTCAAAATGCATCAAAAACCTCAATATAAAGCCTCAAACTATAAAATTCATAGAAGAAAAAATAGGACCAACACTTCAGGCCTTAATACATAGCATTAACAGGATACAAACCATAAACCTCAACACAATAAACCCAACAGATAAACTACATAACTGGGATCTTCTAAAAATCAAACATCTATGCTCTTCAAAAGACTTCACCAAAAGAGTCAAAAGAGAACCTACAGACTGGGAAAAAATTTTTGGACAGTACAAGTCAGACAAAGGTCTAATCTCCATAATCTACAAGAAAATCCAACACCTCTACAACAAAAAGACAAACAATCCTATCAAAAAATGGGCAAAGGAAATGAACAGACACTTCACCAAGGAAGACATTCAAATGGCCAACAGACACATGAGGAAATGCTCGGGATCACTAGCCATTAGAGAAATGCAAATTAAAACCACAATGAGATACCATCTCACCCCGGCATTACTGGCACGAATCAAAAACACTGGAAATAACAAATGTTGGAGGGGCTGCAGGGAGATGGGAACTCTTATGCACTGCTGGTGGGAATGTAAAATGATACAACCATTTTGGAAAATGATATGGCGTTTCCTCAGAAAGCTAGAAATAGACATACCATTCGATCCAGCAATCCCACTCCTAGGAATATATCCTAGAGAAGTAAGAGTCATCACTCGAATAGACATATGCACACCTATGTTCATGGCAGCATTGTTCACAATAGCAAAACGATGGAAACAGCCTCGATGTCCATCAACAGATGAATGGATACAGAAACTATGGTGCATACACACGATGGAGTACTATGCAACGAGAAAGAACAACAATGAATCTGTGAACCATCTCATAACATGGATGGAATTGGAGGACATTATACTTAGGGAAATATGTCAAAAACAAAAGGACAAATATTGTATGAGACACCTATTGCAAAAACCCATGAAAAAGGTTACACAAAAAAAGTAACAATCTTTGCTGGTTAGGAGGGATGAGACGGGTGGGGGTGGGGGGAAATACTAGAAAGGCAATAGATAAATGGTATCTTTGGTGAAGGGTGAGAGAGTACACAATACTGGGGAAACCAGCACAACTTATACAGGGAAAAGTCATGGAAGCTCCATAGACACACCGAAACTCCCTGAGGGACTGAATTGCTGGGCGGAGGGCTGTGTGGACCATGGTCTCGGGGAACATTTAGCTCATTTGGCATAACACAGTTTATAAAGACAATGTTCTATGTTCTACCTTGGTGAGTAGTGTCTGGGGTCTTAAAAGCCTGTGAGCAGCCATCTAAGATACTCCATTTGTCTCACCCCTTTGGGAGCAAGGGAGAATGAAGAGAACAGGATACAAGGAAAATATTAATCCATAAGACTAATGGACCACAGCTACCAAGGCCTCCACCAGACTGAGCCCAGTATAGCTAGATGGTGTCCGGCTACCACCCCTTACGGTTCTGACTGGGATCACAACAGAGGTTTCTGGACGGAGCTGGAGAAGGATGTAGAAGAAAATTCTAACACACAAACAAAAAGACCAGATTTACTGGACTAAAAGAGACTCGAGAAACCCAAAAGTATGGATCCCAGACACCCTTTTATCTCAGTTGTGAAAATCACTTCCGAGGTTTACTGTTCAGCCAGGGATTGGACAGCCCCATAAAACAAAACAGGATTAATGAGGCACAGCAGTCCACAGACAAGGACTAGAAGGCAGAAGGGGACAGGAACGCTGGTGATAGGGAACCCAAGGTTGAGTAAGGACAGTGTTGACATGTAGGGCGGTTGTTAACCATTGTCATAGGGCAACATGTGTACTTACTGTTTAATGAGAAACTATTTTGTTCTGTAAACCTTCATCTAAAGTGAGAATAGCTGCACAACGGGAAGAACGTAATCGATGTCACTGAACTGTGAACGTACAAATTTTTGAAATGGTGTATCTTTGGCTCTGTATATTTTCACCAAATAAAGAAAAAAAGGTTGAGAAGGATGTGGGTTGACATTTCATGGGGTTGTTAACCAATGTCATAAAACAATATGTGTACTGACTGTTTAATGAGAAACTATTTGTTCTGTAAACCTTCACCTGAATTACAATATAAATAAATAAATAAAATCTAAGGAACAAAAAGACAAATAACCCAATTAAAAAATGGGCAATGCATATGAACAAGAACTTTACCAAAAAAGAAATTGAGGCAGCTAACAGACACATGAAGAAATGCCCACGATCATTAGCCATTAGAGAAATGCAAATCAAAATTACAATGAGATACCATGTCACCCCAACGAAGCTCACATTAATCCAAAAAACACAAAATAATAAATGTTGAAGAGGTTGTGGAGAGACTGGAACACTTATACACTGTTGGTGGGAATGTAAAATGGTACAGCCACTTTGGAAATTGATTTGGTGCTTCCTTAAAAAGCTAGAAATTGAAGTACCATACAATCCAGGAATCCCACTCCTTGGAATATATCCTAGAGAAATAAGAGCCATCAAACGAATAGATACATGCACGCTCGTGTTCACTGAAGCACGGTTGACAATAGCAAAAATATGGAAACAACCTAGGTGCCTATCAACGGACGAATGGATAAACAAATTATGGTATATTCACACAGTGGAATACTACGCAATGATAAAGAACAATGATCAATCTGTGAAACATCTTATAACATGGAGGAATTTGGAAGGCATTATGCTGAGTGAATTTAGTCAGTCACAGAAGGACAAATATTGTATAAGACCACTATTATAAGAACTCAAGAAAAGGTTTAAACACAGAAGAAAACATTCTTTGATGGTTATGAGGGTGGGGAGGGAGGGATAGGGTTATTTATTAACTAGATAGTAGACAAGAATCATCTTAGGTGAAGGAAAGGACAGCACACACTACAGGGGAAGTTAGCCCAACTGGCCTAAACTAAAGCTAAGAAGTTTCCTGAATACAACCAAACACTTTGAGGTACAGAGTAGGTGGCAGGGGTCTGGGGATCATGCTTTCAGGGAACATCTAGGTCAATTGGCATAACAAGTTTATTAGGAATATGTTCTGCATCCCACTTTGGTGAGTGTCATCTAGGGTCTTGAAAGCTAGCGAGTGGCCATCTAAATTGCATCAATTCGTCCCAACCCATCTGGAGTAAAAGAGAATGAAGAACACCAAAGACACAAGGAGAGTAGTAGCCCAAGAGATAGAAAGGGCCACATAAACCAGAGACTGCATCAGCCTGAGACCAGAAGAACTAGATGCTGCCCAGCTACCACCAATGACCGCCCTGACAGGGAACACAACAGAGAGTCCCTGATGGAGGAGGAGAAAAGTGGGGTGCAGAGCTTCAGTTCTATAAAAATACCAGACTTAATGGTCTGACTGAGACTGGAGGAACCCCAGAGAGCATGGCCCCTGGACTCTCTGTCAACCCAGCACCAAAACCACTCCTGAGGCCAACTCTTTAGACAAAGATTAGACCAGACTATGGGACACATAATGATACTCGCGAAGAGTGTGCTTCTTATTTCAAGTAGGTACATGAGACTAAATGGGCAGTTTCTGTCCGGAGGTGAGATGGGAAGGCAGAGAGGGTCAGGAGCTGGCTTACTGGACACAGGAAATCAGGAGTGGAAAGGTGGAGTGTGCTGTCACAGTATAGGAAGAGCAATTAGGTTCACATAACAATGTATGTATAAATTTTTGTATGAAAGACTAACTTGAATTGTAAACTTTCACTTCAAGTACAACAATAATAACAAAACAAAACAAAACCAAAAAGCTACAGGAAGTCCTCATAATACTAGACAGCAGGTGCATTTGGCCAAACATCAGCAAAGTCATCAAATTTTGCGAGTACTAGCAACTGAGTGTATTGGCATGGCTATTTTGCAAACTTGTTTGAATTACAGATAAATATTAAAAGAGGAAACACTCAAAATGTGCTAAAGTTCAACTTGTAAAACAGATTGGAGGATGTACAATGAGGCAGTGAAAATGCCATTCAGAATGGAGTCAAAGTTAGGAAAACAATAAAAAGAGTTGGCAGAGGAAGCAGCACAGCATAGTAGAGAGTGCACCAAACCAGGAGCCCAGGAAATGGCTGGCTGCTGCTTTGTAGCAAAACATGGCCCCATAGCTCATGGTTTGCTACAGCACGTAACAAAATTCCAGTTTACCAAGATAGTGTTTATTTTCCAGTAAACATTTGTAAATATGAATAATATCCATTTAAATGTTTGAAGCTCTCATAATCTCTTCAAATACTCCTATTACATCTACTATCAAAAGATTAAAAGCAAGATAGTGTTTTGTTTTGTTTTTGTTTGTTTGTTTTTAAGGGTAAAGAGGTAAGGGAGTTCCATGATGAAATAAGGCAATACTTGGTTAAAAAGAACAAAACTTTTATAGCAATTTTGTAAATGCTTTACATATATTAACTCATTTAATATTCACAACAACCTTAGGGAAGAGCACCATTAATACTCCCGTTTTTCAAATAAGGAAACAAAGACAAAAGAAACTGAATAACTTGTCTAACATCACATATTAATAAATCTTAAAGTTGGGGTTTAAACCCAGGCATTCTGGCTCTAGATTTTTTACTGCAGTTTTTCTCAGACTTTAATATACTGATATTCCTTATGAATTTCCAAAAGAGTCATAGAGCACATTTTCTAAACTTTTCTACATTTTCCAAACTTATTGGACCATGGAATGGTTTTTCATGGAATATCTATTAATAGTTCTACAGACGTTAAAACTCCATGGCACACAGTTTGGGAAATGCACTAAAGTATTATTATTATTATTTTGACTAGTATACAAGCTCAACTTCAACTGCTTGGATACTTCTTTTTCTGTATTTGAATTTAAACTGTCTCTAGCTATTAGGAATTCTCACACTTTATATAAAGTTTATCTGCTCTCTCATTGAGTAATCATCAGTTACTCCTGTCTTTGGTGATGTCATTTCATATTGCAAATGTTCCAGCTTTCTTATCATAATCACTGAGAGAATTATTCACTATATTGCTGGTCCCTCTCAATAGATCATTTTCTTGTTTAAAAAAGTTTGTTCCATATGAAATCTAGTAGTACATACATCTTCTAGTAGGCATATACCTCTCTGGGTGATTTATTTGACCATTTTTATACAGTGTTTCTATAAGGGTCAAGATAATTTCTAAGCACCTTCCAGCCTTGACTTTCTATGAGTATATGATTTTCAAACCAACAATGACATGCCCAGTAAATCTCATTGTGACTCAAGCAGAGAATATGCATTAGATACAGATTCCAAAACCAAAATCGTCTGCCATCGAGTAGATTCCAACTCAGTCCCATACCTCTTAACCATTGCACCACCAGGGCTCCAGAGGACAAAGTACCTCACATTTCTGCCATTACCAATAGAGTAGCTGTGCACATGCTCAATTAGCCCAGGAATGTAGGAAGACTACCTGAAAAGCTGAGCACACAAGAACAGTAGCAGCAACCTCCTTCTACAGATCTTTCCCAGATTCAAGTGCAGATTGCTTCAAATATACTAGCCCACCAGATAAAATACCTACCTGCTAGTCTAGCATGAAATACGGCCTTTCAGGCATCTGTTAAATTCAATATGCCAGAGAAAATATAAAAAGTTAACAGCTCACATAAAAAAATGAGTTTGAATGGTATTTGACTATCAAACTAATTTTGCCTTTTTCTATTCTTATTCCCATAAAGGTTAGGGACAAGTTAAAAAACATATTTGGTCAAGTCAGTAATCACCTATAATCAAGGAATTGACAAGAAGAATGAAAAAGAAGTATAGGATTATTATTTTCTTGTATACTGTCAAATTCTTGACTATTTTCAAAGAAGGTATTTAAGTTCCAGTTCACACATGTCACTCAAAGTTAATTTATATTTTGAAATGCGCTATCCTGTAACCATAATGCCAGTAAGAATATATCCAATAGAGCACATAGCAACTGCATTATACTTTAATTTACAGAGCAAAATATACCAAAGAAAAGAGTCATGTCCTTAGAAGAAAGATAAAACAAGCAAAAAAACTGATCCATTGACTCAGTTCATTTTGGATTTGTAAATTAATAATAACAGTAATCAAGTGAAGTGAAGCTTACATATGGATGATTGGTACTGCTCTGTAGCAGGTATCACTAACTCACTAATAGAAATAAAAGAGAGAATAAATTAGCATTAACATCAGCAACAGGATAAAATGGAGAAAGAGAAATATTGAGCCAAATTCAAATATATAACAAAAAATCAAAATTTTCTTAAGATAACTTCCAGAAAGGAAAGAAGATTCAATTAATTAACAATATTTTTAAAACATGAATTTCAGGAAATCAGATATTTAGGAAGATATACTTTAAGATTTCTCACTGAGGACATTAATATAAGTAAGGGATGGGTAATTTTTGTTAAACTTCATTGTCTCCACATGGTTTCACTCTACTCACTGCAGCTACAAGACTCATTCTCTTGCTGCTTTTTTGGAAAGTCGGTTCTGCCTGTGTGGAAAACCAGCAATTCTTTTCAAAGTAAAGATAATAAAAAGAAGATAAATTTTGTTCAGAAGGCAAATTCAGGAGGAAAAAAATACCTGTTTTTCTCTAGAAATAGAATAAATGAGAAATTAGCATTAAATGTATATGTGTGTGTGTGTGTGTGTGTGTGTGTGTGTGTGTGTGTGTGTGTGTGTGTGTGTGTGTGTGTGTTAGGGCTAAAATTAAGCTGTAGGACAAACTTCTGTATAGCAGCTAATGAAAATTCAAGTCTGTTTTTGTGTTTGTTAAAATGTATTAAACTGCCATTAGGAGAATATTAAACATATAAAATGAACCACCTTCCATAAAGGTAATTGACTTCCTGAAGATCACTGCCCCTCATGACTTTTCAGTAGCCTGTCTTCCCTTGGATATGCCATATAAGTGCCTGAGAATCAAATGTGCAATCAGTTCTCACCATTTTGGGGTAGTGGTTAGAAACACTTTCACGGTCTGTTGTTCCAGAGAGCTACTACTGTGATTCTCTTACTGTTGTTATTTTTCTACATTGTAACATTTTAAATTATAAATATTTATATACTACTGAAATGAAGACCAAAATATGCACAAAACATCTAGAAACGTTAATTGGTCTCAAAAAATCTACATACTTAAAGTAGCCTAGATCATATTTATGATAATCAAAAGTATAATTTATAACAGCAGAAAAAGTCTGATAAAATAGTAAAGATAGTGCTCATCTGGCCCAAATTATAATGTAAAGAATACTGGATGGGAAACAGAGGGGCTGGATATTAAAAATGGATTTATCTATAGCTGGCTGTATGCCTATCTGAGTCACCTTACCCTCACTAAGAAACAGTTCTCTCATCTTTAAAATGACATTCATTTGAAGCCTTATCCTTCAATGAGTCTATGTGGAATAGATTACTTCCAAAAAAACCATATATTGACTTGTCATTTATTAATTTTATATGTTAGTCATGTCTCCCTTACCTAGGTTACAAGGTCCTTACTAGCAGGAAATGTGTATTATTCTTAACTTTTGTATTCTCTGATGCTTGACACAGTAGTGAGTACATGGTGGCACCCAATAAATGCTTGCAGAATAACCAAATATGTACTGTGAAGGTATACAACCAGGATGAAGAAAAAGGGATACTTCACCAACACTAGATAGTTTACACATGATTCTTTAGTAGTAGGTCTCTTTTGTATTCTCTTCACAATTATACTGTGCCTAAATTTCCTGCAAAGACATAAACAAAGAATTAAGAAGTGGACAAGGAAGAATAAGGCTCACTCAAACACTGAAAGTGTCCCAATAGCTCTGCCTTTGTTTTACTCTGACTGCCTGATAGTTCCATTCTTTATCATCAGCTTATGCTTACTGAATTAGTATATGTCAAGCATATATTTTAGGAAACAAAGCAATATTTTATATTGAACATTTTATGTGAAAATTTTATAACAGAATTTGTCTTATTCTCGAATTTAAAGAGCATATGAAGTTAGCTATAGGTGTACTGATATAAATATATCCATAGACTTATGGCCATCTCTCAGAAAGCTTTCATTTGTACAATGTTAAAGGAAACATGACTACTAATTCTTTTAAATCTAAAACACTTAAAAGACTAATTCTCAACCTCCAGACAACAAGAGATAAAGGAGTAGGCCTAAATTATGTCTAGTATAATAATCTTATTTAATTATATATACACATTCTATGAAGTTCCTGGGTGGTGAAAGTAGTTTGCATAGATCACTAACCTAAAGGTTGGTGGTTCAAACCCACACAGCGACACCACAGGAAAAAGGCCTGGCAATCTTCTTCCAAAAAGATTACAGCCAAGAAAATCCTAGGGAGCATTCTACCTTGTAACACATGGGGTCACCGTGAGTCAGAACTCACTCGACAGCAGCTTTTTTTTTTTTTAGTAGACATTCTACATACTTGGAGATATAAATAATGATAATTGTTACTCTATCATGTATTAGAAGGTATAATTACTTGAATATACCAAAAACAACCAACTACAAGATGGACATTTGTTATATGAGTTACAATGGAGAGTAATAGATACCATGAGAACCTGGCTCTTATATATTGGTCATCTAGAGACACAAGGTATCTGCCAAGATAATTTTGCAAAGCCTATGTTTCAATGTCTTGGTGATAGAAATTATGCCAGAGATCCCATGATAGAATTTTGCAAGATCAATAACTTATTCATCAGAAATACTTTTTTTTTTCAACAACATAAATGGCATTATAGGAGGGAGGGAGAGGGGAATTCACTAACTAGATAGTAGACAAAAAATATCTTAGGTGAAGGGAAGGACAACATATAAAACAGGGGAAGTCAGAACAACTGGACTAAACCAAAATCTAAGTTCCCCTAACACAACCAAACACTCCAAGGGACACAGTAGCAGGGGCAGGGTCTGGGGGCCATGGTTTTGGGGGACATCTAGGTCAACTGGCATAACAAAATTTATTAAGAAAATGTTTTGCATCCCACTTTGGTGAGTGGCGTCTTGGGTCTTAAAAGCTTGTGAATGGCCATCTAAGATGCATCAATTGATCACAACCCACCTGGAGCAAAGGAGAATGAAGAACACCAAAGACACAAGGAAAATATTAGCCCAAGAGACAAAAGGACCACATAAACCAGAGACTCCATCAGCCTGAGACCAGAAGAACTAGATGGTGCCCGGCTACCACCAATGACTGCCCTGACAGGGAACACAACAGAGAGTCCCTGAAGGATCAGGAGAAAAGTAGGGTGCAGAACTCAAATTCTAGTAAAAAGACCAGACTTAATGGTCTGACTGAGACTAGAGGAAGCCAAAGGCATGGCCCCCAGGCCTCTGTTAACCCAGAACTAAAACCATTCCCAAAGCCAACTCTTCAGACAAAGATTAGACTGGACTATAAAACATAAAATAATACTCGTTGTCATGGATTGAATTGTGTCCCCCCAAAAATGTGTGTAGCAACTTGGCTAGGTCATGATTCCCAGTATTGTATGATTGTGTTATCTGATGTGATTTCCTTAGGTATTGTAAACTCTACCACTATGATGAGATTATATGTGATCTCTTCATGTGTTGTAAATTCTAGCACTGTGATGAGGTTATACTGATGAGGTTGACAAGATTAGTGTCTTAATGCAATCTCTTTTGAGATATAAAATAGAGAAGCTAGCAGAGACACATGGGAACCTCACACCACCAAGAAAGCCATGCTGGGAGCAGAGCGCATCCTTTGGTCCTGAGGTTTCTGCACTGAGATGCTCCCAGACCAAGGAAAGACTGAGTCATCACAAGGACTTTTCTCCAGAGCTGACAGAGAGAGAGACTTTTCCTGGAGCTGATGCCCTGAATTTGGACTTGTAGCCTACTGGACTGTGAAGACAATAAATTTCTCTCTGTTAAAACCATCCACTTGTGGTATTTCTGTTAGAGCAGCACTAGATGACTAAGATGCTCATGAAGGGTATGCTTCTTAGTTCAAGTAGATACATGAGACTAAATGGGAAGCTCCTGTCTGGAGGCAGGATGAGAAGGCAGAGAGGGATAGGAGCTGGTTCAATAGATACGGGAAACCTGGGATGAAAAGGAGGAGTGTGCTGTCACGTTACAGGGATTGCAACTAGGGTCACATAACAATATGTGTATAAATTTTTGTATGAGAAGTTAACTTTAGCTGCAAACTTTCACCTAAAGCACAATACATTAAAAAAAAAAGAAATATGCAAAATATCACCACCAATAGATCAGATACCGGTGAGAGAAGAGCCTCTGGGTGATCACATGTTTGATACCTTTCTACAGTTTTGTCATAATGAGAAGTATAAGCAAGCTGGAGTGATTGCTCCTGATTACCAAGAAGAAATCAGATTGATATTACATAATGGAGGTAAAGAAGAGTATGTCTGGAATGCAGGAGATCCCCTAGGGCATCTCTTAGTACTATCATGCCCTTGATTAAAGTCAATGGAAAACTACAGCAACCTAATTCCAACATGACTACTAATGGTCCAGATCCTTCATGTATGAAGGTTTGGGTCACCCCACCAAGCAAAAAACCAGGACCAGCTTTGGTGCTTGCTGTGGGCAAAGGGAATATGGAATGGATGATAGAAGAAGGTAGTTATAAATACCAGTTACAGCCAAGTGACCAGTTGCAGAAATGAGGACTGTAATTGTTATGAGTATTTCTTCCTTGTATGTGTGCATCAAACATTTTTCTTTTCTTCACTTATAAAATATAATATGTAAACAGGGCTAGTGTGTTTTCATTGTACATGTGTTGTATCATGTTAGGCGCAAGTATGACTTTATAATTGTCTTCATTCAGAGATTATGTATAGTTTAAGGAGATGTATACAGGTGCCAAGTTGACAAGGGGTGGACTGTGATGGTTAAGATTATGTGTCAACTTGGCTGAGCCATGATCCTTATGGTTTGGCAGTTATGATGTAGTTTGGAAGCTTTTTAATAATGCATTCACCTCCTTAATGAGATCTGATATAATGTGATCAACTCCATGATGAGATCTTTTGTGAGCAGCCAATCAGTTGAAAGAGAGTTTCCTTAGGGGTGTGGCCTGCATCCAATATAGGTGGACTTTCTGGCAAGGCTCACTGGCTTTTGCTCACTCTGGTTCCTGCAGGTGGCTCCTGTTCATCTGACCTCCAGTTATTGGGACTTGAGGTAGAAGTTACCTGTGGTCTTATCTGCCAATCTTGGGATTTGTCAGCCACCACAGCATGTGAGCCAGAGGCCTGCCATCTGACCTTCCAATCTTGGATTCATCAGCACCTGTGGCTATGTGAGTCACGAGGAGCCTCCAGCCTGACCCATGAACTTTGGACTTTCTAGCCTCTACAATCGCATGAGCCACTTCCTTTATATAAATCTCTCTCTCTCTCTCTCTCTCTCTCTCTCTATATATATATATATATATATATATATTTAAACACTGTACTGGGTTTTGCTTCTCTAGAGAACCCAGCCTAAGACACTTTTTCACTTCATGGTTGGTTTAACTCTGAGGATGCACTTTGCTTTCTGCTGGCAGTGCCCAGGAGGATTGAACCCACAGCAGTAACTAGCTTGATAATTCCCCCTTCTTGGTTTGCTACCCTGGGCTGTCTCACTTCCCCACATTCCTCCCAGTAATTCCTGGGATCACCCCCTAAATAAACTACATGTCCCTGGGGAAAAAAAAAGGCAATTATACACCTGGATCTCGCTGGATGGAATATACAGGAATCGAGTCGACTACATCGATGGAAAGAGATGATGGAGAAGCTCAATATCACCAGTCTGAACAAAACCATGGGCCAACTGTGGAACAGATGATCAATTGCTCATTTGCAAGTTCAAGTTGAAGCTGAAGAAAATTAAAACAAGTACACAAGAGCCAAAGTATGACCTTGAGTATATCCCACCTGAATTTAGAGACTATCTCAAGAATAGATTTGAGGCACCGAACACTAATGACCAAAGACCAGATGAGCTGTGGGGTAACATCAAAGACATCATACATGAAGAGAAAAAAAGTCATTAAAAAGACAGGAAAGAAAGAGAATACAAAAATGGATGTCAGAAGAGACTCTGAAACTTACTCTTGAACGCAGAGTAGATAAAGCAAAAGGAAGAAATGATGAAGTAAAAGAGCTGAACAGAAGATTTTGAAGTTCAGATCAAGTATACAAAGTATTATAATGAAATTTGCAAAGACCTGGACTTAGAAAACCAAAAGAGAAGAACACACTCAGCATTTCTCAAGCTGAAAAAACTGAATAAAAAATTCAAGCCTCGAGTTGCAATACTGAAGGATTCTATGGGCAAAATATTGTAGGATGCAGAAAGCATCAAAGGAAGATGGAAGCAATACACAGAGTCACTCTAAAAAAAAGAATTGGTCGATTTTAAAACCATTTTAGGAAGTGGTATATGATCTAGAACCGATGGTATTGAGGGAAGAAGTCCAAGCTGCAGTGAAGGCATGGTGAAAAACGAGCCTCCAGGAATTGAAGGAATACCAATTGAGATGTTTCAACAAACCGATACAGCACTGGAAGTGCTCACTCGTCTATGCCAAGAAATATGGAAGACAGCTACCTGGCCAACCAACTGGAAGAGATTCATATACATGCCCATTCCAAAGAAAGATGATCCAACGAAATGCTAAAATTACCAAACAACATCACTAACATCAAATGCAAGTAAAATTTTTCTGAAGATAATTCAAAAACAGTTGCAGCAGTACATTGACAGGGAACTGCCAGAAATTCAAGCTGAATACAGAAGAGGATGTGGAAAGAGAAATATCATTGTTGATGTCAGATGGATCTTGGCTGGAAGCAGAGAACACCAGAAAGATATTTACTTGTGTTTTATTAACTATGCAAAGACATTCAACTGCGTGGATCATAACAAATTATGGATAATATTGTGAAGAATGGGAATTCCAGAACACTTAATTGCGCTTACGTGGAGCCTGTACATAGACTAAGAGGCAATCATTTGAACAGAACAAGGGGATACTACGTAGTTTAAAGTCAGGACAGGTGTTCATCAAGATTGTATCATTTTATTATACTTATTCAGTCTTTACGCTGAGCAAATAATACAAGAACCTGGAGTATATGAAGAAGGCGGCATCAGGATTGGAGGAAGACTCATTAACAACCTGTGATGTGCAGATAACACAACATTGCTTGCTGAAAGTGAAGAGGACTTGAAGTACTTACTGATTAAGATCAAAGATTACAGCCTTCAGTATGGACTACACCTCAATATAAAGAAAACGAAAATCCTCACAACTGGACCAATAAGCAACATCATGATAAATGGAGAAAAGATTGAAGTTGTAAAGGATTTCATTTGACTTGAATACACAATCAACACCCATGGAAGAAGCAGTCAAGAAATCAAATGGCATATTGCTTTGGGCAATCTACTGAGAAGACCTCTTTAAAGTGTTCAAAGCAAAAATATCACCTTCAGGACTAAGGTGCTCCTAACCCAAGCCATGTTAATTTCAATCGTCTTACATGTATGCAAAAGCTGAAGACTGAATAAGGAAGACTGAAGAAGAATTGATGAGTTTGAATTATGGTGTTGGCGAAGAATATTGAATATACTATTGACTGCCAGAAGAACGAACAAAGCTGTCTTGGAAAAAAGTACAGCCAGAATGCTCCTTAGAAGCAGGAATGGTGAGACTTTTTCTCATGTACTTTGGACATGTTATCAGGAGGGACCAGTCCCTGGAGAAGGACATCATGTTTGGTAAATTAGAGGGTCAGCAAAAAAGAGGAAGACTGTCAACACGATGGATTGACACAGTGGCTGCAACAATGGGCTCCAACATAGCAATGATTTTGAGGATGATACAAGACCAGGCAGTGTTTCATTCTGTTGTACATAGGGTTGCTATGAGTCGGAACAGGCTCAATGACACCTAACAACAACAAATGTTAGAGTCATGGAATGCAGTGTGATAACTCAAGACTTTTGTCACTTTTGAAACTCACCAGCCTATTGTATTGTTATCATCAAATATAATAATTTTTTTCAACTACCTTCTCTAAATGTTCTATGATCAGAAAAACTTGCCGGTAATAGTGGCATGGAAAAGAATTCTTCTACATCATATGGAGCGCTACTTTAAGTAAACCTGCTTTTCTTTTGAGTGCAGCATCATTCCCAAGAAGGTAGGGGTGGGGTGGGGTTAGGGCCTTAGGAATCGTTGCCATCCAACACTAAAAAATATCCAACAGATATGATTTTCTCTTAAAATTGCTATGGAAAATATTATCTCTGTTAAAATACTGAGATGATGTGTTTGAACTACAGGCATCCAGTACTTTATATGGCTCAGTAGAAAAGATAGGTGCAAAGGAAGATTCTGACTCCTACCTATTATGTTCAAAAGTGTCATTATCTGATATATATGAGTTAGTGCTAGGGTAATAGAGAAATAGTTATAGATTACATAATTAGGCCAGATCATTACTGGAGGGGACACACATACACATGTGCATGCATGCAGACACAGTAACAAGGATACTGTAAGAAACTGGTGGCTGGATGATTTATAAGGTAGCACATTTTTTCTAGCTTCCTGAATTCTGTCACAGTCCTATTAACAATAAATTTCAGAAAGAGATACAAACCATTTTTTCTACTTGCAATGAATAGCTTGGGGTACTAAAGGGACACACTAACTCAAATGGATCAAATGAAGCAGAGGCCATAAAGAAATTTATCTCTTTCCTAACCTCTTTTACAGTGAGAATTCCAAACATTTTGGTGATAATATGTCTGACCTCAAAACTGCTACAGACAGAGAGAAACACACACAGCTGGGAGATAGATGAGGATGGAAGGACACAGAACAATGTTAGGAACACTACACCACCTTGATGATGACACAAGGAGCTCTTCATCTTTTGTGCCTTTGTGAATTATCATGGCTATTTTTCCTACTAATTAGGTAGTATGTCCAGAGCCAATAAAATAAGAATAGGAAACATCACCCAGATTCCAGTTCACCAGACTATGTTCCGTTTATTTTCTTTCATTTTAATTTATTTTTTCCTTTTCTTTTTTTATCCTCCCAGGTCTTTGATATTGCTTGAAAACTGTGTTTCCATCAAGACTATAATAATGTGTACAAACAAATTGGCATAAATCATGGCCTTTCCAGGATGAAAGGCATAATTTCAAGGTGATATATACCACCAGTCCTCCTGTTGGTGACCCTAGTAATGAAGCCCCTACAATTCTTTGTCAACTTACACTTCCTCTGTATCAATTATTACTTTTTTTTTTAAGGAATACTGGAACTTAGTTTATTATATGTGCTATTTTTTCTAACAATCTCTATGTATTTCAGGTAAGAGCAATACATTTTTGAAAACCCAGTCTGCTCTGGTGAGTTACAATTGAATTAGGAGCATAGGAATTGTAGGAAGTTCCACATGAAATAACTGGATTGTATACATAAAATACATTTTACTTTTTAATTTGAATTCCTGCTACCAACTTCAAACACATTAGTTTTCTAAAGCAGAGTTTGAGTGGTATGATTTCAAAGTCATACATTATGAGTCTAAAAGAGATATAGTGACTCTGTAAAATAAACTAAGTATTTCACAATCACCTTTTAATAGGTCTACAATCCTTCTCAGCTAGATTACTTGAAGAACCTCCTAAGTGATCTCCCTGTCTCTTACTCCACCGCCATTCTATCCTATACTCTCTTATTGGTGATATTTTCCTAAAGAGCAGTTTTTTCACGCTCCTCACCTTCCCAAAAATGTTTAGTGGTTCGCCACTCCTGTAGAAAAAAGTTCAAAACTCTTAACCTGGTATTTACAACCTCCCATAATCTGCCCTACTCATCTTTACAGGCAGAGCTCCTATTCTTTTCCATCACATACCTGTTACCATAGCCAGACTGAACAATCTCTATTGCTCATACAAACTCCATACTTGCTCATCTTCACACCTTTGCTGATTTGTCTCCTTTGCCTGGAATGTTCTTGTCCCCATCTTGCCACTTGCAGCCTAATCAGCCTTTAAAGCACGACTTAAATGCATTCAGCTTCAAAAAGCTTTTTTAAGTTATAAGGTAATTGTTTCCTTTTTCGATATCAAACACAACTTTTTTTCTTTTTAATTCAACTGATCATCATGTGTTGTCATGTCTCTCGTGTCTTTATATCATGAACATTTCCCTATAGTTTACCTAATAAATAAAAGGAAGAATGAAAAATGTATAATCCTACCTAGGGGTTTTAGGACAGTTTTTAAACTAAGTTTATACACAGATAAAGAAGCATTTACCCTTGGTTAATCACGGAGTAGTTATGACTGGTCAGGAGAAAATTACATAACAAATGAGCAGCTACCTGTTATCAAATTACAAGGCATTTTCATCAAAGGACCTAAAAAGGCAGCAGACTGACCAGTTAACATGTTTCCGCTGACCTGGGGGGATTTTTTTTTTTTTCCAGTTAACAGCCTCTGAAGAATGCTTCCTTTTGATTCTTGTCTGTGACACAAAAATGATTATCCCATTTAACCAGTATTCTATCACATATATCAGAGAATCCTATTTACTCACACACTACTGGAACATTAAAACACAATAGAGGGATTGTCTCTATAAGAAAAATTTAAAGATTGACTTTTTTTTACCCCAAAAGGGGGTTGAGATCAAAAGCTAACTTTAATAGATGTTTGACTAAGGTCATACTCCTAGGAAATGGAACACTGAAGATGAAAGAAAAGAAATAGGTTTGGCTTTTGATCTCAGTCAAATCCATTTGGCATTGTTTAGCTTTTATATAATACTTCAGTTTTCGGTGCTATCATGACTGAAATGAATTGGCTTTCTTCCTGAAGCTTTAATAGCTCTGTATTACTTCAGCATTTAGCAAAGTTTAGTGAAACAGATTCCTACTTTTTACTTTCTTAACAGGTACTGAGGTAGTAGTTGTATATACGTGTTCTCCATCTATAAGCACCACTATTACATGATATCCATGATAGATTTTCAAAAAATTAGAAAAGGGAGCTCAGAAGTAAAATTTTCCTATGAAATGTTCTTCAAAGAAAACCATCATTAAAATCACTACAATCTGTGTACAAAGACCTTTCTTAATTTTAAGCTACATTATTTTTAATGAAGGTTTTCCATTAGCCAGTACACTTCGATTGCTACTTTTTAGCTCAGCACTAGACAGAACCAACGTAAGACAAAAAAGAAAACTGACTGTTATTGAATGTTCTGTTGTTGTTGTGTGCCACTGGGTCAATTCCGACTCAGCAACCATATATGACAAAGTAGAATTGCCCCCATAGGGTTTCCTAGGCTGTAATCTTTACAGGAGCAGATTGCCAGGTCTTTTCTCCTGTGGAGCCGCTGATGATTTCGAACCAGTAAGCTTTCAGTTAACAGGTGAGCGCTTAAACATTGCATCACCAGGGCTCCTTGTTATTGAATACTCACTACTACATCTCAAACATGGAGTCCCTTTTGGTGTTTTAACACGCTCGGCTGCTAACTGAAAGGTTGGAGGTTCATTCAGGTCCACCCAGAGACACTTCTGAAAAATCAGCTATTGAAAATCCTACGGAGTGCAGTTCTACTCTGACACACGTGAGATTGCCATGAGTCAGAATCTACTCTATGACAACTAAACCAAACCAAACCCATTGCCATTGAGTCGATTCCAACTCATAGAAACCCTATAGGGCAGAGTAAAGCTGTCCCATAAGGTTTCCAAGGAGCAGCTGGTGGATTTGAACTGCCAACCTTTTTGGTTTGCAGCCAAGCTCATAACCACTGCACCACCAGGGCTCCCTATGGCAACTGGTATATGTCAAACCCCTTAGGAATTTTGAATTGCATAGTGAGTTAATACATTATCTCATGTAATCTTCAAAAAAAAAAAAAAAAAACCCTATGAAAATACCAGAACTATTATGCTATTATACAGATGAAGAAAGTGAGAGTGGAAGAACTTGACTATTGTGGGCAAGATAACATAGCTAATAAGTAAAAAGATTTGGACCTATCTTTATCTAATTCTAAAGTTTTCTTCTTTCCATGCTGCTTATTAATTATTAAAATGCTAGAACAAAAATATCTAGTCCCATAAATTAAGTGACCCTCAAAATTATAGCAATAATTTAGGTAGGCTTATATATAGAATATAGGACATCATTTGAGGTGTGGGGGAAGAGTTATACCACATAATTTATCAAGCATTCGTCTACATAGTTCATTCCTCCCCAGATTAATTTTGTCTAATGTATATAGATGATTACTGTGAAAGTTTAGGGTTTTGTGTTTTATTTCTTGAATTACCCTAATAATTGTCTCAATGTGCCACTTCTCTTTGCAGGTGCAAGCTGTCTATAAGTATCTACATCTTGCAATGCTTTGGAAAAAAATAGAACAAGAGCTTTCTAAGTGACAGCTTCTCATCCTCTATCAAAAGCGTTTGCCCAGTGGATTTTTTTAAACAAAATGATCACCACAAAGCTCATTGATTCTACTGAGATGATAAGAGTTTCCAAAATAATAGTTTAGCAAATGTTTTCAAAAGGAAAAAGAAAACAGGCCAAAGGAACATCATATATAACAGCCTTTTCTTAACATAACTTAAGCATTCCATCTTTATTAAAAGACAAACCCATAGTTCTTATGTCACACTAGCCTCTAAAAATGGGGGACGCCAATCAAAAAGATTAAGGACTCTCAGTACTGACAACTGACAGCTACCCAGAATTGGACATCCCCTCAAATCTACTTGTCTTTGAAAAACATGGAGTAGATTAGGATATCCTCTTTTTCTCCTTTCTTTTGTTTTCTTTTCTTGTCAAAAGATTATTCAGTGCTATTTATTCCCCTCCTGCACTGCTCCCACTCCTCACTCCCAATCCTGGAGCTTTCACAGCCCCTCTCAATCACAAACAGAAGGCACAATGGAGAAAATAGTAAAAGAACTTTGTAACTACTCTCTGGAACAAATTGAAATTTAAATGTCCTGTAGATAGAAGGTTCAGATTAAAATACTTTTGAGGCTCAGAGGATTTACAATATGTTTGGCATTCTTTTTTCAAAAGGAAACAGACCAATATTTCAGGGGAACATTGAGTGATTTTTTTTCCACCTTTCAAGGTAAAAGGTTCTGTAAGGAGATGCATGCAAAACGCATAAAGCATACCCTTAAAATTTAGCAGTTACCTTCTCTGAAAATCTTTTTCATGACTGTGAGGGCAAGGCAGCTAAGGAAGGCTTATCATGGACTCCTGTTTACGTTGCTGATAGAGAAGGAATAATTCTTCCCCATGTTTCAAAAACAATTAGCTAACTCCAATCTTGAAAGTGCCACTGAACCAAGCACAATTGACAGTCTCAGCAGTTACCTGATTAAAGAGAATATGCCATCCTTTTTCATGTCCTTTGTCCACATATAACTTTTAAGGTAACCACCTTTTCCATTTTAAAAGTTGAAACCATAATGGACTGGTTAACAGTTGCCTGGAATCATCCTACTTTTTTGACAAAGTTTGGAGGGTGAGGGAGGAGGAACACTTTCATTTCAGTCATTGAGGGCTTAAATAAAGTAAAATTCAACTACTTTAATTCTATGGATATTTGTAATAGAATATGTTTGGAAATTCATCCTACAAACAATCATGGTTATGTTTCCTGTGTCAATTAGAGTTCATTTAATGTTAACAACCTAGGTGGAATAGTCAGTGAATAAAAAGAAACATTTCAAGTTTGTTGTAAATTTTCCTCAGTCAAAAACTAGTCTTTAGAAAGCTCAGTAGCTGCATGCACCAAAGACTGAAATAACTTAATTTTGGTTTAATATAATTTTAAAATTGTGATGAAAAATGTGACTACTATAAAGCATGTTTTTTAAACCTTTTGGCAGACATTTAATTGGAATATTTCATATAATCAGCTGATACAGCCTGAACAAATAGAGTGCTATTTCTCTTCACATCTACCTTGCAAGTGTTTTGTAATTCCTTTGTTTATAATAAGTTAATATTTTAATCATTTAATGTATGCCTAGATTAGCAGAACTCTATGTGTATTCATTTTAAACTGTGATTAAAGTATGGGAGTGATTGTAATACATTTCATGGTACAGTGACTAAGGCAAAGTATTATATTATCAGTGAAGCACAACTGACACTGTATCTTCATGTTCATTCAACAATTCACTTACACAGTTTGCGTGGGGAAAAGATGGTAGGCGGGTATTATGCAGCATCAGAGATTGTAAGGACCATGGTTTATTTAACAGCAATGTCAGTCAAGATCTATAATTTGAAGAAATCTCAAGAATTTTTTGTTAATACCACAGAGCACGTAGGGTAATTTTCAAATTTTTTCTTCCTTTATAGGTAGATAATCTTGGGACACTATGTTAAAACCATTTCTCTCATATCCTCTCTTGTCCCTGATGACTTCAATACTACTTCAGTAATAATTTTGTCAGAAGATTCAACATTAATTTATAGCAAGAAGTAGAAGTATATTCTGTATGATTCCTTTATGAGGTTTATGATAATTATGTAGAAATAGACTGAATAATGTTTTATGAATTAGGTATTAAGTTTGAAATAGAAGGACCTGCCCCCTCTGCTAGAACAGACCATGTAACTGATTTATGCCATGAATACTGAATTATTGATATATATGCTTACATATTATATTTTATAAGAGGTATGACGGGATCACACCCTCTAGCAAGAAGGCATCATTGATAGAACCTTATTCTCAGTAACTTAAAAATCCAGATAACTTAGTAATTAAATTTATTTTTTAAATTATGAAATTCTGTCAAGGCAGGCAAAACTAAAAAATGGAGATAAGTTGTTTCATCTTCCCAAATCCAAGCAGTGATCTACTGAACAGCTTACAGTGTACTGAGTCAGGGAGTCACTCTCCATGGATGACACCAAATAAAATAATATCTTAAGTGAATAACTTAATAATAGGTTTCATAGTGGAAGGTAACAGGACAGTGATATAAAGAAGAGTGGTATGAAGATAGTAAAAAGAAATAGGTGAGAAATAAAAAAGACACTGAAGTTCTTCCATCTGGCACAGACTTTTTTTCTTTATTACCACAAATAAATTATAGATTATTTAAAACAGGAAACTACTGAATGGTCCAAGATTATAATTTTAGGTGAGAAATGAGTACAAAATGTCTGCATTATAAATCAAATAGCTTGCAAAGTAGAAGGATTTTATATAACAAAACATATTCTACTACTTAATGATGTTAACATGTTTTCTTCTCACAATACACAAACCTAGATGCTAGGAAAATAGAATGGAAACAAATTTAGATCAGTTAATAAAGATGAATTTTCTTTGGCAGATATTGTAGAACTTTTAAAAACCAATTCAAGTCCTATGACAATATGTGAAAACGTACCTACTTTTTAAAATTCACTGAGGTAACATAAGGTCTGATGCTGCTAGTACAGAGTCTGAAATATAGCAGTTCCTCCTTGCTTCCTTCTATTCTTCTTTCAGAGGGAAAACATATTTCTTAGGAGTAAGCTGGAATATTTAAATGGTATGTTAAATCTTCTATGTTTCTATGTGAATCATTTAGTAGTAAATTAATTCCACAAAGACCAGAAAATATGCACTGGGAGAACCTGAATCTCCATTTCCTATGAGGAAGAATTCTGTCATTCAATCACTAGTGCAAGTATTTGGATTTAGCAACGTAAATCAGTAATTTTTTTTTTTTTCAGTAATAACAGATGGAATGCTATAGAATAAAGTGCATTTGCCAGAGTCAGAACACATGAATATTAGTCCCAGCTTTGCTGCTGATTCTCTTTGTAAAGTTGGGCAAGTCACAATTCCACAAATGGGCCTTGGTGGCCTGATTTGAAATATGAGAGGTTTGAAATAGATGAGCTCCAAGTTTATCTTCTAGCTCCCATATATTACAGGTAATAATATTTTATTTTTAGCATAGAAACCAAGCTCTATTTTCAAAATTCACTGGCAAGCAAATACTCTCAACTTCTAATCTTCCCACACAAAAAGAAAGTGCTTCTGATGCATGCTAGTTTAAAGGGAAGAACCAGAGATAAGAATGAACCAAAAGGGGGATATTTCTGTAGTTCTAGAGATAATATAGATGGACTTGGTCACTGAGGCCTTTAAATTTACTATTGTGAGAAACTAGTTTTCTTTTTTTAAACAAATAAAAAATAGTACACGTTTTTATGTCAGTTTAGTTTCCTCACGCCATAGAAAAGATCACAATGTGATCTTATTTGTCTCAGTCACGAGGTTTAGAAAGAAAAATAATTTCTCAACTATTTATTCAGTTAAATATAACTTCCCAGGAATCAGACCAGTAAAAGGGTAAGTAAGCAAAGATACTATTATACAGTATAACTGTCACCAATTTATTAAACACACACACATGCACATACATCTACCAGTTATCTTGGAAAACAGCACAGAAACTACCTACCATTTTTTTCATGGCCTACTTACGTCTTCTTTAATTGATTCAAGGGTGCAAGCTGGTATCTCTCAGGAAGAACAGTATATTAAAAATAATTTTTTAAAAACTGGCGAAAAGCAAGTTGCCCCATACAAATTTGTGGTTTTAAAAGAGATAAAAATCTGGTTTTCACAGTCAATCAATCCCAACAGATAACCAAAATAACTTTTGATGAAATGGATGTGGTTTGAGGGAACTATAAGCCCTTTTCACCAGCTCCTGAGGAAAACTGTTTCTCTCAAGGTTCTAAGCTCTTTATTGAGAAACAGGGAAAGGAGTTAGTCGCCATCTCCAAGGCAACAGAACCATTGACACTATGCATAGTAGCATATACAGAATTCAGAATTCCATGAAATTCAAAATGACTTGCTTTAAACAGTTTAAACTTCACCTAATTTTGAATGCAAGTTTGTACAAAATCATATTCCTAAAAACATGTTTTCCTCATTTGACTACCTAATTATCAAAGCAGTAAAATACTTATAACCAATGGATTTATTATCTGAAATATAGTACCGTTATAGCTTTCAGTATAATGTCCAAACATCTCCAACTGACTTTCAGTACTCTTCACCATCTTCTTCCATCTAACTCTACAATTTTTAACCCACTGCTCAAGCTCAGTTCTTACACTTCCTCTAATGTAGCAAGCTCATTCCTGCACCTAAACTTTTCCCGATTTTGTTGGACTACATAAATCATGCTCATTATTCAAGGAAATTATTGAGTCCCATCTATGAAGTTTCTGCCAACAACTTAATCTTACACTATTTTATGAACACCTGTCCTTAATTAACGTTCAGGGAGAAAGACCTTATATTGCAAACTTCACTCTTCCACTATCTGGCTATTTGTCTTTGAGTCTCTGAAATTATTTAGGCTTCAGTTACATCATCTGTAAGAAGAGGGGTTTAGATCAGGTTCAAGTTTTGGCAATATGTGTCTTCCAATATTAAAAAAAAATTATGTAATCCATTCAGTTCATTCAAATATATACATACATACATATATATATATATATAATATAGCTTCATTCCTCTAATTCTTTGTGACCTTCAACATATCACTAAACACACAATAACTACCAAAACAAAACCTCATATAATAATGAGATATTTCAATATCTGACACCTCTACTACATTGAATGGGCTCAGAGAAGGGCCTATATATTAGAAGGTATTAAATACTGGTTAAGAGTGCAGAATCTGGGTGCTTGTTTATATACTTCTGTACACTACCTTTACCTTTCAACTGTTGTTCAGAAACTCACAAAGAGAACACAAAAATTTGGCCTCAAAATAATCCAAGGGTTTTACACTTCTGTCTAAAAAAATGTTTAAAAGCTGGAAGAAGCATCACTCACATCCTAAAATCAACAAAAATTCCAGAAAAAGCATAAAATTAAAAGTTTTCTTGAATTAGAGAGCCAAGGTCACACAGCAACAAAGTAGCCTGAAATTCCAGGAAAGATAGATCTCTTCAAGGAGATGGGATATGAGCACTCATCAGTGATGCAGCAAAGAAGGAAGAGATGCAGGGTTCAGGTTTCTTGTAATTACATAAAAATAAATCAGATAATTTTTAAAATAAATTGCTAAGGGTCAAGTATGGGTTGGTATGACAAAATAGAAACTCTGATAGCTACAAACGTAAGGAGAGTTTGTAGCCACTCATAGGCTCCTCCCCCATAAGACCGTCACCAGGTACTCGGAAAAAAGTTTGAGGGCAAGGTAGAGGAGCATAGAGATCAATCTTGGTGGTATAACCCTGGGTGGGGGGGGGGGGGGACAGCCATTGCTTCAAGAAAAGCATAAACCCCAAATAGACCTTTTCCCCTATGGAGCAAAGGCCTTTAACTGCTGTGGGAAGGGTACGAAACCTGCTGTTCCTAGCTTGCAGGTGAATACCCATGATAGTTACCTGAAAGGTAAAAGAAAACACTTCCACTCCTGGTGGTGGTATGGGAAAGAATCCTTAGCACAGAAACTTATACCAATACCATTAGAAGTTTTCCAGCGGTGAGTGGAGGGCAGAAAATTTCCTCCCCAAAAGACATATCAAAAATATAAGGCAGGCGGGGCCAAGACGGTGGAGTAGAAAGACACTTCCAGTGGACCCTCTTAGAACAAAGACCGAAAAAACAAGTGATTCGATTATATATGGCAATCTGGGAACCCCGAACATCAAAGGTAGAGTTGAGGAACCGGACTGAATGGCAGGGGGAGGGAGAGATGGTTCAGAAGCAGCCAGGAGTTGACAGAATTGACCCGGTGAGAGCCTGAGTCCTTCAGGCCTGATCAACTCAGAGGTGAGCAGTGAGGCAGGCAAGCAGCTGTGCTATGGAGGCACGTTTTCTGCACTGGGAGAGACCCAGCACCAGAGACTCTACAAGGCCATCCAGTACCAGTAAGAAGGAGCCCTCCATGAAAGATAAGTACTTGTGTATGGCTTATCATATGAATCAAAAACACACCCCCTAGGAAAAAGCCTCTCTCCCATTTACCCCCCTGCTCTGCACTGGGTCCTGGAGTGGCTTCAGCAATTGCCAAGTCCCCTGGGCTGGAAGTAGGATCCTTACTGACTGGGAAAAAACTTTTAGCTATTACAAATCCGACAAAGGTCTAATGTTTAAAACCTTCTGTAAAATCCAACACCTCTACAACAAAAAGACAAATAATACAATTAAATATGGCCAAAGGAAATAAAAAGACACTTCACCAAAGAAGACGTTCAAGCGGCCAACAGACACATGAGGAAATGCTCGTGATCATTGGCCATTAGAGAAATGCAAATCAAAACCACAATGAGGTACCATCTCACCCAGGCATTACTGGCACGAATCAAAAACACTGGAAATAACAAATGTTGGGGAGGCTGCGGGGAGATTGCTACTCTTATGCACTGCTGGTGGGAATTCAAAATGATACAACCTTTTTGGGAAACGTTATGACGCTTCCTTAGAAAGTTAGAAGTAGAAATGCCATATGATCCACCAATCCCACTCCTAGGAATATATCCGAGAGAAATAAAAGTCGTCACAGAAATGGACATATGCACACGCATATTCACTGCATCATTGTTCACAATAGCAAAAAGATTGAAACAACCTAGATGCCCATCAACAGATGAATGGATAAACAAACTATAGTATATACACACAATGGAGTAATATGCAATGGTAAAGAACAATGATGAATCTGCAAAGCATCTCATAACATGGATGAATCTAAATGAAATATGTCAATCACAAAAGGACAAACATTGTATGAGACCACTACTGTAAAAACTCACGAAAAAGTTTACACACAAAAAGAAACAATCTTTGATGGTTATGAGGGTCGGGAGGGATGGGGATGGAAAAACACTAAATAGACAACAGATAAGTGGTAACTTTGGTGAAGGGTAAGACAGTACACAATACTGGGAAAGCCAGCACAACTTCTACAAGGCAAGGTCATGGAAGCTCCATAGACACATCCAAACTCCCCGAGGAACCAGATTACTGGCTGGGCCATGGCCTCGGGAGACATCTAGCTCAATTGGCATAACATAGTTTATAAAGAAAATGTTCTACATTCTACTTTGGTGAGTAGCATCTGGGGTCTTAAAAGCCTGTGAGCGGCCATCTAAGATACCATACTGGTCTCACCCCTTTGGGAGCAGGGGAGAATGAAGAAAACTAAAGACACAAGGGAAAGATTAGTCCAAAGGACTAATGGACCACAACTACCATGGCGTCCACCATACTGAGTCCAGAACAACTAAATGGTGGTGGATATCACCCCTGACTTCTCTGACAGGGATCACAATAGAGGGTCCTGGACAGAGCTGGAGAAAAATGTAGAACAAAATTCAAACTCACAAAAAAAGACCAGACTTACTGGCCTGACAGAGACTGGAGAAAACCCGAGACTATGGCCCCGTGATACCCTTTTAGCTCAGTAATGAAGTCACTCCCGAGAGTCACCCTTCAGCCAAAGATTAGACAGCCCCACAAAACAAAATGAGACTAATGGAGCACAACAGCCCAGGGACAAGGACTAGAAAACAGGAAGGACAGGAAAGCTGGTAGTAAGGAACCCAAGGTCTAGAAGGGAGAGTGTTGACATATCGTGGGGTTTTTAACCAATGTCATAAAACAATATGTGTACTAACTGTTTATTAAGAAAATAGTTTGTTCTGTAAACCTTCATCTAAAGTACAATAAAAAAAGTTAATTCTAAAATTCATGTGGAAGACAAAGGATGTGAAATAGCCAGTAAATAAATAAATAAGTGCAAATTTGAATGACTTACTCTAGCTGATTTCAAGATGTACAATAAAGTTTTAATAACCAAGCCAGTGTAATAGCATAAGAATATACATACAGATTAATGAAACAAAATAGAGAATCCAGAAATAACCCCACATTATATAATCAATTGATTTTTTACAGTGATGCTAAGGTAATTCAATGGTAAAAAAGAAAAAAAGTCTTTTCAACGTATGTTTTCAGAATAACTTGATACTGTTTTGAAAAATGAATGAACCTTGACCTACACAAAAATTAACTTAGAATGTTCAGAGAATAAAATACGAGGGATAAAACTATTAAATCTCTAGGAGAAAACATAGAAGAAAATTTTTGTGACACTTGGCTAAGCAAAGATTTGTTATACAGAACACAAAAATCACGAATGTATATAAAAGAAAAGGTTGAGAAAATGGACTTGATCATGATGAAACTTTTTCTCTTCACAGGACACAGCTAAAAAAACAAAAGAGCAAGTCACACAATTGTAGAAAATATTTGCAAAACACATAGCCAACAAAAGGCTTGTATTCAAAATACATAAAGAACTTTTTTAGCTCAATAATAAGAAGACAACACAATATTAAAAATGGGAAAGATTTGAACAGACACTTGATAATAGAAGAAATACAAATTGCCAATAAGCACATTTAAAAGATGCTCATTATTAGTCATTAGAGAAATGCAAATTATAATCACAAATTTTTGCATTCGTGTATGTTCTGCTGTGTATATTCTCAACATTAACAACAAAAAATAAAATAAATTTATTTTAAAAAATAAAATAAAAGCACAATAAGATACCACTTACCCACTAGAACTGCTAATGTTAAAAGACTGACAATACCGGAGGCAGGGCCAAGATGGCAGAGTAGTCAGACGCTTCCCGTGGACCCTTTTACAACAAAGACCCAAAAAAACAAGTGATTCAATTATACATGGCAATCTGGGAGCCCTGAACATCAAAGGCAGAGTAGAAGAACCATACTGAGTGGCAGGGGGAGGGAGAGACGGTTCAGAAGCAGCAAGGAGTTGCCAGACCTGACCTAGAGAGAGCCTGAGCCCTTCAGGCCTGAGCAGCTCGTGGGTGAGGCAGGCAAGCGGCGTGCTTGGGAGGCACGTTTTCCACACTGGGAGAGAGCCAGTTCCAGAGTGTCTATGCAGCCATCCAGAACCAGTGAGAAGCAGCCATCATCAGCAAAAGATAAGTACTTGTGTACAGCTTACTGCACAGATCAAAAATACCCCCCTTAGGGTCTCTCCCATTTACCTGCCCACTCCTTGCTCTGCACTGGGTCATGGACCTGCTTCAGGGCTTCAGCAATTGCCAAGTCCCCTGGGTTGGAAGTAGGATCCATCACATACCCAGAGCCATTCTCCCTGTCTTGGAGAGTGAACAAACTAACAAACAGAAAAAAATAAACTGCCGGCTCCCCTAAGCTAGGAACCCAGGGTAGGGATAGCTCCTTTACCTAGGCACAGGCATAAGGGATCTAAGACACTGAATGCCTTTCCCCCTGCAGAGTCTTGGGTGGGCCTATCTCAGCAGCATAGGCCCTCATAACTGTAGTACCACAGGGTATATAATAGAACTCTAACTTCAACTGTTTCAGCTGTGAAGTGGCAGGTTCTTGACATTTGACACTGCTCTTTTCCCATTAAGCAGGGTCTTCACCAACCCACTTCAGGGGCCTGAGGAATGGTGACTCCACCCACGCCACCAAGCCACCTGCGGGAGGGGCCCATGAATAAAACGTATCCCCCAGTCCTTACAGCCAACAGCATTGGGTGCTCATAGTCTGGCTGCAAAACCCACCCACCTACACACTCTAGGGAACAGGGACACGCCTTCCTCCTGGACACTCGTGGGCAGCCGTCAGCCCCCTCCCTTGCTCAGAGTGTGTCCCCCTGCTGCAGTCAGATTCCTGTGCCTACACGAATCACCCATGCCTGCCTAGGACTGTCGGTGAGAGCCTACACCACAAAATTTGTGGCTACCTACCTGGGCACCTGAGCTGAATCCATATAGGAGGAGTGGGTGGACTCCTGAGCTCACATACCTAGTAACAGGTCTAACCACCTGGTGACAGGACATTAGGGCTTCAAAGGTGCCAATAAGCAAACTAGCTCATACGAGCAGGCTATTTGGGCATATCAAAACAAAACAAGAAGCTAGGACACAGTAAGAACACATAAAATAAATAAATATAATAACTTATGGATGGCTAGGAGACAACAGTCAATATCAAATCACATAAAGAGCCAATCCATTATGGCTTCAGCAAGCTCCCAAAATAAAGTATCTAGAAATTTTCAGGAGGAGGAAAATTTCTTGGAAATACCAGAGGCAGAATAGTAAAGATTAATATACCTAACTTTTCAAGAAATTAGGAAAGAAATCAAGCAAAATGCAGAACACACAATATAAGAAATTAAAAAGATTATAGAAAAGCATAATGGCAAATTTAACAGTTTGCAAGAATCCACAGAGAGACAGCAATCAGAAATCCAGAAGATTAAAAATAAAATTTCAGAATTAGACAACTCAACAGAAAGTCATAGCAGCAGAACTGAGGCAATGGAAGTCAAAATTAAGGAGATTGAAGATTAAGCACTTGACACTAACTTATTTGAGGAAAAATCAGATTAAAGGATTTAAAAAAATGAATAAACTCTAAGAATTATGTGGGACTCTATCAAGAGGAATAACCTATGAGAGACTGGAGTACCAGAAAGTGGGGGGAGGGAATAACAGAAAATACAGAGAGAATTGTTGAAGATTTGTTGGCAGAAAACTTCCCTGATATCATGAAAGACAACAAGATGTCTATCCAAGATGCTCATTGAACCCCACATGAGGCAGATTCCAAAAGAAAGTCACCAAGACATATCAATAATCAAACTGGCCAAAACGAAAGATCGAGAATTTTAAGAGTGGCTAGGGATAAACGAAAAGTCATCTACAAAGGAGAGTCAATAAGAATAAGCTCAGACTACTCAGCAGAAACCATGCAGGCAAGAAGGCAAAGGGATGACATATATGAAGCCTTGAAGGAAAAAAAGCTGCAGCCAAGAACTATATATCCAGCAAAACTGTCTCTCAAATATGATGGAGAAATTAAGGCATTTCCAGATAAACAGAAGTTTGGGGAATTTGCAAAAACCATGCCAAAATTACAAGAAATACTAAAGGGATTCCTCTGGTTAGAAAATCAGTAACATCAGATAACAACCCAAGACTTGAACACAGGACAGAGCAACCAGATATCAACCCAAATAGGGAAGTCACAAAAGGAAATCAAAGCTAAAATACTGAAAATAGGGAGACAGATGTCAATATGTAAAAAATGACAACATTAAAACAAAAAAGAGGGACTTAAAAAAGGTAGACATAGATTTTGCATATGGAGAGGAAGTCAAGGCAATATAAAGAAATAAAAGACTGGTATAAACTTAGAAAAATATGGATAAATATTAAGGTAACCACAAAGGAAACTAACAATCCTACAAATCAAAATAAAAGCTAGAAAAATATAGAGACTCAGCAAACACAAAATCAACAATACTGAAAAAGATGGAAAGAAAATACATAAAGAAAAATGACTCAGCACAGAAAATTAGGTGGAACAAAGAAACTATCAACAACACACACACACAAAAAAAAAAGACATAAAAATCACAGCACTAAACTCATACCTATCGATAATTACACTGACTGTAAATGGACTAAATGCACCAAAAAAGAGACAGACAGTGGCAGACTGGATAAGAAAACACGATCCATCTATATGCTGCCTACAAGAGACATATCTTAGACTTAAAGACACAAACAAACTAAAACTCGAGGGATGGAAAAAATTATCAAGCAAACAACACTCAAAGAAGAGCAGGAGTGGCAATATTAATCTCTGATAAAATAGACTTTAAAGTAAAATCCACCCCAAAGGATAAGAAAGGACACTATATAATGATTAAAGGATCAATACACCAGGAGGACATACCTATAATAAATATTTATGCATCCAACAACATGGCTCCAAAATACATAAAACAAATTCTAACAGCACTGAAGAGAGAGATAGACAGCTCCACAATAGTAGTAGGAGACTTCAACACACGCCTTTCGGTGAAGGACAGAACATCCAGAAAGAAGCTCAACAAAGACACGGAAGAGTTACTGCTACAATCAACCAACTTGATCTCATAGACATATACCGAACACTCCACCCAACAGCAGCCAAGTATGCTTTCTTTTCCAACGCACACAGAACATTCTCCAGAACAGACCACATATTAGGCCATAAAGCAAGCCTTAACAAAACCCAAAGCATTGAAATATTACAAAGCATCTTTTCTGACAATAAAGCCGTAAAAGTAGAAATCAACAACAGACAACGCAAGGAAAAAAAATCAAACACGTGGAAACTGAATAACACCTTGCACAGAAACTACTGCTTTATAGAAGAAATTAAATGGAAAAAAGAAATTCAGAGAATCAAACAAGAATGAAAACACATCCTACTAGAATCTTTGGGACACAGCAAAAGCTGTGCTCAGGGGTCAGTTTATAGCAATAAATCCACACATCCAAAAAGAAGAAAGGGCCGTAATCAAAACATTAACCCTACAACTGGAACAAGTAGAAAGAGAGCAGCAAAAGAAGCCCTCAGGCACCAGAAGAAAGGAAATAAGAAGAATAGAATTAGAGCAGAATTAAATGAAATAGAGAATAGAAAAACAATTGAAAGAGTTAACAAGACCAAAAGCTGGTTCTTTGAATAGATCAATAAAATTGATAAACCACTGGCCAAAATGACAAACGAAAAAAGGAGAGGAAGCAGCTAACCCATATAAGAAATGAGATGGGTGCTATATGCTATCACAACAGACCCAACTGAAATTAAAAGAATCACAACAGAATACTATGAAAAATTATACTCAAATAAGTTTGAGAACCTAGAGGAAATGGACAAATTTGTAGAAACTCACTACCTACCTAAACTAATAAAAATAGACGTAGAACAACTAAATAAACCCATAACAAAAGAAGAGATTGAAAAGGTAATTTAAAAACTCCCAACAAAAAAAGCCCCACCCGGACGGTTTCACTGGAGAATTCTACCAAACTTTCAGAGAGGAGTTAACACCACGACCACTAAAGGTATTTCAGAGCATAGAAAATGATGGAATATTCCCAAAGTCATTCTATGGAGCTAGCCTAACCCTGATACTAAAACCAGGTAAGGACACTACAAAAAAAGAAAATTACAGACCAATATCCCTCATGAAAATTGACGCAAAAATCCACAACAAAATTCTAGCAAACAGAATTAAGCAACATATGAAAAAAATAATTCACCATGATCAAGTGGGATTTATACCAGGTATGCAGGGATGGTTCAACATTAGAAAAACGATCAATGTAATCCATCACATAAATAAAACAAAAGACTAGAACCACATGATAGTATCAATCTATGCAGAAAAGGCATTTGACAAAGTTCAATACCCATTCATGATAAAAGCTCTCAACAAAATAGGAATAAAAGAGAAATTCCTCAATATATATGTAAGGGCATTTACACAAAGCCAACAGCCAACATCATCCTAAATGGAGACACTTTGAAAGCATTCCCCTTGAGAAAGGGAACCAGACAAGGATGCCCTTCAACACCACTCTTATTCAACATTGTGCTGGAGGTTCTAGCCAGAGCAATTATGCTAGAAAAAGAAATAAAGGGCATCCAAATTGGTAGGGAAGAAGTCAAAGTATCTCTATTTGCAGACGATATGATTTGGCGCTTCCTTAAAAAGCTAGAAATAGAAGAAGTACCATACGATCCAGCTATCCCGCTCCTTGGAACATATCCTAGAGAAATAAGAGCTGTCACACGAATAAGATATATGCACACCCATGCTCATTGCAGCACTGTTCACAATAGCAAAAAGATGGAAACAACCTATGTGCCCATCAACGGACAAATGGATAAACAAATTATGGTATATCCACACAACGGAATACTACGCAACAATAAAAAACAACAATGAAGGAAGCTGAAGGTCATTATGCTGAGTTAATTTAGTCTGTCATAGAAGGACAAATATTGTATAAGACCACTATTATAGGAACTCAAGAAAAGGTTTAAACACAGAAGAAAACATTCTTTGATGGTTATGAGGGTGGGGAGGGAGGGTGAGGGTTGTTTTTACTAACTGGATAGTAGATAAGAGTTATCTTAGGTGAAAGGAAGGACAGCACTCACTACAGGGGAAGTCAGCACAAGTGGACTAAACCAAAGCTAAGAAGTTTCCTGAATACAGTCAAACACTTTTAGGGACAGAGTAGCAGGGGTAGGGGTCTGGGGACCATGCTTTCAGAGGACATCTAGGTCAATTGGCATAACAAAGCTTATTAAGAAAATGTTCGGCATCCTACTTTGGTGAGTGGTGTCTGGGGTCTTAAAAGATTGCAAGCAGCCATCTAAGATGCATCAATTGGTCCAAACCATCTGGAGTAAAGGAGAATGAAGACACCAAAGACACAAAGAAAGTATTACCCCAAGAGACAGAAAGGGCCACATAAACTAGAGACTTCACCAGCCTGAGACCAGAAGAATTAGATGGTGCTCGGCTACCGCCAATGACCGCCCTGACAGGGAACAAATCTGAGAGTCTCAGATGGAGCAGGAGAAAGGTGGGGTGCAGAACTCAAATTCTAGTGAGAAGACTAGACTTAATGGTGTGACTGAGACTGGAGCTACCCCAGAAAGCACAGGCCCTGGCTTCTCTATCAGCCCAGAACTAAAACAGTTTCTGAGGCCAACTCTTCAGACAGGGACTGGACTATACTGTGGGACATAAATTGATGCTTGTGAGGAGTGTGCCTCTTAGCTCAAGTAGATACCAGAGACTAAATGGGCAGCTTCTGTCCAGAGGTGAGAGGGGAAGGTAGAGAGGGTTAGGAGCTGGTTGAACAGACATGGGGAATCAGGTGGAAAGGAGGAGTATGCTGTCACAGTATGGGGACAGCAATTAGGGTCACATAACAATGTATGTATAAGTCTTTGTATGGGAAAAAATAAAAGAAAATAAAAATATAAGGCAGAATTTAGCTACAATGGGGAGGAGGGGAAATATCACTGAGAAAGCCTCACCCTTGAAACCCAGGTACAGAGAATCTACCAAAGACTGAGACTAAACAGGACAACAGAGAATATCCTGTGCCCAATACAAGCCTAGCAAGCACGAAGTAGCAAGTAATAGCAGTCTACTCCTTGGTAAAGTGGCAGAAGTATGGAAAGAAATTACCCTGTGGCATAGTCACACCAACAAATCTGAAAACTGAGGATTGAGTAGGAAAAAACTTCTGTAACCCCAGATCTTACCCTATGTGTAGGGTAACTCTAAAAGTATTGAAACCAGTGGTAGAGAGAAAGTAAAAATTAAAGCTATCAAAACCAAACCTAGTTCAACACCTGAATAAATTGCCTTCACACTAACCACCTAGCAGAAGAACTGTGCCCATTTTAAGACACAAGTACTATTCCCCTTAGTCTCTAGTGTTCTACGAGACATAATTGACATTCAACCAAAAAAAATTATAAAAAGAAATGAGCTATCAAGGTATGAAAATACATGAAAAAAGAATCTTAAATGTCTATTGCTAAGTGAAAGAAGCCAGTCTGGAAAAGCTACATACCATATTATTCCAAATATATGACACTCTGGAAATGGCAAAACTATAGAGACACTAAAAACTCAGTGGCTCTCAGTAGTTCAGGGGAAGGGAAGGAGGAACGAAGCTCAGGGAAGGGCATTTTTAGGGCGGTGAAGTTATTCTGTATGATACTGTAATGGTGGATGCATGACATTATAAATTTGTCAAAACCCATAGAAAGGTACAACACCAAAAGTGAATCAAACCCATTGCTGTTGAGTCAATTCTGACTCATAGTGACCCTACAGAGAAGAGTAGAACTGCCCCATAGGTTTTCCAAGGAGTGGCTGGTGGATTTGAACTGCTGACTTTTTGGTTAGCAGCCTGAGCTCTTAATCACTGTGTCACCAGGGCTCCATGTAAACTATGGACTTTAGTTAATAATAATGCATCAATATTGGTTCATCAAATGTAACAAATGTACCACACCAATGGGAGATGTTAATAATAGGTGAAACTGTTACGTGGGGAGAGAAGGTATATGGGAACTCTTTGTACTTTCTTTGATTTTTTTTTCTGTAAACCTAAAAATGCTCTAAAATATAAAGTCTATTTTTTAATATGAGACAAAATAAAGCACGAAAAAGTAAGGAAGAAAATAATAAGACTTACACAGAAGTTAAAGATATTACACAGAGTTTAAAATAGTCATGATTCATATGTTAAAAGGTAGTAGAAAAGGTGGAAAACTGAGACATCAAATCACAGATCCAAGAACCTGAGAGAAACACAATCAGTATAAACAAAATAAAAACTTAGACATATTTCAAACTGCTGAAAACTAAAGATACAGAGCAAATCTTGAAGAACAAACAAGAATAAACACCCATGACATAAGGAACAAAGACAAGAAAAACAGCAGACTTCTTGTAATAAATTATACAAGGAAGAAGAGAAGGGAGTAACATCTTCATAGGACTGAAAGAAAAAAAACCTGTCAGCCCAGAATTGCATACACACAAAAATATATTTCAAGAATGAATGCAAAATATTTTTTCAGACCAAAAAAAAAAGCTAAGAGAATTAATTACCAGCAGGCAGCCTGCACTACAAAAAAATGTTACAGGAAGTTTTTCAGACAGAAGGAATATGAAACTAAATAGAAATTTGGATATAAACAAAGAAATTAAAAGAACACAAATGACTAAAATGAAAGTGCATTAGCTTTATATTGTCACAAATTTAGCAGCTTGAAACAACACAAATTTATCATGTCACAGCTTCTGTAGGTCAGAAGTCTTGACACAGTACTCAGTGGGTTAAAATCAGATGTCAGAAGGGGTGTGTTCCTTATGCGAGGCTCTGGGGAAGAATTCATTACAACTTATTCTGGTTGAACTAAGTTCCTTGTAGCTATAGGACTAAGGTCCATGTTATGGATTGAATTGTGTCCCCCAAAAATGTGTATCAATTTGGCTAGGCCATGATTCCCAGTATTGTGTGATTGTCCACCATTTTGTCATCTGATGTGATTTTCCTATGTGTTGTAAATCCTATCTCTATGATGTTAATGAGGTGGGATTAGTGGCAGTTATGTTAATGAGACGGGACTCAATCTATGATATTAGACTATGTCTTAAGTCAATCTCTTTTGAGATATCAAAGAGAGAAGTGAGCAGAGAGACGAGGGGACTTCATACCACCAAGAAACAAGAGCCAGGAGAATAGTGCACCCATTGGACCCGGGGTCCCTGTGCTGAGGAGATCCTCGACTGGGAAAGATGGGTGCTAAGGACATTTCCCCACAGCCAACAGAGATAGAAACCCCTCCCCTGGATCTGGCACCCTGAATTCAGACTTCTAGCCTCCTAGACTGTGAAAGAATAAATTTCTCTTTGTTAATGCCATCCTCTTGTGGTATTTCTGCTATAGCAGCACTAGATAACTAAGACAGTCCTCATTCCCTTTCCTGGCTATCAGCTGGTGGTTACCTTTAACTCCTAGAAGGCTTTCTCAAAACATGGCCCCTACATCGCAAAACTAGCAACAATGCATCAAATCGTCTTCAGGCATGGAATCTCTCTGATTTCCCCTTCTCAGTCATCTCTTCTGACATCTTCTTTCACTACATCTGACTGCCACTTGTGCCTTTCTCATCTGCTTTTAAGGACTCATGTGATTACACTGGGCCCACCTAGATAATCCAGGATAATCTCCCTATTTTTAAGGTCAGCTGATTAATAACCTTAATTACATCTGTGCAGTCCCTTAACAGTAATACCTAGGTTAGTGTTTGATTTACTAACCCTGGAGACAAGAATCTTGAGGGGGAGCGTTAGAATTCTACTTACCATAGAAGGTAAATATAAAAAATGTTTCTTTTTAATATTTAATCACTCTAAAAGTTAATTGTCTAAAACCAAAAATATTAAAAATGTATTGTGCATTTATAGCATATTTACAAGCATAATGCATGAAAGCATTTGGTAAAATATCAAAGAGAGGAATTAGAAGTGGTATTGTAAAATTCTTACACTACACATGAGGGGATACATCATTATTTTAAGATAGACTGTGTAAACTTAAGATGCAGAATATAAACCCTAGAGAAACCACTAAATTATTAAGAAATAAGTATATATAATAATCCATAGTGAAGATAAAACAGAATGATAAAAATTACTCAATCTAAATATGGATAGAAAAAATAATGAAAGAACAAGAAACAGATGTATGAAATATAACGTGGCTCATAATGTATTGGATTTAATTTGGCCATATCAATAATTGCATTAACTGTAAATGGCCTAAATAAAAATTAAAGGACAAACTGACAGATTAAAAAGTAAGAGTCACTATACGCTATCTACAAGAAACCCACATACAATATATAGACAAAGAAAGTTTAGAACTAAAAGAAGGGGAACAGATTTAATATACAGAGTAATGAAAAGAAAGCTGGAATTACTATATTAATTTCTGATAAAGTAGACTTTGGAACAAGAAGTATTACCAGGGATAAAGAGAAACATTGCATAATGATTAAAAGGCCAAAGTACCAAGAAAATATAATGATACTAAATATGTGTTAACCTAACAACAGGGCTTCAAAATACTTGCAACAAAAACTGATAGAATTAAAAGGTGAAATAGACAACTTCATGATTAGAGTTGGAGATTTCAACACTTCTCATACAGTAAACAATTGAAAAAATAAACAGAAAATTAGTAATTATATAGAACAACTAAACACTGTTAACAAAATGGCCTAATTCTCATTAATAGAAAATTCCATCCAAGTAGAATACACTTTCGTTTAAAATACTCATGGATGTTCTCCAAGATAAAACATATATTCTAAGCCACAATACAAAACTAAATTTTAAAATAAATTAAATTATAGTAGAATGTTCTTTAATCATAACAGAATTAAATTAGAAATTAAAAAGAAAGATCTCTGAAAAATTCCCAAATATTTGGAAAGTAAACACCACACTTTTAAAGAACCCATGGATCAAAGAGGAAGTCAAATGGAAAATTATAAAATACATTATACAAAATGAAAATCAAAATTAAACAAATGAAAACAGTGATTAGTGGAAAACTGACAATATTAATTATATACTAATAGAAGAAGAAAGGTTTCAAATCAGTAATCTCACCTTGAATTTGACAAAAAGTAAATGTGGTACACCCACAAATTTTCTCCTTAGTGATCTCAGGATCCTAAATTCCAGAAGGCCATTAGGAAAAGGACACCAATCACTAATAGTGATACCTCCCTAAATATCACATTTGTCCAGTCAGAGCCAGAACACACAAGATACTTCCAGAGCATTAGCAAATGGAAAGTAGCTTTTATTACTTAAAAAAAGGAAGCAAGGCAGAGCTAACATGATGCTCTAGACAGATGCATCATGCCATCCCTCTGAAGCAAAGACCCGAAAAATTGGGAGGTGGCGCCAACATGGCATTATAGACAGAAGCACCACGCCGTCCCTCTACAACAAAAACCTGAAAAACTAAGTAAAACAGATAACAATTGTCAATCCTGGAACTCTAAGCATCAAATGAAGGGATAAACAACTCAACCAAGCACTGAATGGAATAAGAAACTGACAGAGAACAGAGAATGAGGAGAACTACGGAGTGGAGGTCCCGTACCAGCAAACGCAGCACAGACATGCCATCTCGGACCACTTAGCCACCGAGAACACTGGATTAGGAGTACGGGAAGGCAACTTCATGGAGCTCACAGCATGAGACAGAGTAACCGGTAACCTGGGATACATGCTTTCCCATGCCTCACCCTTCTTACCTCTGTACAGCCTCTGCCATTTTCCAGGGGGCCGAGATCACTTGGCAGAACAGATGCTGACTCCTTGCCACTAGGATTTGCCCAGCCCCCAACAGCTGGTTTCTTCAGTGTCTTTTTTTTTTTCTTTTGCTCTTGTTGTTTGGCTTCTTTTTGTTTCTTCTGTCTCTCTCAACTCCTTCGTCCCCTTTCTCCCACCTAGCTGGTGCCATGTGCCATCTCCACTCCTTCTTGACAGGCTGTGCCCCACCTCTTGGCCAGGGAGTTGCTTCCCCTGTCTGCACGACCACACTGGTGGGCTCCCTCAGGGCATTTTTTTTCTCTTCTCGGTTTCTTTTCTCTCTCTATCATCCTTCCTTCCTTTCTCCTGACCACCAGGCCGAGTGTGCCTTTTTTTTCTTTCTTTCTTTCTTCTGGTATTCTGTCTCTCTCTCTGATCCTTCCTTTCTTTTCTCCCGCCCACTTAGCCGTGTATGCCATCTCTGCCCCTTCTTGATGGGTTGTGCCTCATCACTTGGCTAGAAAGTCATGGGCACACAGCCTCCTTGAGTCTGTGCCACTCCACCAGCAGGCTCTCTCAGCATCATTTTGTTTGTGTTTTTGTTTTCTTTTTCTTTTTTTGACTTCTGTTTCTCTCTCTTCTCTCTCTTCTTTCCCATACCCAGTTAGCTCCACACATCACATCCTCCACCATACCTCCTGCCTAACAGCACCACACGCTGAGTGCCGCACCCCTGAGTGGCAAAGCATGGACCACTGGTCACCACCCTGCACTGCCCCCGGTCACCCTGTTGGCCGTAGTATGTTCTGCAAATGACTAATTCCCATCCATCCCCCTCTGCTGGACCTGCCCTGTTGCACCATAGCTGAGCAATCAGCCCTGTCCACCTGGACAAGGTGGTGAGAAGTATCATACCCACAGCTTAGCAAACAACAAGGAACACCCAGACCATCTGCCCAGACATAAACAAACAAACAAAAAAAAAGCAGGATGAAACAAACATATAGTCAATAAACAAAGAAAATAATTCCTGAATGTCCCAAAAGAGCAGACATTAACAAAACATATAAAAAATAGGACAGGATGGCTCCAGAAAGCATCCAGAGTAAAACATCAGACGACCTTCTGATAGAAAAAAAGGCATTGGAATACCTGATAGGGAATTCATAATTCTGATATTCAGTGCTCTCCAAGACAGGAAGGAAAACACAGACAAAAAATAAGGAAATAATAGACAAAATCATGGAAAATACAAAGTCATGGAAAAGACAGACAAAACAATGGAAGAATTCAAGAAAATTATACAGGAGAAAATTGTCAAAATAAATAAACAACTAGAAATCATAAAAAAACATCAATTAGAAATCCAGAAAATAAACAACATTACAGCAATGGACAGTGCCTTAGAAGGTTTTAGAAGCAAATTTGAAACAATGGAAGACAGGATCAGTGAAATTGAAGACAAATCCTTGGGTACCACTTTGAGGAAAAAATCAGATAAAAGAATGTCAAACAATAAAGAAACTCTGAGAACAATGTGCAACACAATCAAAAGCAAAAAATGAGTGTGTGATTAGAGTTCCAGAACAGGGAGAGGGAATGGAAAACACAGACAGGATCATTGAAGATTTGCGGACAGAAGACTTCCCTAATATCATGAAAGACAAAAATGTAAACATCCAAGAAGCTCAATGAACTCCATATAGGGTAGACCCAAAAGAAAATCACCGAGACATATCATAATCACACTTGATAAAATCAGACAAAGAAAGAATCTTGAGAGCAGTTTGAGAAAAACGAAAAGTCACATACTGAAAGGAAACAACAAGACTAAGCTTCGATTACTTGGCAGAAGCCACACAGGCAAGAATGAAATGGGATGGCATATATAAAATCTTGAAAGAAAAGAAAATTCCAAACAAGAATAATACACCTGCAAAACTCTCATTCAAATATGATGGTGAAATTAGGACATTTCTAGATAAATAGAAATTAAGGAAGTATGTAAAAACCAAACCAAACTTATAAGAATTATTAAAGAGAATCTTTGGTTAGAGAACAAACAACATTAGAAAACAGCCTGAATCTAGGACACAAGACCACATCAGCCAGACAGCAACCTAAGTAATTAACTCTCAAGGACAAAACAAAACTAAAAAATTTACAACAGGGAACCACAAAGATCAATTTGTAAATGACAACAAAGTCAGAAAAATAAAAGAGGAAATAAACAGTGTGGGTATAGAACTTTCAAATCAAGAGGCAGTCAAGGAGATACCAAGCAATAAAAGACTGATTCAAACTTAGGAAGACTGGGGTAAATTTCAAGGTAACCACAAAGAAAGTTAACAAAACTACTCATTAAAAGAAAAAAGAAAAACATAAAGTCTCAGTAAAAACAAAATCTACAAAAATGAAATAAAAAAATATACAAACGAAGGAATTCAGCACAGGAGAGTAAGAGGAACAAAGAAAACGTCAGTACCACAAAAAAAGCACTACAAAATGGCAGCAATAAACTCACACCTATCAATAATTACAATCCACGTAAATGGCTCAAATGCATCCATAAAGAGACAGAGAGTGACAGAATGGATAAAAAAACAGGACCCACCACTATACTATCTACAAGAGACATAAATTAGAAACAAAGACATAAATATATTAAAAATCAAAAGATGGGGAAAACACGTATCAAGCAAAGAGCAACTGAATAAAAGCAGGAGTGGCAATACTAATCTCAGACAAAATAAACTTTAAAACAAAATCTGCCATAAAAGACAAAGGACATTATATAATGATTAAAGGGACAATCCACCAGGAAGACATAACAGTAATAAACACACACCCAATGACAAAACTACCTCTAACAACACTGAAGAGAGAAATTGACAGTTCCACAATAATAGTAGTAGACTTCAACACACTACTCTCGGTAAAGGACAAAACATTTAGATACTCAACAAAGATACAGAAGATCTAAAGGCCACAATCAACTAACTTACCCTCATAGATATATATAGAACACTCTATCCAACAGCAGCAAAGTACACATTCTTTTCTAATGCACATGGAACATTTTCCAGAATATACTACATCTTAGGCCACAAAATAACCCTCAAAAAAGTCCAAAACATTAATATAATACAAAGCATCTTCTCTGATCACAATGCCACCAAAGTAGAAATTAACAACAGGAAGAGAAGGGGAAAAAATCAAATACATGGAAACTGAATAACAGCTTGCTTAAAAACAACTGGGTAATGGAAGAAATCAAAAATGGAATAAAAAAATTCCTAGAATCAAACAAGAATGAAAACTCATCATACCAAAACCTTTGGGACACAGCAAAGGCTGTGCTCAGAGGACAACTTATAGCAATAGATGCACACATCAAAAAAGAAGAAAGGGACAAAATCATAACATTAGCTACACAAACAAATAGAAGGAGAACAGCAAACGAAGCCCAAAGCCACAAGAAGAAGGGAAATAATAAAGATCAGAGCATAAATAAATGAAATAGAGAATAGAAAAACAATACAAAGAATCAACAAAACAAAAAGTTGGTTCTTTGAAAGAATCAAGAAACCACTGTCCAAACTCGCAAACGAAAAAATAGGAGCAGATGCAAATAACCCAAGTAAGAAATGAAATGGGACATTACAGCAGACCCAACTCAGATAAAAAGGATCATAAGAGACTACTATGAAAAACTATACTCCAACAAATTTGAAAATCTAGAGGAAATGGACAAATTCCTAGAAACACACTACCTACCCAAATTAACACAAACTGAAGTTGAAAATCTGAACAGAGCAATAGCAAGTGAACAGATTGAAAAGGTAATTTAAAAAAACTGGCTCAGATGACTTCACTAGAGAAATCTACCGAATATTCAGAGAAGAACCGTACAGCATTACTACTCAAACTATTTCAATACACAGAAAGAAAGGGATACTTCCAAATTCATTCTATGAAGCCAGCATAACCCTGATACAAAAACCAGGCAAAATACCACAAAAAAATGAAAGTTACAGACCAATATGTCTCATGAATATAGATGCAAAAATTCTAGCTAATAGAATTCAGTGTCATATAAAAAAATACACCATGACCAAGTAGGATTCATATTAGGTATGCAAGGATGGTTTGCATTAGAAAATCAACCAACATAATCCACCACATAAATAAAATAAAAGAATCACATGATCATCTCAGTTAATGCAGAAAAGATGTTTGACAATGCCCAACACCCATTCCTGATTAAAAAAAAAAACTCTCTATAAAATAGGTATAGAAGGGAAATTCCTCAGCATAATAAAGGGCATCTATACAAAACCGAAAGTCAACATCATTCTTAATGGAGAGAGGCTGAAAACATTTCCCTCGAGAAAAGGAACAAGACAAGGTTGCCCTTTATCACCACCCCTATTTAACACTGTGCTGGAAGTCCCAGCTAGAGCAATAAGGCAAGAAAAAGAAATAAATGGGATCCAAATTGGTAAGGAAGAAGTAATTCTGTCCCTATTTGCAGATGATATAATACTATACATAGAAAACCTGTAAGAATCCACAAAAAAACCACTCGAACTAACAGAAAGATTCAGCAGACTAGCAGGACACAAGATAAGTATACAAAATCAGTTGGATTCTTATACACCAATAAACAGAACTACAAAAAAGAAATCAGGAAAACAATACCATTTATAATAGCTCCTAACATCTAACCAGGGATGTAAGAGACTTGTACAAAGAAAACTACAAAACACTACTGCAAGAAACCAAAAGATACCTACATAAATGGAAAATCATAACATGCACATGGATAGGCAGACCCAACATTGTGAAATTGTCAATTCTACCCAATGCAATCTACAAACACAATGCAATATCGATCCAAATACCAACAGCATTCTTTAAAGAGATGGAAAAAAACTAATCACTTACTTCATATGGAAAGGGAAGAGGCCCCAGAGAAGTAAAGCACTATTGAAGAAGAAGAATAAAGTAGGAGGACTCACACTACCTCACCTCAGAACCTACTACACAGCTACGGTAGTCAAAACCGTCTGGTACTGGTACAAGGACAGACACATTGACCAATGGAACAGAACTGAGGACCCAGATGTAAACCCATCCACCTACAGTCACATGATCCTTGACAAAGCCCCAAGTCCATCAAATGGTGGAAAAGCCAGTCTTTTTAACAAATGGTACGGGCAAAACTGGATGTCCATCTGTTAAAAAAAAAAAAAAGAAACAGAACATATACCTCATACCATACACAAAAACTAATTCAAATGGATCATAGACCTAAATATAACACCAAAACAATAAAGATCCTAGAAGAAAAAGGAGGGTCAATGCTAGAGGCCCTAATACACTGCATAAACAGGATACAAACAATAATTAACAACACACAAGCACCAGAAGATAATCCAGATAATTGGGATCTTATAAAAATTAAACATTTATGCTCATCAAAAGACTTCAACAAAAGAGTGAAAAGAAAACTTACAGATTGGGAAAAAAATCGGCTATGACAAATCTGACAAAGATCTAATTTCTAAAATCTACAGGAAAAAAACAATGCCTCCAATTAAAAAATGGGCAAAAGATATGAACAGACATTTCACCAAAGAAGACATTCGGGCGGCTAACTGACACATGAGGAAATGCTCATGATCATTAGCCATTAGAGAAATGCAAATCAAAACTACAATGAGATACCATCTCACCCTGACACTACTAGCACTAATCAAAAAAAAAAGAAATAACAAATGTCGGAGAGGTTGCAGGAGATTGGAACTCTTATGCACTCCTGGTGGGAATGTAAAATGGTACATCCATTTTGGAAAACAATATGGCCCTTCCTTAAAAATCTAGAAATAGAAATACCACATGATCCAGTAGTCCCATTCCTGGGAATATACCCTAGAGAAATAAGAGCTGTCACACGAATAGACATATGCACACCCATGTTCATTGCAGCACTGTTCACAATAGCAAAAAGATGGAAGCTACCTAGATGCCCATCAATGGATGAATGGATAAACAAACTATGGTACATACACACAGTGGAATACTACGCAACGATAAAGAACAATGATGAATCTGGGAAGCATCTCACCACATGGATGAATCTGGAGGGCATCAAGCTGAGTGAAATAAGTCAATCACAAAAGGACAGATATTGTATGAGACCACTACTGTAAATCTCAGGAAAAGGTTTACACACAAAAAGAAACAATCTTTGATGGTTACAAGGGAGAGGAGGGGTGGGGATGGAAAAACTCTAAATAGACAAGAGATAAGTGGTAACTTTGGTGAAAGGTAAGACAGTACACAATACTGAGGAAGCCAGCACAACTTGACCTCAGCAAAGTCATGGAAGCTCCATAGACACACCTAAACTCCCTGAGGGACCGAATTACTGGGCCGAAGGCTGTGTGGAACATCTAGCTTAATGGCATAACATGGTTTATAAAGAAAATGTTTTAAATTCTACTTTGGTGAGTAGCATCTGGGGTCTTAAAAGCTTGTGAGTGGCCATCTAAGATACTCCACTTGTCTCAACCCATCTGGAGCCAGGGAGAATGAAGAAAACCAAACACAGGGAAAAATTAGTCCAGAAGACTAATGGACCACAAGTACTACAGCCTCCACAAGACTGAGTCCAGCACAACTAGATGGTGCGAGCTACCACCACCAACTGCTCTAACAGGGATCACAATAGAAGGTCCCAGACAGAGCTGGAGAAAAATGTAGAACAAAATTCTAACTCACAAAAAAAAAAAAAAAAAAAAAGACCAGACTTACTGCTCTGACAGAGACTGGAAAAACCCTGAGAGTATGGACCCAGCCACTCTTTTTGCTCCGTAATGAAGTCACTCCTGAGGTTCACCCTTCAGCTAAAGAGTAGACAGGCCCATAAAACAAAACAAGACTAAACGGGCACACCAGCCCAGGGACAAGGACGAGAAGGCAGGAGGGGACAGGAAAGCTGGTAATAGGGAACCCATGGTCTAGAAGGGGAGCATGTTGACATGTCATGGGTTTGGCAACCAATGTCACAAAACAATATGTGTACTAATTGTATAATGAGAAACTAGTTTGTTCTGTAAATCTTCATCTAAAGTATAATACAAAAAATAAAAAAACTTAAGCGGGGAGAAAAGCGGTAGAGGAACAGAGTTTTATGTCATATTGGAGTTAAGTTGGTATTAATTTAAAACAGGTTGTTATAAATTTAGGATGTAAAACATAATCTCCATCGTAACCATAAAAAAAGAATCTAAAAAAAATACACAAAAGGAAACAAGAAGAGAATAAAAATGATTCACTACAAGAAATCAACTAAACACAAAACTAGACAACATTGGAGTAAATGAAAGCAAAAAAAAGGTGTAAGACACACAGGAAAAAATAGCAGAAGTAAGTCCTTCTTATATGTATTTATTTAAATGTGGACAGCTTAACCTCTTTAATCAAAAGGCAGAAATTGGCAGAGTGGATAAGAAAACATGATCCAGCTATACGCTGCCTACAAAAGACTCATTTTAAACGTAAAGACACTGGTAAGTTAAAGGTGAAAGGATGGAAAAAAATATTCTATGGAAATGGTATTCAAAAAGAGCAACTGTGTCTATATTAATATAAGACAAAATAGACTTTAAGTCAAAATTTGTTACTAGAGGAAATTTTATAATAAAAGAGTTAATTCATCAAGAAGATAAAACAATTATTTAATATATATTCATCTAACAACAAGGCCCCAAAATATATGAAGCAAATGTTGACAGAATTGAAGGAAAAAACAGACAGTTCTACAATAATAGTTGGAGATTTCAATAAACAATTTTTAATAATAGCTAGAACATCTACAAGAAGATCATTAAGGAAATCCAGAATTTGAACAATACTATACACCATCCAGAGCTAACAGGCATATACAGAACATTCCACCAAACAAGAGCACTGTCCATATTCTTCTCATTAAACATGGATAATTCTCTAGGATAGACCCTATGTTAGCTCACAAAACAAGTCTAAATAAATTCTAAAAGACTGAAATCATACAAAGTATTTTCTCTGACCACAATGGAATGAAACTAGAAATCAATAAGAGAAGAAAAAATGTGAATTTCACAAATATATGGAAATAAAACAACACACTATTAAACAACCAAAGGGTGAAAGAAAACATGAAAAGGGGAATTAGAAAATACTTAACGACAAATGAAAAGGAAACCACAACATATCAAAATCTATGAGATGCAGCAAAGGCAATACTCAGAGGAAAAGTTATAGCAATAAATGCTTATATTTTAAAAGAAGAAATATCTCAAATTAATTTTACACATTGAGGATCTTTTTTTAAACAATATTTTATTGTGTTTTAGGTGAATGTTTACACATTAGGTACCCATTTAACAACTTTTATACAAATTGTCCACCACACCTCTGTCAGTTTTTCATACTGTGGTAACCTGCCTGTTGCTGTGATACTAGAAGCTTGCCACCAGTATTTCAAATACCAGCAGGGTCATCCTTGGTGGTCAAGTTTCAGTGGAGCTTCCAGACTAAGATAGACTAGGAACAAGGAACTGGCAGCCTACTTCTGAAAAAATTGGCCAGTGAAAACCTTATGAATAGCAGTAGAACATTGTCTGATATAGTGCCGGAAGGTGAGCCTCTCAGGTTGGAAGGCACTCAAAATATGACCAGGGAAGAGATGCCTCCTCAAAGTACAGTCAACCTTAATGACATGGATGGAGTCAAGCTTTTGGAACCTTATTTGCTGATGTGGCAAGATTCAAAATGAAACAGCTGGAAACAACCATAAATAATCCGAACGTGGAATATACGAAATACAAATCTAGGAAAATTGAAAGTCATCAAAAATGAAATGGAACCCATAAAAGATCGATATCTTAGGCATTAGTGAGCTGAAATGGATCGGTATTAGCCATTTTGAATCAGACAGTCAGATGACTATGCTGGGAATGACAAATTGAAGAGAAATGGTGTCACTTTCATCAAGAAAAAGAACAATTCAAGATGTATCCTGAAGTACAACGCTGTCAGTGATAGGACAATATCCATATGCCTACAAGGAAGACCTATTAAAACAACTATTCAAATTTACAACCAGACACTAATGCCAAAGATGAGGAAATTGAAGATTTTTACCAACTTCTGCAGTCTGAAATTGACTAAACTTGCAATCAAGATGCATTGATAATTACTGGTAATTTGAATGTGAAAGTTGGAAAGAAAGGATTGGTAGTTGGAAAATATGGTCTTGGTAATAGAAATGAGGTGGAAGAACACATGACAGAATTTTGCAAGTCCAAGGACTTCTTCATTGCAAATACTTTTTTTCAACAACATATATAGAGACTATACACATGGACCTCACAGGATGGAAAACACAGGAATCAAATCGACTATATCTGTGGAAGGGAAGGATGGAAAAGCTCAATATCATCAGTCAGAACAAGGCCAAGGGCGGACTGCAGAAGAGACTTTCAATCGCTCATATGCAAGTTCAAGCTGAAGCTGAAGAAAATTAAAACAAGTCCAGGAGGGCCAAAATATGACCGTGAGTATATCCCACCTGAATTTGGAGACCATCTCAAGAATAGATTTGATGCATTTAACACTAAAAACTGAAGCTGAGATGAGTTGTGGGAAGACATCAAGGAGATCATACACGAAGCAAGCAAAAGGTCAACAACAAGACAGGAAAGAAAAACAGACCAAAATGGGTGTTGGAAGAGACTTGCTCTTGAATGTAGAGTAGCTAAAGTAAATAGAAGAAATTATGAAGCAGAAGAACTGAATGGAATATTTCAAAGGGTAGCTTGAGAAGACAAAGTAAAATATTACAATGAAATGTGCAAAGACCTGGAGTTAGAAACCAAAACGTAAGAACACGCTCAGCATTTCTCAAGCTGAAAGAACTGAAGAAAAAAATTTAAGCCTCGATTTGCAATATTGAAGGATTTTATGGGGAAATATTGAATGACACACGAAGCATCAAAAGAAGATGGAAGGAATACACAGGCACTGTACTGAAAATAATTGGTCGATGTTCAACCATTCAGGAGGTAGCATATGATCAAGAACCGATGGTACTGAAGGAAAAAGTCCAAGCTGCCCTGAAGGGAATGGCAAAAAAACGAGGCCCCAGGAACGGACAGAAGATCAATTGAGATGTTTCAACAAACGATGCAGCGCTGGAGGTGCTCACTCATCTGTGTCAAGAAACTTGGAAGACAGCTACCTCGCCAACCGACTGGAAGAAATCCATATTTGTGCCCATTCGAAAAAAAGGTAATCCAACAGAACGCAGAAATTATCAAACAATATCATTAATATCACATGCAAGTAAAATTTTGCTGAAGATCCTTCAAATGCGGCTGCAGCAGTACATCAACAAAGAACTGCCAGAAGTTCGAGCCAGATTCAGAAGAGGAAGTGGAACCAGGAATATCACTGGTGATGTCAGATGGATCTTGGCTGAAAGCAGAGAATACCAGAAAGATGTTTACCTGTGTTTTATTGACTATGCAAAGGCATTTGACTGTGTGGATCATGATAAATTATGAATAGTATTGTGAAGAATGGCAATTCCAGAACACTTAATTGTGCTCATGAGGAACCTGTACATAGAGAGGCAGTCGTTCGAACAGAACAAGGGGATACTGCGTGGTTTAAAGTCAGGAAAGGTGTTCCTCAGGGTTGTATCCTTTCAGCATACTTATTCAATCTGTATGCTGAGCAAATAATCCAATAAGCTGGAATATACGAAGAAGAACGTGGCATCAGGATTGGAGGAAAACTGATTAACAAATTGCCATATGCAGAAGACACAACCTTGCTTGCTGAAAGTGAGGAGACTTGAAGCACTAACTGATGAAGATCAAAGACTACAGCCTTCAGTATGGGTTACACCTCAACATAAAGAAAACAAAAATTCTCACAACTGGACCAACAAACATCATCATGAAAAACAGAGAAAAAATTGAAGCTGTCAAGTATTTCATTTTACTTGGATCCACAATCAACATCCATGGAAGCAGTAGTCAGGAAACCAAACAATGTGTTGCTTGAGCAAATCTGCTGCAAAAGATCTCTTTAAAGTGTTGAAAAGCAAAGACGTCACTTTGAGGACTATGGTGAGCCTGACATAAGCCATGATATTTTCAGTTGCCTCATATGCATGCAAAAGTTGGACAATGAACAAGGAAGACCAAAGAAGAATTGACACCTTTGAATTATGGTGTTGGCTAAGAATATTGAATATACCATGGACTGCCAGAAGAACGAATAAGTCTACCTTGGAAGAAATACAACCAGAATGCTCCTTAGAAGCAAGGATGGCGAAATTTTGTCTCCCGCACTTTGGACACGTTATCAGGAGGGACCAGTCCCTAGAGAAGGACATCATACTTGGTAAAGTAGAGGGTCAGCGAAAAAGAGGAAGACCCTCAACAAGATGGGTTGACACAGTGGCTGCAACAATGGGCTCAAACATAACAATGATTGTGAGGATGGTGCAGGGCCAGGAAGCATTTCTTTCTGTTGTACATAGAGTCGCTATGAGTCAACCAACTTGACAGCACCTAACAAACAACAACACAGAAACACGTATACATGCATACGTTTTTACTCACATATGACTTCTTATACACATAGATGCATACATATGTACCTAAGTAATCACACACATATTTTCTGGGTTTTTTTACTGTTACTTCAAAATTGTATATGTTGTAGCATTTACTGAAATTATCACTTTTTCTTGTGTACTTCTTAGTGTCTTTAGTTACCTTGGTCAAGTTGTGCCATTCCTATCACCAAAATAAGAGTCTACTATAGAAAGTGATTCCCCCTTCCTCTCCCTCTTATCCCTGTAACCATCAAAGAATTTTGCTTTCTCTGTGTGTATCTACTCTTGACTTTTATAGTAGTAGGACCATACAATATTTCCCCTTTTGGGATTGGCTTATTTTATTCAGCATAATGTCCTCCAGATTCATCCATTTTGTAAGATGTTTTGCGGACTCCTTATTATACATTATAGTTGCGTAGTATTCCATTGTATGTATTATCACAATTTGTTTATTCATCCATTGATGGGCTCTTAGGTTGTTTCCACCTTTTTGCTATTGTGAATAATGCTGCAGTGAACATAGGTGTGCATATGTGTGTTTATGTCACTGCTATCACAGTTCTTGGATATATACCTAGGAAAGAGATTGCTGGATCATAAGATTTCTATTTCTAGCCTTTTGAGAAAGTGCCATACCATTTTCCACAGTGGTTTTACCTTTGTATAATCCCACCAGCAGTGTATAAGAGTTCCAATCTCCCCACAGCCTCTCCCACCTTTGTTGTTTTCTGTTTTTTGATCATTGCCATTTTTGGAATTGACTTCATGGCAGTAGGTTTCATTCTGCATGTAATGGCTAATGATCACCGGCATCTTTTCATATATTTGTTGGCTGCCTGAATGTCCTCTTTGGTGAAGTGTCTGTTCAAGTCCTTTGTGAATTTTTTGATTGGACTGTTTGTCTTTCTGTTTTGAGTTCTTGAAGTTTTCTATATATTTTAGAGATCAGACCCTTGTCAGATATGTCATTACCAAAGTTTTTTTTTTTTTTTCAGTCTGTAGGTTCTCTCTTTATAATCTTGGTAAAGTCTTTTGATGAGCATATTTAATTGTTAGGAGGTACCAGTATTTATCTTCTGTTGTTTATGCATTTTTAGTTGTGTTTGATAGGCTATTTATGCCAAAGATTAGGTCCCCTAGTTTTGTCCCTATATTATCTTCTAGGAAATCAATTTTTTTAACTTCAACATTTAGGTCTTTGGCCCATTTTGAATTAGATTTTATGCATGGTGTGAGGTATACATTCTGTTTCATTTTTCTGCAAATGTATATCCAGTTTTGCCAGCACCATTTGTTAAATAGACTGCTTCTTCCCCATTGAATGGACTTTGCCAAAGATCAGCTGCCTGCGGGTGGATGGGTTTATTACTGGGTTCTCAATTCTATTCCATTGGTCTATATGTCTGTCATTGAACCAGTACCAGGTTGTTTTGGTTACTGTGGCTGTATAGTAAGTTTTGAGATCGGGAAGTGTTAGGCCTCTTCCTTTGTTCTTCTTCATCAATATTGCTTTAGCTATTTGGGGCCTCTTTTTTTCCATATAAATTTGGAGATTAATTTTTCCATTTTATTAAAGAAAGTTATTGGGATCTGGATCGGGATCACATTATAAACTATAGATTGCTTTTGGCAGTACTGACATTTTCACAATGTTAAGTCTTCCAATCCATGAGCATGGAATGTTTTCCATTTATGTAGATCTCTTTTAGTTTCTTACAGTAGAGTTTTAGAGTTTTCCTTGTAAAAGTCTTTTATGTCCCTGGTTAGGTTTATTCATAGGTATTTTATCCTTTCGAGGGCTATTGTAAACCATATTGTTTTCTTGATTTCCTTTTCATAGTCCTCTTTGTTAGTGTAGAGGAACCCAACTGATTTTTTTGGGTTGTTCTTGTACACTGTCACTTTGCTGAATCTATTAGATCCAGTAACTTTCTTGTGGAGTTTCTGGGATTGTCTATGTATAGGATCATGTCATCTGCGAATGAGGATAGTTTTACTTCTTCCTTTCCAATTTGGGTACCCTTTATTTCCCTTTCTTGCCTTATTGTTCTAACTAGGATTTCCTGCACAATATTGAATAAGAGTAATAATAAAGGGCATCTTTGTCTCCTTCTTGTTCTCAAGGGGAATGCTCTCAATCTTTCTCCGTTGAGAATAATGTTGGCAATTGGTTTTGTATACATTCCCTAAATTATGTTGAGGAATTTCCCTTGTCATCCTAATTTTTATCAGGAAAGGGTATTGGATTTCATCAAATGCCTTTTCTGCATTGAGATGATCGTGTGATTCTTTTGTTTTATGTGGTAAATTACATAGATTGATTTTCTAATGTTGAACCATTCTTGCAACTCTGGTGTGAATCCCACTTAATCATGATGTATTATTTTTTGATATGCTATTGAATTTTTTTGATTAGAATTTTATTGACAATTTTGGCATCTATATTCATGAGGGATATTATTCTGTAATTTCCTTTTTTGTGGTGTCTTTGCCTGGCTTTGGTATCAGTGTTATGCTGGCTTCATAGAATGAATTAGGGAGTATTCCTTGCTTTGCTATGTTCTGGAATAGTTTGAGTAGAATTGGTGTCAACTCTTATCTGAATGTTTGGTAGAATTCTCCAGTGAAGCCATCCAGGCGAGGGCTTTTTTTTGTTGTTGTTGGGAGGTTCTGTTTTATAACATCTTCAATTTCTTCTTTTCTTATGGACTATTCAGATTTTCTACCTCTATTTGTGTTAGTTTAGGTAGGTAGTGTGTTTCTAGAAATCTATCCATTTATTCTAGGTTTTCAAATTTGTTGGAGTATAATTTTTCATAGTATTCTGTTATGATTCTTTTTATCTCAGTTGATTCTGTTGTAATGTCACTCATCTCATTTCTTATTCTAGTTATTTGCATCTTCTCATTTTTTTTCCTTTGTCAGTTTGGCCAGTGGTTTGTCTACTTTATTGATCCTCTCAAAGAACCAACTTCTAGTCTTGTCGATTTTTTTCTATTATTTCTCCATTTTCTATTTCTGTCTGATATTATCTTTATTATTTCCTTTCTTCTGGTAACTACGGTTTTCTTTTGCTACTCCTTTTCTATTTGTTCAAGTTGTCATATTAGGTTGAGATATTGATTTTGGCCCCCTCTTCTTGTTTGATGTGTGCATTTATTGCTATAAATTGTCCTCTGAGGACTGCTTTTGCTGTGTCCCAAAGGTTTTGGTATGTTGTGTTTTCATTCTCATTTGATTCTAAGAATTTTTCAATTTCATTTTTAATTTCTTCTATTACACGATATTTTTTAAGTAAGGTGTTATTCAGTATCCATGTATTTTTTTTCCTGGTTCTTTCTGTTATTGATTCCTAGTTTTACAGCATTATGGTCAAAGAAGATGTTTTGTATTATTTTGATGATTTTTAGTTTATTGAGACTTGCTTTGTGGCCTAAAATATGGTTTATTCTTGAGAATGATCTATGTGAATTGGAGAAGAATGTGTACTGTGCTGTTACTGGGTGGTGTGTTCTGTATATATCTATGAGGTCAAGTTGGTTGATTGTGTTATTTAGATTTTCTGTATCTTTGTTAAGTTTCTTTCTAGTGTTTCTGCTCACCATTGAAAGTGGTGTGTTAAAGTCTCCTACTATTATAGTAGAACTGTCTGTTTCTCTTTTCAATTGTTAGAGTTGGTTTTATGTATTTTTGAGCTCTGTCATTGGGTGCATAAATATTTATTATGGTTATATCTTCTTGGTTTATTGACTCTTTAATCATTATATAGTGCCCTTCTTTGTCTCTTAGAGTAGATTTTAACTTAAAGTCTATTTTATCAAAGATTAATATTACCATTCCTGCTCTCTTTTGGTTACTGTTTTCTTGATATATTTTTTCCATCCTTTGATTTTTAACCTATTTATGTCTTTGTTTCTGAGGTGTGTCTTTTGTAGGCAACATAGAGATGGGTCATGCTTTTTTATCCATTCTTCCACTCTCTGTCTCCGGACTTGTACATTTAAACCATTTATTTTCACTGTGATTATCAATAGGTATGAATTTACTGCTGCCATTTTGTTATTTTTTGTGTGTGTGATGTTAATGATTTCTTTGTTCCTCTTAATTTTCTGTACTGAGTTCTTTTTGTTTATGAATTTTTTTCATATCCTTCATTATTATCACATTGAGGATATTCAAAAAGAAGAGCAAACTAACCCCCAAAGCTATCAGAAGAAGGAAATAGCAAATATTACAGAAAATATAAATAGAATACAGAATATAAAAACAGTAGAGAGAATCAAAATAAAAACTTGGTTCTTTGAAAAGATCAATAAAATTGACAACCTTTAGCTAGCCTGACAAGGAAAAAAAGAGAGAGGACATCAATAACTAAAATCAGAAATGAAACTTGGGACTGTAATACCAATCTTATTGAAGTAAAAAGATAATAAGATTACTATGAGCATTTTGAACTAAGAAATAGGCAAACTACAGGAAGTATATAAATTCCTAGAAACACCAAATTGTGAATTGACTCAAGAAGAAATAGAAAATCTCAACAGACCTATACTAAGTAAAGAGATTTGAATCAGTAATCAAAAACCTCCCAAGAAAGAAAAGTTTAGGAACAAATGGTTTCATTGGTTAATTCTACCAAACATTTAAAGAAAAATTAATACCAATCTAGCTCAAATTCTTCAAAAAAAAAAAAAAGTAGAAAAGGAGGGAGCACTTCCTAACTCATTCTATGAGGCCAGTATTACCTTGATAACAAAGCCAGATAAAGACAATACAATGAAAATAGAGACTAATATCTCTTACGAATATAAATGTTGAACCTCAACAAAATACTAACAAGCCAAATCCAACAGTACATTAAAAGCATTATATGCCATGACCAAATGATATATATCACAGGAATTCAAGAGTGGTTTAACATAAGAAAATAAACCATTGTAATATACCACATTAATACTAGGAAGGGAAAGGACTACATGATCATCTCTAGTAATACAGAAAAGGCATCTGACAAAATCCAACACCCTTTCATGATAAAAATACTCAGCAAACTAGGAATAAAAGGGAAATTCCTCAACATGATCAAGGACATTTATGAAAAATCCAAAGGCAACATCATAGTCTTCTGGTCTTCCATCATTAGTGTTCAGTGCATCAAATATATTCTTGAGATGTTCTCCAAATTCTGGTGGGATGTATTAGAGGTCATAGTTAGGCTTTCGTGGACTTGCTTTAATTTCCTTCAGCTTCAATTTGAACTTGCACATGAGCAACTGATAGTCTGTTCTGCATTCTTCCCCGGCTTTGTCTTGACTGATAATATTAAGCTTCTCCATTGCCATTTTCCACAACATATGTAGATAATTTGATTCCTGTAATTCTGGTGAGGTCCACGTGTATAGTCAATGATTGTGTGGTTGAAAATAAAGTCGCCAAGAGTCAGAACAGACTCGACTACAACCAACAACAACATCATCGTACTTGTGATGGTTAATTTTATGTGTCAATTTGGCTAGGCTATGTTATACAGCTGTTTGGTCAAACACTAGTCTGGATGCTGTTATGAAGTAGTTACATGTGACTAAATCATTTGACCTTAAGTAAAGCAGGTTTATCCTCCATAATATGGGTGGAACTCATCAAATAACTTGAAGGCCTTAAGAGAAAAAACGGGAGTTTTCTCTAGGGCCTATTTTGATCCAGACTATAAATAAAAAATTTTGCAGAACTCCTACTTTTCACTCTTCCTGCTTCCTGAATTATGGATTTTGGGACATAAGAGTGCAGTAATCTTCAGCCTGTCACCTGACATAATATTTTGGGCTGGCCAGACTGCCATAATCACATAAGAAAAAATCTGTCTTTCTATTATCTATCTATCCTTTATATCTGTCTCTATCTCTGTCTCTATCTTACTTGTTCTCTTTCTTTAGACAATCCTTACTAAGACAAAACTTAATGGTAAAAGAATAAATGCTTTTTCTCTAACTATTAGGAACACGACAAGAATGCTTGATTTTCCCACTGCTATTCAATATTGTACTGGAATTTCCAGCCAGAACAATTAGGCAAGAAAAATAAATTTAAAGTATCCAAATCAGTAAGGAAGAACTAAAACTATCTCTATTTGAATATGACATGATACTATATAGAGAAAATCCCAAAAATCCACAAAAAAATTACTAGACCTAATAAACTCATCAAAGTGGCAGGGTACAAGATCAACACACAAAATTCAGTTGTATTTTATACACCAGAAATGAACAATCTAAAAAGTAAATCACAAAATCATTGCCATTTACAGTATCACCTACAAGGAAGAGTACCTAAAAATAATTAAACAGGGACGTGGAAGACTTGTACACTAAAAACTATAAAACAATGCCAAAAGAAAATAAAGAGGACCTAAACGAATAGAAAGACAATCTGTGCTCAAAGACTGGAAGACTGAATATTAAGATGTCAATTCTACCCAAGTTATCTACAGATTTAATGTAATACCTATCAAAATTCCAACATCCTTTGTTGCAGAAATGGAAAAGCCAACCCTCAAATTTATATGCAATTGCAAGTGGCCCTGAATAAACAAAACATGCTACAAAGCTACAATATAAAAAAAAAACAGCATTGTACTGGTATAGGATAGACATATGGACCAATGGAATGAAATTGAGAGTCCAGAAATATACTCATAAATCTATGGCCAATTGATTTTCAAAAAGGGTGCCAAGTCCATTCATGGGGGAAAGAATGGTATCTTCAACTAATGGTGCTAGGACAACTGGATCTCCATGTGCAAAAGAATGAAGGTGGTCCTATATCTCATTCCGTATATCAAAATTAACTCAACTGTAACAATGACATAAATATAAGACTGAAAACCATGAAACTCTTAGAAGAACATAGGGATAAAACATCAAGACCTTGTTTTTGACAATAAATTCTTAGAGGTGCCACTAAAAGCACAAGCAACAAAATACAAAATAGATAAATTGGGCTTTATGCAAATGAAAAATTTTTGTGCACCAAAGGACTCTATCAACAAAGTGAAGAGACAACTTACAGAATGGGAGAAAACATATGGAAACCATAAATTTAATAAGCTTTTAATATCCAGAATATATAAATAACTCTTACAACTTAACAAGAAAAGGACAAACAAGTCAATAAAAAAAAAATGGCCTAAGTGCTTGACTAGACATTTCACCAAATAAGATATAAAAATGGACAATAAGCACATAAAAAGATGTCCATGTCATTAGTCATTACGGACATGCAAATCAAAACCACAGTGAGATACCACTTCACATCCACGAGAATGGCTATGATTTAAAAAATAGAAAGCAACAGGTATTGGTAAGGATGTGGAGAAGTAGGAACCCCCATCCATTTGTGGTTGGACTGTAACATGTTAGAGCTGCTGTGGAAAATGGTTTGGCAGTTCTTCAAAAAGCTAAACACAAAATTGCTATATGATACAGCAATTCCACTCCTAAGTATATACCCAAAAGAATTGAAAACAGGAAAGCAAACAGATACTTGGACATCAATGTTTACTGCAGCACTATTCACAATAGCCAAAAGGTGGTAGCAATCCAAGTGTCCATCAGCAGAAGAATGGATAAACCAAATGTCATATATACATACATGGAATATTCTTCAGCCACAAACTAAAAAAAGCAAACTTGTTGCCATCAAGTCAATTCCAACTCATAGTGACTCTACAGGGCAGAATAGAACTGCCCGATAGGGTTTCTAAGAAGTGACTGGTGGATTTGAACCGCCGATGTTTTGGTTAGCAGCCAAACTTTTCACCACTCTGTCACCAGGGCATAAGAGAAATGAAATTCAGATACATGATGCCACATGTATGAATCTTGAAAACATTATGCTGAGTGAAATAAGTCACACACAAAAGGACAAATGTTGTATGATCTCACTTACATAACATATCTAGAATAGGCAAATTCATAGAAACAAAAGTTTATTAGTGGTTACCACAGGCTAAGAGGAGGAGGGAATGGAAATTATTTTCAAAGGGTTACTGATTTTCTGTTTGGGGTGATATAAAACAATAAATCAAGACAAATTGGGAGTAGGGATGTTTTCAAACAATCTCAAGAGAATACAGGTCTATAATTTTACAGACACAAAAGAACCAGGGTACATGTTATCCCACCCATTCGTTTTGAGGAAAGCACTGGGTTTCTGGATGTTAGCATTTCCCTTGTTTCAGCTTGCCTGCTGTATTAAATGTTTGCTCAAAACAAACAAAAAAAAAGTATTCTGTGCTTGAGATTGAGAAAAAATAACCCCAATACACTGTCTTAAGGAAATGAGATATTCTTCCCATTTAGAAGAATTTAATATGATAATCTTAACATTCCCAATAATGAACAGAAATGTCATTGCATTACAGTAAAAGTAACCAATTTATTATTAAGAATTCCAACCAAAAAGACTGGAAATTTGACAATTTGCTGTCTGCTCTTACTTTATTTCTTCAAGATAAAAAAAAAAATAGAAGGGGAATTTATATGCCTAGGGTTCTATTGGTCTCAATCATAATTTTCAATCGTTCAAATGGAGTACTTTGGCACACAAAATGCTTGCTATAACAAAATTGCTAGCAATTCCAGGTAAAATGAGACAAACATATACCACCATTTCTCACCCACACAATGCAATGATACCTGAGCAGGATACATGATGCAGCTATTTGAAAACCCTGAAAAGAGAATGTCGTAAGGAGGATCTAGGAAGAACAATGGAATTCAAAGTACCACAAAATTAAAGTGAGTTTGAATAGTTTTCCCTCTGGTATCTCCTAGCCTGAAATTTATGAACTTATGAAAACACATAAGTTAGCACTGTGGTACACACAGCGAAAGCTTCAGAAGCCCTTTAGTTCTGGCTCAAGAATAAGGAAGGAACTTGATGTTCAGAGACAGTGTGGAAACCCCAATTTTGGGGGGGAGTTTTGTTTTGTTTTTTTCCCTTCTCCATTCTCTCATGTCCAAGCAATCCATAGTGTGGAAATATGGGGAGAGAAAAATTCCTCTCACATGAGAGGAGCCCTGGTACCAAGAAGGTGGGACCAACTCCATATATTTTTTTCTTTTTGTGACTTCCCACTACTTGACCCTTAACAAAGGCACAAGAGCAGAAGTGCACAATAGAATGATGTAACTAGGCCCCAGTTATCTGGCTGAAGGACTAAAAAGAGAAGACCTAGAGAAACTGGAAAGCACAGAAGAGATCAAAGAGGGAGATACTCATGACAGTGAGACTATATACTTGTTTTATGAGCTCCAGGGATCAAACTTGAGTTGTGCATGTATGGAGATCTGATCCTAACCTGAATACATAAGAGTTTGAGAATTAAAAGATATACCACTGCCCAAGCACCACAATGACCTGGTTAACGCACATAAAGAATAGATCTGAAAATCAGTGCAAAGGCTGTGAAAACATAAATGACATTGAAAACACATCACACACAAGGCCCCTCAGAATTTGTGGCCTGAACATAAACAGGTCAATTACCTGCTAAAACAATAATATCAACATTCAGCATAGGCTTTCAACAAGACCCAGAGTCTCATAACATAATATTCAAAATGTACAGAATACAATCCAAATTATTAGGCACACAAAGAACCAGGAAGACTGAACTTACATTAAAAAATAATAATAATAACACGGCATATGACTCCCAGAATGATGATGTAAGGCAGTCCGTGTAAGGCCCCTTAGGAAAACAACTGTAACTGGTGAATATTACTAAAAACAACCATTTATCATCTCTGGAAATTTTCCTAAAAGCATACAACAAATGAATAAATATTTATACAAATAATCTATTAAATATCAGTAATAATAACTAGAGATTTATCATGTGAGTGACAAATTGCTCCCTCCCTCAATTCAGCAATATGTAAAGGGAGGAGAGAGATAAAGGAACTCTGCAGTGGAAAAGTTTCTATACTTGGAGACTCCAACAATTTTCTCTCGGTTATTGATAGAATATTTAGATGTGAAAGTAGCAAGAAAATATAAAACTTGGACATCATCAACCTACTGGATCTGATTAACATTTATAGAGAATAATAACAGCAGAAAACTATTTTTAAAGTACACATGGAACATTCATTAAGATAGAACTTATTCTAGGTCATAAAACAAATATCAACAAATATCAGAAAAACTGAAATCATACAAGTACAGTATCTTACCATAATAGAATCAAGCTAGAAATCAAAACCAGAAAAAAACAGGAAAATCTCTAAATACTTGAAAATTAAACAACACATTTTTAATTAATCCATGGATAGAACAGGAAACATTGAGGGAATTAGAAAATATTTTGAACTGAATAGAAATAAAATATATCAAATTTGTGAGATGCAGCTAAAGCAGTGCTTAGAGGAAAATTATTGCACTAAATGCTTATATTAGAATAATATGAGCTTCCACCTTAAGAATCTGGAAAAAGAAGAGTAAAATAAACCCAAATAATGCATAAGGGAGGATCAAATAAAGATAAGAGTAGAAATAGAACACACAGAGAAAATCAATGAGAAAAAGCTATTCTTTTAAAGATCAATAAACTGAAAAATGTCTTGCAATGAAAAAAAAAATTAAAGAAAACACAAATCACAAATATAAGAATAACATTACACTCCTTGAAGATCTTCAAAATGATTCATCCAAACAAATATACGTATCAGAAATATTCTCGTAAACTGTAAATAAATTGAATTAATAGGTGAGAACTCTCCAAAAAAAGAAATGCCCAGGTCCACATGATTTCATTGGTGAATTCTACAGACCATTTTAAAGAAGAAACAGCACCAATTCTATACAATCTCTTCCAGAAAATAGAAAATAATGAAACACTTAACATTTCATTTTATAAAGCAAGCATTACCCTGATACCAAAACCAGAGAAATACAGTAAAAAAGAGAGAGAGAAAACTACATACCAATATCCCATGACTATAGACCCAAAAATCCTTGCCAAAATAGATAGGCAATATATAAAATAATTATACACCATGACCAAGTAGAGTTTATTCTGGAGATACAAAGCTGGTTCAATATTTGAAAATCAATCAATATATTGTATTAACAGTCTAAAGAAGAAAAAACACATGATCATATAAATTGATATCAAAAAATAAATTTGGCAAAATTCAATATTCATTCACAGTAAAAATTCTCAGCAAAATAGGAATAGAAGAGAACTTCTTCAATATGATAAGGGGCATCTACCAAAATCCTACAATTAATGTAATACTTCATAGTGAAATGATGGATAATTTTCCTAAAATCAGGAAAAAGTCAAAGATGTCCACTCTCAATGCTCCTATTCAACATAATACTGGAAGTTCTCTCCAGTGCAATAAGGCAAAAAAAAAAAAAAAAAAAGGCAAATATATTGGAAAGGAAAATATAATATTGTCCCTTTTCACAGAAAGTATAATTGTCCATATAGAAAACCAAAAAAATATACAAAAACTTACTAGAACTAATAAGTGAGTTTAGCAAAGTCACTGGATATAAGAACAACACACAAAAACAAATTGTATGTTTATATACTAGCAAGGTACATTTGTAAACTAAAATTTCAAAAATTAAAAACTAAAAAAATATAATTTACAATAACTCACCCCAAAATAAATATTTAGATATAAGTATAACAAAACCTGTAAAGAATCTGTATCCTCAAAACTACAAAATGATGATGAAAGAAATCAAAGAGGACCTAAATAAATGATGAGACATACAATGTTCATGTGTTAGAAGAGTCACCAGAATAAAAATATCATTTCTCCTCAAATTGATCTTTACCTTTAATGCAATTGCTATCAAAATCCCAGCAGAATTTTTTCATATATGTACAAGAATATTCTAAAATATATGTGGAAAAGCAAATAAACGATGATAGCTAAAACAATTTTCAAAAGAATAAAATTGGAGGAATGACACAAATAAATTATAGGACTTATTATAAAGTTAAATAATGGCAATATGACATTGGCTAAGGAATAGATACACAGATCAATAGAACAGAATAAAGAGTTCATAAATACACCAACACTATTATGGCTAATTGATTTTTAACAAAGTAACAAAAACAGCTGAATGGAGAAAGGATAGACTTTTCAATGAATAATGTTTAAACAATTGCAAATCTATACCCAAAACAAAACGTGAACTGCCACTAAACCTTATGCAAAAAAAAAAAGAAAATTGACCTTTGATCTACATATAAAACTTTTAGAAGAAATCATAGGAGAAAATCTTCATGGCCAGTGGTTAGGTGAAGAGTGTTTAGAAACAAAATCAGAGAGTCAGGGCCAAGATGGCGGAATAGTCAGAATGCCTCCTGTGGTCTTTCTTAGAACAAAGACCAGAAAAAACAAGTGAATCAATTATATATGACAATTTAGGACCCCTGAACATCAAAGGTAAAGTTGAGGAATCAGACTGAGCAGCAGAGGGAGGGAGACATGGTTCAGAAGTGGCGAGGACTTGCCAGACCTGACCCAGCAGGAACCAGCACCCTTCGGGAAGGATTGGCTGGTGTGAGTGCTGAGGCAAGCAGTGGTGCTTGGGGACGCATTTTCCACATTGGGAGAGACCTAGTGGTGGAGAGTCTACCTAAGCCTCCAGAAATAGTGAAAAGTGACAACCTATTGGCAAAAGATAAGTACATGTGTCTAACCTACCACATGGATCAAAAAACACCCCCTTTGAGAAGAACCTCTCTCCCATTTACCCACTCTCGCCCCACTCTGACCCAGGTCCAGGCTGGCTTCAGCGATTGCCGCATCCCCTGGGCCGGAAGTAGGACTCGTCACGTGCCCTGAGCCATTCACCCAGCCTTGGAAAGGGAACAAATTAACAAACTGGAAAAACTAATCTGTCAGCAACCCTAAGCCAAGAACTCAGGGTAGGCACAGCTCCTTTTCCTAGGCACAGGCATAAGGGGTCCATGGACTTCGAATGCTTTTCACTCTTGCATAGACATGTGTGGGCCCATTTCAAGAGCATAGGCCCTCATAAGCACAGTACAACAGGATATATACCTGAAGCCTAACTTCTACTATATCAGCTATATGTTGGAGTGGCAGGTTTGGGACATTTGACACCACTCTGCCCATTAAGCAGGCTCCTCACCTACCCACATCAGGGGCCTGAGGACTGGTGACTCTACCCACACAAACCTAGTCACCCATGACAGGGGTCCAAGAATAAGTGGTGCATCCCAGTCCTTACAGCCAAAACCATTGGGTGCCCATAGTCTGGCTACAAAACCCACCCAGCTACAAGCTCTAGGGAACAAGGACACACTTTCCTCCCAGACAATCAGGGGCAGCCATAACCCCCCTGCCTTGTTCAGCATGTGACCCCCTATTGCACCCAGATACCTGTGCCTCCTACAATCTCCCCTGCCCATCTAGGACTGTAGGTGAGATCCTGAACCACACACTTGGTGACCAGACTACCTGGACATCTGAGCTGAATCCATACAAGAAATTAAATGGACTCGGGCTCATATACTTAGTAATGGATCTAATCACCTGGTGACAGGACGTTAGACCTTCAAAGGCGCCAATAATCAAACCAGCTCACACGAGCAGCCTATTTGGGCATATCAAAACAAAACAAAACAAGAAGCTAGGGCACAGTAAGCAAACATAAAATAAATAAGTACAATAACTTATTGACAGTTCAGAGAAAAGAGTCAATATCAAATCACATAAAAAGGCAGACCATGACGGCTTCAGCAAGCTCCCAAAATAAAGAATCAAGAAATCTTCCAGAGGAAGAGAACTTCGTGGAATTACCGGAGGTAGAAAACAAAATATTAATACACATAAATCTTTAAGAGATCAGGAAGGAGATCATGCAACATGCAGAACAAGCCATGGAACACATAGATAAAGCAATAGAGGAACTAAAGATTAGAGAAGAGCAAAATGACAAATTTAACAGGCTGCAAGAATCCACAGAGAGACAGAAAACAGAAATCCAGAAGATTAATAAAATTCCAGAATTAGATAACTAAATAGAAAGGCATAGGAGAAGAAGTGAGGCAATGGAAGTCAGAATTAGTGAGACTGAAGATAAAGCACTTGACATCAACTTATTTAAGGAAAAATCAGATAAAAGAATTAAATAAACTGAAAATACACTAAGAATTATGTGAGACTCTATCAAGAGGAATAACTTACGAGTGATTAGAGTACCAGAATGGGGGTGGTGGTGGTGGAGGACAGAAAATACAGAGAGAATTGCTGAGATTTATTGCCAGAAAACTTCCCTGATAACATGAAAGATGAGATGAGATGATATCTATCAAGATGCTCATTGAACCCCACACAAGGTAGATCCCAAAAGAAAGTCACCAAGATATATTATAATCAAACTTGTAAAAACCAAAGATAAAGAGAGAATTTTAACACTGGCTAGGGAAAAGAAAAAAGTCACCTACAAAGGAGAGTCAATAAGACTAAGCTCGGACTACTCGGCAGAAACCATGCAGACAAGAAGGCAATGGGATGACATATATAAAGCCTTGAAAGAAAAAATTTGAAAGCCAAGAATTATATATCCAGCAAAAATGTCTCTCAAATATGATGGTGAAATTAGGGCATTTCCAGATAAACCGAAGTTTAGGAAATTTGAAAAACCAAACCAAAATTACAAGAAATACTACAGGGAGTACTCTGGTTAGAAAACCAGTAAAATCAGATAACATCCAAAGACTAGAACACAGGACACAGCAACCAGATAGTAACTTAGATAGGTAAGTCACAAAAATAAATCAAAGCAAAAATGCTGAAAATAGGGAAACAGAGATGTCAGTATGTAAAAGACGACAGCATTAAACCAAAAAACAGGGACTTAAAAGATGTAGTCATAGATCTTTCATATGGAGAGGAAATGAAGGCGAGATCAAGAAAAAAAGATCAGTTTCAACTTAGAAAAATAGGGGTAAATATTAAAGTAACCACAAAGGAAACTAACAATCCTACACAAGAAAAATAAAAAACAAGAAAAACACAAAGACTCAGCAAAAACAAAATCAACAACAGTGAAAAAGATGAAAAGAAAATACATAAAGAAAAACAACTCAGCACAGAAAATTAAGTGGAACAAAGAAAGTATCAACAACACAAAAAAAGACATCAAAATCACAGCGCTAAATTCATACCTATCAGTAATTACGCTGAATGTAAATGGACTAAATGCACCAATAAAGAGACAGAGAGTGGCAGAATGGATTAAAAAAACACGATCCGTCCATATGCTGCCTACAAGACACACGCTTTAAACTTAAATACACAAACGAACTAAAACTCAAGGAATGGAAAAAATACATCTAGCAAACAACAATCATATTAATTTCTGACAAAATAGACTTTAAAGTAAAATCCACCACAAAGGACAAAGAAGGACACAATATAATGATTAAAGGGTCAACACACCAGGAGGACATAACTATAATAAATATTTACACATCCAACGAAAGGGCTCCAAAATACATACAACAAACTCTAATAGCACTGTAAAGAGAGCTAGACAGCTCAACAATAATAGTAGGAGACTTCAATACATCACTTTCGGTGAAGGACAGAACATCCAGAAAGAAGCTCAATAAAGACATGGAAGATCTAAATGCCACAATCAACCTACTAGATATCATAGACGTATTCAGCACACTCCACCAAACAGGAGCCAAGTATGCTCTCTTTTCCAACACACATGGAACATTCTCCAGGATAGACCACATATTAGTCTATAAAGCAAGCCTTAACAGAATACAAAGTATTGAAATATTACAAAGCATCTTTTCTGACCATAAAGCCATAAAAGTAGAAATCAAACAAAAAAAGTAAGGAAAAGAAATCAAACACATGGGTACTGAACAACACCTTGTTCAAAAACTACTGGGTTAAAGAAGAAATTAAGGACACAATAAAGAAATTCACAGAATGAAATGAGAATGAAAATACATCCTACCAGAACTTTTGGGACACAGCAAAAGTAGTGCTCAAAGGTCAATTTACAGCAATAAATGCACACATCCAAAAAGAAGAAAGGGCCAAAATCAAAACATTAACCCTTCAACTGGAGCAAATACAAAGAGAGCAGGAAAAGAAGCCCTCAGTCAACAGAAGAATGCAAATAATAAAAATTAGAGCAGAATTAAATAAAATAAGAAATAGAAAAACAATTGAAAAAGTTAATAAGACCAAAAACTGCTTCTTTGAAAAGATCAACAAAATCGATAAACCATTGGCAAAACTCACAAAAGAAAAACAAAAAAGGACTTCCAGGCAATATTTCACTATAGAGAGAAGCACCACACCATCCTGCAACAACGAAGACCCAAAAAACTAAGTCAAACAGAGATAAACGTCAATCCTGAAACCCTAAGCACCGAATGAAGAGATAAAGAACTCAGCCAAGCACTGAATGGAATAAAAAACTGACAGAGAACAGAGAGCGAGGAGAGATACGTGCAGAGGTACCTTATCAGCTAACGCAGCACAGATTCGCCATCTTGTACTCCTGTCCGAGACTGGCAAGCAGGGAGAACTGAAAAGCAGCTTCATGGAGCTTCCACCAGGAGACAGAACAACTGGTAAGCAGTGATATTTGCTTTCTCACCCCCCACCCTTCTTCACCCCCCTCAGCCTCCCCTGCTTCCTGCGGCCACAGTCTCTTAGCCGAGAGGCACAGGCTTCAGCCTTGTGCTGCTTGGATTGAACCCGCCCACACTGGTCGATTCCCTGAGTGCCATTTGTTTGTTGCTTTTTTCCACTTCTTTTTGTTTCTTCCATACCTCTCACCACCTCCCACTCCTTTCTGTCAAGTACCTGGCTCCATGTTCCATCTTTGCTTCTTCTTGAAAGGCTGTGAAACACTGCTTGACTGTGTAACTGCTTCCTGGCCCACGCTACCACACTGGTGGGAACCTCGGGGCTTTCTTTTCTTTCTTTCTTTGCTTGTTTTCTTTTTCTTCTCTCGGCTTGGGAGCGTTCTAGCTGAGCTGCACTGCGGGGCAGGGGAGCTACGTCCTCAGTCTGCACATCCATGCAGTGGGATCCCTAGGAGCATTAGTTTTGTCTTTTCTTTTTTTTTATTGTTTGTTTTCTTTTAGCTCTTTATCCCTTTTTGTCTTTCTTCATTTCTCAGCCTCTCGTCTCTCTATACTTACCTTATCTTCCTGTATCCTGAATACCTGCTGCTGTGTGACACCTTGACCCCTTGTAGCCAGGCTGTACATGACAACCTGGGAGCCACTTCCTCAGTCTTCACAGTCACACCACAGGGATCCCTGGAGATTTTTCTTTGTTTTTTTTTTTTCCTATTTTTTATTCATTAATTTTATTCTTTTACCCTTTTTCTTTTTTTTTTTTTTTTTCATTTTCGTTTTTCCTCATTTCTCAGTCCCTCATCTCTCCACTCCAATAGCAAGCTCTATTAGCACTCCTTTTTGTTTGTGTGTATGTTTTTGGCTCCTATTCCTGTTTTCTCTCTCTCGTCTTTCCAATACCCATCTTAGCTCCATGCATCACAATCTAACCCCTCTTTCCTGCCTACTTGCATCGTGCATTGAACATCATATGCCCAAGCAGCACAGGCATGGTCTACAAGAACCTGCCCTGCATTGATTCCTGGCACGCCTTGTTGGCCCTAATATGTGCCACAAAAAACGCATCCCAGAAACTCTCCTTCAGCTGGACCTGCCCTGTTGCACCATACCTGAGCAACCGACCCTGCCCGTTGGACAAGGAGGCGAAAAGTATCATGACCGCAGACAAGTAAACAACAAAGAATGCACAGCCTGCCTGCTCAGACATAACCAAATAAAACAAAAAAGCAGGACTAAAAGAAAAAACTATAATCAATAAATGAGGAAAATAACTACTGAATGTCTCGAAGTCAGCAGACAATATCAAAACATATAAAAACGCAGGACATGATGGTTCAAGTATCTGTTCAAAATAAAATGCCAGGATGACTTTCCAGTAGAACAAATGGCACTAGAACTACCGGATAGGGATTTCAAATCTCTTGTATTCAGAGCTATCTGAGAGTTGAAGCAAAAAACAAACAAAAATGAGGAAAAAATAAACAAATTCATGGAAAAGACAGACAAATTCAAGGAAAACAAACACAAAAAATGGAAGAATTCAAGACAATGATACAGGAACAAAATACCAAAAAAAAAAATCACGACTAGAAAACATACAAAAACTACAATTAGAATCCAAAAGATAAACAAGATTTCAGAAATGGACAGTGTCATAGAAGGGCTGAGGAGCAGGTTGGAAATGATGGAAGATAGGACCAGCAAAATTGAAGACAAACACTTGGATACAACTCTGTTTGAGGAAAAATCAGAAAGAATAACAAAGAAAAATGAAGAAACCCTGGAAATTATGTGGGATACAATCAAAAGCAAAAATCTTCGAGTGATCAGAGTTGCAGAACAGGGGGAGAAAACACAGAGAGAATGACTGAAGAACTGCTGACAGAAAACTTCCCCAATATCAAGAAAGATGAAAAGCTGACCATCCAAGAAGTTCTACGAACCCCATATAGGATAGGCTCCAAAAGAAAATCAACAAGTCATATCATAATCACACTCGCTAAAACCAAAGACAAACAAAGAATCCTGAAAGCAGCTCAAGAAAAACAAAAAGTCACATAGAGAGGAGAAACAATACGACTAAGCTCAGATTATTCAGCAGAAACCATGCAGGCAAGCAGGCAATGGGATGACATACATAAAATCTCGAATGAAAAAAAATTTCCAGCCAAGAATAATATATCATGTAAAACTCTCATTCAAATATGATGTTGAAATTACGTTGTTTCCAGATAAATACCAATTAAGGGGCTATGTAAAAACAAAGACAAACTTACAGCACTTATTAAAGGGAGTCCTTAAATCTGAGAACAATGAACATCAGACCACAGGTTGAATACATGACACGGGATTGTACTAGCCAGATACCAAACTAGGAAATGAACACTTAAGTACTACCAAAAACCACAAGTATTACACCAGGGAACCAGAGAGGTTAACCTGTAATTGACAACACCATCAGAACAATAAAAGAGGGAATAAATGGTGTAGGTATAGAACCTTCTAATGGAGAGGAAGGTAAGGTGATACCAAGTAATAATAGACTGTTCAAACCTAGGAAGGTACGGGTAAATTTCAAGGTAACCACAAAGAAAGTTAACAAAACTACTGATCAAAATAAAGTAAAAGAAAAGATAAAGTCTCAGTAAAAACAAAACTTGCAAAAATAAAAGAAATGAAAAAGAAATCCACAATCAATAGGAATTCAGTGGAGGAGAGAAAGAGGAACAAAGAAAATATCATCACCAAAAAAAAAATAACTACAAAATGACAGCAATAAACTCACACCTATCAATAATTACACTGAATGTAAACAGCCTAAATGTACCCATAAAAAGATGGAGAGTTACAGAATGCATTAAAAAACAGAATACATCCATATGCTGTCTACCAGAGACACACCTTAGAAACAAAGATGTGAATTTATTAAAAATCAAAGGATGGAAAAAATATATCAAGCAAACAGCTACCAAAAAAGAGAAGGAGTGGCAATAATAATCTCAGATAAAATTAACTTTAAAACAAAATCCACCATAAAAGACAAAGAAGGACACTATATAGTGATTAAAGGGATGATCCATCATGAAGACTTAACCATAATAAACATCTATGCACCCAGTGAAAGAACTCCAAAATACATAAAACAAACTCTAACAGCACTGAAAAGAGAAACTGATAGTTCCACAGTAATAGTAGGAGACTTCAACACACCACTCTCGGGAAAGGACAGAACATCCAGAAAGAAACTCAAGGAAGATACAGAAGACATAAAGGGCACAATCAGCCAACTTGACCTCGTAAACATATATAGAACACTCCACCCAACAGCTGCAAAGTACACATTCTTTTCCAATGCACATGGAACATTCTCCAGAATAGACCACATCTTAGGCCACAGAGCAATCCTCCGCAAGATCCAGAAAGTTTAGATAATACAAAGTATCCTCTCTGACCACCATGCCATCAAAGTAGAAATTAATAAGAGGAAGACCAAGGAAAAAAATCAAGTACACGGAAACTGAATAACACCCTGCGTGAAAACCACTGGGTAATAGAAGAAATAAGACATGGAATCAAAAAATTCCTAGAATCAAATGAGAATGAAAACACATCATAACAAAAAACTTTGGGATACAGCAAAGGCAGGCCTCAGAGGACAATTTACAGCAATAGATGCACACATCAAAAAAGAAGAAAGGGACAAAATCGAAACACTAACTACAGAACTCGAACAAATAGAAAGAAAACAGCAAAAAAAGCCCACAGCCACTAGAAGAAAGGAATAATAAAGATCAGAGCAGAAATAAATGAAATAGAAAATAGAAAAACAATACAAAGAATGAACAAAATTAATAGTTGGTTCTTTGAAAGGCAACAAAATTGACAAAACATGGGCTAGACTGACAAAAGAAAACCAGGAGAGGATGCAAATCACACAAATAAGAAATGAAATGGGGGATATTACAACAGACCCAACTCAAACAAAAAGGATCATAACACAGTATTATGAAAAACTTTACTCCAACAAATTTGAAAACCTAGAGAAAATGGACAAATTTCTAACAACACACTACCTACCTAAAGTAACAAAAACTGAGATAGAAAATCTAAACAGACATGTAACAAGAGAAGAGATTAAAAAGGTAACAAAAAAAAAAAAAAAAAAACTCCCAACAAAAACAGCCCTGGCCCAGATGGCTTCACTGGAGAATTCTACCAAACATTCAGAGAAGAGCTTGTACCTGGACCACTCAAATTATTTCAGAACATACAAAAGGAAGTGACATTTCCAAATTCATTGTATGAAGCAAGCATAACCCTGATACCAAAAGCAGGCAAAGATGCCACAAAAAATGAAAATTACAGACCAATAGCTCTCATGAATATAGATGCAAAAATTCTAAACAAACTTCTAGCCAACAGAATTCAGCATCATATCAAATAATAATACAACACTACCAACTAGGATTCATACCAGGTATGCAAGGTCAGTTCAACATTAGAAAATCAATCAACATAATCCACCACATAAATAAAAGGAAAGAAAAGAATCACATAATCATCTCAACTGACACAGAAAAGGCATTTGACAAAGTCCAAAACCCATTCCTGATTTAAAAATCTCAATAAAATAGGTATAGAAGGGAAATTTCTCAACATAATAAAGGGCATCCATGCAAAATCAACGGCCAACAGTATTCTAAATGGAGAGAGGCTGAAAACATTCCCCCTGAGAACAGGAACAAGACAAGGATGGCTTTTATCACCACTCCTATTTAACATTGTGCTGTAAGTCCTAGCTAGAGCAATAAGGCCAGAAAAAGAATTAAAGGGTATCCAAATTGGTAATGAAGAAATTAAACTGTCCGTATTTACGGATGATATGATACTATACATAGAAAACCGAAAAGACTCCAAAAGAAAACTACTGAAACTAATAGAAAGATTCAGCAGAGTAGCAGGATACAAGATAAACATACAAAATCAGTTGGATTCCTATACACCAATAAAGGGTATGATGAAAAGGAAATTGGGAAAACAATACCATTTATAATAGACCTTAAAAAAATAAAATCCTTAGGAATGAATCTAACCAGGGATATAAAAGACCTATACAAATAAAACTGCAAAACACTATTGCAAGAAATCAAAGGAGATTTACATGAATGGAAAAACATTCCATGCTCATGAATAGCTAGACTCAACATTGTGAAAATGACAATTCTATCCAAAACAATTTACAAATACAATGCAATCCCGATCCAAATACCAACAACATTCTTCAAAGAGATGGAAAAACTAATCATTAACTTTATATGGAAAGGGAAGAAGCTCCTGATAAGTAAAGCACTACTGAAGAAGAAGACTCAAGTAGGAGGACTCGCACTACCTGACCTCAGAAGCTACTACATAGCTATAGTAGTCAAAATAGCCTGGTACTGGTACAACAAAAGATACGTTGAACAATGGAACAGGATTGCGAACCCAGATGTAAATCCATCCACCTATGGTCACCTGATCTTCGACAAGGGCCCAAAGTCCATCAAATGGGGAAAAGACAGTCTTTTTAACAAATGGTGCTGGCAAAACTGGATATCCATCTGCAAAAAAATGAAACAGGACCCATACCTCACACCATACACAAAAACTAATTCAAAATGTATCAAAGATCTAAATATAAAGCCAAAAACTATAAAGTTCATAGAAGAAAAATAGGATCAATGCTAGAGGTCCTAATACATGGCACTAACAGGATACAAACCATAACTAACAACACACAAACTCCAGAAGATAAGCTAGATAACTGGGATCTTCTAAAAATTAAACACTTATGTTCATTAAAAGACTTCATTAAAAGAGTAAAAAGACAACCTACAGACTGGGAAAAACTTTGGACATTACAAGTCAGACAAAGGTCTAATCTCTAAAATCAATAAGAAAAAGACACCTCTACAACAAAAAGACAAATAATCCAATAAAAGAATGGCCAAAGGAAATGAACACACACTTCACCAAAGAAGACATTCAATCAGCCAACAGACACATGAGGAAATGCTCATGATCACCTGGCATTAGAGAAATACAAATCAAAAACACAATGAGATACCATCTCACACTGGCATTACAGGCACAAATAAAAAAAATGGAAATAACAAATGTTGGAGTGGCTGAGGGGCGATTGGAACTCTTATGCACTGCTGGTAGGAATGCAAAATGGTACAACCATTTTGGAAAAAGTATGGCTCTTCCTTCGAAACTTAGAAATACCATATGACCCAGCAATCCCACTCCTAGGAGTATATCCTAGAGAAATAAGAGCTGTCACACGAATAGACATAAGCACACCCGTATTCCTTGCAGCATTGTTCACAATAGCAAAAAGATGGAAACAACTTAGATGCCCATCAACATATGAATAGATAAACAGACTATGGTACATACACACAATGGAGTATTATTCAACGATAAAGAATTATGATGAATCTGCGCAGCATCCCATAACATGGATGAAACTGGAGGACATTATGCTGAGTGAAATAAGTCAATCACAAAAGGACAAATATTGTATGAGGCTACTACAATAAAATGTCATGAAAAGGTTTACACAGAAAAGGAAACAATCTTTGATGGTTATGAGGCATGGAAGAGGTGGGGGGAAACACTAAATAGATAATAGATGAGTGGTAACTTTGGTGAAGGGAAGGACAGTACACAATACTGGGGACAGCACATCTTGTACAAGGCAAGGTCATGGAAGCTCCATAGACACATCCAGACTCCCTGAGGGACTGAATTGCTGGGCTGAGTTCTGTGGGACCATGGTCTTGGGGAACATCTAGCTCAATTTGCATAACATAGTTTATAAAGAAAATGTTCTACATTCTGCCTTGGTGAGTAGCGTCTGGGGGTCTTAAAAGCCTGTGAACGGCCATCTATGATACTCCTCTGATCTCACCCTTTTGGGAGCAAGGGAGAATGAAGGAAACAAGATAGAAGGGAAAGATTAGTCCAAAGGACTAATGGACCACATCTACCACGGCCTCAACCAGACTGAGTTCAGTACTAGATGGTGCCCAGCTACCACCACTGACTGCTCTGACAGGGATCACAACAGACAGTCCCTGGTAGAGCTGGAGAAAAATGTAGAACAAAATTCAAACTCACAATAAAAGACACTTACTGGCGAACAGAGGGTACAGAAACCCCAAGTGTATGGACCCGAACACTCTTTTAGTTCAGTGGATGAAGTCATTCCCAAGGTTCATCCTTCAGCCAAAGATTAGACAGCCCAATAAAACAAAATGAGGCTAGTGAGGCACAACAGCCCAGAGACAAGGACTAGCAGGCAGGAGGGGACAAGAAAGCTGGTAATAGGGAACCCAAGGTCGAGAAGGGGGAGTGTTGACATGTCGTGGGGTTGTTAATCTAATATCATAAAACAATACGTAAAGTAACTGTTTAATGAGAAACTATTTGTTCTGTAAACCTTCATCTAAAGTACAATAAAAATAAATAAATAAATAAATAAATGAAACAAGAAAAACAGAAGAGGAAGTAAATAACCTGGCTAAGAAGTGAGATGGGTGATACACAACAGACCCAACTGAAATTAAAAGAATCATAACAGAATACTATGAAAAACTGTACTCTAACAAATTTGAAAACCTAGAGAAAATGGACAAATTTCCAGAAACTCACTACCTACCTAAACTAACACAAACAGAGGTCGTGTGTTTCTACCTACAACAAAAGAAGAGATTGAAAAGGTAATTTAAAAACTCCCAACAACAACGACAAAGAAAAAGCTCTAGCCCTGACGGTTTAATTTGAGAATTCTACCAAAATTTTGGAGAAGAGTTATCACCACTACTACTAAAGATATTTCAGAGCATTGAAAAAGATGGAAAACTCCCAAACTCATTCTGTGAAGCCAGCATAACCGTGATACCAAAACCAGGTAAAGACACCACAAACAATAGAAAATTACAGATTAATATCCCTCATGAACACAGACGCATAAATTCTCAACAAAATTCTAGCCAATAGAATTCAACAACATATAAAAAAAATTCACCATGACCAAGTGGGATTCATACCACGTATGCAGGGATGGTTCAACATTAGAAAAACAATCAATGTAATCCATCACATAAATAAAACTAAAGACAAGAATCACATGATCTTATCAATTGACGCAGAAAAGGCATTTGACAAAGTCCAACACCCATTCGTGATAAAAACTCTCAGCTAAATGGAATAGAAGGGAAATTCCTCAACATAATAAAGGGCATTTATACAAAGCCAACAGCCAATATCATCCTAAATGGAGAGAGTCTGAAACCATTAATTGAGAATGGGAACCAAACAAGAATGCCCTTTACCACCACTCTTATGTAACATTGTGCTGGAGGTCCTAGCCAGAGCAATTAGGCTAGAAAAAGAAATAAAGGGCACCCAGATTGGTAAGGATGAGGTAAAACTAAACCTATTCACAGATGATATGATCTTATACACAGAAAACACCAAAGAATCTACAAGAAAACTACTAGACCTAATAGAAGATTTCAGCAAAGTATTAGGATACAAGATAAACATACAAAAATCATTTGGATTCCTCTACACCAACAAAGAGAACTTCAGAGAGGAAATCACCAAATCAATACCATTTACAATAGTCCGCGAGAAGATAAAATACTTAATAATAAATCTACCCAGAGACGTAAACGACCTATACATGAAAACTACAAGGCACTACTGCAAGAAACCAAAAGTGACCTGCATAAGTGGAAAAACATACCTTGCTCATGGATAGGAAGACTCAACACTGTGAAAATATCAATACTACCTAAAGCGATCTACAGATACAATGCAATCCAGATCCAAATTCCAATGGCATTTTTTAATGAGATGGAGAAAGAAATTACCGACTTCATATGGAAAGGGGAAAGGCCCCTGATAAGTAAAGCATTACTCAAAAAGAAGAACAAAGTGGGAGGCCTCACACTACCTGATTTTAGAACCTATTACACCGCCACGGTAGTCAAAACAGCCTGGTACTGGCACAATAACAGATACATAGACCAATGGAACAGAATTGAGAATCCAGACATAAATTCATCCACCTGTGAGCAGCTGATATTTGACAAAGGCTCAAAGTCCGTTAAATGGGGAAAAGACAGTCTCTTTAACAAATGGTGCTGGAATAACTGGATATCCATCTCCAAAAAACTGAAACAAGACCCATATCTCACACCATGCACAAAAACTAACTCAAAATGGATCAAAGACCTAAATATAAAATCTAAAACAAAGATTATGGAAGAAAAAATACGGACAATGCTAGGAGCCCTAACACATGGCATAAACATAATATAAAACATTACTAACAATGCACAAACACCAGAAGAGAAACGAGATAACCGGGAATTCCTAAAAAGCAAACACTTAATGCTCATCAAAAGACTTCACCAAAAGAGTAAAAAGACAACCTACAGACTGGGAAAAAAAAAATTGGCTATGACAAATCTTATCAGGGTCTAATCTCTAAAATCTACAAAATACTGCACAACCACCACAACAAAAAGACAAATAACCCAATTAAAAAATGGGCAAAGGATATGAACAGACACTTCACCAAAGAAGACGTTCTGGTGGCTCTCAGATACATGAGGAAATGCTCATGATCATTAGCCATTAGAGAAATGCAAATGAAAACTATTATGAGATACCCTCTCACCCCAGCAAGGCTAGCATTAATCCAAAAAACACAAAATAATAAATGTTGAAGAGGTTCTGGAGAGACTGGAACACTTATACTCTGTTGGTGGGAATGTAAAATGGTACAACCACATTGGAAATGGATTTGGCGCTTCCTTAAAAAGCTAGAAATAGAAGAACCATAGGATCCAGCAAGCTCACTCATTGGAATATATCCTAGAGAAATAAGAACCATCACACGAATAGATATATGCACACCCATCTTCATTGCAACACTGTTTACGATAGCAAAAAGATGGAAAGAATCCATGTGCCCATCAACGGACGAATGGATAAACAAATTATGATATACTCACACAATGGAATACTATGCAACGATAAAGAACAAAGATGAATCCATGAAACATCCTATAAGACGTAGAAATCTGGAAGGTATTATGCTGAGTGAATTCAGTCATTAGCAAAAGGGCAAATATTGTATGAGACCATTATTATAAGAACTCAAGAAAAGGTTTAAACACAGAAGAAAACATTCTTTGATGTTATGAGGGTGGGGAGGGAGGGAGAGGGGTATTCACTTACTAGACAGTAGACAAGAATTAACTTATGTGAAGGGAAGGACAACACAGAATACAGGGGAAGTTGGCACAACTAGACTAACCCAAAAGCTAAGAAGTTTCCTGAATACAACCAAACACTTCGAGGGACAGAGTAGCTGGGGCAGAGGTCTGGGGACCATGGTTTCAGGGGACATCTAGGTCAATTGGCATAACAAAGTTTATTAACAAAATGTTCTGCAACCCACTTTGTTTAGTGGCGTCTGGGGTCTTAAAAGGTAGCGAGCGGCCACCCAAGAGGCATCAATTGGTCCCAACCCACCTGGAGCAAAGGAGAATGAAGAACATCAAAGACACAAGGTAAATATTAGCCCAAGAGACAGAAAGGGCCACATAAGCCAGAGAATCCATCAGCCTGAGACTAGAAGAACTAGATGGTGCCTGGCTACCACCAATGACCGCCCTAACAGGGAACACAACAGACAGTCCCTGACGGAGCAGGAGAAAAGTAGGGTGCAGAACTCAAATTCTAGTAAAAAGACCAGACTTAATGGTCTGACTGAGACTGGAGGGACGCCGTAAGACATAGGCCCCGGACTCTCTGTTAGCCCAAAACTAAAACCATTCCCGAAGCCAACTCTTCAGACAAAGATTAGACTGGACTATAAGACATAAAATGATACTCATGAAGAGTGTGCTTCTTAGATCAAATAGATACATGAGACTAAATGGGCGGCTCCTGTCCAGAGGTGAGATGAGAAGGCAGAAAGAATCAGGAGCTGGTTGAATGAACATGGGAAATCCGGGGCAGAAAGGAGTGTGCTGTCACATTGTAGGGAGAGCAACTAGGGGCACATAATAATATGTGTATAAAATTGTGTATGAGAAACTGACTTGAACTGTAAACTTTCACTTAAAGCACAATAAAAAAAGGAATGAAATCAAAAGTACAATCCATAAAGGAAAAGAATAATAAATTGAACTTCATCAAAATTAACTTTTGCTCTGTGAAAGACACTGTTAAGAGAATCAAATGATAAGCCGCAGACTATGAGAAAATATTTGTAAATCATATATACATGCTGTCCTGTGGACTGGTATACCATTCATTCATTCATTCTTTTTTTTTTTTTTCTCTTAATAGTATTCCATTGTATGGATTACCACAGTTGGTTTATTCATTCACCTGTTGAAGGACATATATTATATCTAGAGTATATAAGAAGCTCTCAAAGCTCAAGTGTAATAAAACAAACAACACAATTTTAAAAAATGGGCAAAAATCTTAAATAGACACTGCACCAAAGAAGATATACAGAGGGCAAATAAGTACACGAAAAGATAAACAGCATCATTAGTACTTAGGGAAATGCAAATTATAGGCATGATGAGATACCACTACAGACCTATTAGAATGGCTAACCCGAACAAACAAAAATTCTGACAATACCAAGAGCTGATGAGGATGAAGACTATCTGGAACTCTACCATTGCTGGTGAGAATTGACTATGGTATATCCACGTTGAAAGACTGTATGGCAGTTTCTTATAAAGCTAAATATGCCCTTACCATACAACTCAGTGATCATGCTCCTGGGTATTTACCCAAGTGAATGGAAACTTAGGTCCACACAAAAACCTGCACATGAATATTTATAGCAGCTTTATTCATAATCATCAAAAAAACTGGAAATATTTAGGTCTTTGATTAATTTTGAGTTAGTTTTTGTTTATAGCATGAAGTATGGGTCTAACTTCACTCTTTTGCATGTGGAAAACGAGTTGTCCCAGCACCCTTTCTTGAAGAGACTATTCTTTCTCTGTTGCAAGGATTTAGCACACTTGTCAAAGATCAGTTTACCATATATGTGTGTGCTTATCTCTGGACTACCAACAAAGACATGTACATCTCATAAACCTATAGAAAATAAAAATATAAACAACTGTCATTTGTTTGGTGCATTATTTCATTTTATAATTAGACCCTGTGCCCATTATAGCACCTGGGATGTAGCAAACAATCAATATTTGTTTAATATGACTAGTATAACACTAATTAAAGTAAATATGTGTAGCATTTGGTACAAGAGTCTCAAAGTTAGTTTTGAGAAAGAAATTTTAAAATTATATTTTGAGATAATAAGACTCATTATACAGATGAAGAAATAGAATGTCTAGATTAGAAATAATGAATTACAATAATAATTTCTAACCCCAAGTCCATTCTACAAATTTTATGCTGTATTTTACATACATGAATTCAGGAAAAGGCCAAATATTTTAACAAATGCAAAAAAAAAAAAAACTCAAACCAAACTCGTTGCTGTCGAGTCTATTCCAACTCACAGCGATCCTAAAAAAGGATGTTGAAAGAAAGGATCCTTTGTAAAGTTAAAGTAAAATATGATAAGGCATATTAGGCAAAATCAGATACCATTCTCTTGTATCTAGCATTAGCATCTCTCTTTTATGAAGCATGTTATGATCTATACGTCCCAAAAATGTGATATCACTCTTTTCTTTGCTTCTCTTTTATAGCATTTATATTCAGTATTGACGATTTGTGAATGATCTTAGACCTTTAATGATTTTAAGCTCTTTGAGAGTAAACGCTATCTTCTTTATCTATTCATGGTCCGTGTTTAGTGCAGTACTTGGTACATTAGAGGCATGAAATATTTGTTGAATACATGAATGAGTGGATGAATAAATGAATAATTAAAAATCAATAGAATTGTGTTTCTTTTGAAAATTGGATTTCAAAAAGGAACACCTTGCAGGTTCATTGTGCATGAGTACATGCATGTTTGTAACCAGTAAATGGTTTCCACCAGTAGTGGAGAGAGATCTTAATTGCTCCATCTATAATTCCCTGTGACCAGTGCCATGTATTTCGAAAACAGCTAGTTGAGGTGAGGCTACAATCTATGATCATGGAACTAACTGCTCCCATTTGTATGGTGTGAAACCTAGCTGAACTGATCAGATACACATTAAATGTACTCAATTTAATAATGCATACTAATGTCAAAGTACACTGGAGCTTCAGTTTAATTTCACAATTACACCAACAAGTACTTATTGAATGCTTGCTTATATGAACAGCTTGTGTTCCTCTAATATATTTTTTTATTACTTCAATAACTATCCTTCCCCTTCTACGCATAAGAGAGATTCAGGTTTTACTGAATTCTTTTCAGATAAAAAATTACGTTATAGCAGAATTTCAGGTTATTTAAGAAAAAGCTAAGAGTACCATATAAAATTCATTTGCAGATTAGGCAGAGTAGTCTTCAAGGTTAAATCTCCTTCTGAGGACCCTTCTGTTAAATGGCACATACAATCCAACTAAAACGCTAGACTAATCATTTGCCAACTTTTATTGAAATAATAGCCATTGTTTGGGGTTTTAAGACCCCCACCCCACTGCAGCTGAACATAATTAACAATTTGTTCTGATTTGTTGTAACACAAAAGCAAGCCAGATCAATTTTTTGGTCATTAAAATTTATAAAGAAAAAATTACTCTAAAGTGCCAAATCTATTATAGAAAGAGTTTAAAGTTGGCATCAGTCTCCATAGATTATTTTTTTAAACTCACTAAAAGGATGTTTATAATGGAAACACAGTTCTTTAGTGACAAGGGGTCTTCATGGCACATCAGCAAACTGATGACACACCTTCAGATAAAAAGAAATTCCTCCCTTCTATTAAAATATTTTTCACCTATCTCTCATATTGAAACAAAATAACTGTAAAACATTAATCACAAAATAATTATTAGTTAAGAAATGTTTGTGTTTTTTGTTTCTTTGTTTTGTTTTCCTATAATTTTTTTTAACATTAAACTTCTTATGCTTCCATCAGCTACCATCTACAACATTTTAAATAAAAGAATATTTAACTAAGTTTATCAAACAACTGCTGGTCAGCCTCCCCTTGTTACTTGTTAGATGCCGACTCACAGTGACCCCATGTACAACAGAATGAAACACTGCCCAGTCCTGCGCCATCCACGCAATCATTGTTATGTTTGAGTCCATTCTTGCAGCCACTATGTCAATCCGTCACATCAAAGTTCTTCCTCTTTTTCGCTGACCCTATTCTTTACCAAGCACAATGTCCTTCTCCAGGGCCTGATCCCTCCTGATAACATGTCCAAAGTACATGAGACGAAGTCTCACCATCCTCGCTTCCAAGGAGCACTTTGGTTGTACTTCTTTCCAGACAGATTTGTTCATTCTTCTGGCAGTCCGTGGTATATTCAATATTCTTCGCCAACACCAAAATTCAAAGGCATCAATTCTTCTTCAGTCTTCCTTATTCATCATCCACTTTTCTCATGCATATGAGGCGATTGAAAATATCCTGGCTTGGATCAGGTGTACCTTAGTCCTCAAAGTGACATCTTTGCGTTTTAACACTTTAAAGAGATCTCTTGCAGCAGATTTGCCCAATAAAACACGTTGTTTGATTTCCTCTTTTTTTCTTACAAATGTGATACTCTTTTTTAAAATTTTTTTTATTGTTGTAGTTTAGATGAAGTTTACATTTAGAGATAGCCTCCCATACAAAAACTTATGCATACATTGTTATGTCACCCTAATTTCTCTCCCCATACTGTGATAGCACACTCCTCCTTTCCACCCCTGATTCCCCATGTTCATTCAACCAGCTCCTAACCCTTTCTGCCTTCCCATCTCACCTACAGACAGAAACTGCCCGTTTAGTTTCTCGTACCTACTTGAGCTAAAAGGCACACTCCACACGAGTATCCCTTTATGTCCCACAGTCCAGTTCAATCCCGGTCTGAACAGTTGGCCTCGGAAATTGTTTTAGTTCTGGGCTGATAGAGAATCCGGGGGCTGACTTCCCCTGCAGTGTGTGTCGTACTTCCCTTCACCAAATACTTGTCTAATATCTAATTAGTGAATAACCCTCACCCTCCCTCCCCACCCTTGTAACCATCAAAGAATGTTTTCTTCTGTGTTTAAACCTTTTCTTGAATTCTTATAATAGTGGTCTTATACAATATTTGTCCTCTGGTGACTGACTAAATTCACTCAGCATAAAGCCCTCCAGATTCCTCCATGTTATAAGATGTTTCACGGTTTCATCATTGCTCTTTATCGTTGCATAGTATTCCATTGTGTGGATATACCATAATCTGTTTATCCATTCGTCCGTTGATGGGCACATAGGTTGTTTCCATCTTTTTGCTATTGTGAACAGTGCTGCAGTGAACAAGGGTGTGCATATATTTATTCGTGTGAAGGCTCTTATTTCTCTAGGATATACTCCAAGGAGCAGAATAGCTAGACTGTATGGTACTTGTATTTCTAGCTTTTTAAGGAAGCGCCAAATCCATTTCCAAAGTGGTTGTACCATTTTACATTCCCACCAACAGTGTATAAGTGTTCCAGTCTCTCCACAACCTCTCCAGCATTTATTTTGTGGTTTTTTTTTTTTTTTTTTTGGATTAATGCTAGCCTTGTTGGGGTGAGATGATATCTCATTGTAATTTTGATCTGCAATTCTTTAATGGCTAATAATCCTGAGCATTTCTTCACGTGTCTGTTGGCCACCTGAATATCTTCTTTGCAAAGTGCCCATTCATATCCTTTGCCCATTTTTTAATTGTGTTAGTCTTTTTGTTGTTGAGGTTTTGCAGTATCTTGTAGATTTTAGAGATTAGATGCCGATCAGATTTGTCATAGACAAAAATTTTTTCCCAGTCTGTAGGTTGTGTTTTGACTCTTTTGGTGAAGTCTTTTGATGAGCGTAAATGTTTGATTTTTAGAAGCTCCCAGTTAGCTAGTCTCTCTTCTAGTGCTTGTGCATTGTCACTTATGGTTTGTATGGTGCGTATGCCATATATTAGGGCTGCTAGCATTGTCCCTATTTTTTCTTCCATGATTTTTATCGTTTTCAATTTTATATTAAAGTCTTTGATCAATTTTGAGTCAGTTTTTGTGCATGGTGTGAGGTATGGGTCTTGTTTCACTTTTTGCAGATGGATATCCAGTTATGCCAGCACCATTTGTTAAAGAGACTCTTTTCTCCAATCAATGGACTTTGGGACTTTGTCAAATATCAACTGCTCATAGGTGGATGAATTTATGTCTGGATTCTCAGTTCTGTTCCATTGGTCTGTGTATTTGCTGTCGTACCAGTACCAGGCTGTTTTGAGTACCGTGGCAGTATAATAGGTTCTAAAATCAGGTATTGTGAGGTCTCCCACTTTGTTCTTCTTGAGTAATGCTTTACCTATTCGGGGCCTCTTCCCTTTCCATATGAAGTTGGTGATTTGTTTCTCCATCTCATTAAAAAATGCCATTGGAATTTAGATCAGGATTGCATTGTATCTGTATATCGCTTCAGGCAGAATTGACAGTTTCACAATGTTGTGTTCTCCTATCCATGAGCAAGGTATGTTTTTCCACTTATGCAGGTCTCTTTCAGTTTCTTGCAGTAGTGTCTTGTAGTTTTCATTCTATAGATCTTTTACATCGCTGGTTAGATTTATTCCTAACTATTTTATCTTCTTGGGGGCTATTGTAAATGGTATTGAGTTGGTGATTTCCTCTTTGAGGTTCTCTTTGTTGGTGTAAAGCAATCCGACTGATTTTTGTATGTTTATCTTGTATCCTGAAACTTTGCTGAAATCTTCTATTAGTTCCAGTAATTTTCTTGTGGATTCTTTGGGGTTTTCTATGTTTAAGATCATATCATCTGTAAATAGAGATACTTTGACTTATCCCTTACAAGTTTGGATGCCCTTTATTTCTTTTTCTAGCCTAATTGCTCTGGCTAGGATCTCTAGCACAATGTTGAATAAGAGTGGTGATAAAGGGCATCCTTGTCTGGTTCCTGTTCTCAAGGAGAATGCTTTCAAAATGTCTCCATTTAGGATGATGTTGGCGGGTGGCTTTATATAAATTCCTTTAGTTATATTGAGGAATTTCCCTTCTACTCCTATTTTGTTGAGTGTTTTTATCATGAATCGGTGTTGGGCTTTTGTAAAATGCCTTTTCTGCATCAGTTGATAACATCATTTGGTTCTTGTCTTTTTTTTTTTTTATTTATGTGATGGATTATAATGATTGCTTTTCTACGTTGAACCATCCCTGCATACCTGGTAAAATCCCACTTGGTCATGGTGAATTATTTTTTTGATATGTTGCTGAATTCTATTGGCTAGAATTTTGTTGAGATTTTTGTGTCAATGTTAAGGAGATATATTGGCCTGTATTTTTCTTTTTTTGTGGTGTCTTTACCTGGTTTCAGTATCAGAGTTACGCTGGCTTCATAGAATGAGTTTGGAAGTATTCCATATTTTCCTATGCTCTGAAATACCTTTAGTAGTAGTGGTGTTAACTCTTCTCTGAAAGTTTGGTAGACTTCTCCAGTGAAGCCATCTGGGCCAGGGCTTTGTTGTTGTTGTTGTTGTTGGGAGTTTTTTAATTACCTTTTCAATATCTTCTTTTGTTATGGGTTTATTTAGTTGTTCTACCTGTGTTTGTGTTAGTTTAGGTAGGTAGTGAGTTTCTAGAAATTTGTCCATTTCCTCTAGGTTTTCAAATTTGTTAGAGTGCAATTTTTCATAGTAGTCTGTTATGATTCTTTTAATTTCAGTTGGGTCTGTTGTGATATAACCCAGCTCATTTCTTATACAGGTTATCTGCTTCCTCTCCTGTTTTTCTCTTGTCAGTTTGGCCAGTGGTTTATTAGTTTTGTTGATCTTTTCCAAGAACCAGCTTTTGGTCTTGTTAACTCTTTCAATTGTTTTTCTATTCTCTCTTTCATTTAATTCTGCTCTAATTATTATTTCCTTTATTCTAGCACCCGAGGGCTTCTTTTGCTGCATTCTTTCTACTTGTTCTAGTTGTAGGGTTAATGTTTTGATTATGGCCCTTTCTTCTTTTGGATGTGTGCATTTATTACTATAAACTGACCTCTGAGCACTGCTTTGCTGTGTCAAAGGCTCTGGTAGGATGTGCTTTCATTCTCTTTTGATTCTATGAATTTCTTCATTCCATCCTTAATTTCTTCAATAACCCAATAGCTTTTGAGCAAGGTGTTGTTCAGTTTCCATGTGTTTGATTTTTTTTTTTCCTTGCTTTTTCCATTGTTGATTTCTACTTTTATGGCTTTATGGTCAGAAAAAATGCTTTGTTTAACATTTCAATGCTTTGGATTTTATTAAGGCTTGCTTTATGGCCTAATATGTGGTCTATTCTGGAGAATGTTCCATGTGCTTTGGAAAAGAAAGTATACTTGGCTGCTGTTGGTAGAGTGTTCGGTATATGTCTATGAGATCAAGTTGGTTGATTGTAGCATTAACTCTTCCGTGTCTTTGTTCTGGATGTTCTGTCCTTCAACCGAAAGTGGTGTGTTGAAGTCTCCTACTACTTTTGTGAAGCTGTCTATCTCTCTTTTCAGTGCTGTTAGAGTTTGTTTTATGTATTTTGGAGCCCTGTCGTTGGGTGTGTAAATATTTATTATAGTTATGTCCTCCTGGTGTATTGACCCTTTAATCATTATGTAGTGTCCTTTCTTATCCTTTGTGGTGGATTTCATTTTAAATTCTATTTTGTCAGAGATTAATATTGCCACTCCTGCTCTTTTTTGAGTGTTGTTTGATTTATGTATTTTTTCCATCCTTTGAGTTTTAGTTTGTTTGTGTCTTTAAGTCTAAGGTGTGTCTCTAGTAGGCAACATATAGACGGATCATGTTTTTTTATCCAATCTGTCACTCTGTCTCATTATTGGTGCATTTAGTTCATTTACATTCAGCGTAATTATTAATATGTAAGAGTGCAGTGCTGTTATTTTGATGTCTTTTTTTGTGTGTTGTCACATTTTCTTTGTTCCACTTAGTTTTCTATGCTGAGTCATTTTTCTTTATGTATTTTCTTTTCATCTTTTTCATTGTTGTTGATTTTGTGTTTGCTGAGTCTTTATATTTTTCTAGTTTTTTATTTTGACTTGTAGGTTGTTAGTTTCCTTTGTGGTTACCTTAATATTTACCCCTACTTTTTTAAGTTTAAACCAGTCTTTTATTTCTTTATATCGCCTTGATTTCCTCTCCATATGAAAAATCTATGTCTACATTTTTTAAGTCCCTCTTTTTTGTTTTAATGTTGTCTTCTTCTTTTACATATCGACATCTGCTTCCCAATTTTCAGTGTTTTAGCTTTGATTTACTTTTGTGACTTACCTGTCTGGGTTGATTTCTGGTTGTTCTGTCCTGTGTTCTACTCTTGTGTTGTTATCTGATGTTACTGATTTTCTAACCAGAGGAATCCCTTTAGTATCTCTTGTTATTTTGGTTTGGTTTTTGCAAATTCCCTAAACTTCTGTTTATCTGGAAATGCCCTAATTTCGCTATGATATTTAAGAGACAGTTTTGCTGGATATATAATTCTTGGCTAGCAGTTTTTTTTCTTGAAGGCTTTATATATGTCACCCATTGCCTTCTTGCCTGCATGGGTTCTGCTGAGTAGTCCAAGCTTATTCTTATTGACTCTCCTTTGTAGATGACTTTTCGTTTCTCCCTAGCCTCTCTTAAAATTCTCTCTTTATCTTTGGTTTTTGCAAGTTTGATTATAATATGTCTTGGTGACTTTCTCTTGGGATCTACCTTACGTGGGGTTTGACGAGCATCTTGGATAGACATCCTGCCATCTTTCTCGATATCAGAAAATTCTTCTGCTGACAAATCTTCAACAATTCTCTCTTTATTTTCTGTTATCCCCCCTATTCTGGTACTCCAATCACTCATAGGTTACTCCTCTTGATAGAGTCCCACATAATTCTTAGGGTTTCTTCATTTTTTTAAATCCTTTTATCTGATTTTTCATCAAATAAGTTGGTGTCATGTGCTTTATCTTTAATTTCACTAATTCTGACTTCCATTGCCTCAATTCTGCTCCTATGACTTTCTATTGAGTTGTCTAATTCTGATATTCTATTTTTAATCTTCTGGATTTCTGATTGCTGTCTCTCTATGGATTCTTGCAGCCTGTTATATTCGTCATTATGCCTTCGCTAATCTTTTTAATTTCCTCTATTGCTTGTTCTGTGTTTCGTTTAAGTTCCTTCTTAATTTCTTGAAGAGTTCTATATATCTATCTTTTATATTCTGTCTCCGGTAATTCCATGAAATTTTCCTCCTCTGGAAAATTTCTAGATTCCTTATTTTGGGAGCTGGCTGAAGCCATCATGGATTGCCTCTTTATGTGATTTAATATTGACTGTTGTCTCTGAACCATCAATAAGTTATTATATTTATTTTATGTTTCTATACTGTGTCCTAACTTCTTGTTTTGTTTTGATATGCCCAAATAGGCTGCTCGTATGAGCTAGTTTGCTTATTGGCACCTTTGAAGCTCTAATGTCCTGTCACCAGGTGGTTAGACCTGTTACTAGGTATGTGAGCTCAGGAGTCCGCCCACTCCTCCTATATGGCTTCAGCTCAGGTACCCAGGTAGGTAGCCACAAATTTTGTGGTGTAGGCTCTCACCTACAGTCCTAGGCAGGCATGGGTGATTCGTGTAGGCACAGGAATCTGACTGCAGCAGGGGGACACACTCTGAGCAAGGGAGGGGGCTGACGGCTGCCCACGAGTGTCCAGGAGGAAGGCGTGTCCCTGTTCCCTAGAGTGTGCAGGTGGGTGGGTTTTGCAGCCAGACTATGAGCACCTAATGCTGTTGGCTGTAAGGACTGGGGGGCACTTCTTATTCTTGGGCCCCTATTGTAGGTGACTAGGTGGTGTGGGTGGAGCCACCAGTCCTCAGACCCCTGATGTGGGTAGGTGAAGTCCCTGCTTAATGGGCAGAGCAGTGTCAAATGTCATGAACCTCCCACCTGACAGCTGAAACAGCTGAAGTTAGACTTCTGGTATATATCCTGTTGTACTGCGGTAATGAGGGCCTACGCTGTTGAGATGGGCCCACACAAGTCTATGCAGGGGGAAAAGCACTCAAAATCTGTGGATCCCTTATGTCTGTGCCTAGGCAAAGGAGCTGTGCATACCCTGCATTCCTGGCTTAGAGGAGACGGCAGTTTATTTTTTCCCGTGTTTGTTAATCTGTTTACTCTCCAAGACAGGGAGAATGGCTCTGGGCGTGTGAAGGATCCTACTTCCATCCCAGTGGATTCGGCAGTTGCCGAAGCCACTCCATGACCCAGTGCAGAGCAGGGAGTGGGGAGGTAAATGGGAGAGAGGTTTTTCCCTAAGGGGGGTGTTTGATCCACGTGGTAGGCCGTCCTCAAGTACTTATCTTTCGCCGATCCAGGGCTGCTTCTCGCTGGTACTGGGTGGCTGAGTAGACTCTCTGGCCCTGGGTCTCTCCTGGTGCAGAAAATGCACCTCCCGAGCAGCACTCCTTTGTTGCCTTACCGCTCACCCATGAGCTTCTCTGGCCTGAAGGGTTCAGGCTCTCGCTGGGTCAGGTTTGGCAACACCTCGCTGCTTCCGAACCATTTCTCCCTCCCTCTGACACTCAGTCTGGTCCTCAACTTTGCCTTAGATGTTCAGAGCTCCTAGACTGTCATATATAATTGGTTCACTTATTTTTTTTCGGGTCTTTGTTGTAAGAGAGTCCAGCAGAAGCGCCTGACTATTCTGTCATCTTGGCCCTGCCCACCATTGTTTGATTTCTTGACTGCTGCTACCATTTGTGCTGATTGTGGATTCAAGTAAAATGAAATCCTGGACAACTTCAGTCTTTTCTCTGTTTATCATGATGTTGCTTATTGGTCCAGTTGTGAGGATTTTTTGTTTTCTTTATGTTAAGTTGTAATGCATACTGAAGGCTGTAGTCTTTGATCTTCATCAGTAAGTGCTTCAAGTCCTCTTCACTTTCAGCAAGCAAGGTTGTGTCATTTGCATATCACAGGTGAATGAATCTTTCTCCAGTCCTGAAGCCACATTCTTCTTCATATATTCCAGCTTCTTGGATTATTTGCTCAGTATACAGATTGAATAAGTATGGTGAAAGGATACAACATTGACACACACCTTTCCTGATTTTAAACCACACTGTATCCCCTTGTTCTGTTTGAACGACTTGCTTTTGATCTATGTACAGGTTCCTCAAGAACACAATTAAGTGTTCTGCAATTTCCATTCTTCGCAGTTTTGTCCATAATTTGTTATGATCCACACAGTCAAATGCCTTTGCATAGTCCATAAAACTCAGGCGAACATCTTTCTGGTATCCTCTGCTTTCAGTCACTATCCATCTGACATCAGCAATGACATCTTTTGTACCATGTCCTCTTCTGAATCTGGTTTGAATTTCTGGCAGTTCCCTGTTGATGTACTGTTGCAATCGTTTTTCAATTATCTTCAGCAACATTTGTTGTACATTGTAAATAATGTCTATATTTTTCCTTTGGCAGCATGGTTATTCTTGAGAGCAATAATAACTATGAGGAAAAGACCTTCAGGGATCTGAGTATAACTGCACAGGTGGAGTCTAGAGTCATTTTGTAGAATGTTCCATTTTCAATGATGTCAAAACCAGCCTAGACTGTCAGTAACACGTGTTTAGGCCAAGGACTGAACTCCATGAATTCTAAGGGATTGTAACATTCCTATCCAACAAGGTAGCTCCCTGAATTCTTTCACATTAATTTTTTTTAAGTATTTTTAATGCATGTGAGGGGCTTTGAAGATCAATGATGTTTACATGTATTTCCAAAGTCTGAGATTTCCAATTTCTGATATGGTGGAAGTGAGTCAGATCTAAGCCTCTTCTATGAATATACACTTTCCTGCTCTCTTGTTTCCTGTTCAAACTGCCTTCTTCCCTCCCTTCCTCTATTCTTCTTTCCCTCATTTTCTCCACCCTTCTTTATTTCCTTCCCTCCTTTTCTTGTCTCATTCCACTGATCGTCGAGCATTTTCTAAGTGCGTGGCACTGAGAATTCAGAGATTAAATTCAAGGTTCCTGGCCTCAGTAACCTAAGTCTAGTAATTTTTTTAAAAGGACAATTACCTCATATAAGAAGGGCTACACTTATAGTACACACATGGTATTCTAGGAAAACAAAGGAAAAACAAAATACAACTGGCAGTGAAGCATGGAGAAGTGAGTGGGAAGAAAAAACGTCAGTGAAATCACTAAAGATTTCCTGAAAAAATGTGGGCTGCCTGTTATGGGCACTAAAGAATTTAGAATTATCCAGGTAAAGTTCAGGGGAAAACTTTCCAACATTCCAAACAAAAGAGTCAGTGAGCTTCTGTAAAGTTAAAAAAAAAAAAAAAAAAAGATTTGAAGCAATATGGCATGTTCAGGAGATCTACAACCTGACATACACACATATAGATAGATAGATAGATAGCTAGCTAAAGCACAGTGTCGTGAGGAGGGAATTGTTTGAAAAAATGATACTAAAAATTTTTGCAGAAGTCAGATGAAGAAGGGCCTTACAATTACCAAAGCTGACCCAATAAGAAAGAGAAAAAATAAATACCACTACAACTAAATAAATTAAATCTGAATTAAAAATCTTCCCCAAAACAAAATGTTAGGCTTTGATAGCTTTAATGATGAATTTTATTAAACATTTAATAATCATAACAATACTACCCAAACGTTTTCAGAAAATAGAGGAGAATGGAACACTTTCCAGCTCATTTCATGAGGCCAGTCTTATACTGATAACAAAACTATACAAAGACATCACAGAAGTGAAAATTACATACCAATATCGTCATGGAACTAGACACAAAATATCCTTACTAAAATATTGGAAAAGGAAATCCAGCAATATATAAAAAGTGTAATTCACTATGACCAAGTTGCTTTATCCCAGAACTACAGGATTGGCTTGACCTCAGAATAAAAAATCAATGTGATTCACTATGTTTATGGAATTAATGAGAAAAACCTTGTAATCATTTAAATAGATGCTGAAAAAAAATTGAAAAATTCCAACACCTTTTCATAATAAGAAACACTCAACAAACTCAGAATAAAAGGGAACTTAACCTCATAGAAGGCATCTACAAAATCTTACAGCTTACGTCATAATCAATGGAGAAATATTGAATGTTTTCTGCCTAAGATCAGGAACAGTACAAGAATATCTGCTCTCTCAATTTCTATTCAACATTGTACTGAAAGTCATAGCCAGTGCAATAAGGGAAGAAAGAAAAATAAAACGAACCCTGACTAGAAAAGAGGAAATAAAACTGTCTTTATTCATCAATGGCCTGATCCTGAATGTAGAAAATACTGAGGATTCTACACCCTCATTAGAATGGCTAGAAGTGAAAGACTGACAAACCAAATGGTGGTGAGGATGTAGGGCAACTACAATTCTCCTATACTTCCGGTGAGGATGCAAATTAGTAAAGCCACTTTAGCAAATAATTTGGCAGTTTTCTTCTAAAGTTACACATTCTCACTATATGACCCAGCAATCCCACTCCTAGTTCTTTACTCAAGATAAATGAAAACACATGTCCAAAAGACTTGTAGGCATAGAATCACAGACTCATAGCACCATTATACATAATAGTGAAAAATGGAAATAAACCAATCATTGTCAACTAACGAATAAACAAATTTTGGTATATCCGTACAATAAAAATGAATCAAGTACTGATTGATGCAGGCAATGACATAGATACATCTCAAAAGGACTATGTTAAATGAAAGAAGCCAGTCAGAAAAGACTACATATTGTGTGATTCCATTTATGTGAAATTATAGAAAAGGCAAAAAGATAGGTACAGAGTGTAGATCAGTGGTTGACTGGAGCTGTGATTGGGAGAGAGGATTGACTGCAAAGGGAGTAGGGACTTGTTCCATATCTTGATTGTAGTAATGGTTACAGGAAAGCATACAGTTGTCAAAAATCATTATATGGTACTTTAAAATTGGTGAAATATATTGTCTGTAAATTATACCCCAACAAAACTCAGTGAAGGAGGGGAGGAAGAGCCTTATATGTAGGACAATTGAAAGCCATTAAAAGGGCTTAAGTTATTGCCTGTGAAATAATGGAGGGCATTTTTAGGGTATTAGCACTGAGGACAGAGGGGAGGAGATAGATATGAGAAGGTTAAAAGATAAAGTCCATAGGATAGTTTAACTTTGAGGGATGACTTCCAGATTTCTGGTTTGGATGAAGGCTGGTACCACCTTCTCTGAGACAAGGAAAACAGGAAAGAGGAAAAAATATTGAGGAAGAAAAGGATGAGCTTGGATTTCTACATGTTGAGCTGAAGTTGCATTTTGGACATGTATGTAGCCATGAGTAAGTAAAAATGTAGTCTGAAACTTGATGAAAGATTTGGGTTGCTATTTATTTGGTCGCTTCCTCATCTTTTTTCAGAAATGGTGAACTTTCATTCTATTTTGTTTTGGTGACTTTGTTCTTTTAGTATTTGGTAGTACAGACAAATGAGAATTTAAAGGTTAAGCATGATGTAAGTGCTGCTGATAATACTTTTGTCACAGTCCATGGATGGTTGCCTAATTTCAAAGCCTATTAGATCTGCACAACATTAAAGTGAGCTGCTAAGGAGTTCCCTAAGACACTTGTGGATCTGATCAAGTATGAAAGTTAACCTGAATTAGCACATTTTCATCATAAACAAAAACTAATTGATTTTGGAAAAAGATACTTTGTGGAATGAATAGCAAAAAGAAAGAGACTAAATATCAAGCTCTGAAAAACCAACTCACACTACCATTTGGTGGAAATGAATTCAAACCCTTGGGGCTAAATCTTCTCTATCACATTGGACTTTAATGAATTTATGTAAAGCCCATGAGCTTTAACCTGTTCAGATGTAGAGTAGCTTCTTCAGTAAAGATAAAGGAAAGGTAAGTGCCATATCAGGAGAAAATATCCAGATGGATGAAATTAGGAGTGATAAAGACAGACTTCACTAACTCCTTCCCAAATCAATGTTTCTTTAACTTTGGATTTGTGATATTTTATTTATTTACTTATTTGCTTGCTGAACTGTGTGCACAAATGTGTTTAAACATGTACATACACATAGGTTGTACTCTAAATCCCAAGTAATAATGAGACTTCTAGGTTGAGGACTGTACTATCCTATCAAATTAGGTCATACACACAAGACACACAGTGTTGACTATTGAAAGCCATTATTATTGCTTAAACAGTAAACAACAAGAATAGATTTGAGGTGAAGTGTCCCATCCACCCTCATAAGTACCCCACTTAGCATTATAGGGGAAGAAATAACTTATGTATAAAAGGGGATTTGCTCACCCTTCCCAAATTACCCATGTCCATTTCTGTGTCACTGGGCAAGCACACTGTGGATCAGGTGTCAGCAGGTGTCTCTCTCAGCAGATTTGTTGTTAGGTCAGGTCGGGTGCAGCACGGTGTGTTCGTTCTCTCTCTTTCTGTCTCTATGTGTTTTCTTGGCCGGTTCTGGCCCCCTGTACTTGCTGGTCCAGCTCTCAACCAGCAGCTTCAGGACAATGCTGGGCCAATGCCAGGCTTAGGCTGGCATTACAACAGCTCTCAGGGCAAAACTTTTACAGGTAATCCCTGTCCGGTGTATGCCCAAGCCTCTGCTCTGCTGGTGACCTCCTGCCTGGAGGTGTCCAGCTCTGCTCTGTGGGCTGACCTACCCACTGCTGCCGTCTTCTCAGTGGGTCGACTCCGCTCACCACTCCATCTGCTAGTCTCGTGGTTTCTGCTGCTGGCAATGCTGCCACCATATCTCTGCCAGACCTGCTGTGCTCGCCACTGATTTGCTCAGTCTTCAGTTTTATCAGCTCGGTGAGTGTTACCAGCTCAGTGCTACAGCCCTTGACCTGTATTACAGTTCTTCTAGGAGGTCCTCAGCTCAGGGCCCTCTGACCAAAGGACACAGTCCCTTCCTGACTCCCATTGATCAAGAAGCCCTAAAATCCTCTGTGAGATTGGTCACTTATATAGGAAAACTACTTGTCAATTTCAGGACACGGACTTTCCTAACCCTTAGGCAGATTGTAAACTGACCAGTCCTATTGGGTGGATTTGCAAGCCTCTAATGCAGAAAGTAAATTGACCAATCCCTTCAGGCTGCTTATGCAAATATCAAACTGACCAATCCCTTGCAAGATTGCAGCTCGACCAATCATTTTGGGAGAATTATAAACCCAAGGCCAGAAAGGCATTATAAAAGAAAGTCCATTGCACCACACCTGCCCACATATCAACCTTTGTTAATGACAAAAGCAGCAGGGTGCAATCATATTTGTTAAGTAGTAATAAAAATAGTGCCTAGAGTGTAGCTATGCACAGCAGCATTCAGTCTTTGGGAATATCGCACAATAGTATCCACTATACACGAAAAATGAGCCCCATGCAAAATTTGACATTGCACACATCACATTTTCTTCCACATAAACTATGAAAAAGCTAGCTGGGTTTGAGATTACTTTTCTGAAAACAAGTAAATCAAACATTCACTGTAAATTTCCACTCTCACTCTCCTGTCATTTGATTCATATGCTAACTAAAACCAACCACTGAAAGTTTCAGTAACAAATGGACTTTTAAAAGCACTCAACCACAAAGTCCAACCCAGAAGTCAAAAAAAAAAAAAAAAAGTCATTACAACCTCATCTACTTTAAACACCTGAACATTCAATGCAGCTGGCCAGTTAACAATATTTACCAGGTACCTGCAATAAGTAAAGTCCTATATTTGCCAAGCTTTGTGGGAGATATGTATAAATTTTAAAATGTACATAGGAACTTGAAAAGATCCTATAAACAGGGGAAAGAGTTGACACACTCCACACATGTACAGATGAAGAACACACATATCTCTTTCTTCTATTCCCACTGCTGACATTCTATCTCAGGCTTTATCTCCTCTAACTAGGATTGTTACAACTTCTAATTAGAGCCCAAGCTCCAGTCACTTCTCACACCTACCTCTCTGCTTCAACATAACCACCTACAGCTGCTGGATAAATCTGCTTAAAATTCCTGTTCCATCATCCTCTGTTAAAAAGGTCTTCAGTGGCTCCCCATTGCCTACAGAATAAAGTTCAAACTCAAATTTGAAAAAGGATGCTTATTACAAGCAGCCCCAGCCTATCTTTCCAACCGCATGTCCCATCCTCTCCAAAACAAATTCTTCATTCATTACCTATTCTTCAGTATGCCTTAACTTAAACAACCATCTTTTTTTATTATGTTTTCACTCCAAACTAGACTTGATTTTTACTTACATATTCAAATACTACCCATCTTTAAGACAAATACATTGGAACACATCACACCCAAATATAAACAAGCATAATGTCTGGCAGATGGTAGACTCCATACATGTTTGGTGAATGGAATTGAATTTATACAAGTGTGGGAGAAGTGTAATAAAATAGAAGGAGCCATTGACTAGCAATTAGACAACCTGGGTTCTAATTCCAGCTCTGTCACTATCAGTATGACTCAAGAGAACTAATTTCAGTTATCTGGGTTTTATTTCTTCATCTGTAAAATAAGGATAATATATGTTTTGACTACCTAACAAAACATTTGTGAGGATGAAATAAGAAATTTAATGTGAAACTATTTTAAATACATTAATGTTTTATTATGACATTATGATGATGATAATGTACATGTGCATATAGAGAGTTGTCTATTTTTAAAACATCCTCCATTAAAAGCCGCAATAAATGAAACCACATGGTATGGACATACACATAAATTCATAGTATGTTTTCACATACATCTACCTGACCAGTAGGATGTATGATATTCTTACACAACAGCTAGTGTTTTTAAGTCTACTAAGGCATATTTTCTGTCCCTGAAAAGCACATAGATTCTCTAGAAGGAATAACAAAAAGATTTCATGATGACATTACTTGAACTTATTTGACTTTTCCATCTGATAGAGCTCCTCCCAAAAGATATTTTATTTCTATGAAATCAATTAAAAGTCCAGGAGAATCCTGTTCTAGTAGATTCATATTATAAACTAATGTTATAGGCAATAGTGGGGAATAAAAAACACTTAACCTTTGTTAACATCTAATGTAGTAGAGTAATAACATATATATTATTTTCTGTAGCTGAGAATTCATGTACTATAAGAGATAAAAATGTACTTTAAAATGACTTCATTGTAGTGTGGAAAAATCTGTTATTTTTACTGGCCCGATTTATCTAAATACTACTTATTTATATTAATATATTCAGTTAATAACATACTGATTGTACAGAATTTGGTGCCTATAGCCCAAATACCAGGAACATACAATATATGTCATTGCGTGTAATGTTCAGGCGTTGGCTGAAAGTTATGAGTATAACAAAAAAGAAACATCAAATTTTAACATTAAAAAAAAAACAAACTACATTATCTTGGCTGCCCAATTAACCAAACCAAATCCATTGCTCTCGGGTCGATTGCGACTCATGGCAACCTCATGCATTACAGAGTAGAACTGCGCCATAGGGTTTTCTTGGTTGTAATCTTTACAGAAGCAGACTGCCAGGCCTTCATTTTATGGTGCCACTGGGTGGGTTCAAACTGCCAATCTTTAGGTTAGTAGTCAAGCGCAAACCGTTTGCACCACCCAGAGACCTTGGCTGCATAATTAGACAGTCTAAAAGATTTTTTCAGCCAAAACATCACCTCCAAAGAGAAAAGAAACTAGAGTAACCTTTTTAGAATATCAGTAATCATTCAGACATACTTCCGTGGGATTTATCTTTTGCTTTACAGAAGGAATTGACATGCTGAGAATTTATGATCTCTGACTGTTGCACTATTTAGAATAAAGAATCTACTCACTTAGAGCAACATAGATTTGGCATTTTAGTTAAAATAAAGAGGCATCTTGGAAGTGATTTGCATTTCCACAGCTTCCTAGATTTGCCATTTTTGCATACCATGTATCCCTTCCTCCTATAGCTCATTCATTCAAAAACAGTTTTGAGTACCTACTATGTACCATGTGAAGATAAAAAAGGAATTAAGTCACCTAGGACCCAAAGAAGGAGCCTTAGTGGCTCAGTGGTTAAGTGTTTGGCTGCTAACCAAAAGGTCAGACGTTCAAACCCACCAACTTCTCCAAGGAAGAAAAATGTGGCAGTCTGCTTCTGTAAAGATTTACAGCCTTTGAAACCCTATGGGGCAGTTCTTCTCTGTCCTATAGGGTCGTTATGAATTGGAGTCAACTCAATGGCAGTGGATAATGGGTAGACACAATCTGCAAAGTTTTCAAACTTTAGTGTACATCAGAATTACTCGGAGGACTTGTTAAAACAAAGATTTCTGGGCCTCATACCAGGAGTTTCTGATTCAGTAGGTCTGGAATGAAGCCTGAGAATATGCCTATCTAACAGGTTCCTAGATAATGTTTATGCTGCTGGTCCCAAGATCACGCTTTGAGAACCACTGGTCTAGCAGGTGGAGATAGGCATATGAGCAGAAATAAAAGTCAATGTAATAAGTGGGATGACAGAAGAATGTTAACTGTTATAAAAGAACAGAAAAAGAAGTGAATTTTCATAGGCAGTGTCAAAACTTCACAGAGGAGGTGGGAGATAAGTGAGGAAAGGGAATTTCATTCACAGGGCTGATAAATTTGGAAAGGGTATTGCAGGCAGAAGAAAACCCATCTTCCAAGCTGATATTATACAAGGCTTGAAAGGTAGCTTTCAGCCAGAAATTGGAAGGACTTTTATGTTATGCTAGGCCATTTGGACTTCATCATGTGGGCAATATGTAGTAAATGAAGGTTTATATCCATGGAAGTTGCATGATGAGATTTTTGTAGGTGGCCATATACAGGATGGGTTGGAGAGGAAGGGGGAAGAGAAACTACTTAGATCTTTGTGATAGTCCAAGTAAAAGGAGATGACAGTGGCAGTAGGGATAGAAAGAATAGGATGGATTCATCACCATCTTCCCTATGCTTCTCTATACGAAGCCAACGAAATACTAACTTTTCACATGGCACACACGTACTAGAACTAGGTGGAACAATTAAGTGCAGTTTAACTCTAAACTGCAACCGCTGCTTTTACGGCAATATGCATGGTTGCTGTTGTTGGAAGATTTCATATTACATCTTTAATTGTGGGCATTTAGCAGACAGTCTCTTATTATTAAGATACTGCTGACTTTTATTGTCAATGTGGCCACAGGACAAAGCTAATAATTACCAGCACCAGAAGCAGCTTGTGGTTTTATATTACATTGAGGTAAATTACACTGGAATTAGAGTGGATTACTTTTATCAAATGGGGAATAAGCTGTTAATTAACTCCCCGCTGTAGCAATCTTTTTCTGAGCTTGCAACTGTTATTAGGTCTAGATTAAACTGTTGAATTAATTTCCCACTTACTTACTATTTCAAGAGTTTTTAATTTACCTGGCAGCAGTTTTAATGGGAAATTGTATTAGTGAGCATAAATTGTTTTGGGGAAGGGTAAACAGTTTGTGATAATGTTTATTAAGTCATTTTGTTTGAGCAAAAATATAATTGCAGTTTTAATTAGTGCATGGTTGTTGGAGTATTAGGTTTGAGATTACATTATGGCTTTCTGAGAAAACAATCACTCAGGTAATCCCAGCATTTATAACAGAAGGCAAATAGAAAAGCTATGTCAATATGACATTGACTTGGATTTTGTACCATACTTCAGGAAGGAAATGGGAAATTATGTAAGTGATCTTCCTTCAATTATTTTAAGGTGTATCAGTTGCTCCTGAATATCAAATACTGGCTGCTGTGACAGGTACATAAGATGTAATACATATGAAGGTTAACTGAGACTATTAAAAATTCAGAGGTGCAGATTTTTTTAAAGTAAAACAGAAGTGTGGCAATAAGAAAATTTATTTAGATGACCAATACAATCATTGTGCTTTGTTATCAGTTATAATTCTGGTAATACTATTTGTCTTATAACAGCAACAATAATCATACACTATATTAGCCTACTGTCTTACAGAGGTGGACTAATAAATATTGAACTTAGGAGGAACTTGGGAGGTAACAGTACATACCGAAAACCGAAGTCTGTAGAGAATAAAAGACTTGCCCAAAGACATAGAGATAGTAAGTGACTGAACTAAGACAAAACGTGAGGGTATTTACATGACTGCATGTAACCTCTTGGTCCAAAACTGTATGTTCCATTGCTTTTCCAAATTAAAGAATGTTGGCTTCCTTTGTAAATAACAAACATTTTGTTATATGTGGACTGTTACAGAAATTTATATTCCAAAATAGTTTGAAATCTTTTCCTGTGATCCTTTTAATATTATACTTTCAAATTAATAGACTCGTTTTCATTGATACAATTATCTGATTCATATACAACTGTTAATTTGTAGTAAAAGTCTGTATAATAATTAATGGAACATTCAAGATGGAAATAGGTAAGAAGGGAAGATTATTAAATTAACAGAATATTATTTCTTTAACATTTATTTTTAATCCAAAATAGTTGTGGTATTTATAAATTGGTGCAGTAAGCACACGTGAAATAAAATTTCCTTAAATTTATGTCAGTGGCTTTGAACCCATTAAAACCACCTGCTATTTTCTAGAAATCTAATGGCCAGTCTCTCCTGAGTACCCATAGCATACTTTATAAACTTATGTTTATTTCAGAGAAAAATAATTATCCTTCATAAGGCTAACGTAAAACAAATCTTGGAATTTCTTTATTCCTTTGTTTGAGAAACCAATACCAGCCCAAAATGTGGTGCAACAATATATAGTCATGAAGTCAGAATCCTCTGCATGTCTTTCACGTTATCACTTGGCCATTTATAATTTTATATTATAATATTAAAAGAAATGTGTATACAATCATATTTTTGTTACTGGTTTCTTTTCAACCTATTCATTTTCGTATAAAGTTTGGCTTTTGAATAAGGAATTACAAAATGAGAAACATGGATTAATGATATCATGCACAGCTATGATTGTTGTTGTTGTTGTTAGGTGCCATCGAGTTGGTTCCGACTCATTGAGACCCTACGTACAACAGAACGAAACACTGCTCAGCTTCAGCTACAATACCACCAACAAATCTTTTAGTCATTAGGAATAATAATTTGCAGAAGAAGAGTTCTGGAAGACTTATTTTTTTAAACTGCTTATTATGAATTTTGCTCAAATAAAAATCTCCTAGGTTACCACTCAGATTTAAACTATTTTGTCTTAAAAATGAAATGACCAAAGTATTACATATATACTTATACATTCACATACACACACATAAAATATTTATACACACATAGACACATAGAAACCTACCTACCTACTTGATTAATTTTGGGGGGGGGTGTTGTATTTATTATATGCATGAATCATTTTAAGTAACATTAAATAATAAGTAGGTCAAATCTGCAATGTAGGCCATTTATGTTGAGATGTTTCAGAAATCTTGATATGATTAGATATATTGTCTGGTTACAGTGAGAAAAGGAAGAGCTTTTCGATGCTCCCAACCTTTCTAACACTTCATTCAAAACCATGCACCATTCATAAGAACCACATTACTAGGAAAGTATCTTAAATTGTTTCAAAGTGAGATTTGTTTCTTCACTATATCTCTGTCTCTTCACAATGAAACAGTCAATCTCATTGTCACAGATAAGTTGAGAATAATAAAAAAAAAATTTAAAAGACTAAAACAAATCTTACAGGCAAAGAAATACACCTTCTTCTTGAAAACTCAACCTTCTAGGTAGGCAGTAATAAAATACTTACTACTACTACTATTGCCTGGACATACCTATGCAAAGAAAAATAATATTATCTCTTTCCCAAATATTGAAAAATGAGGAAAATAAGGAAGGTATGAGTTAGTGGGAACGTTTGCCTTCTGAATAGAAATACATTTGTACGGCCTATTCAAAACATTTTTTTCAAACTCCACTCACATATCTCATCTAATTTTATTCTCTCAATGACCTAGTGGCAGAGACTACCATCCCCGTTTAATAGATGAGGAAATAAGGCACAACGAAGTTAAGTGATTGGCTTCAAGTTCAAAATCTAGCTATAGGTCCAGCAGGGGCTAGAAACAGTCTATGCTCTTTCTGGTATTCCAGTATCCCACACTGACTAGCAGATGCCCAGTAGTTGAGAGCATGGTCTTGGAAAAGCCAGATAGACTTGGCTTTGATTCATTAGCAGTGTGATTTCTCTGAATCTCTGTTTCCTCACCTATAAAACAAGGATAATGAATGCCTACTTCATAATGTTCTCATGGGAGTTAAATAAGATGATGGATATAAAGCACCTAACATAGTTCCTGGCATATAGTAAGCACTTGTGAAGCCCATTTCTATTACTGCTATTTGACTATGTTAATACATTTTTAAAATTAAAAAGGATTGCCTCTTCTGACCCCTGAGCATGCAACAGTTTCAATTCTTGTCCTCCCATTACCTGCTTCTATTGAGTGGCTTCCTTGTGTGAAAAACAGGAGAGTTCCCCCTATTTGGGGCTTCCATCACCCCATCCTCCACTGCTGGAGTTTGGCATTGTGCTAAAACCACATGAGAGCATGCAAACCTCTGATTTCTATGATTCTATAAGACTTCCGTTATCAAAACAACTAAAGGCATTCTATTGATATAGAAAAAAAATGTTCTTAAATTGGCAAATGCTTCGCTTTTACTTATTATCACTTAAGATATTTGGGAAGTCTGTTAGATAAAATAGCTGCTGCACAAACCATACTTTCTGTATTGTTGGAAAATCACGTTAGTCAAATAAAATTTAGATACTATAGATGCTGGCATGAAAGAGTATATTAACTTGGTAAACACATTGGGTTTAAAAACTGAAAAGAAACAGTGCTTCACACAACATCAGCATTATTTTCCTTTGCACTGCAGTAACATTGGAGGGATGGACGTCTGAGCCACCATCACCAGCTCAAAAAAATTTACAGTGCATTTTTTAAAACGCATACAAAAACATAAAACATTTCCATTGGAGTTTATTCAATTAATTTTATCATCTAATTTATAAAGTTTTTACTATTTAAGTAAAGGAAAATGAGAATTAAAATGTGTTTGAAGACACTATGTGCTGACACCCAGCACAATTTTACAGGCTTTTTTTTTTTTTTTAATTGTACTTCAGGTGAAGGCTTACAGAACAAATAGTTTCTCATGAAACAGTAGTACACATGTTGTTTTATGACATTGGTTAACAACCCCACAACAAATTAACCCTCTAATTTCTCAACCCCTTTTTTTTTTTTTTTTTTTTTTTTTGGTGAAAATACACATAGCCAAAGACACACCGTTTCAAAAATTTCTACATGCACAGTTCAGTGACATTGACTACGCTCTTCCAATTGTGCGGCTATTCTCACTTAAGATGAAGACTTACAGAACAAAATAGTTTCTCATTTAACAGTTACTACAAATGTTGCCCTATGACAATGGTTAACAATCTCACAACACATCAACAATGTCCTTACTCATCCTTGGCTTCCCTATCTCCAGATCCTTGTCCCCTTCTGCCTTCTGGCCCTTGTCACTGGACTCCTGTACCTCGTTAGTCTCATTTGGTTTTACGGGGCTGTCCACTCCCAGGCTGAACAGTGAACCTCGGAGGTGACTTCACCACTGAGCTAAAAGGGTGTCTGGGGGCCATACTCTCGGGGTTTCTCCAGTCTCCTTTAGGCCAGTAAATCTGGTCTTTTTTTTTTTTTTTTTTTTTTTTGTGAGTTAGAATTATGCTCTACATCCTTCTCCAGCTCTGTCCAGAACCCTCTGTTGTGATCCTGGTCAGAGCAGTCAGCGGCGGTAGCCAGGCACCATCTAGCTGTACTGGACTCAGTCCGGGAGGCCTTGGTAGCTGTTTTGTCCTTTGGACTAATCTTTTCCTTGCATCCTGTTCTCTTCATTCTCCCTTGCTCCTGAAGGGATGAGACCAGTGGAGTATCTTAGATGGCCGCTCACAGGCTTTTAAGACCCCATACACTACTCACCAAGGTAGAATGTAGAGCATTGTCTTTATAAGCTGTGCCATGCCAATTGAGCTAGATGTTCCCCGAGACCATGATCCCCACAGCCCTCCGCCCAGCAATTCAGTCCCTCAAGGAGTTTGGATGTGTCTACGGGGCTTCCATGACCTTTCCTTGCACAGGTTGTGCTAGTTTCCCATGTATTGTGTGCTGTCTCACCCTTCACCCAAGATACCACTTATCTATTGCCTATTTAATATTTCCCCCCCACCCCTCCCATAACTGGTAACCAACAAAGATTGTTACATTTTGTGTTGGAACTTTTTCATGGGTTTTTACAATAGAGGTCTCATACAATATTTATCCTTTTGTGATTGACTTATTTCACTCAGCATAATGTCCTCCAGTTTCATCCATGTTATCAGATGCTTCACAGATTCATCATTGTTCTTTCTCGTTGCGTAGTACTCCATTGTGTGTATGTACCATAGTTTGTTTATCCATTCATCTGTTGATGGGCATCTAAGTTGTTTCCATCGTTTTGCTATTGTGAACAATGCTGCCATGAACATAGGTGTGCGTATGTCTATTCGAGTGATGACTCTTATTTCTCCAGGATATATTCCTAGCAGTGGGATTGCTGGATCGAATGGTATGTCTATTTCTAGCTTTCTCAGGAAGTGCCATATCATTTTCCAAAATGGTTGTATCATTTTGCGTTCCCACCAGCAGTGCATAAAACTTCCGATCTCCCCGCAGCCTCTCCCACATTTGTTATTTCCGGTGTTTTTGATTTGTGCCAGTAATGCCAGGGTGAGATGGTATCTCATTGTGGTTTTAATATGCATTTCTCTAATGGCTAGTGATCGCGAGCTTTTCCTCATGTCTGTTGGCCATTTGAATGTCTTCTTTGGTGAAGTGTCTGTTCATTTCAATTGCCCATTTTTTAATTGGATTATTTGTCTTTTTGTTGTAGAGGTGTTGGATTTTCTTGTAGATTATGGAGATTAGACCTTTGTCTGACTTGTACTGTCCAAACATTTTTTCCCAGTCTGTAGGTTCTCTTTTGACTCTTTTGGTGAAGTCTTTTGAAGAGCATAGGTGTTTGATTTTTCGAAGATCCCAGTTATCTAGCTTATCTGTTGGGGTTTGTGCGTTGATAGTTATGGTTTGTATCCTGTTAATGCCATGTATTAAGGCCTGAAGTGTTGGTCCTATTTTTTCTTCTATGAACTTTACAGTTTTAGGCTTTATATTCAGGTCTTTGATCTATTTTGAAGTAGTTTTTGTGTACGTTGTGAGGTATGGGTCCTGTTTCATTTTTTTGCAGATGGATATCCAGTTTTGCCAGCACCATTTGTTAAAAAGACTGTCTTTTCCCCATCTGATGGACTTTGGGCCCTTGTCTAAGATCAGGTGACCATAGGTGGATGGATATTTACATCTGGGTTCTCAATTCTGTTCCATTGGTCAATGTATATCTGTCGTTGTACCAGTACCAGGCTGTTTTGACTACTGTAGCTGTATAGTAGGTTCTGAAGTCAGGTAGTGTGAGTCCTCCGACTTTATTCTTCTTCTTCAGTAGTGCTTTACTTACTCGGGGCTTCTTCCCTTTCCATATAAAGTTAATGATTAGTTTTTCCATCTCTTTGAAGAATGTTGTTGGTATTTGGATCGGGATTGCATTGTATCTGTAAATTGCTTCGGGTAGAATTGTCATTTTCACAAGGTTGAGTCTGCCTATCCATGAGCATGGTATGTTTTTCCATTTATGTAGACCCCTTTGGGTTTCATGCAGTAGTGTTTTATAGTTTTCTTTGTATAGGTCTTTTACATCCCTGGTTAGATTTATTCCTAAGTATTTTATCCTTTTAGGGGCTATTGAAAATGGTATTGTTCTCCTGATTTCCTTTTCACCATTCTCCTTACTGGTGTATAGGAATCCAACTGATTTTTGAATGTTTATCTTGTATCCCGCTACTCTGCTTAATCTTTCTATTAGTTCCAGTAGATTTCTCGTGGAGTCTTTAGGGTTTTCTATGTATAGTAACATATCATCTGAAAACAGGGAGAGTTTAACTTCTTCATTACCAATTTGGATGCTGTTTATTTCTTTTTCTTGCCTTATTGCTCTAGCTAGAACTTCCAGCACAATGTTAAATAGGAGTGGTGATAAAGGGCATCCTTGTCTGGTTCCTGTTTTCAAGGGGAATGTTTTTACCCTCTCTCCATTAAGAATGATGTTGGCTGTTGGTTTTTATATAGATGCCCTTTATTATGTTGAGAAATTTCCCTTCTATACCTATTTTATTGAGAGTTTTACACCGGAATGGGTGTTGGACTTTGTCAAATGCCTTTTCTGCATCAATTGAGATGATCATGTGATTCTTTTCTTTCCTTTTATTTATGTGGTGGATTACGTTGATTGATTTTCTAATGTTGAACCATCCTTGCATACCTGGTATGAATCTTACTTGGTAGTGGTGTATTATTTTTTTGATATGATGCTGAATTCTATTGGCTAGAATTTTGTTCAGAATTTTTGCATCTATATTCATGAGAGATATTGGTCTGTAATTTTCTTGTTTTGTGACGTCTTTGCCCGGTTTTGGTATCAGCGTTATGCTGGCTTCACAGAATGAATTTGGAAGTTTTGCTTCCTCTTCTATGCTCTGGAATAGCTTGAGTAGTATTGGGACAAGCTCTTCTGTAAATGTTTTGTAGAATTCTTCAGCGAAGCCGTCTGGGCCAGGGCTTTTTTTGGTTGGGAGTTTTTTTATTACCTTTTCAATCTCTTCTCTTGTTATGGGTCTGTTCAGATTTTCAACATCACTTTGTTGTAGTTTGGGTAGGCCATGTGTTTCTAAAATTTATCCATTTCCTCTAGGTTTTCAAATTTGTTGGAGTATAGTTTTTCATAATATTCTTTTATAATCCTTTTTATTTCAGTTGGGTCTGTTGTAATGTCCCCCATTTCATTTCTTATTTGGGTTATTTGAGTCCTCTCCTGTTTTTCTTTTGTCAGTCTGGCCAGTGGTTTGTCGATTTTGTTGATTCTTTCAAAGAACCAAGTTTTGGTTTTATTGATTCTTTGTATTGTTTTTCTGTTCCCTATTTCATTTCTTTCTGCTCTGATCTTTACTATTTCCTTTCTTCCAGTGGTTGTGGGCTTTTTTTTGCTGTTGTCTTTCTATTTGTTTGAGTTCTGTAGTTAATGTTTTGATTTTGTCCCTTTCTCCTTTTTTGATATGTGCATCTATTGCTATAAATTGTCCTCTGAGGACTGCCTTTGCTGTGTCCCAAAGGTTTTGGTATGATGTGTTTTCATTCTCATTTGATTCTAGGAATTTTTTGATTCCATCTCTGATTTCTTCTATTACCCAGTGATGTGTAAGCAGGGTATTATTCAGTTTCCATGTAGTTGATTTTTTGTTCCTTGCTCTTTCTATTGTTAATTTCTACCTTGATGGCATTGTGGTCAGAGAAGATACTTTGAATTATCTCAAAGTTTTGGATCTTGTTGTGATTGCTCTGAGGCCTAAGATGTGGTCTCTTCTGGAGAACGTTCCATGTGCATTGGAAAAGAATGTGTACTTTGCAGCAGTTGGATGGAGTGTTCTATATATGCCTATGAGGTCAAGTTGGCTGATTGTGCCCTTTAGGTCTTCTGTATCTTTGCTGAGTTTCTTCTTAGTTGTTCTGTCCTTTACCGAGAGTGGCGTGTTGAAGTCTCCAACTATTATTGTGGAACTGTCGATTTCTCTTTTCAGTGTTGTTAGAGTTTGTTTTATGTATTTTGGAGCCCTGTCATTGGGAGCATAGATGTTTATTATGGTTATGTCTTCATGATGGATCATCCCCTTAATCATTATATAGTGTCCTTCTTTGTCTTTTTTGGTAGATTTTGTTTTAAAGTCTATTTTATCTGAGATTAGAATTGCCACTCCTTCTCTTTTTCGGTAGTTGTTAGCTTGATATATTTTTCTCCAACCTTTGACTTTTAATAAATTCACATCTTTGTTTCTAAGGTGTGTCTCTTGTAGACAGCATATTGATGGATCCTGTTTTCTTATCCATTCTGTCACTCTCCGTCTCTTTATGGGTGCCTTGAGTCCATTTACATTCAGTGTAATTATTGATAGATGTGAGTTTGTTGCTGTCATTTTGTAGGGCTTTTTTTTTGTGGTGCTGAAGTTTTCTTTGTTCTTCTTACTTTCTTGTGCTGTGTTACTTTTCTTTGTGGATTTTCTTTCATTTCTTTTGTTTTTGTAGGTTTTGTTTTTGCCGAGACTTTATGTTTTTCGTCTTTATTTTTATGAGTTGGTTTGTTAACTTTCTTTGTGGTTACCATGAATTTTACCTTTATCTTTCTAAGTTTGAAGCAGTCTACCATTACTTGGTATCGCCTTGCTTTCCTCTCCATTAGGAGGTTCTATACCTATGCCATTTATTCCCTCTTTTATTGTTTTGATGTTGTTGTCATTTATTGATTAACTGCTCTGATTCCCTGTTGTATTTCTTTTGGTTTTGGATAGTCCTCAAGAGTTCATTTCCTAGATTGGTTCCTGGTTCGTACAATCCTGCGTCTGAGTTCTTTATGTCTTCATTTGATGTTTTAGGGTTTCAGGATTTTTGTATTCTCTGTTCGGCTTAGTTTTTCGGATCTTTGCTGTGGAGGGATGGCATGGTGCTTCTGCCTAGAGTGCCATTTTTTTTGCATGCCTACAGCCTTTCTAATACTACAGTAATTTTAAAAATAATAGGCTTAAAATAGTAAAAACCCCAAAACTAATAGTTTTGCTAAATTACACTTTTCTTACATGGTTTCAATTAGCATTTTTCCTCTTGAAGATATAAATTATGCTTTTTTTTTTTTGCTGGAGTAAATTATAGGATGATAAAAATAAGGAGAAGACTTTTTCCAAATAGTGGCTGACTGCCCAACTGATAGCATATGTAGCATTTATGGTCTCCAGAATGATTTGCTTTTACAAATATTGAAAACATTAACTCCTGCAAGCATAAGTGAGCTTCAAACCACATTTTTCACATATGGAAATGCATATCTTTCTACAAAACTCATTACTTTTACATTTAATATAGACAAACCCAAGAATTACAAATAATAAAATGTTTTCAGCATGAATGTGATTTTGGATAGCTTTGAAGTCATTACAAATAGGCTGTGGTATTACTTAAGGCATTATGCCACAGCACGAGGAACCTGTTACACTACAGGTGTGTAGAAGGTTTAGTCCATATGTCATTAGCAATCCGGATTATAAACAATGAATGACTATTACCTTTTGGGGGGTAATAAAATGTATTTCACAGGTCAGGAAAAGAATTATTGAGCTCATGAGTTACTCTATGATATCCACAAAGTCAAAATATTTTCCAAGGAAATCTCTGCCTTAATTCCAAAATGTAGTATACATTAACACTAAAATAGTTGATATAAAGCAAAGAAACTAATGCACCATAAGAATAATACTGAATAAAATACAATATTTTTAATCATTCAAAACAATTTCACCTACACTTCATACATTCATATGCACTCCATAACAACCTAAGAAATAAACGTGGCATGACAAGCACGACCATCTATATCTTACCGATGAGGAAAAAAATATTACTTGGAGAAGATAAATGACTTACCAGAAATGGCAACTGGTAGTCAACTAGGACCCAATCCAGTCTAATTTATGGCATCATACTACCATAACACAGTCAGAACTAAAGAAATGTCATGGTACTCCTGTTACAGTTATAGGAGAAGCTAGCATAGATACTTCCTCTTTTCCAGCTTTATCCCAATCTATATAGTACAGACAAGATAATATATTTCATCATTTCTTTAATAAAAGACATATTAGTGTTGGATAATAATGCTCCTGTTTAAAAATATATGTAAAACTACAGCTTTCTATGTGATGTATTGTTTACATCTTGAGTACATGTTGGCAAACAATTTAACAATATTTTTAAAAACTGACAATTTAAAAATAATTGCCCGTTCAAAATCCTGACATCAAAGAAGAAATACATTTCCAATTAGAAGGTGACTATAATTTGTATACTATATTATTATTATCATTGTAAATTATTATTATTATTATATATATACAGATAGTTTCTGGGTGATAATATCATACTTTTCCACTTAATACTTACAAGAACAGTACAAACCCAACTAAAGCATCAAAACGATTGTACTAGTACTGCTCATTAAGGTTTACAAAATATTTGTATAACACAAAATATATCCACTAGCAAATGTTATAAATTTGCTGCATTTAAAAATCAGTATAGTAAAAGGCTATATCACACCACACAAAATATCTATAGGATCACTATGAGTCAGAATCGACTCAATGACAATGGGTTTTGGTTTGCTTTCAAGGTATATTGTCAAAAAAAAAAAAAAAAACCTTGTCCTGAGAAGTCACTAAATGAGTTGTTCTGACCTCAACACTCAGATATGTGTTGGTTTTTCCCATATAGCTATCCATGGATCGTTTGTACTTGGCAAATATGGATAAAGAGTGTTTTTGTTTTTGTTTAACTGATGACCAAGAAAGGCTATTTGCCACCAGAGAGATCTAAGCAACCTGGAAATAGAAATCAATGGTTCATCACATTTGGTCTTTATACCTGACTTGTGAAATTAATCATATACAATTTGTGTGACTTCTAAACTTTCTTACCTATCTACTAAACTTGGCTACCTATCTACTAGACATCTAAACTCACCTACTTATCTACCATGGCTATGTACATTTATTTTTTCTCTCCTTTAAATAAACTCTATTTCCCTAAATGTGCCTATTGCTTGGTCCCCTATTGTGCTATACAGTGTAGCATCTGATGGATATTTAGTCATTAAAATGTACTACATAAATAACAATAAACATCATTATGTTGGGAACATTTTGTTTTCCTAGGAGATTTCAATGCTGTTACGCTGATACTATATATGGAATATGGAATCCTGGAAAGTCTATTATGAGAAAAAAAAAGAATTAACAACCATCAGATTAGATTAGATTCACATTAGCTTTAGATTCTGTCTGTAACAAATCTTGCTTATAAATTTAATGAAGTCATTTTTCAATCAAATTATAGTGCATTTTACTCCATGTGCAGCTATAGTCAAGCATACCATGCATTTTCACAGCATGAATTATATTGTTACTTGTAAATTTTTTAAATGTTCAAAATTTCTGATTAAACTAACTCAAAGTTGCTTTGCATTCTAGTCTTTTCTAAGCAAGAGATCCATCCTTAGCTCCCTCATTAGTTCTACTACCTGGGGTGTTTTGCAATAATGTGAGTGCCTTAATACAGTGAATAAAAACATATCATTAAATATGTCTTAGTTCTTCACATGTGATGATATACAGAAAAATTGGGGTACATGAAGTGCTAGTTTACAGCTATTTTAGCCATGGAAAGGCAAGGATCAAAGGTTGGTAGAACAATGCTTAAAACTTTTTAGACCCAATTTAGCATTACAATTTTCTCCATGTAAGAGTATCTGAAAGTAGGTGGCCTGCTATGTATCTATATGCCTCTTTATTTTCGTCAAGTCAGTAAAGTGTTGAAATGAAAGCTATTGACTATGGAAGGGAGGAGACCAATACACAATGTTAAAATTCATTTATATACATGTTAAACTCCAAAAGATACTCATTTACTTAAATATGTATCTATCACATATAGATTAGGCCTGATAAATTTATTCATATAAAGGTTAGATAGCTTAATGACTAAGGTAACTGTGTAGTTTCTCTTCCAAACCAGGGCACTTTTGAGAATTATAAAACCTAAACCAGGCAGGGCATTAGGACATAAACCAACAGGCATAAAACAAGAGTATCCCAGGAAAATGAGTCACTCTGGTTATAACACATAGAAAACACAAAGCTGTCCTCCTAAAATTAAATTGACAGGGAATCAGGAAGCATTTGGAACTAGCCTACAAGAGTTGAAAGCTTCAAGGTTCTAAAACCTGGAGAAAGCACACTTGGATCAGATTTTTAGTAAGCACTTATCCAAGCCATTTTCACTGGAGAAATAATCAACAGCTTGGTTTCAAGTCATCAGAAAAAAAAAAGTTCATATATTGAAGTGGGGAGAAAATATCAACACAAATCAGGTTACTGATTCGCTGGAACAGCAAAATAGTTCTGATACGAAAAGAATATTTGCCTGTAGAAGAGGCTTGGCTCTTTCTGCTGTAACTCATAAGAGGGAAAGGGAAATTTGAAAGTAATTATATGCAAAGGACTGACAAGTACCTCTCCCTGGTGACATTTAGCAGTGCTAGAAATCCTCACGGGACAGAGTCATTACTCTTATGCCCTGTCATAAAATTGTTTATCAACTCAATCGATTATTTATAATCAGTTTCCTAAGGTTGAGTGTAGAATAACACTCCACAGCTAAGTGAGGTGGCTGAGTGATATTCAAGATGATGAGGCAAAAAGCTGTGAACATAACTCAGAACCTGCAGTATTCTGCATGAGTCAGGTATGCTGTAATATTTCAATGATGCCTTTAAATTCTAATGGTTTCAAGCTGCTCCAAACTCCTCCAGCAATGAAAAATAATCTGTCATGGGACCAAGGACTATGAACATCATGTCATAGCCACTCTGCCGTTAGATTTATTGGAGGGTAAAGCATGTCATTTATGCATCAACTCACAGGAGAAAAAAGCAATCCCTATGAAGTTAATCTAATAATAGACTGGAAAGCAATGATTACTGTTTCATGTACACTAGCTATTTGTAGCAGTGGTTGGCCTAATTCTTCAAGCGTTGCTTGTCAGAGATTTGGGATTAACAAGTGTTTAGCTCAAAATCTATTGGGAAATGCCAAGAAATGGTTTAATGAGGAACAAATCTTTCATTTCTTACCATAGAGAGGATGCTGAAACCATTCTTCTCCCCTATTACCCCTCGACTTTTTAAAAGCTTACTGGAAAAGTCATATTTTCCATGTTAAACAATCCTCTAGGAATCAATTTTAGCAGATATATAATAACTAAACCTTTTGTTCTACATAGTACTCAATAGTTTTCACAAGAGTTGTCTAAGTTTTAGTCCGTATTCTAGTTTCAGAACCCAAACACTTGATGAGCGTATTCACCACCGACATTCTCATGAGGTATTTTCTTCTCCTTGTAACCCTGATAAAGTAAAAGCAGGCAGAGTTACTGCAGTGCAACAGATTTCTCTTTATACATGGCCTTTCTGGCCCTGGTTTATAGTTCTGCCAAGATGATTTGCTAGGCCACGATCTTGTAAAGAGATTGGACAGTTTACTATGCAAAGAAGGTATGTAAAACCCTTGCAAGGATTGGATAGTTTATTATGCAAATAAAGTTTATGTGGCCTACTGAGAAGATTGGTCAGTTTATGGTCTTGGTAGGAGGAGTAGGCCTATAATAGAGCCATCCCTACAGAGGTTGAAGGGGACCTCACTACCACGAAGAAGAAGAACCTCCAGGAGAGCATGTCCTTTTGACCTGGGGTCTCTGAGCTGAGAACCTTCTAGACTCAGAAGAACGAGAGACCTGTAACACTGGAAATGGCACCAGATGGCACGAGGACGTGAGACAGTGCAAGACCTTTCGAGAAGGCATGAGACAGCACAAGTGGTGAGAACTGGGAGACTGGCGCAAGATGACTGCAGTGGCCTTCCTGCACCACAGAGTGAGAGAGCTGAGTGTCTTCGGGAAGGAGGCTTGCTGGTGGAGTGGAGTGCCTCCAGGCACTTAACAGGTAGCCAAAAAAGTTGTAGCACTTGCCCTAGTGGAGCCCGACAGCAGTGGCCAGGCCCAGTGGTGCCCAGCAGCAGTAGGCCCCAGCAAAGGGCCTGCCTGTGGGCACAGCTGATAAGAAGCTGAGAGCTGTCTCGGTTGGAAGCCGTCTGGATTGACAAACTGTATCCTGTCTCCTGAGTTGTTCCTGTTACTTTCAAGTTGATCGTGATTCTGAATTGTAGCCTGTTACTTCCCTAATAAATCACATAGTTGTGAGTTCTATGTGTGTCATTGAGCTCTGTGTGGCGTGGCATTGAGTTCTGTGTGGCATTGCAGTGAATTATCCAACCCAGCAAAGAAGTAGAGAGTACCATGGGGAGGACGGCTGGTGTCAGAATTGGTAAAAAGGTTGGAGAGTGGAGGTATGTCTGACCTCCACCTCACAGGAATCAGCTTTGAGCTGATGATGGTGATTCTCTCTCCTCCCCCTGGATTCTCTCTCCTCCCCTAGAAATTAGACAGATTCTGACATCGCTACCTTACAATTACCCACAGCCTGCCTCTTACCCATAAAAATCTCTGGGTCCAGGATTTGAAATGCAGTTTTCAGGAAGGCCAAGAGCATCAGACAGTTGCAACCTGTGAATAGCACAGGGGCATTACAACATAGCCCTGGTTTGAAGAAGAAAATAAAGAACTAAAATTTGGGGCCCTTTCATTCAATCAGGGTTTTCTTTGCTAAATCAAACTGTGGAAAAATATCAATTATGCTAAAGAATATTTTATTTCATCTATCTAGTCGTTTATGCCTAACCTGTTGCCATTGAGTCGATTCCAATTCATAGTGACCCTACAGGACAGAGTAGAACTGCCTCATTGGGTTTCCAAGGAGTGGCTCATGGATTCAAACTGCTGACCTTTTGGTTAACAGCTGAGCTCTTAACCACTGCACCACCAGAGTTCTAATTTATGCCTAGAAGTTGTTATTCTACACTTTGGTTACACAAACATATTTTTGACATAGAGAAGAAAAACCAACTATACTTATTTCCACTGAAACTTTTCCATAGATTAAATTCAATTTTGTTTTGTAAGATACTGCAAACTTCCAAAAATTTAAAATAAAATCATTAAAAATTATCCTCTCTGTATTGCCTTGAATTATTATTGGTAATCTTCAACATTTTTAGTTAAGTTTAAAACAACCCAAATAAATATTTCAATATGATTATCTCAGTATCAATAAGAGATTTTGCAACACTCAAATTCCCTTTCACTAGTGCATAAAATTTTGCCTTGCAAAGATGATGTCTACTAGACTCCTAGGCTCTAGTTTTCAATACAAAGTCTGCTGCACTTATCTTTATAGATACACACATTTATGAGCCAGGAAAACAAATCTCATCTTTTGCTGGTAAATAATAGTTTTCAAAGAAACTGATGATTGTGCTATTTACATATCAATATAAATCTAGTCACTTACTAAAGGTAAATGCTGAGTGTTTAATGACTATTTTTAATTAATGTATTCACTGATCCCAAATAATTTTCAATGAAATTAAGTTGAAAAGGGAAAATTAAAATTTATTAAACATATTAATATGAAAATTCATTTTACTACAATTAACTTTTCTTAAAAATATATCAGTAATGTCAAATGTAGATTTAATAAGTTATAAGTGGAAGTTCTGAGTACACTGTTAGTGATTATCTAGGTTACAAAAGCCTTCATAACCCAAAATGGTTATGAAGAAAAATGGTGTTCTTAACTTACAACTGGAAGTATAATAAAGGGGGAAAAAAGTTTTTTCCTTGATTTTTTTTACAAATAAATTTTTTTTTATTCATTTACTATATATCTAACAGAATGAAAGTTTTAAATAATTGTTAAATCAGGGGCTAATATAAGAAGTATTCATATATTTTAAATAACATTTCAAATATTACTCTTACATGTTACTAGAATTCTATAAAACTATATTTCAAAATCGTTGAAAATTCTGTTAAACATGAGAAAAACTATTTCTTAGTAACTGCCTTATAGAAATTGAAACTATTTCTACCAGGAAGAAAGCATGGATTATAGATCATGTTTGTGCTATCTCAAGGGAAAAATTAAATTAGCATCATTATTATTACAAAAAAAATGTATAATTTGGATACACTGTTCCTAGAAAAAAAGACACATACCTGTATATCTCAAAATACACAAATGCCTCTGGAAATGTCAAACAAAATATGTAGAACATGGGATTTTGCTTCCCATCTGTCAACTTAAAGAAAGGTATGTATGTGACATCTAACATTCTACAGTATAGTTCATCCACTCCTGAAAGTACAACCTAATTTCCTTAGATGAATATGTGTAAGCAGAAAATCTGCAACAATTCAACTGCCATTTCCCAACAAAATTTTAAGGTATATTCTGTACTAGTAGAACAGATCATCAAAGAGTCCACCATGTCACTAAAATGATGCTCAGAATCACTCAAAAATATGCAAATACTGGCTATTCTTTAAAATATTGGTCTCAAGTTCAGGTTTTTGATTGCTACAAAATTAGCATATTTTTTCTATTATTTATAATCAATTTGCAGAAGTGCATGGTGCATAAATTCTTTGTTAAATATTTCAAGGTAGTTGGTATGAAAAACTTTGCCCCATTCAAATGACAAATAAACTAAGTTGCTGTGGATTTAAAGATTCTAATGTGTACCTTAATCTTCTGCACATATGCACACAAAACACTGCCCTTTGGTTGTCTCTGAATTAGAGAACAATGGGTTCAGTGTGTCAGTGATACTCATGAATAACAACTCCCCAACTTGTTTTTAATGTTAATAGCAATAATAGTCATTCTCTTAATAAGTATTAAATCTGATCCAGAAAATCAAAAGTATGTTAGGAGTTGCATGGAGGTTTGCTTCAGAGATGGACAAGAGGGGCTACTTTATCAACCAATAGTAAATTATCACTCACTTAAGAATCTGTATTTTACCAAAGGTATATCCCATTTTCAAAAGCTTAAATGTCTTCACTTCTACTGAGGAAAATTTAGTAGGAATAACATTTCATTAAAACTCATCTTATTTAATCTTTTCTTGCCCCTTTGTGCCTCATTTTTAAATCACAAGCATTGCTTTATATCTGCTAAACATATATATATCTATTTATACACACACACACACACACACACACATATAGAAACAAAATTTGAAAATTTCCTAAATGGATTGCAACTCTGATATTTCAGCACCACTGGATCAGGAAGTTTAGTTGCATATCTAAACCTGCCCAAGCACACTGGCTGATTCACATTCACTAAATGGATTAGTGGAAATAAGCATAATAAATGAAAGAGAATAAAATAAAAAACAATTTCACACTAAGTGAAAGCTTGACTTATAGGAAGTGGCAGCTCTGATGGCCCAAGGCATAGAATTAGTTTTGCCACTCGATAATCTGACTGATTCACTTGAGCGGCCAGAAGAGGACATTTTCTGCCTGATTTCAGTGTAATCAAGTCACCTGCTCAGCGATTTCTGGGGCCAAGTCAATTGCACTCCACTGAGCACTGAGTGTGTGCAGGGAGTAACGAGAAGAGCAGCTTTCTGCATATATGTGCAGAACTACTGAACATTAATGATAGTGGGAATTAGCTCTTCCTAATGCATTACTGTGCTTTCCTTTGCATGTAATATATAATGTGAAAAGGAGTTAACCACCTTAATTCCTCCAGTAAGTACTCATTCCAACCAGCACCACTGGTATGTTTTCTTCCTTTACTAATAGATTTTAAAATATATATTTAAAATCAGTCCAAAAAAGTACAAAAGTGATGTTTTTTATTCCTCAAAATGGAATTATGTCAATAATGTGTTTCACTGTAAGAGGCTGTAGAGTGTATGAGTGTGTGTAATTTCTTCTAAAAGGTGACTGAAATGGCATAATCTCAACACAGGAAGACATCAATGACAAGTTTGAAATGATTTTAGACAAGAAAAACAACAACTTATAAACCTAAGCTTTGACTCATAAGAGGTCACACTGCAAGATTTATTTCCATGTGGTGCCCCTTACCAATACATAGTAGTCATTCTCACTAACTGGTGAAATGATAAACTCCATCCATAAGGAAACTCCCATGGTTTTCTTAATTGCATGCACAGTGTAGGTATTCAATAAAGTTTTATTGAATGCATGTACATTTGCTTCAAGATGACTACTTTCTAGTATATAATGGGGATTCTCTCTGACATGTAGAGACAGCAGGAAAAACAATTTAATTGGGGCATTGGAGAATTTTACATTGCTTTTGCGCCTACGCTAAAAGTAGCTGCAGCTAATCTACAGTCGCGTGGTCCAAATTTGTCTACACTCTACAGATTCAACGAATGCAGGTAGAGGAGATTAGAGAGTTAAGATGATACAACCAGGGCAAGAGAGGGAAAAGTCAAACAAGTCTTGCCATACTAAACATTAAGAAAAGTAAAAGTTGGGCGCTGTTCAATTGGTTTATAACCTGCAAAAAAAGGAGACATTTGCAAACAGTAGTGCAGAGGCATCTGTCCCATCATTCACAATTTAAAACAGAGGTGTTAGGGAGGTCTCAGATGCAAGGGGAGAAGCTCAGAGAGCCAAACATTGGACACTGACTGCCCTAAACTGAATCCACCTGCTGGTGGAATTGGGACAATAGTTCACTTGAAAGGCATAACCAATCAATCTGCACATGAATTATCTCCACATTAATTGAGCCATTCAAGGAGAAAACCTGCTACAAAAATAATTAAAAAATAACGAACACTATTAAATTCCATCTAAATTACCACTAATTCAGATTATGTTTTATTTCATATTCTGTAATATGATTTATCCATTTTTTCCTTAGGAATAAAGTATAGAATCTCGCAAACCACTATATTTACGAGACAAAAAGGCGATCTTGCCTAATTTAACAAGACAGTGTAGAAAAACTCAACATGCTAGAATCTAAGAAATATTATCACATCTTTCACTTCTTGAAGTTATTCTTTCCTTTTAGGGTTCACTTTTTAATCTGCCCATATTTGTATTTCAGTTATATAAAATATCATGTAGTATGATCTGCTCTCAATAAAGTTTCTTTTTCCTAATTTAAAGTCTAGGTATGTAAATGGTGGTTATATTATGTACCTAACTTCCCAGAATAGGCTGAAAGTTGGAAGAAAATTTTGATGTTTACAAAAAAATTACAAAAACAAAAAATACAGGCTTTAAATCACTTTAAAATCTTTGCCCTTAGGTATGTTTTCAGGACTGAAAGGATTATTTTAATTCTAGACTATCCGTTTTATTAAGTGGAAGGGTGATTGAAATGCCAAGATAAATCTGATACCTTATTCTTGGCTCCAAGGAACTTCATTTCCTTTTTCTATCCTTACCTGTCTGGTGGAAAAGCAAACAAAAAGAGTATCCTGCATCTTTACACCACTGTCTCTGCAAAAAAACAAATTGTTTAAAGTGAAAAAAAAAAAAGGTTAAGTATTGGTTGGAGATGGCTATCTTATTCTAAAACCTAAAATACTTCCAAATTCTTCAAATATTAATTGCCCCTAGTGGCACAGTGGTTAAGTGCTCGGCTGCTAACTGAAAGTTCCATGGTTCGAACCCACCAGCTGCTTTGGGTGAGAAAGATGTGGCAATCTGCTTCCGTAAAGATTTAAAGCCTTCGAAACCCAATGGAGCAGTTCTACTCTGTCCTACAGGGTCGCTATGAGTTGGAATCGACTTGACAGCAATAGGTTTGGCTTTTGGTTTTAATCCTCAAAAGTCCCAGGGTAGAGCAAACAGTTAATGCGCTCAGCTGCTAACCAAAAGTTGGAGGCTCCGGTCTACCCAGAGGCACCTCAGAAGAAAGGTCTGGAGATCTACTTCCAAAAAAATCAGCCATTGAAAACCCGATGGAGCATAGTTCTACTCTGATACACATGGGGTTGTCATGAGTCAGAAAGCACTCAACAGCAACTGGTATCTATCTAATCATCAAAAAAACTTCTTTTCTTTTTAAACCACATGGGGGTTAAGAATACAGGCTCTAGAGTCAGACCTCCTTGGTTGAAATCTTAGAAGTAACATTAATGGTGGATTGATTCTTGGAAAAGTCACTTCACCACCCCCCACTCCCATGACACAATTGCCTTCATCCATAAGATGAGAATAATAAAATTACCTATGGCATATGGTTGTTGTGAAGATTAAATGAGATAATGTGTATCTAGCACAGTATCTGGCATATACAGTGTTTAGTAAATGCTATTTTTTTTCCTAAATATAATTTCTTAGCTGCTACACCACCAGAGCTCCAAATATAACTTCACACAAATTGAGTGTTACTGATCTATTTCCCTACTTATAATAATTCTTAGGCCAAAATGAGATATTCCCTTCTTCCAATTACCTAACTAGAATGTTCAAATGTTAACTCAAGGAGACCTGGGTTCTCTTTCTATCAGAGTCAATAGGTGACCAAGTTTTAGCTCCTATTTGTGCCAGGCCTATTTCATCACATATATTTATATTCATATTTCAGTTTAACAATCATATTCAGCATCTATTAAAGACAATACACTGAGCTAGACACTGTTCAGGGGATATAGGAGGGAATAAAATACAAACTCAAACCACAATGAGCCTATAAGCTAGACTTGGAGAAAACAACTATTATTCGGGATAGAAGTAAAGAAGCACTATGGCAGAGGCTGATACTGTGTTATGGAGCACATATTCTAACACCATCAAGTTAACAATTACATACTCTCCTGTGTTTTGAAAATTCAATACAGTAAGAATGAGAACCTGATATGTCTTCAGTCTAACATTGATTTTAAAGCAAGAAAGGAAATCTGCTTTGCACACCAACGTGTTTCTGATTTGTAGGTTTAACCAAACATTGTAATCATTACATTAGCACACACATTTTTGCAACACACGGCTTTTTCACAGGTGAGCATTTGGTCATGAATATTTCAGTCCCTCGGCACATAAGGACTAAAAAGTGAGAGATGATATTCATTATTGGATGGAAACTTTGTTAAGTACTAACATTCCTGAATGCCAACCAGGCATCCCATCTACATTCATAAACATATGGCCTATTACTTCTCTAGCACAGCAGTTTTCGTTAATTTATTGTATTTTTATGTAGTGAAGACTCACGTCTTTTTCACAGCCTGTCAGAGTAGCAACAAATTATAGCAATCATAACACTGAAAATTACAACATAGAGCAAATATTTACGTAATTTGGAGTTTGTAATTTTGGAACTAAGTGAATCAGCTCTACTCCACAAAGAAAATAACTCTTGCCATGTTCCAATTGAGGAACAGCTATCAGTCCAGCAATTTAATTTCCAGATCAGCTACCACAATTTGGATATTCACCAGAAGATGTGACTCTACTGAATATGCCAACAGAAGAGATCAGGACAAATGTTGTCGTTCTTCATATTTGACAATGATTCGGCTGATTGGACTACTTCCTATGCATACGAATGTGGTTGCAAAGATGGAACTGAAACCGGTAATGCCTCACGCAGGGATTATGTGATACCTATTTTCTTTGCATGATGGTTGTAGCCTCTTTCTGCAGGGTCTTCACATTTAACATCCTGTTTGTTAGTTTTGTAGTCTTCCTGGCATTTTATTTCAGATAACAAGTCCAGTGTAGACTGCTGAATATCCATATGCACTGACTGCTCCTGATTTTCCTCAAATGTAGAAAAAGGTCAACTGTGAGGTATTTAGGACTATCTGCAAATTGGCAGGTAGCACCTACCCAACAGCAGAAAAAAAAAATGAATTGAATGCAGTCTCTAGAATTCCCAGGCAAAACTCAAATAATATTATCTCCAAACATAGATTTTTAAAGGTGTATTATTTTATCATAATTTAAAAAAAAATTTGAGACAAATTTTTAAGAAAATGAGAGTGCTTTATGAACACAATTTTGCAGTCATTACCTTTTTAAATAAACTAGTTTCACTGATTTTTAAACCCAAATCCAGTTGTAAATAGAAAAAAATTCCCTTCACATGGGTCCATTGTAATATACAAGTTTTATGCCATGACCACATTAAGTCAGATTTCCCAAATAATAATAACAATGTGACAGATATCATTCTAAGTTATTTACACGCATAATATCATTTAATCCTTACCACAAATGTATGAGGTCAATGCTATTATTATCTGGTTTTCCAGAAGAAGAAAGTCAGACATAGAAAGGAGAATGTAATGTTCTCATAGTCATATAGCTAGTTGTACAGAATTCTTGTGTGCCTCACATTTAAATGCATTCACTCAATTCTCAATACAGCAGTGTTTCATCTTTCAGCTATTATAAGAGCACTAAACATGGAATCAAAAAAGTTACATTACTATTTTGATTCTACTGCTTTTTAGCTGTGTGTTTTTGAGCAAATCATTTAACTTCTCTGGTCCTCATTTTCTTCATTAGCAGAAATGTTAAGATAAATAGTCCACTTTGTCTACCTTGAAGGATTAAATGCAATGATCTTCACCAAAGCTCTTTAAAATCTCTAAAGTGATACGCATACTTAAAAGAGTAATCATCATCAACGACAACAAAATAAACAGTGTCAATTTATTATTGAATGAAAATGGGAAGGTGATGCCTTCAAGGTTTTCTTTCTGGAGCTGCCCTCCATATGACTCAGGCTTGCAATGAAGACTGATATCTTCCTTTTGGAAAGCAGCTCACCATTTTGCCCACACAATAATTATACACTCAAAGTGTTCCTTGCCTTCTTCCTATAGTAAAATCCTTGGTTCTCTACTCCTTCAAATATTTCAACCTCATGTTTATTTCTTTGGTCTGAGGCATTCTCAGTCTCTCCTTTATGGGGTCCTCTCCATTCACATGAAAAAAAAAACAACATTATTTCAAAATTGTTCACTTATTAGGATACTCTTCCAATCTAGAATAAGAGTTCTTTGAATGCAGGGCCCATGTCATACTTTGAATCCTCTGCTCTAGGCACATAACAGACACTGACTAAATGCTACATGAATTGGTTGTATAAATGAGACATTACAAAGATGAATTTACTACTTCCACCCTTGTCGCCTCAAAAAAACATAAAATTAAAACAATTCTTCCAGATAGATATAACAAATAATGTGTAATTACATATTGTTTGGGTTATCACAATTAATTGAAAAATGTCTACATATTGGCTGTCCTTTTTATTGCTTTGATTATTCTAAAGAAATTTGTATGTGATGGGAAAATCATAAACATGCAATGCAAGCAGATAACTGAATTGCTGTTTTAAATTTAGTTGAGAATCAATAAAAATCTGATAGGACAAATTGAAATTTCAAGCCTAATTATTTGGAAAAAAAAAGATCAATTTAAACTAACAAGGTGATTTTTAAGTTCCTTGAAAATACACTTAAAAGGTAAAAGAAGGAAGTAAACAGTAAATGGGACAGATTAGGAAAAAAACTAGGACAGCATACAATCATAAACCAATAGCATACAAGGTTTTCAAGAAGAAAGAGGCACAAATATTGAAGATGCATAAAGGAAAATAAACACTAAATAAAAATAGAGAAAGCATTTTAGTAAAGTTGAGGGCTACATGAAACAGAGTATTAGCTCATTCTTGGGAGATTCAGCCATAGAAAGAAGGCTTGAGTACTTCTTCTTCTGGGCCTGGAAAGAAGGATACTATAGTCTAGTGAATGATCGGAGCCCTAGTTGCACAGTGGTTAAGCACTCCACTGCTAACCAAAAGGTTGGCACAGCAGTTCGACCCACCAGTCACTCCATGAGAGAAAGATGCGGCAGTCTGCTTCCGTAAAGATTACAGCCTTGAAACTCTATGGGACAACTCAACTCTGTCCTATATGGTCGCTATGAGTCTGAATTGACTTGATGGCAGGGGTTTGGTTTTGGGAAAGCATGATTTAGCTCAAGTCAAATATGTCAAGACTAGTAGGGCTAGATCTCAAACTGTTGGGAAGTACAAGCTTCAATGTACATATCATATTTTTAAACACATAGCCCGCGTCTTCTATGTTTGTTTGCCAATCTCAGCCTCCCCTTGTGAGGTATTTTTGTAAACACTCTATGCTAATTTTTTTACAGCAACGTGTAAAAAATTAGCATAGTGGCACTTATGAAAATATCTCGTGGGGGGAGGGCGCAGTCAGCAAACAAATGTAGAAGGCGCACATTATTTGCATAAAAATACGGTAGCTTTTATTTTTGTTTCATTGATATGGAAAATATTAATGAATGAGAAATGATGCCGTCTCTTGCAGAGAATTTGCCAATTCCTTGTCTATTCATGTATCATTTAACTATACTGAACACAAGTAATAAAATTGAGAAATTATTTTTCATCTTTCTTTCCTGTGGACAGAATCATTTCATACAACTTGTACGTTATCCTAACTAGACAAATACAAATGGTCAATTAATGTCTGCCCTCCCTGTGACCCCAGACAACTATGGTCATACTATAGTGACGCTTCAACTTGTAACATGGTCCCTCCCACCATCTTTTGTTTCTGCTTGCCTTCCAGCTGCTCTTCCCAACTCCATCACGAGCTACTGCAAAGACAAGTGACTGAGGATTCAAATTAATAAAATTAAAATTAGGAAGTAATCAGGTTGCAGGGAATTTGTTAGCAGATGAAGGAGTGTTCCAGAACATTTTTAACAGTCTCAAGTTGTCAGTCCATTTTTCTGGGTAGTAGAGCATGTGTAGTAATTCTTAGGAGTCCAGGAAGGTTGACAGTGCCTTTTTCAAGCAACCAAATTAATGGAGATGTCATTGTAGAAGTTATTCGTTTTTGCATATATTTGACTTGCTACAGATCACATATGCTTTATTTGCCCCCCTTGATCCTGCAATTCTGCAATCAAACCCTTAAAATGACACTCAGTCAGTGGCACCAAATAACTTGTAAGAGTCCGAAATGTAGTGGGTGCTCAATAATTATTCATTAAATAATTTTGTTGAAACAACTTGATACTCCTAGTAAATTGATACAAATGGTCCCATTATCCAAGTGTTTTTCTTATTTTAAAGAGAATGAAAGTGACTGTATCAAATTAGTATCCTGCTATGCTCATTCATAAATTCTCCTGTCAAAAGAGAGTCTGTAACAACAATAAGTTTTTGCTCAGCTTCATCAAAAGAGCAAATGGCAGGGAAGAGCATGCACAAAGTTATGGAGGTGTGAAATAGCATGAAGTATTTGGAGAACAGAGAGAAGTTTAACAGGGTTATATTGTATATAGTATTTGAGGAAAGAGTTGTGAAAAGTCAATGCTCAAATTTATACGGAATGGCAAAGGGCTCCAAATAGCCAAAGCAATCTTGAAAAAGAACAGAGTAGAAGGGCTCATACCTCCTGATCTCAAAACATATTATAAATCTACAGTCATCCAGTCTAGTAATGTTCTAATAATAAACTGTGAATAGTGTCTGTGAGTTCTGTGTGGCCATTGCAATGAATTATTGAACCCAGCAGAGAAGTAGAGAGTGCCATGGGAAAGAAAATTGGTGTTAGAATTTATAAAGATGGCGGAGACAGGAGGCATGCCTGAACTGCTTCTCATAGGAATCAGCCTTGGGCTGTTGATCTTGATTCTCCTTCCCCCTTCTGAAGTTAGAGGAGGTCAGATGGCACCCCCACACCATTTTTACAGTTTGTGTCAGAAGTGGGATTCTTTGCAATGGCTCCAGACTCATGGAAGCATGGAACTTTGTAAGAGAAAGAAGGAAGGGTGTTGGGAAGTGAAACTTTTTATTCTTAGATGGTTACTTCGGTTGTTGAGGGGAGAAAACCTGCATCTGGACTGACCTGGAGCAAAATCCAGGCTGGTTAAAGGAGATGATTGGTAGGGTCCAGGGTGTACTGGTTCCACCCAGCCAGAGGCCCAAGGCCATATGCATATGAATGGGAAGACAGTTAAGGGGTGGAGAAGAAACCATGCAACTGGAATATTTTAAAAAGGGTTAAGTGTTTATCTGAATGTACTGTGGATACTGAATGTTTCTCCTACCTAGTGTTGTAAAGCAGACCTAAATGAATAGTAGAAATGAACATTGGGTATTATAGATTACCGAGAGTGTGTAACTCAGCCTTCAGCCAATACTTGATTGGATATGCTAAAAGGGGAACTAGGATTTGCCTGAGGGAAACACAGGTTGTTTGAATGCAGTAGCCATGTGTATAGAGTAGAGGTCTTAGGTCGAAAACCTGAACCCACCCAAGAATTTTGTGTTTGAAGAGACATGCAGAACCACCAAGGAATGGTGAGAGAACAGAAGATCTGCATTTGAAGCAAGGATCTGCAGGGAAGAAAAAGTGACTGCTTTGATTTTTGAATTTCAAGCAAGAGGTTTTCTGTTGGATGCATCAAGACAGGAAAAGTCAGTGCCCATCAGAAGGAACCCCTTCTAGGACTGGAAGTTAAAGGAAACCAGTGAGTAGACAGCTCGGTCTGCTCGCTTGTGGTGACCAGCTGGGTCCACTCGTGAGTGGAAGTGGGGGAAGTGCAGCAATGAAGAGACAGGCTGAGTTTGGATGTGTTTCATTGGCACTCGTTTACCTAGCCCACGGGGGCTAGGGATAAGAAGAAGAAGGGCTAGCTGATCAGAAGTAAAGGGAGTAGTGTGGACTCCTGAAGTTTATGAGTGGAACCTGTTGACCTAGCCCAAGGGGGCTAGGGATGGGAGAGTGTGAAGGGGCTGTCTGAAGTGCCGGGAGGTGTATGTGAACTCTCGCGTCTAAGGCTGGTACCCATTGTAACCTAGCTTGGATGGTTAGGGACAAGCTGACCAGAACCTGACTGAATGAAGAGAAAGATGTTTGATATAATGAACTGGGTGTAGACTGTTGCAATTTAATGGCTTGCTCTGGACTGGGCTTTGCTTATTGATGCAGACACTCAAAGTTCCAAGCGGAACAAAAGATTCTTCCAAAACCAAGAAACATCCTAGTCTCCTCAGAGTACTAGTTTGATAGGGACAGGCAATTTAAACATTGACTATCTAAAACGGGGAGGGGGGGCAACTTGTACAAGGCAAGGTCATGGAAGCTCCATAGACACATCCAGACTCCATGAGGGACTGAACTGCTGAACGGAGGGCTGTGGGGACCATGGTCTCAGGGAACATCTAGCTCAATTGGGATAACATAGTTTATAAAGAAAATCTTCTACATTCTACCTTGGTGAGTAATGTCTGGGGTCTTAAAAGCCTGTGAGCGGCCATCTAAGATTCTCCACTGGTCTCACCCTTTTGGAAGCAAGGGAGAACGAAGAAAACAAGATACAAGGAAAAGATTAGTCCAAAGGACTAATGGACCACACCTACCACGGCCTCCACCAGACTGAATCCAGTATGGCTAGATGATGCCCGGCTACCATCACTGACTGCTCTGACAGGGATCACAATAAACGGTCCTAGACAGAGCTGGAGAAAAATGTAGAACAAAATCCTAACTCAGAAAAGAAGACCAGACTTACTGGCCTGACAGAGACTGGAGAAACCCCAAGAGGCCCCCAGACACCCTTTTAGCTCAGTAATGAAGTCACTCCCGAGGTTCACCCTTCAGCCAAAGATTAGACACGCCAATAAAACAAACGAGACTAAAGGGGCACAACAGCCCAGGGACAAGGACTAGAAGGCAGGAGGGGTCAGGAAAGCTGGTAATAGGGAACCCAAGGTTGAGAAGGGAGAGTGTTGACATATCGGGGGGTTGTTAACCAATGTCATAAAACAATATGTGTACTAACTGTTCAATGAGAAATGAGTTTGTTCTGTAAACCTTCATCCAAAGTACAAAAAAAAAAATTTTTTTTTAAAGCAAAAAATAAAACAGGGGGCAGATAAAAGCATGAAGTGGCTAGCTTATACGCTTTCATGGGTGTGCTTACACTCAAAACGAGAGGGACAAGGGAGGATCCCCTTTGAATAGATTCTTCTTTTCCTGATTGGTCTGGGGAAGAGAGGATGGGGGAAGATGCTGATAGGATTATATAATTCAGTTATGATTGTTGATTGTTAACAGGGTTAATTGTGATTGTAGAAACTGTAGTTGTAGAAGCTATAACTGTGAAAGAGTGGACTAAGGGGGAGGGACTGCTGGCCTCAAGTACAGTGGCCAAATCTAAAGTCTCTTAAAGGTTTTGCTATGCTGATACCTTGAGTGAAGCTCAGAGAAAGGGAATAATCTTCTCTCAGTTAATTTTATCCGACACTGGAAAGGGTGAAGCTGAGAAGACTTTTGGAGAACCTGACCAGATCAAACGGACACCTGCAGCATTCCCTAATGGCTGGTACCTGAGTAACCTCACCCTGAGGACTCTTTTACCCTACTGAAGGACTAATTGTTAATGACTGTTTTGGACTGGTAAAATGATTGGCAAGGGGAAGTTATCCCCCAAGTATGAAAGAACCATGGCTAGAAAAGCCAAGAAGTGGCTTGTAGTGCTATGGATCACTTTTGTGCGGCCCTTCTCACCATAGTCTTGTAACTCCCTCCCAAGTGATTGGGTGGGACATCTCTGGTGGTGCAGTGGTTAAGAGCCTGGCTGCTAACCAAAAGGTCGGCAGTTCAAATGCACCAGCTGCTCCTTGGAAACCCCATGGGGAAGTTCTACTCTGTCCTAAAGGGTTGCTATGAGTTGGAATTGACTCCATGACAATGTTTTAGGTTTTTTTTGGGGGGGGGGGGCAAGTAGGGTAATTGTGGCCCACCAAGGGGATTGGTCAGTTTTGCCATACTGCTGGGCTTGAAATGAGCCACCCCAGAGGAAGGAAGAGGATACTACCACCACCAAGGAAGAACAGCCAGGAGTAGAAGCACGCCCTTTGGACCTGGGATCCCTGCGTTGAGAAGCTCCTGGAATCAGAAGACTGAGAGAGAGAGCAAACTGTAGTCCTGAAGACAGCGAGAAGTTGTGGCAGAGGGACTGGAGGGAGGCACCGGTAGGAGACTGCGCAGTGGGTTTCCCGGCCCAGAGAATGAGAAAGCCTAGTGTCTGGGGTGCCTCTGGGGACTTATTGGCAGGGGCTAAAAGAGTTTTGTAACACCTGCCTGAGCAGGGCAGAAGACTAAGGGCCAGAGAGAGGTGTGCCTGTGAGCACAGCTGAAAAGAGGCTGTCCTAATGGAAGAACTGTATCCTGAGTATTCCTGAGCCTGAATCGCAATCTGTTACTTCCCTCATAAACCCCATAATCGTGAGTATTGTCTGTGAGTTCCTTGTGGCCACTGAAATGAATTATCGAAATCAGCAGTTAAGTAGAGAGTGCCATGGGAAGGACGGTTGGTGTCAGAATTGGTAAAGATGGCAGAGAGAGGAGGCATGTCTGACCTCTGCCTCATAGGAATCAGTCTTGGGCTGTTGATCTTGATTCTCCTTTCCCCTTCTGAAGTTAAGGAGGTCAGATGTTGACCCCATGCCATTGTTACATAGACATATAGACCAATAGAATAGAATTGAGAGTCTAGAGATGAGCACGCCCATCTCTGGTCAATTAATATTCAACGAAGATACTAAATCCATCAAATGGGGAAAGAATAGTCTCTTTAATAAATGGTGCTTGGACAACTGGATTTCTACATGCAAAAGAATGAAGTTAGACCTATACCTCACACCATATAGGAAAACTAACTAAAATGGGTCAAAGATGTAAATGTATGACCTAAAACCATAAAACTCTTAGAAGAAAACATAGGGGCAATGGTTCAGAACCTAGTCTTCAACAAAAGATTCTTGATATGACACTGAAAGCACAAGCAACAAAAGAAAAAATAGATAAATTGGACCTCATCAAAATTAAAAACTTCTATATATTAAAGGACTTTATTAACAGAGTGAAGAAACAACTTACACACTGGGAGAAAATTTTTGGGCTTAATATACAGAATATATAAAGAACTCCTACAACATAATAAGAAAAAGACAAACAACCTAATTGAAAAATGGGCAAAGGACTTGAGAAGACATTTCACCCAGGCAAAAAAACCAAAACCAAACCCGTTGCCATAGAGTTGATTCTGTCTCATAGCAACCCTATAGGACAGAGTAGAACTGCCCCGGTGGCCCAGTGGTTAACAGCTCGGCTGCTAACCAAAATGTCGGCAGTTTGAATCCACCAGCTGCCCCTTGGAAACCCTATGGGGCAGTTCTACTCTCTCCTATAGGGTCACTATGAGTCGGAAATGACTCGATGGCACCTAACAACAACTACAACGGCTAATGAAGTTCAGCATCTTTTCATGTGCGTGTTGGCCATTTTTATATCCTCCTGGATGAAATACCTGTTACCATCAAGTCGACTTGAACTGCCAACATTCTGGTTAGCAACCGAGCTCTTAACCAGGGTTCCCATTAACCATTAAACCTGTTGCCGTAGGAAGATGCAAATCAAAACCACAGTAAGATACCAATTCATCCCCACCCACCCAGAGGCTCTGTGGGAGAAAGACATGGCAATCTGCTTCTATAAAGATTACACCCTAGGAAACCCCACGGGGCAGTTCTGTTCTTTCACATAGTGTAGTTATGAGTTGGAGCTGACTCAACAGCACCCAACAACAACAACAACAACAGGATGGCTAAAGTGAAAAACAGAAAACAAATGTTGGCAAGGATGTGAAAAAAATGGAACCCTTGTCCATTGCTGGTGGGAATGCAAAACTGTACAGCCTCTACGGAAAACAGTTTGGCAATTCCTCAAAAAGTTAAACACAGAGCTACCATATGACCCAGCAATTCTACTCCTAGGTATATACACAAGAGCCTTGAAAGCATCAACGAAAACAGGCATATGTATACCAATATTCCTTGCAGCACTAGTCATAATAGTCAAAAGCTGGACACAACCTAAATGTCCATCAACAGATGAATGGATAAACAAAATGTGGTATATACAAACAATGGACTATACTCAGTCATGAAGAGAAATGAAGTCCTGATGCAAGCCACAACATGGATGAACCTTGAAAGCATTATGTTGAATGAAATAAGTCAGTCATAAAAGGACAAATATTGTATGATCCCACTTACATGAACTACCTAAAATAGGCAACGTATAAAGATCAAAACTTAACAGTGGTTACCAGAGGTGGGAGGGAGGGTAAAATGGTGAGTCACTGTTGAGGAAACATTGGGTTTCTGTTTATGGTGATGGGAAATTTGACAACAGATATTGGTGATGGTTGCACAACCTAATGTAACTGGTGTCACTGAGTTGTACGAGTGAAAAATTTTGAATTGGAAAATGTTGTTATGTAAATATTTACAACAATTTTTAAAAAGAATAAAAAAAATTAGGAGGAGGCCTAATCAGAAAGTCACTTTTCCCATGGTAATAAATTTGAAATTTATTTTGCTGTCATTAAAAAGTCATTAAAGAGTTTCAAGCAAGAGAATTATAATATGAGATCTGTATTCTGGAAGGGGAGTCCCTGGCTGGCCCAAACAGTTACGCACTCTACTACTAGCATAAAGATTGGCCCTTTGAACTCACCTAGAGGTGCCTCAGAAGACAGGACTGGTGATCTGCTTCCAAAAGGTTACAGCCTTGAAAACCCTACGGAGCAGTTTTACTTTGCGCACATGGAGTCGCCATAAGTCAGAATCAGCTCAACAGCAAACAACAACACCACCATTTTAGAGGGAAAGAATAGTGTTAGAGAAGGCTTAACCTTTTGACTAACGTTAAAGCAAAGACTTCCTTTTTGGATTTTGAACAATGACAAAATTATGGAAGTATTGAATTTTATCTTCAGCTAACTTTTTATTTTAATTTTTGGAAAGCCACAATATATCAAGAGAAGTTATGTGAAATTTTCAGTTAATATTTATTGGCAAATTACTAACATAAAATTAAACAAAAATAAATTTGGACAATCTTAGTAAAGGATTACTCACAGGTGGTCAGAATCTACAGTTTAACAAGACCCCCAGGTGATTCTTATGTATAACTTCCTGGGAACTTGTTAGAAATGCAAATTGTCAACAGATAACTTGTTAGAAATGCAAATTCTCTGCAGTTTCGAACCTGAACGAACCAGTTTGAATCCCTGCTGGAAAGGACTCAAATGTCCACCAACAGGTAGATATATTAACAAATTGTGGTATATCCATAACATGGAATATTACTCAGCAATGAAAATAAATAAACTATTAGTAAATACAACAATGTGGATGAATCTCAAAATAATTATGATTAGTAAAAGAAGTCAGACAAAAAAGAATGCACACTCTATTATTCCCTTTACATAAATTTTCAGGAAATGCAAACTAAGCCATAGTGACAGAAAACAGATCAGTAGTTGCCTTGGGAGTGGGAAGGGAAGGAAGGAAGGGGAACTAGGAAAGTTTGGGGAAATGGATATGTTCACTATCTTGATTGTGGTGAGGGTTTCACAGGTGTGCACATATATGAAAACTTATCAAATCATACACTGTAAAAAATGTACAGTTTATATCATACCAATTGTACCTCAATAAAGCTTTTAAAAAGAATGTGTTTTCGGTAAGGGTCTTCCTCAGCCTTTCTCCAATGATACATAGGCAGCCACACACTATTGAATATGATGACCTTCTAGCCACTAATTATTATCGATTGCACTTTTTCAACAAATATTGGTCGTATATGGGAAACTCCCCCTTCTTTCTTACCCTGCCTTAGATTTCATTACTATCCTGAATGTCCCATTTAATTTTTTTCTTTTTTACAGTTGTTTAATTTACATCATGTACCTTCACATAGGGTACAAGGGGAAAGGGGAAAAGGATCTTTTATATAATTAAAAAGATAGTTCCTTTGTGTTGGTCTTTGGATTATACAAGTAATACTACTGAAAAAGAAAACATTATTGCTGGGGATTTAGACAGAAGAGAAAACTAAACTGGAGTTTAACTGTCCCCTACTGTATTCATATTTGAGGTCTGTGAATTCTAATCTTTATTGCTAATGATCATGTAAGTATACCATTGGATTTACCTAACCCAAATTTATCTTATAGACAAAGTTACAAACAAAAACATTCTCACCTGGCACATTCAAATGTACATTAAAAGGATTAAATGAGAGAACTCTGGGGCAGGGGACAAGTTTTAAGCTCTATGTTTGGGTACTGTCTACACTGACTCAGACATGTGTACAAATGTGCAATAAAAATTGTATCACTTTCAGAACTCTCAGGATTTTGACTACATTGAATATAACCTGAAAACGAGTCCCAAACATGATCCAGAGTTTATAAGTTGCAAAATGGAGAGCAAGGAAGTCAGATAAAACATTTTCACCACCACAACAGTAACCAGTCTCTATTTGCTAACCTTTAGTTTATAATAAAGAACAGCAGTACACCTTAATGGTGGGAACTAGGTGTCATTGATTGAATTTTGTCCCCCAAAAATGTGTGTCAGCTAGGCTGGGCCATGATTCCCAGTATTATGTGATTGTCCACCATTTTGTCATCTGATGTGATTTTCCTAGGTGTTGTAAATCCTACCTCTACGGTGTTAATGAGGTGGGATTAGAGGCAGTCATGTTAATGAGGCAGGACTCAATCTATGAGATTAGGTTGTGTCTTAACTCAATCTCTTTTGAGATATAAAAGAGAGAGGTGAGCAGAGAGACAGGGGGACCTCACTACCACCAAGAAAGAAGTGCCAGGAGCATAGCGTGTCCTTTGGACCCGAAGTCCCTGTGCTGAGAAGCTCCTCAACTAGGGGAAGATTGATGACAAGGACCTTCCCCCAGAGCCAACAGAGAGAGAAAGCCTTCCCCTGGAGATGGCACCCTGTATTCAGACTTTCAGCCTCCTAGACTGGGAGAGAATAAATTTTTCTTTGTTAAAGCCATCCACTTGTGGTATTTCTGTTATAGCAGCACTAGATAACTAAGACACTAGGTATCAGGACAGTTTTTTGTTGCTTATTTCCAGTCACAACATGCAGGCAATGCCTGTAGATGCTGAACCTTATTATCCTTTACTCCTTTAATAGGAAATGATAGGAAATGCATTTTGCTCTGTAGGGTTCCTTTGACAACTGATACTTAGTGTATTTTGTTTAGTAAGTACATAGAATTCTTTGATTAACCTAATTACATGTTTTAGTACAACAAGTTATTGCAGTAACAGACATCCACTTTATCAAAATCAAATAGTGACAAGGCAGCTTATCATCTGTCAGACATATTGTACAATGGAAAGTTTTATTGTGCTATTTAAATGTACTCTTTCTCCCCTGGGAAAAAAGCAAGTCAGCATAAAGAGCAGACATTGAGGGAGTAACACAAGTAGTAGATGAAGAATTGTGCATTTCATTTCAAGTACGTTGTGTATGATGGGGGAAAAGGGGTTGGGGGATGGGCCCTGGAGAGGAAAACATGTCTTTCTATAATCCAGTAAACTTGTCCTGTGACTATGTGATTTGTGTAAGAGATCGCTCATTTGGGGATTGTTTGGGAACCAACCAGATGGAAAGCAGGGCGCTGTGGGATATATCATTTATCACAATGACAGTGTGTAGGCATCGGTGATCCTCTCAACACAGGAGGAAGCTAGAACTTCAAATGTGAAGCAGCATTGCAGCCGGACTAATTCATTAGCCATATATATCAAAGTAATTTGCTCAAAAATTGTCACAAGAAATTTAAAACTGTTCCCTTTCTCTACAGGAAAAGTAGGCTGCAGTTACTCCAAAGAAAACTGTTTTTATACTTCTTGAAAGGAAAATTTATAGCCATACCTAATAATGCCAATGATTATTAACTATTTTTATACTAGCTTGTCCACTCTGTAAACTACTACTATAAGAATGCTCAAAGAAAAAGAAAGATCAAAGTTTTATTTCATTGAAGTTATCTGATTATTATCTGATTATTATAAGAAGGATTATTCCAAGGATTTCCTACTTTCAAAACACCAAACGTCTGATTTTTGTATTTAACTTAAGCAGTTCATGTATGACCCTGAATATTTATAGCCTAAATTCTCAATACCTGGTTTTACATGAATGAGAGATAGTTTCTTGTATTTAGAAAAGTATGGTATTTATTTTATGGTCAAGAGACCTGGGCTTTGAAATTCTGGCTCCACTCCTTACTGACTGTGAGATCTGGTGCAACTCACTTACTTTCTTGACAACTCATTTTCTTCAACTGTTTATCAGAAATACTAATTAAGCAAAGCTCATAAGACAAGATCAAAGGAAAAAAATTGTAAACTTTTTTTTAACTTAAAGTTTAGCTACTTGCATACACATATACAGGTAGTCCCCAACTTACAACTTATTCGAGTTACTATGAACCACACTTACGACCGTCTGTTTTTTGTTTTGTACATTTTATTATTAGTAATATGTACTATACAAAATGGTGCAGTGTGTAATTTGCTGATGTCATCATATCTGTAAGTTTATACGTCATGTTCCCAACCCCCAAAGATCATATTTTTAAAGATACTGATAATAAAAGGAAATAATAATGAAAAAAAAAAGAAAAAGAAAAAAGGAGGTATTTGACTTATGTCAGAACCGACTTACGATGGAGTCATCAAAATGGAACCCCCATCGTAAGTTGGAGACTACCAGTACACACATGAAAACTGTGCGAGTGTTTTGTAAAGTACTACATAGGGTTACCATCATCATCATCATCATATAAAGTCTGTTTAAATCCCAGGTTTCCTCCTTCCACCTTCATTGGAATTAAAGCAATGGCTTCTGCTCTATGGGCCAGCCATGTGGGGCAGAAGCGAATGACAGAAGTCTAAAAAAAATTGAGGGGAGGCATTTTTACGTTAAAATAATTACAATACATGTAGAAAAAAAGCACTGACAGAGATTAATACAGAAATTATGCTTTGGAAAACCCAGATTCAATTATTACAATGAATAGAGTTCTTATTATTAAAATGATGTATTTAAGCTTTTTCTTTAGTAGAGAAACTGCAAATACATGGTAGTCAAAACCCCCCTCTGTGTTAGAAAATATTAGTAATTCAGCTTCTGGCCCCTATAAAGCCATTGGTTCTTCTTGAGCACACAACAAACAACTTAAAAAAATACAATGACATAAAAGACAGCACTAACCATTTGTGTGACCTGAAGCATGCTTTACAATATTGCTCATTTAAAAATTCAAAGATAGTCATAGAAGCATAAATGTTTTAAATGAACCATCACAAAGGTTGGTTGTTTTTTTCTAGAATGAGGCCTTGGTCTTTTTACACTCACAACAGAATGGTCTAGGACCTCTCTGCCCCCTTAGGACCACTTCTTAGTGGTCAAACTGAGTGATAATTTGCAATGCAATGGGAAAAGAGAATGACAGTGATTCCAATGACGCCATCAGGGTAATTGTCATCATATCATATCGTGAAGTTGACATCACACTGCCAAGACTTTGCATGATTCAGCTTTTGGTTCTGCTAGTCCTGAGTTGAATATTGTAGCCTACTGTCACTGGATGGAGTCCTGGTGGATTAGTGGTTAAGAACTTGGCTGCTAACCAAAAGGTCGGCAGTTCAAATCCACCAGATGCTCCCTGGAAACCCTACGGGGCAGTTCTACTCTGTCCTATAGGGTTGCTACGAGTTGGAACTGACTCGATGACACTGAACAACACAACTAGATTGAATCTTCATCGGCTCAGTTACTTGGGGACTTGAGTGGCAGTTAAAATTCTTAAAAATATTTTGCCACAATAGAGCTAGAAGACAAGACCAGCTGAAGAATTCGCTACCTTATAAGGGATGAATACTACAAGAATTTATTCTGAAGCACTTTATTATTTCCTTGTAAGCCGTCAGTTTAAATCTCTCTCAGGCCAAATTCCACATCTGTCTATTTGAAATGCTTCATAAGCTGAGAAAAGGGAAGCAGTCATCTTCTGGGAAATTCAAAGGCACACATGACTGACTAATCTATCCCTTCAGCGTGATCCAGGGATATCAGCACTTCTGCAGAATCACAGACAAAGATGAGAATAATACTCCCTCTTCCCCACCCCCCCTCAATAGCCCAAAAGATTTTACGGAAAATACTAGAAAATAAGATTATTACGTATTAATGGGCTATCAGGGAATGAAGGTATGGATTATACAATAGTAACAGAGTCAGAAACATATACAAAGGCAAAATGCAATCAAATTTCATCATTTTGGGATAACTGGGGGAAAGGCTGGGTGGACTTTGGGAAACTTGGAGTCATAAAGTAGATTTTACTTTAATGTGTTGTAACATTTGCTTATATTGTTTGGTGTATAGTAGATGTTCAATAAATATATGTTAAATGAATGCATATTACATTTATATATCATATCTGTCTATAGACTACAGATCTGGCTATAAAAAGATATAATAACTAAATGAATATCTAACAATATTGTCAAAAATAGATCATATTGGACCTATCTTAGTGAATAAAGACAAATCATCAGTAATTAGTACACTGTTTTTTTCTATAGAACTAGATCCTGCTAAAGTTCTTTTAAGTACATGAATATGTTTATACCTCCCAAATAGGTTAATGACACTATACCATGTACACTCTCACATACATGAATATGCATTTCTTGTTTACACTTTTAATTTGGTAAATAAGATATCTTTATTAATACTAGAGAGTTTAGCATAACCATTGTCAGAATTATCACAAATTCTGAATTAGTAGTTTGAATGAATCCGATTCCACTACAGAGGGAAAAAATAACCAAGAAGAAAATAAACATCTTTGAAATGAAAAAGGAAATACAAATCATAAAAGGAAATAAAATCTGATAAAAATTAAAAGTTTACCTTTATACTAATTAGATAAAACAATATGGTATATCTGATATTAATCTGTATCTTTAAAGACTGATATGTCAAGCTATAAAAATTGATTATTCTTAAATAAATCTAAGAATGATGTCTTTACCATTTCTAAATCATTTCGCTGGTATTTTTTTTCTTGTCACTTCTTGGGGGAAAAACAACAATTTATAGGCCATACATACATACATACATATAAAACAAAATATCTTAAAAGAGACACAACATGGTCACTGTTTTGTTACCTTTTAACCCCATTTTCAAATGATAAATGGAAAGAATATACACAAATGTAGAAACAATTCCATAGCTTAGGCAAATCTAGCACGGTCAATGGTTCTTCTCTACACCTACAACATTGGAACAGTAGTTAACAGCAGACTCCTTTTAATAATTAGTCAGTTGTATATAGAGTTATACACAGATGTATAAAGTTATCTCTTTCTTTACAAATAATTTGGAGACAGAAGAACCTGACACAGGACTATTTAAAACATTTCAATAATCATTTGGAAACAAAAGTAATTCTAGATCCTTAACAGACAACATTAAAAATATCAACTGAATTCCTTCTTAGGAATTATTTTTAAATAACGTTAATGAAATTTTTAAGTTTGTAATATATGGCAAATGAAATGTCAAATATGAAACTCACTGATATCTAAATCGATAACTGATTCAATCTCAATTATCTTTGCTAATGCAGGAATGAAGTGCTGTGGCCAATCCAAGATAATAGATGTTCTCAAAATCATTTCTAACCTGGCTTTACAGAGCATTTCTATTACTACATCTGACTATAGGTGAATAGGATATTCTTGGACTTTGAAAAAGAATTTGTGTAAGCTATGGAGAGGAATTACTGTAGAGTTCTGTGCTCATGCCTTTCCCTGCCAAATCCCCTACCTATCTCTATTACCCCATTCTAGGTACAAGCAAAGGGTTAAAAATTGAGACTTTTTTTCCCACTGGCTCTCCTGGTAGTAAATGAGAGTTGTAGGAGGGAAGGCTATGGCTCTAATCCAAAAAAGAGGTTCCATTATCTTGCAGGAGCTGAAACATATACGCCAAGTAAGTTAAGGAAATGAAAGAGTTAAAGTGGCTTTTCAACTGTTCTATAGGTATCATGGAGTCCCTGGGAGGTGCAAACTGTTACTGTGCTCAGCTGCTAACCAAAAGATTGGAGGCTCAAGTCTACCCAGAGGTCCCTAGGAAGAAAGGCTAGCAATCTACTTCTAAAAAATCAGTGATTGAAAACCCTATGGAGCACAGTTCTACTCTGACATATATAGGGTCACCATGAGTTGGAATCAACTCCATGGCAACAGAGTTTTATTTTTTTTTATAGACATCATGATGATGAGAAACAAGCATGGGCTGTGGAGTTAAAAAGATCTAGGTTTGAAATTCAGTTTCCACCACTCACTTGCTTTGTGACCTTAAGCAATTAATTTAATCTCACAGAGCCACAGATTGCTGATTTGAAAAATGAAGATAATATTCATAATGTGCCATGATGATTAAGTATATATAAAACATTCAGAACTCATGTCTAGTACATAATAGCAACTCCGAATATTTTAGAGCTTTTCCTCAGATAACCTACTAATGTTTACTCAAGAGTGGAGTAGCTTCAAGGCAATTTTAAGATTATCATTTTTTTTCTTTCATCTACACATTCCCTCAAAACCAGGACCTAGATCTGCTTATTTAAATGGGGCCATTTCTAGGCCCTGGCAATGTCTTTTATAAATCAAGAAATAAATTTTCATTTATTGAGCACCAAGACATGTGCCATTTACTGCTATCCCTTCTATATTCACCTATATGCACAAGGCTACTTTTTTCCAGTATCAGAATTTGCTTATAAGTACTTAAAGTTACCAAGTTCATTATCACCCCCCACCAAAGCCTAACTGGCTTCCTAAATTCTCTGTGTTAATGACATCGTCATCCAGCATGTCACCCAAAATAGATAAGAATCATCCTAGATTCCAACCCTCACCATCTACATTTAATCAACGAACAAGTGTGATTAACTCTAACTACCAAACCACTCTTTTTCACTCTATTGAATTTTCCTTAGATCAGGCCCTCAGCATTTCTTCCTTAGACTGCAGTAACTGACCCTCCTTCCTTTCATCCCTTTCCATTCCTATCTACCCTCCACAGGGATTATTTTTAAAACATTTACTCAGTTACTTAGCAGTGGCTTCCTTTACCTATGGAGCCCTGTTGGTACAGTGGTTAAGAGCTCGGCTGTAACCAAAAGGTCGGCAGTTTGCATCCAACAGCCACTCCTTGGAAACGTACAGGGTAGCTCTACTCAGTCCCATAGGGTCGCTGAGTCGGAATCGACTCGAAGGCAATGGGTTTGGGTTTTTTTTTTCTTTTCTTTTACCTACAGCAGTTGTCTTGGTTTGTTTATTTTTGTTGTTTTGACAGAATCCTGTGTGAACTTGAACATTTACAATTCTAACTGAAGCAGACACAGGGATCTCAGAAGTTCATTGCCAACTCCATGTCAGTCAGTAAGGAACATCTGCTGGACAGTATAGCTCCTTGAAAGACTCCTTGAAAACTGCTGGTCTACAAGGAAAAACCTAAACCGCTTAACATGGTTAACAAAGTCCTTCACAAGCTGGATTTTCCCTCCCTTTCTATTCTAGCCACATCTCCTATGAGTCTCCCACCTCAAATCTGTGTTCTACTCTCTTTAACTTAATTGCTATCCCCCCTAACACACGGGTTCTTTTTCATCAGTGTTATGTCTGCCTATACTCCTCTCTGACTGCTTACCTCTCTGAGCATTACCCAACTTATCAGACTGATTTAGTGTTCCCATCTCTATAATCTTGCAGCACTGTGTGTGTACCTCTCTTGTATCCTCTATCACACTTTAATTATTAGCTTTCATGCCTTTATCCCTAATTCTACTGTGACAAGGACCACTACTCATATATTCTTGTACTACCTAGGAACCCATTCCTTACATACAGTAGGTGCTCAATAAGGTTTTGCAGCATTGAAGGTATACATAAAGATCTCATTGTCATTAGATTCATTTTTATGATGTAGTAGCTTTACTTATATTTTAAAAGTTCATTTACAGAAATATTGTTTTTATTTTTTAAGTGATTTTATATACTTGTAGGTACTATTTTAGAGACTCAAGAAAGTTGATCATTAATTTATGAAGATGGTATTTTAGGGAATACTGTTTATCACAGTGTTCAATGAAAAGCACTGAATTAACATTCAGGACTATGACTACCTGTATTTGTTTTTCTTTTCTAATCATAAGGCTCACCAACCAGGGATTTGTTCTCTTTCACATTTATAACCTTGGACAACATACACAGATGCCCAGAACCCCGGAAAACAAAAAGAATATTACTGAGACATATAAGTTAGCAGGTGTGCTGCATCTTATAAAAGGCTTTAAGATAATGGTCATTTGGCCAGTGCCCAACACCCCCCAACACACACACACACACACACACAAACACACAATAGGCTTTTAAAGGGATTCCCTGCAAGGAAACGACAATTAATTTTAAAATATCATGTCCATTTGATATGAGTTTCTGGAGTAACAAACTTTTCATGAATACTCAAAAAATTCAATAATGTAACCTCTGGCAGAGCTTGAAAAGCTCTGAAGAACAAGACAGTTAGATCAATATTAGTTTATTTCAAATGCTGGCAGTATGAACAGACAAGGCTGATCATCAGATGGATTTTATTACCTGTTGGAGTGATAAGTCCTGGCGATAAGAGGCCTGGGACTGCATGGGGCAGGAGGCGGGCGTTGTCCTGCAACACTCCCAAAGAGCGCTTAGGGGGCCTGCCGGGCCTTGAACTATTGTAAAACAGACAAACAAAAATCAGGTTAAAAATGTACTCTCTTTTTGAAAATACCATCACTTGCTACATTAGCCTTCTAAATCTTGTTTAAGTGCCAAGACTGATTACTTTCCTCTAAATTTCCCAACATAGTTATGGCAAACATTAAACCCGTAAGAGATCGAGTTCTAGTTTTGATTCCACTTACAGGCAAGCACTTAGCAATACAGCTCACCTGTTGTGAGGAAATCCCAAATTACTCCCTGCTCTTACTACTGAGATCTGAGATACTGACTTATGCAATAAAGATAGGATAGAATGTGCAGTGATTAACTCTGTGGCCTGCATGCCAGAGATGACGGGTAAAGAGCTGAGAGGTGTAGAATAAAATCTAATGTTTGTTAGCATTTCCACAGCTGCTGGGACACTCAAGGAACAAAGAACTCCCACTCTCAGTAGGTTTTTATCTACCCATTTGTTAAGCAGGCCTTATAACAAGCAGCACCCTCTCTTGGAGTAACTATGCTAACAACCTGTCACCTTTGCAATCTAGGTTGTCTTTTCTCACAGTTACTGCTGTTTATGACTGATGAGTTGAGGTTAAACTTACAGCAACCTAACCTATTCCATTTGAACATTCTTCACCCCAGTCTGAGCAGTTAAGGAATTGTAATGCAAATGTTAATCCATAACATAATGATATAAAAAGCCAGTATCTGCTGCCTCCTTCTTGTGCCCTAATACAGTTAGTGTACTCAGTACATCATTTGGAAGCTATCACCACAATGAGTAGATTGATAAGTCATAAAACATTAGGATCAAGCCATTTTCAAGTCATCCAATATATTTCAAATATTACTTTCTAATGTTGCCTAGGATATTGCTGTTGCTTTTTAGTAGGAATATATTTTACAAACCTGAATAATAGGATTTTTGACAAAATATTGCAAGATACTATGTTAAATACCTAAGCCGCAAAAATATATGAGGTTCAGACAGAAAACATTTCCAAAAATGACTTTTGGTTCACAAGGAAATTTAAGTTAAATCTCACTCTATCAACTTTGCAGTAGCAAAGTGCTCCATCAATGTAAGACAAACTCTGCTTTTAAATGAAGACAATGTCTGGCAAACTTACACAGAGGTACCATTATCCAGTTAATTTTTCATTCACTGTGCAAGTGTTAATTTCTTTCAATGTACATCAATATTGTATATCAACCTAGCAGAAAAGATTCTGTTTTTCTCATATAATATTTCAACCTTATAAACTGGCTCCTCTCTACTTTTTCTACTTGATTCTGAGCCATAATTTATTTTATTTAATTCAATTTTGTTATCCTGCTTTCCCTTATCCTGTTTAACTGTTTCCTAACTATCTTAAGGAATGGAGATAGGAGAAATCTGCTATTTATTTCAAATGTCCTAAAAGATCCCAGGATCACTGAAGAATGTTCATCAGAGTACATCCAGGCATTAGAAAAGTCCATGCCTCAAAAAACTAGAAATATAAACACCTTATGATCCAGCAATCCCACTCCTAGGTATGTACCCTAGAGATCTAATAAAAGAGACATGGACAGTCATATGAACACCTGTTTTTATTGCAGCATTACTCACAATAGCAAAAAAAAATGGAAACATCCTAAGTGCCCTTCAGTGGATACTTGGATAAAATACGGTACAGACACACAATGGAATACTCCTCAAACATAAAGAACAATGATAAGTCCACAACACATATTATAATATAAATGGATCTGGAGGCATAATGCTGAGTTAAATAAGTCAATCACATAAGCACAAATATTGTACGATCCCACTTGTATAAGAAGACAAGAATATATATAAATATAGAGAGACCAATGTTCACTGGTAGATACCAGGGATGGGTGGAGGTGGAAGGTAGAATCACTCTCTAGTTCATAAATACTTGTTAATTTTGGTGATGTAAAAACTAGCACAGAACGTGGGTGTAATGAGCACGGCATTATGAAAGTAAATTATTCCACTAAGAAGTGCACAAGAGAAAAGAATGTTTATGTTAAAGAATATGACATATATAATTTGTCAATAACAACACTAAGCAAAAAATGAATGTATAGTCACATATGTAGGTGTATATGTGTACAGGTAGGTACACGTGAGTACATATGTGTGCACAAACAGAAGTATCTGTATGTACAGATATATATGTGAATGCACAGATAATCACGCAGGACACAGTTACAGATACTTCTCAAACATAACCAGACACCTTGCTAGAATGGTTCATTGGGCGTGAAGGCTTAGGACCTCAGTCACATGGGACAACTTAGTCAATTGGCATAATATAGTTCATACAGTTCATGTTCTGCATCCTAGTGAGGTGAGTAGCCTCTGGGGTCTTAAAAGCTTGCGAGCAACTTTGGAATGAAGCAAAGGCAGTGCTCAGAGGTCAATATATAGCAATAAATGCACACATCAAAAAAGACGAATGGGCCAAAATCAATACATTAGCCCTACAACTCAAACAAATAGAAATAAAACAGCAAAAGAAACCCCCAGGCACAAGAAGAAAGGAAATAATAAAGATCGGAGCAGAAATAAATGAAACAGAAAATAGAAAAAATACCAGAAAGAATCAACAAGACCAAAAGTTGGTTTTCCGAAAAGATCAACAAAATTGATGAACCACTGGCCAAACTGATAAAACAAAAACAGGAGAGGAAGCATATAACCTGTATAAGAAATGAGATGGGTGATATCACAACAGATCCAACTGAAATTAAAATGATCTTAACAGAATTCTATGAAAAGTTGTACTCCAACGAATTTGAAAACCTAGAGGAAATGGACAAATTTCTAGAAACACACTACCTACCTAAACTAACACAAACTTAGATAGAAAATCTGAACAGACCCATAACAAGAGAAGAGATTGAGGAGGTAATTAAAATAAAAACAAAAAACTCCTAACAAAAAAAAAAAAAAAAAAACCCTGGCCTGAATGGCTTCAATGGAGAATTCCACCAAAAATTCAGAGAAAAGCTCACACACTAGTACTACCTAAACTATTGCAGAGCATAGAAAAGGAAGGAATACTCCCGAATTCATTCTGTGAAGCCAGCAAAACCATGATACCAAAGCCAAAGACACCACAAAAAAAGAAAATTACAGAGCAATATCACTCACGAATATAGATACAAAAATTCTCAACAAAATTCTAGCCAGTAGAATTCAGCATCAAATCAAAAAAATTATACACCACAACCAAGTGGGACTCATACCAGATATGCAAGGATGATTTAACATTAGAAAATAAATCAAACTAATCCACCACATAAATAGAACAAAAGAAAAGAATCACGTGATCATCTCAATCAACACAGAAAAAGCATTTAATAAAGTCCAACACCCATTCTTGATAAACACTCTAAATAAAATAGGAATGGAAGAGAAATTCCTCAACATAATAAAGGGGACCTCATACCACCAAGAAAGCAGTGCCAGGAGCAGAGCGCATCCTTTGGACCCGGGGTTCCTGTGTGGAGAAGCTCCAAGTCCAGGGGAAGATTGATGAGAAGGACCTTCCTCCAGAGCCAACTTTTTTTTTTTGGAAAACCTGGTGGCATAGTGGTTAAGAACTACGGCTGCTAACCAAAAGGTCAGCAGTTTGAATCCACCAGGCGCTTCTTGGAAACTCTATGGGGCAGTTCTCCTCTGTCCTATAGGGTCGCTATGAGTTAGAATCAACTCGACAGCACCGGGTGTTTTTTTTTTTTATACAAAACCAACATCCAACATCATTCTCAATGGACAGAGGCTGAAATCATTTGCCCTGAGAACTGGAACAAGACATAATTCCTATTTAACCTTGTACTGGATGGTCTAGGTAGAGCAATAAAGCAAGAAAAAGAAATAAAGAGTATCCAGATTGGAAAGGAAGAAGTAAAACTATCCCTATTCGCAGCTGATATGATCCTATACACAGAGAATCCCAAAGATTCCACAAGGAATCTACTGGAACTAATAGAAAGATTCAGCAGAGCAGCAGGATACAAGATAAACATACAAAAATTAGTTGGATTCCTCTACACCAACAAAGATAACTTCAAAAAGGAAATAAGAAAAACAATACCATTTATAATAGTCCCTAAAAAGACAAAATACTTAGGAATAAATCTAACCAGGGACATAAAAGATCTGTACAAAGAAAATTACAAAACACTATTGCAAGAAACCAAAAGAGATCTACATAAATGGAAAAGCATACCATGGTCATGGATAGGAAGAATCAACATTGTGAAAATGTCAATCCTAGCCAAAGTGATCTACAGATAATATGCAATCCTGATCCAAATACCAACAGAATTCTTTAACAAGATGGAAAAACTAATCACCAAATTTATATGCAACGGTAAGAGGCCCCGGATAAGCAAAGTATTATTGAAGAAAAACAACAAAGTATGAGGTCTCACATTACCTAATCTCAGAACCTACTATACAGCCACAGTAATCAAAACACCCTAGTACTGGTACAACAACAGACACATAGACCAATAGAACAGAATCAAGAACCCAGATGTAAATCCATCTACCTATTGTCAGCCGAACTTCGACAAAGGATCGAAGTCCATTAAACGGGGGAAAATTTTTTAAAAATACCTATTGCTCTCAAGTTGATTATGACTCATAGCACCCCTGTAGGACAGAGAGAACTTCCCCATAGAGTTTCCAAGCACTGCCTGCTGGATTCAAACTGCTGACATTTTGTTCAGCAGCTGACTGTTAACCACTACACCACCAGGGCTCCAAATGGGGAAAAGACTGTTTTTTTAACCAATAGTGCTGGAAAAACTGGATGTACATTTGTAAAAAAATGAAACCAGAACCACACCTCACACTGTACACAAAAAAAAGTAACTCAAAATGGATCAAAGACCTAAAATGATAAAACTTAAAATGATAAAGATCATGGAAGAAAAATAAGGACAATGCTAGGAGCCCTAACACATAGCATACATGCAATACAAACCATAACTAACAATGCACAAATACCCAAAGATAAACTAGATAACTGGGAGCTCCTAAAAATAAAACACTTATGCTCATCAAAAGATTTCACCAGAGTTCCGGCAGAATGGAGCTCTAGGCAGACGCACCACGCCGTCCCTCCACAACAAAGATCCAAAAAATTAAGCCTAACAGAGAATACAACGATCCTGAAACCCGAACACATCAAATGAAGAGATAAAGAACTCAGCCAAGCCGAAATGGAGTGAGAAAACTGACAGAGAATGGAGAGCAAGGAGAGATTCATGCAGAGGTCCCCTACCAGCTAACGCAGCGCAGATCTGCCATCATGGACTCCTATCGGAGACCAGCAGATGGGGTACGAGAAAGCAGCCTCATGGAGCTTCCAGTGGTAGACAAAGCAACTGGGATTTGGGATATGCGCTTTCCCACCCCCCACCATTCTTCACCCCCATTTGGCCTCCTCTGCTTCCCGCAGCCACAGTCTCTCGACCTGGAATCACAGGCTGCTTGGATTCCACACACCCAAACGGGCCGGCTCTCTGAGTGCCATTTGTTGGCTGCTGGCGTTGCTTTTTTCTGCTTATTTTGATTTCTTACTTACCTCTCACCACCCCCCCCCCTTTCACTCAAATACCTAGCTCTGTGTGCCATCTTTGCTTCTTCCTGAGGGGCTGCAGAGATCCAGTAATTTGTGATATACACTTTCCAACTCCCTACCCTTCTTCACCCACGTTCGGCCCCCTCTACTTCCTGCGGACACAGTCTCTTGTCCGAGAAACACCAGCCCGCACTAGCTGGCTCTCTGAGTACCATTTGTTGGCTGCTAGTGTTGTTGTTTTTTTTTTTTCTGCTTCTTTTGATTTCTTCCTTACCTCTCACCACCTCCCCCTCCTTTTGCTCAAATACCTGGCTCCATGCGCCATCTTTGCTTCTTCCTGAGGGGTTGTGGAGCTCCATTCAAGTGTGGAGCTGCTTCCCGGTCTGGGCTGCTGCACTGGTGGGATCCCCGGGCTTTTGTTCGTTTCTTTGCTTTGAATTGTTTGTTAGTTTTCTTTTCCTTTTCTTGAGTTGGGAGCCCTTTCTGGCCAGGCGGTGCCGCGTGGCAACGAGACTTCCCCCTCAGCTTGCACAGATGTGCATAGGGATCCCTAAGGGCATTTCTTTTTTGGTTGCTTTTTTTTCTGTTTTTTGGGGGGCCTTCCTTGTTCTTTTTTTTAAATTTGTTTTATTTTATTTTCCCTCTTTTTCCCTTTTTGTCTTTCTTCATTGCTCACTTTCTCGTCTCTCTGTATCTTCCTTTTCCTTCTGCTCCCTGAATACCTGGCGTTGTATACATCTATGCCTTTTAGCCAGGCTGTACTGCAACACGTGAGAGCAATTTCCTCAGACCTCACAGCTGCACCAGTGGGATCCCTGGGAACTTAGCGGTTCTTTAACCTTTCCGATTTTTATTCATTCATTCTTTTCTTTTCTTCCTCTTCCCCTTTCTGTTTTTCTCCATTTTCTACTCTCTCATCTCTCCAATCCAACGGCAAACTCCCCTAGCATTCTTTTTTGTTTGTTTGTACGATTTTGGCTCCTGTTCCTCTCTCCTCTCTCCCACATCCATCTTAGCTCCACACATAACAATTTCTGTACTTAATCCTGCCTACATGCATAGTGCGCTTGACATCACACCACCAAGCAGAACAGACACGGCCTACTGGAACCTACCCTGCACCGATTACCGACGAGCTCTGGTGGCTGTAGTAAGTGCCACAAACAACCCGTCCCAGTAACTCCTCTTCAGCTAGACGTGCCCTGCCGTACCATATCTGAGTGACTGACCCTGCCAATTAGAGAAGGAGGAGAAAAGTATTGTGCCCACAGATGAGTAAACAACAAAGAACACACAGTCCGCCTGCTCAGACACAGTGGGATGAAACAAACAAATCTACAATCAGTAAATGAGAAAAATAACTACAGAATGCCCTGAAGACAGCAGACAATATAACAACATTTACAAAAACAGGACAGGATGGTTCCAGTAGGAATCCAAAATAAAACACCAGATGACTCTCCAGTGGAAGAAAATGAACTAGAACTACCTCATAGGGAATTCAAATCTCTAATACTCAGAATTCTCCAAGAGATGAGGCAAAAAGCTGAGAAACATAAAGAAAAAATAGACAAATTCATGGAAAATACAGACAAAACATTGGAAGAATTCAGGAGAATAATTCAGGAACAAAATGCCAAAATAATTTCACAACTAGAAATTATACAAAGACAACAATTAGCAATCCAAAAGATAAATAACAAGATTTCAGAAATGGACGGTGTCATAGAAGGGCTCAGAAGCAGATTTGAAACGGTGGAAGAAAGGATCAGTGGAATTGAAGATAAACACTTGGATACAACTCTGTTTCAGGAAAACTCAGAAAAAAAGCATGAAGAAAAATAAAGAGACCCTGAGAATTCTGTGGGATATAATCAAAAGCAAAAATTTTCAAGTGATTGGAATTCCAGAACAGGGGGAGAAAACAGAAAACACAAAGAGGATCATTGAAGAACTGCTGACAGAAAACTTCCCCAATATCATGAAAGATGAAAAGCTGGCCATCGAACAAGCTCAACGAACCCCATATAGGAGAGACCGCAAAAGAAAATCACCAAGGCATATCATAATCACACTCACCAAAACCAAAGACAAACAAAGAATCCTGAGAGCAGCTCATGAAAAACAAGAAGTCACATACAGAGGAGAAACAATAAGACTAAGCTCAGATTATTCGGCAAAAACCATGCAGGCAAGAAGTCACTGGGTGACATATATAAAATTTTGAAAGAAAAAAATTGCCAGCCAAGAATAATATATCCTGCAAAACTCTCATTCAGATTTGATGGTGAAATTAGGTCATTTCCAGATAAACAGAAATTAAGGGAATATGTAAAAGTCAAACCAAACTTACAAAAATTATTAAAGGGAGTTCTTCTATCTAAGGACAAACAATTTCAGCTCACAGGCTGAATCTAGGATGCAGGATGGTACCAGCCAAATACCAAACTAGGAAATGAACTCTTGAGGACTATCCAAAACCAAAAGAAATACAACAGGGAATCAGAGCAGTTAATCAGTAAATGACAACAACATCAAAACAATAAAAGAGGGAATAAACGGAATAGGTATAGAATCTCCTAATGGAGAGGAAGGCAAGGCGATACCAAGGAATGGTAGACTGCTTCAAACTTAGAAAGATAAAGGTAAAATTCATGGTAACCACAAAGAAAGTTAACAAACATACTCTTAAAAAAAAGAAGAAAAACATAAAGTCTCAGCAAAAACAAAAGAAATGAAAAAAAATCCACAAAGAAAAGTAACTCAGTAAAAGAGAGTAAGAGGAACAAAGAAAATGTCAGCACCACAAAAAAAACACTACAAAGTGACAGCAACAAACTCACATCTATCAATAATTACACTGTATGTAAACGGACTCAATGCACCCGTAAAAAGACAGTGACAGAATGGATAAGAAAACAGGATCCATCAATACGCTGTCTACAAGAGACACACCTTAGAAACAAAGATCTCAATTTATTAAAAGTCAAAGGTTGGAAAAACATACATCAAGCGAACAACTACCAAAAAAGAGCAGGAGTGGCAATTCTAATCTCAGATAAAATAGATTTTAAAACAAAATCTACCATAAAAGACAAAGAAGGACACTATATAATGATTAAGGGGATGATCCATCATGCAGACGTAACGATAATAAACAGCTACACACCCAATGACAGGGCTCCAAAATACATAAAAGAAACTCTAACAACACTGAAAAGAGACATTGACAGTTCCACAATAATAGTAGGAGACTTCAACACACCACTCTCAGTAAAGGACAGAACAACTAAGAAGAAACTCAGCAAAGATACAGAAGACCTAAATGGCACAATCAGCCAACTTGACCTCATAGACATATATAGAACACTCCATCCAACCCCTGCAAAGTACACATTCTTTTCCAATGCACAAGGAACATTCTCCAGAAGAGACCACATCTTAGGCCACAGGGCAATCCTCAACAAGATCCAAAACGTTGAGATAATTCAAAGTATCTTCTCTGACCACAATACCATCAAGGTAGAAATTAACAAAGAGAAAGAGCAAGGAAAAAAATCAATTACATGGAAACTGAATAATACCCTGCTTACACATCACTGGGTAACAGAAGAAATCACAGATGGAATCAAACCATTCCTAGAATCAAATGAGAATGAAAACACATCATACCAAAACCTTTTGGACACACTAAAGGCAGTCCTCAGAGGACAATTTATAGCAATAGTTGAACATATCAAAAAAGAAGAAAGGGACAAAATCAAAACGTTAACTACAGAACTCAAACAAATAGAAAGAGATCAGCAAATAAAGCCCACAACCACGGGAAGAAATGAAATAGTGAAGATCAGAGCAGAAACAAATGAAATAGAGAACAGAAAACAATAGAAAGAATCAACAAAACCAAAAGTTGGTTCTTTGAAAGAATCAACAAAATCGACAAACCACTGGCCAGACTGAAAAAAGAAAAACAGGAGAGGACACAAATACCTAAATTAGAAATGAAATGGGGGACATTACAACAGGCCCAACTCAAAAAAAAAAGGATTTTAATAGAATATTTTGAAAAACTATATTCCAACAAATTTGAAAACCTAGAGGAAATGGATAAATTTCTAGGAACATACACTTACCCAAACTACAAAAAAAGTGATGTTCAAAATCTGAACAGACCCAAAACAAGAGAAAAGATTGAAAAGTTAATAAAAAAAGCCCTCGCCCAGATGGCTTCACTGGAGAGTTCTACAAAACATTTACAGAAGAGCTTGTACCAGTAATACTCAAGCTATTTCAGAGCATAGAAGAGGAAGCAACACTTCCAAATTCATTCTATGCAGCCAGCATAACGCTGATACCAAAACCAGGCAAAGACGTCACAAAACAAGAAAATTACAGACCAATATCTCTCATGAATATAGATGCAAAAATTCTGAACAAAATTTTAGCCAATATAATTCAGCATCATATTTAAAAAAATAAAACACCACGACCAAGTAGGATTCATACCAGGTATGCAAGGATGGTTCAACATTAGAAAATCAATCAATGTAATCCACCACATAAATAAAAGGAAAGAAAAGAATCACATGATCATCTCAGTTGATGCAGAAAAGGCATTTGACAAAGTCCAACACCCATTCTCAATAAAATAGGTATAGAAGGGAAATTTCTCAACATAATAAAGGGCATCTATGCAAAACCAACAGCCAACATCATTCTTAATGGAGAAAGGCTGAAAACATTCCCCTTGAAAACAGGAACCAGACAAGGATGCCCTTTATCACCACTCCTATTTAACATTGTGCTGGAAGTTCTAGCTAGAGCAATAAGACAAGAAAAAGAAATAAACGGCATCCAAACTGGTAATGAAGAAGTTAAACTGTCCCTGTTTGCAGATGACATGATACTATACATAGAAAACCCTAAAGACTCCACGAGAAATCTACTGGCACTAATAGAAAGATTCAGCAGAGTAGCAGGATACAAGATAAACATTCAAAAATCAGTTGGGTTCCTATACATCAATAAGGAGAACGATGAAAAGGAAATCAGGAAAACAATACCATTTTCAATAGCCCCTAAAAAGATAAAACACTTAGGAATAAATCTGTCCAAGGATGTAAAAGGCCTATACAAAGAAAACTACAAAACACTACTGCAAGAAACCCAAAGGGATCTACATAAATGGAAAAACATACCATGCTCATGGATAGGCAGACTCAACTTTGTGAAAATGACAATTCTACCCAAGGCAATTTACAAATACAATGCAATACCGATCCAAATACCAACTACATTCTTCAATGAGATGGAAAAACTAATTATTAACTTTATATGGAAAGGGAAGAAGCCCCGAATAAGTAAAGCACTACTGAAGAAGAAGGATAAAGTTGGAGGACTCACACTAGCTAAATTCAGAACCTACTATACAGCTATAGTAGTCAAAACAGCCTGGTATTTGTATAACGACAGATACGTTGACCAATGGAACAGAATTGAGGACCCAGATGTAAATCCATCCACCTACGGTCACCTGATCTTCGACAAGGGCCCAAAGTCCATCAGATGGGGAAAAGACAGTCTTTTTAACAAATGGTGCTAGCAAAACTGGATATCCATCTGCAAAAAAATAAAACAGGACCCATACCTCACACCGTATACAAAAACTACTTCAAAATGGATCACAGACCTGAATATAAAGCCTAAAACTATAAAGCTCATAGAAGAAAAAATAGGACCAACACTTCAGGCCTTAATACACGGCATTAACAGGATACAAACCGTAACCATCAATGCACAAACCCCAATAGATAAGCTAGATAACTGGGATCTTCTAAAAATCAAACACCTATGCTCTTCAAAAGACTTCACCAAAAGAGTCAAAAGAGAAGCTACAGAATGGGAAAAAATTTTTGGACAGTACAAGTCAGACAAAGGTCTAATCTCCATAATCTACAAGAAAATCCAACATGTCTACAACAAAAAGACAAATAATCCTATTAAAAAATGGGCAAAGGAAATGAACAGACACTTCACCAAAGAAGACATTCAAATGGCCAACAGACATGTGAGGAAATGCTCGCAATCACTAGCCATTAGAGAAATGCAAATTAAAACCACAGTGAGATACCACCTCACCTCGGCATTACTGGCAGGAATCAAAAACACTGGAAATAACAAATGTTGGGGGGGCTGCGGGGAGATCAGAACTCTTATGCACTGCTGGTGGGAATGCAAAATGATACAACCATTTTGGAAAATGATACAGCACTTCCTCAGAAAGCGAGAAATAGAAATACCATTCGATCCAGCAATCCCACTCCTAGGAATATATCCTAGAGAAATAAGAGTCGTCACTCGAATAGACATATGCACCCCTATGTTCATGGCAGCATTGTTCACAATAGCAAAACGATGGAAACAACCTAGATGCCCATCAACAGATGAATGATAAACAAACTATGGTACATACACACAATGGAGTACCATGCAACGAGAAAGAACAACAATGAATCTGTGAAGCATCTCATAACATGGATGAAACTGGAGGACATTATGCTGAGTGAAATAAGTCAATCACAAAAGGACAAATATTGTATGAGACCTCTATTGTAAAAAACCCATGAAAAAGTTCCAACACAAAATGTAACAATCTTTGTTGATTACCAGGGATGGGAGGGGTGGGGGGGAAATAGTAAACAGGCAATAGATAAGTGGTATCTTGGGTGAAGGGTGAGACAGTACACAATACAGGGGAAACTAGCACAGCTTGTACAAGGAAAGGCCATGGAGGCCCCATAGACACATCTAAACTCCCTGAGGGACTGAATTTCTGGGTAGAGGGCTGTGGGACCCTGGTCTCAGGGAACATCTAGCTCAGTTGGCATGGCAAAGCTTATAAAGACAATGCTCTACATTCTGTCTTGGTGAGTAGTGTCTGGGGTCTTAAAATCCTGTGAGCGGCCATCTAAGATACTCCACTGGTCTCATCCCTTCGGGAGCAAGGGAGAATGAAGAGAACAGGATACAAGGAAAAGATTAATCCAAAGGAGTAATTGTCCACAGCTACCAAGGCCTCCTCCAGACTGAGTCCAGTACAGCTAGATGGTGCCCGGCTACCACCACTGACTGCTCTGACCAGGATCACAACAGAGGGTTCTGGACAGAGCTGGAGACGGATGTAGAACAAAATTCTAATTCACAAAAAATAGACCAGATTTACTGGCCTAAAGGAGACTGGAGAAACCCCGAGAGTATGGCCCCCAGACACCCTTTTAGCTCAGTGGTGAAGTCACCTCCGAGGTTCACTGTTCAGCCTCGGAGTGGACAGCCCCGTAAAACCAAATGAGATTAAGGAGGTACAGCAGTCCAGTGACAAGGGCCAGAAGGCAGAAGGGGACAAGGAAGCTGGTGATAGGGAACCCAAGGTTGAGTAAGGATATTGTTGATGTGTTGTGAGATTGTTAACCATTGTCATAAGGCAACATTTGTAGTAACTGGTAAATGAGAAACTATTTTGTTCTGTAAGCCTTCATCTTAAGTGAGAATAACAGCACAATTGGAAGAGCATAGTCAATGTCACTGAATTGTGCATGTAGAAATTTTTGAAATGGTGTATCTTTGGCTATGTGTATTTTCACCAAAACAAATGTTGAGAAGTTAGAGGCTTGACATGTTGTGGGGCTGTTAACCAATGTCATAAAACAGTATGTGTACCACTGTTTCATGAGAAACTATTTGTTCTGTAAGCCTTCACCTGAAGTACAATAAATTAAAAAAAAAAAAAAAAAAGATTTTACCAAAAGAGTAGAAAGAGAACCTACAGACTGGGAGAAAATATTTGGTGACGATATATCCAACAATGGTCTGGTCTCTAAAATCTGTAGAATTCTTCAACACCTCAACAGCAAAAAGACAAATAATCTAATTAAAAGATGGTCAAAGTCTATGAACAGATACTTCACCAAAGAAGACATTCAGGCAGATAACAGCACATGAGGAAATGCTCGCGATCATTAGCCATCAGAGAAATGCAAATCAAAACTAAAATGAGACACCATCTCACCCCAACATTACTGGCACGAATCAAAAAAAACAGAAAATAACAAATGTTGGAGAGGCTATGGGGAGATTGGAACTCTTATGCACTGCTGGTGGGAATGTAAAATGGTACAACCACAACCGAAAATGATATGGCGCCTCCTAAAAAGCTAGAAATAGAAATCCCATACTATCTAGTAATCCCACTCCTAAGACTATATCCTAGAGAAATAAGAGCCATCACACAAATAGACATATGCACAGTCATGTTCATTGCAGCATTATGCACAGTAGCAAAAAGATGGAAACAACCTAAGTGCCCATCAACAGATGAATGGATAAACAAATTATAGTACATACACACAATGGAATACTATGCAACAATAAAGAATAATTACGAATCTGCAAAACATCTCACAACATGGCTGAATATGGAGGGCATTATTCTGAGTGAAATAAATCAATCACAGATGGACAAATATTATAGGAGACAACAATTATAAAAATCCAAAAAAAGGTTTACACACAGAAAAAAACAATCTTTGATGGTTATGAGGGAGGGGAGGGGTGAGGAGGCAAAATCAATAACTTTGGTGAAAGGAAAGACAACACACAATGTAAGGGAAGACAGCACAACTTGACCAAGGCAAAGCCATAGAAGCTTCCTGGGTACATCCAAACACCTTGAGGGACCAAGTTACTGGAGCTGAGGGCTGGGGACCATGGTCTCGGGAGACATCTAGGTCAATTGGCATAATGTAATTCTTAAAGAAAATGTTCTATTTCCTACTTTGGTGAGTAGCATCTGGGGTCTTAAAAGCTTGTGAGCGGCCATCTAAGATTCATCTGTTGGTCCCATCCCACTTGGAGCAAAGGGGAATGAAGAAAACCAAAAACAAGGAAAATATCAGTCCAGAGGACTAACGAACCACATGAACCACAGCCTCCAGCAGCCCAGAAGAACTAGATGGTGCATGGCTACCACCACTGACTGCTCTGACAGGGATCACAATAGAGGGTTCTGGACAGAGCGGGAGAAAAATGTAGAATAAAATTCAAATTCACAAAAAAGACCAGATTTATTGGTCTGACAGAGACTGAAGGAACCCTAAGACAATGCCCATGGACACCCTGTTAACTCAGAACTGAAGCTAGTCCCAAAGTCCACCTTTCAGCCATAGACTAGACAGGTCTATAAAACAGCCAATAACACACACAAGGAACATACTTCTTAGTTCAATCAAGTATACGAGACCAAATGGGCAACACCTGCCCAAAAGCAAAGACGAGAAGCCCGGAAGGGACAGGAAACCTGGATGAATGGACAAGGGAAAGGGGGAGAGTGCTGACACATTGCAGGGATTGCAACCAATGTCACCAAACAATTTGTGTATAAATTTTTGAATGAGAATTTAATTTGCACTGTAAACTTTCACCTAAAATACAATAAATTTTGTTTTAAAAAATAGCTTGCAAGCAGCCATCTAAGATACATTATATTATATATAATATTATATATATTATTATATATATAATATAATACTATATTAGTCTCTACTTGTTAGGGGCAAAAGAGAAGGAAACCAAAGTCTCAGAGAAGAAACTAGTCTGCAGGCCTAATAGCCTAATAGCCTCATCTACCCTGAGACCAGAGGAATTAGATGGTGCCTGGCTACCACTACTGACCATTCTGATTAGGGCTACAGTAGATTAACCCTGGTAGAACAGGAGAAAAACACGGAACAGAATTCAAATTCTTAAAAAGCCCAGACTTACTGGACCAGTTGATATTAGAGGACTCCCTGAGACTATTGCCCTGAGATACTCTTTAAACACTGAACCGAAACAATTCCCTGAAGTCACCTTTTAGTGAAACAACAGATTGGCACACAAAATAAAGAGTATTGCCCCTGAGTATGGTGCTCCATTACAAAACCATCTATATGAGACCAAAATGTCAACAATTATTCTAAAGCAAAGATGAGAAGACAAGGGGGGCAGGGAAATTAGAGCACTGGAAATGGAACAACCAGAACACAATTAAAGAGAACGTTGACACATTGTGAAAAATGTAACTACTGTTACTGAACAATTTGTATAGAAGTTGTTCAAATGAGAACCTAATTTTCTGTGTAGACTTTCACTGAAAACACAATATTATTTAAAAAAAAAGGAAAGAAAGAAAAGGCCACGTATTTTGCTGAATAATCTACACTTTCTAAGTGCTTTTTCGTGTCCTTTCATTTGTTAAACCTCAGGCTTATTAACTTTATCCAAGTCCACCTGATTGCCGTTCTTGCTTTTTCTGATGTAAACACTTCAGTGCTGACTTCATGCTCACAATCACTTTCAGATAGGCTGCCTCCAGAAGTACTCAGCCTGATGCTCCCTCTATTTCCATATGATGAGCCAAATGACTGCCAACTGTTGACAGTACAGTTTGAAAGCTTTAAGGTTTAACAAGCTCTATTCCAAATGTCTGGGTCTATCTTCACTATGTGAAGCAGCTGTTTTCCAATCATCTGGCCTGGGCTTGGGCGGTATAACAGGCCTCTTAGTCTGGTGACTCTGTCTTAAATTCCAATGTTTGGAAAAAATCGGTGAAATTTCCAACTATCAGATTTATATTGGTAAATTCATAGCTTAGGTCACAAATAGCTTGGTAGTATCTACTATATGTGTTATAAACTCCAGAAACACCATATTCTCCATCCTAACATTCTTCTCAGTGTATAATTTTATTTTGTTGGTATGATTAATGTCAATCTCTTCAACTAAAATGTAAGCTCCATGAGAGCAAGATACATGCATGGTTTTGTTTGTCACTGTATCCTCAGCACATCCCACGGTGACTAGTACGTAGTAGGGGTCAAAAAATGGTTAGTTAAATCAATTAATCAATATTCAATATAGATAGAAAGCATTATTTTACAATTTCTACAGTTTCCAAATATTCCTTAGCTTGCTCCTTTCCCTTGACCACATGAACGGAGAGCCAGGTGCATCATTTATTTGTCAGATAATCATTTTTAAGTCTTGGACTCCCCAGCAATTGTTTTTGTTAGCTGCCATCGAGTAGGACCCTGACTCAAGGCAACCCCACGCGCAAGAGAAAAAAAAAAACGCTGCCTGTGCCATCCCCATGATCGGGTAAGGACTGGATCTTTGGGATCCATAGGTTTTATTTTGTTTTATTTAATAATATTTTGTTGTGTTTTCAATGAAACTTTACACAGCAAATTAGGTTCCCATTTAACAATTTCTACACAAATTGTTCAGTTACATTTGTCACAATGTGTCAACATTCTCTTTAATTGTGTTCGGGTTGTTCCATTTCTAGTACTCTAGTTTTCCAGTAATCTAGTTTCTCTGTCCCCTTACCATCTCATCTTCGCTTTAGAATAATTGTTGACCATTTGGTCTCATATAGATGATTTTTTAAAGGAGTGCAGTACTCAAGGGTGATATTCTTTTTTATATGAGCCAATCTGTTATTTAGCTAAAATGTCACCCCAGGGGATAGTTTTGGTTCAAGGTTTAAAGAGTATCTCAGGGCAATAGCCTTGCGGAATCCTCTAGTTTCATCTGTTCCAGTAAGTCTGGATTTTTTGAGAATCTGAATTCTGCTCAACATTTTTCTCCCATTCTATCAGGATTCATCTATTGTGGCCCTGATCAGAACAGTAAGTAGGGATCCATAGGGTTTTCACTGACTGATTTTCATGAGTAGGTTTCCAGGCCTTTCTTCCTAATCTGTTTTAGTCTGGAAGCTCCACTGACACCTATTCAGCCTCACAGAAACACCCAAGCCTTCACTGACAGATGGGTGGTAACTGCACATCAAGTCCATTGGCCAGGAATCAAACCCAAATCTCCTGCACAGAAGGTGAGAATTCTACCACTGAGCTACCAATGCTTCCAAAAACAATTATAGGAACTTCAAAAACATAATCCACTCAAATCTGACTATGGATAAGGGTAAGGAAGGCTATGGGTAGATTCCACTCTCTTACTCTCTTGGAGGCTCTATAAGCTTTGAGAGCCCCTTGAGGAATAAAGGTCCCTGGAGTCACATGTATATAGTGACTTTATCATTTATTCAGTTATCCAATAAACAAACCCGCACTAGGTACCCACTCAGTGTGTGTCTGCCATGGTGCTAGGTATCAGGGACACAGAGACTAGCATATAAGCTGCACAAGGCCAAGGGTTTTGGTTTGTTTTGTTCCTTGATGTATCGTAAGAACCTAGAACAGGTTCTGCCTTTGAGGAGCTTGTGGCCTAGTGATAGAAATGTGTGCTTGACCTATTATTTAAAATCTCTGATAGAATTCTTAGTATGATTATGTGAAACATTTGTTTAAATTTATCAGTGAGCAAAAATAAGTCAGATACGTTACTTTTTACTCTTAGAAAGAAGATTTGAGCCCCTAGAGTAAATTAACTGGATCAAATTTGTGAAAGTGCTTTATAATCAATAATGCTCCATTCAAAGGTAAGACAGCTTTATTCTTACTTTTAGACATAATGATCCTCTGGAGTACTGCATTCCTACCACTAAAGTTCCTGCATTCATTTCAAAGAACACAAGCCTGACAACACGGTAAGAGATTGCAGAAGACGCTAGAAAGTTGGGAAAGATCATTCTTGAGAGATGATTCTGCCATACTTCTTATCTTTAAGAGCTTTATGAGCATCAGACAGATATTTACATATTAATCAAGACAAATAAACCTAACTAGGTTTAACTAGGAAACTGTTATTTCAATGACAATTTAATCAGCATAGGTTGAAATGTCCATCACTGCAGCATCCCGTTTCTGCTAAAATATTGTTACTGATTTCAGTTTATTTTACAGGGCACAAATAACCATGTAATTATTCTTTAATTGACTGATAATTGCTTGTTGGCAATTATTTGTTTTCAGTTTAATTACAAGGTTATTTCTACTCTGTAAAATAAAATAAAATAAAACAGGCCTTCTTTCAAAGTTTCCACCCAAATGGCTCTCTAAATGTATCATCCATGAATGCTGCAAACAAAAAACCCCATAAAACAGAAAAAGCTTTGAGAGCTTCAGCTTTATAGAATTAGCATTAGGTGTAACATTTATAGGAGACTTGTAGGGAAACTGCACAAGTTATAATTTTATCTGGGTCCAGGCCATACTTTAACATAATTTATTATGATATGTTTTCACCCTTCATTCTGTAAACTTCTCTAAAAGAACTGGCATAGTAGCTCAGCTTCTTGATATTAAAGAATAATCTAACTTTATATATATTTAAAAAGTACTTCACATTTATGCAATTGAAGTGGCTTACCAACTGTGATGGTTAATATTATGGGTGAACTTGGCTAGGCTATGATTCTCAGTGGTTTGGCAGACACTGGACTGGTTGTTCTTCATGATGTAATATAATATAATCACTTTCCATTATGTGATCTAATGTGATCACCAATAAGCTGAAAGAGGAGTTTCATTGGAAGTGTGGCCTGCCTCCAATACATACATTGATTGCTGGTAAAACTGTCTTTATCGTAGCCTGACCTCCAGTTCGTGGAACATAAGCTAAAGAAGCCTCTAGCCTGCCACCTGACCGGCAGATTTGGGACATGCCAGCCTCCAAAATTGCATGAGCCATTTTCTTGAAGTAAATCTCTCTCTCTCTCTCTCTCTCTCTCTCTCTCTCTCTCTCTCTCTCATATATATATATATATATATATATTTATACATATATTTGACTAGTTTTCATCCTCTAGAAAACCCAGACTAAGATACCATGAGAGCATTACCTCACAACTTATAAACCTTGTAGATGGCAATTCCCTAAGTAATAGGGAATTTCAGTAGGTCTTCTGGTGTCAAGAAGATAGGACACATCCTGTGATATATTTATTCAGAGTTGTAATAGATGAAGTAGCTGACACTTTGCTAATTAAGATTATGAAATTTCACTGTTGGATTTGTATGTGTGTGTATGTGTGATAAGCCATTTATGAATCAAGGAGTATATAAGGTGAGTCACTTTGTTGTTGCAAAAAAAAATCCAGTTAATAATTATTGATGTCATGAACCTTCAAGAAATTTAATATAAAATATATGGTCAATGCTTGATTTGGTGAGAAATCACAAGTCATGTCATCCTCTTCAATGGAAGCTTGTCTTACTACATTTTAAAGAAATGCTTGTAACACTCTGGGACAGACCGAGCAAATTGCTGAGGATATAGTGGCAGTTAAGTGTGGCATTAATAGTAAGTGGCAAAAGACCACTGCAATTGAATTCCTGAAGTGGCAGCTATTAGCTGTGACCCAGGATTCACTTTTTGGAGGTATCACTGATACTTAGAATCCCTTGAGCCAGTCCCTGCATGTATCTTTTTTTTTTTTTTTTACACTTACATTACAAGTAAAGAAAACAGGAATGACATTAGCTTTGAAGGTGTTGTTTACCTGCCTGTGAGAGTGGTTCTCTCTCTGATTTTCAACATGCTTGCTAAATTAAATAAAACTTTTTTCTTTTCAGAACAGTAAGACTTTTAATTGCACCATGGATTAATAATAATCTCTTAGGTCTGGCAATTATTACAGCATTTCAAGGATGCCAGTGGTAGTTAAACTCTACCTGACCTTTTAGTGTTTATACAGAGAAACAAACTCTGACCTCACAGCAACCTGAATCCATCTTCTCTCAGTGTTGGCAAACTGATCACTTGTCTAACTATTGCACTGGGTTGTATTCCCAACCAGATCAAAGGCAGCAGCAACCAATTCAGCAACCAGGAAAAAGTCATCCATGCAAAATGGGCAATTAACATTAATCATATATGAAATTGTTTAAGCTGATAACTGGAACCTGGTCACTATGGTAACGCTCATAAAATGGTGCTTACGTTAAACTGGGCATCAATCAGTCCTTGGTTCATGGGAACTTGATGTACGGCTCATCATGTCTCTAGAAGCTATCAATACAAGGAACAAAAACATACCAAAGGTAGGATCATTTAGGTTCCATTACCATTTACTCCCTTTCTCAGACCTTATAAGCACATCTAGAACTCAAATTTGTAAATATTAAAAGAATCAAAACCAGCATTCCACTAGAGTTAAAGAAGTTAAGGAAATGATCTTTAACATAAGGGTGTTAAGGGGATAAGGGAAAACCTCCACTTGTCAATAGGTCAAGCATTACAATATCAAGGTTCATTTAGAACAATCCATGTCTATGCATTAATCTTATAATTGTAATAAATTATTTACAGCTATTTTTAAAACTGTGGTGTTTCATTTCCTTGGTAACATTGAATTTCTGTTTTTCCTTCAATAAAAAAAGAAATCTGGTGGAATAGACAATTTAAAGGTTGACTACTCACTTGATAGAAAGTGTAACTGTGAAGCTATTTTATACTTCATTTACCTGGCACTGTTGCCTATTTAAATCAAATGTGCTCTAGACTTGGTGTTAGCACCTTCACACAAGTTTACTTTTTGTCATAAAATAACTGAATTCTAATAAAGATCTTACATAATTAGTAAAGATTATATAACAGAAATACTGGTGTTTGACTTGAATGTTAGCAGCCTCCTCTCATTCTGTGTAATTCTTATTAACATCAGTGGATCAATGCTCCTTAGAAAATCTTGGAGCAAATCAAATTAAATAAACCTTTCCCTTCCTAATGTGTATTACACTGCTGTCAGAAACAATGTTTTAAAATAAAGGCATTCTTGAGTTCACAGAGTGTTTCACTTCTGATATTAAGGGAATGGACAAGGAGTAACATTCACATTTGGATACATTTCACTGGCATCTCATACTCAGCATGCCATACAAAACAAAAAACTCTTTGCCATCAAGTTGATTCCGACTCATAGCCACCCTATAGGACTGGGTAGAACTGCCCCATAGGGTTTCCAAGGAGTGCCTGGTGGATTTGAACTGCCAACTGTTTGGTTAGCAGCCATAGCTCTTAACCACTATGCCACCAGGGTTTCCCCAGCACATCATATGCCTCCCCAAATCCCACTCTCCACTTCTCCCTTCTCTTGTTCTATCAGCAATGCAAGCATGCTGTTGGTTGCTGAAACTAAATTTGAGGGTCATTTTGATTCTCCTCTTGTCCTCTCCTGTCATTCTCGGTCTCCAGTATATTTTTTCCATTGTAATGCATGTTGCAAATTTTTACCTCTCTCCATTCCAATTTCTCACACCCTAATTCAGGCCTTCATCACTTGATGTCTGGGTCATTTGTGGTTGTCTCATTGCTCCAATCCATTCTACATAAATCATGCTATAAATTTTGGTGAAACATCCCTTCCATCATTTTGCTCTAGAACCTATAATATTTCCTGTCAACTTGCCCTACTATGTCTTTCTTCTTTCTTCTCCAATTACTTCTTAAATGAGTCCTCCACTCCAGCTGGATGAATCCATTCACTATCTACTAAGCATAGCATTTGACCCTAGAACCAATTTCACTGTGAAACATCACAAGGTACTAGAGTTCTTGGGGACAGTTTGTTAAGCTCCACTGCCTTGGAAAGGTTTTCGTGTAATCTGCTTTAACTGTTGCTAGTTTTTTGAAAGGTAACTGCCTTTTACTTTGTGTCATAACACAGGCTTTCTTTAATGGTAATTGCAAAGGACACTTCAGTAGCAGCATTCCCTAATTCCATGTCTGACAAATAAAATCCCATTGGTAATTGTCAGTCTATGTATAATCCCATGATGATCTCAACAGTTAACATTTTAAGTTTGAATGCCAATCAGAAAATGCAGGAGCATGATGTTAATATCACAACTCAGGGGATCTTAGGAAGTTGAGCAAGTCCTTTAGGAAGCTGTTCACTATTAACCTGACTGCATTAGACTCTATGGATAGAGATACTGCCTGAAGCACACATTCAGTTGATAAATACAGAATCCAGTTTTCTTGCTGATTTAAAATCCTTTTAAAACTTTCCACTACATGGAGAAAAAATGGCAACTCTTAGTAAAATAAAATTACTTTAAAGCAATCTTAGATACTCAGTGTGGTGTAATCGAAAGCACCAGGAATTAGACCTAAGTTCTGATCCCAGTCGTGGTAGAGAGAATTCCAAAATTCTCCTCCCTCCCAATATTTATAGCCCTAATTGCCAGAACTGGGACTATGATGTGATATCATGGCTGAGATTATATTACATGGCAAAAGGGAATTTTCAGATGTGAGTAGGGTAACTAATTAGATAACCCAGTGTTAATCAAAAGGGAGATTATCCAGGTGGGCCCAGTCTAATCCTAGGAACCCTTTAAAAGCAGATAAGATGTCAGAGAACATACCATTGCTGGTTTGAAGATAGAGGGAGCCATGTGTGAAGGAATGTGGGTGGCTTCTAGAAGCCCCAGACTAACAGCCAACAAGGAAACGGGGACCTAATTCCTACAATCACAATGAACTTGATTCTGCCAACAACTTCAATGAGCCTGTGAACAGGTTCTTCTGGAGCTTCCATATAAGAGCCTGGCCTGGCCAACACCTTGACTTTGATCTTGTGATGTCCTAAACAGAGAACCCAGTCATGTTCACCTAGATTTCTGACCTATAGAACTGTGAGATAATATATGGGTGGTGTTTCAAGTCACTATGCCTGCGGTCATTCGTTAAGCAGCCATAGAAAACCAATATGCTGGTTTTGCATTATTGAGCTGTGTGACTTCAGGACAATCACATCACTATTCTGGATATGTTTTCTCACGTTAAGATTGGGAATGAGAACTAAATAATCTCTCTATCAATCTGATCATTATAACTGTGTTAAATTTCTAATAATTCATTAACTCCAAAGTATCCATAATTTTTCCCTTTCTTATCTATTTTAGCTTATATATTTTATAAGCTACATGAAGTAAAATGTGTGCATAATACATACCATAGCAGTATCCTCCTCACAAGATAGCACTGTGCAGATAATTAGACAATATATATATCAGCAATCCTTCAAAGTTAAAACATAAAAAAAAAAAAAAAAAAAACACTAAACCTGTTGCCATCGAGTCGGTTTTGACTCATAGCGACCCTACAGGACAGAACAGAGCTGCCCCATGGGGTTTCCGAGGAGCGGTTGGTGGTTTCCAACTGCCAACATTTTGGTTAGCAGCCAAGCTCTTAACCACTGCACCACCTGGACTCCTAAAAGTTGAAAGTGTTATACAAATGTAATAGAGTATTGTTAACTCTTCTAGCAGTTATTTATAGAGTTAAAATGCAATTCACACTGAAATCATTTTTGAGTGTCAAAAAAAGCTCTAGTCAGAGAGATACATTCTACACTTTACATATGGAAAAAAATAATTTTCTCACCTCAATACTAGCACTAAAAAAATTAACAGCTCTCCCAATCATCTCCTACATTTACACCACATACTTAATTTACATTCTCAAACATTCTTACATCTGAGGCAGAAGTCAAGAGTTTCAAGCTTATGTTTTAATTTCACGATTCTAATTTTTCTTAATGTAATTGCAATTCATTTTCATGTTTACTCACAGATTTCTTTCTCACTATTTTCCCTTCCCCTTTCCTCACTTTGACAGGAAAATATTTTTAAGGCTTTTCTGCCCAAAACATCTTACCCTATACTTCTTTTCTGCATTGAAATAGTAAATACAATTTTCATTAAAGACAGAATAGATAGTAGCAGTTGACTGGGAAATAAAAAGAGAACTAAATTCTAATTTTCTGTGTCGTTGATTATGGCATAAATGTAGTTAAGGTGCTGGACTTTAATAAATGGGCCTGAAGATTTTTAAGGTTGTCATGGCAGTGGAAATGCCTTTAAGCAACCGGATGCACTCATAATTTTTCCTGCATTCCCTCCCTTTTATTTTGAAGTCAGGTAATTTGGGTAGACTAAAATATCACAAGCAAATATTGAGACAGTGCAGCCCAGACAACTTGATACAAACTAACAAATCTAAGTCATTTTTCTTCCTAAATTGTGGTTTCCATGAGGAAGCACAATTCAATAGACCAGCAACGGACTGTGAACTCAGAAACTCTGCTGGAATTTACTTTGACATTGATTTAGTTTGTGATTCTGAGACACTCAAACTTAAGCTCTCTATGCTTCACTTTTATCATCTGATAAATGGGTACCAAAATGACTTGAGTCTAAGAATTATGAGGAAAGGAAACTTATCACTCTAAAATCCTCCATAATAAAATAATGAACATTATAATCTGGCAGTATCTCTGTCTACATTTAGGAGGAGAAGAATCAGAATCAGCACAAAGCTAATTCCTATGAAGTGGAGGTCAGACGAACCCACTCTCCAAACTTTTTACCAGTTCAGACATCAGCCATTCTTCCCACAGCATTCTCTACTTGTCTGCGGGGTTTGATAATTCATTGCAATGGCCACACAGAACTCACAGACCATATTCATGATTATGGGGTTTATTTAGAGAAGTAACAGGTTACAATTCAGGATCAGGATCAACAGGAACAACTTAGGAGACAGGAGACAGTTTGTCAATCAGCAGAGCTTCCAACCAACACAGCTCTTAGCTCCTTCTTGGGCTTCTTCCACTGGCCCCATCAGGCTGGGCCTCTGCCGACAGGCCCTCTTGGGCAAGTGTTACAACTCTTTTGGCTCTGCCATCGAGTACACAAAGGCACCCCACTCCACCAGCAAGCATCCTGCCTGAAGATGCTCAGCTCTCTTGCTCCCTGAGTGAGTCAGCAAATCCACTGCAGTTGCCTCGCTCCATGGACCAGGAAGCCCACCACAGCCATCTTGGGTCAATCTCCTGATTCTCTCTGCTCATACCGTTTTGTGCCATCTCTCACTGTCTCCAGTGTTACAGCTCTCTGTCTCCTGGGTCTAGGAGGTCCCCAGCGCAGGCACCCCCCGTCCAAAGGATGTGTTCAGCTCCTGGCTCTCCTTTTTGATGGTAGTGAGGTCCCCACTACCTCTCTGGGATTGGTCCTTTTAAGCCCAGCAGAACGGCAAAACTGACCAATCCCCTAGGTAGGTCACAGTCACCTAGTTTGCACAGCAATTGACCAGTCTCTACAAGAGTTTTACACACCTTATTTGCATAGTAAATTTTCCAATCCACTTGTAAGATTGTGGCCTAGCAAATTATCTTGGCAGAAATACAAACTCAGGGCCAGAAAGGTCATATATAATGAGAAACCTGTTGTCCTGCCAACATCTTTGAGCAAAATTTTCCACTTTAAATAGATTCTCATTTTACATAGTAGTAATGTGTTATACAATTGTTTTGATAATGTTTTTATAGGGGTGTCCAGGAAGCTGTTTTTCTTTAAAATTTCTAAATCAAAAACAGTATCACATTTATATATTCAGTAACAGGCAGTTCCCGGGTTATTAACAACCAACTTACAGACAACTCATACTTGCTCTTTAATTTTATGTAAATTTGCCCTCACTTTGAAATGATTGGCCCAACCCCTACTTGAAACAAACTCGTCATCACAATCACCGTCACTTGCTGCACACGCAGCTTTTATACTATTGAAAAGGCTCAGAGCCTTTCTTGCACTGAAGTAAGGCTAAGTAAGAACCCTGTGCACCTGTTCCAACTTACCTACAAATTCAACTTAAAGACTTAAAGAAACAGCTAGGAAAGGACCTTGTTCATAACCCGGGGACTGCCTGTATTCAAAATCTACTTAAAGAAAACAGTGAAGGAAGAGGAAACAAACCTACCAAATCTAACAAGTAACAAAGATTACTTTTCTATTTCCCTCTAGCTTTTCCCCACCCAGTAAGAATAGACTCTTCCTATAAGAGGACCTTTTCATAAAAAGTATAGGCTTTTCTACCAGCCCTATCTCCATGTCTTTTCTTTAGCCATAGAACAAAATAAAAGCCATGTAAGTTGTACATTTAAGATTATGCTTTTTAATGTTGTCTCTACTCACAGTAGAATTTTTTGCCATTTTCTGAAACTGAATGAAAATTAATAGAGGCCACAGCTAATGCGGGTCTAACTTTCAGGTAAAGTTCTCATTGATACTGCTGTTGACTAATGACAATTTGATCATATAGTTCCTACTAGCCGCAAGACAATGTTGCAAAATGAGCAATGTGATCAAGTACTTAAATTGACTTCTAATGCAAGATAAACTTGAAACCAAATTTCACCAATTTATCCATGAGTTAACTTTAGATTCAAATCCTGCACAGGCCTATAAGAATATGATATGCTGTTCTGGGCATGTTCCTGGTAGCTAAACACATAGTTCAGTTCAAGCTTGGAAAAATGCCTTAATACAGTTTTACCGTGAGCAAGTGTAATATATATATATATATATATATATAATACTCTTTTGTACACTGTTTAACACCTGAAAGCACAAAATTTATCCTCAAATATAGTAAGGGAAAGGAAGTAACAGGCATATTAAAAACCTCTTCAAAGTTTGCAGGAGAGAATCATATTTATAAACGAAAATGGGAGTATGTTTTTATTCTGTGTCTGCTTTTGCTTTCTTTTTATCATGCTTTTATCTACTCCATTTTTCTTTTATTATTATTATTGAAAATAATTTCTGTGATAGACTCTCTTAGTATATGTTTTCATAATCTTTGGACTTTCTGTTTCTGGGAGTTATTTATTTTCTGCTTTCACAGAATGCTATTTTCTGGCACAGCAGGCTAGACAATAATTAATATGCTGTTAAATAACACCTCCTTAAGGTGGGAGGAGATAGAAATATACCTTTCTACCCTAAAATTAAATGTGCTTTATCAGTGATAACTATTTCTAAGACAAATTTAGCTAATATGCTTCTAATATATAATTAATTATTAGATATAATTTAAAGCTTACTCTAAGTAGTAAAAACTTGTTGATGGTTTCTTCTTTTAGAGAAAAAATAATATTTCCCAAGGTCAAAACCAATGAAGATTTAAAGTTCTTAAATACTCTTGGCAATTTAACTCCACCAGTGGGACATACTGAGCAATGAAACATTCAGCACAAGAATGAGTTTGTGATAACCTTCACCCTAACCCTCCTTCCATTTTCAAAACAGCAAGGCATTTCCTGCACGTGTATAGCACTTTCATCCTGTTACGTGTTTTGTGAATGCAAATTAAGTGCATCCTAGCACAATGTTAAGGTGAGCAGTTCGTTCCACTCTGCCTATTGTGGAAAATGAAATGTAAATAGGAAATAGCTACTTATCTAGACTGTGTTTCTTGGGATGTATCTTATTGTATAGGTATTGCTTCACTGTGCCTGGCATAGTTCTTGGTACAAAATAAACTTCAACAATTATTTAGGAGGGGAGGGAAAAAGGGAGAGAATAAGATAAGAAGAGAAAAAGAAAGGAAGGGAGGGAGGGAGAAAAGAAGGTAAAAGGGAGGAAGGAAGGAAGTGTAAGAGTATTATTTAAAATATTTTGCCAGGATAAGTTGTACTTTGCTATTGTAAGTGCTTTTCTCAGCTTCCTTTGGTGCTCTGGAGAGAGAAATAATAGCCAAATATATTGATTTTCTCCTGAACTCACCCCAAACTGATTTAAAATACCAGAATTAACAGGTGGCAGGGTTACCAATTAGTGCAACAGGAGGAAAGCACACCGAATATTTTTGCAACCCAAATTTAGCAGGGAAACTTTTTCTGAAAATTGGCAGGATATAAAAACCAAAAGGTGTTTTCCTTTAGTTTCCTATTTAGATGAAAGGATTGATTCTGCTTCAAATACATTTGCTTAGAAAGCCACACACAAGTTCAACTTGAAAACTGGGGAAGCAAGGTCAGTTGGTCAGCAAGGTCAGAAACGTAACACAGTTTCTATTTAATTCTCAATTTACATTAAGCCACAGGAAAATTAATCATTCCAAATAAGCTTCAAAGCAATGGTGAGGAAGGAAGGGGTTTTGCTTTTTCCTAAACCCTTGCTGAGCGGCTATTGTATCCTTTATCTTCCTGTCTTCCAGAAAGTTAGTGGTTGTGTTTAACTTAAACTATTCATTTACCCTTCAGATATAACATATTATGAGATGCTTTTCAATGAATATTGGCTACTAAAGAGTGCAAACTCTCTGACAGCTTCCTTTCAATTCTTGCTGTTACATGAGCTTTTCACAAAACTTCTCTTCACAACTGTACACATTATAATTTACACATTAAATATAGCAGGGTTTCACCTTCGGCCTGTTGCCAAGAATAATCATTTTAAATCTTTTTATCCTTTTGTCAAAGGATAATTATAAATGTGAAAGTGGTAGCAAAGGAAAGGTGTTATGAAAGCATTAATAATAATCTCTATTTGAATACATGAAGGCTGATGAAGAGAATTAGGTGAATGGGGGGTGATAAATAAATCTTTTTTTTTTTTTTTTTTTTTTTTTTTTTGGTGAAAGGCAACATGTCAAGTGCAAAGCATGACATAGTAAACTGAAGGTGTCATGGATCTGTCTAATCTTCCCAAGCACAGCCAGCCTGCTTTTTGTGCTGGAAGGACAGGAAAGCTCACGAACATTCCTCATTGGTATTTATTGGTAAAAAGCCGGCAATGAAATACACATGCAAAAGGTTATTTACTTCTTGTACTTCTCATGAGTTGAGACTATCTAACAACTTAGCAATTCTATTTTCCCTGAAGATAAATAGTATGCTCATTTATTTGTCTTTTGTTACAAACTGAATGCATATAGTCTAATCTTGGAGTCTCTTCCTCCACACTACAGGTGCTTCCCTTTTGCTAATTAAACATTAACATTGTGCAATTGTTGATGGAGTGAAATCGGTGGTTAATCACCTCTGACTAAGAGGACTACAGATAGTCTAAGTAAATTGTGTTCCAGATAAATTGCAATGAATACAAGATGTTTCCGTTCTCTGAAACATTACGCTGGAAGTTTGTAGTTTATTTTTCAAGCTTTCTCCTTTAAACAGCATTGTTTTCTACAATTTTATTCCTTGAAGGAGCGAGTAGGAGTGTGGAATATGGTTAAAGGGAGTATGTCAGATTATTTAAGGCCTAAAGTCAAAGTCAAAAGTGCGGGGATTTTGCCCAAGTCTTGATACTTGTGTTCTTGGGAAATACTTCCTTTCTTCTGTTTGCTTTTTTTTCTCCTAAAATGTACTGATTAATGCTAAGGTTTATATCCTCATATGAAAAGAGCTGCTATAACTGAAAGTAATACTTTTAATACATGGGGAAAGAGTAAGCTTTTGTCAAAGCAATGGATATTGGGTCTTAAAGAGAATACAGACAAAAACATGAAATTCAGAGGTCAGATGTGTATATGCATTAGTGTGTGCACATGTACATAAACTAAAAATCAGGACCTAAGTGACATAAAAAGTCCCTGAATTGGATCCCCAGTTTGTAGCTTGTGCTCTGAACATAGTGATGCACTTGAACCAGCTTGCGCTTGTACCATCTTGCAAGAGCCAATTGTGAGCATCAATTCCCATCTTTACATTAATGATCTTATGTTGATAGCTTGAAACTGGACATGGTGGGATTATTTACATCACAGAAATCTGAAAATGCTACAGATCAGCATTTGCCCCACCCCAGAGTCAGTGGTTAAACATCTACCAGCACACAACTATCGGAAAGGAAAACATTGTGGTCATGTTTTCTAATCAAATTATTCTTCATTTGAGCATGCCATTTTCATTTCTTTACATAATTGAAGGCAAAACTACTAAATCTGCAATGCAAAATCATGAAGAAAGATATCATAACTATGGAAAACGTTATATCTACCTATGTACCAAAACACATAAAACTGCTGTTTTCCTAAAAATAGTAGTTGTAGAAATAAGCATATTCAGAGACCTGAGAGTATTACAACACATTTGGAACTGCCATTATTATCTCTATAATCTTCAGCAAATCACCAAACCCCTCTGGACCTCATTCCTCTATATTTGTAAGTTGAATGTACTAGCCTAAATGACCTGTTTTATTCCTTATGCTGTCAATCTTTTCTGTCTTTTTATGGGGAAAAATAGTCAGGATGGCTTATGGAGATTTCAACAGCAACTTCCACCCCTTCTGAGTCTTAATTTTTTTTTTTCATTTGGTCTTCCTTCATTAGGAAGAATTATCCTCTTCTGTACATTAACTGTCCACAAAAGTAAATGAGAAGCATAACAAACCAGTTGCAGTCTGAGCAACAATTTCCTTACTTCCAGTTAAGATTGGCTATATCAAATACAAAGTTGTTTTTTATAGTCTAAGTAGGATATTTCAAAAGAAATAAACAGCCTAGGTACACACTGACAGTTAATGCCCAATGTTGGCTTAAAAGATTTTTGATATGATGAAAGCATTTAAAATGCCGATCACTTCTAAAAGTCTCTAAGTAGATATGGTCAAAGAAATAGACAACAACTATGTTAGCAGCCTCTATACACCAGAAACAAGCATTTATAAGTAATATACAAATCAAAACTGACTAGACTGGGAGTGATGATGACAAGACTTAATTGAACTATTTCAGAAATTTGAGATCACACGCTTTCGAGAGAAATGCTATTTAACAGACAGACACAAACTGAACATTAAAATAGTGAAGAGAAAATATTGACAAATGATTAAAATGCCTTAGGTCATCTCTCCATAATTTGGTATAATTCATTAAAACCCATGGCAATTCCTAACTATAAAACAGTAATTATTCTTTGAAAGATTTACTTAAATATAAAAAAAATCCAAAGTTAAAACACAAAGTCAAAGATGACTATTAAGTAATTGCCTGTTTCCTGAGCAGGGACAATTCTGAGAAATGATTGACAGCAGGTATGTTCACAGGTTGGAAAGCACAGATAAAGTGATGTGCAGATGTAGGAAGCATTTCCAAAATATGAACATGCTGATACTGTGTCTATGCCAGGAATATAGCCATCAGTGTCGTTGTAAATCATGTACTGCTGATGCAGACATATCTGCAGTGTCATTATTTAGCCACATGCTAAAACTTTTCATCACCCATCTTTATTTGCCCATTTAGTGAGGATGAATGCATGTATTAAAGAAGGAGTTATTATAGTTCTAATGTTGATAAGCATTCCATTTCTTTCACTTAAACTGTATTGTTCTATTTTTTAAATTTTATTTATTTTGTTGTTGAGAATATACACAGCAAAACATAACCCATTCAACAGTTTCTGTGTTTACAATTCAGTGAGTGGTTGGGCAATCATTCTCACCCTCCTTTTCTTCCTTTTTTTTTAATTGTTGTAGTTTCAGTGAAAGTTTACATTTCAAGTTAGTCTCTTATACAAAAATTTATACATACATTGTTATGTGACCATAATTGCTCTCCCTGTACTGTGACAGCACACTCCTCCTTTCCACCCCAGATTTCCCATGTCCATTCAACCAGCTCCTAACCCCCTCTGCCTTCTCGTCTCACCTCCAGACAGAAGCTGCCCGTTTAGTCTCATGTATCTACTTGCGCTAAGAAGCACACTCTTCATGAGTCCCACAGTCCAGTCCAATCTTTGTCTGAAGAGTTGGTCTCAGAAATTGTTTTAGTTCTGGGCTGATAGAGAATCCAGGGGCCATGATTTCTGGGCTCACCTTGCTTTTCTGAGTTGTTCCTCCCCCATTAACATAAGCTCACTGCCCTCTAAGGTTCCTATCTAATCTTCCGAGTTGCTGTTGTCAGTTTGATCCCATATAGATAGTCCTTAAGAGAGCATAATGTTCAAGGCAAACATTTTTTACTAGTTAAGCTAAATTATTATTTAAAGAAGACATGAACAACTGCCTACTCTGCCATGACACCAGAAGAACTGGCTGGTGCTCGGCTACCATTACTGAACATTTTGATCAAAGATTCTATAGTAGAATCCTGACCAAAACAGGGAAAATGCAGAACATAATTTAAAATTCCCATGAAATCCAGACTTTCTGGAGCCATGGAGGCTGGAGAAACCCCCAAAACTATTGCCCTGAGATAATATTTAAACCTTAAACCAAAAATATTCCCTCAAGTCTTAAAACCAAACAGTAGTTTTGCTTAGCTGGTATTGTTCCATTTTAAAGCTCTATTATAATAAATTATATATGAAATATGAAAATTTATCTGTACATCAAAATATGGCTTATTTTATATTATGTAGTATAAAGTAACGATAATAATAATGATTGCTAACACTGAACACTTACGTGCCAAGCACTGTTCTGAATCTTTACACATATTAACTTATTTAATCTCAATATTATGAGGTAAATACTATTATTATATGATTTTCCAGAACAGAAAAGTGAAGCAAGGATGAATTAAGTAACTTGCCCAAGGTTACGTAGCTTGAATTCTTATTTGCCTACATATATTTAGAGCTGTGCTGTCCAATAAGGTTGCCACCAGGCCCGTGTTGCTGTTGAGCATTTCAAATACGGTGAGTTCAAACTGAGATGTTGTGCAGCTGTAAAATACACACCAAAGTTTTATGTCTTACACTGAGTGGTACATAAGGACAAAAGGCAATGAAAATAAATACTATGACATACACAATCCTGCAACAAGAGTAATAACAATAATTTATGAGCAGATACATAGTTACATATGTATGCTGAATAGGTGTGGGAGGGCATATGGGAGTACACCCACACGCATATATAGTTTTGGCTGTGGATACTTCTACATACATATTCGTAAGTGATGTGTGTATATTTGTATACATAATAGAGGACACAGGGGGCACAGTCATGGAAACAACCTAAACAAAACCAAACACCTTGTAGGACTGAGTTACTAGGACTGAAAGCTAAGGACCATAGTCCCTGGGGACATCTAGATCAATTGGCATAACATAGTTCATAAAGAAAACTTCTACATCCTACTTTGGAGAGGAGTGTCTGGTGTCCTAAAAGCTTGCGAGCGGCCATCTAAGATACAATTATTGGTCTCTTTCTGCCTGGAGCAAAGGAAAGTGAGGAAAAACAAAGACTCAAGGAAACAATTAGTCCAAAGACTAATGGACCACAGGAACCACAGCCTCCATCAGCCTGAGACAAGAAGAACTAGATGGTGCCCAGCTTCCACTACCGACTCTTCTGATCAGGATCACCATAGACGTTCCCAGAAAGACTGGAGGAAAAAAAATGTAGAACAAAATTGAAATTCATAAAAAAAAGACCAGATTTACTGGTCTGAGAGAGATTGGAGGAACCCCCGAGACTATAGCCCTCAGACATTCTTTTAACTTGGAACTGGAGCCATTCCCAGAGATCACCTTTCAGGCAAACAATAGACAGGCCTATAAATAAACAATAACACACGTGAGGAAAGTGCTCCTTAGAACAATCATCTACATGAGACCAAAAGGACAATATATGCCCAAAAACAAAGATAAGAAGGCAGAAAAACAAGGAGTATGGAAATGGGAAATTCAGGGTGACAATGGGGTGAGTGCTGACACATTGAGGGGAGTACAACCTATATACCATTTGCATATAAACTATCGAATGGTAAACTAATTTGCTCTGTAAACCTTCACCTAAAGCATACACACACACACAAAACCATGAAGAAATTCCAAAATCTTGAGGAACTAAATTGTATGCAAAAGTAACCCTCTGTGAAGCAAAGCAAATGGATCCAGACAACTGAAAAGCAATGGAAGTTGCATGTGTGTGTTTTTAATTTCATTGTGGTAACATGTATATAACAGAACATCTGCCATTTTAATCATTTTTTAAGTGACATTTCAGTGGCATTGCATTCACTGTGTTGTGCAACCATTACCGCTATCCATTTCCAAATGTTTTTTTTATCACCCCAAACAGAAGCTCAACACCCCTTAAACAATAACTCCCCATTTCCCCCTCCCTCTGGCCCCTGGTAACCACTGACAAACTTTTGTCTCTATCCATTTGCCTATTCTAGATATTTTATACAAGTGAGACCAACCAATATTTGTCCTTGTGTCTGATTTATATCACTCAGCATAATGTTTTCAAGGTTCATCCATTTTGTAGCATGTATGAAAACTTCATTTCTGTTTATGGCTGAAGAATATTTCGTTGTATGTACAGACCACATTTTGTTTATCCATTCATCTGTGATGGACACTTGGGTTGTTTCCACCTTTGGGCTATTGTGAATAATGCAGCTATGAACACTGGTGTGCAAATAAAAAAAAAATTTGATGTCTTAATACAAAAAAATGCAAAGTATATCATTAATATGTTTATATTATTACATGCTGTAATAACAATTTTGAGTATACTCAGTTAAAAACATATTATTAAAATTAATTTTATCTGTTTCTTTTTATTTTTTAAAAGTGGCCACTAAAAATTTAAAATTACACACGAGGCTCACATTTGTGGCTAATGTTATATTAGTATCAGACTGTGCTTGTCTAGAATATACACATACTCATATCGGCAAATATTGGCGCATCATTAAAATTGATGTTCTTGGTTTTTAAGTCTCATGTCATTGACATAAAACATAAGAAGAATTTGAAAAAGGAAAAGATGAAATGAGGAGAGACAAAGGTACCACTTGGTGTTTCAGAGATGGGAAAGAAATGTGCATAGTGGTTTACATCTGAAAAGATACGAGATTAAATATATTGTTGAGATACATTTCTTATATCCTTGTCTGATATTTCCATGTAACTCCTCAATTTAAAATCTCATTAGTCTATGTTTTATTTTCCTAACTGTATTTCAGGTTCCTTAAGGATGTCTGCATCTTTCTACTTACATCCATCTTTGATGTTAAAAAGAGTGCTGGGCTTATAGAAGGTCTTCATTAACTATTCGTGAGCTTTAAAAGTTAACCCAGAAAGGAAAGCTTCTAATTTAAAAGCTATTAAAAATCAAGAGAGGTCCTTAAAAATAAATAAATAAAAGGCTCCACTCCCTGATACCTTCCTTCATTTGCTAAAGCCTTATTCTATTTATGTAAAATACCATAGCTGCTTTTTCCTGTAACTTTCTTATATTATTTGCTCACTTACAGATCTAGGGGTTTCACTGCCATTCAGAACTGAGCAGAGATCAACAACCATGGTCAGGCCAGAGCAGGGCCAGCAGTCTCTCCATTTAGGTCACAGTAATGTGCTGAGAGCACTTTGTGGCCTTCTAAGTCAAAAGGCACCAAATAGACCTCCAAGAATTATGACCAGAGTTTGACTTTGGGGCCTAGCTTTGGACAGCTCATTTGTCAGGGCAATCAAGATTGTTTCTATCCTAATAGTATTTTAAAATCCAAGTGAAAAAATCTCTAGGAACAGATACAACTGTACAGGGCATACCCTTCACCTATCTATTGCATTACCATTATAAAGGTAGTTACTTGCTGTAGTTCTGTGTGACAAAGAAACATAAAAGTTTTAAGTTATTTTAATATCAGGCACGGAAGGTTTCAAAGCTGTACCAGCTGTTTGACTCTAGGCAAGTTATTTAGCTTCTATGTATCTCAGATTCCTAATCTGTAAATTGGGAGTATTAACATTCACCTCACAGAGTTGTAGTAAGGGTATATATACACACATACACATACAAATGAGAAATAGACAAAATGTGTTTGCAGTGTGGTGCCTGGTACACAGTCTTCAATAATAGTGCTTAATAATTCAGCAGGTATTACGGGTAGTGGTAGTTAATTAAGAATCTTAGAAGTTTTAAATGAGTATAGTTTATTTAATTATAACATTTTGCTTTCGCTGTAGTATAGTACATAATGAGCATCGTGTTTTGCTTTTCTTTAACTTATCAGTACTGATTGAATAAAACTCCTTAGAATTCCATAAGCAGTCTAATAGTTTTAAACCACAAATGATAGAATGGGGAAAAAAAATACTACTCATGATTCACTTAGTGTTTATATTCACTTTGTCAAATTTAACTCAAGATAGGTGCAGGCATTTTAACTTGTCCAGTCTGGGAAATTGAGGCATGGAGGGAAATAGTTTAAACTGATTTTAGAGGCAACTGTGTTGTAGCAGAAAAAGTTTAAATTAATCCATATCTGCTAGGGGATACAGTACACATAGCTTGTGAGAATAACCAGATTTCAGAATACTATGTTTGTTTTATTTGTTTGTTTTGATTTTTTTTCTTAAATAAAGCACTGGGATAAAAGATATTTGCCATTGAAAAAATTAAAAATATAATACAGGTAGTTTTTGATTAAAAAATAGAGAGAGGATAGCTTAATGTTTGAATACACATGTGTTCATTAGATGAGTACAATTTTTATTAAAAGGAAATGCAAAATGTAGATTAGATAGCATTTAGTACAATGCCCTTATCTTGTTGATTAAGAAATTCAAAGCCCACAGAGGCAAAGTGTTCAGTTAATGGTCACTCAGCAGTAACCCGGAGAGCAAAAGGTAGAACCTAGTTCTGTTGCTTCTAGCGTTCTTTCAATAGCACCATACTGACTGGCATTTTTGTTTTCTCTTAAACTTTGAGAGCATCCTTTTAACACTTATAAGGACAACATTTTCAAAATGTTTTTACTGTTTCATGGTCAAAATACATTCTGAAAATATTTCCATAGGGTGATGGGTGGGAAGGAGAGAGAGTCTCTCTGTGAAAATAAAGGGTGGAAATATTTTGAAAATGCTATGAAAACATTGGATTGCTTTAACAGCCTAAAAGAAAACATTTATTTTGGCCACAGTGACTAAAACGTTTGCTTCCCTTGGAAATGCTTACTGCCAAACTAAAGGTTTGTTTCTTTTTTCATGTAGAAGCAAATATTTTGTTGAACAGAACATTTTATGTTTTTGTATAAATTATTATTTGAATATTAATTATGGCCATTCTTACTGACATCACGTACATATAGGTTGTTTTGTAAAAAAAAAAAAAAAAATTAGGTGTCCTTGTATTTCAAAACTCCTCTTCCTACACAGATTTAACATTCTAAGGTGGCAACTGTATTGCAACAAAATGCCTATGTGAGCAATGTAAAATTCAATCATTCTGTTAAGTTTGTCTTGTACAATGGCTATGTCCATGCAACTGAAACATCTAGAATACTGTGTATATCAAATAGCAAGGAGATTGACTCACTGAATTTTTAAGTTATAGTTTTATTGTCATGTAGAATTATTCCAAGGATTTCTATCTACTGAGTATATAATACATATTAAGAAAACCGATTTGACCCTATTTGGAGTTTATTTCTGATATCTAGCCAGATTTCAATGTATTTTATGATTTGATTTTGGCTAATAGTCCTCAACTGCAATCCTCCAAATCCAGTCACATGTAGTTATATTCATGAACCCATACATGCATTGATTGAAAGGACCTGACTACTTGTAAAAGAGGTGGGTTACAACTCTACCTAGACAGTCCACCAATGTTAATACTCTTAGTTTTACAGCATATCATTGCTCACTGAATTTATAGCCCATCACTGGTAAAGCAGTTCATCTTGAAGAAAATGGAAAAAGAAGAAAATTTTGATCATAGAGAAGAATAACCTGGTGATTCTCAATCCTAGCTACAGATCACCTGCAGGGCTTTTAAAAACTACAACTGCCTAGGCCTTACTCCAGACCTTCTAAATAAAAGGTAAGTTTTAAGCCACAGGGAATCAATCATTGGAGGCTCTAACCAGCACAGCTTGTTCAAACCCAGATAACTCAAAAGGACTGAAGTTTCTGGGCTTGGTCTGATTCTACTAGAATTTAACAACTCAACGTAAGTCAAATGCTATTTACCAGCATTATAATTCTTGTTGGCATTATTATTCAGATCTTGTCAAATTATCTGACTGTCCGGTTCTATTTCTGAAAGCCATCTCCTGTGTTCCTTCCAGATTATGAGACCAGTGATGGCGCATAGGTCAAAGAACCATAACTGCCCCCAGCATGGGATCAGTAATGAAAGTTTACCCTCTTTCTTTTGTTATGACATTCTGCAAAATTAGCCTGTGGTTGATTTGTTTTAGAATGAGACATGCAAGATTTTGCTTACAATGAACTGGATGTTGACCCAAGAAGGCAGAAAGGAGATGTCTGTACTGGTTATTTTTTCTAATTAGAAAGAAAGTATAAAGAACAATTTGTCCCCATTTTATAACACACATAATGTGGGTGTTCTGAAATTAAAACATACGCCGGGAAATAAATTGCAAAGCAAATAAGAGAACACATGGCTGCACCCTGCAACTGTGTTCAAATGGTGGCCGGCAAAAAAAGTTTAAGATCCTTTCTACAGTATACTGTGACTTCCTGGCTTTGATTACATAGCTTCTTCTAAAGTAAACATTAATGACAGAGTAAATGTCCTTGTCCAAAGAGGTTATTTTCTAGTAATTTTCTAGTCTATCTGTTTTAAGACCTCATGAAAACCATGCTAAGTAGACATTCCAAATGATTGTAAAGAATAGATATAGACTTTTAAATTCTATCAACAGAATTTTCTTCTACCAACAAAAAATAATATTTTCCAACTTTATTGCACAACAATGAGCATTTGCTATCTAGGAAGATAATATATAAGGATATATTACATGAAAAAAATCAGTCATAAAAGTGACAGTGACAGCAGTTTAGCCTAGAGCCTAATTTATGAGGTAAAATCATCTATAATCTTCATCATTTTGTATTAGCCAATGTTGTTATTTGCTCATCAGGATTCGGGCTGCATTCTTCCATAAATGTGTATGTAGACTCTTATTAAACTTAAAAATGAAAACTTTGGAGATTAAAAAAAAAAAGCTTCTATCCTAGGAAGAATTAAAAACTGTATCATCAATCAATTCTCCATGACCCTCTACTAGGTGCAAGGTCCAATGCTAGGAAATCTGAATCAAAGACAATAGGAAGTATAAGACAAGTATTTAAACCTTAAATAGTTTGGAAATTAAGATAAGAACTCATTAAAACATGCCTAATAATATTAGGAAATATAAAATTAGCCCTAAATACAGATCATTTGGTTCCATGCAGATCAAAGTAGGAAGATTTCAGTATGGGAATGGACGGGTCAAGTAGCATACTGGATTATTGACTACTGACTTCCTTATGAATACGTGTTGCCATCATCAGGGTGTAAAATAAGAGGGGCCTATTTCATGAGTCACTCCTCCTGTGTAGCTTTGGCTAATAATAACGTGTAATGTCTAGTGAATATTTAATTATATACCAGGCATTGTTCTATGTTCTTTATATATATAGACTCATTTAATATTCTCAACACTATAAAGTATACACTATTACGACTATGCTCATTTTAAAGACAAGGAAATCTCAGTTCAAGGGTAGAAATGACTTGCCCAGGTCTTACACTTAATATGTTAATTAACTGAGATTAGAGCCCAGGCAGTCTGAATCCAAGCCCTGCATGTTGACTCACTATGCTATGCTGTCTCCAGAGTCAAATAATCTAAAGAATCTTGGAATGTTAAAAATGGGAGGAATCTTAGAGAACCCTTAGTGCAAACTGTTCTTTATATAGATAGGGAGACTAAAGCACCAAGAGATGAAATGACTTGCCTATCTATGATTACTCACACAGCTAGCTGGAGAAAAACCATGACTGAAACCCATGTTTACTGACTTTCAGTCCATAGTTCTTTCCATAACAATCTCTATAATCCTTTAAACATCTCTCCCTTTGCTTCATTTTCCCAATTTGGACTACTGAAAATTATATATGCCTATAATTATCTTGAGCTGAATTCGATAGCGTAAGAGCAAAAGTAAATGGAAACACTGAGATACAAAGTGCGATCAAATTGATAGAGAGCTACAGATGTAGATATAATATATATAATATCTACCAAAACTCTGCAAGTAGATATTATTATCCCCAATTTACAGATTAGGAAACTGAGTCTCATAGAGATTAATTTGTCTAATGTTCCACAGTTGGTAACAGAATTCTAACTGACTCTAAACTCCTGTGTTATTTTTATTATCTAAGAAGTTGTTATGGTTTGGAAATATTTTACAACTTTTACGCCAGGAAGAAAGTTTTTTGTGCTTTCCTTTTATAATAAAGACCATACTTTATTTTTCTTATCTGTATACTGTTGGTAAGAATGGTTATAATTTATTCTTGAACATTATATTATTTTAAAGAAATATTAGTCACTAAAATGTACAGTTACAATGAGGAAGAGACATTAAGCCTAAATTCTCATCAAGTATTTTACAATTAGGATTGTCATTTATGAAAGAGTCAGCTCTCAGAAAGAGCTCTGTTCTCTAGGAATTTAAATAACAAATAAGTATTTAGTGAGCAACTAACTAGTGCAAAGTGCTCTGCAAATCTCACCACCACATGAGGCCCACATGGCCATTTAAACTAGTTCTGTGTGGGGCTCATTGATTTCATCTTTGTGCCCAACACTGCTCCTAGCATAGCACCTTATACACAAGTGTAGGCTGAGTTAGATTATAGAAAAAGTTATACCTGGTTCATAAAATTAAATAGGAAAAAATATATAGTAGGCTGTGGCCAGAGTTGAAATGACTACAAAAGATTATATTTAAAGTGAATATAATTCCAATGAGCCTACAGTTGAGAAGAGTTTGTCTTCTACTTGAAAGCTGGGACAACGTGTTTGTGTTTAGCTAATTTCCATGTTCTGATTCAGAAAGCCCAAACAGATGCATCCTGATCTAAGTCTTTTTCATTTCCTTTAAGAAATAATAGCATGTGTTAAAATTAGTTATCTATAGTTTGGGACCTTCAGAGAAATAATTAGAAAACTTAGTCCCACACTGCTCTGGACAAGCTGCTTATTGTTCCTTCCGTTTCAAATGTCAGTTAAGGAAAGGGCTTTGATTCCATTGTATAGCCCGTTATTATGACTTTTGTTATGGTTGTTGGATGATTAAAGGGAAGCAAAAGAACCGGTAAACTAACACCTACTATGTGTCAAGTGGAGCCCTGGTGGCGCAGTGGTTGAGAGCTCGGCTGCTAACCAAAATGTCGGCAGTTTGAATCCACCAGCTGCTCCCTGAAAACCTTATGGGGCAGTTCTACTCTGTCCTATAGGGTCGCTATGAGTTGTAATCGACTTAACGGCAATGGGTTTGGGTATGTGTTAAGCACTATGCTAAGGCTCACATCAACTTCATTTATTCTCTCAACAGTTCCATGAGATAGGTCCTAGTACCACTATTTTAAGATGAGAAATTAAACCTCAGAGAGGCTAACTTGCTGAAGGCTAGACAGCAGAGCCAGTATTATAGCACTCATCTGTCTGACTCTAAATCCACTATGTCTTATGCATTTATTTATCAACCTAATGTAAAAAAATAAGCTTTCCTTCCTTAATTTTTAATTCCTCTTAAGCAGAAACAAGTACTTCCTCAGAGTAGAAGAAGCCTACCATAACAAAACCAGAATAAGCAGAGGTCTGAAGAGAGGGAATGTGTATGGCCATCTCACTAAGGGCTTGAAACAGCTGTATCTCTGTGGTTTACCACATCTGAATAAAGGCAAATCAGAGAAAGGAAACTGGAACACATCACACTAGGATTAATTTTTAAGTCAAAATACATGACGGAAACCAAATAGGTGGACTATAAGTTTCAGATCTATAAACCTGGTGCAAACAAAAGAATAAGGGAATGATTAAACAACACAGGCTATGATAGAAGAAACCCAAGAAAAAGTGGAACTGGTTCAGAGGAAGGAGTCAGTGATGATGTTACAGAGGAAAGGAGCCCCTAGCCATGTCTCAAGACTGAATAGGACCCGGACAGGAAGAGGATGCATGGCAGACACATTCCAGACAAAGTCATGGAGATGAGAATGAAGCTGTCTTGGGACCAGAGAAGAGACAGGCCTGTCAGGTAAAAATGATGGTATGATGGGAAGAGTGGGAATAACTAATAACAATAAATTGCATAGGGCTTACCACGTACCAGGCACTCTTCTAGGTGTCTTGTATTAAGTCATTTAACTCTAACAATAATCCTATGATCCTATAGTGATATCTCTATTTTAGAGATGAGAAAACAGGCCACAGTTAAATGATCTGCCTAGGTCACACAGCAGAGAGGGACAGAGCTGGCATTTAAAACCTATGAAGTATGACTTCAGAATTTTTGCAATCAACTACTGCAATGATACATCAGAGAAGAAACATATTTAAGTGAGAGGTGTAAATAGTCATTTTGCTGTAGCCAAAAATTAAGCTTTTGAACGTAAGTTAAGAAAAAGCAAGTAAAAAGAAAAAAGAGTTAAATGTAGGCATAGCCTATTGCTGATCAAAAGTTTCTTTATATTTATCATTTATGGGCAATGTAATTTACTATAAATTATAAATAGGTTGAAAGGTGTTTTAAAAAGAATTAACAGCACTTACAGCACATTTTAAGTGGATTTATTAAATTCATATCCCTTTAATTCACTATCTGATCACATAGAAAGACTAAGAGGAAAAATGCTTGTAAATTTCAAACATTTTTAATTAGCCCCTTTTCATCCTAATCTGCATAATTACACAGATTCAAAATACTATTATCCAAGAGGTTAAAACTACACACTTACACATACACACACACAGGTACATCTATACATACTACATATCTAGAGCAAGGGAGGGTAGCTCTATCTCCACCAACTCTTTATTTTAGCTGTGTTTAAGGGAATAACATTTTGAAAGTCATATATAGCATCAATATCCCAACAATCTGTACTAGAAAATTTTATCCACATTTACCATTACTTAATTTGGCATACTAAAATATACAGTAGTATCTGAAATATGTTTAAGAATTATATTTGAAGTTTAAGCATCAATTTTCAAACCACATATATTTTCCTGTATCTATCATATATGACATACTACAACATTTGTAATATAATGGCAGTGTTTTTATAATTAAAGACAAATGCCTTTCTTCTTTAAATATCTTGATTTTTCTGTGAAACAATGACAACTTAGTAGAAAAATGTGAATAATGTGTGTAAAACTATGATTTAAACCTTCCCCCACATCTTTCTGAAGATAGCAGCCAAAAAACTGAATAAGTCAGGGTGCCTTTGAAGATATTTAATTAAAATCTAATCCCACATTCTTAAAAGCTCACATAAATTAAGCTGTCATTCAGGAGATTTATGCATTCTCATTTGCATATTACATACAATTCATCAATTACTCATGTTTGAAAGCAATGCCTTTCCTAGGGTGCTGAACTGCCTTCAGTGCCAACAGGCACACTGCAACACAGAAAACCATACCCACTGGTACCTTGGAGAAAGCCACTTCCATATGGCCCTTCCTTTGCACATCCACAGAGCTTCAAGCACTCTTACAAAACTATGACTATATTGTGATAAATTCTATTCAGCTAAATTTGTTTGACAGAGTTGAACGTTTTACTTAATCTTAGTGCAACTGTGTACTGGTGGCAATTCACCACCCCTTTTCCCACTTATGATAAGTTTAAAATTACAGTAAAGATACTGAAGAAAGCTTTTAAACTATAAATATTCTCTCTAAGCTGCTGGAAGGTAACCATTTGTTTAGCATTGTATATTTGGGTAATTAAATATATAGAGAGAGGGAGATGGAGAAATATCAAAGTATGAAAAACCTCATTCAGAACACCAGGAAAGTTTTAGATGTGACAAAAATAAGATGCCCAAACTTTTCTGGGCTGCATTTTTTCCCCCTAAGGACTCTTTCTGAGGAAACAAAGGCAAGTCTTTAAGTAATAGCCCCATGTTTACAAGCAAACAAATGCAAAGACACATTTTCCCCAGGAGCTGTTAAACAAGATAGTTTTAACCTTGTACGCATACTGAGAAGAGAGATCACTGTATCTATTCCAAAGGGAAAATGGTATAGTGGTTAAGAGCTACAGCTGCTAACCAAAAGGTCAGCAGTTTGAATTCACCAACCACTCCTTGAAAACCCTATGGGGCAGTTCTACTCTGTCCTGTAGGGTCACTATGAGTTGGAATCGACTCAACGGCAATGGGTTTGATTTGTTCTTTTGGTTTTATAAGGCACCACATATAACAAATGGAAAGAAGCAATCCAAATGACGTAATGGGTTAAGCTATTTCCAGCACAGATTAACAACTGCCAAGCTATTTTGCGTGAGTTTACATCTTAATACTCAATATACTTTTCTTAGATTTTTCAGACCAGCCACTGGCTGGAAAAGGTGCTGCCTGGACCGGGGACATTTTTCCTTTCATAAACAATCTCTTTTTCTCTCTTTCTGAACATTGCCAACAGTTCCTTTATCATTTGAGCAGCCGGACAACCCACAAAAGTTAAGTTACAACTACTGGAGAATTTACATTATCGTCTCTGATTTATCTTGTGTAAGTTATTTACATATGGAGATGATGCCATCCATATAAGCCTGTGTATTTGTGTGAATATATACTGCAACTAATGTTCAGCAAAGACTCACAGAAATTCCACACTATAAAGACATTTGGAGTGCCCACTATGTACAAGGCACTGTGTTAGATGCTGGGGGAGAATATAAAGACGAATGATACATGCTTGGAGCCCACAGTCTAATGAGAAAGACATACATGTTCACAAATAACTACAGTATTGACGTAAACAATGCATTTTGGAGCACAAAAAAGAGAGAGGAACATTCAATAAGGGGAGATAAAAGGAGGTGGTGTTTGATCTGGTTTTTAAAGATGAGTAGGATAAAAACAAAGACTATTTCAGAGCATAGATGTCTTGTAGAGGGGTCATCTAATCTTTCTCTATATCATTCCAATTTTAGTATATGTACTGCTGAATAAGCATGTAACAGAAATTAGCTTGAGAATCTGGCTAATGTCCCCCGCCCCAACCAAAAAAAAGACCAATAAAAATGTCTCCCATTTTTATGTGGATAAATATTCTATTTCCTAATTATCTACTATTTTCCATGGTAGTTTCAGCTGGTTTAATGTAAACTGTGCTATTACATACGCCAAATATTGGCCAGGAGTCAATCTTAAAGCCTATTGTCAATGGTTATTATCCTATTGCTGAACATTAGCTGGAGTATAAAGACAGCAATATTGTTGATTTTTTTTTTCTATCAGAAAAAGATTGTTGAATTATTCTATCAGAAAAGAAGAATATCTGTTTTATTTCTATCATCCTCTTTAATATTTTCAAAATCCTGATTTCTCCCAATCAGGTAATAGGATTGTATTACTTTTCTCATATAAATTTTGATGTAAAACATTCTTAAAAGAAGCAGTATTTCTTATTATCTGGAATGGAGGATATTCTTAGTACCATGGAATGAAATTATATATATATATATACACATACATACACATACATATACACAGACACACACGTGCGTGTCTGTCTGTGTGTGTGTGTGTGTATGTGTGTGTATGTGTGTGTGTAGTTAATATCACCCTTTTTGGCTATAATTTAACCCTTAGAAACAGTATTGTAATTTAGTTTTGAACAAAAGAATTTCTCACAGGCTATCAGGTTCAGTTAACAATGCCGGCAAAATCTGACATTCAATGTGTTCAATACTCCAGCATTCAGAGTTAGTTTGTCAAGACTTCTTCAACTCTTTATCCTTTAAATACTATCAAACCTACATGCACTGTAACTATGACTGAGAAACTATGACCGAGAAACTAACCATAGTTGTATTATAGTAAAAAAAACCAAAAAAAAAACCATATGGAAATATTTTAGAATAATTATTGGTACTAATTTAACTAATGTAATAATGACAAATATTTTATTTTAAATAATGTAGTGTAGCGGGGATATGTACAACATAAGATTACTATATCTGGGCAGTTAGTGATCATTCACTACTATAATGTTTTTGCCTTACAGGACACCTGTCTTTGCTTAAATCATAACTACTGTTTACAACTAAAGGTTGTCTTATTACCATATATCTCTCTAAATGAAAAATAATGTATCATACCTGCCAACTGTCCCTCTTCAAGAAAGACATATTTCTCCCCTCTTTCAGGAAAAAACGTTAAACACTATATCTCCTCCATAACTTTTTTTTTGTTGTTGTTATTTATCTTTCAGAGGCACACAGCTCCAATATTGAGTGAGGTCTTATTGAGTGATTAGAAAGCAGCTATTCATTCTCTATGCTTACTGTGCTAAAGCCTAATTTCATAAAGGGAGAAAAATTTTTCCTAAGTGAAAAAGCGTAGCAGAATTCAAACCAAAGGGAATCCAAGTTCTGTTAATACACAAAAACTGTTAGAAATCCACATATAGGGACTGACATTTTACCAGACATAAGTCTATGTATTCAACGTTATTCACTATTCTAAAAACTAATTAAATCCAGCTAGTGAATTAATAGCTATTGCAAGCCAGAAGTAAAGAGAAAAAATATATATATCTCAAGCATTGACTATAAATAAAATATTAAGGTGGCAAAACCCATAATGTTGTTAGTGTTCTAAGTTTGCTTTAAAAATATATTCTAAGGAGAGAGTAAACATATTTTATGCTAGGAATGTGAACTGAACAAGATATCTGCTCAGCTTAGAGAATATTTTGATATGCTGTCTTTTTTCTAGTTCAATAGTTATAAGAAATACATAGATAAGTTCAATTCCACTTCTAACCACATTACTGGATTAAAAAAAAAAAAAAACTATAGCTCAGCATGTGGTTCAATAAAAATAATAATGATAATAATTTGGAGTGTTCTCATTGAAAATAAGTGAGATCTACTGAGTTTTTAGATCACAATTTAGTTTAGTTAAAATCCTTATTTTAGATAATAGCAAAGGACTAGGCTAATGACTAAATTATAGCACTGTGCAAAATCTCTTTTGTCTTTTGACATATAATGTGTATTTTAAGTTAAGCACAACATCCATCCACATAGTATTAATTTTCAGTTCATTTCCTTTTTATATATTATATCTAACAAAACTGCCCTAAAATTAACTGATGCAATAAATATACTACATGACATTTGTCTTCAAGAATCTGATGACACTACTATATAACATATGACTGGCTGTGCAACATTTGTGTTGGAAAAGGCATAGCCTAACAAGAAAGATAAATGTTCTGCCCATTGTGAAACTCTATTATATGTCATTTAGGCAAGAAAATCATTGAAAATGACAAGAGCTCTGTCAATCAAAATAAAGATGTTAAAAAAGTGCTTAAATAAATAGATTGATAATCCATACGATGCTTTTTAAAAAGCACAATAAGTAGAGTACTTTCTAAATTATAACTTTAAGGAAAGTCGTAATTCTTCCAACAGGCACACTTAAATATCAAGTATTTTTAAAACCACTTTTTTTGCAACACTCTTACAGAAAGCACTCACCAATTTTGCTGTCCAGAACCCTGTTTCAATCAAAATAAGATTAACAGTGCCACAACAGAGTATCAATAAAATCTCTAACTTATCTAGAGCATCTGTCAGGATAGAAGGAGAAAGATCTTAAGTAGGAAGCAGAGACTGTTGCAGTTTCCATTCTCAAGGTTGAGGGATGGAGCAATAACTCTCTCAATTGAATTTGATAGGACAATTATTTATTGAATTATTAATATTTTCTCTTGATTAGAACTCATTATAGATCTAGTAGACTTTGGAAACCTCACACACATGCACACATACAGACACACACACACATACACACAATGTGTACACACACATTTCCACATCAGTATCACCTAGTAGGAGCCCGGCACATGGTAAACCCTTGATAAATGTTTATCGAATGACTTAAAAACCAAACCAAACCTGTTGCCGTCGAGTCGATTCCGACTCATAGAAACCCTATAGAACAGAGTAGAACTGCCCCATAGGGTTTCCAAGGAGCTGCTGGTGGATTCGAACTGCCAACCTCTCGGTTAGCAGTCGAACACTTTAACCACTGTGCCATCAGGGCTCCACTGAATGGCTTAATCCACTTTAATTTTCCACAGGCAGCTCCCTATAAATTTATTTCCATATCTCTTCTACCCTCAGTGTTAGCTTTGTGAGGCTTATTTGTGACTGGGGGTTAGCATGGAATACACTTTGTCTTCTTCCAACTACTAGTCTTTATCACTTTGTACCACCTTTTCCTCCTAAACTCTGTAGACCAGATGAAGAAGTAAGACTACTATAACAACAACAAAAAACCAAAAAACAAACCCATTGCCATCGAGTCGATTCAGACTCATAGCAACCCTGTAGGACAGAGAAGGACTGCCCCACAGGGTTTCCAAGGAGCATCTGGTGGATTTGAACTGTCGACCTTTAGGGTTAGCAGCCTACCTCTTAACCGCTGTGCTACAACATATTAGATATCAAATTATGAGTGTCTTTTAGATTTCACTGGGCTTTCAGTACAAGTTTCTAATATGCTGAGAAGATACTCTCTAACCCTGTTTTGGTGGGTGGATAAATTGCTGGGAAAAACATGCCTGCAATCAGCACATAGAAAGGTATTCCACAGGTGTTGTCACTGGAAATGAGAACAGCTTATATCTTTAGCAAGTGGCTCAAAAAGAATTAGGAGTATGTCCACTATGCTTTCAGCTGACATAAAAATGAATGATGTCACTAACATCTTGAAAGAAGGACCTTGAATAAAATGACTAAGTAGAGATCTGGTCAGTTAAAAATGGAAAAAAGGATGAATGGTAGATGGTACACCAGGAAATAAAAACAAGAATTAGATTAGTAAAATGGGGAATAGCTTACTAAGCCACAAATACAGCCAAAGAAAGAAGAGAGCTCTTTAACTGATGTCCAAGTATGTAGGACATTACTCTAGCCAGCAATATTGTAACACTGAAATTAGTGGCTTTATATATACTTTGTGGTATTTTTGGTTATACTCTTTATTCTGTTTCATTATCCAAGCTTGCACTGATGAACCTGGCCCAAACTCATTTGACAGTTACTATATATTTCTGATATTCCTCATTCCACGTCCTCTTCTGAATCTGGCTTGAATTTCTGGCAGTTCCCTGTCGATGTACTGTTGGAACTGCTTTTGAATGATCTTCAGCAAAAGTTCACTTGTCTGTGATAGTAATGATATTGTGTGGTAATTTCTACATTCTTTTGGATCACCTTTTTTGGAAGGAGGGATATCATTGCTGATGTCAGCTGGATCCTGGCTGAAAGCAGAGAATACCAGAAAGATGTTTATCCAGGTTTTGTGGATCATAACAAATTATGGGTAACATTGCGAAGAATGGGAATTCCATAACACTTACTTGAGCTCATGCGGAACCTGTACATAGACAGAGAGGCAGTTGTTCAAACAGAACAAGGGGATATTGCGTGGTTTAAAATCAGGAGAGGTGTGCATCAGGACTGTATCCTTTCACTATATTTATTCAATCTGTATGTTAAGCAAATAATCTGAAAAGCTGGACTATATGAAGAAGAACATGGCATCAGGATTGGAGGAAGTATCATTAACAACCTGCGATATGCAGATGACACAACTTTGCTTGCTGATAGTGAAGAGGATTTGAAGCACTTACAAAGTGATGAAGATCAACGACTACAGTATGGATTACAGCCTTCAGTATGGATTACAGCTCAACATAAAGAAAACAAAAATCCTCACAACAGAAGCAATAAGCAACATCACGATAAATGAAGGAAAAGACTGAAGTTGTCAAGGATTTCATTTTACTTGGATCCACAATCAACACCCATGGAAGCAGCAGTCAAGAAATCAAACGACACATTGTGTTGGGCAAATCTGCTGCAAAAGATCTCTTTAAAGTGTTAAAAAGCAAAGATGTCACTTTAAGGACTAAGGTGTACCTGACCCAAGCCATGATGTTTTCAATTGCCTCATATGCACACGAAAGCTAGACAATGAATCAGGAAGACCAAACAAGAATTGACGCCTTTGAATTATGGTGTTGGCAAGAATATTGAATATACCATGGATTGCCAGAAGAACAAACAAATTTGTCTTGGAAGAAATTCAGCCAGAGTGCTCCTTAGAAGCAAGGATGGCGAGACTTCATCTCACATACTTTGGACATGCCATCAGGAGGGACCAGTCCCTGGAGAAGGACATCATACTTGGTAAAGTAGAGGGTCAGCAAAAAATAGGAAGACCCTCAAGGAGATGGACTGACACAGTGGCTGCAAAGACTGGCTCAAACATAACAACGATTGTGAGGATGGGCTCAGGACCAGGAAGTGTTTCCTTCTGTTGTACACAGGGTCACTATGAGTCAGAACTGACTGGGCAACACCTAACAACGACAACAACTTACATTTCTAGATTGACAATAACACGTTAAACCCATTTCCGTGGAGATGATTACAACTCATAACGACCCTATAGAATAGAGTAGAACTGCCCCACAGGGTTTCCAAGGAGTGGCTGGTATATTTGAACCGCCAACCTTTTGTTTAGCAGCCAAACTGTTAATCACTGTGCCACCAGGGCTCCAGATGGAAGATAGTGTCCAAATATGAATGCAGTAACCAAGGGTTGCTGTGGTAATTCTTTCACATCTTTCGTTCTTAAGCTGAACTGGAATTTTCTAATCATTTCTGGCTACTAATAACAAGAAATAACAGGACATTTAAGAAAAAGAGAAAAGACAGTTCAGCATCATTTCTGCTTGCAACATGATTTTACCATTAGAAGGCTTTCTAAATTACATGATCAGGCAGTTGCAGCCAGTCTCCCCAACATACAAAGAGTATCATATATGACAAGAACTGTATGAAACTGAAGAAAGCTCACCAACCATTTTCTATTATTGTAAAGGTACTCCACCCCACTAGCAATTCATCCATATAGACTACTACTCATCTCACCTGCAAGATTAGATTTACATACAGATTGTGGAGCTACGGGGAGTCACATAGAAATTTTGAACTCCTCCAACCTTCTTGCCCAAAATTTGCAAAATAAAATGAATCTCTCAAGGTCTTTATAGTTACCTGCAAGGGTCATGAGGAGCCCTGGTGGCACAGTGATTAAAGTGCTCGGCTGCTAACCAAAAGGTCAGCAGTTCAAACCCACCAGTCATGCTCCATGGAAGAAAGATGTGGCAGTCTGCTTCTGTAAAGATTTACGGGCTTGGAAACCCTATAGGGCAGTTCTGCTCGGTCCAACAGGAGCACTATGAGTTGGAATTGACTCGATGGCAGTGAGTTTTCAAGGGTCATGGCATAGGAAATCAATGACATATAGGCAGAACAAAAACTTTATCCCACATTCATATTCTACTATACAGAGATCCCCAACTACAACTTCAGATCATCCATTCTGAAAAAGCAAGAAGAAAATAATACATTAAAGCAAACTCCCTATTGAAATTGAAAGGAAGAGGCTTATTCTAAAGTAATAAATACCCTGAACCATCTTTTTGCAGCCATCAGAACTCAAGTCAGGGCATGGAATGCTTCAGGTATCAGACTGATGTCCCAAAACAATACCCATACATCTCTTCCAGATTGTCAAACTTCTGTCCAATTTAATTGGTTCTGGTACCTCTCACTTGAAAGAGTCTATAGGTATCTGTCCTAAGCTATGGTATCTAGATGTGCATCCCACTACTTAGGAATGTCACAAGTTCAAATCCACAGGGTTGGCTGCTCCAAGAATCTAAACATGACCTGGTGAGCACCCCAGGCTCCTTTCAAAGATGAACAGGTGAAAACATGCAAGTATTCCTGAGAGTATCAGGAATGAGGGTTTGCAAAGGAGGTAAATGTAGTTTACTTCTTTTTTGGACATGGGCATTCATGAGGATCTGTCTCTACTTGTTTTCTTGAATGGATTAAAAAAAAAAAAAGTAGCCATGGAATTGATTCCAATTCATGGTGAACCCATGTGTGTCAGAGTAGAACTGTGCTCTGTAGGGTTTTCAACGACTGATTTTTCAGTAGTAGATTACCAGGTCTTTCTCCAAGGCATCTCTGGCTGGACTCAAACCACCAGCTTTCAGTTAGCAGCTGAAAGCGTTAACCATTTGCACCACCCCGGACTCCTTGAATGGATTGAAGGATTCCAAATATATAAAAAAACTCCTACTTGTGGATTCTGACTCAGTGAAATTTTATGACATCATCAAATATTTTGCTATTTGTATCTCTCTCTGAATTTAAGCCTGCAATTTTGCTTCAATGTTTACATTTTAAGTACAGTAAACAAAAAACAAACGTCATAGAATACCCCTGAGAAAAATCATCTATATTCTTTCTTACATAGAAAAACAATAAATCAATCTTTTTTTTTTTTAAATTCAGTTTTCATTATGATTTGTGGAAATTTGGGAAGCAAGAAAAAGTTTAATACTGAGTTACACTCTCTTCTTTTCTCGACGGTATTTTTTTTTTTTTTTCATTAAGAAACTGACTTCCGGTCATTTTCTTCCTTACAAGCCTTCCTGTTCTAGGCAGTCAAAAGTTATTAATCATTTGATCACCTCTGTACCTGCTACCCTAGAACATGATCATAACTCTTTTAAGGCATTAGCACTGTTTTAACTTTTATTTGGGAGTGCCTGAGTGGCGAAAATGGTTAACGCACTCGGCTGCTAACCGGAAGGATGGAGGTTTGAGTTCACCCAGAGGCACATCAGAAAAAAGACCTGGTGATCTACTTCTGAAAAATCTGTCATTGAAAACTCTGTGTAGCACAGTTCTACTATGACAAACTTGGGATTGCCATGAGTCGGGATCAACTTGATGGCAACTGGTTTCTACCACTCATTTGTCAGTTTGTTGTACTGTTGCTGTGATGCTGGAAGCTATGACACCAGTATTTCAAATACCAGCAGGGTCACCCATGGTGAACAAGTTTCAGCAGAGCTTCCAGACTCAGACAGACTAGAAAGAAAGGGCATGTAATCTACTTCTGAAAATAAGCCAATGAAAACCTTATTTACCACAACAGAACACTGTCTGACTCTCTTGCTTTGGACACATCATCAGGAGGAATTAATCACTAGAGGAAGACATCATGTACAGTGAAGAAGAGGACCAGTGAAGGCATGGAAGGCTTTCCCTGAATTTAAATGAATTTGCACGATAGCCACAACAATGGACTTGAACATGTTGGCAGTTGTGAGGATGTTGCAGGACCGAGCAAGATTTTGTTCTGTTGAACGTGAGGCTGCCATGCGTCAGAGTCAACTGGATGGCAGAAAACAACAACTTTTATGCAAGTTGTCATTGTTGTTGTGTGCCATGGAGTCTATTCCAAATCACAGTGACCCTACAGGACAGAGTAGAACTAATCCATGGGGTTTCCTAGGCTGTAATCTTTACAGGAGCAGATCGCCAGCAGAGCTGTTGGTGGATCTGGACCTCTGACCTTCTGGTTAGCAGCCAACCACTTAACCATTGTGCTACCAGGGCTCCTTTTTATTTAAGTACTTAGTACATAAATACATGAAATACATGAATCATCTCTCCTAATAGAGTCTTCAAGGGCAGGCAGGAACTAAATATGTGCCTATATATATATTCCCACAATGTCTAGTACAGTTTTTTTTAATATTACCTTATATATGAAAATATAATCATAAATTTATAATAGACGGAAAGATAGTTAACATGTTTCTCAAAGTACAATAATTAACAGGAGTGTTCAGAAAATGGGATATTATAGTTAACGTCTATCACAAAGCTTTGCCATCAGAACCTACTCTAAAATTAAAATTTAAAATATGATGAAAGCTCTTGTGTTTTAAAAATGTTCCAAAATATGTGACAACAATTCCAGATTTAGTAAATACAACTTTATAAATAAAATGGGATTTTACTCAGATGACTAGAGATGATGTTACAGTTTAGTGTCATCACTCTGAACATAACTAACCATTGTGCCAGACTAGAGATACAGAGAGTGAATATAATCGAAAAGAAATGTGTACTAATCCCAGTATACCTCTTAGATTGTCTTATCTTGCCATGTTCTCCTCAAAGTTAACTACAGCTCCCCAAGGAATTTGGTTAAATGAGAACTTAAAGTAGTTGTTTCCCAGTTAATCATGCTTTCACTGTGCTTTTATCAGGGATTTTCTACCAGCTCCACAGAATGAGCAAGGCACCCAAGTGTCATTTAAAAATATACATTATGCATATATACATATATTGTTGTTAGGTGCCATCCAGTCAGTTGCAACTCATAGTGACCCATGTACAATAGAACGAAACACTGCCTGGTCCTGCACCATCCTCACAATAGTTGTTATGTTTGAGCCCATTGTTGCAGCCACTATGTCAATCCATCTCATTGAGGGTGTTCTTCTTTCTTGCTGACCCTCTACTTTACCAAGTATAATGTCCTGCTCCAAGGACTCACCCTTCCTGATAACATGCCCGAAGTATGTGAGACTAAGTCTCATCATCTTTGTTTCTAAGGAGCATTCTGGTTGTACTTCTTCCAAGACAGATTTGTTAGTTCTTTTGGCAGTCCATGGTATATCCCACATTCTTCACCAACACCGTAATTCCAAGGCGTCAGTTCTTCCTCTTCAGCCTTCCTTATTCATTGCCCAGCTTTTGCATGCATATGAAGCAATTGCAAGAAAATACCACGGCTTGGGACAGGTGCACCTGAGTCCTTAAAGTGACATCTTTGCTTTTTAACACTCCAGAGAGGTCTTTTGCAGCAGATTTGCCCATTGCAATGCATGGTTGGACTTCTTGACTACTCCTTCCATGGATGTTGATTGTGGATCCAAGTAAAATGAAATCCTTGACAACTTCACTATTTTCTCCTTTTATCATGATGTTGCTTATTGGTCCAGTTGTGAGAATTTTTGTTTTATGTTAAGATGTAATCCATACTGAAGGCTGTAGTCGTTGATCTGCATCAGTAAGTGCTTCAAATCCTCTTCAGTTTCTGCCTTGCTCATTCTGTGGAGCAAGCAAGGTTTGTGTCATCCGCACATTGTTCATGAGTCTTACTTACTCCAATCCTGATCCCACACTCTTCTTTATACAGTCCAACTTCTCGGATTATTTGCTCAGTATACAGATTGAATAAGTATGGTGAAAGGATACAGCCATGACGCACACCTTTCCTGACCTTAAACCATGCAGTATCTCCTTGTTCTGTTGGAACGACTGCCTCTTGGTCTATGTACAGGTTTCTCATGAGCACAATTAAGTGTTATGGGATTCCCATTCTTCACAATGTAATCCATAATTTGTTATGATCCACACAGTCGAATGCCTTTGCATAGTCAATAAAACCCAGGTAAACATCTTTCTGGTAGTCTCTGCTTTCAGCCAGGAGCCATTTGACATCAGCAGTGATATCCCTCATTCCACGTCCTCTTCTGAATCCAGCTTGAATTTCTGGCAGTTCCCTATGGATGTACTGCGCAACCGCTTTTTTCTTTTTTTTTAAGTTTTTTTTAAATTGTGCTTTAGGTGAAAGTTTACAGCTCAAGTTAATTTCTCATTCAAAAATTTATACACATATTGTTTTTGTGACATCGGTTGCAGTCCCCACAATGTGACAGCACCCTCCCCCTTTCCAACCTGGGTTCCCTGTGTCCATTTGTCCCATTGCAACTGCTTTTGAATGATCTTCAGCAAAATTTTACTTGCATGTGATATTCATGATATTGTTCCATAATTTCCACATTTGATATCACCTTTCTTTGGAATAGGCAGAAATACGGATCTCTTCCAGTTGGTTGGCCAGGTAGCTGTCTTCCAAATTTCTTGGTATAGATGAGTGAGCACTTGCAGTGCTGCATCCGTTTGTTGAAACATCTCAATTGGTATTCCATCAATTCCTTGAGCCTTGTTTTTTGCCAATGTCTTCTTCAGTGCAGCTTGGACATTTTCCTTCAATACCATCAGTTCTTGATCATATGCTACCTCCTGAAATGACTGAACATTGACCAATTCTTTTTGGTACAGTGATTCTGTGTATTCCCTCCATCTTCTTTTGATGCTTCCTGCATCATTCAGTATTTTATCCATAGAATCCTACACTATTGCAACCGGAGGCTTGAATTTTTTCTTCAGTTCTTTCAGCTTGAGCAATGCCGAGCATGTTCTTCCCTTTTGGTTTTCTGTCTCCAGGTCTTTGCCCATGTCATTATAATACTCTCCTTTGTCTTCTCCAGCCACCCTTTGAAATCTTCTGTTCAGCTCTTTTAGGTCATCATTTCTTCCACTGGATTTAGCTAGTCGACATTCAAGAGCAAGTTTCCGAGTCTCTTCTGACATCCATTTCAGTCTTTTCTTTCTTTCCTGTCTTTTTAATGACCTCTTGCTTTCTTCATGTATGATGTCCTTGATGTCATTCCACAACTCACCTGGTCTTTGGTCATTAGTGTTCAATGCATCAAATTTTCTTGAAATGGTCTCTAAATTTAGGTGAGATACACTCAAGGTCGTACTTTGGCTCTCATGGACCTGTTCTAATTTTCTTCAGCTTCAACTTGAACTTGCATATGAGCAATTGATGGTCTGTTCCACAGTCAGCCCCTGGCCTTGTTCTGACTAATGATATTGAGCTTTTCTATCGTCTCTTTCCACAGATGTAGTCGATTTGATTCCTGTGTATTCCATCTGGCGAGGTCCATGTGTATGGTCACCGTTTATGTTGGTGAAAAAAGGTATTTGCAATGAAGAAGTCATTGGTCTTGCCAAATTCTATCATGCGATCTCTGGCATCGTTTCTATTACCAAGGCGATATTTTCCAACTACCAATCCTTCTTCTTTGTCTCCAACTTTTGCACCAGTAATTATCAATGCATACTGATTGCATGTTCAATCAATTTCAGACTTCAGAGGTTGGTAAGAATCTTCAATTTCTTCATCTTTGGCCATAGTGGTTGGTGCGTAAATTTGAATAATAGTCATATTAACTGGTCTTCCTTGTAGGTGTATGGATATCATCCTATCACTGACAGTGCTGCACTTCAGGATAGATCTCAAAATGTTCTTTTTGATGATGAACACAACACCATTCCTATTCAATTGTCATTTCCAGCAAAGTAGACCTTATGATTGATTCAAAATGGCCAGTACCAGTCCATTCAGCTCACTAATGCCTAGGATATCAATGTTTATGCATTCCATTTCATTTTTTATTATTTCCAGTTTTCCTAGATTCATACTTCGTACATTCCATGTTCAGATTACTAATGGATGTTTGCAGCTGTTTCTCATTTTGAGTCATGCCACATCAGCAACTCCTCCCCGGTCGTCTTTTGAGTGCCTTCCAAACTGAGGGGCTCATCTTCTAGCACTATATCAGACAATGTTCTGCTGCTATTCATAAGGTTTTCCCTGGCCAATTTTTTTCAGAAGTAGACTGCTAGGTCCTTCTTCCTAGTCTGTCGTAGTCTGGAAGCTCAGCTGAAACCTGTCTACCATGCGTGACCCTGCTGGTATTTGAATACTGGTGGCATAGCTTCCAGTATCAAAGCAACATGCAAGCCCCGACAGAAGCAATGGATTAATTAATTAAGTGATCAATACGTGTACAAGCTCCAAACCCCTCCCCACAAAATTTTCTCTTTTCAAAGGGATAACCTGACTGATGCCTACTGATTTTCAAATTTCAGTTTTGTATTCTCTATGTTTCATTTCCCATTCAGCATCTACATTGACCTCACTCTATTCATCCTGCTTTAGTGCCTATGTAATACGAAAATATAACAACCAAGACATCACTGCTGAGGAAGGAAGGTGCTCTATTCTAATGACAATATTTGTTTTATACAAAAATACACAGAAAAGAAATATAAAGAAACTATTCTGTTCAGAATGAGTCAATGAGGTACTCTTCTTATATGATATTTATATTTTAATGTTATTTTTTTCTTCTCTTTTATTCTCTATCATATTACACTCGTTTTTATATCACTAACGTTTTCAAATAAATGGAAAATCAACAATGCTTTTTGTCTACATGTGTACATGGGAACTCTTTAGAGATATTTCTATGTTGATAGCCTCCTATAATTTGTACATCAGGGTTTCAGTGAAGGTTCTGTTAATATTCTCCAAAATAATTCTCTTTTTTCTAAGAAGTTCTGAATCTATCTTATTTTTTCCATAGGTTGATAGGGAAAACTTATCCAATGAGAAAGAGACCCAAGCTTTAAAAGGGTAAATGTCAAAAGCAAATTAGACCTTCGATGACATGAACTCCAAGGAAAATCTAATATAATACTTCTTCTATGAATTTGTAATTGCATCCCAGAAAGCAAAGAATAAGATAAACATTTTTATGTTTGTTTTTCACTTTCACAGAAACTCCATCTTTATATGCTTTTAGATGGTCACATTTTGCTGACATTTACAAACATTTCATGTTGATCTTACATGGGTCACATCAATCATCTATACAGTTTCAATGACACTTTCTTAAATAAACTGTCATGAAAGATTTATAGAGAATTTGATAAAAGTAAAGAAGATGTAGTTTAGTTTTTAAAGATGCATTACCCTGTTTCCGAGGTGTAATATCACTTCTAAAACACCATGAAGCTTTTCTGGCAATAACGAAAGAAAAAAAAAAATCCCTTTCTCCCACGCTCTTATTTGCATAGCATTCTTCTTCCTCCAAACATTGGGAGCAGGTTTAGAAGTAGGCTCTCCCCCCTCCCAATTCAATATACTTTGGATTTAATAGTTGTGTATTGATCCCATTTTAATGAACATTAGGCATAAGTTAACAGCATTCAGGATTTATTCACTAAAGAATAATTAAGTAATTATGATTTGTTAATCCATTCATGTAACAAATGCTTCTCTCAAACACGTGTATTCTTATATTCTGAATTGGGTGGTGTATGATGACAAAGATGACAGGAATTATTCCTAACACACTATTGAGGCATTCAAGTGCAGAAGGGTTTCTTAAAGATTAGACTGGAATTCATGGATTTTTTTTAAATTTTATTTTATTGTACTTTAGGTGAAGGTTTACAGAACAAATAGCTTCCCATTAAACAGTCGGTACACATATTGTTTTATGACATTGGTTAACAACCCCATGACATGTCAACATTCTCCCTTCTCAACCGTGGAGGAGCTTCTTCTTCTTTTTTTTTTTTTTTTTTTTTTTTTTGGTAAAAATATACATAGCCAAAGTTACACCATTTCAAAAGTTCCTACATGTCATGGATTTTTTAAAACATGAATAATTAGAGTATGAGACCATCGAAATCAATTTTAAGCTAGCAGCTGCTGTAAGCACCTGGCTAGGTTTGTTGTTTGCTTTTCATGAGATTAAAACTGGGTGTTACTTAGTGTTTTAAAGAGTCATTTAGTCTCTATCAATTTGTGCAAGGCAAGCAATAACTAGGCCATGTTACAATTATGTTAGCAATTGCATACCTCATTGTGGTGTGGGGGAATACAATAAGGATTTTGTTAATTTCATGTATATCCTTTTTTTTTCCTTTTACAAGTGAATTTGTTGAAAAGTACTAATACAGAATATGATTTTCCAAATCCTGACACCGTTACAGTCCCCCTTGTAAGTTTCCTTGCTTAATGCCCTACTTGCTGACAGATTTGGGCTATTTCCCTTCTAGTCACTTCTCAGGAAAAAAATTTAAAATTTTTTAGTTCACTGAGTTGTGTTGCCTATAAAGCAAGGATACTTGCAGTAATGAATAATGTATAATCTAAATATTTTAAGCCCTTATATCTAAAATAGCAAACTATATATGTTATATATGCTAGAACCCCAAAATACACAGTGCTTAGTACAGTATCCTGGATATATTAAATTTATAACATTTATTTAATTTTAAATTATGTATTGGGTATGTTTCTGAAGATGAGACGACCTGTAGTATAATAAAATGTGTAGAAAAATGTGCTCTACTATAATAAAATTCAGTTCTACAAATGGTTTGAGTATACGCAGCAATCTTTATGAAAGAAAGCCAAGACAAAACTTACATTATAAACATGACAATAATTCATTTACACATAACATTTTGAAATTTAGTATTCTTATAGAGATGAAAGTTTAGTATTTTATATAGAGCTGGCATGTAAAAAAATTTTACTATTTCAGAGAACACGTTTCTCCTTTAAAATATTTACCAAATTATTGTTATACTTTCTAACATCAGAATATCTTTTCCTTAAGTTACTTTCTCTAAGAAACCATAGTGAACCCATCATGTTTTATTTAACTGATAGTCAGCATGTTAAGGTTTTCAGCTTTTGATACTATTTTGTTTTTAAACCAAGGGAAAACCTGAGTTGTCAAGATTGAAGGGGAAACCAACTTGATTTTCAAATTAAGGCTTAACTAGCAAATCAGTTGTGGAAACACATTTTGAGAATCATTGGAGAATGTTATAGAAGTTGAACAGTAAGGAATGAGAAAATTAATAATATAATACGAAGGTAGTTTCTTACTATGATCGTAAAAAAAAAAAAAAAGAAAGAAAGAAAGAAATTAAAGATCCCGTTAATGCCACTTTTATTTTATCAAATATAATTTTTGTAAAGGAACTTCATTTTGGGAATGCAGACATTAAACACTCTACTGAATAACAACGAGTCCACACACTTACTAACATCATGTCAGAGTTGTTTCCATTACAAAATTATTGCCATCCTAATCATTAGGATTGGTAAACTGAAATGTTAGGGGCTTCTCATTCCCTAAGCAAAACTAAACATTATCTAAGATAGCAGAGATGATAAGAAAAACAAAACAAAAACAGGGCATTTTAATGAACTTTAATATTACAAGTTAAGTGTACTAACTTAAGGGTCAATAAAATAAATCTGCATGGAACATTACTTTGTCACACAAATTTAGAGGTTAATAAAATACATTTGAATCCTAATGAATCCAAATGAGCAAAGAGATAAAACATGATGGCAGGTACACAGGCTTTGAACCGTTCTAAATGGTTCAGTCATGGCCAACTGAAACAAGGCAGTGTTTCAAACCAGTTGGAACGGGTTCAGTCACGGCAGAGAGAAACAAAGGCAGTGTACATGTTGCATAGCAATCAAATCTTTTATGTGGCTGCTTTTGACGTAAGTAAGAAACAGGGAGTGGTGCCTGGCTCAAACATGGCAGCCGACCACACCATTTTGAATGTGTGTCCCTCTCCACAGTCTTGTCAGTAATCCAATTTCCTGAACCAGAAAATTTTCAGGAGCCAATAATCCAATATCCCACATCAGGAAACTTTCAGAAACCTAATGTGAGAGATTGGATTATTGGCAGGAATGTGGAGAGCGACACACATTCAAAGCGGTGTGGTCAGCCGCCATCTTTGAGCAGTGCACTGATGCAAGATATTTGGTTGCTGTGCAACACATACGCTGCCCTTGTTTCTCTTGGCCATGACTAAACCTCTTTGAATGGATTCTAAGCCCTGCCTTGTTTCCATTGGCCATGACTAAACCTCTTTGAACTGATTCTAAGCCCTGCCTTGTTTCCATTGGGCATGACTAAACCATTTAGAACCAGTTCAAATCCCTGGTTCAAAGGTGGTTTTTAAAAAACTGAAAGGATCTCTCAGAAAGCATTTTATAGGAACATTTAAAGTTCTTGCAAAAGCATAATTAACTCTTTTATAAATTTCTTTCAAAAATATCCAGAAGCCTTCCAATGGTCTTTAAAAGTTTTCTTACACCTTCTACATATATCTCTTCCAATCTACAATTTAATCTTGCACATGGAAGCCAGTTTTACCTGGGTAAAATATGTGTTAATAAAACAACTGAAGAACAAAACAGCGTGTTATTTTCACGAGGTGAAAAGAAAATGCTTGTTTTGGGGATGTTTACATGCTTTGAAACCAATTATTTATGATTTAAAACATCCCTCTTGTTTGTTTTATTTTAAAATAGTTTAAACTCTTACACCACAATTAATGCCTCTATATGGTAAATTTTGCCTCACATGCTTAAACTTTTATCTTCAAAGTAATCTTTATAAAGTTTCTAATTATAATTTATCTGGCTCTTTCTATTACAAATTCTTTGGTTCTGATTTGAACATGAAATCAGTTTCTACAGCTCTGAGATTATGTCCTACTTTACACAAACTGAGTATTAAGAACCAAAATGCTATATTATTTCATGACCATGTCTTCACTATCAGAAGTCCGAAAATGACCTACTATTATTCCCCTTAGGTATAAAACTGTACACTTCAGCTTTCATCAAAAAGCAGGCCTCCGGTCACTTCTGGACAACATGGCACTATAGTCAGAAGCACCACACCGTCCCTCCACAGCAAAGATCAGAAAAACTAAGTCAAACAGAGTCACACATCAATCCTGAAACCCTAAGCATCAAATGAAGAGATAAAGAACTCAGCCAAGCACTGAATAGAATAAGAAACTGACCGAGAACAGAGAGCGTGGAGAGATACCTGCAGAGGTCCCCTATCAGCTACCGGAGCATGAATCCCCCATCTTGGACTCCTATTGGAGATCAGCGAACAGGGGGTATGAGAAAGCAGCTTCACAGAGCTTCAAGCAGGAGATAGAACAATCGGTAACCAGTGATATAGGCTTTCCCACCCCCCATCCTTCTTCACCCCCTCTTAGCCTCTTCTGCTTCCTGCAGCCACAGTCTCTTGGCCGGGAAACACAAGCTTCACCACGGTGTCACTTGGATTCCACCCACCCCCACTGGCTGACTCCCTGAGTACCTTCTGTTGGCTGCTGATGTTGCTTTTTTCCACTTCTTTAGAATTCTTCCTTACCTCTCACCACCTCCCCCTCCTTTCTTTCAAATACCTGGCTCAGTGCACCATCCTTGCTTCTTCCTGAAAGGCTGCGAAACAGCACTTGACTGTGAAACTACTTCCTGGACCGTGCTGCCACTCTGGTGGGACTCTGGGGTTTTTCTGTTTGTTTTTGGCTCTGATTTGTTCTATTTTGGTTTGTTTGTTTTCTTTTTCTTCTCACAGCTCAGGAGCCCCTTCTAGACGGGCAGTACCATGGCTTGGAAGCTACTCCCTTACTCTGCGCAGATGCACAGGGACATCCCTGGGGGCATTTCTATTTTCTTGTTTCTGTTTTTGGTTTTTTTTTTCCTTTTTGTTTCTTTGTTTTGTTTTCTTCTCTCTCTTATTCCCTTTTTATCTTTCTTCATTTCCAGTTTCTCGATGTATTCATCTTTTCCTTTACCCTTTCTTTTTTTATTCATTTTTGCTTTTCCTCATTTCTCAGTCTCTCATCTCTCCACTCCAATAGCAAGCTCCCTTAGCACTCTTTTTTGTTTGTGTGTATGTTTTTGGCTCCTGTTCCTCTTTCCTCTCTCTCATCTTTCTCATACCCATCTTAGCTCCACACATCACAATCCACCCCCTCCTTCCTGCCTACCTTCACTGTGCACTGAACATCATGCTCCCAAGCAGCACAGAAATGGCCTACTGGAACCTGCCCTGCACTGTCAGCCCTGGTATATGCCACAAACAACCCATCCCAGGAACTACCATTCAGCTGGATCTGCCCTGCTGTACCATACATGAGTGACTGACCCTGCCCATTGGAGAAGGAGGTGAAAAGTATCATGCCCACAGAGGAGCAAACAACAAAGAACGCACAGCCCACTTGCTCAGACATAACCAGATAATACAAAAAAGCGGGATGAAACAAACAAATCTACAATCAATAAATGAGAAAAATAACCACTGAATGCCCCAAAGACAGCAGACAATATCTCAAAACATTTACAAAAACAGGACAGGATGGTTCCAGTAAGCGTCCAAAATAAAACACCAGATGACCTTCTAGTAGAAGAAAAGGCACTAGACCTAACTGATAGGGAATTCAAATCTCTAATATTCAGAATTATCTAAGAGTTGAAGCAGAAAACAGACAAAAATGAGGAAAAAACAGACAAAATCATGGAAAAGGCAGACAAATTCATGGAAATCACAGACAAAAAATGGAAGAATTCAAGAAAATAATACAGGAACAAAATGCTAGAATAAATTTACAACTAGAAATCATACAAAAACAACAATTAGAAATCCAAAAGATAAACAACAAGATTTCAGAAATGGACAGTGTCATAGAAGGGCTGAGGAGCAGGTTTGAAATGATGGAAGATAGGATCAGCAAAATTTAAGACAAACACTTGGATACAACTCTATTTGAGGAAAAATCAGAAAAAAGAACAAAGAAAAATGAAGAAACCCTGAGAATTATGTGGGATACAATCAAAAGCAAAAATCTGAGAGTGATCAGAGTTCCACAACAGGGGGACAAAACAGAAAACACAGAGAGGACCATTAAAGAACTGCTGACAGAAAACTTCCCCAATATCATGAAAGATGAAAAGCTGCCCATTCAAGAAGTTCAATGAACCCCATATAGGAGAGACCCCAAAAGAAAATCAACAAGGCATATCATAATCACACTCGCTAAAACCAAAGACAAAGAATCCTGAGAGCATCTCAAGAAAAACAAAAAGTCACATACAGAGGAGAAACAGTAAGACTAAGTTTGGATTATTTGGCAAAAACCATGCAGGCAAGAAGGCAATGGGATGACGTATATAAAACCTTGAAAGAAAAAAATTGCCAGCCAAGAATAATATCTCCTGCAAAACTCTTGTTCAAATGTGATGGTGAAATTAGGTCATTTCCAGATGAACAGAAATTAAAGGACTATGTAAAAACCAAACCAGCTTTACAAGACTTATTAAAGGGAGTCCTTCCACCTGAGAACAAACAACATCAGACCCCAGGCTGAATCCAGAACACAGGATTCTTCTAGCCAGATACCAAGTTAGGAAATGACCTCTTAAGGACTATGCAAAACCAAAAGAATTACAACAGGGAACCAGAGAATTTAACCTGTAAGTGACAACAGCATCAGAACAATAAAAGAGGGAGTAAATGGTGTAGGTACAGAACCCTTCAATGAAGAGGAAGGTAAGGCGATACCAAGTAATAATAGACTCATTCAAATCTAGGAAGATAAGGGTAAATTTCAAGGTAATCACAAAGAAAGTTAACAAACCTACTCATCAAAATGAAGAAGAAAAACATAAAGTCTCAGTAGAAAACAAAACCTACAAAAACAAAAGAAATGACAAAAAAAATCCACAAACAAAAGGAACTCAGCATAGGACAGTTAGAGAAACAAAGAAAACATCAGCACCACCAAAAAAGCACTACAAAATGCAATCCCACTCCTAGGAATATATCCTAGAGAAATAAGGGTCGTCACATGAATAGACATATGCACACCCATATTCATTGCAGTACTGTTCACAATAGCAAAAAGATGGAAACAACCTAGATGCCCATCAGCAGATGAATGGATAAACAAACTATGATACACACACAATGGAGTACTATGCAAAGTTAAAGAACAATGATGAATCTGTGAAGCATCTGTAACATGGATGAAACTGGAGGACATTATGCTGAGTGAAATAAGTCAATCACAAAAGGACAAATATTGTATGAGACCTCTACCGTAAAATCTCATGTAAAAGTTTACACACAAAAAGAAACAATCTTTGTTGGTTACGAGGGATGGGGGGGTGGGGGGGAACTAAATAGACAATAGATAAGTGGTAACTTTGGTGAAGGGTAAGACAGTATACAATACTGGGGAGGCCAGCACATCTTGTAAAGGAAAGGTCATGGAAGCTCCACGGATACTTCCAAACTCCCTGAGGGACTGAATTTTTGGGCGGAGAGCTTTGGGGACCATGGTCTCCGGGAACATCTAGCTCAATTTGCATAACAGTTTATAAAGACAATGTTCTACCTTCTACCTTGGTGAGTAGCGTCTGGGGTCTTAAGATCCTGTGAGCAGCCATCTAAAATATTCCACTGGTCTCACCCCTTCAGGAGCAAGGAAGAATGAAGAGAACAAGATACCAGGAAAAGGTAAGTCCAAAGGGCTAATGGACCACAGCTACCATGGCCTCCACCAGACTGAGTCCAGTACAGCTAGATGGTGCCTGGCTACCACCACTGACTACTCTGACCGGGATCACGATGGAGGGTCCTGGACAGAGCTGGAAAAGGATGTAGAACAAAATTCTAAATCACACACACACAAAAAAAACCAAACAAACCAGATTTACTGACCTGACAGACTAGAGAAACCCCAAGAGTATGGCCCCGGACACCCTTTTAGATCAGTGGTGAAGTCACTCCCGAAGTTCACTGTTCAGCCAGGGATTGGAGAGCCTCATAAAACAAAATGGGACTAATGAGGCATAGCAGTCCAGGGACAAGGACTAGAAGCCAGGAGGGGACAGGAAAGTTGGTGATAGGGAACCCAAGGTTGAGAAGGGACAGTGTTGACATGTTGTGGGGTTGTTAACCATTGTCATAGGGCAGTATGTGTACTAACTGTTTAATGAGAAACTATTTGTTCTGCAAACCTGGATCTAAAGTACAAAAAAAAAAAAAAGAATTATCTATGTGAGATCAAATTGACAACAGCAACTCAAAAGGGTTGATGGGAAGCCTAGGGAGCAGTGAGTTGAAGATAATGGTGATGGCATATTTGGAAAAGGATAGCGAGAATAGTAGCACAACTGGAAGAATGTAATTGATGTCACTGAATTGTACATGTAGAAACTTTTGAAATGGTGTAACTTTGGCTATGTATATTTTCATCAAAAAAAGGTCCTCCAAGGTCGAGAAGGGAGAGTGTTGACATGTCATGGGGTTGTTAACCAATGTCATAAAACAATATATGTGCTGACTGTTTAATGAGAAACTATCTGTTCTGTAAACCTTCATCTAAATTATAGTAAAAAAAATTAAGAAAAAAAGCAGGCCTCCACCAAGACAACTGTCCTCTCTTGCTATATTTCTTTAGCCCATTATCTCCTTCATTAATCACATTCTATCAGCCCCTGACACTGGGTGAGCAGCTTTATTTCCAGATTGTGTGTTACCCTTTCACATTACTAACAGGGTCTTAATCTAGTCATATTTAAAGATTCACAGTTCCCATCATGAATGTCAAACTGAAGAATCACTTTGGACGTGGAGCATTTCCCAATATTTAGCTTTTTAATGAAAACTTTATTATGTAAAACATAATACAAAAAGAGTATGAACTATAAAACTTCCCTAGAAGTAAGTAGAGGTTAAATGGCTCAATTATAAGTTTACACTCTGAGAACGTAAAAACATAAATGGATAAGAAAGAGGGTCTAAAGGCAAAATTTCCATTTCATGTTATTCGTTAAATCAAATTCTCCAGAACAATCTAAAATTGACTAAAATGTAATCACTAAATGAAGTTTGGTGTCTGATTTCAACTTGACTACCGTATTGTTTCATATTTCACAGGTGTTTTGCTAGGTATCCTCAGGGACAATTCCCTTATTGGATCTGCCGTTCCCCAAGCAAATACCAGTGGGTACAAAACGTTCACCCTTCCCTCAACAGACTAGCCCATTAAAATGTGGGCTATGGGACCTTTGCATTTGTTGTTCTCTCTGCCTAAAACACTCTCCCCCCAATATGTGGGTTGCATGCCCACTCATTTTATTCAGACTCAAATGCCACCTTTATTAGAAAGACCTTCCCTCACTATCCTAAGTGAAAGAGTAACCAAAGTCATTCTCATTTGTTTTACCAGGTGTATTTTTCTTCATAGCAGTTATCTCATATGACTTATAATTTAGTTGTTTATCTCCCCTAACTATAATGTGTTATTTTGTTTTGTTCATTACTATTTCCTGGACCCAGAACAAGGTAAGCACTCAGTAATTTTTTTTTAATTAAGAAACAAATGAACTTGAATTTCGTAGTTTGTATTTAGGCACACGTACTACATTTAAATTTACATAGCAGTATAATTTAAATTAATTGGTGAGATTCCTGCATGTGGGTGACCTTGCCCCAAAATGCCTAGCTGCTCTCAGTCAGTTGTAAGTAGATAGTCCCATAAAAGACTGTGGCTCATGTTCCTTTCTCTTGGGCTGGCTGGGATAACAGCCCATGTAGTACTCTGGTCCCTACCACTGCTGTTACAGATGCTCACAGAACTAATATGCAGTTGCCTGATGCAGAATTCCTTGGAGTCCCATAGGCTGCTAGGATGAGTCATTTTCTCCACTCCCTAATCTTTGTCATCAGCCTATGCCTACATTCTGAGTAAATTAGTATGAAAAACCCCGGCCCCCAACTCCCAACTCCATAGGTATCGGAATCAGAAGAGACTGGTATTAAAACTACATTTGCTCCAATTTTACCACTGTTTCTCTATTTAAGAAAAAAAAAAAACCCTCAAGTACAGGAAAATGCACCTGGTCTCAGTTGCACTTTTGCCACCAGGAATTAAGTCTTGAACGAGATGAAACAAAAGAGTTGGACTCATTTTGACAGAAAGTGGAGTACTACTGAAGAGTTCCATTGATGTCCTTGAATTAAAATGGCAGTTGGTAAAAGTTTTCTTATGAACATAGTTTCTGAATTGTTAATGGTACATTAATAGAGATTTCAGGATTATGGGATAGTCCTGGGGGAGGTCTACAATTCAAAGTACAGCTCATAATTCATATTACATTGTAAACTAATAAAGCATTGATGAATGAACTATAGGTCTCCCTTAGGGCAATTAGAGGAAATACGCATACTAAGATATTCTGGAATATATTTGCTAGTATATTAAATTCAGTTAAAAATCAGTCAATTCGTTTGTAAGTCATTATGGAATAAAGAGATTCCCAAATGCAAAATGTCACAAATTGCATGGAAACCAAGATTTCACTTCTTTGGATCACTAATCCCTTGCTAAAACACAGGCATAACCCACTTAATGCTGTTTTAGTACATACAGAGTGTCATTTATTTGTAAAGCTGAATTGCTTTAAGAATGAATGCACAAACTCATCCTTTCATTTCTAGCCAATTTTCTGTATGTAGAGTATAAAAACTGACATTCTTCTAGATACAGGCTCATTTATGTCCACTGCCACAGGGTTCTGGGCCTTTAGAAATAATGCAAATCAAACATTTTATGTTAATCAGAGGCTGTATTTTTCCTTTAAAATTAATCCAAAATATTCCCTATTTGGACATACCAAATCAATACAACTGGTTAAGAATTTAACTTGGCTAAGCTATGGTGCCCAATGTTTTTCCCAGTCACTAGTCTAGTTGCTGTTTTGGAGTAGATACATGTGATTAAATAAATTCCCCTTAAAGTAAGGCAGATTATCGTCCCTAATTTGAGTGGGCCTCATCCAATCTGTTGAAGGCCTTAAGAGTAAAAAGGGAGTTTCTTTAGGGTGTGTTCTACCTCCAGACTACAAATAGATATTTTGGTAGACCTTTTGTCTTCACTCTTCCCTTTGCCTGACCTACAGATTTTGTGATGCAGCCTGCAAGAGTGTACAGCCTGTTGCCTGACCTACAGATTTTGGACATGCCAATCCCCATATATATAGATCTTTCTGTATATTGATATATCGCACAGGTTCTGTTTCTCTAGAGAACCGTAAGACATTCCCCATTCCTCCCTCCTCCCATTCCCTGGTAACCACTATTAAATTTTGATCTCTATACATTGCCTGTTCTAGGTATTTCAGATAAGTAGGATCATACAATATTTGTCCCTTTATGATTAACGTCTTCCACTGATCATAACGTTTTCAAAGATCATGCATGTCATAGTATGTATCAGAATTTCATTTCTCTTTATGACTGAATAGTATTTCACTGTATGTACATATCATTTTTTTGTTTACACGTTCATCTGTTGATGGGCACTTAGATTGTTTCACCTTTATGGTTACTGTGAATAATGCTGAAATGAAAATTGGTGTACAAGTATCTGTCTGAGTCCCTACTTTCAAGTCTTTTGAGTATATATAGCTAGGAGTGGCATTCTTGGGTCATATGGTAACTCTATGTTTAACTTTTTGAGGAATCGCTGTTTTCCACAGCAGCTGTACCATTTTACTCTTCCATCAGAAATGGGTGAGGGTTCCAATTTCTCCACATCCTAGCCAATATTTGTTATTTCCTCTTTTTCTAATAATAGTCATCCTAGTGGGCAAAAAGTTTTATCTCATTGTGGTTTTGATTTGCATTTTTGTAATAGCTAATTTCCTTTTTTTTTTTTTTTTTAATATCCGTCCTGGTGGGGTAAAGTGGTATCTCATTGTGGTTTTGATTTGCATTTCCCTAATGAGTAATGATGGTGAGCATCTTTTCACAAGCTTGTTGGCCATTTGTTTATCTTCTTTGCAGAAATGTCTATTCAAGTCCTTTGACCATTTTTTAAATTGGGTTGTTAATCTTTTTTGTGTTGTTGAGTTTTATTCTGGATATTAAATCCTTATTTGATATATAGTTTTCAAATATTTTCTCCCATTCTGTAGGTTGTATTTTCACTTTCTTGATAATGTCCCTTAATGAACAAAAGTTTTTAATTTTGGTGAAGTTCAGTTTATCTATTTTTGTTGTTTTCATGCCCGTGCTTTTGGTGTCATATCTGAAAATCCATTGTCTAAAATAAGGACCTGAAGCTTTATTCCTCTGTTTTCTTCTTAGAGTTTTAGCACTGGTATTTAGGTTATTGATCAATTTTGAGTTTTTCATATATGGTGTGAGGTATGGGCACAACTTCAATCATTTGCATGTGAAAATACAGTTGTCCCACCATTCCTTTTTTTTTAATTGTTGTAGTTTCAATTTCAAGTTAGTCTCTCATACAAAAATTTAGACATACATTATTATGTGACCCTAATTGCTTTCCCTATACTGTGACAGCACTCTCCTCCTTTCCACCCCTGATTTTTTGTGTCCATTCAACCAGCTCCTAACCCTCTCTGCCTTCTCATGTCACCTCCGGACAGAAGCTGCCCATTTAGTCTCATGTATCTACTTGAGCTAAGAAGCACACTTTTCATGAGTATTATTTTATGTCCCACAGTCCAGTCCAATCTTTGTCTGAAGAGTTGGCCTCAGAAATTGTTTTAGTTCTGGGTGATAGAGAATCCAGGGGCCATGCTTTCCGGGGTTCCTCCACTCTCAGTCATACCATTAAGTCTCATCTTTTTACTAGAATTTGAGTTCCGCACTCCACCTTTCTCCGGCTCCATCCGGGACTCTCTGTTGTGTTCCCTGTCAGGGCGGTCTTGGTGGTAGCTGGGCACCATTCAGTTCTTCTGGTCTCAGGCTGATTAAGTCTCTGGTCTATGTGGCCCTTTCTGTCTCTTGGGCTAATAATACTTTCCTTGTGTCTTTGGTGTTCTTCATTCGCCTTTATTCCAGGTGGTTGGGACAAATTGATGCATCTTAGATGGCCAATTGCTAGCTTTTAAGACCCCAGACGCCACTCACCAAAGTAGGATGCAGAACATTTTCAAAAACTTTGTTATGTCAATTGACCTATTTGTCCCCTGAAAGCATGGTCCTCAGACCCCTGCCCCTGCTACCCTGTCCCTTGAAGTGTTTGATTGTATTCAGGAAACTTCTTAGCTTTGGTTTAGTCCCGTTGCCAGCACCATTTCTTGAAGAGACTATTCTTTCCCCTCACTGAATAGATTTGGCACCCTTATCGAAAATCAATTGGCCACAGATGTATGAGTTTATTGCTGGAGTCTCAATTCTATTCCATTGGTACTTATGTCTATCTTTATACCAGTACCATACTGTTTTATTACTGCAGCTTTGTAATATGTTTTGAAATGAGAAAGTGTGAGTCTTCCTACTTTGTTCTTCTTTTTCAAGGTTGATTTGGCTGCTTAGGGCCCCTTGCCATTCCATATGAATTTAAGGGTCGGCTTTTCCATTTCTGCAAAAAAAAAAAAAAAAAAAGACTTGGAATTTTAATAGGAATTGTATCGCATCTGCTGATTGCTTTGGGTAGAATTGACATCTTAAAAACATTAAATCTCCCAATCCATAGACATGGAATGTTTTCCATTTATTTAAGTCTCCTTTAATTTCTTTTAGCAGTGGTTTCAAGTTTTCAGTGTAAAGGTCTTTCACCTCCTTGGTTAATTTTTTCCCGGGTGTTTTATCCTTTTAGATGCAATTGTAGATGGAATTGTTTTCTTAATTCCTTGTTGGATTGCTCATTACTGGTATATAGGAACACAACCGATTTTTGTGTGTCAGCTTTGTACCTTGCCACTTTGCTGAATTCGTTTATTAGCCCTAGCAGCTTTCTTGTGGATTCGCCCGGGTCATCTGTAAACAGAGACAGTTTTACATCCTCTTTTCCAGTTTGAATGCCTTTTGTTTCTTTTTCTTGACTAATTGCTCTGGTTAGAACTTCCAGTACAAAGTTGAATAGCAGAGGTAGGCATGGGCATCCTTGTCTTTTTCGTGATCTAAAGAGAAGCTTTCACCTTCGAGTATGATTTTAGCTGTGGGTTTTCCATAAATGCCCTTTATCATGTTGAGGAATTTCCCCTTTATTACTAGTTTGCTGAGTACTTTTATCATGAAAGGGTGTTGGATTTATTCAAATGCATTTTCTGTACAAATTGGGATGATCATGTGTTTTTTCTCCCTCATTTATTCTATTAATGTGGTGTATTACAGCGATTGGTTTTCTAATGTTGACCCACGCTTGCATTCTGGGATAAATTCAGATTGGTCATGGTGTATAATCCTTTCAATATGCTGTTAGATTCAGTTTTGTTAGTATTTGTTGAGAATTTTTCCATCTATATTCATAAATGATATGGTCTATAATTTTCTTTTCTTGTGGTGTCTTTCCTTGGCTTTGTTATCAGGGTAACATTGGCCCCATAAAATAAGTTAGGTGGTGTTCCCTCCTCTATTTTTTTTTTTTTTGGAAGAGTTTGAGAAGGATTGGTATTACTTCTTCTTTAAATATTTTATAGAATTCATCATTGAAGCCATCTGGTCCTGGACTTTTCTTTGTCAGGAGGTTTCTGATTACTGTTTCAATTTCTTCCCTTGTTATAGGTCTGTTGAGACCTTCTATTTGTTCTGAGTCATTTTAGGTAAGTTATGTGTTTCTATGAATTTATCCATTTCATCCAAGTTATCTAGTTTGTTGGCATACAACTATTCATAGTATTCTCTTACAATCCTTTTAATTTCTGTAGGTTTGGTCATAATGTTGCCACTTTCATTTCTGACTTTTGTCCACTGCCACGGGGTTCCAGGCCTTTAGAAAATAATACAAGTCAACCTTTCACCTAAATCAGTGACTGTATTTTCCCTTTAAAATTAAAGCAAAATATTCTTCATCTGGAGATGGTAAACCAATAAAATCAATTGGAAAAATATTTTTTAAGTCATATTTCAAATGTTTTTTGAGAACTTAATATTGAAGAGATCATAATAGTTGTTAGCCATATTTGCTGTGACTCAACTAAAAATTTAAGTTTTAATATTTTATTATCTATATAAGTTTATGCTAATGAACAAGCAGAATTAAGAACTTTAAATGAATATAAGCTAGAAAATACATAGATTTTCCATATAAGTTGCTGGCCATTTCTGAAAGAACCTTATATTTTAATCAAAATTTGAAAACCTTGATGCTGAACACCCTTGACAAATATGGTACATAATTGCCACAACAGAGGCTGGAATCCAGACATTAGATGATTTTCAAAGATTTATGAAAATAATCAGACTATAGGTCACAACTCATTTAACCACATGGTTCTCCTTTAATTTAGCCCTCACTGGCAAATGACTTTTTCTCACCAAAGTCTGTTTGAATAGAACTCAAGAAAATTAAAGACAGCGGTGGAGGTCAGGGCTTCTGTGGATACACATGAAAAAGAGACCAAATGGAAGCCAGTGATACATAACGTAGGCAGTTTAGGAGTTTCTGCAACTGTAGTTGAATCTTGTCAAATTGCAAAATGTGTTTAAGTAAATATTTTTACTTTAATCACAGAGCTAAATAAGTCCATGACAATGGATAAATGAATGTTCAAAGTAAATGAAATATTTATTTCTGGGATAGATAGAGAAAATGTTACACAGCCACCAATGCTATAAGTGAAGAAATTAGCCTAAGTTCAAAAAAACACAATTTTAGAAGTAGGCATAAAATTAGAAATAGAAATTGTAAAATGTTTTTCATATAGACTTTAAAGCAGTAAAATCTCATTAATCAAATTGTGTATGTTAAAAGGTAGATTTTTTTCCCCTTCATACAGGTAAGATATTGGCCAAAGCATTAAATGCATTAAAGAATTACATCTTGTGTAGTACAGTCATAGGAGTCCCCGGGTGGCACAAACAGTTAAGTGCTCAACTACTAACCTAAAGGTTGTCGGTTCAAACACATCCAGAGGCATCTTGGGAGAAAGACCTGGAAAATCTACTTCTGAAAGATCATAGCTTTGAAAACCTATGGAACACAGCTCTACTCTGACACAACATGGGGTTGTCATGAGTTGGAATTGACGCGATGGCAACTGGTTGATATGGTTTATAGTACAGTTACAATTAATAGATGTCTTCCTGTGTATCTGGTCACTTGATTAATGCTACAGATTACCTTCCATGAGCACTGCACCATTTACACATCTGTTTTCACAAAGGTTTGACCCAAGAATATACATATTTTTCTGCATCTCTTGGGCCTTCCTTCCTAAATACATAAACACTTGATAATATTTCTTCACTGCCTAAGCCTTCGTTCTTAATACAGTAAACACTTGATAATCTGCCATCATCAAAAAACTAAATGGAGGGCTAACTTCCTAGCCTAATTTTACATCATAACAGTTTAAATATCTAGCTATATAATGCCCAAAAAAAGACATTAAAAAGTGAAATTCGACCATGTATTTATTATCACAGTCACAGCCTGAATGGTTCCTCCCATCAAACCATCTCTCAAAGCTACCAATAATTTGAAAAGTGAAGTTTGTATCTCATTTTCTCTACCCATCTTCTAGTGAAAGCTCTAAGTGCCTAGCACACTGCCTGGTATACAGAATGTGAATGAAAACAGAAGGAAGAAAAGAAAAGGAATGTTATAAACAGCCCCTAAATTATTGATAATTACCTGTTCTTTTTCTTGCAACTGGACATTATTTTACTTGCACACACCCTAACACTTAATTTGGATAAATCTGAGGCATTCAATAAATTTATCAAAGAGCTTTATACATCCATATGTGAACTTTATACATCTAACCATGTGGATCTAATCAAGCAAGGTTTTCTCTAGATATCCCTTCAGGAAATAGTAGCCTATAATCTCATGGCTGCAGGCCAAAGTTACTTCTTGCCTGAATTTATTTTTACTTGCTTATTTATTTATTTAACAGGCACTTTCATATGCTATTCCTATGTACCAGGCATTGTTCTAAGGACCTTAGAAATAATAACTGATTTAATTCTTAAAACAGCCCTACAAGTAGGTACTATTATTATTGTCATCCCCATTTTATACACAAGGAAACTGAAGCTCAGAGAGTTTAAATTAACTTGTGCAAGATCGACTATAGCTACCAAGTGATAAGTCTGGAATTAGAGTCCATAGAGTTCGGCTCCGGAATCTGTTTGTTCAATCACCACGCTATACCTCTTTTAAGTATGATTTTATTGATTCTCTCCAATGGCAGAATTTTGCCCACTGTCTTAATATTTTCATTTTTATATTACGATTCAAAATTCATAAGCACAACTGCAACTCTCATCTGGCCATTCAAGTGTAAAATTCTGTAAATCTAAAATTCTGTAAATCTCCAGATGGAGGGAATTTCATAGATTAGAGTCCTTAGGTGTTTCCAGTAATAAATCCACAAGCAGGTTTTATCCACAGGAGCCAAGAAAGACCTGCCTTATACTAATTCCATTCTATAAATGAAATGTATCATTTTAGTCTCTTACATATAGTGTTAGATGTAAGTTAGGCCCAATGACTAAAAGGTCAGCTAATCAGGATATTTGCTTTGGACATTTGGAACACCTGAATGTTCTTCCAAGCTTCAGATGAAAGGCATTTCTGCTCAGTCTGACATTTCTGATCCTTCCTATCTTTATCAATGTGCACTACAGGCTGTGGAGGGAACTACATAACAGGATTTACTAATGGCAGTACCCCTCTTTTGTCAGGGAGGATTACCGTCACTCAGTACTAGGGGAAACTGAGAACCCTGAGCTCCTTTAGTGGTATTTATTTAATATTTTACTCTGTAATCTGTTTGAAACAGTAGCAGTGCAAAATGTCATGGGAAGATGTAAACACTCAATAGATTCTTTTTTGTACCTACCAACAAACCAAATGGAAAACAAAAAAAAACAGTTTGTTTCCTGTCACTCAGACTGTTCCAAGATTCTGATGTCCTATGTTATTTAACATTTTAGCTGATTTTGGGGACTTTGTAGACCTCCTCTGATGAGGTATGTCTCAGTGGCAGCCAGCAATGTATCTTGGGCATGTTTGTCAATCAAAATAAAACTAGCAGATAAATTTCCTTTTTTGTTCAAACGCATTTTCTCTGGACACTAAAACTTCATTTTTATTACAAATTTGACAACCAAGAAAGAACAAATTAATTTTTTCACAGTGATGATAAAATCTCAACCTAAATATGGAAAAATCTTCATTAATCCTAACTCTCTTGTCCCTATATCATCCTGGAAGATTTACTACAAATAGGATAATCAAGGCTGTTTTTACAAGTTCAACTTCCTAGTTGTTTACAGAAGAGAGTGAAGTCAAATGAATGAGTAGTGCAAAATTCAAAATAGTCACTGACTACTTGGGATACAAATTTGATAACCACTCTTGAGCAAGTAACCTAATCATTCAGAATCTTAAATTTTAAGAAGGTCCACAAATGACCACTGGTATTATTCTCATTACATAGTTATTATATTGTTCTTATTATTGTTATGGTGCTGTGGTGATGTAACGGAGGAGCTGAGTCACTCTGTGTATGGCATTCTGACTCATGCATTTAAATAATTCTGTCATTTCTATTACTGCGCTACTTATGCCAATCATCACATTCACATTCTATCTCTGATCTTTCATGTTCTCAGTTGGATACAAATCCTCAAAAGCTCGCATTATTCTTCCCTGTAATTGCTGACTATGCATTATGACAAATTTTGTGGTAATTAAATCCATTTGAACACAACCTTTTAAATGAGACACCATTTGTTTCATTTTGCTTTTTCACCTCTTTTCTTCAATTTGCTTTAAAAAAAAAACTTATTCTGAGAATTACATAACCCATTACTTCATCCTTAAATAATTCAATAAAACCAATTTGGCTGAATAATAATGAGCCCAAATTTCCCAGGCACACAACATTTCTGTAAGGCCAGCTACACAATTTTTAACTCATAAAAACCATCATAAAAGGAATGAAATTTTTTGTTTTCTGCAGCTTCTGGCCTCTCCTTGGAGAAACCATTAACCCATAAAAAATCACCACGCATGATTGCTATGCCTAGATTACTCATTTTTAACACTAAAGAGCAGAGGAAATTTTAACTCAATGCAATCAACAGATAAAATTTAGACAACTTCAAGTCAGTAAACAATAGGGCTTAGTCACTCACAACACCAGAGTGAACGCTTATACAGAAGGGGACATTCACAGTGGCTGCAACTTTGAATAGGAACACAAACTAAGGCTACTAGGTAACAAACAGCAGATTATATTCTCACCAATTTTATAAGACTTTAGCATAGCAAAAAAATGACTTTTAGCATGCCTCTCATCAGTATTGGTTGAAACAGAGGAATAGCTCTGAGTCACATGGACATTTTTTATATTTTGTGAAAGAATGGGGCAGAAATAGAAGAGGAGAAAGCTTTCTGTGGTTCTTGAACTTCCATGAGTCATTGTAAGAGAAGGTGAATCAGGAAAAGATAAAATCTCTACCAAATGTGGTCAGTACAATAAAAGACATTTTCAGTTGGCTCTAGGAAATGCATTTGTGGGAGTAGACCTTTACGGTCAGTTGTCTTTTACCAAGCCAAACCTTACCTACCACCCACAGGGGATTTGCCTGGTTTAGATAAAATAGAATTGAGACAGTTTAGAGTAGCACTGTCAATTAGAAAAAAGTACAATGTGATTAACGTGTGTAATTTTAAATTTCTAGTAGCTACACTTAAAAAAGTAAAAAGACACTGGTGAAATTAATTTTAATAATATATTTAATTAACCCAATATATCCAAAATATTATAATCTCAACATGTAATCAACACAAAAATAATAATTTATATTCTTTTTTCATACTAACTCTTCAAAATCCACTGTGTATTCTATACTTCAGCATATTTCAATTTGGACTACCCACATCCCAAGTACTCAATAGTGACATGCGGCTAGTGGATACCATATTCAATAATGCAGGTTTAGAGACCTGGTTGCACATCAGTTAAGAGCTACAGCTGCTAACCAAAAGGTCGGCAGTTCGAAGCCACCAGACTCTCCTTGGAAATCCTATTCGGCAGTTCTACTCTGTCCTATAGGGTCGCTAACTAAGTTGGAATCGACTTGGTGGCAATGGTTTTTTTTTGGTTTCAGAGTCTCATAATAATACAAGACTGTAATACACACTATGCAATATAGCACAAACTATACAAAATTATAACAAAAACTATAAAAATAAGTTTAAGAACACCAGGTGAATTCAGCAAACCTTTGTCACATCTTGCCACAATATTGTATAAATTATAGGAAATATGTCACTACAGTTAATTGAAATCAGAAGGATTCCATAAAAGTCTGTTTCAAAATAGTCTTCATTCTGTTCCAATATCGACACAAAGAAAATTCCCATTCTTATTTCCAAAATTTGTTTTATGTATTTTTTGTCAGATTTCTTTTTATAAAATGTATAAAAGTTATCCGAAAGAGACTTATATAAATGGAAAAACATACAATGCTAATGGATTGGAAGACTTAACAATGTGAAAATGTCAATACCACTCATAGCGATCTATAGATATAACGCAGTTTTGATCCAAATCCCAACAACATTCTATAACAAGATGGAAAAACTAATCTCCAACTTTATATGCAAAGGAAAGAGGCCTTGAATAGCTAAATCAATAAGAAGAACCAAGTAGGAGGCCTCACACTTCCCGATCTCAGAACTTAATATACAGCCATGGTAGTCAAAAGAGCCTGGTACTAAGACAGTGTTCTACATTCTACCTTGGTGAGTAGCGTCTGGGGTCTTAAAAGTCTGTGAGCAACCATCTAAGATACTGCACTGGTCTCACCCCTTTGGGAGCAAGGGAGAATGAAGAGAACAGGATACAAGGAAAAGATTAGTCCAAAGGACTAATGGACCACAGCTACCACTCCCTCCACCAGGCTGAGTCCAGTACAGCTAGATGGTGCCCAGCTACCACCACTGACTGCTCTGACCGGGATCACAACAGAGAGTTCTGGACAGAGCTAGAAAAGGATGTAGAACAAAATTCTAACTCACAAAAAAAGACCAGATTTACTGACCTGACAGACTGGAGAAATCCTGAGAGTATGGCCCCCGGACACCCTTTTAGCTCAGTGGTGAAGTCACTTCAGAAATTCACCATTCAGCCTGGGATTGGACAGCCTCATAAAACAAAACGAGACTAATGAGGCACAGCAGTCCAGGTACAAGGACTAGTAAGCAGGAGGGGAAAAGAAAGCTGGTGATAGGGAACCCAAGTTTGAGAAGGGATAGTGTTGACATGTCTTGGGGTGGTTAACCATTGTCATATTGCAATATGTGTACTAACTTTTTAATGAGAAACTATTTGCTCTCTAAACCTTCATCTAAGGTACAAAAAAAAAAGAAAGAATTATCTATGTGAGATCAAATTGACAACAGCAACTCAAAAGTGTTGATGGGAAGCCTAGGGAGCAGTGAGTTGAAGGTAATGGTGATGGAATAATCTGGAAAAGGATAGTGAGAATAGCAGCACAACTGGAAGAATATAATCAATGTCACTGAATTGTACATGTAAAAACTTTTTGAAATTGTGTAACTTTGACTATGTTTATTTTCACCAAAAAAAAAAAAAAAAACAGTCCTCCAAGGTCGAGAAGGGAGAGTGTTGACATGTCGTGGGGTTGTTAACCAATGTAATAAAACAATATGTGTACTGACTGTTTAATGAGAAACTATTTGTTCTGTAAACCTTCATCTAAAGTACAATAATAAAAAAAAAAATTAAAAACAGCCTGGTATTGGTACAACGACAGACACACAGATCAATGCAACAGAATTGAGAACCCAGAAGTAAATCCATCCAGCTATGGGCAGCTGATCTTTGATAAAGAGTCGAAGTCCATTCAATGGGAAAGAGACACTCTCTTTAACAAATGATGCTAGCAAAACTGGATATCTATTTGCAGAAAAATGAAACAGGATCCATACCTCACACCACACACAAAAACTAACTCAAAATGGAAAAAACAAAAGACCTCAATGTGAAACCTAAAACTATAAAGTTCCTGGAAGATAACACAGGGACAAAGCTAGGGTTCCTAATTTATGGCATAAACACACTACCAGACATAACTAAAAATGCACAAACAACAGAAGATAAACTAGATGACTAGGAACTCCTAAAAATTAAATACTTATGCTTATCAAAAGACTTTACCAAGACTGGAAAAAGAGAATCTACAGACAGGGGAAAAAAATTGGCAACAACATATCTGACAAGAGTCTAATCTCTAAAATATATAGAAAAATTTAACACCTCAACAACAAAAAGACAAATAATCCAATCAAAAAATGGGCAAAGGACATGAACGGGCACTTCACCAAAGAAGACAATCAAGCGGCTAACAAACACACGAAGTGATGTTTGTGATCTTTAGCCATTTAACTCATTGCTGTGGAGCCAATTCTGACTCACAGCGACCCTATCAGACAAGTAGAACCGCCCCATGGGCTTTCCAAGGGGTGGCTAGTGGGTTTGAATTGCTGACCTTTTGGTTAGCAGCCATAGCTCTTATCCGCTGTGCCACCAGGTCTCCACCACTAGCCATCAGAGAGATGCAAGACAAAGCTACAATGAAATACCATCTCACTCCTGCAAAAATGGAACTGATTAAAAACAAACAAAAAAACAGGAAACAACGAATGCTGGCGAGGTTGTGGGGAGATTGGAACTCTTACATACTGCCGGTGGGATTGTAAAATGGTACAAACACTAGGGAAAATGGTATGGCACTTCCTCAAAAAGCTAGAAATAGAAATACCATATGATCCAGCAATCCCACTGCTAGCTATATGTCCTAGAGAAATAAGAGCGGTCACACGAATAGACATATGCACACGCATGTTCATTACAGCATTATTCACAATAGCAAAAAGATGGAAACAACCTACATTACATCCATGGATGAAAGTATAAACAAAATGTAGTACATACCTACAACGGAATACTATGCAATGATAAAGAATAATGATGAGTTTGTGAAACATCTTAAAAAATGGATGAATCTGGAGGACATTATGCTGAGTGAAATAAGTCAATCACAAAAGGACAAATATTGTATTATACCACTCATAAAAAAACAAGAATTTGTTTACACACAGAAAGCTACATTCTTTGATGGGAAGGGGAGAGAGGAAGAGTCACTTGCTAGATAGTAGATACGTGTTAATTCTGGTGAATGGAAAGGCAGTACACAATATGGGGGAAAGCAGCACAACGTGACCAAGGTAAATGAAGACACTGACAGGTATGCAAGAATAAAGGACAACAACATTAAATGCTATAACGCATACAATTCTGCAACAACAGAAACAACGAAAAATTTGTGAGTGGTTACATAGGTAGATATGTATGCTGTATAGGTGTAGGAGGGTGTATGGGAGTACATGCACATGCATAAATAGGTATAATTGTGGACATTTGTATATACATATTTGTATGTGCTACATATATATTCATATATATAATAGAACACATAGGGGACACAGTTATGGAACTTCTTAGACATATCCAAACACCTTATGGGACTGAGTTACTGGTCCTGAAAGCTAAGGACCATAGTCTCCGGGGACTTCTAGGTCAATTGGCATAACATAGTTCATAAAGATAATGGTCTGCATCTTAGTTTGGTGAGCAGCGTCTGGAGTCTTAAAAGCTTGCGAGCAGCCATCTAAGATACAACTGTTGGTCTCTTCCCATCTGGAGCAAAGGAAAGTAAGGAAACCAAATACTCGAGGAAGCAATTAGTTCACAGTACTGATGGCCTACATGAAACACAGCCTCCTCTGGCCTGAGACCAGAACTAGACGGAGCCAAGCTACCACTGCTGACCACTCTGACCAGGGATACAACAGAAGGTCCCAGTTAGAACAGGAGAAAAATGGTGAACAAAACTCAATTTCATAAAAAAGACCAGACTTACTGGACTGATAGAGACTGGAGGAAACCCTGAAACTATCACCCTAAGACACTCTTTTAACCTGGAACTGAAGCCATTCCCAGAGGTCACCTTTCAGCCAAATAATAGATTGACCTATAAAATAACACCTGTGAGAAATGTGTTCCTTAGAACAATCAACTATAGGAGACCAAACAGGCAACATTTGCCCAAAAGCAAAGATGTGAAAGCAAGGAGGGGCAGGGAAAGTGGAGGGACGGAAACTGGGAAGGCAGGGTCAAAATGAGGAGAGTGCTGACACATTGGGGGAATAGCAACAAATGTCATGGAACAATTTGTGTATAAATTGTTGAATGGGCAACTAATTAGCTGTGTAAACTTTCACCTAAAACCCAATAAAATGTTCAGAAAAGAAATTCTAAAAGTTCTGTATTTCAGCAAAGAAATGGCATTAATTTAGAAATGTATTTCAGAATCTTAGAAATTCCAGTCATTTTATTAACAACAATGCAAAGACCCTTAGGGACCTTATCTTTCCTTTTCCTTTGAAAGATTAGAACTTCTTCATTCTCCAAGATACTTGTCGGTTTTATTTGGAATTAGTGTTTATTTCAATACCCTGAGTGCTTTCTCTTCCTCAAATCAAAATCAGATTTTGCCTATTTAAATATTAGTAGGGACAATTTATAAAAACTATGAAAAAAGGCAGCAGGAAGGAGAAAAATAACAGACTGAGTGAAAGTAAATTCACAAATAGAAATCCGTCACTATTTATATAGCTTTGTTAAGATCCAACTTTTGTGCTCAGTAGAAAAGGGTGTAAATGTCTCCTCTACATTTTACCAAGTCCACAACATCCGGAATTTTTTTAAAATGACAAATTCAGAGAAAGTCTAAGCTGGCCTTTATTCATACATTCAAAAACTTGTATATGCCACGCACCATCTAGGTGCTGAATGTACAATGAAAATCAAGGTAGATCTGGTCCTGAATTCATGAAATCTATAGTTACATACTTGACTTTTAAGTCTCCAACCTACTCTTCATTCTCTAAAAGGACAGCATTAACTGAGTGTATTTACAGTTTTATTACAGTTAACACCTTGGTCCTGAACTTTGCAAGTTGATATTATTTTCAAATTGTAAAATGCACTAGGCTGCTAACCAAAAGGTTGACTGTTCAGACGAATGGGCACAGGAAACCCGGAGTGGAAAGGGGGAGCATGCTGTCACGTTGTGGGGATTGCAACCAATGTCACAAAACACTATGTGTATAAATTTTTGAATGAGAAATTAACTTCAGCTGTAAACTTTCACCTAAAGCACAATAAAAAAAAAAGTTAGAGGTCCAAGTCTACCCACAGGCACCTCAGAAGAAAGTCCTGGTGATCTACTTTGGAAAAATTAGCCACTGAAAACCCTATGAAGCACAGTTCTTCTCTGATACACATGGGGTCGCCATGAGATGGAATTGACTCAACAGCAACTGTCTTTCATGGGCAGATAAAGGCAATATGAGGATGGGAAAGGTCTTCTTAGCATGACACCAAAGTCAGAAACAATAAAGGACAAAGTTGATAAATGTAACTATAAAAATTTAAATACTTCTGTGGAGGTATCCCTGAGACTGTTGCCCTGAGACACTCTTCAGACCTTGAAATGAAACTAACCCTGAGGTCACCTTGTAGCCAATTAACAATTTGGCTCAAAAAATGATGACTATCATCCATAAAGTACTGTGCTCCTTTAAAAAATCACCTATATGATACCAAATGTTTAACAATTATTTTAAAACAAAGATGAGATTGTAAGAGGGCAGGGAAACTAGATTAATGGAAACTGAACAACCAGAACAGAAATAATGAGAATGCTCATGCATTGGGAAGAATGTAACCAATGTCACTGTACAACTTGTGCAGAAATAGTTTAATGGGAACCTAAACTGCTGTGTAAACCTTCACCGAAAACACATAAAATGTTATTTTTAAAAATGCATTTATAAAAATAACAAGTTTAGGGACCAGCTCCCATAATACTACTACTTAAATTTCTAGACAAATCCAGGTTATTAAAGATTTTGATGCCATTTAACAAAACCAGTGAATTCGAAAATTAAGATTAGAAATTAAAAAAACATACTGTATATTCTTTTCTGACATGAAAATTCTGTAGCAACAAGAAAAAGAAACTAAAAAGAGAATTGTCAACATTGCCTTTCACCTTTAGACCACTCATTTGAATAGGTTCCAGTTCTAATAATAGATATTTTCAGTTGGCTGCAAGATTGCATTTGCAGAATTAGACCAGCTCATAAACTCAAAACATCATCAATAATAATTAGTTATCTCTCTCAAACAGGCCAACAATCAAATAAGCATTAGCAGTAGCGCCTTTTGTAACAATAAAAACAAAATAAACAAAACAGAACTTTAACACTTGAATTCAGTAACATTATAAAAATATACCATATAAATTATCATAAATTTAATAATCTGTATTTATGTTCACTACTTCATTTGAATTTTTGTTCTGACATTTCTTGAAGTGAATATGCATATCAACTTCAGAGGATACTATTTAACCTTAAAATTTCAACATTTATTACGGATTTAGCCCAATATGTCTATACTTTTTATAAGCTTCTGTCTTACCGATTTGTAAATTGTATAATATGGGACCTAATGATTCTATTTATTTATTTTGTTAATATTTTCTTTTTTGTATTTTCTAAACTTAACAATCTCTCTGTAGTAAGTATAAATTTCATTGCCCTTCTGAAATGGAACAAGTAGTCTTCTAATTTTTAAATAATGTACAAACTTGTGTTTAGGTGAATTGGGATTTGAAGATCCCTCCTACTCTTTTCATCACTCAACCTAAAAAGCTTTCAAGGTCAGTTTTGGAAATCAAAGAAATACATATACCATCTCAACCATTTGTTTTCTAAAAGAATCCTCCAACGATAATCCTTCTTAGGGGTAGAGACAAGGAGACTTAAGTCCAAATATGTACATAAAAATTTACCATACAATGTCAACTAGGTTATTTGATTCAGATTTCTCTACTCTGTTTTTATTTCCATTTTCTGAACCAAGTTAGTAAATATTTAATGGTATTTACTTTTTACAGAATATGTATTTAAGACTTTTAATTTATATGTGAAAGATTTACTAATTATTTCATGACAAACATGGTTAAAAGAACAAATTTTTTTTATAAACAAATTTTTCTTAAGGAAAATTTTAGTTTTAGCAAGGAAAAACCTAAAGTTTAAAGCATTTCCAAGTAATAACATCTAGACCACAGACTCTGAACCTCTGGGAATACTTCCAAGAGATTGCAGAACAATTCTGCCATTCCTAACATTTATAGACCCAGAATGGACTTCTTTTTTCCATAGAAAATCCATCACATTCTCAAAGCAAATTTATTTCAAAGAAAAAAATCACTGATTAAAAAAAAAAAATTGGTAGGTAAAAACCTTCCCCTAGAGTGGGGAAACAAATCCTCAACAATTTTCTATTGATCTGATCCTTAAATCCTGAATTATAAAAGATTTTCTCAGTTTTCAACTTTATTTTTATTAAAAAAAAAAAACACACACATAAAACCTACATCTCTCCTTCAAACATAAAACAATACTTTGTGAACCAATTAAGAGGTATGATCTATGTTCAATATACAACCAATCCTAGACTTCAATCTACTGCACAGCCTGCCTTCCAAGATAAAGGGCAGACTCGTTACAGTAAAAGTAAATTGCTCTTGTAAGTTATTAAATGTAACAAAGAGTTCCTATCATCTGGACTGACTTCTTTTGAATGATATAAGTGCAGTCATCAGGCAAAAGAAATAACAAAAGAAAACTGACAAAAAGGGATGCACTCTAAAAATTTAATGCTGCTTCTGCATTTTGGCTGATAGACACTCTCCAAATGAAATCTATAAAAAAAGCAAATACATCAACTCTTCTAGAGGGTTTAAATTAGATTTATTCTTATTAAATGTTTTTCTAGTTTCTTATTTGCATATTTCTGCTTAATTTTCATTTGTTTTCATCCCATTTGGTAAACAAAGGCAAATAGAAATATTCTAAATGCAGAATAGCTTGGGGAGATCCTATGCCTTGCCTGTCTCTTAGGGGTTAGACTGAGAATGAGGGTTAGACTGAGAATTCTAGCTCTACAAGCTAACATTCTGGTAAGGACTGTGAATTGAAATATTTTAACTATGGTGACAAGAAATCATCCTCTCTCTGTTTGGAAGAGAAAGCTGGAGGCAGACAGGGAAATAAAGCTACCATTTCTATTCTGTACACAAGCATGTAGAAATTGAAAAATTATATTGCTCTATAAGTTTAGCAAAATTTTTCAAGGTTAGGAAACATTGCATTGGAAAGTTATCTCATTAATTGGTTGCAAAAGTTTTTTTTTTTTGTTTGTTTGTTTTTTTGCAATTACAGGTTTTTTTTTAAAAAAAACAAAAACCTCCTTCTGATAATTAAAAAATAAATTTCATACAGTAACACCCTTCATGACATAGCCAAATCAACCTTCAGAACTGGTGTGACTTGTTCTTGCATAAAGAGACAAAGCAAGTCTTGGTTGAAGGGAATAGCTATAACCATCAAACAAAGGAGAGAGGGTGCACATAGAGTGGAGAAAAGAATTGCTAGATACACATACACACACACACATACATAATGGCACCCACATGAACAGATGGCAATTGCAGAAGTACCATCAACTTCAATACTATGATGAATATGCTTTTGCCCAGCTAACTTTTTGCACACACAAAGACCATATGAGAAAGAGAAAAGAATAGCATGCTCACCAATCAATTCCATGAGTAAAACATTTGCCATTTTAAAATCAGAGCTATTTTTTTTTGTAATTTCTCCAATATATTATTCTCTTAAGCATGTGATTTCAGTAATATAAGCACTCCTTTCTACCAATTTATCTTTGATCCTAAACCAGTCCACCACCTGCTCATCATAACTCTTACAATATCCAACTCGTTCTTCCACCCTTTAGCACCACTAAGCATAGTTATTTGCTGCTGTCAGGAAATCTGTCAACCCAGCTTATTAACTGGGTATACCACACCTCAATCCTTACATGACCCTAGCTCATCACTTCACTTAATAATTTGTACTTCATAGTTCTTCACTAGAATGCACTGGACTAAGTAAAACTGATTCTTTAACCCTGAACCCCTAAATATAATTTAAGTGAAAAGTATAGCAAATTCTTTTCATCTACCTCTAGGCTGTTATAGATTAAATTGTGTCCCCCAAAAGTACGTGTTGAATTCCTAGCTCTTGTACCTGTGGATGTGATCCTGTTTGGAAATAGGATTTTTGTTACGTTAATGAGGTCATAGCACTGTAGGGTAGATCCTAAACCTAATCACTTCTAAGTTATAAAAAGACCAGAATAGACTCAGAGACACCCACAGGGGACGACACATGCTATAAAAGGATCCTCTACAAGTCAAGGAATGAAGGAATGCCTAGGGTTATGGACAAGGAAGGAATCAAAAATGGCTGAGACCCTGATTTGGATTTTAGCCTCCAGAACTGTCAGAAAATAAATTTATGTTATTTAAAACTACCTACTTGTGGTATTTTTGTTACAGCAGCTCTAGGTAACTAAGACAAAGGCATTCACTCTAACTGGACGAGAGAATATCCTTCTGGGATTCCAAAGACTGCCAAACCATTCTATTGCATTTCCTACAAATAGCTCCTAAATGTCCTCCCTCTTCTTCAAACATTCTAAAGGATAAAAGGAGAGATCATTTTCTGTATCCAGATGCAATCAACATATAAAATTATCAAAATTAATTTTTATTCTCGAAAAGAATTTACCCAGTCTCCTCACACCTAAAATAGATTTAGCCCTCCCATGTACATGATGTAAATACTTTGCCTATTTGTGTATTTCTTCAAAGTTTCAAATATCATATATCCTTTGGTGCTGGTGTACATCAGACTTGTTTTCAATTTTAAAATCCTTCAGGAAGACATTGCTATATTTAGATCATCTGCACAACTTGCACCTAGCATGGAATGATAGGCAAACATGTGCTTAATGGATAGTTTTTGATATGATGAAGATGATGATTATTTTTCTATTATACACTATTCCCAAGAGTATGAAGTTATTTCTGCATAAACTCTTTGAAGTCAGTAGGGCAATATAATAAGAAACTTCTCAGATGTAATAATGGCACCCTGATGATTTGAAAGAGTTATTTGCAATTTAGTATTTTACTCATTATGAAAACACTGGTTTTCAGAACACTGGGCTAGGCCAAAGCAAAGGTTTTGTTTGCCACATGGGCTAGTTATTATAGACTGTCTCCTAACACCAGTCAGTTTTCTGCAAAGGCACGCCATCAGGGGGAGGGTGGGGAGGTTGAGGAGGCCTAGGTGAAATAACGTGGATTCAGTTAAGTAAAGAAAGAAAGAAGAAGAAAAAAATCAAAACCACAACTCACATGGGTGATTTTCATGTATGAGGGACAATTAATTACAGAGTAGACTTCCCCCACAGCTTCCAAACATGGCAATACAATTATCAACTATTATCTTCCTCTAGAAGAGGAAGGAAAACTATAGCCAAAGAAGGTAAATAATGGAATCAGAATAAAAAACAAAAAAATAGAAAAAAAAAAAAAAAAAGAACCAAGGATGGCATAGTCCTTAAAAAAAAAAAACTATCCTGACTATCAGTTGATTAAGGAAAAACAAAGATCAGATATCAACTTAGATCTGCAAACAACATTTTTCCTTGCAGGACATTTACTTGACTCATTTAACCATGCATACTATATATGTCAGTTCCTTTCTGTTCTATACCAACTTAAGAAAAAGTCTCTTAATTGTAAGGATGTCATATCCTTAAATACCAACAAACAATGAAGTATATTTACACAGTGAGATTTTTTTTCCTCCAATTTTTATTATAGTTCCTACATGCACATTACTGGCATAAGTTTAAATTTTTCAGCTTTATTCTGGCACATTGCCTCAACTTTACCCAGGAAGTTTTCCTTGTTCGTGTTTTCTGTTAAACTATGAAGCTATTTACATTGCGGCGATGCCAATGGTAAAATTTTAAGTATTATAAATGTTATCTTATATGATTCTGCAGGTTTGTTTCCAGTACAACCAGCTGGAAAAAAACAAGGTATAAGTAATTCTTCCATATGTCTACGAACTATCTTCCCCTTCCAGCTAAAAGCCAAGTAGCATTCCAAAAATATAATTATTTTTACAATAGAAGTGGATTTGAGAAAGAAAGTTGATGCCAATAAATTAATACTACAAAATTTTTTAAATTAATTTATAAATTAGTTATATGAATCAGTAGTCTATGGAAAAGTTTCCAATAGCTAAGCCTCAGTTCATAATAATAAAGTTCTGTGTTGGGAATTTGGGTTTTTGTTTGAAAAGATTAGCAAGACACAGAAAATTCTCCCACAAGATCCTCGCTCAAAAATCTTTAATATTTTCCTATTACAGAAGTAATATAATTTAAACTTATTTTGGTATTTAAAATCCCCTATAAAAGGGCCCCACGCTATCTTTCTAGCCAAACAATATATCTCAGACACACGTTATGCTTTCTTATCCTTTTACTATTGCTGGTGCAGTTCCCTCCACTTTGAATATCTTTAATCCCAATCTACATCTATTCAAATCACTCATGCTTCAAGGTACCATTCAAATACTGTATCTTAAATCTTCTGTTGGCCATAAATAATCCTGGCATCTTTGACGTGTCACTTTTAAGGGACACTTCATTTAGCTCCTCCTAATTCCTTAGCACTGTTTTAAAGATCTGGTGAGATAACGTGTTAAACCACTTAGTAAATTATGAAGCACTGTACAGTTGTACTATGGCTGTAAAATACTTGTTGAATAAATGATTAAAAGTATCTTCTCATAACCATGAAATGCTTTCTTAATTATCAGGTTCTATAACACTGTGCAATAAAGTTAATATTTAAAATCTACAATTTGCCTTTACTGAAAATTTAAGTACAAGGGTGCAAATAAAGCATTGAGTGCTTCTGTGCATAATAAATAGAGAGAAAAGGAAAAGTTCAGAAGAGAAATATACATTTTATGCTTGTATACATGGATAAAAATTATCTCCCACTGCCAGTTCCTAAAAACCCCTACAGAATATATAATTATTTATATTTTTCTTTGGATTTGATTCACTATATAAAAAGTCATTTAAAAACATTTAAAGGCAACATACAACATATTAAACCTGTTTAAACAGCTTCAAATGTTCTAAGCATTTTAAAAAGCAACATATGATCGAAATTATAGAACTATAACAGAATTCATAGGCTCACAATCTTTATTAATTTATGTTTTAAAATAAGTAACATTAAATGTTTATATTTTTTATGTTCTTTCAATTTTACAAAAATGTTAATGATGAATATTATTATTAACTTATGACATTAAGCAATATACTTTAGGTACATGTGAATATGATTAAGGGTTAGACAGAGGGTAAACTTTCTGTAATGCAATTATAGCATAAAAATAAGCTTCTGGGAAAATGTGACAAGTTCTGTTTTTTTGTTCATGTAAATGTGTTCTATAACAGAAAGAAAAATGCTTGGGCACAAATACATGTGCAGTACTTGCGATTTTATTAGACAAGGCATAAACTGCAAGGAATATTTTAAGGAAGCCCTCTCTAAAGATGCTAATTTATAATTCTGTAAGAAAAAGAAAGTGTGCATGTCTACGTCTGTCACAAAAATGTATTAACAATCTGCCTCCTAATTTATGCATCACAAGACAATAAAGTCATCAGTGATGTTTATTTCTGGTCAAAATAAAAATATCTTTTTCAGAGACCTAGAGCATAATAAAATATAGGCACATGGAAAGTGAAGTTGCTTATTTAACGGGCATATGGCACTGGCACAGTGCCTTCACTGGCGTGTCTTCCTATCATTGAGGTAAATATGATTGACTAGCCGTTTTGCTTTATTGCTTAACTGTTTCGTTCTCTATCAGGAACTGAATCCAATAGGAAAACTGCATGGCTAGGGATACTCATGGAAGATAAGACTGCCATTTGTTGACCACTCATATGTGTCAAGCCCCAATTTCCACAGTGACCCTATTTTGCTAAGGAAGCTAAGCTCAAAAGGTTTGAGAAACTTGGCCCAGGTCACAATAGCTCAAGAAATATTGTATTAATTTGAATGAAGATTTGTCCAATCCCAAAATCTACGCTAGCTCCTGAAGCTGGGCATCACATTTATGATCTGATGGTGGCCTTGCTTCAATCCAAGAATCAGGAAATCACCTGCAAAAGTAAAGACTGAGTGATACGAACATTCCACACAATTTTCTGAGACCCCCCCCCCCCAACAGTTACACTTCCAGTGAAATTCTCACTCCACGTTCAGAAAGGTGACCATGAAAAGTAACCACGAGATAACAATTCAGTAAATCTAGGGCTCTTCACTCTCACCTTGTTGATGAACAGACAGTTCTGTATCTTTTCGTTTCTATTATAATAAATGTAATCTAAAGGAACACAAATCTCTGTTAAGTAACAGAAAGGTCATTCTCTCTCTCTCTCTCTCTCTCTCTCTCTCTCTCACACACACACACACACACACACACACACTGGACAGAATTTTTTATTTTCTTAAATATCATATATAAACTGAAACAAGAAACACATCTAATATGTATATCTGTGCAAGTAGTCCTATTTAAGGTATTGAAGGTACTAAAACCAAGGGATACAAGGCTCGAATCCCTTCATTAGCAAAGTCAATTGTGTGAGCTGTACTCTTCCCACACTAACCAGTAAATCTCTACAGCATCTAAACTGACCACTCATTTCTTCAAATATATACAAAGTCACATTTAACTTCTTGCCTCTGTGGACTTTCACACCAGATGAAAAAGAAGACAGATATATATATACATACATATTTAAATTCCTAAACCTATATTCTTCAATATCCTGTATTTTGCTTCATTTTTTGTCTATTTCCCAGTTATGATTATCATTTTAATCCAACTGATTCTCAATAAGGGCCAGCAATTTGTTGTCTGAATGTAAACCAGGAATATAATCAGAAAGGGATTGATATTCTAGAATCTAAAAAGGGCATACAAATAATAGGTCCATTTTCTTCCCTATCCTCAAAAACCTGGTGGTTTATAGAGGCAAAAGAATTGACACCCTTGAATTATGGTGTTGGTGAAGAATAGTGAATATACCATGGGCTTTCAGAAAAAGGAACACATCTGTCTTGGAAGAAGTACAGCCAGAATGCTCCTTAGAAGCGAGGATGGCAAAACTTTGTCTCACATACTTTGGACATGTTATCAGTAGGAACCAGTCCCTGGAGAAGGACATCATGCTTGGTAAAGTAGAGGGTCAGGGAAAGAGAGGAAGACCCTCAAGGAGATGGATGGACCCAGTGGCTACAAAGATGGGCTCAAGCATTGCAATGATTGTGAGGTTGGTTCAGGACCAGGCAGTGTTTGATTCTGTTGTACCTAGGGTTGCTATGAGTCGGAACTGACTCGATGGCACCTAACAACAACATTTTCTTATATATACATAACTTTTGGTACAGCTTCTCAATTCATCAAGTGGAAAACTCTCCAGACATTCTCTGAATAACAATTCACTCTGGTTAGAGAAAATATCGTAATTTCCCTCTTTGTGCTTCCCTAGAAATTCTGGACTAGAGCCAACAGACAGCAGGAGCCACATATTCTTTCTAGATGAAATTTTGAAATCAGTACAAACCACTCTGGCGACATTTTATTTTAAAAAATTTTGGGAAATCCTTCTTAAAAGTACTTCCATTTGATGCAGAAAATGGACTACAAATATCAGCAATGGAAGGGAGGGAAGACAGTAAATGAGGGAGAACTTCAAGAAAAAAAGTAAACCAAGCCAAACACAAAAGCAAGACGACCACTTGAATTAAAATAAAGAATTAATCATGGTGGCCTATTGTCTAAAATTAAAATGTCGTAGAAATAGAAGAGAAATATAGAGGGAAATCACAATTCCCCTTTTCCTATCAAAGGAAGAAGATAATTTGGAATTAGCCAAAATGAAAACAAATGTGACTACTTTGTTTTTGGTAGCGTTTTGTTTTCCGGTGACCAATGTATACCACAGAGAAAAATGAGGTAACTATATGACTTTGCCTAAGAATATCTAATCTTATTTTCCAAAATTGGGCCTTGAGTCAAAAAAAAGAAAGTAAGAAAGAAAGAGACAGAAAAAGATGAGAGAAAGAAGGAAGGAAGGAAGGAGGGAGGGAGGGAAGGAGGAAGGGAGGAAAGAAAGATCCCAGCTATGAGAATCTCAGAGATTCAATCTGCTTTAAATCCCAGTTTTTACACCAATGCTAGTATATTTCATAACACACATGTGCTCAGCACATATTGGCAATAAACCTAAACAAGAAAGCGAACATCATCTCCTTGTAGACTAAAACTTGATACACTTGCCGAAGCCATATAGCTCATGAAACCCTTCTCATGTCCTAAGCATAACTTTGACAATAAACTGTATGATAAATATGAATGGACAGACCAAGCAAGTGTGGCAGAAAGATGGGCTGAACTGTTAATTAAAGATTCTCAGAAATAGGACACAACAAGGACACAGTGGAGGTCAAGATAGGGAAGATGATTTACAGGGAGAGAGTATATTAGGATATCTCTTGGGAAAGGAAAAGGTGAGAGGAATAAGCACAATCATGATGGACATCGTAGCTCCAAACACATTTTATTTGGGATTTGAGGCAACAAATTTTAAATTGACAGCAGAAATTAATCGAATATCAGGTGACCAATAAAATATCTGGCTAATGGCAGAAAATCCATCAAGCAGACAAAACAAACTCTCTAAAAAGGTGTCCCCAGTAGATTATTTTTCTAATTTCCAGTCATGATAGGATGAAACTGATTTACTTTGCCATGTTTCTGTGGTGGGTTGTGAAATCTTTGCTGTATCCATGAAGTAGAAGACCCTTAGAAAAGGAAGTAGTCAGTTCCAACTAGGAACAGCTGTTATTTTCCAATTAAAATTCACAAGACCAAAACATTAACTTATTGGGCAATGATGTTTAATTTAGGCAATCAGAGCTACATGTTCTAGCAAAGCATTATTTTTAAAAGGAAGCTGTCATGAATTCTTTGGCGTAAATAATTTAATGTGACAAAACAGTTTATTGTCTGCAGTTGATATGCAAACAACTCCATCCCATATTGAGAAATTGCTACTGAATATGAATCCAAGTGTAAAGGATTGTTCCTTGGTAAAAACTGAAATTCATTGACAGTTTCCAAAATATTTCACCTAGTAAAGTATTGCTGTTTTAGACAGTGAAAAGATTATCTTTTGTTATCAAAGAAGCAAGTTAATAATGTGACAATAACAAAGTGATATATCTGTCAAACTTTATAGATAAGGATGTCAAGCTATAGGTTATCAGCCTACAGCACTGACATTGTTCATATATCATAGCTCCCCAATACACTCTCTTTCAGCATTGGTTATTTTTAGTCAAGGGTTAAATAATGATCATGTACTAAGAATGCCTTTGGGGAACTGCTTTGTCTTACATACTGTTCACCTGTTTACTTCAGAGCAAATTTTCAGTTGCTTTTATTTAGTTTTTTTGGTTGTACAGATCACATTTATCAATTTGAAACAGGCTTTAGGTCAACAACATGAAAACTATCAGTTTTGTTCCCATTCCTACATTTTCTATATTACCCTTTGTATGTCAATATGAAGTGCTTCAGTCATCAATGGTCACTTATATTAAGAATAGTGTTTAAAACAGTTGCTTCACACGCTATATTTATGAAACCTGGAATGGATGATGAGATGTGTAATGGTCTGGAAAAATACCATAAAAAGTATTCATCCTTGTATGAGTAACTTGACAAACCATCAGCAAGGAAGAGTGATGGTTAACTAATACTCTCTACTCAAGTTATTAATTATTAAAATGTTTCTCTATATTTGCTAATCTCATAAACTACTCCCCTGGAGCACCATGAAAGGATACAAGGAGGTAGGTTCTTGAGGGACATGGGGTAAAGGTCATTAAAAAGGCAGGAAAGAAAGAAAAGACCAAAATGGATGTCAGAATAGACTTAGAAAGTTGCTCTATAGAGCAGCAAAAGTGAATGGAAGAAATGATGAAGCAAAAGAGCTAAACAGAAGATTTCAAAGGGCAGCTCAAGAAGACAAAGTAAAGTATTATAATGAAATGTGCAAAGACCTGGAGTTAGAAACCCAAAAGAGAAGAATACGCTTGGCATTTCTCAAGCTAAAAGAACTGAAGAAAAACTTCAAGCATCAAGTTACAATACTGAAGGATTCTATAGGCAAAATTCACTCATATCGACTCGTATGAGTCAGAATAGACTCAATGGCGAGTTTGTTTGTTTTTTTAATGGGCAAAATATTGAACGATGCAGGAAGCATCAAGAGAAGATGAAAGGAGTACACAGAGTCACTGTACCAAAAAGATTTGGTCCACCATTTCAAGATGTAGCATATGATCAAGAACCAATAGTACTGAAGGAAAAAGTCCAAGCTGCACTGAAGGCATTGGCAAAAAACAAGGCTCCAGGAATTGACGGAATACCAATTGAGATGTTTCAACAAATGGATGCAGCACTGAAAGTCCTCACTCATCTATGCCAGGAAATATGAAAGACGGCTACCTGGCCAACTAACTGAAAGAGATCCATATTTGTGCCCATTCCAAAGAAAGGTGATCCAACAGAATATAGAAATTATTGAACAATATCATTAATATCACACACAAGTAAAATTTTGCTGAAGATAATTCAAAAGCAGTTTTAGCAGTACATTGACAGGGAACTGCCAGAAATTCAAGCCGGATTCAGAAGAGGACGTGGAACAGGGAACATCATTGCTGATGTCAGATGGATCTTGGCTGAAAGCAGAGAATACCGGAAAGATGTTTACCTGTGTTTTATTGGCTATGCAAAGGCATTCGACTTTGTAGATTATAACAAATTATAGATAACATTGTGAAGAATGGGAATTCTGGAACACTTAATTGTGCTCATGAGGAATCTGTACATAGATCAAGAGGCAGTTGTTTGAACAGAGCGAGGGAATTATGCGTGGTTTAAAGTCAGGAAAGGTGTCTATCAGTGTTGTATCCTTTCACTAATTTAATCTGTATGCTGGGCAAATAATTGGAGAAACTGGACTATATGAAGAAGAACGGTGCATTGGTATTGGAGGAAGACTCATTAACAACCTGCATTATGTAGATGACACAACCTTGCTTGCTGAAAGTGAAGAGGACTTGAAGCACTTACTGATGAAGATCAAAGACTACAACCTTCAGTATGGACTACGCCTCAACATAAAGAAAACAAAAATCTTCACAACTGGACCAATAAGCAACATCATGATAAATGGAGAAAATATTAAAGTTGTCAAGGATTTCGTTTTACTTGGATCCACACTCAACACTCATGGAAGGAGCAGTCAAGAAATCAAATGATGTATTGCAAATCTGCTGCAAAAAGACCACTTTAAAGTGTTCGAAAGCAAAGATGTCACTAAGGTGTGTCGTACCCAAGCCATGGTGTTTTCAATCACCTCATATGTATGTGGAAGCTGGACAAAGAATAAGGAAGATTGAGAATTGATGCCTTTGAATTATGGTGTTGGCAAAGAATATTGAATATACTGTGGACTGCCAGAAGAACGAACAGGTCTGTCTTGGAAGAAGTATATTGGAAGAATGCTCCTTAGAAGTGAGGACGGTGAGACTTCGTCTCACATACTTTGGACGTGTTATCAGGAGGGACAAGTCCCTGGATAAGGACATCATGCTTAGTAAAGTAGAGGGTCTGTGAAAGAGAAATACCCTCAACAAGTTGGACTGACACAGTGGCTGCAACAACAGGCTCAAACATAGCAGCGATAGTGAGGATGGCGCAGGACCATGCAGTGTTTAGTTCTGTTGTACACAGGGTCACTATGAGTCAGAAGTGACTCCACAACACCTAACAACGACAACAACTTGCAACTAATAGTAGCTCGAGGGCTGCCTTGTGTCCAGCTCTTAACAAGAATAGCTAAAAGGTACGCATCCCAGGAAGGGAAAGCAGGAACAGCTCCTCCCCTATGTTTTCTTTCTACTCCACTTCAATTCAACTCCTACTTCTCAAGTCCCAAGATTCTCACACAAATGCAGCTGGCTTACTTGTAAGGTTAGCATAATTAATCTCCTACTGAAGCACCTATCACAATCCTGGTAAGATGATCTAAGATGCTAATTTTGGTATAAAAGAAAACATTTATGTAAGAATAATATAAGTCTTCCATGAGAATCAGTGGTTTTATTTATTTAATCTATGTTTGAGTCTTTTTTTCTAATCTTAAGGGGAGGGGTGATCTTTTCACATGTTCCCATAGAACTTGAATCATACCATTCATACCACTAACAATAACATTTATCACACTTACTTTTTTACTGTCTCTCACAACTTCCCACTCCCTTCCAGCTACCTGATCCCAACATTCACAATACACTGAGCTACTTGAGAGTAGAGACCAGGGCACACTCATCTTTTTATCCCTAATGTTTAACACGATCCCTGTTTACAGCAGATGCTTATTAAATATGCCTTGTCACAGACTGACAAATTTAGTTAGAGTGTATTCAACAGACAGTTAGTGGCTTGTGTGTGTTGCTATGATGCTAAAAGCTATGTCATCGGTATTTCAAATACAAGCAGAGTCACCCATTGGGGACAGCTTTCAGGGGGGTTCCGGACTAAGACAGACTAGGAAGAAAGGTCATGCAATCTACTTCTGAAAACCCTATGGGTCACAACAGAATATTGTCCATTATAGTGCTGGAAGATGAGCCCCTTAGCATGGAAGGCACTCACAGTGGTCATAACAATGGACTCGAGTATACCAATGATTATGAAGATGCCATAGGACCAGGAGAGGACAGTTTTGTGCCTTTGTACATGGGATCGCCATGAATCAGAACCAACTTGATGGCAACTAACAACAATACTCATTTTTATATATAACCTCCATGCTCTTCAACCTTTGGGCCTCAAGACCCTAGACAAAATTGTTTCAACTCAGTTTTCAAAATGTATTTCCCTTCCTATCTCTGCATCATTATTTATGGTGTACCCCCATTTAGAAATTCTTTCCCCTTCATTAACAATACAATTCAACCTTCAACAAAAGCTCAATGCCATTCCCTTTTCAACAGAGTCACGAAGTATTCTAGGCCACAGTGATCTCTTCCTCTTTGGAACGTTTGTCTGTACTAATCATGTCTGGCTTGTAATCACAGCCAATGGCTTGAAATTTAAAGATTTTGTGTGATAAACCACCATTTACTGAGTATGGAGCAATAGGTACTTTACTTGTATTGCATCTTCTCACAACAAAGCAACGATGTAGGGAATATTATTAATCCTTTCTTTAAAAAAAAACTGAGGTTCACCAAGAGGTAAACCTAGAGTCCAGGTCTATAATGTTCATTCAATTTTGCTATCTTGTTTTCCGAACTAGATTCCCAAGCTTCTAAGCTTTATTCCGTGCACGTGGCACAACATTATACATTCTCAGTATTCTTGATATGCTTGATGAATGAATGAATGTGCTAATTTTTTTTGTTTGAGTATTGCATTGTTATATTAATTAAAACTTTTCAGGCTAAATCATGTTAGTTCAAATTTCTATGTTCAAGCAGTTTTACTCTAGGTGGCCAGAAAAGTGAAAAATAAAATTTAATCTGGTCTGACACAAATTCTAAAGTTTGTTTCATGAGTTAATCCACATGCATTTTTCCCTGTCTATTTCCCTTTTAGGTCTTTAAAATTCTTCAGATAGATTTTTTTTTCTAAAAAAAAAAAGAAAAAACTAGGGTAATTAATTTGTTATAAAATATTTTGGGGGGATGGGAGGATTTGCAACTGAAGCTGTTTTTTAGACCATGGACATATGTACATGCTATTCTCTGCAGAAACTTTGAAAATAGGGATATAGATCTGTTTCTGATGTTAGAACATGGGTGAAAATCTTGAACATATATTTCCTAGAACTTGACTCAAAGCTTGGTATAGGATTAATCATTCTCTCATATATTCTGGACATATCTTGGCATTTCTGAACTAATATCATTTCTGCCTGTGGTGCAATTAATTACTTTTGTGTGTGGCCTTTCTAGCCATGGTCCTGTAACTCCTACCCAGGTGATTGTGTGATAGGGTAAATTGTGGCCTACCAAGGGGATTGGTTGGTTGGTTTTGCCTTAAAAGAGAGCCAATTCCAGACCAGATAGGAGGAGCCCACCACCACCACCAGGGAAGGAGAGACCAGCGGTGGGCTTCCCGGCCTACAAGAGATAAAGCTGAAGACTGAGGGCCAGGGAGAGGCATGCCTGTGAGCACAGCTGGAAAGAGGCTATCCTGATGGAAGAACTGTATCCTGAATGTTCTTGAGCCTGAATTGTAACTGTTACTTCCCTAATAAACCCCGTAATTGTGAATATAGTCTTTAAGTTCTGTGTGGCCATTGCAATGAATTATCAAACCCAGCAGAGAAGTAGCGAGTGCTGTGGGAGGGACGGTTGGTGTCAGAATTGGTGAAGACGGCGGAGAGGGGAGGGGTGTCCGACCTCCTCCTCGTAGGAATCAGCGTTGGGCTGTTGATCTTGGTTCTCTCCCCCTTGTGGGGTTGGAGGAGGTCAGACACCTCCTTCATGCCGTTTTCACTCTGCCTATGACTTAAGTCATGCCAGCAAAACCTCTAACAGACTTCTTAATTAAATTACCAATACTGTCAATATAATATTTTAGCGTTATTTTTAGCAATAAGAGTTAAATGAGCATCTTCTGTTCCTATAATTCTGTTATTTTCCCTAGCTATAAAAATTCAGCTGTGTTCTTTGGATAAAGTATTTTCCTATTAAAGAAGAAATAATAAAACTTACATATAACTAACTAATGTCTCATTGCTTATATTTGCTTCAGACTCATATTGCTTTCCTTAACAAAAACCAGTTATACATTTATTTTTAATTACTAAAATAACTCATGGAAAAACTACTCTTTTTTTTTTTTTTACCAACCATGACTTTTTCTTTCCTCATAGGTTTTTAAATTAGTGTTTAGTATACTACGTATGAGTATTTTCATTGTCATTTAGTGCATTGAATGAAAGAATCACATTTTTCTGTGTTCTCGATATGCTTATATGACTTCAGTCTGTCATAATGGAATTATATTGTATCATTTTTTGCAAACTATATTACTATTACTTGTTTTTTAAACAACCTCACTTCTCTTAAGTATAAATCAGGGATGCTATGAGTCATCCTAAAAAACATGACTATTTGCAAAGTTTTGTTTCCTGTACAAAGAACTTCCTCTACATTGAATTTGCCCTTGTATTCCAGGAGCTTACTAATACCGTAAGGCAAGTACAGACATAATCTGGAAAGCTGTGCCTTTCCATATTCTCATTCGATCCTACTTAAAGGATTTTACAGTCTAGTTGATTGAATAAGACCTGCATAGACCACAGCCAAAGGAATTATTACGTGGTTAACACTATATGAGCCTACTTAAGTGCTGGCTCTTTATTCTCCTACACTCTTGATACTACCGGGATGGAAGCTGGGTAGGGGTCTTCCTTGCTCCTTGTTTTTGCTTTCAGACCATTTTCACTCCCTCCTTCATAAAACACTCAGATTTGAATCCCATGTTATCGAACTATCTCACCCATTACCCCTTCTTTTTAGAGTCATCTACTGATTTATATCTCACTCTTTCTCATTCCTTGAAGATTTTACCCAGATCATTTTCTGACTCTGTAACTATTCCTGTTAAAATTCCTAGTTTAAATAAGCTAGTAGATGAGATCCTCCCACAGAGGAATTCTGTTAAAACTTAAATAACATCATGTCATTCCTCTATTCAAAAAGCTCCGGTGGCTTCTCATTTCCTTAAAAGTAAAACCAAAAGACCTTACTATGACCTACAGGACTCTACATGTTCTGGTCCCGTGTCACTTCTTTCATCTTATCTCTTACTATTGGTCCCTTTGTTCTCTGCTTCTTCCATACTGACCTTATTGCTGTTCTTTAAATATGCAAGTCAGGGCTCCTGCCTCACAACATTTGTGCTTACTGTTTCCTCTATGTGGAATGTTCTTCACCTGGATATCTACATGGTCAGTTTCCTGATATCCTTCAGGTCTTTCCTCAAAAGTCACCTTCTCCATGAGAGCTTCCCCGACCATCTTATATAAAATTTCAATCCACCCCCTTCCTTAAGTTTCAAATCCTTCTTTTCACTTTTACTTTTCTCTTTAGCACTTAATACTATACATTTTACTAGTTTATTTTGTCTGTTGTCTGTTTCCACCCACTAGGATATAAGATCTTTGAGTGCATGGATATCTTTTCTGTCTCTTTTGTTCATTACTGTATCCTAAGCACCTAGAACAGTGCCTGACACGTAATAGGCATTGAGTAAATATATATATTTTTTAATAAACAGGAATAAAGAGAGAGAGAATATGAATGATTCACAACAAATAGTGTAAGAATAGTTCAGAGAAGGGGGAGTATTTTCTGGTGGGATGTTCAAGAAAGCACTCATGGAGGAGGTATATTAAAGCTAGGCTTTAAACGATGGGGGAGGCAAAGATCAAAGGTAATTACGGTAAAGGGCACTTTTCTCATTATAATCCAAGAAGCTGAACTTAACCATGTTTATGTATCACTCAAGTTGCTTAAAGTTTTAATACTAGAATGTTTTCGGGTCTATAATATTTTTATATGTTTATAAAATTACATCTGTTTTTAGCCCTTGCCACTTAGCTGTGCTGAAGTAGTCAACCAAGTATTGATAGATATTTATTGACTAATACCGCCTCACTAGATTAATAATCTCTTTCAGTTATCTTTTGGCCAGCTAAGTGTCACTGCTTATTGAAGCATGTTCATGAATGATCCAATAAGTATTAACATTTCCTCATGCTATATTTGCCTATTTATGCAACAACTAGGTAACTCCACCTTTTCTCTTCTTTGAAGCAACTGTCAGCTTCATGTGAAAAATGTGTATATTCCTAATAGCTAATCATACCAAAGAAATTATCCCAAATGTCAAAAATAACTTCATTAATTACATACGCCTTAACTCAGGAAACACTTGGAAAGACAATGCTTTCATAAGATTAGAGTTAAATTGCTTAGAAAAATATACTGTGATATATTAGAAATGACTTTTTCCAAATGGGGCTTCACCTAGTCCTTTGATGCTATATGTTAGAGCTCATCATTGTAAATCGGATAGTACACTCTTGTAACCTTTCAGTTAAGACTCATTTATTATATTACCCTGTTTACATATGTGAACAAACGGCAAACTGTACACTTAGAGTCCCAATTGAATTCAATGGCAATTGCACTCACATCAATAATGAATGAAGGTTAGCCCAACTAGGGATCATGTCCACATATAATAAATAAATTACAAATATAAATACACTTCCCTAAGCACAGATCAGTTTATTGAATCACTGAATCAAAGTAAAATGTGAGCAAAAGACATGAAATAATGTCTCATACTGATGTTTTCAAGTTACATAATATAACTATAAAACTCTCCAGATATCCCTGGGCTGTGTTTTCTGAACCTGGTTCTTAACATCTATCTGCATGATATTTTATATCTTACATCTCAAGCACTGGCATATCTAGGGTATTGCACTGGCCCTGAGCATGCAGCGCCACTGAGAAGTTTCTATCAAACTGTATGGCCCAATATACTTCCTCAAGCACAGTAATGTGTTAATTAAAAGATTAATGATTTTGGAGGGGGGGGCCAAACTGGCGGAATACTCAGACGCTTCCAGTGGACTCTCTTACAACAAAGACCTGAAAAAACAAGTGAATCGATTACATATGGCAATCTGGGAGCCCTGAACATCAAAGGCAGAGTGGAGGAACCAGGCTGAGTGGCAGGGGGAGGGAGAGACGGTTCAGAAGCAGCAAGGAATTGCCAGACCTGAACCGGTGAGAGCCTGAGCCCTTCAGGCCTGATCAGCTCAGGGGTGAGCAGTGAGGCAGGCAAGCAGTGGTACCCGGGAAGTGTGTTTTGTGTACCAGGAAAGTCCCAGTGCCAGAGAGTCTACACGACCACCCAGAACCAGTGAGAAGCAGCCCTGGATGGACGAAAGATAAGCACTTGCCTATGGCCTACCGTGCGGATCAAAAACACCCCTCTTAGGGAAAAACCTCTCTCCCATTTACCTACCCACTCCCTGCTCTGCACTGGGTCCCAAACTGGCTTCAGCAATTGCTGAGTCTCCTGGGGCAGAAGCAGGATCCATCACATGCCCGGCGCCATACTCCCTGCCTTGGAGAGTGAACAAATGAACAAACGGGAAAGAAAACTGCCAGCTCCCCTAAGCTCGGAACCCAAGATAGGCACAACTCCTTTGCCTAGGCACAGGCATAAGGCATCCAAGGACACTGAGTGCCTTTCCCCCTGCATAGACTTGTGTGGGCCCATCTCTACAGCGTGGGCCCTCATTACCGCAGTGCAACAGGGTATATACCAGAAGTCTAACTTCAACTGTTTGAGCTGTGAAGTGGCAGATTCTTGACATTTGACACTGCTCTGCCCATTAAGCAGGGTCTTCACCTACCCACATCAGGGGCCTGAGGACTGGTGGCTCTACCAACACCACCTAGCCACCTGAGATAGAGGCCATGAATAAGAGGTGCCCTTCAGTCCTTACAGCCAACAGCATTAGGTGCTCATAGTCTGGCTGCAAAACCTCCCACCTACGTGCTCTAGAGAACAGGGACACACCTTCCTCATGGACACTTGGGGGCAGCCGTCAGCCCCCTGCCTTGCTCAAAGTGTGTCCCCCTGCTGCAGGCAGATGCCTGCACCTACACCAATCACCCAAGCCTGTCTAGGACTGTAAGTGAGAGCCTAAACCACACACTTGATGGCTATTTACCTGGGCACCTAAGCTGAATCCACACAGGAGGAGTGGGCAGACTCCTGACCTCACATACCTAGTAACAGATCTAACCACCTGGTGACAGGACATTAGAACTTCAAAGGTGCCAATAATCAAACTAGCTCATATGAGCAGCCTATTAGGGCATATCAAAACAAAAAAAGAAGCTAGGACACAGTAAGCAAACAGAAAATAAATAAATATAATAACATATTGATGGCTAGGAGACAACAGTCAATATCAAATCACATAAAGAGGCAATCCATGATGGCTTCAGCAAGCTCCCAAAATAAAGTATCTAGAAATTTTGCAGAGGAGGAAAATTTCTTGGAATTACCAGAGGCAGAATACACAAGATTAATATACAGAACTCTTCAAAAAATTAGGAAGGAAATTAAGCAAAATGCAGAACACGCAATAGAGGAAAATAAGAAGATCAGAGAAGAGCATAATGACAAATTTAACAGGCTGCAAGAATCCACAGAGAGACAGCAATGAGAAATCCAAAGATTAACAATAAAATTTCAGAATTAGACAACTCAAAAGGAAGTCATAGGAGCAGAATTGAGGCAATGGAAGTCAGAATTAGTGAGATTAAAGATAAAGCACTTGACAGCAACTTATTTGAGGAAAAATCAAATAAAAGGATTAAAAAAAAATGAAGAAACCCTAAGAATTATGTGGGACTCTGTCAAGAGGAATAACCTACAAGTGATTGGAGTACCAGAACAGGAGTGGGGGGGATAACAGAAAATACAGAGAGAATTGTTGAAGATTTGTTGGCAGAAAACTTCCCTGATATTGTGAAAGATGACAAGATATCTATCCAAGATGCTCATTGAACCCCACATAAGGTAGCTCCCAAAAGAAAGTCACTAAGATATATTAAAATCAAACTTGACAAAACCAAAGATAAGGAGAGAATTTTAAGAGTGGCTAGGGATAAACGAAAAGTCATCTACAAAGGAGAGTCAATAAGAAAAACCTTGGACAATTCAGCAGAAACCATGCAGGCAAGAAGGCAATGGGGTGACATATATAAAGCCTTGAAGGAAAAAAGCTGCCAGCCAAGAATTATATATCCAGAAAAACTGTCTCTCAGATATGATGGAAAAATTAGGGCATTTCCAGATAAACAGAAGTTCAGGGAGTCTGCAAAAAACCAAACCAAAATTACAAGAAACAGTAAAAGGAGTCCTCCAGTTACAAAATCAGTAACATCAGATAACAACCCAAGACTAGAACACAGGACAGAGCAACCAGATATCAACCCAGTTAGGGAAGTCACAAAAGTAAATCAAAGCTAAAACACTGAAAATAGGGAAACAGTTGTCAGTATGTAAAAGATGAAAACATTAAAACAAAAAAGAGTGACTTAAAAAATCAGACATAGATTTTGCATATGGAGAGGAAGTCAAGGCGATATAAAGAAACAAAAGACTTGTATAACCTTAGAAAAATAGGGGTAAATATTAAGGTAACCACAAAAAACTAACAATACTACAAGTCAAAATAAAAAACCAGAAAAATATAAAGACTCAGCAAACACAAAATCAACGACAATGAAAAAGATGAAAGGAAAAGAATAAAGAAAAATGACTCAGCACGGAAAATTAAGTGGAAGAAAGAAACTGAACAACATACACACACACAAAAAAAAAAAAAAACATCAAAATGACAGCACTAAACTCATAACTATCAATAATTACACTGAATGTAAATGGACTAAATGTACCAATAAGGACACAGAGATGGCAGATGGGATAAAAAAAAAAAAAACACGATCCGTCTATATGCTGCCTACAAGAGACACACCTTAGACCTAAAGACACAAACAAACTAAAACTCAAAGGATGGGGAAAAGTATATCAAGCAAACAACACTCAAAAAAGAGCAGGAATGGCAATATTAATCTCTGACAAAATAGACTTTAAAGTTAAATCCACCACAAACAATAAGGAAGGACACTATATAATGATTAAAGGGTCAATACACCAGGAGGACATAACTATACTAAATATTTACGCACACAACAATAGGGCTCCAAAATACATAAAACAAACTCAAACAGCACTGAAAAGAGAGATAGACAGCTCCTCAATAGTAGTAGGAGACTTCAACACACCACTTTCAGTGAAGGACAGAACATCCAGAAAGAAGCTCACCAAAGGCACGGAAGAGCTAAATGCTACAATCAACCAAATTGATCTCATAGACATATCGAGAACACTCCACCCAACAGCAGCCAAGTATACTTTCTTTTCCAATGCACATGGAACATTCTCCAGAATAAACCACAGATTAGACCATAAAGCAAGCCTTAACAAAATCCAAAGCATCAAATATTACAAAGCATCTTTTTTGACCATAAAGCCATAAAAGTAGAAATCAACAACAGAAAAAGAAAGGAAAAAAAATCAAACACATGGAAACTGAACAACACCTTGCACAAAAACTACTGGGTTATAGAAATAATTAAGGATGGAATAAAAAAATTCATAGGATCAAATGAGAATGAAAAAATATCCTACCAGAACCTTTGGGACACAGCAAAAGCAGTGCTCAGAAGTCAGTTTATAGCAATAAATGCACACATCGAAAAATAAGGAAGGGCCATAATCAAAACATTAACCCTACAACTGGAACAAGTAGAAAGAGAACAGCAAAAGAAGCCCTCAGGATCCAGAACAAACGAAATAATAAGAATTAGAGCAGAATTAAATGAAATAGAGACTAGAAAAACAATTGAAAGAGTCAATAATACCAAAGGCTGGTTCTTTGAAAAGATCAACAAAATTGATAAACCATTGGCCAAACTAACAAAAGAAAAACAGGAGAGGAAACTAATAATACGTATAGGAAATGAGATGGGTGATATCACAACAGACCCAACTGAGATTAAAAGAATCATAACAGAATACTACGAAAAATTGTACCTAACACATTTGAAAACCTAGAGGAAACGGACAAATTTCTAGAAACTGAATACCTACCTAAACTAACATAAACAGAGGTAGAGCAAGTAAGTAAACCCATAACAAAAGAAGAGATTGAAAAGGTAATTTAAAAACTCCCAATAAAAAAAATCCCTGGCCCAGATGGCTTTGCTGGAGAAGTCTACCGAAATTCCAGAGAAGAGTTAACACCACTACTACTAAGGGTATTTCAGAGCATAGAAAAGGATGGAATACTCCCAAACTCATTCTATGAAGCCAGCATAACCCTGATACCAAAACCTGGTAAAGACACCAAAAAAAAAAAAAAAAAAAAGAAAATTACAGACCAATATCCCTCATGAACATTGACACAAAAATCCTCAATAAAATTCTAGCCAATAGATTTCGGCAACATATCAAAAAAATAATTCACCATGATCAAGTGGGATTTATACCAGATATGCAGGGATAGGTCAAAATTTAAAAAAAAAGTCAATGTAATCCATCACATAAATAAAACAAAACACAAGAACCACATGATCTTATCAATCAATGCAGAAAAGGCATTTGACAAAGTCCAACACCCATTCATGATAAAAACTCTCAACAAAATAAGAATAGAACGGAAATTCCTCAATATAATTAAGGGCATTTATACAAAGCCAACAGCCAGCATTATCCTAAATGGAGAGACTTTGAAAGCATTGCCCTTGAGAACGGGAACCAGACAAGGATGCCCTTTATTACAACTCTTGTTCAACATTGTCCTGGAGGTCCTAGCCAGAGCAATTAGGCTATAAAAAGAAATAAAGGGCATCCAAATTGGTAGGGAAGTAGTCAAAGTATCTCTGTTTGCAGATGATATGATCTTATACACAGAAAACCCCAAATAATCCACAAGATAACTGCTGGAACTAATAGACTATTTCAGCAAAGTTTCAGGATACAAGATAAACATACACAATTTAGTTGGATTCCTTTACACCAACAAAGAGAACCTCGAAGAGGAAATCACCAAGTCAATATCACTTACAATAGCCCCCAAGAAGATAAAGTACTTAGGAATAAATCTAACCAGAGATGTAAAAGATCCATACAAGGAAAACTACAAGACACTACTGCAAGAAACCAAAAGATACCAGCATAAGTGGAAAAACATACCTTGCTCATGGATAGGAAGACTCAACATTGTGAAAATGTCCATCCTACCCAAAGCGATGTACAGATACAATGCAATCTCAATCCAAATTCCACCGGCACTTTTTAATGAGATGGAGAAACAAATCACAAAGTTCATACGGAAAAGGAAGAGGCCCCAAATAAGTAAAGCATTACTCAAGAAGAAGAACAAAGTGGGAGGCCTCACATGACCTGATTTTAGAACCTATTATACCTCCACAGTAGTCATAACAGGCTGGTACTGGTACAACAACAGAAACATAGAACAATGGAACAGAATTGAGAATCGAGACATAAATTCATCCACCTATGAGCAGCTGATATTTGACAAAGGACCAAAGTCCATTATTTGGGGAAAAGACAATCTCTTTAACAAATGTTGCTGGCATAACTGGATATCCATCTGCAAAAAACTGAAACAAGAGCCATACTTCACACCATGCACAAAAACTAACTCAAAATGGATCAAAGACTTAAATATAAAATCGAAAACAATAAAGATCATGGAAGAAAAAATAGGGACAACACTAGGAGTCCTAATACATGGCATAAACACAATACGAACCATAAGTAACAACGCACAAGCACCAGAAGAGAGACTAGGTAACTGGGAGCTCCTAAAAATTAAACACTTATGCTCATCAAAAGACTTCACCAAAAGAGAAAAAAGACAACCTACAGACTGGGAAAATATTTTTGGCTATGGCAAATCCGATCAGCGTCTAACTTCTAAAATCTACAAAATACTGCAAAACCTCAACAACAAAAAGATAAATAACCTTATTAAAAAATGGGCAAAGGATATGAACAGGCCCTTCTCCAGAGAAGATATTCAGGCAGCTAACAGACACATGAAGAAATGCTCACTATCATTAGCCATTAGAGAAATGCAGATCAAAACTGCAATGAGATATCATCTCACCCCAACAAGGCTAGCATTAACCCAAAAAAACACAAAATAATAAATGCTGGAGAGGTTGTGGAGAGACTGGAACACTTATACACTGTTGGTGGGAATGTAAAATGGTACAACCACTTTGGAAATCTATTTGGCGCTTCCTTAAATGCTAGAAATAGAAGTACCATACGATCCAGCTATCCCGCTCCTTGGAATATGTCCTAGAGAAATAAGAGATGTCACACGAATAGATATATGCACACCCATGTTCATTGCAGCTTTGTTCACAATAGCAAAAAGATGGAAACAACCTTGGCGCCCATCAATGGATGAATGGATAAACAAATTATGGTATATCCACACAATGGAATACTATGCAACAATAAAGAACAACAATGAAGCTGTGAAACATAACATGGAGGAATCTGGAGGGCATTATGCTGAGTGAAATTAGTCAGTCACAGAAGGACAAATATTGTATAAGACCACTATTGCAAGAACTCAAGGAAAGAAGAAAACATTCTTTGATGGTTCAAGTGTGGGGAGGGTGGGTGAGGGATATTCACTAACTAGATAGTATATAAGAATCATCTTAGGTGAAGGGAAGGACAGCACACACTATGGGGGAAGTCAGCACAACTGCACTAAATCAAAGCTAAGAAGTTTCCTGAATACAATCAAACACTTTAAGGGACAGAGTAGCAGGGGTAGGGGTCTGGGGACCATGCTTTCAGGGGACATCTAGATCAATTGGCAGAACAAAGTTTATTAAGAAAATGTTCTGCATCCTACTTTGGTGAGTGGCATCTGGGGTCTTAAAAGCTTGCAAGCGGCCATCTAAGATGCATCAATTGGTGCCAACCACCTGGAGTAAAGGAGAATGAAGAACACCAAAGACACAAGGAAAGTAGTAGCCCAAGAGACAGAATGAGCCACATAAACCAGAGACTTCATCAGCCTGAGACCAGAAGAACTAGATGGTACCTGGCTACCACCGATGACCGCCCTGACAGGGAACACAACAGAGAGTCCCGGATGGAGCAGGAGAAAGGTGGGGTGCAGAACTCAAATTCTAGTAAGAAGACCAGACTTAATGGTCTGACTGAGACTGGAGGAACCCCAGAAAGCATGGCCCCTGTATTCTCTCTCAGCCGAGAACTAAAACAATTTCTGAGGCCAACTCTTCAGGCGGGGATTGGACTGGACTGTGGGACATAAAGTGATGCTCGTGAGGAATGCACCTCTTAGCTCAAGTAGATACAAGAGACTAAATGGGCAGCTTCTGTCTGGAGGTGAGAAGGGAATGCAGAGATGGCTAGGAGCTGGTTGAATGCACATGGGGAATCAGGGGTGGAAAGCAGGAGTGTGCTGTCACAGTATGGGGAGAGCAATTAGGGTCACATAACAATGTATGTATAAATTTTTGTATGGAAGATTAACTTGAAATGTAAACTTCATTTAAACCTCAACAATAAAAAAATTGAAAAAAAAAAGACTAATGATTTTTACTTGTATTTTTGAGCTGATATTATGGTAAAGTTATCTAAAAGAGGCGTGTCAGATGTTTGGACAGGGCCATGATTTCAAAGCTTACCATAGGTGCCATTTTCCCTAGATAAGCCGCTGGCCACACTGGATTAATAGAAACTTTTCAGCAGCACCACGCAGGTGCAATACCTGCCGTACACTAAAATTTATCAGCGTTGGTTATTTTATTTTTGAAAGTCTCTATCATCTTTTAAGAAATCTGTTTCCTCAAAGGTTGGCGTTAAAAGCAAAAACATTCTTATAAAAAATACCTGTCATTATGACTTAATAGCTTGAAAATATCGGATTTTTTAAAATAAATACTCCTTAATCAGGAATGCTTTCCTATAATAATAAAACGTGGCTAGCATCAATTAAATACATTTTAAATTGTTTAGCACTTATTCAACTTAAAATGAGGCTGTAGTGTTTGACCATCTCCATCAGTTCATCAAGACCTTTCACTTTCAGCAAGCAAAGTTGTGGCATCTGCATATTGCAGGTTGTTAATGAGTCTTCCTCCAATCCTGATGCCACGTTCTTCTTCATATAGTCCAGCTTCTAGGATTATTTGCTCAGCAAACAGACTGAATAAGTATGGTGAAAGGATACATCCCTGATGCACACCTTTCCTGACTTTAAACCATATAGTATCCCCTTGTTCTGTTCTTGGTCTATGTACAGGTTTCTCATGAGCACAATTAAGTGTTCTGGAATTCCCATTCTTCACAATGTTATGCATAATTTGTTATGATCCACACAGTTGAATTCCTTTGCATAGTCAATAAAACACGGGTAAACATCCCTCTATTATTCTCTGCTTTCAAGCAATATCCATCTGACATCAGCAATGATATCCCTTGTCCCACTTCCTCTTCTGAATCTGGCTTGAATTTCTGGCAGTTACCTGTCAATGTACTGTTGCAACTGTTTTTGAATTATCTTCAGCAAAATTTTAGTTACTTATGATATTAATGATATTGTTTGATAATTCCTGCATTCTGTTGAATCACCTTTCTTTGGAATGGGCACAAATATGGATCTCTTCCAATTGGTTGGCCAGGTAGCTGTCTTCCAAATTTCTTGGCATAGATGAGTGAAGGCTTCAAGCACTGCATCCATTTGTTGAAACATCTCAATCGGTATTCCTTCAATTCCTGGAGCCTTGTTTTTCACCAATGCCTTCAGTGCAACTTGGACTTCTTCCTTCACTACCATCAGTTCCTAATCATATGCTACCTCCTGAAATGACTGGACATCAACCAATTATTTTTGGTACAATGACTCTGTATATCCCTTCCATCTTTTTTTTGATGCTTCCTGCCTTGTTCAATATTTTGCCCACAGAATCCTTCAATATTGCAACTCAAGGCTCAGAATTTTTCTTCAGTTCTTTCAGCTAGAGAAATCCTGAGTGTGTTCTTCCCTTTTCGTTTTCCAACTCCAGATCTTTGCACATTTCATTATAATACTCTACTTGGTCTTCTCAAGCTGCCCTTTGAAATCTTCTGTTCAACTCTTCATCATTTCTTCCATTGGCTTTAGCTACTCTACATTCAAGAAGAAGTTTCAGAGTCTCTTCTGACATCCATTTTGGTCTTTCTTTCCTTCCTGTCTTTTTAATGATCTTTTGCTTTCTTCATGTATGAAGCCTTTCAAAAAAAAAAAAGATAATTTAATTAAATGACACCTACTCCCTGTGCAAGATTTTACTCGGTGCCAAGAAACACTCGCCTGGTGTTCAGTCATTAGTGTTCAGTGCATCAAATCTATTCTTGAGATGGTCTCTAAATTCAGGTGGGATATACTCAAGGTCATACTTTGACTCTCATGGACTGTTTTAATTTTCTTCAGCTTCAACTTGAACTTTCCGCAGTTGACCCCTGGCCTTGTTCTGACTAATGATATTGAGCTTCTCCATGGTCTTTTTCCACATATGTAGTCAATTTGATTCCTGTGTATTCCATCTGGCAAGCTCCACGTGTATAGTCACAGTGTATGTTATTGAAAAAGGTATTTCCAATGAATAAGTCATTAGTCTTGCAGAATTCTATCATGAGATCTCCTGTGTTGTTTCTGTCACCTAGGCCATATTTTCCAACTACAGATCCTTCTTCTTTGTTTCCAACTTTCATATTCCAATCACCAGTAATTATCAACGCATCTTGACTGCATGTTTGATCAATTTCAGACCGCAGGAGTTGGTAAAAATCTTCAATTTCTTAATTTTTGACCTTACTGGTTGGTATGTAAATTTGAATAATAGTCATATTAACTGGTCCTCCTTCTAGGCATTTGGATTATCCTATCACTGACAGCGTTGTGCTTCAGGATAGACCTTGAAATGTTCTTTTTGACGATGAATGTGATGCTATTTCTCTTCAATTTGTCGTTCTCAGCATAGTAGTCCATATGATTGCCCAATTCACAATGGCCAATACCAATCTATTTCAGCTCACTAATGCCTAGAATATTGATCTTCAAGCATTTAATTTCACTTTTGAAAACTCCTAATTTTCCTTGATTCATAGTTCGTACATTTCCACATTCTAATTATTAATGGATGTTTGCTGCTGTTTCTTCTCATTTTGAGTCATGCCATATCAACAAAGTCCCGAAAGCTTTACTCCAACCATGTCATTAAGGTAAACTCTAGTTTGAGGAGGCAGCTCTTCCCCCAGTCGTATTTCGAGTGCCTTCCAAACTGAGGGGCTCATCTTCCAGCACTATACCAAACAATGTTCTGCTGCTATCCCTGAGGTTTTCACTGGCCTTTTTTTTTTTTTCCGAAGAAGATGGCGAGGTCCTTCTTCCTAGTCTGACTTAGTCTGCAAGCTCTGCTGAAACCTGTCCACCATGGGTGACCCTGCTGGTATTTGAAATACCAGTGGCATAGCTTCCAGCATCACAGCAACATGCAAACCACCACAGTACAACCAATTGACAGACAAGTGGTAGAGTAGTGTGGAAGAGGGACTAATTCTCAAGACTAGTCAAGAATGGAGTCCCTGGGTGGCACAAATGGTTAATACGCTTGGCTGCTAACCTAAAGTTTGGAGGTTCTAGTCTACCCAGAGGCACCTCAGAAGAAAGGCCTGACGATGCACTTATGAAAAATCAGCCATCGAAAACCCTATGGAGCACAGTTCTACTCTGACTCACATGTGGTTGCCATGAGATGGAATTGACTCAATTGCAACTGGTTAACTGTTTATTTAATATCTAAGTGGTTTTCTTACTACTTCCCAGTGCTACCACTTCAGTGTAACTGAGACAAAGTTCCTTAATGTTTATAATCTGTAAATATTCATATATCTCTGTCTTTGCTCCTGTGGGATATCAAAACTTGGAATAACATTTTTCTGACAATTCAAAATGCCCAGATTCGTTTAAGGTCTAGGTTGGAATATTGTTACCTCATGACTTATTATTCTTTATGAAAGCATTCCAGACTAACTTTTTCCCTTGCCATAAACAGCTTTAATGCTATGCCTGTGGCCTACGTATAATACAATATGACACTTGTATATTTGGGGTTTATTTTCTAATTGATTCATGCTTATAGTTAATATCTCTATCAACTAAATTATAATCTCCTAATAAACAGAAGGAGCCCTGGTGGCGTAGCAGTTAAGAGTTTGGCTGCTAACCAAAAGGTCGGCAGTTCGAATCCACCAGCGACACCTTGGAAATGCTATGGGGCAGCTCTACTCTGTTCTATAGGGTCGCTATGAGTTGGAACCGACTCAACAGCACCTAACAGCAACAACAATAAACAGAAGGAGCCCTGGTGGTGCAGTGGTTAAGAGCTCAGCTGCTAACCAAAAGGTGGGCAGTTTGAATCCACCAGCTGCTGCTTGGAAACCCTACAGGGCAGTTCTACCCTGTGCTATAGGGTCACTACAAGTCAGAATTGACTTGATGGCAATGGGTTAATAAACAGAAATGGTGTGTTCTACATCTTATATATTTTCCAGAGCATTGAGTAAAATCTTGGGCAGGGAGCAGGTGTTCTTTTAATTAAATTATGTTATCATTTTTTTGTGTGTGAGCTTTCTCTACCATCTAGAACAAGATTCAGAATCAAAATTAACTTATTTTCTTATACTAATTGAGGCAAATCACTATTACACTGAACAGTAGGCTCCGTTTTCTTAATTATCAGTTGGGAACAAAATTACTAACTTTTTTTTAATACTCAGGGATCCTTAATTAGGGATAGTACGTCCCTTCCACCACCTTGTAGAAAATAAGTATAAAATGCTAATGAATAAATATGATTGTCTTATCTAATCCTCTGAAGGAAATGAATATTGTGGGGTTTTATCCTTATAAAAGTTCAAATTAGAAATAAGTGTTTGGGAAATTCGTTACATTCATATCTTATTAAACTTCATGAATAATAAGTTACATTAACATTGATAGTACGTGCTTATGTTTCATTCATGGCATTTAAATCTGATAGTTTCAGTATTTTACACTTGGTATCTTCAATTGTTGATGATTCTACAACTCCTTATAAACCATGGACCAATTCCACTGGAAAGGACCTCAAAATGATCATGTTATCTAGCTCTTTGTTTTAATCAAATAGGTGGCTGAGCAATCCAGTAACCTTTCTAGAGGCACAAATAGCAAAAAAAAAAAAAAAAAAAAAAAAAAAATTCATTTTGATTAAATTGACAAAACAAATGCTGGAGGTTCAGTATATTTCCAATATTTAAATCATCTGCAATACAAAAACTGATAGATGATTGTTTCTAAGAAATGGTAACATGTTACTCTTCATACTCCCAAACACATTAAAGTCATTCTAGAATATCCAATTACACATTTATTCCACTTTTATAAAGACCTCAACATTAAAATCAAATAAAAATTATTCAGTTTTCTTATGTGTTCAAAGCAAATCAAGGTTCAATGCACTCTCTTTTCCCTTCTCCCCCCTCCCTATATAAGGATATTATCAGACACCATAACTTTAAACCACCTAACAGCTAGCATTCAAACTTAAGAGAGGCATTACAGACTTTCTTTGAAAGTTTAAGTGACAGAAACAAAGCTGTCCATTTTCAGCTATTAAACATGCTTGCTGGTTGAACAGAGATTTTTACCAAAGACATGCCAGCTTTCACTATGTCAGATGATTCTGAAAATCTCTACAGCGGTTCCACCGTGCGTTAAACGAGATCTAATGGATTAAAATACTAGTAGACCTTCTTGTATGTCATGTTGGAAACTTTTCACAGGCACCCACAAGCCCGATATAAAAGTAACCAAGGGGTGCCAATGATGAAAGACTTTGTTGCCATGGTGTCACATCATAAATCATCAATTATTGTCTGTTATTATGAATGTGACAACCACATACTGTCATAAAGGGATTTGCATTTTTGTCTAGTTTTAAGATTTTTTTCTAGACATAATTTGCTTTGTAAAAGAAATGTCATGACAACCGTAGAACACTTAAGCTTGTTAGCAAGTATTCAAGCATTCGTTCGGACATTGTCAGTTTGGCATTTAGGCATCCCCATCTCTTTTGCATTATTGAGTAGTTTATCTTTACAGTTAATAAATATATTTCTAAACATGGGTATGTAGCATAATAAGCTAAACCCAGCAGAAGCAATGGAAGCCTTTTGGTTGCTATAACAACCTAAACTGATCAATTTTCTGTCACTGTTTTAAAAGAGGCACTCTCCTGTGGCCGTAAATACTAATTACAAACGCAAGCCGTTTGCTAACATGTTCAGCTTACAGATTAAAGCAGTTCATGCCTAATTTATCATTGAACATGTCCTCCCACATTTGTAGTATAGTACAGAATGAATAATAACTTGTTGTTTACAACATTTTCAACTTACTTTCACTAATTATTTTTTCAATTTCTGGAATTTTAGTTGTGCTGCAACTAGTTCAGTAAATTCAATGATTTTCAAAGTACAAGGAAAGATTCCTAAATGCAATTTGAATGTTTCCTTAAAGACTCTCCTGTAACTGCTTATTTTAAAGAAGATGGTTGTATTTTACCTAGGAACACTGGAAAAGTTTAAAGAGCACACATGGACGTGTTTTGTCCCACCATCTATTCATTTCAATTATATACAGAACTAATATATTTAATTACAAGCTGCAGTGAATAATTTAGTGACTGTATCAGATGATGCTCCGAATGGGCAATCTAGCTTTGGAAAGAAAGCAGTAGTTTCAGGGGAAGAAAGGAATAATAAATCCATTAGGCAATGTAGTCATAATACTGTATAATCTAATATTAAGTCCTTCCTTCTGTACTCACAAACACATTTTACACAAATCTTAAAGTCCATGCTTCATTGTTTTTTTGAGAGAGAGAGAGAGAGAGGAAGGGCATGAGAGTGAGAGAGAGAAGCAGTGACAAACGAGAGAAAATTTCTAACTATCTCAGAGTATAAATCAGAGCGATGCTACAAAATTGTTAAACTATCTTTAGGAAATTTCTAACTCTGACCCACACCTATGAAAGTGTTAGGATATCATTATCCCATATAGAGTTTTTTGTTCTGTTGTTTTTTTAAATGAAACCATTTCTGTTTTCCGGCATTCATATTTTACATAGTGGAAAAGGTATGCTAGTATTATGATTTAAGTATTAAGAAAGGAAAGACACCTGAACTGATCTTGCCCACTGTCTAACCAACTAAACCTTAAGCCTAGAAATTAATCGTTTAAATATCTGTAGACTTTTCAAAGCTGAAGGGTTCTTCTTAGACTTCAAATATCCTCCTAGCATTTTTAGGGAGTCTGACGATTTCTCCAATTTAAATATAATAAACATGTTCCAGTTGATTCTCTGAAAAGAGAAGCTAGAACCTGAAACATTTACCTCAGGGAATAGCCACAGAATACATTGTTTTGTGGGGAGTCCTGCCACCCAGGGAATTAAGCAAAATGGAAGATGTGAGGTGTCTGGTACTATGTGCACAACTATTATTCTCACCAAAAGTATCACTTAACAGTGCCTGTCTGTCAGCCCCACTCCAGCTCTACCCTCTTTTCAGTTCTACAAAAGAGATTCTTCCCATAACTCTTGTTAATCAACACAAATTATACATCCAAAAAAAAAATCCTTCAGGGGTCTCCTGTGGTTGTACAAGAAGGAGTGACAAAGCACTTCCAACTGCTTCTCAACCCAGCAGCTGCAGCCTCAACACTCTAGGGCTCTGAGAGCTTTCTGACAGCCTGAGCTCACATGTGCTCTTCTTCTTCTAGCACCAGCTCAGTGACTCTGCAGCAGGAATTTTACATCACCACAGTGTTGAGGTGAAAGCTCCAGTGCTCTTATTTCAAAGGAAAATCTGGTCTGCTTGAAGCAATGAAAATTAATCTGAGTGTAGCCAGTCATTGGCTGGGAGCACATGCTAAGCAAAACAAACACTGGAATCAACATGGTTCTTGTGTATATATGGCTGTTGTTATGGATTGAATTGTGTCTCCCAAAAATATCTTGTCAACTTGGCTAGTCCGTGATTCCCACTATTGTGTGATTGTCCACCATTTTGTCATTTGATATGATTTTCCTATGTGTTGTAAATCCTACCTCTATGATGTTAACGAGTGGGATTATCGGCAGTTATGTTAATGAGGCAGGACTCAATCAACAAGATTAGGTTGTGTCTTAAATCAATCTCTTTTGAGATATAAAAGAGAGAAGCAGAGAGACAGGGGGACCTCATAACACCAAGAAAGCAGTGCCAGGAGCAGAGCCTGTCCTTTGGACCCGGGGTCTTTGCACTGAGAAGCTACTCGACCAGGGAACACTGATGACAAGAACCTTCCCCAGAGCCGACAGAGAGAGAAAGCCTTCCCCTGGAACTGGCACCCTGAATTTGGACTTTCAGCCTCCTAGACTATGAGAGAATAAGTTTCTCTTTGTTAAAGCCATCCACTTGTGGTATTTCTGTTATAGGAGCACTAGATAACCAAGACAATTGCCAATTCAACTGTTTGCTTAGGCGTGCATCTTGTTACATGGACTCTTCATCTCAAATGACAATTTATAAAATGTCATAATTTTTTATATAGCACTTGGAGAGAAATAGAAAATAATTTAAGTAATAGTAATATAAATCATTTGCTCAATAATTATTTATTGAATATTGGAGACTAGATGTCAGGGAAATATGCTGGATACTGGAGACACAGTGGTTATCAAAACAAAGGCACAGTCCCCACCTTCAAAGTACTTATGAAATTTGCACAGCATTTTAGCATTTCCAAAGAACTCTTTCATAGTTTTGCTCATACTTGCTCTCAACAATAACCCTGTGAGGAACATGTGTAGGTCCATTCTACAGATTTAAAAAAAAACAGAAACTTGTAGATGTTAAGTGATTTGCCTGTGGTCACAGAGTTAGTTGAGACAGAGCGAGGGATTTAACACAAGATTTCTGACTACAAATTCAGGGCACTCACCACTATAGAAGCATTTCCAAAAGTGTATTTCATGGAATACTAGTTGCCTCAACAAAAAGGCTCTATGATTTAAAAAAAAAAAAAAAAGATTAAGAAAACTTGAATATTATGTCTTCTCTTGTAGAGTCACAGAACAAATTAAAAATATAAACTTTGAGAAGACACGCAGTAAACAAACTTGTTTATCTTTAATTTAACCCCACGTTTCCCAAACTTATTCAACCCCAGAATCTTCTCTGAGGAGGAAGCACAAGTTGCAGGAAGGACATAGAAATTGGAGAGTTGCACAGTACATTTCTAAATCTATGCATTGCTAACAATGTATGTGACTATGGAAGACTGTATTAGGCTTATCGTACTTCTACTGGATATTATAAGAGGAATGGGCAGACGTGTGTGATGGGAGAACGAAGCCTATGTGCATTATCAGGATAATGCAAAATTTAGGGCACCGATAGAAAATGGAACTTAGATAGTTCCCCTGATTCTTTCTTATCCGCCTCCAGCAGTTGTTCAGAATTGAGATCAAAACCACCTTTAACCACTCCTTGGAGAAATGGCTGATTCTAGGACTAAGGTGGGAAATATTCAAGATGAGCCTGGAGTATCTTGTAATGCCAGAAACTGAGCAGTGCCAGGAAAAAAAAAAATCCTCAGTGATAGAGGCATGTCAAAGGTACACAGCAGCCAACTGAAAGAACTCCCAAATGGCCAAAACTAGAACAATTTGAGCTATAAAATGAATATTGTAATACTGAATTATAACCCTAAGTATAAAGTGAATACCTATGAATCCACACTGATATAAAGAAATTACAGAAAAAAGAAAGTGAGAGAAAGAAAGAAAAGAGAAAACATAAATCTGTGCAGAAGAATTCCAAGTAATTTAGGTAGATATTCTGCTTTTAAGAGGTGGAGCATAACTCCCCATCCCTTAAGTGTGGGCTGCACAAAGTGACTTCCTTCCAAAGAGTACAGTATGGAAAAGGAGAAAAAATAGAGTAACTTTACAGTGGATAGACCTCACAAACACCATCTCAGCCAGCAGATCAAGATTAGCATCAACAGTAATAAGCCATGTCTATAGTTTGAGTTGGAATCAACTCGATGGCAACAGGTTTGGTTTTTGGTTACAGTATATATAAGGAGCATGGTGACACAGCATTTAAAGCGCTCAGCTGCTAACCGAAAACTCAGTGGTTAAAACCCACCAGCAGCTCTGCGGGGAAAAAGATGCGGCCGTCTGCTTCTGTAAAGATTCACGGCCTTGGAAACCCTATGGGACAGTTCTACTCTGCCCTATAGGGTCGTTATGAGTCGGAATGCACTCAAGGCCAGTGGATTTGGTTTTATGGTTTTATAATACGTATCCTTGATATGATGTGATGAAAATGGCACTTTACCTCTATTGTCTTTCTCCCAAAAACCTGTAACCCCAGTCTAATCATAAGAAAAACATGGGACATATTCCAACAAAGGCACATTCTACAAAATATCTGACCGGTAATCCTCAAAACTGTCAAGGTCATTAAAAATAAAATTCTGAGAAACCGTTACAGCCAACAGGAGCCTAAGGAGATACGATAACTAAATATAATGGGGTACCCTTGATGGGATCTTGGGACACAAAAAAACCATTAGGAATAAACCTGAGAAAATCTGAGTAAAATATGCTGTTGTTAGGTGCCCTTGAGTCGGTTCTGACTCATAGTGACCCTATGTACAACAGAGCGAAACACTGCCCAGTCATGCGCTATCCTCACAATTGTTGCTATGTTTGAGCCCACTGTCGCAGCCACTGTGTCACTCTATCTCATTATTCTCTTATTCGCTGACCCTCTACTTTACCAGGCATGATGTCCTTCTCCAGAGACTGTTCTCTCCTGATAACATGTCCAAAGAACGTGAGACGAAGTGTCACCATCCTCACTTCCAAGGAGCATTCTGATTGTATTTCTTCCAAGACAGATTTGTTCATTCTTCTAGCAGTCCATGGTATATTTGATATTCTTCACCAACACCATAATTCAAAGGCGTTAATTCTTCTTCAGTCTTCCTTATTTTGCATATATATACGAGGCGATTGAAAATACCATGGCTTGGGTCAGGCTCATCTTAGTCCTCAAAGTGACATCTTTGTTTTTAACACTTTGAAGAAGTCTTTTGCAGCAGATTTGCCCAATGCAAATAAAATACAGACATTTGTTATTAATAATGTATCAATATTGGTCCATTAATTGTAAAATGATAATAACAGGAGAAACTGGGTGTAAGGTACATGGGAACTCTCTGTACTATCTTTGCTTTTTTTTTTTTTTTTTTGTAAATCTAAAACTGTTCTAAAATATAAAAAAGTTTATTAAAAAAAAATCTGTCCCTAACCACCTTTGTGCCAAGCCCAACTTTATTAAAAAGTACTTTATCCTTACATTAATTGGAGTATAACTTAACTCTAACAAGGGAGTGATTTGTGCAGAGGAAGAGTTTGACAAACATGAATTAAGTAAAGCACCATTTGTTTTTCAATGCTACTAAAAAGTAAAATATATAGATATGATTTTGAATGGGTTATCTCAATCAGATTCCCATATCCCTTTCCGTAATTTTCTGAATGCAGTGGGAGCTTTATTGCCAATTGTAAATCATGATGAAAAAAAATAAAAATCACTATCTTCTTTATATTTAATATGTTAGAAACATTAATATGTGATTTAATGGGTATTTGTAAAACTCTTAAAGCATAAAGAATATCAGATCACCGTTTTTATAATTTAAGCTAATTTCATTTTAAAGCAGCATAACAATACAGATCTATTGATCAACTATATTACAATAATCTACTGTTTGGCTAGAACTAGCTAGTTAAAATGAAAATCTCCAGGAGTTCTACCTTCTGAATTATCATCAAACCATGATTTTGTTTATACATTCAAATTAAAAAATTCTCTCTAGGAAGAATAGTCTGTAATGACAAATCAATTCAAAATGCTTTAAAACTATCCTAAATGCAGCAAATCAAAGCATGTCACTAACAGGATCCAATATTTTATATGTTTTACATGTAGACAACAATAAAAAAAAAGTAACACGGTATACATCAGGTGATCTAGTACTTTGTATCTTGAATTGTGAATAATATATCACTTATATGACTCTATTGATTGAGCTACACATTTTTTTTACATCTCAGTTTGCTCATGGATTTATTTAAAAACACATTTTTTCACATTTTATTGCCAATTCATTTTATAAAATTAGTTAGAAAACAAAATCTCCAAATGACAATCTAAAGTAACTGATCTTTGGAGTCCTAATATGCTAAGAGGATGAGAACCCTTTGACCATTGTATTCTTTATATTGAAAACTCAGTGTTATCAAAAACAGAAAGCGAGACATGCCTTTAGGGCACTTCACATGTATCTGCAGAACTTGAGAGCAGGTTGCCATGGGACATAATTCCTTCAAGGACTACAAACCAAAGAACAGCCACTTTGGAATAATAGCCCCATTTCTTAACATTATTTTGTAGCATTCATCAAGATGTATTACAAACCCTACCAATTTAGAGATAATGCATTGCCTTTTCAAAAGCATTCATACTGGGTCTTAGAATCAACTCCGTTTTAGCAACTAATTAGTTACACTGACAAACTTTTAAGAATAGGGCTATACAATTTTAGAAAATGTCATCACTCTCTTTGTAAATTAATAATATGTTCCTCATTGCACAATAATAGGTGGTTATCAGCCTTTACTCTTCACCCTGTCTCTGTCATTTAGTTAAATCTACCCTGCACCCTCCAGAGAAATTCATGGTCTGTCACCCTACTCACTGGTGTCTAGATTCATGGATATTTTAGCAGTCCCTTCCTTTTCACAACACTAAGCCACTCTTAGACGTTTAAAAGAAAGGCCAGACTTCATGTGAACATTCAGACAAGTATCCTACATCAAAAATCCATATTCCTTCTATAATTCCACTGTATTTTCACAATTAAAGAAACACACCAGCCTGAGATCTAATGCACTGCACTTTCACATTATTAAATGTTACATGCAGAACACTACATTATTATGCTACACATGACTAAGAAATCTTAGTATTCACGGGATTATGGTAATTAAGTCTTCCTTCACTTTGGATGATGTGACACTTGCTTGACTATAATGTCACTCCACTTAAAGTCTGTGTAAACAACATTATCTTAGTCACTCTGCATTACATTTCCAACTGTGAGCAAAATTACAAGGTCAGAGTGGACAAGAACGTAGGTAATCCCAAGGAAACATCATGTAAATTACTTGCTCAAGGTTCAAACTGGGTTTTCAGAAGTAGTACAAAAGAATTTTTTATACTAATAATATTATTATCTAGATGCCATCCATGGCAAAGCACATGGGTATTCTTGGAGTCGGTGATAAAAACAAAAGTATCCATGATTTTGATGTTTTGTGGATAAAAGATAGCAAATTTTGTTTGCCAAGGCTTTGTTGAGACTAAAAATAATGTCGGTATTCAATAAGAAGTAGTACATAGAATGACTGCAACTGGTTTGTAAATAAAGATCCTGTTAACATCTCAAAGACATATAATTTTTTTTTAGAAATATAGATGATAAAAACAATGCAACAATGCTTGCATTTACTGCTTTCCTCTTTTAAAAAAAAATACTCAGCAACCATAATATTTATTTAAAAAAAGAGGGTACTGACTACTATAGTCAGCCACTTCGTGAACTATATCCAAGAAGTACTATCTTGGAAATGCTCTGACCTACAGCTTTGAAACTAGCTTAAAATCTTTGGAATATCTTGCTTTAAGTGATTTAGTTGGTGCTTTTGAAGAAGTTAGATAACCCGATTAAATCTCCACACAGAGTAGGTAGGATCTGGGCAAAAATATCTAGATTCCTTCGCAGAAGTTTCTCTTCACTAAACTAGTAGAAGTAACACAGTAAGCAAAAAAGTGATTTTCAGCATATGCTTAACTGTAAAACGGAGTCCTGGTGGCACAATGGTTAAGAGCTCAGCTGCTACCCAAAAGGTCAGCAGTTGGAATCCACCAGCCGCTCCTTGGAAACCCTATGGGGCAGTTCTACTCTGTTCTATAGGGTCGCTATGAATCAGAATCAACTCAACAGCAATGTTGTTTTTTTTTTTTTTTAACTGTAAAACAGGGTGCCAATTAGCAAATACAGCAATGGAAATTCTTAAATATGGTCTCCACAGTCAGTTCACAAACAGCCCCAAATGAGTAAAAATTCTCAAAAGCAACTTACGTGGGATTCTCTAGGCTTATTTTCACATTTGGACAATGAGGTATACACATGTGAATTATATTAATCTGGAGATCATCCAAATAATGTATGTGAACCACAATTTTCTTGTAACATCTGATGTTGAAACTCTGTGGGAAGTCAATTCACTTTTTAAGAATGCCACAGTCTAAAAAATTTTCCCAGGCCTACTTATAAAAAGAGAGGCCTCTAGAAATGTCTTCATCACAAGAGATTAACTGATTTAGATTTTGTTTGACACAATTGCCACCTTCCATGAGTAGAAACTTCACTAATAACTAATGTTCAATGTCCTCATTGGTAAATAAAGTTTTATTTCAAAAAGTCATCAAAAATAATAGGTATTCTAGGCTAGAGATAGGGTATGCTTTTGTGTGTAAATCAGTGTGTGTGTGTCTGTGTGGTATGTGTATTTGCAATTTGGGGAGTTTAAATAAATTCAGTTTCATCTGGTTCTTTTTTCCACTTTGATCTCTTCAAATGTTACATTGCTTTCTAAATGAATAGCTATGTCCTTTTCAATACACATCGAATCTAGGAAACCCTAAAACTCTATGTCAAAACTCAGGGTGAAGATCCAGATCTTTCTAATTAACGTCTCTCCAAAACACAAAATCCAGTTACCTCCTCACCAAAAAGAAATAGACACTATACAGAATATTCATCATGCGTCTTTCTACTTTAAGTAGTTATGTGCAGCATCATAAAGACACTGTTGGAATCAAACCTTAAATGAGTTGAAACTATTTAATATTCTCTTGTCTGAATCAGAAACATGCAAAAATTAGCTTGAAAGCAAACACAATGCTATATAAAACAGTTTTGTACTTTCACTGTATTTCAGCATCTGTAATGTTATGCTTCAGAGTGGGAAAAACTGAAGATAATATAATATAATGCTGAGACCCTGCTCCCTTCTTCTCTCCCACCACCACTCCCAACTGCCTTTCAATTAGGAGAAAAAAAAAAAGATAAATAGGATAAACTTACAATCTTAGCTAAGCCAGAGGCATTACAACAGTTTTCACAAAATGATAAAATTCAAATTCTTCTTTATGTTTTATGCACAATAAGAAAATTTACAGCTTCAAGGAAAAGGAAAAATATGTGTCATAAATCAAAGGTTATTGTATGTCTCTAAAGGATGTTTTAGTCCAACACCCTAATTTTACAGATGCAGCAAATGAGATCCAAAGCCACAGAGTTATTTGGAGTGTCGGTTTAAGTGCATGAACTTTTGACTTTTGCCAGAGCTCTTTCTGCTATACTACACTATCTCATCAAATGAGATTATATGAGACACTGCTTTGTAACCTGTAAAATACTTTACAAATTTAAAATAATATTATGCAAACTACACGTTGTTTAAAAAGACAGAATAATCACACAAATAGTGTTAGTAAACATTATATGTGCACTACTTGATTAGAATCAATGTTTCACCTGTATGATCATATGTATAATTATGAAAAAGAAACCATAAAAAGAAATTACTTTTTCTTCAAAGGAATTGTTTATTAAAAAATATCTACTACACTGGTAAGAATGTGGGAAAATGGGACCTCACGTACAATGCTGGTGGGAATGTACATCAGAACAGCTTTGGAGAGCAATTTGGTAATAACTATTAAAGTTGAAAATGTGCATAGCCTACAACCCAGCAATTTCACTTCTATATTTATACCCTACAGTAATTCTCCCACGTGGGCCCAAGAAAACATGATGCTCACTACAGCACTGTTTGTAGTAACAAAAATTTGGAAACGACCTAAATGTCCATCGATACAGGAAAGAATAATCAATCTGTGATATACAATGAAACAGTATAATGGACAATTAAAAATAAATGAACTATATTCTTCAACATGAATAAATCTCAAAAACATAATGTTGAGTGAATACAACAATTCCAAAAGAATCGCACAGTATCATGCCATTTAGGTACATTTTAAAAACACAAAATATTTTTCATTTTTTGTGTGTAAGTGTACATATAATAAAAATACAAAAAATACAGGAATAATACACATCAATTTTAAGATACTGGTAACCTCTAGAAAAGGGTAGAGTAGAAAGGAGGCTATTGTTAGCCATATCGTTAATGCCTTACAGAGCTCTGAATCAAATGTAGCAAAATGTAGATCTGGTTAGTGGTCCTCAGGTGTCATTCATTATTTTCTGCTCTTTCTATTTAATTATTTTATCATTAATCTTGATAATTTACTACACTATCAAAATGATGCTATCAAAATTAATAATTCAGAGCAGAAGTGCCATTTTTATGTCAGATATATATATAGATATATATATATAGATATATACATATATATCTATACATATATACATACATGCATATACATATATAATCTTTATGGAAGTAGATTGCCAGGTCTTTCTCCCAAAGAGCTGCTTGGTGAGTTTGAAATGCCAATCTTTTGGCTGGCAGACCAGTGCCTAACTGTTGCACTACCAGGGCTCCTTGGTCTAAGGCATGTAAGATTTGAAATCAGACTACCTTGATTTAAATCCTAGCTCTGGTATTAATAGGCTATATGGCTTTGGATAAGCCACTTAACCCTTTTTGTGCCTCAGTATTATCAACAGTAAAACAAGGATTACAACAGCACCTACCTTATAAAGTTGTTATGAGGATTAAATGAACTACTGCATGGGGAATCACCTGGGATAGCATGTTTGATAAATGTTACATATTATTTTATGGCATAAGAAAGTACTAGTTGTTCATAAAACTTTTATCCTGAATTACCTTAATTGTATGTCTACACTTGATCAAATGCATCAAACCATCACTGATTTCTTAAATTCTGTTGTTGAGGACTAACCAATTAACTAAGAATCTCCAGTTGGTAAGGTTTGTAGGGAACGGGTTCAATAAATTAGTGCATTTAAACATTTATTTCATCCCTATCATGCAACAGATTACTTGTGGTCAAAACTATTTGATGATCTGGAAAGGGTGGCACTGTCTACCCACATTTAAGTGAATATCAGCTGTTTTGCACATTGTCATATGTGTTGACCAGTTGTCCAACAATTTCTCAACTTTCATAAGTGTCTGTGTTAAATCTGCAGCTAGAATAATTTGTCAACAAATGAGTTTTTTCTAGTTCTATTAGGATTAGAAATTATGCATTCTTTTCTTTCTTTTTTTTTTTAAGTTCTTGAGTTTAAAAATAAAATTAGAAATGGAGATGTTAATTTACCATCTGGACTAAGGATTTATGCTCCAGATTACAGCGCTTGTTAAAGCACATTTAGCAGTATGGTGTTTTGCTTTCTTTCTTTTTTTTCCTAGAGAGATTGGGATTTAATTGTTTCCTTTTTAGACAAATATGCTTTTGGACTGCCAGTAATGAAAAGGGCATACAGATGTCAAAAGCATTGTAGCACAGTGGGATTATGTGCTAAAGTCCAGGGCAGAACAGACAAACAAGCAAAGTCTCAGTTCAGTTAAAGAGTTACCTCTTACTAAAATCTCAGATGACCAACTTTTGTTTCACCTTTGTCAATGCTTATCAAAAGTTCAGATGAAGTTTTGCTGGGTTAACTACTTACATTTCTTTTATTTCTAATTTTAACCATTTGTAAAAATAAAGAAATTTTGCTAAATAGAATTGGGGATTTGTTTAAAGGCAAGCCAATTTAAAATAAAACAACACATGCTATACACATGGCTTTCTTTGTATTAAAGCATTATAAATTGGGTTTTATATATAAGCCCTAATTATGTTGTGTGACAGAATCTATACTTAAGTATTATATATTGGACATGGCAGTAATGACCTGTTTCATACTGCATTTCATTGGTAAGTATGAAAGCATATCATTCATAATTTTATTTTACTTTCAAACCACTTTAAAGGGAAAGCTATCTTGGATATTTCTATGGAGAAAAAAAAAGCACGACATGCATAACCACCCTTGTGAGTATCTGGAGAGTTATTTACAAGCGCTCAGTTTATTATTTATTTACTTTACATGAATTTCCCATCATCAAGAGCTTCGGGTACATTTATAACCAACTGTAATTTTTTTTTTTTTTTTAATTGCAGTACCTTGAAGATTTACAATTTAGAGGAGAGGTTGAAAACTGACTGCCATGGGCTATCCAGATCACAGATTTTTTTTTTTTTTTTTTGTCTGTACAGTGCTGTTTTCTTGTTATTTTAAATTGAATTAGTTACCAGCATTTAAGAATTGGGGAACTTCATATAAAAATCTGGATTCTCAGCATCTGTTGAAATGTCAGATCTTAGCAACAATGGGTCTACATTCCCACATGTTAACACTCAGGTGAGCTGAGTAATAGCCGCCACCTTTGGAAAGAATGTATATCCTCTAGTTTGCCATAGTCCCCCCCACTCTCTATTGCTTATGGTCTCTCATTTACATTACCAGCCTTGCCTCAGCAGGCATTAGAGTTTGTGACCGTCCTGGTTTCTCTGCAGTTTATGTGAGTGAATCAGTGCGTATACTTTCAATAACATTTCATGTTTTTTTCTCACACTGCAGTAAATATAAAATCCCATTATATATATGTATATATATACATATGTGTGTGTGTGTGTATATATATATGTATATGTATATATATACATATGTGTGTGTGTATATATATGTATATGTATATATATGTATATATATGTGTATATATATATATATATATATATATAGTATTCTGATTAATCCAAAAATATATCGATATAGTTATAAACTACTCTTACGTTTAGTTAAAAGAAATAAGTTGACATTAATTTCCATGTCATTTTACAGGAAAATAAAAATAAAAGCCACTTTCAATGGCTGAATTCAATTGCATTCATATAAAATCAGAAACACCTACTTTCAATATCTCAAACCTTGACTCAAAACTCAACATTTAAAGTTTTTCAATTAAATTCATTCATTAATAAAATCCAGTGGTTTTAGTTTCCCCTGCATCAATGTCACCATCTAATAGAATGTCTGGCACTTAAGGAGGCACATCCACTGCTTCAGGTCACTTGGCTATTATTTAGTGTGCATGATATTTAAGATTTATTTTAATATAGAAAATATCCCAGATAGCTGAAACACCACCATAGTGATTTTCATTTTCTATGTTGAAAACACAGCATAAATTACATGGTGTGGCCTACATCTCCGCACAGCCCTACGACATTTTTCTTGTAGAAAACTATGGATAAAACATGCATCAAGAGAAGCTCTGAAGAAAGAGGAGAAAAGTCATCAGAGAGTGATTTAACCTAATAAGGGTGTGTGGAAGAGAAGAGGGACACTGTTGCCAGGCCATATCAAAACTTACTTGAATATCATGCGTTGCCCTCCTTCTCCACTGCCTCTCTGAGTCACACCCATTTATTTTCCACATTAAAACCTAAAAAGTATGAAGGCTGGAGCAATATGGTGAAGTGGTTAAGCGCTTGCCTGCTAACCGAAAGGTCAGCGGTTTGAACCCGCCAGCAGCGGGAGGAAGATGCAGCAGTCTGCTTCCTTAAAGATTACAGCCTTGGAAACCCTATGGGGCAGTTCTACTCTGCCCTATAGGGTCCCTATGAGTCAGAATCGAATCAACGGCGACAGATTTTGGTTCTGAGTACAATTTAACTAAAATTTTCACTGATATTAAGGAAGTTTCAATTGTAGATCTTCTTAGACTTCCAAAGAAGATAAAGATATCATTTTAGAAGAAAAAGAAATGTCCAATATTTTAGGACAACTAGCATACCTCGAAAACATATCTGTGCCTAATGTTTAAAACAGCTTCATATTAGAAGGCCTGGTTCTTTTCCATTATTGCTGTAGCACACTTAATAACCTGTGCTGCCCTGCAAAAGTGAATGCACCTTCCTAAGCATTTCAAAGCCAAGGGGTAGGTAGGTGGTCATCTGAATTACTTTCCCATTAGTTTACATATGTGTCATGAGTTTTGTGTGAGTGACACTCAACCCCCACTAACTTTGCAGCCTTTCTATAACTTTTGTTTTATTTTCCATGGAGGGAGTTACTCCCTGTACCTGGAAGCCACCTCCCCACTTCACGGTCCTGGGATCCGTTCCTAGCTGATATAAATGATTGCTCACTGGCAATAGTGAAACCATGAGATCTCACTTAACTCAAACCCTCAGATAGAAAGTTCTACATAGCAGCCCAGCTTCTAATTAGCTGTTTGGATATTATTGCTATTATTATTAACTAAAGATTAAGCAAGATTCAACATTTGCTGCTGAAAATCTAAAACAACTCTACTTCCCTACCTTAGTAAATATAGTACAGGGAACAAAATAATTGAAGTCAGGCTGAAACTGTACAGGCTCCAGGACATTCCCAGGAAGTTCATTTTTAAAAAATAAATACATAAATACCTGTTAACAGCTTGTTTTCTTGTCATTTGCCTCTTCCTTCTAAAAGGAGAGTGTAGCAAAAAATAAATAAATAAGACTGGTTAATTGAGAGTTCTCGTAAGTTAGCTTCCAATTAATCAAGGCTTTATTATATTTCACAAAAAAAAACTTCTTAAATTCTGCAGAAATTTTAGATAGGTTACACACAATGAAACACCAGCAGGGAAGAGCACAAAGAAGGTACGAAAGCCTGAATTGCTATTAGTGTTTTAAATAACATAGATAATGTTATTACATTTCTGGTCTAGTCTGCATTGAGTAAAGAATAATGTGAAATGTCATGTGGTTTAGGGCTTTTCTATATATGAAGGCAAGGAAATAAGGTTATAGATTTCTGTTGAAGAAAATGGCCTCGGGTCGTAACAATTCCAAATACAGATTCAGCAATATTATGTCTTTTCCCTTTCTCTCAAGAGCCTTCCTTCCCATCCCATTGGGTATTCCAACATTTTTTGGGGAAGATATCCTCTTTGAATCTTTTTTTTCTCATTTTTTATTTAGCCACCAGGAGGATGAAAGTAAGCCAACGTCAACGCCTTAATTTCCTAAACATGGAGCCATTAATCATACAGCTCACAATATACTTATTTCTGGAGCAAAACTGAACTATCTTACATCTTTCCCACAAGGGTTACACATGCACACATGCACATACACAGACACACATACATACACACATACACAGTCATACACATGTCCACATACGGTAAATTAAACTGATAAAAAAGAGATCAATAAAAACCCATACACTTCACTTAATTAACAAAATGACCATTCTTTCCAGTAGTACATTATTTCCCAGCATTTCCAAATCCTTTACTGAAGAAAAATAAAATCTAAAATAACTTGCTAAATACCTATATATAAGGACCATAATCTGGCTTTTTTGGGCTTTAGCGCACTTCTTAGTAATACAGAAACAGGAACTTCCCTATAATGCCCTCTACAAATGTATGGTTTGTTTTTTTTTTTTTTTTTTTTTTTCTTTTCCATCACCCCTTCCTAATCCCTTATTCTAATTGTCTTTTGGTTAAGTGTCTCCTTCTAGGTTTTTAATTTATATTTGTTACTACTGTTTTGTTTTCTGTTTTGATTTATTTATTTTTTGAGAGGCAACTGCTTTCCTGCTTAAAGATCTGTAGAAAGATGTCTAAATAGATAACAAATACAAACATATATCTGGGATTGCTGCGGAGAGAAGGTGGGAGTGACGGCGGGCCTTTTCTCACCTACTCTTGTGTTCTCTCTTAACTATTAGATTTTGCTTTACAGTTCACTCACCCGAACTACTTTGGAGTGACTTTTTTTTTTTTTTTTTTAATGTGGAATATATTCACACCTACCAAGTCAGTGATAATGCATACTTCCTTATTCCAATGGTCTATGTTTCACTGGATTTGATTTGTTTCTTTTTTAAAAAATAAAACTTGTAAAACTCAACAGAACTCTTTTGGCTATCACTGTGTTTACACAATTATACTAAAGCTCAAAAAATAATCTAAATCTTCTATGGAATAGGTTTAATAGATTATTTAAGCTTAGACTGTAAAATTACTGACTACTGAACCATTCTTGTTAGAATTATTCAATAAATATGTTAACGTCTGAGTTAACAGTTTGTCATTTTATTAAGGATTTGAAGCTTTCTTAGAAAATTAGGAGTTTACCTTGAATTTTGAAAATTTCTCATTTGGCATGTTATTTCCTCTTGTCAAATGTGAGGAATGCATTTTGCAGTACTGCCTAACACTGACTAAATCTCTAGGACTTTAGGGACTACAAGCAAAATACATAGACTTTAGTTTTAACATTCTAAATAAAATGTGACTTCTACAGCTCTGAATTTCTTCCTCTTGCGATGTCAACTAATTTTAGATTTTCTTATATTTTGACAAATAATCATCACTTTGGAAACTTTTATTGAACAAGCGGATGATGCTACAAGTGTTATCAGCTCAGTATAGAACAGCTCTCATTGTGGAAAAAATCATCTGGGTTTCCTGGAGTTGCCCTAGAGTGTTTCCCATCCCCTATAATTCCTCTTTGTCTCCTGAGGTTTCCTTTTTGTTGCCCCTCTCCACTTCTGAGTCTGGCTATGGAATAAAAGTCATGAACAAAGCGCTTGCAAGTCACTAAAACTTAATTCTGTGGCAGAAATAGACATACAACCACATTCTTATGACTCCATTGACAAAAGGGGTTACACATAGTCAAGAATATTAGGTCAGATATTATACTCAATATACCACTACTCAACAAGGGCTTATAAATTAAGGCGGTAACTAGTAAGGATTCTCTACACATGTCACCAGCTCCATTCATCCTTATGGCTGCACTGCATTAGGATATTGACTAGCCTTGCTATAGAGAGATCCACACACAAGCAAGTTATGACTAGAAGGTGATTCTACTCTGGATGAGACCCAAGAACTGAATAATTGAGAGCAACTTGTATTTTGAATTGGTCAAGAAGATCTTTTTTTTTTTTTTTTAACCCAGTATCATGGATAAGTAAATTTTCATACTTTCATTCTTCCAACTTGCATTATGTAAATGCAAGTCTTACCCAAGGTAATAGCAATGATTGCTACCCAGCATGCCACACTTCTCTGATTAAAGCCAGTTTAATAAAAGAATCGGAGATAAGGAATTCTCACTCTAGAAACCTAAACTTAGACCACAGAATTTAATTTAATAATGTAGAGAAACAACATACAAACAGAACACATGACAAGAGGCAATAAAATATCACAAAGTGAAGAGGGCAGTTAAGAATTCACAGACTCGTTGAATTTAAATATTTTAGAACTTTTGAGGATAAATTAAAAATTCAGTATCAAATACCACATCATTAGTCAAGATAACTAAACAGAGTGCTCCTTTCATTAATTCTTCAAACAGGGGAAAGTACTTTAAAATGAGGATTTTAAAGATACAGTGAATCTTTGAGATTGTCTACTCCAATGGATTTCAAACAGGATTCTGAAGAGCCTCAGTGAAATGCAGGGTAGTAGAAGGAAAGGCAAGGGGGAGCTATTCTTCTCCTCCCCTTCAACGAGTGTAGCTCTTCTTTTTCCTACGTGATATATTGGGGGCCTGAACTATTCTAGTTGACTGCTTAGCACCCACCTTTTAACAGATGAGGAAATTAGCCTGTGAGATGTTAAATTACTTGGCCTAGGTCACATGGGAAAGTTGCAGCTGTCTCCTGACTCCTAGTTCACAGATACTCCCCCTCAATTTGCCACCTTGCTTCCCCTATTATATATTAGGGAATCACTTTTTTAACTCTCCCCAAAGACTGTCATATCAGTTTTATTCTCATGGGGACATAATAAAAATATTGATAGGCATGCTGCACGTTTAGATAGCAGAAGATACAAGGCTAGATTCTTGAGTCCCTTGACTCCTAGGTCAGTACTCATTCTACACAACACTGCTTTTAAAGCAGAGGCTGCAAACTAGTCCCACCAGACATATTTTGTTTGGTCTGCCCAGCTTTGAAAATCTGGAAATTTTACATAAGAATATAAATGTCTAGGTTCAACTGAAAAACAAAACAGGAAGATCTTGTAATACTGGCCCCACCATACTTACTGGCTCAGCAACAACTAGATGAAGTTGAGAAGTACCTACTACCCATAGACAGAGCTTGCACTCCGCTGTTTCCCTGCAATTCTCCTAACTTTCTACGATCTTACCTCTGGTCTCCTTAATGAATTTATGTTCTCTGCCCGGTCCCAGTAGAAATTGGAGTTTTATGGCCACTATTTTAAAGTTTGTGGGTAAATCTACCCAAGTATTAGTCAATTTTTCCAAAGAAATGAGGAATATCTAGAAACCTCCGTGTGTGTACTCTATTTATTGGGGGTGCACTCAAAGTGCTAGATCATTTATCTACCTAAAAATGTATATGTGCTTTCCTTAATGAAGAAAGACAAGCCTTTGACCCTTGAAAAACAAAACCCGTTGCCATCGAGTGAATTCCAACTCATAGCAACCCTATAGGACAGAGTAGAACTGCCCCATAGGGTTTCCAAGGAGCAACTGGTGGATTCACACTGCTGACATTTCGGTTAGCAGCCATAGCTCACTGTAGCTCTTAACCACTGCACCACCAGGCTCATTGACCCTTGAAGTAGATAGCAATTTTCTGCCTTCTTATATATAGAAAGGCACCTACAGAAAATTGTATTAAATGAAAATAGATTGAATAAGAAATAAGCTCTGATTATACTCACAGTAACACTATCATTCAGAGTAGTAACCACATATTTAAAATTCCAAAAGGTCAATAAAAATACTTCCTATGCTTCCAAGTGGGAATCAGCTATTAACTTAGCATATACTGCCATATTTTCATGATTACTAAATTAAGCTTTTACTATTCCTTATACAAACAAGTTATTTTAGTCATTTAATTTTTTTTTTTTGTCCTAATGAAGAAGCAAAATGTTGATTTGCAAACAAATAAATAGGACATAAGTCAAGTAATGACATCCTCCCTTCCATCAACTGTAGGGGATAAATGACCAGTAAATATGTGTTGAAAAAACTTCTTTAGATCCTCCGGAGACATGATTTAATCATGTCAACTGTTGCATTTCTACTGTTGGAGCTTTTAGGAGGCTTTTTTCTCTCTTAATTGATAACTTTATCCATTTTATATGTCAGCTCTTGCTCCATAGCAGCTGTTATAAAGCTATTTAATCTCTTTAGGAATCCTGAAAACTCTTTGACAAGCATCTATGATAAAATACAGTAGAACTGAAAATATATTTTCTTTTAAAAGTATAAAAATAATGCCCCGGATATTTCAGGCCTATTTAAATTACTAGAAGGTTTTCAAACAAACTCTTGGTCTTTAAGTCTCCAGCAACATGATCTTCTGATTCAAGTTCCAAACAATTAAAATGGAAGATTTTCTTCCTTTCAGAAATTTATTTTTCCTAGAACTATTTGGGAATAACAACTTTGGTCATATTAAATCTCTGATTCTCCTGATAAATTTTGGTGTATAAGCTTTACTCTTTTAAAAGTTAGTGAGATTTAAAATCAGAGTCTAAAGAAAAAAGAAAATTGTACATGGGATGAGGTGATAGTGAAAATAAATGTGCCTATGGCATATGGTTTTTTTTTTTTTTTTAATTTGTTTGTAGGAGAGGGGGTTTCTAGTTAGAGAATATTCTCCTATTAATACAGGCAGCCAATATAACTTAAAGAATGCAAGACTCTATGCCAATTTTCTCTGACAGATGATCTTTATACAAGCAGTATTTTGTAGATCTAGTCTGAGGCGCCTCAGCAGTTTCAATGATCTTCTCATATGTCCCACAATAACAAAGAGTCTTAGAGATAGGTTATGGTTCATAGTGTCAAATGTCTTTTTCAAGACAATGTTCATAAAAAAATAAGAATAACTTGTTCTTCTCACACTACAACAATAATTATTTCAATATGTGTACAGTATTATTTCACCTCCCATCTGTCAGTTTGTCATACTGTGGTGGCTTGCATGTTGCTGAAAGCTATGCCACTAGTATTTCAAACACCATCAGGGTCAACCATGGGGAACAGGTTTCAGTGGAACTTCCAGACTAAGATAGACAAGGAAGAAAGGCCTGGTGATCTAGTCCTAAAAATTAGCCAACGAAAACCCTATAGATCACAACAGAATATCGTCCAACATAGTGCTGGAAGGCACTCAAATACACAGTGACCACAACAGTGAACTCAAGTATACCAATGATCATGAAGATGGACTAGGACCAGGCAACTTTTCACTCTGTTGTACACGTGGTCGCTATGAGTCAGAGCTGACTCCATGACAAGTAACAACAACAACAATATGTTTATAAGTACCATCAAGGATGAAGCAAGGTAAATGTCTTCAGTGACACTATCAATGAATTCCAAATAGTATTTTCAATAATATTCTTCAGCAAACATCAGTAAATAATCTCAGTAAATGTAAGTCACATAATTGCTCAGATTGTTAGATAACCTCCGTGAAATCATGTATATTTTATGAAGCTTTAAACATTAAAATTCCTCAAAACCTTCATAAATTTTAGATCAGTTAATGCTGTGGCATTTTTATCCACATGTTTATGTTGGAAAATTTTTCTCCTTTCAATCTTGCTATTCATATTTGTAAGTTTGGCTAAAGACTCCGTGGGTGACCACTGGTAATTCCCTTTGAATCTTGTCCTTTGGTCTGTATGGGGGTTCTAGCCAGCCTCCTGAGTAAGAGATTTTGTCAGTACTGTTACACTAGCTATGTTTCAGGTCTTCCAGTTGATGATCACGTCTTGCTATTAAATGTTCAGAATGACTCATTAAAAAAAAAAAAAAAAAAACCAAACCCATTGCCATCAAGTCAATTCTGACTCAGAACGACTTATAGGAAGCACTAAATGAAACATTTACGGTACAGGCACATTATGGCTCTTAAACATTGGATGTAACCTCTGCTCTATCACCTTTTAGTTAGCTTTGGGTTCAATGGTTTGATACAGCACTGAGATAATAGTAAGTTAGCCTACTTCCTAAATAGCTCTGAATTGCTGATTAAAACTTTGTTTCCTTCATAGCACTTATCACGATGTGTAATTATTTTATCATCTACTTACGGTCGCTATGAGTGGGAATCAACTTGACAGCAAACAACAACAGCAACTTAGTTTAGGTCTATCTTCCCTACTAAAATCCAAGTTCCATGAAAGAATGGGCTACGGTTCTTATTGACTGTTCCACTCCATCACCTAACACACATACTAGCACATAGGAGGCACTCAATAAGTATTTGTTAAATGTAATAAACATTGGCTGTGTGAAGGAAAACTTTGCTCTTATTCAAACTCATCACTGTAGTCTTCAAGCTTATTTTCATGAAACAAATTGTAAGAATCTATTTCTACTATGCAGGGCTGACTTACATCACTGACGATGGTGCATAATTTGCATAAGTACAGCCAGCGTGTTATTTTAGAATCTGATTAAACTTTCTATGAGTAGCCAAAGTTGATCAGAAACGGCACGAGCCCAACCTTATTTGATGGCATCAAATACACTGAATTATTGATGGATTAAAAAAATAGATTCATTATAAAGTTATTTGTAGAAAGAATCTTGTAAAAATTCTTTTAATTATACCATAACTTTTCCTGGCATCTGGCTTATTTGTTTAATGAAGTTTAAATTAGACATGAACACTGACCGTTCTGTAAGCAGAACTAAGCTAAGCTATTTCTAAGAAAATGAATTCATTTGCCAATTGATCATCCCGGTAATCCTATCTGGTTTAGTCTAGCTGCAGATGAAGACAATCAAGGAAGGTCAGAGAAAGGGAATCTTGACCTGGACATGCTCTCAATGTATTTCTGGGGGTAGGGGTGGGAATAAAGAGGATTACTGATTTGAAAGTCTGTTAGATCCCTGATGTTCATTCCCTGACTTAATCCCCGACAAGGACCACTTCACCATTTAAGAATAAAATAAAAAGCATGTTCCTTACCAATTAAAAGAATATAGGCAGATGCTTAAAATGGCAAATGATTACCTTTTGATACACCAGATAATAGCTCATTTACATGTTCAAAATCTCATGTTTAAATAATAATACCTTACTGTTATAGAGTTTTACAGTTAACAGAGAATTTTCCCTTAACTAAAGGAGTGCAACTACTCTGCATGGGTTTGAATCATTGTCCCACTTTTATATATATACAAACTGAGACTCAATTTTTTAAATCTGATCCAGTATTCTTTCACTTGTTGTTGACAACACTTATCTATCCGAGTATGACTGAAATACTCTTTTTACCTTGCTAAACTTTGTTACTTTCAGGATGTGTAAAAAATCAACTTCTATAATAGTTAAAGGGAGCTCTTCAAAAATACTTAAAATTACTATCTAAGAGTTTGTGTACCGATCCCATAGAGACCCATTTACCTCCTCATCCTATTATAGAAAATTCTTAGTTCAATATTTATTCTACAAGTACTTACTGATAATCAACAATGTCAAAAGGTTCAATGCTATGGGCTATGGAGAATAGAAATATCTATGATTGTGGACCCTGACATCAAGAATATTACAATCTAAAAAAAGAAATGTCATGATCACAGATTGTTATATTGAGAGTCTGCAAGTGATAAGCACCACATGATTTCCTGGCATATAGTAGGCTCTCAAAAATATCTGACAAATGAATGTTGCATGCATGGGTGGTATAAACTAAGTGATATATGAATTTAGAAGATGAAAATACCACTTCTACCTGGAGTGGTCAATGATGTCACGATGGAAGAGGTGAAATTTAATCGGGGCTTGGAGGAGAGATAGGTTTTGAAGAGCAAAGATTGAAAGAGGACAACAATGCTTTAGGAAGTTCAAACTGACAGGATGTGCATAATGAATTGTTATAAGAGAATTTGGAGGTGAGGAGGCCAGATAGGAAGTTACTACAATGTCCTCGGCATGACATGATCAAATTTCTGGGTATGAGAATCAAAAGGAAGAGACATGTGCAGCAGAAATTCTGAAATCAGCAATAACATGGTGTAAAGCTTAGATTAATCTGTCTTGGAAGAAGTACAGTCAGAATGCTCCTTAGAAGCGAGGATAGTAAAACTTCCTCTTGCTTACTTTGGACATGTTATCAGGAGGGAGCAGTCCCTGGAGAAGGACATCATGCTTGGTAGAGGTCAGTGAAAAAGAGGAAGAACCTCAATAGGATGGACTGACACAGTGGGTGCAACAATGGGCTCAAACATAGCAACAATTGTGAAGATGGCGCAGGACTGGGCAGTGTTTCATTCTGTTGTGCGTGGAGTTGCTGTGAGTCAGAACAAACTCGACAGCACCTAACAACAACAGCAAAGCTTAGATTAACATGGGAACAAAATATAGAATGGAGCAAAGGATAACTCTGAGCTTATGATATTGTTTCCATGAAAAATTATTTTCCAACTTCCATGAAACCAAGTGATAAATGAACTTTTGAACAACAACCTATTCTGTGCCGACAGAAAGAACACTGAACCATGTTTTAGTTATCTACTGCTGTTATAACAGAAATACCACAAGTGGATAGCTTTTACAGAAATTTATTTTCTCACAGTTCAGTAGGCTAGAAGTTTGAATTCAGGGTTCGGGCTCTAACGGAAGGCCTTCTCACTCTGTTGGCTCTGGAGGAATGTCTTTGTCTCTTTTAGCTTCTGCTCTTGGGCCATCTGCATGTAGCTTGGCATCTCTCTTCCCCATCTCTGTTTCCTTGTTTAATCTCTTTTATATCTCAAAACAGATTGGCTCAAGACACTCCCTACACTAATCCTGTCTCATTAACATAACAAAGACAACTCATTCCCAAATGGGATTATAACCACAGGCATAGAGGTTAGGCTTTACAACACATACTTTTGGGGGACACAATTCAATCCATAACATTCCACTCTGGTCTCCAAAAATGTATGTCCTTGCCACATGCAAAACACATTCACCCCATCACATCATCCCAAAAGTCTTAAATCAACTCCAAGTCCAAAATCTCATCTTCTGAATCATTTAAATCAAATATCGGTAAGCCTTTGGGTGTATTCCATCCTGGGGCAAAACTCTTCTTCGTCTGCGAACCTGTGAAATCTAGAATAAAAGTTACCTGTTTCCAAAGTACAATGGTGGAACAGGCACAAGGTAGACATTTCCATTACAAACGGGAGAAGTTGGAGGGGAAGAAGGGATGAAAGAGACCAAGCAAGTCCAAAACCCAGCAGAACAAATTACATTAGTTCTCAAGACTTGAAAATAATTTTCTGAGACCATCTGGGCATTGGCCCTGATATCCAGATGCAGGGTGTTTGGCCACACCCTCTGGATTCTGGGTGGAGGCCTCTCAGCCCTGGGCTTCAGCTCCACCTCCTATGCCCTCTGGGATGGCAACTCTGCTCCCTCAGCTTTAGGTGGCCCCATTCTCTTAGTCCATCTAAGTGGCAACTCCACCCCCTCAGCCTCAGCAAGCCCCGTTCTTCTGCCCCTTGGGCATGGCAGCCCCACCCCCTCAGCTTTGGGCAGTGATTCTGGCCCCATCCCCCAGCACACCTTAACAGCAGCCCCACACTCCAGCACTGAGCTGGCATAGATCTGACTCTTTGAAACTTACGAGGCTGTGACCCCACCCTTTGAAAATGAGAAGGCCCTGCTTCCCTTGCTCCTTCCAACAGTTCTGCTGATCTCCAAGGTGCTCCAGGGATAGTCCTTTTCTTTTCTTGGAGGACAACAAATGTAGCTCCTTTGTCCTGTTTCCTACCTGTAGAATTCCAAGAGGCAGACATCTTTTCCTTTTGTTTTTTCTCTGTCCCCTTCAGTCTAAGCTGATGGGTTTTCTGCTGTGGTAGTTAGTTAGCTCCATCAGCCACAGGCTTAATCTCTTTAACAAAAGATCATGTAGCCATATCCTTGGTGAACATTCTAGGACACATGTGCTTAGTTTGTATAACAGAATTTTCCAAATCTTTAGGTTCTATTTTCACTTTTTTGCACAGTTCATTTTTAAGGCCATCTCTTTCTTTGCGCATTTTACTATAAGCAGCAAGGATAAACCACATGGCCCCTTTAAGATCGTGCTTACAAATCTCCTAAGCCAAATATCCAAGTTCATCACTTACAAATTCTACCTTCCACCAAACATTTGAAAATAGTTTAGACAATTTTTTTTTTTGCCATTGCATAAAAAGCATCGCCCTTCCTCCATTGTCAAATCACGTTCATTATTTTGTTTTAAAACCTCACCAGAAGCACAGTTAGCATCCGCATTTCTAGTAACATTCTGTTGCTGCCGCCATGTGTATTCTCTAAAATGACAGAGACTTTATCTATAGCTCTCCTCACTTCCTTTGGAACCCTCACCAGAATTGCCTTTGACATCCATAATCCTACCAACAGTCCATTCAAGGCAATCTAGGCTTTTACTATTAGGCATGTTAGAAATCTTCCAGCCTCTACTCATTATTCTATTCCAAAACCACTTCCACCTTGTAGGTATTTGTTAGAGCAACACCCCACCCTTGGTACCAAATTCTGTCTTAGTTATCTAGCGTTGCTATAACAGAAATACCACAAGTGGATGGCTTTAACAGAAATTCATTTTCTCACAGTTTAGGAGGCTAGAAGTTTGAATTTGGTGTGCTGGCTCTAGGGAAAGGCTTTCTCTCTATCGGCTCTGGAAGAAGGTCCCTGTCTCTTTTAGCTTTTGCTCCTAAGCAATCTTCATGTGGCTTGGCATCTCTCTTCCCCCATTTCTGCTTCCTCGTTTAATTGCTTTTAGATCTAAAAAGAGATTGGCTCAAGACACACCCCACACTAATCATGTCTCATTAACACAACAAAAACAACCCATTCCCAAATGGGAGCATAAACACAGGCATAAAGGTTAGGGTTTATGACACATATTTTGGGGGGACACAATTCAATCCATAACAAGCCATAATGTGGCAACTCTGCAACTAACTACTTGTGTGATCACTGGTAAATCACTTCCCCTTTCTATATCCCAACATCCTCATTTCTAAAACCTAGGTTGGATAAATTGACCTCTCTGGCCCATCATATCTCAAATACTCTATAGTTCTCTGATTCCTAAAGTAGTGACTACCTGCCTAAAATACAGGCAGATTAAATTGAATTTCCTCTGCGAAATCAGTGGCTATTGCAGCTTAGTTGTCACTCCTAAGACATACTCTTTTTCCTTTGATTCATAAATAGTTATTGCAATGCCTGTCGGTGGTATTCAGCTAAGAGGCATATTCCTTCTGTGTTTCAGAAAAGCACTGACTAAATATTTTTCAGACACTTTACTTCACAGAGGAAATCAGTAGACCATTATTTTGTTCGCATGCTACAGAAAGATGGATTTGAAAAGCTGAGAAACTCAGATGCTTGCTTTAGCAAGTTTCTCTCCTGAAATTTATACATCTTTTTTATAATAATCTGTATTGTAATAAAAATAGAGTTGACATTATCTATCTGTACGTATACTGAAGTGAGTTTATATTATTTTCAATTAAATCTTCTTCAACCTTTGCTCTTTAAAGGTTACAGAAACTCAGAATTCTAGCCTGCCTTCACAGCTCATACCTTGTAGTCCTAAGGTCAATCTAATTCCCCTTTTCAAGTGCTATATCTTTTTAAAATACGGTAACCAGAACTGAACATAATATTCTAAGTGGAGTTATAGGAATGTTATAATCTCGTCATATATCCTGTAGGTTTTTCTGGTCTTTGTTATAACCATGCATGGCTCTCTCAGAAGGTAAAAATAAGGCTGTCATTCATCAAAAAGGCCACTGTTATTTTTATTTCTCCTCTAGGCAGCTGGTTTTATCTTGGACTTCCTGATTAGAAAATTCCTATAAATAGAGAGAATGTACTAGATAGTTTGCTTAACAGTCACATTAAGCAAAATATGCCACTCCTACTGACTGCTGTCTACCATCCCACTTCACCCTCCTCAGATAAATTTAAAAGAACAAAACAATGTGTACATCTTTATCTGTTTATTGATATGATCAACATTAATTAACTCAATGAGTGTCTTTTGATTTTGAGCATTTAAAACGAAAACAACTATAAGTAAGGTCCATGGCTAATAGATATCTCCTTGTAGTGCCTAGCAAAAAACCATGTACAAAAATCACCTAAACACCATACAGTGGAAAAGTGGTTATAATGAACATCTAAGAGGGTTGTGAAACTTTCTGTACCTTACTTTAGCAGTGAATAAATTACTATATTCCTTTCTAATAGTAAAACCATTTCAAATTATAATCTTTACATTAACCCTGGTTGTTTTTCCATTTTAATTTTATAACAACGTAAACTGATTTCCTTCCTTTTCTTCTCTCATAGCATTTTGTTCATGCCTCTGTCTCCCTCACTAGGCTTGATTTTTCGAGAACAAAACCTAACTACCAAGCTCCCTGTGAATAACAAGATCAGCCATAACATCTTAAAACATTGATAAGGTCTTCAGAAGACAGGTATTTGATTAAAAGTATTTGGTGATGACAGTATTTATTTCAAATGTAACTGACAAGATAGGAGCTCATTTTTGTCCAGGCCCTACAGTAAGACTTCAATGGAATAAAATAATGCTTTTACATGGAAGTTTAAAATTAATTTTCATTTCTTTATTATATTTATTATATCCCAGATTTTCCTGAATAGTATTAAAATCTCTATGAATAGACAGCTTGAATTTTTGACATTCTTTGATTTTAATATTGTTATCTTGTTGCAGTGCCACAGATTTTGAATTATAGAAAATTTCCTCACACTGAAAATTCCTTCCCTAAGAGCTATTGTAGTATTTCCTTTCACACTCTCTGTAGTTAGTTTTCTGTTGCCTCAAAAGTGCTACATGTCTTCTCAGTCAGAGTTTTGTCCTTGCAACTTTTTGCCTTTATTTCTTGGTGAAGATCACTATACTAACGTTGTTGTCTATTTTAGGCTTCAACTTTAAGGTTTCAGCAAGGTCACAGACCCACCAAGAAGTCTCCAAATAAAATTTCCAATACATGGGTATCCAGGCAGCTTATTCAAATATAAATCTCTTGGCTAAATTCACATCAAGAGTTGTGATTAGCACTGAATGAGTACCTATAGCTGTTAGCTATTTCACTACCTAATGTGCCCTTTTGACTATTCTGTTTAAGTTACCAGTGGGATGTTTTCCCTTTTCAAGAGCTGTCTGTATTATTCATTTTCTATATTTACCCTTTTCACTTTATCAATTACTGGAGGTTACTCCCATAACTGTCTTCTCAAATAATGCATATGTACCTTCTTTACTCAAACATAGCTGTGTGTGTATTCCATCTGCTCCAAGATATGACCCCTTACATCTAAAACTTCATCAGATACGTATTTTTTCCTAAAGATTCATCAGCAGTCCTGCCTCAGAGTTTTTGGAAAAACTCTTCCTAACATCTTGTATTTTGATGTAAACAAAATTAAAAATAATAAAAGAGCAAAAGGAAGAAAGAAAGAAAAAAAGAAATTCCATTTTACTGTCATGTGAATATGAATCATTGTTAATAGAGATGATTTGATACTCTCCAGCATAGATTGTGGGTCCTTCCTACCCATCACATCATGCTTCTCCCAATGTCTCTATAGTCACCCCTTGTTTAAGATTCCTTAGTATTTCATTCTTTTTCTTCCACACTATATAAAGTGTAGCAGTCTTCACACTGAAAATCAAGGGATTTCAGACTGCCTCCTCATCTCTTCAGGGCAACTAGGCCTTCCTTTTTTTCCCTTCTACCTATTGTAGCAATACATGAGATCCTTAGTCTTTTACTCTGCTTACTTCTGAGGCTGTTGGTGTTAACGTGATCACATCTTTAAGAATGCCTTCCCCTAAAAATCAAGTGGCAATGAAAGACCACCCAGTTATTTCTGAAGGTGCATTTGTAGTAGGAAACAATACATTTTTGCCATGCTCACAAATAGCATGTCCTTATTACCTCAGACTCACCATTTACTCATTACAATCTGCAGCAAACAAAAAATGGGGGAGAAAATCAATAGTAATGTCACACAAAATCGGCAGACAGGTCTTAAATTCTTCGCATACGAATTATAAAGCATTTAGGGGATGGTGAAAAAAAAGCTCAAAGGTGTTCAAAGCCTTGATTTTATTTTAAAAGCATCCCTTTCTTTAAGAATATTTAATAGAAAAATCTCGTATCTTCTTTTAATAATCTTTGAGTGCTGAAACCAAAAATTAAAATAAAATTTGTTTACAGCACAAGAATAAATGTTTCTTTATCGTAAGAAACGAAATTCTGTCACAAATTACAAAAGCCTGTTAATCAAATAATGTTTTTACATCCTCCAAGTACTACTGTAGTTGAAACATTTCATCTGTTGAACACAATACGTTTATAGAATGCAAACTTACATACAAATGTATATTAGTTCCATCCAAAGAAACAAACTGTTAATACAAGACTCCATAATTTTTCTGAATCATTTTTCATAGGAAAAAGATAACTTTATAATTAACTGCCATCATTAAGCTTTGAAATTTTGTCTCTTGTTAAAAGGAAAAAAAGAAAAAGACTAGCATAAGCATCCATGTATATTTATAATTAAGTAGAAGCATAGAAAAATTTTTGAAAATCAGTTATACTTTTAGCAACTGTTCAAATATTAGAATTAAACTATGGTTAGGCAAACCACATTGCCACAGCATACAAAATTTACCTTACTACTTTATCATATGACAGTATCAAAAGGATCCTTACATGACGAAAATATTTTAACGAAAACATTTAAAGTGTTTTAGCTAAAGCTTTTAAAAGTTGTAAAAAAAAGATGATCGTAAGACAGCAAATTTCTCTGGAATCTATGTGAAGCACCAGGAATACCTTACGAAAAGAAATAATGAGGCGTAAAGGGTCATATCTTCTTCTCGAATTACTGCATTATCAAAAAAAAAAAAAAAAAAAAACAACCTCGACTGATTCGGAATTTTTATCAATTAAATATTATGCTACTAAACCAAACCAAACCAAAGCCACTGCCTTCAAGTCAATTCTGACTCACAGCAACCCTACAGGACAGAGTAGAGTTGCCCAATAGTTTCCAAGGCCATAAATCTTTACCGAAGCAGACTGCCACGTTTTTCTCCCATGCAACTGGAGGGTTCAAACCACCAACCTTTTGGTTAGCAGCCGAGTGCTTTAACCACTGCACCACCAAGGTGCTTCTCTATTATGCTACTAAATAGGAATAAATTCTAAACAATCTGTATTTCTTGGCAAACATTTCTTCTCTAAAGCCAGTTTTCCTTTTGGTTGAAAACTGATTAGTGTAATGAACTAGATTCTAGCCTTATTTTCCTATATTTGAAGTAACTAAAGTGCCAGAAACAAAGAACTGAAACACCAAGTTTCAGGCCTATGCTACTTTGCCAGAGGGTTTCTACTAAATACTAATGAACCGCTCCTCTGTAAGCTATTATTATGGTTTCTTAAAAAAAAAACAAAAAACAAAAAAAGCAAGCCCAGGTGTTAAAACTACAATATCGTACTGAAAAATCACCTACTTATCACCTGGCAAATCTACAATATTTTAAGGCCACTGTCATTTCAAAGTTCAGTAACTTGGTGACATGTTGAGTAATAAGCAGATCTATATGCACTGGTTCTATAAAAGACAGACATTATTTAAGAAAACATGTAAGTGTATGCTTTTCTCTCACATAAAACAATTAGAATGAAATGAGGAAGGTCAAGGAATTAGGATTTTTCTGTCATTTCTAACCAAGTCCCCCACGTTATCCATATGTTTTAATGATGCATCTCCTGTGAATATTTTTTTCAGAACAACCCCCCTTGTTTTTTAACTTCTCTACTTTATTTAGTATGACATCTTAAATTTACTTTAATTGCTTTTAGTGGTTTTGGTTAAAATTCAGCACCTTTACGCTTTAGACAATTTTTAAGAAGTTTGTTTTTTGATATCTGCATTTTCTGTCAGTTCTGTTATACACATGCACACACATATATACACACATATATTTATATACAGGCATACCTCATTTTATTGTGCTTCATTTTATCGCACTTTACAGATCTTGCATTTTTTACAAATTGAAGGTTTGTGGCAACCCTTTGTAGAGCAAGTATATCGGTGCCATTTTTCCAACAGCAAGCACTCAATTCATGTCTCTGTGTCACATTTTACTAATTCTCACAATATTTCAAACTTTTTCATTATTATTATATTTGTTATAGTGATCTAGGATCTTTGATGTTACTATTGTAATTGTTTTGTGGCACCACGAACCATGCGCATATAAAATGGCAAACCTGATCAATAAATGTTGTGTGTATTCTGACTGCCCCACCAACTGGCCATTCCCCTGTCTCTCTCCCTCTCCTTGGGCCTTCCTATTCCCTGAGACATGACAATATTGAAATTAGACCAATCAATAACCCTACAATGGCCTCTAAATGTTCAAGTGAAAGGAAGAGTCACATGTCTCTCACTTTAAATCAAAAGCTAGAAATGATTAAGCTTAGTGAGGAAGGCGTGTCAAAAGCCAAGACAGGCCGAAAGCTAGGCCTCTTGCGCCAGTTAGCTAACTTGTGAATGCAAAGGAAAAATTCTTGAAGGAAATTAAAAGTGCTACTCCAGTGAACACATGAATGATAAGAAAGCGAAACAGCCTTATCGCTGATGTGGAATAAGTTTTAGTGGTCTGGATAGAAGATCAAACCAGCCACAACATTCCCTTAAGACAAAGCCTAACCCAGAGCAAGGTGCTAACTCTCTTCAGTTCTGTGAAGGCTGAGACAGCTGAGGAAGCTGCAAAAGAAAAGTCTGAAGGTAGCAGAAGTTGGATCATGAGGTTTAAGGAAAGAAGTCATCTCTATAACATAAAGGTGCAAGGTAAAGCAGCAAGTGCTGATGTAGAAGCTGCAGCAAGTTATCCAGAAGATGTAGCTAAGATAATTGATGAAGGTGGCTACACTAAACAACAGATTTTCAATGTAGATGAAACAGCCTTCTATTAGAAGAAGATGCCATCTAGGACTTTCATAGCTAGAGAGGAGAAGTCAATGCCTGGCTTCAAAGCTTCAAAGGACAGGCTGACTCTCTTGTTAGGGGCTAATGCAGATGGTGACTTTAAGTTGAAGCCAATGCTCATTTACCATTCCCAGAATCCTAGGGTCCTTAAGAATTATGCTAACTCTACTCTGCCTGTGCTCTATAAATGGAACAAAAAAAGCCTGGATGACAGCACATCTGCTTACAACATGGTTTACTGAATATTTTAAGCCCACTATTGAGAGCCCTGGAGCCCTGTTGGCTCAGTGGTTAAAGCGCTTGGCTGCTAACCAAAAGGTGGGCAGTTCAAGCCCACCAGCCGCTCCATGGGAGAAAGATGCAGCAGTCTGCTTCTGTAAAGATTTAGAGCCCTGGAAACCCTAGGGGGCAGTTTCACTCTGTCCTATAGGATCGCTATAAGTTGGAATTGACTCCATAGCAGTAGGTTGAGACCTACTGCTCAGAACAAAAAAGATTCCTTTCAAAATATTACTGCTCCTTGACAATGCACCTGGTCACCCAAGAGTTCTGATGGAGATGTACAAGGAGATTAATGTTGTTTTCATGCCTGCTAACACAATATCCATTCTGCAGCCCACGGATCAAGGTGTAACTTTGACTTTCAAGTCTTATTATATAAGAAATATATTTTGTAAGGCTATAGTTGCCATAGATAGTGATTTCTCTGATGGATGTGGGCAAAGTAAATTGAAAACCTTCTAGAGGAGGATTCACCATCCTAGATGCCATTAAGAATACTTGGGATTCATGGGAAAAGGTCAAAATATCAACATTAACACGAGTTTGGAAGAAGTTGATTCCAACTCTCATGGGTGACTTTGAGCAGTTCAAGACTTCAGTGGAGGAAGTAACTGTAGATGTGATTGAAATAGCAAGAGAACTAGAATTAGAAGTGGAGCCTGAAGATGTGACTGAATTGCTGCAATCTCATGATAAAATTTTAATGGATGAGGAGTTGTTCTTATGGATGAGCAAAGAAAGTGGTTCCTTGAGATGGAATCTACTCCTGGTGAAGATGCTGTGAACACTGTTGAAATGACAACAAAGGATTTAGAATATTACATAAACTTAGTTGATAAAGCAGTGGCATGGTTTGAGAGGACTGACTCCAATTTTGAAAGAAGTTCTACTGTGGGTGAATTGCTATCAAACAGAATCACATCTATAGAGAAATTTTTCACGAAAGGAAGAGTCAATTGATGAGGCAAACTTCACTGTAGTCTTATTTTAAGAAACGGCCACAGCCACGCCAACCTTCAGCAGCCACCACCCTAATCAGTCAGCAGCCATTAACATAGATGCAAGACCCTCTAGCGACAAAAATGTTATGACTTGCTGAAGGTTCAGACGACTGTTAGCATTTTTTAGCAGTAAAGCACTTTTTAATTAAGGTATTACTTTTTTTTTTGTTAGACATACTGCTATTGCACACTTAATAGACTACACTATAGTGTAAACGTAACTTTTATATGCACTGGGAAACCAAAAAAATCCTGTAACTCCTTTATTGTGATATTCGCTTTATTGCAGTGGTCTGGAACTGAACCCACAATATCTCCAAGGTATGCCTGTATATATACATACATACATGTGTGTGTGTGTGTATATATATATATATATATATATATATATACATATATATATATATATAGTATATTTTATTCTGTATTTTTCTGTTTAATGGAATTCTTATTTCAATATATTCATCATCTGTCAAAGGATATATTCATCATCTGTCAAAGGTGTACCATGTTTAAACTATTTTACAAAAAAGAAGTTTAGTAAGTTTATATCTTTATGTAACATTGCAAATATGCTTATATCTATTGAACAAGAATTATAAAGTTTCCGAAGCACCAGTTAAATTCACTGTATCTTGATAAGTTGCAAATAAAGCCTCTAAATACTACATTTACTTATGAAACTCCCTTATTTTACTGAGAGGGAAAGTATTGATAGAAGGAATGATAATCTTGCTATCATTAGACAAATTGAAACACCATTAAATCTCTTGAAAGGTTGGTCCTGTCAGAACATACTAAGAAAACTATTTGGATTTCCCTTTTTGAAACATTGGAATTGATAGTGAAATAAAAATGTTTCAATCAAAACTCTTACATAAAAATGAGAAATGTATCATTACTCCAATAACCACCATCCTCATATATAAATCATACTTTAAAACCTATGATATTAATATCCACTATTTACCTCTGGAAACCTTAAACCTGCCAATCAAAATTAAAAAGATAAGCAGTCGGCCTACAAACAAGATAATAAAATTCTGTAAAATTTTACTAGTTATATGTTGTCCCTGAAAAAAAATACTTAAATAGCGGGTACATTTTAAATGTTGTTTAAATTTTAGCAGATTGCCAGATGGAGCAGAAATAAAGACAAGCTGTTCTTTTATTTCTGAAAGATGATTTCAGATTTTATATGTGTTTGGACTCAATAATGTTTGTGTTAATGATGGCTGAAGTGTATATTATAACTCAAAATATTTTCAGTGACAAAAAATGCACATTCTCAAGTATCACTCAAAGATTAATATTAAAGTAACACTAACATGCTATTAGTCTGTAAGCTTCATTTCTTTTAATGCCATTGGGGGAAAGTGTTTTTTGAGCTCGATTTTTTAATTTTTATTTATTTATTTTTTTAGTTAGGAAAATCATTTAGCTTTGGCTTGTGAAAATTTGTCATTACCAAAGGGTTAAAGAGAGATTCAATCTCTCCTCAGGAAATCATGCCATATGCACTTGAATCAAAAAGGAATGTGCGTTAGGTGCAGGGTTTTGGAACAATGGCGTGCAATCACATAAATAATACTACTGAACTATTAATGATAGGGCGACTGAAATATCAATGATAGGTTGAACACCTATATTTTGTTTATATGATAAAATATGTAGGTGTGCTTTTTCCTTAAAATTTACAATACGCTTCAAACATTGAAAAAAATTCTTTAATAATCTAATTTTCTTAGGAAAAATGTAGAAGAAAAGGGTATTAAGAAATGTCCATTTGTGCTTGAATGTATACATATATATACACATATACATACACACACACGTGTGTATATAATATTTCATTATTACGCTCCATATAGCACTCTTCCAGAGTATTATAGAAAGATGCACAACAGAATGGAAGTGTGCAGTGTGGGGTAAAATACCTAGGAAAGAGATCATTCTGCAGCATAACATTGATAATGATGTTGAAACATCTGATTCTACATTATTCTTATACAAAGGATTACAATGCCTAAAGGACCAGAAGACATATAGATGTATAACACATTGTTCTGGATGCCATATGACAACAGTGAATATTTAATTAGAGGAAAACAATCTTAGAGAAACCACACATCTAAAATGAATAGATGAATCAAATGTGCACACCGGGCAGGTAGAAGGAATCATTCTGGTCCGCTAAGATCTGAATTTAACATTTTTTTACCTTCCTCTCCATATTCTACGCAACCAGACAAGCTTATGCTTCCTTTCTCTAGTCCAATTATATTAGAAAATCATGTATACCAGGATAATACAAAATGTTATCACAGATTATGAAGGATGGATATGTTTTTACATAGGATATAGAAAGGTAGCCCAGCTCACAGGTGACATTTCAAATGAAACTGGTATTGCAATATATTTTCATTTAAACCTTTCATTTGGCCTTCCACTTTATACTAAAAAAAAAAAAAAAAAGATGGCAATAGCGTTTACATTCAGCAACAGAAACAACATAAATTAATCTTAATTTAAATAAAACTACCTGCAACAACATGAAGGTACCCTTTTTAGTTAAACCCCCCCCCCCACACACACACACACTCCCACTCACACATACACACGACAAAATATAATGGTCTGATTTCTCCCTTTCTCTGATAGCACATTTTTGACCAGTGTATAACGTCCATTAATGTTTCTCACTTCCCACTGCCTATGCAACCTGGGCTCTGTGACACTAGTTCATCATTTCCAAATCTGAGCTGAAAATTTTAAATATGAAAACTTCAGTGATATTCTGCAGGCCTAGCTTCTTATCCAAGGAGCTCGAGGTTCCTTCCAACCTCCACGAATCAAATTGTTACTAATGTACGGCAGATTTGGGCCAGTGAAAACTGGCCTTCTACAGAAACTGCATCAAATCTCAGTCTTAAATAGCACGTTCATAGCATTGTTTCACCAGTCATTTGCAAAACTGAAACTACATAAAATATGTATATATATATTCAGATCTCAAAACATAAAGATAAGCTGAAAGGAAGAAAGAGTTCCTAAGAGGGGCTTTTTCCCTACCGGTTCTTGCGACCATGCTGCTGGGCATTCCTTCTGGCCGAGATTCTCTTGATGAGTCTGTTTGGCAGCATTTGCAGGTAGCCCAATGATAAGAGGGTAAAAAGAAAAGGATTATCAGTTAGCAGCAGGGCAGGAGGGGCCTTGCCACAACTCCATAATTGCTGCGGGGTATGTGTGTGCATGTGTGTGCTCACGTGCGCTGGTGGTTGGGGCGGTTGAAAGGGGATAATTTGGCAAACACAGTTCTATCTCAACTAAATCTACTTCGACTAGTACTTGCAAACTACGTAACAAGCCCATTTAACCAGTGGAGAAAATGATTCAAAGAAAGAAACACTCAGAATACTGTAGCTAGTAATGCGTCTCTTCTACGCTGAGATTTTTATGTTTCTTATAACTTGGCTGAAAGGTATACTTATTTACAATAATATATTTTATATATAGTAATACTGGTATTCAGTAAGTATTAAATAATAAAAACTACACTAGAGTTTGCTCCGATTACAATTTGTAACCGAATCCTGCAGGGGGCAAACAAGAGGGATGGGGTGGTGACAGGGAGAATGAGGAAAGATAAAGTAGGGTATGTAAGCAGGAGAGAAATCTACAAATCTAGTATCCTCACTGCCTGTAATTCCCCTCACGCATACACACACATACCGCAGCTGCTCAGTAAACTTCTACTCATCCTTAAAATCTCAAGTATCACTTCCTCTGTCCCTGCAGGACTGATCTATGCCCTTTACTGAGGTCTGAAGGGGTAAAGATTGCTGTTGATACTTTCACCCAATGGATATGCAAAATAAAACATGAAAATACATAGATATGATCTCTAGTGGTATCCTTCAATTAGTTCATTCCATTTAATCAAGTGTACATATGTGTAGTAACTGGAACTCACCCTTGAGTTTACAGGTGAGAGCAAGAATCAGTTGAAAAGTGTGGATGAAATACTACAGAATTACCTTATGTAAAGCAGTGGGTTTGGAACGGTCATGAAAAATGCTTAGTAAAAAATTATTAGTTGGACCTAATTTATTAAAATACATGAAGAATTTCACACAAAGGGTATGAGTATTGCTTTTGTGACCTAACCCTATAAGTTATACTGGCTTCTGTAAAGGGTACACTTGCCTGTATGTTTCCTAGTAAAGAACTCAGGTTGCTTCACACGAGCAAAACATTGTGTGTCCAACCAGTTTAAAACTTTAAAAGGCGGGGAGCATTTTTTTTTTTTGCATATTCCCTAAAACTAAAACACATAACCAAGTGTCCAAAGTATTTGTAATTTTGTATTTTGTGCATATGAAAAATAATGAAAGCAGAGGCTTGGTAAATACAGATTGATTTATTAAGCATAATAAAAAGGAAGTTAATAAAGGTGCAGAGAAAATCTACTCAGGACAACTATTCAGCTAAGCTTCCATACCGCATTGCATCTTGGTTAGGTTTCTAAACAATTATTTTAGGGCATTAAGTGCATGAGAACCATGATGAGAAGCTTCATGGAAAAACAAAGAAGATTACGGTAAAAATGCACCTTCCCATTCAAACGTAAGACCTTAAGCTGAATGAGATCAATTTGATGTGTATTTAACCAGATATCTTGGAAAAGTCAACTTGCTCTTGTCCACTTTAAGAATTAATAGGGACCAGAGCGCATAGCTTTCTAGAATACAACTGTATTGGTAATGACAAAAAAATATAAAAGATGGGAATACTGTTTTTAAACAAATACCAAATTCTCAGGTTCACAAAAGCTAACACAAGTTATGTTCACCTTATTAAGAAAACTTCTCCTTTTTTCCATTTTCAAGAAAACGGTTTTATTACATTTCACAAAGAGAAAATGTGACCACCACCTCAAAAATCTAAAATATGCTACAATTTCCCTCATAACAAATCTAGCAAACATAAATTTTGCAGTAATAAAGGGTAGGCCTGAACAAATGACTATGTAACAAAATAAAATGCACTGATAATAGCATAGAAGTAGCGTAAAAAATGAAATACCCTTTTTCACCTTCTAAGACTCTAATTTCACAGGTCAGTTCCAAGGTAGACTGGAAACAAAGGGTAAACTGGTTTATAAACAAGGGCTCAAAGGACATTATAGACAATGCAAAAATCATGTGAATGTTTAGGTTTAATCAGAGCCTTAAACAAGAGTTCAAACTGAGGTTGCATTCATCTTCAGATCTGAATTAACTCTGGTGATGTCATTCACAATAATGGTTTGATGCCTTTTGCTTATCACCCATTAAATGCACTTCTAATACTCAAGGTTAAAAACCTACACATGCTAGTCAATACCACAAAGTGTAGTTCTATCATGCTAAGTAAAGAAAAATAAGAAATACCATCACGAAAGCCTAATGGTAAAGCAGGTCAATTTTAGCAACATTCCAATATAAGGGTCTGAGCAGGGTTTATACTCTGATTCTGTCTGTACAGGAGATAGCCTTCAACTAAGAAAAATACGGATGACATGATGCTGACTTGTAAACAGTGCTGCCACTGTAGATGTCATGAGCTTGATTCTCTCTGGAACTATATCTGTATTGATTATAGTGAGCGGTCTTATTAGTGCTATCGGCTCAAGTTCCTTCCTAAATACATGTTCTAAACCATCTGTGCGTTTATAAAAACAGGCTTTCAATGGGCTTAAGTAACAATCCTTAATACCTGGCAGGAAAAGATGAGGGGGGAAATAATCTTTTACCAGTTGCCATCAAGTCGACTCTTGATTCGTGGTGACCCCATGTGTGTCAGAGTAGAACTGTGCTCCATAGGGTTTTCACAGGCAGATTTTCAACATGACCTTAAACAGAAACCTGAAGCTGTAAATGTTAAGAAAATTTTCCCCTTAGCATACCTGTTTGTGGAGGGGAGGGGATGGGAGGACATGAAGTATTAGTGGCAGTGCAATGGTTAAGGGCCTTGCTGCTGATGCTGACCAAAAGGTTGGTAGTTCGAACCCACCTAGCACCTCCGTGAAAGAAAGACCAGAAAATCTGCCCCCGTAAGGATTACAGCCCTGAAAGCCCTATGGGGGCAGTTCTACTCTGTCAGACATAGTCTCTTTGGATCAAAAATCGACTCAACAGCACCTAACAACAACATTAGTCTCCCAAAGAATTTAATACTGATTAATGGAATGAAACCTGTGTGTGTATCTGAATCCAAAAAGTTGATGTCTCAGCTGCAATAGCAACATTTATGGTTCTTTGAAAGAGGATGGTGAGTCTTTAATTATTAAACCAATCATATTTAGCAGATGGTCAAAGAAAGGTACTTTTAAGAAGTTGCCCAGAGGGTTACATAAACGAATAAGCTAAAACAATTGGCAGCTGGCGCATGAAATCAATAATGAGAAAATGAGTTTTACTGTATCTTTGTTTTCATTGTCTGATTGGAGACAGTGAAGGCAAGAGAAAGAGTAAGAGGGAATCAGCTTGTGAACTTCTCAAACAGGCTGAATGGATTATGTGTATCTAATTAGAAAGAGACAAATTTTCTGAAGTGAGCCTATCACTGAAGAGATGGTGTGTATGTCCTTGCTTGTCTGTGCGTGCAAGTGTACCCATGTGCTGAGTGAAGAGAAATAGTAAGATGAAATTTGTCCTTTCTGACTACTTCAACTTTTCTGCTGGATCTCACTGTTTATTTTAGTGCCTGGGAAAATCCAAATTGCACTGCATCATAGCAAATTACTTTGAAAGATTAGAATAAGCAATGTTAATGGCATATTGATGATTTGATTATTGATGGTTTTCCCTTGCTTGATAGTCTTTGAAGAAATTTCAATAGTTAAAATTTCTTAAATAGAAAAATGTCCACTGAACATCATAGAATCCTTCTGACTCTAATAACTACTTCTACCAGAAGAATCACTATCCAAACTTTTCTATTATTCTTTTCGCACTGATAATTCTTTAACATTTAAGGGAAATTGCAAATACAGCAGTATGTTTGCAATTACAAACAAGCTAACTCTGAAAACTTTATGCGAGGGAGCGTTAAACCTTAAGAACATAAAATTAAAAAATAAAATGACATAAATAAAAGTGTTTCCTAACTATGTGTTATACTTTAAAACTACCATAATAATGATCTGTAACGGCATAGAGAGTATACTCAACTCTAAAATGAAATAGTTTCTGTCCCCAGTGATTGTTTGAGGTCAAATCTCCCCCATAACATCTCAGGGCATAAACACACACACACACACACACACACACACACACACACACACACACACACACACACACACACACACACACACACAGAACCAGGGAATCTATATATTAGTTCATGTTTACCAATGAAATAAGTCATTTGAACAGAGAAAAGTGAGAAACATTAAAACTTTATGAACTGATGTAGATAGAATATATAGGTATTCAGATACATAGATAGAAAATAAGAAACAGATTTGTAGTACAGAGATAGCACACCCTGTTCCAGCTCAAGTCAGCTGTTTTATTTTATTGGAGTTTTATCTTAAGATGAAAGTGGCACATACTGTTCAATTCCACGATAACTGTTTCCTAGAATTTTATCTTCATAAGAAAATGAAACTCTCAGCTCTAACTTACACCACTGTTTTGATGACACAGAATGGATAGTTTTCTATGAACACAGGGGCTCTGAGTTTGTCCTGAAGTACGAAAGCAACATTTCCTGTGGGTATCAGAAGTAGGGCAATACAGTTAACATCAGATCATTTGGTTAATGCCAAGGAATGTTTGTCACAGCAAATAAAACTTAGAACTTCAGCCTGCACAGTGAGAGGAATGGGAACAGGATGAATTTGTGCCCTGACTAGGGGTTGGGCAGATTATTGTGCACTGTGTACTAGTACTCAAGTAAATATAATGTACCATCACAGCAATTTTTGACATAGATTAGATTAAAAGAAAGAGGAATGTCTTCTTTGATGTTACTGGTACTTGAATTTCAAAGTCATGAGAGTCTGGCTTACATTTTTGAAAAATATAAACAAGGTTTACTTTCAGCACCCCAATTTACCTTTTGTTATTTACATAGATACTTCATAAATAAAGTACAACCATATTTTATTTTTTTTTCCGCTGTTCAACAATACTTACCTTCAATCATGTGATATGTAAAAATAGAGAGAGAGAGATTGTTAGTACTGAACATTAATTTTTTACCTGTTCATTTATTTAGGAATCTTGAAATAAGTTTCTGAAATGTCGCTTACAGCAGGACTGTAAACCAAAATGTACTAGAATAATAAAGATAAGGCTGTCTCAGTTCATAAGGGAAATTTCTGCATTCTTGGGCAAACAGACTTGCATAAACCGAGTCTTGCCTTTTCAGGCTGTTCGTATGACTTGAGGCTGCATAGTGTATTATGTTTTCTAAGAAACTTTTATTTAAAAATTTACTGAAGAATTAATAATTGCTTGTACCCCTAGAAAGTGACAACTATTCAAAATATTTCTTTTGTATTTTGTCTTTCTGTACTTACATACTTCATTCTGGTTTTTTTTCTTTCTTTTCTTTCCTTTTTTCCTTCATTCCCCCCTCCCTGTCTCCCTCCATCTTTTCTTTCTATTCTCCCCTTCCTTTCCTCTTCTTTCTTCCTTCTGCTTTTTCTGCAATGATTTTAAAAACACAACCTAATCCATGTTAGGAACTCTATCAATATATGAAGGATTGTATTTTTACTTTCATCATGTCATGTGTGAAATATAAAACTCACAGGGCTATTAAAATGTGGTTTATTGGCTATGGAAAAGAAGGTGTGACACAACCACAACATTTTCCATTTCTTGGGTCCATAACGATACCAAAACCATAGCTGACATATCAACTTCATCCAAGCAAGGACATTGAGCCTCAGCACCCTCATTTAGTTAAAGTTAAATTTAGCTTCTGAGTTACCTCTTTTTCACTGAAAGAGGACAGAAATTTTACAGGAAAGAAGAAATCGCTTTAAAGGTTAATAACTGAAGACGAAAGGAAAAGTAATATCATTGAAACACTGCTCGCTCATATAAGTCTCTGGAATTCCTACCCACAACTACTCTAGAGTCTCCAAAAGACATCATTAGTCATATAAAATCCAGAACACAAGAAAATATACATATTTACAATGTAATACACATTGAAGGTGTTGGGTTTGATTAGGATTTATGGGCCTAGAAATGAAAGCCTGTGAAAGGGAATAACCAGAAAGGAAATGGTTGAGACGGACGCGTGCTCCCTTAGAGCAATTGGATAAGACAAAATGGGCTGTCAGAAAGCCGTGAAGGTCAGACATAAATGTAGGGATTTGTCACCACAGGTACTTGAGCATAGAAATGATAGGATTAAAATCGTGTTTGTTTAAGCAGAAGTATCTTTCAATGGATTAGAAAGGAAAGGTTACTATGGACAGAAGCAAGTAAAACTAGAAGTTGGTAAAAGAACTTCCATATATGAAGTTAAAAGAGACTAGGTCAGGATGGAAAGGAAGAAAATAAAGCTAAAAGATGGTATTTCTCGAAAACACATTACAGAGAAAAAGTTGGTTGGTCTTGTTGATATACTGGCTTGGAGCAAATGCAAGAACGTGAAGATAACTCTAAGATTCCAAGCCTAGAAAACTAGAAATTAATAATGTAATTATTGGAGGAAAAGGGCATGGGGGCCAAAGAGGATCTCAATTTTCCAACATACTATGATGCAGATTTCACATCATATCACACACGCACACATGCACACACACATACATACACACACTTCCATGTACCTTTTTATTGGGTCTACATTAAGACCTTGCTTTTTGTCACTTTTTTCTGGCACGTTCTTCCAATTCTAGAATTTTAAATAACAATGATCTGAATTTACACTGTCTTCTATGTAATCGATGGTAGAATTTTTTTAAATTTTATCTTCCAAGGATATCAATATAATGAACACTAGTTCACAGATAATTTCACTCCTTAATCCTTGTGAGGCACCCTCAATCTGTAGATCAAACTGTAGATAAATGCTTAATTAAAGATTTTACACTTATTCTTGACATCTCTAAACCCAAACACTAATGCCTAAAAGGCCAAGGGTATTATTAGCACTTTAGTTGTTCTTCTTGACCTTTACTACTTTCGCTACACTCTCTCTTTTCCTCCAGTCAGTAGGGGACTGCAGCTTAATGCTGCCTCTAAAAATGGTTGGAGGATAAGATACTTCTTCCACTGGAAATTATTAGAAGCCTCTATAATTTCCCTTTCTTTAGGAGCCCTGGGGGCGCAGTGGTTAAGAGTTTGGCTGCTAACTGGCCGCTAACCAAAAGGTTGGCAGTTCGAATCCACTAGCCGCTCCTTGGAAACCCTATGGGGAAGGTCTACTCTGTCCTAGAGTGTCGCCATGAGTCGGAATTGACTCAACACAACAGGTTAATCTTTGGAGCCCTGGTGGCGCAGTGGTTAAGAGCTTGGCTGCTCACCAAAAGGTCAGCAGTTCGAATCCACCAGCTGCTCCTTGGAAACCCTGTGGGACAGTTCTACTCTGTCTACTCATAGGATCACTATGAGTTGGAATGACTCGATGGCAACAGGCATAGATATCATTTACTAGGTTCTATGTTATCCTTCGATTCTGGGGCACAGATGATGCAAATTGGAGCTGATGCTATAAAAACATTCAGAGCAGCAACTGATAGAACTAAGTCTCCAATTTCCTGGTTGAAAACTGTTGTTAGGTTGTTGTTTTTGTTAGGTGCCATCGAGTTGGTTCTGACTCATAGCGACCCTATGTACAACAGAATGAAACAATGCCCAGTCCTTGCGCCATCCTCACAATCATTGCTATACTTGAGCCCAGCATTGCAGCCACTGTGTCAATCCATCTCGTTGAGGGGCTTCCTCTTTTTCGTTGACCTTCTACTTTACCAAGCATGATATCCTTCTTCAGGGACTGGTCTCTCCTGATAACATGTCCAAAGCATGTGAGACAGAGACGAAGTCTCACCATCCTCCTTTCTGGCTGTACTTCTTCCAGGACAGATTTGTCCATTTTTCTGGTAGGCCATCGTATATTCAATATTGTTTGCCAATACCATAGTTAAAAGACATCAACTTTTCTTTGGTCTTCCTATTCACTATCCAGCTTTTGCATGCATATGAGGTAATTGAAAATACCATGGCTTGGGTCAGGTGCACCGTAATCCTCAAAGTAACATCTTTGCTTTTTAACACTTTGCAAAGCTGTTCCTCTTTAGTTTGTCACTCCCAGCATAGTAGACCATCTGACTGTCCAGTTAAAAATGGCCAATACCAGACCATTTCAGCTCACTAATGCCTAGGATTATCTATCTTCAAGCGTTCCATTTCATTTTTGACAACTTTCAATTTTCCTAGATTCATACTATCTAAACTACAAGAAACTATATCAAATAGCTCCTTCCACAACCACTTTCAGTTACTTATGAATTAAATAGCTCTCCCACAGAGACAGACTCTTTCCAGTCAATAAGGAATACTTGATTGATATTTACCTTCTTAGATAAAGAATAAACCAGTACCTGAATCTAACAGTAGTATAAGGTATCCTAGGAAAATCCCTCAGGCCAAAAAACACTTGCTGGGTAAAGGGCAAAAAATAGCATTTTTATTTATTTTATTAACATGATGAAAGAATTTTTTTTTAAAGGAGGGTTTGTAATTAAAGATAAATTACAAAGTTTGTTAAAGAGCTTTATGCAGTCAAAAAGTTCTTGGTAGAACACAAAGAAATCCCTGTGGAATTTTTGTGTGTGTCTGTGTGTGTGTGTGTAATCAGGGTATTTCATTTCCTAGTTTCTAGAGTTTCACTTAGCCTCATGAAGGGATGAAAAGTAGGTACTCATAGTGGCTCTGCATCGTATTAGTATTTTTTAAAATCTTTTATAAAGAAATTTTAAAAACTATTGTACATCTTTAGACCCTTTCCTTCCCTTTTTCTGGTTTCCTGATAAACATAAGGAGCCCTGGTGGCGCAGTGGTTAAGAGCTTGGCTGCTAACATAAAGGTCGGCAGTACAAATCCACCAGTTGCTCCGTGGAAACCCTATTGGGCAGTTCTACTCTGTGCTATAGGATCTCTATGAGTTGGAATTGACTCAATGCCAATTTGTTTGGTTTTGGTTTTGGTTTTGGCAAGCATAAACCAAACCTAAGCGGCACTATTGAACGGGGATTAAGAACATGGATGTTGAAGCCAGAACTGGGAGCTTCACTCAGAATCAGAGTTCCCCCCCTTATTAGCTGTGTGACCTTGAGCAAGTAATTCGACCCTCGTGTGCCTCACTTTTCTCATCCGTAAAAGGGGATTAACATTTAGTAACATGATAGGAATTTTTTTTTCATTCACCATATGGACATAGAAAGTCTATCATATCTACTTTGCTTACTAAATGACACTTCAAAATTTAAAAATCTGGAACGATGAGTTCCTTTGCTCTGATTTCTTGTGAAACAATGATATAATTTCTAGCTCCACCAAGTATTGTAATGGCTCTTTGAGAGGTAGTACCAGATTTAAAGATATTCCATTTATATTTTCTCTATTAATGAACATCATATTTATAGTTGCTTCATTAAATTTTAAAATAACTATCAAAGAAGTAGCATCTCAATCAAGATCAATCACACAGAATCTCATAGCACATTACTTTCTCCCAAATGTTGCTCTTTGATCAGTATAGAGAAAAGAGTGGTACATAAAGGAGTGTCAATCTTGTTTGGTTTAAGTTATCAGGGGCATTTTTTGCGTATGTTTGGACTTGTCCACTAGTTACTAATTCTCATTGTTAGATTTTAGGCTGTCCTCATGACCCCTTGCTTCCATTTAAGACTAAATGACCACACTTGGAACTGTTAAGAGTGTAAGAAGGTCAGAAAGGTCATTCCTTCCCACAGACTCACTGGGGAATTCACACAAAGATGGGGAGTAAGCCTCTATTGCATTTCCTTCAGTAAAATGCAGGCTTTGATGACACAGCCTTTTGAAATTAACCACAGGCCTACCTTTTTGCTTTTAATGTTGATGATTTAAAAGTATGTAGTTACTTCAGTTTTTAGGTTTCATTTCATTTGAGCATTCAAGAAAAGAGATTAAATGATCACCTCTAAATATAAAAGCTTCAAAATTTGGAAATCAACATAATAAAAGAAGACAAAAATTCAATAAAACGTCTAGATCTAGAGGCATTGTATCATAGTTGTTGCTGTTAGGTGCTATGATTCTGACTCATACTGACCCATGTATGACAGAACGAAACGTTGCCTCGTCATGCCTCATCCTCACAATAACAGGTATGTTTGAGCCCATTGTCACAGCTACTGTGTCAGTCCATCTCACTGAGGGTCTGCCTCTTTTTTGCTGACCTTCTACTTTACCAAGCATGATATTCTTCTCCAGGGATTGGTCCCTCCTAATAACTTGTCCAAAGTAAGCAAGAGAAAGTCTTGCCATTCTTACTTCTAAAGAGCATTCTGGCTGTACTTCCTCCAAGACAGATTTGTTCATTCTTCTGGCAGTCCATGGTATAGTCAATATTCTTTGCCAACGCCATAACTCAAATGTGTCAATTCTTCAGTCTTGCTTTCTCATGCATATGAGGCAACACAAAATACCACTGGCTTGGGTCAGGCGCACCGTAGTCCTCAAAGTGATATCACTATTTTTTAGCACGTTAAAGAGGTATTTTGCAGCAGATTTGCACAATGCAATATGTCATCTGATTTCTTGACTGCTGTTTCCATGGGCATTGATTGTGGATCCAAGTAAAATGAAATCCTTAACAAACTCAAAATTATCTCTGTTTTTCATTATGTTGCTCATTGGTCCAGTTGTGAGGATTTTTATTTTCTTTATGTTGAGGTGTAATCCATACTGAAGGCTATAGTCTTTGATCTTCATCAGTAAGTGCTTCGAGTCCTCTTCACTATCAACTACAAAATGCGGGCTGTTAATGAATCTTCCTCCAATCCTGATGCCCCATTCTTCTTCATATAGTCCAGCTTTTTGGATTATATGAAGTTCCCATGTGTCTCTGCTCGCTTCTCTCTTTTATATCTCAAAATAGATTGGCTTAAGACATTACCCAATCTTGTAGACATCATCAGTATAACTGCCACTAATCCATCTTGTTACATCATAGTGACAGAGTTTATCACACATAAGGAAATCACATCAGATTACAAAATGGTACACAATCATACAATACTGGAAATCATGACTCAGCCAAATTGACACACACATTTTTGGGGGACATAATTCAATCCAATGCATTCTACCCTTTGGCCTCCAAAAAATCATATCCTTACAACATGCAAAACATATTCATCCCATCACATCATAGCAAAAGTCTTAAATCAACTCCAAGTCCAAAATCCAAAAATTCCTCTTCATCTGTGAAATCTAGAATACAAAGTTACCTGCTTTCAAAGTACAATGGTGCAACAGGCAGGCACAAGGTAGACATTTCCATTACAAATTGGAGAAATTGGAGGGAAAGAAGGCATAACAGGCACCAAGCAAGTCAGCAGAACACATTACATTAGCCCTCAAGGCTTGAAAATAATCCTCTGTTCTCTGAGACCATTCACACAATAGCCCTGCCTTCCAGACTCTAGGTATTGGCCAGTCTCCAGATTCTGAGTGGAGGCCCCTCGGCCTTGGGCTTCAGCTCCGCCTTCCAGGCCCACTGGGACAGCAACTCTGCTCCCTTGTCTTTAGGTGCACCATTCTCCTAGTCCATCTGAGTGGCAACTCCACCCTTAGGATCACCAGAGGCCATGGTTCCATCCTTTGAAACCCCAGAGGTTCTGTCCATACCTTTTGAGACTGAGGCAGCTTGGTTTCTTGTGTTCCTTGTCTCTTCAGCTTCTGCTTCCTGTGGCCTGTCGGCCCTCGGGCCTCATGCCCACATCTGCCCTGCTGGGGCAAGTGTTCCAAAGCTCTGTAGCTACACCAATAAGTGCCTGGAGGCACCCTACTCTGCCAGGAAGCTTCCTGAGTACAGGCATTCAGCTCCCTGGCTCCATGGGTCGGCAAGCCTACCTCCACTGATAAGTGCCTGGAGGCACCCCACTCTGCCAGGAAGCCTCCTGCGAACAGGCACTCAACTCTCTCGTTCCGTGGGTCAGCTCCAGTGCCATCTCACGCTGGTCTCCTGGTTCTGCAGTTGCCGGTTCTCTGCTGCTGCTGGTCCTCTGCCACTGTTGCTCCTCTATCCATTCACAGTTTCAAAACTGCTTCCACATTCTAGGTATGTGTTAGAGCAGCAACCTATTCCTGGTACCAAATTCTGTCTTAGTGCTGCTGTAGCAGAAATACTACAAGTGGATGGCTTTAACAAAGAGAAGTTTACTCTGTCACAGTCCAGTAAGCTACAAGTCCAAATTCAGGGTATCACCTCCAGGGGAACACTTTCTCTGTCAACTCTGGAGGAAGGTCCATGTCATCTATCTTCCCTTGGTCTGGGAGCTTCTCTGTGCAGGAACCTTAGGTCCAAAGGAAGCGCTCTGCTCCTGGCACTGCCTTCTTGGTGGTATGAGGTTTCCATGTGTCTCTGCTCACTTCCCTCTTTTATATCTCAAAAGAGATTGTCTTAAGACACTATCTAATCTTGTAGACCTCATCAGTATAACTACCACTAATCCATCTTATTACATCATAGTGACAGAGTTTACAACACATAAGGAAATCACATCAGATTACAAAATGGTACACAATCATACAATACTGAGAATCATGACCCAGCCAAACTGATAGACACATTTTGGGGGGGACATAATTCAATCCATGACAATGGTGAAAAGATACAACCCTGCCACACACCTTTTCCAATTTTAAACCATGTAGTATCTCCTTGTTCTGTTCGAATGACTGCCTCTTGATCCATCTACAGGTTCCACATGAGCACAATTAAGCATTCTGGAATTCCCATTCTTCACAATGTTATCCATAATTTGTTACGATCCACACAGTCAACCGCTTTCACATAGTCAATAAAACACAGGTAAACATCTTTCTGGTATTCTCTGCTTTCAGCCAAAACCCATCTGACATCATCAACGATATCCCTCATTCCACGTCCTCTTATGAATCCAGCTGGAATTTCTGGAAGTTCCCTGACTATTTAGAGCTGCAGTCATTGTTGAACTATCTTCCGCAAAATTTTGCTTGCATATGATATTGTTAGATCATTTCCACATCCTGTTGGATCACCTTTCTTTGGAATGGGCACAAACATGGATCTCTTCCATTTGGTTGGCCAGGGGGCTGTCTTCCAATTTTTTTTGGCACAGACGAGGGAGCACTTCCGGCATTGCTGGTTTGAACATTGACCAATTCTTTTTGGTATAATGACTGTGTATTCCTTCCATCCTCTTTTCATCCTTCCTGCGTCACTTAATTTTGTGTCCATCAAAACCAAAAACCAAACCCATTGCCATAGAGTTGTTTCCGATTCATAACAACCCTACAGGACAGAGCAGAACTGCCCCATAGGGTTTCCAAGGAACAGTTGGTGGATTTGAACTGCCAACTTTTTAGTTAGCAGCTGAGCTCTTAACCATTGACCCACCAGGGCTCCAGATTTTGCCCATAGAATCCTTTAATATTGCAACACGGGGCTTGAATTTTTTCCTTCAGTCTTTTGCCTTAAGAAATGCCCAGAGTTTTCTTGCCTTTTGGTTTTCTAACTCCAGGTCTTTGTAATTTGTACTTTGTGTCTTTGAGCTGCCCTTTGAATTCTTATGTTCAGCTCTTTTACGTCATCATTTCTTCCATTCACTTTAGCTACTCTATGTTCAAGAGCAAGTTTCAGAGTCTCTTGTGACATCCATTTTGGTTTTATTATATCATAGAGTGGTTTATTACTATATTTTTAATATTCAAATCACGAGGTACTTTCTATATGATGTTTTCTTTGCAAAAATAAAAATAAAGACTTAATATATTATCAACTTGTACCATTGGAGCCCTGCTGGCATAGTGGCTAAGAGCTCGGCTGCTATCCAAAAGGTCGGCAGTTCAAATCCATCAGCCTCTCCTTGGTACTCTGTCCTATGGGGTCACTATGAGTCAGAATCGGCTTGACACCAATGGGTTGCATTCAGAAAAATATAACAAAGACACAAACACATGCATGTTTCAATGTATTGTTTCCTGTAACACAGTCTTATAAGTTCAACAGGATCAAAAGGAATAAGTTATGGCCTGTTACATTGATGGGATTCTATAACTCATCATTATGGAATTTTAGCCTGTTACTCCTAACCAGGGCCTGATGGCTTAGTGGGTAAGCATCTGGCTGCTAACCAGAAGGTTGGCAGTTCGAATCCACCAGCCACTGCTTGGAAACCCTATGGGGCAGTTCTACTCTGCCCTATAGTGTCACTATGAGTCAGAATCAACTCGACGGCAATGGGTTTTTTGGGTTTACTCCTATCCGAGGAGACCTGGTGGCACAGTGGTTAAGCATTCAGCTGCTAACCAAAAGGTACAACAAGAAAATTTTCAGAATTTAAACCTATTTTTTAAAAAATATTGTTCAGTTCAGCATAATTATTGCTATCATAGCTAATTCTCTGATAATAACAGTGCAACATGTTTTCAGGTCCCTGTGTGTTAGAGATGTTAGTGTTATCTTTATATGATAAAATTCCCTTAAAGAACTCAAAATGATTTTAATGTATTATCTTAATACACATATACAAAAATAGTACATGAATATAGATACTATAATCACTATTTTGCAGATAAACTAACTCTCATTAAGAATTGCAATCAAAATCTGTCTCATTTTACTCTTTAGGGAGTAAAGTACTTACTGAAATCACTGCTAAATACTACATGTGATCGTATATAAATAGAGGCCATACCAACAATTATAATATTAGACACAATGTAATATCCTGGTAAGTAGTATTTATTAACTCGACACTACTGATATTGAAGAATCAAGGCATCTTCAAAATAAAAAGCAATCTATTTGTTACAAAAATAATAGTGAGAAATAGTCTACAGCACTAAAGCACATATAGCAATTTGCCATAGAAATTTTAACCACCACATGTACGTTTTCTAGATATCAAACTCAGTTACTGTAGTCATTAATGTAAATACACTTTTCAACATTTTACAATGAAACCTTAGTTACCATAGTGTTCAGGTAAACGGGAGCTTTCACTTGGCTTAATTTGCAGGGTAACCGAGCATTGAGCAGAAAACTCTCCTGTTGGTGAAAATATTTTCAGACTGAGTCTTATAAAACTAAGATAGGTAATGTAATTCAATCTTTTTCTTTCTTGATGGCTCAAGACCTCCCAGAGCCTTAGGGTGCTCATTCTGCACATGTATCATCACTAACGTAAGTATTTACGGGTTGCAGAAGGGTAAGATCCTGGAATTCTATCATGTCTCTACTCCTCCCCTCAAACCCACCTAACACACGTACTGCATGTGGAAAGAGTTGACACCTATAATAGTATGTTTTTAATATTAATCTATGATTTTTCTAAATTATGAGGGAAAGTAAGCATTTGCTAGTAAAAAAAAAAAAAAACCCACATTCTATCAGTAAGTATTGATAGTTTCCATAATAATTTCTCGATATGCACATTTTCTTGCTATTTACCCTGTATATAAAACTGGAGTGCAGATAAAAATCACCTATAAGACAGCAATGTCAGCCTGGAGGACAGGCACCAGTCAGTGACAATGAGACTGCATAAAACTTGCTTGTTTTTTTTTTTTCCTTCAGGGATTTACATTGAAATTTAGAGTATTTAATATTCCAAAGCTAGAGATGATATCAAGGTTTCAGAAAGGGGCCCATGTCTGGAATGCTATGCCAGTGTTCTTTCTATTATTTTAAAGCCAAGTTGTCATCAAGCAGTAAAATTGACTGCATTTGGTTAGTTTTTGTTGATGGGAATGTACATTTACCAACACCGACAGCCTTGCCTCTGTAACTGTCTCCACAGTAGTAACTTGCCAAGCCTTTCATCTGAGGATATATGACAGCAAAAGATATTTATTTTGACATGTGCAAACTCCATGGTGAGTGGATAGGCTTTGAAAGTAGATTTCCAAGCTCAAGTACAAGGCTGGTGTTTTATTCTTTACAGTTCAACCAGTTTGAATCATAATCCTGTAGTGAAAAATACCCTCTTTCTTTTCCAATTCTCAGAATAACAATGCAATTGTGGCTTTGTAAATCAAAATTCATGCGTATGTAATATAGTTAGTTCAAATTAACTCTGTACAATTGAAATCATATTCTCTCTAGATGGCACATCCTGTAGTAGGGACTAAATCTACGTAAGCATGATCAATCTAAATGATCCAGCTCCAATCACTAAATTAACATTTTCACCCCAAAAGAAGGGTGGTTTCCATGTGAGTATTTCCTAAGCTTCTATGTTTATTGTCTAAACTTAGTGTAACAATTCTGCTTACTTTACAAAAACATGCAAACATATCTTCCATCAACTGCAATCCAAAGAAGAATCAGATTAAATACCTTGATTATCTGGAATTCAGTTAGCTACTGCAGTCAACAAACACCATTTATTTGATTACATACTACCATTAGAAGAAAAATTACTTAAAAATTATTAAGAGGCATTTAGTTTTTAAATTATTATTATTTTGAAAAGCTTCAATAACTTCTAAGCCTATCCCAGGACAAAGTAAGACCAAGCTTTTAACACCTTCTATAGCTCTAACCATATAGCTATACAATCAAACTTGCTGAGTAGAATGATGATTCTGAGGCCCTAAGAGTTCAGTAACCCAAATAAAGTTATATTTATTCTCACTGTACTATGCTACATAGGCAGAAAATAAAATGGACAACTATGTATTAAAATTTTTTCAACAAGGATTAAACATCTGATTAAATTCAATTAGCTGGACACTCCTTCCCTGATCATTCTGGTTAACCAAGATTTTTGATGTAAGCCGTCTACGTTAAACAAAAGCATTAAACAAATAAGTACAAATAAGATTTTGATGATCTAGAATCATTTGTATACTCTAAGTCAATTCCTGTTAGAGAAATGGCTACCTAATTGTATCAAATTTGTCCTCTTTCTTAAAACAAGGCTTACTGACAAGAAGTCTCTCACCAGAAGCAAATATTCTGCTTAATTTAATGGCAAGTGCCTGCTCTGGAAAGTTCCTTTTTCTTGCTTTTATCTGAATCATTGATGACTATTACTCTAGTTGTTCTCTCACCAAGCACCTGGTTTTCTCTGTTTCCAAGAAAATCACTTCCAAGCAGCTTTCAAATACTAGCCCAAAATAAAACCATCCCAAGAGAGTTCCTGAATACAGGAATCCCACACCAAATACAAAACTGTAAATATCTTCTAAACACTCTGACTGATGTCACCAATGGTTTGCAATAAATGGATCCTAGTGAATTCTAATGGAGCTCCAAATCTTACTGGCTGTTCATACGCTATCATCAAATGAAAGTCCCATAATATGATCTAAAATAATGTTATAGGTTTCTATTGTATTTGAAGACTGCCTCTTCTTCAGTTTTTTTCTGTAAATGAAATGCTTATACAGACTTATGCAGCCCCCTACTCAACCACAACCAAATCCAAAGCTCACCGATACTAATATACAGCAAGGTCAGGATATTTTTTTTAAGAAAAAAATTCTTTGATTAATGCTGAGAGCTGCACCATGTTTAGACAGGGTCATGACCCCAGGCTTCCATTTAATCAAATTTCTCTGCTGCCTGTCCCAGTGGAGCTATCGCAACAAGAAACTCTCTCAATGAAAAAACGGGGGAAGGGGGGAAAAGTGTATTTCACATTTCACATTGTTTACACGCTGTTAAGTAATTATTTTACTCTTCCACCCCCACTGGCCATCAACAGACTAGTCAGCTCCTTGGAGACTGTGAAAAGCCTATTCAGCTGTATATAACTAATTTTTTCCCCTTCATAAAGAAGCTAGCTGCTTAGCTTAAAGACTTCTTTGTGGATACTAAAGTATATATTGTCCAGGCCAATGATCTTGCTAATTATAAGCGTGTTTGTCATATAAAGGTTCTCAGCTTCTCCTTATGAATGCCATTCTTTCTCAACTATTCTAGAGAAATAATTTCTGTATAATTTCTCTACCCCATCACACAACTTCAATTTTCAGGATGAATATCCCTCCCCATACACACATACACAGAAAAATCTATTTTTCCAAGGAACTGTGACACTATTCAAATGGACAAATAAGGTATTATTTTTCAGGAGTTTTCAGTAACATTTGATCTTTAATGCAGGTCTTCTCCAGGGCAAAAAGCAGAAATGAGGCAGATAGATTATAAAGAATAATAGTTTGCTTTTATTTAATAGCTCTATCAGAGTAATAGAGATGCATAAAATGGTAACCTATTCACCCAACCCTTCTTAATTTCTGTCCTAAAAAGCAAAAAGGGAAGGGGGGCAAGGAAAAAAAGTTAATATCTAATTGCAGTTCATGAATTAAAGGCAAACGACTTGGAAGCTATATAAAGCGTATCCTCCTGTCTTAACTAGTTATCTAGTGCTGCTCTAACAGAAATACCACAATTGGGTGGCTTTAACAAACAGAAATTTATTTTCTCACAGTTTAGGAGGTTAGAAGTTCGAATTCTGGATGTCAGCTCTAGAGGAAGGCTTTCTGTCTCTGTTGGCTCTGAGTAAAAGTCCTTGTCTCTTCTGAGTTTCTGCTCTTGGGCAATCTTCATGTGGCTTGGCATCTCTCTTCCCCCATCTCTTTGCTTGCTTGCTTGTTTAATCTCCTTTATATCTCAAAAGAGATTGACTCATGATATACCCTACACTAATTCTTTCTCATTAACAAAACAAAGGCAACCCATTTTCCAGTGGATTACAGATATGAGTCACTCAACATCCAGGACAAGTTCTGTGAAATATGACATTATGCAATTGGGATGTTGTGAGATCATATTATATACCGGCAGTCCCTGAACAACCTGTAGCTAAATCCCTGTAAAGCCTGTTAGGGAGCCCTGGTGGCACAGTGGTTCAGAATTTGGCAGCTAACCAAAACGTCAGCAGTTCAAGTCTACCAGCCACTCCTTGGAAACCCTATGGGGCAGTTCTACTCTGTCCTACAGGGTCGCTATGAGTCGCAATCTACTGGACGGCAACGGGTTTGGGTTTTGGTTAAAAGCCTATTATACTAAAACCTTATGAGAGAACGCTGGACAAAGCCCAAGAGCTGTATCCACCGGATACAGGAGGCCGGCCTTGCCAGGTGTGTGGCTGGGCAGCATTGAGGCTGTGCTGGCAGCTGATCAGGACATTGCCCATGTCCAGGTGCGGGGGGGAGAGGGTGTGGCACACAGGGGGCGCGGAGAGGTGGCCGCAGGTAGTGAGTGTGCGGGTGCTGGGAATGAAGTGGGTGGTGGGGGCTCTGGCTGCCGCCACCCTGTTGATGTGGCCCCTTCTTGATCACGTGCAGCCCCCACCGGGAGATAGGAGCCCGCGAGTGCCCGGGCCACCTGCTGTCCCCACCAGCACCCAGGAAGGAGTGGAGGAGCCAAGGCAGGTGCTGCCCTGCACCAGGAGTGAAAGGCTGCAGGGCTGCTAGGTGAGTGAATGAAGCCAGGAGGAGGGAAAGGAGGAAGTGGAGGAGGAGGAGGTGCTGCCAGGATTGGGATGCGCCCTGGGACCTTGCTGTTCATTCATTCATGCTCGGGATTTGAGGTCTTTAAAACCATTGGGGGAAATAATAAGCAAAAGGGGAGCTGCTTTCCCTTTGGGGGAAAAAAAAAAAACCTTATGGGAGCACGATCCTATATGCAGTCAAACTTTGCGGAAATGGACATTATGCGGCACATGAGTGTATAACCACAGGCATAGAGGTTAGTATTTACAACACATATTTTTGGGGGACACATTCAATCCATAACATCTCCCAAACCCTAATGGAAACCGACTACAGCAGAAGTTCCAGGTTTCAAAATCAAAGGTCATTTTTCTTTCTGAATTTATTTTTTTATTTTTTTCAACTTCTGCTTAAGTAAATATATTCAGACATTTTATTCATCTTGGGAAATAAAGAGAAAAAAGTTCAAAGATTTTTCCAATTAAAGAAATAAAACTGCAAGGGAACCAATCAATAGATTTCTTAGAAGTCTTCCTTGAAAATTTGGTTTTTAAGTAACCATTTTTCCTTATTTCACTTCCAATTTTCTCTTTCTGGTTAATGGTCATCTTTGAAAGGGAAATTCTTCAAGAAAATGAGATACTGCTAATATCAGATTACTTAATTAATGTTCAGCTCACAGGTACAATAAATGCTTCTCTTCCAAGAATTTTAATACATAGCATACAACTGGACCAGGATTTCCACCCTTTGAGTCCTTGCATAAAAACCATTATGAAAAGGAAAAGGGCACTCAGTTGATGCACAGAGATATATTAAAAATTGTAAAGCTAGCATGACTGGATGTGAATGAAATCATTTTTGTGTTTTCATGTGTAGCTATAGAAAACAATGTTTTCAGTGATGAAGAGAAAATAAGGAAGAAAACAAGTATAGAAATGAAGTCAGGAAGGAGGAAAGAAAAAAAAATTATGAAATAATGTGAATTGGCAGTAAATTAGAAGGGAGATGGGGAAATATACAAATGCAAAAGGAAAGTAAAAAGTACTGAAATAATCATTTATCATGATTTGAAGAGAAAGACTTGTTCTAGATATAACTGTGAAGATAAATGATATAATTAACAAAGGAAAACTGAAAAGAATAAGCTTAATGTGCCAGAAAGAATATGGAACTACGAGTACCAAAAACTAGGTTCTGGTGGCTATTATTAAATATCTGTGCTACCAAAGGAAAGTCAATTCATTTTTCAAAATCTTGTTTCCTCATCTATAAAATTAGGGGTCAAACTAAATGATCTTTAATATCTCTTTCATCTCTTAAAAATAGTGAAAATTCTGTGATAACTGAAACCACTGAAAAGCTTTAATACTGGCATTAATAATTCTTTCCTACTTTTTTTTCTCACATTCATGATAGCTTTATTCTGTAACGGGGCAGAGGAAAAATACCTAATCCACCTTGACAACTTTATTAATATTTGATATTTAATTGATATTGTCACCTGGAGTTACACATCAGTGGAAGATTAGCAGGAATCCCAATCTAATACGCCCGCTACTCACTTTTCAACATGGTTAGGTTCCAAAGAACAGGTGATTATGTGAAAATCGGCATTATGCGAAAATGGAGGACAACCAGGTCAGATGACAAAATGGAGGATGACTACATCATTGTATAACTGCCAAATTGCATGATTACATAACTGCCAAATTACGTCATTACATAATCGTCAAATTACATCATTACCTAACTGCCAAATCACTGAGAATCGTGGCCCAGTCAAATTGACACATAACCTTAACAATCACAGCCAGCATTACTCTCGCGTCACACCTCAGCATTCATTATGGCCAGATGTACGCTGTTAATGCACAAAATAGTCATAGTAGATTTTTTACTATTACCATAAATGTGAAATGTCAGTCGATAAGTGAGGAGTAGGTGTATTACTTTTTCTCCACGAATTTTTTAATGTTTATGGTGAAAGAATTGCTTGAGAATGATATATGTGTGCCTTGATGAAAAGAAAACTGGAGGTGGGAGGATTAGGACAATATGCAAGTAATTAGGAAGACAGTATTTATAGTTAACATTTCCTTTCCTTTCAAATTTTACCATCTGCTTTTAAAATGTCCAATATTTCATAGAGACAACTAAAGGAATATTGGGCAGATGTCCTGAGTGGAGAGGAAGTACAAAGAATTATTTCTTGGGTCTCTTACCTAGCCTGTGTCTAATAGCAGAGAGTTCATACCTTAAAAAGGCAATTGTGAAAAAAATGATATGTTGGACGTCATTAAAATTAAAAACTTTTGCTTTGTGAAAGATACTGTTAAGAAAATGAAAAGACAAGTGTTACAGGCTGGGAGAAAATATTTGGAAAACACATATCTGATAAAGTACTTGTATCCAAGATATACAAAGAACTCTTAAAACTCAACAATAAGAAAACAACCAACACAATTTTTAAAAAAATGGGCAAAAGATCTGAACAGACAACTCACCAAAGAAGATATACAGATGGCAAGTAAGTATAAAAAAGATGCTCAACATCATATGTCATTAGGGAATTTCAAATTAAACAGCAGAGATACCACTTGTTATGGATTGAATTATGTCCCCCAAAACTGTGTGTCAACTTGTCTATGCCATGATTCCCAGTATTGTGTGACTGTGCACCATTTTGTCATGTGATGTGATTTTCCTATGTGTTGTAAATTCTACCTCTATGATGTTAATAAGGCAGGATTAGAGGCAGTTATGGTGATGAGGCAGGACTCAATCTACAAGGTTACATTGTATTTTGAGTTACTCTCCTGAGATATAAAAGAGAGAAGCAAGCACAGAGAAAGAAGGACCTCATACTACCAATAAACAGTATAGCGCATCCTTTGGACCTGGGGTCCCTGCACTGAGAAGCTCCTCGACCCGGGGAAGATTGATGACAACAACCTTCCCCCGGAGCCAACAGAGAGAAGAAGCCTTCCCCTGGGGCTGGCACCCTGAATTCAGATTTCTAGCCTCCTAGACTGTGAGAGAATAAATTTCGCTTTGTTAAAGCCATCCACTTGTGGTATTTCTGTTATAGGAGCACTAGATAACCAAGACACCACTACACACATATTAGGATGGCTAAAATCCAAAACACTGACAACACCAAATGCTGGTAAGGATGTAGAACAACATGAACTTTCATTCATTGCTAGTGGGAATGTAAAATAGAACATCTACTGTGGAAGAGTTTGGCAGTTTCTCCAAAGTAAACATAGTCTTACCTTATGATCTAGTAATTGTGCTCCTAGGTATTTACCCAAATTAGTTGAAAACTTATGTACACTCAAAACCTGCACATGAATGTTTAGCAGCTTTATTCATAATTGCTAATACTGCCAAAAATTGGAAGCAACCAAGATGCCCTTCAATAGGTGAGTGGAAAAACAAACCATGGTACAACGATACAATGGAATATTATTCAGAGATAAAAATAAATGAGCTATCAATCTAGGAAAAGATATGGAGGAACCTTAAAAGTATACTGCTAAGTGAAAGAAGCCAGTCTGAAAAGGCTACATACTGTATGATTCCAACTATAGGACATTCTGGAAAAAGCAAATATAGGGTAAAAAGATCTGTTATTGCCAGGGTTTTGGGGGTATGGGAGGGAGGAAGAGAGGAAAGAAGGAATAAATATGTGAAATACAAGTGATTTTTAGGGCAGCAAAACTATTCTGCATAATTTTTAATGGTAGAGACATGACATTATGCATTTGTCCAAGACAACATGAAGAGTGAACCCTAATGTAAACTATGGACTTCAGTTAATAATAATGTGCCACTATTGGTTCATCAATTGTAACAAATGTACCACATGAATACAATATGTTAATATTAGGGGAAAGTGGGGGGGGGGGTATATGGGAGCTGTCTGTACTTTCTACTCAATTTTTCTGTAAACCTAAAACTGCTCTAAAAATATATTATTTTTCCAAAAAATTTATTTTTTAAAAAGCAGTTGTGTAATTTTACCCATCAGGGTGCATACTTGTTCAAGATTAAAGTCATTGGTCATTTTCATCCACTTACACAGATTTGAGTGTCTATGATGGTGCCTAGCACATATCCTACTCTTAAAAATGTCTGTTAAATGAATGAATGGATGTATGCATTGATAGTAAGATTGATGTACAGATTGATGATTATTTCCTTCACTTGGCTTCTTCATTACTCAGAAAACGTAGTGACATTTGGAATTCTTCTGAACAAATCCAAACTGAAATTTACCTCTTAATTAGTCAGAAAGTAAAAGTCCCCAAAGAAAGAAAATTTTTAAATGTAAACAAAGGTAACAGATTGCACCACTCCAGGGAGTGCCATTTACATTGTATTCTGTGTAAACGATGGCCCCAGGAGAAGTTCAACAGCAGCCTGACAAGGTGGGGGATTCAAATTATAAGAAATAGTTATTTACATAAAACACTTGATAGATGTTTCATATGCATTAATTAATGATGTTCAACAACTATGTTAGATGGGTATTATTAACCAAATTGGAAAAAAAAAAAAAAAAAAAACCTCAGAAAGACTAAGTAACTTACCCAAAATCACAGCTAGTGAGTATCAGGGCAAGCATCAGATCCAAGTTTACCTACTCCAAAACTTTCACGTTTTCCTGTATATTATACTAGCCTGTATTTTTGGCAAAAACATTGTTCAACTTTTATAATTACAGAGTTTACCCAAGCACAATTCTATTTCTTTAAACCTAGGCTTTTCCCCAATCAGTACAAAATAATGGTACTCCTTCTAAGATTGGAAATGTGTGAAAATTTCTATTTCCAGTTCCTAATTGGAAATGACAAATATTGATGAATAGTAATTGACCTCATTAAAATGGCACAAAGTTGGTTGTGGATCATCCTAATAATATCAAATGGTGACAACAAAAATTAAAAAATGACAATTATAAAAAGAAAATTTCATTAAAATAGATTTAAAAAATCGTTTTTTATGTGACTGAAACATTTATCAGTCTTCACTAAAAGCTGAGCCCCCAATATCAAATCATAATTCAGCAAGAGCATTTACAAGGAGAATCAGATAACACATTACAGGTAAGCTTTGAGTCATCCAATTTGATACAAAAACAGCATTGAAAGAATCTAGTTAATACATTCTTCTCTCTCTCCCTCTCCCTCTCCCTTCCCTTCCCCATCTTCCTCTCCTTCTCCCTCTCTGTCTCTCCCTCTCTCTTTATCCCTCTCTCTCTCACTCTCTCTTCACTCATTTCTCTTGAACTTTTGGTCAAAGCTGTGAAGTACTCAGTTAAGCATCAGCTCTCTTACAAGTGCCTAGAGTGCAAATAGCTAGTGTATATTTACATGAAATCATATACTTTAGATATTAAATATTCACATAGAAATATTGATATTATTTGACCCTTAAATATACCATCAATCTTCTACCAAAATTTTTACATCAACATTGAATCTACGTTGCCGGGAATGGCAACTTGACAGGGAACGGCATTGCATTCATCATCAAAAAGAACATTTCAAGATCTATCCTGAAGTACAACGCTGTCAGTGATAGGATAATATCCATATGCCTACAAGGAAGACGAGTTAATACGACTATTATTCAAATTTATGCACCAACCGCTAAGGCCAAACATGAAGAAATTGAAGATTTTTACCAACTTATGCAGTCTGAAGTTGATCAAACATGCAATCAGGATGCACTGATAATTACTGATGATCAGAATTCCAAAGCTGGAAACAAAGAAGAAAGATTGATAGTTGGAAGATACGGCCTTGGTGATAGAAACGATGCCGGAGATCGCATGATTGAATTTTGCAAGACCAACAACTTCTTCATTGCAAATACCTTTTTTCACCAACATAAACGGCGACTATGCACATGGACCACGCCAGACAGAATACACAGGAATCAAATCGACTACATCTGTGGAAAGAGACGATAGAAAAACGCAATATCATCAGTCAGAACAAGGCCAGGGGCCAACTGTGGATCAGACCATCAATTATTCATATGCAAGTTCAAGCTGACACTGAAGAAAATTAGAACAAATCCACAAGAGCCAAAGTACGACCTTGAGTATATCCTACTTGAATTTAGAGACCATCTCAAGAATAGGTTTGACAAGTTGAACCCTAATGACAGAAGACCAGATGAGTTGTGGAATGACATCAAGGACATCATACATGAAGAAAGCAAGAGGTCATTAAAAAGACAGGAGAGAAAAAAAGACCTAAATGGATGTCAGAAGAGACTGAAAACTGATCTTCAATGTCAAGTAGCTAAAGAAAAAGCAAAAAAATGATGAAGTAAAAGAGCCGAACAGAAGATTTCAAAGGGCAGCTCATGAAGACAAAGTAAAGTATTATGACGACAGGTGCAAAGAACTGGAGATGGAAAACCAAAAGGGAAGAACATACTCTGCATGTCTCCAGCTGAGACAACTGAAGAAAAAATTCAAGCCTCGAGTTGCAATACTGAAGGATTCTCTGGGGAAAATATTAAACGACGCAGGAAGCATCAAAAGAAGATGGAAGGAATACACAGAGTCACTATACCAAAAAGAATTAGTCAACGTTCTACCACTTCAGGAGGTAACATATGATCAGTAATTGATGGTACTGAAGGAAGAAGTCCAAGCTGCACTGAAGGCATTGGCGAAAAACAAGGCTCCGGGAACTGATGGAATACCAACTGAGGTGTTTCAACAAACAGATGCAACACTGGAAGTGCTCACTAGTCTATGCCAAGAAATTTGGAAGACAGCTACCTGGCCAACCGACTGGAAAAGATCCATATTTATGCCTATTCCCAAGAAAGGTGATCCAACCAAATGCGGAAATTACTGTAGTATCATTAATATCACATACAAGCAAAATTTTGCTGAAGATCATTCAAAAGCAGCTGTAGCAGTATATCGACAGGGAGCTGCCAGAAACTCAAGGCGGATTCAGAAGAGGACGTGGAACCAGGGATATCATTGTTGATGTCAGATGGATCCTGGGTGAAAACAGAGAATACCAGAAAGATGTTTGCCTGTGTTTTATTGACTATGCAAAGACATTCGACTGTGTGGATCATAACGAATTATGGATAACATTGCAGAGAAAAGGAATTCCGGAATACTTAATTGGGCTCATAAGGAATCTGTACATGGATCAAGAGGTAGTCGTTTGAACAGAACAAGGGGATACTGCATGGTTTAAAGTCAGGAAAGGTGTTCATCAGGGTTGTATCCTTTCACCATATCCATTCAATCTGTATGCTGAGCAAATAATGCGAGAAGCTGGACTGTGTGAAGAAGAACAGGGCATTAGGATTGGAGAAAGACTCACTCACAACCTGCAATATGCAGATAACACAACCTTGCTTGCTGAAAGTGAAGAGGACTTGAAGCACTTACTGATGAAGATCAAAGACCATAGCCTTCAGTATGGATTACACCTCAACAAATCCTCACATCTGGAGAAAAGATTGAGGTTTTCAAGGATTTCATTTTACTTGGATCCACAATCAACACCCATGAAAGCAGGGGTCAAGGAATCAAAAGATGCATTGCATTGGGCAAATATGCTGCAAAAGACCTCTTTAAAGTATTGAAAAGCAAAGATGTCACCTTGAAGACTAAGGTGTGCCTGACCCAAGCCATGGTGTTTTCTATCTCCTCATATGCATGCAAAAGCTGGACAATGAATAAGGAAGATCAAAGAAGAATTGACGCCTTTGAATTGTGGTGCTGGAGAAGAATATTGAATATACCATGGACCGCCAAAAGAACGAACAAATCTGTCTTGGAAGAAGTACAACTAGAATGCTCCTTAGAGGCAAGCATGGAGAGACTTTGTCTTACATACTTTGGACATGTTATCAGGAAGGCTCAGTCCCTGGAGAAGGACATCATGCTTGGTAAAGTAGAGGATCAGCGAAAAAGAGGAAGACTCTTAAGGAGATGGATTGACACAGTGCCTGCAAAAATGGGCTCAAGCATAGCAACAATTGTGAGGATGGCGCAGGACTGGGCAGTGTTTTGCTCTGTTGTGCACACGGTCACTATGAATCGGAACCGACTGGATGTCACCTAACAACAACAATTGAATCATATTAAAAATAAAAGTGAAAGAATATAGACATAAGATAATAGCTAAAAGACCCATGTATTAAGTCATTTAATTGCAACAATAGCCTTAGGAGCCAGGTCTGTCATTACCCCATTTACAAGTGAGGAAACTGAGATTTAGAAGGGTTAAATTACTTCCCAAATTTCTCAGGTAGTAATTAATGATAGAGCCTGCATTGAAATCTAGATAATGTTTTCTACAGAGCCCGCACTTACAGCCACTGAGCTGTTAGTAAATTGAGGCGTGAGGAAGGAAGTGTCAGGGGAGCACACTTTGTCTTTAGTGCCCTTCTTTTTGCAGTTTTATCTACTTAGAATATACTTCATTCAAAAATATTTGCTTAGTAGGTATCTGAAGGAGTCTCTGGGTAGTGTAAATGTTTAATGCCCTTAGCTGCTGTCTTAGTTATCTAAGGCTGCTACAACAGAAATATCACGAGTGGACGGCTTTAACAAACAGAAATTTATTTTCTCACAGTTTAAGAGACTAGACACAGGCTCTAGGGGAAGGCTTTCTCTCTCTGTGGGCTCTGGGAGAAGGTCCTTGTCTCTCCAGCTTCTATTTCCTGGTTCCTTGGAAATTTCTATGTGGCTTGGCATCTATTTTCTCCCACCTTGCTTGTTTAATCTGTTCCTTTTATACTTTGTAAGAAATTGCCTCAAGACACTCCCTACACTAATCCTGCCTCATTAACATAACAAAGACAACTCATTTCTAAATGGGATTATAACCACAGGCAAAGAGGTTAGGATTTATAATGCATAGTTTGGAGAGACACAATTCAATCCATAACAGCTGCTAACCAAAAGCTTGGAGGTTCCAGTCCACTCAGTGGTGCCTTGTAAGAAAGGCCTGGCAATTTGCTTCTAAAATATCATCCATTGGAAACCCTATGGAGCATAGTTCTACTCTGACATGCATGGGGTCTCTATGAGTCAGAATTGACTAGACAGCAACTGGTAGGTGTCTGAAACCACATGTGCAATGCCATATCAAGCTATAAATCAATTTTCTTCCTAAACAGAAATATTGTAACCATGTCTTTTCTAAAATAAGAAAAATTGTCTCTTCCAGTTTAACTTATTGGGAACTAGAATAGCTACAACCTTTCTAATAGATGAAATCCATGCAAGATTCACTTTATAAATCAGGTTCTTAGATAGAGAAAAATTCACATAATCATATATATGTGCTAAGATAGTATATGTGCTTAGTTGTAGATAGATTGCTTTTGTTAAATGAATGAATGAGATGTTGATGGGATTTGTAGAATCATAAAATCTCAGGGTAGATAAGAACATCAAATGTCCCATTCCCCAACTGATGCTTGAACCTCTGGTAAACATCTCACTAAGAGGTCAACTAAATGTGCTTGAAATAGATGGTAAATTCACCATATGCTTAAATCATCCAATTCCATCTTTGAACAGCTCAGGGTAATAACCTCTACTTGACATTTGGACCAAAATATATTTTTCTTTAAGTTCACCCATTACAGCCAACAAAACCAATGCAATAGTACACATTTAAGCAGAAAGCTCTGTGAGCAAAGAGCGGATGCAAAAAAAAAACTTGTCTGCACTTGAAGCTCTCGTATCTCCAGATTACAGACCCCTGAACTTGTCTGTTTTACAGATGAGGAAACTCAGGAACAGAAACTAACTTGTGTAAAATCATAGGAATATACAGTAGCAATAAAAGAAGGACAGAATTGAGGTCTTCTGACTCCCACTCCAGTGCTATTTATAACATATTCTCCTCCAATATTTTTAGTGGTTTAAGATCACGGACTCTAGTCAGACTGTCTGGGTTTGAAAACCACCTCCTCCACGTACTAGCTATGTAACCTAGGGCAAGCTACTCACCCTCTCAGTGCCTCAGTTTTTCATCTGTAGACTGGAGATAATAATAGTACCTCCTTCATGTGATCTTTGGGAAGATTATATGTGTTGGTATATGTGCTAGTCTTAAAACAGTGCCTGGAACATAGAAAACGTTGCTCAATAAATATTGGTCATTATTATTGCTATATTTTTCAAACTTGGAAAAGCACTGTCAATACACGACCATATTACCAATGATTTCCTAAAAATTTTTAATCTTCCCTCAAACATACTTGACTCTGAAGCATTCCTTTTCTCCACTGAGGAAAAAACAATATAAGCTTCCTGGTTTTAGACAGATAGATAGACAGATAGACAGACAGACAGATAGATAGATAGACATATACATATTATAAAGGAGTCCTGGTAGTGCAGTGGTTAAAGCACTCAGCTGCTCACTGAAAGGTCAGCAGTTCGAACCTACCGGCTGCTCCGCAAGAGAAAGATGTGGCAGTCTGCTTCTGTAAAGATTACGGCCTTGGAAATCCTATGGGGCAGTTCCACTCTGTCCTATAGGGTCGCTATGAGTCGGAATCAACTCTACTGCAATGGGTATACATATTATATATGCAGTGAATAATCTGTAAACTATTGTGTACTACTTTCAAACTTCCCTCAAAGAAATCAGATCTTTACAATATTATTAATCCCTTGACCTTCTGACATTGGGTTGTTGTTGTCATTGTAAGTTGCCGTCGAGTCAATTCTGACTCATGGTGACCCCATGTGTGCAAAGCAGAACTACTCCACAGGTTTTTCCAAGGCTTTGGGAAGCAGTTCTCCAGGCCTGTCTTCCTAGGTGCCTCTGGGTGGGTTTGAACGGGCAACTTTTCAGTTAGTAGTCCAGCGCTTCAACATTTGTGCCACCAAGGGACTCTTTGACATTGGGTACCAAGGAACAAACCTTTTCTCCCCAGCACACTCAAGAGTTTTTAAGCACAACCAGAAGATATAAAGAAAAAGTTGCATGCAAATATAAAAAGAAAGCAGATTACCATTATAAAAGTTCCTCTCTCATTCCAGGATGAAAGTTTGCAAAAGCGATTAATTCTTCATAATTTAAGTCCATGGAAATAGTAGCCATTGAAACTTTTTTTTCCACAAGCTTTCTATATAAATAAATATCAACCATCAAGTGCAAACTTATGGCTAGATCACTTCACAGATGAATCCATTATTGATCTATTCCAAGAGGAGTTTGTCTTTTCTGAAGTTAGGTTAACTAGCAAACTTCAGAGCAGAGAGAACTTAGATACTAAAGAGATCTATTTTCTACACTCTTGCAGAGTTAGGAAATCTAAGATTTTGTCTATAGCTGTTTAGATTAACCTAAATACAAAGATCATTATCTGCAGCTATTTAGAAGTAATTACTAACATTATCATTTATTTTAACATAAAAAGTTGATCCACTGTTTAAAAGATTTTTCAAAATGTTTGACTAAATACAATGTGTTCTCCCAGAGTGAAGAGAGCTACAGAAAGAAAGAAAAAATACGCTAAACCAGGTTCCTTTCCCTCCATTTTTCTGCAGGTGTTATTTTAGCCAAAATCTTCTGAACAAGACAGAAGACAAAGCTCTGTGAAGTAATAATGATGTTAACTACATATTAACACTGGGCTAGGTGGCAATTACTAATTCTCCTTATTTATTTTAAGACTTTGTAAAATAGCAGAGGACAAAAAGGAAGAAAGAAGAAGGTAAATGCAATCAGCTAAAATGGATACACTGGTCTCCCCAAAGTATACACACAGCTTTTGAAAAATTTCAGAACTCCTTCTGTGTCTATGTCACACTGGGAACAATTGACATAGTACAGATATACTGATAAGATAAAAATTCGAACCATGTAACAAAAATGCAGTTGACAACTTGTATATTATGCAATTATGACTGTCATTTTATTACTGTTATTAATTTATTAGTTATAATTGCAATTTTTTTCAATGTCATAATGTGATAATAAAGTACTTGTCATTATTAAGTTAACCTCCGAACATCTCTGACCTCAGGGGAGGTAGTTGCATGCTTTCAGTCCAAAATGAGCTGTCAGTTACCACAATGACATTTTGACGACTACTTTATCTTATAATTAAATGTCTCAACAAACTTCTGCTTTTGATTGACAGGTAGGTAAGACTATCATTGACCACAGGGCAGTTTCTTTATATTTCAAGAATAATTTTTTAGCACTGAAGCAGGAAGGCCAAGGTTTAAAAATTAAAATGCCTTCAATAATATATTTATTAATCTATATTTGGCACCCGTATAAACAAAGAAAATTCTGCTAAGTTATTTTTATCTATTACTTAACCCATAGTGTTGCAGTGACAACTGTGATTAAGAAATTTCTATGATGTTCTTTGTTAATATTATAGAACATATAGAATAATTTCATTACTTTTCTCTCCAATGTTCAGTTCTTCCATGACTGAAATAATGCAAAGCCACAAATAATGGATGCGCATGTATGCTTTATGATCATTATTCTTCTTACTGTTTTTTAGTCCAATGTGTTAGTTCAGTTTTCTAAGGGCAAGATAGATCACATATTCATAACACACATATTGTATTCAGTCTCCATTTTCCTATTACCTTCTTCAATGTATGGGTCTCTAAAGGAATCCATTTCATATTACATTATTCATAATATTGACATTAACATTTACTTTGTCTCAGTTTGAAAGAAAACTTTTCTTAGATGAGTCTAAACTTTTGTTCCATTTTAATAACTTTTAAATCATAGGAAAGTGGAAGTGCAGAGAAGATAGCAAAATAGAATTTTCATGGACCATATCCTAAGGTTATTATAAATTGTATAGTCAGTATTCAAGTATAAAGTCACTGAAAAGTTATTAAAATGGATCAGCTGGATTTTATTTTGTTTATTTTTATTGTGCTAGTATAAAAAATAATAAAAACCCTGATATACAGGTAAAAGAAACTTCTAAAATTAAAGATCTCTCAGCGTTAAACAAAAACATGTAACATAACGTAGAGAATTCTGCCATTAAAGAGAAATCCCATTAAAAACTAACATTATCAGTACAGAATTAGAGACACCTTTTCCTCAACCACCATAATGTAATTTTCCTGCACAAAGAAGTAAACTTTAATTCCTTCAAAGTTCTTTGTAAACTGTACTGTCTGGGTGACTATGTTAGAAAAGTACAGAATGAGAATATCTATAGGTTTTATATTGTTACTGTTAGCAAACTGTAAGTTTTACGAGAAAGCTAAACCAAAACCAAACCTGTTGCTGTCAAGTCAATTCTGACTCACAGCAACCCTCTAGGAGAGAGTCGAACGGCCCCATAGGTTTTCCAAGGAGCAGCTGGTGGATTCGAACTGCTGACCTTTCGGTTAGCAGCCATGGCTCTCAACCATTGCACCCCCAGGGCTCCATGAAAGTCTAGTGGCATGCACACATGTATGCACCCTTCTTAAACAGCTGACAGATGAAGGAAGCCAAAGGAGGAAAAATGCTACAAATGGCCCTGATTTTAAGCTGAGCTCTATGTAGATGGATACTATTTGGAAATATTTGCTTCTTCATTTAAACAGCATTAAAATATTTTTTAAGTTATGGAATAACGGGACATCTCAGAATTTGAAACAAATTTTTGGGAGGTAGCCACCCTTTTACACACTATAGATAAAACAAAACCTAGCCTAAAGCAAATGTCACAAATTTCAGATGTCCTGGGGTAATATCTCAGCACTCAAATCTTTGTGAGAGATATGAATAAATTTTATTGCCAAAATATATCCAGCAAAGAAGTATTGTACATCTACTTTGTCCTAAGCATTCTGATAGTCACTGCAGAGCTGAACGTGATCATCATATGCACATGCCACTGGATACAAGCAGGCAGGAGTAGAATGAAAATCCCCATATTGGGGAGTGTGATAGGGAGGAGAACTTTGATGGAATGTAACGTAAGATAAAACTTCCTCTTTTGTATCATGGAAAAGTTGATCCAGAATAACTTAATTATAAAATGCAAACGACATTATCTACTCTCCTCCAAAAAATAAAATGATACTGGATATTCATGAATAATAGTTGTGTAACTTACAAAAGTAAAGCTTGACACTACTAAAATATTTGGATACAAGTGGGCAATTATTTACAAAGAGAGAAACATGTTGACAGAGTAAAGAGGAACTTTCCAAACTCAACATATTTTAGAATCTAAAGACACAAATTAAGATATAATGCAACTTGACAATGGACTGAACTAAAAGAATACACTGATGATTACATTTCCTCTTGGTCAATGAACAGGGTGCAATGCCCTTATCTTTCAACAGTACAGTTTCACTGTCACCAAAAACAAACAAAAAAAAAATTGTAAACTGTGTTTTTCCTCAAAATATGAGAATTATGTAAATCCATTTATACATCAAAGGTGCAGAAAGACAGAAAACAAATACGAATGACCCAAGTCACTCACAGCTAAAATATTTTTGCCCTCATTTTACAAGATGCACCCAAACTCTGAAACCTTTCTCTATGAAAAGATTCAGAGACACCTGGAAAGGTTGATCCAATTAGGCCCTTTTCCAAAATGGAAAACTCTTCTTTCCAGCAACATTTTGAACAAGGAATTTAAGAATTTTGCATTAATGTGTTTCACCTGAAAAGGGCTTGATTTGTGGTTCTATTGAGATACTACTGGTCCATGTATCTATACTGTCTTTCAGCTAAAAACCTAAAAGCTGCATAAACACACTTCACACAGTTTATTTTGTTATAAAACTTCATAAAGACATCAACAGAACCAACTGTCATTTGTCTAAGAAGTCACAGTGAGATATCATCAGAGCAAACAAGAAAATCAAGAGTGTTTCTTTCAAGCATCTCTTTTAACTACGAAATCCATATTAGTTACGTGTGCAGAAAAAATAGGGTTCAAAGAGGAAGCAAAGAAAGCATATTTTTTTTTAGATTGGAACTCAGTCTCAAACAAAAATTCTATGGGGAAGGAAACAAAAACTGGAAGTAGGCCAAGGAGGTAAAAACACTAGTGGAAATTATGGAATTACATCATTTTGGAGAGAGCCATTTTATCAGGCATTTTCACCTATAATGAAGCAACACCTTACCACATTCAAACTTTTCTAGAGATCAGAAGGAAAACCTATACATACAACATGCTGAGGAACTATATTATATCCTCATGTTATGAAATGGATACCTATCATAGGGAACTAAATTCATTTATACAAATGCCACTTTAGTACTAGGCAGATGACAGTGAGTCTCACTATTGGCCAAGCCTAGGTCACCAGTGGAACTATCGTGTAGATTTGTGTCTATTCTTAGAGTGATTATACACCCAATTTGCCTGAAACAGTTCTTCCCAGTTTATGCCTGTCGTTCCGATGTAATTATTAATATTGCCCCTTTCACTCTCAAAAGTGTTTCAGTTTGAAAGTTAAGTTATACGGTCTCCTTATTAATAATCCATTGACCATATATAAATACCTAAAATTATCTATTAGAGAAAATATCTTCACTCTATCCAGAGATTACTCTAACAACTGTATGAGTAGAGCGTGAAACATATTTTAAGCTAGCATGATATGGTGTGACCATCAGCATTATCACGAAGAATTCAGTAACCAATAATTTAACACACTTAGCCTCTGATTCACTCTTCTCTGTTTTGCAGTAGAGTGATTTAACAGCCTCAGACAATCTAACTGAATTCCAATAAATTTACTCTTGTAATTACTCGTCAGAAATAGACTTAATTTAGAGGATTCTGAAATATTCTATTGTTGTTGTTAGGTGCCCTGGAGTTACTTCCAACTCATAGTGACCTAATGTACAACAAAACGAAACACTGCCCAGTGTCCTGTGCCATCCTCACAAACGTTGCTATGTTTGAGCCCATTGTTGGAGCCACTGTATCAATCCATCTCCTTGAGGGTCTTCCTCTTTTTTGCTGATGCTCTACTTTCCCAAGTATGATGTCCTGCTCCAGGGACTGGTCCCTCCTGATTACATGTCCAAAGTATGTAAGATGATGCAACAATAAAGAATAATGATGAATCCACAAAACATCTCACAACATGGATGAATCTGGAGAACATTATGCAGAGTGAAATAAGTCGATCACTAAAGGACAAATACTATATGAGACCACCGTTATAAAAAGTCAAGAATAGGTTTACACACAGAAAGCAAGATTCTTTGATGGTTACAATGGATGGAAGGGGAAGGAAGGGAGAATCACTAACTAAATAGTAGACAAGTGTTAACTCTGGTGAAGGGAAAGGCAATATGCAACATGGGGGAAGCAAGCACAAGGTGACCAAGGCAAAGGAAGACACTGAAATGGACTCAAAAATAAAGGGCAACTACCGTAAAGGCTATAACATATACGATCCTGCAACAACAATAATAACAAACAAAAACTTATGAGTAGATACATAGGCTAATATGTATGCTAAATAGATGAGGGAGGTCATATGGGAGTACACCTTTGTACATATATAGGTATGGTTGTGGATGATTCTACATTCATATTTATAAATGCTGTATGTATATTCATACATATAATAGAGCACATAGCGGGCAGAGTTATAGAAACTACTTAGACATCAGGACTGAACAACTGGACTTAAAGGCTAAGGACCATATTCTTGGGGGACATCAAGGACAATTGGCAAAACAGAGTCCATTAAGATAACGTTCTGGAGGGCAGGGCCAAGACAGCGGAGTAGTCAGATGCTTCCAGTGGTCCCTCTTACAATAAAGACCCGAAAAAAACAAGCGAATCAATTATATATGACAATCTAGGAGCCCTGAACATCAAAGGCAAAGTTGAGAAATCAGACTAAGTGGCAGGAGGAGGGAGAGACAGTCTGGAAGCAACAAGGAGTTGCCAGACCTGACCCAGCAGGAGCCGGAGCCCTTCAGTCTAGATCAGCTCGTGGTGCACAGTGAGGCAAGCAGCGGCACTCGGGAGGTGTTTTCCACACTGGGAGAGACCGAGAAGCACAGAGTCTACTCGGCCATCCAGAACCAGTGAGAAGCAGCCTTCAATCGGCAAAAGATAAGTACTTGCATCTAGCCTACCACGCAGAGCAAAAACACCCCGCTTAGGGAAAAATCTCTCTCCCATTTACCTCCCCGCTCTGCACTGAGTCTGGGACGCCTTCAATTGCTGAGTCCCCTGGGCCAGAAGTAGCATCCATCACATGCCCTGAGCCATTCTCCTGGCCTTGGAGAGGGAACAAATTATCAAACATGGGGGAAAAATAATCTGCTGACTCCCCTAAGCCAGAATCAGGGTAGGCACAGCTCCTTGGCCTAGGCACAGGCATAAGGGGTCCACAGACTTTGAGTGACTTTGCCCCTGCAGAGACTTGTCTGGGCCCATTTCAACAGTGTAGGCCCTCATTACCACAGTACAACAGGGTATATGCCTAAAGTTGAACTTAAACTGTTTCAGCTGTGAAGTGGCAGGTTTGTGACATTTGACACTGCTCTACCCATTAAGCAGGGTCTTCACCTACCCACATCAGGAGCCTGAGGACTGGTGGCTCCACCTATACCACCTAGCCACCTGGGACAGGGGCCCAAGAATAAGTGGTGCCCCCCCCCCCCCCAGTCCTTATAGCCAAGAGCATCGGGTGCTTGCAGTCTGGCTGCAAAACCCACCCACCTACGTGCTCTAGGGAACAGGGATATGCTTTCTTCCCGGACACTCGGGGGCGGCCGTCAGCCCCCTGTCTTGCTCAGCATGTGACCCACTGCTGCAGCCCGATGCCTGTACCTATGCCAATCACCCTTGCCTGTCTTGGACTGTAGGTGACAGCCTGCACCACATACTTCGTGGCCGACTACTTGACACCTGAGCTGAATCCATACAAGAGAAGTGGGCGGACTCCTGGGCTCACATACTTACTGGCAGGTCTGGAGAGCTGGTGGCAGGATGTTGGAGCTTCAGGGACACTGGTGATCAGGCTAGCTCATACAAGCAGCCTATTTGGGCATATCGAAACAAAACAAAACAAGAAGCCAGCACACAGTAAGCCAACATAAAATAAATAAATATAATAACTTATTGATAGCTTGAAGAAAACAGTCAATATCAAATCACATAAAGAGGCAGACCATGGTAACTTCAGCAAGCTCCTAAAATAAAGAATCAAGAAATTTTCCAGAGGAAGAGAATTTCGTAGAATTATCAGAGGCAGAATTCTAAACATTAATATACAGAACTCTTCAAGAGATCAGGAAGAAAATCAGAAAAAATACAGACCAAGCAATACAGGAAATTGAAAAGATTAGGGAAGAGCATAATGACAAATTTAACAGGCTGCAAGAATCCATAGAGAGACAGCAATCAGAAATACAGAAGATTAACAATAAAATTTCAGAATTAGACAACTCAATAGAAAGTCATAGGAGCAGAAATGAGGCAATGGAAGTCAGAATTGGTGAGACTGAAGATAAACCACTTGACACCAACTTATTTGAGGAAAATTAGATAAAAGGATTAGAAAAACGAAGAAAACCTAAGAATTATGTGGGACTCTGTCAAGAGGAATAACCTGTAAGGAGTGATTGAAGTACCAGAAAAGGGGGGAATAACAGAAAATACAGAGAGAATTGCTGAAGATTTGTTGGCAGAAAACTTCCCTGATATTGTGAAAGATGGGAAGATATCTATCCAAGATGCTCATCAAACCCCACATAAGGTAGATTCCAAAAGAAAGTCTCCAAGACATATTATAATCAAACTTGCCAAAACCAAAGATAAAGAGAGAATTTTAGAAGCGGCTAGCGATAAACAAAAAGTCATCTACAAAGGAGAGTCAATAAAACTAAGCTTGGACTACTCAGCAGAAACCATGCAGGCAAGAACGCAACGGGATGACAAATATAAAGACCTGAAGGAAAAAATGCCAGTCAAGAATTATGTATGCTGAAAGTCTGTCTCTCAAATATGATGGTAAAAGTAGGCCATTTCCAGATAAACAGAAGTTTAGGGAATTTGCAAAAACCGAACCAAAATTACAAGAAAAACTAAAGGGAGTCCTCTGGTTAGAATATCAATAACATCAGACAACAACACAAGACTAGAACACAGGACAGAGCAACCAGATATCAACCCAGATAGGGGAGTCACAAAAATAAATCAAAGCTAAAACACTGAAAATAGGGAAACTGGGATGTCAATATGTGAAAGATGACAACATTAAAACAAAAAAGAAGGACTAAAAAATGTAGACAGAGATTTTTCATATGGAGAGGAAGTCAAGGCGATATAAAGAAATAAAAGACTGGTTAAAACTCAAAATAACACTAAAATAATATGGATAATTATTAAGGTAACAACAAAGGAAATTAACAATCCTACACATCAAAATAAAAAGCAAGAAAAATATAAAGACTCATCAAATATAAAATCAACAACAATGAAAAAGATGAAAAGAAAATACATAAAGAAAAACGACTCAGCACAGAAGATTACGTGGAACAAAGAAACTGTGAACAACACACAAAAAAGACATCAAAATGACAGCACTAAACTCATACCTATAAATAATTACGTGGAATGTAAATGGACTAAATTCACCAACGAAGAGACAGAGAGTGGCAGAATGGATTAAAAAACACGATCCATCTATATGCTGCCTACAAGAGACACAACTTAGGCTTAAAGACATAAACTAAAACTCAAAGGATGGAAAAAATATATCAAGCAAACAACACTCAAAAAACAGCTGGAGTGGCAACATTAATCTCTGACAAAATAGACTTTAAAGTGAAATCCACCACAAAGGATAAGGAAGAACGCTGTATAGTGATTAAAGGGTCAATACACCAAGAGGACATAACTATAATAAATATTTATGCACCCAACAATATGGCTCCAAAATACATAAAACAAACTCTAACAGCATTGAAAAGAGAGATAGACAGCTCCACTATAATAGTAGGAGATTTCAACACACCACTTTCAGTGAAAGACAAAACATCAGGAAAGAAGCTCAATAAAGACACAAGAAAATCTAAATGCTACAGTCAACAAACATGATCTCATGGGCATATACCGAACACTCCACCCAACAGAAGCCAAGTATACTTTCTTTTCCAACGCACATGGAACATTCACCAGAATAGACCACATATTACGCCATAAACCAAGCCTTAACAGAATCCAAAGCATCAAAATATTGCAAAGCATCTTTTCTGACCATAAAGCCATAAAAGGAGAAATCAATAACAGAAAAAGCAAGGAAAAATAATCAAACACATGGAAACTGAACAACACCTTGCTCAAAAACTATTGGGTTATAGAAGAAATTAAGGATTGTATAAAGAAATTCATAGAATCAAACAAGAATGAAAACACATCCTACCAGAATCTTTGGGACACAGCAAAAGCAGTGCCCACAGGTCAGTTTATAGCAATAAATGCACACATGCAAAAAGAAGAAAGGGCCAAAATAAAAACATTAACCCTACAACTGGAACAGGTAGAAAGAGAGCAGCAAAAGAAGTCCTCGGGCGCTAGAAGAAAGGAAATAATAAGAATTAGACTAGAATTAAATGAAATAGAAAAACAGTTGAAAGAGTTAACAATAAAAAAGCCAGTTCTTTGAAAAGATCAACAAAATTGATAAACTACTGGCCAAAACTGACAAAAGAAAAACAGACAGGAAGGAAGTAACCCATATAAGAAATGAGATGGGCGATATCAAAACAGACGCAACTGAAATTAAAAGAATCATAACAGATTACTATGAAAAATTGTACTCTAACAAATTTGAAAACCTAGAGGAAATGGACAAATTTCTAGAAACTCACTACCTACCTAAACAAACACAAACAGAAGTAGAACAACTAAATAAACATATAACAAAGGAAGAGGTTGAAAAGGTAATTTAAAAACTCCCAACAAAAAAAGCCCCAGCCCAGATTGTCTCACTGGAGAATTCTACCAAACTTTCAGAGAAGAGTTAACACCACTACTACTAAAGGTATTTCAGAGCACAGAAAAGGATGGAATACAACCAAACTCATTCTATGAAGCCAGCATAACCCTGATACCAAAACCAGGTAAAGACACCACAAAAAAAAAAAAAAAAAAAAAAGAAAGAAAATTACAGACCAATATCCCTCATGAACATTGATGCAAAAATCCTCAACAAAATCCTAGCCAATAGAATTCAGCAAAATATCAAAAAAAAAAAATTCACCATGATAAATTTATACCAGGTATGCAGGGATGGTTCAACATTAGAAAAACAATCAGTGTAATCCATCACATTAATAAAACAAAAGACAAGAACCACATGATCTTATCAATCGATGCAGAAAAGGCATTTGACAAAGTCCAACAGCCATTCATGATAAAAAAAAACTCTCAACAAAATATGAATAGAAGGGAAATTCCTCGACATAATTAAGGGCATTTATACAAAGCCAACAGCCAACATCATCCTAAATGGAGAGAGTTTGAAAGCATTCCCCTGGAGAACGGGAACCAGACAAGGATGCTCTTTATCACCACTCTTATTCAACATTGTGCTGGAGTTACTAACCAGAGCAATTAGGCTAGAAAAAGAAATAAACGGGCAACCAAACTGGTAGGGAAGAAGTAAAAGTATCTCTGTTTGCAGATGATATGAACTTATACACAGAAAACACCAAAGAATCTACAAGAAAACTACTGGAACAAATAGAAGATTTAAGCAAAGTATCAGGATACAAGATAAACATAAAAAATCAGTTGGATTCCTCTACACCAACAAAGAGAACTTTTAAGAGGAAATCACCAAATCAATTCCACTTACAATAGCCACTAAGAAGATAAAATACTTAGGAATAAATCTGACCAGAGACATAAAGGATCTATACAGTCAAAACTACAAGACACTACTACAAGAAACCAAAAGAGACCTGCATAAATAGAAAAACAAATCTTGCTCATGGATAGGAAGACTCAACATTGTAAAAATGTCAATTCTACCCAAAGTGATCTACAGATACGATGCAATCCCAATCCAAATTGCAACAGTATTTTTTAATGAGATGGAGAAACAAATCACCAACTTCATTTTGAAAGGGAAGAGGCCTCGAATAAGTAAAGCATCACTCAAGAAGAAGAGCAAAGTGGAAGGCCTCACACTACCTAATTTTAGAACCTATTATACCGCCACAGTAGTCAAAACAGCCTGGTACTGTTACAACAACAGATACATAGACCAATGGAACAGAATTGAGAATCCAGACATAAATTCATTCACCTATGAGCCGCTGATATTTGACAAAGGCCCAAAGTCCATTCATTGGGGAAAAGACAGTCTCTTTAACAAATGGTGCTGGCACAACTGGATATCCATCTGCAAAAAACTGAAACAAGACCCATACCTCACACCATGCACAAAAACTAACTCAAAATGGATCAAAGACCTAAATATAAAATCATAAATGATAAAGATCATGTAAGAAAAAATAGGGACAACGCTAGGAGCCCTAGTACATGGCATAAACAGAATACAAACCATAAGTAATAATGCACAATCACCAGAAGAGAAACTAGATAACTGGGAGCTTCTAAAAATCAAACAAATATGCTCATCAAAAGACTTCATCAAAGGAGTAAAAAGACAACCTATAGACTGGGAAAAAAATTTTGGCTACAACAAATCTGATCAGCGTCTAATCTCTAAAATCTACAAGATACAGCAAAACCTCAACAACAAAAAGACAAATAACCCAGTTAAAAAATGGGCAAAGGATATGAACAGGCACTTCGCCAAAGAAGGCATTCAGGCATCTAACAGACACATGAAGAAATGCTGATGATCATTAGCCATTAGAAAAATGCAAATCAAAACTACAATGAGATACCATCTCACCCCAACAAGGCTAGCATTAATCCAAAAAACACAAAATAATAAATGCCGGAGAGGTTGTGGAGAGACTGGAACACTTATACACTGTTGGTGGGAATGTAAAATGGTACAACCACTTTGGAAATAGAGTTGGTGCTTCCTTAAAAAGCTAGAAATAGAAGTACCATATGATCCAGCAATCCTGCTCCTTGGAATGTATCCTAGAGAAAAAAGAGCCATCACAGGAATAGATATATGCACACCCATGTTCATTGCAGCACTGTTCACAATACCAAAAAGATGGGAACAATCTCCATGCTCATCAACGGACGAATGTATAAACAAATTATGGTGTATTCACAAAATGGAATACTACACGACAATAAAGAACAATGATGAAGCCGTGAAACATAATATGGAGGAATCCGGAAGGCATTACACTGAGTGAATATAGTCAGCCACAAAAGGACAAATATCGTATAAAACAATTATTATAAGAACTCATGAAAAGGTTTAAACACAGAAGAAAATGTTCTTTGATGGTTACAAGGGTGGGGAGGGAGGGAGAGGGGTATTCACTAACTAGATAGTAGATAAGAATTATCTTAGGTGAAGGGAAGGACAGCACACACTACAGGGGAAGTCAGCACAACTGGACTAAACCAAAGCTAAGAAGTTTCCTGAATACAACCAAACACTTCGAGGGACAGAGTAGCAGGGGTGGTGTTTTGGGGACCATGCTTTCAGGGGACATCTAGATCAACTGGCATAACAAAGTTTATTAAGAAAACGTTCTGCATCCTACTTTGGTGAGTGGCATCTGGGGTCTTAAAAAGCTTGCAAGCGGCCATCTAAGATGTATCAATTGGTCACAACCCACCTAGAGCAAAGGAGAATGAATAACACCAAAGACACAAGGAAAGTATTAGCCCAAGAGACAGAAAGGGCCACATAAACCAGAGACTGCATCAGCCTGAGACCAGAAGAACTAGATGGTGCCCAGCTACCACCAATGACTGCCCTGACAGGGAACACAACAGAGAGTCCCTGTTGGAGCAGGAGAAAAGTAGGGTGCAGAACTCAAATTCTAGTAAAAAGACCAGACTTAATGGTCTGAGACTTGAGGAACCCCAGAAAGCATGGCCCCTGGACTGTCAACCTAGCACTAAAACCATTCCTGCGGCCAACTCTTCAGACAAAGATTAGACTGGACTATGGGACATAAAATGATACTCAGGAAGAGTGTGCTTCTTAGCTCAAGTATATACATGGGACTAAATGGGCAGCTCCTGAGTTGAAAAGGCAGAGAAGGGTCAGGAGCTGGTTGAATGGGCACAGGAAAATGAGGGGTGGAAAGGAGGAATGTGCTGTCACAGTATAGGGACAGCAGTTAGGGTCACATAACAATGTATGTATAAATTTTTGTATGAGAGACTAACTTGAATTGTAAACTTTCACTTAAAGTACAACAATAAAATAAAAAGATAATATTCTACATTCTAGCCTGGTGAGTAGTATCTGGGGTCTTAAAAGCTTGCAGGCTGCCATCTAAGCTATTGGTCTCTTCCCATCTGAAGCAAAGGAGAGTGAAGGAAACCAAAGACTCAAGGAAGTAATTAGTCCACAGGACTAATGGCCCGCATGAACCAGAGCCTCCTCTAGTCTGAGACCAGAAGAACGAGATGATGCTTGGCTACCACTACCAACCACTCTGACCGGGATCACAACAGAAGGTCCCAGTTGGAATGGGTAAAACATGTAGAACAAAATTCAAATCCAAAAAATAAAATAAAAAAAGACCAAACTTACCGGTCTCAAAGAGACTGGAGGGACCCCAGAGACTATTGCCCTATGAAACCTTCTAACTTGAAACTGAAGACAATCCCAGAGGCCACCTGTCAGCCAGATAATAGCCGGGCTATAAAATAAACAATAACACCTGTGAAGAATGTGCTCCATAGCACAATCAACTATATGATACCAAAAGGGTAACATTTTCCCAAAATCAAAGATGCGAAGGCAGGGAGGGACAAGGAAACTAGACTGATGACAATGGGGAACACAGGGAGGAAATGGCGAGAGTGTTGACACATTGCAGGGATTGCAACCAACATCATGGAACAATTTGTGTAAAAATCAATGACTGAAAAACAAATTTGCTATGTAAACTTTCACCTAAAGCACAATAAAGTGTTCAAAAAGAAAATACGTAAGATGAAATCTCACCACCCTCCCTGACGCACACCTTTGAAATGTTCTACACAAAATGAAAACATATAATCACAGGACCATCTATCTCTAGTACAACTAACCTCATATGCTGGGGTTGCTATATGCTTTAGAGTTCAGGCAGTTGCTCACAGACAAATGCAACTGACAAATTAATTTTCTTACACCAGGAAGCAGAAAGGCACTTGCTACCACCGGTTAGTGATGGGGGTTGTATCAAATCATAGTGGGGGCCAGATGTGACTCATGGAGCGTGAATTTGGCCTTGTTTGTCCCTTGGCCTTTGGAAATAATGTATCCCATATGGGATATATATATATATATGTGATATATATATACACACACACACACACACACACACACACACACACACACACACACACACACATATATATATATATATATATATATATATATCCCATTGCTGTTGAGCCTATTCCAACTCATAGCGACCCTATAAGACAGAGTAAAACTGCCCCATAGGGTTTCCAAGGAGCAGCTAGTGAATTTGAACTGCTGACCTTTATGGTTAGCAGCTAAGCAATTAACCACTATGCCACCAGAGCTCCATATATACAGCCTTGGAAACCCTATGGGGTCACTATGAGTACATATATGTGTGTATATATATATATATATATATGTATATAAATCAAACCAGTTCCCACCAAGTCGATTCTGACTTATGGCAGGCCTTTCTTCCTAGGTGCCTCTGGGTGGGTTCGAACCATCAACCTTTTGGTTCATACTCAAGCACTTAAACATTTGCACCACCCAGAGACTACATATTGTTGTTGTAGTTGTTGTTAGGCGCTGTAGAGTTGGTTCTGACTCATAGCGACCATATGTACAACAGAACGAAACACTGCCCAGTCCTGCGCCATCCACACAATCATTGCTATGTTTGAGCCCATTATTGCAGTCACTGTGTCAATCCATTTTGTCAAGGTTCTTCTTTTCCGCTGACCCTCCACCTTACCAACATGATGTCCTTTTCCAGGGACTACTCCCTCCTAATAACACGTCCAAAGTACATGAGACAAAGTCTCATAATCCTCACTTCCAAGGAGCACTCTGGCTGTACTTCTTCTGAGATAGACTTATTCGTTCTTCTGGTATTCCATGGACTATTCCATACTCTTCGCCAACCATAATTCCAAGGCATCAGTTCTTCTTGGCTCTTGCATATTCATTGTCCAGCTTTTGCATGCATATGAGGCAAATGAAAATATCATGGCTTGGATCAGGCATACCTTAGTCTTTAAGGTGACATCTTTGCTTTTTAACATTTTAAAAGAGGTCTTTTGCAGCACTTTTGACCAATGCATTACGTCGTTTGAGTTCTTGACTGCTGCTTCTGGGCATTGATTGTGGATCCAAATAAAATGAAATCCTTGACAACTTCAATCTTTTCACCATTTACCATGATGTTGCTTATTGGTCCAATTGTGAGGATTTTTGTTTTATGTTGAGGTGCAATCCATGCTGAAGGATGTGGTCTTTGATCTTCATCAGTAAGGGCTTCAAGTCCTCTTCGCTTTCAGCAAGCAAGGTTGTGTCATCTGCATATTGCAGGTTGTTAATGAGTCTTCCTCCAATCCTGATGCCACGTTCTTCTTCATATAGGCCGGCTCCTCAGATTATTTGCTCAGCATACAGATTGAATAAGTATGGTGAAAGGATACAACCCCGACGCACACTTTTCCTGACTTTAAACCACACAGTATCCCCTTGTTCAGCAGGAACAACTGGCTATTGGTCTATGTACAGGTTCCTCAGGAGCACAGTTAATTGTTCTGGAACTCCTATTCTTCACAATGTTATCCATAATTTGTTATGATCCACACAGTCGAATGCCTTTGCATAGTCAATAAAACATGGGTAAACATCTTTCTGGTGTTCTCTGCTTTCAGCCATGATCCATCTGACATCAGCAGTGATATCCCTCGTTCCATGTCTTCCTCTGGATCCAGCTTGAATTTCTGGCAGTTCCTTGTCAATATACTGCTGCTACCATTTTTGAATTATCTTCAGCAAAATTTTACTTGTGTATGATATTAACGATATTGTTCCATAATTTTCGTGTTCTGCTGGATTACCTTTCTTTGGAATGGGCACAATTACGGCAGTCGGTTGGCCAGGTAGCTGTCTTCCAAATTTCTTAGCATACACAAGTGAGCACCTACAGAGCTGCATCCATTCATTGAAATATCTCAATAGTATCCTGTCAATTCCCGGAGACTTTTTTTTCACCAATGTCTTCAGTGCAGCTTGGACTTCTTCCTTCAATAGTGTCAGTTCTTGATCATATGCTACCTCCTGAAATGGTGGAACGTCAATCAATTCTTTTTGGTACAGTGACCCTGTGTATTCCTTCCATCTTATTTTGATGCTTCCTGAGTTGTTCAAAATTTTGCCCATAGGATCCTTCAAAATTGCAACTTGAGGCTTGAAATTTTTCTTTAGTTATTTCAGCTTGAGAAATGCTGAGCACGTCCTTCCCTTTTGGTTTTCTAAGTCCAGGTCTTTACATTTTTCATTATAATATTTTACTTTCTCTTAATCTTCTGTTCAGCTTTTCATCATTTCTTCCGTTTGCTTTAGCTACTCAGTGTTTAAGACCGACTTTCAGAGTCTCTTCTGACATCCCTTTTGGTCTTTTCTTTCTTTCCTGTCTTTTTAATGACCTTTTGCTTTCTTCATGTATGACGTCCTTGATGTCATCTCATAACTCATTTGGTCTTCAGTCATTAGTGTTCAGTGTGTCAAATCTATTCTTGAGATGGTCTCCAAATTCAGGCAGGATATACTCAAAGTCATATTTTGGTTCTCGTTGACTTGTTTTAATTTTCTTCAGCTTCAACTTAAACTTGCATATGAGCAATTGATGGTCTGTTCCACAGTCAGCCCCTGGCCTTGTTCTGACTGATGATATTGAGCTTTTCCATCATCTCTTTCCACAGATGTAGTTGATTTGATTCATGCGCATTCCATCTGGCGAGGCCCATGTTGTAGTCACCTTTTATGTTGTTGAAAAAAGGTATTTGCAATGAATAAGTCGTTCATTCTTACAAAATTCTATCATACAATCTCAGGCATTTCTTCTGTCACCAAGGCCATATTTGCCAACTACCCGATCCTATTTCTTTGTTTCCAACGTTCACATTCCAATCACCAGTAATTATCAATGCATCGTGATTGCACGTTTGATCAACTGCAGACTGCAGAAGTTGGTAAAAAATCTTCAATTTCCTCGTCTTTGGCATTACAGGTTGGTGCGTAAATTTGAGTAATAGTCGTATTAACTGGACTTCCTTGTAGGCGTATGGATATTATCCTATCACTGACAGAATTGTACTTCAGGATAGATCTTCAAATGTCCTTTTTGACAATGAATGTGATGCCATTCCTTTTCAATTTGTCATTCCTGGTATAGTATACTATATGATTGTCTGATTCAAAATGACCAATACCAGTCCATTTCAGCTCACTAATGCGTAGGATATCTATCTTTATGTGCTCCGTTTCATTTTTTGATGACTTCCAGTTTTCCTAGATTCATATTTCATACATTCCACGTTCCAATTATTAATGGATATTTGCAGCTGTTTCTTCTAATTTTGACTTGTGTTACATCAACAAATGAAGGTCCCGAAAGCTTGACTCCATTCACGTCATTAAGGTCGACTCTACTTTGAGGAGGCAGCTCTTCCCTAATCACCAATTTTTTTCAGAAGTAGACCGCCAGGTCTTTCTTCCTAGTCTGTCTTAGTCTAGAAGCGCCACTGAAACCTGTCTACCATGGGTGACCCTGCTGGTATTTGAAATATTGGTGACATAGCTTCCAGCATCACAGCAACGTGCAAGCCACCACAGTACAACAAACTGACAGACAAGTGGAGTATATATACACACATATATATACACGTATACATATATATACACATATATATGTACACATATGTTATATGGAATGTGTCTATGCATATGTAAGGCATCCTCATTTCCTGGTTATCTGTCTTCCAACAGCATACTGCCATTACTGCCGTCTATTATGTTATCTTCTGTGTGCAGTCTGTCCAAATTCCCCATAACCTGGATTCTCAAGAATGATCTACTATAATAAAATGACTAAATCTAGTAAAATGTTGTAATATCTATAGTATATACATAATCAATTTCACCGGATCCCCTTAACAATTTTTAATCAAAGCGATATGTATTTGTAAATTTCAAAATCCATCTGTATTCCAAATGAGTCCATTTCTATTCAGCATATAGATGAGCCAGAAGAAAGCACGGTAACATGGAGGGTCTTGTGAGAATTTAATAATAAAAAAGTGATATTATTCTTCTGATATAAATTTATGGAAAACACTACCATTGATTCTAATAGTTTTTAGGTGAACTTGGACATATGGTCTACCAATAGTAAAGATTAAATTTCACAAATTATATCAAATAGGTTATGGATTCATTTAAGATATTTCATATATAACTTTCACAAATAACTTTTGATACAAAAAACAGTTACCTTAAATTATTACTCCATTCAAGATTTTAATTAAATGATTCTAAATTAGTATCAAACTATAATTAAAATTTTAGTCCTTAAACATCAAACTAGTTTTGGAAGGAGAATATCAGAACATAGTTATGGTATTAATTTTCTGTAACAGAAATTTTACCAAAGTACAAAGAAGTTTTAAGTTACACAATAAAGTTTATGGTATAAACCCCTTGTGGTATATTGCTTCATTATACATAAACTAGGAGAAAAAAAAATTAAGCAGCTGCAGTGCATACGTCTTTACTCTGCCTGTTTAGTGCTCTCAGCCCTGACCTGCAGGGATCATATTCTCTAAAATTTGCTAGTAGAAATATGCAAAGTCAAGTGTCTTATTTAGTTTTACTCTTCCTGCTGTGCTGCTTTCAATACTCTTGTGGCATATGATTACCTCAAGCCTCAAATCCTTTTCTATTCATTGAAGATAATTTTTATATTTCTTTGCTTTTGTGATGCTTTTATTTTTTTTAATTAATTCCTCCCCTGAGACCTTCTATTTTATCAGTATTATATGCCTTCAGTATCTACATAGTTTAAAACATTAACATTATTTAGAATTTAAAGTGTCAGCTCAGTCTAAATCAACCCTAAGACAGTGTTACAACTCAGGTTTGCAAAAGAAATGGTGCCCCTAGATCTCCTTTGCTGGCCAGTACATTCAGCCTGAGTGTTCAGTTTTACAGCCACTTCCATAAAGTTTTGGAACTAGGTCTGGGTTGAAATTGTTTCCCATCTTATTGCTTAAAATTATATCAGTCAACAGACACAATACGTTGCACTGCCTCCCAGTATAATGTAGGTTTCCGCCATTTAGAAAAGTGCAGTGATTCATCAGTGATTTAACCTATAGACATTTGAAGGTTGGAGAGTACCTCTAAGGGGCTGTTGACCTTCAGCAACTGAAAGACCTGGAACTCAGCCTTAGTCAATATATATTTATCTTTCTGTTGGGACTATTACAACTGTGCAAGTAATGCTGACCTTGAAACTTCTAGCACAGGATGCACATGAATAATGTTCCCTAAAGGAAAATATAAAAATACCTAAATAGGATACCTAGATCTAAAATGCACATTCTGTAAAGATCAAAAGAAAATATTCCCAACATTAAAATCAATTCTGAAAGGAATAAGCATATTATTTCTATGATCCACTGGGTTGCTCTTAAATACGAATCTGGATATAATCCTATTAGATCAGAATAAAAAAATTGGAAATGCTAAATACTTCTAATTTTCCTAAAGGTTACTGATATCACGATCCTGGCTTGTTTTCAGGTGAGCTAATCTCATTTTATTTCCCACAGTACCATAATAGTATAGATCTCGCAAAAGTCATCATACCCCTTACTGACTAAATTTATATCAAAAACTTACTTTTGCTTTTAATCTGGAGAAAATTTAAATGGTCATATGCTGAAATTCATTTTAGTAATTTTTTAAATTTTATCTGATGGATATTAGCTTCTAAGGAGACTTTTTTTTTTCTCTGTTAGTCACTGTCTGCATTTTTCTAAGGGACAATGGGAGCATTTGTACACTTTTAGGACACTGACTAAGGCATCACTTTACATATAAGAATTTCAGTGCAATAAATATTATTCAGAGGCCAGAAAGAGTAAGTTAAAATGCAACTAACAACCAGTAAGTCATGGAAATCTCAGGACAGTTGGCTGGGTATCCCGTTCAAATAAAATGAGAGATTTCAGAAATAAAATATTCATTATTTTATAAACAAATATAAAATTCATGTCTAGGGCTAACCGAAAACTCAAATGAATTAAGATCTTCTAAAAGACAGACATATCTATATATTAGTGGTAAAAATATTAAACTTTTTCTTTCTATAATTTTGTTCTCCTACAATACATATATAGATACATGAGGTACTACTAAAATGTCTATGAATGGTAACAGAGACATGAATGCATATCTTTCTTTAAACACCCTATTATCAAATAAAGGAGCCATGGTGGTGCAAAGGTTAAGCCCTCAGCTGCTAACAAAAAGTTTGACAGTTCGAAACCACGCAGCAGCTCCGAGGGGAAAGACCTGATGATCTGCTTCCATAAAGATTACAGCCAAGAAAATCTGATGGGGCAGTTCTATTCTGTCACATGGGGTCACTATGAGTTGAAATCAACTCAACAACCCCTATCATCAATTTTCAAATAATTGGTTTCTGCTAAATGGCATGCAGTTATTTGCATAGCCTCTGTTTGGACATGTCTTTGTAACAAAGGAAGACAATCACTTGGGGAGAACAAAAACTCCTTTGTGGGCCTGTCAGCATTTAAAATCTTTAATTCTTTACCTCTCCAAATGATAGCAACAGAGCCAACAGAGACACCAAACCAAAAGAGCCACCTACCCAAAAATCCCACTGCCGATGAGCCCTGGTGACACAGTGGTTAAAGCGTTTGACTGCTAACCCAAAGGTCAGCGGTTTGAAACTACCAGCGGCTCCGCGGGAGAAAAATGTGGCAATCTGCTTCCATAAAGATCTACCGACTTGGAAACCCTATAAACAGACTTGCTTATAAATTGACAAAACTCACATTATCCCATTGAGAGATCTGGCTGTATTTACAATGTTGAGGAACTATATCCTTTATTCAGAAAAGATTTTCAACTAATCATCCAACATGGAGTCATCAAGTAAACCTTTACAGGGACTTATTTATTCTGATGTACAGCTCCTGACTTGAGCTGACTTCTAAACTGATCTATACAATTCAACTCAACTGCAATCTAAACCTCGTTGCTCTTCAATGTTACTGATTTATGCCATTTTCACTCTGCATCAGAAAAAACTGGAGATCTCTCCATTCCTTTAATTAGGTGTCCAGTCTATCATAACCCAAAATTATCTTAATAATCTCCACACAAAGTTCTTTTCTTCATTTTTAATGGTAGTAATAACTGTTGTTGTTGTTTAGCAAATCTGCTGCAGAAGTCCTCTTTAAAATGTTAGAAGCAAAGATGTCACTTTGAGGAGCACCTGACCCAAGCCATGGTATTTACAATCGCCTCATATGCATGCCAAAGCGAGACAATGAATAAGGAAGACTGAGAAGTATTGATGCCTTTGAATTATGTTGTTTGCAAAGAATATTAAATATACCATGGACTTCCAGAAGAATGAACAAATCTGTCTTGGAAGAAGTGTAGCCAGAATGCTCCTTAGAAGCAAGGATAGCGAGACTTCATCTCACGACCGTGGACATGTTATGAGGAGGGACCAGTCCCTGAAGAAGGACATTATGCTTGGTAAAGCAGAGTGCCACCGAAAGAGAGGAAGACCCTCAATGAGATGGATTGACACAGTGGCTGCAACAATGGGCTCAAACATAGCAACAATTGTGAGGATAGCGCAGGACCGGGCAGTGTTTCGTTCTATAGTACGTAGGGTCACTATGAGTCAGAACCAACTCGACAGCATCTAACAACACAATACGCTGAAGTTCTTTCAACTATGAGTCAGAAGCAACTCCATGGCACCTAACAACAGTAGTTGTTGTTGTTGTGGCTGTTGCTGTTTTACCTCTAAACACTTTACATGCAGAAAGTGAACTCTGCAATTGAACTTCGTGATCTTGTTCTTATTTACTCTTTAGTTCCCTCTTGTCATACTGTATTATTTTCTCATTTTCTTCATTTTCTCTTCTATTAAAACAATATATTTAAGAATAGGCTTTATATTAAAGAAGAATAATTGAAAATACACTGAACCTTCTCATGAAACTATTTTTTAAAGGTAAAGGTAAAATTTAAGGTAGGATAATTGAGCACTTGCATTACAATTCATTACTTAGGAGTGTAATTTCTGGGTCATAAGATAATTCTATGTTTAACTTTTTGAGGAATCACCAAATGGTTTTCCACAGCAGCTGTACCTTTTTTTATTCCTATCAGCAATGGATGAGAGTTCCTATTCCTCCATATCCTTGCCAACGCTTGATATTTTCCATTTTTCTCATAATAGCCATCATAGTGGGAGTGAAGTGGCATCTCATATTGATTTTGATTTGCATTTCCCTAACAACCTATGATATTGAGCATGTTTTCCCATCCTTATTGGTCATTTGTATATCTTCTTTGGTAAAATGCCTATTCAAGTTCTTTGCCCATTTTTTGATTGGGTCGTTTGTCTTTTTCTTGTTGAGTTGTAGGAGTTCGTTATATTTTCTGGGTATTAAACCCTTATCAGGTATATAGTTCCCAAATATCTTCTCACATTCTATAGGTTGTCTCCCCTCACTTGTCTGTCAGTTTGTCATACTGTGGGGGCTTGCATGTTGTTGTGATGCTGGAAGATATATCACCAGTATTCAAATAACAGCAGGGTCACCCATGGGGGACAGGTTTCAGCTGAGCTTCCAGACTAAGACAGACTAGGAAGAAGGACCCAGCAGTCTACTTCTGAAAATATTTATCCAGCGAAAACCTTATGAATAGCACCAGAACACTATTTGATATAGTGCCAGAAGATGAGCTTCTCAGGTTGGAAGTCACTCAAAAGACAACTGGGGAAGAGATGCCTCCTCAAAGTAGAGTCAATCTTAATGATGTGGATGGAGTCAAGTTTTGAGGACCTTCATTGCTGATGTGGCACGACTCAAAATTAGAAGAAACAGCTGCAAACATCGATTAATGATCGGAATGTGGAATGTACGAAGTATGAATCTAAGAATATTGGAAGATGTCAAAAATGAAATGGAACACATAAACATTGATAGCCTAGGCATTAGTTAACTAAAATGGACTAGTATTGACCATACCAAATCAGACAATCATATGGTCTACTATGCCAGGGACACCTACTTGAAGACAATGGTGTTGCATTCATCGTCAAAAAGAACATTTCAATAGCTATCCTGAAGTACAACACTGTCAGTGGTAGGATAATACCCATATGCCTACAAGGAAGAACAGTTAATATGACTATTATTCAAATTTACGCACCAACCACTAAGGCCAAACATGAAGAAATTGAAGATTTTTACCAACTTCTGCAGTCTGAAACTGATCGAACATTCAATCAGGATGCATTGGTAATTACTGGAGACTGGAATGCAAAAGTTGGAAACAAAGAAGAGGGATCCGTAGCTGGAAAATACGGCCTTGATGAAAGAAACGATGCCGGGGATCGCATGATAGAATTTTGCAAGACCAACAACTTCTTCATTGCAAACACCTTTTTTCACCAACATAAACGGCGACTATACATGTGGACCTCACCAGATGGAATACACAGGAACCAAATCGACTACATCTGGGGGAAGAGATGATGGAAAAGCTCAATATCATCAGTCAGAACAAGGCCAAGGGCCGACTGCAGAACACACCTTCAATTGCTCATATGCAAGTTCAAGTTGAAACTGAAGGACATTAGAACAAGTTGACAAGAGCCAAAGTACGACCTTGAGTATATCCCACCTGAATTTAGAGACCATCTCAAGAATAGATGTGATGCGTTGAACACTAACGACCAAAGAGCAGATGACTTGTGGAATGACATCAAATATATCATACATGAAGAAAGCAAGACATCATTAAAAAGACAGGAAAGACAGAAAAGACCAAAACAGATGTCAGAAGAGACCCTGAAACTTGCTCTTGAACATTGAGTAGCTAAAGCGAAAGGAAGAAATGATGAAGAGTTGAACAGAAGATTTCAAAGGGTGGCTTGAGAAGACAAAATAAAGTATTATAATGGCATGTGCAAAGACCTGGAGATGGAAAACCAAGAGGGAAGAACACGCTCTGCATTTCTCAAGCTGAAAGAACTGAAGAAAAAAATTCAAGCCTCAAGTTGCAATATTGAAGGATTCTAAGCAGAAAAAATTGAACAACTCAGGAAGCATCAAAAGAAGATGGAAGGAATACACAGAGCCACTATACCAAAAAGAATTGATCGACGTTCTACCATTTCAGGAGGTACTACATGAGCAGGAACCAATGGTACTGAAGGAACAAGTCTAAGCTGCACTGAAGGCATTGGGGAAAAACAAGGCTTCAGGAATTGATGGAATACCAATTGAGATGCTTCAACAAACGGATACAGCACTGAAAGTACTCTCTCCTCTATGCCTAGAAATCAGGAAGACAGCTACCTGGCCAACTGACTGGAAGAGATCCATATTTATGCCTATTCCCAAGAAAGGTGATCCCACCAAATGCAGAAACTATGGAACAATATCATTAATATCACACGCAAGTAAAATTTTGCTGAAGATCATTCAAAAGCGTCTGTAGCCGTGTATCGACAGGGAACTGCCAGAAATTCAAGCTGGATTCAGAATAGGACGCAGAAACAGGGAAATCTTGCTGATGTCAGGTGGATCCTGGCTGAAAGCAGAGAACACCAGAAAGATGTTTACCCATGTTTTATTGACTATGCAAAGGCATTTGACTGTGTGGATCATAACAAATTATGGATAACATTGTGAAGAATGGGAATTCCAGAACACTTAATTGTGCTCGTGTGGAACCTGTACATAGATCAAGAGGCAGTCATTCAAACAGAACAAGGTGATACTGCATGGTTTAAAGTCAAGAAAGGTGTGTGTCAGGGTTGTATCTTTTTACCATACCTATTCAATTTGTATTCTGAGCAGATAATCTGAGAAGCTAGACTATATGAAGAAGAAGGTAGCATTGAGATTGAAGGAAGACTCATTAACAACCTGTGATATGCAGATGACACAACCTTGCTTGCTGAAAGTGAAGAGGACTTGAAGCACTTACTGATGAAGATCAAAGACCACAGCCTTCAGTATGGATTACACCTCAACATAAAACAAAAATCCTTACAAGTGGACCAATAAGCAACATCATGATAAATGGGGAAAAAGATTGAAGTTGTCAAAGATTTCATTTTACTTGGATCCACAATCAACGTTCATGGAAGCAGCAGTCCAGAAATGAAAAGACACATTGCATTGGGCAAATCTGCTGCAAAAGACCTATTTAAAGTGTTGAAAAGCAAAGATGTCACCGGGATGACTAAGGTTCACCTGACCCAAGCCATGATGTTTTCAATCACTTCCTATGCATGTGAAAGCTTGACGATGAATAAAGAAGAATTGATGCCTTTGAATTGTGGTGTTGGAGAAGAACATTGAATATACCATGAACTGCCAAAAGAACAAACAAATCTGTCTTGGAAGAAATACAACCAGAATGCTCCTTTTAAGCAAGGATGGAGAGACTACGTCTCACATACTTTGGACATGTTGTCAGGAGAGATCAGTCCGTGGATAAGGACATCATGATTGGTAAAGTAGAGGGTCAGCGAAAAAGAGGAAGACCCTCAACGAGCTGGACTGACACAATGGACTTAAGCATAACAATGATTGTGAGGATGGCGCAGGACAGTCCAGTGTTTCGTTCTGTTATACATGGGGTCGCTATGAGTTGGAATCTACTCGATGGCACCGAACAACAACAACAAAGGTTGTCCCTTCACTTTGTTGGTAGAGTCCTTTGATGCACAAATATTTTTAATTTTGATGAAGTCCAATTGTCAAAAGGTGGAAGCAACCCAACTGTCAATCAACAGAGAAATGGATAAACAAAATGTGGTATATTCAAACAATGGAACATTATTCAGCCATAAAGATAAATGAAATTCTGATACATGCTACAACATGGATGAACCTTGAAAACATTATGCTGAGTGAAATAAGTCAGGCACAAAAGAACAATAGTGTATGATCTCACTTATATGAAATATCTAGAATAGGTATATACATGGAGATCAAAGTGGTTACCAGAAATGGGTGGAAGAAGGAAAAAGAGATATTGCTTAAAGTGTGCTGAATTTCTGTTGAAGGTGATAAAAAAAAAATTCAGAAACAGATGGTGGCGATGGGTGCACAACATGGTGAATGAAATTAATGTCACTGACTTATAAGTGTAAAAATAGTTGAAATGTTTTGTTATATACATTCTAACAATAAAATTTAAAAAACTCATAGAACTAAACACAAAGAATTAAGTTATAATAAAATACAATTAAATTAAAATTTTTTAAAAAATTCATTACCCAGAAAAGCGGATGACTCTAACTTGAATAGTTCTGGGGACTAGAAGGAATGTTTAAAAACATCTCTGTTATAGAGAAATCCAAATGTATATTTTGGACTGCAGCTTTCTAACTGCTTCTGTCATTCACCAAATTCATTTGCACGTCCCCTGGCTGTGCTTCTTACTTCTCTCCACCCAACCAATTCCTATTCATCTTTCATTGATCAGCTACTGTACAATTCCTATATTTAATTCCATTGAATTTTTGTTGTTGGGTACCGTCGAGTCAGTTCTGACTCATAACAATCTCATGTACATTAAGCCCACGAGTTATGAATGTCCGCCTTACAGACAACTCATACTTGCCCTTTATTGTTACATAAATGTGCCCTCACTTTGAAACAACTGAACCAGCCCCTACTCTCAACAAATTCTTCATCACAATCACCTTTACTTGCTGCTCATACAGCTTTTACCTCGTTGAAAAGTTTTCGAACCTTTTCTTGCACTAAAGTAAGGCTAAATAAGAACCGTATGCATCTGTTCCGACTTATCTACAAATTCGACTTAAAGACACAGTTAGGAATGGCTCTCATTCCTAACCCAGGGACTGCTTGTACAACAGAACCAAACATTGCCCGGTCTTGGGCCATCCTCATAATCTTTGCTGTCTTTGAGCCCATTGCTGCAGCCACTGTGTTAATCCATCTTGTTGAGGTTCTTCCTCTTTTTCACTGACCTTTTACTTTACCAAGAATAAGTTCCACTGAATAAACATTTATTTAGGTTCTATTATGTGCAAAGCACTGTGCTAAGCACTACTGGCAAATAAAATAATAGATGAATTGTGCTATAATAGCACAGAAAAGAGAAAATTAAATCTAACTGTGAGGACTCATGAAAAAGATGGTATTTGAATTAGATTTGAAACATTACAAGTAGAAATTTGAGCATAGGGTGGGGTAGAAAACATTAAGGGGCTGACCTATAAGCTAAAAGAATGGCATAAACAGGGTCGTAGAGTCAAACAAGCTAATTTTTGTCGGCCTTAATGGACCCATCTCGTATCAGTCTCTTCTCTGACTTCCTATAGCGCTTGTTCTCCAGTGTACATGATTTTGCACTTATTTACTTTCTATATTCTATTTTGTATGTATGTGTGTGTGTGTATTGATTTCCACAAGAGACTAGAAACTCTGTGAGGGCCCAAACAATGTCTGATATTTCTTATAAATTTCCCCTACAACCAGGGGCGGATTACCCAATAAGCAAGGTATGCCCAGGCTTAGTTGTGCTTACTTACGAATCTGTAATGGACAATTTTACGTGTTTTTCACCACATCAAAGATGCGATGAAACCCATGTAAAACTATTCACTATAGATTAGTAAGTAAACAAGTAAGCTCGCACATACCTTGCTTACTGGTTAGTCGGCCCCTGCCTACAACACCACATAGTAGACAACCAAGAAATAGGTACTTGGTTGATTCTAATGGAAGGTTTTATAAACATATGTATACATATTCATTTGATTTATTTTGGTATTTTTAAGAGGAAACATCTCCCTCTCTTGGGAGACCGATAAGCATTCGAAAGGAATCTATATAACTTCAACATGTTCAAAGTGAAACACAGATGAGATCTGCACACTATCAAATCAGATGGAGAAACTATTTTTCAAGAATACTGTTGAACATATACTTTGGCTTCCTATTATCCAAATATAACAATACATTGGCATGAATGATAATCAATGAGTTAGAAGAAAAATTGCTAAAATATGTAAAAGTGTAAAGACTAAAAGTATTTGATTACCTGCTTATGCTTCTGAAGCTACAAAATTAATGACTACTTAAGAATTAATGTTATAGGGTAATAGGAAAATCTGACATGAATCTAATCTCACCTCTAATCATGTCTTGCAAACTAAATGACTTCTAGAGGTGCTGTCATATTACATGTGACTATCACAACTCTTTTACATAGAGTGAGCCATTCACAAATATGTGTATATGGAGAAATTTACTTAATGATCATCATCTCATTTTCCCTTCCAACTTGTTCTATTTTCAAAGGTCCCCTGCCATAGTCTCAAAAAGAAACCTATGTATTGTTTCTTTTCTATATTTAGTATCAGTGAAGAAACAATGGCTTTACCATTCAAAACCATATTCTGTAGCAAAGTCTAAAGAATAGACTATTAGATTAGGAATCAATTCACTAGGTTCCAGTATCAGCCCTCAAAGCTCAGCAAGTCAGTAAACTTTGCTCTGATCAAAATACACCCATTTGGAAAAGTGGATTTCTATAATTTGCATGCACCCGCAAAAAAAAAAAAAATGTTGCCGTCGAGTTGATTTCAACTCATAGCAACCCTATGAACTGCCCCATAGGGTTTCCAAGAAGTGGCTGGTGGATTTGAACAGCTGACCTTTTGGTTAACAGCTGTTGCACTTAACTACTGCTCTACTAGGCATCCCTACTTGACCCAAACTCAGGCCCAGTTGAAGGATCGTCTAAATGTAAATTTAAAAATAGATGTGAAAGATGGTTAACCCTTTAGAAGAAAAATATCATAATTAAAAGATTAATTTTAATTTTTTCCCACTTTGAGGAGTGAGTGGATAATTAATTCCTATTGACTTTTCCGAAAGCCTTACATTTTGAACCAGTCACCCGATTAGTTTAAAAATGTAAACCTAACACACACACACACACACACACACACACACACACACAGCCCTACTATATATAGAGACAGCAAAACCCTAAAAGTCTCAAAGTAATTTTTAACACAAAATGACAAATCTCTAAAAACCCCTTTTTTTAACATAAAATGACAAATCTCAAAGACCCCACTGGAGAGCAGAGGTAAGTTCTATAGTTACATGCCATTTTACTATAGTTAAGGAGTTCGACTTCTAATATATCATTTCTATATTAAATTTGTCCTCTTGTAATATACTTCTAATTTGTAGTGCTACCTTTGGTAAAAGCAAATGTTAAGTCCTATAGATGGGGTAAAAAAATAATGCACCCATTCAATTGTCCAGTTCTTTTTACGGGGCAGAACATTTTTTCCCTGCCTTTGCAAGAGAACAATATATTCTCTGAAGTGTGAAATTTGATTACCTGTATCATCAGAGCTTGGAGTCCCTTGGTGTTACAAATGGCGAAACCTCTCAGTTGTTAACTGAAAGTTTGGCAGTTTTGAGTCCACCCACAAGCACCATGGAAGAAAGGTTTGGCAATCTACTTCCAAAAAATCATCCATTAAAAACATTATGACCTGGTCTTCAACAACTAATTCTTAGCTATGACACCATAAGCACAAGCAATAAAAGACAAAATAGATAAATCAGAACTCATCAAAATTAAAAACAATACAAATATTCATTAACAGATGAATTTAAGTCCTCATCAAAGGACTGTATTAATAAAGTGAAGAGACAACTTACAGACTGAGAGAAAAATCTTGGGAAGCATGTATCTGATAAGGGTTTGATATCTAAATTACACAAAGAACTCCTACAACTTAACAAGAAAAAGACAAACAACTCAATCGAAAAATGGGTAAAGGACATGAAAAGAAATTTCACCAAAGAGGATATATAAATGGCAACTATCACATGAAAAGATGCTCAATGTCATTACCCATTCCAAAAAAAACCAAACTAGTTGCCATTGAGTAGGGAGATGCAAAGCACAACCACTAAAAGATACCACCTCGCCCACGTTAGAAAGGCAATGATCAAAAAAACATAAAACAACAAATGTTGGCATGGATGTGGAGAAATTGGAACACTCATCAATTGCTGGTGGGAATGCAAATAGTGTAGCCACTGTGGAAAACAGTTTGGTGGCTTCTCAAAAAGTTAAATATAGAACTACCACTAAAAAACAAAAAACAAAAAACATTGCTACCACATGACCCAGCAATTCCGCTCTTAGGTATATACCCAAGAGACTTGAAAGCACTGATGCAAACAGATACACGTGTACCAATGTTCACTGCAGCACTATTCACAATAGCCAAAAGGTGAAAACAACCTAAATGTCCATCAACAGACGAATAGATAAACAAAATGTGGTACACACATACAATGGAATATGATTCAGCCATAAAAAGAAATGAAGTCCTGATACATGCTACAACATAGATGAACCTTGAAAACATCACGCTGAGTGAAGTAAGTCAATCACAAAACGACAAGTATTGTATGACCTCACTAATATTAAATGCCTAGAATAGGCAAATGTATAGAGATTAGAGTTAAATAGTGGTTATCGGGGTGAGGAGGAAAGGGGAATCATTGTTTAGAAAGCATTGATTTCTGTTCATGGTGATGGAAAATCTGGCAAAAGATATTGGTGATGGTTGCAAAACATGATTGATGTAATTGGTGTCATTGAATTGTATACACAACAATGCTGAATTGGCAAATGTTGTGTTATTTATATTATTACGACAGTTAAAAAAAAAGAAAGAAAGAAAAAGAAAATCCTGTGGAGCACAGTTCTACTCTGACACATATAGGGACGTCATGAGATGCAACTGACTCTATGGCAACTGGAATTACCAGAGATCACGCTTTTTTTTTTTTTTTTAATTTGAAGATTGCTGTGTGAGTCACTAAAATACTGTGGATTGTCCCTTTTATGGGGTTTGCAAGATTTAGCTACTAAAGGTTCAAATCAAATATGGTGATAGGCTTTCACCAACACTTTTACTTCTCTGAAGACAGCAGCAATAGACTGTGCAATACAAACCTGTGGGACTGTCTAACGCCCCCTTAATCTCCCTTTATAGATGAGACCTAGGCATAGATTTTGAGGAATCATCATTGTTTTTTTGTTTTGTAAGGTTATAAAGAAAATTATCTCAAATATTACTCTATATTTGGCTCAGGTGACTTTGAGCAACAAAATAACTGCACACCTAGTAATAACAGCCACTAAGGAGTACTTCTTACCACTAGTAGAGTATTAGGTTCTCAGTTAAGCTTCACTTTCACTTGCCATGTAACATTGGCTGAGTTGCTTAGCTTTTTTGTGCCTCAGCTGAAAAATGGAGATAATGATAGTACCTAGCTCATAGGTTGTTGTGGAGATCAAATGAGTTAATACAGGCAAAGCACTTAGAAGAGTACCTGGCACACTGTAAGCATTCATCATATCTTAGCTACTATTTACTATGAGTACTTTTAATTTTCACACTAGCTTTTCTCAAGGAACTCAAGGACTTTGAGATCATTATATTTCTATTACATGAATAAAGCAATGAAGGAAGTCTATTACAATATGGCCCTTCAGCACATGATAAAATGAGTTTAACCTGGCTATTTTGACCCACGGAGCCCTGGTGGCACACTGGTTGAGTTCGGCTGCTAACCAAAAGGTCGGCAGTTTGAATCCACCAGCCGCTCCTTGGAAATCCTATGGGAGAGTTCTACTCTGTCCTATAGGGTCGCTGTAAGTTGGAATTGACTAGACGGCAACAGGTTTGGTTTAGTATTTTGATCTACAGAACTGAAATCTTTAATCTCCTTGAAATAAAAATTTCCCTTATATTGTCTATTTATCTTGTTCTCCCCCAACGATTGTTTTCATCCACCACTGTTCCCCCAACTACAAAGACAAAGATGTGAAAAATTAGCACATAGTGACTGATCTCAATCTTTTTTTGTTTCAGAATTTAACTTGGTAGACTTCTCTCTGTGCCATTTATGTAATAATCATTTGTTTTATCTGTATCATCCATGCAGCCAATGTATGGTGACATTTAGGTCTTTATTGAATTGAACTATAACACTTAGTGCCAGAGAATGGGTGGATTAATATACTGAGCAAGGAATAGTTTTAAAACATTTAGACAATGAAGTATGATAATCTCTATTTGGCATACTCCTGGGATGACTTTCTTATAGTGCTAATTATATAAGAATCATAGAATGTCATGGCTAGAAAGGAAGTTAAAACCATCTGTCTTAGTTACCTAGTGCTGTCATAACAAAAACACCACAAGTGGGTGGCTTTAAAGAACAGAAATTTATTGTCTCACAGTTCTTTTTTTTTTTCCATGACTATGGGGTTTATTAGAGAAGTAACAGATTACAATTCAGGATCAGGAACAACTTGGAAGTAACAGGAACAACTCAGGATACAGTTCTTCAATCAGGACAATTTCTTCTCAGCTGCTGCTGCTGGGCCCCCCTCACCATTACCAAGAAGAAGAGCCAGGAGTGGAGTGTATCCTTTGGACCTAGAGTCCCTGTACTGAGAACCTCCTAGACCAGGAGACAGAGAGAGCTGTAACAATGGAGACAGCACAAGACGGCCAGAAGAGGCAGCAAGCACAGCAGAGTCCAGTGGCAGAGAATGACGGCAGCAGAACCAGGAGACCAGCGTGACCAATAAGGATGGGAAAACATACTCAATATCATAGGTTGTTAGGGGAAATGCAAATCAAAATTGAGATACCACTTCACTCCCACTATGATGGCTATTATGAGAAAAATGGAAAATATCAAGCATTGGCAAGGATACGGAGGAATAGGAACTCTCTGATGAAATAATAATAATAAATAATAATACAGTATGACAAAACAATATATTTAAGAATAGGCATTATATTAAAGAAGAATAATTGAAAATACACTGAACCTTCTCATGAAACTTTTTTAAAGGTAAAGGTAAAATTTAAGGTAAGATAATTGAGCGCTTGCATTACAATTCATTACTTAGGAGTGTAATTGCTGGGTCATAAGATAATTCTTTGTTTAACTTTTTGAGGAACCACCAAATGGTTTTCCAAAAGAAACCCAGGTAACTGGCCTTTGCAGTGAGGGATACTGTGGCACAGTGCCATATAACAGGAGGCCAAGGTTCTAGTCGCAGTTTCAGACAAGAAACAGATTGTTAAGAGTTAAAGGGAATAATCTATCAAATCTCTCTCAAACTACAAAGAAGAAAACTGAGGCCTAGAGAGGTTAGCTTATTCCAGCCACATGACCCACAGCAGCAGAACTCACATCTCCTGATGTCTATTCCACTAGTCCTTTAATAATATCATAATACCTCTCTTTCAAAAAGAAGACTTATTATATTCTCAGTTCTTAAAAAAATATATAAATCGTATGCAATAATGCAATGGGAAAATGGGAAATGGGAAAAATTTCATTGGGAAGATCTTGCATTGTCACATGAACAGACACAAATAGTAACACATTTTTGGTTCAAATGTAAGAGAAGAGTTTTGTAACAACTTGGTTATTAAAAGCTCATGAGTTTGTATTCAGAGCAAAAGAGAAAGAAGGAAACCACAGACTCAAAGAAGAAACTAGTCTACAGGACAGTCTGCATGAACCATGTCCTCATCTACCCTAAGACCAGAAGAACTAGATGGTGCCTGGCTACCACTACCAACCATTCTAATCAGGTCCACAATAGACGGACCCTAATAAAATGCGGAACAGAACCTCAAATTCCTTAAAAAAAAAAAAAAACATACCTACTGGACTTCTGGACTGGTTGAGACTGGAGCACTCCTCGAGACAATTGCCATGAGATGCTCTTCAAACCTTGAACGGAAACTAACCCCTAACGTCACTTTGTAGCTAAACAGCCAACTGGCTCAAAAAATAATGAATATCACCTGTAAGTTGTTGTTGTCATTAGGTGTCGTTGAGTTGATTCCGACTCACAGAAACCCTATAGGACAGAGTAAAACTGCCCCATAGGGTTTCCAAGGGGCGCCTGGTAGATTTGAACTGCTGACCTTTTGGTTAGCAGCCAGCTCTTAACCACTACGCCACCAGGGCTCTGGTATACTGTGCTCCTTTAAAAAATCACTTATATGAGACCAAATGGTCAACACTACTTTAAAACAAAGATAAGAATGTAAGGGGGGGCAGGGAAACTAGATTAATGGAGACAGAACAACCAGAACGGAAATAATGAGAATGTTCACACATTGTGAAGAATGTAACCAATGTCACTGAACAACTTGTGTAGAAATAGTTGAATGGGAACCTAAACTGCTATGTAAACCTTCACCAAAAACACAATAAAATATTACTTTTTAAAAAGGTTCATGAGTTTGAACTTCCCATTAACCTGGATTGGGCAGACACCAGTTGCTGTTGAGTCGATTCCAACTTCTGGCAACTCCATGCGTGTCCAGAGTAGAACTATGTTCCATAGAGTTTTTAATGGCTGATTTTTCAGAAGTAGATTGCCAGGCCTTTTTTCCGAGGTGCTTCTAGGAGAACTCAAACCTGCAACCTTTCAGTTAACAGCCAAGTGCGTTAACCATTTGTACTACCCAGAGATTGGATTGGACAAAACTAGTGGATATATCAAGCCTTTATTATAGAGGATTTCATCTTGCAGTTTCACAGATAAAATGCAGAAAACTCTGTACTACCTAATAAAAATGAATTTGCAAAACTTATTAAACTGGTAGATGAGCTGATTTAACCCACCTGAGAGAACAAGCTACTTAAGTACATTTCCAAAATAAATGTACATAAATATCTATTCTTTAGAATAGTCTAGGACAGCTGCCTGGAAACAGCAAATCAGGTTACTGAATGTACATGAAAAATTCTGATCTTTTGAAATGTAACTCAAACATTTCATTAATTCAGACTGTCCTCTCCCAGGTCCAAGTTAGTACATCTGCTTTTACCTTTTGTTTTTTTCTACAAATTTGTTAGCTTTTCTCAAAGCGAAGTACACCTACACAGATGAACACAGTTTTTCAAGCTGTTTGTGACATCTAAACCAGAGAAATAATTTAAGTAAGCATTAACTATAAATTATATTCAAAATATTTTTTTGGTTTCCTGTGACTGAAAAGCAATGGAGAAGACTCATTAGATTTTAAAAATATTATTAAACCATATACGACTTCTTTATAAATTTATACATATACAAAGCTTGACATGTAACAATCAATTCCTTCTTGAATTATGTATTCAAAAGATCTAAAAGAGATGGAAGCTTTAAGGTAATGAGAGAAGAAAATAAAGCTCCCTTTATGCAAACCTAAAGAGCTGTACCTAATTGTTTTTCACATGCCTTAAAAAAGTTCCCAGCCTGGGTTTCTACCTGATGTAAGCTCATTTGATTTGTACTTAGTGAGTAGTCATGGATAGTAAAGCTCTTAGATTCATCCAGAGAATAAACAGCAAAAACAATGGGATCCTGCTGGCAACCTGGAAGCAAACTAAACGTTCTTATTCAATGACCACCCCAAAGTTAAGGCACCATTTTAGCTGCTTCAACTATCACCAAAAAGGTAGACTTTCTCTTTTACTCAACTTGTTTCTGAGTTTTTTCTTTAAAAAAATAATCTTAATATTCAATTTAATAAAGTGCAAGAAAAACATAGCAAGTCCCTATAAATGATTTTCATGTTGTTAACCTACTTGGGGACTGTAATCTGAATACACACATAAATTGCATTCAATCCAAATTATCCCAAAATTAAAATAATTAAGACAACATACTTCTGCAATGCATATTCTTCTGACATCATTATTTAAAAAGATTTTGGGTAAGTGAGATAAAGCCCATTTTAGAAGTATTGGCTACTTAGGTGTTAAACCTAAGAAGTGAATTCACTTTTCTAATTTGTGCCATTTATTATATTTAATCCTCCTGTAATCAGGAGCACGGAAGTACATATTCATAGTTGCTTTCTTTGACAGGTTCTTTTATTACTGTCTCTTTTCCTTACATAGTGTCCCGCAGCAGCTGGCCTATTATTAGTATGATGCGTTTTCTCCTTTTTCTTTAGTGGTTTCGCTAGCACAAATAATTAAAACGTACTTACCTTCCACTGCTTTGGCTGCAACTACAGTGTTTTGGGTTCCTATGTCTGGGAGTATGGTGAGGGGTATTAATCTGGAGGGGAGATGAGGTTGTTTGTTTCTTTCTATTTTATTTCTGAACAGTGACATATTGATGTTTCAGATAATAAATCATTCCAATTTGTTCATCCCTGCCAGCAATGGTTTTAATCTTCATTTACGATTTGCAAAGTCCGTTTTGTTAGAAGCATTTGATAAAATACTCAATTACCATTTTTTTCACATTGTAGTTCAACTGCTGTGCTGATAAAAGGCTCCAGCTCACAGGATAAGCTGCAAATAATTCCTGAAGAACAAATGTCAGAGGAAGTATACAATGAATGGGATTTTTTTGAACAGATTATTCTCTCACCAAAAATGACAGGGTGGTTCAATATTTGTTTTGTTGAGAATGTCATTTAAATATTGTTTGACACCTGCTCCCTATTGTCAACTACCCATCGCATTACAATTTCAAGGGATTTTAAAGTGAGATTTTACTCTATGTCTAGTAAGAGAAAAGAAACTCATTTATAAACCAAGATGAGAATACACTGTTGATATTATGCAAATTATTTAAATAAATGAAAATCCAAGTGATTCAGTTCGGTGGGTCTATATAGGAGAAGAATATTTACGCCTGCCTCATCACTGTTTCCCACTCTCAGCTTTCAAGTGTTTATGTTTGAGAACACATTTGAAATCTGGCCTAGGATACTTGTCTATTAAATCGTCTTTTACTAGGTGATCTACTGTTGATAATGCTCATTTCACTCACCCTACTTCAATTTTCCTTCCATATGCATGTTCTAGATGGCACTTCTCATTGGCTAAGAAGACAGCTCAGAGTGCAAAAGGTTATAATGAATTAACTTTTCTTAACAGAAAGGGGCTTATTTCATTCACCTCCATTTGCTCAACTTGAAAAGTTCCTATTAAGTGCTCAGCAAGTAGGGATAATTATCATTTCAAGCATGGGCCCCAAAATGCAATATACTCTATTAAGCATTTGCCTCCCAGGAATTCCTCTCTTCCACCCCTAGTCAATCATTTTTGACCATTTTAAATCCAACATTTTTGCTGTGAAGTTTAAATAGTCAGAACATGTCTTCAGAAGAAATCAAGTCTTAATTCCTGTCTCACTCTTTGGAAAGAAGTGTGGCAGTGGAAAACAAAGTGAAGAAGGAAGGGTTTAAGAAGAGTCTAGGAAAGAGAAACGAAAAAATTGTCTTGTGAAATTTTTTGTATGCTTTACTACCAATTGTTTTGATGCAATGGCTTTATTTTCCATTAAATCACCCTGTACTAAGTCATTAGATTACCCCAGAGACCCAATGCATGTTACAGATCTGTATATTATTTTCACTGGGGACAGGTTTTTCTCTCTTGTGAGTGGCCATCTAAAATATGTCTACTGGTCCCACCCCGTCTGGAGCAAGGGAGAGTGAAGAAAACCAAAGACACAAAAGGGAAAGATTAGTCCAACGCACTGACGGAACACAAGTACCACAGCCTCCACCAGACTTGAGTCCAGTACAACTAGATGGTGCCCAGCTACTACCACTGACTTCTCTGACAGGGATCACAATAGAGGGTCCCAGACAGAGCTGGAGAAAAATGTGGAACAAATTTCTAACTCACAAAAAAAGAGCAGACTTACTAGCCTGACAGAGACTGGAGAAACCCCGAGAGTATGGCCCCCGGACACCCTTTTAGCTCAGTGGTGAAGTCATTTCCTAGGTTCACCCTTCAGCCAAAGATTAGACAGGCCCATAAAACAAAATGAGACTAAAGGGGCACACCAGCCCGGAAGCAAAGACTAGAAGGCAGAAGGGGACAGGAAAGCTGGTAATAGGGAACCCCAGGTCGAAAAGGGAGAGTTTTGACATGTCGTGAGGTTATTAACCAATGTCATAAAACAATATGAGTATTAATTGTTTAATGAGAAACTAATGTGCTCTGTAAACCTTCATCTAAAGCACAATTAAAAAAAAACTTTTCTGAAGTATATGAGAGCTCTGAATTTGAGAAATAGTTGATTTGAGCACTGACAAAGAGCAACACAGGCAATGGAAGTCATCAGCTGTCTACTGAGTAAAGCAGCTCAAACTAAGGAATCATCACAGACATTTTTAGACTAAGCAACATTGAGGAAGAGAGGGACCAGTGTTGCCAGGAGTGAAGATCGAGCAGCTGGGCTTAGATCCTCCATTCTTACTTCTTAGAATACTTTAGGTACCTTTGCAAATATATTAATTCCTTCCTTTAAAAGGAGACAACATAATGTGTAAGAAAAAGTAAGTCTGGATCCAGACCTATTTGGGTTCAAATCCTCATAAATTGGCCCTGGGCAAGCCACATTAACCTTTCAGAGGCTCAGATATTTCATCTGAAAAATAGACTTATCAATATCTCATTTAGGGGGATGTGAGGATTAAATGAGATCATTTGAGTCTATAAAAGGATCAGACATAAAGTAGGGATTAAATAAATGACAGCTGTTTTGTTTGTTTGTTTTTATATTATTTCAAGACACAAGAATTCCATTTCAAAAATTCTGTTTCTCTTATACTAAATGTCAATCTTCACCACCACCACCACCAACAGTTGCCATGGAGACAATTCTGACTCATGGCGACTTCATGTGTGTCAGCGTACAACCATGCTCCACAGGGTTTTCAACGGCTGATTTTTTGGGAGTAGATCTCCAGGCCTTTCTTCTGAGGCACCTCCGGGTGGACTTGAACCGCTAACCTTTCAGTTAGCAGCCAAGCATGTTAACTGTTTGCACCACCCAGGGTCTAAATGTTAATCTTACTGGTTTCAAAAAGTAGATGCTTAATTCAATCCAAAGATGTCCAAAGTAGTTTGACTACTGAGAGAACCTAGCTTACTGATCTGTGAAAATATTGCACAGTCTTCACTGAGCATCAATGTGTTTTATATCTGTACCTTTACATGGGAAAAGTTCTTGGGAATATCATGTTTCAGGGCAGGATCTCCTTCTCAAGAACAAAACAAGTAGGTCAACCTCCCAGCACTAAGTTAAGGATTCCACACAACAACTGCTATTCTCATTTAAAAGGGGCCAAATGAGGTCAGTTTGGGGATCACAAGTTGTTCCAGGAATATCACTGTAACTGATAAGTTTTGTCTAGATTAAATCATTTAATTTTAAGGTTTGATAATGTAAAAGGTGGGTGGTTTATCTATCTTAAGTAGATCTATTTTTGACGTATGTTGAAAACTTTAAGTAGATCAATTGAAAATTGACCTATATCCACTAAAAAATTGAGGGTTTTTTTTAAATTACCTGACATATTGTATTTCAATTCTTCAAATATATTAATGTTTCTAATTTTTAAAAAAAGCTGTAATCTATTTGACATTAAATCAATATGACTAGGAATATCAAATAAAACTACACCAATGGAGAAGAAGAGCATTTAAAATATATGAGGGTGCTTCTCAGGAGGAAAAAGGCCAATTAATAGAAGTCAGTTGAAAGGGATTTGCTTCTCACAATCTAACTTAATTTAACTTAAGTTTTGTGCAGCCTTAAAAATATAATATTACCCTTAACTTCATGTCATTTCAATTTAACAAATATTTTAGTGCTTACTATTTCCTAGGCATGGTGCTAGTAGGTTAACCCTCTTCCTCCCCCACCTTTAGTATTATCAGATGTGGTCCTTTTAAAAATCCATTATTGTTTTTCACTTGCCTCTCAGAAAGTATTAAAGATAATGAATCACTCTGTTTCCAAACCTTTCTTATTTTCCCCTTAACTTCCTGTAGTTCAATACAGACATCATTACTTCTCGGCTAGTACACTGATTCTGTTCATCATGACTGAAACAACTACAGCACAGAGATTAAATACAATCTATATCCACATAAATCATTGAATAAATGAATCATGAAATTAATATGTAAATTGTGTGTTTAACCTCTATTGATACAGCACTGTCTGTCACCATGTTGTAAATCTAAAACTAATTGCAAATTCACAACTCTGCAAAAAGAACATGATGGTAAAAGCCTGACATATTTATTAACTAAATGTTGAACCACACTGAGTAAGTAATTAACAGTCATGCCAGAACAAGGAGAGAAAGTTATATTTAAGCACAGATGTCACCTGTATGAAATAGCTAAAACTATTTTACATTAAATTTTGATATTAATCAAAGAACACTGCTGTTTAATTTTTAACAGACAAACCTGTTTCCTTTTAACATGATTCCATTAGACATTTCATTTTTAAATCTGCAGGTCATGATCATTCATAGGAATAAAAGTTCCCTTTAATTTATCTCCTTAAGCAAAAGAAAGGAAAGACTCCTAACAGATTAGATGACAAGAAACTTATTCAAGGATTTGTCAAAGTCTCCTCAGCTCAGCAGATTAATAACATTTTCAGTGATACATGAATAAACAACCTAAAGTAAACAATTTCTATATGTATTTCAATGATATACTGAATAATATAATTTGAACATTGAACGGGTCTTGTCACCAACTTGCGGGTACCTTCTGAAAAATTACTTTGTTCTATAAATAACAGGTTATGAAAAGAATATAACTTTGAAGTTAAAGACGGTACATATATATGTGTGTGTGCGTGCGTGGGCGTGGGGTACATATGAGACTAAGTAAGTGTTTTCGTTTCTTCATGCATTTAGGTAATTGATTTTAAAAACACCTTCTCATGGTTAGCTGCTGTAATTCTAACCTGAGTTCTTAAGACGCTGAGTTTAAAACACATCATAATTTAGGTATTAAAAAATATTTACAATCGATAATCTTGATTGTATTGAAAATAACCACTTATTTCAACTGGTTTTGCACATGCAGATCACAGGCAAAATCTGACCCTTAGTCTGACTTACTTAACTAATTTAATCAGACTCCCTGGTCACCTTTACAAAGAGAAAATAAAGCAGTTTTTAAATTAAGCTAAAGAAAAGTTTTTCTCAGAGTTTTACACGTCAGTAAACTTTTGTGTGCTCTCCAACAGTTTCCTTATGTCTGGGCCCTTCACAATACGCTTGAATACTTTCAAAAAACCTAACCTGCAAGGCCAAGCTTAAAAAATACGAAAAACTTTCTGATAATTTAAAAACTAATAAACAAAAATGAGGCAATCAATATTCATAATACAATTCTTAGGTTGGCACTTTATCCTGGAAAATATTTTCTGTTCAATGTGCAAAAATGTTATTAGTATTCTCCCTCCTTAGAGATGGCCATCCATAGTCTCCTGTCTTGTTGTTCTCATAACCAATGCCATGCATTTTTAAGACAACTGGAATTAGTAGTACTTTGCATGATGGTGAAGTAGAATTTCTCTGCATTTAAGGCTATTTGGCTCCTATCAGATCTGAACCCATATCTGTAGCATTTCTAACAAAACTAACTAAAGCAAATCCCCCCATTTCAGGAATTCTGAATGGAAAATAAAATAAGAGGGTCTCAGCTAATCATGAGAAACAGAAGCAGAAAAATGAAACCATAGCCACAATATTTATATATATATATATATTCTGTTCATTAGAATGAATTAGATTGCAATAATTAGACTTTTCTTTCTTATATCTTACAATTTCACTTACATGAAAATAAGCAAATATATAAAACCAGAGATTATTAGTGGTTACCAGAGGTAAGAGGTGGAGAGGGAAAGGGAGAGTTTTTGCTTAGGGGGCGCTGAGTTTGTTAATGGTGGTGGAACGGTATGGAAATGGATGGCTAGAATGGTTACATAACTTGAAGAATGTAATCAGTGTCACTAACTTGTACATGTAGAAATTGCTGAGCTAGTGTATGTTTTGCTATGCATATTTTCATCACAATAAAATATAAATTTAAAAAAATTCAGTGAAAAGAGTGGCATTGTTTTACATTTTTTGCAAATCCAGAAGGCAGCTGGACTTTCACATCTCCTTCTGCATTTAATCTGTTGTAATATGTTGTTTTGGTAAAGTATAGGAAGAAAATCCAGCCTCACACAGATGTGCTGTTAGAAAAGGGAGGACTTCATGGACCCCATGGAAGTGTCTTGCAGACCCCCAGGGTATCTTATAGCATGCATTGCTCACTTTATTTTGTGAGAAATTTTTTTTTTAACTTTTACTATAATTCTCATCTTGGAGAACTCTAGTATCTCTCTCTTCAGGAGAAAGATACACTATGTTATCTTTGGTCAAATAGAGTATGCCAACGAACAATATGCTGCTTTTCAAGGAGTTATAATTTGCCACTTTGTTTTTGACAAGTATGATGTATATAGGTCAATCAGTATATAGATCAATTGGTATACTCACTGATTTTCTATTTACTTCCTTACAAAAAGGTACCTGAGTTCTCATTACATGCTTATTTTTTTTTTTTACTAGTTTTATTTTGTTGTTGTTGTTATACTCTTGTGTTTTTTGTTTCTTTCTTTGTTTTAGGACAATCCCCCGTGCATTTAGCTTGCCCAGTGAGAATTTATATGAACCAAAAGCTGGAGTGCTAGACAGAAAGAAAGACTTGCTGATCATTTCTAGTTCTGCTAATTATCCTCTGTGAGGTTTTAGGCAGGTCACTTAACCTCTTGGATATATTGCTATGATTATAAAATGACGATAAAGTTGTCACCCTCTCCATATTATGAATTTACTCTAGATATTTTTTATGGAAATTTATCTTTTGCAAATTTTGTAAACTTTTAATGTTGTTTATTAAAATGCAATCACTGTTGGTACCTTAGTGGTATATAGAACCTTGCAAATATTATCAACTTGATGACAGTAAAATTAACTTTTTAACATACTGAGGGAAGAAGTTATTTTTGTTTCCATTTAATCATTTCTGGGAAAAGGTAAATCTGGCTGCATAAGTTTATATACACTGGTTAGAAGAGAAAGAGACTAACATTTATCAAATATTTATTACTTACCAGGCATTGTGCTTAGTTCTTTTTACATATTATCTTATTTATTTTCCCAGTAACTTTTGAGATTGGTATTATTATTCCCAGTTTACTCTTGAGGAGACCTACACTCGAAAAGGCTAGGTATCTAAGATCATACGGCTACTTACGTGGCCAGAAATAAAAACCTGGACTCTACAGGTCTTACTACACATTCCGCCTCCTTCTAACTGAATATCCTTCCAGCTCAAGATTTCTTTCATGCCAAACCAAAAGTCTAAATCCATTCAAACTTCCTTGTTTCCAATTTTTTAAAATTAATTAAGAACCAAGTTACAGCAAGCTAAGTAGAGAACTATTATCACAAGCTATTTATTCTGTATGCTAGGATGAGAAGGAATTGCTAAAAGGAAGCATTTTCTTCTTCTTATGTTTAAGCTGGAGATTGGCACTATACTGTCTTTCTGTTCCCACTGGAGATTTATGTTAAAGAGATAAAATTTTATCCGACTTTTTTGTTTTCATCTGTTCCTTGTCTCTGTCCGACATTTCATTCTGGGAAGGAGAAAGAGCTGCTCATCTCAGTGGCAGGAAAGAACAATCTTCGATTTATAACATGCTAGGAACCCATCACCATGATAGAGCAATCTTTCCCCTAGACATCTCTCCATTACTGAAGCTGATGCTTCCCTGCCCTGATGCCACTTCAGTACTGATCTGTCAGCCCCAACAGCATGGCTAATGGAACCACCAGCCCCTATGTGCATTTTTCATCTTTATCTCAGAAAACATTTTTTGTGGATTTGTCTTTAAACAAACTGTGAAAATATACTTTGCACAATTTTTGTTTTACAGACCTCCTCCCTCATATATATATATATATATATACACACACACATATATATATATATATTTGAATGACACACCATGTATTTGGCAGTATATCTTAGGTTGTACTTGCTTCCTTCCCTTTTTTTAATGAATGTTTCTTTAGTTCTTATGAAATACAACAAAAGGTAAGGAAAGAAGCTTCATTTTAAGAATACTGTAGAAATAGTGTATCAAGAAATGGTTTAATTACTCTTGGAGTGTCACTGGAATGGACGCACGGATCCTTTGTTAAAAACCTCCTTGCTAGAGCTTAATTTTGTTCTTAGTTGTCATTTTTTAATTGAGTACATGATCAAAGTTAGTTACTGAAATAAACCTTTTAATTGATTTACAAAAAAATACTTAAGAGCAAACATGAAAGAGACAGAGAGAGCATCACATGAAAATCTCATTTCTAGGAAGGTAATGAGTAAGAAAAAGAAAAGATTGATAAACAGTAACCCATGTTTAAGCAGAGGCAACTGTTCTGAAGATTATATTTGCCTTACTCTGAAGTAGACGGAAGAATACTAATGTGACTCAATTATATATATTTGTTTGCATGATAACCTATAATATATGCTCAAATTCATTCAAACATGTTAGAAAGTGGTAGCAAATTATCAGAAACTCCAATCTCTCCACATTCTTAAATGAAGATACTATATTTAAAGTGGAATATATTTTTATTAAAGCCGATCACCTAACAAGAGGTTTGATGTCCCCTTACCCCCAAAGATTGTTCTTGGATTCTTTTAAACTTATCATTCCCTGATTTATAATATTCAGGGAGATGATCTAAAAATCTAATAAATCTTAAAAGTATTTGTGGGCATTTAATCGATTTTCCATAAATATGGGAAGCATACTGACCAGAGTGTCAAAACCACAGATAAAATAATCTACAAATATTTGTGCCACTTCGTTTTGGGTATCATCTCCTAATATAGAAAACATGAAAAATCTAACCAGATCACTGATTGGTTTGTATGGGATTTATGGATTTGGCACTTCTTTATCTTTCTCCTCCATCCCAGAAGTGTCTGGTTTTCAAAATCCATCTGGTTCTTAAAATAAAGACAAATCCAAATAGAGGATAAGGCCAAATTTTTGTTTTTTTGTTTTTTTGTTTTTTTGCAGACACAGTGGTACATTCCTCTGAGAGTCACATGAACTAAAGCCATACAAATCTATTATTTACCTCTTCTGTCCAAACTATTTTCCAGGGCTATTTAGATTTTAAATGCAAATGTGGCTCATCTTGTTGATGTCCTGAAAGAACTACAGCCAGAACGTTCCTTAGAAGCAAGGATAGCAAGACTTCCTGTCACGTACTTTGGACATGTTATCAGGAGGGACCAGTCCCTGGAGAAGGATATCATGCTTGGTAAGGTGGAGGGTCAGCAAAAAAGAGGAAGACCCTCAGCGAGATGGACTGACACAGTGGCTGCAATGACAGCCTCAAACATAGTACCAACTATGAGCATGGTGCAGGACCAGGCAGGATTTCGCTCTGTTGCACATAGGGTCATTATGAGTCGAAACTGGCTAGATGGCACCGAACAACGATACAGTCTCGTTGAAGGTCTTTTAGAAATTCTTTGATTTGCACATCAACATAAAAAAGACCATACATATTGATCATTTAAGCAATAGCAAGATAATAGAAGGAATTTTTCCATTGCCATCAAGTCGATTTCAACTCATAGTGACACTGTAGGACAGAGTAGAACTGCCCCATAGGGTTTCCAAGGAGTGACTGGTGGATTTCAAATGCCAACCTTTTGGTCAGCAGCTGAGCTCTTAACCACTGAGCCACCAGGGCTCCAGAAAGAATTTAGGAAGTAGCAATTTAAGAGATGGTAGGATTGTTAATTAACGACAGAGAAGATTCTAAACAGGCTGAAGTATTTCTCCACTTAATAAAGCTTATTAGATGAAATTTGCTGCTACCGATATTTCCATAAGACCATGAAGAGAGACCATCTCCAAGCCTCACTTAATGTATATGTCTTTTTTATTTTATTGTGCTTTAGGTAAAAGTTTACAGTGCAAATTATTTTTATTCAAAAATTTTATACACAAATTGTTTTATGACGTTAGTTGAACCCCCACAATGTGTTAGCCCTCTCCTCTTTCCCTTTACACCCTTGCTTCTCAGTGTCTATTCATCCAGTTTTCCTGTCCCTTCCTGCCTTCGCGTCTTTGCTTTTGGGCAGGGGTTGCTCATTCTGTCTCATATACTTGATTGAAATAAAAAGCATGTTCCACACATGTGTTGTTTGTTTTATAGGCCTGTCTAATCTTTGGCTGGAAGGTGGACTTCGGGAGTGGCTTTAGTTCTGAGTTAGCAGGGTGTCCAGGGGCCATACTCTCGGGGGTCCCTCCAGTCACCATCAGACCAGTAAGTCTGGTCTTTTTTTGTGAATTTGAATTTTGTTCTACATTTTTCTCCCAGTCTGCCCGGGACCCTCTCCTGTGATCCCCATCAGAGTGGTTGGTGGTGGTAGTTCTTCTGAGCTCAGGCTGCTGGAGGCTGTGGTTCATTTAGTCCATTAGTCCTTTGGACTAATGTTTTCCATGTGTCTTTGGATTTCTTCATTCTCCTTTGCTCTGAACGTGCTGGGACCAATAGATGTATCTTAGATGGCCACTTGCAAGCTTTTAGGGCCCCTGACACTACTCACCAAAGTAGGATAAAGAACATTTTCTTTATGAACAGTATTATGCCAACTGACCTAGATAGATGTCCCTCCAGATCACGGTCCCCAGCCCTTAGCCTGAGTAATTCAGTCCTGCAAGGTGTTTGAATGTGTCTAGGAAGCTTCTATGACTTTGCCTTGCTCAAGTTGTGCTGACTTCCCCTGTACTGTGTTGTCTTCCCCTGTGTTGTCTTCCCCTTCACCAAAGTTAACACTTGGCTACTATCCAGTTAGTGATTTCCTCTCCCCACCTCTCCCCTCCCTTATAACCATCAAAGATTGTTTTTTCTGTGTTTAAACATTTTCTTGGGTTTTTATAATAGTGGTCTCACACAATATTTGTCCTTTTGTGATTGACTTATTTCACTCAGCATTAATACCCTCCAAATTCATCCATGTTATGGGATGTTTCAAAGATTCATCATTGTCCTTTATAATTGCATATATTTTGTTGTGTGTATGTACCATAATTTGTTTATCCACTCATCTGTTAATGGGAACTTAGGTTGTTTCCATCTTTTTGCTATTGTGAATAATGCTGCAATGAACTTTGGTGTGCAAATGTCTATTCGTGTGATGGCTCTTATTTCTCTAAGATATATGCCTAGGAGTGGGATTGCTGGATCGTATGGTATTGCTATTTCTAGCTTTCCAAGGAGGTGTCATTTTGTTTTCCATAGTGGTTGTAACGTTTTACATTCTCACCAGCAGTGCATAAGAGTTCCAGTCTCCCCATAACCTCTTCACCATTTGTTATTTTTGGTTTTTTTGATTAGTGCCAGTAATGTTGGTGTGAAAGGATATCTCATTGTAGTTTTGATTTGCATTTCTCTAATGGCTAATGATCTCGAGCATTTCCTCATGTGTCTGTTAGCTGCCAGAATGTCTTCTTTGGTGAAGTGTCTGTTCATATCCTTTGCCCATTTTTTAATTGGGTCGTTTGTCTTTTTGTTGTTGAGGTGTTGAAGTATTTTATAGATTTTAGAGATTACACTCTTGTTGATATGGCCTAGCCAAAAAAATTTTTTCCCTGTCTGTAGATTCTCTTTTTACTATTTTGGTGAAGTCTTTTGATGAGCATAAGTGTTTAATTTTTAGGAGCTCCCAGTTATCTGGTTTTTCTTCTGGGGTTTGTGCATTGTTAGTTATGGTTTGTATTCTATTTTTGCCATGTATTAGGGCCCCTAGTGTTGTCCCTATTTTTTCTTCCATGATCTTTATTGTTTTAGGTTTTATGGATAGGTCTTTGAACCATTTTGAGTTAGTTTTTGTGTGTGGTGTGAGGTATGGCTCCTGTTTCATTTTTTTACAGATGGACATCCAGTTTTGCCAGCAACATTTGTTAAAATAATACTTTCTGAGATCAGGTAGTGTGAGACCTCCTACTTTGTTCTTTTTCTTCAATAATGCTTTGCTTCTCTGCGGCTTCTTTCCTTCGCATATAAAGTTGGTGATTAGTTTTGCCATCTCATTAAATAATGCTTTGGCAACCAATGTCACAAAATAATATGTGTATTAATTGTTAAATGAGAAACCAATTTGCTCTGTAAAACTTCATCTAAAGTACAATAAAAAAAAATAATGCTGTTGGTATTTGGATTGGAATTGCATTATATCTGTAGATTACTTTGGGTAGAACTGAAATTTTCACAATGTTTAGTCTTCCTATCCATGAGTACGGTATGTTTTTCCATTTACGTAGGTCTCTTCTGGTTTCTTGCAATAGTGTTTTGTAGTTTTCTTTGTATAGATCTTTTTCATGCCTAGTTAGATTTATATCTAAGTATTTTATCTTTTTAGGGGCGATTATAAATGGTATTGTTTTCCTTTTTGAAGTTCTCCTTGTTGGTGTATAGGAATCCAACTGATTTTTGTATGTTTCTCTTGTATCCTGCTACTCCATTGAATCTTTCTATTAGTTTCAGCTGTTTTCTCATGGCGTCTTATAGGTTCTCTATGTATAGCATATCATCTGCGAATAGGGATAGGTTTACTTCTTCCTTTTCAATTTGGATAACTATTTCTTTTTCTTGCCTTATTGCTCTAGCTAGGACTTCCAGCACAATGTTAAATAGGAGTGGTGATAAAGGGCATCCTTGTCTTGTTCCCATTCTCAGGGTGAATGCTTTCAGCCTCTCTCTGTTGAGAATGATGTTGGATGTTGGTTTTGTATAGATGACATTTATTATGTTGAGGAATTTCCCTTTTATTCTTATTTATTAAGATTTTTCATAAGGAATGGGTGTTGCCTTTTTCTGTGTTGATTGAGGTGATCATGTGATCTTTTCTTTTATTCTATTTACGTGGTGAATTACATTCATTGATTTTCTAATGTTGAACCATTCTTGCATACGTAGTATGAATCCCATGTAGTGGTGGTATATTATTTTTTTGATATGATGCTGAATTCTATTGGCTAGAATTTTGTTGAGAATTTTTACATCTATATTCATGAGAGATATTGGTCTATAATTTTCTTTTATTATGGTGTCTTTGCCTGGGTTTGGTATCAGGGTTATGCTGTCTTCATAGAATGAATTTGGGAGTATTCCTTCCTGATCTATGCTCTGAAATAGTTTGAGTAGTACTGGTGTGAGCTCTTCTCTGAAGGTTTGGTAGAATTCTCCAGTGAAGCCATCCAGCCCAGGGCTTTTTTTGATGGGAGGGTTTTTTTTTTTTATTATTATTATTATCTCTTCACTCTCTTCTCTTGTTATGGGTCTGTTCAGATTTTCTATCTCAGCTTGTGTTAGTTTAGGTAGATCATGTGTTTCTAGAAATTTGTCTATTTCCTGTAGGTTCTCAAATTTGTTGGAGTACAATTTTTCATAGTATTCTGTCATGATTCTTTTTTATTTCAGTTGAGTCTGTTGTAATATCCCCCATCTCATTTCTTTTTGGGGTTAATTTGCTTCCTCTTCTGTTTTTCTTTTGTCAGTTTGGCCAGTGGTTTTTCAAATCTGTTAATCTTTTCAAAGAACCAACTTTCGGTCGTGTTGATTCTTTCTATTGCTTTCTTGTTCTCCATTTCATTTATTTCTGCTCTGATCTTTATTATTTCCATTCTTCTGGTGGCTGTGGGCTTCTTTTACTGTTCTCTACTGGTTCATTGCAGGGCTAACGTTTTGCTTTTGGCTGATTTTTCTTTTTTGAAGTGTTCGTTTATTGTTATAAACTGACTTCAGAGCACTGCCTTTGCTGTGTCCCAAAGGTTTTGGTATGATGTGTTCAATTCTCATTTCATTATAGGAATTTTTTAATTCCCTCTTTCTTTTTACCCAGTTATTTTTAAGCAAGGTGTTATTTGGTTTCAATGTATTTGATTTTTTAATCCTTGCTCTTCCTGGTACTGATTTCTACTTTTATGGCATTGTGATCAGAGAGAATTCTTTGTATTATTACTATTATTATTGTGTTTAGGTGAAAGTTTACAGCTCAAGTTAGTTTCTTATACAAAAATTTATACACACATTGTTATGTGATCCTAGTTGCTATCCCTATAATGTGACCGCACATTCCTCCTTTCTACCCCAGATTTCCCATGTCCATTCAACCAGCTCCTATTCCTTTCTGCCTTCTCATTTCACCTCCGGACAGGAGCTGCCCATTTAGTGTCATGTATCTACTTGAACTAAGAAACACACGCTTCACGAGTATCATTTTATGTCTTATAGTCCAGTCTATTCTTTGTCTGAAGAGTTGGCTTCAGGAATGGTTTTAGTTCTGGTTTGACAGTCCGGCAGCCATGTCTTCTGGGGTCCCTCCGGTCTCAGTTAGATCATTAAGTCTGGCCTTTTTCTAGAATTTGAGTTCTGCACCCCACTTTTCTCCTGTCTTTGTATTATTTTGATGTTCTGGATTTTATTGAGGGTTGCTTTGTGGTCTAAAATGTAACCTATTCTGGAGAATGTTCCATGTGCACTGGAAAAGAATGCATACTTTTCTGATGTTGGGTGAAATTTTCTATATATGTCTATGAGGTCAAGTTGGTTGATTTTGGCCTTTAGATCTTCTGTATCTTTCTTGAGTTTCTTTCTAGATGTTCTTTAGGAGAGTGCTGTGTTGAAGTTTCCTACTATTATTGTGGAACTGTCAGTTTCTCTTTTCAGTGCTGTTAGAGTTTGCTTTATGTATTTTGGAGGCCCGTCGTTGGGTGCGTAGATGTTTATTAAAAGATTATGTCTTCTTGTTTGGATTGTCCCTTTAATCATTGTATAATGTGCTTCCTTGTCTTTTTATGGTTGATTTTGCCTTAAAGTCTACTTTATCTGAGATTAGCATTGCCACTCCTGCCCTTCTTGCATTACTGTTTGCTTGATATATTATTTTCCATCCTCTGATTTTTAATATATTTATGTCTTTGTGTCTCTGGTGTGTCTCTTTTAAACAGTATATTGATGGGTCATACTTTTTTATCCATTCTGCCACCCTCTGTCTCTTTATAGGTGCATTTAAGCCATTTACATTCAGTGTGATTATTGATAGGTATGAGTTTATTGCTGTCATAGTATTGTGTTTTTTGTTTGTTTGGTTGGTTTTTTGTTTTTGGTGGTGCTGATGTTTTCTTTGTTCCTTTCTTTCCTCTGCTGAGTTTCTTTGTTTTTGGATTTTCTTTTCTTTTCTTTTGTTATTATAGATTTTGTGTTTACTGAGACTTTGTGTTTTTCTTTTTTACTCTGATGAGTAGGCTTGTTAACTTTCTTTGTGGCTATCTTGAAGTTTACCCTTATCTTCCTAAGTTTGAGCCAGTCTTTTATTACTTGATATTGCCTTAACTTCCTCTCCATTTGAAAGTTCTATACCCACACCATTTATTCCCCCTTTTATTACTTTGACGTTGCTGTCATTTACAGATTGATGTCTCTGTTTCTCTGTTCTACGTCTTTTGGCCTTGTTTCATTATTGAGAGTTCTTTACCTAGGTTGGTATCTGGCTGATGCTGTCTTGTTCACCGACTCCAGTTGTTGTCTGATGTTGTTGGTTCTATAACCAAAGGACTCGCTTTAATATTTCTTGTAAGTTTGGTTTTGTTTTTACAAATTTTCTTAGTTTCTCTTTATCTGTAAATGTCCTAATTTCACTATCATATCTGAGAGAGTTTTGCAGGATATGTTATTCTTGGTTGGCAATTTTTTTTTCATGGTTTTATATATGTCATCCCATTGCCTTCTAGCCTGCATTGTTTCTGCCAAGTAATCAGAGCTTAGTCTTATTGTTTCCCCTTTGTAAGTGACTTTTCATTTTTCTCAAGCTGCTCTCAGGATTCTTTCTTTGTCTTTGGTTTTGGCAAGTGTGATTATGACATGTCTTGGTTACTTTCGTTTTGGGTTGATCCTATATGGGGTTCGTTGAGCTTCTTGGGTGGTCAGCTTTTCATCTTTCATGATATTTGGGAAGTCTTCTGCCAGCAAATCTTCAACAATCTTCTCTGTGTTTTCCATTTTCTCCCCGTTCTGGAATTCTGATTACCTGTGAATTTTTGGTCTTGATTGTGTCCCACATCACTCTTAAGTTTTCTTCATTTTTCTTTATTTTTTTCTCTGATTTTTCCTCGAAGTGCCATCCATGGATTTGTTTTCAATTTTGCTGATTCTGTCTTCCATTGTTTCAAATTTGCTCCTAAAATCTTCTACTGAGTTGTCCGTTTCTGAAATTTTGTTGTTTATCTTTTGGATTTCTAGTTGTTATTTTTGTATGATTTCTAATTGTTTATTAAATTTTGGCATTTTGTTCTTGTATTGTTTTCCTGAAATTTTCTATTGCTTTGTCAGTGTTCTCTTTGATTTTGGCTATGTGTTTGTTGATTTTGTCTGTGTTTTTCCTGATCTCTTTCCTAATCTCCTGAAGAGCCCTAAATATTAGTCTTTTGAATTCCGTGTCAGGTAGTTCCACTGCCTTTTCTTCTACCAGAAAGTCATCTGATTATTTTGGTCACTTGCTGGAGCCATCTTTTCCTTCTTTTTTGTATGTTTTGATACTGTCTGCTGTCTCTGAGACATTAAGGTATTATTTTCTTTATTGATTGTATGTTCATTTGTTTTGTACTTTTTCTATGTTTTTTTTTTTTTTTTTTTTTTTTTTTTTTGATATGCCAGGGCAGGCAGGACAGGCGTGCTTTGTACTTGCTTGTTCTGGGGCACAGTAGCTCTCACCACCTTGTTCAGATGAGCAGGGCAGCAGCAGGCAGGGTGAGCCTACTTTGCTCTACACTAGTTTGGTAAGGTAGCTGAGGGTTGCCTGGGTGGGTGCTATCTGCCTCCTGATGTTGGTCCAGTGGTGTGGGAGTGTTCATAGCTCCTCACAAGATAGGTGGAGGTTTCAGACAGGTAGTGTTATGGGCTCATATCCCTCCATTCAGCAGCTCGTTGAGTGGTGGGAGGGAAGGAGCAGTGCGAACTCTGTGCAGTGGTGGGCCTCAGCCAGGGATGCTCTAGCCACCGCAGCACGGCATGGGCCAGTGTGTAGGGGAGTGGGGTACAGGGCTAGGTGGGAGGAACAAAGAAAAGAAAAGAGATAGAAAGAAAAGGAAAAAAAAGATAAGAAAAATAGTGCTGCAGGAGCCATCAGGTGGGGGCGGTGTGGATCCGGGGTGGCAGTGGGCCAGTGCCTCTCTAGCCAAGGTGGCACAGCATGGCCCAGCAGGAATAGGTAGAGGTAGGGTACAGGGCTAGGTGGGAGGGGAAAGGAAAAGGACGAAAGGGGAAATAAATAAAATAGCATGCCAGGAGCTGGCCAGTAGGGGTGGGGGGACCTGGGCTGGCAGTGGTCCTGTAGCTCTCTACCCACAGTGGGCCTGGTGGGAAGGTAGAGAGGTGGTGTACGAGGCTAGGTGGGAGGGAGAATGAAAAGGAAAGGGGAAGAGAATGGCACAGTGGGAACTCGTAGGTGGCAGTGTTGGGGACCCGGGCTGGCAGTGGGCTGGTCTCAGCAGGAAAGGATAGAGGGAAGGTACAGGGCAGGTGCTCCGTCTCCTGTTGGGAGCTCTGTGAAGTTGCCTTCTTGTACTCCCTGTCCAGGGTCGTCAATGGCTGTACTCCAAGATGGTGACTCTGTTCCATGTTAGTTGGTAGGGGACCTCCAACTCCGTATTTCTCTCATTCTCTGTTTCCCTTTGGTTTCTTCTTCCATTCAGTGTTTGATCTATTTCTTTATCCCTTCATTTGATGCTTAGGGTTCCTGGACTGATGTTTGTATCTGTTTTACTTAGTTCTTCAGGTCTTTGCTGCATAGGGATGTCATGGTACATCTGTCTAGGACATCATGTTGGCGCTGTCTCCTCTTATACATCTATTTTTAATGGACAACTATTTTCTAAATAAATTCTTTTAATATTTGTAATAGAGTAGATTTGGACACATTGTATTACTGGAAATTTTGACAATGCAAGTAAGCATCTGGTGTCTGCAGCATCTATAAAAGTTAGGAATCAGAACTCCTACAGGGAAATGCACTTTGTTGAAACTAACGGGAAACTTCATATTGCAGTTCCAATAAGTTAATCACCTGATTCAAAGGTAGGCTGCCTTTTATTTTATCTAGAAGTAAACGGACAGCAAAGTCTTTTACAACGACAATGTTATGATCAATGCTGTAGTCTCAGGTGTTAAAGCTTCATTTACCTTTAAAAGCAGATGTAATAACCCAGAAATATCAATATTATAAGCTTTTATTCAGTGTTAAATTACTGTGGATTCATTGCATTATTATATTTTAGAATTTTATCAGTAACATTGACTTAAAAACCAAGTAATTATTATTTGAAATGATATATCCTAGTTTCCCAAGTGCATGGCCTTTTAAACTCTCTGAACCTTGCAGTTACCTAGAAAGGCAGTTTATAATAGGAGTGCTAGAACTCAGATAATGTTTACTGAATTAGTAATGACTTCAAATGAAGAATATGAGAAATGATATAAAAAACACTTTGAAATACTACAAAGTGCCATAAAACATGTAATATTATTAATAATTGTTTTTATAACTCCAATTAATTTTATGCACATTTCATGTAACAGTATGGACTTACTGGCCAAGAATGTAGCAATAGTGTGATTGAGCTTGAAAGCTCCAAGTGATATGTAAATAGTTGACATTTCTTCTGGACTAGTACCAAAGTAATAGACTCTCAGTTCTCAAATATACTCAGCCAATGCATATAAAATCACCCCACTGATGACATTTTAATTAGATAATTTTTAATTTTCACATTTACTTCAATTCCTTGGATGGAAAGAATGGGTGGAGGAGAATGCATAAGGAGGTTTTTTGTTTGCTTATTTGTTTTGCAATGTTTCCTAAAATGAGACAGCTATATCAATATCTTTGCTTTATTGGGTTTATGACATTATATCTTGTATTACTTTCAATAATAAATTTAAATTTGTTCTTTTAGTCCTATCTTAAATACTTTATCAGACTATATCTTAACTGATAGTGCAAAATCTTATGAAATGATTAAGATTGTATAATCTACATATAATACAAGGTGATGAATGTATTTTTCTATTATAAATTCAATTATTTCACCAGTTATCATATATATAACATGTACTCATCAGGAACCAAGTTTTCTTCTCTTCCTACAAAAATTTTTAGTTGCAATCTCTTTATCCTAGATTTATAAAATCCTAATAATAGCGTTGGGTCCCCAGATGGTGCAAACGGTTAAGTGCTCAGCTACTAACTAAAAGGTTGGCAGTTTGAACACCCAGAGGTGCTGAAGAAGAAAGGCCTGGTGATCTACTTCTGAAAGGTCACAGCCATTAAAAACCCTATGGAGCACAGTTCTACTCTGAAACACAAGGGCAACTGGTTTGGGTTTTTTGGTTAATAACAGTGTACTATGGTGTTGGTGAAGAATATTGAATTTACCACGGACTACCAGAAGAATGAACAAATCTGTCTTGGAAGAAGTACTGCCAGAGTGCTTGTTGGAAGCAAAGATGGTGAGACTTCGTCTCATGTACTTTGAACATGTTATCAGGAGGGACCAGTCCATGGAGAAGGACTTCATGCTTGGTAAAGTAGAGGGTCATCAAAAAAGAGGAAGACCTTCAATGAGAGGGATTGACACAGTCGCTCCAACAATGGTCTCAAATATAGCAACAATTGTGAGGATGGTGCAGGACCAGGCAGTGTTTCATTCTGTTGTACACAAGGTTGCTATGAGTCGGAACCAACTCAATGGCACCTAACAATGACTCAAAGGCAATGCTTTTTTTTGCTTTGTTTTGTTTTAATGTATTACAGTTAAACAATGCTTTAAATTTGTGAAACACTTTTAATATAAGATGGCAACAGTTAATACTTCTTATTTTACAGATGAGGAAGCTAAGACCAAGAAAATTTAAGTGACTTGCGTAAGATCACACGGACAGCAACTGGCCCAACCAACCCAGAACTAGAAGTTTTCTGCCTTCTAGTCCATTCTTCCTTTTGCTACATTACAGTCACAACCTCAATCTAATCAAATAACTTGCCTTGCTCCTGCTATAAATTAGCTATAACTGTATCATTCTAAGACATTTATTCATTATCAGTAGTAACATCAGTAGTATTAGGATAATCAATTGGCTCAGAGGATGATTATACAATAGAAAGTCTTCTATCCTCTGTTAAAATTCAGTGTGGACATGCAATAAACCCAGATTGATGTCACTAAAGCTTTTCAATGTGGCCTCTCTTAGGACCTAATAACAGATAAAACACTTTTAGGAATAACCCCAATCTGTTAATGCAAGGTAATCAATTCTTAACATGTATAACAGTGTAGGCCTGATCTACAGATACTGCTTTGTGAATATAGAAGACGCAGTGAATTTCTCAGATAGTCAGATATTGACACCTGGGAGAATAAAAGAAAATTATTCTAACCTATTAACAAAAAAATTAATAAAAAATTGAAGTATCTAATATAATGATAAACAAAAATACTGTCAATTTCCCAATGTTAGGGTGATGGGGTAGAAAAATAAATAATCTGGTCATTTCAGACAGAAAAATCTAAATGGAATTCATGACTCTATAACACAGTGCCACCAGAAAGCTGACCTATGAGGTGGTTGAATATTCTGTTATAAACTAGCCTTCATAAACACTGATCCAGGTATACAGTATTTCAAACATCTCCTCTTTCTATACTATCATTACAGTCTTATTTTGATGAAATGAAAACTATAACACCAAAGACTGTGGAGAGCACATCTTTCTTAGAAGCCTATCCTATGATCTTCAGTGCTTGACCACACCAAAGAATATAGCCTCTATATAAGCCCACTTTCTCTGAGTAAACCAAAAATCAAACCAAACCCATTGCCGTCAAGTCGATTCTGACTCATGGCAACCCCATGTGTGCAAAGTACAACTGCTCCATAGTGTTTTCAAGGTTGTGACCTTTTGGAAGCAGATCACCAGGCCTGTCTTCCAAAGTGCCTCTGGATGGATTCGACTGTCAACCTTTTGGTTAGTAGTTGAGCACTTAATTATTTGCACCAAACATATCACATCAAGATAATCTGTTTAAAGCAGATGAAAAATGATCTCTTAAAGAAGTAATGATCAGAAAATGATGATTGACAAAGTAACAATCTCTTCATTATACAATTTTCATTGCCATCTAGTTCTAAAATCAGTTTGGAAAGGATGAAGAACAAGAAATAATAATACCTTGATACAGCAGCCATGGTGATGAATGTATTTTCTTATTATACCTATAGCACAATACCTTTAGCCCAAGGAACTTAAGGTTGAGGATAGCCAACTTGAACACTTCCTAAAGCTTTTGAAAACTTTTAAAATTCAGAGCCTACTTGCTGATCCTCAGGAAAACAACAAAACATCCTGGCGTGATGAGTGTATGTTTATAACTCTCAACTGGGTTTAATCAGGTTAATCATTTAAGACTATTAAAAATTTCACTTCCCAGATTCATGTTAGCTTGCAGGGCCAGTTTCAGATGACATTTTAAATAGAACCAGTTTTCAATGTTGCTTACTTTTATTTTAATTGGTGAAAGTAAAAGATTAAGATGAGGTGAATGGCTGTTCCATGGAGAAATAGTGACACTGAGCAGGACACTTGTTCTTCCTAGCCAGGGAACTCTACAGTCAATAACAGGCTATCACAGATGTTCAGTGAATGAAATGTTCTGTATCTAAAAGCCCTTATGCAGACACATTTTTTTTCTTCTAATAACTGTAACAAACTTCATTACACACCCACAAGAATGGCTAAAATAAAAAAGACATAAAACCAAAATCTAAACCCATTTCTGTCAAGTAGATTCTGACTCACAGTGACACCATACAACAAAGCAGAACTGCTCCATAGGGTTTCCAAGGCTGTAAATTTTTACGGAAGCAGACTGCCACATCTTTCTCCCGCAGGGTAGCTGGTGAGTTTGAACTGCCAACCTTTTGGTTAGCAGTGTAGAACTTTAACCAGTGTGCCACCAGGATTCCTCTAAAAAAGACCTACCAAGTGTTAGTGATGATATGTAGAGAAACTGGAACTCTCATGCTCTGCTAGTGGGAATATATGAGGTGCAGAAAGCAATTTGGTCTTTGTTCTTGGTTCCTGGGAGCCAGACCACACCTGAGGCTAATGAGTGTGGGTTGACCAAAACAAGAGGGATCACTTGGGGCCCAATTCTGACTAGCCTAAGGAGGCCTGAAATAACCAATTATGGTCACATGGGGAGGCCGATAAGAGCCTTGAACTCTAACGGTCAGAGGATCTTCCTGGTTGGTGACAGCATCCTGGTTGGCAAGAACATCTGCTCTCAGGAGGGTCACGCATCACTTGGACATGGAAGCTCCACTCTGGACCCCTCCCAGACCTTGTCCTATGCATCTCTTCATTTGTATCTTTTTTGGTTGTAATAAGTCTGTAGTCATGAGTATGGTATACTCCCCATGAGATTCTGTGAGTCGTTCCAGTGAATTATCAAACCCAAAGGGGCAGTGGGAGACAGGAGGTCAGGAAGTGAGGGTGTTGTGTGGACTCCCCATGTTTATGGCTAGTGTCTGCCTATTTGGCAATCTGAAGAACTGTGTGAACTTTTAACTTGTAAGTTTTGACCCAGCTCCGAGTGGCTAGGATCAGAGAAGTGCTGCATAGGCAACTAGTCTGAAGGACAGTGTCTTTCTAACTTGTGAGCTCTGACTCTGCTCCAGGTGGCAAGGGTCACAGAGAGTGTGTCACATGGGTGGCTGGTGACCAGGATAGAGAAGTGGGAAAATGAGGATTGGATCAATCCCCACTCTTTGGGGACTGGTTTCATGTTGATCCTTACCACAAAGTTGGCAGTGAAGGAGGGATTTCCCCACTTTGCCCCTTAGCACAGAATATAAAGCTGTTTAGTAGCATCTATGAAAGCTGAAAATAAGCCTATTCTATGACCCAGAAATTCTACTAATCTACGTATATTCAACAGAAATGAGTGCATATGTCCACCAAAAAACACAAAGACATATACATGAATGTTCATAGAGGAATTATTGATAACAGCCCCAAACTGGAAACAACCCAAAAGTACATCAACAGTAGAATTAATAAATAAATTGTAATATATTCATACAATGGAATATTATGCAGAAATTAAAAAGGATGAACTACTGCTACACATAAAGACACTGATGAATCCCACAGATATGATGATGAATAAAAGAATCCAGATACAAAAGACTACATACTTCATAATTCTATTTAGATGAAGTTCAACAATAGGCAAGCAAATATATAATGATAAATGTCAGAATACAGGTTGCCTGTGGAAGGGTTGTAGTATCTGGAATGGGGAAAAGGGTGGGGGGCTTCTAGGGTGCTAGTGATATTCTACTTCTTGATCTGGGTGCTGGCTACAGACACAGGTGTGTCCCCCTTCTGAAAATTTAATCAAGTTGTATACTTATGATTTGTACACTCCTCTATATGAATATTTCAATAAAAAGAAAATTAATCTAAATTAGTTTTTTCAAAGCTCATACCGGAAACCATGACTGCTTTATGGCACCACTATTTTCTACAATAATACTGCATCAACTATGCTATAAACCTTGATGGATAAGATTGGTATTGTGACCTTGTTGTCTTCTCTATTTAACAGAGAAAAGGCTCACTGGCAACAAAAACGCAGACCCTAAAGCTCCTTCTATGCTTTCCTTTGATTTCTAATACTTCTTATTTTCTAGCAGTCACCCTGTTAATCCTTATACATATATACACAACAAAGCTATCCAGTAGTAGCTGAATTATCTTATCATGATTTACATTTGCTTGTTTTGCTTAAAGAACAATGTTAATGAAATATTTTTAAAATGAAAACCCCTCTTTATTGAATTTTAATATAAAATTCACTTATCCCACCAATCAACTGAACTCAAAAAGGAAAGCATGCACCCAATATTGGAAACTAGAAAACAACTTTATATTTTGATTACCTTCATGCTCTTGCATTACGTACTTGTAGGGACACTCATTCATTATGCCAAACAAACTATTATTATATCTGAATTGCTCTTTTATCCAAGTACAGATACAATCAGAGAGAGAGACAGTGAGCAAATTTTATTAAACACTCTGCAAATGTTGAGTTTTCATTATGTAAATACAGTTCTGTTGTAATAGTCTGATAAACAGGCAATGACTTTCGCTGGAACATTTTAAATATTTTTACCACCATGTATATCATTTTCAAAGTTTAAGAATAGATTTAATAATCATAAAGAGCTGTAAGTTTGGCATCTGCTTCTTTGCTATGAAGGACTTGATTACTTCCTTGCAGGAATGTATCACATGTGTTTAGTGCTACCAGATAGCCATGAAAATATTCGAAGGTATTCAAAGGAGGAAATTAAGCTATATTTAAAAGCTGGTCAGTGCAGTAAAATGCTAAATCAAGACTAATGGCATTTTTTTTTTAACTCACACTGGTTTGCCAGAAGCATACTATGCAAGCTTACCATATCATTAAGAGAAACCCGATGACATTTAGGAAGGAGATCCCAGCAAATGGCAAATGAGGCCAACAAGGTAAAGAAAGAATTATTGGGGACAGAGCATTAAAATTAAGAAATATGTATTATTGTGAGTGTGATCCTGCTAAAATATGTCAAGTAAAATATAACAAAACCTCAATTAACCAGAATAATCATAAAATGTGTTCTGATTAAGGAAAATCTAACTACCTCAAGATTAGGCAGAAAACTGCTTTAGTTTCAAATATTTATGAAAATTAATCTAAAATGACTAAGGATCTCACAAGACCAAAGGATTACTATTCTGCACAATAACGACCACATCAAATATAGAAAAAGGAGAGGACAAAATATGTACTGCCAAAGGATACCTCATCAAAGATACTTGTCCTTGCTTTTTATCACATACTTGATATATACTTTTTTCCTTTTAATAGGCCTCCTTCTTAGTCATGATTACAGGGGAAAATAATTAAATGAGACCTATAATATATGGACTTGAGTTCACAACTCTGTTTTCAACTTTATAGTTCTTTCACTCATTCAATAATGATTTACTACGTACCCACAATGGGCCAGACACTGTGTTTGCTAGTTGGGAATACAGACTCAAATAAGACACCCTTCTTATTCTCAAGGAGCTTATGTCCAGTGGGAAAGATAAACAAGTAAAAATAGTTATCAAAAAGCATAATAAATGCTATATAGGAACATGAACGGTGTTATATTAGCAGAGAAGAGGGTAATCTAAGTCAGACTGGGCAAAGACATCCTAGGGAAGGTGCTACTACTGAACAATATGAAGGCATTACCTGGGTGAAGAAGGGAAGGTAGGTAGCATTCTAGCAGAGGAAACAGCATGCATAAAGAGGTGAAACAGCACCAAGTACCTATAGTTCAATATGGCTTCAGCGAAAGTTGGTCACAGGAAATGGTGAGAAATAAGACAAGACATGAAGCTAAACCAAAGAATCTAAACATTATTGTGAAAACTACAGAGATACACTGAAGAATTTTAATCCAAGCAGTGGCATGATCTAATTTTCGTTTTAGAAACACCACTCTGGCAGCAATGCAAAAGGCAGAGTCAGAAAAGAGAGCCAGACTGGAGGCTGTAACACCAATTAGGAAGTTCTATAGGTGGCTCTGTGAGAGAAAAGACCTGGCTATCTACTTAGGTAAAGATAACAGCCTAGGAAACCTTGTGGGGCAGTTCTACTCTGTCACATGGGGTCACTATGAGTCGGAACTGACTCCATAGCAAACAGCAACAATAACATAGGTAGTGCAAACAGTTAACACATTTGGCTGCTAACTGAAAAGCTGGAGGTTTGAGTCCACCCAGAGACACCTCAGAAGAAAGGCCCAGTGACCTATTTCCAAAAAGCAACCCTATGGGGCAGTTCTACTCTGACATATACGGGGCCACCATGTGTCGGAATAGACTGGACAGCAACTGGTATACATTTATCATACTAATTTCACATGCTTGTTGTTGTGTGCTATCTAGTTGATTCCAACTCATAGTGACCGTATATGACGGAGTGGAACTGCTCTGTAGGGCTTCCTAGGCTGCAATCTTTACGGGAGCAGATTGCCAGGTCTTTTCTCCTGGGAAGTGGCTAGCGGGTTCAAACCACCAACCTTTTGGTTAGCAGCCGAGTGCTTAACCATTGTCCCACCAGGGCTCCTTAGAGGTTCAGCTGAAAGAAGGTTCTGTTTATACCCAGAGCTGAACTCAAGCAATTGTCTACAGTGTCATATTTATGACAAACACACAGTAGGTCTTGATTTGTATTTAAAGGCTTAAATTACCTGTCATAAAAACACAGGACCAAAGGACGGTCAGAATGGTTACACAACTCGAAGAATGTAATCAGTGTCACTGAATGGTACATGTAGAAACTACTGAATTAGTGTAAGTTTTGCTGTGTATATTCTCAACAACAACAAAATAAATAAAGCTATTATATATTTTTTTTAAAAAAAAAAAAAAAAGACCTTTAAAGGTTGTCTATCAATGCTGATTCTTGGCACTGAAAAGAGCTAAAAAAGTGAGCATCCTCAGAACTTAAACTTTATTTTTAACTTCTTTGAATGGGCAACATCTCAGACCAAAGTGTTCATTATGTCATGGTACCTCCCTTACACAACTAAGCAAAAATTTAAGGCACTTCCTCAAATAGAGGCATTTAAGAGGTAATTTAAGGAGCCCTCTAGGGTCGCTATGGAATGGAATTGACATGACGGCAACGATTTTGGGTTTAGTGGCACAATGGAGCCCTGGTGGTACAGTGGTTAAGAGATCGGCTGCTAACCAAAAGGCTGGCAGTTCGAATCCACCAGTCACTCCTTGGAAAACCTATGGGGCAGTTCTACTCTACCCTATAGGGTCACTGTGAGTTGGAATCGACTTGATGGCGATGGGTTTGGTTTTTTTGGTAGTAGCACAATGGTTGAGCAGCTTGGCTGCTACCTGAAAGGTCGGTAGCTCAAACTCACTCAGCAGCTCCACAGAAAAGACCAGGCAATCTACTCTTGTAAATATTACAGCCTAGGAAACCCTATGGGGCAGTTCTACTCTGTCATATAGGGTCACTATGAGTAGAAATTAACCCGATGGCACATAACAACAACAACATATAGGTTGGTAGACACATATGTTTTGCTCTGTCAGCTGAAAGGCCTAAAAGAAATGACACCCCAGCAGCAATGAGCACACCTAGCACCCAGATCTTGGATTCTAATATCATTCTCCAATAAAAAGAACCAAGGATCCTTGGGAAAATGGCTGATTCTAGAAATGAGGGAGGAAATATACAAGATAAGCCTGGAGCATCTTGTAGTAACAGAAAGTAAGGAAGTGCAAAAAATATAAACAAGACACTCCATAATGATGGGACAAAGGAGGCAACTGAAAGAGCTGTCAATGGCCAAAGTTGAAACAATTTGAACAAAATAATTAAAGTAGCATTGGATTATAATCTAAAGTATGAAATAAATATCCATGAGTCCATACTGATGTAAGTAAATGATTAAATAAATAAGTGGGAGATAAGAGATAACTCTCCCATGCAGAAGAATTCTAAATGATTTATGCAGACACTCTACCCTCAAGGAGGTGAAGCATAATTTCCCAAAGCTCATGTGTGGACTGTGCATAATTACTTCCTTCCAAAGAGTACAGTACAGAAAAGGGAAAAAGTGACTTTATAGTGGATAAACCTGAAAAACACAACCTCAGCCAGGTGATGAAGTCAACATCAACAGTCATAAATTATGTTGTTAGACTATACCCTTGATACAATGTAATGAAAATGGCACTTTACCTCTGTGGTCTTCCTCCCAGTAATCCATAACCCCAATCTTATCATGAGACAAACATTAGGCAAACCCCAATAATGGGGCATCCTACAAAAGGTGGTTGTTGTTGTTAGGTGCTGTCGAGTCAGTTTTGACTTATAGCAACCCTATGTACAACAGAATGAAATACTGTCTGGTCCTGTGCCATCCTGACAATTGTTTCTATGCTTGAGCCCATTGTTGCAAACACCGTGTCAATTCATCTCCTCGAGGGTCTTCCTCTTTTTCGATGACCCTCTACTTTACCAAGCATGATGTCCCTCTCCAGGGACTAATCCCTCCTGATACCATGTCCAAAGTATGTGAGAAAAAGTCTCACCATCCCTGCTTCCAAGAAACACTCTGGCCGTACTTCTTCCAAGACAGATTTGTTCATTCTTCTGGTAGTCTATGGTATATTCAATATTCTTCATCAACACCATTATTCAAAGGCATCAATCCTTCTTCGGTCTTCCTTATGAGGCAGTTGAAAATATCATGGCTTGAGTCAGGTCCACCTTAGTCCTCAAGGACATGTCTGCTTTTCAACACTTTAAAGAGGTCTTTTGCAGCAGATTTGCTCAATGCACTATGTCATTTGATTTTTTGACCACTGCTTCCATGGGCATCCTAAAAAATACCTTATTAGAATTCCTTAAAACTGTCAAGGTAATGAAAAACAAGGAAAGTCTGACAAACTATCACAGGCTCCAGGAGCCTAAAAAGGCATGGAAACTAAATGTAATACGGTATTCTAGATGGAATCTTAGAACGGAAGGACATTAGGGAAAAAATAAGGAAACCTAAATAAACTATGGACTTCAATTAATAATAATGCATCTATATTGGCTCATTAATCATAGCAAATGTATCATACCAATGTAAGGTGTTAATAATAGTGGAAACTGTCCAGGGTATATGGGAACTCTCTGTACTATTCTCAATTTTTCTGTGAAGCTAAAACTATTCTAAAAAATAAAGGCTATTTAAAAGAGAGGGTACTGACCAAGGTAAAAATTTATTAAAGGGCAGTATGTGTTCATTAAAGATAAAAACCTGTTGCCGTCGAGTCAATTTCAACTCATAGCAACCCTACAGAACATAGTAGAACTGTCCCATAGGGTTTCCAAGGAGCAGCTGGTGGATTGGAACTGCCAACCTTTTGGTTAGCAGCCGTAGCTCTTAACCACTGTGCCACCAGGACTCCTCAGTAAAGACAGGGTACTTCAAATTAATTTATAAGCAGAGTTCATATTGCAAAACAGTGGTAGCTGGAATCATAGAAGAAAGCCTAATTGTGGTAGATCTAAGGTAACTTGAAATTCTAAAAACACATTAAATGTACTCAATCTTCCTGACCAGGTCAACAACTCATTCCATATGCATGTCACTATCCATAGGCTTCAAATGGTACAACACATACCATCTTTTCAAATCCTCCTAGTTAAAAGTTCAATGTCCTCTTAGTTCATCTCTGTGCAAAGTACATTCCTCAGTAGGAATGCAGGGGTGTTTATCTACTATCCTGGAACACAAACACCTACACTGAAGAACCGCTCACAATCCACTTTGCAATGAAGCATTTCCTCTACAATGTTCCCCTCTAGCTTATCTTAAATTCTCTCAGGAACAATTTTCCTTTATTTCCCTAGGTTTAGCTGGAAAAGAATACCAAATATACCATGGACTGCCAGAACAAACAAATCTGTCTTGTAGTAGGTACAGCCAGAATGGTCCTTAGAAGGGAGGATGGCAAGGCTTCATCTCACATACTTTGGACATGTTATCAGGAGGGACCAGTCCCTGGAGAAGGACATCATGCTTGCTAAAGTAGAGGGTCAGTGGAAAAGAGCAAGACCCTCAAGGAGATGGATTGACACAGTGGCTACAACAATGGGCTCAAACATAGCAAAGATCGTGAGGATGGCGCAGGACCAGGCAGTGTTTTGTTCTGTTGTACACAAGGTTGCTATAAGACGGAACGACTCGACGACACCTAACAACAACAACAATACTCTCTACTATCTACAACCCTAGGGTGAACGGAATTTATTCTTGTCAAAACCTGGGCTTTCAAGTCCCAACCTGTAAACTAGTCTAACTTGATGGTCCAAAGAAATTGCATTCTTGGCAACTTTGAAATGAGTTCAAAATTCCACCTTATCACACCAACTGATTGGTGTAATGAGTAAGCAAATAAAATGAAGGAGGTTGGCCTTTAGCATCTTCCGAGATCCTTATCTTTGTTTGGTTACTTGATTTTTCCCAATTGGCCTGCCCTCTACTGGTTATCCAGGGCTAACATGCCCAGGATTGTGTACTGTGACATCCCATCTATCCTCAAGCATCTATCAGCATTTTGACAGAGGCATCAATGCTAAGGTCCTGAGAAAAAACTAATGCTAGAATTTCAAGAACCATGCTAGTTCAAGTGAGGAAATATTTTTGGCTGAATAAGTACCTTTTGGAGTTTCAACAGAAGGTATGGCTGAAAGAATATAAATAGGGATGGTATGAAATGAAGTAATTGTATATGCTCACTGGTGAGACAAAGAAAAGCAAGCAACAAAGCGGAGTGAACACAGCAAAGGATACAGGGGAAAACACTTTAAAGAAATAGGACAATAAGTCCTTAAAAACCAACATGGTAATTTCCATGTACCTAACCAGTCTGTGGCATTAAAAAAAAAAAAAAAGGCAGAGACGAGTATCATAATGTCAAAAACATATTAAAGATAATCCCACATCACTCATCATAAAATCTATTTCATATGATTGAGCTTGGATTTAAAATGAATATTGTTGGTAGGCACATAGTACATGCTCAATAATGTAAATAATGCCAACTATTATTTTAAAATGTCAAATAATCACCTATTAAATTATTTTAATAGTGACTTATATATTTGAAAAAATACTTATCCCCACATTTAAAAGAGTGGAGAGGATATTTTTTCCCAAACTAAGTGACTGCATTTATCTCGATAACCAAAAGACAAGGACAAAAATTCTCAAAAAATCAGGTCTTTTTATGTTTTCATAACAGGATTTGTAACTACTTGATATTAAAAGTACATTTTAAGGAGCAGTCATTGTAATTTGCTAATAGCATATTACATTAACATTGTAACATATATTCTATTATTTGGAATAAAATAAGTTAATTATTTTTCACATATAAAATATGATGAATACAGGCATATTAGAAGCATCTAGTATGTATATATACAACTTTTTAACTTGGAATACTTGGCTTTCTTTTTTCTAAGTCCATTTGTTAGATCACCGGGAGATAGAAAGAAAAAACGTAGAATCCCAAATGGACTTGTGATTTTATAAAGAAATTTGGACCTGTTTTTATCAGCATTTTTCTCTTGCAAAAATTGCCTTACATGAAAAATGTATAAAAGTAATGAAACTCCAGGCTGAGGCTTTAATCTCCAGTCACTTCCGTAAGAGAAGGGTAGATCAGAGAGTATAATTTGCCCTTATCATACAGCTCATCTCCTGTGTTGACAAAAGAAATCCTCCTGTTAGTTTTTCTTAGACAAATGTGACCCCAACCTGATATGACACTTTATTTTTTCAGCTGTGTAACACTACCATAAAACCCGGTGCTTTTTAAGCTGCATTATACCAATCCATGAAACTTTTGTATTGATAGCTGCAAACTTCCAGACATTTAAAAGTCCGATTTTTGTTCCTTGAAAGATCCAAGTTACCGAGTTAATTAAATTTTCTTAATTTTATTATAAATAGCCTATCATTTGGCTGTTTCATAGATTCACAATTGCTTTCATCTTTACAGAGTTCTCAGGAAAACTTTTAAACAGTCCTGAATCAAACACCAGTTCTGACTTTGACAGTGCTGTGCTGTCTTACATCCATGTTCAATAAGTGTATTTTTAAAATCGGGCATGACTTCTTTCACTTTTAGCATTGCATTTTTTCAGAAAGGGGCTAGAATTGTGCTTGCTCCTCTCTTAAACTATGAATATTCATCCGTTAAAATAATTTGAGATCCAGGAGTCTTTGGCATCCTGTGTTAGTACCTGCTAGTCATAGAATTTTGCACCATAGCTCTGGATTTATAGCCCTCATTTAGCCATCATGCAATTCAAAACCCTGGCTTTAAATACCCGCCACAGAGATATGAGTAACAAAAAGAGACAGAGTACAGCTATTGTGCCTTCAAAGAAAAGCAATAAACCATTCTGCTTGCTCTCCTTCATGTTCTTTAATTCATTTCATTTCATTTTAACTACCCAGAACAATTTCACCAGCCATTAGCCTGGAATGAAACCTTACAAAGGCTGATTGTTGTTATCAAGATGGGTCCCAACACTCCCCCCCACCACACTCCTTTTCATAAGTTTCAGAACAAATAGGCTACTTTATAGCTCCAGACTTGCTTCTTAAAGGAGAAACCTTGTGAAGCAAAGGATAGGCAAATGGTTTCAAATCCACATTCAAAGACTTCAAAAAATATCCACTGTGGAGAATTGTATGTCACATTTTGTAAACTGAGGCCTCTTTATGCCAAAAGAAGCAACAGGGGAAAATATCTCTGGTAAATTATAAACTAGGTATGTCCCAGACTGAATCTGAAATAAAAATATCCCAAGCCACTAATTATTAAGGTAATTGAATAAAGCTGGTTAAATATTTTTTTTAATTGCGAATTTGGGTAGAAACAAAATTATTTATTGGAACTTGCAATACAGAATGATATATCTAAGTTCACTAAACTTCTTTGATGCAGGTGATCAGAATATTTGGAAATACAAATTAGGTCTGACTTTCGAGTGTTCATGGATTTTTAATAAAGTGCGTGCAAAATTCATAATTTTAAAGGAAAAGCGTTAAGGCCAGGACTCACTAGAAAACGAAGAGCAAGTTATCTCTGGCTTTGTTAACAAAGAACATTTCCATTCCCTGTCAGCATTGCTAGCTCTAACCAATCATTAAGAACCTCACTAAAAGCCATGGCTACATGCAGGAACTGACTTAATGAATATTATACAAAATTTAGAAAAAAACCGAACAGGGGATTGCATCAGAAACAATAAAGCAGTTTTGATGAGTAAAGCACGTAATTTGTGATGCCAATAACGGGAACTCTTCAGGTGTTCTTGAAGACCACACATTTTCATATTCTTAAACTGTATAAAATGGTTCCATATTAAATCATCGTTTCAGGCGTCTGATAAACAGAACGCTGAATTAGCAGAAAAGATAAAATCCAGTTGTTCTAGTAAGCATTAAAGAAAAAGTCCTTCCCTCTTATAAAGGTTTTATTAATTATATTTGCACATTATAATTGCCTTCCAATAAAACATAAGAATAAAAATTCTAATTTTCAAAAACAAAACAAAAAAACATACTATGTGCTACCTCACTTTTTAAGTTAACATCCATTTCAAATAGAAGAATAAGGACAATTATCAACCGTATCTTGAAACGTCTGGGTAATTTGGGGCATCTACTGATATTTTTACAATTAAGTAGAAGGTGCTGGCTTGTGATTAATAAGTTACAGAATATGCACATGCATCAGTGTTAACCACCAGATCGGCGTGTAGTATACTACGCAGCCCAGAGATCGTCCTCACTCTTAACAAACACAGGCACAAGAATCAAATAAATGCCCAGAATACTTCTCAAGATTTTCGGTTTTTAAAAACAGATGATTAAAACTTCACAAAAATGCACATGCTCTTAAATAACTTCTTAAAGTTGCACTCATTTCAAGATAAATGTGCATGCCTCAGCCCATTTTCAGTTTCTAAGTTAAAAAAAAGCCCACAACAAATGAAATTAGAAACTCACATAATTTCTGAATGACAGTTTTCCTTCCCAAAGGAAAGGGCAAGCACCAGATCAATAGTCCCAAGACAAAACAGAAATGACATTCCAAATATGGAGAAGAGACAGATGGAGAAAGCTATGAAACTAGAATTTCAAAGAGAAATCTCTCTGATAAATGAAAAACCACCTTTCCATGCCATTAAGACATACAAGCGACACAGCAATACACCAAGGCCAGACTTCTCAAGAGTTGGTCAGCACCTGGAAATGGGAACATCAGTCCAACATTCAATGCCTTAGAATGTGTACACAAAGGAAGATAAATAACTGCAACCACAACAGTCAAATGAACAGCAAAGGGCTATTTCTCTTTAAAGCTCAAGTCCATCTTTCCATTTGGCAGGGAGACAAAATGTGATGTCCCTTTCTGTTTGGACCTTACCTCGAAAACAGAAGTTGTCAAGATGATCTATGAGCTGATAGTAAGCTCGTCATTATAAAGACATCCCCCAATTCTATTTTCTGGTATAAGAAAAAGGTTTTGGTTTGATCTAGCACCAAATAAAGGAGAGAAAAAAAGATGCTCTTTACAAGATACTGAAAACTAATACACATAATTATGTAAGATTAATGATAACATTTTAAAAAAAACAGTTGCTAGAGAGTCAATTCCGACTCATGATGACCCCATGTGTATCAGAGTAGAATAGTACTCCACAGGGTTTTCAGTGGCTGGTTTTTCATTACATCATCAAAATTCAGGTGTCTTTGAGCTCGAGGAGTGAAATTCTTTATTGGTGGAACATGATGCTAATATAGGAGATTTAACAAAAAAGATATCATGCTAAAATTAAAAAACTACATCAACATAAACCAAAATCTAGAGTTAAAAAACAAAACTTACTTCTTTGAGGTTTGATGTAAAAGGAACTAACATTTTCTAGTAAGGACATTGCATTATACATAAAAATATAAAGTGATTATACTTCAGTCTCTTACTATGGATGAGATAAATGGCTATAGTGCAGAGGCCTGTAATTGAATATCAGTTAGGTATTATTGAGTTCTTACTGTTTACAAGGTAATGAATTACTAACTCATCCATGAGTTGCATTATAACCATTTAATAACATGATTTCTTTTGTAATATCTCCCACTTTGTAAGCATAGGTGTAGGTATTTGGTATTGTGGTTTTGTAAGCAAGTTTACACTGCATCGTAACCTGATGCTAGTACCCTCTTTCCTGGACATAAAACTTTTCTCCCTACTCCCACACATGCCACTTTTTCCTTTTCCATTATGAAGCATTTTATACTTCTCTTTGTCATTTGCAACCTTAGTCCTTAAAAATTGTGCTCCCTTCTTCAGAGGACTGATGCAATGTTCCTTCTTTCTTTCATGCCACGTTCTCACACTTTTCTTTTCCTTCCGATGCTGTCCTGGTTGGTGGCTATTTTCCTTGATTCATATATCATGGTTAAGCGGCCCACTTTGTGACTGATTCCCTAGTGTTGCATTCTCTTTATTGGACTTCTTTTTAGCACCCTTGGGTAAAATTCTGAAATTAAGTCTGCCTTGTGAGGCTCCTCAACTATCATTTTACTGCCTGCTCCCTACTCCCAGTACAAGTTTCAGTGTCTTTCTGTTACCCCTGACTGCCTAAGCCCTCATACCAATTAACTGATCCCGTGCCCCAGAACTCTCCTCAACATCTTGTCCCATGATGTTTGTCTTATGCGTAATTCCCAAAAGAATCTACTCATTACTAAGTGAGATTGTCTTACACTGTTGACTCTTAGGTTATTCGTTCATGTGCTGTTCTTAAGCTAAATCCTGCCCATCCTGTACTTCCAAAATGCTTTTCTGAACATATGGGCAGATCCTTACTTTTCTGTATCACATTTCTTCTTCTAGAATTTTACTCATTACTCCAGCCTATCACAATCTGAAGCAATAATTTTTAGAGCTGCAACCTGTCCTGCTAATATTTGAGAGTTCTGAGAGACTCCTTACTTTTTAATCCAACGAAATGCATTTCTATTATTTTCATGTACAGCAAAGTGTATCTTATGTCGGAGAGTTTATTGGGCTTTATGGATCTAGTGTTACACCAGTTTGCTCTTTATATTAATAAAAATGAATATGAGAGGGATGGAGTAGCAGGGATAGGGGTCTGGGGACCATGGTTTCAGGGGACATCTAGGTCAACTGGCATAACAAAGCTTATTAAGAAAATGTTCTGCATCCTACTTTGGTGAGTGGCGTCTGGGATCTTAAAAGCTTGCAAGCGGCCATCTAAGAAGCATCAATTGGTCCCAACCACCTGGAGTAAAGGAGAATGAAGAACACCAAAGACACAAGGAAAGTAGTAGCCCAAGAGACAGAAAGGGCCATATAAACCAGAGACTTCATCAGCCTGAGACCAGAAGAGCTAGATGGTACCTGGCTACCACCAATGACCTCCCTGACAGGGAACACAACAGAGAGTCCTGGATGGAGCAAGAGAAAGGTGGGGTGCAAAACTCAAATTCTAGTAAGAAGACCAGACTTAATGGTCTGACTGAGACTGGAGGAACCCCAGAAAGCATGGCCCCTGGATTCTCTCTCAGCCCAGAACTAAAACAATTTCCAAGGCCAACTCTTCAGACGGGGATTGGGCTGGACTGTGGGACATAAAGTGATACTCGTAAGGAGTGTGCATCTTAGCTCAAGTGGATACAAGACACTAAATGGGTAGCTTCTGTCCAGAGGTGAGATGGGAAGGCAGAGAGAGTTAGGAGCTGGTTGAATTGACATGAGGAATCAGGGGTGAAAAGGAGGAGTGTGCTGTCACAGTATGGGGACAGCAATTAGGGTCACATAACAATGTATGTATAAATTTTTATATGGGAGACTAACTAGAAATGTAAACTTCATTTAAACTACAACAATAAAAATAAAATAAATGAATATAAATACACCAACTGTTAGATGGCAAACCAAAACCAAACCCATTGCTGTAGAGTTGGTTCCAACTCATGGCGACTTCATGTGTTACAGAATACAACTCTGCTCTGTAAGGTTTTCTTGGCTGTAATCTTTATGGAACCAGATTGGCAGGCCTTTCCTCCATGCCACTGCTGGGTAGGTCCGAACCGCCAATCTTTAGGTTAGTAGTGAAGCGCAAAGACTGTCTACACCACACAGCAGGGATCATAAATTGAGTTTCCCTCAAGAAACAAAAATATGAATGCCACTAGAACTCACTTCACAAAAGAAACCAAACCCATTGCCATAGAGTCGATTCCGACTCATAGCAACACTATAGGACAGAGTAGAACAGAGTAGAACTGCCCCATACAGTTTCCAAGGAGCACCTGGTGGATTCAAACTGCCGACCTTTTGGTTAGCAGACTTATCTCTTAGCCACTACGCCTCCAGGGTTTCCAGAACTCACTAAGGTGCTATATTCTCACCTAAGTTTTATTTTAATGTAATGATATTTTATGTCTTAATTTGGTCCACAGATTCCATTACATAAGATTTAATGTTGTGTTAAAATGGATCATTTCCACTATTCATATTGCAACTTACCAAACTTTTTTTTTATTTAAAAGTAGATTGATCACAAGCCCTTTTGCACTACGCAGCATTACAGAAAAAATGATTCCATGGAAATCTCCCTAGGGAGCATAAACCCTCTTCTCAGCAATTGTTATCAGGGGAATCCATTTCTTATGAACTTTCCTTACTCAAAAATAACACATAAATACAGACTTTACCTTCTAAATGCATCAGCTCATATTCTGAGTTTGTACAGATGTTTCCTTAGAAAACTGACATTAAGTAGTTTGTCAAATTGCCAGTTATTACTAAAACCATGTATTAAATGAAAAGATATAACAATGGATCAGGCATACTACTCCTACCAATGTGTATTTAATGGATTTTCAAATTATTATTTCCAGGCTCTGTCAGAGTAGCAAAGAAGAAATGAGAGCAGATCAACTCTGTATATATTTGTTTAAATACTCTTCTACTACATTTCCAATAATTGCAATGCAGGAACAAGGATTTGGGCTCGACTGGCCTAGGGAAATGCTTCCCTTTAAGCACAAACATTTTATAAAATGGAATTTTAAGCTATATTATGTAGAATAAAAATAATATTAAAAAATCACTTTTCCTTATTGAAACCTCAGAATTTATGTAATGTGCAGATCCTAATGGGAAATCACAAAAAGAAAAAGGGTAGGAGGGGCAATGGAAGCCCTTAAGAAGTTCAAAGTTTCACAAGTAAACTTCAGCTTATGGTCCACAGAATTGTGTTTTATTCTTCTTTAGCATTAATCCATACCATACACTCCAGTTTTACCATCGATCATCAAACTTTAATCCAAAAGATTATCAGAAAGTATTAATCATGCAATAAATGTGATAGTGCTGATAATCATTAAAGTTAACCAATACAGAACTTCGCTAATTCTCACTAACGACAAGACTTGCTGTGGATGATAGATTTTAGAAATCAGTAAGTAGATAAACATTGTTCAACAAATAATGGGAAATTAATAGGTAATTTAGCAGTTATTTTGCCGCTGGGTCGAATTCGACTCATAACGTCCCTATAGGACAGAGTAGAACTGCCCCATAGGGTTTCCAAGAAGTGGCTGGTGGATTCGAACTGCCAACCTTTTAGTTCAGCAGCAGAGTTCTTAACCACTATGCCACCAGGGCTCCTTTAAACAAGAACCACTAAAGATAATACAAAACTGTAGCATAACATGACAAATATTTATTAATGTCTATTTTTTTCTATAAAATTATCAAAGAACTAAAATCAAACTAAGTTTTAGGATTTCAGTGATTTTCAGATACAGTAAATTCATATATTCTTCTTGGCTTTATTTTTTAAACACTATCCCAGTTGTAGTAAACAGCATGATGTTCATGCTTTTTCTTCATACTAGCTGTGAGTCCTTGGGTAATCACTTCCTTCTTTTCCTCATCTGTAACATCAGGAAATTGGATTAAAATGAATAGACAGTATTAGAGTTAGAGATAGTCAGAGTAAGAGTGAGTAAGAGAAAGAAACCTGGGGTGGGGGGTGGGAGAGGAAGAGGGAGAGACAGAGAAAGAGAAAGATCCTTCTGTACGCACTGTAGAGCTCTCTGGCTCACCCACACTTGATTAGAGGCAATGCCAAATAACTTGATTCACCAGTTTTATCCTTTGTCTACTACATCCAACTGAATATATTAATTTGTGATTCACACACTCATGAGTGATAATCGAAAGGGTTGGGGAGGGGAGATATTCCACTATATCTTTTATCTAAACAATCCGGCCTGGAAGCCCAACTTGAAACAGAGCTGCTCCACTTGAAGCAGGAGTTGGTGGGTGGTACAAATGGTTAAAGGCTTCAGATGCTATCCAAAAGGTTAGAGGTTCGAGGCCACCCAGAGGCATCTAGGAAGAAAGACCTGGCAATCTACTTCCTAAAAATCAAAACAAAACAAAACCCATGGCCTTCAAGTCAATTCCAACTCATAGCGACTCTATAGGACACAGCAGAACTGCCCCACAGGGTTTCCAAGGAGCGGCTAGTGGATTCAAACAGCCGACCTTTTGTTTAGCAGCCGAGCTCTTAACCACTGAGCCACCAGGGCTCCTAAAAATCAGCCACTGAAAACCCATTGGAGCACAATTCTACTCTGACACACAGGGAGTCGCCATAAGCCAGAATAAATTCCAAGGCAACTGGAACTGGAACTACTTGAAGTAACTTTATAACCATCAGACCACAACCTTGCTTGATGGCCCCTGAGGCAACTTTACACTGATCCTGGAATTACAAGATGCACAGTTTGGAAACATTGGATCTGTCCACTCTAGTATTCTATGAATCTGTAACCTGAAAATTTTCATGACATTATATTTGTTACCTGTATTCAGTCTGGCTACAATTGCTAGCCATTTTCTGGTTTTGTACACAGCCTTTCCTTCTTTACTCACCTAATTTCTTCTGTAATATTTTTAAACTTAAATTTTTTGTTTCCTTTTTCTAAACTTCTAGTATTTCTTTATTAACAGTTTTATATGTAACAAGAATTTCAATATTTCTATTTTTGCAGTTTTAATTCTTTATCTGTCCTTCTCAAAGCCAGGCCCATGTTACACTGACAGATTTGATTACTGACAACTTATATTTTATGTATTTTGCATGCCAGTTGATACGTTTTCTGAAATACTAGTACACTATTCAAATAAATTAAACTTTCATTTTCTAAATACTTTCCACTGTCTGAAGTTATTATTTTAAATATTTAGATGTGATAAGTGACTTATTTTCTTAAGTTTTATTATTTATAATGAATTTACAGTTTACTTATTACTTTCCTAAGAGGTCATTGTTTTATTTAATTAATAGCGGTTCTGATGTATAATTGTTTTCTTATTATGTTAAGAGTATGTCTTAGTCATCTAGTGCTGCTCCAACACAAATACCACAAGTGGATGGCTTTACAAAGAGAAATTTATTCTCTCACAGTCCAGTAGGCTACAAGTCCAAATTCAGGGCATCAGCTCCAGGGGAACGCTTTCTCCATCGGCTCTGGAGGCAAGTCCATGTCATCAGTCTTCCTTTGGTCTGGGAGCATCTCAGCGCAGGAACCTCAGGTCCAAAGGACGCGCTCTGCTCCCAGCACTGCTTTCTCGGTGGTGTGAGGTTCCCATGTATCTCTGCTCGCTTCTGTCTTTTATATCTCAAAAGAGATTGCATTAAGACACTAATCTTGTCAACCTCATCAGTATAACCTCACCACAGTGATAGAATTTACAACACATGAGGAGATCACATATGATCTCATCATATAGTGGTAGAGTTTACAACACATAAGGAAATCACATCAGAACACAATCATACAATACCGGGAATCATGACCTAGCCAAGTTGTTACACACATTTTTGGGGGGAACACAATTCAATCCATGACAGAGTAGAATGGTGCAGAATGATTTGCAACTTTTTTTTTTCAAATAGGATATTTATAATAGATGATATGGCATTTTAGTTCCCATGTTTATTTTATTTTTACCTTTTCCATCCTTTTTATTCCTTTTTATGTTTCTTCCATTATTGCATTATTCAAAGGTAAAATTTTGTATTTCAAGGCCTGTTACTTTTCAAAGTGTATAACTATTAGTATTCATTTGTGCTATCTCCCTCTCTTTTCAACTATATTAATTTTTCTAAATCCATCTTTACAAGTCCCTGGAGCAGTATTTGTTGAATTCAGCATTCAATCCAATCTCCCCTATCACAAATAAAAACTACCAACCAGGTATTCAGAAAAACATTTATTTCCAAAAGTATGAATCTGTTGCTTATATTCATATTGCCTAAAGCCATGATATCTCCATGGCAATATTTGGTGGTCATATCCTGTTCCATACATGCTCAGTCAAGTACTGCATCAAATTTAAGTTCAATGATAAATTTAGTGGTGACTGGTATAATGCACAAAAAGTCAGCATACTGCTAGACTAGTTATTAATATATATATCTAACTTAGATTTTGGTAAATACATACAGTTTGCTCATTCAGATTAATGCAGGAAATAACAGTTTGAAATAGAGAAAATCTTTTATTTATAGAATGTAGAACCATAACTGAGAACTGCTAACAAAATGCTGCCAAGAAGAAGTACTGCTTGAACAATCAGATACGGCTCATTTACAATTTTCATAATCAAAGGTTTTGAACCTATTTAACATATAAGTCAACTCTAATTCTTTTTTATAAAAATTTGAGATGTGCTCTATCCTTATCCTTGTCCTGTTACTGCAAATAGCACAACCTCCCCTCACTTGTTATCAAGGAGACAAGAACTCTGCACTTGTACTTGCATCCTCACCACCTCTTCTCAGGTTATATACCCAAAAGTATGGAGGAAAAAAAGGAAAAGAAAAATAGTGCAAAGAAATATCTCTAATAAGAAAAAAAAAAAAAAAACAGCTAAAGTAATTATAGGCATACTGGGAAGGACTAAAACCAAGATAAGAATGAGACAGGGAGAGGCAAGGGAGGAATGTAACTATCCCACTGTCTATATCTTATACCATATCCTGACATCAAAAACGGTCTCCCAATAATGCAGCGTCGATCATGATTTTTAGAATGTTAATGACTTGAATAAATTCCATGTTCAACACAAGTTTATGCTACTCTCCTTTTATCTTTTATATGATACAGGTGCTAAATGACTGTGTATTTCCCTCTACTCTAAACAGGTAAATAGATGCAAGAACATCACTTCAACCACAAGATCCTTCACTGGAAACCCAAATGGTTCCAGGTATGAAAGGAGTTATTTTTCACTATTTTGAAATTTACACATACAATAAATAAAAACCCATATAAATTCCTGAATTCAAAAAAATCTTATTATGCCACTATAAGAGAAATGGTGCCTCTAAAAATAAAATAGAATAAATGGAGATCTGCTTCTAGATACATGCCAGGTACACATCAAGGTTTTTAAACATGGTCTCTAAAAAGAGACCATGCAGGAAGGAGGGAAATAAGGAATACGATCTCAGAGAAGTCAAAAGAAGAATGGCCAGGAGTCAACAAGTACTAAACTCTGCTGAGAGTATGAAAAATTAGCAATATTTTGAGAATTAACTTTCTTTTATTTGTCAAAAAAAAAAACTTTGTGTATAGGGAGAGGGTTGCATGAAAAAGATAACTTTATAATAAACTGAATTCGAAACAGAGGGAGGTCTAGAGCTAATACATTTAACCTGTATTTCATTGTATTTGTAATATAGATGTTCAACCATAAAAATAAACATAATTATTCTTAATTGGTCATATATAGAGAATAATTGTTTATTCTAAGACAGTAGTTTATGCATCAGCATTTATTAAGTGTCTTCTGCATGCACTATAGAGATTTCTGACTCCCCCACATTTATTTGATTAGAGACAATGCCAAATAACTTGATTCACAAGTTTTATCTTTTGTCTACTACATGAAACTGAAGATATTAATTTGTGATTCACACACCCATGAGTGATAATTGAAGCTATGAGGACGAATACTCTGAAGGCCAGATATAGTTTTAAAGACAGGAGATAACCAATTAATGGGAAAAATTTAATGCTTATCTTAGGGGTTTGAATTTGATACTAAAGGTACTTAAAGAGTCATTAAAAGATTCGCTAAAGATTTTTAAGGAGAATAATGGCATGCTATACAATTTTTCAGAATGATTATCCTAGAAACAATGTAAAGGATAAACCAGGAAAAGAGACTGAAAAAAGCCAGGAGTATATTGTGGCATTATAGTTGTGGTGTGATTTGCATTGGCTGGAAATGGAAATCAGGGATGAGGGAAAAAGAGGAGAGAATTCTGAAAAAATATATATTGAAAAGGAAAATTTGAACAAAATTAGGTAAATGAATATGGGGACAAAAGTCAAAAAAGTGTGAATGAGAATCATAAGGTTGTTAAATTGGAACCATAGAGATGCTATAGACAATTATAAAGAATATATACAATTATTATATATGAAATTAATATTAATATAGACAATTATAAAGGCTGATATAGAGATGAAAACTCTGAGTTATAGTTTAGGATACATGAAGTAGGACACTACCAAAAACAGCTAGAATTTTAAAACAGAAAAGAAAACCTACTGTTTCTGGAGTTTGTGGGTCATTTTAAAGAGGTGATAGTTTAAGTCATGAACTCTTCAAAGCAGTGAATATAAAGGTAGAACAGACAGCAAATGACAGAATTTTGTCATTCCTTAGGTACAGAGGGTACAATGGGCCCAGCAAATGATAAGAGTGATCAGAGAGGCAAAAGGAAACCAGAAAAGTATATTGTAACAGAAGCAAGGAAGGAAAGAGTTTCAATCATTCCAAAGGCTGCAGAAGTTCAAAGAAAACATAACTTAGGAAAAGGTTATTTGAGTTCAGTTTTTCACTAATATCTAAATTTTATAATCGTGTGATGAAAAATAATCCATCCCAAAGAACAAGGACTTCCAGAATTGACTATATTTGGGAAAAGGAACCATACAACCAGAATAATTCCAAAAGGAGTGATGAAAATATTTTATGGGCCAAAGCAGTATTATTAAGAAATGTTTAAAAATATTGCAGCGATTAAGAGTTGCACAGCTGATTTTTGTAATTTCTGTCAATAAGTTGTACACCTGTAAAAAGTTGTGTGATAGATATAGTTACAACAATGACAAAAAATAAAAAGAAAGAGTAGCTACTGAGGCTCCTTATGTACAACCAAAAACCTCATGGGATTTGCTTTCTTGATTTGGAGGTTTAGGTCATGGTTTCATGGGACATCCTAGTTAATTGGCCTAATAACATGTTTAGTGCCTCTCTTCTGCCTGTCCTAGTTCCATGCGTAGTGCCTGGGGTCTTAACAGTTTGCAAGTGGTTATCCAAGGCACAACAATTGGTCTCTATTCACCTGGAACAACAGAGGACAAAGGAGAGTCAGGAATAGGAGGAGAATATGGAATGTGTGGCTAATTGCCTCTAGAACAACTGCTTCCTTTGCCATGAGACCAGAAGAACTGGATGGTGCACAGCTACCGTTACTGAACATTTTGATCAAAGATTCTATAGAAGAATCCTGTTCAATAGGGGGAAAATGCAGAACAGAATTTCAAATAGTAAAAAATGTCTGCCTTGAGCATTATGCTCTGTTAAGAACTGTCTATATAGGATCAAATTGACAACAGCAACTTGAAAGATTATATAGGAACTTTAGGGGGCAGTGAATTTATGTTAACGGGGGAGGAACAACTCAGAAAAGGAGAGTGAGAATAGCTGCACCATTCGAAGAATGTAATCAGTGTCACTAAATGGTACATCTAGAAACTGTTGGTGTATGTTTTTCAGTGTATATTCTCAACAACACAATAAATAAAATTAAAAAAAGAAGACACAGTGAGATACCACTTCACCCTCATTAGAATGACAGTGATTAAAAAAAAAACTAAAACAATAGGTGTTAGCAAGGGTGTGAAGAATCTGGAACCCCCATAAACTGCTGGTGGGAGTGGGATAGTCACTGTGGAAAATAATTTAGTGGTTCCTCAAAAGGTTGAACAAGGAACTACCACATGACCCAGTAATCCCAATCCTAGGCATATACCCAGAAAAAATAAAAGCAGGAATGCAAATAGAAACCTGTACACCAATGTTCACTGTAGCACTTTTCACAATAGCCAAAATGTGGAAACCACCAAAATGTCAATCAACAGATAAATGAGTAAACAAAACGTGATATATACATACAATGGACTATTACTCATCCATAAAGAGAAATGAAGTCCTGCTGCATGCCACAACATGGATGAACCTTGAAAGCATTATGCTGAATGAAATAAGTCAGGTTCAAAAAGACAAATACTGTGTGATCTCTCTTACATGAAATAAGCAAATATATGGAAACCAAAGATTACTAGTGTTTAGCAGGGGCAGGAGGGGAGGAAATGGGGAGTTTCTGCTTAGGGGGCATTGAGTTTATGTTAATGGTGGTGAAATCACACTAAATATGTATAAGAATATGTTTAGCAAGAACGGTTGCACAACTTGAATGTCATGAGTGTCACTGAGTTGTACATGTAGGAGATGTTGTATTTGTGTGTTTTGTTATGTATATTTTAACCACGATGAAAAACTTTTGTTAAAGAAATGTTTATGACTAAATAATTAACTTTAAATGAATAACATGTGTTTGGATAAATAAATTCTGCTGTATTTATTAAATACCAAATTGTAGACACAATTCATAGGAGTGCCTAGTCTACCTTTATTCCTTTTATGTCTAGCAGTGGTCGCTGGACTATGCTTATTCCCTTACTGGCTCAAGTTTTAAAAATATTTCATTTTGGTTCCTCAGTATCACCACAGTAAATGGAATTTATGCCATTTATTTCTATTTTCTTTGGAGATAGACGATGAAGACTGATAGACTACTGTTAGGAGATTGCATGGAAGAGTTTAAAGAGTACAAATACATATAAATAAAAACTGTTCCGCGGGAATAAGTTGCATACTTTGAGGGAGGTACTAAGTATCGTGCTTTCTGGGTAAAAGTTGTGGTATGAAAATTTTAATTTTACCCATTTGGCCCTTTAACTAATGTGCTTGGGTTTCCCAAAGTACAAATTTTACTACCATGAGAGCATTTATCATTTAGAACAAACACTTGACATTTGTTTAGTGGAACTTAACCTATCCAAAAGTAATAAGATTAGAAGTGAATCTCCTAGTCAATAGAACACTATAAAAATCCCTATCTACATATCAACATATAGTTTATAGTAGTAAATCCACAAAAGAAAAAAAAAAAAGAAGGAAAAACAATGCTTCCCACCAAAAAGGTAAAACTGTAAGATGGGCAAAGAGGCAGGGAAATCCTGCTTTCATTTTTAGTTGATCTCTACTAAATTTCAATTTAACAAATTTAAAATCAACCTGATTGATAAAAACATCATAGTTTCACAAACACATAGATATGGTATAGGTATATACCATAATTACATAATTTGAGGTGCTGTTTAAGTCATAAGTTCATTCTAAAATAGTCACATTTGTCTGTAATCATAAAATTCTCCAGTATAAAATATTCAGGACACTATTGAATAAAATATGCTATTAATAAAATAGTTTAACTAGTTGTTGATCTACACATGCATACAAATGCACACTACAGATCTCCTGCCTATTAATATACTCAAAGATTTTTAACATTCTGGATTATGAAATGATTTTATAGAAAACACTGCAATTATCACACAAATAATTGCAGTGCCACTGTTAGCTCTTTAGAAATAAAAGCAAAATAAAAAATTCAATAAGCATGATGGTTGCAAAAGAAAATAAGTTAACCACCACAGAATTGACTTGATCCTTGCCTTTCCCCAAACAAACTACTAACAGGTTTATACACATAAATACCATTGAATGTAATTCAGGTCTTTTCTAGGAACTTTTCAGGTCCAGATGCTTTCTGGCTTTAGTGACATTTTAAATAGCTTGTAGACAATAAACTGTACCTATAAACTGCACAGGGTCAATGTTTCTTGCAAGCAACTCTAACAGGGTACACACACAGAAATTACTGTGTTTGCTACAAAAGTCTGAATCACTTCCATAAATTGCTGATTGGAATAAAATAAAATAGGTAAGTGATGCCCTGGAGCTTATGCTTTTGAATTTATACTGTCGATGAAAATTTAAAAAGTACCACATTTTAATTTAAAAAAAAAAAAAAACATAGACTTGTCATATTCAACCCTACTCTGCAAAGATAAAAGGTATACAAATAGCACAGCAAATAACCAAAATTCTTCATTTAGATTACTTGAAGCAAATTCTGTAACTTAAAGGAGTTCATACAATTAATACAAATGATCAGCATTGTTTTGATCTTCTTTTCTTTAATTTAAATTTTCTGTATCATTCATAAAAACAAAAAAACTACTGGTCACCATCAAAACAATATTAGAGCCATAAACTCCCCTCTGACTCCCAATTCGTATTACTCCCAATTAGCTATTATTTAATGAAGCAGCTATGCTAAGCATCCCTGGGTTCCATCCAGTTCTGCCACAACAGTCTATACTAATCATAGAAGCAGCTTAATAAATGCCACCATCGAAACACAGAATTAAGGCTTACTTCAGAGGAAAATATATATGTATATATATTTAAGAGGAAAAAACAGCAGTAATTTATAAGCAGCAAATATTGGAACAGCAAACTTTCTATGTGTAGCAAGAATGTAGCTTCCACCGCAACAATGTATTTCAAATGACTTCATTGTGTTCTAAGTACAGATAAACCACTTTTTGTTTGATTATTTATTTTAAAAGCTCCCTTTTTGGGATTCATCACAAGAGAAGAAGCCCCAAGGTCACCTGTCAATAACAGAACAAACCCTCAGTAAATCACAGTGCTTCACAAATAAATTCCTCATCAGTAATTAAAACCAGGCCTCTCTGGCCCTGTGTTATCAGCTCATCAAATTCATTGCTCATCTAGAATAACAGATCCACATCTGCAGTCATTACAGCACGCCAGATAAATCAATCCTCTCAATGATGCTTTGAGCAATCTCTGCTCCCTTTTAACCAGCCCGATATTTATTTCCCCCTGACACTTCTGACATTCTATTTACTGTAGGCAAATGGAACTCATACGGCACCTTGTAATGGCTTTACCAAATCCCATTGTGGGGCATATCTTAGAAGACTGATGGTTGCAATAAACAAGGTTTTATGGTGTAAGTGTGAGCTTCCAACTTTTTTCCTCTAGAATTTGACTTCTGCAGTGAAGGTTTATTACACTTGATGCAGGTGGAAGACTAGTAGCCATTTAGAGTCTTGTTAAGTAAAAGTCAGCAAAAAACTTTTGAGCTGATGTCAGTGTTTCTTGTCTTTCTTCTATTTTCGTTTAATTTAATTCTCTATCAAAGGGATCTTAAACAGAAGTATGCAGAGACAAAGTCCATAGACTAACAACAATGAAGCTACTACTAATTTATTCCTTTGCTTTTTGAGTTTTTTAATTAAACTATCACAAGGTTAAAAGAATGTTGTTTTTTAATTATTATTCTTAAATAATATAATCACACGCAGAAAAACTACACATATCCTTAATGAAAAAACTTCATGCCTTTTAATATAAAATAGCTTTTAAGGTCATGATATAATAAGCCATTCAAGAAAAATATAGACGTTAATTGCACTTTCAAATACAATGGACATTTTTAGAGAGCTTTTTTGTTAATCTTCACAAATGAAGAATACCATGAAGAAAAATAAAACTAGAACTTGTAAAAGTTGCATTACTCTGGTTAGCCAAAATTTGGGTGGTTCTGCACAAACTGGAGCCCTGGTGGCACAGTGGTTAAAAGCTATGGCTATTAACCAAAAGGTCAGCAGTTCAAATCCACCAGCTGCTGCTGGGAAGCTCTATGGGGTAGTTCTACTCTGTCCTATAGGATCGTTATGAGTTAGAACCAATTAGACGGCAATAGGTTTGGTTTTTTGGTCTGCACAAACCCTTCTTCACTAAGTTTAGCTACCTATCATGGCAGCAATTATGCAGGGCTCCAAAGGGATTCCCATTAAATTAATTCAAAGTATTAGTAGAGCTCACCTTCGGCATATATTAATCTCTGTATGCCACAATAACATATCTAAGAAAAAGTGTCAGATTATTTTCTATTCCTTTTTTTTTTTAATTCACAAGAACAAAGCTAAAGCACATAGTAGGATGTGAATGCTGAGATCATCTTCTGAACACTGATTCAAAAATAACAGGATATAGCCTTTTCCTTAATGAAAATTCTGTACTGATGCTATCGCTCTCAGAGGCCAAAATTTGAATATATTGGATTTTGAAATAATGGCCTAAAGCATCCAGGTGTTGGGCCATGATACACAAGTGGTAGGAGGCCTGCCCCTCCCCCCAGGCCTACTGCTCCCTCACCACACACAGAGCAGGGAAAGAAAAACACAGATTCTAAATTGAAACTTTTAGGAAGTCTGTGTTATCTGCACTGGAATGGAAATTATGTATGAGTCTTCCAAAGAATGCAAGGAGTGTGAACAATAAGGATATTCTGAGCAAGATAAATCTGCCAACTGCATAGAGATGGTAAATCACATGAAGTTTCACTTCTGCTTTCACTTAACACTGAACATAGCATTAACCTCGGAATAAAGTCCACTTTAGTTCGTCCCTCTAAATTAAGGAAATATAATCCAAGAAGACAACAAATTTAGTTTAAGAGTTTATAGTGGGCTAGATAGGCTCACCAAGCTCATCATTTCCCTTTACACACACCATGAAAGATGTTATTTATTCAAGAGTTGATAGGGGGTCTTTCATCCCACAGATTCTTTTCCAATATTTTTGGTTAACTGGTCAATGAGGCTAATCAAAAGAAAGAAACTGCTTTACCCTTGTAAACTGTTGTCATACCTATAGCCGGAAGACAGAAACCATAGAAACTCAGTACTAAAAGAGATTTTAGAGATTAGAGATGAGAAAACTGAGATGCAAAGGAGCTGAGCTGATGTGCCCAAAGCCACACAGCTAGATAATGGATGAATGATGGAAACTAAAAGTGAGTGCCTCAAGCTTCACTCCTATGAAATAGTAGACATGGTCGTTAATAGCCTCAACTGACATGCTTTCTTGGGTCCTGTCAGCATTCTGTTTCTTGCACTATACCTGAAGTAACAACAGAAAGCCTCAGCTGAAGAAACTTGTGAGCTATACTTCTAAGCCCTCTAAAAGCAGGGACATTGCTCCAGTACCAAACCCAATTCCTGGCAGACAATAGGTGTTCGACAAATATTTGTTTAATGAATAACGTGAATAATTCTTCAAGCTAAGACAGGAGAAAGCAAGATGCCTCTTTCAAGCCCATGAGTGAAAAGAGGGAGTATAAGGGAAAGATACACGCAAAAGTCTTTACCTACATACTAGAGAGAAGAAGAATACATCTCTTCTAATTTATTTACACATGCTGTACTAAGACTAGCCACAAAGACGTCAGTCAGAATAATGTGCTGATAATTGTTATGGTCCTTTATATTATACTTGAAAATCTTGAAAAATAGAAGTTAAGCTTCATAACATTCTCTATGATGTAGTTAAATATTATTATCCGCATTTTACAGAAGGTAAATTCAGGAACAAAAGGTGTGAGTTGGATGTTCACAGTCAAATAGGAACTTTATGACAAAATTGACAATATAATTAATCCATGAACTCTGACCCTCAATTCTTAACACTTGTACCAGTTATAATGGTTGTGTGATTATAACGAAAGGTACATTTTTATAATGCTTTTCCTCATAGGAGCTCAAAGTTCTCTACAAACACACTGTCTTCCCTACAGTTTTGTAGATACCAATCTACGCATGGACAAAGAAAAGTAGCCCTAAACCCAAAACCCCACAGAGGTGCTCTAAATTTCAAAAAGCTATTCTTTATGATTAGGAAACTTTGGAGATACAGTCATCCAATATACTAGGAACTCCACTCTTTTTTATTTTAAATTCTGTGAATTTGAGTGACAAAATATCTTTACCACACTTGAAAAATACCGTGGAGGGAAGGCTGAAATACCTAACCTGCGAGAAAGTGTTATAATTTGTTTTTGTTGTTGTTGTTGTTTTCCTTTAACCCAAAACAAACATACTAAGTTATAAGGCCTCAACTAGGTAATGAAAACAAAAATCATTAAAATAAAATCAAATAAAATAATAAAACAACCAAAATTCAATGGGGTCGAGTCAGATTTCGACTCATAGCGTCCCTATAGGACAGAGTAGAACTGCTTCATATGGGTTCCAAGGCTGTAATCTTTATGGAAGCAAACTGCCCCAGAAAAGGAGCCTGCTTCTCTAACCACCAAAGCCCCTGCCAGTAGAAAGAGACAGGACCCCAAGTTTCTGCCCTAAAATCAACAAGGCAGACCTCCACAGGCGATCCATCTGGAATGTGCCAGAACCTCCCCCACTCAGACACTATCCGCTTGCAAGCCTACTGTGAATTGCTACAGAAGGCCTGTGCAGTAGAGTCTGCACCCATAGTAAACACTCTACCGGCCTCCCTGTGTACCCCATAGCTAAGGCCTCTGAAACCAACAGGACAGACCTCCCAGGGAGTTGGTTCTGGTCTGTCTGCTCCCCTTTTCAGTCAGTGCTGAGGACTGCCGACTGAGGCTGCTGTGAGCTAAGACGCAAGCATCTCGTGGGGAGGCTACACCTACAGCCAACATACTACAGGGAGGGCTCTCACAGCAACAAGGCAGACATCCCTGGAGGTCTGTCTGGAGTGTGACAGCTCCTTCCCCACCCAGACACTGCCACCTAAAAGCTTGCTGTGAACTGCTACAGAAGGGAGGGGCAGTGGAGTCAGCTCCCATAGTCAGCACTCTACCTGTCACCCTACATACCCCCCATAGCTCTGGCCTCTGAAACCAACAGGACAAACCTCCCTGAGAGTCAATTAAGGTTAGTCTGCCCCCATTTCCCGTTGGCACTAAGGACTGCTGACTGAGGCTGCTGTGTATTAAGAAGCAGAAGTCTTGAATGGAGGCTGCACTCACAGCCAACCATCTACTGGGGTGACTCTGATAGCAACAAGGCAGACCTCCATGAGGATCTGACCACAGCACAACACCCCTTCCCCCACCTGGTAACTGTTGGTTGCCAGGCTGTTGCAAACTACTACAGAAGGCCACTGCAGGGGAGTTGGCTACCATAGTCGGCACTCTATCTGCCTCTTTGTGCACCCCATAGCTCAGCCCACTGTAAACAGGATAGACCACCTTGTGAATCAGTTCAGGTCTGTCTTGTCCTCCCTACAGTCAGCACTGACAACTGCTAACTGAGGCTGCTCTGTGCTAGGAAGTAGGCAACTTGAGTGACTATACTCACAGCCAGCATACTATGGGGGGGGGGTCTGACAGAGGCAAGGCAGACCTCCCTGGGGGTCCGTTATGGGTGTGACTACCCCTCCCCCAACCAGTATATGTTGGCTGCTGGACTGATACAAACTCCTACAGAAGGTTCCCTACAGTGGAATCAGGAGGTGGGTCACCTAAGTAGAAACTACTTCCTCAACCACCACAGGATCACTGGGGCTCTGAAACCAACAAGACAGGTCTCTCAGAGTTCCTTCTGGGGAGTGTCAGCCCTTCTCTTCCTGAAATGGAGGAAAATATGCCTGTGCTTCTGCTGAATGCCAGCTCCGATATAAACAACCCCCACAGAGCAGGGAAGGAAGCCTCAGGCAAAATCAGAGAGCAACACCCAGCCCAAAAGCGGGCTCGCAGAGTGTGGATTTTCTGAATAAAAACGTGATTGCAGAAACAAAAAAGGGAAAGGAGTAACAACCAGAGAAAGGGGACAACATCCCCTGATGGACATAGTGATTAGTATATGATGTCTCACCTGAGTGGCAGTGCCCACTGGTGGACAGACTGAACACAGAATTCTTCTCTCTGCTGTGTTTGGGAGAGATTGAAAGTTGAAAAACAAGATCTGGAACTTTTGAATCTCAAACCAGTGAGGGAGAAGGAGCTATCACAAACGGAGAGGAAACAGTAAGCAAATGCCGAAGGCTCTGCCCACCTAAGCATTTCTTGCAGATAGTAGTGCAGGCAAAAAAACAAAAAACAAAAAAACAAATACTGGAGGAAACTGAGAAAGTTAACACCCTCGAAAATCCCAATGCCCCAACAAAAAAAAATCACAAGTCACACAAAGAGCAAATAACGGACCATCCAAATGAATATGCTAAAGGGAGTGAAAGTGCATCTAGGGATGACCAAATAAAGAAAAAAATGGAATAATATAATACAACATTAAATATAATTAAAGAACTAAGGGAAAACATAGATGAAGAGTTAAAAGAAATAAGGAAAACAATACAAGACCAAAATGAGGATCTAAAAAAAGAGATATTGCAATTGAAAGGGACAATAACTGAAATGAGAAACACAATAGAAAGACTTACCAATAGATTTAATCAGGCAGAAAAAATAATCAGCTAATTAGAGGATATAATAGTTAAAAGTTACAGACGATGAAGAGCAACAAGAACAGAGGCTCAAGAAGGCTGAGCTCAGTTTAATGGAATTATGGGACAACAACAAGAGACCTAATATATGTATCATTTGAATTCCAGAAGGAGATGAGAGAGAAAAGGGACAGAATGAATATTTGAAGAAATAATGACAGAAAATTTCCTCAATCTCATGAAGGACATGAATCCACAAATCCAAAAATCTCAAAGAACCTCAAGCAGGATAAACCCAAAGAGATCTACACCAAGAAACACCACAATTAGGCTCTCAAAAACTAAAGATAGAATCCTGAAAGCAGTGAGAGAGAAGCAAACAGTCACATACAAAGGATCCCCAATAAGATTAAATGCACATTTTTCCTCAGAAACATTGGAGGCCAGAAGGCAACAGAATGATACATTTAAAGTGCTGAAAGGAAAAAAAAGTTAACCAAGAATACTACACCCAGTGAAACTATCCTTCAAGAACGAGGGTGAAATGAAAACATTCCCAGAAAAACAGAAGCTGAGAGAGTTCACACACACCAGACTTTCCCTACAAAAAATACTAATGGGATTTCTATAGATAGAAAGGAAAAGACACGAGAAAGTAATTCAAAGCTATACATAAAAAGATCCCTAATAAAGAGAAATGCATGGACAAGTATAAGGGCTAATAATAAGGTATTCATGCTTGATAATTCTAAATGTTTTGTCCTTCATGCTTTTTTAGTAACAAATACATAAAAGGCAAGGATAAAATTATGTTACAGGGCACATTAAATATAAAGAATTAGTGATAACAACAAAAGTGGGGGGAGAGGAATCGTACAGATACAGAATTTATTGTATGTTACTAAAGTTAAGGTGGTACCTACTTACCCTAGAATGTTATAAATACAAGCTCCTAAAGTAATATTCATGATAAACACTAAGAAAATACATTTTAAAAAACACACAAAAGGAAAGGAGAAGGGAACCAAAAAGACTCACTACAATAAACCAACAGAACTCAAAAGCAAGCAGTACTAAAGGACAAAGACAAAGAGGCTTAAAACCCACAACAAACAAATAACAAAATGGCAGAAGTCATTTCTTATCAGTAATTACAGTGAATGTAAATGGACTAAATGCTCCAGTCAAAAAGCATAGCATGGCAGAATGGATAAAAACACAAGCTCCAGCTAAATGCTATTTACAAGAGACACACCTTAAACTCAGGGACACAAATAGGTTGAAAGTGAAAGGATAGAAAAAATATTCCATGCAAATACTAACCAAAAGAGATCTGAGGTGGCAAACTTGATATCTGACAATGTAGACTTAAGACATAATCTGTCAGAAGAGATAAAGCTGGACATTATATAGTGATAAAATGGTCAATTAATCAAGAAGATTCAACAATCACAAATATATATGCACCCAACGTCGGGGCACTTAAATACATAACACGAGCACTGACAGAATTGAAGGGAGAAATAGATAGTATTACAATAATTTGAGATTTCAATACATCACTCTCAATACTGGACAGAACATCTAGAAAGAAGATCAACAAAGAAACAGAGGACCTGGATGAAGCTATAAACCAACAACCCTCAACAGACATATATAGAACATTCCACCCAAAAACAGGACAATATACATTTTACTCCAGTGCACATGGATTGTTCTCTCAGAGAGATCACATTTTAGGTCACAAAGCAAGTCTCAATAAATTTTAAAGTGTGTAAATCATACAAACTGTTTTCTTTGACCACAACAGAGTGAAGCTAGAAATCAATAACAGAAGAAAACCTGGAAAATACACAAACATATGGAAATTAAACACACTATTAAACTACCAATGGGTCACGGAAGAAATTACAAATTTCTTAGAGTCAAATGAAAATGAAAAGTATTACATACCAAAACTTACGGGATGCAGCAAAGGCAATACTCAGGAGGAAACTTACAGCAATAAATGCTTATATAAAAAAAGAAGAAAGATATCAAAATAACAGCCTAAGTTGACAATTCCAGGAACTACAAAGAGAAGAGCAAACTAATCCTAAACCTACCAGAAGAAAGGAAATAACAAAGATCAGAGCAGAAATAAATACAATCAAAAACAGAAAAACAATAGAGAAAATCAATAAAACCAGAAGCTGGTTCTTCCAGAAGATCGATAAAAATTGACAAACCTTTAGCTAGACTGACAAAAAAAAAGATGCACATAACCAAAATAAAAAATGAAAGAGGAGCCATTACAACTGACCCAATAGAAAAAAAGAATTAATGCAGAGTATTATGAACAACTGTATAGCAACAAACTTGATAACCTAGATGAAACAGACAAATTCCTAGAAGCACACAACCTACCCAAACTGATTCAAAAGGAAATAAAAAGTCTCAACAGATCCATAACAAGTGATGAGATTGAATTGGTGATCAAAAACTTCCAAACAACAACAAAAAAGTCCTGGACCAGATGGCTTCACTGGGGAATTTTACCAAAAATTTAGAGAACTCACACCAATACTCTTCCAAAAGACAGATAAGGAAGGAATACTCCCCAATTCATTCTATGAAGCAAACATAACCCTGATACCAAAACCTGACAAAGACACCACAAGAAAACTACAGGTCAATATCTCTAAGGAATATAGATGTAAAAATCCTAAACAAAATACTTGTGAACAGAATCCAACAGCATATTAAAAGAGTCATACACCATAACAAAGTGGGATTTATTCCAGGAATGCAGGCATGGTTCAACATTAGAAAATCAATCAACATAATACACCACATCAATAAAACAAAGGAAAAGAACCACATGATCATCTCTATGAATGCAGAAAAAGCATTTGTAAAATTCAACACACTTTCTTGATGAAAACCCTAAAGAAGTTTGAAATAGAAGGGAAATTCCTCAATATGATTCAGGGCATATGTGAAAAATCAACAGCCAACATATACGTAATGGAAAAAGACTGAGAGCTTTCCCCTTGAGATCGAGAACAAGAGAAGGTGTCCACTCTCATCACTTCTATTCAGTGTTGTATTAGAAGTCCTGGCCAGAGTAATAAGACAATAAAATGAAATAAAAAGTATCCGGATTGAAAAAGAAGTAAAATTATCTCTACTCGTAGATGATATGATCCTATATATAGAAAATCCCAAAGAGTGCACAACAAAACTGCTAGAGCTAATAGGGAATTTAGCAAAGTTGCAGGGTACAAAGTCAACAAACAAAAGTCAGTTAGGTTTCTATACACTAAGAATGAGAAATCTGAAAGGGAAATTAGGGAAACAATCCATTTACAATAGCAACTAAGAGAATAAAATACATAGAAATGAATCTAACCAGGGATGTGAAGGGCTTACACAAGGAAAACTATAAAACACTGCTGAAAGTGATTAAAGACTACTTAAATGGAAAGATGTTCCATGTTCACGGATCGGAAGACTTAATGTTGGTAAAATGTCAATACTACCGACAGCGATCTATAGGTTCAATGCAATCCTGTTCAAAATTCCAACAGCCTTTTTTTCAGAAATAGAAAAACCAATCCTCAACTTTATATGGAATGGAAAGAGGCCCCAAATAGCTAAAACAACTTTGAAAGAGAAGAACAAAGTAGGAAGACTCACACTTCCTGATTTTAAAACATACTATACAGCTACAGTAATCAAAATAGCCTGGTACTGGTATAACAATAGACATATAGACCAATGGGATAGAATTGAGAGTTCAGAAATAAATCCACACATCTATGTGTCTTAGTCATCTAGTGCTGCTACAACAGACATGCCACAAGAGGATGGTTTTAATGAAGAGAAGTTTATTTCCTCATAGTCAAAGTAGGCTAAAAGTCCAAATTCAAGGTGTCAGCTCCAGGGGAAGGCTTTCTCTCTCTCAGCCTTCTCATCAGTGTTCCCCCGGACTAGGAGCTTCCGGCACAGGGACCCCGGTCCAAAGGATGCGCTCTGCTCCCAGCACTGCTTTCTTGATGGTATGAGGTCCTCCTGTCTCACTGCTCACTTCTGTCTTTTATATCTCAAGAGATTGCCTCAGGACACAATCCAGTCTTGCAGATCAGGTCCTGCCTTACTAACACAACTGCCACCCACCCTCCCTCATTAACATCATAGAGGCAGGTTTACAACATACAGGAAAATCACACAGTACCAGGAATCATGGCCTAGCCAAACTGATACACACATTTTTGGGGGGACATAATTCAAACCATGACACTATTGTCAGCTGATTTTTGACAATGATGCTAAGTCTATTTGATGGGGAAAGAAGAGTCTCTTCAATAAATGGTGCTGGGAAAATTGGATTTCCACATGCAGAAAAATGAAACAGGATCCATGCCTCACACTATACATAAAAAATTAATTCAAAATGGATTAAGGACCTAAATGTGCAAACTAAAGCTATAAAACTCATAGAAGAACAAGCAGGGGCAATGCTCTAAGGCCTAGCTTTCAACAATGGATTATCTCATATGATAACAAAAGCACAAACAGCAAAAGACAAAATAAATAAATGGAACCTCATAAAAATTAAAAACTTTTTTTCATCAAAAGACTACCAAAAAAGTGAAAAGACAAGCTACCAACTAGGAGAATATCTTCAGAAACCATATATCTGACAAGAATCTAATAATCAAACTATATATAAAACTTTGACAACAAAAAGACAAAAAAAAATCATAAAATGGGCAAAGGTCTTGAATAGACATTTCACCAAAGAAGACATTCAAATGGCCACCAAACACATGAAAGGATGCTCAGCATCATTAGCCATCTGAGAGATGCAAATCAAAACCACAATGAGGTAGCATTTCACTCCCACTAGGATAGCTAAGATTCAAAAAAAAAGAAAGAAAAGAAAAAGACAAATGTTGGCGAGGTGGGGGAAATTGGAACCCTTACCCGTTGCTGGGGGGAACACAAAATGGTACAGCCCTTGTGGAAAACAGTGTGGCAGTTCCTCAAAAAACTAAAAATAGAACTACCTTATGACCCAGCCATTCCACTCACACATATATACCCAAAAGACTTGAAAACAGAGACTCAAAAAAAGACTTGTACACCAATTTTCACTGCAGCACTATTCACGATAGCCAAAAGGTGGGGGGAAAAGTGGGGTTAACAGTCATGGAAAAATCACATTAATTAAGGGTACAGTTTCACAGGTTATTATTATTTTTCTGTCAATAAGTAGTATACCTGTAAAAAGCTGAACTGGCAAAGTTGTTTGATAGATATATTTACAACAATGGCAAAAAAAAGTAGCTTCTGAGGCTGCTTGTGTACAGCAAAAAATCTCATGGGATTCGGTTCCTTGGTTTGGAGATTTAGAGTCATGGTTTCATGGGACATCCCAGTTAATCAGCTCAATAACATGTTTAGTGCTTCTGTTCTACCTCCTAGTTTATTGCGTCATGCCTGGGGTCTTATAAGCTTGCAAGCAGCCAACCAAGGTGCAACAATTGGTAACTAATTGCCTGGAGCAACAGAGAAAGGAGGAGGGTCTGGAATAGGAGTAGAGTATGGAATGTGTGGTTAATTGTCACAAGGAATAACTTCCTCCTTTGCCATGAGATCAGAAGAACTGGATGGTGCTCACCTACTACTACCGAACATTTAGATCAAAGATTCTATAGAAGAATCCTGATCAAAAGCAGAACGGAATTTCAAATTCCCATGAAATTCAGATTTTCTGGAGCCATGGAGGCTGGATGAAAGCATGAGAGTGGAAGAAATTGGAATAGAATGGAAGAGGATCTAAGACAAGAGGAAAGAAAATTATACATATATATATAAATATATATATAACATAAATCCATAACTTACCTTTTTCACAACCTGGTCTCCTTCTAAGCCTCTCCATTTTTAATCAATGAGCCTATCTGTCCTTGAGTTTTTCCCACTTGTTTGATTCCCATATTCAGTCACTGCATAGTGCAGTGGGTAAAACCATGGACTGTGGAGCCGGATTTTCTGGAATCAAAACCCTGCTCAACCACTGACTAGCTGTGTGGCCTTGAGCAAGTTACTTAACCACTCTATGCTTTGAGTTTCCCATGTATCAAATGGTAATATTACTTTATAGGGTTGTTATGGAAAATTAAATGAGTTAATGCTTTTAAAGAGCTTAGAACAATAAATATGTAATACATGGTTTATAAGCATTCATAATGCAAATAAACAAAAGTCAGCCCAAAAAAAAATGTTTTAAGTCAAAGCTTCAGCCCCAATACCTATTACCTGTATTTCTACATCAGCAAAAATCAAATCATATTATTTCTCAATATTTTTGCAGATCCACCAAAATATAGTTTTCTTTGAAAACACATTAAGTGTGCTATTGACCTAAAATTACCGGACTTATTACTGTTTTATAACAGAACTATAATGGGTGCCAAAATTCTAAAAGTGTATTTTTAGTGCTCACGTATTTAGTGCATAACCTGTTGCTATGGAGTTGACTCCGACTCATGTCAACCTCAGGCGTGTCAAAGAAGAACTATGCTCCATAGGGTTTTCAATGGCTGATTTTTTTGGAAGTAGATTGCCAGGCCTTTGTTCCAAAGCACCTCTGGGTGAACTCGAACCACCAACCTTTTGGTTAGCAGCCAAGTGCTTAAATGTTTGCACCACTCAGGAACTCCATTTGGTGCATACACCCCGTCAAATCTGCAATCACACCAGATTTACTAATAACAGTTGGCAACTTATGGATAACTTCAGTGGCTATATCTACCAAAATGTTCCTGATACCAGTGCCAAAGCAAGATGATGCACAGAATTACCAAAAGACCAAGTGGATTGTAGAGATGGAAGCAGATTACTATGGACATATAAAAATGCACCTAAACTACTTCTCCCTTTCTTGGCAAAAGAGACAAAAGTGTGGCCTGGAATGTAAAACAATGATCCCAGAACCAAGAATTTGGATCTGTGACTGAAAATCCTCCTGTTTCGCGATGAGTTATTTTACGTTAGTTCCTTGTGCCTTGATTTGTTCATGATTAAAACAGGGTTTATAGCAGTGTTTCTCCCACCTCAAACCACTGCATCTTTGGGTGAGAACTGAGAATGTGTATGTTTAAGAAGCTTCCCTGAAGACTATGACGCTCTCCAAAGTTTGAGAATCACTAGTTTATAATGTTGCCAAGTGGCATTATTGGTTTAAAAATTAATTATAATAAATAAATTAACTATAATAAAGATTTTAAGGGACTTGCCCAATATGGCACCTACTTCTCCCTCCAAAAATATAAGAACATAGTGCATTATGAAAGTGCATTAACCTTTTCAGGCCACTGAAGTTCATTTAGTGTGTGAACAGTGCTCTTGGTTTGAAAACTATGATCAAGGTAAGTCCAAGGATGGTACCAACTATATTCCTCTCTAATAGGAGACTGTGAGAAAAATATGATAGTTTACATTCAATGAAGTAAACAGGATGGCTATTATCCTCATTTCACAGATGAGAAAACTAAGTCACTTTTCCAAGGCTGCATGTTTATAAATTCTGAAGCTATGATGAATTCAGTTCTTCTAACCATAGTCTAGCTTCTGGGTTCTATCTACTATATCACAATGCCTTCCTGATAAGTGAAATAAATATATTTGTTTTTAATCTTTCAGCAGATAAGCGTACAAATGATTTTACAAATGCACTACGTACTTTACAACAATGTTCATTTAAACAAGCAATGCAAAGGGGCAAAGTACTAAACAAGCACAGACACAACCATCATCTGGTGCCAAGGATTCTCAGTCAAGTGCGGTTCTTCAGAGCACTAACTAGGAGAGAGTTTGAAAAAACAGGTAAGCCTAGTTTCTTCCTTTTGGGGCATGCCCCAGTGAAAATGACCTAAGAATAAGTTAAACGTATACGTCAATGAGCGCAGAGTCATATGTAAATACTGACTGATCAGAATGATAACGTGGGTGGGGTTTATCAGGAACAACTTCCTAGCAAGGGATTAATCCAGGGTTTGACTTTCCATATATAGGACCAAAACCAAACCAAACCCATTGCTGTCAAGTCAATTCCAACTCGTAGTAACCACATAGGACAGAGTAGAACTGTCCCGTAGGGTTTCCAAGAAGCAGCTGGTGAATTCAAACTGCTGACATTTTAGTTAGCAGCCATACCTCTTAATTACTGTGCCATGAGGGCACCATATATAGGACAGATTACAATAATCCTTCTGTCATTTACTAGCAGTAGGACTTCAGGCAAGTTATTCTCCCTCCCTATAAAATAAGAATAAAGACTTCACTACCTAACTTATAGAGTTTTATGATGATTCAGGGAGAAAACAGACGTAAAAGTGCTTTGTAAACCATAAATGCTATTTACTTGGAGTAGGCAGTAGGTAGAGCTTTTAACTCTATATTATAAACTTTAAAAAATGAAGAACCAGAGACTTCTGGGCAACAGGGTGCTATAGACAGAAGCACCACACCGTCCCTCCACAGCAAAGACCAGAAAAACTAAGTCAACAGAGAAAAACATCAATCCCGAAGCCCTAAGCATCAAACAAAGAGATAAAGAACTCTGCCAAGCACCTAATGGAATAAGAAACTGACAGAGAACAGAGAGTGAGGAGAAATACATGCAGAGGTCCCCTATTAGATAACATAGCATGGATTCACCATCTTGGACTCCTGCCAGAGATTAGCGAAGCGGGAGTATGGGAAAGCATCTTCACAGAGCTCCCAGCAGGAGACAGAACAACTGGTAACCAGTGATATATGCTTTCCCACCCCCCACCCTTCTTCATCCCCACTCGGCCTCCTCTGTTTCCTGCGGCCACAGTCTCTTAGCTGAGAGGCACTGGCATCAGCCCTGTTCTGCTTAGATTCCACCCGCCCACATTGGCTGGCTCCCTGACTGCGATTTGTTTGCTGCTGGTGTTGCTTTTTTCCACTTTTTTGGTTTCTTCCATACCTCTCAACACCTCCCAATACTTTCTCTCAAATACCTGGCTCCATGGGCCATCTTTGCTTCTTCCTGAAAGGCTGTGAAACTCCACTTGACTGTGGAACTGCTTCCCAGCCCACAACGCCTCACTGGTGGGAATCCCGTGGCTTTTTTTGTTTGTTTTGATTTTCTCTGTTTTGATTTTTTTGTTCGTTTTCTTTTTATTTTCTCAGCTTCAGAGCCCCTTCTAGCCGGGCTGTACTGCACAGATTGGGGGCTACTTCCTCAGTCAGTGCATCTGCACAGTGGGATACATGGAGACATTTTTTTATATTGTTTTTGCTTGGCTTTTTGTTTTCTTTTCTCTCTTTTTCCCTTTTTGTCTTTCTACGATTCTCAGTTTCTCATCTCTCAACACTTACCTTCTATTCCTGTCTCCTGAATACCTGGTGCTGTGTGACAACTCTATCCCTTCCGGCCAGCCTGTACTTCACAGCCTGGAAGCCACCTCCCCAGTCTTTGAAGCTGCACCAGTGAGATCCCAGGGGCTTTGCTTTTTTTTTTTCCTTCTAATTTTCATTTATTTATTTTTCTTTTACCCTTTTACTTTTCTTGTTTTCTTTTTCCTTTTTGTTTTTATCCATTTCTCAGTCTCTCATCTTTCCACTCCAACAACAAGTCTCTTAGCACTCTTTTTTGTTTGTTTGTTTGATTTGGCTCCTCTCTCTTCCCTTTCCCATACCCATCTTAGCTCCACACATCACAATCTCAACCCTCCTTCCTGCTACCAACACTGTGCACTGAACATCACGCCCCAGAGCAGCAGAGGCATGGCCAACCAGAACCTGCTCTGCACTGATTCCTGGCCCACCCTGTCAACCCTAGTAAATGCCACAAACAATGTATCGCAGTAGCTTTCGTTCAGCTGGACCTGCCCTGCTGCACCACAGCTGAGTGACAGACCCTTCCCATTGGACAAGGAGGTGAAAAGCACCGTGCCCACAGACAAGGAAACAACAAAGAACACACAGCCTGGCTGCTCAGACATAACCAAATGAAACAAAAAAGCAGGATGAAACAAACAAATCTACAATCAATAGACAAGGAAAATAACCACTGAATGTCCCAAAGACAGCAGACAATATCAAAACATGTAAAAAACAGGACAGGATGGTTACACTAGGCGTCCAAAAGAAAACACCAAATGACGTCCCAGTACAAGAAAAGACACTAGAACTACCTGATAGGGAATTCAAAACTCTAATATTAAAAGCTATCCAAGAACTGAAGCAAAAAGCAGACAAAAATGAGGAAAAAATAGACAAACTCATGGAAAAGGCAGACAAATTCATGGAAAATACAGACAAAAAAAGGAAGAATTCAGAAAAATAATACAGGAGCACAATGCCAAAATAAATTCACAACTAGAAATCATATAAAAACAACAATCAGAAATCCAAAAAATAAACAACAAGATTTCAGAAATGGACAGTGTCATAGAAGGGCTGAGGAGGAGGTTTGAAATGCTGGAAGACAGGATCAGCGAAATTGAAGACAAACACTTGGATACAAATCTGTTTCAGGAAAAATCAGAAAAAAGAATGAAGAAAAATGAAGAAACCCTAAGAATTAAGTGAGATAAAATCAAAAGCAAAAATTTATGATTGATCAGATTTCCAGAACAGGGGGAGAAAACAGAAAACACAAAGAGGATGATTGAAGAACTCCTGACAGAAAACTTCCCCAATATCATAAAAGATGACAAGCTATCCATTCAAGAAGCTCAACAAACCCCATATAGGATAGACCTCAAAAGAAAATCACAAAGGCATATCATAATCAAACTCGCCAAAACCAAAGACGAACAAAGAATCCTGAGAGCAGCTTGAGAAAAACAAAAAGTCACATACAGAGGAGAAGCAATAAGACTAAGCTTGGATTATTCTGCACAAACCATGCAGGCAAGAAGGCAATGGGATGACATATACAAAACCTTGAAATAAAAAAATTGTGAGCCAAGAATAATATATCCTGCAAAACTCTCGTTCAAATATGACGGTGAAATTAGGACATTTCCAGATAAACAGAAATTAAGGGAATATGTAAAAGCCAAACCAAACTTACAAGAATTATTAAAGGGAGTTCTTCGATGTGAGAACAAACAACTTCAGCTCACAGGCAGAATCTCCGATGCAGGATCGTACCAGCCAGATACCAATCTAGGAAATTAACCCTCAATGACTATCCAAATCCAAAAGGAACACAACAGGGAATCAGAGAAGTTAATCTGTAAATGACAACAACATCAGAACAATGAAAGAAGGAATAAAAGGTGTATGTATAGAACCTCCTAATGGAGAGGAAGGCAAGGTGATACCAAGTAATAATAGACTGCTTCAAATTTAGAAAGATAAGGGTAAATTTCATGGTAACCACAAAGAAAGTTAACAAACATGCTCATAAAAAAGAGGAAAAACATAAAGTCTCAGCAAAAACAAAACCTACAAAAACAAAAGAAATGAAAAAACTAAAAGTAACTCAGCACAAGAGAGTAAGAAGAACAAAGAAAGCTTCAGCACCACAAAAAAAAAAAAAAAAAACACTACAAAATGACAGCTTGGACTACTCAGCAGAAACCATGCAGGCAAGAAGACAATGGGATGACATATATAAAACCTTGAAAGAAAAAAACTGTCAGCATGAAAAATATATCCTGCAAAACTGTCATTCAAACACAATGGTAAAATTAGGACATCTCCAGATAAACAGAAATTAAGGGACTATGTCAAAATTAAACCAAACTGGCAAGAATTTAAGGGACTCCCATTTAAGGGAGTCCTTCAGTCTGAGAACAAACAATGTGAGACCACAGCCTGAATCTAGGACGCATGATTTTACCAGCCAGATACTAACCTAGGAAATCAACTCTCAAGGACTATCAAAAACCAAAAGAATTACAACAGGGAAGAAGAGAAGTTAATCTGAAAATGACAACTACATCAGAACAATAAAAGAGAGAATAAACAGTGTAGGTATAGAACCTTCTAATGGAGAAGAAGGCAAGGTGATACCAAGTAATAATACACTGGGTCAAACCTAGGAAAAAAAGGGTAAATTTCAAGGTATACACAAAGAAAGTTAACAAACCTACTCATCAAAATAAAGAAGAAAAACATAAAGTCCCAGTAACAACAAAAATCTAAAAAAAAAACAAAAGAAATGGAAAAAATCTACAAACAAAAGGAATTCAACACAGGAGACTAAGAGGAACAAAACGTCAGAATCACAAAAAAAAAAAAACTATAAATGACAGCAATAAACTCACACCCATCAATAATTATACTGAATGCAAATGGCCTAAATGCCCCATAAAAAGACAGAGAGTGACAGAATGGATAAAAAAAAAAAAACTGGATCCATCAATATGTTGTCTACAAGAGACACACCTTAGAAATAGAGATGTAAATTAAAAATCAAAAGTTGCAAAAAAATATATCAAGCAAACAGCTACCAAAAAAGATCAGGAGTGGCAATACTAATCTCAGATAAAATAGACTTTAAAACAAAATCCACCATAAAAGACAAAGAAGGACACTATATAATGATTAAGAGGACGATCCATCACGAAGACATAACCATAATAAACATCTACGCACCCAATGACAGGGCTCCAAAATACATAAAACAAACTATAACAGCACGGAAAAGAGAAATTGACAGTTCCACAATAATAGTAGGAGACTTCAACCCACCACTCTCGGTAAAAGACAAAACATCTACAGGGAAACTCAACAAAGATACAGAAGATCTAAAGGGCACAATCAGCAAACTTGACCTCATAGACATATATAGAACACTCCACCCAACAGCTGCAAAGTACACATTCTTTTCCAACGCACATGGAACTTTCTCCAGAATAGACCACATCTTAGGCTACAGAGCAACACTCAACAAAATCTAAAACACTGAGACTTCTGGGCAACATGGCACTATAGGCAGAAGCACCACACCATTCCTCCACAGCAAAGATCTGAAAAACTAAGCCAAACAGAGAAAACGGCAATCCTGAAACCCTAAGCATCAAATGAACAGATAAATAACTCAGCCAAGCACCGAATGGAATAAGAAACTGACAGAGAACAGAGAGCGAGGAGAGATATATGCAGAGGTCCCCTATCAGCTAACGCAGCACGAATCCGCCATCTTGGACTCCTATCAGAGACCAATGAACAGGAGGTACGAGAAAACAGATTCACAGAGGTCCCAGCAAGAGAGAACAACTAGCAACCAGCGATATACGCTTTCCCATCCCCCACCCTTCTTCACCCCCGCTCGGCCTCTTCTGCTTCCTGCAGCCACATTCTCACAGCCAGGAAGCATTGGCTTCACCCCAGTGTCACTTCGATTCCACCCGCCTGCACTGGCCAGCTGCGTAAGTTCCATTTGTTGGCTGCTAGTGTTGGTTTCTTCCGCTCTTTAGATTTCTTCCTTACCTCTCACCACCTCCCCCTCCTTTCGCTCAAATACCTGGCTCCATGCAACATCTTTGCTTTTTTCTGAAAGGCTGTGAAACGTTGCTTAAATCTGAGACTCCTTCCCAGCACGTGCTCCCATGCTGATGGGATCCTGGGGCTTTTTTTTTTCTTTGTTTTCTTTTTCTTTTCTCAAATTGGGACCCCGTTCTAGCTGGGCAGTACTGCACGGCTTGGTATCTACCCCTCAGTTTGGCCAGAAGCGCAGAGGGATCCCTGAGGCCATTTCTTTTTTTTTTTGGGGGGGGGGGGTTCTTGTGCTTTTTTAAATTTGTTTCACTTTCTTTTCCCTTTTTGTCTTTCTTCATTACTCAGTTTCTTGTCTCTCTATACCTTCCTTCTCTTCCTGCCCTCTGAATACCTGGTGCTGAGTGACACCTCTAAGTCTTCTAGCCAGGCTGTACTTCATGGCCTGGGAGCAACTTCCCCAGACCTCGTAGCTCCACCGGTGGGATGCCTGGGAGCTTTGGTTTTCTTTTTTCTTCCTGATTTTTATTTGTTCATTTTTTTCTTTTCTTTTCTTTTTCTTCTTCTTTTTGTTTTTCTCTGTTTCATAGTCTCTCATCTCTCCACTGCAAAGGCAAGCTCCTCTAGCACTCTTTTTCTTTGTATGTTTTTGGCTCCTGTTCCTCTCCTCTCTCCCCTACCCATCTTAGCTCCACACATCACAATCTTCCCCCTCCATCCTGCCTACCTGCACCGTGCACTTACATCACACCACCAAGCAGTCCAGGCAAGGCCTACTGGAACCTGCCCTGCACTGATTACCAGCCCGCCCTGGTGGCCGTAGTAAGTGCCACAAACAACCCATCCCAGCCACTGATCTTCAGCTAGACCTGCCCTGCTGTACCATATCTGAGCAACTTACTCCGCCAACTGGAGAAGGAGGTGAAAAGTATCGTGCCCACAGATGAGCAAACAACAAAGAACTCACAGCTCACCTGCTCAGACATAACCAAATAAAACAAAAAAGGATGAAACAAACAAATCTACAATCAATAAATGAGAAAAATAACTACCAAATGCCCCAAAGACAGCATACAAAATCAAAACATTTACAAAAACAGGACAGGATGGTTCCAGTAGGCGTCCAAAATAAAACACCAGATGATTTCCAGTAGAAAAAAAGGCACTAGAACTATCTGATAGGGCATTCAAATCTCTATTACTCAGAATTATCCAACAGTTGAAGCAAAAAGCATACACAAACGAGGAAAAATAGACAAATTCATGGAAAAGGCAGACAGTTTCATGAAAAATACATACAAAAAAAATGGGAGAATTCAGGAAAATAATGCAGGAACAAAATGCCAAAATAAATTCACAACTAGAAATCATACAAAACAACAATTAGAAATCCAAAAGAAAAAAAAAACAAAGTCTCAGAAATAGACACTGTCATAGAAGGCCTGAGGAACAGATTTGAAATGGTGGAAGACAGGATCAGCGAAATTGAAGACAAACACTTGGATACCACTCTGAGGAAAAATTAGAAAAAATAATGAAGAAAAATGAAAAGACCCTGAGAATCATGTAGGATACAATCAAAAGCAGAAATCTGTGAGTGATATGAGTTCCAGAACAGGGGGAGAAAACAGAAAGCACAGAGAGGATCATTGAAGAACTCCTGACAGAAAACTCCCCCAATATCATAAAAGACGAAAAGCTGGCCATCCAAGAAGCTCAACGAACCCCACATAGGATAGACCCCAAAAGAAAATCACCAAAACATATCATAATCACACTCGTCAAAACCAAAGACAAAGAATCCTGAGAGCAGGTCGAGAAAAACAAAAACTCATATACAGAAGAGAAACAATAAGACTAATCTCAGATTGTTTGGCAGAAACCATACAGGAAAGAAGATAATAGATGACATATATAAAACTTTGAAAGAAAAAAATTGCTAGCCAAGAATAATATATCCTGCAAAACTCTCATTCAAATATGATAGTGAAATTAGAACACTTCCAGATAAACAGAAATTAAGGGAATGTGTAAAAACCAAGCCAAGCTTACAAGAATTATTAAAGGGAGTCCTTCGATCTGAGAACAAACAACTTCAGGTTAGAAGCTGAATCTAGGATGCAGGATCATACCAGCCTGACACGAATCTAGGAAATGAACTCTCAAAGACTATTCAAAACTAAAAGAAATACAACAGGTAATCAGAGTAGTTAATCTGTAAATGACAAGAACATCAGAACAATAAAAGGGGGAATAAATGGTGTAGGTATAGAACCTTCTAATGGAGAGGAAGGCAAAGTGATACCAAGTAATAATAGACTGCTTCAAACTTAGAAAGATAAGGGTAAATTTCACGGTAACCACAAAGAAAGTTAACAAAAATACTGATAAAAATAAAGAGGAAAAACATAACGTCTCAGTAAAAACAAACCCTACAAAAACAAAAGTCATGAAAAAAAAATCCACAAACAAAAGGAATTCAGCATGGGACAGTAAGCAGAACAAAGAAAACGTCAGCATCACAAAAAAAGCACTACAAAATGACAGCAATAAACTCACATCTATCAATAATTATACTGAATGTAAATGACCTCAATGCACCCATAAAGAGATGGAGAATGACAGGACGGGAAAAAAAAAAAAAACAGGATCCATCAATATGCTGTCTACAAGAGACACACCTTAGAAACAAAGACATGAATTTATTAAAAATCAAAGGTTGGAAAAAATAAATCAAGCTAACAACTACCAGAAAAGAGTAAGAGTGGCAATACTAATCTCAGATAAAATAGACTTTAAAACAAAATCCACCATAAAAGACAAAGGACACTACATAACGATTAAGGGGACGATCCATCATGAAGACATAATCATAATAAGCATGTACACCCCCAATGACAGGGCTCCAAAATACATAAACTCTAGCAACACTGAAAAGAGAAATTGACAGTTCCACAATAATAGTAGGAGACTTCAACACACCACTCTCGGTAAAGGACAGAACATCTAAAAAGAAACTCAGCAAAGCAACAGAAGACCTCAAGGGCAAAATCAGCCAACTTGACCTCATAGACAAGTATACAACACTCCATCCAACAGCTGCAAAGTACACATTCTTTTCCAATGTACATGGAACATTCTCCAGAACAGACCACATCTTAGGCCACAGAGCAATCCTCAACAAGATCCAAAACGTTGAGATAATACAAAGTAATTCCTCTGACCACAATGCCATCAAGGTAGAAATTAACAACAGAAAGAGCAATGAAAAAAAATTAATTACATGGAATCTGAATAACACCCTGCTTACAAACCACTGGGTAATAGAAAAAATCAGAGATGGATTCAAAAAATTCCTAGAATCAAACGAGAATGGAAACACATGATACCAAAACCTTTGGGATACAGCAAAGGCAGTCCTCAGAGGACAATTTCTAGCAATAGATGCACACATCAAAAAAAGAAGAAAGGGACAAAATCAAAACATTAACTACACAACTCAAATAGAAAGAGAACAGCAAAAAAAAAAAAAGCCCACAGCTACCAGAACAAAGGAAATAATAAAGATCAGATCAGAAATAAATGAAATACAGAATAGAAAAACAACAGAAACAATCAACAAAACCTGAAGCTGGTTCTTTGAAAGGTTCAGCAAAATTGGCAAACCACTGGCCAGACTGACAAAAGAAAAGCAGGAGAGGACGCAAATAACCCAAATAAGAAATGAAATGGGAGACATTACAACAGACCCAACTGAAATAAAAAGGATCATAACAGAATATTATGAAAAACTATACTCCAACAAATCTGAAAACCTAGAGGAAATGGATAAATTTCTAGAAACACACTACCTACCCAAACTACAACAAAGTGATGTTGAAAATCTGAACAGATCCATAACAAGAGAAAAAATTGAAAAGGTAATAAAAAATACTCCCAACAAAAAGAAATCCCTGGCCCATATGGCTTCACTGGAGAATTCTACAAAACATTCAGAGAAGAACTTGTACCAGTACTACTCAAACTAATACAGAACATAGAAATGGAAGCAACACTTCTGAAATCATTCTATGAAGCCAACATAACCCTGATAGCAAAACCAGGCAAAGACGCCAAGAAAAAAGAAAATTACAGACCAATATCTCTCATGAATATAGATGCAAAAATTCTGAACAAAATTCTAGCCAATAGAATTCAGCATCATATCAAAAAAATAATACACCACGACCAAGTAGGACTTATACCAGGTATGCAAGGATGGTTCAACATTAGAAAATCAATCAACGTAATCCACCACATAAATAAAAGGAAAGAAAAGAATCACATGATCATCTCAATTGACGCAGAAAAGGCATTTGACAAAGTCCAACACCCATTCCGGATAAAAACTCTCAATAAAATAGGCATAGAAGGGAAATTTCTCAACATAATAAAGGGCATCTACGCAAAAGCAACGGCCAACATCATTCTTAATGGAGAGAGGCTGAAATCATTCCCCCTGAAAACAGGAACAAGACAAGAATGCCCTTTATCACCACTCCTATTTAACATTGTGCTGGAAGTTCTAGCTAGAGCAATAAGGCAAGAAAAAGAAATAAAGGGCATTCAAATTGGTAATGAAGAAGCGAAACTGTCCCTGTTTGCAGATGATATGATACTATACATAGAAAACCCTAAAGACTCCACGAGAAATCTACTGGAACTAATAGAAAGAATCATCAGAGTAGCAGGATACAAGATAAACATTCAAAAATCAGTTGGATTCCTATACACCAGTAAGGAGAACGATGAAAAGGAAATTGGGAAAACAATACCATTTATAATATCCCCTAAAAAAATAAATACTTAGGAATAAATCTAACCAGGGATATAAAAGACCTATACAAAGAAAACTACAAAACACTACTTCAAGAAACCCAAAGGGATCTAAATAATGGAAAAACATACTATGCTCATGGATAGGTAGACTCAACATTGTGAAAATGACAATTCTACCCAAAGCAATTTACAAATACAGTGCAATCTCTATCCAAATACCAACAACATTCTTTAAAGAGACTGAAAAACTAATCATTAACTTTATACGGAAAGGGAAGAAGCCCCGGAGAAGTAAATCACTACTGAAGAAGAAGAATAAAGTAGGAGGACTTGCACTACCTGACCTCAGAACCTACTATACAGATAAGGTAGTCAAAACAGCCTGGTACTGATACAAAGACAGACACATTGACCAATGGAACAGAATTGAGAACCTAGAGGTAAACCCATCCACCTACGATCACCTGATCTTCGACAAGGGCCCAACGTCCATCAAATAGGGAAAAGACAGCCTTTTTAACTAATGGTGCTGGCAAAACTGGATATCCATCTGCAAAAAAAATGAAACAGGACCCATACATCACACCATATACAAAAACTAATTCAAAATGGATCAAAGACATTAATATAAAGCCAAAAACTATAAAGTTCATAGAAGAACAAATAGGATCAACGCTACGGGCCCTAATATACGGCATTAACAGGATACAAACCATAACCATCAACATACAAACTCCAGAAGATTAGCTAGATAACTGGGATCTTCTAAAAATCAAACACCTATACTCTTCAAGACTTCACCAAAAGAGTAAAAACAGAACCTACAGAATGGGAAAAAAAGTTTTTGCACAGTACAAGTCAGACAAAGCTCTAATCTCCAAAATCTACAAGAAAATCCAACACCTCTACAACAAAAAGGCAAATAATCCTTTTAAAAAATGGGCAAAGGAAATGAACAGACACTTCACCAAAGGAGACATTCAAGTGGCCAACAGACACATGAGGAAGCGATCCCATTCACTAGCCATTAAAGAAATGCAAATTAAACAACAATACCATCTCACCCCAGCATTACTGGCACGAATCAAAAACACTGGAAATAACAAATGTTGGAGAGGCTGCGGGGAGATCGGAACTCTTATGCACTGCTGGTGGGAATGCAAAATGATACAACCATTTTGGAAAATGATATGGTGCTTCCTTAGAAAGCTGGAAATAGAAATACCATACGATCCAGCAATCCCACTCCTAGGAATATATCCTAGAGAAATAAGAGCTGTCACACGAATAGACACATGCATACCCATGTTCATGGCAGTATTGTTCACAATAGCAAAAAGATGGAAACAACCTAGATGCCATCAACAGATGAATGGATAAAAAAACTATGATACATACACACAGTGAAGTACTACACACCGACAAAGAACAATGATGAATCTGTGAAGCATCTCATAACATGGATGAAACTGGAGGACACTATGCTGAGTGAAATAAGTCAATCACAAAAGGACAAATATTGTATGAGACCTCTATTGTAAAAACTTATGAAAAAGTTTACACACAACAAATAACAATCTTTGTTGGTTATGAGGGATGGGGGGGGGGTGGGGGTGAAACACTACACAGACTACAGATAAGTGGTAGCTCTGGTGAAGGGTGAGACAGTACACAATACTGGGGAAGTCAGCATAACTTGTACAAGGAAAGGTCATGGAAGCTCCATAGACACATCCAAACTCCCTGAGGGACTGAACTTCTGGGCAGAGGGCTGTGGGGACCACGGTCTCGGGGAACATCTAGCTCAACTGTCATAACACAGTTTATAAAGACAATGTTCTACATTCTTCCTTGGTGAGTAGCGTCTGGGGTCTTAAAAGCCTGTGAGCAGCCATCTAAGATACTCCACTGGTCTCACCCCTTCTGGAGCAATGGAGAATGAAGAGAACAGGATACAAGGAAAAGATAAGTCCAAAGTACTAATGGACCACAGCTACCAAGGTCTCCACCAGACTGAGCCCAGTACAGCTAGATGGTGCCCAGCTACCACCACTGACTGCTCTGACTGGGATCACAACAGAGGGTTCTGTGCAGAGCTGGAGAAGGATGTAGAACAAAATTCTAACACACAGAAAAAAGACCAGATTTACTGGCTTGAAAGAGACTGGAGAAACCCCAAGAGTATGGCCCCCAAACACCGTTTTAGCTCAGTGGTGAAGTCACCTCCAAGGTTCACCATTCAGCCAGAGATTGGACAGCCCCATAAAACAAAACGGGATTAATAAAGCACAGCAGTCCAGGGACAAGGAGTAGAAGGCCGAAGGGGACAGGAAAGCTGGTGATAGGGAACCCAAGGTTGAGTAAGGACAGTCAATACGTGTAGTGGGGTTGTTAACCATTGTCATAGGGCAACATGTGTACTAACTGTTTAATGAGAAACTATTTTGTTCTGTAAACCTTCATCTAAAGTGAGAATAACAGCAGAACTGGAAGAACGTAATCGATGTCACTGAATTGTGCATGTAGAAATTTTTTAAATGATGCATCTTCGGCTATGTATATTTTCACCAAAAAAAAAAATAAAGGTCGAGAAGGCAGAGTGTTGACATGTCATGGGGTTGTTAACCAATGTCATAAAATAGTATGTGTACTGACTGTTTAATGAGAAACTATTTGTTCTGTAAACCTTCACCTAAAGTACAATTAAAAAAAAAGTATTTAATGACCCTAATAGTAGAATGGCAGCTCTGGAAACAAAAAAATAAAGCCTTTTCTTTATGGTAATAATATTAATAGTTTTTCCTAGTAAAGAACTTTAATCAATCAAATTAGACAACAATTTAATGACATCCTACTATATACAAGGCATTATGCATGGTTGAGTCACAAGAGCTAAAAATGCCCATTTTCCGTGCCTCTCAAGTTTTTCATGCAGTCACCAAATACTGTCAATGGCTCTCAATGGCACTACAGCTGCCTCCTAGATAACTTCCTGGCCTCTGGTCACCTTTTTTTCCCTCCAATCTTTCTTCTTAGAATAATTTTTTCAACCTTTATAAAACTTGACCCTACCCAACTTTTTTTAGGAACTTCTCTAGCTAGTTCACCATCCACCTACCCTACACATCAATAACACCAAATTAATCACTTTCCCCGGAACACACAAAGTACTTTCACACATATACACTTTTTCTATGCTCTTCTTTCTGCTCAGAATGCCCTCTCTTTCCAACTATATCTGAAAAACTCCTATCCATGTTTCAGGAACCAGTTATAAAGCATTCTCTGCTGTTCCCTGGTTCTCTCAAGTCAATAACTTTCCCATCTCTGTTCCCATGGCACTTACTTTTGCATGTATTTTATGTTGCACATGCCTCTATTGCATAGCTCTACAGCATTCTAACTGGATAAATACTTGTGCACAGTTCCTTCTTAACCACCTCCTTCCCCCTCAATAAAGTATATGCTCCTCCAGCATAAGAACAAGTAGCCAGAACAGAGTCTAGCATAGAGTAGGTACTTAGTAAAGGAGAGATATTATAAGATAACAAAATGCAATTTCTGTGCTCCAGTAGCTTATAATCTAGTGAAGGGTGGGATAAAAATAGACATAAAAATACATATTTATGCCTTGCAAACACTTGCACATTTTTTAATTCAATCTTTCCAACTATTTGGACAATTAAATAAGGTGGTTATAATACTTGTTTTATAGATATCCGGGGCTGAGGAAATTTAAGTGGCTTGCGCTAGGTCACACAGCAAGTTAAAGGAAGAGGGACATACTATAAATTTAGTCATTTTACTCCTAGAGTTCACTTCTAGTTTGAAAAAAGTAAAATCATAGTAAACATTTTCCCCAGCTGTATGAATTTAGGCTGAATTTAATAGCGATTATGGTGGATTACACTCTCAACCTCCCCAATTAGAATATATGTTAATCTAGCAAAAGAAAATACTACTAAATAAGTTATATATCTTATTTATTAGTCCACAATTTTTCATTTTCATTCTATAAAATTTTTGTTGTTAACTAATACCTGCTCCCTTGAAAAGCAGTTTGAGATTACAATAATAGATATTCTAGGATGAACAATAAACTGAAATAAGTAATTTTAACTAAATACATAAAACGCAGGGCTTCGAAGTGGTTCTTCCCAGTTCAGTCTTGGCGGAGGAAGCAAAATCAGAACAGCCTCAAATTTGTAAAATTTGGGTGAACCGGAACGATAACTGGAGTGGGAAAAACTACAGGTCAAAGCCATGCTAGAAACCTAATCTCCCACTTAGAAAACAAGTGCAGCATGCTTGTTGCATACAGACCAAATCTCTTGCCGTCAGATTTTGAGCAGAATCGGCGATAGCAGTGCCCGGCTCAAAGATGGTGGCTCACCACGCCACTTTCAATGTGTGTCGCTCTCCACAGTCCTGCCAGTAATCCAATCTCACGCATCAGGTTCCTGAAAGGGCTCACTACGCCTCTTCCAAGGCTTCAACCCATCGTTTTCCTACTCTGGTTATCGTTCCGGTTCACCCAAATTGGAAAATTTGGGTCTGTTCCAGTTTCGCTTCGTCGACCATGACTGAACTGGTTCGAACTAGTTCAAAGCTCTGATAAAATGTCATTTGCCAAGTTTTTCTACTTAGTTGTATCTTAAAGGAAAAATACATTTTAGTGAGTTTATAAGTTTATTGATGAATAATATGCAGAGTTTTTTCTCCCAAGATGCACTAAATTCTGCAAGGTTAGATGGGTACTCCCTTTGACCAAGTTCTCTGTGGCTTTAGTACGTCTGAAAAAACAACTCAATGCTAATTAGTCTCCCGCAGTAAAATTAGCTGAATTGTGGCAGCCTGGTTTCTTTCTATGTCACACAAAATTGTAAACAATTCCATCAATCTATCAGTTCAGAAAGGAGTTTCAAGTGATATACATAGACGTTACTATCGGGGCAGGAAGATCACACTGATGTGAACAGCAAAGCTGACTTACGAATAACTAGCGGAATTCACAATATATTCCCTTCGACTTATGTCCACTTAAAAAAAAGAAATATTAATATGTTTATATTACTATTTTCAGAGATCTCTATAGAAAGCAATGGAGTCATTCACAAGTGGCAGATGGAAACTGCAGTTCTCTGGTGACTAACTGCACATACCTCTTGGTATATACACTGTCTATTAAGGAGTTCTATATACCTAGAATAAAAACTTTGGTAAGGGCAATTACTGTTATTTTATTTATTATTTTTTTGTCATGCTAGGAAACTTTTATGTAGGGGAAAATCTGGGGCACATGTAATTCATGGGTTGCCTTGGGAAAACATGTAAAATTCTATTAAATAGTTTGGGCCTAGTTATGGCAAATAAATATAACAGTATGGATTATATAATTGTATATAGAATGCCAGAGAATTTTGATATTTTACACAGGGGAGTAAAAATAAGACACACAAAAGTAAGATCAGAGAAGTAGGGTCACAAATCTGGTCAGTGACCAAAGGGGGCTTAGAATATTGAAAATCTATGATTAACTATTTTGTTCTCCAAAAGCACTGTTATTTTAAAATATTGGATTTTTTGTATTGTTTTGCTAAGGTGTTGTTTGATCCTTGAGAAAAGTCAAGAATTGGGCCAAAGTCATAAATAGTCTATTTATTCAAATAAATATTCAAAAATCTTAAAATATATGTCTAAAACAGCTATTCTCCCTGACTCGCTACACTGTTTAAAAAAAAAAAAAAACATTTTAAATACAAGATAGCTTCCTGTTATGATCCGGGGGAAAAAAAAAAGATTTCACTTCTTTAAGCAAGCATACTGTAAATAAAGTGTTAAGACAATTCATGTTTTAAATAAAGAAAAAATAATGCAACAGTTTTGACCCTTAATATTTGAGCCTGTGAATAACAGTGTCCTTGACTTTGTTGTAATTCATTGAAATATAGGTATTAGCACAACTTATTTATCTTTAACAAATGCAAAAATAGCAACTGAAGTTTTATCTACTTCTTATACAGAAGGGTAATTGAAGGAAGAAGGCACGCATTTTGTTGTTGTTGTTGTACTGAGTAAAATAAATCTACGTGGGCTTGGGTTACAATCATCTTAAATTTTTAAGTAAGAACTAGCATGTTATCTTTCTCTAACTCAACATATCATTCTTTTCTGGAACCTATGGGAAATAGAATTTTTTCCAGTAATGTTTCATAAAATGATAACTGATTTTACCAAAAAAAAAGCGAAATAGAATTTTTATGCTGGAATGAACGTTCACCAGAGGGCACTATACTGCACAAAAACATAAGCAACGTTCTTGCAGACAGTGTACAGTTTAAATGTGTAAGGATAAGCAGGCTGTGATTTTCCATATCATCTCAAAATAAATGAAAAGAAAGCAGACTTACTTTTTAAAAAAACTGAAAACATGGAGACCCCTTCCTTTTCTAAACTTCTACAGAACTTAAGACACAAGGCTTGTTACTATCTTCAAGGAGATAATAACCTAGAAAGCAAAAATCAGATGCACAAAGTGCTCTTTCTTTAGCTGTGGTTTTTGACATTTATTCTGTGAAACTTAACTGTGTGTAAATCAGAAACTATACTTAGAAGACTGAATAGATGCTACACACATCTGGGATATTAACAGTGATGAGGCCAGCATCTAGTAACAAGAGCACCATATTAAATATAAGCCAACACTGCCTCACGAACCACAAGCCAGGATGCCAGTAATTGTTGGAGCCTACAGTAAAAATGGAGTATCTGAGTGGTGCAAATGGGTAACACCCTCAGCTGCTAACTGAAAGGTTGGAGGTTCAAGTTCACCCAGAGGTGCCTCAGAAGAAAGGCCTGGTGATCTACTTCTGGAAGATTGCAGCCATTAAAACCTCAGTGGAGTGCAATTCTACTTTGACACCCATGGGTCGCCATGAATCAGAATCAATTCGACAGCAACTGGTTAGGTTACATTAGGTTAAGTTACAGTAAGCATAAAGAGAAATCAAAGTTGAATAAGACTAATTAGGAGCCATTTTTTTTAAAATAAGTTTTGAAATAGTTTTTAAAAGGGTAAGATACATGTATTAGTGAAAATGAGTGGGGAGGGCTTTCTAGAAATGAACACATTTTGAGTCAGGTAAACTGACGCAAATTAAAATGTCTTACAGAGGAACATCTATGTTGGAGAGTAATAAGGAATGAAATTGGTCAAATATGCAGAGGATGAAGAAAGGAAGAGTTAGTATAGGGGCTTATAGTATTGTGAAAAGAAAATGATAGATCTGCGTAAGAATCTAGAAAGGAGATGGTCTAACAGACATTGAGGAGAAAGAATCAACAAGACTTGGTGGATTGGATGTGAAAGACAAAGAAAAAAAGTGAAGCTCTTTCAAATTATTATACGATTGAAAGCCTAGAGGATTAGGTGACACTATTAAGATGGGAAAAGCGACCATTTAGCGATGGGAAGATGATAAATTTCATTTTTAAGACATTTCAGTGCTGGAAGAACATTAAAATACGTCTATATTCCATTTTTATCTCTTGTTTATTCTTAATCCAGCTATAACCTGCATAAGTCATTTTTCACTGAGCATTTTGGTACCATAACCTAAGAAAAGTCTTATCTATATTGTTTTGGCTTAGTTACTTAGTAACTAATGCACCCTACTTGAAAGTCTTCAGACTAAACTAATGAACATAAGGCTTTTTATAACTCATTCTGAGTCTCTTATAGAGCCACACAGGTTATCACTATTTTAAACATGCATAACTGTGATGTGTTCTTGTCCATTATTTGAACCTATAAGCATGATGGAGCCTTAATAAGAAATTAAGTAAATGACATTTTTTGCTGACATGGTTTGCGAAGGTGAATACAACCAGAGCCCCCCCCCCAGTCCCAAATTATCTTTCTCTTTAGTTACTATAATTAGATTTTAATTCCAGTGATAAAAATAGCAATGTGGATGGCCTACTGCACTCAGACATTTCTGCTAGAGCTAAATTATAATATATAAAGTCAAATTTTCTAATGACTACATGCTTCCTATACTTTCTTCATATTTGTATAGGAATATGCAGACCTGTTGTGCCTTGCATAGAATTTGGCTATATTGATACTTAATCAGCTCAATACAGATTCAGGCATTTTACAAAAATGTTAAAGATTTTTCAATTTTTTTTCAACAACTGCCCATTGACTACACATCTAAAGATTCTCAGAGTCACTTCTAGTTAATCCTTTCCTAGCTTTCTGGTAAGATAGTCAACCAATAAATGTTTAATGTATATACTATGTGCTCAGTCATGTGCTAGATACTATGGGAGAGATAAAGGAGCTCAAGGCATGTATAATTTCCAATTACTACTGTAAAAAATTACCACAAATTTAGTGACTTAAAACAACACAGATTTACTCTCTTACAGTTCCGGAGGTCAGAAGTCTACAATCAAGGTGTCACCAAGGCTGGTTCCTTCTGGAGGGCCTAAGGGAGGATCTGTTTCCTTGCTGTTTTCAACTTCTAGAGGCCACCTACATTCCTTGGCTTGTGGCTCCTTTCTCACTTCACTCCAACCTCATGCTTCCATTGTCACCTCTGATTCTGACCCTAATGCATCCCTCTTAAAAGAACCTTTGTCATTACATTGATCCCACTTGGATAATCCCAGATAATCTCCCTATCTCAAGGTCCTTAACTTAACCACATCTGCAAAGTCCCTTTTGCAACAATGTTTAAGGTAACATATTCATAGGTTCCCAGGATATCTTTGTCAGGGGTGAGGTATTCTTCAGTCGACCACAAGGCACGTCATATTAAAAAGATAGAGATGGATGTCAAATACCCTATCTGTTAAAATCAGTCATATGGCCACAGATAAATATCTTTGGTACCATCAAAGAACAGCTCCTTACCTATAACTAGACCTGAAGGTTGGGAGTGGAGAACAACATAACTCTTTCCAAGTACTGAGTCCCCCCGAATTTCAATCACTATCTTCCCCATTTTTCCTTAGTTCTTGATTTACAGCAATTATGCTGGGAACCAGAGAAAAGAGAATGGACTTAAGGACTCACATCAGTTACACTCACATCAGCAGAAACTGGCTGGTCTGGAATTGCTATTTGGTGTTCCTTTCATTTTATCAATTGTTCTTGTTGTCAGTTGCCATGGAATCGATTCTGACTCATGAGGACACTACGTGTGCCAAGTAGAACGCTCTGTAGGGTTTTCAAGGCTGCAACCTTTGGAAGCAGATCACCAGGCCTGCCTTCCAAGACGGCTCTGAGTGGGTTCGCATTGCCAGCTTTTCAGCTAATAGTTGAGTTCTTAAGCGCTTTTGCAACCCAAAACCAAAACAAAACTCATTGCCATTGAGTCAATTTTGACTCATAGCGACCCTATAGGACAGGGTAGATCTGCCCCATATGGTTTCCAAGGAATGGTGGATTCGAACTGCCAACTTTTTGGTTAACAGCTGAGTTCTTAACCACTGTGCCCAAGGATTCCTTAATTTTACCAATTACACAGCGAAAAATATCTAAAATTTACCAGGCCACATAAAATTTTATAACTTCACTTTCATTGTCATTAAACAAGCCATCTAATTAATAAAATTACCCCCTTTGCTACTGACATAACATTTCCTTTTTAATAGTTCCTGGAAGATAGTCCGCTAGTTAACTGCAAACCATGATACAAGTATATGACAATAAATCAAAGCCAGGAACCAGGGATTGGGGAGCGGGAGGGGTATTCACTCTCTAGATAGCAGACATTTGCTATTTTTGGTGATGGGAAAGGTCTAACACCGAATGAGGATGAAGTGTACACAGCCTGATGAAGGTAAATGATGTCACTAAAATGTACACAAGAAAAAAGAACTTGTTCATAATTGCTATGGCATATATAACTTTGAAATAATAGCAAAAACAACCAAAAAATATATGCGCAGGTATATATGTATGCATGGAGGCACATATGTGTATTAAAAAAAAAAAAAAGAAAAACCCATTGCCATTGAGTAGATTTCGACTCATAGTGACCCTATAGGACAGAGTAGAACACCTCCACTGCCCCATAGGATTTCCAAGGAGCAGCTGGTGGATTCGAAATACCGACCTATTGGAGCAGGCTGAGCTCTTAACCACTGCGCCACCAGGGCTATAAGTATGTATATTTGTGTGTATATATGTACATGTATATGCATCTATGTGACTGTGTGCACATGTTGTTGTTGTTAGGTGCTGCCAAGTCAGTTCCAACTCATTGCTACCCTATGTACGACAGAAAAAAATACTGCCCAGTTCTGTGCCATCCTCACAATCGTTGCTATGTTTGAGCCCATTATTGCAGCCACTGTGTCAATCCATCTCCTTGAGGGTCTTCCTCTTTTTCACTAACCCTCTACTTTACCAAACATTATGTCCTTCTCCAGTGACTGGTCCCTTAATAACATGTCCAACGTATGTAAGACAAAGTCTGACCATCCTCACTTCTGAGAAGCATTCTGGCTCTACTTCTTCCAAGACAGATTTGTTGATTCTTCTGGCAGGCCATGGTATATTCAATATTTTTCACCAACACCACAATTTAAATGCATCAATTCTTCTTTGGTCTTCCTTATTGATTGTCCAGCTTTTGCATGCATATGAGGTTACTAAAAATACCATGGCTTGTGTTAGGTGCACCCTGAGTCTTCAGAGTGGTATCTTGGCTTTTTAACACTTTAAAGAGGTCTTTTGCAGCAGATTTGCCCAACGTCATTTGGTTTCTGGACTGCTACCTCCATGGGCGTTGATTATGGATCCAAGTAAAATGAAATCCTTGACAACTTCAATCTTTTCTCTGTTTATCATGATGTTGCTTATTGGTCCGGTTGTGAGGATTTTTGTTTTCTTTATGTTGAGGTACAATCCATACTGAAGGCTTGGATCTTCATCAGTAAGTGCTTCAAGTCCTCTTTGCTTTCAGCAAGCAAGGTTGTATCATCTGCATATTGCAAGTTGTTAACGAGTCTTCCTCTGATCCTTATGCCAAGTTCTTCTTCATATAGTTCAGCTTCTCAGATTATTTGCTCAGCATACAGATTGAATAAGCATGGTGAAAGGATACAACCCTGACACATAACTTTCCTGAATTTCAACCACGCAGTATCCCCTTGTTCTTTTTAAATGACTGCCTCTTGGTCTATATACAGGTTCTGCATGAGCACAGTTAAGTATTCTGGAATTCCCATTCTTCTCAATGTTTTCCATAAATGTTATCCATTCATGTGCATAATAAAGCACATAGAGGGCACAGTTGCAGATACTTCTCAGACATAATCAAATACCTCGTGAGACTGGATTTCTGGGTTTGAAGGATTAGGACCATAGTCTCATGGGATATCATGGTCAACTGGCATAATATAGTCCACAATGTTATGTTCTACATCCTAGTTTGGTGAGTAGTGTCTGAGGTCTTAAAAACTTGCCAGTGGCCATCTAAGATACAACTATTGGTCTCTACTTGTCCGGAGAAAAAAAAGAAGGAAACCAAAGACTCAAAGAAGAAACTAGTTTACAGGACATTCTACATGAACCACGGCCTCATCTATCCTGAGATGAGAAGAACCAGATGGTGCCTGGCTATTACTATCGACTGTTCTAATCAGGGCCACAATAGATCAGCCCTATTAGAATGGGAGAAAAAAAATGTGAAACAAAACCTCAAATTCCTAAAACAAACAAACAAAAGAAAAACTGACTTACTGGACTGGTTGAGACTGGAGGACTCCCTGAGACTATGGCCCTGAGATACTTTTCAAACCTTGAACCGAAACTGACCCCTGAGGTCACTTTGTAGTTAAGCAACAGATTGGCTCAGAAAATAATGCTCCTTTAAAAAAATCACCTGTATGAGACCAAACGGTCAACAATTACTTTTAAACAAATATGAGAATGTAAGAGGGCAGGGAAACTAGATTAATGGAAGTGGAACAACCAGAACAGAAATAATGAGAACGTTCACGCATTGTGAAGAATGTAACCAGTGTCACTGAACAATTTGTGTAGAAATTGTTGAATGGGAACCTAAACTGCTGTGTAAACCTTCACTGAAAACACAGTAAAATACTATTCTTTAAAAAAATCATACCTTGGAACCCATTGTAATATCCCTTATCCCATCTCCTTGGTCTATCTTTCCTCTAACCCTATCACTATCCTTTTGACATTCTGTGTCCAAAGGGTTTATCCTTCCTCATAGTAAAATCTCAGGCTTAGTTAAGCCTTAGGAAAAATTTTGTAACAGTGTTTTCCAAAAAACGGTCTAAATCAAATATCAAGCCACCTAATTAGCAATTATTGAATAGGAATTATATATCAACTAAGATATCTTAAAGTTTATCCCTTATATGAAAATATGAGAAAATAAGGATTATATCTAAACCTTACTCTGTGCACTCCTGTAATGGTTAGTACTATGCCAAAAATTTGGAAGAAATTTTCCTCTGATGGCATCATTTCAAATCTCTAGGTAACTGACACCTCCAACTATGTTTTCCCAATATCCAGTCAAATACCTCACTTTGATCATGAAATACCTCTCATTAAATTTTATTGCCATTCTATATAACCATAATACTTCATTAACTACTGTTAATAAGTTATTTCAAGATCCCTAATTAAACTAGGTCAAATAGCAATGAAAATGGTATTATAGGAAACATCATCCAGAGACTAGGGGACTCAAAGTAAGTACATTCCTGTTTCTTTTCTCCCAGTTTGGCTTTGATAAGACACCTAATCTTTTGGAAACTTTTTTTCTCCATCTGCAAAATAATATAGTACTAACTTGAAGACTAAGGTGTGCCTGACCCAAGCCATGGTATTTTCAACCACCTCATATGCATCCAAAAGCTGGACAATGAATAAGGAAGACCAAAGAATTGATGCATTTAAATTGTGGTGTTGGCAAAGAATATTGAATATACCATGGACCACCAAAAGAATGAACAAATCTGTCTTGGAACAAGTACAGCCAGAAGGCTCATTAAAAGCGAGAATGGCGAGACTTTGTCTTACGTACGTGGACATGTTATCAGGGGGGACCAGTCCCTGGAGAAAGACACCATGACTGGTAAAGTAAAGGGTAAGCGAAAAAGAGGAAGACCTTCAAGGAGATAGACTGACACAGTGGCTGCAACAATGGGCTCAAACATAGCAACCAATTGTGAGGATGTGCAGGACTGGGCAGTGTTTTTTTCTGCAGTACATAGGGTCACTATGAGTCATTTCTGACTCGATGGCACCTAACAACAACTTGAGAAAGGTGTTATGAAAAACATGTATGGAAAAGTCCAAATATGGCCTACTATTATTAAGAAAATTATTATTGATTTACATATTCTATACCTTTGCTGGGGTCTGGACCCCAATTTGTATAGATTTCTCATTACTACATTGCTTCCCTTGCAATAGTTTGTAATATCATGAAACTCAGTCTCTCATTTTCTTTGAAGTCATAGCAAATTGCATAATCAAACCCTGTGCAACAGAGATGTAAAACTTTTTTCAGTTTACAGCTCCCTATAAAGAACCCACTTAACATTCAATAGCCTGGATTATTTCTTAGAGGATTGTTACTACGTGTGTTCAAAACACTATTTTATCATTTAGAGGCAGTAGACAAGAGAAACAGAACAATGGTATGTTTAACTATTCTATTTTTGTCAGAAATTTCAAATGATTATTTCATTATTTCAAATGATTATTGATAAATTCAATGAATAAGTGACTTGTCAAAATACATAGTCATTATACAAATAACAACCTGTATCCTATTGTAGAATCAGAGCTTGATGGGAGTTTATCTAAAGAAAACTGGCATTTGCCAATCCTATTACCTCTCTAAATGCACTAATATACATCAATGACCTAGATGCATTCTATATTCTAAGCAACCAAAAGTAGGTAATTTCAATTTTGTGTGCTTATCTCAAACATCCTCTTCTCAATCCCAATCCAATGGTGCCTTAATTTACAGACTTTTAGTTAGTATATTACTTTTGTTAGCATAAGATCGTATGGTGGAAAGAGCTGAGGTATGGAGTTAGAGAATCCCTGGCTCTACATTGACTTAACGTTACTGTGGGTAATTTATCTAATTTCCCTAACCTTTGATTTTCTCAGCTGTAAAAAAGGATTAGCAATAGCTAATGCATAAGGGGTTTGTGAGGATTAAATTGGGTAATGCGTGTAAAGTCCCAAGTACAATGTCTGGCTCATAGATGATGCTCAACAAATGGGAACTATTATTATAACTTCAAACTCTATAAAAAGATGTCAGGCTTCCTATTATTGGGAATCGAAACTTTAATCTATGGATTTTCATTTAATCATAATGGAGCAGCCATGTCTAAGTTTGGTTATAGATACACGATGATGAGTGCAGGTAAATAAATCAGGTTTTTAATTTAAATAATGTTCTGTGCAGTTATAAAGTTATTCAACATTTATTTAGTAACCACTATACATAGAGAATTATGAAAGAAGGTGATACAAAGCCCTAAATTTAATAAATGTCACTTTGGATAGTTTATTAGAACTGTAAAAATGAGTGAATTTCAAAAGCCTCTACAAAAAGACAGAAATTAATCACTAGCAGCAAAATGGTATCAACTAAGGGCAAGAGTATAGAGAACTGAGCATGCCAGAAGGTAAAGCATGTATTGGGTAAGGAATCAAGCCCTTCAGCAAACTAAAAGGCATATTCTTCCCCTGCCTCAGCCTCTTGAACTAATTACCTAGAAACTGCAGCCTGAGGTTAGACCGTGTCCCATCTCATTAAGATTCCCTACCACTACACAGAATGTAGGATTGGAGAAAAGAAAAAGTCACAGGAATGAGAGGAGCACTGAGAGAAGCTATTGACTTTGCTTCCCTATATTCTTAGGAAGATGAGCAGGTTGTCTCTAAAGGTAGGGTTTGCCAGAGGCATATGTTCTTTGACACTAGATCATTTATTAAGGTTTGACACATACCAAGTAGCTATACATGCTTAGAAACCATAGATTTTTCAAAAGATCACTCACCACTCTCAGTTATTGAAGATGAGGAGAAATAAAACAGTAGCAGGTTAATCTTCCATACTTCCTATTCCTCTGAGCCCTCCTGAGAAGTATTACAAACCCAGGTGTGTAGTTTGGAATTTTAAGAAAGTGATGTCATAATTCTGGCTATTATGCAAAAGTAGATGATGAACTTCACTGATTTTTTTTTTTTCAATTCTCAGAGAAGATAAGCCTCCTGCATAGGGGGTACCTAATCCCCCAGTTGGTGGATAATCAGCTTGTTCTATGCATCACTTATTATAGTCCTTGAATAAAGAAAAAATACTGGATTTTTAGATTCAACTTTTCACCTACTCTGTTGATAACACTTATAAAGCATTTAATTGCTCCCTACCATGTTTTAAAATATGCTTCTCATATCCTTAGGGTTCTCTAGAGGTGCTTTAGGAGCCTGGAAGATGTGGGGAGCACTTGATGGATTAACTGAGTCAATGCAGATCTGGGGATACCCCAGTCAACTAAAGCAGATTTTCTTTTATGTAAATAAGAAAAATAATATTTATTTTATTACAATAAAATAATAAAAATAAGTTTGAATATCACTGTTCAATCACCATGTACAAATGACATGTTCTAAAAAAAACTTATTAAAATTGATTACTACTATTTCCAAACCATTCTTCTTTGGCTCCTTTAAAACCAAAGGAATGCCTGTTTAACTTACTTAGATTTATTGGAAAACCATAGTAATGACTGGATTAACTCAAATAATATCAAAAAAAAAAAAAAAAAGGAGCGCATTAACAGAGGGATATTCAGTACCTTGTTTTTTTTTTTTTTTTTTTTAACACATGGTGTGGTAATACACCACTTTTATTTGGGGAAATTTAATGATCATGTTAGTTTCCAAAGGAAAAAGAGAGAGAAAGCTTCACAAAATAGCATTGGAATAAGTTCTAAAGGACTCACTCTTCACTTTCACAGGCTAACATGGCCCTTCTCTATTTAGTGCAATTCTAGAAGCAGTGTAGAAATCTATAATGACTGTCCTCCACTGGAATACAAGTGTCCAGTCTCCAGAACAAAGTTCAAAACAGTCAGCCTTAGAAAGTACAATAAATTAGACTCATTGGCTTTAATGGTCCAAATAAATAGTTTAAGCTTTTTTTTTCAGTAAAAGCAGATAAACTGTGGCTTAATATCTACCTTTAAAAAGCAAAGATGTTAAATAAATGCCTATATTCAGTTGGCATCAATATAGTAAAGATCTGCCACACTCTAGTAGAGAATAGCAGCTGGCAGTGATCAGCAGGTCTTCTTGGTCAACTGAACAGGCCCATGCAGGAGAGTAAGCTAAACCAGAAATAGTAACAGAATGACAGCACTCATCTTAAGAACTTGAGGAAATTTATTTTTATCCGGTCCAATCCAGAATTTTTTATTTATGTTCTCTTTAGGATACATGTCTTGAAATTTTGTTCTCAAATGCATCGGTAAATGGCTTACATTATATAAAGAAAACACCCTGGAGTTTACAGTAAAACCAGCTAAAGCACAGAATTTGACTCTATAAAAGACTGTATGAAAGAATAGAAAAACTACGATTTCTGATTCCAATGTATCCATATGAAAGAATTTTAGGAGGCTCTAAAATAGTCATAGAAAATTTATTTTATTTCTGTGGCCGGATTTATTACCTGTTTTGTTTTGCCTTATTATCAGAACTGTATCAATGTATAAAGTTAGACACAGTTGCTAAAGAGCATTAATAATATTATGGTTATTAATTACCAATATAATTATTAATTATTGATAAAGAAATAAATCTATACTATACAAAATAATTATGTCCACAACTAAATAGAACTATTGTGTTAAAAATCTTCACAATCTATGTCTGGAGGCAGAAACACAAAACCCAGGTAAGATCTTTCAAATACATATCTGGAATGCTCATTGGAATTTAAACCTGAGATCTGCAGTAGGGAGGTTTGCATGTCCTGACTTTGCTTAATTTTTCAGAAAATAAAGGACTTCTTTTGTTAAAGGGTAGTCTGAAAGAAATCTAGTGTATGTTCATGATAAAGGTGCAGTCCCATTTCTTTTGCTTACTGATTACTCTCCATGGATTAAAAGAACAAGCCATTAGAAGAGCAAGCTCCACTGAGTGAGTTAATAAAAACCCTAGTTTCTCTGAGTGGTTAAGAATAAACAACAGGAAACTTAAACGCTTGCTTTACCAAGAATTTGAAGTTAATGTCAAAAAAGATGTCATCAGAGATAAGGAATTATATTCCCTGCCAAAAGATGACACTTATCAGGTCTATGGCTATTATATATGAGTTTTCCCATCTCTTTTTGTACCAAACGCATAGATTCATCTAGTACACGTTACTGTACCTTCAGTGGTTTCACTGTCAACTCCCATTTTCTGCTTCCTGCATTCGTCCCTCTCCTGATTCTAAACCATCCCTTTAACACATCATTCCTAATTAGATGATTAGTGCTTGGAAGGGCAGGAGATAAGTCATTTGCATAATTGAATCATAAAAAGAAGTTAAAGATACAGATTTTGCTGTTCGTTTGTACGACTATCTTCTTCAGCCTGGGGGGCTGAGATATTAATGTGATTAAACAGTATTTCTGCAAACAGGAAACTGTGTGTCCTCTATTAAAGCAAGGCTGGAGGCAAATGAAAAATTAATTTTAGAAGACAATCAATTTTATTCTACATGACTGTAATAAATAACAGCCCATCTGCAGACAACTCATTAAGCCCTGGGAGGGTGTATGTGTCACAAACTCTAAGTGACACACAAGGCTGAATTTTCCACCAAAACAGAACCAGTAATAAATGGCCTACCAGCTGCCATATCAACCTAGAAAGTCAACATACAAGAATTTCCTAGAAAATCAAGTGCATACAGTGGCTTGCAGTTACCCAGTTAATTTAGTATTGATCGTAAAGATTCCTGAAAATGGGTTCATTTTATTCTGAAGTTTGCTCTTTTTTTGTATTCTGAATGTAAGCCTGTGTATACTCACACATATTGGTGTGAGCACCGCTTTCAGTAATGATAAAAGCTAACATTTACTGAGTATTATTACTCACTTAGTATTATTATTACTTAATATTATGTACTAAATACTAAATACTTTAATTCTCTTAACAACCCTGTGAGTTATGTACTAATATTATCCCCATTTTTAGATGAAAAAGGTGAGGCTTGGATGGATTAGTTACTCCTAGGCCATACAACTAGAAAGTGTTGGAATCAGAAAAAGTGTGTTTATCTGAAACAGAACAGTAATTCCCTAGGCTTCTATTGTTCAAAGGGAGCTGTCAATCAGAATCAGAATAATATACCCCAGGTCAGAATCAACTTGACAGAAATTAACAACAACAAGGTACAGCAATAAATTTCCTTAAAATATGAACATCTCCTACAGTAAATACATTTAATTATAATAAATCATAATAACACTGTCAAACTAACAAACCGAAAACGTTTGAGTACATGTGCTATATTAGGCATTGAGAGTGATAAAATGACACATCAGACTGTTCTTGAAGTTCAGGAATTTACAAGCTAGTTGGGAAGAGAGAAAACAAAACCACCTTAAAACTTAACAATTGGTACAAAGAAAGATAGACAATCTCCAGATAAAAGTTCAGAGAAGGAAGAAATCACTGTGGGTGATAAGGGAAGTCCTTATATAAAGAGGAGGTAAAACTTCAGCTAGATCTTTAAAGACGGTTGTTTACAATCAGACCTTGAGTAGGGTAATTCTTCCTGGAAAGGAATCTCAACCTTAATATTTTCTGATATCACTTCCCTTAGACAGTTTACATTACATCAGTGCTCCTCAATTCAGTTTTAACAAACCTGCCGGTGACTCATGCTTGAATAAAATATTCATTTGAAGTTTAAATCTCATCAGATTTGAAATATCAAGCAGGATGAGTAATCACTTGCTCCTTTACTTGCTTTTGTGTAGTAGAGATTAGGGCCATAGTGCCTAAAATAGTCTTTTTACAACACTTTGGACAGCCTATCCTGATTGAGATAACCCAGTGTCTAGTGTATACACACACACACACACACACACACACACACACACACACACACACACACACACATATAAATGCCCCTTTTCAGTGCTATAAAGAAGGGAAAAAAGATTTTTTAAATCACTCCAACAGCTCTAAAAACAAATTTTAACACTGGAACTGCCCTTTTTTTTTTTTCTAAACAAGAGTCTTAATAGCAGATGTTACAACATCTGGCTTCCCTTGCTACTCTCCAGCTGCAGAAATTAAAACTCAATCAGAATCAGTGACAGAATCTAATGGGAGTTTGCAAATGCTGACCAAATCTTTATTCCCAACTACTCTATTAAGATGCCAGGCAAACGGCTGGGCAAACCCCACTAGAGAAAATCTGTTTCCTAGGTAATTAGCAAGGAATTAAGATTGAGATCAACAACTTTAGTTTTGCTCTGCAACAGGGCTTTGAACCGGTCCGTTCCAGTTTGAACCCCTGCTAACAATTTGCATTTCCACCCCAGAGACAGTGAATCAGAATCTACATTTTAATAAGATCCCCAGGTGATTCTTATGTATAACAAATTTTGAGAACTAGTGATCTACTAGTGTTCTCAGAACGGGTCCCTAACCAAGCAGCATCAGTATCGCCTGGGAACATGTTAGAAATGTAAATTCTCAGCAGGGGTTCGAACCGGAATGAACTGGTTTGAAGACCTGTTCTGCAATGATTTCATGTGAAAATCTGATTTAAAGCGTATCTATTTCTTCATCATCAAACCCCCAACATCACAGAAATCCCGAGAATAGTCAGAGAGTAGCTGGGCGAAGTAGTGACTGCAGAATGAGCTGTTTAAGTATCTTCCATGTGAGGTTAATAATGCATGACTCAGAGAACAGCAGGTGTTGAAAGTATATATTGATTTGGCTTCTGCCACTTTGTATGCACTATGAACCATCTATAGGTAAAGAAAGGTGCCCTGGTGGCACAATGGTTAAAATGCTCAGCTGCCAACCAAAAGGTCGGTGGTTCAAACCTACCAGCCTCTCTGCAGGAAAAAGATGTGGTAGTCTGCTTCCCTAAAGATTTACAGTCTTGGAAACCCTATGGGGCAGTTCTACCCTGTCCTATAAGGTTGCTATGAGTCTGAATTGACTCGAAGGCAGTGGGTTTGATATAGGTAAAGAACCATGACTATTTCTTAGTTCTGCACTGTGCCTAGCAGATTTGTAGCACTATGTAAAATACCAAAGTGTTGAAATGAAAGTTGTTGTTAGGTGCCTTCGAGACAGTTCAGACCCTTAGCGACCCTCCGTACAACAGAATGAAACACTGCCTGGTCCTGCGTCATCCTCACAATTGTTGCTATGTTTGAGCCCACTGTTGCAGCCACCGTGAAATGAAAATAGGAACTTAATTTCCTCTTCATGAATATATGACCTACTAATAAAATCAGCAAACACACATCATGGGACAGATTATGTTCCTAGTATAAAATAAGTTCAAAATAAAAAGAAGTACATCTTCCATTGTAAAATAATGTTAATAATATATTAAACAAACTAAAAATTATTTCAATTATTAAGAAAATGTTGTTTTTCACCATATTCTTCAAGGGAGCTTAATTGAAGTGCAGCATGCTGAAGGTAAATCAGTGATTGTATAAACATTTAAACCTTCATAGTATAGTGAAAGTAGAATACTTTTTAAACAATAACCTCAGTAAAGTTCCCAGAGTTCTTAATTCCAGGAATTTTAAAATTTTTAGAAATCAAGTTAAAAGTCGTTTTCTTTGAACAGTGTAAACTCTGACAGCATTATTATATATACTACAAAATTTGAATTGTGATACATTAAGACAGTTCTCTTAACCCTTACCAATTTCAATAAACAATATACATGTAGATAATCCTACCAACACTCTGACCTTTTAGTTTCTTGACCTCCTCTCCTCCAATGATATTGTCTACTCCACTTCAGCAGCTCATGATGATGATCATACCCCAAACCTTGTAATTACCAATAACTGCAACTCCTCCATATTCTTTTTTTAACATAATATTTCATTGTGTTTTTGGTGAAAGTTTACACAGCAAATTAGGCTCCCATTTAACAATTTTTATACCCATATTCTTAATTTCATGCACCCACTCTCTGATCACCACTACTTCTCTTTCTGGTTCACTCCTTCTAGTACTCCAGCAATCCTTTGACCCCCTTCTTAGAACCTCCAATTCAGTGGTATACCAACTTTTCACTGTTTCTCGCCTCCTTGATATTTTCCTCCCTCCTCACCAGTTTAAAATGCATTTTATTCATTACAATTATTTCTTTGCAGAAACTCTCAACTCTCTCACCCATTTTTGCTTCGTTTATACTCATACCGCTTAGCAAAACCACAATTCTAGTCAATCCAGTTATATGCCTACTTTGTACCAGTACCAGTGCAACTCTACATGGTGGAATTAAAACATAAAACCACACTGACTATTTTGAAATTATGACCAGAAACCTCAATGGACCTTTAATGTTGCCTGGCCATCATACTAAACTTTCTAAAACAGATTACTCTTCTACTCACCTAGATGGCTATTTCACATTTTCTCTTTATCCTCAAACCTCCAACGCCTCTTTTCTCATCCTTACTCCCAACCTGGCCTCCCACTTCACTGAGAAAATCGAAACAATCAAAAGAAGACTTCCATGGAGTCCCATTGTCATATCAATCATAATCTCCACCTACATGCTCAGCCTTCGCACCTGTTAACGTAGATGCACTAAACTTGCTCCTATTTAAAGCTAATGCCTCTTCTTGCACAGAGGATCCTATCCACTCTCTCTTACTCAAGAGGATCATTTCAGCAATACTCCCCTCTCTTTCCTACATCATCGTTATTTTTTATTGGATTATTCCCAGCAGCATATGCTGTTATTTCTTCCATCTTAATAAAAATAAATAAATAACTTCTTGAATTGCTGCCTCCCCAAGCTACTCCCTCCCACCCCAAGCTGTTTGCTACCTTTGCAGAAAATCCCTGGAAAAAGTTGTCTATCCTTTCTGTCTTCCAATTCCTTTCCTCCAATTCTCTCTTAAACACATGCCACTCCAACTTTTCATCCCCATTCCTCCACCAAAACTGTTCTCCTCGATGTCATCAATGACTTCCGTTGCTACATCCAATGGCCAATTCTCAGTCCTCATGTTATTTGGCTTATTAGTAGCATTTGACACACTTGATTGCTTCTTCCATTTTGATACTTTTTTTTACCTTCCAGGACACCATACTCTCTTGGTTTTCCTCCTCCCTCACTGGATGTTCCTTTTAAGGCTTTTTGATGATTCCTCTTCTCCCTAACCTCTTTATGTTGGTGTGACCCAGGACTCAGTCCTTGAATTGCTCTTCTTTATATTTACAGTCATTCCTGCCCTGAATTTATATCTTCTGCCCGGACTTCTCTCTCAAACACCAGAATTGTATAACCAGTGCCTACTCTACATCTCTGCTTGAAAGTCTAAAAGATATCTAAAACCTAACATATACAGAACTAAACTCCTGACCTTCCCCCAAAACCTGCTCCACCCACAGCCTTCCCCTTCTCAATTCATGGAAACTCTGTCTTCCCAATTTCTCATGCCAAAATCCTGGGGTTGTTTATGACTTTTTTCTTTTTCTCACACTCAATTTCTAATCCATCAGAAAGTCCTGTAGGCTCTACCTTTACAACCTATACAAAATCTGACCTATTATTACTCCCGCTACTCTACCACTATGGTCTAAGTCACCACTACCTCTTTCCCCAGTCACTGCAATAGCATCCTAACTGCCTCTCCTCCTACCCAACTAAAGCCTCTTCTTAACCTAGCAGCCAGAGTGGTCCTTTTAAAACCTAAGCCAGATGTAGTTATACCATTGCTCAAAACTCTGCAATTATTCCCCCATTTTATTCACAATTAAAGACCAAAGTCCTCAAAATGGCGTACAAGGCCCCACATGACTCTCACCATCATCATTATGACCTCTTTCCTACTACTCCCCTCCCCCCATTCCACTCCAGCCACACTAACCTCCTTAATGTTTCTCAACTATATCAGCCATGTTACTGCTTTAGGGCTTGTCAAGCTGTTTCCTTTGCCAGAGACACTTTCTCTTCAGATTCTGCTTGGCTAACTATCCTCCCCTTTCAAGTCTGTGAAAAAAGTTCACCTTCTCAGTGAGGCTTACAATGACTAAAACTGCAACCAACTCCAATCCTTGCATGTCCTTGCCTTGTTTTACATACTCTAGTTTTTTTTTTTTTTTGTAGCACTTAACCACCTTCTAAGATGCAATAAAATTTATTTCATTATTATCCATATTGTTTATTATTTTACCCCCTCCATGCTACCCTACCCTAGAGTATAATCTCTTCAAGGGTTGGGATCTTTGTTGCTTATTTTTTTTCCCACAGATGTATCGCAAGCACGTAGAAAAGTTCCTGACACAGAGAAGACACCCAATAACTATTTGATAAATGAATGAATAAAGGGTAATCTTTTTATGTGCATATGTCTTATCTCTATAGTACGATTTAAAGCTCTCTTAAGGCATCCACAGATTCTAGCATGGTATTTTCAAAATAAGAGACAATTCATTTTTTTTTAGTAAATAGGTCCCAGTTTCACAAAATATTTCAATATTATGCTTTGATGATCTGCTGTCATCTCTACACACTTTCTTTAATTACTATTCCTTTCACTATTTCATTCAAAATGTTAAGCTTTTGTTGGTTCCCAAAATCTTTCTGTACATGCATATGGAAATGAGTCCACAAACAAGAGAATTTAGTTACTATATTTCTGAAGACATCATCATTAGAAGGCAATATTTCCTGTCAGGGCATGTACCCTGAAGACATTTATTATAGACAGGATCCTGTGTGGTGCTTCTCTGTCCTTCTAGTTTGTTTATCCCTATTTCCCACCACTAGTTTGTCCATAAGTCTGTCTGAAACAATCCACCATATAACCAACTTGTTTGCTAAAGTCAGTCTTTCAAGACTTACCACGTCAGAGACAGCATAGAGAGCATAGTGAACCAGAAAAGGTACCGCAGAGGCTTAGATTCAAGAACTGGTTCTGCGTATACTAAGCTGCCTACATTTGCATTTTATCCACCTAAATTCAAGATCAGATGACTGCCTCACAGAGTTGCTGTGAGGATAAAACTCAGAGAGTGTGTGAACAATCTTTTCAGTCTGTGAACTTATGTACAAACATAAGGTAGTATTATTCCCTAGAAACTTCATTGTAACTATGGATGATGCTGATTTAGTACTGAGTAAAAAAAGTCTGAGATTAAGTGATCCCCAGAAGTACCATGTTGTAAAGTGATCAGCCATCTGTTTATAAAAATTTAGAAATTTTACAACAAAATTATAAAAACAGACTCTTCCAAGGATCAGATTAAATAAGCTATTATATGTGAAAGCACTATATAAACCATTAAACAGTATATATATGTAGAGTTTTTACTATTATGCCTTGCTAGTAATTTTAAACTTTCAGATACATTTTCAGACAGATGGCATGTAGGAAATATTTAAACTTTCTTGAACTTATTAAATACAAAAATGTCATTTTCTGTCTTTACTTCAAATTTTAATGTTCATTAAATAATATTGAATGCAGTGGTTCAAATTACTCCCTAAAATGCAAACTTAGCTACTATTGAATACAATAAAAGCTTTGCACACATACCCAAAGGCAAAATTTAACCCTTTTTAAAAAATTCATACTCAACATGGGTTTTAAAAATGTGCTATGGCAAGCTAGAATCAAGCTGACAGACCAGTAATGCTAAGGAAACAAAAAAGAAATGTAAGTGGAGATCATCTAAAATTTTTTTTTTTTTTTACTAAAGTAACATTTACCAGTGTAGTAAAGGAATATTTTAGTATTCAACCATGTATTCAAATGTTCTGTTGTGGTTTCTAATGTCACCAGCTCACCTCAAACGAAATAACACTTCCACGTTTTGCCTTTAGTATTTTTGTTTTTATTCACAGCTAAGGTTTTTCATGCCTTCTGTTCCTATTCATGAATCTGCTTAATCTAACCACCAAAATAAAATAAATGCAGTTAGAAAAGATAATTCCTTCAACAACTCGATGGAAAGGCCTCCATCAATCCTCTCTACACTGCCTACCTCCCATCTAACAGCTAGTTCCTGGTCCATTTTCTATTTCTATGAGAAGTATTTTTTCATCAAGTTTTCTCCACCCTTATTTATCTTCATTCCTTTCTCTGTACCAAGTGTAAGTAACTCCATGCTAACATGACCCAAATTATAGTCCTCTTATTTTTAAAATCAAGAGCTTTCTTAATTGGACAAAAACTTTAAATTATTGAGCTCCATTGTCCTTTCTTCGATGAAACATGTACCCATATGGGAAAAACACGTTGACATTTTTCACCACTAATGTACAAAAAAAAAGGAATTTCTTGGGTTGTATTTACATTTAAAAAATGAAAGCCCTCTTAAAAACAAACCAGAAAATGCCAAACTGAATACACAGCATAGCAGCCATTCAATTAAGTGGGGCTAAACTACAAGGAATAGTAAACGCTTTAGACGCTGGCAGAATGGGGATTATGTAAACACCATATGACCCCATGAAAAAGAACCCACCCACCAAACTAAACTCACTGCCATGAGTCAATTCATAGCTAGCGACACCATAGGATGAGTGGAACTGCCGCATTGGGTTTCCAAAGCTGTAATATTTCAGGAAGCAGACTGCCACATCTTTCTCCCGCAGAGCGCTGGTGGCTTCCAACCGCCAATCTTTCGCTTAGCAGTCAGCGTTTAACCACTGCACCACCAGGGCTCCTGAAAAAGAACATGCCCTTAAAATAGCAAACACTCGTCAGGGCTCTAGTACGACAAGAACCAAGCCAAAACAATGGCAAATGTAAGAAAGTGGCTATACCACACACATTTGTACCAATTAAACTCTGGAGCAGTTACTACCGTCTTCAGAGTTCAGGAGGTTCAACATATGCCCATCATCAAAATGGCTGCTCTTGCAGGATACGATCCACATCAAGACCATGATGTTTCTTTTTTTATTACAAGTTTAAAAACGATTAATTATTCCCATCACAGAGTAGAAACACTTCACGGAAATCTTACTTAGTCTTATACCCACCGATGTGTTTTAACCCAAAAGCTATGATTCGTCTAGTGTCAACAAATGTTTATTTAACTTATGGAAGATGATTATTTAGGGTTCTTAAGCACAGGATAGTGTGTTAAAGTCAACAACTGCCTCATGTAGTTTGCCAGGTTTTGATCTGCTAATAGCCTGTAATGAGTACTCTATCCATTAAGCACGTAAATCTTTCCACAGATAACAGAAGGCAAAAATATTCATTCAGTAATCACTAACCAACATGATCCAGTACGCTGCTCTTAGCTATAATGTACATGTTGGATGTTTGTTTGTGTTTTGTTCACTTTGGATATTTTCTACACAAAGCATTTAATTTCAGACTTAACCTTAACATGCTTCTGAGCTATCTCCTCTTGCCAACAGTGTATGTTCATAAAATGGAAATAAAAATTAATATTATAAGAAGCAAAATATAATTAGACAGGTAAATATGCTGTAATTATTTTATAATGCACTGCAAACCTAATTAATGTTATTTTAATTTTCCACAATTTTGGATTATCTACATTGTTTAATGTTCCATCCATTAATGTAAGTTAGCTGAGAGTCAACTATGTAACAGTAAACTCTACCAAGGTAATCGGGAGGTGAGACAGTAAGAATTTGGAGAGTTTTTATGAACACTACTTTCACATTAATAAATAGCCTTGCATATAGTTAAGTGTTTACTAAATATTTGTTTAAATTAAGTGACAAATGAATTGAAAAGTATTATATATATTATTTATGTTGTATATTCAAGGTGAATATTCTAAATGTCTTATAAAGTTGAGATCTAAATCTTGTTACTATACAGCAATTATTTTTTCTATGAATGACCTTCCCTTTCCTCTTCCTCAAATAAAAACCTAGAGCATATTGATAAATTTTTCACAAAACGAATCTAGAAGTTTAGCAGATCCCAGGCTATTTTCAAAGCAATATATGTAACAAAACTCAATTACTTCCAAATATTCTTCCTAAACATTTAATTATACCTGTTTTCAAATAATCTTGTTTTCCAAAGTAACTTAAGTTTAAATATAATATATTTAAGGGTTAATTCATTCCGAACAAATTGAAAACCAAGAGCTCTTTCTCATCTTTGTTTTTATTTTTGGCACATGATCTCGTATAGGACCACATGCAAAGCAAATCAAACTCTAAGCTTGAGGACATGACTAGCTTAATATCCCAACACAAATGAAAGCAAACTTTTTAACATGAAAACTACTGTTTTTAATCTACAGTGGCACATTTTATTTCAAAAACATGTTTCATGGAAGGACTAATTTGATAAATTTAAAAGCTATAGGACTCATAGCCCTTGCAACAAATGTATACCAGAGAAGAAAAGCTAAGATCATTTGACTATGGTCATTCTTAAGTGGAAATACCTGTTTTATTACAATATCCTCTTGCTGTGCGTTTCATTTATAACACATGGGTACATTCTCTGCATTCATAAAACTAAAACATCTTGTTTTATATCTTAATAACTCTGACTATTTATAGTTTGACCTTTCTTGTATAATTCTAAATACTGGGGGAAAAAGCCGGTGTTTACTGATGTAACACATGAGGCAGACGTAAGAAAGGAAATTTAAAGGTTAATTAACAATAAATATGGCAAAAAATTTGTAACCCAACAAATATTTCACAATTTAGTAAATACAATGGGGGAATATGGTTTATACATCTAAGCTAAAAAACAGCGTGATTCTAGAATGTCTGCTCCATGAACAAAGGGAATATTTTGTTCACTCTGCTCATAGCAGCCAGAAAGTTGCGTGGCACACATGTATGCCCTCAGTAAGTTCTGGTAAAATAAATACATAATACAATAAATAAATATATCCTATCACGACAAATCTAATCATGAGAGATTAAAATGGCTGTGGAAAGTCGTTTGTTTTTCAATTTAAATCCCAGTAATTAAGTGGATAGAAATGACTCTTCCAAATGTCTACAGATTAAAGAAAATACTGCAGAAAAGATACTCACCGGGATCTAATTTATGTCCTTGGGAGAAGTGTTCCAGATTAGGTCCTTTTGAGATTTTTGGAATTAAACTTCCTTAACTTGAGCTCAAAATGGGGACCATATCATAAAGCATTCCACCCTATCTTAGGTAGTGTTATATAAACAAGTCTTCAGTAGTCTGTGTTTATTATCCTTTCAGAAGGATCAAAGCTAAAACACACATACGATAACATTTCATAGATGGTAATATTAAAGTTTTTATATAGTTTCTGTGAAATTGGTGTGTTTTAATATGGCATTTACACTCGATATTCTGAAAATAGGTACTGTGAAAATTGCACCCATATACCCTCCTACCAAAAGCCATCAAGAGACAGTAGTCTTATGTGATAATCAAGTATACATTTTTCCTAGGTGTTTACTTTGTTTGATACAAAATGTAAAGAATGCTTTATCAAATATAATAAAAATAAACGGAACTAAATATTGTTTGTGATGGTATTACTATGCTTTTTAGATAAACAAGTGAGAGAGAGACTTCTTCCAAAATAACTAAAAGCTCAGATTCTAACACATTGCTGTAAGCTATAATGGTTATAACTGTTAATCCAATACACCTTTTATACAAACCCATAAACACAAGAGTGGAAAAATAGCACAGATGTTCATCTCTAATGCAATTTCCATTCAATTTCCTAAGTGCGGTCCCTGTGTGCAAACTAGCTTAACGTTATGTTTAGCTTGCAAATTCTTTTAATAAATAATGAATGCAATAAAACTAGGAGATCAATGGCAAGCTGAGAAATCATAAAAAAAAGGCCTTTTGTGTTCAGGCTGTTGCCCATTTCAAACTTTAATCCAGAGGCAGATCAATATTATTTTTTTTTCTTTTTAACCCATCACATAAATAGCAGATAGACTAAATGTAGCCTAAATGCTGTTAGCAGCTAGCAGTTGCCAGCAACTTGATAAGATCATTGGACACAATTGCAATTGAACGTTGTATACCTTAACGTACACACTACATTATACACTATTAAACAGTCAACTTGTTTAAAAATATTGTGTAGCAATAAAAATACTGTGGTTCATTAATTTCTCTTAAGATTCCTGTACTATATTTTTTTCTAGTAGCGTAATTACAAAGTTTTCACCACAATTTGCTCTAATAAAGTAAATAATCGTAATGGGTCAAATAGTACATAAACTAAACCAAACCAAACTCGTTGCTGGGGAGTCGCTTCCAACTCACAGCGACCCTATAGTACACAGATACCAGTATTTTCAACATCAGCATTCCTAGATGAAAGAGATTTTTGCTCTTTAAAATTAGTTGCACCTGAAAGAACTTTAGTCCTCTAAACGCCGTGGAGGAGGGGGGCATACTGCATGCTAATTTAAATTTCAGTTGGATTTGGGTCTTTAGAGTATTCAGGAAAAAAGTCACTCATAATTTTTTTTTTTATTCACAGGGTCTAGAAAGAAGGGAGGAAAACCCCCTTCCTACCAAAGCATTTTGGATAAGCATGCATATGCTGTTGGAAAGACGAATCAGAAGTCAGCTGCCACAAGAGTTAGTGCTCATATCTAGTAGTATAAATCAAAATCATAGAGAAACATTTTATGGTAGTAGGCTTGTTTTATTCTTTAATTCTTGCCAGTTCATAATATTATAACATCTTCTCTGGGTTTTCACTAAAAGGAAAACATTCTAATTTCAAATATTAGATATCTATACTTATATACGTACATTTGCGAAAAGTTTATGTCATGAATACAGACGGTTTTATAATGGAATCAAAATTTCAGGACTAGTGTCTTTTTAATAACTGCATACTTCATGTATAAGTAATTCTACTTAGCATTTTTAAAGAACAGCAATTAGTACCAAGAATCTTGAGAAGAGAAATATAGATATAATATTCAACAAATGTGAATTAGGAGCCAAATATTTACATAATATTAGGCTTAATGCAAATTCCACAATAAGTATTACTGAAGTTAAAAAGGACTCCTCAGAAAATTATTATTACAAATCTAAGGCACTTGTTTTATGCAACAAATTCAGTTCTCTTTTAAGGATATTAGGATAGGTACTGATAAAGATATCAATTTGCTCTTTAGCTATATTATATTCGACTTTTCATAAAGCTACTTTATTACATCTTATATTCACAGTCTCAATACAACAATTTCACCAATTATATAAATGTAGCTTTAAGAAAGAATGTGGTGAGACCTCACCAGGAAGACATTCCCATGATTTAAGCAAACTTTCAAAAAATGTGTAGCTGTCCATAACTTTACTGAAGTTCATCATAAACTTTTCTTTAAAATATACTGTAGATCATTGCATGTATCCTAAGCTTCCAAGATTAGCCTAACAATGGAGATAAAATTTTGTCTCAAGAGTCTAAGACCTCAACAGTATCAGTTAAGAGTATTTCTCATTTTCCTATTTTAATAAAGGTAGGTAGCAATAAAATATTAAAGAATACTGCAAAAGCCTACAAAGAGAAACTACCTACGAAAGATTATTTAAAAAATATATACACATATATATATTAATCTATACACATATAGATAAATATAGGTATCTTAAAAGTTGAACATAAGAAAAACTGGATCTGCTTTTAAAAATCTGTATTTTGAAATATCAGACTTCAACTAAAAAGTTACATTACCAACAACATAAAATGCAAAATATGTCACAACAATTAACAGCATGGTTTCTCTCCTAAAACCAAGGCATTGAAGTCATGGGCTAAATGAAATAAAATATGGATGTTTTGATATTTAATGCAGGTAGGTAATAAATTTCAATAGAGTTATATCAAAGTTCCTTTTGGCGTGCATATGCTATTCTATAGTCTAAGAATCAGACTACAGAAGTAATGTTTATTGTTACTGGATGACTTAGGATTTACAAATAATTATTTGGATTATAAATAACTCTAATAGTAAAATGAAATCAACTTTTCTAAGATTTTCGTCATTACAAAATGAGGAAATGATGACTACACAATGAACAAGCTGCCTCCTCCCTACTAAAAAAGAAATGTTAAATCCTGAAGGAGTTCTAAATCCCTTGGTAAGAGTATATTGCAGCTGCATTAAGTCAACAAGAAGCTTATTAGTAAGGATTAAAAAACTAACACCCTTCTGTAATCAATTTGGATACAGTATTATTCTATTTATAGTGATACTTTCAATGTGCCCTAATCATATATTACTTATTCTCATTTTTCCTACTATGATTAAATATTAATGTGGAGGCACTATTAAGCAGCTACACTATATTTAGGTTTTAATGTATTGATTGCCACCATTTTGGAATAGTTAAAAACACAGCATGAAAATTAAGAATCTCTCATAAAGAATGTTACAATTGGTTAGATTCTTTTTTTCTGATTCCTAAAGAAAATAAAATGAATTTAGTTGTTCTAGCAGAAGACGGAAAAAGGGATGCCGCCACTTTAAAAGCTTCAATCTCTTTGACATTGCTGGCAGTGTATGGGAACATTAATGCATCTGTCATGATAACAAGCTAAGAATAACATCTAGACATCAAACCGAGCAGAGAATCCATCTGAAGTGATTCATTCAGATCTGTCTCATTGATTTATTAAACACAGGGCAACATCTGCAGCCTCACAGAGCCGCTTGGCGAAATTAATGCAAGATCAATTCAAATGGAAAAAAGTGTAAAAGAGATAAATCAAAACACAATTTGCATGCAGTTCCACAATCAGGCTTATTGGGTGCAAATGCTCAATTTCCCTTCCAAAGCAAATGTGTTTAAATGTTGTTTTATCTTTTCAGAATTGTGTGATCTGAAGTGACAGTGAAGAGTTTTGCAGGTTGAGATGGTGAAAGGGAAGAAAAGGAGGAAAAAAAAGCTACCAAAGACCTTTTGAATATGCAACAAGAATATCATTAATACCTAATTGTTTTGCTTTTGGTGAAAGGTTTGATATCCTTTCTCCAAAAACATAATATTTTCCGTTTGGGGATTAATTGGGTCAGTTTAATACATATTTGAAATTTACAGAAAGTATAAACCTAAATCATTTGCATCTTTAAATGCACAAAATGCACAGTGGAGATGTAGATTGCTAACTGAAATATTATATATTGTGATTAAGGTTTCTCACAATTATTTTTAAAACATCTAGAGATTTCATTAAGACAAAATAAGGTTATTTAAGAAAGCATAAAGTAATTCAGACAATATCTTCTACAGGTATTGGAGATTTCCTTTGTAAAACCATATAAAACATTAATGTCTGAAGACCATCACATCCTAATTATTTATCGGCATTTACGTGCTACACATGGAGGATAATATCACACATAAATATCCAAAGATGTACTCCATCATATTAAAGATCATTTCTTTAATGTAGTATCTAATACCTAATAAATGAATGTTTGGGGCAAATATGGATAACATCTAAAGGATTTAGATAAACAGAAAAAATGCTGGTTATGTAAATGTATACATTTAAAATGAATGTAAACATGGAAATTCTGTGCACTGGCACATGACTGGATTGCTTTAATTATAATCTTGACATAATGCTCCTAATAAAAGATAGAGCATTGTTGATTATGTGACTGTTTTTAATAGACAATATGACTATCTTCCTCATTATCCTATGAGATAAAATGTCTGCATTTACTGACCAGATTCATTTCTAAAACCTTTTTGTCATTTCTGAAAATGTAAGTCACACAAAATATTAGCCCAGGAAAGCGATGCAAATTCTTCAAAAATGTGATGTTGCTTAACTTACTATGGATGCAAGACATCAACTTTCAAAGTAAACTATATTACTCTGTATGGATGATGAAATATAAAGTATTAATCAAACTGAATATAAGGAAAATTTATTGAGTACTTACAGTCATCATATTTCTAGTATTTGAAAGTAGTTTAAAATTTTTGTAAAAGTCAAAATTAACGTAAAGTGATTGTAACATCAAAGCATACTTATGTTCTGTTTACATACTGTCAAAATACCAATAAACTACAATTGGACCATTTCAAATTGTAATTTCAAAAACTGAATTTTCCACATGTTAATATATGTTGAATCACATCTCCAAATGTATCATTAAAATGTTTTCTTAATCATAAAATTCTTGTTTCTTCAAGTATATATTTAACTATATTTTAATGACTGAATGGCATTTAATCATAGTTCTCAAACAAAATTAAGTACCAATCATGAAATCTGACAATGTGACTTTTATATAGATAAAAAGAGATGATATTAAAACATGTTGGTTTTCAAATTTATTGAATACCAGTTTTTAATTTAATAATTTACTGTTACATTAAACTTTGAAGAACTTAGTAAGGGAAATCCATTGCATAAGAGTGAGAAAATCTATTGAATATGAGTGAGGCATTTACTTTCCAAATCTGCCTGCTTTCTCTCATATTAAAGACTCCAAATTCTCTTGTACAAGAAATGAAAAAAAAATCATAGTGTTTTATCTGCAAAAACAAAGATCTAAAACAGAATATTTTTTCCAATTTTGATGTGGGTCTTTTATTATCATTTAAAAATAATCCTCAAAATAATCTTCCTGAAATTAATTAATAAAGTTAAAGGGCATGATGGAAAAATACTGTGTAGCCCTTTGAAATTGCAGTGGGGTAAAGCTTGAGTTATTTAACAGAACAATGAATGCTCTAAAGTTTTAGTCTTAACTATTCTCTGGTAGCTGAGGTAGGTATTCTTCACCACCTTCTTTTCTGGGAAGACAACTTTGTATATTCTGATAATCAGCTAACAGCAAAATAGTTGAAATGGGGCACTAGTAGAGTTCTTGTTGTGACTATCAGTACTGTCAAAGAAACAATCGTGTCTATTTCACTTATTCTTTTTTTTTTCAGTGCACATTAATAAAACTGTGCACTGAATTGAATCAAAATGCCACTTAGTAGAAATATGGTAAGGTCCATGAAAAGGATCAATTTGAAAATGGTTCATATTGTATGTTCTGGGACAGTGTAAGGAGAATTCCAAAGGAAAATACTTCAAGTCAGGACTTATACTTTTCCCCAGGTATTTGGCAGAGGGGGGATGTTTATCATGTAGGAAAAGAAAAACTGCCAATGATACCATTACAAGTAAGCCTTCCATTCAAAAATACATTATGAAAATCCATCCACCAAAAGATGAAGATGAATCTCTTCTTTTGAATAGGAATAGTGTGTCAGAGTTTCCATTCACTGAATATGTAGTTTTTCCTTGCACGTTTCCCCCTTAAGCTAGAAGTCATGGGTCCTGAATGACAATTTTCTATAGTCAGGCCCCTATGGGCACATAGATCATCTTCTTTGGGCATCTCTCTAAGTTCTTGTGCTCCATCTTTCATTCTCTCTCATGGCATCATTCTGCTTTTATGCCTATATCTTTTCTCTTCTCCTAGTCTTGTTTCTTATCTACCTTATCGTGTCTCTCTTGGGCCTCATTGCTATTTACATCCCTCACATTTCTTTTCACTGAATAGAAAAGTCATAAAAATAATGTTGATCTTAAAGACGACGTTCACCATTTATAGAAACACCCAGATCTTGGGAATGATTTAAGGTACACACATCTGTAAATAATACTACCTAAAGTCAGAGAGTATCAGTTATAAGCATTACCATATTTTGTAATTTTCAGCAACATGATTATGAGGGTCATTTTGCATTGGTAAAATTTGGTAATATTTTACCATTAATTAGCTTTTTTTCCCAGAAATTGTGTTTTTTTCCTATCTAGAAATTGCAATATAGATGTTTTTCTAGTTGTTTTCCCCATCTTCATTCATGGATTGCATTCATAGAATATAATTTATAAATGTTTATAATTATATATTGCAATACATGTGACACAATTATAGGAATTGTATGTAATAAATACCCATAAAGAAAAGAAAATGCAATAGGAGGTACATGCATCATCTCTCAAAGGTGTTTCTTCCTATGTATTTAACATGTCTATCACCTTTACACATAAGCAAATGGAATTCAATTCAAGCAAAAAAAAGTTAGTATTGTAAATTCTGTGATTAAAAAATAAATAAAACTTGACTGCAGTAAAAGAATAACCTAAAAACAAATCATGTTATAGGGTCCAAAAATAGCATAAGACCACCTGCCTCTGGATATAGAATAATTTATCCTTTTCCCTTCAGTAAGTAGCTCCAAACCATAATTAAAGTTTCTATCTACAGAGGAAAATATCAAAATCACATTAAAATACTAATCTGTTTATTTTTTAAACGGAAGTCTGATTTTGCATAAGAATGTATAAATTTATTCTCAAGGAAGAAAGAATTTCCTAAGGGTAAAAATTGTTCCACTTTAAAAATGGGCATTTGTGTGTATGTGAGACTCACAGAGAGAGAGGAGAGATGGCTAATAAGAGGATAGATTTTCATGTCTGAAATTGTTTAAATGTAAGTCTTTTCGAACGGCAACAAATGAACTAGATGGTCTCCATCCCAAGTCTCTTGTAACCCTATGAGCTTATGTAATAATAAAGTGCTCTGTGGTCAAAATAAAATTTCTTTTCTACTCTTACAATCTGTAATTGCTTATTTTATTGAGGGAGCAGTTATCCTTTGTGTTTTAAGGCCATCTATCTTCCTTAAGAAAATCTGATCTAATAAACCAGGTTGATAAGCCCTAGATATTAATCAGGCAAGAGTTCTCACATGAACAGGTTTCTGTTTAATTACTTGAGCCCAGAATAACACTGCTCAAAGGAAAAAAGAAAAACAAAAGGTTTCCTTGTAAGTTCTTCATTAAAATAATGTAGCAGTAAGCAACAGTTTGTCTACAAGTTGTCAGTATATTTCAACTACATATAACAATTTGGATTTTACAATAGATGTGACAGCTAGGTTACAGTTTTAGTTCAGAGGCCCAGAGATCTTATGATTTAAAATTTCATTGTGAGAAAGTGTTTTTGGCAAAATGATAAACAAATCCCTTTGCTCCTTTAACCTGGTGATGGTGATTTCTTGGTTTGCACGCCAATCACATCTGTCAAACCTTTACTTCTCCCAACTGAGATATTACTAGACTAGAGATGGAATAAACACTAAGGACACTAATTCGCAGGTGTTTAAAAAGTCAAATAATCTTAAATATAGTTTACTTTCTTTTTTTTTAACTCATTGAACACAAATTGCTTCTTATATGCAAATGGACATTTGTTCTATAATGTACTTCTAAGCTGTGATAAGGAGGAGGTACACTTAAACCAGGGAGGCTGGTCATCATCATTAAGGAAATCCTCTCTTTGGGGAATGGGATCCTTCCAACTGTTGGGGGGGGGGGGTCGGCGGAAGCTGAGAACATCCTCTCTAGAAAACGTACCAACTTCTACTTCAACGCCCAACCCAGCCCCAGCATTTCATGCCCTACATTGCCCTCAGCAGATGACCCAAAAAGGATGATCCCAGGAAAGTGACATCTGTCATCGTTCTTTTCAAATAGGATCCATCTACTTTCCTGTATCATGTACTAGGGAGCTTTTCGAATCAGGCACGAGCGCACATCCTCACACGCACTTGTGTGCACGCACACACACACACCTACGAACACACACGCTACCACCACCACACACAGCACGCCCTCTCAAAACAAACACACAGGATGGGGATCGAATCACCCTCTGGGATGGATTCTAGACTTCAGACCCCCTGCATTCCCCAAATGCTGTGTTCCGGGTTGCCAGCTTAGGAGCCCAGTTTACAGCTCAGCCAGCAACCCCCGCCCCCCCCCCCTACCCCCCCCCCCGCAAGAAAAACCCTTGGTGTCCGTGTTCAGGAGAAAACCTATCCGACCCGTACGGCCAGAAAAGAGCAGGAAAGAAAACCAAATAGAGAAATTAACAAAAAACCACAAGCAGCCAAGAAGCCATGCAAGATATGGGCTAAGGGCTGGAAAGTTTCAGTAGAGGAATGCAAACTGAAGTTTGTGCGGGACTTTATTAGACCCCTGCCACTGAGCGTAAAGTAGATGGGACGTGCGTGCAGTTAATGAATGAGTCCTTCTGGTCCTCTTCCCCCACCGATTACAACGGGAAGAGCAGAGGCAAACTAGTTAAGACCCTCTACAGACAGAGAAAGTTAAATGAGGGGGATGAGACATGCAGAAGAGGGCAAAGGGGGACGGGAAGAGAAGCGATCTAGCTAAGAAAAGAGTGCCTCACCTGGCATTGGTGCAATCGGTGAACAAAGTTTCGAAGTCTTTCCTGGTGATAAGTTTGCAGCGGTTCACCCCGGGCTGGATGGCCCCCAGCCCGCGGAGGATCCGGACCTGCTCGACAGTACACACCACGGGGGATATGTCCAGTCTCTTCAACTTGGTGTAGACGGTATGCAACCCTCCCACCAGGTGCTTGAGGAAGAGATCAAAGACTTGCGGCAGGCAGATCAGCTCCTGGCCGTCCATCAGGAACGAAGCCACCTTCACCCCGTGCATGTCGACCATCCGGCATTCATTGGTGTTGGTGTTGCCGCTGACGCTGCTACCACTACCCGCTCCGCCACTCCCGGCGCTGCCGCTGTGGTTATTGGCCATGAAACTGTTGATCATATTGGGAGTGAGCCGAGGGGGCTCTCCCGGAGTCGAGTAGAGGGGTTCGGCCCGAAATAAGCCCCCCGGGACGCCGGCGCCGCTGGAAGTTGCAGAGATCACTGGAGGTGCTGAGACAGCCATGGTCACTCAGTCTCAATCGTACGTCCTCGGGCCCTCGCTTTCTCGCCCTCACTCCTCTAGGTCCCCTCGCACTCACTCCTTCACTCTCCCGCCCTCTCTCTGACTCGCTCTCTCTTGCTCGGAACAGTTCGCTAGACTCCAGAAGCCCGACTCACGCGCGCGCTCACCCACCACCCAGCAAACAGTGAGCTGCGGGGACCCGCTTGGCGGCCCCAGACCCCACCCCCACCACACCCCCTCCCGAGACTGGCAGCGCCCCCCAGCCAATGGCCCCACCCCTTCGGCGCCCGAGCGCGCCGAATGGCTGTCGCTGGCGAAGGGGTGGAGACTCCCCGCCCCGGCCTCCGATTACCTGAGGCCGGCTGGGGCGAGCTGGTGAATTGGGCTGAAGCCTGAGAAGGGGGTGGTGTGGCATCTCTGCTCTTCTAGCTCAGATTCCGACGGGAGAACGTCCGGTTATCGGTTATCGGGCAGAGCTGTCAAAGTGGCAGAGGCTACGAACTCCTCCCCTCCACCACGCCCCCCGAGTGTAGGGATAGGAACACAAAGCCGAACTCCTGAACGTGCCTCCCCGCTCCCGGCGCCACGGTTCAATCGAGGAAAGGAAGGTGGTAGCTCCAATTCCACTTGCACATTGCGCTCAAACTCTGCAGGGGCTAATGAGCGGCTTCGTCCAGCTTCCATGAGAAAGATTCCAGTGAGTTCAGAAGTAAGCAGCTCAGCTCTTCTCCAGCTCACCTAGTGTAGTGCGCTTGGTTCAGGTTCTCCTCCACCTGAGCACAGAGAAACGAGCGTCCGAGTTCACACTTAAATCGGAGTTGCTGGTTGTTAATCCTCCACGCACTGACATTCAGAGACGCGATGAGCTTGGGATCCTTTGTGAACACTTTGAAAAACAGGCAGAGAGATTTGGTTTGTGGGTGGCGGGCGGACGCTTCATTTTACAGCACTTCCGCCCCTGTCCTGGAACAGACTCGGCTTTCTGTGTCGCTATCCCTTAGTCTCGGAATAGCCCCACCCCGTCCACCGCTAAAATTGTTAGGAAAGGTTCCTTTATATGACTAAAACAGTCATTACAGAAAATGAGGGAAGGACGAGGGTTTGCTCTCTTTAATGTTGTATCTTCCTCCCTCACCTATAGGCTTAAAAGTAGCTTTGATGGCCCAGTGATTAGTTTCACGTCCTAAACTGCAGCTCCAGATTCTTATTCATCCACTTGTCAAGCGCCCCTAAACACACTACAAGAGGTCACTATGAGCAAAATATTTGAGCTGGATACATTCCAGGGAAGAGGCGAGGTCTCCTCCACACAGCATGTGGTGGTTAGAGCAACGTGGCAAAGTTGTTTTAAGACTCTTTGTCAAGCTTTTGATTCTCTGAAATACAAGGTATTTCCTATCTACGCTCTTGTCCTCTGGAGACTGTTACTCAAAAAGTGAAATCCAGGCTTCATTTCTTTACAAAATTTTACCAATGACATAGCCAAGGCAAAGTCCCTAATATTTTCCCAGATCGTGAATAATTTTTAGAAACCTACTAAATTTTACTCAGCCTTTCTCCTACTAAGTGGTATCAAAGAGGAGTGGGTAAGCTTTGTTTTTCTCCCCCATAATAAGGCTTAAATATTCTAAGTTGGATTTTTTTTCTCTCTCTCTCTCTCTCACAATATATTTTCCTTTTTGTCATTTCATCAAACAACTATTAAAAACTACCCTTTGAATTTCTTCATACTGTTTCAATTTCGAATTGTATCAAGTCAAAATGCTAAAAACTAATGGAGATATTTGCTTCTGGAATAGTGATAAATGACTCTAACATAATAGACTGGAATGTATGCGGTCACAAAGTGTTTTTAAAGGACTATTTTAAATGGTTCTTTGCTAGTTTTGGTACTGTTATGGAAAGAAAATAAGCAAAAAATAAAAGAGGACAGTTAAGAAGATATGGCAGAGACAGGAAAAGCTTCAACAAAAAAGTAGAGGTTTTCAAAAAAGAATAGAACAGCACTACAGAAATGTTTGTATTTATTAAAAACTTTTAAGATAAACACCAAGTTGTGTTCAACAGGTGTTTTGACAGAAATGTGATGAAATAACTTGCCTTTGATTACTTATTGTCATTGAAAATTCCAAGTGCGTAAGTTTGACTTTCAAGGAAAGTTTTATTTTGAAATACCTCTAATTGCATTAGTGATCCTAAGGCCAAGCTGCTGCACCCATCTTATCAAGGCCCTTTTATTTCCAGAGTAATTTGTGATTTTCAGCAGTAGGACATTACACAGATGCTTTGATATTTCAAATTTAAGAAACTTTGGAATATAAAGAGGAAAGGCAGAACATTAATACTGAAATGATTATTTGTGATTTTGAAAAACAAATGCACTTTGACAAATTTAGAAGAGACAGGAACTAGGTATGTCTTATATGTTTAATGTGATCTAGCAGATTTATAGTAATATTTTAATTACCCCAGGAGATTAAGATTCAAATTCTACTGGAAATACTAAGATTCAAATTAGCCATTGACCATTAAAGGGTTAAAGCCCTTTGGAAGCTTTCAGTACACAAAAGACCCTAGGCTTCGTTATTTGAATTCCTTCCCATTGCAGCCTTCTGGAAACTACACTTGGTAATTTTCTTAAGTGATACTTGTAATTTAAGGATTTAGTCATTTAGAGCTAAGAAGCCAAGTGTTGTCTCCTTGGATTTTCTTGATATTTTTGATTACTCTATTATTACTGCTGCTATTTCTACTATTATTATTATATGCTTTGAGATTACTGAGACAATCAAATTCTACATGGAGAGTATGTTCTTATCATCTTCTGACTTTAATGTCATCCATAAGCCAAACATATTTCTAAATAAGGCTGGATTTCTACAAGGCCAGAGGAAGCCTTGTGCATCAACACCGTGTATGTTGGAATTGCATGAATCAATATAAAATCAAAAGGCTGCAGGAAACACAGTACCCTTGGGAGATGTCTTTCTATGGAGACAGGCACTGCACTAAAACTAAGAAAATACTCAAGGTTTGTGAATTAATACCAAACGAGAGCCAACTACTCCAGGGGGAAAAAAAAAAAAAAAACCCAAACCCGTTGCTGTCAAGTCAATTCTGACTCATAGTGACCCTATAGGACAGAGTAGAACTGCCCCATAGGGTTTCCAAGGAGCACCTGGTAGATTTGAACTGCCGACCTTTTGGTTAGCAGCCGTAGCTCTTAACCACCATACCACCAGTACAATCAGATACCATATCTCATCAGAACAAAAAGTCCTAGATACTACTATTCCAGTGGAATGACTTGGGGCCTACGTGTACCTTCTCATACACTGAAATTGTGTAAACTTTCTGGATTTAATTAGCAATTTATCATTTTCTTCTAATTCTTACTCGATTTGGAGGGGAAGGTGCTCTAAACTTTATGCAAAATATTCCACTTTGCCTGAAATTAACAGTGGAAATACAGGTACCAATCTAATTTTAAAAAATATTGGCAATCATGTTTAGAACTGTAAAATATCAAGAACCATTTGAAGGATCTGGTTTTCAGAATAGGCATTCAAGTAAATCCCAAGGTAATAAATGGAATTATTTGAAACCCTCAGCCAACTGAGGTTGCAACCTCTAATAGGACCTCTAATCAGAAACTCTCAGGAGCCCTCTAATGTTCATTTTAGGCAAACAATTAAAGAAAATTGATTGGGTAAGGCAATAAATGTGAAATTAAAGCATTCATATAACTGGGATTTTAACTGGCTAAAGACTATAGGTATATCCTACTCAATGGGATATATTTTTTCCTAAGAAACTGGCTTTAAAATGACCTTCGGTAACATAAATTATTTTTCTCTCATTCAGTTAACAATGTTAAATTGAAAATGAATTCCAAGAGAGGCACAAGTGGATAAGAGGAACCACTGAAAGAGTGACGAATTGGCCAAAACCCAAGGAGCAACAGTTAAAATCAGATGCCCAAAAGAAAAAGGAACATTTTCTAATTGAAATATAAAATATAAACATTCAAAGTATCCCATAAAGTATAAGCACTATACCAACATTTATCATATTATGCCCCAAACTGCACCGTCCTGGGGGAGAAGATGCATCTGCTTTAAATTCCATCTATGTCTCTCAATTTATTGTTCCCTTTTGAATCTCAGACTTTTAACTGTTCAAATTCAAGCCCTTCCAATTTCAGCTGAACTCCAACTGCTACTTAGTAGCCTTTTATTCGCGTTGACTCCCTATCGAATTCCCTGCAGCAACTCCTCTAGTCCTTTTCTACTCTTTGCAAGTCACCCTCCCCTTCACTCTCATCACCTACCTCCTCCTACTTCTCTGATTTTACCATAATGTTATACAACAGGAGCTTCCCCAGGCTCCCTTGTCTCGGAAAAACTTTTTTTCCCCATATTCTCTCTATCTCCTCCTACTTCCCTCATCCCTCTGAAAATAGTCTCTACATTCCCTTCATTGATGCTCTTGATTCCTTTCATCTCCTGCAGGTACCTAATTTATCCCTTTTATTCCTATCACTCTCTTTTGTACCTTGAATCTCTCCCTGTCTACTTGCTCTTTCCCCTCATATAGAAAATTATCAAGTCTACCAATCCTAAGACAAATAAAAACTTTCCTCAACCTTAACCTGTGATTCCCAGAGTGTGGCCCCTGGACCACCAGCATCTGCATTACCTGGGAACTTGATAAAAATAAAAATTGTTTGGCTTTACCCAAGACCTACTGAATCAGAAGCTCTGAGGAGGGGCCCAGCAATCTGCATTTTAACAAGCCCTCCAGGTGATTCTAATGCAGGCATATGTTTGAGACCCACTTGTCCTGGAGTTACCATCCTTTCACAAATGTTTTGAAAATCTACACTGGTTTCTCTTCTTCCTTACCATCCTTTTGTGCCTTAACCTCTTGCAATTTGATTTCTGCCCTTACCACTTGACTGAAACTACTCTAAGAAAGGTGTTCATTGATCTCCTAAACGCCAAACCCAAAGTCGTTTTCTAAATCCTCATCCTCTGATATTCTGCAGCTTTTTTTTTTTTTTTTACAATGTTGACATACTTCCTGAACACTTATCTCTTGGTTTTCATGACTCTGCAATAATTTGTTTCTCTTTTTTCCTACACTCCTTTTCCTTTTCATGTCCTTGCTTGTGACCCTGAAATGTTAAGACTCCTAATGTCTACACTTTTACTTGCAATTTCATCAACTTTCTTCAGCTTCAATAACTACTCTACACATTACCCCAAATCTTACCTCTCGCTTTCTTAAAATTCTCCCGTAGAGCTAGACATCTCTACTTGGATGTCCCATGGTCACTTCAAACTCAGCATGTCCAAAACTGGATTAATTTTCTCTTATTCCCTTCAAATCTGTCCTTTGTTTTCCATTTCTGATATTTCTTAATACATTCTCTACCCAGCTAGTCACCCGAAATAGAAACTTGGGAGACACCTTTGATTTCTCTCTATCCATCACACTCTCTTTCGGTTACTCATGAAGTTTTGTAAATTCACTCTCAGTAATATAATTCCCTCTCATTCCTTTCCATTTTCTGTGCTGCCACCTTAGTTTTCTCCATTATCTGCTGTTAGTCTCCCTACTTTCAGGTATTTCCTCAAATCAAGATAGTAAACAAGGTTATTTTTTTCTAAAGTTTCACTCTACTATTTGGAAATCTTCATTGCTACCCCTCTGGCTACCAGACAAATTCCAAATTCCTTAGGCTGATATTTGATTCAAGTTTTTGATCTGACTCAGTTGACTTTTCCATCCTTTTTTCCAATACTCTCTGACATATTGCCTGTGCACCAGTAAATGGATATTATTTTCCACTACTCTCAAATCTCTTGTAGCTTCCTACTCTGGTGTGAATGCTTAATGTCATTCTTTCCAACTAGAATATTTGGCTGCACAGCTCCTTATCCAAATTCTAACCATCCTTTAAGACTAAACTCCAGTTCACCTTCATGAAGACCTCTCTTATTCCCTTTCTCCCAGCCAGAAGTATGCCCTCCCTCTTCTGAGCTCTCATAGAATTTTGTGAGTCTCTTAAGGAAATTAAAACATTGTCTTAATATCTTAGTGCTGCTGTAACAGAAATACCACAAGTGGGTGAATTCAACAAGCAAATTTATTTTCTCACAGTTTATGAGGCTAGAAGTCCAAATTCATGGCGCCGGCTCTAGGGGAAGGCTTTTTCAGTCTGCTCTGGGGGAAAGTCTTTGTCTCTTTCAGCTTCTCTTCCTTGGTTCCTCAGTGATCACCATGTGGCATCAATCTTTGTCCATTAGTACTTCCTTACTTCTGTGCCTGATCTGCCTGTTTTATATCTCAAAAGTGATTGGCTTAAGATACACCCCACACCTGTATGGCCTCATTAACACAACAACAAAAAAATCCTATTTCCAAATGGGATTACATCTACAAGTATAGGGGTCAGAATTGACAACGTATATTTTTGCTAGACACAGTGCAATCCATAACAAACATTTTACCTTGTATTACAGTTTTTGTATCTTACACTCTTATGTCCTTCCTTAGAATAAGGTTCAGTCAAGTTACAGATTATGTGTATCTTAATCAGTATGATATTTCAAGTGCCAACCACTTTGCCTGGCTCATAGAAGATGCTCATACATGTTTATTAAATGAATGAATATGTGAAAGTGATCTATAAGATGTAAAGCTATATAAATGCTCATTATTACTTATTTTGAAGCAGAGACTAATAGGTTGGTGTACATTAAAGATTTGTGTTTTGTTACAAAACTTATTAGTAGTTTCTGTATATTTTTAATGGTGCCTGATTCTCAGATTACTTAAGAATTACTTCAATTTTTATCTAAGTATTAATTTCTTCAGAAAAGCTTATTCTAAGTGGAATATATTTATATTGTATTATGTTTACTCCTATGAACCCTAAGGGATTTGTCACATATCTGTAATGAATATATTACAAAATTGTAATGAAATATTAAATCTCTGTTTGAAACCTTATTAAACGTTTTATTCTACATGTTTTGTTTTATGCAAGGGTCACATTACCTTAACTAAGGAAGTATGGAATTGAAATAACTATTTCAAATCTTTGCTGGGAGATGTTAAAACTACACAGAGCTAATGTTCAAACTTATTATTGTGTGCAAAATAACCAATTCTGACTTGAGGGAGGGAGGGAGGGAAGGAGGGAAACAGAAAAAGAGAGAGAGAATTAGGAAGGAGATAGGTATATCTCTCTGATTGGGAAAATATAAATATGAGCATGTTTATACTCCTAGCAGCATCAGAACACTAGGCACTTACTACCTTTTGTTAGTTTTTTTCTTCTGCCAAAGACGTGCAAAGAAAAAAGAACCCTAAGGGTTGTGTTATTGAAAACGTAGCTAAGGCCTCCCTGAGCGTTGCTGAAACACTCCAGACAGAATGACTGGAACATTTTTGGCTGAATTCATATATATAACAGCTCCAGGCATTTTGTCACCAAGCCAGTGCAAAAATTGACAATCAACTCCCAGTAGTATATACCACCTGGTGGTTGGGTGAGTTGTGTAAAAATATAAAATAGTCATAATAAAGTTACTCTATTACTACTTATATAACTAACATTTATGGAATGCCTCCTTTGTGCAGGCATTGTGCTAAAATATTCTATATACCATCTTATTTAATTTTAATGACACTTCTGTTAAATTCTATTACTATCCCCATTTCTTAAATGAGAAAATTGAGGTTTAAAATGGTTAACTTGTCCAAAGTCCCACAGTTACTAAGTAAGTGAGCAGAAATAAAATCCAGATTTGACTCTAGAACCCCAACTCTTAAGCACTACACTGTATTTAGACTTTAATTTCTTAAAAATATTGTACTATACTACATTTTAAAACTATTTTTAAACGTCAGAAGTTTTAAATATAAAGTTGTATCTTTAATAAATAAGATAGTAAAATGTATTTAATGAATAGGGGAAAGGTTGTAGCATTAAAAAAAAAAAATACCCCATCTGAATCTAAGACAAAACTTTTATCTTAGATTCTAAGCCATGCAGTTGACTCACTTTCCATATGGTAGCACACACCATAAATTGCACGTTTAAGCATTTTTGAAATGTTAATAAAACAACTTTCAAAGTTCACAATTGTAATCTTTAAATTCTGAGGTGAGAGAAAATGGCACAAAAAATATATCAGCACATTCTAAAATATTGAGAAAATTTTGACATGTTCAAAACTTGCCTTACATTCAACCAATGTAGAAGAGTCATTTATGAAAATTAACATAAACTGAAGACATCCTATTGGAGTTTGAGCAACACTCAAACTTCTGTTCCTTTACAGTTCACTGCTTTATTCACCGTTTGCTACCTAATTCAGACTCATACAGTACAGTAATCTTTCTAAAACTAAAGATCCTTTCAGTCTAAATTTTAGTTATTTCTCTATGAGAAAGCAGTCTAGCAGAGTGATTACAGGAGCAGAATACATAGCCACACTGGCTAGGTCCAAATTCTGGCTCTACAATTTAATAGCTGCATGAGCTTGGGCAAAATATTTAACTTTTCTGTGCCTCAGTTCCCTGATCTGTAAAATTGGAATGATAATGATAGTAGTACCTACATCATAAGGTTGTTGTAAAATAACAAGGGTTAATGTATATAATGCATGTAAAGTGCTTAGAATAGGCCTCTCACTGAGCACTATTCCTGTTAACTATTATCATTTGCCTTTGAATGTTTTTTTTTAAATTCCAGTATATACAAATTGTGACTCTCCAAATTGGGAATAACCAGGAAAGGCAGGGGAGGAGTAGTAGTAAAAACTGGTAATAGAAAAGAGAAATGAGTAGGAGGCAAAGTCAGATATGTATTTCTGCAATGCAAGCGGGGAGAGATGGAAGCTCAGGCCTTAGCCTTGTATTCAGGTGTCTGTGAAGAAAGAGGGAACTTAGGTTCAGGCAAGAGGATCTGACAGCATGTTTAGTGGGAATAACAATCGAAACATACTAACTCAGCTAAATGGATCATTTCTGAAAGGTTACAACAGAGATTTCTTCATCTCAAACTTCCAGGCATCTCTGCTTCTCTGGGATCTAAAAGGCTTGAGAAAACAACTCGGAGTGATAAAATTTTTAAGGCCTTAAGCATCTGAATGGTGGACCAGACACAGGGGAGCACTGTCACCACCTACTATTGTGCATATGGTCAATATTAAAGCTAAACAAGGTGCTAAGCTTCTCCTTGAACCTACAAGGGTGGGGGCAGAAAGAAGAAAATCCTGGGCAGTTTCTTATAAGCAAAGTGTGACAAACGAAGACTGATTGTACAATCCTCAGTATTGGTAATTTAACAATGTGAAAAAAGCCACGGTAAGTCTGTCTATGTAATAATGTGCCAGAGTCACTGTCTCAGTTTAGGATATTTAAAATCTATTTATAAGACCTTTGTAGGTACACTCATCAGGTCAATCTTTCTAAACTTGGCTGCCTAAACTTGTAAATTCCTTAAACATGACTTCAATCAAAGAGATTTTGAGTACCCTTGCCCTCATGGTTGGGGAAGAACCAACCTACTTCACTTCTTTCCCACTTTACCTGCATATCAATGATTTCCAGTGATGTCAGATGTCAGATGATTGCCAGTGATGTCCACACTGCATATACATCCAGGATAAAGTACACACGTTGCCTGACTTTTTACTTACGGCAAAGAATTTAAAGACTATATTCTCTAGGAACACGTTATATTCAGAAGAGGGACCTATCTATATCCTGCACCTGACTGTTGACTGGGCCTCATCTTGCCCATCTATCCTTCAAGTATTTGGTTGTCACTGGTCCTATACGTGAGAATAAACAAGGAGCCTTAGCTGGTGCTGTACTCCTCCGTGCTGTCTGGATTCCAGAATTCTGCTGATCTCATAGTTACAACATAATGATCAATTTTGCCTGTGAAGCACCACCCACACTTTAGTTTTCACCAGTCTCTACCTACCATTTCTTTTTACAAACATACTTAGCCCATCAGCCACCTTATGACTCTTGGAGATGCAGGCAAAGAAGATAGGATACGTGTTCGTCAGAGAGAGCTTTAACCCATAATCCTGCTTCTTCTCTACCCAGGTCCAATATTCCAGTCATCTCTATCAAGTGTATAAATCTGTACGTGGAAACACACAAGTGACACGTGCACCTGCTCCATTAAAGAACTCAATTTTCAGTTAATGTCCAAGTTAAATGTAGCACATGGAATATTGTTTAATATCTTAATTTGCCCAGCCCCTGAAGTAGAACTGGATTATATTGACAGTGAACTGGAAAACCCAAGGAAGCATAAAGGATATAAATTATATTATGTTCTTCCTTAGAATTTCTATAAATGCATACATATTCCACATTTCTTTGGATGCTAATTTATAATAGGTTATGATATATGGAAAAACAAATAGGCAATAGGACTCCAGAATACAAGGTTGTTTAAATAATGGAAATATGATGATTATACATTTACAGTTAGGTGAGAGTTACACCTCCAAAAACAAGTGGAGAAAAAGATAGGAAAGTGAGGGTATAATCTTTCCTCCCTTTTTGCCAACTAGAATGCTGACTTCTTTTTTGCTTACATTTAGAGCTTATCCATTTTCTCTCTAAAAGTAATTAGGAAAAAATTTCCTTTCAGAACTAAAAAGAAAACTATAGCTTATGATGTGGAAATCAGGTAATGGAAGTGGAAGCAGTTGTGGCTTTACTAACATTATTGAAATCAAACCCAATTTACTGGAAACCTTAAAAGTAAGAGAAATAGTGTCTTATAACTGCCCTGCCACTTCCAATGACCTATGCTGGTTGATTTGCTTTAAAAATTTTATTTATATATACAGTACTAAGTTGAGCCAGATCCCAAGCCAATGACCTACTTGGGACCCATGAGAAGGTAGGAAGAATGGTTCTCTAGGGTAATGATGCTAAGTAATGGAACTGGTTTTCTCTATTAACTCCCTCCTCCAGACTCTTACTTTATCCTTCACCCAGATATGATCATCAAGGCTCTCCCCAGCCTGACGCCACTGATTCATCGTATTTTATTCTCACTACTATCTTACAAATCACTTCTACTCCAGTCAAACTGTTGTTATAGTCAATATCTTCTAACTCTGGATTTCACTGCCGTGCCTCCAAGCCTTTGTGTACGCTGTTCTTCTGCCTAGAATCCCTCCGCCTAAAATTCTCTCTCTCAGCCTATGAAAATTTATCTTTCCAAATATTTTGTTTATCTTCAGGGAGCACAACAGAGAGTCCCTGATGGATCAGCAGAAAGATGGGGTGCAGAACTCAAATTCTAGAAGGAAGACCAGACTTAATGGTCTGACTGAGACTGGAGGAACCCCAGAAAGCATGGTCCCCAGATTTTCTATCAGCCCAGAACTAAAACAATTTCTGAGGCCAACTCTTCAGATAGGGGTTGGACTGGACTGTGGGACATAAAGTGATACTCGTGAAGAGTGTGCCTCTTAGTCAAGTACGTACAAGAGACCAAAGGGGCAGCTTCTGTCCAGAGGTGAAATGGGAAGGCAGAGAGTGTTAGGAGCTGGTTGAATGGACGTGGGGAATCAGGGACAGAAAGGAGGAGTGTGCTGTCAGAGAAGGGGGTGAGCAATTAGGGTCACATAACAATGTATGTATAAAATTTTGTATAGGAGACTAACTTGAAATGTAAACTTCATTTAAAATACAACAACAAAAATAAAAATAATAATAATAAAAAAATATTTTGTCTATCTTAAAGTCCTCCCTGATGGCTACAGGCAGAGGTGATAGTATCTTCTTCAGAAATCTATAGAATACATTTTCATCATAAAAATGTCATATTTTCTTCAGGAACAACATTTAGACAGCCAACAGTTACTGCATTCCTACTATGTACAAGACACTCTACTAGGCATTGTTCAGGTTGTGTGTTTAAATGCTGAAAGCTGTGCACTTCTAGAAAGTGAAGAATCATTGGCCACCTCAGAGACATATAATTGAGAAACATATTTCAATAAATGCAATCTTGCTCAAAAGCTCATATTTTTTAGATATTCCTTTAAAAGAGGCTTAAAATCAGTTTGATATTGATATTCCAAGAACATTCTTACTTTGGTTTGATTCAACATTTATTACTCAAATTTATTTGCTGTTTTTTTTTAAATTAAACTGATGAATTCAAATGTCTGCGTATCAACAGAAAAATGATCCTCTCTTCTTTGTAATTAAGTGCATTGTATTAATGTGTACATAATGCAAAATCAATAAATAATGAATTACCACTGATTGTAATTGAATGTTTTCATAATTTTATTGTCACCATGATAAATAATCAGTACATTTATACTGCGTTAAATTAATTAGTGTGTCATTTCTATTAAATACATCAGCAGTGAAATAATGCAGTGAAATCTCTTTATAAAGTTTTAAAGATGAGGTATCCTGATTAAGTAAAAGAAGTAGTTATTAGAAATATTTTCAATGATTGGCAGTTATGCTGATGTCTTCAAGGAGATCTAATAAAGGCTTTCATGCTTATTACAACAACTACATTTTAATCCACTGTCAAGTATGACTAACAATACTTAGACATAAACCCTTTTGTTTTCTGTGTAAAGAAATTGAGGAACTCCTCTGTTACATTACTGTATCAAATTGAAGGCTTATAAAACAGCAGTGGTAAGTTCTTCCTGTGCAACACTTAGAAGTTGCAGAGAGTAAAAATATAAACCTTAATGTAATCAGACCAAAAAAGAACAATGGAGAACTTTGTGTTGAAGACCAATTTGTATTAATCTAATTACATCTTGTAATCAGTCATTTCACAAAAGCCATACTCATTTATTTTATAAGTATGCCAAGGAAACAATAAGTGAAGGAATTCTCATATGGAATTATTTGATATGGTCAATGAAAGCACTGCATTTTGGAAATGACTAAAAAGCTCATAACCAAGGTAGGTTTGCCAGAATTAGCAAAGGAAAAAAATACAGGTTGAAGTATTTCCAATATTTGGAACATATTTATACTAAAAAAATGATTGATTGCTTATCTTAAATTCAAATTGAACTGAGCATCCTGTATCTTTATTTGCTAAGTCTCGCAACCCTGGCATAGAGGGAATCAAGGAAGATTTCTCAGGAGAGATGATATCTGAGCCATCATGGAGGATGAGTTGAAGTTAGCTAGGTGAAAGGGGTGAGGGTTTGGGGCAAGGATGGCATTTAAGACAGAGGCATAAAGGTAACAATAAATAAGTCTGAAAGATAGGAGTGTGAGAAAGTGACGAGAAATAGGGATAAGCCCTTCAGTTTATCTATAATATTAACTTCTAACTTCACAACGATTACAGGAAAGTGATAAATTTAGAATTACCATATGATCCAACAATTCCACTCCTAAGTATATACCCAAAAAACTTGAAAGCAGGGACTCAGATACTTATATACCAATATTCATTGCACCATTATTCACAATTGCCAAAAGGTGGAAACAACCCACATGTCAATCAACAGATGAACGGTTAAACAAAATGTAGTTTTTTCCATACAATAAAATATTATTCACCCATAAAGATAAATGAAGTTCTGGTACATGCTACTACATGGATGAACCTTGAAAACATTATGCTGAGTGAAACAAGTCAAACAAAAAAGTACAAATACTGCATGATCCCACTTCTACAAAATATCTAGAATAGGCAAATGCATAGAGACCAATATTTATTAGTGGTTACCAGGAGTGGATGCGAAGGAGAAATGGGGAGGTATTGTTTAAGGGGCACCAAGTTTCTGTTTGGGGTAATGAAAAATTTTTGGAAATAGACGCAGCGATGGGTGTACAAAATGGTGAGTGTAATTAATGTCACTGAATTGTACACATAAAAATATTTAAAATGCCAAATTTTTGTTACATGTATTTTACCACAGTAAAATTTTAAAAAGAAAGAGACAATACTTTATTCCAATCTTTTCTCCAATTCAAAGTAATATCTGACACATGTAAACACAGCATAAGTTGTGGAAACACAGTTGCTTAAAAGGATACAAAGCTCTGCTCTGTACAAAAATTCTTTCTACTCTCAGAACCTTCAACAGATTTCACCCTGCTCTGTGAGATCTAATCAGCCTTCAGTAAGGATTTCGATCACTTCTCTTTGAACAGTCACATTCCTTATTCTACACAACTGTTTCCACCTGTCAGGATGTCGGGTCTCAATGTAATTTTATGGTCGGAGTTGGAAATTTGAGTGCTCCAACAGGAAAATTTTCACCAATAACCGATGGTTGATGAAAGAACGAAATGCCCTTTAATGTAAACTAATGTTTCTATCCTGTTTGGGTACTAACTTCTGAAAAGTTTTGTTCTAAGCATGAACTGTCGTTCATCATGCTACTCACTAAAATCTCTTCTATGAGGCCTTTACTGCGATAAATCACATTTGCCTCTATTTTCTTGGTAGGGCTTTTCATACAAAGTATACATTTCCAGTAATATCACTTATCATCACTAGGAATCTTGACAATTCATTTCAAACTCAATAAGACTTACATTTTCAAATACATTGTCCAAACTCTCCACTTAAAGTATGCAGCCAAACAGATGCATTTTAAGTTCAAAAATGTCTGAAAAGAAAGAAAACGTCAAGTGGAAGATGTAACTTACTCTATATTAAAATTATATGTCATGATTATGCATCAATAAAAAATTCTATGATCATCATTAATGATGACTGGTAAATTATTCTGTTTGAAATACAAATAATAAACGTCTGTATATACGGCAATGTGTAAACATTAAAACGTTCAGTGTTTCACCACATTAAATTTTTACCTTCTTATTCTTTATTTAGTTTTAATTACATATATAAAAGAAATCTAACAGAGTTTTAATTCTCTTGTAAACCATGAACCATGTCCTCAACACAAATAAAAATTTCAGTTACACACACATAATACATGCATACACTTCCATCACCCCTTCCCCCACAAACACCCCCTCATTCTACCATCACCACCAAAATCTCAATCACAGGTTACTATGTATCTGTGTTAGGAGTAAACAGATAAACAAAAATTTCCACTTTACTGCTTGAGACCTATTCTAGAGTTACTGCCATCTAGTGACAAGTAAAGGTATTTAATTATTTTATTTTTCAAAATGAATTGCCTACATTTTTTAAAAAGTGAATAAAAGGGAAAAGAAATACTATAATACATATAATGATTCTGAAAGAACTCTTCAATCTACAATACATCTGACACACTGTTGTTTGACTATAAAAGAAGGTAATTATTTTTATGCTTTCAAATATGCTTTCACTAGACTTCTTCCAGGATTTTAGCATATTAAAATTTGACTTTGTTTAAAACGGCAAATGTTTTGGTATATAAATACTACCACAATAAAATTTTAAAAATTTAATTTGTGATGAAAAATGTGTACTATACAGGTTATATATTCCTTTGCATCTTAAACTTATTGAAATTCTAGGCTGAGATATTTATTTTTATTGACTTACCAATTGTTTTCAATAATAATAATTTGCTGTTTTTATAGAATATGCTTATATTTGTAGCTCTTATCTTGAGAAGTTTTTCTGTGTGCAGGTTCCGGAGATGTTGTCACAAATGGTTTCCTTGCATTCATGGTTAAATAAATATTGCCTTCAAGGAAAAAGTGTTAACATTTGGTCAAAATATTTTAGCATTCTTTCAGAAATAGGGTATTAAATAAGTTATGCTAAATATATCTGTAAAATTTAGCCATGTAGGAGGTAAAAAAAAATTTTAAACAATGCCCTGCTATCATCTTTCAGGGTCACACACATAGCAACATCAATCTGGGAAGCGACCTTCTGTTTAAAATTAGGAAACACAGAGATACTTCAGAATTGCAGTTCAGAGCCTTCTTAAGAATCAAATGCAGCCCTTTTGACTATAGATGGGAAGGAACTTCCATGTAAATGTCCTTTATGGATTGAATTATGTCCCCCAAAAGTATGTGTTGTAAATCTTAACTTCTATGTGGTGGTGCAGTGTTTAAGAGCTCAGGCTGCTAACCAAAAGACTGGCAGTTTGAATCCACTGGCTGCTCTTTGGAAACCCTACAGGGCAGTTCTACTGAACCGACTTGAAGACTACTGGTTTGGTTTGGTTTATGCCTGTGGTAATAATCCCATTTCAGAATGAGTGTCTTTGTTATGCTGAGACAGGATTAGTGTAGGGTGTGTCTTAAGTCAATCTCTTTTGAGATATAAAACAGATTAAACAAAACTTTCCCCCAGAGCCAACAGAGAGAAAGCCTTTCCCTAGAGCCGGCACCCTGAATTCGGACTTCTAGCCTCCTAAACTGTGAGTAAATAAATTTCTTTTTGTTAAAGCCACCCACTTTTGGTATTTCCAGTATAGCAGCACTTGATAACCAAAAAAAGGTCCAAATTTTATAAAGAACAAATATTTGGTGTCAAATAGTGCTTATTTAAAAAAATCATTTTTCTGACTTTTAAAAATACAAACGATTCTATATAATGTTTTGTATTAGTTCACTTTTCCCTTAAAAGTAGTCTATAGTGAATATTGAACATTCTCAATGGGCAATTTAATCACTTCATCAAGTTGAAGAACTGCTTGGGTACTTAGGCCAGTTCTTTTGTCTCTGCCAGCAAGGGAAATCCTTAAACATGAATGGGTAAATTCTGGGTCTCTAGGTTAGCAAGCACTTTACATTTCCCAGAGTCGCTGGAACCAACTCTCATTAATCTATGTCTTGTAAAAAGTTATAGAGGTCACATTAAAATGTGTGTGATATAACGTTTTCTCCATCTGGACTTGAAAGGAAAACAAAAGTACCTCAGAAGAATTCTGAGGCTCAGACCTTTCATTATTTATTTTCAGATTTGAATTCAAGAAGTATCACAGTGATATTACTGTGTCATATTAGGAACGCAAGGATTAAAATCAGCTGACGCCTTACAATTGTGCATTTACTAATTTATTTGGGAATACCTGGTCTAAATCAATGTAATGATGATTGAATTATGTTCTTATCTGAAAATTATAGAAAATTGTTTTCTTTATTTAAAAGATAATCTATGTGCACCATTTAAAATACTGAAATATAAAATAGTTTTTGTTCCTGGTCATCATTGTCTGTTCTCTTATTCATGATTTTACCCCAGAAGTGGAATCCAAGTTAAGAAATAATTAATGCGTGTCCATGGTGTACCCAGGATCTAATATAATATTGTTTTAATGTATGCAAATAAAGAATGTGCTAGAAATTGTTATTATTTCAACATTAGAACGATCTAAAATCTTTTGTTTAATGTGAAAATAAATGAGACATTGCAATGATTACATTGAATAAGCACAGATATCTCAAACACCAGAAGTACATATTTTCAGCTCAATTTCTTGGGTGCCCATTGCTTTATTCTGTATTATGTAGTTGTTGGTAAGTGGGTACTCTTAAATAAAAGGAAGAGTAAAATTTACTGACCAAATAAGATATTAATATAGCAAGAGGAATTATCAGAAGTAATATTTTACTTTAGTTAGATAGACAAGAGACTTTTCTTCTTGGGTATCCAAGAAACATCAGTGAGAATTTTATGGTAGAAATTTAAAGAAAATTTATTGAATATAAGATTTCTTTGTCCAAATATTCAGATTAGCTTCTTCAAATCTGAGCTATACATTTTGCTTCCATATTAAAATGCATGTTTGGAATTCATTCAGCATTTCTTATTTAAAATCAGCTTGTAAGTCAGGGGTTAGGGGACAGTGATCCATCAGAGGGAAATCTCTCATATGTAAACTCTGGAAAGGGAGATTTTGTTATAATCGTCACAGAGAAGCAGTGAAACACTATATCATTGTATCTTGTGGCATCATAAGGTAAGAATTAGACTGAGAGGTAACTCTTAATTTTAAGACAAAGACAACAAACTTAGAATAAGACTGTTATGGATTGAATTGTATCCCAAAAAAATATGTGTTGTAAATCCTAACTTCTATACTTGTGGTTGTAATCTCAATGGAAATGGGTTTCCTTTGTTATGTTAATGAGACCAATCACCTTTGAGATAAAAACAAGCAGATAGGCACTGAGAAGCAAGTAGAGATGGGGAAAGATAGACACCACACCACAGGCACCCAGAAACAGAAGCTGAGAAGAGACAAGAAACTTTCCCCCAGAGCCTGCAGAGAAAGAAAGGCTTCCCCTGGAGCTGGTACCCTGAATTCAAAATTCTAGCCTCCTAAACTGTGACAAAATAAATTTATGTTTGTTAAAGCCACCCACTTGTGGTATATCTGTTATAGCAGCACTAGATAACCAAAACACAGACAAACATGATTGTCTGTGTAAACTGAGGTAATCACGTTCAAATAAAATGTTGATATGAATCCATGGACAGATATGTTAATAAAGAAGCAGGATTAAGAGGATGAGAATCTCTCAAAAATGAAATTCTCACTATACATCTAAAAATAATCCCCAAGTAAAAGAAAATAAATTAATCTAAAGATGATGTGACCATATGAGCTTAGGTTATAAAAGGAGGTACACAAAAGATGGAAAAATAAATATACTCGAGGATAAATATTTTTAAATGAGATATATATACACACCACACCTATTTATATATACCCATAACTGAGAAACCTTGTATCGTGTGACATGATAAGGTAAATATGAGACTGAGAGGTAATTCTCAAATTTAAGACAAAGACATATATATATATACACATATATATGTATATGCACATAAATACACATGTATGTTATTGTTGTTGTTATTAGGTGCCACCGAGTCGCTTCTGATTCATAGCAACCCTGTGTACAACAGAATGAAATAATGTTTGGTCCTGCACCATCTTCACAATCACTGCTATATTTGAGCCCATTGTTGCAGCCACTGTGTCAATCATTCTCTTTTTTGATGACCCTCTATTTTACCAAGCATGATGTCCTTCTCCAGGGACTGGTCTCTCCTGATAACATGTCCAAAGTATGTGAGATGAGGTCTCTCCCTCCTTATTTCTAAGGAGCATTCTGGCTATACTTCTTCCAAGATAGATTTGTTCTTTCTTGTCGTGGTCCATGGTATATTCAATATAATTCACCAACGCCTTAATTCAAAGACACCAATTCTTCTTCTATCTTCCTTATTCATTATCCAGCTTTCACATGCCTATGAGGCCATTGAAAACACTATGACTTGGGTCAGGCACACCTTAGACCTTAAAGTAACATCCTTGCTTTTTAACACTTTAAAGAGCTCTCTTCCAGCAGATTTGCCCAATGCAATGCATCCTTTGATTTCTTGACTTCTGCTTCCATGGGTGTTGATTGTGGATCCAAGCAAAATGAAATCCTTGACAACTTCAATCTTTTCTCTGTCTATTGTGATGTTGCTTATTGGTCCAGTTGTGAGGACTTTTGTTTTCTTTAGGTTGAGGTGTAATCCATACTGAAGGCTGTGGTCTTTGATCTTCATCAGTAAGTGCTTCAAGTCCTCTTCACTTTCAGCAAGCAAGATTGTGTCATCTGCATAAAGCAGGTTGTTAATGAGTCTTCCTCCAAACTTGAGGCCCTGTCCTTCTTCATATAGTACAGCTTCTCAGATTATTTGCTCAGCATACGGATTGAATAAGTATGGTGAAAGGATGCAACCATGATGCAAACCTTTCCTGACTTTAAACCACAGTGATAGCCCCTTGTTCTGTTTGAATGACTGACTCTTGATCTATGTTCAGGTTTCTCGGGAGTACAGTTAAGCATTCTGGAATTCCCATTCTTCACGACGTCATGCATAATTTGTTATGATCCACATAATTGAATGCCTTTGCATAGTCAATAAAACACAAGTAAACATCTTTCTGGTATTCTGTGCTTTCAGCCAGGATCCATATGATATCAGCAATGATATCCCTCCTTCCATGTCCTCTTCTGAATCTGGTTTGAATTTCTGACGGTTTCCTATGGATTTACTGCTGCAGCCACTTTTGAATGATCTTCAGCAACATTTATTTTCTTTAATAATAGGAAAGTGGAATGTATGAAGAACGAATCTAGGAAAATTGGAAGTCATCAAAAATGAATGGAAAGCATAAACTTCAATATCTTAGGCATCAGTGAGCTAAAATGGACTGGTGTTGACCTTTCTGAATCAGACAATCATATAGTCTACTATGCCGGGAATGACAAATTGAAGAGGCATGGCATCGTGTTCACCATCAAAAAGAACATTTCAAGATCTATTGTGAAGTACAACGCTGTCAGTGATAGGATAATATCCGTACGCCTACAGGGAAGACCAGTTAATACGACTATTATTCACATTTACTCACTAACCACTAAGTCCAAAGATGAAGAAATTGAACATTTTTACCAACTTCTGCAGTCTGAAATTGATCAAACACGCAATCAAAGTGCATCAATAATTACTGGCAATTCGAATGCAAAAGATGGAAATAAAGAGGAAGGATCAGTAGTTGGAAAATATGGCCTTGGTGATAGAACGACGCTTGAGATTGCATGATAAAATTTTGCAAGACCAACGAGTTTGTTCATTGCAAATACCTTTTTTCAACAACATAAATGGAGACTATACACGTGGACCTTGCCAGATGGAGGAATCAAATCGACTACATCTGTGGAAGAAGTACAGCCAGAATGCTCCTTAGAGCAAGAATGGTGAGACTAAGCTCACATACTTTGGACATGTTATCAGGATGGATCAGTCCCTGGAGAAGGATATCATGCTTGATAAAGGAGACGGTCATTGAAAAAGAGGAAGACCCTCAACGAGATGGATTGACACAGTGGCTGCAACAATGGGCTCAAGTATACCAACAATTGAGAGGCTAGCGAAGGACCAGGCATATTCTGTTGCATATAGGGTTGCTATGAGTCGCAACCCACTCGACGGCACCTAACAACAACGACAATTATTAATGGATGTTTGTAGCTGTTTATTCTCATTTTGAATCATGCCACATCAACAAATGAAGGTCCCTAAAGCTTGACTCCATCCATGTCATTATGGTCGACTCTGCTTTGAGGAGGCAGCTCTTCCCCAGTCATATTTTGAGTGCCTTCCAACCTGAGGGGCTCATCTTCTGGCACTATTTATCAGACAATATTCACCAAGGGTGACCCTGCTGGTATTTGAAATACTGGTGGCAAAGCTTCCAGTATCACAGCAATGTGCAAGCCACCGCAGTAAGACAGACACACACTTGGTGGAGAGATATATATATATATGTGTATGTATGTATGTATATATAGGCTCTGGGGGAAGGTCTTTGTCTCTTCTCAGTTTGTGTTTCTTGGTTCCTTGGTGATCTTCATGTGGTGTGGCATCTATCATATGTATATCTATTTATCAATAATGATTATCTGTCTATCTATACCTAGTTATACAGTATAGGGAAGGTTGAAACCAAGGAAAGGATGAGGACTATAAAATTAGAAGAAACATTTAAAACCACCAAAAGTGTTTTTTAATAAGTTATATATGGAAAAGAATGACTTTTGACTCATAACTCACACCATATGAAATATTAACTTAAAATGGATCAAGGACCTAAATATAAGAGCTAAAACTGTAAAACCCTTAGAAGAAACCATAGGGATAAAGCTTTAGGACCTTGTTTTTTGCAATGGATTCTTAGATATGACACCAAAATCATGAGCAAAAACAACAACAACAACAAAATAGATAAATTGAACTTCATCAAAATTAAAAAATTTTTGTGCATCAAAGGATATCATGAAGAAAGTGAAAAGACAATCTATAGAATGGGCAAAAATTTGGGGAAACCATAAAAGTTTAATATCTAGAATAAATAAAGAACTCCTACAACTCAACAACAAAAAGACAAACAACCCAAATGGCCAATAATCAAATGAAAAGATGCTCAACATCATTAGTCATTAGGGCAATGCAAATCAAAATCACAATAAGATACCACTTTACATCCACTAGGATGGCTATTATAAAATTAAAAAAAAAAAGGAAAATAAAAAGTGTTCGTGAGGATGTGGAGAAGTTGGAACCCTCATCCGTCACTGGAACAGAACAAAACTTCTGAAAATAAATACTATGCTTGGATAGATGAGAGAAGATATTGCATCCCTGATAAAGAACAAGATGTTATAAAAATAACAAGACGTAGATCCTGGAAATTTAAAATGAAATAAAGGAGAATCAGTTCCATTTTCTCTCTTTTCCACTAATATTATATTGGTGAATATGGCTTAGTTCTTTTTAAGCTTTAGTGTACATGAAAATCACTTAGAAACTATAGGTTGAACATGGTAGAATACTCACAGCCATTTATCTACTTTTTCCTCTGAAATTCCATTAAAATAACAGTAAGGGATTAAAATTTAAAAAAAAAAGCTTTTATTGTGACAGAGGCCAAAACAAACAGAGAAAGGGTAATAGGAGAAAACATAGACAAGGCTGGGAACAGAAGAAAACTTTACAAAAATTATAATCACTGTCTTCAAAGAGGTTAGATGGAAAGTGAATAGAGGTGTGGTAACTGACTTAGCCTATGGTGGAGGAAGATGCACATAGGCACATTTTTCACTGGAAAACTTCTGCCAGAGTCATTTCAGTTTCCTCCACCAAGCTAAGTCAGCCACCATTTTCTATCTTCCAAAAGCTGGTTGCCATGTCTCACCCATTCTTTGTGTCCATTACTAGAGCTTGTAGACTTGTAAGCTTCAAAGTAGGCTGATTGAGCAGTGAACCAAGCAGATCCCCAGTATTTAGAGTTCTTGGAGGGGTGAGTTGCTCAATTTATTGAGAAAAGAGTACTGCAGTCTCTTACCTGGGGGAGTATACAATTGTCTATCAGCGTCTTGGGAACAGTTAGGGTGGGCAAAAGGGCTGGTGTTTCCAATGTTTAAAATGTAAATTTTTACTTACTTTCCCCGTTTTCAGCCCCATACTTCATCCCTAGTCTCAGATCTGCTTGGTGTCTTCAGGTTCAGAGCTTCTCTGATTGATTTCCTCAGAGAATAAATATCTGGTATCTTGAAAGGGTAGCGAGCAGCTGCAAGGAATGAGTGCGGTCAACTTCACTGTACTGTGTGTTGGCTAAGGGGACTTGGGCATCTGATCTATCTGTACCCACACTTCCACTCAATTCCCCTATTTTCAGCCCTATATCTCAGTCTGCCTTTTGTGGTAATATTTCCTCCAATTCCTGAGCATTTTTAGAATATTGCACAGGAAGATGCCAATGATACCCGAGCCTATTTTCTCCAGGTGATTTTTACACACACTAAATCTTGAGATCCACAGGCCCAACTCTCTGAATGAGGTCCATGATATCTACAAACAACAGAGAGAAAATTGGATGGTTTCTTTTTACGACATTAAGGATAATGATTTTCAGGCAAAGGAGGGTAAAACAAACATCAGTTTGAGATAGTGAGATATGTGTGCTATAGTAAGTTAAAATACAGAAAGCGCTTTGCAGAGTACCAGGCAAATTGAAAGGACTCAGTGATGGAAGCTATTATGAGACAATTGCGACCTTAGTGAAGTAAGGCTATTATAAGACCACTTTACTGCTCTAAACGAACTCATTCCTGGCATAGATTACTGCAATTATATCCCAAATCCTGAGAGATATAACTGCTGAGATTACTGACAACAGTCAATGATTTTTTTGAGGAGCCATAAAGAAACAGATATACAGGCAGTACCTTGATTTTTAAGGAGCACAACGGTAATGAGCTCCGCTGATAACTGTAAGTTTGGTGGTTCGAACCCACCCAGCTGCTCCGCAGAGGAAAAGACCTGATGATCTGTTCATGTAAAGACTGCAGCCTAGAAAACCCTATGAGGCAGTTTTACTTTGTCACATGGAATCATTATGAGTTAGAATCAACTCAACGGCACCTAACGACAACAACCTTAATTTTTAAAAAGTGGGGAAGGTTTATCCTCAAACTATAGATTAGTGAGGTTGACATCAACTCTAGGAATTTCTATATAAATTACCGTAATTTCTCAATAATTGTGATAACTTAAAAAGCACCTGTAATATGAGAATCCAAAAATAACCACTGCTAATATTTTGGTGTATGTTCTTCCAATTTCTCCTATGAATATGTGAACATATATATCCTACATAATTGTGTTCACATCATACATTCAGTTGTTTTAGTAACATATGTAGAAGAAAGTGTACAGCTCAAAAAATCATCACAAAATTAACACTCGTATGTAATCACTACCCAAATTAAAAATACCAGCCCCCCAATAAGCTCTCCTAATTTCCCTCTCAAGTCATTAACTCCCTAATCCCCCACCCCACCACCACGCATACACACACAAACACACACAGTGTAATCATTATTCTGATGTCTATCACCATAGATCAGGTCAGCCTGCTCTTAAACTCTGTATACATGAAATAATACCATATGTACTGGCTTCTTTTGCTCAACATTATCTTTGTAAGATTCATCTGTGTTGTATTTAGTAGTAGCTCATTTTCATTATTAAAGAATATTTTACCATATGAACGAAACATAATTTATTTATCCATTCTATTGTCAGTGAATATTTGTTTTTCCAGTTTAGGGCCATTACAAATAATGCTGTTATAAACACACTTGCACATGTTTTTTGATGCATATATGCACTGATTTCTGTTGGGTATATAAATAGGAATGGAATAGCTGGATCATATGATATGCCTATTTAAATTTAGTAAATACAAAGTGTTTTCCAAAGTAGTTTTACCAATTAACACTGTACTAGCAGTGTACGGTTTTAAGTTGCATTTCCCTGATGACTAATGATGTTAAGTACTTTTTTGTATGTTTACTGGCCATTTGGATAGTCAGCTTTTGTAATTTACTTGTTCAAGTCTTTTGCCCATTTTAAAAATTGAGTTGATTGTCATTTTAATATTGATATGTAGGACTTCTTTATATATTTGGGATACAAGTATTTTATTAGATACATGTACTGAAACTATTGTCTCCCACTCTGCAGCTTGCCTTTGAAGAACAGACATCTTAATTTTATTAAATTTATTCTCTCACAATCTAGTAGGCTACAAGTCCAATTTCAGGGTGGCAGCTCCAGGGGAAGGCTTTCTCTGTCTGTCAGCTCTGGAGGAAGGTCCTTGTCATTAATCTTCCCCTGGACTAGGAGCTTCTCAGCACAGGGACCCAGTGTTCAAAGGACGATCTATTCTCCTGGCTCTTGTTTCTTGGTGGTATGACATCCCCCATGTCTGTCTGCTTGCTTCTATCTTTTATATCTCAAAAGAGATTGGCTCAAGACACAATCCAATCTTCTAGATTAAGTCCTGCCTCATTAACATAACTTCCAGTAATCCCATCTTATAAACATAGGATTTACAACACATAGGAAAATCACATCAGATGACAAAATGGTAGATAATCACGCAATACTGGGAATCGTGGCCTAGCCAAATTGATACACATATTTTTGGGGGAAACAATTCAATCCGTGACAACATTGGTTACATTCTTCACAATGGGTGAACATTCTCATTATTTCCATTTCCATTTATCAAGTTTCCCTGCCTCCTTACATTCTCATCTTTGTTTTAAAGTAATTGTTGACCATTTGGTCTCATATAGATGATTTTTCAAAGGAGCACAGTACTTACGGGTGATATTCGTTATTTTGTGAGCCAATTTGTTATTTAGCTACAGGTGATCTCAGGGGTTACTTTTGGTTCAAGGTTTGAAGAGTATCTCAGGGCAATAGTCTTGGGGAATCTTTCAGTCTCAACCAGTTCAGTAGGTAATTTTTTTTTCTTTTTTTAGAAATTTGAGGTTCTGTTCCACATTTTATCCCATTCTATCAGGGTCCGTTAATTGTGGCCCTGATTAGAATGGTCAGTAGTGGCAGCCGGGCACCATTTAGTTCTTTTGGTCTCCGGGTAGATAAGGCCATGGTTCATGTAGACTATTTGTCCTGTAGACTAGTTTATTCTTTGAGTCTTTGGTTTCCTTCTTTCTCTTTTGCTCCAGATGAATAGAGACCAATAGTTGCATCTTAGGTGACTGCTTGCAAGCTTTTAAGACCCTAGACACTACTCACCAAACTGGGATGTAGAGTATAACTTTATGAACTATATTATGGTATGGGAAAGTTTTTAATTACAAAGTCAATGTCTTTAATAGATATAGAACTATTCAGATTAGCTATATCTTGTGTGAATTTTGGAAGATTGTGTTTTTTGAGGAATTTTTCTATTTTCTCTAAATTTTCAATTTATTGTCATAAAGTTAAAATATCCTTCTTAAATACAGAGTGTGAAATCTCAGAAAAAAGGATGTGGGCAAGACATGATAACACTCTTTAACTTCTTAAATGATAGTTATATGTGAGAAAAAAACTAAGTATGTTTCGATCCACAGGATAGTCAGCACAAGAATTAATGAGAGAAATTATACAAAAATAGATTGCAGCTGAATATAAGAAAAAACTTTGAACAATTATAGCCACACAAAAACACAATAGCTGACATGTAGTATTCAGGCACTGTCATAAATTTTTGTTGGAAAGTATTTTGAAAAAATCTAGAATTTAAAATACTCTTGACTCACCAATTCTTCTAGAATTTTTTCTATAGGTATTGTTGCAAATATGGACAAAAAATATGTAGAAGGATAATTAATGAATGTTGTTTGCAATCGCAAAAGATTAGAAACAACCTAAATATCAATCAATATGGAATTGGCTAAATAAATTATGGTACATCCATACAATCACAATAAATTGTAGCCATTGAAAAATGAGGCAGATCAGAGAAAGGTTGGAAAATGGTAATGTGAGCAGATCTACACTTTCTTCCTTCCATGTATCACCAAGGAAAACAACTAAAAATCAGTAGAAACTGCTCTGTAAGATCTTTAAAAAGTAACTGAAGAGTTGTAGAAACTAGATGAACACTAAACTAAGAAAAAGGTAACTTTTAAATTACAACAACATATATCCTCGTACTGTAAGCATCCTCCCCACTCCCAGCTTCAAAGCAGCTGTGGTTGTGGCAGTGGCACCTGCTGAAGAGGTGAAATGCGAACGATGTTTTCAGAGGAGGGGTTGTTCTCTGTCTCTAAAGTGTGCAGAGCCGACTTTCGTTTTGCTGGCAAACAGTTGTGTGTGTCTGTTCTGATCTGCCCGCAAGCTGCCCAAAGGATTGAAGAGAGGTGATCCTGCCAGTTTAGCCATCCTCCAAGTACCACAGAACCAGAAGGGGGAGCAGAAACTAACACCTGAGGACTGTGGCTGCCATTAATTACCTGGGACTAATTAGTGTGATGGAAGCATACAATAGGCTTCTAAGGGTCAACGGAGAAGCACTGGTATAAGAGTTTCAAGAAGAATTTAGCCCTTTCAAAAACACCATATATATGGGGAACTAAAAAAGACATATGCATGTTTTAGGATGAAATGCATGCGCACCAAATACCTAAGAACTTCTTACACTTTCATTTTGGGTAGAACTCTAAGCATAAGCCCAATTTGAAAAGACTGGGAGAGGTGCCTTTTTTGTTTTGGTTTTTATATATTTTGGTTTTCCTTTTTTTTTTCTCTCTCTCTCTCTTTTTCTCCATTTTCCTTCCCCCCTTTTTATTAGAGTATAGGACAATCTCTTTCAAAACAACATCTGGGCATGGATAATGGAACACAGTCCTTGGTGCCCAAATATATTCAGGAAGATAGTCTTTGCAAAAACTCTTACCAAAGGTCATTGAGCAAACAAGCTAACACACCCTTCAAAAGTTTAATATGTAAACAATGGAAGACAGAATCATAAAAATTGAAGACAAATCCATGGATGCCACCTTGTTTGAGGAAAAATCAGAGAAAAGAATGAAGAAAAAGGAATAAAACTTAAGAACTACGTGGGATGCAATAAAGAGCAAAACTTTGAACATGATCGAAGCTCCAGAACAGGGAGAGAAAATAGAAAACACAGAGAGGATCATTGAAGATTTACTGTCAGAAAACTTTCCTAATATAAAAGATGAAAAGCTGACCATCCAACAAGCTCAACAAACCCCATATAGGATAGATCCCCCCAAAAAAGTCAGCAAGACATATCATAATCACACTCACCAAAACCAAAGACAAACAAAGAATCCTGACAGCAGCTCAAGAAAAAATGAAAAGTCACATACAAAGGGGAAAAAATAAGACTGAGCTCTGATTAGATGGCAGAAACCATGCAGGTAAGAAGGCAATGGGATGACATATATAAAACCTAGAAAGAAAAAAACTGCAAGAAAAGAATAATATATCCTGCAAAACTCTTAAATATGATGGTGAAATTAGGACATTTCCAGATAAACAAAAATTAAGGGAATTTGTAAAAACAAACCAAACTTATAAGAATTATTAAAGGGAGCCCTTCAGCTAGAGAACCAACAATAACAGAAGACAACCTGAATCTAGGACACAGGCCAGTATCAGCCAGATAGCAAACTAATTAGTGAACGCTCAAGGATAAAACAAAACTAAAAGACTTAAAACATGGAACCAAAGACATCAATCTGTAAATGACAACATCAGAACAATAAAAGGGGTGAAAACATGGAGTAGGTATAGAACTTTGAAATGGAGAGTATGTCAAAGTGATACCAAGTAATGAAAGAGTGGTATAAAACTTAGGAAAATAAGGGAAAATTTCAAGGTAACTACAAAGAAAGTTTACAAACCGACTCATCAAAATAAAGAAGAAAAACATAAAGTCTCAGTAAACACAAAATCTACAATAACAAAAGAAATTCCACAAACAAAAGGAACTCAGCACAGGAGAGTAAGAGGAACAAAGAAAATGTGAGCACCACAAGAAAAAGCACTACAAAGTGACAGCAATAAACTTATACCTATCAATAATTACACTGAATGTAAATGGCTTAAGTGCACCCTTAAAGAGACAGAGAGTGACAGAATCGATAAAAAACATGACCCAACAATATGCTGTCTACAAGAGACACACCGTAGATACAAAGTCATAAATATATTAAAAATCAGAGATGGAAAAAAAAATCAAACAAAGAGCAACAACAACAACAAAAAAAGACCAGGAGTGGCAATATTAATCTCAGATAAAATAGACTTTAAGGCAAAATCCACCATAAAACACAAGAAAGACATTATAGAATGATTTAAGGGACAGTCCACCATAATTACATAACCATAATAAATATCTATGCACCCAACTGCAGGGCTCCCAGATACATAAAACAAACTCTAACAGCACTGAAAAGAGAAATTGGCAGTTCCACAATAATAGTAGGAGACTCCAACACACCACTGTTGGTAAAGGATGGAACATCTAGAAAGAAACTCAGCAAAGATACAGAAGATCTAAAGGCCGCAATCAACGATCTTGACCTCATAGAAATATATAGAACACTACACTCAACAGCAGGAAAGTATACATTCTTTTCCAACACACATGGACTATTCTCCAGAATAGATCACATCTTAGGCCACAAAGCAACCCTCAACAAAATCAAGAACATTGAGATAATACAAAGCTTCTTCTCTGATCACAATGCCATAAAAGAATAAATGAATAACAGGAAGACCAAGGAAAAAAAAATCAAAAACATGAAAACTGAACAACATCTTGCTTAAAAACCACTAAATAATAGAAGAAATCAAAGATGGAATAAATAAAATTTCTAGAATCAAATAAGAATGAACACACATCATAACAAAACCTTTGGGACAAAGCAAAGGCAGTGCTCAGAGTCAATTTCTAGAAATAGATGCACACATCAAAAAAGAAGAAAAGGACAAAATCAAAACGTTAGCCTACAATTTAAACAAATTGAAAGAGAACAGAAAAAGAAGCCCACAGCCACCAGAAGAAAGGAAATAATAAAGATGAGAGCAAAAATAAATGAAATGGAGAGTAGAAAAACAATACAAAGAATCAACAAAACCAAAAATTGGTTCTTCAAAGGGATCAACAAAATTGACAAACCATTAGCCAAAATGACAAAATAAAAAGAGGAGAGGAAGCAAATAACCCAAATAACAAGTGAAATAGGGGCAATTACAACAGACCCAACTGAAATAAAAAGGATCATAACAGAGTACTATGAAAAACTGTACTCCAACAAATTTGAAAGCCTAGAGGAAATGGACATATTTCTAGAAACACAATACCTACCTAAACTAACACAAACTGAGGTCAAAAATAGAACAGACCTGTAACAAAAGACAAGATGGAAAAAGTAATATAAAAAACTCCCAACAACAACAATAAAAAAAAAAAAAGCCCTGGCCCGGATGGCTTCACAGGAGAATTCTACCAAACATTCAGTCAAGAGCTCACAACAGAACTACTCAAATTATTTCAGAACATAGAAAAGGAAGGGATACTTCTGAATTCATTCTATGAAGCCAGCATAACCCTGATACCAAAAGCAGGCAAAGACATCACAAAAAGAAAATTACAGATCAATATCTCTCATGAATATAGATGCAAAAATTCTCAGCAAAATTCTAGCTAATAGGATTCAGCAACATATTAAAAAAAAATAATATACCATGACCAAGCGGGGCTCATACCAGGTATGAAATAGGTTCAACATTAGAAGATTAATCAATGTAATCCACCACATAAATAAAACAAGAGAATCACATGATCATCTCAATCTTTGCAGAAAAGATATTTGACAAAGTTCAACACCCATTCCTGATAAAACCTCTCAGTAAAATAAGAATAGAAAGGAAATTCCGCAACGTAATAAAGGGCATCTACACAAAACCAACAGAAAACATCATTCTTAATGGAGAGAGATAACAACACTCCCCCTAAGAACCAAAACAAGACAATGATGCCCTTTATCACCACTCCTATTTAACATTGTGCTGGAAGTCCTAGGTAGGGCAATAAAGCAAGAAAAAGAAATAAAGGGCATCCAAATTGGTAAGGAAGAAGTAAAACTATCCTTATTCGAAGATGATATAATACTATACATAGAGAACCCTAAAGACTCCACAAGAAAACTACTGGAACTAATAGATTTAGCAGAGTAGCAGGATTCAAGATAAACATACACAAATAAGTTGAATTTCTATACACCAATAAAGAGAACTATGAAAAAGGAAATCAGGAAAGTGATACCATTTATAATAGCACCTAAAAAAATATTTAGAAATAAATCTAACTAGGGATGTCAAAGACCTATACAAATAAAACTACAAAACATTACTGCAAGAAACTAAAAAAGACCTACATAAATGAAAAAACATACCATGCTCATGGATAGGTAGACTAAACATTGTGAAAATGTCAGTTCTACCCAAAGCAATCTACAAACACAATGCAATCTCAATCCAGATACCAACAGCATTCTTTAGAGATGGAAAAACTAATCGTTAATTTTATATGGAAAGGAAAGAGGCCCAGGATAAGTAAATTATTATTGAAGAAGAACAAAGTAGGAGGCCTCTCACTACAACAAAATGACAAATAATCCAATTAAAAAATGGGCAAAGGATGTGAACAGACACTTCACCAAAGAAGACATTCAGGTGGTTAACAGACACATAAGGAAATGCTCACAATGACTAGCCATTCTTGTTATTATTGCCCTCAAGTTGGTTCTGAATCATGTCGACCATATGTACAACAGAACAAAACACTGCCTGGTCCTGTGCCATCCTCACAATTGTTATGCTTGAGACCATTGTTGCAGCTACTGTGTCAATCCATCTCGTTGAGAGTCTTCCTCTTTTTCACTGACCCTCTACTTTGCCAAGCATGATGTCCTTCTACAGGGACCGGTCCCTCCTGATAGCATGTTCAAAGAATGTGAAACGAAGACTTGCCATCCTTGCTTCTAAGGAGGTTTCTGGTTATACTTCTTCCAAGACAGATTTGTTCATTCTTCTGGCAGTCCATGGTATATTCAATATTCTTCACCAACACCATAATTCAAAGGCATCAATTCTTCTTCTGTCTTCTTTATTTATTATCCAGCTTTCACATGCATATGAGGCAATTAAAAGAACCATGGCTTGGGTCAGGTGCACCTTAGTCCTTAAAGTGACATTTTTCCTTTTTAACACTTTAAGTATATCTTTTGCAGCATTTTTGCCCAATTCAATGTGCCATTTTATTTCTTGACTGCTTCTTCCATTAGCCTTGATTATGGATCCAAGTAAAATGAAACCATTTTACAACTTCAATCTTTTCTCCATTTATCATGATGTTGCTTATCGGTCCAGTTGTGAGATTTTTCTTTATGTTAAGGTATAATCCATACTGAAGGGTGTAGTCTTTGATCTTTATCAATAAGTGCTTCAAGTCCTCTTCACTTTTAGCAAGCAAGGTTGTGTCATCTGCATAACGCAGGTTGTTAATGAGTCTTCCTCCAATCCTGATGCCGTGTTCTTCTTCATATAAACCAGCTTCTTGAATTATTTGTTCAGCATACAGATTGAATAAGTATGGTGAAAGGATACAACCCTGACGAACACCTTTCCTGATTTTAAACCAGGTAGTATGCCCTTGTTCTATTTAAATGACTGCTTCTTGGTCCATGTACAGGTTCCTCATGAGCACAATTAAGTGTTCTGGAACACTCATTTTCATAATGTCATTCATAATTTGTTATGAGTCACACAATCAAATGCCTTTGCATAATCAATAAGACACAGGTAAACATCCTTCCGGTATTCTCTGTTTTCAGCCATGATCCATCTGACTTCAGCAATGATATCTCTCGTTCCACATCCCCTTTGAATCCCTCGGCAGTTCCCTGCTGATGTACTGCTGAAAACGCTTTTGAATGATCTTCAGCAAAATTTTACTTGCATGTAATATTAATGATATTTTTTGATAATTTCTGCATTCTGTTGGATCACCTTTCTTTGGAATTGAATAGGCACAAATATGGATCTCTTCCAGGTAGCTGTCTTCCAAATTTTGTGGCATAGACCGGTAAGCACTTCCAGCGCTGCATCTACTTTTTAAACATCTCAATTGGTATGCCATCAATTCCTGGAGACTTGCTCTCACCAATGCCTTCAGGGCAACTTGGACTTCTTACTTCAGTACCATCAATTCTTGAAATCTTCTGTTCAGCTCTTTACTTCATCATTTCTTCCATTTGCGTTAGCTACTCTACATTCAAGAGCAAATTTCAGAGTCTCTTCTGATGCATTTTGGTCTTTTCTTTCTTGTCTTTTTAATGACCTCTTGCTTTCTTCACATATGATGTACTTGATGTCATTCCACAACTCATCTGGTCTTCGGTCATTAGTGTTCAATGCATTAAATCTATTCTTGAGATGGTCTCTAAATTCAGGTGGGATATACTCAACATCGTACTCTGGCTCTTGTGGACTTTTTCTAATTTTCTTCAGTTTCATCTTGAACTTGCATACGAACAATTGATGATCTCTTCAACAGTCAGCCCCTGGTCTTTTTCTGACTGAGGATATTGAGCTTTCCCATTGTATCTTTCCACAGATGTGGTCAATTTGATTCCTGTGTATTCCATCTGGCGAGTCTCTGTTTATGTTAATGAAAAAAGGTATTTGCAATGAAGAAGTCCTTGGTCTTGCAAAATTCTTTAATGCGATCTCCAGCATTGGTTCTATCACCAAGGCCATATTTTCCAACTACCGATTCTTCTTGTTTACAACTTTTGCTTTCCAGTCACCAATAATTGCCAGTGCATCTTTCTTGCATGTTGTATCAATTTCAGACTGCAGAAGTTGGTAAAAATCTTCAATTTCCTCATCTCTGGCCTAATGGTTGGTGCATAAATTTGAATAATAGTCTTATAAACTGGTCTTCCTTGTAGGTATATGGATATCATCCTGTCACTGTCAGTGTTGCACTTCAGGATAGATCTTGAAATGTTCTTTTTACAATGAATACAATGTCATTCCTGTTCAATTTGTCACTCCTGGCATAGTAGATCACATGATTGTCCAATTAAATATGGCCTATTCCAGTCCATTTCAGCTCATTAATGCCTAGGATATCGATGTTTATGCATTCCATTTCATTTTTGATTATTTCCAATTTTCCTAGATTTATACATGGTATATTCCACGTTCCTGTTATTAATGGATGTATGTAGCTGTTTCTTCTCATTTTGAGTTGTGCCACATCAGCAAATTAATGTCCCAAAAACTTGACTCCGGTCACATCACTAAGGTCAACTCTACTTTGAGGAGGCAGCTCTTCCCAGTCATATTTTGAGTGCCTTCCAACCTGAGGGGCTCATCTTCTGGCACTATATCAGACAATGCTACTATTCATAAGGTTTTCACTTGCTAATTTTTTCAGAAGTAGACTGCCAGGTCCTTCTTCCTAGTCTTAGTGCAGAAGCTTAGCTGAAACCTGTCCACCATGGATGACCCTGCTAGTGTTTGAAATACTGGTAGCATAGCTTCCAGCATCACAGCAACACACAAACCACCACAGTAGGACAAACTGACAGACGTGTGGAGAAACAACATATTGTTGGATCTTTTTTTTTATCCATTCTGCCAGTTTCTGTCTTGTGATTTGAAAGTTTAATCCCTTTACATTTGAAGTAATTACTGAAAAGGAATGACTTACATCTGTTATTTTACTATTATTGTGCATCTGAGTTTTATACCTTTTTTGCCTCATTTCCTCCAAATACTGCCTTCTTTTCTGTTTAGCTGATTTTTTATAGTGAACTATTTTTATTTCTTTCTCCTTTCTCTTGTGCCTAATTTTTAGATATTATTTTTGCAGTTATCATGGGGATCGTATTTAACAACCTAAATTTATAACAATCTAGTTTAAACTAATATCAAGTAAACTTCAATAACATACAAAAACTCTCTTTCTATACCACTTGACCTCCCATTTATGTTGTTGTAATCATCATTATATCTTTATACATCATGTGCTAAATAAATTAAATTTATAGTTACTTTTTTGTATTTGTTATTTTTAAAGCATGTGGGACACGACAATGAGAATTACCAACCAAAATACCATATGCAAAAGAATGAAGACCCATACCTCACATCATATTCGAACACTAAAAATGGATCGGAGACCTAAATGTAAGATCTAAAACCATAAAACTCTTAGAAGAAAACATTGGGGTAATGCTTCAGAATCTATTTTTCAATAATTGATTCTTATATATGACACTGAAAACATGAGCAACAAAAGAGATAAATGGAACCTCAACAAAATTGAAAACATTTGTTCATCAAAGAAGTTTACCAGTAAAGTGAGGAGACAACTTAGAGACTGGGATAAAATATTTGGGAACCATGTATCTGATAAGGGCTTAATATTAACAATACATAAAGAACTCCTACAATTTAACAACAAAAACATAAACAACCCAATCAAAAAATGGCCAAAGGACTTGAATAGACATTTCACCAAAGAAGAAATACAAATGGCCAAAAAAAAAAAAAACTCGTTGCCATCGAGTGGATTCTGACTCATAGCAACTCCAAAGGACAGAGTAGAACTGCCCCATAAGGTTTCCAAGGAACGCCTGGTGGATTCCAACTGCCGACCTTTTGGTTAGCAGTTGTAGCTCTTAACCACTACACCACCAGGGTTTCCAAATTGCCAATAAGCACATTAAAGCACATTCAAGATCATTACTCATTAGGGAAATGCAAAGGAAATCCACAATGAGATAACACTTCACAACCACTAAAAAGGCAATTAGAAAAATGGGAAATAACAGATGTTGGCGATGATTTGGAGAAATAGGAACCCTTATTCATTGCTGGTGGGACTGTAAAATGGTACAGCTGTTGTAGAAAACAGTATGGCAGTTCCTCAAAAAGTTAAACATAGAATTACCATATGAACCAGCAATCCACTTCTAGGTAAATACCTAAAATAATTTAAAGCGGGAATACAGATACATGTACACCAATGTTCACTGCAGCATTATTTACAGTGACCAAAAGATGGAAGCAACCTAAATATCCATCAACAGATGAATAGATAAACAAAATGTTGTACAAACACACAATGGAATATTGCTTAGCTGTAAAGAGAAATGACGTCCTTATACATGCTACAACAATGATGAACCTTAAAAATATCATGATGAATGAAATTAGTCACAAAAAGATAAATATTCTATTATTTATATGAACTATCTAAAGTAGGTAAATACATACAGACTTAAGTGTATTAATAGTTACCTAAGGTTGGTGGGAGAGGAGGGGAAAGAGGACTCATTGCTTAGAGGACAATGAGTTTCTATTAAGCATAATGGAAAATTTTTTTGAAACAGATAATTGTGATGGTTGGACATGATGAACACAATTAATGTCAGTAAATACAGAGATTGCACTGAATTTATGTGAATAATGTTGAAAAAAATTTTGTTACATATATATTTACCACAATGAAAAAAAAATGGGCAAAGGGCTTGAATAGACACTTCTCCAAAGAACATATACAAATGCTCAACAATCACATGAAAAGATACTCAAATATCAGTAATCATTAGGGAAATGCAAATCAAAACCACAAGGAGATACCACTTCACATCCACTAGGATGGCTAATATCAGAAAAATTGAAAATAACAAGTGTTAGAGAGGATGTGTATTGACGGTGGAAATGTAACATGATGCAGTCAGTGTGTAAAACAGTTTGGAGACTCCTCAAAAAGTTAAACATGCAATTATCATATGAACCAGCAATTCCATTCCTAGGTATGTAACCAAAAGACTTGAAAGCAGTGACTCAAACTGACACTGGTACCACAATATTCATTGCAGCATTATTTACAAGTGCCAAAAGGTGGAAACAACCCAAGTGTACATCAACAGATGAGTGGATAAACAAAATGCAATATATACATACAATGAAATATTATTCAGCCGTTAAAAAGTGAATTTCTGATACATGTTATGACATGGGGCATTCATGAAAAATCCACGGCAAACATTATACTCAACGGTGAAAGACTGAAAGATTTCCCCCTATGATCAGGAACAAGACAACGATATTTGTTTTCAACTCTATTCAATTTTTCAACCCTTTTCAACCCTATTCAATACTTCAGCCCTTTTGAATAATCTGGAAAACATTATGTTGAGCAAAATAACTCACACACAAAAGGACAAATACTGTATGAACTCACTTAGATAGAAAACATAGAATAAGCAAATGTACAGAAACAGAAGTTTATTAGTGATTACCAGGGGCTGGGGGGAGGGGAAGATGGGGAGCTATTACTTAAGGAGTACTGAGTTTCTATCTAGGTGGATGAAAAATATTTGAAAATAGATAGTGATAATGGAAACATAACATGGTAAATGTAATTAATGTCATTGAATTGTACATTTAAAAATGGCTAAAATGGCAAATGCTCTGTTATATATGTATTACCACAATACTGTATAAAAAAAGATACTGAGTAAGAATTATACTTTTTAAAAACTGAGACAGATCTAGATTTACTGGAATAATATCTAAGATATGTGAAAAAATAACATGCAAAGCAGTTTTATAATAGGCTATTATTTGTGTAAAAAAAATACAGATATACACATATGTTTATATGTAGAGAAATGCTCTAGAAAGATATACAGGAAATTGCCCAGTGGTGTAATAAGAATCCTGAAAGCATAGATTATCTGAATTTTCATAAACAAAATGAGTTAGAAAACTTCCATATTTTTAATTATATTTTTATAGATAAAATTAAGAAATATTAGTCTGATAATTAGGTGGATACCAACTGATGGATCAATACTGACCAAAAGTAAAGTTGCTAGTATTGTGACACTGAGTCATATCCTCCATTCTGTTCAGCATGGTAGGAATGACTTAGATGTGAACATAGATAACCAACTTCGCAAATTCCACTATGTCAGAAAACTCATAAAAAGATCAAATACATTGAATTGTTGGCTAGTTTTCAGTGTTCTTGAATCAACCAAATTAACTACATTCCTTAAATTAGTATTTGGATAGAAACAGCAGATAAGAGGAATTCATATCATTGTCATAAATTTCAGATATCAAAATAGAAACTTGACAATTACTATTTTCTCTATACTTGTGGAGAAGAATGAATTGTGCAAATTCCAAGTCAAATATGGATTGTTATTTTTTTAAAACATGAATAACAAAGCTTTCTAAATGTTTATCTTTCATATCAGCCTGTAAGCATTTGACAGGTTTTTTTTTGTTGTTGCTGTTTTTGTTTTGTTGGAATTTAATTATATGCATTACAAAGAGTCAATAAATGAAAACATGTTTTAGACTACAGAGTGGAGCTATAGCACCTTATTAGAGACCATAAAAACCCGTTGCCATCTAGTTATTCTGACTCATGACAACCCTATAGGACAGAGTAGAACTGCCCCATAGGGTTTCCAAGAAGCAACTGGTGGATTTGAACTGCTGCCCTTTTTTTGGTTAACAGCCAAGCTCTTAACCACTGTGCCACCAGGGATCCATTAGAGACCATAGGAGATGCTCCAAATAAATGTCTTAAGGACAATGATGCAAAGAGATTTAGTTCACCACAAAAAAAAATTATTTGCAAAAAGACAAACATTGTATGAGACCACTATTATAAGAACTCAAGACAAGGTTTAAACACTAGAAAACATTCTTTGATGGTTATGAGGGTGGGGAGGGAGAGAGAGAGGGGAATTCACTAACCAAGAATTCGCTAACAAAGAATCATTTTAGGTGAAGGGAAAGACAAAGCACAATACAGGGGAAATCAGCACAACTGGACTAAACCAAAAGCTAAGAAGTTTGCTGAACACAACCAAACACTTTGAGGGACAGAGTAGCAGGGGCTGGGGTCTGGGGACCATGGTTTTGGGGGACATCTAGATAAATTGACATAACAAAGTTTATTAAGAAAATGTTCTGCATCCCATTTTGGTGAGTGGCGTCTGGGGTCTTAAAAGCTTGCGAGAGGTCATCTAAGATGCATCAGTTGATCCCAACCCACCTGGAGCAAAGGAGAATGAAGAACACCAAAGACGCAAAGAAAATATTAGCCCAAGAGACAAAGGGGCCACATAAACCAGGGACTCCATCAGCCTGAGACCAGAAGAACTAGATGGTGCCCAGCTACCACCAATGACTTCCCTGACAGGGAACACAACAGAGAGTCCCTGACAGATCCGGAGAAAAGCATGGAGCAGAACTCGTAAAAAGACCAGACTTAATGGTCTGACTGAGACTGGAGGAACCCCCGAGGCCATGGCCCCTGGACACTTTGTTAATCCAGAACTAAAACCATTCCCGAATCCCACTCTTCAAACAAAGATTAGACTGGACTATAAAACGTAAAATAATACTCGTGAAGAGAGTGTTTATTAGTTCAAGAAGATACATGAGACCAAATGGGTGGCTCCTGTCCAGAGGCAGGATGAGAAGACAGGAAGGGCCAAGAGCTGGTTGGAGGGGCACGGGAAACCCAGGGTGGAAAGGGGGAGTGTGCTGTCACATTATAGGGATTGCAACTAGTGTCACATAACAATGTGTAAAAATTTTTGTATGAGAAATTAACTTGAGCTGTAAACTTCCACCTAAAGCACAATTTAAAAAAAAAAAGGAGAAAACAATACAAAAAGGATTTGCAGTTTTATAGCTCAGTGTATCAAAACAGTCATACATGTCCCTTTTCTGAACCTAAGAAAAATTAAATTGAGGACTTCTGGTTTCCAGTCCAGTATGTAAAAAGCTTGGAAATTGTTATGCCCATCTTCACTACAAGTAAAAATATCTGAACAAACTGAAAGTCAACAACTCTTCTTATACCCATCAGAGAATTGAGGTCACAGCACAAACTGCCACCCCAAAAACTGGAGAAACAGGGAGAAAAAGAGATTCACACCACACCAAGAGCAAAAACCACCACAGGAGTCAGGAACTTACAGGAACGCAAAGTGTAATTGATTAATTGTTGGAGATTGAGTGTGGATTAGCTTGAGAGATAAAAACTTCTAATGGTCCAGCCTTATGAGAGCCTCCACACTTCATGAGTCTTTCCAAGATCAGAGAAAATCCCCTAATGCATTTGGTGGGGGAGGGAAAATGTACTATTTTGAAATATGCCCAGGACATTCTGTTCTCCTTAACAAAGGTCTGCCCTCAAAGGAAACAATTTTACCACAGCCAAACCAAGGATGGTTTTACCAAAGCCTAACTGATATGGAAGAAAGAAAATAACTAACTCTAACCACCCCTCCTTGGTGAAGAAGTTGAAGTTATCAAGAATTTATTTCTTCTTGGAACAACAATCAATGCCCATGGAAGTCAAGAAATCAAAAGATGTATTACATTGGGCAAATCTGCTGCAAAAAGACCTCTTGAAAGTGTTAAAAAGAAAAGATGTCACTTTGATGACTAAGGTACCCCTGACCCAAGCCATGGTATTTTCAATCACATCATATGCATGTGAAAGTTGGACAACAAATAAGGAAGACTGAAGAAGAATTGATGCCTTTGGATTATGTGTTGGCGAAGAGTATTGACTATACCATGGACTTCCAGAAGAACTAACTAATCTGTTTCAAAAGAAGTACAGCCATAATGCTCCTTAGATGTGAGGATGGCAAGACATCATCTGGCTAACTTTAGACATGTCATTGAGAATGACCAATAGCTGGAGAAATAGATTATGGTTGGTAAAGTAGAGGGACAGAAAAAAGGAGGGAGACACACTTAGTGCAACAATGGGTTCAAACATAGGGATAATTGTGAGGATGTTGCAGGACCAGGCAACGTTTTACTCTGTTATACATAAGCTCGCTATGAGTTGGAGCCAACTCAGTGGCACCTAACAACAACAACAAGCCCCCTCTACACTTTCTGCCTTATCTAAAGGTGTGGGGCAGGGGAAGCTTGAGAAGCTCTTGTGAAGGTCAAAGCCCAGTGTCACAGACTCACTAAAAGACAGAGACCTAATCATAAGATCACAGAATTCTTCCACTCTTTCCACATTTCACCAGCACATCAATAGGGATTTTACAAAATATTAAAAACCTGTTTCTGTAGAGTCAATTCTGACTCATAACAACCCTATAGGACAGAGTAGAACTGCCTCATAGTGTTTACAAGGAGTGGCTGATGGAAGTGAACTGCCAACCTTTTGGTTAGCAGCTGAGCTCTTAACCACTGTGCCACCAGGGCTCCATACAACTGAAAGAACTCCAAGGCTTAAGTCCTATTTAATAAGGAACATCTAGGGAAACCCAAAGACAACAGGAGAGACAAAAACAAGGACACTAGAGGGCATTTTAACTTCTGACACCTACACCTACAGCAAACAGTAAACATAGGCTAACTCCTGGGCAGATAAACATAAAATCGCACACTAAAGGACTTTCACCCAATACCTTTTACAGTTCCTTTTACCCAATACTTTATTTCTGGCTTTCAACAAAATATTACAAGGAATACTAAAAAGGCAAAAAACTCAGTCTGATGAGAAAAACCAAGCATCAGAATCAGACTCAAATATGTCAAAATTTTGGAATTATTAGACCAAGAATTTAAAATAACCATGAAAAATATGGTAAGAGCGCTAATGAAAAAGTGGACAACCTACGAGAACAGATGGGTAATGTAAGCAGAAGGATGGAATCTCTAAGAAAGAATCAAAATAAGATGCTAGAGGGAAAAAAAATGCAACAGAAATGAAGAATGCCTTTGATGGGCTCATTAGTAGATTGGACATGGCAAGGGAAACAGTCAGTGAGGCTGAAGATAAGTCAGTAAAAACTTCCCAAACTGCAAAGAAAAGAGAAAAAGAATAAAAAAGTATATAATATCCAAGAAATGTGGGACATTTATAAAATATATAACATATGCATAATTCTAGAAGAAGAAAAAGAGAAAAGAACAGAAGAAATATTTGAAGTAATAATGGCTCATTAATTTTCTAAAATTAATGACATACACAGAAATACAGATGCAGTAATCTCAAAGAACAACCAAGATAATTATCAAAATATCTACACCATTTCTCAACATGATAAAAAGCATTTGTGAAATACTTCCAGTTAACCATACTCAATCATGAAAGACTGAAAATTCTCTCCCTGAGATCAGGAACAAGACAAAGATTCCGGTTTTCACAACTACTGGTCAACATTGATTCATACTTCGAACATTCCAGGTTCCAATTATTAACGGATGTTTGCAGCTGTTTTTTTCTCATTTTGAGTCATGACACATCAGCAAATTAAAGTCCTGAAAGCTTTACTCCATCTACATTATACAGGTCAACTCAACTTTGAGTTGGCACCACTTCCCAAGTCGTATTTTGAGTAGCTTCCAACCTGAGGGGCTCATCTTCCAGCGCTATATTGGACAATGTCCCACTCTTATTCATAAGGTTTCCGCTGGTCAATTTTTTTAAGAAGTTTCTCCCCAGGTCCCTCTTCCTAGTTTGTCTTAGTGTGGAAGCTTCACTGAAACCTATCCACTATGGGTGACCCTGCTGGTATATGAAATACCGGTAGAACAGTTGCCAGCATCACAGCAATGGGCAAGCCAAGACAGTATGAATAACAGATAGACGAGTGGTGGCCAACCAACTGGAAGAGATCTATATTTGTGCCCATTCCAAAGAAAAGTGAGCCAACAGAATGCAGATGTTATCAAACAATATCATTATTATCACTTGCAAGTAAAATTTTGCTGAAGATAATTCAATGGTACTGAAGGAAGAAGTCCAAACTGCACTGAAGGCATTAACGAAAAACAAGGCTCCAGGAATTGACAGAATACCAACTGAGATGTTTCACCACATGGATGCAGCAAGAAATTTGGAAGACAGCTACATGGCTATATTTATGCCTATTCCCAAGAAAGGTAATCCCACCGAATGTGGAAATTATCAAACAATATCATTAATATCACACGCAAGTAAAATTTTGCTGAAAATCATTCAAAAGTGGCTGCAGCAATACATTGACAGGGAACTGCCAGAAATTCAAGCCAGATTTCAAAGAGGATATGGAACAAGGGATATTATTGCTGATGTCAGATGGATCTTTGCTGAAAGCAGAGAATACCAGAAAGATGTTTACCTGTGTTTTATTGACTATGCAAAGGCATTCAACTATGTGGATCATAACAAATTATGAATAACACTGCAAAGAATGGGAATTCCAAAACACTTAATTGTGTTCATGAGGTATCTATACATAGAACGAGAGGCAGTAGTGTGAACAGAACAAGGAGATACTGTGTGGTTTAAAATCAGGAAAGGTGTGTGTCACGGTTGTATCCTTTTACCATACTTATTCAATCTGTATGCTGAGCAAATAATTTGAGAAGGTGGACTATATGAAGAAGAACACAGCATCAGGATTGGAGGAAGACTCATTAACAACCTGAGATATGCAGATGACGCAATGTTACTGCTGAAAGTGAAGAGGACTTGAAGCACTTACTGATGAAGATCAAAGACCACAACCTTCGGTATGGATTACACCTCAACATAAAGAAAACAAAATTCCTCACAACTAGACCAATAAGTAACATCATGATAAACAGAGAAAAGATTGAAGTTGTAAAGGGTTTCATTTTACTTGGATCCACAATCAAACCCCATGGAAGCAGCAGCCAAGAAATCAAACGACATATTGCATTGAGCAAATCTGCTGCAAAAGACCTCTTTGAAGTGTTGAGAAGCAAAGATAACACTTTGAGGACTAAGGTGCACCTGACCCAAGTCATGGTATTTCAGTCACTTCATATGCATGCAAAAGCTGGACAATGAGTGAGGAACAGTGAAGAAGAATTGATGCATTTGAATTATGGTGTTGGTAAAGAATATTGACTATACCATGGATTCCAGAAGAACGAACAAATCTGTCTTTCAAGAAATACGGCCAGAATGCCCATTAAAAGTGAGGATGGTGAGATTTCGTCTCACGTACTTTGGACGTGTTTTCAGGAGGGACCAGTACCTGGAGAAGGACACCGTGCTTGATAAAGTAGACGCTCAGCAGAAAAGGGGAAGACCTTCAACGGGATGGATTGATACAGTGGCTGCAACAATGGGCTCCAACATAGCAATGACTGTGAGGATGGCACAGGACTGGGCAGTGTTCAGGTCTGCTGTACATGGGGTCTTTATGAGTCGGAACCAACTTGATGGCTCCTAACAACAACAATAGCATTCAACATTGTACTGGAAGTTCCAGTGAGAACAAAAACAACAACCAGTTGCCATTGAGTCAACTCCAGTTTATTGTAACCCTATGTGTTTCAAAGTAGAACTGTGCCCCATAGGGTTTTCAATGGCTGGTTTTTCAGAAGTAGATTGCCAGGCCTTGCTTCAGAGGCACCTCTGGGTGGACTGGACCCTCCAAACTTTTGGTAAGCAGCCAAGCACATTAACCATTTGCAGCACCCAGGGACTTCAACCAGAAAAATCAAGCAAGAAAATATAAATAAATAAAAGGCATCCAAATCAGAAAGGAAGACGTAAAACTATCACTGAATTGTACACATACAAATGTTTGAAATGACAGATGTTTTGAGATATATATATATCCTTCACCACAATAAAATTTTTAAAGAATTAAAATCATCTGTATTTTCAGATGACACAATCCTATGTATAGAAAATTCCAAAGAATTCACAGGCAAAGTTACTAGAGCTAATAAATGAATTCAGCAGAGTGGCAAGGTACAAGATCAACACATAAAAACCAATTGTGTTTCTGTAGATCAGCAGTGAACAATATGAAAAGGAAATAAAGAAAAAATCCCACTTATAATAGCATCTAAAAGAATAAAATACCTAGAAATAAATTCACCTAGGGAGGTGAAAGACTTGTACACTTAAAATTATGAAACATTGACGAGAGAAATTAATGAAAACCTAAAATAAGTGGAAAGATCTTCTGTGTTCGTGAAGTGGAAGTCGTAACATTGTTAAGATTTCAATACCTCCCATAGCAATTTAAAGATTCAATGCAATCCATATCAAAATTCAAACAGCCTTTTTTGCCAAAATGGAAAAGTCAATCCTTAAATGCATATGAAATGGTAAGTGGCCCTGAGTAGTCAAAGTAGCAGGACTCACACTCCTCAATATTAAAAACATACTATAAAGCTAGAGTAATCAAAACTGTGTGGTACTGGTAGAAGGATAGACATTTTGATCAATGTCATAGAATTGAGAGTTCAAAAATAAACCCATCCATCTATGGCCAACTGATTTTTTACAAAAGGTCAAAATCCATTCAATGGGGAAAGAATAGTCTCTTCAACACATGGTGCTGGGACAACTGGATCTCCACATGCAAAAAATGAAGATGGACCAATACCTCACAGCGTACAGGAAAACAAACTCATAATGAGTCAATGTCCTAAATATAAGAACTAAAACCATAAAACTCTTAGAAGAAAACATAGGATAATGCTTCAAGATCCAGTTTTAAACAATGGGTTCTGAGATACAACACCAAAAGCACAAGCAATAAAAGTTAAAATAGATAACCTAGACATCATCAAAATGGTAAAATCTTGTGAACCAAAGGACTTTATCAACAAAGTGAAGAGACAACCAACAGAATGGGAGAAAATATTTGGGAATCATATATCTGATAAAAGTTTAATATAAAAAAATAGAAATTTACAACACAACAATAAAAAGACAAGCAACCCAGTTAAAAAAGGGCAAAAGACTTACCTAGACACTTTTCTAAAGAAGATATTCAATGTGCAACAAATATATGAAAAGATGCTCAACGTCATTAGTCATCAGGGAAATGCAAAAAAAAAAAAAAAAAACTGCAATGAGATACCACTATGGTGTTATCATAAAAACAGGAACTAACAAGTGTTGGTGAGGATGTGGAGACATTGGAAACCTCATGCATTGCTAGTGGAAATGTCAAATAGTGTAGCCACTATGGAACACAGCTTGGTGGTTACTCAGAAAGTTAAACATGGAATTACCATATGACCCAATAATTTCACTCCAAGATATATACCCAAGAGTCTTTATAACAGGAATTAAACAGATATGTGTATATTACAATTGCCCAAAGTTGGAAATAACACAAATGTCCATCAAGAGATGATGATGGATAAACAAAATGTGGTATATACATACAATGGAACATTATTCAGCAATAAAGAGAAATGAAAATCTGGTACATGCTACTACATGGTTGAACCTTGAAAACAATATACTAAGTGAAATAAGCCAGACACAAAAGAACAAATATATGTATGATCCTAATTATACGAAATATCTAGAACAAATAAATGCAGAGATGAAAGTTTATTAGTGGTTCCCAGGGATTGGTAGGTGCAGGGAATGGGAGTTATTGCTGAAGAGGCACTGAGTTTCTATTTGAGGTGCTTTAAAACATTTGGTAATGGATTGTGATGATAATAGAACATAATTAATGTACTTAATGTCACAAAACTGTACACTTAAAAATAGTTAAAATGACAAACTTTTATATATATATATTTGACCATAATAAAAAAAGGAAATATAACATAGCAAGGTGCATGTTAGGAAGAAATAAGACATTCCTCTGAGCCACTGTCCAGTGTGGTGAAGGCAGATGCCTATGATGTGAGAGGTAAGAATGTGGTGCAAAATATATTTTGCTCAAAGAAGCACATGCCTTGAGAACTTTTCATTGAAAACTTCAAAGTCCAAAAGGGAAAAAAAAAAAAAAAAACATTCCTAGGCATACCTTTTCAAATTTCAGAAAATCAAAGATAAAGAGAAAATCTTGAAAGAAGCCAAATAATAAAAACACATTACCTATAGAGGAACAAAAAAATCTGAATTACATAAGTGTTCTCGTCAAAAAATATGCAAGCAAGAAGAGAATGGAGTGAAATATTTAAAGTGTTGAAAGAAAAATCCCCACCAACCAAGAATTCTATATCCAGTGAAATTTATCCTTCAAAAGTGAAGAAGAAATAGACTTTCTCAGACAGGCGAAAATTGAGGAAATTTGTTGCCAGTAAACATGTCCTGAAAGAAATGTTGAAAGAAGTTCTGCAGAGAAGAGGAAATGATATAGGTAAGAAACTTAGATCTATAGAAAGAAAGAAAGTGCATTCAAGAAGAAATAAATGAAAAGAAAATAAAATATTTTGTTTTTATTGTTCTTAACTGAGCTATCATTTAATAGTTAAAAAAATAATATCAACAGTATTTTGGATGATTATAGCTTATGGAAAAAATGAAATATATGACATCAACTTTAAAAAGATAGGAGGGAGGAATTGTGAATACTCTGTTACAAGGTACCTGCACAACACATAAAGTAGTATAGTGATGCTTGAAAGTGGACTTAGAGTAGTTGTAAATGTATATGGCAAACTTGAAGGCGACCACTAAAAACGTTATTTTAAAAAGTATAATTGATATGCTAAGAAAAGATTGATAAAAAGTGTCAAAGCCAAACAGGACTGAATAATACTGGAATACACAAAAGAAACAAATAACGAGGGCAATGAAAAGAAAACTGTTACAAATATAGTAGATATTATTCCAACTATATCAATAATCCTCCCACATATCTGTCAGTTTGTCGTACTGTGGAGGCTTGTGTGTTGCTGTGATGCTGAAAGCTATGCCACTGGTATTCAGATACCAGCAGGGTCACACATGGTGGACAGGTTTCAGCTGAACTTCCAGACTAAGACAGACTAGGAACAAGGACTCGGCAATCTACTTCTGAAAAGATTTAGCCAGAAAAAACCTTATGAATAGCACTAGAACATTGTTTGATATAGTGCCAGAAGTTGAGCCCCTCAGGTTGGAAGGCACTCCACAGACGACTGGGAAAGAGCTGCCTCCTCAAAATAGAGTTAACCTTAATGACATGGATGGAGTCAAGCTTTCAGGACATTCATTTGCTGATGTGGCACGACTCAAAATGAGAAGAAACTGCTGCAAACATCCATTAATAATGGGAACGTGGAATGTGTGAAGTATGAATCTAGGAAAGCTGAAAGTCGTCAAAAATGAAATGGAAGGCATAAACATTAATATCCTAGGCATTAGTGAGCTGAAATGGACTGGTATTGGCTATTTTGAATCAGACAATCATATGGTCTACTATGCCGGGAACGACAATTGAAGAGGAATGGCATTGCATTCATTGTCAAAAAGAACATTTCAAGATCTATTCTGAAGTACAATGCTGTCAGTGATAGGATAATACCCATACACCTACAAGGAAGACCAGTTAATATGACTATTATTCAAATTTACGCACCAACCACTAAGGCCAAAGATGAAGAAATTGAAGATTTTTACCAACTTCTGCAGTCAGAAATTGATCGAATATGCAAGCAGGATGCATTGATAATTACTGGAGATTGGAACACAACAGTTGAAAACAAAGAACAAGGAGCAGTAGTTGGAAAATACGGCCTTCGTGATAGAAACAATGCCGGAGATTGCGTGATAGAATTTTGCAAGACCAACAACTTCTTCATTGCAAATACCTTTTTTCACCAACATAAACGGCGACTATACATGTGGACCTCGCCAGATGGAATACACAGAAATCAAATTGACTACATCTGTGGGAAGAGATGATGGAAAAGCTCAATATCATCAGTCAGAACAAAGCCAGGGGCTGACTGTGGAACAGACCATCAATTGTTCATATGCATGTTCAAGTTGAAACTGAAGAAAATTAGAACAAATCAAAGACAGCCAAAGTACAACCTTGAGTATATCATACCTGAATTTATAGACCATCTCAAGAATAGATTTGACCCGTTGAACTCTAATGACTGAAGACCAGACGAGTTGTGGAATGACATCAAGGACATCATACATGAAGAAATCAAAAGGCCATTAAAAAGACAAGTAAGAAAGAAAAGACCAAAGTGGATGTTAGAAGAGACTCTGAAACTTGCTTTTGAATGTAGAGCAGGTAAAGCAAATGGAAGAAATGATGAAGTAAAGAGCTTAACCAAAGATTTCAAAGGCCAGCTCAAGAAGACAAAGTATTATAATGACATGTGCAAAGACCTGGAGATGGAAAACTAAAAGGGAAGAATACACTCTAAATTTCTCAAGCTGAAAGAACTAAAGAAAAAATTCAAGCCTCAAGTTGCAATATTGAAGGATTCTATGGGGAAAATATTAAACAACAAAGGAAGCATGAAAAGAAGATGGAAGGAATACACAGAGTCACTATACCAAAAAGAATTGGTTGAAGTTCAACCATTTCAGGAGATACCATATGAGCAAGAACCAGTGGTACTGAAGGAAGAAGTCCAAGCTTCACTCAAGGCATTGGCAAAAAACAAGGCTCCAGGAATTGACAGAATACCAACTGAGATGTTTACCAAATGGATGCAGCGCTGGAAGTACTCACTTGTCTATGCCAAGAAATTTGGAAGACAGCTACTTGGCTATATTTATGCCTATGCCCAAGAAAGGTAATCCCACCAAATGTGGAAATTATCAAACAATATAATTGATATCACACGCAAGTAAAATTTTGCTGAAAATCATTCAAAAGTGGCTGCAGCACTATATTGACAGGGAACTGCCAGAAATTCAAGCCAGATTCAGAAGAGGATGCAGAACTAGGGATATTATTGCTAATGTCAGATGGATCCTGGCTGAAAGCAGAGAATACCAGAAAGATGTTTACCTGTGTTTTATCGACTATGCAAAGGCATTCGACTGTGTGGATCACAACAAATTATGGATAACATTGAAAAGAATGGGGATTCCAGAACACTTAACTGTGCTCATGAGGAACCTGTAAATAGATCAAGAGGCAGTGAGTCGAACAGAACAAGGGGATAGCACCTTGGTTTAAAGTCAGGAAAGGTGTGAGTCAGGATTGTATCCTTTCATCATACTTATTCATTCTGTATGCTGAGCAAATAATCCAAGAAACTGGACTATATGAAGAAGAACGGGGCATTAGGATTGGAGGAAAAGTCATTAACAACCTGTGTTATGCTGATGATACAACCTTGCTTGCTGAAAGTGAAGACGACTCGAAGCACTTACTGAGGAAGATCAAAGACCACAGCCTTCAGTATGAATTACACCTCAACATAAAGAAAACAAAAATCCTCACAACTGGAGCAATAAGCAACTACATGGTAAATGGGGAAAAGATTGAAGTTGTCAAGGATTTCATTTTACTTGGATCCAGAATCAATGCCCATGGAAGCAGCAGTCAAAAAATCAAAAGATGCATTGCATTGGGAAAATCTGCTGCAAAAGACTTCTTTAAAGTGTTGAAAAGCAAAAATGTCACTTTAAGCACTAAGGTGCACCTGACCAACCCATGGTGTTTTCAATCACCTCCTATGCATGTGAAAGCTGGACGATAAATAAGGAAGACCTAAGAACTGACACCTTTGAATTGTGGTGTTGGCAAAGAATATTGAATATACCATGGACTGCCAAAAGAACAAACAAATCTGTCTTGGAAGAAGTACAACTAGAATGCTCCTTAGAAGCAAGGATAGTGAGACTATGTCTTTTGTACTTCGGACATGTTGTCAGGATGGATTCGTCCCTGGAGAAGGAAGTCATGCTTGGTAAAGTAGAGGGTCAGCAAAAAAGAAAAAGACCCTCAACAAAATTGGCTGACACAGTGACTGCAACAATGGGCTTAAGCATAATGATTGTGAGGATGGTGCAGGACCAGACAGTGTTTCCTTCTGTTGTACATGGGGTCACTATGAGTCAGAACAGACTCGATGGCACCTAACAACAACAACATGTCAATGATCACTTTAAATGTAATGATCTAAATGCACCAATTAAAAGACAGAGAATATCGGAGTGGATTAAAAAAAACAAGACCCCGGTAAATTTTGCCTACAAGAAACCTACTTTAAATATAAAGGCACAGATAGATTAAAAGTAAAGTGATGGAGAAAGATATACCATGCTAACACTAATCAGAAGAACCTCAAGTAGTTATACTAATTTCAAGCTAAACAGATTGCAGAGAAAGGAAAATTATTATGCATAAAAAGGAGCATTACATAATGTTGAAGGGGGTCATTTCTCTAAGAAGACATAACAATCATGTGCTTAACAACAGAATGTCAAAATACATGAGGCAAAAACTGATCAAACAAATCCATTTTTATAGCTGAAGACTCCAACAGCCCTCTGTCAGTAATTAACAGATCCAGCAGGCAGCTAATAAGTAAAGACACAGTTGAACTGAACAGCACCATCAAACAACTGAATCTAGTGGACATTTATACATCATTCAGCAACAGGAGTATACACATTCTTCTCAAGCTCACATGGAACATTCACCAAGATAAACCACATCCTGGACCATAAAACACACCTTAACAAATTTAAAACAATAGAAATCATGCAAAGTATACTTTCAGACCTCAACAGAAATAAACAAGAGATCGATAACAGAAAGATAGCTTGAAAATCCCAAAGTATTTGGAGATTAAATAAGACATTTATAAATAATACATGGGTCAAAAAAGTCTCATAAGGAATTAAACATATTTTGAATGAAATGAAAATACAACTTATAAAAATGTGTGGGATGCAACCATAGTTGTGTCTATAGGGAAATTTATAGCATTAAATCCATATATTAGAAAAGAAGAAATATCTAAAATTTGTTATCTAAGCTTACAATTTAAGAAACTAAAAAAGAAGAGCAAATTAAATCCAAAGGAAGTAGAAAAAAAGAAATAAAAAAATTAGAACAGAAATGAATAAAATTGAAAACAGAAAACTAATAGAGAAAATTAATGAAACCAAAAGTTGGTTATTTGAAAAGTTGGTTTATCAATAAAAATGATAATCTTCTCCTCAGACATACCAGGAAGAAGAGAGGACACTAATAACTAATGTCAGAATTGAAAGAGGGGCCATCACTACTGATCTCTTCAATGTTGTTGTTGTTGTTAGTTGCCAATTAGGAGTCAATTCCAAATCATGACAACCCCATGTGACATTAAAAAGATAATAAAGGAATAATATGCCCCAAATTTGGTAAATTAGATGAAATAGACCAAATCCCTGAAAGACACAATCTATGAAAACTCGCACAAGCAGAAATAGATAATCTGAATAGGTCTATATCTATTAAAGAAATTGAATCAATAACTAATAACTTTCCAAAAAAAGGAAAGCACTAGGCTCAGATGGTTTCACGTGAATTCTACCAAACATTCAAGAAATTGTATCAGTCCTGTTCAATCTCTTCCGGAATACAGAAGCAAAAGAAAGACTTCCTAATTCATTCTATGAGGCCAACATTACCCTAGTATCAAAACCAGACTAAAACATTATAAGAAAGGAATACTATAGACCAACATCTCTCAACAAAAATTCTCACCAAAACATTAGCAAACTGGATCCAATAATCTATAAAAGAATTACTTACCACAACTCAGTAGGATTTATTTCATGTATGCAAGGCTGGTTCAATATTCAAAAGTCAATTCAATGTAATCCATCACATTAATGGATAATGAAGAAAAATCATACGATCATATCAATAGATGCAGAAAAAGCATTTGACAAAATTCAACATCCATTCATGATAAAAACTCTCAGGAAACTAGAAATAAGAGGAACTTAATGGTGAGAAACTAGATTCTTTCCCTCTAAGATCGCGAGGAAAACAAGGATGTCCCTTCTCAACATTCCTATTCAACATTGTACTGAAAATTATAATTAATGCAACAAGACCAGAAAAGTAAATTAAAGGTAGATTAGGAAGGAAGAAATAAAACTGTCTTTGTGCAGATGATATGACCGTCCTTGTAGAAAATCCCAAAGAATGGAGAAAAAAATGCTGGGAACTAATAAGCAATCATAGCAAGGCTGCAGGATACAAGGTTAATATGCAAAAGTCAACTGCTTGCCTATATAGCAGCAATGAACAATTGAAATTTGAACTTAAAAACACACTATTTACATTAACACTGAAAATGTGAAATACTTAGGTATAAACATAGCAATATGAGTACAAAATCTTTTATGAGGAAAACTATAAAACTCTAATGAAAGAAACCAAAGAAGATGCAAACAAATGTAGAGATACTCCATGTTCATGGAAAGGAAGACTCGATATTATTAAGATGTCAATTCTTCCCAGCTTTATCTATAGATTTAATGAAATTCCAACCATAATCCCAGCAAATTGTTTTGTGGATATTGACAAACTGATTTTAAAGTATATAAGGAAAGGGAAAAGGCACAGACCAGGCATCATTAGGTAACAAAACTGAATGCTTCTTAGAAGTGAGGCTGGTGAGACTTTTTCTTGCTTATTTTGGATGCATCATCAGGAAAGATCAAGCTCTAGTAAAGGATGTCATGTTGGGTCAGCGAAAATGAAGGAAACACTTATTGGTATGTATTGACACAATAGCCACAACAATGAGCTCAGACATATCAAAGATCATGAAGATAGTGCAGGACCAGGCAATATTTTGCTCTATTATACATAAGGTCACCATGAATCAGAGCTGACTTCATCACAACTAACACAACAATAGGCCGCACAATACTGAAGAAGAACAAAGCCAGAAAATCAACATTATGCAACTTCCAGACTTACTATAAAGCTACAATGATCAAGATAGTGTGAATTTGGCGAAAGTATAAACTAATAGATCAATAGAGCAGAATAGAAAGCCCAGAAATAGATTCACACAAATATAGTCAACTGATCTTTGACAAAAGAGCAAAAGCTACTCAATGGAGAAAGGATAGTGTTTTCAACAAATGGTGCTGGAGCATCTAGACATCCACATACAAAAAAAGAATCTAGACACAGAACTTACACCTTTCACAAAAATTAACTCAAAATGGATCATAGACATAAATGTAAAATGCAAAGCTATAAAATTTACAGGTGACTTTAAAAAAATTTGTTGTGGTAAAATATATATAACCAAAAATGCACCATTTTAACAATTTTGTAACATTACTTACATTTCCATGTTGTGTAATCATCATCACCATCCATTTCCAAAAGTTTTTCATCACCCTCAACAGAAAGTCCGTATCCCTTAAGCAATAGCTTCACATTTCCCCTCCCCACTCCCATCGCCTGGTAACCACTAATAAACTTTTGTCTCTGCATTTGCCTGTTCTAGATATTTCATATTAAGTGAGGCCGTACAATATTGTCCTTTTTGTATGACTTATTTCACTCAGCATAATGTTTACCAGGTTCATTTATGTAGTAGCATGTATTAGAAATTCATTTCTCTTTATGGATGAATTATATTCCATTCTATGCACATACCACATTTTGTTTATCCATTCATCTAACAGATACTTGGGTTGTTTCCACATATTTGGCTATAGTGAATATTCTGCAATTAACATTGGTATACAACTATCAGTTTCAATCTCTGCTTTCAAGTCTGTTGGGTATATATATATAGGAGTGGAATTGCTGAGTCATAGTAATTGTATGTTTAACTTTTTGAGATGCCAGCATAGTAGATTTACCACAGAGGCTGCACCATTTTACATTCCTACCAGCAACTGAGATTCCCACTTTCTCCACATCGTCACCAACACTTGTTATTTTCCATTTTTCTGATAATAGACATCCACTTTGTAGTTTTTATTTGCATTTCAAGTTGAAGCTGAAGAAAATTAAAAAAAGTCCATGAGAGCCAAAGCAGGACCTTGAGTATATCCCACCTCAATTTAGAGACCATCTCAAGAATAGATTTGATGCATTGAACACTAACGACTGTAGACCAGACCAGTTGTGGGATGACATCAAAGACATCATACATGAAAGCAAAAGGTCATTAAAAAGACAGGAAAGAAAGAAAAGACCAAAAGGGATGTCAGAAAAGACTATGAAACTTGCTCTTGCATGCAGAGTAGCTAAAGCAAATGGAAGAAATGACAAAGTAAAAGAGCTGAACAGAAGATTTCAAAGGGTGGCTCCAGAAGAGTAAAGTATAATAAATGTGCAAAGACCTGGAGTTAGAAAACCAAAAGGGAAGAACATTCTTGGCATTTCTCAATCTGAAAAAAACCTAAGAAAAAATTTGAGCCTCAAGCTGCAATACTGAAGGATTCTACGTGCAAAATATTGAATGACACAAGAAGCATCAAAGGAAGATGGAAGGAATACACAGAGTCACTCTACCAAAAAGAATTGGTTGGCATTCAACCATTTCAGGAGGTAGCATATGATCAAGAACCGATGGTACTGTAGGAAGAAGTCCAATCTGTCCTGAAGACATTAGTGAAAAACAGGGTTCGAGGAATCAAGGGAATACCAATTGAGATGTTTCAACAAACAGATGCAATGCTGGAGGCACTCATTCGTCTATGCCAAGAAATTTGGAAGACAGCTACCTGGCCAACTGACTGGAAGAGATCCATATTTGTGCCCATTCCAAGGAAAGGTGATCCAACATAATGTGGGAATTACTGAACAGTATCATTAATATCACACACATTCAAAATTTTGATGAAGGTCATTCAAAAGCCGTTGCAGCAGTATATCAACAGGGAACTGCCAGAAATTCAAGCCCAATTCAGAAGAGGATATGGAACGAGGGATATTATCACTGATGTCCAATAGATCTTAGCTGAAAGCAGAGGATACCAGAAAGATGTTTACCTGTGTTTTATTGACTATGCAAAGGCATTCAACTGTGTGGTTCATACAAAATTATAGATAACATTGAAAAGAAGGGGAATTCCAGAATACTTAACTGTGCTCATGAGGAACATGTACATACACCAAGAGACAGTTGCTCGAACAGAACAAGGGGATACCACGTGGTTTAAAATCAGGGAGCCAGGGTTGTATCCTTTCACTATACTTATTCAATCTGTATGCTAAGCAAATAATCCAAGATGCTGGACTATATGAAGAAGAACGTGGCATTAAGATTGGAGGAAGACTCAGTAACAACCTGTGATATGCAGATGACACAACCCTGCTTGCTGAAAGTGAAGAGGACTCGAAGCACTTACTGATGAAGATCAAAGACCACAGCCTTCAGTAATCTGTCTTGGAAGAAGTATAGCCAGAATGCTCCTTAGAAGCACAGATGGTGAGACTTTGTCTCATACACTTTCAACATGTTATCAGGAGGGACCAATTCCTGGAGAAGCACAGCATGCTTGGTAAAGTAGAGGGTCATCGAAAAAGAGGAAGATCCTCAACAAGGTGGATTGACCCAGTGGCTGAAACAATGGGCTGACACATAGGATGGATCACGACCGGGCAGTGTTTTGTTCTGTTGTACATAGGGTCTCTATGAGTCAGAATCGACTGGACAGCACCTAACAACAACAACAACATCTAACAACATTGACCATCTTTTCAAGTTCTTACTGGCCATTTGTATATCTTTTTTGGAGAAGTGTCTATTCAAGTTCTTTGTCCATTTTTTAAATTGTGCTGTTTGTTTTGCTCTTGTTGAGTTGTAGGAGTTCTTTAGATACTCTGTATATTAAACCTTTATCAGATAGTTGGTTACTAAATATTTTGTTTCTTCACTTTGCTAATAAAGTCCTTTAATGCCCGAAAGTTTTTAATTTTGATGAAATTCAATTTATCTATTTTGTCTTTGGTTGCTCTTGCTTTTGGTGTCATATCTAAGAATCCATTATAAAAAACTATATCCTGAAGCATTACTCATATTTTCTTCTAAGAGTTTTATTGGTTTTGTTCTTATATTTAGATCATTGATCCATTTTCAGCTAATTTTTGTATATGGTGTGAAGTATTGGTCCAACTTCATTCTATTGCATATGGCTATCCAGTTGTCCCTGAACAACTGATTGAAGAGTCTATTTTTGCCTCACTGAAAGGAGTTGACACTTCTGCTGAAAATCAATTGACCACAGATGTATAGGGTTTCTTTCTTGTCCTTCAATTCTCTTCCATTAGTCTATATGTCTATCCTTATACCAGTACCAAGCTGTTTTGATTACGGTTGCTTTATTGTATGTTTTGAATTCCGAAAGTGTCAGTCCTGCTACTTCATTCTTCTTTTTGGCTATTTGGGGCCCCTTGCCATTTCATACGAACTTAAGGATTGACATTTCCATTTCTGCAAAAAAAAAAAAAAAAAAGAAAGAAAGAAAAAGTCAGAATTTTTATAGGGATTGTGTTGAATAAGCAGATTGCTTTGGGTAGTATTCACATCTTAACAATGTTAAGTCTTCAACTCTATGAGCTTGGCATGGCTTCCCATTTATTTAGGTCTTCTTTAATTTCTTTCAGCAATGTTTTATAATTTTCAGTGTACAAAACTTACCTATCTGGTTAAATTTATTCCCGGGTATTTTATTCTTTTAGATGGTGTTGGAAATGGAATTCTTTTTTTAATTTCTTTTTTACACTATTCATTGCCTTTGTATAGGAACGTAACTGATTTTTGTGTGTTGATATTGTACTTTGCAACTTTGCTGAATACATTTGTTAACTACTAGCTCTCTTGTGGATTTTTTTGGATTTTCTATAAATAGGATCATGTCATATGCAAAAAGGGATAGTTTCAATTCTTCCTTTCCAATTTGGATTCCTTTTATTTCTTTTTCTTGCCTAATTGCTCTGGCTAGAACTTCCAATGCAATATTGAATAATAATGGTGACAGTGATTGTCCTTGTCTTGTTCCTGATCTTAGATGGAAAGTCTTCAATTTTTCTCCACTGAGTATGGTATTATTAACCCATTCCCGTCGAGTTGATTAGCAGTGAGTATTTCATAAATGCCCTTTATTACATTGAGGAATTTCCCTTCTATTCCTAGCTTGTTGGGTGTTTTAATCATTAAAGTGTGTATGTTTTTTATTAAATACTTTTTCTACAACAACTGAGATGAGCAAGTGGTTCTTTTCCTTTGTTCTATTAATGTGGCGTATTGAGTTGATTGATTTTCTACTGTTGAACCACTTTTGTATTCTTGGAATCAACCCCACTTGGTCATTGTGTATAATCCTTTAAATATGTTGCTGGATTTAGTTTGCTAGTATTTCGCTGAGGATTTTTGTATCAATATTCATAAGGGATATTGGCCTATAGTTTTATTTTGTTGTGGTGTATTTGTTTGGTTTTGGTATCAGGGTAATGCTGGCCTCATAGAATGAATTAGGAAGTATTCCCCCTCTTCTATTTTTGGTAGAGTTTAAGAAGGAATGGTGTCAATTCTTTAAATATTTGGTAGACTTCGCAGTGAAGCCTTCTTGTCCAAGACTTCATTTTTTTGGAAGGTTTTTGATTACTTATTTAATCTTTTCTCTTGTTATGCATCTGTTGAAATTTTCTATTCATTCTTGAGTCAATTTAAGTAGTTTATGTGTTTCTAGAAATTTGTCCAGTTCATCTATGTAATGTACATTGTTCATAATATTTTCTTATTATCCTTTTTATATCTGTAGGGTTGATAGTAATGTACCCATTATAATTTCTGATTTTAGTTATTTGCATCATCTCTTTGTTTCTTTGTCTGTGTAGCTAAACATGTATCAATTTTATTAATCTTTTCAAAGAACCAACTCCTGGTTTTGTTGATTTGCTGTATTGTATTTCTGTTCTCTATCTCATTTGTCTTTGCTCTGATCTTTATTTCCTTGCTTCTCATAATCTTTCTGTTAATTTGCTCTTCTTTTTCTAGAGCCTCAAGTTGTAAAGTTAGGTTTTTTAATTTGAGATCTTTATTCTTTTTAAATGTAGGCATGTACAGATATAAATTTCACCCTGAGCACTGCCTCCACTATATCCCACGAATTTTTGTATGTTGTGCTTTCATTTTCATTTGCCTCTAAGCATTTTCTGATATCCTTTGTGATTTCTTCTTTCACCCATTTGTTGTTTAATAGTGTGTTGTTTAATTTTCACATACTAGTGTATTTACTAATTTTCTTTCTGTTACTGATTTCTAGTTTCATTCCATGTGGTCAGAGAAGACTCTTTGCATGATTTCAATGTTTTTAAATTTATTGAGACTTCTTTTGTGATCTAGCATATAGTCTACCCTGGGGAATGATCCATGTGCACTGAGGAATAATGTGCATTTTTCTGTTGTTGGGTGGAGTGTTCTATACATGTTGATAGGTATAGTTGGTTTACAGTGATGTTCAAGTCCTCTATTTCCTTACTGATCATCTTTTTAGATGTTCTATCCATTATTGAAAGTGGTGTATTGAAGTCTCCAACTATTACTGTAGAGCTATGTATTTCTCCTTTCAATTCTGTCAGCATTTGCTTCATATATTTTGGGGGCTCTGCTGTTAAGCCCATAGGTATTTATAATTGTTATATCTTGTTGATAAACTGATCCTTTTATCATTATATAACGTCCTTCATTGTCTCTGATAACAGATTTGATTAAAGTCCATTTTGTCTTCTAATAATATAGCCACCCCAGCTCTCTATTGTTACTATTTACATATAGCATTTTTTAACATCTTTTCACTTTCAACATATTTGTGTCTTTGGGTCTAAGGTGTGTCTCTTGTAGACAGCATATAGATGGATCATTTCTTTTAATCGATTACCCCATTCACTGCCTTTTGATTGGAGAGTTACATGCATTATATTTAAGGTACTTACTGATAAGAAAGGACTTACTTCTGCAACTTTGCTATGTTTTTGGGTGTCTAATAACTTTTTTGCTTCTCATTTCCTCCAAATATTGGCTTCATTTGTGTTTAGTTGATTTTTTGTAGCAAGTATCTTGATTCCTTTCTTCTTTCCATTTGTGTGTACTTTTTTAAGGATAACATTTAACATCCTAATTTTATAAAAACCTAGTTAAATTGATACTAACTTTACTTCAATAACATACAAAAAGTGTATTCCTACATAGCTCCTTACCCTTTTATAAGGTTATTATCACAGATTATATCTTTATACATTATATATCCAATAACATAGATTTATAGTTATTTTTATGAATTTTTAAAACTATGTAAGACATATCTGCTATAGTTGCAAATCAAAAATATCATAAAAGTAGCCCTTATATTTGCCATAGAATTAGCTCTATTGGAGATCTTTTTTTTTTTTTTAATGTACCTCTTTGAGTTACTGTTTAGTGTCCTTTTATTTCAATCTGAAGCACTTCCTTTACCATTTTTTGTAGGGCAGATCTAGTTGTAATAAACATCCTTGGCTTTTGTTTATGTGAGAATGTCTTAATTTTGCCCTCATTTTTAAAAGACAGTTTTGGTGCATATAGAATTCTTGACTCACAGTTCTTTTCTTCCAGCACTTTAAATGTATTATCCTGTTGCATTCTTGCCTCCAAAGGTTCTGAAGAGAAATGGCACTTAATCTTATTAAGGATCCCTTCCCTGTGATGATTTGCTTCTCTCTTGTTGCTGCCAGAATTCTCTTTTTATCTTTGGTTTTCAAGAGTTTGATTATAATTGTCTCAGTGTAATTCTTTTTTGGTTTAACCTACTTAATGTTTGTTGAGCCTCTTGAATTTTTAGTTTCATATTTTTCATCAAATTTGGAAATTTATCTGGCATTATTTATTCAAACATTTTTTCTGTCTCTTTCTGTCTCTTCTACTTCCGGGATTCTCATGATGCATATGCTTGTTTGCTTGACAGTGTTCCACAATTTCCTTAACGTCTGTTCTTTTTTCTCTCTTGTTCTTTCTTTTTTCTTTTGCTCCCTGGACTCAATTTCGATGGTCTTATCTTCTAGTTCACTGATTCTTTCTTCTGCCAGCTCAATTGTTGATCCCCTCCAATAAATTTTTCATTTCAGTTATTATAATTTTCAGCTCCAGTAATTCTGTTTGGTTCCCTTTATAATGTCTATATCTTTATTTTTTTATATCATTTTCCTGAGTTCCTTTAGCTCTTTGCCCAGGATTTAAGTTAGTTCTTTGAGCATATTTCATCTTGTTGTTTTAAAGTCTGGTCTGGACTTCCATAGGGACTGTTTCTATCACTTCATTTTCTTCTTGTGAATGGGCCATCCTTTCCTGTTTCTTTATATGCCTTATTGTTTTTGTTGAAACTTGGACTTCTGAATATTATAGCTTGTTAACTTTGAGACTCAGATTCTTTTCTTTCCCCAAGTTTTGGAAGATTTTTTTTTTTAATTGGAGAGGGCTATTTTAGTCCATATGGTCAGTGACCTCCCCTAGCTATTTTTACAATGACTGCCTTCCCGGACATGTGTAAACGCCAAGGACTTTGTTTCTCTGCCTGTGCCCAAGTAGTGTTTTTAAGGATATTTCCTTATATTCTATGGAAGAAGAAAAAAAAAAGAAAGGAAGGAAGAAAAAAAAAAACCTCTCCAAATCTTTGCAACCTGGCTCTGTGTCAGGGTGTTAGGCCCCTCCTTCAAACCTTAGGCTTGCTAAAGTATGCTTAAGGATCTACTAGAAGTGAAACTATAGGATATTCTTAGGTATTTGTAGCATAAATATTTTTCCCTGAGCATTTATGTGTATTTCTTAAAACCCTTGTATACCCAGTGCTTTTTAAAGCACAATTTTGTTTATATTTTATTGTACTTCAGCTGAAGGCTTACAGAACAAATAGTTTCTCATGAAACAGTAGTACACATGTTGTTTTATGACATTGTTCAACAAACTCACAACATATTAACCCTCTAAATTCACAACCTTTTTTTTTTTTTGGTGAAAATACACATAGCCAAAGATACACCGTTTAAAAAATTTCTACATACACAGTTCAGTGACATTGACTACACTCTTCCAATTGTGCTGTTATTCTCACTTAAGATGAAGGCTTACAGAACAAAATAGTTTCTCATATAACAGTTACTACAAATGTTACCCTATGACAATGGTTAACAATCTGACAACACATCAACAATATCCTTACTCAATATTGTGTTCTCTGTCACCAGCTTCCTTGTCCCCTTCTGCCTTCTGGCCCTTGCCATTGGACTCCTGTACCTTGTTAGTCTCATTTGGTTTTATGGGGCTGTCCACTCCCAGGCTGAATAGTGAACCTCGGAGGTAACTTCACCACTGAGCTAAAAGGGTGTCTGGGGGCCATACTCTCGAGCTTTCTCCAGTCTCCATTAGGCCAGTAATTCTGGTCTTCTTTTTTGTGAGTTAGAATTATGCTCTACATCCTTCTCCAGCTCTGTCCAGAACTCTCTGTTGTGATTCTGGTCAGAGCAGTCAGTGGTGGTAGCTGGGCACCATCTAGCTGTATTGGACTCAGTCCGGTGTAGGCCTTGGTAGCTGTGGACAATTAGTCCTTCGGAATAATCTTTTCCTTGTATCCTGTTCTCTTCATTCTTCCTTGCTCCCGAAGGGATGAGACCAGTTCAGCATCTTAGATGGCCGCTCACAGGCTTTTAAGACCTCAGACACTACTCACCAAGGTAGAATGTAGAGCATTGTCTTTATAATCTGTGTCATGCCAACTGAGCTAGAAGTTCCCCGAGACCATGGTCCCCAGAGCCCTCCGCCCAGCAATTCAGTCCCTCAGGGAGTTTGGATGTGTCTATGGGGCTTCCATGACCTTTCCTTGCACAGGTTATGCTAGTTTCCCCTGTATTGTGTACTGTCTCACCCTTTACACAAGATACCACTTACCTATTGCCTATTTAGTATTTCCCCCCCAACCGGTCCCATCCCTGGTGACCAACAAAGATTATTACATTTTGCATGTGAAATTTTTCATGGGTGTTTATAATAGAGGTCTCATACAATATTTGTCCTTTTGTGATTGACTTATTTCACTCAGCATAATGTCCTCCATTTTCATCCATGTTAAGAGATGGTTCACAGATTCATTGTTGTTTTTCTCATTGCATAGTACTCCATTGTGTTTATGTACCATAGTTTGTTCATCCCTTCATCTGTTGAAGGGAACCTATGTTGTTTCCATCATTTTGCTATTGTGAACAATGCTGCCATGAACATAGGTGTGCATATGTCTATTCGAGTGATGACTCTTATTTCTCTAGGATATATTCCTAGGAGTGGGATCGCTGGATCGAATGGTATGTCTATTTCTAGCTTTCTGAGGAAATGCCATATCATTTTCCAAAATGCTTGTATCGTTTTGCATTCCCACCAGCAGTGCATAAGAGTTCTCATCTCCCTGCAGCCCCTCCAACATTTGTTATTTCCAGTGTTTTTGATTCGTGCCAGTCATGCCGGGGTGAGATGGTATCACATTGTGGTTTTAATTTGCATTTCTCTAATGGCTGGTGATCGCGAGCATTTCCTCATGTGTCTGTTGGCCATTTGAATGTCTTCTTTGGTAAAGTGTTGGTTCATTTCCTTTGCCCATTTTTTAATAGGATTATTTGTCTTTTTGTTGTAGAGGTGTTGGATTTTCTTGTAGATTATGGAGGTTAGACCTTTCTCTGACTTGTACTGTCAAAAAATTTTTTCCCAGTCTGTAACTCCTCTTTTTACTCTTTTGGTGAAGTCTTTTGAAGAGCATAGGTGTTTGATTTTTGGAAGATCCCAGTTATCTAGCTTATCTGTTGGGTTTTGTGTGTTGATGGTTATGGTTTGTATCCTGTTAATGCCATGTATTAAGGCCTGAAGTGTTGGTCCTATTTTTTCTTCTATGAACTTTATAGTTTTAGGCTTTATATTCAGGTCTTTGATCCATTTTGAAGTACTTTTTGTACACAGTGTGAGGTATGGGTCCTGTTTCTTTTTTTTTGCAAATGGATATCCAGTTTTGCAAGCACCATTTGTTAAAAAGACTGTCTTTTAACCATTTGATGGACTTTGGGCCCTTGTCGAACATCAGGTGATCGTAGGGGGATGGATTTACATCTGGGTTCTCAATTCTGTTCCATTGGTCAATGTATCTGTCATTGTACCAGTACCAGACTGTTTTGACTACTGTAGCTGTATAGTAGGTTCCGAAGTCAGCTAGTATGAGTCCTCCAACTTTATTCTTCTTCTTCAGTAGTGTTTTACTTATTCGGGGATTCTTCCCTTTCCATATAAAGTTAATGATTAGTTTTTCTGTATCTTTGAAGAATGTTGTTGGTATTTGGATCGGGATTGCATTGTATTTGTAAATTTCTTGGGTAGAATTGCCATTTTCACAATGTTGAGTCTGCCTATCCATGAGCATGGTATGTTTTTCCATTTATGTAGATCCCTTTGGGTTTCATGCAGTAGTGTTTTATAGTTTTCTTTGTACAGGTCTTTTACATCCCTGGTCAGATTTATTCCTAAGTATTTTATCTTTTTAGGGGCTGTAGAAAATGGTATTTATATCCTGATTTCCTTTTCATTGTTCTCCTTACTGGTGTATAGGAATCCAACTGATTTTTGAATGTTTATCTTGTATCCTGATACTCTGCTGAATCTTTCTATTAGTTCCAGTAGATTTCTCGTGGAGTCCTTAGGGTTTTCTATGTATAGTATCATATCGTCTCCAAACAGGGACAGTTTAACTTCTCATTACCAATTTGGATGCCCTTGATTTCTTTTTCTTGACTTATTGCTCTAGCTAGAACTTCCAGCACAATGTTAAATAGGAGTGATTATAAAAAGCATCCTTTTCTTGTTCCTGTTTTCAAGTGGAATGTTTTCAGCCTCTCTCCATTAAGAATGATGTTGGCCTTTGGTTTTGCATAGATGCCCTTTATTTTTTTGAGAAATTTCCCTTCTATACCTATTTTATTGAGAGCTTTTATCAGGAATGGGTGTTGGACTTTGTCAAATGCCTTTTCTGCGTCAATTGAGATGATCGTGTGATTCTTTTCTTTCCTTTTATTTATGTGGTGGATTACGTTGATTGATTTTCTAATGTTGAACCATCCTTGCATACCTGGTATGAATCCTGCTTGTTCGTGGTGTATTATTTTTTTGATATGATGCTGAATTGTATTGGTTAGAATTTTGTTTAGAATTTTTGCATCTATATTCATGAGAGATATTGGTCTGTAATTTTCTTTTTTTGTGATGTCTTTGCCTGGTTTTGGTATCAGCATTATGCTGGCTTCATAGAATGAATTTGGAAGTATTGCTTCCTGTTCTGTGCTCTGAAATAGCTTGAGTAGAACTGGTACAAGCTCCTCTATAAATGTTTTGTAGAATTCTCCAGTGAAGCCATCTGGGCCAGAGCTTTTTTTGGTTGGGAGTTTTTTTTATTACCTTTTCAATCTTTTCTCTTGTTATGGGTCTCTTCAGATTTTCAACATCACTTTGTTGTAGTTTGTGTAGGCCATGTGTTTCTAGAAATTTATCCATTTCCTCTAGGTTTTCAAATCTGTTGGAGTATAGTTTTTCATAATTTTCTGTTATAATCCTTTTTATTTCAGTTGGGTCTGTTGAAATGTCCCCCATTTCATTTTTTATTTGGGTTATTTATGTCCACTCCTGTTTTTCTTTTGTCAGTCTGGCCAGTGGTTTGTCAATTTTGTTGATTCTTTCAAAGAACCAACTTTTGGTTTTGTTGTTTCTTTCTATTGCTTTTCTGTTCTCTATTTCATTTATTTCTGCTCTGATCTTTACTATTTCCTTTCTTCTGGTGGTTGTGGGCTTTTTTTGCTGTTCTCTTTCTATTTGTTTGAGTTCTGTAGTTAATGTTTTGATTTTGTCCCTTTCTTCTTTTTTGATACGTGCATCTATTGCTATAAATTGTCCTCTGCAGACTGCCTTTGCTGTGTCCTAGAGGTTTTGGTATGATGTGTTTTCATTCTCATTTGATTCTAGGGATTGTTTGATTCCATCTCTGATTTCTTCTATTACCCACTGATGTGTAAGCAGGGTATTATTCAGTTTCTATGTAGTTGATTTTTTTTCCTTGGTCTTTCGAGTGTTAATTTCTACCTTGATGGCATTGTGGTCAGAGAAGATACTTTGAATTATCTCAGCGTTTTGGATCTTGTTGAGGATTTCTCTGTGGCCTAAGATGTGGTCTATTCTGGAGAACGTTCCATGTGCATTGGAAAAGAATGTGTACTTTGCAGCGGCTGGATGGAGTGTTCTATATATGTCTATGAGGTCAAGTTGGCTGATTGTGCCCTTTAGGTCTTCTGTATCTTTGCTGAGTTTCTTTTTAGTTGTTCTGTCCTTTACTGAGAGTGGTGTGTTGAAGTCTCCTACTATTATTGTGGAACTGTCAGTTTCTCTTTTCAGTGTTGTTAGAGTTTATGTATTTTGGTGCCCTGTCATTGGGTGCGTAGATGTTTATTATGGTTATGTCTTCATGATGGATTATCCCCTTAATCATTATATAGTGTCCTTCTTTGTCTTTTATGGTAGATTTCATTTTCAAGTCTAATTATCAGAGATTAGAATTGCCACTCCTGCTCTTTTTTGGTAGTTGTTAGCTTGATATAGTTTTTTCCAACCTTTAACTTTTAATAAATTCACATCTTTGTTTCTAAGGTGTGTCTCTTGTAGACAGCATATTGATGGATCCTGTTTTCTTATCCATTCTGTCACTGTCCATCTCTTTATGGGTGCAATGAGTCCATTTACATTCAGTGTAATTATTGATAGATGTGAGTTTGTTGCTGTAATTTTGTAGTGCTTTTTTTTGTGGTGCTGAAGTTTTCTTTGTTCTTCTTACTCTCTTGTGCTGAGTTACTTTTGTTTGTGGGTTTATTTTTCATTTCTTTTGTTTTTGTAGGTTTTGTTTTTGCAGAGACCTTATGTTTTTCATCTTTATTTTAATGAGTTGGTTTGTTAACTTTGTGGTTACCATGAACTTTACCCTTATCTTTTTAAGTTTGAAGCAGTCTACCCTCACTTGGTATCGCCTTGCCTTCCTCTCCATTAGAAGGTTCTATACCTATGCCATTTGTTCCCTGTTTCATTGTTTTGATGTTGTTGTCATCCATCAATTGACTGCTCTGATTCCCTGTTGTATTTCTTTTGGTTTTAGATAGTCCTCGAGAGTTCATTTCCTAAATTGATATCTGGCTCATACGATCCTGCATCCTAGGTCCTGCCAGAGGGCTGAAGCTGTTTGTCCTCAGATCAAAGAACTCCCTTTAATAATTCATGTAAGTTTGGTTTGACTTTTACATATTCCCTTAGTTTCTGTTTATCTGGAAATGACCTAATTTCACCATCCAATTTGAACGAGAGTTTTGCAGGATATATTATTCTTGGCTGACAATTTTTTTCTTTCAAGATTTTATGTATGTCATCCCACTGCCTTCTTGCCTGCATGGTTTCTGCTGAATAATCTGAGCTTAGTCTTATTGTTTCTCCTCTGTATGTGACTTGTTTTTTATGAGCTGCTCTTAGGATTCTTTGTTTGTCTTTGGTTATGGCGAGTGTGAATATGATATGCTTTGGTGATTTTCTTTTGAGGTCTCTTCTATATGGGGTTCGTTGAGCTTCTTGGATGGCCAGCTTTTCATCTTTCATGATATTGGGAAGTTTTCTGTCAGCAGTTCCTCAATGATCCTCTCTGTGTTTTCTGTTTTCTTCCCCTGTTCTGGAATGCCAATCACTCATGAATTTTTGCTTTTAATTGTGCCCCACATAAGTCTCAGAGTCTCTTCATTTTTCTTTGTTCTTTTTTCTGAGTTTTCCTGAAATAGAGTTGTATCCAAGTGTTTGTCTTCAGTTCCACTGAACCTGTCTTCCACGGTTTCAAATCTGCTTCTCATCCCTTTTGTGACATCATCCATTTCTGAAATCTTGTTGTTTATGTTTTCGATTTCTAATTGTTGTTTTTGTATAATTTCTAGTTGTGTGTTTATTTTGGCATTTTCTTCCTGCATCATCTTCCTGAATTCTTCCAATTTTTTGTCTGTATTTTCCATGAATTTGTCTATTTTTTTCTCATGTTTGTCAGCTTTTTGCCTCAGTTCTTGGAAAATTCCGAGTATTAGAGTTTTGAATTCCCTATCAGGTACTTCTAGTGCATTTTCTTCCACAGGAGAGTCATCTGGTGTTTTATTTTGGACGCCTACTGGAACCATCCTGTCCTGTTTTTGTAAACGTTTTGATATTGTTTGCTGTTTTCGGGGCACTCAGTAGATATTTCTCTCGTTTATTGATTGTAGATTTGTTTGTTTCGTCCCTTTTTAAAAAAAAAATTGAGTATGTCTTAGCAGGCGGACTGCGTGCTCTTTGTTGTTTGCTCATCTGTGCACTCAATACTTTTCACCTCCTTCTCCAACTGGCAGGTTCAGTCACTCAGATATGGTACAGCAGGGCAGGTCTAGCTGAAGAGGAGCCACTGGGACAGGTTGTTTGTGGCACTCACTACAGCCACCAGGGCGGGTCGGTAATCAGTGCTGGGCAGGTTCCAGTAGGCCGTGCCTGCACTGCTTGGTGGTGTGATGTCAAGCGCATGGTGCTGGTAGGCAGGATGTAGCGGGGAGATGGTTATGTGTGGAGCTAAGCTGGATATGGAGAGAGGAGAGAGCAACAGTAGCCAAAAAAAGTACAAACAAAAAGGAATGCTAGGGGAGCTTGCCGTTGGAATGGAGAGATGAGAGACTATGAAATGGAGAAAAACAGAAGGGGGAAGAGGAAGAAAAGAATGAACAAATAAAAATCAGAAAGGTTAGGAGAGTAAGGGCAAGATGGCGCTCTAGGCAGAAACACCACGCCGTCCCTCCACAGCAAAGATCCGAAAAACTAAGCCTAACAGAGAATCAACAATCCTGAAACCCTAGAACACCAAATGAAGAGATAAAGAACTCAGCCAAACACCAAACGGAGTGAGAATACTAAAAGAGAACGGAGAGCGAGGAGAGACTCAGGCAGAGATTCCTTACCAGCTAACGCAGCGCGGATCCACCATCTTGGATTCCTATCGGAGACCAGCAAACGGGAGAGCAGCCTTGCAGAGCATCTGGTCGGAGACAGAACGACCGGTAAACTGCGGTGCGCGCTCTCCCACCACCCACCCCTCTCCGCCTCAGCTGGGGATCCCCTGCTTTCCGAGGCCAGGGTCTCTGGGTTGGGGGGTGCTGGTGCTTGGATTCCGCGCGCCTGGGCTGGCGGCTTTCTGGGAGCCGTTTGCTGGCAGCTAGCGAACCTTTCTCTGCCACCTCCCCCTCCTTTTGCCTGGGTGCCTGGTTCCGAGTGCCGTGTCTGCTCTCTCCTGCGGGGCTGTAGGGCTGCGTGCGGGCGTGTGGCTGTTTCTAGGTCTGGGCCCCCGCGTGGGTGGGATCCCGGGGCCTTTGTTCGTTCGCCCCTCTGCTTTCCGTGGCCGGAGTCCCTGAGCAGGGGGGCGCCGGTGCTTGGATTCCGCACGCCCGGGCTGGAGGCTTTCTGGGAGCCGTTTGCTGGGACCTAGCGAACCTTTTTCTTCCACCTCCCCCTCCTTTTGCCTGGGTGCCTGGTTCCGAGTGCTGTCTCTGCTCTCTCCTGCGGGGCTGTAGGGCTGCGTGCGGGCGTGTGGCTGTTTCTAGGTCTGGGCCCCCGCGTGGGTGGGATCCCGGGGCCTTTGTTTGTTCGCCCCTCTGCTTTCCGTGGCCGGAGTCCCTGAGCAGGGGGGCACCGGTGCTTGGATTCCGCGCGCCCGGGCTGGAGGCTTTCTGGGAGCCATTTGCTGGCACCTAGCGAACCTTTTTCTGCCGCCTCCCCCTCCTTTTGCCTGGGTGCCTGGTTCCGAGGGCCATCTCTGCTCTCTCCTGCGGGGCTGTAGGGCTGCGTTCGGGCGTGTGGCTGTTTCTAGGTCTGGGCTCCCGCGCGGGTGGGATCCTGGGGCCTTTGTTCGTTGGCCCCTCTGCTTCCCGTGGCCACGGTCACTTAACCCCGAGACTACCGGCTTCTTGGAATTCGCGCCCCTGAGTGGGGGCTCTCTGGGTCCCATTTGTAGGCACTGACTGCTGGTGTTGCCCTTTTTTTTTTTTTTTTCCTCTCAATTTTATTTTTCTTCCTTTTTTGATTAGTTTTGTCATCTTTTACCTCTTTTTTTCTTTTGTCTTTCTTCATTGCTTAATTTCTTGTCTCTCTATCTCTTCCTTCTCTTTCTGATCCCTGAATTCCAGGCGATGTATGCCTCTGTACCTTCTGGCCAGGCTGAGCTGTGAAAATTGAGACCGACTCCCCCAGACCTCATAGCTGCATCGGTGGGATCCCTGGGAACTTTGCAGTTCTTTAACTTTTCTGATTTTTACTTGGTCATTCTTTCCTTTTCTTTCTCTTCCCCCTTCTGGTTTCCTCCATCCCATAGTCTCTCATCTGTACATTCCAACGACAAGCTCCCCTAGCATTCTTTTATGTTTGTACACTTTTTGCTCCTCCTCCTCTCTCCTCTCTCCCATATCCAGCTTAGCTTCACACATAACCATCTTCCCGCTGCACCCTACCTACCTGCACCGTGCACTAGACATCACATCACCAAGCGGTGCAGGCACGCCCTATTGGAACCTGCCCAGCACTGACTACCGACCGTCCTGGTGGCTGCGGTGAGTGCCACAAGCAACCCATCCCAGTGGCTCCTCCTCAACTAGATCTGCCCAGCTGTACCACAAGAACGAAAAAAAAAAATCTACAATCAATAAACGAGAGAAATATCTACTGAATGCCCCGAAAACAGCAAACAATATCAAAACATTTACAAAAACAAGACAAGATGGCTCCAATAGGCGTCCAAATTAAAACACCAGATAACTCTCCTGTGGAAGAAAATGCACTAGAAGTACCTGATACGGAACTCAAATCACTAATACTCGGAATTTTCCAAGAACTGAGGCAAAAAGCTGACAAACATGAGGAAAAAATAGACAAATTTATGGAAAATACAGACAAAAAATTGGAAGAATTCAGGAAGATGATGCAAGAACAAAATGCCAAAATAAATTCACAACTCGAAATTATACAAAAACAACAATTAGAAATCCAAAAGATAAACAACAAGATTTCAGAAATGGACGGTGTCATAGAAGGGCTGAGAAGTAGATTTGAAACCATGGAAGACAGGATCAGTGGAACTGAAGACAAACACTTGGATACAACTCTGTTTCAGGAAAACTCAGAAAAAAGAACAAAGAAAAATGAAGAGACCCTGAGAGTTATGTGGGACACAATTAAAAGCAAAAACTTACGAGTGATTGGCATACCAGAACAGGGGGAGAAAACAGAAAACACAGAGAGGATCATTGAGGAACTGCTGACAGAAAACTTTCCCAATATCATGAAAGATGAAAAGCTGGTCATCCAAGAAGCTCAACGAACCCCATATAGAAGAGACCCCAAAAGAAAATCACCAAGACATATCATATTCACACTCGCTAAAACTAAAGACAAACAAAGAATCCTGAGAGCAGCTCGTGAAAAACAAGAAGTCACATACAGAGGAGAAACAATAAGACTAAGCTCAGATTATTCAGCAGAAACCATGCAGGCAAGAAGGCAATGGGATGACATATATAAAATCTTGAAAGAAAAAAATTGTCAGCCAAGAATAATATATCCTGCAAAACTCTCATTCAGATTTGATGGTGAAATTAGGTCATTTCCAGATAAACAGAAACTAAAGGAATATGCAAAAGTCAAACCAAACTTACAAGAATTATTAAAGGGAGTTCTTCGATCTGAGGACAAACAGCTTAAGCCCTCAGGCAGGACCTAGGACCTAGGACGCAGGTTAACATGAACCAGATACCATTCTAGGAACTGAACTACAGAGGACTTTCCAAAAACAAAAGATATACAACAGGGAATCAGAGAAATCAATCAAAGGATGACAACAACATCAAAACAATGAAAGAGGGAACAAACGGCATAGGTATAGAACCTTCTAAAGGAGAAGAAGGCAAGGCGATACCAAGTAACGGTAGACTGCTTCAAAATTATAAAGATAAGGGTAAAATTCATGGTAACCACAAAAAAAGTTAACAAACCAACTCATAAAAATAAAGACGAAAAACATAAAGTCTCAACAAAACCAAAACCTACAAAAACAAAAGAAATGAACACAAAATCCACAAACAAAAGGAACTCAGCACAAGAGAGTAAGAAGAACAAAGAAAACTTCAGCATCACAAAAAAAAGCACTACAAAATGACAGCAACAAATTCACATCTATCAATAATTACACTGAACGTAAATGGACTCAATGCACCCATAAAGCGACGGAGAGTGGCAGAATGGATAAGAAAACAGGATCCATCTATTTGCTGTCTACAAGAGACACATCTTAGAAACAAAGATGTGAATTTATTAAAAATCAAAGGTTGGAAAAAAATATATCAAGCTAACAACTACCAAAAAAGAGCAGGAGTGGCAATTCTAATCTCAGATAAAATAGACTTTAAAACAAAATCTACCATAAAAGACAAAGAAGGACACTATATAATGATTAAGGGGATGATCCATCATGAAGACATAACCATAATAAATATCTATGCACCCAATGACAGGGCTCCAAAATACATAAAAAAAACTCTAATAGCACTGAAAAGAGAAATTGACAGTTCCACAATAATAGTAGGAGACTTCAACACACCACTCTCAGTAAAGGACAGAACAACTAAAAAGAAACTCAGCAAAGATACAGAAGACCTAAAGGACACAATCAGCCAACTGGACCTCATAGACATATATAGAACAATCCATCCAGCCGCTGCAAAGTACACATTCTTTTCCAATGCACATGGAACGTTCTCCAGAATAGACCACATCTTAGGCCACAGAGCAATCCTCAACAAGATCCAAAATGCTGAGATAATTCACAGTATCTTCTCTGACCACAATGCCATCAAGGTAGAAATTAACACTAGAAAGAGCAAGGAAAAAAAATCAAACACATGGAAACTGAATAATAATCTGCTTACACATCAATGGGTAATAGAAGAAATCAGAGATGGAATTAAAAAATTCCTAGAATCAAATGAAAATGAAAACACATCATACCAAAACCTTTGGGACACAGCAAAGGCAGTCCTCAGAGGACAATTTATAGCAATAGATGCACATATCAAAAAAGAAGAAAGGGACAAAATCAAAACATTAACTACAGAACTCAAACAAATAGAAAGAGAACAACAAAAAAAGCCTACAACCACCGGAAGAAAGGAAATAGTAAAGATCAGAGCAGAAATCAATGAAATAGAGAACAGAAAAACAATAGAAAGAATCAACAAAACCAAAAGTTGGTTCTTTGAAAGAATCAACAAAATCGACAAACCACTGGCCAGACTGACAAAAGAAAAACAGCAGAGGGCACAAATAACCCAAATAAGAAATGAAATGGGGGACATTACAACAGACCCAACTGAAATAAAAAGGATTATAACAGAATATTATGAAAAACTATATTCCAACAAATTTGAAAACCTAGAGGAAATGGATAAATTTCTAGAAACATACGGCCTACCCAAACTACAACAAAGTGATATTGAAAATCTGAACAGACCCATAACAAGAGAAGAGATTGAAAAGGTAATAAAAAAACTCCCAACCAAAAAAAGCCCTGGCCCAGATGGCTTCACTGGAGAATTCTACAAAACATTTACAGAAGAGCTCGTACCAGTTCTACTCAAGTTATTTCAGAGCATAGAAGAGGAAGCAACACTTCCAAATTCATTCTATGAAGCCAGCATAACGCTGATACCAAAACCAGGCAACGACATCACAAAAAAAGAAAATTACAGACCAATATCTCTCATGAATATAGATGCAAAAATTCTGAACAAAATTCTAGCCAATAGAATTCAGTATCATATCAAAAAAATAATACACCACGACCAAGTAGGATTCATACCAGGTATGCAAGGATGGTTTAACATTAGAAAATCCATCAACGTAATCCAGGAAAGAAAAGGAAAGAAAAAAATCACATGATTATCTCAATTGATGCAGAAAAGGCATTTGACAAAGTCCAACACCCATTCCTGATAAAAGCTCTCAATAAAATAGGTATACAAGGGAAATTTCTCAACATAATAAAGGGCATCTATGCAAAACCAACAGCCAACATCATTCTTAATGGAGAAAGGCTAAAAACATTCCCCCTGAAAACAGGAACAAGACAAGGATGCCCTTTATCACCACTCCTATTTAACATTGTGCTGGAAGTTCTAGCTAGAGCAGTAAGGCAAGAGAAAGAAATAAAGGGCATCCAAATTGGTAATGAAGAAGTTAAACTCTCCCTGTTTGCAGATGATATGATACTATACATAGAAAACCCTAAAGACTCCACGAGAAATTTACTGGAAGTAATAGAAAGATTCAGCAGAGTAGCAGGATACAAGATAAACATTCAAAAATCAGTTGGATTCCTATACACCGGTAAAGAGAACGATGAAAAGGAGATCAGGAAATCAATACCATTTTCAATAGCCCCTAAAACGATAAAATACTTAGGAATAAATCTGACCAGGAATATAAAAGACCTATACAAAGAAAACTACAAAACACTGCTGCATGAAACCCAAAGGGATCTACATAAATGGAAAAACATACCATGCTCATGGATAGGCAGACTCAACATTGTGAAAATGGCAATTCTACCTAAAGCAATCTACAAATACAATGCAATTCCGATACAAATACCAACAACATTCTTCAAAGAGATGGAAAAACTAATTATTAACTTTACATGGAAAGGGAAGAAACCTCGAATAAGTAAAGCACTACTGAAGAAGAAGAATAAAGTTGGAGGACTCACACTACCTGACTTGAGAACCTACTATACAGCTACAGTACTCAAAACAGCCTGGTACTGGTACAACAACAGAGACATTGACCAATGGAACAGAATTGAGAACTCAGATGTAAATCCATCCACCTACGGTCACCTGATTTTTGACAAGGGCCCAAAATACATCAAATGGGGAAAAGACAGTCTTTTTAACAAATGGTGCTGGCAAAACTGGATATCCATTTGTAGAAAAATGAAACAGGACCCATACCTCACACCATATACAAAAACTACTTCAAAATGGATCAAAGACCTGAATATAAAGCCTCAAACTATAAAATTCATAGAAGAAAAAATAGGACCAACACTTCAGGCCTTAATACATGGCATTAACAGGATACAAACCATAAACATCAACACAAAAAACCCAACAGATAAACTAGATAATTGGGATCTTCTAAAAATCAAACATCTATGCTCTTCAAAAGATTTCACCAAAAGAGTTAAAAGAGAACCTACAGACTGGGAAAAAATTTTTGGACAGTACAAGTCAGACAAAGGTCTAATCTCCATAATCTACAAGAAAATCCAACACCTCTACAACAAAAAGACAACCAATCCTATCAAAAAATGGGCAAAGGAAATGAACAGACACTTCACCAAGGAAGACATTCAAATGGCCAACAGACACATGAGGAAATGCTCGCGATCACTAGTCATTAGAGAAATGCAAATTAAAACCACAATGAGATACCATCTCACCCCGGCATTACTGGCACGAATCAAAAACACTGGAAATAACAAATGTTGGAGGGGCTGCGGGGAGACGGGAACTCTTATACACTGCTGGTGGGAATGCAAAATGATACAGCCATTTTGGAAAATGATATGGCGTTTCCTCAGAAAGCTAGAAATAGACGTACCATTCGATCCAGCAATCCCACTCCTAGGAATATATCCTAGAGAAATAAGAGTCATCACTCGAATAGACATATGCACACCTATGTTCATGGCAGCATTATTCACAATAGCAAAACGATGGAAACAACCTCGATGTCCATCAACAGACGAATGGATACACAAACTATGGTACATACACACAATGGAGTACTATGCAACGAGAAAAAACAATGAATCGGTGAACCATCTCATAACATGGATGAAACTGGAGGACATCATGCTGAGTGAAATAAGTCAATCACAAAAGGACAAATATTGTATGAGACCTCTATTGTAAAAACCCATGAAAAAATTCACATGCAAAATGTAACAATCCTTGTTGGTTACCAGGGATGGGAGGGGGGGGATACTAAATAGGTAATAGGTAAGTGGTAACTTGGGTGAGAGATGAGATAGTACATAGTACAGCGGAAACTAACACAACCTGCACAAGGAAAGGTCATGAAGGCCCTATAGACACATCCAAACCCCCCGAGGGACTGAGCTGTTGGATGGAGGGCTCTGGGGACCATGATCTCGGGGAACATCTAGCTCAATTGGCATGACACTACTTATAAAGATAATGCTCTACATTCTACCTTGGTGAGTAGTGTCTGGGGTCTTAAAAGCCTATGAGCGGCCATCTAAGATACTCCACTGATCTCATCCCTTCGGGAACAAGGGAGAATGAAGAGAACAGGATACAAGGAAAAGATTAGTCCGAAGGACTAATGGTCCACAGCTACCAAGGCCTCCACGGGACTGAGCCCAGTACAGCTGGATGGTGCCCGGCTACCACCAATGACTCCTTTGACCAGGATCACAACAGAGGGTTCTGGGCAGAGCTGGAGTAGGATGTAGAGCATAATTTTAACTCCCAAAAAAAAAAAAAAAAGAAGACCAGATATACTGGCCTAAAGAATACTAGAGAAACCTCGAGAGTGTGGCCCCCAGACACCCTTTCAGCTCAGAGGGGAAGTTACCTTCAAGGTTCGATGTTAAGCCTGGGAATGGACACCCCAGTAAAACTAAATGGGACTAACGATGTACAGGAGTCCGGTGACAAGGGCCAGAAGGCAGAGGGAGAGTAGGAAACTGATGATAAGGAACACAAATTGAATAAGGACACTGTCGATGTATTGTGAGATTGTTGACCACTGCTATAGGGCAACATTTGTAGTAACTATTAAATGGGAGGCTGTTTTGTCCTGTAAGCCTTCATCTTGGGCGAGAATGGCAGCACAATTGGAAGAGCATAGTCAATATCACTTAAATGTGTAAGTAAAAAGTTTTGAAATGGTGTTTAAATAAAATAAAAATAAATAAATAAACAAACAAAGGAGACTAAAGAGGTACAATAATCCACTGACAAGGTCCAGAAGACAGAAGGGGACAAGGAAGCCCCCTGGTGATAGGGAACACAAGGTGGAGTAAGGATATTCTTGATGTGCTGTGAGATTGTTAACCATTGTCATAGGGCAACATGTGTAGTAACTGTTAAATGAAAAACTATTTTGTTCTGTAAGCCTTCATCTTAAGTGAGAATAACAGCACAGTTGGAAGAGCGTAGTCAATGTCACTGAACTGTGAATGTAGAAAATTTTGAAACGGTGTATCTTTGGCCATCTGTAATTTTCATCAAAAAAAAAAGGTTGAGAATTTAGAGGCTTAATACGTTGTGGGGTTGTTAACCAATGTCAAAAAAAACAACATGTGTACTACTATTTCATGAGAAACTATTTGCTCTGTAAGCTTTCACCTGAAGTACAATAAAATATAAAAAAAAAAAAAAAATCAGAAAGGTTAAAGAACCACAAAGTTCCCAGGGATCCCACCAATGCAGCTATGAGGTCTGGGGAAGTCACTCTCAGCTGTCACAGCACAGCCTGGCCAGAAGGCACAGAGGCATACAAAGCCTGGTATTCAGGGATCAGAAAGAGAAGGAAGATATAGAGAGATGAGAAACTGAGCAATGAAGAAAGACAAAAGGGAAAAAGAGGGAAAAGAAAACAAAACAAATAAAAAAAAAAGAACAAGAACGGCCCCCCAAAAAAACAGGGGGAAAAAACCAACGAAAAAAGAAATGTTCTCAGGGATCCCTCTGCATGTCTGTGGAAGCTGAGGGGTAGTCTCCCTGGAACACAGCTCTGCCTGGCCAGAAAGGGCTCCCAACTCAAGAAAAGGAAAAGTAAACAGACAAACAATTCAAAACGAAGAAAAGCCCCGGGATCCCACCAGCGCGGTAGCCCAGACCGGGAAGCAGCTCCACACTTGAATGGAGGTCCGCAGCCCCTCAGGAAAAAGCAAAGATGGCGCACGGTGCCAGGCACTCGAGCGAAACGAGGGGGAGGAGGCGAGAGGCAAGCAAGAAATCCAAAGAAGCAGAAAAGAAAAAAAAAAGCAACACCAGCAGCCAACAAATGGCCCTCAGAGAGCCAGCCAGTGTGGGCTGGTGTTTCTGGACAAGAGACTGTGTCCGTGGGAAGCAGAGGAGGCCGATTGTGGGTGAAGAAGGGTGGAGAGTGGGAAAGTGTATATCACAAATTGCTGGTGCTCAGGAGCCCCTCAGGAAGAAGCAAAGATGGCACATGGAGCCAGGCACTTGAGTGAAAGGAGGGGGAGGTGCCGAGAGGCAAGTGAGAAATCAAAAGAAGCAGAAGAAAAAAGCAACACTAGCAGCCAACAAATGGCATCCAGAGAGCCGCCCGCTTGGGTGTGTGGAATCCAAGCAGCTGGCGCTTCCCAGTCAAGAGACTGTGGCTTTGGGAAGCAGAGGAGCCCGAGCTGGGGCAAAGAAGGGTGGGGGGTGGGAAAGCGCACACCGCAAATTACTGGCTATTTTGTCTCCCACGGGACGCTCCGTGAGGCTGCTTTCTCTTACCCCCCTTTGCTGGTCTCTGCTAGGAGTCCAAGATGGTGGATCCGCACTGCGTTAGCTGGTAGGGGACCTCTGCATGAATCTCTCCTTGCTCTCCATTCTCTTTCAGTATTCTCACTCCATTTGGTGCTCGGCTGAGTTCTTTATCTCTTCATTTGATGTTCTAGGGTTTCAGGATTGTTGCATTCTTTGCTTGGCTTAGTTTTTCGGATCTTTGCTTTGGAGGGACGGCGTGGTGCTTCTGCCTAGAGCGCCATCTTGCCCGAGATCTTGAAAGCACAAATTTTTGTAAGAAACTCTCACTCTAAGTTCTCCTTCAGATATTAGGAGTTTATTGTATGCTTCAATCGCACTTTTTAGTCTCAGGCAATTAAGGGAGTTTACATCCTTCAGGTTTTGCTCACTGCTCCCTCCCCTGTCCCATGCTAGCTCCGAAGCAAGCCAAACCAAAGGGAGCATGCTGCTTCAGTCCTTCATGCAGCCTCCAGATAGATCAGAACACACACACACAGTTGTCCACCAACAAAATCTCCTCTTTTCACTCCAGAGTCAGAGATCAGGTCCCCTCTCTTAAAACACAGACTGCTGATGCCACTGTGCTTAGAGGGAGAGTGACATAGACAGTAGGGAAAAAAAGGGGTTTTGTTTGTTTGTTTTTAACGATTTAAAAGTTGCCTTTTTCTTTTTTTTTTAATATTTTATTGTACTTCAGGTGAAGGCTTACAGAACAAACAGTTTCTCATGTAACAGTAGTACACATGCTGTTTTATGACTTTGGTTAACAACCCCACAACATTTTAACCCTCTGAATTCTCAGCTTTTTTTTTTTTTTTGGTGAAAATACACATAGCCAAAGATACACCATTTCAAAACTTTTTACGTACACATTTAAGTGACATTGACTATGCTCTTCCAATTGTGCTGCCATTCTCACCCAAGATGAAGGCTTACAGGACAAAATAGCCTCCCATTTAACAGTTACTACAAATGTTGCCCTATAACAATGGTTAACAATCTCACAACACATCAACAGTATCCTTACTCAACTTGTGTTCCTTATCATCAGCTTCCTGCTCCCCCTCTGCCTTCTGGCCCTTGTCACTGGACTCCTGTACCTCGTTAATCTCATTTAGTTTTACTGGGCTGTCCACTCCCAGGCTGAACAGTGAACCTCGAAGGTAACTTCACCTCTGAGCTGAAAGGGTGTCTGGGGGCCATACTCTTGAGGTTTCTCCAGTCTCCTTTAGGCCAGTAAATCTGGTTAAAAGTTGCCTTTTTCTTGATTCAGTATTTTCTTAATTGCTGCAATCTTCTGCTTGCTTTTCATAGTTCTTACAGAGTTGAGTTTACAGACTCCTGGTTGTTTTCCTTGGTGATCACAAGGGGAAGATGAGAGCGTGTACCTGCTCATGCTGTCATCTTCCAGCAAGTCTGGCAATGACTTTTTAAACGCAATACCAAAATCACAATCAATGAAAGGAAAAATTGATAACTTGTACTTTATTAAAACTAAAAAGTTATGCTCTGTGAAAGATTGTGTTAAGAGAATAAAAAGACAAGCCACAGACTGGAAGAAAATATTTGCAAAACATATACCTGACAGAGGACTTGTATCCAAGATATAAAAAGAACACTTAAAACCTAACAGTAAGAAAACAAACAACTCAATTAAAAAATTGGCAAAAGGTCTGAATAGACACCTGACCAAAGAAGATATACAGATGGCAAATAGCATTTGAAATAATACTCAACATAATATGGCTTTAGGGAATTGAAAAGTAAAACATCAATGAAATACCACTACACACATATTAGAATAGCCAACATCCAAAATACTAACAGCAAATGCTGGTGAAGATGTGGAGAAACAGGGATTCTCATTCATTGCTGGTGAGAATGAAAAATGGAGCATCCACTTTGGAAGATGGTTTGGCAGTTTATCACAAAGCTAAACATAGTCTTACCATACAATCCAGCAATTGTGTCCTAGGTATTTAATGAAGTTGAAAACATATCCATAGAAAAACCTGCACATAAATATTTATAGCTGTTCTATTCATAATTGCTAAAAATTGGAAGCAACCAAGATGTCCTTCAATAGGTAAATGGATAAACAAACTGGAGTACATCCATACAATGGAGTATTATTCAGTGATAAAAAGAAATGAGCTATCAAGCCATGAAAAGATGTGGAGGAAGCTTCAATAAATTATGCTAAGTGAAAGAAACCAGTCTGAAATGGCTGAATATCCCATAATTTCCATTTTTCTGGAAAAGGCAAAACTATAAAGACAGTTAAAAGATCCGTGTTTGCCAGGGTTCAGGTAAAGGGAAGAAGATATAAATAGCTGAAGCACAGGACATTTTCAGGGCAATGAAACTATTCTGGATGATACTGTAATGATGGACATGTGACATCATGTATTTGCCAAAGCCCATAGCACTGTACAACACAAAGAGTAAATCCTAATGTAAACTATGGACTTCAGTTAATAATAATTTATTACTATTGGTTCATCAATTGTAACAAATGTACATAATAAAACAAGATGTTAATAATAAGAGAAATGGTGTAGGGGGCATATGGGGACTTGCTGTATTTTCTGTGCAGTTTTACAGCTTTTCTAAAGCTGTAAAAAATAGTCTATATTAAAAAATCAGATTGGTGTGAAGGGAAGCCAGCACAATATCCTTATTCCAAGACCAATGATTTTTTGAATAGCCCCATATGTACTCATCACATGGTCAAATTCGGGATCTCACTGAACAGCAGTGTCTTTCAGATTTAACTAGCATCAGTAACAACTATTCATCAGTCCAGACTCTCAATACAGCAGAAGCAATAACACTCTTATAAGAAAGGGCCATCTATTGTTCCCTTGTGGGAGCATAGAAAGCCATTCACAGATAACACTTCGAAAAATAGATCTCTATACAAAGCTTTTAAAAGTAAGTTATTTGTCTCAAAGGAGTATCTAAATAGAGTAATATAAGACTATTTTATTTACATAGGGTTTTACATATCTTTTTCCCCCATCAGATACTTTGAGTATACTCTCATGATGTAACCCTTCTTGAATTTTAGTTATTTGTTCTATAGCCTATAGCATGATGTTCGCCATAACAGTGTGCAAAAGCACTGACCAGTGAAATGTCTAAGTCACTGTGTACTTGCCATGTGTTTGGTTTGGCTTATTGCTCAGAAAAAAATTAAAGACTAAGAATTAAATACTATATAAAAAAGGGAATCAATCAAAAGTAGAAAAATTAATAATGCTTTCTCTCTAATAATATTCCTTTTTTTTTTGTTTGTTTCTTAGGAAACATGAAGGTTTACTTATAGATATCATATAATATTGGTAGGAAGATTTAAGATCTAATGAAGAATTTTTAATCTATGAAAAGCATCAACAATGTCAAGCCTGAAACCTCAAAGAAATGCTGTCAGTCTGCAAGCACTATTTATGTATCACTGAGATGGATCTTGGACCTTACCTGGAGCACCTAGCTGGCATGTTACATACTGGTGCAAGTTGTACTATATTACATTTGGAGAGAGAGATTGGATCTGCAAATTAAAACTCCAGGTGAAAAAGTGCTGTGTTGTCTTGTCCTAAGGAATGCATACTAAGGGACTTTATGCACTCAACAGTGATTTCAAGTTTTTAACATTGTTGGCAAAATTTTAATTGCATACATTTTAAAAATACATATTTATGATAATGCTAACATGGAAAGGTCAATTTCCCTAAATGTTTGTGAAGGGAATTGTAATTTTATAAATAATTAAGCTCCGTAATACCCCCATCAAGTTTATTTCTCTACCCATAATTAAAAGTGGTCCTTTAAATTCTCCTGGAGATGTAATATTACCAGCACCGATAACTGTACCCTTGTTACCTGGTTCTCAAGTGAAAGGAGGGCTCTTGTTCTCTTGATATGTTTACTCAGTTCCCGCTAATGTGAATAGGCAATCCCCCAGGATAAGAAAAAATGTATGGGTCTGGCATGTGAAATACCAACTGAATAAGTTTAATTCGCAAAGAGATGTGAAATTCTTCCTGACACTATGAGAACAGCAACTACAGGCTTTGGTAAACTAACAGAGGGTGAAAGGATTGAAAATTGGAAGAAACAATCTCTTTGTCAAATCCTGACAATAAAAGTCATTAAGATTTTGGTAATCTGGCTTGAAAAATTTTGATCTTATTAATGTAGCTCAACTTAATCACAGTACTTTAGGGCAATGACACATGTTGTCAATTAAATTTAAAATTATGATAAATACACAGGAGCTGGTCCTAATAGAATCATGTGCAGGAGCATTTGTGGAATGAGAAAGAATTTTGAAACTTTTTTCCCCTCTATTGATTTCAAGTTTCTAAAATAAAAAAAAAAATTCTGCAGGGAATATTTGGGATTCATTTTTTTTTTTTAACTCTAGAGTAATTGGATTTCCAAAATAGTCTTTAGGGGAGGGATTTAGCTAGATGCATTAATCTCTTGGAAATTCTGGTTCTACTTATATGGTGAGGGATTGAGTAAATCAAACTTTCCAAGGCCCTGATGGCAGGATGCAGTCATCAGTCCATGGAGAGGCTGAAGTAGAACATATTCACCTACCAGGGCTTACTTAGTCTTGGAGCAGCTACAGCTGTAGCTATTACCGACCTCTAAAAGAGTGAAGGGAATGAATTTTTTCACCTGTACCCGGTTCCTTTTTTTCCCACTATCGCTGTATTAACTCCTTTTTTCCCACCAAGGAAGAAAAATAGGCTTTTAAACACCTATAATATAGGCTCTTGTATAATGTAGCCAAAAAAAGAAGATGGGCTACATGAACTCTCAAGGTTCCTTCTCTTTTCACTAGTCTCTTTTCTCCAAATCACCCATTTTCCCCAATTCCCAGCTCTATCCAAAACTTCTTCAATCTATGTAGAAAAAAAAGTAACCCTTACAGATTAAGAAATTTACCCCTTCATCACTTTTAAAAATATATTTGAAATGGACCAACAATTGCATAAATAAATATTCTAGAAAATAATAGTAAAGACTTGTTTGCAGCTAGATTCAGCTGGGCTCCCTCTTAAGAACTTATGCTATGGTTGTCCTAGAAATCAGTCGTGTCTTGGAGGTATTATGGGAGTGAGTTGGCCTGGATCTATTACATGAAAGTCCTGTGGAAAAATTCAAACCAAAAGAAGAGGTAATCAAGGCACACAAGACCATGGGTGTGGAGATATGATTCTGAGTATGGTCACTAGGTTGTTATTCGGCATGGTTCCCTGGCTCAACTCTTGTGGACACATGACCAGAGGTGTATTTAAGGTATGGTAGGTATGGCATGTGTTCTGGGTGCCAGTTGAAGGGGGAGGCTCCACTGAGCAGTTTCTACTAACCATCCCAGTTTCCATTGACAGCTGTGAGAGATCATTCAGCAAGTTAAAACTAATACTTTCGTGTTTGAGAGCCTCCATGGGTCAAGGTAGACTGTGTTATCTTGCTCTGCTGAGTGTAGAAAGAGAAGAAACTGGAAAAAATGACTTTGAGTATATCACTAATTTTCATCAGTAAAAGCAAGGAAGGTGCAGTTGTAAATTTCTTGTAGTGTCATAATATGTTAAGTAAAAGGTTAATGAGTTTGACTTGTATTTTTGAGCTGATATTATGGTAAAGTTATCTAAAAGATGGGTGTCAGATGTTTGGATAGGGGCATGGAGGCATAGCAAGAGGGACAGAGTGGGCACTTGTCCCTGGGCTCAAGTCCAAGGGGACACCAGTAGAGGCACAGAATAACATTTCTGAGGTGCCACAAATATGAAAGGTGCCTGGCTGAGGCAGGAGGATAAGCGCAGGGAAAGCGCTTCTGCTGACACGTTGCCACTATCAATGACTATTCATCATAAAATTGCAGGGGGGCACAACTTAGAGATTGCCCCTGGGCACTTGCTACCCCAGCTATGCCTCTGCAGGGGGCCAATTTCAGTGCTTGCCTTAGGCGCTATTTTCTGTAGATATTTCTGTAGATATGCCCCATATCCTTGACCCAAGGAGACTGCAATACAACAGCAAAAAAAGAAAAAAAAATTACTTCATCTGTAAATCCTTCAGTGTGTCGAGAAGCACTACTCTGTACCCTACTTTTCACACCAGTGGAAATAAAGGGTACTTTCTCCACTAGAGTTAACTACTGAAACAGGATGGACAAAATACTGGTGCTTTTGGTGAGCCTCAATGAGTATGGATGCCTGTGACAGTCATTGGGACAGCCACATGTGTCATAGATGTGAAAGTAAAGCTATGTGCTCAAAAAAATGTTGCTTAATAACAAGATTATTATTAGCAGCAGCACCCTTGGTGGGCATTAGCAGCAACACGAGACATCAACTAGCAAGCTGGACGAAAATGGTGATAGCTGATATGGCCAGTTCCTAAACATTCAATAAATATTGGTAGGTCACCACTATATGTCAGACAATATGCTAAGTGTAAGAAATTCAAAGCTCAACAAAACATAATACCTGCACTTGAGGCTCTCATAGTCTTGTGTGAGTGTATGGTCATTTGGGAGTGGGAAAGGAGGAGAAGAGAAGGAAGAAGAGTGAAAGCAGCAGATAAGTAAATCAATTACTGCAATTCTATAATTAGCACTGTGAAAATTAGGACGTAGTTAGGCATGGGTTTTATGGATGTGTAGAAGTGGGCTGTCTAAATCAAAATGGAGGCAGGGTCAGGAAAGGCTTTCCAAAGGAGGTATCTCTTGCCGAGGTGTCTCTAGACATTGATGTGTGACTAGGAGTTAGCTAGACAAAAAAAAGATACAAGGATATTTCTATTTAAGATGTACCACTCCAACAAATAGTGAGTGTGATTAATGTCACTGGATTGTACACCTGAAAATGGTTAAAATGGCAACTTTTATGTGGCCACATTTTTTAAAAAGTTAAAAAAAAAGATATATCACCTCGTCCCCTTATTCCCAAACTCCTTGAATTGACGGGAAGTTCCTGCAATGGGAATAGGGTGCCAGAAAAATTAAGTTTTGTGGCTCTTTTGATATGACTTTTATCCTCAGGCTGGAGTGGTCTAGAAAATCAAGAGTTTTTATACATTTGAATCAAAGTTTAGTTTTGTATTCAAACAGAAAATTGAAAGCTACACATACACGTTTGTGAACCTAAGAAGCCCCGGTTCATGAAGTGTTATCCTTGATTTATAATTACTGTATTTAACCTAACAAAAACATATTTAACCTTCAGAAAGAGACTAAAAATAAATATCAACTCATATCTCAATAAATTTTTTCTTATAAATTTATTTTTATTGGTTTCTTTCTAACGTCTACATACGCACTTATTTACCCTCCTCTTGATTTTAGCATCTGATTTGCATCTAGCTTGAGCTACTATTCAAAATGTCTTTCTTAAGTTTAGTAATGCTATCTGAAGTCACACAAGATGTCGTTGTTGTTAGGTGCCCTCAAGTCGGTTCTGACTCATAGCGACCTCACGTACAACAGAACAAAACCTGTCCAGTCCTGCACCATCCTCACAATCATTGTTGTGTTTGAGCCCATTGTTGTAGCCACTGTGTCAGTCCATCTCATTGAGGGTCTTCCTCTTTTTCGCTGACCCTCTACTCTACCAAGCATGATGTCCTTCTCCATGGACTGGTCCCTCCTGACAATATGTCAGAAGTACATGAGACAAAGTCTCGCCACCTTCACTTCTAATGAGCATTCTGGCTGTACCTCTTCCAAGACAGACTTGACCATTCATCTGGCAGTCCATATTCTTCACCAACACCATAATACAAATGCATCAATTCTTCTTCATTGTTCCTTATTCATTGTCCAGCTTTTGCATGCATATGAAATGATTGAAAATACCATGGCTTGGATCAGGTGCACCTTAGTCTTCAAGATGTCACTCTTTGCTTTTTAACACTTTAAAAAGGTCTTTTGCAGCAGATTTGCCCAATGCTTTACCTCGTTTGATTTCTTGACTGCTGCTTCCATGGGCATTAATTATGGATCCAGGTAATACATGCATTAACATTTTCTAATATTTCATTTCATGTACAAGCAGCATTCCTACATGCTATGGAATCAACTAATATCTCTGTATATGAGTTTTCTATATATAAGAAGAATGATTTTTTCTCCCCCAAAAAAAGCAAAATATATTTCAGCATAAAATAGCTCCTCTGGTTTTTACATTGTATTTGAATAGTGAATAATGTAGGCCTGTGAACTGAAAAGGTTGATAATAGCAACTTCGAATAACTCAGAAGTTAAGAAAGCAAATTTTTAAAAGAAAAAACATGAAAGTAAAGAATTAAGGTGATGTGTGAAATATGCTAACATTCTATTCCAAATCAATCATTTAGACTCACAAAGATAATGACGATGATTATGATGACAATAATTATATTCAGCTAAAATATAGATTTTAATTCATTCATTTTCTTTTACAAATTAAAAAAAATCACATTTCTTTCTCTTCCTAATAGGAATGTGACATTTAAAAACAGCCTTTCTTGTCAGTCTTCCTCTAATAACCTGCTTCAGAATGAAGAACTGAACAAGCTTTCTTCCAGCGTTAAAATTTTTGCTTTACATTTTGATGTCTATGGCAGATTGGGAATACTAGCTGCGTGGCATTCTGTCTTTGGAACTGCTGGAGATAGTCTTACAGTGCATTTGAATATATATTTTAGATATAGCCTGGTGTTATGGATTGAATTGTGTCCCTCAAAAACATATGCTGAAGTCATAACCACTGTAACTGTGCAAGGGGTTTGCTTATATAAGCAATCAACCCGACAGAGGTTTTCTAAAAAGAGAGAGGAGGAGAGAACTTCCTTAAAAAAGCTGTAACATGGCTCAAGGGCTGTAACACTGACGACGGTGAGGAGCCTGGAAGGGGACTGGCTGCAGCAAGCCGGTAGTGAGAGGCCAGGAAGAGGCCTGGCAGCAGAGCCAGCAGTGATGGCAGAAAGCTGCTGCTAGGAGAGCAGCAGCTGAGCAAGATGCTACACTGGCTATGAGCTGAGCCAATTAGCAGTGGAGTGGCCAACCGTGGGGAGTTCAAATGCAGAGAAGCCTGCACGGTTGAGGGGCGTGTACATGGTCGAGAAGGGGCATGCACAGCTGAGAGGGGGAGTGCATGGCTGAGACAGGGCTTGCTAGCACAACCAAGAAGATCCTGCTCACACGGCCAAGAAGGGCCTGCTAGCCTGGTTGAGAAGGGCCTACTAGCAACAGAGAGCAACTGAGAGGGCTGTGCTGGTTGGAAGCTGTCTTGCACTGAAGGGAGGGACATGCTCTCCACCTCAGTGGAGCCTTCTAAACTTCACCTATGTACTTCTTGATCCTGATCCTGAGTTGTTCCTGTTACTTCCAAGCTCTTCCTGATCCCAATCTGTAGCCTGTTATGTCCCTAATAAACCACATAACTGTAAGTATAGTCTGTGAGTTCTGTGTGGATATTGCAATGAATTACTGAACCCAGCAAACAAGTAGAGAGTGCTGTGCAGTGAATGGCTGGTGTGAGAAATAGGTTACAGTTGGAGAGTGAAGGTATTTCTGACCTCCACCTCATAGGAATCAGCTTTGTACTGATCCTGATTCTTATCCGTCAGGAATCTAGATGAATCTTGATGATAGAACACAGTTATCTTAAAGAGTTAACTTTTAAAAGGCACTCATGAAATCCATGAAATAAAAATACTGTTTTCATAGTTAAATTTAAAACGTTAGGAGAGAGTCCAGAATGGTGACCCTTATCTTGCTGTTTGTTAAAGAACGCAGACACACAAATGCCTGCCATAAAAGAAAAACTTGTTTCTCTCAAATACATTCTGTTCAGGAAGAGTGAATCCAAGTGAAAATATGACCTCTATAATGCTGCCAAGTTTAGCAAAATTAAGGTGATCTGTCGAGGAAGTGCTAAAAGTAGCTTTAACATACACACCCAGTTTTTTTTTTTTTTTTTAAGTTTTCAAAAACAATCTCAAGAAGAACACTTAACACATGCTGTTTTGGTAATTCCTCTCTTTCTGACTTCCTTTGTCTCAATTTAGACACTAGATAAATATGCTGTTCCTGAAACAATTGGAAGTAACCTGTAACTTAGGTTTCTCATTATTCTAGTTTGCAAGCCTTGCATACTAAAGTTCTATATTTGTTTATATCCCTTGTGAGTTTAAAATAAGTGTCTTCTTCAACAAATTTGAGTTTGCAAGAACTCATTTCATATGATGCTTTTATGGCTGTTTGTTTATGGTTCCTCTTTAAAAGTTCAAGTTAAAGTATTGCATATGGGAGACATCAGTGCTTTAGCTTTATGAACCACCTTAAACTCTTTTAATTTTGTGATGAAATTGATGGTTAAATTCCTAAAGGGATTTTATCCGTTTCAGAACTTTGGGGATTATCGAGGTCTTTTTTGGTCATGCATTTTATTTCTCAGGGTTGTAGGAGGGTGTCTTAGTCATCAAATGCTGCTATAACAGAAATATCAGAAGTGGATAGCTTTAACAAAGAGAAATTTTTTCTCTCACAGTCTAGTAGGCTAGAAGTCCAAATTCAGGGTGCCAGCTCCAGGGGAAGGCTTTCTCTTTGTGTTAGCTCTGGAGGAAGGTCCTTGCCATCAATCTCCCCTTCATCTAGAAGCTTCTCTGTGCAGGAACCTCAGGTCCAAAGGAGGAACTCTGCTCCTTGCGCTGCTTTCCTGAAGGTATGAGGTCCTCATGTCTCTCTGTTTGCTTCTCTCTTTTATATCTCAAAAGAGATAGACTTAAGACAATATCTAAACTTCTAGATCTCATCAACATAACTGCCACTAATCCATCTCATCAACATCATAGAGATAGGATTTACAACACATAGGAAAATCACATCAGATGACAAAATGGTGGACAATCACACAATACTGGAACTCATGATCCAGCTAAGTAGACAGATATTTTTTGGGGGACACAGTTCAATCCATAACAAAGGGTTATATGTGAACAAAATAATTTTTCCTCCCTAATTTTCTTAATTTCTTCAAATAACAATGTAAGCTTCAGCTCAGCTATGCACTGGGACAGAGCAGTTTGGGTCAATATGAGTTGACTACTGAGGGTGAGTTCAACACTAATGATCAGAGTTTGGTGTACCTGCTATGTTGGGTTAATCCAAAAACCAAATCTACCACTGTTGAGTCAATTCCAACTCATAGCAGCCCTATAGGATAGAGTAGAACTGCCCCATAAGGTTTCCAAGGTTGTAAATCTTTACGGAAGCAGATTTCCACATCTTTCTCCCATGGAGTGGCTGGTGGGTTCGAACTCCAGACCTTTTTGGTTAGCACAGATGAGCACTATAACCACTGCACCACCAGGGCGCCTATGTTGCGTTAGGGAATATACATGGCATGGGTCACAAACTCATATGCTTACAGGAGCCTGGCTGGTAGTATAAATGAGTGAAGCTGGTTGGTGTAAGAATAAATATCTCTGTGGTCTTCTATTTTCCCATTTTTGATTGAGATACAGTTATAAATTACTTTTTGCGTTCTTTTTAATTATTATAGGAAAAATAATAGTGCAAACAAAACAATAAATAGCAACTGACAATTAAAATGTGCCTGTGTGCAGGATTTGGTCATGAAAGTTTGTGACTACTAGTCTAGATTGAAACATAAAAATTGTTATGGTATCAAGACACTGTAACATAAAGCACACAGCACTTTCTGCGAAATATTCTTGCCACAGAGTGGAACCTACAATATAACTAAGCCTCTAGAATTAACTTACATTTACAAAAATATGGAAGATACAGGAACAAGTAAAAGGATACCTCAAGGAAAGAAACAGATAAATTCAGAATGTGGGATATTCTATAGCAACAACTGATGTGATTTCGCCAATAAATCAATGGCAGGAAAAATAAAGGTAGAGTGGGGAATTGCTCTAGACTTAGAAATCAAAGAGGTTTATCAATCAAATGCAGTTTGTGGATCTTGTTTAGATACTGATTCAAAGACACTAACTGTAAAAAGACATTTTTTAAACAATCAGGAATATTTGTGAAGTCTGTAATAGATGTCAAAAATTATTGTTAATTTTGTTATATATGATAATGGCATTGTAGTTATGTAACAAAGTGTCCATAATTTTTAGAGATGCACACAGAAGTATGTAGAGGTGAAATAATGTGGTATCTAGGATTTACTTTAAATACTTAAGCAAAGAACAAAATGGGATTGATGAAGCATATGAGGCAAATCTTATAATGATTGAGTCTTGTAATGGGTATACAGGGGGCCGTTATCTACTTTTTATTTTTGTTTGAAATTTTTCATTTAAAATTAAAATATAGAATATTCCACTTCCTGATATGGTAGATTAAGACCCTACCTTACAACTCTCCACCTCCACTCCAGAAAGTAACTATAGAACCTGGATATAAAACAAAAAGTAATACCTGGAAATACTGGCAAGTGAACAGAAACAGAAACTCTGGTGGGCAGTGTACATTCACGTGCAAGAAGAGAGACAAGTAAGTTCCTGTCTCTGTGGTTTTTAGCCTGGAGCTAAATATCATCCATGCTTTGCTCAGATTCCAACAGGAAAAAAAAAAAAAACTGTCTTCTGGTCTGGGAAACCAGAAAATGAAACCCAGGAAATAGTGAGTGCTGAAGAGAATGGGAGACTCTTACAAGGGAAAGAACCAGAGAGCAGATCCTTAAACTCTGTCTACCCACATTTCTAACTGACCTCTGAATCAGACATGTGTGGAACAGATTCAAAGCACCTCAGCTCAAGACCATCTCACTCTACACTATCTGTGTAAGTTGCAAACTGGGAACTCATGGGCAAATCCGGCACATAGATACATTTGAATACAATCTGACCTTAGACTGATGCTGCTGTCCAATAAACTGAGTTTACTGTTCAATCCCAGACAAAAAATATTGCCTGCAAAAAAGAAAAAGAAAAGAAAACAACAGTCATCAGAGAAAAATGACAGAATCCATAGTCTTCACAGTTTAACAACTAAAATGTCTAGGATACAATTAAAAAAATTATCAAGAGTAAGAAGAATGAAGAAAATGGAATACATTCTAAAGATAATAGAAGCTCAATTGAATTTGACCCCCAAATTAACCAGATATTGGAATTAATAAATAAGTATTATAAAGTGGTTATAACAACTCTCCTCAATGAAGTAAACAAAATTTGGTTTCAATAAATAACAATATCAGCAGAGAACTAGGAAATATCAGCAGAGAAAGAGAAACAATAAAGCATAACTATATGGAAATTCTAGGATTAAAAACTACATTTTCTTAAATTAAGAATTTAGAATAGACTTAACAGCTAAATAGAAATGACTGAGGAATGAGTAAGTAAACTTGAAGATAAATCAATTAAAATTATCGGATGTAAACAGCATATAGAAAAATAATGAATCCAGACTCAGGGACATGTAAGATGATATCATATGATTCAACATATGTACAAATAGAGTACTAGAAAGAAAGGATAAAGAGAATGAGGAAGAAAAACATTTGAAGAAATAATGGCTCAAAATTTCCCAAGCTTGATGAAAGACATAAATTTGCAGATTCAAGATGCTCTATAAATACCAAGCAGAATAAACAAAAAGAAGCCTTACCAAGGAACATCATAGTCAATCCATTTGAAGTCAAAGATAAAAAGTAAATCTTAAAAGTATCAAGAGCAAAATGACATAAGGGGAAACAATGATCCAATTAATTCCTGACTTCATCAGAAACCATCAGAGGCCAGAAAAGAATGGAACAAAATTTTTAAAGTGTTGAAATAAAGAAAACTGTCAACCCATAATTTTATATTCAGCAAAAACATTCTTCAAAAATGAAGGGAAAATAAAGACAGTTTTTAGATAAAAGAAAACTAAGATAATTTTTCACCAGCAGATCTGCATTACAAGTAAAGTTAAAGGTAGTCCTTCAGGTGAAGGGAAACGATACCAGATTGTTATGGTTAATTTTATGTGTCAGCTTGGCTAGCCTATGATTCCAGTTGTTTGGCCAGACACTGGACTGGTTGCTGTTCCAAAATGTGATGTGATATAACGTAATGTAACACAACGCAACGCAGTGCAACTCAATGTAATGTAATGTAATGTAATTACCTTCCATGATGTGATCTGATGCCATTATCAATTAGTTGAAAAAGGAGTTTCCTTGGGGGTGTGGTTTACCTCCAGAATAAAAACGGATATTCTGGCAGAGCTCTCTCTCTCTTGACCTTGCACTCTTCTCATCACCTGACCTACAGATCTTGGGATATAAGCCTGCAGAAGTCTCCAGCGTGAGGCCTTACCTGCAGATTTCCAACTTGCCAGCCCCTCATACATATTGCATGAGCCATTTCTTTGAAGTAAATTTCTCTGTCTCTCTCGCTGTTTGTTTCTCTCTATTTCTCTCTATCTATCTATCTATCTATATCTATCTATCTATCTATCTATCTATCTATCTATCTATCTATATGCATCTCACTGGTTTTACTCCTCTAGAGAACCCAAACTAAGACACAGATGGAAACTCAGATCATTAGAAAAGAATAAAGAGTATCATAAATAGTAAACAGTAAATATCTGGGTAAATGTAAGGAGTATTTTTTTTCTTTTTGTCTTTTTCTTCTTAATTGTTTTATAAACAATATGGCTGTTTAATGCAAAAAATCATAACGTAGTTTTGTGGAACTTACAATGTATATTATGTAATACATATAACAACTATATCATAATGGACATCATTAACCTTAAACAGATTGCAGAATTTAAGAGTGAACAATGTAAACCTTACGGAAATTACTAAGAAATAAAATGCAAAGAAAGCTAAATATTTAACAGAAAATAATAATGCAATTCTGAAAAAATAAACAATTCAACGAAAGATAGGAAAGGGGGAACACAGGAACAAAAAACAGAGGACACAAGTTGAAAAAAGTGGTAGACTCAAACACAACCATGCCAATAATTACATTAAAAATACTGGACTAAATAATCCAAGTAGAATGTAAAAATTGTCAAAATGGAGTAAAAAATAAAACCCAACTGTAGGCTGTCTACAAAACATGCAGTTTAAATAAAAAGGCACACATAGATTGAAAATAAATCAATGAAAAAAGAGAGATCGTATTTTATGCAAATAACGCATGCCTCCTGCGTTTGTTTGCCAGCTGTACCCTCCCCCTGTGAGGCACCCTCACAAGAGCTGCCATGCCAATTCTCTTCCACAAGTTAATGTAAAATAAAAATTAGAAAAGCCACTTGTGAAAATGCCCTGGGTGGGGGAGGAGGGCACAGTTGGCAAACAAACGCAGACGGCGTGCGTTATTTGCATGAAAATATGGTACTTTATAAACAATAACCACAAAGAGACCAGAATGACTAAATTAATCAGATAAAATGGATTTCAAGATGAAATATGTTGCCAGAGATGAAGGAGGAAATTTCACAATGATAAAAAGTCTATCAGGAAGATTTAACAGTTGTAAATGTGCATGTGTCCCATGACAGAGCTTCAAAATACATGAAGCAGTAATTGACAAAATCAAAGGGCAAAATAGAAAATTTCACCATCATAGTTGGAGAATTTAATAGTCTGCATTAGTCATTAGAAACCGGTGATCATATGATAGACTTTTGCAAGACCGATGACGTCTTCATTGCAAATACCTTTTTTCAACAACATAAAAGGTGACTATACATGTGGACCTCACTGGAAGGAAAACACAGGAACCAAATAGACTACATTTGTGGAACGAGATGATGGAAAAGCTCAATATCATCAGTCAGAACACACCACCAATTATTCATATGCAAGTTCAAGTAGAAGCTGAAGAAAATTAAAAGAAGTCCACAAGAACCAAAATATGATCTTGAGTATATCCCACCTGAATTTGGAGACCATCTCAAGAATAGATTCGACACATTGAACACCAATGACCAGATGAGTTGTAGGATGATATAAAGAACATCATACATAAAGAAAGCAAAAGGTCACAAGAAGATAGGAAAAGACAACCAAAATGGATGTCAGAAGAGACTCTGAAACTTGCTCTTGAACATAGAATTGCTAAAATGAATGGATGAAATGATGAAGTAAGAGTTGAACAGAAGATTTTAAAGGGTAGTTCGAGAAGACAAAGTAAGGTATTATAATGAAATATGCAAAGAACTGGAGCTAGAAGACCAAAAAGGATGAATACACTCAACATTTCTCAAGCTGAAAGAACTGAAGAAAAAATTCAAGCCTCAAGTTGTAAGTTTGAAGGATTCTACAGGAAAACAATAAACAATGCAGGAAGTATCAAAAGAAGATGGAAGGAATAGACAGAGTCACTGTACCAAAAAGAATTGGTCAATGTTCAGCCATTTCAGGAGGCAGCATATGATCAAGAACTGATGGTACTAAAAGAAGAAGTCCAAGCTGCACTGAAGTTATTTGTGAAAAACAAGACTCAGGAAATTGACGGAGTACCAATTGAGATGTTTCAACAAACAGATGCAGCACTGAAAGTGTTCACTCTTCTATTCCAAGAAATTTGGAAGACAGCTACCTGGCCAACTAACTGGAAGAGATCCATATTTCTGCCCATTCCAAAGAAAGATGATCCAACAGAATATGGAAATTATCGAACAATATCATTAATATCACATGCAAGTAAAATTTTGCTGAAGATCATTCAAAAATGGTTACAGCAGGACATTGAAAGGGAACTTCCAGAAATTCAAGCCAGATTCAGAATAGGATGTGGAATGAAGGATATCATTGCTGATTTCAAACCAATCTTGGCCAAACGCAGAGAAAACCAGAAAGATGTTTACCTGTGTTTAATTGACTATGCAAAGGCATTCGACTGTGTGGCTTATAACAAATTATGAATAGCATTGTGAAGAATGGAAATTCCAGAACACTTAATGTGTTCATGAGGAGCCTGTACATAGACCAAGAGGCAGTCATTTAAACAGAACAAGGGGATACTCTATAGCTTAAAATCAGGAAATATGTGCTTCAGGGTTGTATCCTTTCACCATACTCATTCAGTATGTATGCTAAGGAAATAATCCAAGAACCTGGACTATATGAAGAAGAACACAACATCAGGATTGGTGGAAGACTCAATAACAACCTGCGATATGCAGATGACACAACCTTGCTTGCTGAAAGTGAAGAGGACTTGAAGCACTTACTGAAGAAGATCAAAGACCACAGCCTTCAGTATGGATTAAACCTCAACATAAAGAAAACAAAAATCTTCACAACTGGACCAATAAGCAACATCATGATAAATGGAGAAAAGATTGAAGTTGTCAAAGATTTCATTTTACTTGGATCCACAACCAACGCCCAAGGAAGCAGTCAAGACGTAAAATGACATATTGCATTGGGCAAATCTGCTGCAAAAGACCTCTTTAAAGTGTTGAAAAGCAACGATATCACTTTGAGTACTCAGGTGCTCCTGACCCAAGCCATATTTTCAATCGCCACATATGCATTTGAAAGCTGGATAATGAATAAGGAAGACTGAAGAAGAATTGATGTATTTGAATTATGGTGTTGGTGAAGAATATTGAACATACCATGGGCTACCAGAAGAAAAAACAAGTTTGTCCTTGAAGAAGCACAGCCAGAGTGCTCCTTGGAAGTGAGAATGGCGAGACTTTGTCTCTTGTACTTTGGACATATTATCAGGAGAGGCCAGTCCCCCTGGAGAAGGACATCATGCTTAGTAAGGTAGAGGGTCAGTGAAAAAGAAGAAGACCCTTGAATAGATGGATTGACCCAGTGGCTGCAACATGGGCTGAAACATACGAGCAAATGAGAGGATGGTGCAGGACAGGGCAGTGTTTCGTTCTGTTGTACATGGGGTTGCTATGAGTCAGAACTGACTCAATGGCACCTAACAACACAACAACAAAATTAGTCATCTAATGCTACATAAAATTACTTCAAAACTTACTGGTTTAAAATAATAAATATTTATTTCACAGTTACTCTGTCCTCTGGGTCTGGGTATCTTGCAAAGCTGAAGTCAACATATGTAGTCATCTCAGTGCTTGACTGGAGAAAGATCCACTTCCAAATTCACTCATGTGGTTACTGATCACCTCAGAATATACACTTCAAACTTTACTGACACTACTATTGGCATAACTCAGATCCTTGCTGTCTGTTGAACAGAGACATTAGTTCCTTGCCACATGAGCCTCTGTACAGGCTATGCACAACGTTTCAGCTTGGTTCCTCAAGAGTAAGAGCTCCAAGACAGAGAGAACAAGAGATAGCAAGTAAGGTGGAAGTCATAGTATTTTTCTAACCTAATCTCAGAAGGGATATCCTCTCACTTTTGTGGGATTCTATTTGTTAGAAGTGAGTAACTAGATCAAGTCCATACTCAAGGAAAGGGGATTACACAATGGCGTGAATACCAGAGGTGATGATCATTGAGAGTCATTTTGGGGATTGCCTAACATATGCTGTCTCAGAAAATGATAGGAAAATCAGGCAAAAGGCAGCAAATTCCTAGATGATCTGAAAAACACTATCAACAGCCTTGAATTGGTTGGTATTTATAGAACATTCCACCCAAAAATGGCAGAATACATATTCTTTTAAAGCGCACATGATTCATTTACCTAGATAGACTATATGCTGGGCCATAAAAGAAGCTTCAATAAATTTTTAAAGATTGAAAACATACTTATTATGTTCTCTGACAAAAATTCAATATAGAAGTCAGTAACAATAAGACAATCAGAAAAACATCAAAAATTTGAAGATTAAACAGCATATTTGTAAATAATCAATGGGTTAATGAAGAAATCACAAAAAAAAATTTGAAGTATTTTTAACTGACTGATAATTAAAATATCGCCTATCCAAATTGTGGTATGTAGCTAAAAGAATGTTTAAAGGAGAATTTACAGCTATAAATGCCTGTATTACAAAAGAAACAAAGTTTTCAAATCAGTGGTCTACGATTCTTCCTTAAAAAACTATAGAAAAGGGCAAAATGGCTCCCTAGGCAGAAGCACCACGCCGTCCCTCCACAGCAAAGATCCCAAAAACTAAGCTGAACAGAGAATACAGCAATCCTGAAACCCTGAAACATCAAATGAAGAGATAAAAAACTCAGCCAAGCACCAAATGGAGTGAGAAAACTGACAGAGAACGGAGAGTGAGGAGAGATTCATGCAGAGGTCCCCTATCAGCTAACGCAGTGAGGATCCGCCATCTTGGACTCCTATCAGAGACCAGCAAACAAGGGGTACAAGAAAGCAGCTTCATGGAGCTTCCAGCAGGAGACAAAACAACCGGTAATTTGTGATATATGCTTTCCCACCCCCCCACACTTCTTCACCTCCACTCGGCCTCCTCTGCCTCCCATGGCCACAATTCCTTGTCCAGGAAACACCGGCTGCTTGGATGCCACACACCCGAACAGGCCGGCTCTCTGAGTGCCATTTGTTGGCTGCTGGTGTTGCTTTTTTCTGCTTCTTTTGATTTCTTCCTTACCTCTCCCCACCTCCCCCTCCTTTCGCTCAAATACCTGGCTCCGTGCACCATCTTTGCTTCTTCCTGAGGGGCTGCAGAGCTCTGGTAATTTGTGATATATGTTTTCCCACTCCCTACCTTTCTTCACCCACACTTGGCCCCCTCTGCTTCCCGTGGACACAGTCTCTTGTCTGAGAAACACCGGCTACTTGGATTCCGCCAGCCCGCCCTAGCTGGCTCTCTGAGTGCCGTTTGTTGGCTGCTTATGTGGCTTTTTTTCCTGCTTCTTTTGATTTCTTCCTTACCTCTCACTACCTCCAACTCTTTCGCTCAAATACCTGTCTCTGTGCACCATCTTTGCTTCTTCCTGGAGGGCTGTGGGGCTCCGTTCAAGTGTGGAGTTGCTTCCTGGTCTGGGCTGCCGCACTGGTGAGGTCCCAGGGCTTTTGTTCCTTTGTTTGTTTTGAATTGTTTGTTTGTTTTCTTTTCCTTTTCTTGAGTTGGGAGCACTTTCTGGCTGGGTGGTGCTGTGTGGCGGAGAGACTGCCCCCTTGGCTTGCACAATGTGCAGAGGGATCCCTGAGGAAATTTCTTTTTTTGTTGGTTTTTTTTTTCTTTTTTTTTGGGGGGGTGGCTTTTCTTCTTTTTTTTTTTTAATTTGTTTTGTTTTCCCTCTTTTTCCGTTTTTGTCTTTCTTCATGACTCAGATTCTCGTCTCTCTATATCTTCCTTCTCTTTCTGTTCCCTGAACACCTGGAACTGTATACCTCTACACCTTCTACCCAGGATTTATTGCAACACCTGAGAGCGACTTCCCCAGACCTCATAGCTGCAACAGTGGGATCCCTGGGAACTTTGCGGTTCTTTAACCTTTCCGATTTTTATTTATTCATTCTTTCCTTCCTCTTCCCCTTTCTGTTTTTCTCCATTTCATAGTCTCATCATTTCAATGGCAACCTCCCTTAGCATTCTTTTTTACTTGTTTGTATGTTTTTGGCTCTTGTTCCTCTCTCCTCTCACCCATATCCATCTTAGCTCCACACATAACAATCTCCCCGCTACATCCTGCCTACCTCCACCGTGCGCTTAATATCACACCAACAAACAGCACAGGCACGGTCTACTGTAACCCGCCCTGCACTGATTACCGACCCACCCTGGTGGCTGTAGTAAGTGCCACAAACAACCGGTCCCAGTAACTCCTCTTCAGCTAGACCTGCCCTGCCGTACCATATCTGAGTGACTGACCCCGCCAATTGGAGAAGGAGGTGAAAAGTATTGTGCCCACAGATGAGCTAACAACAAAGAACACACAGCCCACCTGCTCAGACATAGTCAATTTATTTTTGAAAATGGATAAAACAAACAAATCTACAATCAATAAATGAGAAAAATAACTACTGAATGTCCCGAAGACAACAGACAATATCAAAACATTTACAAAAACGGGACAGGACGGTTCCAGTAGGCATGCAAAATAAAACACCAGATGACTTTCCAGTGGAAGAAAATGCACTAGTACTACCTGATAAGGAACTCAAATCTCTAATACTCAGAATTCTCCAAGATCTGAGGCAAAAAGCTGACAATCATGAGGAAAAAATAGACAAATTCATGGAAAATATGGACAAAAAATTGGAAGAATTCAGGAAAATAATGCAGGAACAAAATGCTAAAATAAATTCACAACTAGAAATTATACAAAGACAACAATTAGAAATCCAAAAGATAAACAATAATATTTCAGAAATGGATGGTGTCATAGAAGAGCTGAGAAACAGATTTGAAAACGGTGAAAGACAGGATCAGTGCAATTGAAGACAAACACTTGGATACAACTCTGTTTCAGGAAAACTACAAAAAAAGAACAAAGAAAAATGAAGAGACCTTGAGAGTTATGTGGGATACAATCAAAAGCATAAATTTCTGAGTGATTGGAATTCCAGAACAGGGGGAGAAAACAGAAATCACAGAGAGGATCATTGAAGAACTACTGACAGAAAACATCCCCAATATCATGAAAGATGAAAGCTGGCCATCCAGGAAGCTCAACGAACCCCATATAGGAGACAATTCAAAGTATCTTCTCTGACCACAATGCAATCAAGGTAGAAATAAACAATAGAAAGAGCAAGGGAAAAAAATCAATTACATGGAAACTGAATAATACCCTGCTTACACATCACTGGGCAATAGAAGAAATCAGAGATGGAATAAAAAAATTCCTAGAATCGAATGAGAATGAAAACACATCATACCAAAACCTTTGGGAGACAGCAAAGGCAGTCCTCAGAGGACAATTTATAGCAATAGATGCACATATCAAAAAAGAAGAAAGGGACAAAATCATAACATTAAATACACAACTCAAACAAATAGAAAGAGAACACCAAAAAAAAATCCCACAAGCATCGGAAGAAAAGAAATAGTGAAGATCAGTGCAGAAATAAATGAAATAGAGAACAGAAAAACAATAGAATCAACAAAATCAAAAGTTGGTTCTTTGAAAGAATCAACAAAATCGACAAACCACTGGCCAGACTGACAAAAGAAAAACAGGAGAGGACACAAATAACCCAAATAAGAAATGAAATGGGGGACATTTCAACAGACCCAACTGAAATAAAAAGGATTATTACAGAATATTATGAAAAACTATACTCCAACAAATTTGAAAACCTAGAGGAAATGGATAAATTTCTAGAAACACACGGTCTACCCAAACTACAACAAAGGGATGTTGAAAATCTGAACAGACCAATAACAAGAGAAGAGATTGAAAAGGGAATAAAAAAACTCCCAACCAAAAAAATACCTGGCCCAGATGGCATCACTGGAGAACTCTACAAAACATTTACAGAAGAGCTTGTACCAGTTCTACTCAAGGTATTTCAGAGCATAGAAAAGGATACAACACTTCCAAATTCATTCTATGAAGCCAGTGTAACGCTGATATCAAAACTAGGCAAAGATGTCACAAAAAAAGAAAATTACAGACCAATATCTCTCATGAATATAGATGCAAAAATTCTTATCAGAATTCTAGCCAAAAGAATTCAGCATCATATCAAAAAAATAATCCACCACCACCAAGTAGGATTCATACCAGGTATGCAAGGATGGTTCAACATCAGAAAATCAATCAACGTAATCCACCACATAAATAAAAGGAAAGAAAATAATCACAGGATCATCTCAATTGACGCAGAAAAGGCATCTGACAAAGTCCAACACCCATTCCTGATAAAAACTCTCAATAAAATAAGTATAGAAGGGAAATTTCTCAACATAATAAAGGGCATCTATGCAAAACCAATGGCCAACATCATTCTTAATGGAGAGAGGATGAAAATATTCCCCTTGAAAACAGGAACAAGACAAGGATGCCCTTTATCACCACTCCTATTTAACACTGTGCTGGAAGTTCTAGCTAGAGCAATCAAGCAAGAAAAACAAATAAAGGGCATCCAAATTGGTGATGAAGAAGTTAAACTGTCCCTGTTTGCAGATCATATGATACTATACATAGAAAACCCTAAAGACTCCATGAGGAATCTATTGGAACTAATAGAAAGATTCAGCAGAATAGCAGGATACAATATAAACATTCAAAAATCAGTTGGATTCCTATACACCAATAAGGATAATGATGAAAAGGAAATCAGGAAAACAATACTGTTTATAATAGCCCCAAAAAGATAAAATACTTAGGAATACATCTGACCAGGAATGTAAAATACCTATATAAAGAAAACTACAAAACACTACTGCATGAAATCCAAAGGGATCTACATAAATGAAAAAACATACCATGCTCATGGATAGGCAGACTCAACATTGTAAAAATGGCAATTCTACCCAAAGCAATTTACAAATACAATGCAACCCCGATCCAAATACCAACAACATTCTTCAAAGAGATGGAAAAACTAATCATTAACTTTATATGGAAAGGGAAGAAGCCCCAAATAAGTAAAGCACTACTGAGGAAGAAGAAGAAAGGTGGAGGACTCACACTACCTGACTTCAGAACCTACTATACAGCTACAGTAGTCTAAAGAGTCTGGTACTCGTACGACAGATACATTGACCAATGGAACAGAATTGAGAACCCAGATGTAAATCTATCCACCTATGGTAACCTGATCTTTGACAGGGGTTCAAATTCCATCAGATGGGGAAAAGACAGTCTTTTTAACAAATGGTGCTGGCAAAACTGGATGTCCATCTGCAAAAAAATGAAACAGGACCCATACCCCACGCCGTATACAAAAACTACTTCAAAATGGATCAAAGACCTGAATATAAAGCCTGAAACAATAAAGTTCATAGAAGAAAAAATAGGACCAACACTACAGGCCTTAATGCACGGCATTAACAGGATACAAACCATAACCATCAACACACAAACCCCAATAGATAAGCTAGATAACTGGGATCTTCTAAAAATCAAAAAGCTATGCTCTTCAAAAGACTTCACCAAAAGACTAAAAAGTGAACCTACAGACTGGGAAATAATTTTTGGACATTACAAGTCAGACAAAGGTCTAATCTCCATAATCTACAAGAAAATCCAATGTCTCTACAACAAAAAGACAAATAATCTTATTAAAAAATGGGCAAAGGAAGTGAACAGACACTTCACCAAAGAAGACATTCAAATGGCCACCAGACACATGAGTAAATGCTAGCGATCACTAGCCATTAGAGAAATGCAAATTAAAACCATTATGAGATACCATCTCACCCCGGCATTACTGGCACGAATCAAAAACACTGGAAATAGCAAATGTTGGAGGGGCTGCGGGGAGATGGGAACTCTTATGCACTGCTGGTGGGAACGTAGAATGGTACAACCACTTTGGAAATCGATTTTGCACTTCCTTAAAAAGCTAGAAATAGAAGTACCATGCAATCCAGCAATCCTACTCCTTGGAATATAACCTAGAGAAATAAGAGCCATCATACAAATAGATATATGCACACCCATGTTCATTGCAGCACTGTTAACGACAGCAAAACTATGGAAACAACCTAGATGCCCATCAACAGATGAATGGATAAACAAACTATGATACATACACACAATGGAGTACTATGCAATGAGAAAGAACAACAATGAATCTGTGAACCATCTCATAACATAGATGAAACTGGAAGACATTATGCTGAGTGAAATAAGTCAATCACAAAAGCACAAATATTCTATGAGACCGCTATTGTAAAAACCCATGAAAAAGTTCACACACAAAATGTAACAATCTTTGTTGGTTACCAGGGATGGGAGAGGTGGGGGGGGGGGATACTAAATAGGCAATAGATAAGTGGTATCTTGGGTGAAGGGTGAGACTGTATAGAACAGGGGAAACTAGTACAACTTGTACAAGGAAAGGTCATGGAAACAGCATAGACACATCCAAACTCCCTGAGGGACTGAATTGCTGGGCGGAGGGCTCTGGGGACCATGGTCTTGGGGAACATCTAGCTCAATTGGCATAACACAGTTTATAAAGACAATGCTCTACATTCTACCTTGGTGAATAGTGTTTGGGGTCTTAGAAGCCTGTGAGCGGCCATCTAAGATACTCCACTGGTCTCATCCCTTCGGGAGCAAGGGAGAATGAATGGAACAAGACACAAGGAAAAGATTAGTCCAAAGGACTAATGGGTCACAGCTACCAAGGCCTCCACTGGACTGAGTGCAGTACAGCTAGATGGTGCCCCGCTACCACCACTGACTGCTCTGACCAGAATCACAACAGAGAATTCTGGACAGAGCTGGAGAAGGATGTAGAGCATAATTCTAACTCACAAAAAAGAAGACCAGATTTACTGGCCTAAAGAAGACTGGAGAAAGCTCGAGAGTATGGCCCCCAGACACCCTTTTAGCTCAGTGGTGAAGCTACCTCCGAGGTTCACCGTTCAGCCTGGGAGTGGACAGCCCCATAAAACCAAATGAGACTAACGAGGTACAGGAGTCCAGTGACAAGGGCCAGAAGACAGAAGGGGACAAGGAAGCTGGTGATAGGGAACCCAAATTTGAGTAAGGATATTGTTGATGTGTTGTGAGATTGTTAACCATTGTCATAGGGAACATTTGTAGTAACTGTTAAATGAGAAACTATTTTGTAATGTAAGCCTTCATCTTAAGTGAGAATAACAGCACAATTGGAAGAGCATAGTTAATGTCACTGAACTGTGCATGTAGAAATTTTTGAAATGGTGTATCTTTGGCTATGTGTATTTTCATCAAAAAAAAGGTTGAGAAGTTAAATGGTTCACATGTTGTGGGGTTGTTAACCAATATCATAAAATAATATGTGTACTACTGTTTCATGGGAAACTATTTGTTCTGTAAGCCTTCACCTGAAATACAATTTAAAAAAAAAACTATAGAAAGAACCCATGAATCACAAAACAAGCAGAAGGAAGGAATAATAAAATTTAGAGCAGAAATCAGTGAAACAGAGAAACAATAGAGAAAATCAATGGAATCAAATACTGGTTCTTTGAAAAGATCAATAAAATTGATAAATATCTAACTAGACTGATAAAGAAAAAAAAGAGAAGAAACAAAAGACCAATATCAGGAAATAAAGAAGGGATATCACTACAGGTCCTACAGGTATTCGAAAAATAATAGAATATTATGAGCAACTTTATGTCACTAAATTTGAAAACCTAAATAAACTGTCACAAATTACTAAAACAGAAAAAAGGAGAAATAGAAAACCTGAACAGCACTATATCAATGAAATAAATTTATTCTTAATTAAAAACCTTTCCACAAAGTAAATTCTAGGCCTAGATGGTTTCACTGGTGAATTCTTTCAAATATTTGAGGAAAAAAATTAACCAATCCTACACAAATTCTTTCAGAAAATAGAGGAGGAGGAACACATCCCAACTCATTTTATGAGGCTACTACTATGCTAACATCAAAATCACAAAAAGGAAACATAGATCAATCTTCTGCATAAACAGAAATGCAGAAATCATTAACAAAAATTAGCAAATCACATCCAAAAATACATAAAAAGTATAGTATATAATGACCAAGTGGATTTTATCTTGGGAATCCAAGGTTACTCAAACATCTGAAAAACAATCAATTTAATTAATCAGATTAATACAATAAAAAAGAAAACACATATGCTCATTTTAGAAGATGCAGAAAGAACATCTAACAAGACTCAGCATCCTTTCATGATTAAACAAAAAATCTCAACAAAGTAGGAATAGTAGGGAACTTCCTCAACCTGATTAAGGGAGTCTATGAAAAAATTATAGCTGAAATTGTATTCAACAGTTCTATTCTTTGTAAGGATGAGAACTATGACAAGGATATTCACTTTCACCAGTTATATTTAACCTTGTACTAGACATCCTGGCCAATGGACTAAAGCAGAAAAAGAAATAAAAGGCATTAGGATTAGAAATGAATAAGTACAACTATCTTTATTTGCAGATCATATAATCATGTGGGAAGAAAGCCTTAAAGAATCTACAAAAAAGCTAACAGAAGTAAATGAATTCAGCAAGGTTTCTAGGATTCAATGTCAATGTACAAAAATCAAGTGTATTTTTATATTCTATCAATGAACAATTATAAAATAAAAAATTTAAACGCACTTAAAATAGCATAATATACTTAGAAGAACATTTAATGAAATATGTGCAAGATCTGTACTCTAAAATCTACAAAATATTAAAAAGAGAAATTTTAAAAGACTGAAATACATGGAGAGGGAAATCATGTATGTGAATTGAAAGTTTCTATATTGTTAAAACGGCAACTTTTCCCACACTGATCTGTTAATTCAATGTAATTTCAGTCAAAACCTTACAAGGCTTTTTTCAGAAAATAAATCAAAAAGTTGATTCTAGGAGGTGGAGCCAACATGGCATTATAGACAGAAGCACCATGCCGTCCCTCCAAAAAACCAAGTAGAGACAAACATCAATCCTGGAACCCTATGTGCCAAATGAAGAGATAAAGAACGTAATCAAGCACCAAATGGAATAAGAAACTGACAGAGAACAGAGAGCAAGGAGAAATACCTGCAGAGGTCCCCTATCAGCTAACGCAACACACATTCGCTATCTTGGAATCCTGTTGGAGATCAGCAGACAGAGAGTACAAGAAAGTAGCTTCATGGAGCTCGCAGTAGGAGACAGAACAACTGCTAGACCTGCCCTGCTGCACCATAGCTGAATGACTGGTTCCTGCCCATTGGACAAGGAGTTGAAAAGTATCGTGCCCAAAGACGAGCAAACAACAAAGAACACACAGCACACCTGCTCAGAACCAAATAAAACAAAAAGCAGGACAAAACCAATTTACAATCAATAAATGAGGAAAATAACTACTGAATGTCCTGAAGACAGAAGATAATATCAAAAGATTTACAAACACAGGCAAGGATGGTTCCAGGAGGCATCCAAAATAAAATACCAGATGACTTTCCAGTAGAAGAAAAGGCACTAGAACTACTGATAGAAAATGCAAATCTCTAATATTCAGAGCTATCCAAGACTCGAAGCAAAAAGCAGACAAAAATGAGGAAAAAATAGACAAATTCATGGAAAAGGCAGAAAAATTCATGGAAAATACAGACAAAAAATGCAAGACTCAAGAAAATAATACAGGAACAAAATACCAAAATAAATTGACAACTAGAAATCATACAAAAACAACAATTAGACATCCAAAAGATAAAAAGATTTCAGAAATGGACAGTGTCATAGAAGGGCTGAGGAGCAGGTTTGAAATGATGAAAGACAAGATCAGCAAAATTAAAGACAAATACTTGGATACAACTCTGTTTGAGGAAAAATCAGAAAAAAGAATGATGGAAAATGAAGAAACCCTGAGAATTATGTGAGACACAATCAAAAGTAAAAATTTTCAAGTGATCAGAGTTTCAGAACAGGGGAGAAATCTGAAAACACAGAGAGGATCATTGAAGAACTGCAGATAAAAAACTTCCCTAATATCATGAAAGATAAAAAGCTGACCATCCAAGAAGCTCAAAGAAGCCCATATTGGATAGAACCCAAAAGAAAGTCACCAAGGCATATCATAATCACACTCGTTAAAACCAAACACAAAGAAAGAATCCTGAGAGCAGCTCAAGAAAAATGAACACTGGCATACAGAGAATAAGACTAAGCTCTAATTATTCGTCAGAAACCATGCAGGCAAGAAGGCAATGGGATGACATATATAAAACCTTGAAAGAGAAAAAAACTGCCAGCCAAGAACAATATATCCTGCAAAACTCTCATTCAAATATGATGGTGAAATTAAGATGCTTCCAGATAAGCAGAAATTAAGGGAATATGTAAAAGCCAAACCAAACTTACAAGAATTATTAAAGGGAATCGTTCATTCTGAGAACAACCAACATCAGATCACAGACTGAATCTAGGACACGAGATTGTACCAGCCAGATATCAACCTACGAAATGAACTCTCAAGGACAATTCAAAACCAAAAGAATTACAACAGGGAACAAGAGAGGTTAATCTGTAAATGGCAACAGCATCAGAACAATAAAAGAGGGAATAAACAGTGTAGGTATAGAACTTTCTAATAGAGATGAAAGCAAGATGACACCAAGTAATAAAAGACTGGTTCAAACCTAGGAAGATAAGGGTAAATTTCAAGGTAACCACAAAGACCATTAATAAATCTACTCATCAAAATAAAGTAGAAAAATATAAAATCTCAGTAAAAATCTATGAAAACAAATAAATGAAAAAAAAATCCACAAACAAAATGAATTCAGCACAGGAGAGTAAGAGGAACAAAGAAAATGTCAGCACCACAAAAAAGGTACTACAAAATGACAGCAATAAACTCACACCTATCAATAATTAAACTGAACGTAAATGGCCTAAATGCACGCCTAAAGAGACAGAGTGACAGAATGGATTAAAAAAAACAGGTTCCATCAACATCCTGTCTACAAAAGATGCACTTTAGAAACAAAGACATAAATTTATTAAAAAATCAAAGGATGGAAAAAAAGTGTATTAAGCAAACAGCTATCAAAAAAAAGGAGTGGCAATACTAATCTCAGATAAAATAGACTTTAAAACAAAATCCACCATAAAAGACAAAGAAGGGCACTATATAATGATTAAGGGGATGATCCAAGACATAACCATAATAAACTTCTAAGCACCCAATGACAGGGCTCCAAAATACATAAACTCTAACAGTACTGAAAAGAGAAATCGACAGTTTCACAATAATAGTAGGAGACTTCAACACACCACTCTCAGTAAAGGACAGAACATCTAGAAAGAAACGCAACAAAGATACAGAAGATAAAAAGGACACGATCAGCAAACTTGACCTCATAGACATATATAAAACACTCCACTCAACAACTACAAAGTACACATTCTTTTCTAACGCACATGGAACATTCTCCAGAATAGAACACATCTTAGGCGACAGAGCAGCCCTCAACATCATGCAAAACAGTGAGATGATAGAAAGTATCTTCTCTGACCACAAGGCCATCAAGGTACAAATTAACAACAGGAAGAGCAAGGGGAAAAAATCAATTACATGGAAACTGAATAACACTCTGCTTAAAAACACTGGATAATACAAGAAATCAGAGATGGAAAAAAAATCCTAGAATCAAATGAGAGAAAACACATCATACCAAAACCTTTGGGACACAGCAAAGGCAGTACTCGGAGAAAAATTTATAGCAATAGATACACACATCAAAGAAGAAGAAAGGGACAAAATCAAAACATTAGCTACAAAACTCGAACAAATAGAAAGAGAACAGGAAAAAAAAGCCCACAGCCACCAGAAGAAAGGAAATAATAAAAATCAGAGCTGAAATAAATGAAATAGAGAATAGAAAAACAACAGAAAGAATCAACAAAACCAAAAGTTGGTTCTCTGAAAGGATCAACAAAATTGTTAAACCACTGTCCAAATTGACAAAAGAAAAACAGTAGAGGATGTAAATAACCCAAAATAAGAAATCAAATGGGGGACATTACAACAGACCCTACTGAAATAAAAAGGATCATACCAGAGTACTACGGAAAACTATACTCCACCAAACTTGAAAACCTACAAGAAATGGACAAATTTCTAGAAACACATTAAATACCCAAACTAACACAAAATGATGTTGAAAATCTGAACAGACCCATAACTAGAAAAGAGCTTGAAAAGCTAAAAAAAAAAAAATTTCCAACAACAAAAAAAAGCCCTGGCCCAGAAGGCTTCACTGGAGAATTCTAGAAAACATTCAGAGAAGAGCTTACACCAGTGCAACTCAAACTATTTCAGAACACGAAAAAGAAAGTGACACTTCTGAATTCATAACCCTGTTACCAAAACCAGGAAAAGACACAACAAAAAAATAAAATTACAGACAAAGATCTCTCGTGAACATAGATGCAAAAATTCTCAACAAAATATTAGCCAATAGAATTCAGCATCATACCAAAAGAATAGCACACCACGACCAAGTAGGATTCATATCAGGCATGCAAGGATGGTTCAACATTAGAAAATCAATCAACGTAATCCACCACATAAATAAAAGTAAAGAAAACAATCACATGATCATTTCAATTGATGCAGAGAAAGCATTTGACAAAGTCCAACAACCATACCTGATAAAACTCTCAATAAAATAGGTATAGAAGGGAGATTTCTCAACAAAAATAAAGGACATGTATGTAAAATCAATGGCCAACATCATTGTTAAAGGAGAGAGGCTGAAAAATTCCCATTGAGAACAGGAACAAAGCAAGGATGCCTTTATCACCGTTCCTACTTAATATTGTGCTGGAAGTCCTAGCTAGAGCAATAAGGAAATAAAAAGAAATAAAGGACATCAAAATTGGTAATGAAGAAGTTACGCTCACCCTGTTTGGGGATGATATGATACTAGACATAGAAAACCCAAAGACTCCACAAAAATACTATTGGTACTAATAGACAGATTCAGCAGAGTAGCAGGATACAATATAAACATACAAAAACCAGTTGGATTCCTATACACCAATAAAGAGAACAATGAAAAGGAAATCAGGAGAACAATACCATTTTTAATAGCCTCTAAAAAAATAAAATACTTAGGAATAAGTCTAACCAGTGACGTAAAACATCGATACAAAGCAAACTACAAAACACTACTGCAAGAAACAAAAAGAGATCTACATAAATGGAAAAACATATCATGCTCATGGATAGGTAGACTCAACGTAGTGAAAATGACAATTCTACCGAAAGCAATTTACAAATACAATGCAATACTGATCCAAATACCAACAACATTCTTTAAAGAGATGGAAAAACTAATCATTAACTTTATATGGAAAGGGATGAAGCCCTGGATAAGTAAAGCACTATTGAAGAAGAAGAATAAAGTCGGAGGACTCCCACTACCTGACCTCAGAACCTACTATACAGCTACAGTAGTCAAAAGAGTCTGGTACAACGACAGATACATTGACCAGTGGAACAAAATTGAGAACCCAGAGGTAAATCCATCCATCTATGGTCACCTGATCTTCGACAAGGGTGCAAAATCCATCAAGTGGAGAAAATACAGTCTTTTTAAAAAATGGTGCTGGCAAAACAGGATATCTTTCTGAAAAAAAAAAAGAAACAGGACCCATACCTCATATCATATATGAAAAGTAATTCAAAATGGATCAAAGACCTAAATATAAAGCCAAAAACTATAAAGTTCATAGAAGAAAAAATAGGATCAACACTAGAGGCCCAAATACATGGCATTAACAGGATACAAACCATAACCAACAACACACAAACTCCAAAAGAAAAGCTAGATAACTGAGATCTTTGAAAAATTAAACACTTATGCTCATCAAAAGTCTTCACCAAAAGAGTAAAAAGAGAACTTACTGACTGGGAAAAAATTTTTGGCTATTACAAATCTGACAAAGGTCTAATGTATAAAACCTTCTGTAAAATCCAACACCTCTACAACAAAAAGATAAATAATACAATTAAATATGGCCAAAGGAAATAAAAAGACACTTCACCAAAGAAGACGTTCAAGCGGCCAACAGACACATGAGGAAATGCTCGTGATCATTGGCCATTAGAGAAATGCAAATCAAAACCACAATGAGGTACCATCTCACCCAGGCATTACTGGCACGAATCAAAAACACTGGAAATAACAAATGTTGGGGAGGCTGCGGGGAGATTGCTACTCTTATGCACTGCTGGTGGGAATTCAAAATGATACAACCTTTTTGGGAAACGTTATGACGCTTCCTTAGAAAGTTAGAAGTAGAAATGCCATATGATCCACCAATCCCACTCCTAGGAATATATCCGAGAGAAATAAAAGTCGTCACAGAAATGGACATATGCACACGCATATTCACTGCATCATTGTTCACAATAGCAAAAAGATTGAAACAACCTAGATGCCCATCAACAGATGAATGGATAAACAAACTATAGTATATACACACAATGGAGTAATATGCAATGGTAAAGAACAATGATGAATCTGCAAAGCATCTCATAACATGGATGAATCTAAATGAAATATGTCAATCACAAAAGGACAAATATTGTATGAGACCACTACTGTAAAAACTCACGAAAAAGTTTACACACAAAAAGAAACAATCTTTGATGGTTATGAGGGTCGGGAGGGATGGGGATGGAAAAACACTAAATAGACAATAGATAAGTGGTAACTTTGGTGAAGGGTAAGACAGTACACAACACTGGGAAAGCCAGCACAACTTCTACAAGGCAAGGTCATGGAAGCTCCATAGACACATCCAAACTCCCCGAGGAACCAGATTACTGGGCTGAGGGCTGTGGACCATGGCCTCGGGAGACATCTAGCTCAATTGGCATAACATAGTTTATAAAGAAAATATTCTACATTCTACTTTGGTGAGTAGCATCTGGGGTCTTAAAAGCCTGTGAGTGGCCATCTAAGATACTATACTGGTCTCACCCCTTTGGGAGCAGGGGAGAATGAAGAAAACTAAAGACACAAGGGAAAGATTAGTCCAAAGGACTAATGGACCACATCTACCATGGCGTCCACCATACTGAGTCCAGAACAACTAAATGGTGGTGGCTATCACCCCTGGCAGGGATCACAATAGAGGGTCCTGGACAGAGCTGGAGAAAAATGTATAACAAAATTCTAACTCACAAAAAAAGACCAGACTTACTGACAGAGACTGGAGAAAACCTGAGAGTATGGCCCTGTGATACCCTTTTAGCTCAGTAATGAAGTCACTCCTGAGAGGCAGCCTTCAGCCAAAGATTAGACAGCCCCACAAAACAAAATGAGACTAATGGAGCACAACAGCCCAGGGACAAGGACTAGAAAACAGGAAGGACAGGAAAGCTGGTAGTAGGGAACCCAAGGTCTAGAAGGGAGAGTGTTGACATATCGTGGGGCTTTTAACCAATGTCATAAAACAATATGTGTACTAACTGTTTAATAAGAAAATAGTTTGTTCTGTAAACCTTCATCTAAAGTACGATAAAAAAAAGTTAATTCTAAAATTCATGTGGAAGACAAAGGATGTGAAATAGCCAGTAAATAAATAAATAAGTGCAAATTTGAATGACTTACTCTAGCTGATTTCAAGATGTACAATAAAGTTTTAATAATCAAGCCAGTGTAATAGCATAAGAATATACATGCGGATTAATTAAACAAAATAGAGAATCCAAAAATAACCCCACATTATATAATCAATTGATTTTTTTTTACAGTGATGCTAAGGTAATTCAATGATAAAAAAGAAAAAAAGTCTTTTCAACATATGTTTTCGGAATAACTTGATACTGTTTGGAAAAATGAATGAACCTTGACCTACACAAAAATTAACTTAGAATGTTCAGAGAATAAAATATGAGGGATAAAACTATTAAATTTCTAGGAGAAAACAGAAGAAAATCTTTGTGATACTTGGCTAAGCAAAGATTTGTTATACAGAACACAAAAATCACAAATGTATATAAAAGAAAAGGTTGAGAAAATGGACTTGATCATGATGAAAACTTTCTCTCTTCACAGGACACAGCTGAAAAAACAAAAGAGCAAGTCACACAATTTTAGAAAAAAATTTGCAAAACACATATCCAACAAAAGGCCTGTATTCAAAATACATAAAGAACTTTTTTAGCTCAATAATAAGAAGACAACACAATATTAAAAATGGGAAAGATTTGAACAGACACTTGATAATAGAAGAAATACAAATTGCCAGTAAGCACATTGAAAAGATGCTCATTATTAGTCATTAGAGAAATGCAAATTATAACCACAAATTTTTGCATTCATGTATGTTCTGCTGTGTATATTCTCAACATTAACAACAAAAAATAAAATAAATTTATTTTAAAAAACAAAATAAAAACACAATAAGATACCACTTACCCACTAGAACTGCTAATGTTAAAAGACTGACAATACCGGAGGCAGGGCCAAGATGGCAGAGTAGTCAGATGCTTCCGGTGTACCCTTTTACAACAAAGACCCCAAAAAACAAGTGATTTGATTATATATGGCAATCTGGGAGCCCTGAACATCAAAGGCAGAGTTGAGGAACCACACTGAGTGGCAGGGGGAGGGAGAGACCGTTCAGAAGCAGCAAGGATTTGCCAGACCTGACCCAGAGAGAGCCTGAGCCCTTCAGGCCTGAGCAGCTCGTGGGTGAGGCAGACAAGCGGCATGCTTGGGAGGCACATTTTCCACACTGGGAGAGAACCAGTGCCAGAGTGTCTACACAGCCATCCAGAACCAGTGAGAAGCAGCCATCATCAGCAAAAGATAAGTACTTGCGTACAGCTTACCACGCAGATCAAAAATACCCGCCTTAGGCTCTCTCCCATTTACCTGCCCACTCCCTGCTCTTCAATGGGTCATGGACCTGCTTCAGGGCTTCAGCAATTGCCGAGTCCCCTGGGTTGGCAGTAGGATCCATCACATACCCAGAGCCATTCTCCCTGCCTCGGAGAGTGAACAAACTAACAAACAGGAAAAAATAAACTGCTGGCTCCCCTAAGCTAGGAACCCAGGGTAGGCATAGCTCCTTTGCCTAGGCACAGGCATAAGGGATCCACGGACTCTGAGTGCCTTTCCCCCTGCATAGACTTGTGTGGGCCCACCTCAACAGCGCAGGCCCTCATTACTGCAGTACAACAGGGTATATACCGAAACTCTAACTCAACTGTTTCAGCTGTGAAGTGGCAGGTTATTGACATTTGACACTGCTCTGCCCATTAAGCAGGGTCTTCACCTACCCACTTCAGGGGCCTGAGGACTGGTGGCTCCACCCATGCCATAGTCTGGCTGCAAAGCACACCCACCTTGGCACTCGAGAGAACAGGGAAACACCTTTCTCCTGGACACTCAGGGGTGGCCATCAGCCCCCTGCTTTGCTCAGAGTGTGTCCCCCTGTTGCATCCAGATGCCTGTGCCTACACCAATCACCCATGCCTGTCTAGGATGGTAAGTGATGGCCTACACCACACACTTGGTGGCTATCTACCTGGGCACCTGAGCTGAATCCAAACAGAAGGAGTGGGCAGACTTCTGAGCTCACATACCTAATAACAGATCTAACTACCTGGTGACAGGACATTAGAGCCTCAAAGGTGCTAATAATCAAACAAGCTCATATGAGCAGCCTATTTGGGCATATCAAAACAAAACAAGAAGCTAGGACACAGTAAGCAAACAGAAAATAAATAACTATAATAACTTATTGATGGCTTGGAGACAACAGTCAATATCAAATCACCTAAAGAGGCAATCCATGATGGCTTCAGAAAGCTCCCAAAATAAAGAATCTAGAAATTTTCCAGAGGAGGAAAATATCTTGGAAATACCAGAGACAGAATACAAAAGCTTAATATACAGAACTTTTCAAGAAATTAGGAAGGAAATTAAGCAAAATGCAGAGCACGAAATAGAGAAAATTAAAAAGATTAAAGAAGAGCATAATGACAAACTTAACAGGCTGCAAGAATGCATAGAGAGACAGCAATAAAAAATCCAGAAGATCAACAACAAAATTTCAGAATTAGACAAATCAATAGAAAGTCATAGGTGCAGGACTGAGGCAATGGAATTCAGAACTAGTGAGATTGAAGATAAAGCACTTGACATAAACTTATAGGAGGAAATATCAGAAAAAAGGATTAAAAAATGAAGAAACCCTAAGAATTATGTGGGACTCTATCAAGAGGAATAACTTATGAGTGATTGGAGTACCAGAATGGGGGGGAGAACAGAAAACACAGAGAGAATTGTTGAAGATTTGTTGGCAGAAAACTTCCCTGATATCATGAAAGATGACAAGATAGCTATCCAAGATGCACATCGAGCCCTCATAAGATAGATCCCAAAAGAAAGTCACCAAGACATATTATAATCAAACTTGCCAAAAACAAAGATAAAGAGAGAATTTTAAGAGCAGCTAGGGATAAACGAAAAGTCATCTACAAAGGAGAGTCAATAAGAATAAGCTCGGACTACTCAGCAGAAACCATACAGGCAGGAAGGCAATGGGATGACATATATAAATCCTTGAAGGAAAAATACTGCCAGCCAAGAATTATATATCCAGCAAAACTGTCTCTCAAATATGATGGCAAAATTAGGGCATTTCCAGATAAACATAAGTTCAGGGAATTTGCAAATACCAATCCAAAATTACAAGAAATACTAAAGGGATTCCTCCGGATAGAAAATAAGTAACATCAGATAACAACCAAAGACTAGAGCACAGGACAGAGCAACCAGATATCTACCCAGATAGGGAAGTCACAAAAATAAATCAAAGGTAAAACACTGAAAATAGGGAAACAGATGTTAATATGTAAAAGATGACAACATTAAAATAAAAAAGAGGGACTTAAAAAATGTAGACATAGATTTTTCATATGGAGAGGAAGTCAAGGTGATATAAAGAAATAAAAGACTGGTATAAACTTACAAAAATAGGGGTAGATATTAAGATAACCACAAAGGAAACTTACAATTCTACAAGTCAAAAAAAAAAAAAAAAAACGGAAAAATATAGACTCAGCAAACACAAAATCAACAATGAAAAAGATGTAAAGAAAATACATAAAGAAAAACAACTCAGCACAGAAAATTACGTGGAACAAAGAAACTGTGAACAACACACAAAAAAAGACATCAAAATGACAACACTAAACTCATACCTATCAATAATTACACTGAATGTAAATGGAATAAACGCACTAATAAAGAGACAGAGAGTGGCAGACTGGAAAAAAAACAAGACCCGTCTATATGCTTCCTACAAGAGACATATCTTAGACTTAAAGACACAAACAAACTAAAACTCAAAGGATGGAAAAAATATATATTAAGCAAACAGCACTCAAAAAAGAGCAGGAGTGACAATATTAATCTCTGACAAAATAGACTTTAAAGTGAAATCCACCGCAAAGGATAATGAAGGACACTATATAATGATTAAAGGGTCAATATACCGGGAGGACATAACTTTAATAAATATTTATGCACCCAACGACAGGGCTCCAAAATACATAAAACAAACTCAAACAGCACTGACGAGAGAGACAGACAGCTCCACAATAGTAGTAGGAGACTTCAACACACCAATTTCAGTGAAGGACAGAACATCCAGAAAGAAGGTCAACAAAGACACGGAAGATCTAAATGCTGCAATCAACCAACTTGATTTCATAGAAATATACTGAACACTCCACCCAACAGCAGCCAAATATACTTTCTTTTCCGATGCACATGGAACATTCTCCAGAATAGACCTCATATTAGACCATAAGGCAAAACTTAAAAAAAATCCAAAGCATCGAAATATTACAAAGCATGTTTTCTGACCATAAAGCCATAAAAGTAGAAATCAACAACAGAAAAAGCAAGGAAAAAAAAATCAAACACATGGAAACTGAACAACACCTCGCTCAAAAACTACTGGGTTATAGAAGAAATTAAGGAGGGAATAAAGAAATTCGTAGAATCAAATGAGAAGGAAAACATATCCTACCAGAACCTTCCGGACACAGTAAAAGCAGTGCTCAGAGGTCAGTTTATAGCAATGAATGCACACATCCAAAAAGAAGAAAGGGCCATAATCAAAACAGTAACCCTACAACTGGAACAAGTAGAAAAAGAGCAGGAAAAGAAGTCCTCGGGCACCAGAAGAAAGGAAATAATAAGAATTAGAGCAGAATTAAATGAAATAGAGAATAGAAAAACAGTTGGAAGAGTTAATAAGAAAAGCTGGTTTTTTGAAAAGATCAACAACATTGATAAACCATTGGGCAAACTGACAAAAGAAAAACAGGAGAGGAAGCAAATAACCCGCATAAGAAATGAGATGGATCCCCCGGACACCCTTTTAGCTCAGTGGTGAAGTCACTTCCGAGGTTCACCATTCAGCTGGTGATTGGACAGCCCCATAAAACAAAACGGGATTAATGAGGCACAGCAGTCCAGGGACAAGGACTAGAAGGCAGAAGAGGACAGGAAAGCTGGTGATAGGGAACCCAAGGTTGAGTAAGGGCAGTGTTGACCTGTAGTGGGGTTCTTAACCATTGTCATAGGGCAATATATACAAACTGTTTAATGAGAAACTATTTTGTTCTGTAAACCTTCATCTAAAGTGAGATTAGCAGCACAACTGGAAGAATGCAATCAGTGTAACTGAATTGTACATGTAGAAATTTTTTTTGAAATGGTGTATCTTTGGCTATGTATATTTTCACCAAAAAAAAAAAAAAAAAAAGGTCCTTCAGGGCCGAGAAGGGAGCATGTTGACATGTCGTGGGGTTGTTAACCAATGTCATAAAACAATATGTGTACCAACTGTTTAATGATAAAATATTTGTTCTGTAAACCTTCACCTAAAGTAGAATAAAAAAAAATTCTTTTAAAAGAAATGATATGGGTGATATCACAACAGACCCAAATGAAATTAAAAGAACCAAAACAGAATACTATGAAAAAATCTACTCTAACAAATTTGAAAACCTAGAGGAAATGGACAAATTTCTAGAAAATCACTACCTACCTAAACTAACACAAACAGAAGTAGAACAACTAAATAAATCCATAACAAAAGAAGAGATTGAAAAGGTAATTTAAAAACTCCCAACAAAAAAAAAGCCCTGGTCCAGATGGCTTCACTGGAGAATGCTACCAAACTTTCAAAGAAGCGTTAACACCGCTACTACTAAAGGTATTTCAGAGCATAGAAAAGGATGGAATACTCCCAAACTCATTCTATGAAGCCAACATAACCCTGATACCAAAACCAGGTAAAGAAACCACAAAAAAGAAAATTAGAGACCAATATCCCTCATGAACATTGACACAAAAATCCTCAACAAAATTCTAGCCAATAGAATTCAGCAACATATCAAAAAAATAATTCACCATGATCAAGTGGGATTTATACCAGGTACACAGGGATAGTTCAACACTAGAAAAACAATCAATGTAATCCATCACATAAATAAAACAAAAGACAAGAACCACATGATCTTATCAATCAATGCAGAAAAGGCATTTGACAAAGTCCAACACCCATTCATGATAAAAACTCTCAACAAAATAGTAATAGAAGGGAAATTCCTCAATATACTTAAGGGCATGTATACAAAGCCAACAGCCAACATCATCCTAAATGGAGAGACTTTGAAAGCATTCCCCTTGAGAATGGGAACCAGACAAGGATGCCCTTTATCACCACTCTTATTCAACATTGTGCTGGAGGTCCTAGCCAGAGCAATTAGGCTAGAAAAAGAAATAACGGACATCCAAATTGGTGGGGAAGAAGTCAAAGTATCTCTATTTGCAGATGATATGATGTTATACACAGAAAACCCCAAAGAATCCACAACAAAACTGCTGGAACTAATAGAAGATTTCTGCAAAGTTTCAGAAGAAAGTTTCAAGAGAAACATTCAAACATCAGTTGGATTCCTTTACACAAAGAGAACCTTGAAGAGGAAATCACCAAATCAATAGCATTTACAATACCCCCCAAGAAGATAAAATACTTAGGAATAAATGTAACCAGAGACACAAAAGACCTATACAATGAAAACTACAAGACACTACTGCAAGAAACCAAAAGAGACCTGCTAATTGGAAAAACTTACCTTGCTCATGGATAGGTAGACTCAACGTTGTGAAAATATTAATTCTACCCAAAGCAATCTACAGATACAATGCAATCCAGTTCCAAATTCCACTGACATTTTTTAATGAGATGGAGAAACAAATCACCATCGTCATATGGAAAGGGAAGAGGCCTCAAATAAGTAAAGCATTACTCAAGAAGAAGAACAAAGTGGGAGGCCTCAAATGACCTGATTTTAGAAACTATTATACTGCCATGGTAGTCAAAACAGCCTGGTCCTGGTACAACAACAGATACATAGAATTGAGAATCCAGACATAAATTCATCCACCTATGAGCCGCTGATATTTGACAAAGGCCCAAATTCTGTTAATTGGGGAAAAGACAGTCTCTTTAACAAATGGTGCTGGCATAACCGGATATCCACTGGCAAAAAACTGAAACAAGACCCATACCTCACACCATGCACAAAAACTAACTCAAAATGGATCAAAAACTTAAATAAAAAATCGAAAATGATAAAGATCATGGAAGAAAAAACAGGGACAACGTTAGGAGCTCTACTACAGGGCATAAACACAATACGAACCGTAAGTAACAATGCACAAGCACCAGAAGAGAGACTAGATATCTGGGAGCTCCTAAAAGTCAAACACTTAGGCTCATCAAAAGACTTCACCAAAAGAGTAAAAAGTCAACCTACAGACTGGGAAAAAATTTTTGGCTACGACAAACCCTATCAGCATCTAGTCTCTAAGGTCTACAGGATGCTGCAGGGCCTCAACAACAAAAAGACAAATAACCCAATTAGAAAATGAACAGGCATTTCACCAAAGAAGATATTCAGGCGACTAACAGACACATGAAGAAATGCTCACGATCATTAGCCATTAGAGAATAGCAGATCAAAACTGCAATGAGATATCATCTCACCCCAACAAGGCTAGCATTAATCCAAAAAACACAAAATAATAAATGCTGGAGAGGTTGTGGAGAGACTGGAACACTTATACACTGTTGGTGGGAATGTAAAATGGTACAACCACTCTAGAAACTGATTTGTCACCTCCTTAAAAAGCTAGAAATAGAAGTACCATACAATCCAGCTATCCTGCTCCTTGGAATATATCCTAGAGAAATAAGAGCCATCACACGAATAGATATATGCACACCCATGCTCATTGCAGCACTCGTCACAATAGCAAAAAGATGGAAATAATGTAGGTGCCCATCAACGGATGAATGGATAAACAAATTATGGTATATCCACACAATGGAATACTAGACAATGATAAAAAGCAACGATGAAGCCGTGAAACATAACATGAAGGAAGCTGGCAGTCATTATGCTCAGTGAATTTAGTCAGTCACAGAAAGACAAACATTGTATAAGACCAGCGTTATAAGAACACAAGGAAAGGTTTAAACACAGAAGAAAACATTATTTGATGGTTATGAGAGTGGGGAGGGAGGGTGAGAGTTATTTACTAACTAGATAATAGATAAGAATTATCTTAGGTGAAGGGAAGGACAGCACACACTACAGAGGAGGTCAGCACAACTGGACTAAACCAAAGCTAAGAAGTTTCCTGAATACAACCAAACACTTCGAGGGACAGAGTAGTAGGGGTGGTGTTTTGGGGACCATGCTTTCAGGGGACATCTAGGTCAATTGGCATAACAAAGCTTATGAAGAAAATGTTCTGCATCCTACTTTGGTTAGTGGCGTCTGGAGTCTTAAAAGCTTGCAAGCAGCCGTCTAAGATGCATCAATTGGTTCCAACCACCTGGAGTAAAGGAGAATGAAGAACACCAAAGACACAAGGGAAGTATTAGCCCAAGAGACAGAAAGGGCCACATAAACCAGAGACTTCATCAACCTGAGACCAGAAGAACTAGATGGTGCCTGGCTGCCACCAATGACCGCCCTGACAGGGAACACAACAGAGAGTCCCGGATGGAGCAGGAGAAAGGTGGGGTGCTATCATGATTTGAATTATATCCCCCCAAAAATGTGTGTATCAATTTGGCTAGGCCATGATTCCCAGTGTTGTGTGGTTGTCCTCCATTTTGTGATTGTAATTTTACATTAAAGAGGATTAGGGTGGGATTGTAATACCACTCAACCCAGGTCACATCCCTGATCCAACGTAAAGGGAGTTTCCCTGGGGTGTGGCCTGCACCACCTTTCATCTCTGGTAAGAGATAAAAGGAAACAGAAGCAAGTGTAGAATTGGGGGACCTCATACCACCAAGAAAGCAGTGCCAGGAGCAGAGCGTGTCCTTTTGACCCAGGGTCCCTGTACGGAGAAACTCCTAGTCCGGGGGAACATTGATGAGAAGGCTGACAGAGAGAGAAAGCCTTCCCCTGAAGCTGATGTCCTGAATTTGGACTTCTAGATTGTGAGAAAATAAATTTCTTTTTATGAAAGCCATCCACTTGTGGTATTTCTGTTGGAGCAGCACTAGGTGACTAAGACAGGTGCAGAACTCAAATTCTAGTAAGAAGACCAGACTTAATGGCCTGACTGAGACTGGAAGAACCCCTGAAAGCATGTCCCCTGGATTCTCTATCAGCCCAGAACTAAAACAATTTCTGAGGCCAACTCTTCAGACAGGGATTGAACCGGACTGTGGGACATAAAGTGATACTCGTGAGGAGTGTGCCTCTTATCTCAAGTAGATACAAGAGACTAAATGGGCAGCTTCTGTCCAGAGGTGAGTTGGGAAGGCAGAGAGGGTTAGGAGCTGGTTGAATGGACATGGGGAATCAGGTGTGGAAAGGAGGAGTGTGCTTTCACAGTATAGGGAGAGCAATTAGAGTCTCATAACAATTTATGTATAAATTTTTGTATGGGAAAAAAATAAATCAAAAAAAGACTGACAATACCAAGTACTGGTGAAGATTTGGAGCAACTGGAACTCTCATATACTTCTGATTGGAATGCAAAATGATGCATTCATTTTGGAAAATAGTATGGCAATATCTTAAAAAGTTAAACATACACTTATCATGTAAACTGCAGTTCCACTCCTGGGCATTTATCTGAGAGAAAGGAAAATATATGCTTTCACAAAGACTTGTTTGCAAGTGTTCATAGCAGCATCATTCATAACAGCTCCAAACTGGAAGTAACCCAAATGTCTAACAACTGGTTAATGGATTATAAATTTGGTTTATCTATGTCAGGGAATACTACTCAGCAATAAAAAGGAACAAAATATTGATATATGCAAATATGTGTCTTAAAGATATTTTGCTAAGTGAAAGTATTGAAAAACAAAGAATTGTCTACACTGTGATTCCATTTATATGATATTCTAGAAAAGGCAGACTTATAGTGACAGAAATCCCCACGCATCTGTCAGTTTGTCGTACTGTGGGGGCTTGCATGTTGCTGTGATGTTAGAAGCTATTCAAATACCAGCATGTTTGAACTGAGCTTCCAGACTAAGACAAACTAGGAAGAAGGACCTGGTGGTATACTTCTGAAAAGAATTAGCCAGTAAAAACCTTATGAATAACAGCCAAACATTTTCTGATATAGTGCCCAAAGATGAGCCCCTCAGGTTGGAAGGCCCTCAGAAGACAACAGGGGAAGAGCTGCATCCTCAAAGCAGAGTCAACTTTAATGACGTAGATGGAGTCCAGCATTCAGGACCTTCTTTTGCTGATGTGGCACGACTCAAAATGAGAAGAAACAGCTGTAAACATCACTTAATAATGGGAACATGGAATGTATGAAGTATGAATCTAGGAAAATTGGAAATCATCAAAAATGATATGGAACACATAAACATTGATATCCTAGGCCTTAGTGAACTGAAATGGACTGGTACTGACCATTTTGAATCAGACAATCATATGGTGCACTATGCCTGGGATGACAACTTGAAGAGGAATGGCATTGCATTCATCATCAAAAAGAACATTTCAAGACCTATCCTGAAGTGCAACACTGTCAGTAATAGAATAATATCCATACATCTACAAGGAAGATCAGTTAATATGACTATTATTCAAATTTATGCCCCAACCACTAAGGCCAAAAATGAAGAAATTGAAGATTTTCACCAACTTCTGCAGTCTAAAATTGATACAATGTGCAGTCAAGATGCATTGATAATTACTGGTGATTGGAATGCAAAAGTTGAAAACTAAGAAGAATCGGTAGTGGGAAAATATGGCCTTGGTGACAGAAACAATGCCAGAGATCTCACTAAAGAATTTTGGAAGACCAAGGGCTTCTTCATTGCAAATACCTTCTTTCATTAACATAAATGGCAACACGTGGACCTCACCAGATGGCCTACACAGGAATCAAATCGACTACATCTGTGGAAAGAGACACTGGAAAAGCTCAATATTATCGGTCAAAACAAGACCAGGGGCCAACTGCTGAACAGACCATCAATTGTTCCTATGCACGTTCAAGTTAAAATTGAAGAAAATTAGAACAAGTCCACGAGAGCCAAAGTACAATCATGAGTATATCTCACCTGAATTTAGAGACCATTTCAAGAATAGATTTGATGCGCTGAACACTAATGACCGAAGACCAGACGAGTTGTGGAATGACGTCAAGGACATCATACATGAAGAAAGCAAGAGCTCATTAAAAACACAGGAAAAAAAGAAAAGACCAAAATGGATGTCAGAAGAGACTCTGAAACTTGCTTTTGAACATCTAGCAGCTAAAGTAAATGGAAGAAATGATGAAGTAAAAATGCAGAACAGAATATTTCAGAGGGAGGTTCGAGAAGATAAACTATTGCAATGATACGTGCAAAGACCTGGAGACAGAAAACCAAAAGGGAAGAACACACTTGACACTTCTCAAGCTGAATGAACTAAAGAAAAAATTCAAGCCCCCAGTTGCAATATTGAAGAATTCTATGGGGAAAATATTAAACAACGAAGGAAGCATCAAAAGAAGATGGAAGGAACACACAGAGTCACTATACCAAAAAGAATTGGTCGATTTTCTACCTTTTCAAGAGGTAGCATATGATCAGGAACAGATGGTACTGAAGGAAGAAGTCCATGCTGTGCTAAAAGCATTGGCTAAAAACAAGGCTCCAGGAATTGACAGAATACCAATTAAGCTATTTCAACAAATGATGCTGTGCTGAAAGTGCTCAGTCGACTATTCCAAGAAATTTGGAAGACAGCTACCTGACGAATCGACTGGAAGAGATCCATATTTATGCCTATTCACAAGAAAGATGAGCCAACTGAATGCAGAAATGATCGAACAGTATTGTTAATATCACACACAATTAAAATTTTGCTAAAGATCATTCAAAAGCGGTTGCAGCAGTATAACATCAGAAAACTACCAGAAATTCAAGCTGGATTCAGAAGAGGATGTGGAACCAGGTATATCATTGCTGATGTCAGATGGATCTTGGCTGAAAGCAGAGAATACCAGAAAGATGTTTACCTGTGTTTTATTGACTATGCAAAGGCATTCAACCGTGTGGATCATAACAAATTATGGATATCATTGCAAAGAATGGGAATTCCAGAACACTTAATTGTGCTCATGAGGAACTGTACATAGAACAAGAGGCAGCTGTTCGAACAGAACAAGGGGATACTGCATGGTTTAAAATCAGGAAAAGTGTGAGGCAGGGTTGTATCCTTTCACCATACCTATTCAATCTGTATGCTGAGCAAATAATCTGAGAAACTGAACTATATGAAGAAGAATTGGCCATCAGGGTTGGAGGAAGACTCATTAACAACCGGTGTTATGCAGATGACACAACCTTGCTTGCTGAAAGTGAAGAGGACTTGAAGCACTTACTGATGAAGATCAAAGACCACAGTCTTCAGTACGGATTACACTTCAAACAAAAAATCCTCACAAGTGAACTAATAAGCAACATCATGATAAACGGGGAAAAGATTGAAGTTGTCAAGGATTTCATTTTACTTGGATCCACAATCAAGGCCAATGGAAGCAGCAGTCAAGAAATAAAACAAAACATTGAACTGGGCAAAACTGCTGCAAAAGACCTATTTAAAGTGTTGGAAAGCAAAGACATCACTTTAAGCACTAAGGTGCACCTGACCCAAGCCATGGTTTTTTCAATTAATCATATGCATGTGAAAGCTGGACAATGATGGGGAAAACCGAAGAAGAATTGACTCCTTTGAAATTATGGTGTTGGCAAAAAATATTGAATATACCATGGACTGCCAAAAGGACAAACAAATCTGTCTTGGAACAAGTACAACCAGAATGCTCCTTAGAAGCAAGGATGGCGAGACTGCGTCTCACATACTTTGGACAGGTTATCAGGAGGGATCAGTCCCTGGAGAAGGACATCATAGTTGGTAAAGTATAGGGTCAGCGAAAAAGAGGAAGATCCTCAACGAGATGGATTGACACAATGGCTGTAGCAATGGCCTCAAGCATAACAACGATTGTGAGGATGGTGCAGGACAGGGCAGTGTTTCGTTCTTTTGTACATAGGACCACTGTGAGTCGGAACCAACTCGACGGCACCTAACAACAACAACATAGTGACAGAAAGCAGATCACTAGCTGCCTGGGTTTGGGGGTAGAATGAAAGAATCAGCTGCAACTAGACAGGAAGTAAAATTTTAGGAGGAGGTAACTTTTCTATACCTTGATTATGATGGTGGTTACATGATTATATAATTACCCAAAGTCATTACATCGTATACTCTTAAAATGGTTGAATTTTATGGTATTGAAATAATATATTAACTTTTTAAGTGAAATATAAAAATGCTAGGCTGAGGTAGCTTTTCATGATGGAACTCATCAATACTCATCACCCTCTTAACCCTGATGCATTCAATGAGCACTTCTTGATAGGCTGATCTGTAAATATATTTTTTCATTTGAATGTTGTTTTTGATTTCCAAATTTCTGTCTTTTTGTATTGTAAATTCTTCAGTAGAAGAAACTATGCCCTTTCTTCATTACATCCTTCCCCTGTTCTCATCTCCAGAGTTAACTCCATAGTTCTATATTGTCACAAAATTTATAGCAGAGTTAACATATTCACTGCTACTCATGGTTTCAGGAAAGACACGCTGGCACAATATGCACAATCATTTAAATAGAACATCAATGTGGAATAAAAGTGTTGGGAGACTGTCTTTTACGGCCTTGCCATTCTCACCTGGGCTGCCTAATCAGAAACTTTGGGTCCAGAACATTCTCTGATAATGGAGGTTAGGAACTGAGGCTCCCTCTGTTCCAGTTTCTTCTTATCAGGGGAACTCGTTCCCTATCAAGGGCCTAATGAATACCTCGTTGTTCTACTTAAGTGTGAGTATCATATGGCACCTGGCCAGCCCCATTAGTGTATCTATTCCCGGAGGGGAGGGAACAGGGTCTCTAACTGCATCCCAAACCAGCCCTGCCTCAGCTGCAGAGAGTGACCCACTGACTATGGGGAACAATTGCCCACTACTGAAGCTAACCTTGCTGTCTCTTCTCTATGTGAGTAAAGTGTTGATCCAGTCGGTGCCTGCGTATAAGTTGTGTTTCATGGTGACCTTAGACCTCGATTCAACAAAAAGACTGTAAACTGCACCTAGATAACCACTCTATAGTTGACTCATGAAGTTCAGAATTTGGATAGTGACAGTTTAATTGTTTCAGGATATGTTTTAAAGAGTAATAAAGGAAGTGGCACTTGGATTAACAGCTCTAGGACCTCTAGTCTCTGTATATTAGTCTTATGGAATGGAACTAAGGGCACTCAGCAATAGGAAAAGGGACAGTGAATTCTCATCCAGCTCTACTGATTTGAAGTTGCAGAATGGCAAGGCAAGAACCACCTGGGTACCAGTTGCTCAGGGAACACAAAAGTACAATATCTGGAATATACTCTCCCATTTCATTAATGAGTTCTCTACAGCAGGCTTTCTCAGCCTGTGACTATTGACATTTGGGGTTGGATAATTTTTTGTGTGGGGGCAGGGTGTCCTGCACATTGTAGGAGGGAGCAGAATCTCTGGCCTCTACTCACTAGATGCCAGTAGCAATCTCCCGAACTGGGAGAAACAAGAATGTTTCTAGACATTGCCAAATGTCCCCTGGTGGGACAGGGTAACAAAGCGGAGGCAAAATCATCTCTCTTTAAGAACTACTGACCTAGATAGGGAGTCCTGGTTAAGTGGTCAGCTGCTAACCAAAAGGTCAGCAGTTTGAACCCACCAGTCACTTCGAGGGAGAAAGCTATGGCAGTCTGCTTCCGTAAAGATTACAGCCTTGGAAAACTGTGGGGCAGTTTTACTCTGTCCTATAAGATCACTATGTGTTGGAATCGACTCGACAGCACCAAATTTTGTTTTGGGCCTAGACAGTGATTTTCAAATTGAGGGGCACACTCATTACTGGGTGTCTTAGTCAATCTAGTGCTGCTATAACAGAAATACCACAAGTGGATAGCTTTAACAAAGAGAAATTTATTTCCTCACAGTAAAGTAGGCTAAAAGTCCAAATTCAAGGTGTCAGCTCCAGGGAAAGGCCTTCTGTGTCTGTCAGCCTTCTCATCAATCTTCCCCTTGACTAGGAGCTTCTCCGCGCAGGGACCCTGGGTCCAAAGGACACGCTCTGCTCCAGGTGCTGCTTTCTTGGTGGTATGAGGTCCCCCCTCTCTCCTGGCTTCCCTTTCCTTTTTATCTCTTGAGAGATAAAAAGTGGTGCAGGCCACACCCCAGGGAAACTCCCTTTACATTGGATCAGGGATGTGACCTTAGAAAGGGTGTTACAATCCCACCCTAATCCTCTTTAACATAAAATTACAATCACAGAATGGAGGACAACCACACAATACTGGGAATCATGGCCCAGCCAAATTGATACACACATTTTTGGGGAGACAATTCAATCCATGACACTGGGCATGAAGTCAATTTAGTGGAACCCAACTAACATTTTTAAATACGAAATAGAATTGAATAGAAAATATCAGAGCACTTAGACTGTACTGAGTAAGCATGTTTCATGAAATGTTCACGTATTATGTGTACTCTGTTATCATGTAAAATCTTTTTCTTACTGTGGGTTGTTACCTAAAAAACGTTTGAAATCATCTATGCCTAGATCACAACTGAGAGCATTCAATCAACCAGAATGGCTATGGTAAAGTCATAGAATTTATCCTCACTTATCTAATATTCTATGATTCCTAGTCTGAATCTTCCTCCTAGCTGGACCAGGCCCCACTGTTCCCTCCACAGATGTGCTCACACCTCGTGTTTATATGCCTTTTCTCCTGCAGTTCTTCCTGAACTCATATGCTTACTAATAACTACCCATCTTTCAAGGTCTCCCCAAATTCTTTATAATGTAATCCTTGACATTCAGTACAAAATAATCCCTTTGTTCTCTGAACACCTTTTGTACTTTTTGTTATAGAGTAGAAGCCTTCTTAAATGATGTGACTGGGAACCATACTTGGGAGGTTACTTTTAAAAAAATTAATAAAAGAGGTTACATATCTTAAACATTTTGTTGAAACATAAATAATACAAATAAACATTCATTTGCCAATTTTTTTTATGTAGGAGCCAAGGCCTTTTGTGTGAGAACATGTCTGCCACTGAAGTTCTGTATAGTCAGTTACTATTTCAATTTGATTCTTTAAAATACAAAGAAAACTTAAAGATCTTTCTAATAAGTCTAAGAGGAGAATTTTTCAAAATTATTATTTTCCCCACTCAATTCAACAACAATTTTTAAAAAGTAACACAATTTTATTCAATCCTTCAAAGTATTCAACTTAATTTTCATAGAAAAAACTTTTCCCACCCATATTCCATCAGTATATAGAATATTTAAAGTAAAAAACATAATAACAACAACAACTGGGAACAAACACAATTGGCTCTTGGTGAGCATACAATTCAACCAGTGGAGCAGAGGTATAACTGTCCCTCAGTATTCTAATTGTAAGTATTCAGTGTGCCACAGGCATCAATCAATATGTGGGGGGAATGAATGGCATGAGAAGGACAAGAACTTGTATTAATCACTATCTTCGTTTTTTCTTACCTCTTGCCATCCCACTAGTGCCCCCAAAGCAGAAGCGTGGCTAGAGAGGGAAAAAGTGGTTGCTCACATATGAGATCTGTCCCCCAAAGTAGCACCTTATCAACACTTAAAAATAGTTTTATTGTGGTAAAGATGCATATACCACAAGATTTGCCAATTCAATGTTTTTCACGTGTACAATTTAGTGACACCAGTTACATTACTCTTGTGCAACCATCTCCGATATCTTTTGTCAAATTTTCCATCACCATAAACAGAAACTCAATGATTGCTAGACAATGACTCCCCCTTTTTCCCTCCCTCTAATAACCCATGGTAACCACTAATTAACTTTGGTCTTTATATGTTTGCCTATTCTAGATATTTCATATTAGTGGGATCATGCAATATTCTTTTGTGAGCGACCTAATTCAGCCAGCATAACATTTTCTAGATTTATCTATATTGCAACACACATTAGAACTTCATTCTTTTCGGGTTGAATAATATTCCATTCTATGTGGAATTGCTGGATCATATGGTCGCTATGAGTTGGAATTGACTCAAAGGCAAAGGGTTTTGATATGGTAATTCTATGTTTAAATTTTTTTTTATTGTACTTCAGGTGAAGGTTTACAGAATAGTTTCTGATGAAACAGTAGTACACATTTTGTTTTATGACATTGGTTAACAATCCCACGACATGTCAACCCTCTCCCTTCTCGACCTTTTTTTTTTTTTTTTGGTGAAAATATACATAGCCAAAGATACACCATTTCAAAATTTTCTACATGCACGGTTCAGTGACATCAACTACGCTCTTCCAAATGTGCTACTATTCTCACTTTAAATGAAGGTTTACAGAATAAAATAGTTTCTCATTAAACAGTACACATGTTGCCGTATGAATATGGTTAACAACCTCACAACACATCAACACTATCCTTACTCAACCTTGGGTTCCCTATCACCAGCTTTCCTGTCCCCTTCTGCCTTCTAGTCCTTGTCCCTGGACTACGGTGCCTCATTAGTCTCATTTGGTTTTATGGGGCTGTCCACTCCCCGGCTGAACGGTGAACCTCAGAAGTGACTTCACCACTGAGCTAAAAGGGTGTCTGGGGGCCATACTCCCGGTGTTTCTCCAGTCTCCTTTAGGCCAGTAAATCTGGTCTCTTTTTTTGTGAGTTAGAATTTTGTTCTACATCCTTCTCCAGCTCTGTCCAGAACCCTCTGTTATGATCCTGGTCAGAGCAGTCAGTGGTGGTAGCCGGGCACCATCTAGCTGTACTGGACTCAGTCTGGTGGAGGCCTTGGTAGCTGTGGTCCATTAGTCCTTCGGACTAATCTTTCCCTTATATCCTGTTCTCTTCACTCTCCCTTGCTCCCGAAGGGATGAGACCAGTGGAGTAACTTAGATGGCTGCTCACAGGCTTTTAAGACCCCAGACACTACTCACCAAGGTAAAATGTAGAACATTGCCTTTATAAACTGCGTTATGCCAATTAAGCTAGATGTTCCCCAAGACCATGGTCCACACAGCCCTCCACCCATCAATTCAGTCCCTCAGGGAGTTTGGAAGTGTCTATGGAGTTTCCATGACCTTTCCTTGTACAAGTTGTGCTGGTTTCCCCAGTATTGTGTACTGTCCCACCCTTCACCAAAGACACCACTTATTTACTGCTTATTTAGTATTTTCCTCCCACCCCACCTATCCCTGGTAACCAACAAAGATTGTTACTTTTTCTGTGTGAACTTTTTCATGGGTTTTTACACTAGAGGTCTCATACAATATTTGTCCTTTTGTGACTGACTTATTTCACTCAGCATAATATCCTCCAGTTTCATCCATGTTATGAGATGCTTCACAGATTCATCATTGATCTTTCCCGTTGCATAGTACGTATGTGTGTATGTACCATAGTTTGTTTATCCATTGATCTGTTGATAGGCATCTACGTTGTCTCCATCTTTTTGCTATTGTGAACAATGCTGCCATGAACATAGGTGTGCATATGTCTATCTCTAGGATTGGGAGTGGGATTGCTGGATCATATGGTTTGTCTATTTCTAGCTTTCGGAGGAAGTGCCATATCATTTTCCAAAATGCTTGTATCATTTTGCATTCCCACCAGCAGTGCATAAGAGTTCTGATCTCCCCGCAGCCCCTCCAACATTTGCTATTTCCAGGGTTTATGATTCGTGCCAGTAATGCCAGGGTGAGATGGTATCTCCTTGTGGTTTTAATTTGCATTTCTCTAATGGCTAGTGATCGCGAGCATTTCCTCATGTGTCTGTTGGCCTCTTGAATGTCTTCTTTGGTGAAGTGTATGTTCATTTCCTTTACCCATTTTTTAATAGGATTATTTGTCTTTTTGTTGTAGAGGTGTTGGATTTTCTTGTAGATTATGGAGATTAGACCTTTGTCTGACTTGTACTGTCCAAAAATCTTTTCCCAGTCTGCAGGTTCTCTTTTTACTCTTTTGATGAAGTCTTTTGAAGGACATAGGTGTTTGATTTTTTAGAAGATCCCAGTTATCCAGCTTATCTTCCGGGGTTTGTGTGTTGATGGTTATGGTTTATATCTTGTTAATGCCATGTATTAAGGCCTGTAGCATTGGTCCTATTTTTTCGTCTATGAAATTTAAAGTTTTTGGCTTTATATTCAGGTCTTTGATCCATTTTTAATTAGTTTTTGTATATGGTGTGAGGTATATGGGTCCTGTTTCATTTCTTTGCAGATGGATCCAGTTTTGCCAGCACTATTTGTTAAAAAGACTGTCTTTTCCCCATTTGATGGACTTTGGGCCCTTGTCGAAGATCAGGCGACCATAGGTGGATGGATTTACATCTGGGTTCTCAATTCTGTTCCATTGGTCAATGTATCTGTTGTTGTACCAGTACGAGGCTGTTTTGACTACTGTAGCTGTATAGTAGGTTCTGAAGTCAGGTAGTGTGAGTCCTCCAACTTTATTCTTCTTCTTCAGTAGTGCTTTACTTCTTCGGGCTTCTTCCCTTTCCATATAGAGTTAGTGATTAGTTTTTCCATCTCTTTGAAGAATGTTGTTGGTATCTGGATCAGGATTGCATTGTATTTGTAAATTGCTTTGGGTAGAATTGTCACTTTCACAATGTTGAGTCTACCTATCCACGAGCATGGTATGTTTTTCCATTTATGTAGATCCCTTTGGGTTTCTTGCAGTAGTGTTTTGTAGTTTTCTTTGTATAGGTCTTTTACATCCCTGGTTAGATTTATTCCTAAGTATTTTATTTTTTTAAGGGCTATTATAAATGGTATTTTTTCCTGATTTCCTTTTCATTGTTCTCCTTATTGGTGTATAGGAAACCAACTGATTTTTGGATATTTATCTTGTATCCTGATACCCTGCTGAATCTTTCTATTAGTTCCAGTAGATTTCTCATGGAGTCTTTAGGGTTTTCTATGTATAGTATCATATCATCCACAAACATGGACAGTTTAACTTCTTCATTACCAGTTTGGATGCCCTTTATTTCTTTTTCTTGCCTTATTGCTCTAGCTAGAACTTCCAGCACAATGTTAAATAGGAGTGGTGATAAAGGGCATCCTTGTCTTGTTCCTGTTCTCAAGAAGAATGTTTTCAGCCTCTCTCCATTAAGAATGATGTTGGCTGTTGCGTTTGCGTAGACGCCCTTTATTATGTTGAGAAATTTCCCTTCTATACCTATTTTATTGAGAGTTTTTATCTGGAATGGATGTTGGACTTTGTCAAATTCCTTTTCTGTGTCAGTTGAGATGATCATGTGATTCTTTTCTTTCATTTTATTTATGTGGTGGATTACGTTGATTGATTTTCTGATGTTGAACCATCCTTGCATACCTGGTATGAATCCTACATGGTCATGGTGTATTATTTTTTTGATATGATGCTGAATTCTATTGGCTAGAATTTTGTTGAGAATTTTTGCATCTATATTAATGAGAGATATTGGTCTGTAGTTTTCTTTTTTTGTGGCGTCTTTGCCTGGTTTAGGTATCAGCATTATGCTGGCTTCATAGAATGATTTCAGAAGTGTTGCTTCCTTTTCTATGCTCTGAAACAGCTTGAGTAGTACTGGTACAAGCTCTTCTCTGAATGTTTTGTAGAATTCTTCAGTGAAGCCATCTGGGCCAGGGCTTTTTTTGGTTGGGAGTTTTTTTTTATAACCTTTTCAATCTCTTCTCTTGTTATGGGTCTCTTCAGATTTTCAACATCACTTTGTGGTAGTTTGGGTAGGTAGTGTGTTTCTAGAAATTTATCATTTCCTCTAGGTTTTCAAATTTGTTGGAGTATAGTTTTTCATAATTTTCTGTTATAATCCTTTTTATTTCAGTTGGGTCTGTTGAAATGTCCCCCATTTAATTTCTTATTTGGGTTATTTATGTCCTCTCCTGTTTTTCTTTTGTCAGTCTGGCCAGTGGTTTGTCAATTTTGTTGATTCTTTCAAAGAACCAACTTTTGGTTTTGTTGATTCTTTCTATTGTTTTTCTGTTCTCTATTTCATTTATTTCTGCTCTGATCTTTACTATTTCCTTTCTTCCTGTGGCTGTGAGCTTTTTTTTTTTTTTTTTTGAAGTTCTCTTTCTATTTGAGTTGTGTATTTAATGTTTTGATTTTGTCCCTTTCTTCTTTTTGGATATGTGCATCTATTGCTATAAATTGTCTTCTGAGGACTGCCTTTGCTGTGTCCCAAAGGTTTTGGTATGATGTGTTTTCATTCTCATTTGATTCTAGGAATTTTTTGATTCCATCTCTGGTTTATTTTATTACCCAGTGATGTGTAAGCAGGGTAGTATTCAGTTTCCATGTAATTGATTTTTTTTTTCTTGCTCTTTCTGTTGTTAATTTCTACCTTGATGTTATTGTGGTCAGAGAAGATACTTTGAATTATCTCAGTGTTTTGGATCTTGTTGAGGATTGCTCTGTGGCCTAAGATGTGGTCTATTCTGGAAAACGTTTCATGTGCATTGGAAAAGAATGTGTACTTTGCAGTGGTTGGATGGAGTGTTCTATATATGTCTATGAGGTCAAGTTGGCTGATTGTGCCCTTTAGGTCTTCTGTATCTTTGGTGAGTTTGTTTTTAGTTGTTCTGTCCTTTACTGACAGTGGTGTGATGAAGTCTCCTACTATTATTGTGGAACTGTCAATTTCTCTTTTCAGTGTTGTTAGAGTTTGTTTATGTATTTTGGAGCCCTGTCATTGGGTGCATAGATGTTTATTATGGTTATGTCTTCATGATGGATCATCCCCTTAATCATTATATAGTGTCCTTCTTTGTCTTCTATGGTGGATTTTGTTTTAAAGTCTATTTTATCTGAGATTAGTATTGGCACTTCTGCCCTTTTTTGGTAGTTGTTTGCTTGATATATTTTTTTTCCAACCTTTGACTTTTAATTAATTCACATCTTTGTTTCTAAGGTGTGTCTCTTGTAGACACCATATTGGTGGATCCTGTTTTCGTATCCATTCTGTCACTGTCCATCTCTTTATGGGTGCATTGAGCCCATTTACATTCAGTGTAATTATTGATAAATTTGGGTTTGTTGCTATCATTTTGTAGTGCTTTTTTTTTTTTGTGGTGCTAACGTTTTCTTTGTTCTTCTTGCTCTCCTGTGCTGAGTTACTTTTGCTTGTGGATTTTTTTTTTCATTTCTTTTGTTTTTGTAGGTTTTGTTTTTGCTGAGACTTTATGTTTTTCCTCTTTATTTTTATGTTTATTAACTTTCTTTTTGGTTACCGTGAAATTTACCCTTATCTTTCTAAGTATGAAGCAGTCTATTTTTACTTGGTATCACCTTGCCTTCCTCTCCATTAGAAGGCTCTATACCTACACTGTTTATTCCCTCTTTTATTGTTCTGATGTTGTTGTCATTTACTGATTAACTCCTCTGATTCCCTGTTGTATTTCTTTTGGTTTTGGATAGTCCTTGAGAGTTTATTTCTTAGATTGGTATCTGGCTGGTACAAACCTGCGTCCTAGATTCTGCCTGTGAGCTGAAGCTGTTTGTCCTCAGATGGAAGAACTCCCTTTAATAATTCTTGTAAGTTTTGTTTGACTTTTACATATTCCCTTAACTTCTGTTTATCTGGAAATGTCCTAATTTCACCGTCATATATGAACGAGAGTTTTGCAGGATATATTATTCTTGGCTGTCAGTTTTTTTCTTTGAAAATTTTATGTATGTTTTCCTATTGCCTTCTTGCCTGCATGGTTTCTGCCGAATAATCTGAGCTTAGTCTTATTGTTTCTCCTCTGTATGTGACTTCTTGTTTTTCATGAGCTGCTATCAGGATTCTTTGTTTGTCTTTGGTTTGGGCAAGTGTGATTATGATATGCCTTGGTGATTTTCTTTTGGGGTCTATCCTATATGGGGTTCGTTGAGCTTCTTGGATGGGCAGCTTTTCATCTTTCATGATATTGGGGAAGTTTTCTGTCAGCAGTTCTTCAAAGATCCTCTCTCTGTTTTCTGTTTTCTCCCCCTGTTCTAGAACTCCAATCACTCGAAAACTTTTGCTTTTGATTGTGTCCCACATAACTCTAAGGGTCTCTTAATTTTTCTTTGTTCTTTTTTCTGAGTTTTCTTCAGAGTTGCCTTCAAGTGTTTGTCTTCAATTCCACTGATCCTGTCTTCCACCATTTCAGATCTGCTCCTCAGCCCTTCTATGACACTGTCCATTTCTGAAATCTTGTTGTTCATCTTTTGGATTTCTAATTGTTGTTTTTTTATAATTTATAGTTGTGAATTTATTGTCACATTTTGTTCCTGCATTATTTTCCTGAATTTTTCCAGTTTTTTATCTATATTTATCATGCATTTGTCTATTTTTTCCTCAGTTTTGTCTGCTTTTTGCTTCAACTCTTGGAGAATTCCGAGTATTAGAGATTTGAATTCCCTATCCGGCAGTTCTAGTGCTTTTTCTTTCACTGGAATGTCATCTGGTGTTTTATTTTGGACACCTACTGGAACCATCCTATCCTGTTTTTGTAAATGTTTTGATATTATCTGCTGTCTTCGGGGAGTTCAGTAGTTATTTTTCTCGTTTATTCATTGTAGATTTGTTTGTTTTGTCCTTTTTTTAAATTTGGCTATGTCTGAGTAGGTGGGCTATGTGTTCTTTGATGTTTGCTCATATGTGGGCATGAAACTTTTCATCTCCTTCTCCAATTGGCAGGGTCAGTTGCTCAGGTATGGTACAGCGGGGCAGGTCTAGGTTGTTTGTGGCACTTACTACAGCCACCAGGGCGGGTCGGTAATCAGGGTAGGGCAGGTTCCAGTAGGCCATGCCTGTGCTACTTGGTGGTGTGATGTTAAGCACACGGTGCAGGTAGGCAGGATGTAAGGGGGAGATTGTTATGTGTGGAGCTAAGATGGATATGCGAGAGAGAAGATAGCAAGAGGAGCCAAAAACATACAAACAACAAAAAAGAGTGCTAGAGGAGCTTGCTGTTGGAGTGGAGAGATGAGAGACTATGAAATGGAGAAAAACAAAAAGGGGAAGAAGAAGAAGAAAAGAAAAGAATGAATAAATAAAAATCAGAAAGGAAAAAGATCAGCAAAGCTCCCAGGCATTCCACCAGTGCAGCTATGAGGTCTGGGGAAGTTGTTCTCAGGTGTTGCAGTACAGCCTGGCTAGAAGGCGTAGAAGTATTCAGTGCCAGGTATTCAGGGAACAGAAAGAGAATGAAGGTATAGTGAGATGAGAAACTGAGTAATGAAGAAAGGCAAAAAGGGAAAAAGAGGAAAAAGAAAACAAAATTAAAAAAAAAAATAACAAGAAAAGCCCCCCAAAAAACAGAAAAGAAAAACCTTGAATAAAATGCCTTCAGGGATCCCTCTGCGCTTCTGCACAAGCCAAGTGGGTACACTCCAAGCCACGCAGCACTGTCTGGCCAGAACAGGCTCCCAACTCAAGAAAAGGAAAAGAAAACAAACAAACAACCCAAAACAAAGAAACAATCAAAAGCCCCGTGATCCTACCAGCATGGCAGCCCAGACCGGGAAGCACCTCCACACTCGAACAGAGCTCTGCAGCCCCTCAGGAAGAAGCAAAGATGGTGCACGGAGACAGATATTTGAGCAAAAGGAGGGGGAGGTGGTGAGAGGTGAGGACGAAATCAAAAGAAGTGGAAAAAAAGCAACACTAGCAGCCAACAAATGGCCCTCAGAGAGCCGGCCAGTGAGGGTGGAATCCAAGCAGCCGTTGCTTCCCGGACAAGAGACTGTGGCCGCGGGAAGCAGAGGAGGCTGAGTAGGGGTAAAGAAGGGTGGGGGGTGGGAAAGCGTACATCGCAAATTACCAGTTGTTCTGTCTCCCGCTGGAAGCTCTGTGAAGCTGCTTTTTTACCCCTTATTTGCTGGTCTTTGATAGGAGTCCAAGATGGCGGATCTGTGCTACATTAGCTATTAGGGGACCCCTGCATGAAACTCTCCTCGCTCTTCATTCTCTGTCACTTTTCTCACTCCAGTGGTGCTTGGCTGAGTTCTTTATCTCTTCATTTGATGTTTTAGGGTCTCAGGATTGCTGTTTTCACTGTTTGGCTTAGTTTTTCGGATAGTTGCTGTGGAGGGACGGCGTGTTGCTTCTCCTTAGAGCACCATTTTGCCAGAAGTCTATGTTTAACTTTTTGAGAAACCAACAAACTCTTTTCCGTAGCACCCTATTAACATTTTTAAAAGTAATAAATGTATATTGATCTAAACATTGATTAGACCAGGGCTTCTCAAAACATCTTTGGTATCTTTTTTTTAAATTTATTTTCAGACAATTGTACACCAATACTTTGCAAAATGCAATAAAATGACCACTTAAAAAATGAAATGAAAAAATACACAAAATACAAGCCCCAAATTTTATTATCATATTCAACATGCATAAAACTACTGTTAAATTGCTAAAAACTTCTCTAAATGCTTACTCTCAACTTCTGTAGTTATCTCATCCTAGACCAGTAACAGTTTGGGGACTTGTACTGGTCAAAGGACTTCACGTTGAGTAGTCTTATACTGTAATGACAAGACCTAAGAGGAAGTAATGTGAATTATGCAGTCAAATATTAAGTAGTAAGACCCTGAGAAGGGGGTAAAATTGTTGCCTTTGAGTCGGTTCTAACTCATAGCGAACCTATACGACAAAGTAGAACTTCCTCATAATGTTACCAAGGCTGTAATATTTATGGAAGCAGACTGCCATGTCTTTCTCCCATGGAGCACCTGGTAAGTTCGAACCACCAGCCTTTCAGTTAGCAGCTGATCACTTTAACCACTGTGGCACCAGGGCTCCTTTGAGAAGGGTGTAAAAGGGTATTATTTTGTTATGTCCTCACTCACCAACCAACCGAAAAGTGTAAGCTTTTGCCCATCCCTACGCTCCTTTTGGAACCTCATAACTTCTGGAGGGCAAGGGAATGGAAATAGAGAGGCACCTTGGACATAGCCCAGAGGCAACATTAATATTCAAATCAGGGCTTCCTTATAATCCCACTCCTATTCTCATTTCCATTTTCTACTTCAGAAATTGTCCTATTACTTCTAATATGGATTTAATAGTTGCTTCTTTAAAAATTTCACTCTGTATAAAAGAATCCAGGAGAATTCGCTAAACTATTCCATGTTAAATCACCTTCTTCTTGAAATTAATATATATTTACTCTTTTTTGTGAAAATATAAATAAGCACCTCTAAGCCTTTCTCCTTCAACCCTGTTTTCCGCAGGTGGCACAAGTTTTTCTTCTTTAAAAATATGCACAGAGAGGAAAGCCAAATAATTCTGAGTCTAGAAATAAGGGAACATTTATCTAAGAAGCAATAAGTACCCACACTGTTTCTAAATTTGCACCCATATGATATTGGAGAGAGTCAAATAGACAGTAATTATATCTACACAAAAGTCTAGCTCTAAGAAGCATTCTGGCTGTAGTTCTTCCAAGACAGATTTGTTCGTTCTTTTGGTGGTCCATGGTATATTCAATATTCTTCACCAACACTAATACTGAATATACCATGGACCGTCAAAGATCAAACAAGTCTGTCTTTGAAGAACTACAGCCAGAATGCTCCTTAGAAGCAAGGATGGAGAGACTTCATCTCACATAGTTTGGACACATTATCAGGAGGGACCAGTCCCTGGAGAAGGACATCATACTTGGTATTGCAGAAGGTCAGCAAAAAAGATGAAGACCCTCAATGAGATGGATTGACACAGCGGCTGCAACAATGGGCTTCAGCATAACAACGATTGTGAGGATGGCGCAGGACTGGTCACTGTTTTGTTCATGGGGTCACTATGAGTCGGAACCGACTTGATAGCACCTAACAACAACAACGTATTGGCTCAGGCTGAGGGTGGACCAAAGTTCAGTGACCTGGGGAAAGGAGAGAAGCTTAACCAAAGTTTAACAGGCACTTTGCTTCTAATTGATCAGTGGGGACTAGCAATTGAGTTACTCATTTATGATGTATGGAAATGGGAATTTGGATCTGTGTCTGGCCTTGTCCTAGGTAAACAAGCGGACATCCATGAGTCTTATCTAAGTCATATAGGAAGGGTGGTTATTTGTAGTAAGCTGTTTTCCTGAACACAGAGGATGGGGAGATTTCTTTAACCATCACAGGGTTCAGGTAAAATTCAAAATTAACATCATGAAAATAGGTGAGGAGTAGTAAGTTGTGAACTTGTCTATTACTCCATTCACCATAATGTTCTGAAGGAAGAGTCCCAGAAAACTTTAAGGATACTAAATTACATACGTAGAACAAAGTAAGACACCTCATAGAACAAGCTGAACAAATAGGCTGAAAGATATAGGGGCTGAAAAAAACAGGAAGAAGGTGAAAAACCACTCTTAAGAGGAAAACTGTGGGGAGTGAGCAAACATCCTGTTCTCTTTCTTGAAGACTTCAGAAAGCTAAGCTAAACTATTTGGGAAGATTTCAAACAATTAAGAAACGCTATTGGTAAATAGGAGTCTCTGGGTGGTTGTTACAGGTTGAAATGTGTCCTCCAAAAATATGTGTTGTATGTAAATCCTAACCTCTATACCTGTGGTTATAATGCCATTTGGGAATGGGTTTTCTTTGTTACTTTAATGAGCAATGTTAGTGTAGTATGTGTCTTGAGTCAATCTCTTTTGAGATATAAAAGAGCAGATCAAGCAAGCAGCAAAAAGCAGAGATGGGGAAGATACAAGCCACAAATGGTTAAGCACTCAACTAATAACCAAAAGGTAGGTGGTTTGAACCCACCCGGAGGTGCCTCAGAAGAAAGGTCTGGTGATCTGATTCAGAAAGGTTAAAAACAAAGAAAACAAACCAGTTGCCAGAGGGTCAATTCTGGCTCATGGCTTCCCCATATGTGTCAGAGCAGAATTTCGCTCTATAGGGTTTTCAAGGCTATGACCTTTTGGAAAGAGATTGCCAGGCCTTTCTTCTGAGGCACCTCAGGGTGAGTTATAATTGCTAACCTTTTGGTTAGTATTTGAGCACTTAACAATTTGTACCGCTCAGGGATTTAAAAACACTATGGATTGCAGTTCTACTCTGCAACACATGGGGTTGCCATGAATTGGAATCGACTCCATTACAATTGGACTGGATTAGTAACTAACAAAGAAATTTTTGTGAATTTAAAAAATCTTATGAGACGAGTGTATTACTACTTTTTGGAAACGAGTTTTATACTGTGGATTTTCAAAAATAATAAATCAGGAAATATATAAAATATACATCTCCTGATGAGATATTTGTTTCATTCTAACACAAAAATAGATATCTCTACATAATTGTGTGTGTGTGTGTGAATGAATTCATGACCTTAGGAAGGGATCATAAGCTCAAATAGAGGTCAGTCAGGTAATGTAGTTGAAGGAAGTGGGATCTTTGAAACAAAGGATCAGTAGGGACTGTGGTAAACTGGAAGGCAAATATGCTACTCAATTAAGTTGCAATGTGGGAATATAGATCCAGTGTTGCCATATCCTTTGAGTTTTCAAGAAATACTCAAAATCTGTATTTTTACATGAAATCTTCTGATTTTTAGCTATTAGCAGCTACTCTTTTTGTTGTTGTTGTTAACATTGTGTGGGTCAAACAAAATAAAATCCATCAATCTATATCCAGCATTCATTCAGGCAACAAATATTTATTGAGCTTCTGCTATGTTCCAGAACCTATTCTAATCATTGAGGATAAAAAATGAACAAAACAGATAAAATATCTTCCTCATAAAACTTGCATGCTAGGAACACAGAGTAGCAACATAATTTATAGTAATGCTTTTCATGTCCTTGTTCATAAAAATTGGCTTATGCAGAATGTTTCAATGGAATACGTATGGAAGTATATGTGTTTCCATACATGTCATTTTGTCTTCCTCTTCTCCAGTAAATGAATATGAATTTAAGTTCTGTCTCAATATTTTTGTTATATTATTGTGTAATAGGAACAACTATTATTTTTTCTAATTTTTCACTGCCCTAGGGAGGGTGGATACTTGTAAAATTAGGAATGTTCATTTGTTGAGCTCCTGAGTGTGTGTATGTAAAATAGTGTGAGCTAATATTTAGAGACGTGAAGAAGTTCCATTTCTACTGCCCCTTTTCCTTGTATCCATTACCTTTTCCACTAATCATGCCACAGAGATAGACTTCTGTATGCCTTGCCCTCGCTTACAGGATGGACTTGTCCAAGAACAAAGAAGTCAACTGATTGGTGATTGGATTTTGAAACTAGAGCAGACACAATAATCTAAAGTCCAAAGCATTTTGATTCATAGGAGCCAGGTAGGATTAATAAAGAAAAATTATCTTGGAATTTTAAAATTTAAATATTAAGCCAAATCTAAGAGCATAGTTTGTGTCATAAGCCATTAAGTTGGGAAGAATAAGTGATGACATAATAGTTATTTTTCTGACAAGGGAAATAGTTTGCCCAGCAGGCAGGAAAGGGAAGAACATCAGAGGTTTAGATGCTAGTGAGGGTGGAATCGACTTGACCACAGTGGGTTTGGTTTTTTTTTTGAGGGGAGTGTGCCTGAGAAAAGGGTTTCCACATGTTATATCTTCCTAGGGTAGTGGTAGAAAAGAAACCTTTCTTTTTGTTTGTTGTTGTTATTATTGCTTTTTATGTCATTGGATGGTGAAAATGGTTACTGTGCTTGGCTGCTAACCAAAAGGGTGGAGGTTCGAGACCACATAGAAGCACCCCAGAAGAAAAGACTGGCAATCTATATCTGAAAAATCAGCCACTGAAAACCCTATGGAACACAGTTCTATTCTGCAACACATGGGGTTGCCATGAGTCGGAATCAACTCAAGGACAACTGGTTTTTTTTTTTTAAGAAGTTTTTTTGGGGAGTGGGACCAAGAGTACAGGAGACTATTGGTATAGTGTCCTGAAAATGAAAAATCTCACATGGATGTACCTTAGCAATAGATTAACGATGGCAGTGGGAAGTGTACAGGAAGATAGAGCTGAGGGCAGCCTGCATAAGTAATACATACCTCAACATGGTTCATGGAAAGGGCTAAGTGCTTCAGAGCCCCCAAGAAGGGGCAAGAACGTGCCGACAAGATCATCTTTGCAGATAAAAGAAGGAAAAGAGAGAAAGCGGTAAATTTAAATCCTGAATTGACCACATTTAAAACTAGAGGTGACTGAGTTACATTGAATTAGCAGGATTAAGTTTTCTGCCAGGTGTGAAAAAGATTTTTGAGCTAATTTGAGTTATAGTAAAAGAAAAGTACTGAAGTTGCATATCTGACTATTTGGGACAGTGCAATTTATATCTGCTGCACAAGTTTGAAAGAGCTGAGACAGACTTCAACAGTGATGCTTAAAAAAGGAACAAGATTTAAAAGCTTGAGAGAGAAAGAGCTTGGGTCAAAGAAGTTCCAATTCAGCAAGACTGGACATTAAGATGGGAAAGTGAGAAGGAAGGACGGGATGGAAGGAACCACACACACACACACACACACACACACACACACACACACACACACACACACACATGCACATGTTGATGGTGCAACCAGGGAAACATGGGAGGAGACTTATGTCTACTGGGGATTCTTGTTATTAAATGTTATGCACTGTGCAATGTAATCTTTCCTATGTTCCCAATAATGGTCAGTAAATCTCAAAATAAACAAACAAAAACAACAATGATATGTCAGGTATAGTTAGAGTTCTTGTGAAAGTCCGTGAAGAAGTCGAGCTTTGTGTCAAGTTTTGTGGGAGGCCAAAATGCAGTCACTCTGTACAAATTGGGTGTATAGCCAATAAGCAGGTTATAAAAAATTAGTTATGTGTGAGGGAGTTCAATACAGACATTTTGTCTAAAATGCCCCTGTAGCTCTCTTTCTCTAAAATGTCCCTGAACCTCAGCTATCTAATCTGTAAAATGAGGAAGAAGATATCTACCTTGTAAAGTTGCTCTAAGGATTAGAGATAATTTATTTGTCTTAGTTTCCTAGGGCTGCCATAACAAAATCCCACAAAGTGAGTAGCTTTAAAGAACACAAATTTATCATCTCCCGTTTCTGGAGGCTAGAAGTCCAAATAAGGGTATTGGCCTTGTAGATTCCTTCTGAGGGCTTTGTGAGAGGAACCGTTCCATGCTTCTCTCCTAGCTTCCAGTGGCTGCTGGCAAGCCTTGGCACTCCTTTGCTGCTCCTGGATGTATCTTCACATGGTGCCTTTCTCTTATGTGTGGCTCTCTCTCCATGCCTGCTTTCTCCTTTTATAAGACACTAGTCAGAAGGGATTAAGACTAGGACCCATCCTACTCTGGTATGACTTAACTGATAATATCTTCAAAAAAAGATCCTATTTCCTCAAACAGGGTCACATTCATAGGTCCAGCGATTTGGACTTCATCATATCTTTTTGTGGGATACATTTTAATCCATAACAGTATTTAAAATATTTAACATAATGCCTGGTACAGTAACCCCTTAATAAATGGTGGCAATTACAATATTATTATCATTAATATCCCACATTGCATTTAGTCTTTAAAACCACTAATTGTTCAAAGTTAAATGTTATTCCACCATTTTAAGAGGAGAGTTGACACTAATTCTATGCAAACTATTCCAGCCCATATGTTATAAAAAAAAACCCCAAACCCATTGCCGTCAAGTTGATTCTGACTTATGTTATAAAGGAACTCATTTAAATATACCTTTGTCAACGTCTTAATCAGCTTTCTGTGTGTAAATTTTTAATTCATGTGAGATTCATGTGAGAATTCACATACTGATTATGTGTGAGAGTTCCAAAATTGAGACAACTGACTTATAGCAAGAGGAGCCCTGGTGATGCAGTGGTTAAAGAGCTCATCTGCTAACTGAAAGGTCAGTGGATCAAACCCACCAGCTGCTCCACAGGAGAAAGATGTGGCAGTCTCCCTCCATAAAGATTTACAGATTTGGAAACCCCGTGGGGCAGTTCTACTCTGCCCTATAGGGTCTCTATGAGTTGGATTTGACTCCACAGCAGTGGATTTTTGGGGGTGGTTTGACTCATATCAGAATGATCTGCCCAGGTCTGAGCCCCAAGTCCATCTTAAACCCATGCTATTGAGTGGATTCTGACTCATAGTGACCCTATAGGACAGAGTAGAGCTGCCCCATAGGGTTTCCAAGGAGCGGCTGGTGGATTCAAACTGCTGACCTTTTGTTAGCAGCTAAATGTTTAACCACTATGCCACCAGAGCCCGTATCTTAGCTTTTGCTTATTTCCCCTGCAACCCTCAAACCCTTAGTTAGACAAGTACATAATAAAGGATTTCCCCTGAAACAGTCAAACTCTTAGACTGACTTAAGTACATAATAAAGGAAACGTTTTTCTCTGTGGTCAAACTAAAGACATGGAAAGAATGTTTCTAAGGGAGAACCTTGACACAAAACATTTATCAGAAATCACCTCAGCAGCCCTCAGGAAATGTTTTAAGATGATTACCTCGAGGCCACCCTCTAAACCCTCCCTTAGTCATGTATTTAAACTAACCAATCCAAATAACCCACACTCTTGTTTCCAGCCAATCACTGTAAAGCCACCGCTTTGAGTTGTCCCAACTCCTGCTTACCTAATCTTGCAACTTCCAATCAGAATGTTGTATTTTACCTGATAAAAATGCCTCTGTGACTCCACCATTTTGGAGCATTTGGTTTCACTTTGTGAGATCAGACGTGTCCCCAGTTCAAACGGTCTTGAGCCTTCAACAAATCCCACTGCTTTTATTTTTAACAGAGTATGCATTCTTACTCGTTGACAGTTACATCAAGGAAAAAGAGATCTATTTTCTAACAATTATAAAGATATCCATAATATATATCTTACTATTTTAAAATAAGTTTAGAAAGGTTTACACACATAAAAAAACATTCTTTGATGGTTATGAGGGTGGGGAGGCAGGGGGAGGAGAAATCACTAACTAGATAGTAGACAAGTGTCAACTTTGGTGAGGGGAAAGGCAACACACAATATAGGGAAAGTCAGCACAACTGGACCAAAGCAAAAGCATAGAAATTTCCTAGACACATCCAAACACTTTGAGGAACCCAGTTGCTGGGGCTGGGGGCTCGGGACCATAGTCTCAGGGGACATCTAGGTCAATTGGCATAACAGTTCATAAAGAAAATGGTCTACATCCCACTTCGGTGAGTAGCATCTGGGGTCTTAAAAGCTTGCAAGCAGCCATCTAAAATACATCGGTTGGTCCCATCCTGTCCAGAGCAAAGGAGAATGAAGAAAACCAAGGACCAGGAAAATATTAGCCCAAAGAACTAAAGGACCACATGAACCAGAGACCCTGCCAGCCTGAGCCCAGAAGAACTAGATGGTGCCTGGCTACCACCACTGACCACTCTAATGGGGATCACAACAGAGAGTCCCAGACAGAACTGAAGAAAAATGTAGAACAGAATTCAAATTCACCAAAAAAAATACCAGACTTACTGGTCTGACAGAGACTGGAGGAACCCCTAAGACTATGACCCACAGACACTCTGCTAACTCAGAATTGAAACCACTCCTGAAGCCTACTTTTCTGACAAAGATTAGAGGCCTATAAAACAAACGATAATGCACGTGAGGAATGTGCTTCTTAGTTCAATCAAATATAGAAGACCAAATTGGCAACTCCTGCCTGAAAGCAAAATGAGAAGGCAGGAAGGGACAGGAACTGGATGAATGGACACAGGGAACCTGGGGTGGAAAGGAGGAGTGCACTATCACATTGTGGGGATTGCAACCAACATCACAAAACAATATGTGCATAAATTTTTGAATGAGAAATTAACTTGAGCTGTAAATGTTCACCTAAAGCACAATTAAATTAAAAAATAATAATAAGTGTATAATTTGGTTTATTTCATTACAGCCACACAGACCGCTTCCCTGTTCTTGAAATGTATCTTGACTTTTATGCTTGAATTTTCTTAAAGACTTTTCCCAGCCCTCTGGGTAGAAGGAAGAGATCCTTCCTTTGCATGTTTATGTCATTTTGTTGATTCCTTTGTAAAGGCATTTATCACCTAATGGCTGGTATTATAAGCCATTTGTGTTTCTGTTCTCTCAAAGAAGAATATATCCACTTCTTATTCATCTTTATATACTCTACTAGAGCCTTATACATAGTAAAACCAAAAACCAGTTGTTGTTGAGTCAATGCCAACTCATGTACATAGTAGGTCTAATCAATATATGTTTACCATTTAACAATTTTCCATTCTTTTCTCATTTACATACTCAAATAAAGGGTAAACATTTATCTTTTCACTAACCTAATCTCAAGTTTTTTTTAAAAAAACCTCTGCTTTATACTAAACCCTGAGGACATTAGTTTGAAAGCCTGCTATTAGCCCCAAACTGCTTCTTGAAATAATGCAAATAAAATAGGCAGTAACTAGTACTTAAGTAACATTTAAACACACTGCTCTGGTCACTACACTAGATACGTTATTCAGTTTTACTTGTTTATTTGCTGTTGCCTACTTTTTATTCTCTTTTTGTTTTTCCTTTACTTATCTCAGAAATCAATGCCATTAAAATTTATTTTGGTCAGTAACAGTGAGCAACATTTTCTTAATGCAATTAGGAAAGAGAGGCCAGGACCACTGCTTATGACTGTACAAACTGTGTAGGCTGTGTGCTGTACAACCTTAGGGGGTGTAATTTACAAAAACTACAATGTGAATGATGCCTCCTAGAGTTGGGCAATGTGGCACCTCCACCACTAGTCATTGAGCTGATTCCTACTCATGGTGACCACATTTTGCAGAATAGAACTGCACTCCGTAGAGTTTCTAATGCTGTGATCTTTCAGGAGCAGATCATTAGGCCTTTCTTTCGAGGCACCTCTGGGTGGGTTTGAGCCCACAACCTTTTGTTAGTAGTCTAACACTTAACCATTGGCACCACACAGGGACTCTTCTGATCTAATATTTGGTGTCATGGCCATTCTCTAGTTATCTAAGGTAAAGTTTGATTTCTTATCATCACACACACGCCACAATATATTGATTGGCCTTCTACTTCTCCTGATGAGTCTCTTATCCTCATTGTATTCTTGCTGCCACTGCCCTAGTTTCATTACGCATTTTCCTTTCCTAAGTGTTTTCAGTAGCCTCCTAACTAATCTTTCCGCCTTTCATTTCCTTTCTATTATATTCTTCATTCCGCTAGCCTAATTTTCTTCTAAAGATATAGTTATGTCTTCCCCTACACAAAAAGCTCTCAATGCTGTCAATTACTACAAATTCCAAAATTTCTTAGTTCGCCATTCAAGGCCCCCTCATGATCTCGATGCAATCTGCCCTGCAAATTTAATCTTCAACCAATTTCTCTCCATACTCCATAGTGTAGCCACATAGGTCTATTTTCTGTTCCTCAAACCCATCATGCAGTTTAATGCCTCCATACCTTGATCACATTGTCTCTCTTGTTTATAGTGCCTTTTCTATTCATTTACAATTGCTTAAATAACACTTTTTTCCTTAAGGCCTAGCCTAAATGGCACCATCTCCTGGGTACCTTCTCCTATCCTTCTTGGCAGAATGAATAGATCTTTATTCTGCAGGTCCATAATATTTTGGTTATAGTTTTTCTTATCATACCCATCTTATGGCTGCTATTATAAAATATCTGTGTGCATGTCCATCCTTTTCATCATCACAGCGCATCTCTCTTATTTACCTTTTTATATAATGGTGCTTAATAAATGTTCAGTGAAAGAAAGAAAAAAGAAATGTGCCATATGGGATTTGGGAAAGATAAAATGAGAGGCGGATGAAAAGAAATACCTTTATAAAAACATAAAATAAAGTTATTGAAGAAGCTGGAGGCCTATTAAAGGTTGGACTCATTAAACAAAAACTCAAAAAAGCTGTGAGTTTCCATCATACGAAATATATGACTGATGATTAATCATCCATATTTTTAAAAGTATCTTTTTGTAGATGCTCTTTGATGGTTTAAAATCTTTTAATCAAAACTTCTTTTGTTGCAATACTTAACCAAGCTAGCTAAAGTAAAGGGCATGTTATTGTAAGGATACACTGGAATTTAAAGTGATTGAAGAACAGAAAAACAAAATACAGGCAATCTTCATGGGACAGAGACAACAGATATTCTCTCACATGAGCAGTAACTTGCTCTTGCTCTCATCATAACTTTATTTCTCTCTGTAGGTCAATTCCTTTCTCCTTTCTCTCTATCAGATGACTTTCTCTGATACTGATTTCGACTATGGCCAATATACAAGATGGATGCCCCATATAATGTATGCTCCAGCCCACTTTACATCAAGACAAATCTCAATACTTTCTTTCAGCTTCTGTTGTACTGCATCCTTTATCTATGCTGTTTATTTAGAATTTCCCAGAAAGGGAATCAGATTAGGCCATATTATCTTTTTAAAACAGGCCACAAGGAGTTCTGGTCAATATGGCGCCTTAGATACACCATAACAACCGCCTGACAGCAAAGACTCAAGAAACTACCTAAAACAGACAGAACAAATGACCTGGGATCCCAGAACATGAAACGGAAAGGTCAAGAAACAGACTGAGCACTCATTGAAAGGTGAGGCAGAACGAGGCCAGCGGGAAAACAGATTTGCAAATCAATCAGCTGCACCCTGCCTGCTGGCACAGAGCAACATGGCCATTTTAGGACGGCATCAAACAACCACTCGGAGTGAGGAACCCAAGAAAGCAACCACAAAGAGAGCACAGCTCGTGGCAGAGATTCTGGGCAAAATAAACCTTGAAAAAAAACAACGTGATTGGCAGGATGCAGCCAGGGACAGGGCATCCCTGAGGAAGGGAAGCATGGGAGTGGTATGGCTTTGAAACCAGGGAAGTGCCTCTAGAGCAAGAGAAACAGACTAAGTCATTGAAGCCTTAGAGAAGGAGAAAGTGTAGACAGGGTGTGCACATTTGTAGGAGAGTAAAGGGGAGGAACAGAGGGATGAGTGAGAGCTCCAGGGAGCTAGGAATTAGTGCAGGGACTACTTATCAGTGGAGGCACCCTGCCATTTATATGGGAGCCACCCAGTGAAAAGTCAACCAAGAGAAAAATAGCTAGAGTCCCGCCCCCAGAACCGGCCCAGTGCAAGTAGTCACCATACCTACCATCTGCAATAGCATGTGCCCTGAGGTACAGACAGATGGAGTCAAGGTGTGCAAGCCTAGTCATGCCCACCAGCCTGTCCTTGAGGCACAGGAGTCCCATGCGGAGGCATGCAAGGCTGGCCATGCCCACCACCCCTCCCTGAGGTGCAGGAGTCCCGCACAGACAGGTGCAAGACTCGTCACGCCCACTACCCTCCCTGATGAGCAGACCATCCGTGCAAACCCTAGCAGATGTTGCTTCACTCCTCACCCCATCCTGGAAGTGCAGGCCTCTGCCCCTTACCCCTCCTCTCCACAAATCCCACCCAGCTGAGCAGGACTCCACGTCCGGCCTAGCCAACATCCCTCCACTAAGTGAGACTCCACAACCTATCCTGCCAACCTCTCCTTGGCTGAGCAGAGCTCCATGCCCTGCTGTGTGATCCACTCCCCTCCCTTGGCTGAGTGAGATTCCATACCTTCCAAGCTGATCTCCCAGGCTGAGTGGGACTCCGTGTCCTCCCCTGCCAACCCCTTCCTGGCCATGTGAGCCTCCGCACCCTATCCTGCCTGCCCGGCCCTGTGCCCAGTCCTGCGCTTCAGGGGTAGCACTAACTGCTCCTGGCAACACAGAGGGAATGCATTATTCCTCAAGAGCTATGAAAGGCCATTTACCACCCGACACCTGGTATACCTCACATCAGGAAATAGACTTGTTCACACACCAAAAAGCAATCCTCTAAGAGAAATCATTCATGCCCAATGACATAGGAGCACAGAGTGTGTGTGACCCACAATATCCATCAATGAGAAGAAAGCACACCTAGCCTACGAACAGCTTCAAACCCATACAGACAACAGATAACTGGCAGCTACATAATCATACACAGCCTAATACTACAAACCAGCATCAATTAAAACAATACAAATGAAGGCAAACATTATAAAAAGAAAGAGAAGAAGTGAAGTTTCAGATATCTCAAAACAAAAGCAAAACAATTAAAAAAAGGCAAATAAATACAAAATCATTAAAGACAATCAAAAAAGAAATATATAAATAAGTAAATTAATACCTTAATGCCTTGGAGACAGGAGACAATAAGAAATCACATGAAGTAACAGGATAAGGTGCCTCAAACAAGTGAGCAAAATAAAGGGCAGAAAACCTTCCTGAAGAAGAAATGGTAATGGAACTACCTGATAAGGAATTCAAAAAGGAAAACACATACAAAACCCAGAAGAATTCAGGAAAACAATACAAGAACAAAAATGACAAAATAAATAGACAATTAGAAACCATACAGAAACAACAACTAGAAATCCAGAAGATTAACAATAAAATATCAGAAATAGATAACTCAATGGAAGGACACAGAAGTAGAATTGAATCAATGGAAGAAAGAACTAGAAAGATAGAGGACAAATCCCCTGATACTAATTTGTTTGAGAAACAATCAAAAAAAAAAAAAAGAAGAAGAAGAAAGCCTAAGAGTTATGTGTTACACTATCAAGAGGAGTAATTTATTTTGTAACAGGAATTACAGAAGAGGAGGAGTCAAAAAAATACAGAAAGAATTTTTGAAGATTTATTGGCAGAAAACTTCCCTAATATTATGAAAAATGAGAAAGTTCCCATCCAAGAAATTCAACGAACCCCATACAGGATAGACCCCAAAAGAAAGTCACCAAGACATATCATAATCATGTCATATTATAATCCAAAACCAAATACAAATAAAGAATTCTGAGAGCACCTCATGAAAAAAAAATATCACCTACAAAGGGACACCAATTTTTTTGAGGAAAAATCTGATAAAAGGATTTTAAAAAATGAAGAAACCCTAAGAATTATGTGGGACTCTATCAAGAGGGATAACCTACGAGTGATTGGAGTACCAGAACAGGAGGGGATAACAGAAAATACAGAGAGAATTTTTGAAGATTTGTTGGCAGAAAACTTCCCTGATATCATGAAAGATGAGAAGATATATATCCAAGATGTTCATCGAACCCCACATAAGGTAGATCTCAAAAGAAATCACCAAGACATATTATAATCAAAATTGCCAAAACCAAAGATAAAGAATTTTAAGAGCAGCTAGGGATAAACAAAAAGTCGTCTACAAAGGAGGGTCAATAAGACAAAGCTTGGACTACTCAGCAGAAACCATGACGGCAAGAAGGCAATGGGATGACACATACAAAACCATGAAAGAAAAGAATTACTAACTAAGAAATTTTATATCCAGCAAAATTGTCTTTCAAATATCATGGAGAAGCTAGAACATTCTCAGATAAACAGAAATTAAAGGAATTTGTAAAAACCAGACCAACCTTACAAGAAATATTAAAGGGAGTCCTTCGAACAGAGAACCAAAGACATCAGAAAACAACCTGAGATTAAGCACACAGCAGCATCACCTAGACACCAGCCTGGATAAAGAAATCTCAAAAGTAAAATAAAGCTGAAAAACTGAAAACAGGAAACCAGAGGTGTCAATCTGTAAATGACAACTTCAAAACAAAAAGTGGGTATGTGGTATAGTTATAGAACTTCCATACGGAGAGGAAGTGAAGGCAATATCACAAAATAACAGACTATTTTAAACCTAGGAATATAAAGATAAATTTCAGAGCAACCACAAAGAAAATTAACAACTCTACTCACCAAAATAAAGAAGAAGAAAATCAAGAAGACTCAGTAAACACAAAATCAACAACAATAAAGGATACAAAAAGAAAATCCATAAACAAAGAACTCAGCACAAAAAACTCAAAGGAACAAAGAAACTGTTAACACCACTGTGATGGTTAAGGTTGTGTGTAAACTTGGCTGGGCCATGATTCTCAGTGGTTTGGCAGTTATGACATAGTTAGGCAGCTATGTAATGATTTAATCACCTCCATAATGAGATCTGATATAATGTAATCACCCCCATGATGAGATCTGTTATGGGCAGTCAATCAGTTGAAAGGAAGTTTCCTTGGGGGTGTGGCCTGCATTCAATATAGGTGGACTTTTTGGCAAAGCTCGATGGATTTTGCTTGCTCTGGATCCATATCTGAACTCCAGTTCTTGGGACTTGATCTACCATCTTACCTGCTGATCTTGGGATTCGTCAACCTCCACAGCCCATGAGCCAGTGGCCTACCATCTTACCTGCTCATCTTGGGATTCATCAGCCTCTGCAGCCTGTGAGCCAGAGAGCTGCGGTCTGACCAGCCAATCTTGGGTTGAACAGCCCCTGCAGCTTCGTGAGTCAGGAAAAGCCTCTGTCCTGACCCACGAACTTGAAGCTTTCCAACCTCTACAACCATATAAGCCATTTCCTTGATATAAATATATACATATATATACATATATGCTTCACTGATTTTGCTTCTCTAAAGAACCCAGACTAAGACAACCACAAAAAACATAACAAAATGGCAGCAGTAAACTCATACCTATCAATAATCACAGTTAATGTAAATGGTTTAAATACACCAGTCAAGAGACAGAGAATGGCAGAATGGATTAAAAAAAAATGACCCTTCAATATGCTACCTATAAGAGACACATCTTAGACACAAAGAAATAAATAGGTTAAAAAAATCAAAGGATGGAAAAAAATATATCAAGCAAACAGAAACCAAAAGAGAGCAGGAGTGGCAATAATAATCTCTGATAAAATAAACTTTAAGTCAAATTTCAGTATAAGAGATAAAGAAGGGCATTATATAATGATTAAAGGGTCAATCTACCAAGAGGACATACCCATAATATATATTTATGCACCCAATGATACAGCTCCGAAATACATAAAACAAACTCTAACTGAATTGAAAAGAGAAATAGTTCTATAATAATAGTAGGAGACTTTAACACACCACTTTCAAAGATGGACAGAACAACTAGAAAGAAGCTCAACAAAGATATAGAAGATCTAAACAACACAACCAAGTCTACCTCATAGACATTATACAGAATACAGCACCCAACAGAAGCACAGTACACATTCTTCTCCAGTGCATGTGGATCATTCTTCAGAGTAGACCATATTTTAGGTCACAAATCAAGCCTCAATAAGTTCAAAATCATCAAAATAATACAAAGCATCTTCTCTGATCATGATAACACTATAAAACTAGAACTCAATAACAGAAACAATAAGGAAAGAATTAAATACATGGAAACGGAATAACACTTTACTTAAAAATTATTGGATAATAGAATAAATTAAAAATTGAATTAAAAAATACTTAGAATCAAATAAGAATGCAAACACAACATACCAAAAACTTTGGGACACAGCAAAAGCATTGCTCAGAGGAGTCTTTATAGCAATAAATGCACACATCATGAAAGAAGAAAGACCCAAAACCAACAGCTTAACTCTACAACTCAAACAAATAGAAAAGAAGCAAAGGAAGTCCACAAAATAAAGATCAGAGCAGAAAGAAATGAAATAGAAAACAGAAAAACAATACAAAGAATCCGCAAGACTAGAAGTTGTTTCTTTGAGAGGATCAACAAAATTGACAAACCACTGGCCAAATTGATGAAGAAAAAAATTAAGATGCAAGTAACAAAGATAAGCTATGAGATGGGTGGCATTACAACAGAACCAACGGAGATAAAAAGGATCATAACAGAATATTATGAAAAATTGTATTCCAACAAATTTGAAAATCTAGAAGAAATGGATGGATTTCTAGAAACACACTACCTACCTAAACTTACATAAATAGAGGTAGAAAATATGAACAGATTCAGAAGAAGAAATTGAAGATGTCATAAAAAAAAAACAAAAAAAAGCCCTAGCCCAGAAGGCTTCACTGGAGAATTCTACTAAACATTAAGAGGAGAGTTGACACCAATTCTATGAAAACTATTCCAGAACGTAGAAAAGGAAGGAATACTCCCTAATTCATTCTATAGGCCAGTATAACTCTGATACCAAAGCCAGGCAAAGATACCACTAAAAAAGAAAATTACAGACCAATATCCCTCATGAGTATAGACTGAAAAATTCTCAACAAAATTTAACAGCATATCAAAAAAACAGTACATCATGATCAAGTGAGATTCATACCAGGTATGCAAGGACGATTCAACATTAGAAAATCAATCAACATAATTCACCACATAAATAAAACAAAGGAAAAGAATTACATGATCATCTCAGTCTATGCTGAAAAGGCATTTGATAAAATCCAACACACTTTCCTGATAAAAACTCTCAGCAAAATAGCAACAGAAGGGAGATTCCTCAACATAATCAGGGGCATATATGCAGAACCAACAGTCAACATTATTCTCAACAGAGAAAGATTGAGAGCATTCCCCTTGAAAATGGGATCAAGACAAGGACGCCTTTTATCACCACTCTTATTCAATATTGTATGGGAAGTCCTAGCCAGGATAACAAGGCAATAAAAGGAAATAAAGAGTATCCAAATTGGAAAATGAAAAGTAAATTATCTTTATTCACAGATGACATGATCCTATACATAAAAAATCCCGGAAACTCCACGAGAAAGTTACTGTAACTAATTGAAGGAGTTAGCAAAGTGGCAGGGTACAAAATCAACACACAAAAATTAGTTGGGTTCCTCTACACTACCAGTGAGGACTACAAAAAGGAAATCAAGAAAACAATACAATTTACCATAGCCTTCAGAAGGATACCTAGGAATAAACTTAACCAGGGATGTAAAAGACTTACACGAGGAAAACTATGAAACACTACAGCAAAAAACCAAAAGAGATCTACATAAATGGGAAAATAGTCCATGCTCATGAATTGGAAGACTTAACATTGTGAAAATGTCAATACTGCCAAAAGTGATCTATAGATATAATGCAATCAGGATCCAAATCTCAACAACATTCTTTAATGAAATAGAAAAACTGATCTACAAATTTATTTGGAAAGGAAAACAAACAAGAAAAAAAACAAACCTGTTGCCATCCAGTCGATTCTGACTCATAGCGACCATATAGGGCAGTGTAGAACTGCCCCATAGGGTTTACAAAGAGCAGCTGGTGGGTTTGAACTGCCAACCTTTTGGTTAGCAGCCAAGCTCTTAACCGCAGGCCCCAAATAGCTAAAACAATATTGAAGAAGAACAAAGTAAGAGGCCCATACTTCCTGATCTCAAAACTTACTATACAGCCTTGGTCATCAAAACAGCCTGGTACTGGTTCAGTGACAGACACATAGACCAATGGAATAGAATTGAGAACCCATAAGTAAACCCATCCACCTATGAGCAGCTGATCTTGGACAAAGGGTCAAAGTCCATTCATCGGGGAAGAAACTGTCTCTTTAACAAATGGTGCTGGCAAAACTGGATATTCATTTGCAGAAAAATGAAACAGGGCCTGTACTTCACACCATGCACAAAAACTAACTCAAAACGGATCAAAGACCTAAAAGTTAAAGCTAAAACTATAACAAAACTAGCGGACCCAATTTTTGGCATAAATAGCCTATCAAACACAACTAAAAATGCATAAACAACAGAAGATAAATTAGATAACTGGGATCTCCTGAAAATTAAAAACTTATGCTCAGCAAAAGATTTTACTAAGATTGGAAAAAGAGAACTACAGACTGGGGGGAAAAAATCTTTGGCAATGACATGTCCGATAAGGATCTAATCTCTAAAATATATAGAAAGCTTCAACAACTCAACAACAAAAAGACAAACAATCCAATCAAAAAATGGGCAAAGGACATTAACAGACACTTCACCAAAGAGGACATTCAGGGAGCCACCAAGTACATGAAAAGATGTTCGTGATCATTAGCCATTAAACCCAAAACCAAACCCCCTGCCATTGAGTTGATTCCAACAATGGCACTGATCACAGAACAGAAAATGACAAATACTGGCAATGCTGTGGGGACATCAGAACTCTTACACATTCCTAGTGGGATTGTAAAATGGTGCAACCACTATGGAAAACAATATGGCATTTCCTCAAAAAGACAGAACTCGAAATACCTTATCATCCCGCCATCCCACCCTTAGGTGTACATCCAAGTGGTATAAGAGCAGTGACACAACTAGAAATATGCACACTATGTTCATTGCAACATTATTCACAATAGCAAAAAGATGGAAACAACCTAAGTGGCCATCAGTTGATAAATGGATAAACAAATTGTGGTACATACATAAAATGGAATTATTATGCAACTATAAAGAATAATAAGAAGTCTGAGAAACATCTTATAACATGGATGAATCTGGAGGACATTACACAGAGTGAAATAAGCCAATCACAAAGGACAAATGTTGTATGGTCCCACTATTATATGAAGTCGATAATAGATATGCACACAGAAAGTAATGTTCTTTGATGATTACCAGGAGTGGGAGGGAGCAGGAGGGAGAATTACTTTCTAGATAGTGTTGTTGTTGTTAGGTGCTGTCTAGTCAGTTCCAACTCTTAGTGACCCTATGAACAACAGAACGAAACATTGCTTGGTCCTGCGCCATCCTCATAATTATTGCTATGCTTGAGTCCATCATTACAACCAATGTGTCAGTCCATCTTGTTGAGGGTCTTCCTCTCTTTTCCTGACCCTCTACTTTATCAAGTATGTTGTCCTTCTCCAGGGACTGATCCCTCCTGATAACATGTCCAAAGGATGTGAGACAAAGTGTCGCCATCCTTGCTTTTAAGGCATTCTGGCTGTACTTCTTCCAAGACAGATTTGTTCATTTTTCTGGCAGTCCATGGTATATTCAATATTCTTTGCAACACCGTAATTCAAAGGCATCAATTTTCTTCTGTCTTCTTTATTTATTGTCCAGCCTTTGCATGCATATGAGGCAACTGATAATACCATGGCTTGAGATAGGCACACCTTAGTCCTCAAAGTGACATCTTTGCTTTAAAAAGTCTCTTGCAGTAGATTTGCCCAATGCAATATGTTGATTGTGGATCCAAGTAAAATGAAATCCTTGACAACTTCAATATTTTCTCTGTTTATTATGATATTGCTAATTGGTCCAGTTGTGAGAATTTTTGTTTCTAGATAGTGGACACTTGTTGTTTTTGATGATGGGAAAGATAATACCAAATATGGGTAAAATCAGCACAACCTGAGCAAGGTAAATAAAGACACTAAGATGTACACAAGAAAAGGGACAATTTCGGTAAATGCTATAACATATATAATTTTGCAACAACAGTAACAACAACCAAAAAATATGTATGTGGTTACATAGGAAGATATGTATGCATATGTGTGTATATGAAAGCATATGTGAGTAAATCCATGTGCATGTATAGGTGTATCTGTAGGAATATATATACACGTTTGTGTGTGCTGCATATATGGTTATATACATAACAAAGCACATAGGGGACACAGTTATGGAGCCTTCCTAGACTCATCCTAACAACTCACAGGATTGGCTTACTGGGTTAAAAGTCTTAGGACCATAGTCTTAGGGGACAATTTAGTCAATTGGCATAACACAGTTCATAAATATAGTGTTCTACATTCTAGTTTTGTTGAGTAGCGTCTGGGGTCTTAAAAGCTTGCAAGCGACCATCTAAGATATAACTATTGGTCTCTACTCACACAGAACAAGAGAGAATGAAGGAAATCAAAGTCTCAAAGAAGAAACTAGTCCACAGGACCAATAGCCCACATGAATCACGGCCTCTTCTAACCTGAGACCAGAAGAACTAGATGGTGTTTGGCTACCACTACTGACCATTCTAACCACGGACACAATAGAAGGTCTTGGATAGAATGGGAGAAAAATGTAGAACAAAATTAAAATTCCTGAAAAATTGCAGACCTACTCGACCGATAAACACCAGAGGAGCTCCCTAGACTATCGCCCTAAGATACTCTTTGAACTTGGAACTGAAGCTATTTCTGGAGGTCACCTTTCAGCAAAATAATAGATTGGCTTATAAAATAAACAATATCACCTGTGAGTAATGTACTCCCTTAAACAATCAACTATACGAGACCAAACAGTCAACATTTACCTAAAAGCAAAGATGAGAAGGCAAGAAGTGGAAGGAAAACTAGATCAATGGAAACAGAACAAACAGGATGGAAATATTGAGAATGCTGATACATTGTGAAAACTGTAACCAATGGCATGGAAAAATTTATATAAAAATTGTTAAACGGGAACCTAGTTTGCTGTGTAAACTTTCACCTAAGACACAATAAAATATTATTATTATTTATTTTTTATTGTGTAAGTGAAAGTTTACAGTTCAAGTTACTCTCTCATACAAAAATTTGTACACACATTGTTATGTGACCCTAGTTGCTCTCCCTGTAATTTGACAGCACACTCCTCCTTTCCACCCTGGATTTCCCAGGTCCATTCAATCAGTTCCTGTCCCTTTTTGCCTTCTCATCTCGCCTCCAGACAGGAGCTGCCCATTTAGCCTCATGTATCTACTTGAGCTAAGAAAGCACTCTCTTCACGAGTATCATTTTATGTCCCACAGTCCAGTCTAATCTTTGTTTGAAGAGTTGGCTTCAGGAATGGTTTCAGTTCTGGGCTGACAGAGAGTCCGGGGGCCATGTTTTCTGGGGTCCCTCCAATCTCAGTCAGACCATTAAGTCAGGTCTTTTTACTAGAATTTGAGTTCTACACCCCACTTTTCTCCTGCTCCATCAGGGACTCTCTGTTGTGTTCCCTGTCAGGGCAGTCATTGGTGGTAGCTGGGCACCATCTAGTTCTCCTCGTCTCAGGCTGATGGAGTCTCTGTCTTATGTGGCCCTTTCTGTCTCTTGGGCTAATATTTTCCTAGTGTCTTTGGTGTTCTTCATTCTCCTTTGCTCCAGGTGGGTTGGGACCAATTGAAGTATCTTAGATGGCCGCTCACTAGGTTTTAAGACCCCAGACGTCACTCACCAAAACGGGAGGCAGAACATTTTCTTAATAAACTTTGTTATGCCAATTGACCTAGATGTCCCCTGAAGCCATGGTCCCCAGACCCTCGCCCCTGCTACTCTGTCCCTCGAAGTGTTTGACTGTATTCAGGAAACTTCTTAGCTTTTGGTTTAGTCCACTTGTAAAACACAATAAAACATTAATAAAATAAAACAGGCCACAAATCAAGGCATAAAACTTTGCAAGCCTGTGGATTCTCTTGGGTGAGCTTCACTCTTTGTCCTCCAATCAGCTGTGGTTAGAAGCTTGAAGTCATTTGGTATTTAAAACATGGCTTCCGCCCTTCTACAAGTCTGTGGGACATGTAGCTTCCACGAGAAAGTTCTGTGGTCAAGGCTGCCAATGGTAGACTGTGGTACTATATAAGCCCAGAGACACATCTTGCTTTTCAGTAGACATTTCATATGTTTCTATCCAAACTCCTATTCTGTACCTATATTGAATATAAAACAAGATTTAATTGATCTCATTATATTCAAATTTATCACAAAGTGAGTCCAAATATGAAGTGATTCTTTCTATTTTTAATGGTTTGAGCCATGCATAGATTTAATAAAACATATTATCACTGAGGATTAGAAAAAATAAAAAGCTCTGAATCTTAGGTTAATCAGCCATTTCCTGATATAGGCTAATTTTAAGAAATGCTATTGTATTGAAATAAAACATGAATGTATTATAGTAAAAACTAACTGAACACAAATAATAGGAGAGACTATTTGTACAGAATAGTAGATTATTTTAAAATTTTACTATGAATATCCATGTTATAAATTCTGATGTGAGGCTTGTTCAGCAAATTTGGTAAGAATAGTTCACCCATTGAGATTAAAGTATCTCTTCAAACAAGAATTTAATTTTTTCAAAAATGACAAATCAAATACAATTAATTGTGAAACCATCCTATATTGCAGAATTCCATGTGTTTGAACATTTTTATTTTGTACAACCATACAGAAAATTTCGTATGTTCAAACTTAGAGAAAAATAAAACAGAAGAAAACAACTAATTTATTGAATGATGAATTGCAAATGAATACTGTTTATACTTAATCTTTTCAATGTTTATGCTTGAATATGTTTAGGCAATTCTAATTAACTGGATGTTAGTTCAATACAACATAGGGAAACTTTGCAATCAGGCCACTGGATATGCACTTTAATTATGCTGGTATGCACTTCTATTTGCTTCTAATGCCAAGGATCCATTGGTAAAATGAATGCCCATTTTGTGGTCTGTTATGCAGAAAATGTTTAATCCAGTGTTTGATTTACTCTGTTAAATCTTCCTTATTGAATGTGTTTATTCATCCATGCAGAATTGGGTACGCTGCTTTCTGTTACTATGATATTACAATTAAACAGCTAAAAGAAGAACAGCAAGACTTTCTGTAAAGGTTCATGAAATTCCCACAAAATTATTCATAGGTCTCTTTTGTTTTGTTTTGCAAGGACTATGAAAAATACAAATGTGTTCTGAATATTTCTGTATTAAAGAAGATGACAAATACAGTAGCTAGTACAAATAATCACTTTGTTACTAAAACTAACACTTAGTACATACTTCGTATGCAATTGAAATGACTGCTATCATGACACTGATTGTTTTTTTAAGATGGAAACAAAAATGAACTAAAAGAACCTGAATTTTATACAACAGAAGATGGTATGATAGAATAATATTGTGCGTATTGGTAAAGGAAAAGCCTAAGCTGATTTCACCTGGGAATAGTATAAAACTCTTCAAGGGGTATGTATTTTCTCAAAAGTACTATTTCATGTACTTTGAGGTTATTCCCCAGTAGACTGGACTTTCTCCATTTTTAACTAGATTTTATTATATAAACACTTGTGCTCATGAATTTTTACCACTTTTAACTAGATTTTATTATATAAAGTACTTGTGCTCATGAATTTTTACCACAACTATGACCACAAGGTTAAAGATAGAAAATTTTTAATTCAAAGAAAGCACTAACATCAGTTCTGCATTAAAAAAAAAGTTTTACTTATAAGTCTGAAACTTACAATAAGGTATTAACAATTTACTTCCTGAATTGTTTATTTTTCATGGTGTTAAGAGATGTACATTCATACAGACATAATTATTTTCTAAGACACTCTCTTAAACTTAAAGAACTCAGAGTGTCTATAGTTTATCTGACAGTCACTTTAGTTTATGTTAGAACATCAGTGTCTGGTTAGTTTGGTTGTTTAGAGCATGGTGAAAATGAGATTCCATGGTAGTGGATTCCATTTGTGTATATGTGTGTGTGTATACATACATATATATATATATATGTGTGTATGGATATATCCCTGTTGCCATAGAGTCAATTCGGACTTATGATGTCCCTATGTGTGTTAGAGTAGAACTGTGCTCCATGGAGTTTTCAAGGCTGAGTTTTTGGAAGTAGATTGCTCGGCCTTTCTTCAGAGGTACCTCTGGGTGGACTCAAACCTCCAACTTTTCAATTAACAGCAGAGTATGTTAACTGTTGCACCACCTAGGGACTCCACACATATACATAAGTACACATAAACTTACACATGTATGATTAATTATGAGGCTTCTGCTAGGCCATAAACTGTACTATTAAGATTGACATCTGTGAGGAGGATGTACTCCAGATCCATCTGGCTCATTATCACTTGTAGAAAATTTTTTCTGTGTATGTACTACTGATAAAAGAGCAATAACATCATCTGTGAAAACATGAGAAATATCATTCTGAGTCAGATCAGTAATTCAGCCACTACCATTTCTTAAAGTATGTTCTGTGATTTAAAATGTATTATGAAATCCTCATAGCCCACATGGATATTTATTATTAAAGATTTGAGGCATCCTCCAGTAAATAAAACATTTAACTTTAACAAATTGCTCCCTAAATGTCTTTGGTCATGACTCCTTTTCCTAGTGTTATTGTTGTTAGATGCCATGGAGTCGATTCCAACACTTAGTGACCGTATGTACAACAGAACGAAACACTGCCCGGTCCTGCACCATTCTCACAATCTTTGCTAGGTTTGAGCCCATTGTTGTAGCCACTCACTGTGTCAATCTATGTTGTTGAGGGTCTTCCTCTTTGTTGCAGACCCTATACTTTACCAAGCATGATGTCCTTCTCCAGACTGTTCACACCTAATAACACGTCCAAAGTACATGAGACAAAGTCTCCTCATCCTCACTTCTAAGGAGCATTTCTGGCTGTACTTCTTCCAAGACAGATTTGTTCATTCTTCTGGCAGTCCATGGTATATTCAATATTCTTTGCCTACACCGTGATTCAAAGGCATCAATTCTTCTTCCATCTCCCTCACTCATAGTCCAGCTTTTCTTCAGTTTTTCATTGCCCACATAGTAGACCATGATTGTCCAAATCAAGATGGCCAATTCCAATCCATTTCAGCTCACTAATGCCTAGGATATCATCTTCATGTGTTCCATTTCATTTTTGGCGAGTTCCAATTTTCCTAGATTCATTCTTTGTACCTTCCAAGTTCCCATTATTAATGAATGTTTGCAGCCGTTTCTTCTCATTTTGAGTTTTGCCACATCAGCAAATGAAGGTCCTGAAAGCTTGACTCCATCCACATCATTAAGGTTGACTCTACTTTGAGACTGCAGCTCTTCCCCAGTCGTCTTTTTAGTGCCTTCCACCCGAGGGACTCATCTTCCAGCACTGTATCAGCCAAAGTTCCACTTCTGTTCATAAGGTTTTCACTAACCAAATTTTCAGAAGTAGACCACCAGGTCCTTCTTCCTAGTCTGTCTTAGTCTGGAAGCTCCATTGAAACCTGTCCATTATGGGTGATCCTGATGGTATTTGAAATACCAGCGACATAGCTTCCAGCATCACAGCAACACGCAAGCCACCACAGTATGGCAAACTCACAGATGTGTGGTGGCTTTTTCTGGTAGTATATATTAATATTAGTCAGAATTACTTTTCCCCAGAACACACTTTGGGAAAAACTATTGTGATCAGGCTTACCATGGTACTAAAAAGGGTTCCAAAGACAAGTATTGTAGTTATCCACTCGTTCAACATTCAACAAGTATTTATTAAGCTCCTACTGGATGCTAGTCACTCTTCTAGGCACTTGGAATATTTCAGTGAACAAAGATCCCTGACCTCCTGCTACTAACTTTTATGATCCTTGAATTTATATAATCCTTTCTTAAATATGATTATATGTTTAATTTACATACCATCTTGGAGGGAAAGGATTTATATTTTTATTCAAGAACAGATTATCTATACTATGGTATTGCAGGCAGAGACAACTCTTAAGATGAAAAGTTATTTTTTGGTCACATGAATCTAAAACCCAAAGGTCAGTGAAATATTGAAATGATATATAGTATTATATCTTTGCAAATAAGAATAAAAAGTTCATCAGTCTGTAGGATAAATTCCTATATCAGAAAATGCTAATGCACAAAGTACATGCATTTAAAATTTTGACAGTATTGCCAAATTGCCATTCAAAGAAATTGTACCAGTTTGTACTTCCACCTCTGGTGCACGAGAGTGCCTACTTCTCCATAACTTTACCAACACTGTGTTTTATCATATAGTTTTATTTCTGCCAATCTGATTGGTGAAAGATGGTATCTCTCATTTGCTCACAATGATTAATGATAATAACAAAAACAATAACACTCACTGAATGCTTACTACCAGCCAAATATTGCTTTAAGTGCCTTATTTAACTTATTTAACCCTCATACCTACCTTGAAGGGTAAGTAGTATTATGTCAACATTTTACAGATGAGGAAACTGAGGTTCAGAGAGGTTAAATAACTTGCCCAAAGCCGGTCAGTTGGTAAATGATAGAACTGGAACTCAAACCGAGAATGTCTGGGCCAAGCATCTGAACTCATAACCATTATCCTATACTGTCTCTCTAAGAAAAGGATGTTTATTGCAGCATCGTTTAGAGTAGCAGGAGATCAGAAATGACATGACTATCCACTAACAGAGGGATATTAAATAAATCACGACATATCCATATAATGGTATTTTAGAAAACCATTAAAAAGGAGCCATCTTTACATAAACTGAGAACACAGGATCTTCAACATGTATCAAGTGAAAAAATAAAGTTGTAAAGTGAGGAATAATGTTTATAGCATGCTAGCATTTGCTGTGCTGAATAAGAAAGAGATCACACACACACACAATCTCTAGCAGGATTCACAAGAAACTGAAAATAGTGCTTATCTCTGGAAAAGACAACCAGGGGACCAACGATGTAAGGAGACTTATTAGACTTACCAGTCTTCGTATGACCTTTTGTGCTGATTGGATTTTTTTTTTTATTAACCACGTGTGTATTACTTGTTCTATTAAAAACACAAAACAAGCTGATGAGACAAGTTTACTGGGCAACCAACTTATCTTAGTCTCATTTAAAATAGTATTATATAACTCTTGTTGTTTCCTGAAAACTTCATCTAGTTTTACTATTCATTCATTCATTTAGCTTATGTGCCTGTTTTATATCAAAGTCCCTAGGTTGCTCAATGGTTTGTGCTCGTTTACTGACGTCAAGGTTGGGAGTTCATACTCATCCAGTGGTGCTGCAGAAAAAAGGCCTGGTGGTATGCTTCTATCAAGATTACAGCCAAGAAAACCCTATGTAGTAGTTCTACTCGGTAACAAATGGGGTCGCTGAGAGTCAGAATCAACTCAACGGCAACAGATTTTTTTTTTATTATTATTAGGAATCAAACACTGCACTGAAGGTGTAATGATGAGCAATATAGGCAAAGTCCTTGCCTTCATGGAACTTAGCTTCTAGCAGGATGACAGATATGACACAAGTAATTACATAAATAAGTAGATATTTCCAATCCTGATAAAGTCAACAAAGGAGAAGTATAGGATGATGGGAGACCTAAGCTAGATTGAGGACTCAGTGAAGACTTGTCAGAGTATTTATTACTTCAGATAAACTGTAAAATATGAGTAGGATTAATCTGGGAGAAAGGAAGAAAGAAGGCTAAAGGTGTACTTCATGCACATGGAAGAGCATGTGTGGAAGTCCTGAAGCAGTAAGGAACATGGACTATCAGATGAAATCAAAGACCCAGTATGATTGGACCTTAGAGAAAAGTATGAGATACTGGAGAGTCAGGCAGATCTTCTAGACCATGTTTAAGATTTTGAAACATATTTTAAGAGCAACGGGAAGTCATGAGGGTTTTAGAGGAGGACATGATCAGATTGAAGATTTTAAGTTACTCTGCCTGCAGTATGGAGAGTGGACTGGAGAGAAGCAAGCGGGGTCCAGATAAGACACTATTGTAGTAGTCTATGCAAGAGATGATGGGGGCAGCCCAAACTGAGAGAAGTGGATACATTTATAGGATATATATATATATTTACATAATTTATTTTATTTTTGTTGTTGTTGAGAATATACACAGTGAATACATATACCAATTCAAGTTTCCATATGTACAATTCAGTGATATTGATTACATTCTTTGATTTGTGCTACCATTCTCACTCTGCTTTTCTGAGTTGTTCTTCCCCCATTAACATACACTCAATGCCCTTTAAGTTTCCTATCTAATCTTTCTAGTTACTGTTGTCTGTTTGAACCCATATAGATAGATCGTAAAAGAGCATAATGCTCAAGGCAGACATTCTTTACTAGTTAAGCTAAATTATTGTTTGGTTTTTAAGAAGACTTCAGGGGATATTTTTGGTTTAAGGTTTAAAGATTATCTTAGGGCAATAGTTTTGGGGCTTCATCCAGTCACCATGGCTCCATAATATACGGACTCTATGAGAATTTTAAATTCTGTTCTACATTTCCTCCTTTTGATCAGGGTTCTTCTATAGAAAATTTGATCAAAATGTTCAGTAGTGACATCCTAGCACCAGCCAGTTCTTTTGGTCACCTGGCAAACGAGACAGTTATTCACGGAGGCAGTTAGCCACATATTCCATTTCCTCCTCCTATTCCTGACTCTTCTTCTTCCTCTGTTGTTCCAGGTGAATAAAGACCAATTGTTGAGGCTTGGCTGGCCACTTACAAGCTTTAAGACCCCAGATACTACACAACAATCTAGGAAGTAGAAAGGATGCACTAAACATGTTATCAGACCAATTAACTAGGATGCCCCATGAAACCATGTCCTTAAACCTGCAAACCAAGGAATCAAATCCCATGAGGTGTTTGTTGTACATAAGCAGCCTCAGCAGCTACTCTTTTTTTTTTTTTGTCGTTGTTGTAAATGTCTATCATGCAATTTTTTCTGATTCAACTTTTTACAGGTATACAACTTATTGACAGTAGTTACAATAATTGGCTGTGCAACCCTATCTTTAACCCTTTCATGACCCATGGGACATACAGTATCCCAACCACTTTTTATGCCTCTGGAGTTATTTGGGAAGGAGGTAGCCTTATTTTAACGCATTTAACCTTAAGGTAAGAGCCTTTTGAAATGTGTGAAATTCAAGAACCCTGAGTTGGGGCCTCATTTTTATGTAGACTGAGCATTGTCTTAGGTGATGTCTCCTAGATGTGTGAATTTTATAAACTTTTAACATGTTTGTCTTTATTTCGGTGACATAAGCCTCCTCAGTATGTTTCCCAGTTACTATGTTCTCGTGAGAATATACTTATTGTGAGAATAAGCCATTCCCAGTCTTCATTCCATCATAGTGGCCATTTTCTCCTTGACGCCTTTCATTGTTTTCGGATGTTACTGGATCCCTGCTTTTCATGCCTTTGCAATAAGGAATAATGCATTGCAGTGGTACTTTTCAAGAGACTGGAACGCCTATAAGTTATTCTTACCCCAAATTCTATCTTAGGGTCTGTCTTAGTTATCTAGTGCTGCTATAACAGAAATACCACAAATGGATGGCTTTAACAAAGAGAGATTTATTCTTCATAGTCTAGGAGGTTAGAAGTCCAAATTCAGGGTGCCAGCTACAGGGTAAGGCTTTCTCTCTCTGTTGGCTCTGGGGGAGGGTCCTTGTCATCAATCTTCCCCCTGATCTAGGAGCTTCTCAGCAGTGCAGGGACCCTGGTGGACATGCTCTGCTCCTGGTACTACTTTCTTGGTGGTATGTGGTCTCCATGTCTCTGCTCACTTCTTTATTTTATATCTCAAAAGAGATTTATTTAAGACACAGTCTAATCTTGTAGATTGAGTCCTGCCTCATTAACATAACTGTCACTAATCCTGCCTCAGTAACACCATAGAGGTAGGATTTACAACACACAGGAAAATCACATCAGATGACAAGATGGTGGACAATCACACAATACTGGGAATCAAGGCCTAGCCAAGTTGACACACATTTTGGGGTGACACAATTCAATTCATAACAGGGTTCAATCTTTGCTGCCACGTGTAGCAGGTGGAATGTACCACTGTGAGCAGTTCTGCAGTATTCCAGGGCAACTGTTTCTGCTTCTTAGCTGTTAGTACTTCTTTTATTATAATAAAGAATACATAGTAGAGGTAATTTTCCTGAGATTCAAATTCCTTTAGTTTTATTTATTTGGCCTGTAAGTACTGCTTTGCAGTAATGAAGAATGCATTGTGGTGGTAATTTTCCTGAGATAAAAAATCCATTGGCTTTATTTATTTGGGCTGTAAGTACTGCTTTTGCAGTAAAGAAAAATAACGAAAAGGATAAGAAGGAGACTAGAATAAAATGTATGTGCAGTCATCGCCAGGTGCCTTCATGTTTAACTCATGTGATGCAAAATTTCAAGAAATAAAATTTAAAAAAAGATTTTATCATTGACTCATATTAGCAGGATTTACAATGTCCAGGGTCCACTGGAGCTTATGTTATCCCAGATAATGGGTATCAAAATCCATAAATCGTAACAAAAATTCTGAATTGGTCCTTTAATCAGCATGCCTTCCAGTAGTGAAAACACATAGTAGCAACAAAAAATTCAAAGGAGAAAATAACTGTGTCTTGATAATCAGTACAATTTTTCCATCAACGTAAACTGAAATTTAGTACTCCATAAGCAATAACTCCCCCTTATTTCCACTCCCCCCCTGCCACTGGTAACCACTAATAAACTTTGGCCTCTATACATTTGCCTTTTCTTGTCTTTTTATATAAGTGAGTTCATATAATATTTGTCCTTTTGTGATTGACTTATTTCACTCAGTTTAATACCTTCAAGCTTCATCAATATTGTAGCATATAGTATTTTTTGAGATAAATCTGGCAAGAATTGTTGATGAATTGGTTTAAGGGTGAAAGAGAGTTATGTGTCAAGGATGACTGCTAGGCTTCCAACTTGATTAACTGGGTAGAAGGTAGTACCATTTCTAAGATATGGAACACTGGATGAAGAGAAGGCTTGGAATGTTAAGGGGTTGGAATGTTAAGAGTTCAGCACTGGACATGTTCAGAAGAGATGTTGAGTTTAAGGGTTTGGATATGTGTATCTGGAGCTCAAAGGAAAGGCCAGGTACACAGACCATTAAATTACAGGTCCCACAGATGAGTAAACTTCAGAATACAATGTAGATGTTCCAGGAATCATGGTTTTTCAACTCAGGGAACCATTAAATATATAATTAGTGCCAAAGTGATTTAACAGAGTAGTCAGTTATTAGGTATCCATCATCTCACTGTACTTTGACTTATCAAAATAAAACTTGTAAGTTCTCAAAAGATTTCCTTAGAATAATATAATAGACAGCAATTCAGCTGCTTTGCTTTCTTCTCTTTTAAAGACATTATCCCCTCCTTTGTCTATCTATACTTTGCATAATATCTACAATAACATATGCATTTGAAAGAAAATGTATTTTGAACATCTTCTCCATGCAGAGGCTTTAAATTTTTTTTATGTGATGATCTTTTCAATGCCCAGAGAATGTGTGGGTCATATAATAACTTTAGAAGAAGGAAGGCTAAATAGAAGCTGGTAATTTTCTCTCTCTGAGGGACACGCTGTTTATCCCCAGAAAAAAAAGAGAGGTTTCAAATTGGGGCCTGGCAGATTGGAAAATTAACACTAAAGTAATTATTTGTTTATTTTGTTTTACCTCACTAAATGTAAGCTTCATGAAGACAGGAGATTGTCTGCTTTGTTCACTGTTGTTAACCCCAGCATCTAAAGACTGCCTTGCATGCAGTAGGTACTAAATGAATAGTTGAGGAATAAATGGATAAATTAATGAGTTGTGTCTTCACAATGTAATTGTGTTTTTTAGAAAATTACTGCATTCCTAGAAAGTTAGAAATACACACACATATGTATACATGCAGGCACTTATATCTCCAAAGTAAGATAGAACTATTATTTACCATTATTACTATTTTTAACCATCTATGCTATGGATTCTCACTTTTAGAGAAATTGCAGAAAGTTTCCTGTGTTTACTCCGGGAAATCTATTAATTTCCATTTCCGCTGTTGGTATTAAAAGTCTCAGATATAAGATCTATTTCGTTTCTGAGAATACTCAAAACTTTCTTTTCATACCAAGATGAATGGCAGAGTGATTTACCGAACAATACTCTACACTTCACTTCTCAGAGGAATCTCTTTTACATGATATATTCATCAGAGGACCATATCACAAAAGAATTGTTCAATACAACAAGACAACCAAGAAAATAAATTAATGGAACATGTACTACATATCACCAATGATTAGGGAAAAATGCAACAGAAATATAGGCAAAAAACCAGCAAAATACATTTTTAAAGAGTTTTAATGTTCTAGCAAAATTAACAAACATGTATTTAGCATCTACAACATGCAAGACACATGATCGTGATGGGCAGATACAAAGGTGAAGATGGCTCAGTCCCTGTTCTCATAGGCCTTTACCATCTATTAGGGGAGTCAGAACTAAGTTCAGTTCAGCAAATATTTATTGAATTCCTAGTATGCACTAGGCTTAGGTTAGATGCAGGGAGTAACAAGATAAATAAGACACAGTCCCTGTCATACCAAAAAAAAAAAAAAAACCCAAACCCATTACCTTCAAGTTGATTCTGACTCATGGCGACCCCCATGAGTTATAGAATAGAACGGCTCCATAGGATTTTCTTAGCTGGACTCTCACTCAAGAACTACAATACCCAGAATGCATAGTTTTCCCTTCCGCCTTCTACCAAGGGAATGCTTAGCTTGATTTCATTTCCACAAGCAGTAGTCACATGACACGTTCTCTGTAAAGATGGCGAATAATCTCCCTTCGGAGTTTGATGTGATCGTAATAGGGACGGGTATGTGTGGCCCTAGTACTCCCCGGACTAAATGTGGGAAGCCTATCTCGTTCCTGCTTTCTCTGTCAGTGACGAGGGTTGGCGAGAAATGCCGGGGGTCGAATTTGGGAGGGCGGACGGGAAGGAAGTGAGGTATTCTGGAGTCAGCGCGGGACTTGGCAGCTCCAGGGAGGGGCTTGGACCCGCGGTGCTTAGTGCCATCTGAGTAGGGGTCGATCTGGTCGTTGCCGATTGTTGAGGTTGGTTGCTGCGGGTGATTCCTGTAATTTCCTTAAAGAGAGGTGGGTTTGCAGTGTCTTGAGAACGGAGGGTCGGGATTTTATCAATGGAGACGCCTTTGGCATGATATTATGATTCCCTCCTTGTTGAGTTCAAGGTGATATTCCTCATTCATTTTGTCTCGTCATTTCATAGGACTTTTTTCATATCTTTATATGATCATAGGGTGTCGTGCAGTTAAAAATTGCTCGGTTACAGCTTAATAATCAGTTTTGCAAGAAAGATGCTCAGTTAGTGCCCAAATGCGTGTTAATTTACTAGGGCAAAGAAACGGATTTTTTTTCCTATTGTGTTGAGAAGCCCAGGGAGTTGTATTTTGTTGAGGTAGCCATTATTCCTGCTTTCCGGTGCTGAAAGAAAGCATTCTGCTTTGTACCATCCACCACGCACAACCAAATATGCTGAGAGCAAGCTTTTGTGAGTTCCAGTTCAGGTGTATGACCTTATTGTCTCCTTGCTTTTCATTCATTTGTTCTCCATGTTTTGGGTGGAGCCAGAAACCCCCTTGCAATTTCTAGTTGGCAAATTCAACATACAACATGTGGTAGAGGACGTACGGAATCAATTGACATTTTGTTTTTCTGAACTGGTTAAAGGGTGGATTTTAGATGGGGTGAAAGAGGTTGTTGGGTGGGGTTTACTCCTGTGTGCAGAATGTAGTAGGCTGGAGAAGCTCTGGGGTATTGGGCCCTGCCCATTGTGTTAACTAATTCAGTTCGTTGTCTTTTCGAACTGTAGGAGCAGCCATGTTTCCAGGATGGGAGTAAAAATTACAGCTACTTTTTTTTTTGAATGCTTATTATTTGCTAGTAGATGTGCTAAGCACTTTACAAACCTTTTGTAGTTCTTACAACAACCTTGTTAGAGTAGGTTTCTACATTTTACAGAAGAGAAAAAGGAGACTTAGAAAGGTTATCATTTGCTCATGATCACACAGCTGGTAAATTTCCAAAGGCCCATCTCATACCAGAAGGAGCATCAGTGGTTCTGACCTTCAGAGTTAACCCATATTAGTAGAGGTCATTGGAAAAACTTGGTCCTAGAATTTGCTTGGCTATTACCTTGTTGTGTGACTTTGGGGAGGGCCAAGCACTTTAATCTCTCTTAGCCTCATTTTCCATATTTGTGAGTATAGGGAGGGTGAACTAGTGGCCTTTAATGTGCTGTCTAACCGAAAAGCCTTTTATACTCCTTGTACCTAGGTAATTGTTCTCAGAACAACAGGGTTATTTCCAACTTGAAAACAACGGCAAGTGCAGATAACCTGACTGTGAGCAGATGTTGGATGAGAGCTGGAAGGAGCCAATCGAATATTCATTTATTCCCTCCATTCTATCCTAAAACTGAGAAAAACATCCGTTTTAGAATAGTTGTTATACCACACTTGCCTTTATTTTTAGTTGTCTAGGAATCTATCCATTTTGGTCTTTTCTTTCTTTCTTGTCTTTTTAATGACCTTTTGCTTTCTTCATGTATGATGTCATCCTACAAGTAGTCTGGTCTTCGGTCATTAGTGTCCAGTGCATCAAATCTTTTCTTGAGATGATCTCTAAATTCAGGTGGGATATACTCAAGGTCGTGTTTTGACTCTCATGGACTTGCTGTAATTTTCTTCAGCTTCAACTTGAACTTGCATATGAGCAAATGATGATCTGTTCTGCAGTCGGCCCCTGGCCTTGTTCTGACTGATAATATTGAGCTTCTCCAAAGTCTCTTTCCACAGATATAGTTGATTTGATTCCTGTGTATTCCATCCGGCGAGGTCCACGTGTACAGTCACCGTTTATGTTGTTGAAAAAAGGTATTTGCAATGAAGAAGTCATCTGTCTTGCAAATTCACTACACTAAATAGTCCCGCCTGTTATGGATTGAATTGTGCCCCCTAAAAATATGTGTTGTACATCATAACCTCTATGCCTGTGGTTAGTCTGGTTAGAATTTTGCAAGACTAACCACAGGCACAGAGGTTATGATGTACAACACATATTTTTTGGGGGCACTATTCAATCCATAACAGCCTGGGACTATTTAGGGTAGTGAGAACCACTCATTTCTCAGGATATTCAAAACACGTTTATTGAGAACCTAGTCCCTGCCCTTGTGAAGGTTACTGTATTGTCATTATTCAGAAATTGTTTGGACTTCCTGACAGTCAGACCCCCCAAAGCGGTTCTTAAGCCTATGTGAGCTTTTCATTGCATCTTTCTTGCTTTCTGCAGGCCATTTAGAGATCTAGTCTGCATCCTTTTCCTTTTTAAAGCACACCACTCACTTTATCTTTGGAGTTCTTCCCCTAAGATGGGCTGTGGAGGAGGCTAGCTTAATTTTTTTCTTGCAGAGGATAAACACATAGATCCTTGTTAATTTAATAATTTTATTACTAAAGATTATAAGGTTGCTATGAGTTAAAATCGACTCGATGGCATACAGCAACAACAACATTACTAAAGATGTGGGTAAAGAGATGGGATAACAAAAAATAACAAACACAGGTAAGTTTACAAGGGGTACTGCCCCTAAATCTTGACTACCTTGCTAGGTGGTGCTCAGTATAGTATAATAATAGATGTGGCAGCATGGTGTAATAGTAATTGCTTGAACTTCCAACTGTGTAACCTTGGGAAAATTGCATAACCTCTTGGGATTTCAGCTCATATATAAAAGTGAGAGATTTGAATTAGGGGATTTCTAAGGTAGGATTCTACCAGCTCTGAAATTTACCATTGTGTGTACATAATTATGACCCTGTGTCATTGAGAAAAAGCTGAATTTTTTAAAATTGTGCTTTAGATGAAGGTTTACAGAGCAAATTAGTTTCTCATTAAACAATTAATACACATATTATTTTGTGACATTGGTTGCCAACCCCACGATGTGTCAGCACTCTCCCCTTTTCGACCTTGGGTTCCCCATTATCAGCTTTCCTGTCCCCTCCTGACTTCTCGTCCTTGGCCCTGGGTTGGTATGCCCATTTAGTCTCGTTTTGTTTTATGGGCCTGTCTAATCTTTGGCTGAAGGGTGAATCTCAGGAGTGACTTTAGTACTGAGTTAAAAGGGTGTTTGAGAGCCATACTCTCAGGGTTTCTCTCTGTCAGACCAGTACGTCTGGTCTTTTTTTGTGAGTTAGAATTTTGTTCTACATTTTTCTCCAGCTCTGTCTGGGTCCCTCTATTGTGATCCATCAGATCAGTCAGTGGTAGTAGCCGGGCACCATTTAGTTGTGGAAAAGGCTGAATTCTGTTCCATATAGTCTTTTTAAGAAGTCAAGTCAGTGTTCAATATATTTGAGAAAAATTTCTATGAAAATGGCTGCTTAAAAACCATTTTTTTGAAAATGATAAGCTTCATTTATCAGGAAAGGTCGCATAGGTCACGTAGCTCCATTCCCTGATGTTGGTGGAGAATTGAAACATTGAGGTAGTTAACCTTGCTCAGGAGCTCATTGACTATAGTGTTTATTATGATGGTGGTGGAGTAGCCTCACTGCTGTAAACCTTGGTAGATATTTACCAAATATTCATTTGTATCAGACACTAGGCCAAGTGATTTCCCATATGTTCGTCTTATTTAGTCATCTTTCAGGATACTTGTAAGTGGTTCAGACAAGATGTGCATATTTCCTCTCCCTGTATTTCCACATATCCATGCCCCTATGGTCTAGAAGGAGCCCTAGTGGTGCAGTGGTTAAGAGCTTGACTGCTAACCAAAAGGTCAGCAGTTCAAATCTACCAGCCAGCCACTACTTGGAAACCCTATGAGGCAGTTCTACCCTGTCCTGTAGGGTCACTGAGTCAGAATCAACTCAACGGTAGCGTGTTTGTTTTTTTTTTTTTTTTTGGTTATTGCCTGACTACTTCCCAGAGAAGGCTCAGGATTGCCATGGAGCACAGTGGAAAGGGGTGTCAAATTCATTTTCTTCCTTTTCTCATTGGATGCTTGGTGGGAAAGACCTTTGTGTGTCTATTACCACTAATTCTATCGGGTTTCTCATCTGGTGGTTTACAGTTTTCTTCTTTTTTTTCTGTTTTACTCCCCAGCTTGCATTATTGATCATTTGTTTTGCCTGCAGGTTTTGAACAGATTCACCATTTGTCTTATTTGGGGCATAGTTGAAATTCTTCCTTGTCAGTGTAGGAAATGGTGAAGGAGCTAAAGAAAGCATACACACACTTTGCTGTTCTGAAAAATTGTTTGCAATTCTTCAGGCATTTATTGATGGAAAAGTACGTCTTTTCTACTCTCATTGCCTAGAAAAGCAAAGATAGTTATGCAGCTCTGGAGAAGACTCCTAGAGATGCTCACCCTTCCCTGTAAATCATAAGTTTGCATCATTCCCTCAGAGAGACCCATATCTGTTCCCAGAGTTCCCTCTGCAGCATCATTTTGATCTCCCACACCTCGTGTCATTTTCTCATATTCTCCAGTGTTCTCATGATGTTTTGGATAACTCAGGCTATAGCAGTTAAAATTCAATACGGCTGCTAACCATCACATTCTCGTGTTTAACCTAAAATCCCAATGCACAGAAACAATTATAATTCCGTATAATCGACCTGCTACTTATGCTTAATCATCTGCTCTTCAGTTTCAGTGCAACGTCTTTTAACTGAAAAGTTAGGTTGTGCCTGCCATGTATATAAATGAATTTAAAAGTAAAATAGACTAATAATTAGTTAGTGCCTAGTTTGAAATATATAGAACAGAAAGATTAGAAACATTTTGTGGAATTATTTCGTTATGGCCAACAAAATAGGGATACTTTGAAAGGCTGGTTTATTGGTTTTTTGCTTTTCTAATAATTTCATTAAAGGGCAATGTAAAAAAATAATCACAGATACTGATTTCTCAAAGCATGGTTATGAGAACTATCATGTTATCATATTGAGGCTTTTTTTTTTAAGAAACAGTTTGCAAATGTACTGGAGAACAGAACAGAGGCAGCTTGGCCAGTGTGGTGCTCAGCATAAGTGTTTCATCTCAGATTTTACAAAGAGCTTAAGTTGGTAATGTTGTATTACTTGACTTACTTGCTTTGTTTTTCCTCATTTTTTAAAATTGTACTTTAGATTAAGGTTTACAGAACAAATAGTTTCTCATTAAACAGTTAGTACACATATTGTTTTATGACATTGGTTACAACCCCATGACATGTCAACACTCTCCCTTCTTGACCTTGGGTTCCCTATTACCAGCTTTCCTGTCCCCTCCTGCCTTCTAGTCCTTGTTCCTGGACTGTTGTGCCCCATTAGTCTCATTTTGTTTTATGGGCCTGTCTAATCTTTGGCTGAAGGGTGAACCTAGGGAGTGACTTCATTACTGAGCTGAAAGGGTGTCCGGGGGCCATACTCTTGGGGTTTCTCCAGTCTCTGTCAGGCCAGTAAGTCTGGTCATTTTTTGTGAGTTAGAATTTTGTTCTACATTTTTCTCCAGCTCTGTCCAGGACCCTCTGTTGTGTTCCCTGTCAGAGCATTGACTTACTTGCTTTTCATCACATTTAGAAAAGTATGAACATCTCACTAACACTTTTGTGCATGTAGCGCTCTTTGTGTATATAGAAATATGTATACTTTTGATTATTTATTAAAAAATTGTCTTATTATAGATGCTATTTTGAAACCTGCTGTTTTTACTTCACAGTATGTCATGAACACCATTCCATGTCAACCAAATATTCTTCCTCAGTGTCTTTCTTTTAAGCTTTTTATTTTGAGACAATTGTAGATTCACATGCAGTTTAAGAAATAAATACAGGAAGATGCTGTATACCCTTCACCCAGTTTCCTCCAATGATAACATCTTGCATAATTATAGCACAATATCACAATCAGGAAACTGACCTTATCCACCAGTCTTACTCAAATTTCAGCAATTTTATATGCACTTGTGTGTGTGTATGTTCTATGTGTGTGTATTATTTAGTTCTGTGTAATATTGTCATATGCACAACCACCCCAGTCAAGATACAGAACAGTTCCATCATAAGAATTTCTACCTTTTTGTAGCCACAGACCCCTACTTCCTTCCCTCTCCCTAAACCTTGGCAACCACTAATCTGTGCTCCATCTCTATAATTTTTCATTTCAGGAATGTTATATAAAATGCCATTTATTTAAACAGTTGACTTTTTGGTGACACTTTAGGTTGTTTTCAGTTTTATATACTTAATGCTGTGATGAACACTTTATACCTAAATTTTTTGTACACATTTAATTATTTCCTTAGGATAAATACCTAGAACTGTAGTTGTTGGCTTACAATTTTGGGGGTAGTTCAGTAAGGTTTCTGGTTTGTATTGATGAATTGCCTTAAAGAAAGTTCACCAATCTATAATCTTACCAGCAGAGTATCAGAAGGCTTATTTCACCATACTCTTCCAGCACTGGAAACCCTGGTGGCATAGTGGTTAAGAACTACGGCTGCTAACCAAAAAGTCGGCAGTTCAAATCCACCAGCCAGCCGCTCCTTGGAAACCCTGTGGGGCGGTTCTACTCTGTGCTATAGGGTCACTATGAGTCGGAATTGACTCCATGGCAACAGGTTTGGTTTCTTTTTTTTTTTCTTCCAACATTGGCTATGTGTGTCTTATATTTAATTACTGTCAACGTGATAGGCAAATATTGCTATTTCCTTGTTTGAGGTATTTTCAGATCATAAGTCAGGCTGAATATTTAATGTATATATAAATAGGCCACTTAATTTTCATTTGTAAATTGATGTTATATATTTTTCTATTGGATCATTTATATTTTGTTCTTATCAATGTGTAATAATTCTTATATAACAAAGACCTTACTTTTTTGTTGTATGTATTATAACTATTTTTCTAAGTTTGCCTTCTATTTTTTATGGTGGTTTTTGGTGTGTGAAAATTTATAAATGTTATGTTGTCAAATCTATCAAACTTTTTTTTTTCTTTTAGTTTTCTGCCTTTGAAGGTATGCATAGAAAGCCCTCTCCCCCCAAGATTTAGTAAATAGTAACTCTTATTTGCTTTTAGAACTTTCCATATTTCATATTTTACATTTAATTTTTAATTCATCTGAAATTTATTTTGTTGTAGAGTATGAGATTATTTTATTTTCCTGAATCATTAGACAGTTATTCCAGCACCATTGACCTAATAAGCTATTCTTACTTCACTGAATTGAAATGCCTCTTTTATGTTTTTACTGTAAGATCTGTTTTTGGATTTTTGTCTTCTGTCATTAATCTGAGTGTCTCTTTCATTGTAGTCTGTTTTGAAGTGGGAACTATAAAGTAGAAATAGACTGGGTCATCTGATCTGTAGAGAAATGGTCATTTTTCTTTTTTTAAACTGTAGAAATCGTAAAAACAAAAGGTAGCATTTGAATTATACAAAATTATATAGCATTTACTCTGAAAAATAGCAAACTAAGAGAAAAATGGAAATAGAGTATAAGTATTTTCAACTCATAACAAAGGACTAATTACATAAAAAGAGTTCCCGTCAAATTTATATGAAAAACATCCAGGCCTCTAGAGATAAATGGGTCAAGAATGTAAATAGGCACTTCATAAAAGAAAATACAAATATTCAACAAACTGTTGGGAAAATATTTTTTCTCATTACTGGTCAAATGAAGAATAACTTCAAACTTAAAAACATTAAATTAAGAGTAATAACTAATTGCTGAGGAAGTTGTATTCAACTGGTATGTTGATGATACTATAAAATGGTATAACATTTTGGTAAAGTGGTATTACAGTTTGTACTAAGAGTTGTAAATATGTTCATTCCCTTAGACACAGTGACACCAGGTCTTGGAATCTGTTCTAAGGAAATCATTCAAGTCATTCAAATAATTCCAATCATTCAAGTGAGGTAACAACCTATAAGATTGATGACATCCATTTTAAAGCTATTCATAGTAAAATTAGAAAATAATGTAATTGTTGTATATTAAAGAGACCAGATATCTGAAAGGAGACAGGCTGACTAGAGGAATAGGCAGTCTTACAATGTGGCCCAGGATCTGGCCCATAGCTTTCTTTTTCTGTTATAAAATATCATATATACAAATGAAATCTACATATTTCAAAGAATAATAATAAAATGAATGCTCATGTTTGTATGACTCAGCTTAAGAAAATTAACATTACCAGCGCCTTAGAAACTCTCTGTGTGCCCATCTTCATTGTACTCCCTCTTCCTTTCCCATAGACGTAACCATTATGGTGAATTGTATTAATTGTTCCTTGCATTTTTTAAATTGGTTTCACCAGTTGTCTATGTATTCCTGAATAATATATTATTGGTTTTACTTATTTTGGACCTTGTCTTACTTTTGGAATTCTACTATATGTATTCTTTCTGAAACTTGCTTTCACTGATCAATGTTTTGATAGTGAGATTTATCCATATAGATGCATATAGCTCTAGCCCCCTCCTCCCACTTCTGGTATATAGTATTCTGGGTTTGCAAATCTTCAGTTTCACTAGGTTATGCCCATTTTCCAAAGGATTCTATTTATTTGCCCCTTGGTTCTCAGCTTTTCAACTCCCCAGCCCCCTCAGTGAAATTTTATAATGTCATAAATACATTCACATCAAAATAAGATCATATTGTACATACTGTTTTGCAACTTTTTTTTGTCAGTAATCCTCACTTTTCCATCTATTCCAGTAGATTTTTATCTCATACAGTACACAGGCCATATTTAAATTTCTCCAGTCCCCCTCCCTCCAAATTTTTTTATAGCTGATTTGTACAAACTTGCGTCCAATTCAGTATCATGCGTTGCTTCTTCTTGTTACGTCCTGTAAGTCTCTTTTATTTTAGCATAGTTTGTTGTTGCTGTTGCTGATTTTAATAGATACTCATATGTTGAAGAGACTGGGCCAGTGAGCCTACAGAATGTTTTGCCTTTTGAATTTGACTGCTTTTGTTGTTGTGGTATATTACCTTGTTCCTCTACCCTGTGGTTTTTCTATAAACTGAAAGTTGTATCTAAAGGCTTTGATGGATTTAAGTTTAACATTTTTCGCTAGAATGCATCTTAGTTATGTATTCTTGTGTTGGACCATGCTAGAAGACACATGATATCTGGTTGGTCCACCATGAGTGTTGCTTAAGTTGATCCTGGATTGGGATGATGACAGTCTGATGCCTCCATTTTATGGGTATATTTTTTCCCCTTGTGTATAGAGAGTAATCTGTATACTGTTAATTTGACATTTTACAAATGTTTAGTTTGATGCTAGCCATTACCGTAATTGTTTAACGTCAGTTGGTAATCCTTGCATAAATACTTTCACTAGGAATTGCAAATTGTTTTTTTTTTTTTTTTCAATTCTTTGACTCTGTATTTAATAGCTCCCACTGAATGCCAGTTTCTTGATTTACCAAGGGTAACATACCTTTCTAGCATTATTGGTGTCTACCAATTAGAGTACCCATTTCTTAGAATCAAGGCATTTGGGAAACAGAATTAATTGTACAGTTGCTTGGTGGGGATGGAAAAGAGATTTAGGTATCCTGAAGTAATACAGTACTTTAGAGCACAGACTCTGGAACCAGTCTGTCTGGGTTCCAGTCTTAACTTTGCCATTTACTGGGTATGTGATGTGGGGCAAATTCCTTATCCGTCTGTGTTTCAGTTTCCTCATCCTCTACAGCCATATGTATACATGGGGACAAAGACTGGAAAGTAATGGAAAAATGAAAAATTGTTTTGTTAGGGGTTGGATATGGGTGATTCACAGGTTTTCTTTAGGATTACATCATGTTTATATTGTAGGAGAGAAAATGAAAAAGAAAAATAACTCATGTTATGTTTTAGGTATTTTTAATATGCTTTTTAAAGTACAAACACACCAAAAAGTGACTCATGAGCTTTTTACATTAATTTTGATTTATCCTTCTTGAAATAGTGTTTAAGAAATCCTTAATGTAATGTAATTGTAGTTTTCATTACACAGATTTTTTTTCCTTAAACTTTTATTTTAATAAACCCAATGTAATTAACTGTTCAACTTTTTAATATGCAGGATGAAATAATTATCCTCAGTGTTTTCTCAATGATATTTAGCCAATTTTCTCTTAAATACATAATGAGACTAATTTTAAAGCTTAATTAGTAGTGTTTGTACTTTAAGGAATGTTATATAGTTAAAAAAAAACATATTACTAGGTCCTTTGAAATTTAGTTTATAAGGTTCATGTTTTTTTTCTCTACTTTTGAAAAATGGATTTAATGGTAGGATTTTATGAAAGGGAGATCATTTTATATTTGGAGAAAAAGTTACTTTTTGTGTAACCTTTATAAGATTCTTGGAATAAGCACTCAGCCTCTTTTATCATCTATTATGTGTCCTAGTATTATAAGTATTAATAATATACTGAACCTCATGTTTTTTCTGTGGCACATAAGTAAAATATACTCTGAACAAAGAAGCTGTGTTTTCCTCATCACAAGCTAAATACTGTTATTGTGTTACGTTTGAAGATAGCTGGGCTGAGGTATCCTTTACTGTGAAAAGATTTTGATCATTTAAATTGATAAAACAGAAATATTAGTGTTAAGAAAGTTATGTAAAAATTAATTGTAGTGGAGACTACTTATTTCATTTCCTGCCATGGAATAGGTCTTCAGCAAATATTTATTTTACTTAATAAAACATTCATTAAGAGAATTTGAGTTGATCTAGTTTTCTTGATTTAGGTAAAAAACAGAATGCTAATTTTCTGTTTTTCAAAGGATTCTTTTATTTGGTAGGTCCAATCTTCATTTGCTCTTTGAAATTTGGTATTATATTTTACTTTTTATTTAATGTTTTAAACTTTTTCTTATGGAAAATTTCAGACCTCTTTGCTTTGGCTCTGTTTTCCCTGTTCTGTTCAGTTTGGGTTAGGTTCCTAACAGTTACTCCCCAATGCAGGGATTTGCCTAAAGGGACACTTTGTTTTCTGAATTCTTAGGGCCCATGCCCCTAACCACTCTGGTACTTTTAGGGGTCTCTTTGCACTTATCTATGAGTTGGAGCCTGCAAAGTTCCCTCCCAGTTTCTGCTAGTGTTCATGTTCTCAGAATGCCCTGCCAAGCTTTCCAATGAATGGCTGATAGCCATTATGGGGTTCTCTGGCTTTCATGACTGCCACTTCACCTTGTCTTCCCTTCATTTCCTCTTGTATGTTTTTGATACCAGTCTTATGGCTGTTGGTGGTTTATACCGGCTTATATTATGGGGTTCATGGTAATACCTTGTCACCTAACTTTATTGTAGATGCTGTCCCTGGGTGTGTGGTTTTAGGGTCCTGATTGTACTCTGTTTTTATGAGGGCATTGAGGGGGATTCAGAAACTCTGCTGTTGTTGCCATCTTCTTATTTTTAAGTTGTCATTTTCCCAAGAATAGAGGCCTAGTTGTTGATTTAGCATTAATATTCACCTTTCAGAATTTGAAATAAACCCTGTGGGTCACTTAGTTCAAGCCCTTCATTTTATCTATAAGGAAGCTGAATTCTGGAGAGGTTAAGTGACTTTCCCTGGGTCACAGCTATTAGCAAGAAACCTAATAACAAGAAGCCACAGCTCCTGACTCTTAGTTCAGTATTCTGAATACTGAAACAATGTTCTTGTTACTAAAAAAAAAACCGAAACCCGTTGCTGTCGAGTAGATTCTGACTCATAGCGACCCTATAGGACAGAGTAGAACTGCCCCATAGGGTTTCCAAGGAGCTGCTGGTGGATTTGAACTGCAAACTTTTTGGTCAGCAGCCATGGCTCTTAACCACTATGCCACCAAGGTTTCCGTTGTTATTAACCACTTCTAAAAGCTCACACTGTATTGAATTAAAAAAAGAAAAAACAGTAATTTTGTGAGTTAACCTTTTAATGGACAGTATATATTTTTTGAATGTTCCACAGATTACATAGATACTCATAATATTTTCTCCCATGAGGAAAAATCCATAGATTTTAAATTGCTATAGTTACTAATATGTTCTGTATTTTGTGGGAGCCAAAGTGAATTAAAAACAATATTTTTATCTGTAAGGCTTGGTAGTTCTTTTGGCTACTTTACTGGCAGTTTCCCCCCACCCTTTTTAAAGTAACCACTTAAAAGTAAGTTGAAGATACAAATTGTCAATTTAAAATTTAAGATAGGAATCAACAAAACTACTTGAATTTGAGTTGCAGTTCAATTTCTGCCTAATATTGTGGTGTCATTTAATTTTAGTGGCTGCACCATGAATTATATGTACAACCTTACCTTTGCATTCTTAAGTCTAGTCAGTTCTGTACCTAGTGTTGTTCATGCTTGTTTACAGAAGTGCCAAAGGTCTATACTTAGGGTTGTTTAAGTAGTAAAATAAAGGATGTGACTCTCTAAAAGCTTGTGGTAATCACAAGTTTTTTCTTGCCAGTTACTCTATTTATTTTTCCTAAATAAGAAGTTATTCTTTATAAAAGCAGTCCCAGTAAATTTTCTAGTTCTATGTAATTTTCTTTCCATTCTCGTCTTCACTAGTTATAAATAACACATGAAATGACTTTCAAGGTAGAAAGCAGGAATCCATTTTGAAATGTTCTATAAAATAAAGAATGATTTTTATGATTTCATATGATTTGGGCTGAAAGTACTCAGACTTTGCCAGGTTGTCAAAGTCCTGTCAGGGGAATCTATTATTTATTGTTCGATATGCTGGGAGTGGTGTAGTAGTTTATGTTTATCTTATGTAAGTATAGTGTTAGGAAAAATCAATTCCAGATAATAATACAGTTTTAAGAATATATCATGGAAAACTAACCTAAATATTATAGTTGCAAGTGATGAGGTTGAACATTGAGAATTTGGTTTTAAAAAGGATTTTGAAAAATGAATGAATGATACTTTCATTCCTATATTTTTAGATAAGATTCCTAAAAATATTAATTTCATACATTTTTGGTCCTAATTTTAGCCTCACGCCTTCATTTATTAATGAAACATCTCTTTTTTATCTAGACAGGTTTTGGAAAATTGCAGAAAACTGAGACTTTGCATATTTGGTATATGATAATGTAACATTCCACAAGCTTCTAATATATTTTTTCTAGCTGAAAACTATAACAAAACCTCAAATGAGAAAGACATGATGTAACAAACTGCAATTTCACCTATTATGAACTATTCCGAAATACTAATTTTAATACCTAATATTTACCTGTGTTTAATAAAAATGACTTGCCAGTAAAAGTTGTTGATCTTGTATCAGCATTATACATTTTTCTATAATCCATTGGCAGAGTAAGTTCTTTGGTACAGCCTTCCTAATGAATTTAAGAATTATATTTAATAATATGAAATGTTTAAATGATATTAAATGTTTGATGAACTTTTATAATGTACATATAGAAAAGAATATTGGACTTAAAAAAAACTACTTTAAATTGTTAGATCTTTGAGGATGACTTGGGTAAATAGTAAACAAGTAGTAGTCATTTTTTTCCCCCCAAATAACTAATCTTAATGAAGGGGTAGGAGGAGAAGGAAAGAGAATCAACATTTATTGAATGTTGGTGACATGCTAGGTAGGAGACACTGTAAGGTGTTTTATATAGTTTGTTACCTGTTCCTCACTACACTCCTATGGGATGTATTATCAACCCCGTTTTACAGGTGAAAACGTTGCATTTGTATATTTGTGACCACACATTTTAAAAAATGTTGCCAGTGTAAGACTGTGTGATTTAATCCTGATCTAGGAATCTAACTCATGTCTGGCTTTTCCTTGTGGGAGAGACTATATAATTCATTGTAAACCTATATATGCTTCATATAAATGTCTCATAAGGATGTTGAGTGAATTTGAGTAATGATTCAGGAGTAATTCACTTTTTTCTGGTACCAGTTTTATAGAAGTTTTAAATTTGAAATTCATCAAGTGTTTAAGTGATGTTAAAATTGAGCATATAAATAATTAATTTAAACAAAATAAACATTTTACTTATTTTGCTAAATTACCATTAATGACCAAAAACTTTAGGTATGTTAACTTGTCTTAAACAAGAATTAATGAAATCTTAAAACTCCAGTTTTATATAAGTTCATCCCCTATGCTGTGACTAGAGTTGTTTTTCTGAAACACTGATCTGAGCTTGTTTTTTTTTTTTTTTTTTAATTTTTTTTTTAGACTCACTGTTGCCTGCAGGTTTAAGTTCAGACTCCACAGTTTGGTTCCAGTTACTCTTTTTTTAAGCATTGCATTTAGGTTCTCCTTTCCTTCATCTTTTGCTTTCTCCCACATTTTTTTTCCTCCTTCTACACTCTTCTATTGGGTTATTAAAGATCCTAAAAGACCCAGATAATGTCCCCTCCTTATTGGAGCCTTTTATGATTCTCCTCTACAGAGGGAGTGTTTCTTTCCATTGTTTTTTCTTTTTTTAACAGTTTTAAATACATTTATTATTTAAATCTCTTTAGATCTTGATCTTTAGACTCTGAACTCTTTCAGGCTCGGAATTGCCTTAATCTTTTTCCCTGCCACCTGGCACCAAAAATAAATGAAGAAGCAAACAAAACCAAACCCTTTGCCGCCTAGTCATTTCAGACTCATGGCAACCCCATGTGTGTAGGAGTAGAACTGCTCCATAGGGTTTTCTTGGCTGTAATCTTAACGGAAGCAGATTGCCAGCCTTTTTTCCGTGGTGCCACTGGGTGGGTTTGAACCTCCAACCTTTAGGTTGGTAGATGAGCACAAACCGTTTGTGCCACCCAAGGATCACCTAGCACAGTCTACTCTCAACCTCCCTCCCTCTCCCTTTTCCTCCATTTTCTTTTTCGTTTTTGTTCCTTCAGCAAACATTTATAGAGAATCCTGTGTTAAAGGACCTACCAACTCATTGTTGAATGGTTGGGAGCAAATGTGAAATCTCACTAGCTGTATTACTAGTCTATTATAATCATTCTAAGCATGAAGATAATAATCCCTTGCTATTTAACATAGGAACAGCCTATCAATTTCACAAACTCGTGGGGATGTCTGGATGGAAATATTAAGAGAAAACAAATGATAGTCATTTTGGTTTTATGTATTTGAACTCAAATCATGTTCAGTATTGAAATCCTTTCTTGGCTTTGCTTTATCAGTAGAGACTTAACTTCCAACAGTGTTGATCACAGCCATAGAAATAACCACATGCATTATTTGCCTATCCAAAGTAACAGCCAGTCTGGGTCATATAGAAGGGTAATTTTATTAATTATTGTTCCCTGTTGGAGTTGGGATCTTGTAAAGATCGATATATTTTGGGACTAGTATTTACAGGAAAATGTAGTGCTTTTAAAATATCTTTCTGAAGAATAAAAAGAGTAGATAGTGTTGGGCAAATACCCTTTGCTAAGAAGTGAACCAAGAAGCATTTTATATAGTTGTTTTGTTTAATCCTCACAGTAATCCTTATGAAGTAGATGATGATATTCCCATTGATGGATGAATAAACAAAGGCTCCGAGAAGTCAAGTGACTTGTCTGCCGTCTCAGGGCTAGTTAAGCAGCAAAACTAACATCCAGGCTTAGATCTGTCTGATTGAGACCATGCACGTTTCGTGTTGCTCTTAAACCCACTGTCATCGAGTTGATTTCCACTCATGGCGACCCCACAGGGTTTCTAAGGTTATAAATCTCTATGGAAGCCGACTGCCACATCTCTACTGCCCTCAAATCTTCATTCTCAAACTTGGGTCCACGTTGGAGATACTGGATTTCCGTGGTAATTAAAATTGGAGATGCCAAGTTACTTGACCTTTGGCAAGTTATTTAAACTTTGTGATAATCTGTTTCCTCACGTGGATAATACTACCTGCCTTCCATGATTATTGTGAGGAATAAATAAGATGATACGTGTGAAAATATATTTTGAACTGATGTTTGGTGGCATTATTATTAATGCTGTCATTAATACGCATAAGCACATTGATTTTTAATGTGCTAATTTTGCTTTGAGTATTTCTTTGCTCTTGTTCTTTTTATGTAAGCTGCTTGTCAGCTTTTAAAGTACCATAGTGACTGTATTGTATTTCATTAATAAGAAAAGTTATTTCTTTAAAAAAAAAAAAAGCCGTTGCCATCAAGTCTATTCCGACTCATAGCGACCCTATAGGACAGAGTAGAACTGCCCCATAGGGTTTCCAGGGAACTGCTGGTAGATTCGAACTACTGACGTTTTGGTTAGCGGCCAAGCTCTTAACCACGATAGTCTAAGATAAAAGACATTAGAATAATACAGTTTTAACTTTTTGAAGAACTAAGTATCTTTAACTTTTTAAAACTTTCTTTTTATTTCTCTCTACTCCAAAAATTCTCATGCCCCCTCCAAATTACATCTAAATTTAAGGTTGAAATTTTATGATGGCTTATCTTCAATAATTGATTTTTAATGGTTCTATTCAGTACAATTGGTCAGCACTTTTTTTTTTTTTGAACCAATCCTTATATACCCACAGAGTTTTTACCACTGGAAAACTCTGGATCCTCAGTGAAGACGGATGAGCTTGTGTTTAATGTGGTTTTTAACTAGAGATTGACTGTGTCAGTTGCTTCCATATGCATACTTAAAAAAAAGAGAAAGTAGCTTTCCCTTTTCTTGAAATCCTTGATTCTTAGTATGTAGTTTAAATCTTGCCAAAAGAATAGAGCTGTTTCTTTTCTGTTAGGTAAAAATTCAAGAGGATCAGGATGTTTCATAGTAGTAAAAGAATCAGCAGTAACACTACTGAATTGCACTAAACTTTCAAAACGTCTTATTTGTCTGACTGATACAAAAGATTTACGGTAATAGCCCTATAGGATCGCTATGAGTCAGAATTGACTTGATGGCAATGGTTTTTTTAATTGAAATACTAGAGTTTATGATGAAAGGTTATGTAAGTCTTGAACACATAGCATAAGGAATTTGTTGTCAAGTATAGCACAACAACTGGACTTTTATAAATTATAAAAGCATTGTCTTTGGCAATTTTTTATTTCTGTTGGTACTGGTAGTAGTATATGTACATTTCCCTTTATGGTAACCAACTTTCTGGGTATAAATTACTTTGATTTGAAAAAGTAATGTTTTCAAAATGTTTTATTAACCAAAAGGCAAAATAATACATTTTATAAATGGCCCAATTTCTTTTTAAACTAACATATTGCCTAAACTAAAAAAACGTGTATTATTTCCCCTCAGAGACATTGTTGCTTTGGAGTTAGATCTGGTTTCAACTTTCCAATGCTAGGACTTTTTTTTTTTTAAATAATTGGGCAACAAGTTAGTGTATTTGGACCCCAGTTTCTTTTTCATTTCTAAAATATGCATTATTGAGTGTCGTCTAGTCGTTTTCGACTCATAGTGACCCCATGTGGCAGAAATAGAATAGCCCCATAGGGTTTTCTTGGCTGTAATTTTTACAGATAATAGATCGCCCGGTCTTTTTCCTGCAGAGCCGCTGGGTGGGTTCGAACCGCCAACCTTTTGGTTAGCAGCCTAGCACTAAACTGTTTGGGCCACCAGGGCTCCTTAAAATATGCATACTGGTACTTATATCTCACTGAAATTGGGAGGATCATATGAGCTAGTACACGGACATGGTTCCTAAATAACAGTACTATATGAACAATATTTTGACAGCTGCTCATTTATGGCAATTTGCAGATACAAAGAATTTAAGTGCTTTTCTTTTTTTAATATCTGTTCCTCATAAAGCAGTTTTCAGTGTTGATTGCTATATGTTTAAGAACATCTAACAGTATAATAATACAGACTTTTTTATTTTGAATACAAGGATGAACCTTTTTGGTTAAACTGTTCTACAGAGTAATGGCATGAATTGAGCATTTTGTATAATAAATATGTTTTGACATTCTAAATGATATAGGTGTGTGTTTTTATAGGTTTGCCTGAATCTATCATTGCAGCTGCATGTTCAAGAAGTGGCCAGAGGGTTCTGCATGTTGATTCGTAAGTTTATCCATGGTAGCATTTAATACTTCCTGAATGTCACTGTACAAAAGTACAATTTAAGTACACGTATATGTATATGCTGTATATGTATATATATGTAACGTATGTAACCTTTTTAAGTTAGAAAAACGGTAGAAATTCTTGAATCTTCACCAAAAATGTGTGGAACATATAACGTACAAGTTTGTGTTCTTTTTAACAAAAAATTTAATTGTGGTAAAATATATATAACATAAAATTTGCCATTTTAACCTTTTTTAAGTGTATTACTCAGTGGCATTAATTATATTCACAGTGTTGTGCAACCATCACTATCTATTTATAAAACTTTTTCATCACTCCTAACAAAAGCTCTGTACCCATTAAGAAATACTTGCCCCTTCTTCCCTCTCCCTAGCCCCTGGTAACCTCTAATCTACTTTCTTTCTCTGTGAACTTGCCTGTTCTAGATATTTTATATAAGTGGAATCATACCATATTTGTCCTTTTGTGTCTGACTTATTTCCCTCAGCATGTTTTCAGGGTTCATCTATGCTGCAGTATGTCTTAGAATTTCATTCCTTTTTATGACTGAATAATATTTCATTATGTATATACCACATTTTTTTTTATCCATTCATCCATTGATGCACACTTCGGTTGTGTCCACCTTTTGGCTATGGCTATTGTGAATAATGCTGCAGCGAACATGGTGCACAGGTAACTGTTGAGTCCCTACTTTTAATTCTTTTGGGTATATACCTAGGAGTAGAATTGCTGGGTCCTGTGAGTCAGATTTGACTCAGTGGCAACAGGTTTGGGTTTTTTATGGTAGTTTTAGGAGTCCTGGTGGTGCAGTGGTTAAGTGCTCTGCTGCTAACTGAAAGGTTGGCAGTTTGAACCCACCAGCTGCTCTGTGGGAGAAAGATGTGACAGTCTGCTTCTGTAAGCATTACAGCCTTGTAAACCCTATGGGACAATTTTACTCTGTTCTGTAGGGTTGCTATGAGTTGGAATTGACTCTATGGCAGTTGTGGTATTTTTATGTTGAAGTTTTTGAGGAACTACCAAACTGTTTTCCATAGTGGCTACATCTTTTTACATTCCTACTAGCAGTGGACAAGGATTCCAATTTCTCCATATCCTCACCAACACTTGTTATTTTCTTTTTTTTTTTTTTAATAGCCATTCTAGTGGGAATGAAGTGGTATCTCATTGTGGTTTTGATTTGCATTTTCCTAATGACTAATGATGTTGAGTATCTTTTCATATGCTTATTAGCCATTTGTATATCTTCTTTGGAGAAATGTCTATTCAAGTGCTTTGCCCATTTTTTAATTGGATTGTTTGTCATTTTGTTGTTGATTTGTGGGAGTTCTTTATATATTCTGGATATAAACCTTATCAGATATGATTTCCAAATATTTTCTTCTAGTCTGTATAGCCTGCAAGCTTTGATATTGGATATTATATTCTGTGAAACAGTGATCTCTTTTCTTTGGGAAGAAACCAAATATATAATAATTTAATTTTTCACATGTGTGATTTTTTAAATATAATTATTTATTTTGTTTTTGTTGTTGAGAATATAAACAGCAAAGCATACACCGATTTAGCCATTTCTGTATGTACCATTTGGTGACATTGATTACATTCTTGTTGGGTAACCATTCTTACCATCCTTTTCTGAGTTCTTCTGCCCACATTAACATAATTTCACTGCCCCCTAAGGTTCCTATCTAATCTTCTGAGTTGCTGTTGTCAATTTGATCCCATATAGATAGTTCTTAAAGGAGCATAATGCTTAAGGCAGACATTTTTAATTAGTTAAGCTAAAGTATTGTTTGGTTTAGGATTTCAGGGGACATTTTTGTTTTAAGGGTTAAAGATAATCTCAGGGCAGTAGTTTCTGGAGTTCTTCTAACCTTCATGGCTCCAGGAAGTCTGGAGTCCATGAGAATATGAACTTCTCTTCTGTATTTTCCCCTTATTGATCAGGATTCTTTTATGGAATCTTTGATTAAAATGTTCAGTAATGGTAGCCAGGCACCATCCAGTTGTTCTGGTCTCGTGGCAAAGGAGGCAGTTGTTCATGGAGGCACATTCCATATCCTCCTCCTGTTCCTGATTCTCCTTTGTTCTCTGTTATTCCAGGTGAATAGAGACCAATTGTGCCTTGGATGACCACTTGCAAACTTTTAAGACTCCAGGCACTATGCATGGAACTAGGAGAGGCAGAACAGAGTCACTAAACATGTTATTTGGCCAGTTAACTGGGCCCATGAAACCATGACCCTAAACCTTCAAACCAAGAAACCAGATTCCATGAGGTTTTTGGTTGTACATAATCAGATTCAGCAGCTACTCTTTCTTTTTTTTTTTGTTGCAGTTGTAAGTATGTCTATAACACAACTTCTGCCAGTTCAACTTTTTACAGGGGTACAACTTATTGACAACAATTACAATAATTGGCTGTGCAACCCTGCCCTCATTCAACATGATATTTCCATCATTGTTTACCCCCCCTTACCCTCTCCCTCCTGCCCCTGGTAACCACTAATAAACTTTGTTCTCTATACATTTGTCTTTTCTTGTCTTTTTGAGGTCGTATAATATTTGTCCTTTTGTGATTGATATTTTCACTCAGCATAAAGTCTTCCAGCTCCATTCATGTTGTAGCATGTATCAAGACTTCATTTCTCCTACCGCTGAGTATTTGATTGGATGTATGGACCGCATTTTGTTAATCCATTCATCTGTTGATGGGCATTTAGGTTGTTTCCACCTTTTGACTATTGTGAATATTGCTGCAGTGAATGTTGGTGTACAAGTGTCTGTTTGAGTCTCTGTTTTCAAGTCTTTTTGGGTATATACCTAGGAGTGGGATTGCTGGGTCACATGGCAGTTCTATTTTTAGTTTTTTGAGGAGCCGCTACATTGTTTTCCATAACTACTGTACCATTTTGCATTCTCATTAGCAATGGGTAAGGGTTCAAATTTCCCCACATTCTCACCAACATTTGTTATTTTCTATTTTTTTTTTAAAATCTTAGCCATCCTAGTGGGAATGAAGTGTTATCTCATTGTGGTTTTGATTTACATCTCTCTGATGGCTAATGATATTCAGCATCTTTTCATGTGTTTGGTGCCCATTTGAATGTCTTCTTTGATGAAATGTCTATTCAAGTTCTTTGCCCATTTTATGATTGTGTTACTTGTCTTTTTGTTGTTAGTTGTTGAAGTTTTATATGTATTTTGGTTATTAGGTTCTTGTCGGGTATATGGTTTCCAAAGACATTCTCCGAGTTGATAACTTGTCTTTTCACGTTTTTGGTAAACTCTTTTGATGAACAAAAGTTTTTAATTTTTCTGAGGTCCCGTTTATTTGTTTTGCCTTTTGCTGTTTGTGCTTTCGTTATTATATTAGGTAATCCATTGTTAAAAGCTAGGTAGTAAAAAGATCTTCTTGAGCATTATGTTCTTTTAAGAACTATCTGTATGGGATCAAATGACAACAGCAACTCAAAACATTAGATAGGAACCTTAGGGGGAAGTGAGTTTATGTTAACGAGGGAGGAGCAACTAAGAAAAGGAGGGTGAGAATGGATGCACAACTCAAAGAATGTAATCGTTGTCACAGAATTGTACATGTAGAAACTATTGAATTGGTGTTTGTTTTGCTTTGTATATTCTCAAAAACAACAATAAAAGAAAATTTAGAAAAAAATAAAAGGCTAGGCCTGACAGTGTTGCTCCTGCTTTTTCTTCTAAGAAATTTATGGTTTTAGTTTGCACATTTAGGTCCTTATTCCATTTTGAATTTGTTTTTGTGTATGGTGTGAGGCATGGATCCTGTTTCATTTTTCTGCATGTGAAAGTGCAGTTTTCCCAGAACTATTTATCGAAGAGACTCTTCTTTCCACATTGAATGGACTTAGCATCCTTGTAAAAAATCAGTTGACCATAGATGTTTGGGTTTATTTCTGGACTTTCAATTCTATTCCATTGGTCTGTGTGTCTGTTGTTACACCAGTACCAAGCTGTTTTGATTACTATATCTGTATAGTATGTTTTAAAACTGGAACTGTAAGTCCTCCTGCTTTGTTCTTCTTTTTCAGCATTGTTTTAGCCATTCGTGGCCTCTTGCTGTACCATATAAAGTTGAGGATTGTTTTTTCTATCTCTGTAGAGAAAGCTATTGGGATTTAGATTGGGATTATGCTGAATCTATAGATCGCTTTGGGTAGTATTGACATCTTGACAATATTAAGTCTTCTAATCCATGAACATGGAAGATCTTTCCATTTATTTCTTTAATCTCTTTCAGCAGTGTTTATAGTTTTCATTGTATAAGACCTTCATGTCCCTGGTTAGATTTATTCCTGTTGTTGTTGTTAGGTGCTGTCAAGTCGGTTCTGACTCATAGCAACCCTGTGTACAAAAGAACGAAACACTGCTCAGTCATGTGCCATCCTCAAAATCTTTGTTATACTTGAGCCCTTTGTTGCAGCCACTGTGTCAATCCATCTCATTGAGTGTCTCCCTCTTTTTTGCTGACCCTCTACTTTACCAAGCATGATGTCCTTCTCCAGGAACTGGTCCCTTCTGATAACATGTCCAAAGTATGTGAGATGTAGTCTCACCACCCTTGCTTCTAATGAGCATTCTGGCTGTACTTCTTCCAAGACGGATTTGTTCGTTCTTCTGTCAGTCTATGGTATACTCAGTATTCTTCGCCAACACCATAATTCAAAGGCATCAATTCTTCTTTGGTATTCCTTATTCACTGTCCAGCTTTCACATGCATATGAGGCAATTGAAAACACCCTGGCTTGGGTCAGGCGCACCTTAGTCCTTAAGTGACATCTTTGCTTTTTAATACTTTTGCGGCAGATTTGCCCAATGCAATGCATCTGATTTCTTGACTGCTGCTTTCATGGGCATTGATTGTGGATCCAAGTAAAATGAAATACTTTATAACTTTAATATTTTCTCTGTTAATTATGATGTTGCTTATTGGTCCAGTTGTGAGAATTTTCATTTTCTTTATGTTGAGATATAATCTATACTGAAGTCTGTGGTCTTTTATCTTCATCAGTAAGTCTTTCAAGTGAAGAGGACTTGACGATTTTTATTCCCAGGTATTTTATTCTCTTAGGTACTATTGTAAATGGAATTGTTCCCCTAATTTCTCTTTCAGATTTCTCATTGCTGGTTTATGGAAACTCAACTGATTTTTGTTTGTTGACCTTGTACCCTGCAACTTTGCTGAATTCCTCTATTAGCTTTAGAAGTTTCCTTGTGGGCTCTTTGGGATTTTCTGTATACAGGATCATATCTCCTCTGAATAGAGATAATTTTACTTCTTTTCTTTTTCAATTTGAATAACTTTTATTTCTTTTTCTTGTTTTATCAATCTGGCGAGGACTTCTAATACAATATTGAATAGAAATGATGAGAGTGGGCATTGTTGTCTTGTTCCCAGTTTCAAGAAGAAAGCTCTTAAGTCTTTCTCCATTAAGTATAATGTTGACTGTTGGCTTTTCATATATACCCTGAATCATACTGAGGAATTTCCCTTCTATTCCAGTGTTCTTTAGGGTTTTTATCAAGAAAGGGTGTTGGATTTTATCAAATGCTTTTTCTGCATCCATAGAGATGATAATGTGTTTCTTTTCCTTTGTTCTATTGATGTGGTGTATTACATTGATTTTTCTAATGTTGGAGCATCTTGTATTCCTGGATTAAATCACACTTGATCATGGTGTATGACTTTTTTAATATGCTGTTGGATTCAGTTCACTAGTATTTTGTTGAGGATTTTTGCATTCATATTCATAAGAGATATTTGCCTGTATTTTTCTTTTCTTGTGGTGTCTTTTTCTGGTTTTGATACCAGGGTTTTGTTTGCGTCATAGAGTGAATTAGGATGTATTCCTCCTTCTCTATCTTTTAGAAGAGTTTAAACAGTATTGGTATTAATTCTTCTCTAAATGTTTATTAGAATTCCTCATTGAAGCTATCTGGTCCAGGACTTGTTTTTTTTGTTGGGAGGTTTTTGATCACTGATTCAATCTCTTTCCTTGTTACGTGTCTGTTGAGACTTTCTGTTTCCTCTTGAGTCAGTTTGGTAGTTTATGTGCTTCTAAGAATTTGCCCCATTTCATCTAGGTTATCTAGTTTGTTGCCGTATAGTTGTTCATAATATTCTGTTATAATTCTCTTTATTTCTATTGGGAAGATTGTAATGGCTTCGCTTTCATATTTTATTTTGTTTATTTGTATCTTTTCTTTGTCAGTCTAAGTAAAGGTTTGTCAGTTTTATTGATGTTTTGAAAGAACCAACTTCCGGTTTTATTGATCCTCTCTATTCTTTTTATGTTTTCAATTTTATTTATTCCTGCTCTTATCTTTGTTATTTCCTTACTTCTGGTAGGTTCAGGCTTAGTTTGCTCTTCTCTTTCTAGTTCCTGGAGTTGTCAAGTTAGGCTGTTAATTTGAGGTTGTTCTTCTTTCTTCATGTAGACATTTATTGTTATAAGTTTCTTTCAGAGTACTGCCTTTGCTACATCCCATAGGTTTTGGTATGTTGTCCTTTGATTTTCATTTGATTCTAGGAAACTTGTGATTTTTCTTTTGATTTCTTCCTTGACACATTGGTAATTTAATAGTGTGTTGTTTAATTTCCATATGTTTGTGTATTTTCCCGGTTTTTTTCTGTTACTGATTTCCAGCTCTATTGTGGTCAGAGAAGATACTTCGTATGATTTCAGTCTTTTTGAATTTATTAAGCCTTACTTTGTGACCTATGATGTGCTCTATCCTGGAGAATGATCCATGTACTCTGGAATAGAATGTATATTGTGCTGTTGTGGGGTGAAGTGTTCTATATATGTCTGTTAAGTCTAGTTGGTCTATATTGTCATTCAAGTCCTCTGTTTCTTTGTTGATCTTCTTTCTAGATGTTCTGTACAATATTGTAAGTGGTGTACTGATGTCTCCAACTGTTATTCTAGTGCTGTCTATTTTTCCCTTCAGTTCTCTCGGTGTTTGCTTTATATATTTAGGTGCCCCAATGTTGGGTACATATATATTTATGATTGTTAAATCTTCTTGATGAATTGACCCTTTTATCAATATATAAAGTCCATTTTTATCTATTGTAGCTGATTTTGTCTTAAAGTCTACTTTGTATGATGTTAAGATTGCCACCCTAGCTCTCTTGGTTGGTATTTGCGTGGAGCAGTTTTTTCCATTCTTTCACTTTCAGCCTTTTTGTGTTCTTGAGTTTCATGTGTGTCTTGTAAACAGCATATAGTTGGATCATGTTTTTTTATCCATTCTGCCACTCTCTGCCTTTTGATTGGAACATTTAGTCCATTAACATTCACTGTAATTATGGATAAGAAGTGACTTAGTTCTGCCATTTTGTTGTTTTTTGTGTGTCTTAAGCCTTGTCTTTTACTAGTGTTTGCTTTTGTGTTTTGTTGGTTTATTGTAGGGAGCCTTTTTGATTCCCTTCTCCTTTCCTTTTGTTTGTGTTTTTTATATATTTTCTTAGTTTCTACCATGAATATTACATTTAACACCTTGTATTTATAATATTCTGGGGTAAGTTGGTACCAACTTAACTTCAGTAACATACAAGAAATTCTGTGTCTATACCATCCTGTTCCCCACCACTGGTTGTTGTTATCACTAATTACGTCTTTATATTTCATGTGCCCTATAACATAATTTTATCCTTGCTTTTTATATATTTGGAGCCCTGGTGGTGCAGTGATTAATAGCTCAGGCTGCTAACCAAAAGGTTGGCAGTTCAAATCCACCAGTCACTCCTTGGAAACCCTATGGGACAGTTCTACTCTGCTCTGTGGGTCACTATGAGTTGGAATCGACTTGATGGCAATGGCTTTGGTTTTGTTTTTGGTTTTATATGTTTATTATTAAAAAACAAGAAAGACAAAGCATTTAGAATTCTCAGGTATGACTACCTTATTACTAACTCTTATGATTATCCAAGCATTTCCTTTTATTAGGGATCTTCTATTTATGTATCTCTTTGAATTACTTTCTAGTGTCTTTTCCCTTCCATCTACAGAACTCACATTAGTATTTTTTGTTGAGTTGGCCTTGTATATGTGAATTCTCTCAGCTTCTGTTTGTATGGGAATGCTTTAATTTCACCCTCATTTTTAAAAATTATTTATTGTGCTTTAAGTGAAATATTACAGTTCAAGTTAGTTTCTCATACAAAAATTTATACGCACATTGTTATGTGACCCTAGTTGCTCTCCCTGTAATATGACAGCGCGCTTCTTCTTTCCACACTAGATTTCCTGTGCCCATTGAACCAGCTCCTGTCCCTTTTTGCCTTCTCATCTCACCAGCAGACAGGAGCTGCCCATTTAGTCTCATTATCTACTTGAGCTAAGAAGCATACTCTTCACGAGTATCATTTGATTTCTTATAGTCCAGTCTATTCTTGGTCTGAAGAGTTGGCTTCAGGAATGATTTCAGTTCTGGACTAACAGAGAGTCTGGGAGCCATGTCTTCCAGGGTCCCTCCACTCTCAGTCAGACTGTTAAGTCTGGTCTTTTTACTAGAATTTGAGTTCTGCACCCCACTTTTCTCCTGCTCCATCGGGGACTCTCCATTGTGTTCCTTGTCAGGGCAGTCATTGATGATAGCCGGGCACCATCTAGTTCTCCTCGTCTCAGGCTGATGGAGTCTCTGGTTTATGTGGCCCTTTCTGTCTCTTGGGGTAATACTTTCCTTGTGCGTTTGGTGTTTTTCATTCTCCTTTGCTCCAGGTGGGTTGGGACGAATTGATGCATCTTAAATGGCTGCTTGCTAGCTTTTAAGACCCCAGACCCCACTCACCAAGACGGGATGCCGCATATTTTCGTAATAAACTTCGTTATACCAATTGACTTAGATGTCCCCTGAAACCATGGTCCCCAGACCCTCACCCCTGCTACTCTGTCCCTTGAAGTGTTTGGTTGTATTCAGGAAACTTTTTAGCTTTTGATTTAGTCCAGTTGTGCTGACATCCTGTGCATTATGTGTTGTCCTTCCCTTCACCTAAGATAATTCTTATCTACTATCTAGTTAGTTCATAACCTTCTCCCTCCCTTCCCACCCTTGTCACCATCAAAGAATGTTTTTTTCCGTGTTAAAACTTTTTCTTGAGTTCTTATAATGGTGGTCTCATACAATATTTGTCCTTTTGCGACTAACTTCACTCATCATAATGCCTTCCAAATTCATCCATGTTGTGAGATGTTTCACAGATTCATCATTGTTCTCTATCATTACTCTATTGTGTGAATATACCATAATTTGTTTATCCATTCATCCGTTGATGGGCACTTAGGTTGTTTCCATCTTTTTGCTATTGTGAACAGTTCTGCAATGAACATGGGTGTGTATGTATCTATACATGTGATGGCTCTTATTTCTCTAGGATATATTCTAAGGAGAGGGGGGCCAGATTGTTTAGTACTTGTATTTCTAGCTTTTTAAGGAAGCGCCAAATCGATTTCCAAAGTGGTTATACCATTTTACATTCCCACCAGCAGTGTATAAGTGTTCCAGTTTCTCCACAGCCTCTCCAACATTTATTATTTTGTGTTTTTTGGATTAATGCTAGCCTTGTCAGGGTGAGGTGGTATCTCATTGTAGTTTTGATTTGTAGTTCTCTAATGACTAATGATGGTGGGCATTTTTTTATGTATCTCTTAGCCGCCTGAATGTCTTTTTGGTGAAGTGCCTGTTCATATCCTTTGTCCATTTCTTAATTGGGTTATTTGTCTTTTTGTTGTTGAGATTTTGCAGCATGTTGTAGATTTTAGAGATTAGATGCTGATTGGATTTGTCCTAGTGAAAAATTTTGTCCCAGTCTCTAGCTTGTCTTTTTACTCTTTTGGTGAAGTCTTTTGATGAGCATTTAAGAGTTTGATTTTTAGGATCTCCCAGTTATCTAGTTTCTCTTCTGGTGTTTGTGCATTGTTAGACATGTTTTGTATTCCGTTTATGCAATGTATTAGGGCTGTTAGCATTGTATCTATATTTTATTCCATGATCTTTATCGTTTTAGATTGTATATTTAAGTCTTTGATCCATTTTGAGTTAGTTTTTGTGCATGGTGTGAGGTATAGGTCTTGTTTCTTTTTTTTTTTTTTTTTTTTTTTTTGCAGATGGATATCCAGTTCTGCCAGCACCATTTGTTAAAGAGACTGTCTTTTTCCCATTTAACTGACTTTGGGCCTTTGTCAACTATCAACTGCTCATAGGTGGATGAATTTACGTCTGGATTCTCAATTATTTTCTATCGGTCTGTGTCTCTTTTGTTGTACCAATATCAGGCTGTTTTGACTATCGTGGTGGTATAATAGGTTCTAAAATCAGGTAGCGTGAGGCCTCCCACTTGGTTCTTCTTCTTCAGTAATGCTTTACTTATCTGGGGCCTCTTCCTTTTCCATATGAAGTTGGTGATTTGTTTCTCCATCTCCATAAAAAATGCCATTGCAGTTTGGATCGGGTTTGCATTGTATGTGTAGATCGCTTTGGGTACAATAGACATTTTCACAATGTTGAGTCTTCCTATCCATGAGCAAGGTATGTTTTTCCATTTATGTAGGTCTCTTTTGGTTTCTTGCGGTAGTGTCTTGTAGTTTTCTTTGTATAGGTCTTTTATGTCTCTGGTTAGATTTATTCCTAATTATTTTATCTTATTGGGGGCTACTGTAAATGGTATTGATTTGGTGATTTCCTCTTTGAAGTTCTCTTTGTTGGTGTAGAGGAATCCAAATGATTTTTGTATGTTTATCTTGTATCCTCATACTTTGCTGAAATCTTCTATTAGTTCCACTAGTTTTCTTGTGTATGTGGGGTTTTCTGTGTATAAGATCGTATCATCTGCAAATAGAGATATTTTGACTTCTTCCTTAGCAATTTGGATGCCCTTTATTTCCCTTTGTAGCCTAAGTGTTCTGGCTAGGACCTCCAGCACAGTGTTGAGTAAGAGTGGTGATAAAGGGCATCCTTGTCTGGTTCCTGTTCTCAAGGGGAATGCTTTCAGTCTGTCTCCATTTAGGATGATGTTGGCTGTTGGCTTTGTATAAATGCCCTTAATTATATTGAGGAATTTCCCTCTATTCTTGTTTTGCTGAAAGTTTTTATCATGAATTTGTGTTGGACTTAGTCAAATACCTTCTCTGCATCAATTGATAAGATCATGTGGTTCTTGTCTTTTGTTTTATTTATGTGATGGATTACATTGATTGTTTTTCTAATGTTGAACCATCCCTGCATACCTGGTATAAATCCAACTTTATCAGTGGTGAATTATTTTTTTGATATGTTGCTGAATTCTGTTGGCTAGAATTTTGTTGAGGATTTTTGTGTCTGTGTTCATGAGGGATGTTGGTCTGTAATTTTCTTTTTTGTGGTGTCTTTACCTGGTTTTGGTATCAGGGTTATCCTGGCTTCATAGAATGAGTTTGGGAGTATTCCTTCCTTTTCTATGCTCTGAAATACCTTTAGTAGTAGTGGTGTTAACTCTTCTCTGAATGTTTGGTAGAATTCTCCAGTGAAACCGTCAGGGCCAGGGCTTTTTTCTTTTGGGAGTTATTAGATTACTTTTTTAATCTCTTCTTTTGTTATGGGTTTATTTAGTTGTTCTACCTCTGTGCTTATGTTGGGTAGGTAGTGTGTGTCTAGAAATTCGTCCATTTCCTCTAGGTTTTCAAATTTGTTAAAGAGTACTATTTTTCCTAGTATTCTGTGATGATTCTTTTAATTTCAGTTGTGTCTGTTATGATATTGCCCATCTCATTTCTTATTCGGGTTATTTGTTTCCTCTCCTGTTTTTCTTTTGTCAGTTAGGCCAGTGGTTTATCAATTTTGTTGATCTTTTCAAAGAACCAGCTTTTGGTCTTGTAACTCTTTCAATTGTTTTTCTATTCTTTATTTCATTTAATTCTCTAATTTCTTATTATTTCCTTTCTCCTGGTGCCCAAGGCCTTCTTTTGCTGCTCTCTTTCTATGTGAGTTGTAGGGTTAATGTTTTGATTTTGGCCATTTCTTCTTTTTGGATGTGTGCATTTTTTGCTATAAATTTACCTCTGAGCACTGCTTTTGTTGTGTCCCAAAGGTTCTGGTTGGATGTATTCTCACTTTCATTTGATTCTGTGAGTTTCTTTATTCATTCCTTAATCTCTTCTATAACCCAGTAGTTTTTGAGCAAGGTGTTGTTCAGTTTGATTTTTTTTCCTTGCTTTTTCTGTTATTGATTTCTACTCTTACGGCTTTCTGGTCAGAAAAGATGCTTTGTAATATTTTGATGATTTGGATACTGTTAAGGCTTGCTTTATGGCCTAATATGTGTTCTATTCAGGAGAATGTTCCATGTGCATTGGAAAAGAAAGAATTCTTGGCTGCTGTTGGGTGGAGTGTTCTGTATATATCTATGAGATCACGTTCGTTGATTGTGGCATTTAGATCTTCCGTGTCTTTATTGAGTTTCTTTCTGGATGTTCTGTCCTTGACCGAAAGTGGTGTATTGAAATGTCCTACTATTATTGTGGAGGTCTATTTTCAATGCTGTTAGAGTTTATGTATTTTGGAGCCCTGTCATTAGGCGTGTAAGTATTAATTGTAGTTATGTCCTCTTGGTGTATTGATCCGTTAATCATTATATAGTGTCCTTCATTATCCTTTGTGGTGGATTTTAAAGTCTATTTTGTCAGAGATTAATATTGCCACTCCTGCTCTTTTTTGATTGTTCTTTGCTTGATAGATTTTTTTCCATTCTGTGACTTTTAGCTTGTTTGTGTCTTTGAGTCCAAGATGTGTCTTTTGTAGGTAGCATATAGATAGATTGTGTTTTTTTAATCCATTATGCCATTGTCTATCTCTTTATTGGTGCATTTAGTCCATTTACATTCAGCATAATTATTGATAGATAGGAGTTTAATGCTGTCATTTTGATGTCTTTTTTGTGTGTTGTTGACAGTTTCTTTGTTCCACTTAATTTTCTGTGCTTAGTCATTTTACTTTATGTATTTTCTTTTCATTGTTGTTGATTTTATATCTGCTGAGTCTTTATATTTTTCTCATTTTTTATTTTGTTGTGTAGGATTGTTAGTTTTCTTTGTGGTTACCTTAATATTTACCCCTATTTGTCTAAGATTATAGCAGTCTTTTATTTCTTTATATCGCTTTGACTTCCTCTCTGTATGAAAGATCTATGACTACATTTTTTAGTCTCTCTTTTTTGTTTTAATGTTGTCATCTTTTGCATATTGTTGTCTCTGTTTCCCTATTTTCAGTGTTTTACCCTTGATTTATATTTGTGACTTCCCTATCTGGATTGATATCTGGTTTCGCTGTCCTGTGTTCCAGTCTTGGGTTGTTATCTGTTGTTACTGCTTTTCTAACCAGAGGACTCCCTTTAGTTTTTCTTGTAATTTTCGTTTAGTTTTTGCAAATTCCCTAAACTTCTGTTTATCTGAAAATGTCCTCATTTCACCGTCATATTTGGGAGACAGTTTGGCTGGATGTATAATTCTTGGCTGGCACATTTTTTCCTTCAAGGCTTTATATATGTCATCCCGTTGCCTTCTTGTCTGCATGTTTTTTGCTGAGTAGTCTGAGCTTAGTGTTCTTGACTCTCCTTTGTAGATGACTTTTTGTTTATCCCTAGCTGCTCTTAAAATTCTCTATCTTTGGTTTTGGCCGGTGTGATTATAATATGTCTTGGTGACTTTCTTTTGGGATCTACCTTATATGGGGTTTGATAAAACATCTTGGATAGATATCTTCTCATCTTTCGCAATGTCAGGGAAATTTTCTGCCAACAAATCTTCAACAATTCTCTGTATTTTCTGTTACGCTACCCATTCTGGTACTCTAATCACTCGTCGGTTATTCCTCTTGATAGACTCCGACATAATTCTTAGGGTTTCTTCATTTTTTAAAATTCCTTTATCTGATTTTTCCTCAAATAATTGGTGTCAGGTGTTTTATCTTCAGTCTCAGTAATTCTGACTTCCATTGCCTCAATTCTGCTCCTGTTACTTTCTATTGAGTTCTCACTGAAATTTTATTATTAATCTTCTGGATTTCTGATTGCTGTCACTCTTTGGATTCTTGCAGCCTGTTAGATTTGTCATTATGCTGTTTGTTTGAATCCTCCAGGTGTTCCTTGGAAACCTTATGGGGAAGTTCTACTCTGTCCTATAAGATTGCTATGAGTCAGGATTGACTCAATGGCAGTGGGTTTTTTTTTTTTTTAAATAATCTTCTTAAGTTCCTCTATTGCATTGTCTGTGTGTTCTGCATGTTCTGTGTTTTGCCTGATCTTCTTCCTGATCTCTTGAAGAGTTCTGTGTATTAATCTTGTGTATTCTACCTCCGGTAATTCCAAGAAGTTCTCTTTCTCCGGAAAATTTCTTGATTCTTTGTTTTGGGAGCTTGCTGAAGCCATCATGGTCTTCCTCTTTATGTGATTTGATATTGACTGTTGTCTCCGAGCCATCAATAAATTATTATATTTATTTATTTTATGTTTGGTTACTGTGTCCTAGATTCTTGTTTTGTTTTGTTTTGATATGTCCAAATAGGCTGCTCGTGTGAGCTACTTTGATTATTGACACCTTCGAAGGTCTTGTCACCAGGTGGTTAGATCTGTTTACTAGGTATGTGATCCAGGAGTCTGTTTACTTTTTTTTGTATGGATTCAGCTCAGGTGTCCAGGTAGTCTGTTACCAAGTGTGTGGTGCAGGCTCTCACCTACAGTCCTAGACGGGCATGGGTGATTGGTGTAGGCACAGGTATCTGGCTGCAGTACGGGGCTATGCACTGATCAAGGCAGGGGGCCGATGGCTGCCCCTGAGTGTGAGGAAAGCATGTCCCTGTTTCCTAGAGTGCATCGGTGGGTGGGTTTTGCAGCCACACTATGGGCACCCAACACTGTTGACTGTAAAGACTGGTTGTAAGGACTGGGAGGCACCACTTATTCTTGGACCCCTGTTGTGGATGGCTCGGTGGCGTGGGTGGAGCCACCAGTCCTCAGGCCCCTGATGTGGCTAGGTGAGGACCTTTCTTAATGGGCAGAGTGGGGTCAAATGTCACGAACCTGCCACTTCACTGTATAGCTGATACGGTTGAAGTTAGGCTTCAGGTGTATACCTTGTTGTGTTGTGCTAATGATGGCCTATGTTGTTGAAAGGGGCCCACACAGGTCTGTGCAGCGGTAAAAGTCATTCAAAGTCTGTGGACCCCTTACCCCTGTGCCTAGGCAAATGAGCTGTGCCTACCCTGAGTTTTTGGCTTAGGGGAGCTGGAAGATAATTTTTTCCTGTTTGTTAATTTGTTTGCTCACCAAGGCCGGGAGAATGGTACAGGGCATGTGATGTGTCCTACTTCTGGCCCAGGGGACTAGACAGTCACTGAAGCCAACCCAGGCCCCCGTGCAAAGCGGGGAGTGGGCAGGTAAACGTAAGAGAGGTTTTTCCCAAAGGATCTATTTTTAGATCCACACAGTAGGTCAGATGCATGTACTTATCTTTTGCTGATTGAATGTCGCTTTTCACTGGTTCTGGAGGCCAGAGTAGCCTCTCTGCTGCTTGGTCTCTCCCTATGTGGAAAGCGCCTCCTGAGTGCTACTGCTTGCCTCACTGTGTATGCCAGCCAATCCAGCCTGAAGGGTGCTGCCAGCTCTTGCCGGGTCAGGTCTGGAAACTCCTTATTGCTTCCAAACCATCTCTCCCCCCGCCACTCAGTCTGAATCCTCAACTTTACATTTGATGTTCAGAGCACCGAGATTGTCATATATAATCATTCACTTATTTTTTTGGGTCTTTGTTGTAAGAGGAACCACAGACAGGAGGCGTCTGACTACTCCACCATCTTGGCCCTGCCTCCTGAATTCTTTTTAATAATAAATATTTCTCCAAGAGACTTGGAAACCTTACATCTGCCCTTCTTTTCGTACATGTATGGGTATACAACATATATGTTATTTTATTTTTTGGGTTCATATTTGATTGTTGTAAAGTTCAGGGCAATAGATTTATTTATTTTTATTGTACTTTAGATGAAGGTTTGCAGAACAAATAGTTTCTCATTAAACACTACACATACTGTTTTATGACACTGGTTAACAACCCCACGACTTGTCAACACTGTCCCTTCTCAACCTTGAGTTCCCTATTACCAGCTTGCTTGTCCCCTCTGGCCTTCTAGTCCTTGTCCCTGGACTGTTGGGCCCCATTAGTCTAGTTTTGTTTTATGGCGCTGTCTAATCTTTGGCCAAATGGTGAATCTTGGGAGTGATTTTGTTACTGAGCTAAAAGAATGTCCAGGGGCCCTACTCTCAGGGGTTTCTCCAATCTCTCTCAGGACAGTAAGTCTGATCTTTTTTTGTGAGTTAGAATTTTGTTCTACAGTTTTCTCCAGCTCTATCCAGGACCCTCTGTTGTGATCCCAGTCATAGCAGTCAGTGATGGTAGCTGGGCACCATCTAGTTTTACTGGACTCAGTCTGGTGGAGGCCATGGTAGTTGTGGTCCATTAGTCCTTTGGACTAATCTTTTCCTTGTTTCCTGTTTTCTTCATTCTCCCTTGCTCCTAAACGGGTGAGACCAGTGGAGTATCTTAGATGGCAGCTTACAGGCTTTTAAGACCCCGGACTCTACTCACCAAGTTAGAATGTAGAACGTTTTCTTTATAAACTGAGTTATGCCAATTGAGCTAGATGTTCAAGACCATGGTCCCCACAGCCCTCCACCCAGCAGTTCAGTCCCTTGGAGTTTTGATGTGTCTATGGAGCTTCCATGACCTCTCCTTGTAGCAGTCGTGCTGGCTTCCCCAGTATTGTGTACTGTCTTCTCCTTCACCGGTGTTACTACTTATCAATTGTCTGTTTTGTATTTCCCCCCATCACCCATCTCTTGTAACTAACAAAGATTGTTTCTTTTTGTTTATAAGCTTTTTTATGAGTTTTTACAGTAGAAGTCTCATACAATATTTGTTTTTTTGTGATTGACTTATTTCACTCAGCATAATGTCCTCCAGTTTCATTCATGTTATGAGATGTTTGACAGATTCATCATTGTTCTTTCTGATTGCGTAATACTCTGTTGTGTGTATGTGCTATAGTTTGTTTATCCACTTATCTGTTGATGAGCATCTAGGTTGTTTTCATCATTTTGTTATTGTGAACAATCCTGCAATCAACATTGTTGTGCATATGTCTATTTGTGTGACGGTTCTTATTTCTCTGGGATATATTCCTAAGAGTGGCATTGCTGGATTGTATGGTATTTCTGTTTTTAGCTTTCTAAGGAAGCAGCATGTCGTCTTCCAAAATGGTTGAATCATTTTGCATTCCCACCAGTAGTGCATAAAAGTTCCAGTCTCCCTGCAGCCTCTCCAACATTTGTTATTTCCAGTTTTTTTGATTTGTGTCAGTAATGCCGGGGTGAGATGGTATCTCATTGTGGTTTTGATTTGCATTTCACTAATGGGGAGTGATCGCGAGAATTTCCTCATATGTCTGTGGGACACTTGAATGTCTTTTTTGGTGGAGTGTCTGTTCATTTCCATTGCCCCTTTTTTATTTGGATTATTTGTCTTTTATTGTAGGTGTGTTGGATTTTCTTGTAGATTTTAGAGATTAGACCTTTGTCTGACTTGTAATGTCCAAAAAATTTTTCCCAGTCTGTAGGTTCTCTTTTTACTCTTTTGGTGAAGTCTTTTGATAAGCATAAGTGTTTAATTTTTAGAAGATCCCAGTTATCTAGCTTATCTTCTGGAGTTTGTGTGTTGTTGTTTATGATTTGTATCGTGTTAATGCTGTGTATTAGGGCCTCTAGCATTGATTCTATTTTTTCTTCTATGAACTTTATAGTTTTTGGTTTTATATTTATGTCTTTGATCCATTTTGAATTAATTTTTGTATTTGGTGTCTAGTATGGGTCCTGTTTCAGTTTTTTGCTGATGGACATCCAGTTTTGCCAGCACCATTTGTTCAAAAGACTGTTTCCCATTCGATGGACTTCGGGCCCTTGTCAAAGATCAGGTAACCATAGGTAGATGGATTTACCTCTGGGTTCTCAATTCTGTTCCATTGGTCAGTGTATCTGTCATTGTACCAGAACCAGGCTGTTTTGACTACCGTAGCCGTATAGTAGGTTCTGCGGTCCAGCAGTGCGAGCCCTCCTACTTTATTCTTCTTCTTCAATAGTGCTTTACTTACCCGGGGCTTCTTCCCTTTCCAAATAAAGTTCATGCTTAGTTTTTCCATCTCTTGAAAGAATGTTGTTGGTATTTGGATTAGTATTGCATTGTATTTGTAAACTGTTTTGGGTAGAATTGTCATTTTCACAATGTTGAGTCTACCTATCCATGAGCGTGATATGTTTTTCCATTTATGAAAATCTCTTGATTTCTTGCTGTAGTGTTTTGTAGTTTTCTTTGTATAGGTCTTTTACATCCCTGGTTAGATTTATTCCTAAGTATTTTATTTTTTTAGAGGCTGTTATATGAATGGTATTGTTTTCTTGGTTTCCTTTTCATTGTTCTGTTTATTGGTGTATAGGAATCCAGCTGATTTTTGTGTGTTTATCTTGTATCCTGCTTCTCTGCTGACTCTTAGTTCCAGTAGTTTTCTTGTGGAGTCTTTTGGGTTTTCTATGTATGGTATCATATCATCCACAAACAGGGACAATTTAACTTGTTCATTACCAATTTGGATGCCCTGTATTTCTTTTTCTTGCCTTATTGCTCTAGCTAGGACTTCCAGTACAATGTTAAATAGGAGCGGTGATAAACTGCATCCTTGTCTTGTTCCTGTTCTCAAGGGGAATGTTTTCAGCCTCGCTCCATTAAGAATGATGTTGTCTATTGATTTTGCATAGATGCCCTTTATTATGTTGAGAAATTTCCCTTCTATACCTATTTTATTGAGAGTTTTTATCACGTATGGGTGCTGGACTTTGTTGAATGCCTTTTCTGCATCAGTTGAGATGATCATGTAATTCTTTTCTTTCCTTTTATTCATGTGGTGGATTACGCTGATTGATTTTGTAATGTGGAACCATCCTTTCATACCTGGTATAAATCCTACTTGGTCGTGGTGTATTTTTTTTTTTCTTGTTTGATGCTGAATTGTATTGGCTAGAATTTTTGCATCTATATCCATGAGAGATATTGGTTTGTAATGTTCTTTTTTTGTGGCATCTTTGCCTGATTTTGGTATCAGGGTTATGCCTGCTTCATAGAATGAATTCGGAAGTGTCACTTCCTTTTCTGTGTTCTGAAATAGTTTGAGTAGTACTGGTATCAGCTCTTCTCTGAATGGTAGAATTATCCAGTGAAGCCATTTGGGCCAGGGGTTTTTTTGTTGAGAGTTTTTTTTTTTTATTACCTTTTCAATTGCTTCTTGTTATGGGTCTGTTCAGATTTTCAACATGAATTTGTGTTAATTTTGGCAGGTAGTGTGTTTCTAGAAATGTATCCTTTTCCTCTAGGTTTTCAAATTTGTTGGAGTATAGTTTTTCATACTGGCCTGTTATGACCCTTTTTATTTCAGTTGGTTATGTTGTAATGTCCCCCATTTCATTTCTTATTTGGGTTATTTGCATCCTCTCCTGTTCTTCTTTTGTGAGTCTGGCCAGTGGATTGTCAATTTTGTTGATCCTTTCAAAGAACCAACTTCTGGTTTTGTTGATTCTGTCTATTATTTTTCTATTCTCTATTTCATTGATGTCTGCTTTTCTAGTGACTGTGGACTGTTTTTGATGTTCTCTTTCTGTTTGAGTTGTGTAGTTAATGTTTTCATTTTGTCCCTTTCTCCTTTTTTTTTTTTATTATTTTATTGTACTTCAGGTGAAGGCTTACAGAACAAACAGTTTCTCATGTAACAGTTGTACACATGCTGTTTTATGACTTTGGTTAACAACCCCACAACATTTTAACCCTCTGAATTCTCAGCTTTTTTTTTTTTTTTTTTTTTTGGTGAAAATACACATAGCCAAAGATAAACCATTTCAAAACTTTTTACCTACACATTTAAGTGACATTGATTATGCTCTTCCAATTGTGCTGCCATTCTCGCCCAAGATGAAGGCTTACAGGACAAAATAGCCTCCCATTTAACAGTTACTACAAATGTTGCCCATAACCCTTTCTCCTTTTTTGATGTGTGCATCTATTGCTATAAATTTTTCTCTGAGTACTGCCTTTGCTGTGTCCCAGAGTTTTGGTATGATGTGTTTTCTCTCATTTGATCCCAGGAATTTTTTTTCCATCTCTGATTTCTTGTGTTATCCAGTGGTTTGTAAGCAGGGTGTTATTCCGTTTCCATGTAATTGATTTTTTTCCCTTACTCTTCCTGTTGTTAATTTCTACCTTGATGGCGTTGTGGTCAAAGAAGATACTTTGTATTATCTCAACGTTTTGGATCTTGTTGATGATTACTCTGTGGCCTAAGATGTGGTCTATTCTGGAGAACGTTCCATGTGCATTGGAAAATAATGTGTACTTTGCAGTTGTGGGGTGGAGTGTTCTATATTTGTCTATGAGGTCAAGTTGGCTGATTGTGCCCTTTAGGTCTTCTGTATCTTTATTGAGTTTCTTTCTGGATGTTCTGTCCTTTACTGAGAGTGGTGTGTTGAAGTCTCCTACTATTACTGTGGAACTGTCAATTTCTCTTTTCAGTGCTATTAGAGTTTGTTCATGTATTTTGGAGTCCTGTCATTGGGTGTGTAGATATTTATTATTGTTATGTCTTCTTGATGGATAGTCCCCTTAATCATTATATAGTGTCCTTTTTTGTCTATTATGGTGGATTTTGTTTTAAAGTCTATTTTATCTGAGATTAGTACAGGGCAATAGATTTTAAATGTGATTTTCTTAAAATTCATGAAAATTTAAAGTATGTAGGAAAAAATATCTAGAATCATGTTTTCCCATAAATGTGATGATAAAAAGGTTAATGGAAAACTTAGGTTTAAGAGAAACCATATTTAAATCTACCCATCTCACCTGTACCCCCCCTCAATACAAACCTGTAACCTTCCACCTGTGTATTTATTGCTTTTGACCCTTGTGTCTTGGCACTTTAATTGTTCATTAAATAGGATTAGAAGAGGTAAAAAAAGAATAGACTTTATGTTTTCTGTTAGATATTAACTGCAACGTGTTTCAGAATTCCAAATACAAAGAGTAACTCTGTTATAGTTCATAGTCCCTTATACATTGTCTTCCTTGTAAATATGTAGGAGTCTAAAAGAAAAACCAAACCTGTTGCCGTCGAGTCAATGCTGAATTATATTGACCCTATAGGACAGAGTCAAATTGCCCCATACAATTTCCAAGGAGCAGCTGGTGGATTTGCATTGCTGACCTTTTGGCTGGTAGCCAAGCCCTTTACCACTATGCCACCAGGGCTCCAGAAAATAGTATTAATTATTATATTTAACTCTTTCTTAATCTATTTTGCTAGTGTATTAACTCTTCAGTTACTGTATAGAATTTCTGAATTAAATTAGGTTTATATTTATATGTGCAGGGGTTAGTACTTCCATACTTCTTTTTGGAGATACAATTCAATCCATAACACCCTTTCTACCTTTCAACCTGGCTAAACCAAACCAAACTAACTGCAGTCGAGTCGTTTCTGACTCATAGTGACCCAATAGGACAGAGTAGAACTGCCCCATAGGCTTTCCAAGGCTGTAAATTTTTTTAAATTGTATTTTAGATGAAGGTTTACAGAACAAACTAGCTTCTCATTAAACAATTAGTACACATATTGTTTTGTGACATTGGTTACCACCCCCACGACTTGTCAACCCTCTCCTCTTCTTGACTTTGTGTTCCCTATTACCAGCTTTCCTGTCCCCTCCTGCCTTCTAGTCCTTGCCCCTGGCCTGGTGTGCCCCTTTAGTCTTGTTTTGTTTTATGGTCCTGTCTAATCTTTGGCTGAAGGGTGAACCTCAGTAGTGACTTCATTACTGAGCTAAAAGGGTGTCTGGGGGCCATACTCTTGGGGTTTCTCCAGTCTCTGTTAGACCAGTAAGGCTGGTCTTTTTTTGTGAGTTAGAATTTTGTTCTACATTTTTCTCCAGCTCTGTCCGGGATTCTCTATTGTGATCCCTGTTGAAGCAGTCAGTGGTGGTAGTCAAGCACCATCTAGTTGTGATGGACTCATTCTGGTGGAGGCTGTGGTTGTTGTGGTCCATTAGTCCTTTGACTAATCTTTCCCTTGTGTCTTTGGTTTTCTTCATTCTCCCTTGCTCCAGATGGGGTGGGACCAGTGGATTTTCTTAGATTGCTGCTCACAAGCTTTTAAGACCCCAGATGCTACTCATCAAAGTAGAGCGTAGAACTTTTTTTTAATAAACTATGTTATTCCAATTGTGCTAGATATTCCCGAGACCATGGTCCCCACAGCCCTCAGCCCAGTAATTCTGTCCCTCAGGGAGTTTGAATGTGTCTGTGAAGCTTCCATGACTTTGCCGCAAGGCTGTAAATCTTTAAGGAGGCAGACTGCCACATCTTTTTCCCAGGGAGCAGCTAGTAGTTTTGAACTGCCGACATTTCAGTTAGTAGCTGAGTGCTTTAACCACAGTGCCACCAGGGCTCCTTTTTAACCTGTCTACATCCTATTTATTCATTTTTCTATATTCAGCTCAGGTACCACCTTAGGGAATTCCTCCTTCCCCATCACCCCATGAGTGTCACAAGTATGCCTGGGTTCTCATAACACCATATAAGAGTGTAAGACCTCTACCATAGCATTTATTGTATTGCTAATTGTTAACTTCCCTGTTTCCCTCACTTTAAGCTCTTAAAAGGTTTATGCATCTTCATATCCTTAGCACCTAGCACAATTGCTGGTGTACATTCGATAATTTGGTGAATGGGTGGATTATTGAATGGAGAAGTATTAGTGTATGTCTGTGTGTGTATACAACATTCAGGATCTGTCATGTACTTTTTATTTTGTTTTGTAATAGTAATAGTTTGGTGATGAATAACCAATATCAGTGCCTCACACATTTTGGATAGACAGAGATACAATCCATGGCTAATGAATAATATATGGACTCAATAACACTGACTCTTAGTTTGATCAAGCATCCAGTGCATCTTTTAGACTATCACTATTTGTTCAATCTGTATTGAGCATCTGCGTTGTGCAAGGAAGATGTTAAGGATACAACAATGAATGATAAAATACTGCCTCACAATCTAGTAAGGGAAACAGATAACTAAGGAGACTATTATTATGTGCTTTGTTAAGTTATTTGATGGAGGTATATATAGGATGCTATGGGGGACACTTAACTCTGGGAAAGGTCTTCCCATAGGAGATGGCACCTTAGCTAAGTCTCAAAGGACTTGTAGGAGTTCATCGGATGAGGTGGAGTAGTAGAGGTTGGAGCTGGGAAGGGTATTTTAGACAGATGTAGCAAGATGTGCAAAGACTTTAAGAGATAAAGAATATGTCATGTTTGGGAAACTGCAAGCAGTTCATAACATTGGCACAGAGTATATGTGATTATTTGGTTAGGGGTCAGGGTGGGGAGTGGGATAGTTAGATGAGGTTATAGAGTTATTTTGGACTCAAATCAAGGAATGATTTTATTCTATAGGTATTAGGGAGCTGTTGTGTTAAGCAAGGGAATGAAATGATAAGATGTGTGTTTTTGGATGACCTTAGCTACATTGTGGAGAATTGGTTGGAGAAGGATAAGCAGACCAGCTAGGTAGCTGTTGCAGTGACCTAGTTGGGAGATAATGACCTAAACTAAGGTAGTGGCAATCAGGGTGAATAAATGATAGAAGGATTTAAGGTTATAGCATGAGTGTTTGGTGGTGGATCAGATATAGTAAGTGAGAGGATGGGAGGAGTTACAGATGACACCCAGGATTCTAATTTGAACAGTTTGGTGGATGGTGGTACCATTCCATTTATTGGGATGGGGAATTCAGGAGGATATACAGGCTTAGCAGTGGAGTTTGGGGAAGGGAAGATAATGTGTTCAGAATTAGTAGTGGTGAGTTTGAGGTACCTGGAAGACATTTGGGTGAAGCGATCCATTGGATATGTGTATTAGGAGCCTGAGTGGGAGATCTAGAACTGGAAATAAGGGCATTACCTGTGAACACATGGCAGTTGAAAGCAAAGAACTAAATAAAATCACCTTGAAAGAGGACATAGCAAAGCACAGAATAGACAAGGATAAAAACCTGGGCAAGAGCATCTTCTAAGGCATAGGATGATGAAGAGATGCCATCAAAGGAGGTTGAGAAGAAACATCCAGAGATTTAGGAAAAAAGCAGAATAGTGTGGAGTTTCATAAAACTAGTGAATTCACTGCTTGAAAGCCTTAACATCTCCATCTCAGAGGAGAAAGTCCGAAGGAAAGGTTATTTTTCTGCTATGGGCCAAATTTAAATCTTTTCTTATTTAATATTCATGCTAGCATTTAAGACTCTTCAAGTTCAGTCCACTTCCCCAGCACTATCTTTTGTTTCTGCTTTACATGTACAATGGTACTGTGTATCTGTGCTCTGTGCACAAGTCTTTTCCTCATGCTTTTGCTCCACTGGGAATTTGTGTGTAGGCTTTTAAGCCTGGGTTCAGTCCTGGTTTTTCCATTTACTAGGTGTGTAACGTTTGGCAAGTTGCTTAATCTTTCTGTGCCTCCTTTTCTCTATAAAAAAGACATGATAATAGTACTTACCTTATAGGATTATCGATTGGATTAAATGAAGTTTGTGTAATGGGTTTATAACAGTGCCTGGAACATAGTAAGCACTCAGTAAGTATTAGCTTCTACTACTCTACTACTACTACTATTACAATTAGATAGGAAGAGTGAAGCCAGAGAAAGGTGTGACTAGTTATGCATGGGAGATTTGTGGAAAGCTTCACATGGGTGATATTTGAGCTGAGTTTTGAAAGATGGATAGGGGTTTAATGTGGAGTTGGAGCTTTTACGGAAAGAGGAAACAGATTGAAAATGCATGGCATGTCAAATGAATGGTGATACTAATATGACTGGAAATCAGGTTAAGTGAGTTGGATTAATGAGAGTTGAAACTAGATTGGGGCCATATTGTGAAGGTCTTGTATGTTACGGTAGGAAGTATTAATTTATACTTAATAATTACCCTTAACTTCATGTCTTTTCCTCAATCCCGTATTCAATCCGTTGCATGTCCTGTCAGCTCTACCTCCAAAACGTAGCCCAAATCCATCTAGTTTTCTTTATCTCACCTCTTTCTTCCAGTTCATTCCACCATCATTTATCACTGAACTACTCCAAATAACCTCTTTATTGGTTTCTCTTCTTTCATTACTGCCTCCAATATTTGTCCCCTTTCTTCTTTCCTACCATGTCATATACGGCTCTTCTGCTTGTTCACTATGCTCTGCTACTTTTTTTTCATTCTTAGTATTATTCATGCCTTTTTCTTTTCTTTCTTTCCCCTTGATCTTTCTTGCCAGAGATTTTTCTGTTAGTCTTTTAAAGAACCAGCTTTTGCTTTGTTGACTGCTTCTGTAGTATCTTTGTTTTCTACCTAATTAACACCTACTTTTATCTTTATTGTTTCCTGCCTTCCATTTTCTTTGGCTTGGAATCACTCTTGTTCTTTTTCCAACTTCTTGAATTTAATTCTTTGATCTTTATTTTTAAACCTTCTTTTTTTCCTTAATATAATCATTAATGACAATGTAGTATGTAGTTTTCTCTCAGGACCACTTTAGTTACCTCCCATGAGTTCTAAGTATTTTCTAATACCTATTATGATTTCTACTTTGATCCATTGGTTATTAAAGAGGTATGCTTTTAAATTTCCAAAAAATTTTTTATTTCAACATATTTATTTGGTTTATAATTCCAAACACTCATGACAAAAACATGCAAATGATACAAAGTAGGGAAAGTAAAAAAAGTTCAAGTGTGCCTCTCCCTTCCTGCCTGTACCTCACCCCCTCTGTTCCCAGTCCCACCTCCCAGAAGCAGCTACTGGTAAGTTTTGTATGTCCCACAGTATATTGTTCAGAGAAAGAATTACAGAAATATATATAAATATATGTAATGTGTAAGTTAAGATTCTGTATAGACCCCGAGACTATGACCCTAAGATACCCTTCTGACCTAGAAGTGAAGCCATTTGTGGAGACCACCTTTGAGCCAAACCATAGACAGGCCCGTAAGATAAACAGGAACATCTGAGAGGAACGTGTTTCCTAGAACAATCAATTATACGAGATCAAAAGGACAACATTTGCCCAAAAGCAAAGATGAGAAAGCAGGAAGGGGTAGAAAATCCAGAGGAAAGGAAATGGGGAGCCCAGGGCAGAAATGGGGAGAGTGCTGACACATTGAGGGGAATGTAACCAATGTCATGGAGCACTTTATGTACAAACTATTGATTGGAAAACTAATTTGCTCTGTAAACTTTCACCTAAAGCACAATAAAAAATTAAAAAAAAATTCTGTATTGAAGAAGGTCCAAGATACTGAGCAGTTCCAACATCACAAGGACCCTCGTTTTGAGTTTTTATAACCATACCCATCTCTCTCTTGCCCCTCCCTCCATCTCTGTCTCAAACTGCTGGCAACCACTAATCTGTTCTCCATTTCTAGAATTTTGCCATTTCAAAATGTTATACAAAATGGAATCATATTGTATGTAACCTTTTGGGATTGACTTTTTTCCTCTCAGCATAATTTCCTGGAGATTCGTCTAAGTTGTTACATGCATCAACAGATCATTGGTTTTTATTGCTGAGTAGTATTTTATGGTATCTATGTACCATAGCTAATTTAATCATTCACCTGTTGAAGGGCGTCTGGACAGATTTCAATTTTTAGTATTAAAAAAAAATTGCTTCGTAGCAATTTCATGCACATTCGTGTACATGTTTTTTTTTTTTTTTTTTTTTTTTTGTGTGTGTGTGTGTGTGTATGTGAACATAAGTTTTTACTTCTCAGGATAAATGCCCAGGAGTGCAATTGCTAGATCAGATGGTAACTACGTGTCTAGTTCCTTAAGCAGCTGCCAAACTAATTTCCAGAGTAGCTGTACCATTTTACATTCCTACCAGAATTGTATGTGTGATTCAGTTTCTTGCATCTTTGTCAGCATTTTGGTGTTGTCATTGTTTTTTTTAGTCATTCTTATAGGTATGTAGTGATATCTCGTTGCTTAAATTCACATTTCCCTATTGGCTAATGATGTTGAACATTTCTCATGTGCTTATTTATTATCTCTGTATGCCTTTTGATTAAACATCTTCTTGTTGCATCTTCTGCGCATTTTCTAATTGGATTTTTTTTAACTGTCAAAGTTTGAGAGTTCTTTATACCTCCTACCTGAATATATTTTTTAACTTACATTTTTTTTGGGGGGTGGCTAATTGGTTTCTAATTTACATTATTGTCAGAGAGTGAGCTCTGTGATATCAATTATTTGGTATTTTTGAGAATTGCTTTATGGTTTGGAACCATATGGCTCCATGTAGCTTGAAAAGAATGTGCTTTCTCTAATTTTTGTTGTTGCTGTTGGGTATCCTCAAGTCCATTCTGACTCGTATCGACCCCATGTGACACAGTAGAACTGCCCCATAGGGTTTTCTTGGCTGTAATCTGTACGGAAAAGCAGATTGCCCAGTCTTTCTTGTGTGGAGCTGCCAGGTAGGTTTGAACTGCCAACTTTTCATTTAGCAACCAAGCACTTAACTGTTGCACCACCAGGGCTCCTTTAATCCTGATGTAGTTACCTTTTTGTCCCTGATAATATTTTTTGCCTTTAAGTCTGTTTTGTATGACATTAACATAGTGACATTAAGTTTCTTTGGTTATATTTCCCTGATGTGTTTTTTCTGCATTTTTATTTTCAGCCTCTTTGTTATAGGTGTACCTCTTTGTAAAAATGACATGGGGGAGGTATTGTCTGACCTCCTTCAACTTCATAAGGGGGAAGGAGACTCAAGATCAGCAGCCCAAGGCTGATTCTTATGAGGCGGAGGTCAGACGTACCACCTTTCTCTGCCATCTTTACCAATTCTGATACAACCGTCCCTCCCACGGCACTTTCTACTTCTCTGCTCGGTTTGGTCATTCATTGCAATGGCCACACAGAAACTCACAGACCGTAGCTGCCATTATGGGGTTTATTAGGGAAGTAACAGGTTGCAATTCATGTTCAGGAACACTCAGGATACAGATCTTCTATCAGGACAGCCTGTTCTCAGTCGTGCCGCGGGCAGTCCTCTCCTTGGCCCTCGACCTCTGCCCTGCTCGGGCAAATGTTACAAAGCTCTTTTAGCTCAGTTGATAAGTACCCAGAGGCACCCCACTCCACCGGTAAGCCTTGACCTAAAGACTCTTGGCTCTAGGTCCCCATGGGTTGGCAAACCTAGCTCCACCAAGTGCTTGGAGGTACCCTCTCTGCCAGCAAGCCTCCTGACCGAAGGCACTGAGCTTTCTTGTTCTGTGGGCTGGGAAGCCCACCATGTCATCCGCCGATCTCTCCTACTGCCATTTCTCTGCTGCAGCTTTTCGCTGTCTTCAGTGTTACAGCTCTCTCTCTCGGTTTCTTGGTTCCTGGAGCTTCTTAGTGCAAGGATCATGGTTCCAAAGGACATGCTCTGCTCTTGGATGGCTCCTTTTAAACCTAGCAGGATGGCAAAATTGACCGATCCCTTCGTTAGTGTTCCATAGACCGTATTCACATGGTCCCACCCCCACATGGGTGCCATGAACTTTATTTGAATTATTAGCAAGCTATCCAGTTGACTTGGTGGGCCACAGTTACCTTATTTGTATAGTCCCACCCAATCACTTGGGTGGGAGTTACAAGACCATGGCGAGAAAGGCCATATAAAAGCTATCCATCGCACTGCACTCTTGCAAACAGCATATAACTCAATTTTATTGTCTTAATGCAATCTGGCAACCTGTCTTTTAACTGAATTTAGTCCATTTACATTTATTGTTATATTGATATTTTGAAACCATCTTATTTTATGTTTTGTCTTTATCCTGCCTTTTCTATGCTTTTCTTCTTTCTCCTTTCTGCCTTTTTTTGAATAGATAGAGATATGTTTATACTCTTTTCCCTCCCCACAACTAGTTTGGAGTTATATGAAATTTTAAGAGTAGACTTAAATTTTTCACAAGTATATTAAACATTCAAGTTAAAGTGTTCATTCTTCTCAAATAATACAAGGACCCCCCCCCCCATGTTTATTGTTATTTAGCACTTTGATGACACTTCAATTATATACTCTTTATTTGTTGTTATTTTGCTTTTTAGCAGTCAGTGCTAATCTAGATTTGCTTACATGTTTATCAGTTTCTTGGCTTATTTTTTATTCTGGGGTCAATATCCTCTTTCCTGAAGTTCCTACAACCTCAGTCTGTTATTGGTAAACTCTGTTGGTTGATGTCCTTATTTCACCCTCAATTTGAAATGATAGTTTAACTCTTTCTGTAATTCTACATTGATAGTGGTTTCCTCTCACACTTTGTCCTCTGACTTTCTTTGTTGATGTTGAGAAGTATGTCATTAGTCTAATATCATTTTTATGTGGATGACTATCTTTTCTTTCTGATTACTTTAACATTTTTCTGTTTGTCTTTGTAGTTTTGTTGTCTTGCTCTTACCTGTCTAATTATGGAATTTGTTTCTGTTTACTCTGCTCAAAACTGATTTTACTTCTTGAAATCAAATGATTAAGGCCTTTAAATTGGTATAGGAAAATTCTCAGCTGTTTCTTTAAACATTACCTCTCTCTAATTCTTTCCTTCTGGAAATTTTCTTAGAAACATATTTATCTTCTTATTGTATCCTTCACTGCTTGTAACGTGTCATCTTTCTCATTGTTTTAGCTTTAAATGCAGCATTCTGAGTAGTTTCCTCAGCTTTATCTTCTAGTTCAGGAGTTACAAACTGTGGCCCGTAGGTTGGCCATTTGTTTTTGCAAATTAAGTTTCATTGGAACACCACTATGCTGACATATTCATAGATAAACATATTTACATATTGACTATGGCTACTTTTGTACTACAAAGACATTTGCTTAGTTGCAGCAGAGAGAATGTGGCCTGCAAAGCCTAAAATAACTGCTATCGGCCCCTTTATAGAAAACCTTTACAGACCTCTCTGCTAGTTCATTAATTGTCTTTTCAGATGTGTCTTATTTTCTATTTAACCTATCATTTTTATTTCAATGACTTTTGACTTTTTCATTTTTGGAAGTTCTATTTATTTATTTTTAAAAGCTGTTAATGTTCTTGTGTTTCAATTCATTCTTTCATATATTTAATAATGTAAAATGTAGTTGTTTTATAGCTTCTATCACATACTTCTACTATATGAGGTTCTTGGAGGTTTAATTCTGCTGTTATTTTTCTGTCCAGATTCATGGTGAATTTTTTTCTTCTCTTTTTCCCCCATGAAGTGTTGAATTTTTCTTAAGTGGGGCTTTATCCGTGGGAATCCTGCGTGACCTGGTTTGAGAGTGAGTTTCTACTGAGTGGTTTTGCATTGCCTTTTGCTTTGACATCCAGTGCTATTACTGGCTATGTTAGTTTCCTTTTGCTGCTGTAACCAGTTACCACAGATTCAGTGGCTTAAAACAACACAAATTTATTCTTTTATAGTTCTGGATGTCAGAAGTCAAAATGAGTCATATGGGGCTAAAATAAAAGTGTAAGTAGTAGTTGAGTTCCTTTTGGAGGCTCCAGGGAATATCCATTTTCTTGTCTTTTCCAGCTTCTATAAGGTCGCTGTGAGTCAGAATCGACTCGACGGCAACGGGGTTTTAACTGGATGTGGCTGCCTGGGTTATTTGGTTTGTGGCCCCTTCCTCTATCTTGAAAGCACATCAATCACACCTTTCCTTCTGTAATCCTCCTTCTGCCTTGTCTGTCTTGACTCCCTCTTATAAGGAACCTTGTGATTACATTGTGCCCACCTGGACAATCTAGGCTGATCTTCCATCTCAAGATCCTTAATTTAAGTACATCAGCAAAGTCCCTTTTGCCATAAGGTAACATATTCACATGTTCTGGGAACTTGGATGTTGACATCTTTGGGAAGCCATTATTCTGTCTATCACACTGACCCAAAGCATTTTTTATGTTAATTTATAGGCTGAGGTTCCTGGTTTATGCAAGTAGTATAAATTAGAGCACCACATTTACTTGTGGTAAAGGTTTGTAATAATAATTATCCGGGATATTTCCTCCTTCACCCACAACCATGTTCCATGAGCATCCCACCATGTATCATCTCTGAATACACAATATTCTCTTGTGTCTTTATGCCTTTGTTTATTCTGGTCCCTATTCTATATGAACAATTTGTATTTCTCCGTCAGGACCCAGCTAACATAGCTTTTTAGTGAAGCCTTCCTTGATAGCCCCAGTAGTATCAACTTTTTTAATTGTATTTTCAAGTATTATGTACATTTATGTAATATAACATTTTTTCACACTGTATTCTGATTGTTTATAGATCTCTTGGCCGTATTATACTCTTATAAATCAGGGACCATGTCTTCATCTATATATCCCCAGTGCCTAAGAGTGATTGGAATATAGCAGTTTCTCAATAAACATTTGATAAATGAATACATTTTAAGAATATTTATATGTGCAAGCCACTGTGCTGCTGATGGGAATTTAGAATTATCTAATTCATGGTCAGTGCAGCATTGGTCCCTTGCTGATAATCTGTAGATTCATAAATTCATGGCACTTTAGAACTTGAAAGTAGTCATTTTCAGTCTGGGACAGTTTTTCAGTCTTTGCTTGTCTTTCATGACTAAAATAACCCTAACCCTTGGAATTCCTAAAGTAATTAAGATGTGTTTGTTTTCTAAAACAGCCAGGCAACACTTAAACATATGTACATGAGTGGGAGCCCAAAGACTACACCTGGCAAGTAACTTCAGGAAGGGAGGGTGGTATAATTTAATCATGCATATTCATTGATTCATCTGATCATGACTATGCAGTGAGGCCAGTAAAAGGGCCTGAACATGGAAGTAGTTGGGATTCCTGGATTGGTGAGAGCATATGCTTTCAGAGAGGGTGGTGCATCCCTGGGGACAATGGAGGCCCCATGGCTGGACCCCTCCCAGACTGCACCTTGCGCATCTCTTCGTTTGTATCCTTTCTGGTTATAATAAATGAGTAACTGTGTAAGTATAGCTATTCTCTGTGGATTTTATGAGGCAGTCCAAGGAATTAATGAACACACAGGGGACAGTGAGGGCCAGCAGGGGCTAGCGTCACCCTATTTAGCAGATGAAAGGACAAAGTCCTTCTAACTTGTAAACTCTGACTTGGGGTGGCTAATTCAGAGAAGGGCTGTGCAGGCAGTTGATCTGAAGGACAGAATTCTTCTAACTCTCTGGGTGGCTCAGAGTCAGAGAAAGGCTGTGCAGGCAGTCAGTGTGAAGGACAGAGTCCTTCTAACTTATATAAGGTCTGACCTAACTCTGGATGGTTAGGATCAGAGAGAGAAAGTGCCATATGGGCGGCTGGTGAAGAGGATAATGGAGACATGTGGGAAGGTGAAGACTGGATCCATTTCCAGGTGGGAATTGGATTCATGCTTATCCTTCACACATAGTTATCAATGAAGGTGGTATTTGCCCACTTCGCCCATTGTTTATTAGTGTTCCAATGACTTAACACTTTTGGAGAGTACTGGTAAGTTAATTTGTAGAATGTCTCTTAATTTGGATTTGCCTTGATGTTTTCTCATGATTAGATTGACGGTATGCATTTTTGATAAGAATACCTTGAAATTGATGCTGCCCTTCTTAGAGCATCATATCAAAAGGTTCTTGATGTTGATATGTACTATTACCAGTGATGTTAACTTTGATCACTTGGTTAAGGTCATTTCTGCCACGTTTCTCTCTTGAAAAGTCACTACTTTTCCCTTTGTAACTGATAAATATCTCAAGGGATGTACTTTGAGACTATACAAATATCTTGTTTCTCCTTAAACTTCTGTGTACAAATTTTAGCATCAAAGTAGATCTTGTTTGTAGCAGTTATTATCATGGTGTTTGCTTAATGGTGATTTTCTATTTCTCTCTTCCCCTCTTCATTTATTCATTGCAATTCTTCTGTGAGGAAGAGCTGCCCCTTTTTCCCCATTTATGTTTTTATTCAATTGTTTGTATCAGTATGGACTCGTGGATTTATTATATTCTGTGGATTATAATCCAATACTACCATTATTTATTTTGTTGCTCAAATTATCCTAGCTTTGACCATTCTGAGTACCATCCATTTGGCTCCTTTGTCCTTTTGAAATGGTCTGCCCTTATTTGAGCACTTCCTTATTTTCTGACACCACAAGATGATCCAAGATCATCTTGTATTTCCCTTTTCCAGCCCTTAAATTAACCAACTATCCCAGGAACCTTGCCCCTCTGTGTATTTGAGAATGGTATTTAGCAACCAAAATCTGATCTCTGGAAGTATTTGTTGCTACTGGAGTGTCATTGCTTCTCATCCTTTCTAGTGGACAGAGTTAGTTAATATATTTATATTAATCAATTAATACATACATATCTATTTCTGTTTGTATCTGTATTTATGTGTATATGAATGAATGGCTTCTTTAATAAGAATCAGCACAAAGGTGATTCCTACGAGGTGGAGGTCAGACATACCTCCACCCTCCAAACTTTTTACCAATTCTGACACCAGCCACCCTCCCCACGACACTCTCTACTTCTCTGCTGGGTTCGATAATTCATTGCAATAGCCACACAGAACTCACAAACCATACTCACAATTATATGATTTATTAGGAAGTAACAAGCTACAACTCATGAGCAGGATCATCTTTGAATAACAAGAACAACTCAGGAGACAGAATATAGTTCTTCAGTCCAGACAGCTTCCGACCAAAACAGTTCTCAGCTCTTTCTTGGCTGTGCCCGTAGGCAGGCTGCTCTTCTTGGCTATGCCTGCAGGCTGGGCTCTGCTTGGGCAAATGTTACAGTTCTGGGCTCTGCTGTTGAGGCACTCCACTCTGCCAGCAAGTCTCCTGCCAGAGGGCACTCAGCTGTCTTGCTCTGTGGGTCAGTGAGCCCACTGTAGCCACTTGTTCTGTGGGCCGGGAAGCCCACTGCAGCCATCTCGCATCGGTCTCCTAGTTCTTGCTGCTTGTACCATCTTGCAGCAGCTCGTGGTGTCTCCAATGTTATAGCTCTGTCTCCTGAGTCTTAGAGGTTCTCAACACAAGGACCCTGTGTCCGAGGGACACACTGCGCTTCTGGCTCTTCTTTTTGATGGTAGTGATATCCCCAACCTCTATGGGATTGGTCCTTTTAAGCCTAGCAGGATGACAAAACTAACCAATCCCCTAGGTAGGCCACAAACACCTAGTTTGCATAGTAATTGACCAGTCTCTGCAAGAGTTTTACATAAACTGTTTGCATAGTAAACTCTCCAGTCTCTTTGCAAGATTGTGGCCTAGCAAATCATCTTGGCAAAACTATAAATCGAGGGCCAGAAGGGCCATATATAAAGAGAAACCCGTTGCCCTGCAGAGAGAGAGAGAGAGAGAGAGAGTGTGTGTGTGTGTGTGTATAACCTTGAATCTATACTGATATTTCTGATTAAATTGAAAACATTAAAAAATTTTATTTAAAAAATGGATATATAATGAAGTAAAATAAAAAATTTACTAGATTTTTTGAAGATGACATATGAAAATTAAACAACATTTTGTGCCTATGTAGGACCACTTTGAGCTATCTCCTGGTTTCCTTGAGTAAGCTTTCTGTTAAGCTGTGAGAGCTGCTTCAAAGGAAATTTTGAGAAGTCTCTGTTAGTATTTTCTTTATCTGCTCTAAGGTGACTAGTATATGTTTAGTAAATATTTGTTGTATAAATGACTCAGTAAAGAATGTATGAATGTGGAGGGAGCAGAAACTTAAATTGTTCCATGATCATGTTCAGAATTTTTAACTCCAGCCGTCTTAACAGATGTGCATCACTAACCATAACGAAGATAGTTAAAGTAAAATTGACCCTTGTAATTCACCAGCGCTGGTGGGGTAGTGGTTAAGAGCTACTGCTGCTAACCAAAAGGTCGGCAGTTCACATCCACCACGTGCTCCTTGGAAACCACATAGGGCAGTTCTACTCTGTTGTGTACAGTCACTATGTGTTGGAATCGACTCGACGGCAATGGGTTTGGTTTTTTTTGGTTTAATTCACCACCACAGCTGGGACAACAATTTACATATATCCTAGCATCATGCTGGCATAAGAAAGTCCTTGTCTTTGTCACCTGGCAGAGCACCATTTGTAGGAGGACGCTTCGTAAACACCATTTTGACAGAGTGACTTGAGAAGAGATTTCCTTTCATTTCTTGAAGAAATAAGATAAGAAACTTTCCACGGAACATGTTCGGTTTGCTTTTCAGTTTTCAGACTTTCAGTTTTTGTAGAGTTTCCTAGTCATGGAGAATGAAAGCTACTCATTATTAATTTCCTTTAATGTTTTAGAACAGTCTAAATTATGTAACATGGTACAGTGAGGATTATATTCTAGAGCAGGAGTTGGAAAACTACAGCCCATGAGCCATATACCTATTTTTGTAAATAGAGTTTTATTGGAACACATCCATGCCCATTCATTTATGTATCATCTGTATCTGCTTTTGTGATACAATGGCAGAGTTGCAACAGAGCATGTGACCGTCAAAGCCTAAAATATTTACTGTCTGGCCCTTTACAAAAAAAAGGTTTGTTGACCTCTACTGTAGAGAATATTTCTTAGCTCATATAAATGTATACTTCTTGTTAGATTTATTCCTAAGTATTTTATGTTCTTGGGGGCTATTGTAAATGGTATTGATTTGGTGATTTCCTCTTCGAGGTTCTCTTTGTTGGTGTAAAAGAATCCAACTGATTTTTCTATATTTATTTTGTATCCTGAAACTTCTCTGAAATCTTCTATTAGTTCCAATAGTTTTCTTATGGATTCTTTGGGGTTTTCTGTGTATAAGATCATACCATCTGCAAATAGAGATACTTTGACTTCTTCCCTACCAATTTGGATGCCCTTTATTTCTTTTTCTAGCCTAATTGCTCTGGCTAGGGCTCCCAGCACAATGTTGAATAAGAGTGGTGATAAAGGACATCCTTGTCTGGTTCCCGTTCTCAAGGGGAATGCTTTCAAAGTCTCTCCATTTAGGATGATGTTGGCTGTTGGCTTTGTATAAATGCCCCTAAGTATGGTGAGGAATTTCCCTTCTATTCCTATGTTGTTGAGAGTTTTTATCATGAATGGGTGTTGGACTTTGTCAAATACCTTTTCTGCATCGATTGATAAGATCATGTGGTTCTTTTGTTTTATTAATGTGATGGATTACATGATTGTTTTTCTAATGTTGAACCATCCCTGCATAGCTGGTATAAATCCCACTTGATCATGGTGAATGATTTTTTTGATATGTTGCTGAATTCTGTATTTTGTTGAGGATTTTTACATCAATGTTCATAAGGGATATTGGTGTGTAATTTTCTTCTTCTGTGGTGTCTTTACCTGGTTTTGGTATCAGGGTTATGCTGGCTTCAAAGAATGAGTTTGGGAGTATTCCAGCATTTTCTGTGTTCTAAAATACCTTTAGTAATAGTGGTGTTAACGGTTCTTTGAAAGTTTGGTAGACTTCTCCTGTGAAGCCATCTGGGCCAGGGCTTTCTTTTTGTTTGGAGTTTTTAAATTACTTTTTCAATCTCTTCTTTTGTTATGGGTTTATTTAGTTGTTCCACCTCTGTTTGTGTTAGTTTAGGTAAGTAGTGAGTTTCTAGAAATTTGTTCATTTCCTCTAGGTTTTCAAATAGTTAGGTACAATTTTTCATAGTATTCTGTTATGATTCTTTTAATTTCAGTTGGGTCTGTTGTGATAACACCCATCTCATTTCTTATACGGGTTGTCTGCTTCCTCTCCTGTTTTTCTTTTGTCAGTTTGGCCAGTGGTTTATCGATTTTGTTGATCTTTTCAAAGAACCGGCTTTTGATCTTCTTAACTCTTTCAGTTGTTTTTCTATTCTCTATTTCATTTAATTCTGCTCTAATTCTTATTATTTCCTTTATTCTGGCGCCTGAGGGCTTCTTTTGCTGCACCCTTTCTACTTGTTCCAGTTGTAGGGTTAATGTTTTCATTGTACACCTCTCTTCTTTTTGGATGTGTGCATTTATTGCTATAAACTGACTTCTGAGCACTACTTTTGCTGTGTCCTAAAGGTTCTGGTAGGATATGTTTTCATTCTCGTTTGATTCTATGAATTTCTTTATTCCATCCTTAATTTCTTCGCTAACCCAGTAGTTTTTGAGCAAAGTGTTGTTCAGTTTCCATGTGTTTGATTTTTTTCCTTGCTTTCTCTGTTGTTAATTTCTACTTTTATGGCTTTATGGTCAGAAAAGATGCTTTGTAATATTTTGATGTTTTGGATTTTGTTAAGGCTTTATTTATGGCCTAATATGTGGTCTGTTATGGAGAATGTTCCATGTGCATTGACAAAGAAAGTATACTTGGCTGCTGTTGGGTGGAGTGTTCGGTATATGTCTATGAGATCAAGTTGGTTGATTGTAGCATTTAGCTCTTCCATGTCTTTGTTGAGCTTCTTTCTGGATGTTCTGTCTTTCACCGAAAGTGGTGTGTTGAAGTCTCCTACTACTATTGTGGAGCTGTCTATCTCTCTTTTCAGTGCTGTTAGAGTTTGTTTTATGTAATCTAGAGCCCTGTCGTTGAGTGCGTAAATATTTATTATAGTTACGTCGTCCTGGTGTATTGACCCTTTAATCATTATATAGTGTCCTTCCTTATCCTTTGTGGTGGATTTTACTTTGAAGTCTATTTTGACAGAGATTAGTAGTGCCACTCCTGCTCTTTTTTGAGTGTTGTCTGCTTGATATATTTTTTTCCATCCTTTAAGTTTTAGTTTGTTTGTGTCTTCAAGTCTAAGGTGTGTGTCTTGTAGGCAGAATACAGACGGATCATAATTTTTATACAATCTGCCACTCTCTCTCTTTATTTGTACATTTAGTCCATTTACATTCAGTGTAATTATTGATAGGTATGAGTTTAGTGCTGTCATTTTGATGTCTTTGTGTGTTGTTGACAGTTTCTTTCTTCCACTTAATTTTCTGTGCTGAGTCATTTTTCTTTATGTATTTTCATGGTTGTTGATTTTGTGTTTGCTGAGTGTTTATATTTTTCTAGTTTTTTATTTTGACTTGTAGCATTGTTAGTTTCCTTTGTGGTTACCTAAATATTTACTCCTGTTTTTCTAAGATTATACCAGTCTTTTATTTCTTTTATTGCCTTGACTTCCTCTCCATACGCAAAATCTATGTCTACATTTTTTTTCTTTTTTTTTATTGTACTTCAGGTGAAGGCTTACAGAACAAATAGTTTTTCATGAAACAGTAGTACACATATTGTTTTATAACATTGGTTAACAACCCCACAACATGTCAACCCTCTCCCTTCTCGACCTTATTTTTTTGGTGGAAATATACATAGCCAAAAATATACCATTTCAAGAATTTCTACATGTACAGTTCAGTGACATCGACTACGCTCTTCCAGTTGTGCTGCTATTCACACTTTAGATGAAGGCTTACAGAACAAAATAGTCTCTCATTTAACAGTTAGTATACATGTTGCCGTATGACAATGGTTAAGAACCTCAGAAGACATCAACACTATCCTTACTCAACCTTGGATTCCCTATCACCAGCTTTCTTGTCCTCTTCTGCCTTCTGGCCCTTGTCACTGGACTACGGTACCTCATTCGTCCCATTTGGTTTTATGGGACTGTCCACTCCCAGGCTGAACGGTGAACCTCAGAGATGACTTCACCACTGAGCTAAAAGGGTGTCTGGGGTCCATACTCTCGAGGTTTCTCCAGTCTCCTTTAGGCCAGTAAAACTGGTCTTTTTTTTGTGAGTTAGAATTATGTTCTACATCCTTCTCCAGCTCTTTCCAGAACTCTCTGTAGTGATCCTGGTCAGAGCAGTCAGTGGTGGTAGCCGGGCACTATCTAGCTGTACTGGGCTTAGTCTGATGGAGGCCTTGGTAGCTGTGGTCCATTAGTCCTTCGGACTAATCTTTCCCTTATGTCCTGTTCTCTTCATTCTCCCTTGCTCCCGAAGGGATGAGACCAGTGGAGTATCTTAAATGGCTGCTCACAGGCTTTTAAGACCCCAGATGCTACTCACCAAGGTAGAATGTAGAACATTGTCTTTATAAACTGTGTTATGCCAATTGAGCTAGATGTTCCCCAAGACCATGGTCCCCACAGCCCTCCGCCCAGCAATTCAGTCCCTCAGGGAGTTTGGATGTGTCTATGGAGCTTCCATGACTTTTCCTTGTACAAGTCGTGCTGGTTTCCCCTGTACTGTGTACTGTCTCACCCTTCACCCACGATACCACTTATCTATTGCCTATTTAATATTTTCCCCCCACCCCTCCCATCCCTTGTAACCAACAAAGATTGTTACATTTTGTGTGTGAACTTTTTCATGGGTTTTTACAATAGAGGTCTCATATAATATTTGTCCTTTTGTGATTGACTTATTTCACTCAGCATAATGTTCTCCAGTTTCATCCATGTTATGAGATACTTCACAGATTCATCATTGTTCTTTCTCGTTGCATAGTACTCCACTGTGTGTATGTACCATAGTTTGTTCATCCATTCATCTGTTGATGGGCATCTAGGTTGTTTACATCGTTTTGCTATTGTGAACAATGCTGCCATGAACATGGGTGTGCATATATCTATTGAAGTGACGGCTCTTATGTCTCTAGGATATATTCCTAGGAGTGGAATGCTGGATCATATGGTATGTCTATTTCTAGCTTTCTGAGGAAGCGCCATATCATTTTCCAAAATGGTTGTATCATTTTGCATTCCCACCAGCAGTGCATAAGAGTTCCGATCTCCCCGCAGCCCTCCAACATTTGTTATTTCCAGTGTTTTTGATTTCTGCCAGTAATGCCTGGGTGAGATGGTATCTCATTGTGGTTTTAATTTGCATTTCTCTAATGGCTCGTGATCGAGAGTATTTCCTCGTGTCTGTTGGCCAGTTGAATGTCTTCTTTGGTGAAGTGTCTGTTCATTTCCTTTGCACATTTGTTAATAGGATTATTTGTCTTTTTGTTGTAGAGGTGTTGGATTTTCTTATAGATTATGGAGATTAGACCTTTTTCTGAATTGTACTGTCCAAAAGTTTTTTCCCAGTCTGTAGGTTCTCTTTTTACTCTTTTGGTGAAGTCTTTTGAAGAGCATAGGTGCTTGATCTTTTAGAAGATCCCAGTTATCTAGCTTATCTTCTGGAGTTTGTTGTTGGTTATGGTTTGTATCCTGTTAATGCTGTGTATTAAGGCCTGTAGCGTTGGTCCTATTTTTTCTTCTATGAACTTTATAGTTTTAGGCTTTATATTCAGGTCTTTGATCCATTTTGAAGTAGTTCTTGTATACGACATGAGGTATGGGTCCTGTTTCATTTTTTGGCAGATGGATATCCAGTTTTGCCAGCACCATTTGTTAAAAAGACTGTCTTTTTCCCATTTAATGGACTTTGGGCCCTTATCGAAGATCAGGTGACCGTAGGTGGATGGATTTACATCTGGGTCCTCAATTCTGTTCCATTGGTCAATGTATATGTCATTGTATAAGTACCACACTGTTATGACTACTGTAGCTGTATAGTAGGTTCTGAAGTCAGGTAGTGTGAGTCCTCCAACTTTATTCTTCATTTTCAGTATTGCTTTACTTATTTGGGCTTCTTCCCATTCCATATAAAATTAAGGATTAGTTCTTCCATCTCTTTGAATAATGTTGTTGGTATTTGGATTGGGATTGCATTGTATTTGTAAATTGCTTTGGGTTGAATTGTCATTTTCACAATATTGAGTCTACCTGTCCATGAGCATGGTATGTTTTTCCATTTATGTAGATCCCTTTGGGTTTCTTGCAGTAGTGTTTTGTAGTTTTCTTTGTATAGGTCTTTTACATCCCTAGTTAGATTTATTCCTAAGTATTTTATCTTTTTAGGGGCTATTATAAATGGTATTGTTTTCCTGATTTCTTTTTCATCATTCTCCTTATTGGTGTATAGGAATCCATCTGATTTTTGTAGGTTTATCTTGTATCCTGCTACTCTGCTGAATCTTTCTGTTAGTTCCAGTAGATTTCTCATGGAATCTTTAGGGTTTTCTATGAATAGTATCATATCATCTATAAACAGGGACAGTTTAACTTCTTCATTACCAATTTGGATGCCCTTGATTTCTTTTTCTTGCCTGATTGCTCCAGCTAGAACTTCCAGCACAATGTTAAATAGGAGTGGTGATAAAGGGCATCCTTGTCTTGTTCCTGTTTTCAAGGGGAATGTGTTTAGTGTCTCTCCATTAAGAATGATGTTGGCCATTGGTTTTGCATAGATGCTCTTTAGTATGTTGAGAAATTTCCCTTCTGTACCTATTTTATTGAGAGTTTTTATCAGGAATGGGTGTTGGACTTTGTCAAATGCCTTTTCTGCATCAGTTGAGATGATCATGTGATTCTTTCCTTTTATTTATGTGGTGGAATATGTTGATTTATTTCTAATGTTGAACCATCCTTGTATACCTGTTATGAATCCTACTTGGTCGTCGTGGATTTTTTTTTTGATACGATGCTGAATTCTATTGGGTAGAATTTTGTTCAGAATTTTTGCATCTGTATTCAGGAGAGATATTGGTCTGTAATTTTCTTGTTTTGTGATGTCTTTGCATTGAGTCCATTTACTTTCAGTGTAATTACTGATAGATGTGAGTTTGTTGCTGTCATTTTGTAGTGTTTTTTTTTCTGGTGCCGACGTTTTCTTTGTTATTCTTAATGTCTTGTGCTGAGTTTGTGGATTTTTTTTTGGTAAGTTTTCTTTTTGTTGAGACTTTTTGTTTTTCCTCTTTATTTTTATGAGTGTTTTTTAACTTTCTTTGTGGTTACTGTGAATTTTACCTTTATCTTTCTAAGTTTGAAGCAGTCTATCATTACTTGTTATTGCCTTGCCTTCCTCTCCATTGGAAGGTTTTATACCTATGCCATTCATTCCCTCTTTTATTGTTTTGATGTTGTTGTCATTTACTGATTAACTGCTCTGATTCCCTGTTGTATTTCTTTTGATTTTGGATAGTCCTTGAGAGTTCAATTCCTAGATTGGTATCTGGCTGGTACGATCCTGCGTCCTAGATTCTACCTGTGAGCTGAAGTTGTTTGTTCTCAGATCGAAGAACTCCCTTTAATAATTCTTGTAAGCTTTGTTTGGCTTTTACATAGTCCCTTAATTTCTGTTTATCTGGAAATGACCTAATTTTACCATCATATTTGAACAAGAGTTTTGCAGGATATATTATTCTTAGCTGTCAGTTTTTTTCTTTGAAGATTTTATATATGTTTTCCTATTGCCTTCTCGCCTGCATGGTTTCTGCTGAACAATCTGAGCTTAGTCTTATTGTTTCTCCTCTGTATGTGACTTCTTGTTTTTCACGAGCTGCTCTCAGGATTGTTTGTGTATGGTTTTGGCTAGTGTGATTTTGATTTGCCTTGGTGATTTTCTTTTGGGGTCTCTTCTATATGGGGTTTGTTGAGCTTCTTGGATGGCCAGCTTTTCATCTTTCATGATATTGGGGAAGTTTTCTGTCAGCAGTTCCTCAATGATTTTCTCTGTGTTTTCTGTTTTCTCTCCCTGTTCTGGAATTCCAATCACTCATAAATTTTTGCTTTTAATTCTGTCCCACATAACTCTCAGGGTCTCTTCATTTTTCTTTGTTCTTTTTTCTGAGTTTTCCTCAAACAGAGTTGCATCCAAGTGTTTGTTTTCAATTCCACTGATCTTGTTTTCCACCATTTCAGATCTGCTTCTCAGCCCTTTTATGACACCATCCATTTCTGAAATCTTGTTGTTTATGTTTTGGATTTCTAATTGTTGTCTTTTTATAATTTCTAGTTGTGAATTTATTTTGGCATTTTGTTCCTGCATTATTTTCCTGAATTCTTCCAACTTTTGTCTGTATTTTCCATGAATTTGTCTCTTTTTTCCTCATTTCTGTGTGCTTTTTGCCTCAGCTCTTGGAGAATTCTGAGTATTAGATTTTTGAATTCCCTGTCAGGTAGTTCTAGTGCCTTTTCTTCCCCTGGAAAGTCATCTGGTGTTTTATTTTGGACGCCTACTGGAACCATTCTGTCCTGTTTTGTAAGTGTTTTGATATTGTCTGCTATCTTCAGGGCATTCGGTAGTTATTTTTCTCGTTTATTGATTGTAGATGTGTTTGTTTTTTCCCTTTTTTTTAAAATTTGGCTATGTCTGAGCAGGCGGGCTGTGTGTTCTTTGTTGTTTACTCTTCTGTGGGCACAATACTTTTTGCTTCCTTTTCTAGTTGGCGGTGTCAGTCACTCAGATATGCTACGGCTGGGCAGATCTGGCTGAAGAGGAGTTACTGGTATGGGTTGTTTGTGGCACTTACTACAGCCACCAGGGCAGGTCTGCAATCAGTGCAGGGCAGGTTCCAGTAGGCCGTGCCTGTGCTGCTTGGTGGTGTGATGTTAAGCGTATGGTTCAGGTAGGCAGGATCTAGCGTGAAGATTGTTATGTGTGGAGCTAAGATGGATATGGGAGAGAGGAGAGAGGAACAGGAGCCAAAAACATACAAACAAACAAAAAAGAATTCTAGGGGAGCTTGCTGTTGGAGTGGAGAGATGAGACACTATGAAATGGAGAAAAACAGAAAGGGGAAGAGGAAGAAAAGAATGAATAAATAAAAATCGGAAAGATTAAAGAACCGCAAAGTTCCCAGGGATCCCACTGGTGCAGCTATGTTGTCTGGGGAAGTCGCTCTCAGGTGTTGCAATACAGCCTGGCCAGAAGGCACAGAGGCATACAACGCCAGGTATTCCGGGAACATAAAGAGAAAGAAGATACAGAGAGACGAGAAACTGAATAATGAAGAAAGACAAAAAGGGAAAAAGAGGGAATAGAAAACAAAACAAATTAAAGAGAAAGAACACGAAAAGCCCTAAAAAAAAAACAGAAAAAAAGGAAAAAAAAAAAACCCAGCAAAAAAAGAAATGCCCTCAGCGATCCCTTTGCATGTCTGTGCAAGCCGAGGAGGTAGTCTTTTTACCGTGCAGCACTGCCTGGCCAGAAAGGGCTCCCAACTCAAGAAAAGGAAAAGAAAAAAACCAAACAATTCAAAACAAACAAATGAACAAAATTCTCAGGATCCCACCAGCACAGCAGCCCAGACCGGAAAGCAGCACCACACTCGAATGGAGCTCCAGAGCCCCTCAGGAAGAAGCAAAGATGGCGCACGGAGCCAGGTCTTTGAGTGAAAGGAGGGGAAGGTGGTGAGAGGTAAGGAAGAAATTAAAAGAAGCAGGAAAAAAAGTGACACCAGCAGCCAAGAAATGGCAGTCAGAGAGCCAGCTAATGCGGGCTGTTAGAATCCAAGCAGCCAGTGTTTCTTGGACAAGAGACTGTGTCCGCGGGAAGCAGAGGGGGCCGAGTGTGTGTGAAGAAGGGTAGGCAGTGGAAAAGCATCTATCACAAATTTCCGGAGCTCTGCAGCTCCTCAGGAAGAAGCAAAGATGGTGCACGGAGCCAGGTATTTGAGCAAAAGGAGGGGGACGTGGTGTGAGGAAAGGAAGAAATCAAAAGAAGCAGAGAAAAGCAACACCAGCAGCCAACAAATGGCACTCGGAGAACCGGCCCGTTCGGGTGTGTGGAAGCCAAGCAGCTGGTGTTGCCCAGACAAGAGATTGTGGCCATGGGAAGCAGAGGAGGCCGAGTGGGGGTGAAGAAGGGTGGGGGGTGGGAAAGTGTATATCGCCAGTTACTGGTGGTTTTGTCTCCCGCTGGATGCTCTGTGAGGCTGCTTTCTCATACCCCCTGTTTACTGGTCTCCGATAGGAGTCCAAGATGGCAGATCCGGGCTGCGTTAGCTGGTAGGCGACCTCTGTATGAATCTCTCCTCGCTCTCCATCCTATGTCAGTTTTCTCACTCCATTTGGTGCTTGGCTGAGTTTTTATCTCTTCATTTGATGTTTTAGGCTTTCAGGATTGTTGTTTTCTCTGCTCGGCTTAGTTTTTCGGATCTTTGCTGTGGAGGGATGGCGTGGTGCTCCTGCCCAGAGTGCCATTTTTCCGGAATTCCTGAGTTTTTTTTTTTTTTTTTTTAATGTAGACTAAATGAAGTTAAAATTTTTGATAACGGTCAAAAATTAACATAATTCCAGCCTAATGAGCTGCTAATTAGTGTTATTTTTCTTATTTTGATTAAAGTCTATCTTTCATTAAAACACTGACTATTAAACGAGATATGAGCTACAAGAGTATAAGAGTAACAGCAGGCAAAAATGCACTTTGAGCACTTTTTATTTGCATGTATTGCATCTTCACTTTGTGTTGATAGATTTATTACTTTTAATCTTCTGCCGTTGTTTGTATTTAAACACCACTTAAGTGATGATGGTTGATGGTTCTGAAGTGGCCCAATATAAAATACTGAGTATGACTTTGTTGATTTGTAAACAATATCCTAGCCATGACTATGCACAGCAGTTAGTCTTGTTCTAAATAGTGACTTCCTTGCTGTGTTGCCATAAATTCCTCTAGACAGATTTAAACTAAAGTTAACTTCTGCCAGGTTGTAATTGAAGGAGCTCTATTTTTGTGTACAAGCTATATGTCTCAATAAATGTAAAATCTGTGGTTCTTTTTAGGGAGTACGTTTACTATAGATATTAATGAGCTGTTGACAAGTGAAATTTGAAGAACAGATGTTGTAATTTAGAAAAGTAATTTGTAATTCAAAATGCAGAGATTGGTATTTAGTTTAGTATTGAAGTTGCTAAAAAGAGATGCAACAGGACCACAAGTTTATACTTGAACAAAATCTACTTTTACCAATAATTGTTCATCTATCCAGCCTCCATCTTTTTTTCCCAATCATATGTATCATTATTTGGTTTTATTTTGTTTCCTATCAGTCTTCACTTTCTACTATAACTACTTCAGATAAAGAGAGAAAATAAACTAAATCATTTAAAGTAATGATGTTGTTTTACTGAATTCATTAATTTTTCTTAGATTCTTTATTAAAAAGATTGTATTTAATGTTTGGGGTCTTTAAATCTCATTATATTGCATATTTAGTGGATTTATGATGTGGGCCCAAATTAGTGTCATAAATACAACTGTTGATTTTTAAAAATCTTATATAATAGCAATATTATTATTCTGAAAAGTTGAAAACATTGTTCTACTTTAAAAATTTGATCATAAACACTTTTTTATCTAAGTAATATTATCTTGTGGGATTAAGACTTAATGTCACCATTACTTGTCTGTCAGTTTCTGGGGTAGGTATCTCTTTACTCTGACAAAGGAATTTTTTTTTCTTTGTAGTTAGGAATTGTGTCTAGTTAGGAATTATTTAGGAATTGGGATAATAAGCAATGACCATTTTTCTTTGTCTCCGGAGTAGTTTTTTGTTTGTTTGAAAGAAGTCTTTTTTTCCTAATCGTAAGGATATACATATGCTTGTCATAAAATTCGAGCAATATATGTGTATGTACACATATAAATATATATATATGTATGAAAAATATAATTTGTTATTCCTCCCACATACCAGTCTCCAGAGACCACTAATAGTTTGGCATATTCTCTTTGAAGGACTTAAGTGATAAAGTTTCATGATAGAAGAATGAATGCATGAGCAAAAGGATAAAATGAATTGAATTGATGAGTTGAAAATATGCCATAATAAGCCCTGGTGGCACAGTGGTTAAGAGCTCGGCTGTTAACCAGAAGGTCGGCAGTTTGAATCCACCAGCTGCTCTTTGGAAACCCTATGGTTCTACTCTGTCCTATAGGGTTGCTATGAGTAAGAATCTACTCAACGACAACGGGTTATCACCTCTGTGTCTTTACTCACTCTTTTTACGTTTAAGAATATTTTTTGGTAATAATAGGTTGTTACATTGTGACACTAATAGGGATAGGACAATAACAGTTTTTTTTTTAAAACAAATAAATAGCTGACAAAAATATAAAACTAAATGAGATCATATAGGAATGTATTGAATAGTCCCTAGGTGGCATAAATGATTAAGCACTCGACTATTAGTCAGAAGGTTGGCAGTTTGAACCCATCCAGAGGTGCCTTGAAAGACAGGCCTGGTCTGAAAGGTCATGCCTTAAAAACCCAACAGCAATTCTACTCTGTACACACGGGGTCGCCATGAGTCAGAATCAACTGGACAGCAACTAACAACAACAACAACAGGAATGTATTAGGAAAATCTAGCCCAGTCTATTTCTTGGGAGGTGTAGAGTTATGTCTGATAGTCATTTCAAAGTATAGCTTGAATCTCCAGTGTACCTGGAGCCAATATAATATTAGAATTTCTGGTAATTTCCTCACATTTCAGGGAGAGTTAGAAATTCTTCCTCCAGGGCTTTCTGTGGTAGGGCTGGTGGTAGCGGTGGCAGGCTTTCTTTGCTGTTTCTTTACCACAGACTTGACATGGTAGTGTATCCCCTTTTCCTGTATGTCTTTGTTCATTATTATGTTGTGGCACTGAGGTGGGAGACCCTAAATTTTCAAAAATTGTCACTTCTGAAGAAATATACACATTATAATCAGAAACCAGTTATAAAACTAAATGAGATTATGTGCTTTGCTAGTCCCAGAGTATGGAGAGGTGAACAAAACAGACTATTATCCTTGCCTTCATGATGTATCTTGGAGCCTAAAAGGAGAGAGAAACATTAAACATGAACAAATTTTATATTATAAATTGTGCTATGAAGGACAAAAAGGGGGAGTGCTACAAGAGCATAATAGGGACATCATTTAGATTTAGGGGTAGGAGGGAGGGGTGGGTGGGAGTAGCCACTATAGTCCCTTATTGAATTCTTACTGTGAATTTAGAACTTCTGTGAGGATCTTTGGGAAATGCTGGTGGTGTAGTGGTTAAGAGTTCAGCTGCTAACTGAAAGGTCAGCAGTTCAAATCCACCAGGCGCTCCTTGGTGCAGTTCTATGGTGCAGTTCTACTCTGTCCTGTAGGGTCACTATGAGCCTGAATTGACTTGACGGCGATGGTTTTGGTTTGTTTTTTTTTTTTTGTTATGAGGATCTTTGAGAGCTAGCATCATTTTCTCCCTTAATTCTTTTACAGAAAGAATTCCTTGATCTCTTACTGGAGGCAAATTTTTGTGGCTTAATAAAGCTGTACCTGATTGATTCACCTCAGAAATTGCATCTGTAGTTGTCTGTCAAATCAATTTTATGGCCTTTTTCTGCTCTGGAAATTAACCATACATATGTAGTTTTAGGTGAAAATTTAGGTCTGATGCCCTGCTTTTGTAATGAAAGGACGAAAATACTCAATGTAACTGTTCAATGATTATTAGCTTTAAAAAAAAAAAAGAAATCAGTATTGATTCAAATACTTCTCCCACCATTACATTTTCCTTTCAGAGGCTTTTAGTTTGTAGAAAGTGATATCTGCTTGTTTATCTCTTGTTTAAGGCAAAAATAAAATAACAGCCCTTTCTGTTCTACAGAAATACTCACATATATATGTGAATAGTTACAAGGTAGCTCAAAGATAAGTGTTTGAAAACTTTTAGATTCAGGATTACCATAGAGGGATAGGGAAATAAAAGACAACATGATCTCACTTAGAAGAAAAAATTTTATTGTTATCCTCTTATTATTTAGATAAAGAAAGAAAACTGTTCTTTTATAAGAATGAGAAAAATGTATAAACGTATCAAACAATCAAGTGTCACGCTAGTTTTCTTGTCTTCCTTTCCCATGTTGAAAACAGGTTTAATGATGTTTGTGACACTAATTTATGAGTGAAAATAGTTTTCATTTGCTTAACCTAATTTAGTACTCAAGGCACTGTATGCTATTAAAGACCCATGTGATGTAATAATAATAGCTACTGTTTACTGAGTATTTTTTTTTTTACTGGCTAGGTATTGAACATGCCAGGGACCGACTCTGTGGCAACTAACAACAACAACTTAATATTTGTTTGACACTGTGATATGTACTACACAAATATTAATTCTTATTACATTCATCTACAACCAAAAACCCAAACCAAACCTGCTGCCATCAAGTCAATTCAGACTCATAGCGACCCTACATATTATCTCCCTCCTTTTAGAAATGAGGAAACAAACTCAAAGAATTGAAATAACTTGTGCAATGTCACATGTCTCTTGAGAGGAATAAACCAAGGAAAAAAAAAACAATCTCGTTGCCATCGAGTCGATTCCGACCCATAGAATCAGTATTTAAACTCATGTCCATTTGATTGCAAAGCCTGTGCTCTTTTTACGAAGATGTAAGGTAGGATTGTAAAACAAACAAGCAAGCAAGCAAATAAACAAACACTGGGCTTTGGTGGTCAAGAGAGCTGGTTCAAGTTGTGGCTCTGTCACTAATTAGTTATGTGACTTGTGTCTTTTTGCTCAACTATAATAGTGATCTATTTTACAGACTATTTTGAAGAGAAATTGTGAGGGTCCAGTTGGGATTCACATAAAAAGATGATGTGTAGCTAGCAATGCCTGAGAATAAAATGTAGCAGGTTTGCCAAAGGCTTTTTCTTTGTAATCATCAGAAATACGGTTGGCCTCTATTTTGGAGGGCAGAGAGGGAAAAAAAAATCCTTGGAAGCAATTTTTGAATTTTTATGGTTTTGAAACAGAAACATTTTATCTTCAGGTCACTGAAAGCCATGTGACAGGTGCTTCATTTGCAAATGACAATTCTTGCATAAGGATGTTTTGTTTTATTTTGTTTTTTTCCCCAAGAGAGGTCAAACAGAGGCTAGATTGATTGAGTCAACTCTTTGGAGAAATCATGAAGCATCAGCAGCTTCTCTAGATATTACTTTGACTTCTTTTTTTTTTTTTTCAGTGGGTTTGAATTAGGGTAGCTTTCACAGGAACTATCCATCTAACTAGAACAATACATGGAAAGAAGTACTGAATCTACATATGCGTTTTTTCTCTCCCTCTGCCTTCCTCCATCCCCTTCCACTTGAGTAATTTTTCTTCTTAGATTTTTCTGCCTTTTTTGACTCTTTGTTTGTTTGTTTTTACTTTGAAATGGCAACTATGGCTACCAGCTTCTTAGGTCTTTGAAGAATATCAGCCAGCTTCACAGCTGGCAGAAGAATGATCTAGGGCAATAAAGCTTAAAGCTTTCCCTGTCACTCTAATTTCCTCTTTTTTCCATTAAGGAAAAAGGAGTTCTCTTGCCTTTGCATAAAAAACAAAGGATTAAATTTAAGTCATTTGAATACTCTGAAGTAGAAGATAAAAAAAAAAAAAGAACAAACCCATTGGCCTATAGGACAGAGTAGAACTGCCCCCACAGGGCTTCCAAGGCTGTAAATCTTATGGAAGCAGACTGCCACATCTTTCTCCCATAGAGCGGTCGGTGGATTTGAACAGCCAACCTTTTGGTTAGCAGTCGAGTGCTTAACCACTGCGCCACCAGGGCTCTGAAGTAGAAAGTAGGGAAAATAAACAGGAGAGAGAATCAGCAGTCCTTAACCCTTTGGTGCCTCAGTTATGTCCTTCTCTCAGCTCTGTCTCCATTCTCACCTGTCTCTCTTCCTTCTCAGGGTTATCAAAGAACCTAGCAATGCCTGGCTGGCATTAGTACAATGGAAATTAGTACAGTACGTGGAAATTGCCAGCGAAAGGGCACTGAGGACTCCTATTCTCCTGTTTCTACACTTTGCCAGGAAAGGATGATGATATAACTTACAGTGCCCTAAGCATTGCTTTAAGTGCCTTCATCTCTGTTTTTTACAGATAAACTGAGGGTTTAAAAGACTAACCTCTGAACTTGGAGGTCATGCAGATAGTAAGAGGCACAGCTGGAATTGGAACCCAGATCTGTCTGATTCTAAAACCTCGATTAATAGCAATGCATTACTTTCCTTGTTGTCGTTGTTGTTAGGTGCCATTAAGTTGGTTCCGACTCATAGCGACCCTATGTACAGCAGAACGAAACACTTCCGGTTCCTGCACCATCCTCACAATCGTTGGTATGCTTGAGCCCATTGTTGCAGCCACTGTGTCAGTTCATCTTGTTGAGGGTCTTCCTCTTTTTCGCTGACCCTCTACTTTACCAAGCATGATGTCCTTCTCCACGGACTGATCCCTCCTGATAACATGTTCAAAGTATGTGAGACGTAGACTCACCATCCTTACTTCTAAGGAGCATTCTGGTTGTACTTCTTCTAAGACATATTTGTTCATTCTTTTAGCAGTCCATGGTATATTCAATATTCTTCACCAACACCACAATTCAAAGGCATCATTTGTTCTTCGGTCTTCCTTATTCATTGTCCAGCTTTCGTGTGCATATGAGGCAATTGAAAACACCATGGCTTGGGTCAGGCCCACCTTAGTCTTCAAGGTGACATCTTTGCTTTTTCAACATTTTAAAGAGGTCTTTTGCAGCAGATTTGCTGAATGCAATGCATCTTTTGATTTCTTGACTGCTGCTTCCATGGGTGTTGATTATGGATCCAAGTAAAACAAAATCCTTGACAACTTCAATCTTTTCTCCATTTATCATGATGTTGCTTATTTGTCCGGTTGTGAGGATTTTTGTTTTCTTTATGTTGAGGTGTAATCCATTCTGAAGACTGTGATCTTTGATCTTCATCAGTAAGTGCTTCAATTCCTCTTCACTTTCAGCAAGCAAGGTTGTGTCATCTGCATAACACAGGTCGTTAATAAGTCTTCCTCCAATCTTGATGCACCATTCTTCATAGAGTCCAGCTTCTCAGATTATTTGCTCAGAATACAGATTGAATAGGTATGGTGAATGGATACAACCCTGACACATACCTTTCCTGACTGTAAACTATGCAGTATCACCTTATTCTGTTTGAACGACTGCCTCTTGATCTGTGTACAGGTTCCTTGTGAGCACAATTAAGTGTTCTGGAATTCCCATTCTTCGCAATGTTATCTATAATTTTTTATGATCCACGCAGTCGAACGCCTTAGCATAGTCAATAAAACACAGGTAAACATCTTTCCGGTATTCTCTGCTTTCAGCCAGGATCCATCTGAAATCAGCAATGATATCACTGGTTCCACATCCTCTTCTGAATCCGGCTTGAATTTCTGGCAGTTCTCTGTCGATATAATGCTGTAGCTGCTTTTGAATGATCTTCAGCAAAATTTTACTTGCATGTAATATTAATGATATTGTTTGATAATTTCTGCATTCGGTTGGATCACCTTTCTTGGGAATAGGCAGAAATATGGATCTCATCCGGTCGGTTAGCCAGATAGCTGTCTTCCAAATTTCTTGGCATAGATGACTGAGCACTTCCAGCACTGCATCTGTTTGTCGAAACATCTCAATTGGTATTCCATCAATTCCTGGAGCCTTGTTTTTTGCCAGTGCCTTCAGTGCAGCTTGGACTTCTTCCTTCAGTACCATCAATTCCTGATCATATGGTACCTCCTGAAATGGTTGAACGTTGAGCAATTCTTTTTAGTATCATGGCTGCCTGTATTCCTTCCATCTTCTTTTGATGCTTCCTGTGTCATTTAATATTTTCCCCATAGAATCCTTCAGTATTGCCACTCGAGGCTTGAATTTTTTCTTCAGTTCTTTGAGCTTGAGAAATGCCGTGCGTATTCTTCCCTTTTGGTTTTCTATTTCTAGCTCTTTTCACATGTCATTATAATACTTTCCTTTGTCTTTTTGAGCCGCCCTTTGAAATTTTCTGTTCAGTTCTTTTACTCAATCATTTCTTCCTTTTGCTTTAGCTACTTGACATTCAAGAGCAAGTTTCAGAGTCTCTTCTGACATCCATTTTGGTCTTTTCTTTCTTTCCTGTCTTTTTAATGACCTCTTGGTTTCTTCTTGTATGATATCCTTGATGTCATTCCACAACTCATCTGGTCTTCAGTCATTAGTGTTTAATGTGTCAAATCTATTCTTGAGATGGTCTCTGAATTCAGTTGGGATATATTCAAGGTCGTATTTTGGCTTTCGTGGACTTGTTCTAATTTTCTTCAGTTTCATCTTGAACTTGCGTATGAGCAATTGATGGTCTGTTCCACAGTCTTCCCCTGGCCTTGTTTTTACTGATGATGTTGAGCTTTTCTATTGTCTGTTTCCACAGATGTAGTCAATTTGATTCCTTTTTATTCCATCTGTCGAGGTCCACGTCAATTATTACCATGAATTAAATGTTCAAAGATGACCAAGCTGCTGTCCTTGCCCTTAAGTTGCTCTTAATCTAGTTGGAGGAAACATTCATGCAATCTGTTTACAAGACAGTAGGACAACGCTTTTATAGAAGTATATGCAAAACTATGGAAGCACAGAGATCAGTTCTTCTGATTATGTATTGGAGAGCTGAAGGCTTCACAGAGGAGGTGATATTGGATTTGAGTAGTTCTCACTGGTTTGACTAGTTCCATCACTAGTGCTGTGATGGAATAGCATTTTAGGCATAAAACCAAAAGCAAACCCACTGCTGTTGAGTCAATTTCCGACTCATAGCGACCGTATAGAACAGAGTAGAACTGCTCTGTAGGGTTTCCATAGCATGCGTGGTGGGTTCAAACTGCTGACCTTGTGGTTAGCAGCCGAACTCTTAACCACTGTGCCACCAGGGTTTCCTTTTTCGGCATAAGCAGTAGCATTAATAAAAGCAGAGAGACATGCAAGCACTTGGCTCACTCAGGAAATGTTAAGTGGTTGGTTGTGGTTGACACATTGGATGCATGACAGAGAAGGGCAATGACCAGAGGTAAAGCTGGATAGTTAGGCTGGCATTACGTTTTTAAGGGTCTTGTAGCTGTGTAAGGATTTTGGATTTGGCTTTAAAGGTATTCAAACCAAAAACCAAACCTGTTGCAGTCAAGTTGATTCTGACTCATGGCGACTCTATTGGACAGAGTAGAACAGCCCCATAGGGTTTCCAAGGAGCAGCTGTTGGGTTCAAACTGCCAACTTTTGGATTCGCGGCCAAGCTCTTAACCACTGTGCCACCAGGGCTCCTTAAAGGCATTAGTAGACCATTAAACATCCTTAAGCCACAGAATGTCATAATGTGGACTACCAAGACCCAATCACAATAGCAGCAGTGTGGAAGTTGGATTGGAGGAGGGAGAAACCAGAGGCAGGGAAACCTTTGAGGAGGCAACAGACAAGATACAAAATAGTGAAGGACTGAACTAAGGCAGAAATGATAGCATGGCAAGGATATATGGGTTTTGAGAAGTTAACTAAAATTGACAGGTGAGGGGAAGAATGATGAGTGAGTTCAAGATTTTTTAGTATTGGCGGCTGTAAGAATGTTGCTAACATGTATTGAGATGGGGAACCCAAGAGGAAGACCAAGTTGGGGGTGGGGGACAGTTAATAAATTTGTTTTTTGGACGTGTAGAGATTAAAGTACATCTTGGATTTAGTGAAGAGAAGTTTCCAATAACTTGGTAACTCATGATCTGTATTTTCATCTGACTAGAAATAGTTGAGTCTAGAGCTCCTCAGAGGGGCCCCGATTGGAAATACAAATTTGTGTGTAATCAGCAGAGAAGTAATAATTGAATCAGTGGGAGCTGATGAGATCATAGAGGCAAACAAGAATTGAGAGCAACTTTGTATATTATCTGCTCATCTTACCTGGCTTGGTTGTCTATAGATTTGAAAGGGTGGACTAGTGTGGAATGACTAATAAGTTCAAACATAGGAAGGTCTCTGTCGAGCCCTAACAACTGGGGACACCACAGCCCAGCATTTCTTTCTGATCAGCTGATCTGACCACCAATGCAACTTCCGGTAGCCCCTTGGGACTCTTTTGAAACCAAGTAAGGGCTTACTTAGCCTTCCCCTCAGAGTTTATGATGACATCTGCATACTCTACCATAGAGGCCCGCCTTGCTTTGCCCCAGAATGAGGGAATGGTGAAAGAAGCTCAGCTTTCTTGTTTTTCAGCTATCTGGAGCTTTTAGAAATGAGAATTTTTGTAAGGGGTAAGTCTAGTGTATTTCCTGGCCTATTCTATTATTTATCAACCAGGAAGTTAGAAACATGTCACTTTGTAGTACCCACTGCCATCGAGTCGATTCCGACTCATAGTGACCTTATAGGAGAAAGTAGAACTGCCCCATAGAGTTTCCAAGGCTGTAAATCTTTATGGAAGCAGACTGCCACATTTTTCTCCCGTGGAGCGACTGGTGGGTTCGAACTGCCAACCTTTTGGTTAACAGCCGATCACTTTAACCACTGCGCCACCAGGACTCCTCCCACTCTGTAGTACTCCAACCAAATCTAAATGCAATAGAGCCTTTCTTAATGTACATGGTATATTGTATCAATAATAGCTGGCAAATAGATGCTAGTAGACGTTCCTACCCTATACATAAAGATATTTGTGCATGCTAAATGTGAGATATGCAATAAACTGGTTGTGTTTTAGGTCTTAGAAATGAAAAATCCCTCCAGTTCTGACATTAGAGTAGATGTAGTCATGAAGTTATTACCCCATTTTCATTATTCAGGTGAATTGGAGAAGCAAAACAAAAATTAGCGTTTCATCTAGTGTTTGTAAACATCCTGCTGCCTTTACTTAGAGTGAGATTCCAGGATTTGCATTAGATATTTATGTTTATAATTTAAAGATTTTAATTAGAAAAGCCTGGCCATCTACTCCCGAAAATCAGTCAAGGAAAATTCTGTGAATCACAATGGTCCCATCTGCAACCAATTATGTGGATGGTGCAGGACCAGACAGTCTTTTGTTCAATTGTGCATGGGATCGCCATGAGTTGGGGGCAGCAGCTGACAACAACAATAACAACTTTGTAGGTCATAGTGTTGAATCATGGAAAGAGCATAGGCTTTGGAGCCTGACAAACCCTGGGCTTAAATCCAGGTTTTGCCATTTCCTTGCTGAGTGAGTTAGACCAGATACTCAACTTGACAGGTTTTGTTTGTTTGTTTGTTTTAATTGTAAAATGGGGATAATAATAGCACTGGTCTCTCAGGATTCTTGTGAGGATTAAGTGAGTGAATGCAAAATGCCAAGCTCATCAATTCTATGTTCTTCCTTCACCCTAATATGAATTAGGCCAGCATTTTTCAAAATATGTTCCATTTTACGCCAGTCCCTCGAGCTGCTTTTTCAAAAAAAAGTGTTCATTGGTCAACACTGTAGTTCTCTCTTGGTGAGTTACAATAGACTTTAACATGTTTAACAGTGCTGGGCAGCCCTGACATAAACCAATCAGTTTAACTTTAACTTTTTTAAACTAGTGTTTTCCTATTTTGTCATTTTACCTTTTTTTTGGAGGTCTTAGAACACCTATTAATAGCCTGTGTTATTGACGGATTACATTTTAGAAGAGGTGAATTTAGTAATCATGGCCAGGTGCTATTCAGCATTTAGCTACTACTGTGATATTGTGTGGACTCTAAATGACGCTAGCCAGCTTAAATATTTGAAAATTTGTATATGCCATGGACAGGATTAAAGTTTAGGGGAACTGAATTTTAACTGCAGTTCTCCTATTTGTAATTGTTATGTCCCTGAAGTAGTGATTTAGTCTCTATAGGTCTCAGTGTCCTCATCTATAAGATAGTACCCTTTTTTATCTCTCTCACTAGATTGCTAGAAGAATTCATGAGAAAATATTTGTGGAAACAGTTTGGAAAATTAAAAATGCTGTCAGTGGAAGGTGATATTACTACTACTCCAGGGAAAACATTTGTAGGAGCAGTGAACATAGAAGAAGGGGTCTAGGAGCTGAGATGTGCTGCTTTCTTTTCCATTGAACAAGCTTGGACCCCATTAACTACCTGCCTAAAAATATTTTCAACGTTTGAGTCTTTCAGTAATTAAACCAATTCCCAGATAAATGTGCCTGGGTGTCAATAGCCTCATCTTTTGTCAAGGTTCTTATACTTGTTTACAGAAGCCACTTCCCAATCTGAGATGTAGTTTAGCATCATATAGCTATCTATATGTGTTGGTGAATATTCAATACTGAATTGTATTATGAGGTACAATGGAAAAGAAGATTATTAGGATTTAATTTATAGGCTCTAATTAATAGGCTTAATGCTCAATCTCCTCATATGGCTCAACTTTCTTTCTGTCCACCTATAATATATTTCTTTTCTGTTAGTAGACCTTAATTTTAGCAAAGGAATGTTGCTATGAAATAAAACACTATGTGAAGGATGAGAAATATCTTGAGTTACTATTTCAATACTATCTTTTTTGCTATTGTTTTATTGCTTGTTGTTAATGGAAACAGTTGTGTAACTCATTTCCTTACTGTGTCCAGAAAAACTTTCATGGTACTCTAGTAAACTTTGTGAGACTTAAAAAGGATAAAAATAATGTTTTCTGCAGTTTTAAGGTCAATATTTTACACAACAGATAACTTTACCTCAGCATTGTGATTATTGAGCTTTTCTACCTTTGAAAATAAGAATGTCCCGTTTGTTATTTTTATTATGTTAGCTGAAAACATTAGGTCACTTTCCTATCTTGGAACTCTAGATAGCTTTAAGCAGACATTAGTTTTATGTTTGCTGTTTAAATACTGACAGTACTCATTTTCTAGTTCCACAGAGACCCTGGTTTTAAGGAAGTCTTTTTCAGTATATAAAACAGTGTTCCTGGCAATAGAGATAAGCTTCACCCTTCATTGTAAACTACTTCTTCCTTTACTTGATTGCAGAGGCAGTTGTGACACAAAGTTGGCAGAAAATGTTCAGTGCCCTTAAAAAAAAATTTTTTTTCCGTCAAGAAGTTCTCAGTTTGTCCTTAAAATAAATAGCATCTAAGGAGTTTTAAAAATAAAATTAATAACCTAGCCTTATTATTCCCTACAGAAGCAGTTTTAAAGATGGTGGAAATAGTATTTTGTAAATAGAATTTGAATGTCAGAGTTCTATTTCTTTAAAAATAATTTTTTTAATTAAAAAAAAATTATTGTGTTTTAAATGAAAGTTTACAGTTCAAGTTAGTTTCTCATATAAAAATTTATACACATACTGCTATGTGACCCTAGCTGCTCTTCCCGTACTGTGACAGCACACTCTCCTTTCCACCCCGAATTTCCCATGTCCATTAAACCAGCTCCTGTCCATTTCTGCCTTCTCATTTCGCCTCCGGACAGGAGCTGCCTGTTTAGACTCATGTATCTACTTGAGATAAGAAGCACACTGTTCACGAGTATTATTTTATATCTTATAGTCCAGTCTAATCTTTGTCTGAAGAGTTGGCTTCGGGAATGGTTTTAGTTTTGGACTAACAGAGAGTCTGGGTGCCATGTCTTCCGGATTCCCTCCAGTCTCAGTCAGACCATTAAGTCTGGTTTTTTTTACTAGAATTTGAGTTATGCACCCCAATTTTCTCCTGCTCCATCAGGGACTCTCTGTTGTGTTCCCTGTCAGGGAAGTCATTGCTGGTAGCTGGTGTCATCTAGTTCTTCTGGTCTCAGGCTGATGGAGTCTCTGGTTTATGTGGCCCTTTATGTCTCTTGGGCTAATATTTTCCTTGTGTCTTTGGGCTAGTATTTTCCTTCTGTCTTTGGTGTTATTCATTCTCTTTTGCTCCAGGTGGGTTGGGACCAGTTGATGCATCTTAGAAGGCCGCTCGCTAGCTTTTAAGACCCCAGACGCCACTCACCGAAGTAGGATGCAGAACATTTTCTTAATAAGCTTTGTTGTGCTAGTTGACCTAGATGTACCCTGAAACCATGGTCCCCAGACCCCTGCTACTCTGTCCCTCAAAGTGTTTGGTTGTATTCAGGAAACTTTGGTTTAGTCCAGTTATGCTGACTTCCACTGTAGTGTGTGTTGTCTTTCCCTTCACCAAAGATACTTCTTGTCTACTATGTAGTTAGTGAATACCTCTCTCACTCTCTCTCTACCCTCATAACCATCAAAGAATGTTTTCTTCTGTGTTTAAACCTTTTTTTGAGTTCTTATAATAGTGGTCTTATACGATATTTGTCCTTTTGCGACTAATATCACTCAGCGTAATGCCTTCCAGATTCATCCATGTAATGAGATGTTTCATGGATTCATTGTTATTCTTTATCACGGCATAGTATCCCATTGTGTGAATATGCCATAATTGGTTTATCCATTCGTCGGTTAATAGGCACCTAGGTTGTTTCCATCTTTTTGCTATTGTGAACAGTGCTGCAGTGAACATGGATGTGCATATATCTATTTGTGTGGCGGCTCTTATTTCTTTAGGAGATATTCCAAGGAGTGGGATTGCTGGATCATATGGTACTTCTATTTCTCGCATTTTAAGGAAGCACCAAATGGATTTCCAAAGTGGCTGTACCATTTGACATTCCCACCAACAGTGTATAAGTGTTCTAGTCTCTCCACGACCTCCCCAACATTTATTATTTTGTGTTTTTTGGATTAATGTTAGCCTTGTTGGGGTGAGATGGTATCTCATTGTAGTTTTGTTTTGCATTTCTCTAATGGCTAATGATTGTGAGCATTTTCTCATGTGTCTGTTAGCCGCCTGAATGTCTTCTTTGGTGAAGTGCCCATTCATATCCTTTGCTCATTTTTTAATTGTGTTATTTGTCTTTTTGTTGTTGAGGTTTTGCAGTATCTTGTAGATTTTAGAGATTAGATGCTGATCGGACTTGTTGTAGCCAAAAATTTTTTCCCAGTCTGTAGGTTGTCTTTTTATTCTTTTAGTGAAGTCTTTTGATGAGCATCAATGTTTGATTTTTAGGAGCTCCCAGTTAGCTAGTTTCTCTTCTACTGTTTGTGCATTGTTACTTATGGTTCATATTGTGTTTATGCCATGTGTTAGGGCTCCTAGCGTTGTCCCTATCTTTTCTTCCATGATCTTTATCATTTTAGATTTTATATTTAGGTCTTTGATCTATTTTGAGTTAGTTTTTGTGCATGGTGTGAGGTATACATCTTGTTTCAGTTTTTTTGCAGATGGATATCCAGTTATACCAGCACCATTTGTTAAAGAGACTGTCTTTTCCCCAATTACTGGACTTTGGGGCTTTGTCAAATATCAGCTGCTCATAGGTGGATGAATTTATGTCTGGATTCTCAATTCTGTTCCATTGGCCTATGTATCTGTTGTTGTACCAGTACCAGGCTGTTCTGACTACCGTGGCAGTTTAATAGGTTCTAAAATCAGGTAGTGTGAGGCCTCCCACTTGGTTCTTCTTCTTCAGTAATGCTTTACTTATTCGGGGCCTCATCCCTTTCCATATGAAGTTGGTGATTTATTTCTCCATCTACTTAAAAAATGCTGTTGGAATTTGGATTGAGATTGCATTGTATCTGTAGATCACTTTGGGTAAAATTGACATTTTCACAATGTTGAGTCTTCATATCTGTGAGGAAGGTATGTTTTTCCACTTACGTAGGTCTCTTTTGGTTTCTTGCAGTAGTGTCTTGTAGTTCTCTTTGTGTAGGTCTTTTACGTCTCTGGTTAGATTTATTCGTAAGTATTTTATCTTATTGGGGGCTATTGTAAATGGTATTGATTTGGTGATTTCCTCTTTGAAGTTCTCTTTGTTGGTGTAGAGGAATCCAAATGATTTTTGTATGTTTATCTTGTATCCTCATACTTTGCTGAAATCTTCTATTTGTTCCAGTAGTTTTCTTGTGGATTCTTTGGGGCTTTCTGTGTCTAAGATCAAATCATCTACAAATAGAGATACTTTTACTTCTTCCTTACCAATTTGGATGCCCTTTATTTCTTTTTCTAGCCTAGTTACTCTGGCTAGTACCTCGAGCACAATGTTGAATAAGAGTGGGGATAAAAGGCATCTTTGTCTGGCTCCTGTTTTCAAGGGGAATCCTTTCAGTCTCTCTCTCCATTTAGGATGATGTTGGCTGTTGGCTTTGTATAAATGCCCTTAATTATGTTGAAGAATTTCCCTTCTGTTCCTGTTTTACTGAGAGTTTTTATCATGAATGGGTGTTGGACTTTGTCAAATGCCTTTTCTGCATCAATTGATAAGATCCTGTGGTTCTTTCTTTTATTTATGTGACAGATTACATTGATTGTTTTTCTAATGTTGAACCATCCCAGTATACCTGGTATAAATCCCACTTGGTCTTGGTGAATTTTTTTTTTTTTGATATGTTGTTAAAAATAAATTTTAAGAAAATGTTTTTGATGGGCTTTAATTTTTACTATTTTTATTACAATATTGTTTCAGAGAGCATATTAGAATGTCATATTGATTTTTTTCTCTTTTCTTTTTGTCATATTGATTTTGATACCTAAAGTTCTGGCTTCTTCTTTAAGAGATATTATAGACCATATTTAGAACCATACAGACACCAAAATGAATTTAGTCAAAATCTATGTTGGTTTTATAGTTAGCTTACTGATAATCATGTTACCTTCTTTTGTCAGAAAGACCACAGTAATGAAAACCATGTTTCACCTTTTACGTACATAATTGGGTGAGATCATCAGATGCTGATGTTAAGAGCACATCAACAGGAAAAGTTAAAAATGGGAGCTGAATGGAAAAATACTAGAACCAGTTAGCTCTGTCATAAACCATATGAAGAAGTATAGGGGGAAAGAATAGATTTTGACCACGAACTGACCTCAAATCATGTAATAATGGAAAGAAACTGTGAGTTGGTCTCATCTTGGAATTTTCTTAGGCTTTAGATAATGGCAGAAAATACCTTGGAAATTGACACATAGTGGCCAGTGTTTGAAAACTCATGTTAAATTTCTTCTGTTTTTCAAATTTTTTATTATGGTAATTTGCAAACATACAGAAAAGTTGAAAAAATTATACTATGAACATTTAAGTATCCACTACCTATTTAGAATTAGCATTTTGTTATATTTGCTTTAGCACATTACTATCCATCTATTCATTCTTTTACCCATCCATCATTCCGTCTTATTGTTTTATGCATTTCAAAGTTGTACACATCCAGTAACTTCACTTCTGAACATTCAGCATGCAGATCATTAACTAGAGTTCAATATTTATTTATAGTTTTTAAGATAAAATTTGTATATAATCAAATGCACAGATATTAAATGTTCCATTTGATAAATCTTGACAAATGCATACATTTGTGTAACTTACAGCCTTATCAAGATCACTCCAGAAAGTTCCATTATGCCCATCTACAGTCAATTTCTGCTCCTCCCCCCACACTCAGAGGCAACTTACTCTTCCAATTTTTTTAACCGTAGATTAACTGGTTTAGCTTATTCTACAAGTATATATACATGAAATCATATAGTATGTACTCTTTTTGGATAAGGCTTCTTCCACTCATCATAATATTTTCAAGATCCATCTATGTTGTTGAATGTATCAGTCATTCATTCCTTTTCATTGCTGAATAGTATCCATTGTATGGATATTCCATAGTTTATCCATTTTCCCGTTGATGGATATCTGGATTGTTGCCAGTTCAGGGCTATTGTGAATAAGGCTGTTACGAAAAGACTTGTACAAGTCTTTTTGTGAACATACGCGTTTTTTTGTGTGTAAATACCTAGGAATTGAAGTACTGGGTTGGAGAGTAGGTGTATGTTTAGTTTTCTCAGAGACTGCCAGATATTTCATAAGAAACATTTTTGCAAAGTGTTTGTACCAATTTACACAGCTACCAAAATGTGAGAGTTTCAATCATCCATGCCAACACCTGGTCTCGTCTGTGTTTTTAATTTTAGCCATTCTGGTGAATGTGTAGTCATATCTTATTATGCATAGCTAATGATTAATGATGTTGAGCACCTTTTCATGTACTTTAAAAAAAAAAAAAAACTTTGTTGCCATCAAGTTGGTTCCGACTCATAGGAACCGTATGTGCCTCTTAGCCATTAGTATATCTTCCTTTGTGAAGGGTCTGTTCACATCTTTGGCCTATTTTAAAAGTTGAATATTTTTTTTATTTGTGAGTTGAGAGAGTTCTTTATATATTCTGGATACCAGTCCTTTGTCATTATGTTTTGTGAATATTTTCTCCCAGGTTGTGGCTGGCCCATTCACTTTTTTTTTAATGATGTATTTCAAGGAGATGGTTTTCATTTTGATGAAATATAATTTATCAGTATTTTTTGTTGCTGTGTGTGTCCTGTCTAAGAACCCTTTGCCTACCCAATGTTAGATTTCTAATACAGGTTTATTACTTATAAATTGCTGTATCTACTTATAAAAATTTACTTAGATCTTGATACTTTCACCCATTTGTCAGTTCTACTCACTTATGACCTGATGGAGGATTAAAATAAATCTAAATGTCTCAACAAAAAATAAAGCTATATAGAGACCGTGGTTTCAGACTTTTTTCCAACATCCAAGATATTTTCCAGTTTTGATGAGTGTTATATTTAGAGAATGGAAAAGGGTAGCAGAAGTGTATTATTCTCAGTCAAAGGAGAAGAGGATATAAGTTGCTATGGACAAACCACAGTTGTAACATCTCTCTCTCTCTTTTCTCTTGTCTCTCTTCTTCATGTCTGTCGTTGCCCATCTTCTCCTTCCACAGTTCTCTCTGACCCAAGAGATCACAGCTTTCCATGCCTGATTCCAACATGTTAGCAAGGGGTGCCTATCTAGAATTGCTAGTATAGCTGAATTTCTATCTAAATTTAAGAACCAATTGTAGCTTCTAACAGTGCATGAATTTACATTGCCCCTGAGACAGCTCTCAGGTTATAAGTAAAATAGTGATCTGTATTGATAAATCTGCTTTCGCAGGTGTTTGATTTAACTATTTTCTCTGTTAGAGCAAAGCAGTGATTACTGGTAATCTACTTGAGCCTAAAATCTTATTATTCCTCAGGCTCACATCAACACTTGATAGAGGTAAACTATATTAGAGTTTTGAGAGGCTATCGGTAGTAGCATTTTGGGTGGGTAATTATGGATATCATATTAAAGTTTGTATTTTCTATTTCACTTTAAAAAGAGCTTTTATACTTTTTAAAATTTCATTAGAGAAAGATATAGAGAAGCAGAATAAACACAAAACCAAGGAAGAATTTCCCCTCACCCCAGAGGATGTTGTAGATGGGATTGGGTGTACTTTGGGGTCCATCATGTAAAGAGTCAATAAATGTGAATAATTTTGCAAAGATTGGGAAGCCTAATATGCAGTGCATGATTGAGAGTTCTGGTTGCCAAAGATCTCCTACTTAATGTAGTTAATCAGATACCCAAATTCTCTAATTTTTATCTGATTCCACTTAGGGAACCTCTGAGTTCTCTGAAACAGAGTAATCTTTTCAGGACTGTGGAGTGAAGAGTGATAGCTAACCCAGTTATCAGTAGGGATCTTGTTCACAAAAATCTTAATGTGAGCAACTGTATTCAAAATCTATATTTATTTTTTGGCCCTGAAGCCTAAGAATGGCACAGGACATTCCACTACATCTAGAGTAGCCAATTATGTATGTGTACGTGTATTTTTTTTTCATGGGGGATGGGTTTACTGCTGGTGGTGGTAGATTCTTTTAACTGCTTATATAAAGGTTAACTGTTTTTGTTGGCTTTCTCTGAAACCTATCAAGTGTTTCCTCTAAGTCACTTTTGTTAACCCAAGAGTCAGATATGTTCATGTTACCACTCAGTGCTCATATCAAGGTGTTCACAATCACATGATCAGTGGCACAAGATCAGTGGCGAAAGCTCTATGGAGGCCAAAGTGATTGTTTAACTCTGTATATAAAGTTACTCCTTATAAAAAGTGACTTTTGGGATCTGAAAGGACCCCTTGGATTTTAGTCTACTATTTCCCCCAATCTCTACATCCCATTAGGTGTGCTTTTGGACCCTGAAGCAACAATATTAGAAAAAGAAATGAGTTTAAAGATCATGGATGGTTTGTTGATGAAGACTGGTGAATTGGTTTTATACCCTTTTCTTCACTTTTATTGTTTATTGTTATAGACGAAGCTACTATGGAGGAAACTGGGCCAGCTTTAGCTTTTCAGGATTGCTGTCCTGGCTAAAGGAATACCAGGTAAACTTCTGACCTGATCTTTTAATTTGCTAGGTTGTATTTTGTGTCACATAATAACTCTGTATTGAAGAAAGCCCTGTATTATAGGATTGGTATCTTGTTTTATTCACTTATTTAACAAATATTATACACAATCATTTTTTTAACTCATAATTCTCCAGTGTCTTCATAATATAGTTATTCCTTTTTTGTATTAATAGATATGTTATAAATCCTGTACACATGATACTATTATTTAGTTACACTGTATGCCCAAATATAAGGCAAAAACTCTACGCCAAAATAGTTTCTCAGGAAAGACATTCCAGTCTATACAAAGTCTCACACATATTACTAATTGCTCTTTCTGTTAGTATATTTTGAACAAAAAATGATTTGGGGCAGACACATTAATTTGAAATGATTTCAGTCAGTGGTGCTCTTGCATGTTTATAGAGGCCACTTGATAAAATCAGTACGAAGAAAAAGCAAGGAAAGAAATTTAATATAAATTAATAATTTTTTGAGAGTAGGATCTCACTATTGCAGCTGTTGGAGAGCATTGTAAAGAAGGATTTTAGAGATCATTTACAACATAATGTGTGAAGTGGTTTATGTTATGGAGTTTACCAATTTTTATGAGACACATTAAAAAAAAGCCTTAATTTTATGCAAATGGTACTTGTGGCTTGAAATAAAATTCCTACTAAGAGCGATTTACATCGAATCAGAAAATGCTGTATCTCAAACAGTTTAGATACTTGGGAAAGGAGGATAATATACTCTAGAAAATTATACTCTTTTAGCTAAGAATAGTAATAAACCAAGAAAACCCAAACCAGTTGCCATCAAGTTGATGTCAACTCATGGCAACCCCATGTGTGTCAGAGTAGAACTGTGCTCCAAAGGGTTTTCAGTTGCTGATTTTTCAGAAGTGGATCAGAATGTAATTAGGAATTACTGAAAAATTTGTTGGACCACTTTCAGCCCTTAGTGAGAATGGTTTCATTCTCTGTGATTAAGGAAAAAAAAAAAGTTATGTTGAGATCACAGATAGTCAAAATCACAAATGATAAATCTATTATTGCTAAGAGGTTATATACTTTTATATATTATTGCTTTTATTTTCTTTCAGAATATAAAACATTCAGGGATTGATGATTATAAAGCCCTTAGTTTTATTGTGCTGAGTACTTTTCACAGTACTTTTTGTATATAATCGTAATTTAATATGGCCAGTGACCAACATTCAGAAATCTGGAAGTAAGTAGAATGAAGGAAGTCATTTTGACCTTGCAGTTTTGACAACAAAATATTAAAAAAATCTATTATTAACAAGTAATATATACAACAGATATCTTTGATTCTTAGCAGATGCAGAGTAAGTTGTTGGTTATGCACATTGTTTAAGAAAAAAGTTTCTTAAGCCATGTCAGGACAGCCACATCTTTGTAACTGTATCAAAATATCATATCTCCTAATAGAAATCTGCAAACCAGAGCTAGTTTTTGATAGGATACATTGGTACACATTGTTTTCCTCTCCTTCCTTTGAAGCTGGCATTCTATGCTGGAATTGCTTCAGTAACTATGAAGAGATATCCTTCTTTGAGTGTTGATGGAATTAAAAAAAGAAAAACAGCTTGAATTTAGACAGTATAAAATTTTTCTCTGAAAAGTACAAGTTCAAATTACTCAATTTAATTAAAACTTCTCGTCTGTGTTTTGTTTAGGAAAGCAGTGACACTGTAACCGAAAGCCCGGCATGGCAAGAGCAGATTCTTGAAAATGAAGAAGCCGTTGCTCTTAGCAGGAAGGACAGAACCATTCAACATGTGGAAGTGTTTTGTTACGCCAGGTATGAAAAGTATTTAGGATAAACTAAGTTAACGGCTTTTTAGTCACACTTTTTTTTAGAAGTAGCCAATGATAAGAATTTATATGACAGTGGTTGCTATGAGTCATATTAGCGTGATGGTTTTACCTTTTTTTAAATGTAACTTTGTAACTTTCAATTTTCTCTGTTTAGGTAACAATAATAATGATAATAACAACAACAACACCTTACATTCATGCCTTGCAATTTACTAAGCTATTTGAAATATATTATCTCATTTAATCTTTACAACAGTCTTAACGCTTTGGTAGGGCAGATAGGTATTAGTTACCTTTTTTACAAATGGGTCAGTGGAGCTCAGACAGATTAAGTAATTTGCTGAAGGTCACATGGCTTGATATGTGGCAGGGCCATACCTAAACTAGAGTGTGATGAAGCCCAAGATTAAAACCTAGGGCTTTTTACTCCTAGTCCAGTGTTCTTTGAACTACACCATCCTTCTTAGATAATATGCATTGCAGCAGTATGGAAGGTTATAATTTTGAATTTAAAACCAGAAGAAATTGAGTGTTCACATTATAATGTTTTAATTGTTTTCCTTCAAGTGAGAGTTCGTTGTTTAAAAACAATTGATAGTTTTTTTTTTAAGATGACATATGGTTGACAGGTCTGGAAAGGTAACAATCTCACAGTTCAGTGCGACCTTTTAAGTGGTTCTAGTCTACAGAAGTCTAGAACACCAGATTGTCAGGCATTTTAATAGTAATCAAAGTTTACAATCCAATACTCTTGAGATTCTTCAGAATACACTCTGTCATCTTACACATACGTCTTGTGGTACAGTGGTGTGGTATGAGCCTGAGAAAAGTTTGAGAACATGGTTAATTTCTGACCTATTTTCATATCTTCAGGTAACTAGCATTTTTTTTCCCGTAAACAAACAGCTAATGTTCTGTGATTTTCTGCAAAGGCACAGCCTTTGAAATGTCATATATAGATTATGATATACATAAAGCTAAATGCCATTCAGTATGAAAAGGTATAGCTCACTGACATTGTTTAGTGACAGTGTAAACAGATTTATAACAGAAAGTGAATTCAATTTAGAAGACGTATGCTTTAATGAAACCAGGAATAAATATTTGCTAACTTTCTTGTGTAATTGTGTGGCCCGTGAATGCGACTTTACTCAAATATAGTGACAGTGACACTCTGGCCCTTCAAGTAGTATTTTTTAATATGTTGTAAGTTAGTAGTGTCAGACCTCATCTACATCCACGAGGAGAGGTAAGAATCACCGTCAGCACAAAGCTGATTCCTATGAGGTGGAGGTCAAACATCCCTCTACTCTCCAACTGTAACCCATTTCTGACACCAGCCGTCTCCCCCATGGCACTCTCTACTTCTCTGCTGGGTTTGATAATTCATTGCAGTGGCCACACAGAGCTCACAGACCATACTCATGATTATGTGGTTTATTGGAGAGACAACAGGCTACATACAACTCAGGATCAGGATCAACTTGGAAGTAACAGGATACAACTCAGGAGACAGATAAGTTCTTTAATCAGGACAGCTTCCAACCAAGACAGCTCTCAGCTTCTTCTTGGCTGTGCTTGCCAAGTGTTACAGCTTGATAGCTCTGCTGATAAGTGCCCCGAGGCATCCCACTCTACCAGCAAGCCTCCTGCCTGAAGGCACTCAGCTCTCTATTGCTCCATGAGTTGGCAAGTCCACTGCAGATACCTTTTACCAGTCTCGTGGTTCTGCCCACTCATACAGCTGCCACCGTTTCTCTGCCAGTGGGCTCTACTGTGGTTGCTGTCATTTCTTGCCATCTCACACTTCTGGTGTTACAGATCTCTCTCCTGGGTCTAGGAGATTCTCAGTGCAGGGACCCTGGGTCCAAAGGATGCGTTCCACTCCAGACTTTTGTTGATGGTAGTGAGGTCCCCCTCAACCTCTGTGCAGATGGCCCTTATGTAAGCCTATTTCTTGTCAATTTCAAGTCATGGCCCTCCCACCAGACCACAAACTGACCAATCCCCTTCCTGGGCCACAGTAACTTAATTTGTATAGTAATTGACCAATTCCCGCAAGGTCACTTAATTCTGTTGGTGGTTTTACACACCCTATGTTTATAGTAGACTAACCAATCCCTTGTAAGACTGTGACCCAGCCAGTCATTTTGGCAGAATTATAAACCCAAGGCCCCTGATTTCTCTACTCTTTATGACGCTTGGGATTAATGGTTTTTAATGACTGAACTGACACATTTTAAGTGCAGAGGAAATCGTCTCGTTTTCAACCCCAATCTCTTCAATTTCACTTCTGGAGTTTCTCAAAGTGAGAAAGTGAAAGGTTGGTGGTGAAAAATTTGTTTTAAGACACCGAAATAGGACTCTGCTGTATATTCCTCTTCATTATCTATTATAACATGGAGGAAGAGGTGAACTGGGGTGATTTTCCATATTTCCTTGGAAAAAGTAGTTAGTTACTAATGTCATAGTAAGCAGGAAGAGCCTGTGCAGGAATGCACAGAAGATCCATTTGTCTATAGTAAGTGCTAAGAACATGGGGAAAATGGAATAACAATACCTCACTTTAACCCCAGCTAGACAGTGGCATCTTTAATCTTTTGGAACATGGCACAAAGTTGGAATTAATGTGAAAGGGGCTAGGGCCAAAATAGCCGTTACAGAGATTTACTTTATATGAGAGGTCGTCACCCAGGATCCACTGACTTAAATCAAAATCTTACTTAATATGTATTTCTGACAGCCTTATTTTCTGTTTTTTTTTTTTTTTTTCCTGCCATAGTAAGTTGAAGCAGCAGATAGGAAACATGTATCTGCTAGAGGCAAACACACCAAGAGCCACATCGAGACCAGGGTCCTATGCCTGCCTGTACCATTCAATTTGCTGTGATACTGTTATGGATTGAACTATGTGCCCCAAAAATATGTGTCAACTTGGCTAGGCCATGATTCCCAGTATTGTGTGGTTGTCCACCATTTTGTCATCTGATGTGGTTTTCCTATATGTTATAAATCCTACCTCTGTGATGTTAATGAGGCAGGATTAGAGGCAGTTATGTAAATGAGGGAGGGCTCAATCTACAAGATTAGGTTGTATTTTGAGTCAATCTCTTTTGAGATATAAAAGAGGGAAGCGAGCATAGAGACAGGGGAACCTCATACCATCAAGAAAGCAGCACCAGCAGCAGAGGGTGTCCTTTGAACCTGGGGTTCCTGTGCTGAGAAGCTCCTAGACCAGGGGTAGATTGATGACAAGGACCTTCCCCCGGAACCCACAGAGAGAGAAAGCCTTCCCCTAGAGCTGGGGCTCAGAATTCAGACTTTGAGCCTCCTAAACTGTGAGAGAATAAACTTGTTTGTTAAAGCTATCCATTTGTGGTATTTCTGTTATAGCAGCACTAGATAACTAAGACAGATACTGAGCAAAACATATCTCCTCTGTAGACCTCTGTTTTACATTAGTAAAACATGAAGAATTTGAACTAGGTGATCTCAGAAGTCCATATGGGCTCTTACATGCTGCTCTTTTAGGTGCTAGTTTATAGACTAACAAATGAGAAGTAGACACAGCATCAGCAAACTGAAGGGCTTTGGGCCACTTAGGATGGGGGCAAATAGCTTTTCATACCAGAGGATTCCTCAAGGACATCACTATACTATACCATAGCATACTAATTTATAATCATAATTGCATCCTAGTGTCTTCACGTGGAAGTTAAATTGTATTCTGTGTTCTCAATTTGAAAGAGTAGGGAGATTAAAATACATTTTAGAAAGATATCTATTAAAAATGGTTTGAATAAAAAATACTGTTTTTAGAGATGAACTTTAGTATGTAGAAAATTCTCTTATTTCCCTCCTGCGTAAGTAAGAGTATCACTGTGTAGTAGACCTTTGACATTCTTGAGGGATATATCCAAAATCTTCATGAATGCCCACTTTAGTAAATAATGGAAAATTTGATAAAGGTTCCTGGTGTTTTGTTGTTGCATTGTTTACACGACACGTGTTATTTTTGTTAATGCTACATTTTGTGGATGTAGTGGGGTGTGTATGTGCTTGTGTGTATATTTAGTTCTATACAGTTTTATCATGTGTGGGCTCATGTATCCACCTCCACAGTCAAATTACAGAACAGAACAGGTTCATCATCACAAGGATCCCTCCTGTTGCCCTTGTATAACCACATCCATCTCCTCCCGTTCTCTGTCCCCTCCTCCTAGTCCCTAAGCCCTGGCAACCACTAATCTGTTTTCCATCTCTGTAATTTTCTCATTTTGAGGATTATACACACACACACAGACACAGATGCACACACACACGTAGGTACCCTTCGGCATAATTCTCTGGAGATGCATCCAGGTTGTTGCATATATCAGTAGTTTGTTCCTTTTTGTTGCTGAGTTGTATTCCATGGTATAGCTGTGCCACAGTTTGTTTAACCATTTACCCATTGAAAAACATCTGGACTGTTTCCAGTTTTTGGCTATCATGAGTAAAGTTGCCGTGCACGTTCAAGTGCAGGCTTTGGTTTGAGCATACGTTTTCATGTCTTTGGGATAAATATCTGTCATGGACTGAATTGTGTCCCTCAAAGATGTCTGTCAATGTGGCTAGGTCATGACTCCCAGTGTTGTACGATTATCTACCATTTTGTCATCTGATGTGATTTCCCTACGTGTTGTACATCCTATCACTATGATGTAATGAGATGGATTAGTGGCAGTTATATTGATGAGATCTACAAGATTAGAGAGTGTCTTAAGCTAGTCTGTTTTAAGATATAAAAGAGAGACGTGAGCAGAGAGACACGGGGACCTAATACCACCAAGAAAGCAGTGCTGGGAGCAGACCACATCCTCTGGATGTGAGGTTCCTTTGCTGAGATGCTTCGAGACCGAGGGAAGACTGATGACAAGGACCTTCCTCTGGAGCTGACAGAGAGAAAGCCTTCCCCTGGAGCTGGCACCCGGAATTCGGTCTTCTAGCCTACTAGACTGTGAGAAAATAAATTTCTCTTTGTTAAAGCCATCTGCTTGTGATATTTCTGTTATAGCAGCACTAGATGACTAAGACAATACCCAGGAGTGAAATTGCATGTTTAATTTTTTAAAGAAGCTGCGAAACTTTTTTATAGGGTCTATAGCATTTTATATTCCCACCAGAAATGTATGACTAATCCAGTTTCTCAACATCCTTAGCAGCATTTGTAGTCATTGCTATTTCTTAGCCATTTTGATAGGTATGTAGTAATATCTCATTGTGGTTTTAATTTGCATTTCCCTGATGTCTGATGATATTGAACATCTTTTCATGTGCTTACTTATCATCCATATATCCTTTACAGTGAAATGTCTGTTCATGTCTTCTGCATATTTTTTAAGTAGATTTTTATTACTTTTGAGATTTATGTTTATGTTCTAGACATGTATTCTTTGTCAGATATGTGGTTTGAAAATATTTTTTTCTTGTCTGTAGCTTCTCTTTTTATCCTCTAACATGATATTTTGCAGAACAAAAGTTGTTAGTTTTGATGAGGTCCAATATATCATTTCTTCCTTTTACAGATTATGCTTTTGGTATCAATTCTTTGCCTAGGCTTAGAGCCTGAAAATTTTCAACTGTGGTATATATTTTTAATTTTATAGTTTTATGATTTACATTTAAGTCAGTAATCCACTTTGAGTTAATTTTTGTATAAGGTGTGATATTAAGTTGTGTTAAATTTTTTTTTTTAACCTGAGGATGTCCAGTTGCTTCAGCACCAGTTGTAGAAAAGTCTTTCTTCCACTGAGTTGATTTTGCATCTTTATAAAAAATCAGTTGGCTCGTGGGGGAAGGGGGATTCACTCTGTAGATGGTAGATACTTGTTGTTTTTGGTGATAGGAACGGTAACACTGAATGAGGGTGAAGTATATACAGTTTGACAAAGGTAAATTATGTCACTGAAAAGTACACAAGAAAAAAGGACCTGTTGGTAATTGCTATGGCATATATCATTTGCAGACAACAGCAAAAATAAGCAAAAAATACATGTGTGAGTATATAGGTATGTATGTAGGCATATAAGTGTATAGGTATATATATGTGTGTATATATAGGTGTATGCATATGTATGTACATATATTCCTATATATAATAAAGCACATAAGGGGCACAGTTACGGATACTTCTTAGACATAACCAAACACCTCCTGGGATTGGTTTTTTGGGTTTGAAGTATTAGAACCATAGACTTATGGGACATCTCAGTCAATTGGCATAATGTAGTTCATAAATTATGTTCTACATCCTAGTTTGATGAGTAGTTTCTGAGGTATTAAAAGCTTGTGAGCGGCCATCTAAGATACAACTATTGGTCTCTACTCATCCAGAGCAAAAGAGAAAGAAGGAAACCTAAGACTCAAAGAAGAAACTAGTCTGCAGGACAAATAGTCTACATGAACCACTGTCTCATCCACCTTGAGACCAGAAAAACTAGATGGTGCCTGGCTACCACTACCAACCGTTCTGATCAGGGCCACAATAGCTGGATCCTGATAGAATGGGAAAGAATGTGGAACAGAACCTCATATTCCTAAAAAGAAAAAAAAAGCCTTTCTGGACTGGTTGAGACTGGAGGACATCCTGAGACTATTGCCCTGAGACACCCTTCAAACCTTGAATTGAAACTAATCCCTGAGTTCACCTTGTAGCTAAATAACAAATTGGCTCACAAAATAATGAATATCACCCGTAAGTATTGCGCTCCTTTAAAAAATCACCTATATGAGACCAAATGATCAACAATTAGTTTAAAACAAAGGTGAGAATGTAAGGGGACAGGGAAACTAGATTAACAGAAAGAGAACAACCAGAAAAGAAATAAAGAGAATGTTCACGCAGTATGAAGAATGTAACCAATGTCACTGAACAATTTGTGTAAAAATTATCGAATGGGAACCTAAACTGCTGTGTAAACCTTCACCAAAAACACAATAAAATACTATTTAAAAAAATCAGTTGGCTGAACTTGGGCAGGTGTATTTTGGATTCTCTTTTTTGTTCCATTGATATATTTATCTATTCCACCACCAATGTTGCACTGTCTTGATTACTGCAGCTGTATAGTAGTCCTTAATGTCAGGTAGAATGATTCTTCCAGTTTTATTCTTCTTTGTTAAGATTGTTTTAGCTATTATGGACCTTGTACCTTTCCATATAAATTTTATAATAAGCTTGTCTATGTCTACAGGAAACATTGCTGGGATTTTGGTAAGAATTACATTAAAGCTGTAGATCAGTTTTGGGAGAATTGACATCTTTACTATTTTGACTCTTCCAATCCATGAACATGGTATGTTTTTCCTTCTATGATGATCCTTGATTTCTTTAGGAGCACTGGGGACGCAGTGGTTAAAGCACTTGGCTGCTAACTAGAAAGGTTGTGGTTTGAACCCACCAACTGCTCTGTGGGAAAAAGATGTGGCAGTCTGCTTCTGTAAAGATTTACAGCCTTGGAAACCTATGGGGCAGTTCTGCTTTGTCCTACAGGGTCACTATGAGTCAGAATCGACTCGATGGCAATATGTTTCTGGTTTTGATTTCTTTCAACAAAATTTTGTAATTTTCAGCATACAGCTCCTATATGTGTTTTTGTTTTGTTAGTTGTATACCTAAGTATTTCACATTGGCAGAAGTAATTGTAAATGGTATTGTGTTTTTTCATTTTGGTTTTCACATCTTCATTGTTAGAATGACATTTCTGTTACATAGAAATGTAGTTGACTTTTGCATGTTGATCTTATATCCTGAAATCTTACTGAACTCAATTACTAGTTCTTGGAGGTTCTTGGTTTTTTTTTTTTTTTGGTAGATTACTTAGGATTTTCTACATAGATTATCATGTCACCTACAAAAAGGAATAGTTTTCTTTCTTTCTTTCCACTGCTGTATTATTTTTATATTTTCAGAATCTGTATTCTGTTGAGAGTCATGTATTTTCTGTTCATAGCCATACACCATGAATTAATTGCATTTTCTAGTTATCTTTAGGCTCACTTAATGTGCATTTTTTTCACAAAGGAAGTTATCTTTTTCCTGAAGATTTTTGAAATTAGACATTAAACTGGGTATGAGAATGGCTTGGGGACGGTGTCTGACCTCCTCCAACCCCACAAGGGGGAAGGAGAACCAGGATCAACAGCCCAAGGCTGATTCCTATGAGGCGGACATGAGACATGCCTTCTCTCTTGGCCATCTTTACCAATTCTGACACCAACCGTCCCTCCCACCGCACTCTCTACTTCTCTGCTGGGTTCAATAATTCATTTCAATGGCCACACAGAACTCATAGACCATACTCACATATAGGGTTTATTAGGGAAGTAACAGTAGCAATTCAGGCTCAAGAACACTCAGGATACAGTTCTTTCATCAGGATAGCCTCTCCCCAGCTGTGCTCACAGGCACACCTCTCCGTGGCCCTCAGTTTCTGCCAAAAGGCACTCAGCTTTCTCCCTCCATGTGCCGGGAAGCCCACTACACCCATCTCCTGCTGCTGGGTCTCTCCTTCCTTGGTGGTGGTGGGCTCATCTTCTCTGCTCTGGAATTGGCTCTCTTTTAAGGCAAAACTGACCAATCCTCTTGGTGGGCTACAATTACTCTATCACACAGTCCTGCCCAGTCATCTGGGTAGGAGATGCGAGACCATGACTAGAAAGGCCACACAAAAGTAATCAATCAGTAATCAATCGCACCACACTTGGCAATCATTTAGGGTTTTTTGCTTGCTACATACCTTGCTCTTGCACACTACTCTGTCAGCGTGTGCAATTCAAATCTACAGGCTGGCCAAATGACAAATTACCAAAAATCCTACACCTTAATGGTCATTCACGCCAAGAGTCTACTGTCTTTAGTTGCATCAAGCGAATAGGTAGAAGTCATACTTAAATCCTTGTTGCATTGCATGTATGAAATACTGTTTTTTTTTTAAATTTCTAAATATTGTCTGAAGACAACTTTATAATGATATAAATGCTGAAATCTTATGACTTGTCTTCCCATTTTAGATCAGATGAGTTAGCTTAGTTGATAGAGTTGGTGTTCACTAAGCCAAAATCTATTATTTGATTCTTATATATTTCATAAGGAAGAATAAAATATGTATCTCTTGGCCGTAAGCAATATTCTAGCTATAACCAGTAGCCTCCTGAATATTTATGTTTGATTGCAAGGAGGACTGGGCAAGAATACACATGGCTAAGTGCAAATCCATCACTACTGCACGGAAATACCTCAGAGAACGTGGTGAGTCAGTAATAGCATACGCCAATGTAAAGGTATAGGATAGCACATTTTTAAAAAATTGCTGACTATTTATTTTCAAAACTAGTCCGAAATGTTCAAGTTAAAGGTTTTGAGTGATCATTTAAGCATTAAACCAAATACTTTTGGTTATTGCAAAATTACACTAAATACTAAAATACATAATACAGTGATTTGTGTATTGTCATATGTTAAAGTACAAGTATCACAAACTCTAATGAACTATACAGATTATTTTGATATATCAGAGCTTTTTCACCCTAGTGCTGCTTAAAATAAGTGGATCAATTTCTAGGTTGGACCTAGAAATATTTTTGCTATATAAAGTTTTTTTTATAGAAATGATATGTATGATTATATAATTTATTGATTTACAGAAGGCAAGTGAAAAAGGATTAGCATTTATTGGATACTATCTTTCTGCCCTGGTGGCACAGTGGTTAAGAGCTTGGCTGTTAACCAAAAGGTCAGCAGTTCACATCTACCAGTTGCTCCTTGGAAACCCTGTGGGGCAGTTCTACTCTGTCCTGTAGGGTCACTATGAGTCGGAATCGACTTGATGGCAACAGGTTTGGTTTTTTGTTTTTTTGTTTACCTTTCTGCCAAGCACTGTAACCATGTGCTTTACATATTTTATTTCATTTAATCTGTGCTATAGCTATGTGTTGAACCCTGGTGGCACAGTGATTAAGAGTTTGGCTGCTAACCAAAAGGTCGGCATTTCTTTATTTACTAGCTACTCCTTGGAAACCCTATGGGGCATTTCTACTCTGTCCTATAGGGTCGCTATGAGTTGAATGGGAATTCCAGAACAGTTAATTTTGCTCATGAAGAACCTGTACATAGATCAAGAGGCAGTTGTTCGAACAGAACAAGGGGATACTGCGTGCTTTAAAGTCAGGAAAGGAATGCAGCAGGGTTGTATCATTTCACCATACCTATTCAATCTGTATGCTGAGCAGATAATCGGAGAAGCTGTACTATATGAAGAAGAACTGGACATCAGAATTGGAGGAAGACTCGTTAACAACCTGTGTTATGCCGATGACACAACCTTGCTTGCTGAAAGTGAAAAGGACTTTGAAGCACTTACTGATGAAGATCAAAGACGACAGCCTTCAGTATGAATTACGCTTTAACGTAAAGAAAACAAAACTCCTCACAATTGGACCAATAAGCAACATCATGATAAACGGGGAAAAGATTGAAGTTGTCAAGGATTTCATTTTACTTGGATCCACAGTCAACAACCATGGAAGCAGCAGTCAAGAAATCAAAAGATGCATTGCATTGGGCAGCTCTGCTGTAAAAGACCTCTTTAAAGTGTTGAAGAGCCATGACGTCACCTTGAAGAGTAAGGTGTGCTTGACCCAAGCCATGGTATTTTCAATCGCACCTTATACTTGGGAAAGCTGGACAATGAATAAGGAAGACCGAAGAAGAATTGATGCCTTTGAATTGTGGTATTGGCGAAGAATATTGAATATACCATGGGCTGTCAGAAGAATGAACAAATCTGTCTTGAAAGAAGTACAGCCAGAATGCTCCTTAGACACGAAGATGGCGAGACTTGCATCTCATGTACTGTGGACATGTTATCAGGAGGGACCAGTCCCTGGAGAAGGGTATCATGCTTGGTAAAGTAGAGGGTCAGTGAAAAAGAGGAAGACCTTCAACAAGATGGATTGACACAGTGGCTGCAACAATGGGCTCAAGCATAACAACGATTGTGAGGATGGTGCAGGACCGGGCAGTATTTCATTCTGTAGTACATAGGGTCGCTATGAGTCAGAACTGACTTGACGGCACCTAACAGCAACATGAGTTGAAATCGACTCAACGACAGTGGGTTTGGTTTTGGTTTCATAGGTATATGTATGGGCTATAGGGGTATCTCAGGGAGAGCCTGAGTAAATAGGAGAGTCAGAATTTGAACCCACATCTGTCTAACTCAAAAGCCTATACTGTTTCCATTTTGATAAGAAGATCAACAGGGACATGTGCTCATCAGGTGAGCCATTCCATCAAGTGAATAAATTATTTCCTTTGTGCAGACTAGCACCAAAAAAGTACATTCACTTCTTAAATTTACTATAATACTGTTTGGTATAGTAAACTAGTCCTTTCTTTAACGGGGAATTAAAGTGCCTAACTCCCAGTGTTAGGAAAACGAGGAATTATTCCAGTATCCTTCAGTTGTTGTGAATGTACATTATAAGCCACAGAATGTTTTTGTAGCTTTGTTGTCGTCATTAGGTGCCGTTGATTTGGTACTGACTCATAGCTATGCTATTATGTATAGCAGAATGAAACCTTGCCCGGTCCTGCACCATCCTCACAATCATTGCTATTTGAGCCCAGTGTTGAAGCCACTGCATCAATCGATTTCATTGAGTCTTGCTCTTTTTGCTGACCCTCTGTATATTGTAGCTTATCTAGGGGAATAAAAGTAGCTACTATTTATAGTTTTAAATTCTGAACCAACTATGAAAAGGCAAAATGCATTAATTCACACTCATCTCACACAAACCCAAACAATACTTATTTTATCTTTCTAAAATATTGACAATAGTTTGTATATTTTCTGTTTTTTAAATTTTTTTATTATATTGAACATTATTTCCCTTTTTCTGGTATGATAATGTTAAAACAGGATGAAAACTTGCTTCTTAGTTTTGCAAGTGAACCAACTCTCTAATGGCTTGATATCAAAATAAAGATACTGTAGTAGGTATCTGAAATTCTACTTATTTATTTTGGATTTTAAATTTTTAAATTAAAAATTATACAAGTTGCGCTTTGACAGGCATCACAGTAGAGGGTTCCGAACATAGAAGGAGAAAACTGTAGAACAAAATTCAAATTCACAAAAAAAGACCAGACTTATTGGTTTGACAGAGACTGAAGGAACCCCTGAAACTGTGGCGCCTGGACACTCTGCTAACTCAGAACAGAACTGAAGCCACTCCAAAAGTCCACCTTTCTGCCAAAGATTAGACAGGCCTGTAAAACAAGCAAAACACACGTGAGGAACATGCTTCTTGGTTCAGTCAAGTAAATGAGACCAAATGGGCAACACCGGCCCAAAAGCAACGACGGGAAGGCAGAAAGGGACAGGAAACCCGGACAAATGGACATGGGCAAACCGGGGTGGAAAGGGAAAGGAGGAGAGTGCTGACACATTACAGGGATTGTGGCCAATGTTGCAAAACAATTTGTGTATGAATTTTTGAATGAGAAACTAATTTGTACTGTAAAAAAACACACGCAGCTTCAAAGGGAATCCCCTACTCCTTCACTCCTTCTAATCACAATTCTAGATCTAAGTCCCTTCCATTTGGCAACTCTGGACTTGCCACTGGCCTAATATTAAATCAGGAAAAACATATGTATAAACAGATTTGAAAATGACATATAGCGATGATGGAGTTCTCCTAATAAAAGGCAAATTTATGTGAAAACAAAAAAATATTAAATTCTTTGGAATAAATCTAGGAAAATACAAGTAGAATTTTATGTTGAAAATTGTAAACCATTGATGAGAGAAGTCAAAGACCAAATAAATGAAAAGATATAAAAGAATTATATAAGTTACTTACATGAACTGTTTTTTTTTTTAAACTAAAACTTTTTCCTGGTCAAGTCCTGCTGACTTCCCTAGTATTGTGTACTGCCTTACCCTTCACCGAAGTTACCGCTTATCTGCTGTCTAGTTTAGTGTGTTTTCCACCCCACTGCTCCCCTCCCTCATAATAATCAAAGAATTTTTTTCTGTGTGTAAACCTTTTCATGTGTTTTTATAATAGCGGTGTCTTAGTCATCCAGTGCTGCTACAACAGAAATACCACAAGTGGATGGCTTTAACAAAGAGAAATTTATTTCCTCACAGTTAAAGTAGGTTAAAAGTCCAAATTCAGGGCATCAGCTCCAGGGGAAGGCTTTGTCTCTCTGTCGGCCTTCTTCTCTTCAGTGTTCCCCTGGACTAGGAGCTTCTTTGTGCAGGGACCCCGGTCCAAAGGAGGCACTCTGCTCCTGGCACTACTTTCTTGATGGTATGAGGTCCCCAACTCTGCTTGCTTCCCTTTCCTTTTATCTCTTGAGAGATAAAAGGTGATGCAGGCCACACCCCAGGGAAACTCCCTTTACATTGGATCAGGGATCTGACCTGGGAAAAGGTGGTGTTACAATCCCACCCTAATCCTCTTTAACATAAAATTACCATCACAAAATGTGAGGCCAACCACACAATTCTGGGCATCATGGCCCAGCCAAATGGATACAACACATCTTTTGGGGGACATAATTCAGACCATGACAAGTGGTCTCATACAGTATTTGTCTTTTTGGAATTGACTTATTTCACTCAGCATAATGTTCTCTAGATTCATCCATGTTGTAAGGTGTTTCACAGATTCATCATTGTTCTTTATTGTTGCATAGTCTTCCATTGTGTATATGTACCATAGTTTATCCATTCATCTGTTGATGGGTACTTAGGTTGTTTCCATCTTTTTGCTATTATGAATAATGTTATGTAACAGTGAACATGGATGTGCATATGTCTATTCCTGTGACGGCTCTTATGTCCCTAGGGTATATTCCTAGGAGTGGGATTGCTGTATCATAAGGTATTTCTATTTCTAGCTTTCTAAGAAAGCACCGTATCATTTTCCAAAATGGTTGTACCATTTTGCATTCCCAGCAGCAGTGCATAAGAGTTGCAATCTCCCTGAAGCCTCTCCAACATTTTTTATTTTCTGTTTTTTTGATTCATGCCAGTAATGTTGGGGTGAGATGGTATCTTCATTGTGGTTTTGATTTGCATTTCTCTAATGGCTAGTGGTCAGGAGCATTTCCTCATGTATCTTGTTTGCCCCTGGATGTCTTCTTTGGTGAAGTGTTTGTTCATATCCTTTGCCCATTTTTTAATTGGATTATTTGTCTTTTTATTGTAGAGGTGGTGGACTTTCCTTTAGATTTTAGAGATTAGGCATTAGTCAGATTTGTCATAGGCAAAAATTTTTTCCCAGTATGTAGGTTCTCTTTCTACTCTTTTGGTGAAGTCTTTTAATGAGTGTAAGTGTTTAATTTTTAGAAGATCCCATTTATCTATCTTCTGATGTTTGTGTGTTGTTAATTATGGTTTAATCCTGTTTATGTTGTATATTAGGGCCCCTCGTGTTGACCCTATTTTTTCTTCCATTATCTTTATAGTTTTTTTTTTTATATTTTGATCTTTGATCCATTTTGAATTAGTTTTCGTGTATTGTGTGAGGTATGGGTCCTGTTTCATTTTTACAGATGGACATCCAGTCTTGCCAGCATGATTTATTAAAAAGACTGTCTTTTCCGCCATTCCCCTTCCTTCTCTATGTTCTGAAATAGTTTGAGTAGTACTAGTGTGAGCTCTTCTCTGAATGTTTGGTAGAATTTTCCAGTGAAGCCGTCTGTGCCAGGGCTTTTTTTTTTTTTTTTTTTTTTTTTGAGTTTTGTTTTTATTACTTTTTCAATCTCTTCTCTTTTTACAGGTCTTTTCAGATTTTCTACCTCAGTTGTGTTAGTTTTGTAGGTATTGTGTTTCTAGAAATTTGTCCATTTAGTCTAGGTTTTCAAATTTTTTATTGTACAGTTTTTCATAGTACTGTGTTATGACCTTTTTATTTCAGTTGGGTTTGTTGCAGTGTCCCCCATTTTATTTCTTATTTGGGCTATTTGCATCCTCTCCTACTTTTTATTTATAAATTTGGCCAGTGGTTTGTCGATTTTGTTTATCCTTTCAAAGAACCAACTTTTGGTTTTATTGATTCTTTGTATTGTTTTTCTATTCTATATTTCATTTATTTCTGCTCTAACCTTTATTATTTCCTTTCTTCTGGTGGCTGTGGGCTTTTTATGCTGTTTTCCTTCTATTTGTTCAAGTTCTGCAACTAATGTTTTGATATTGTCCCTTTTTTAATTTGTTTTTATTACTGTACTTTAGATGAAGGTTTATGGAACAAACTAGCTTCTCATTAAGCAATTAGTACATATATTGTTTTGTGACATTTGTTACCAACCCCACGACATGTCAACACTCTCCCTTCTCAGTTTGGGTTCCTTATTGCCAGCTTTCCTGTCCCATCCTGCCTTCTAGTCCCTGCCCCTGGGCTGGTGTGCCCCTTTAGTCTCATTTTGTTTTATGGGCCTGTCTAATCTTTAGCTGAAGGGTGAAACTCGGGAGTGACTTCATTACTGAGCTAAAAGGGTGTCCAGGGGCCATATTCTTGGGGTTTCTCCAGTCTCTGTCAGGCCAGTAAGTCTGGTCTTTTTTTGTGAGTTAGAATTTTGTTCTGCATTTTTCTCCACCTCTGTCTGGGATCCTCTATTGTGATCCCTGTCAGAGCAGTCAGTGGTGGTAGCCAGGCAGCATCTAGTTGTGCTGGACTCAGTGTAGTGGAGGCAGTGGTAGTTGTGGTCCATTAGTCCTTTGGACTAATCTTTCCCTTGTATCTTGCTTTCTTCATTCTCCCTTGCTCCTGAAGGGGTGAGACCAGTAGAGTATCTTAGATGGCTGTTCAGAAGCTTTTAAGACCCCAGACGTTACTCAGCAATGTAGAGTGTAGAACATTTTTTAATAAACTTTGTTATGCCAATTGAGCTAAATGTTCCTGAGACCATGGCCCCAACAGCCTGCAGCCCAGTAATTCGGTCCTTCAGGGAGTTTAGATGTATCTATGAATTTCCATGACCTTTCCTTGGAAAAGTTGTGCTGCCTTCCCCAGTATTGTGCACCGTCTTACCCTTCACCAAAGTTACCACTTATCTATTGTTTATTTAGTGTTTTTCCATCCACAGCCCTCCCTCCCTCGTAACCATCAAATATTGTTTCTTTTTGTGTGTGAACTTTTTCGTGAGTTTTTACAGTAATGGTCTCATATAATATTTGCCCTTTTGTGATTGACTTATTTCACTCAGCATAATGCCCTCAGATTCATCCATGTTATGAAATGCTTCACAGATTCATAATTGCTCTTTATTGTTGCATAATCTTCCATTGTGTGTATGTACCACAGTTTGTTTATCCATTCATCTGTTGATAGGCATCTAGGTTGTTTCCATTGTTTTGCTGTTGTGAACAATGCTGCAGTGAACATGTGTATGTGTATGTCTATCTGTGTGACAGCTCTTGTTTTTCTAGGATATATTCCTAGGAGTGGGATTGCTGGATCATATGGTATTTCTATTTCTAGCTTTCTAAGAAAGCACTGTATCATTTTCCAAAATGGTCGTACCATTTTGCATTCCCACCAGCAGTGCATAAGAGTTGCAGTCTCCCCGCACCCTCTCCAGCATTTGTCATTTCATGGTTTTTTGATTTGTGCCAGTAATGCCGGGGTGAGATGGTATCTCATTGTGGTTTTGATTTGCATTTCTCTAATGGCTAGTGATTGTGAGCATTTCCTCATGTGTCTGTTAGCCCCTTGAATATCTTCTTTGGTGAAGGGTCTGTTTATTTCCTTTGCTCATTTTTTAATTGGATTATTTGTCTTTTGTTGTAGAGGTGTTGGATTTTCCTATAGATTTTAGAGGTTAGAATTTGTTGGATTTGTCATAGCCAATAGTTTTTTCCCAGTCTATAGGTTCTCTTTACTCTTGTGGTGAAGTCTTTTGATGAGCATAAGTGTTTAATTTTTTTAAAACGGAGAAAGATATATATGATTGCAAGAGAAACCAGAGTATAATAAGTGTTTAATTTTTAGAAGATCCCAGTTATCTAGCTTATCTTCTGGAGTTTGTGTGTTGTTAGTTATGGTATGTATCCTGTTAATGCTGTGTATTAGATAGAGCCTCTAGCATTGATCCTATTTTTTCTTCTATGATCTTTATAGTTTTGGGTTTTATATTTATATATTTGATCCGTTTTGAATTAGTTTCTGTGTATGGTGTGAGGTATGGGTCCTATTTCATTTTTTTCTAGATGGACATCCGGTTTTGCCAGCACCATTAGTTAAAAAGACTGTCTTTTCCCCATTTGATGGATTTTGGGCCCTTGTCGAATATCAGATGACTGTAGGTGGATGGATTTACATCTGGGTTCTCAATTCTGTTCCATTGGTCAATGTATCTGTCGCTGTACCAGTACCAGGCTGTTTTGACTACCCTACCTATGTAGTAGGTTCTGAGGTCAGGTAGCGTGAGTCCTCTTACTTTATTCTTCTTCTTCAATAGTGCTTTACTTATCAGGGGCTTCTTCCCTTTCCATATAAAGTTAATGATTAGTTTTTCCATCTTTTTAAAGAATATTGTTGATATTTGGATCGGCATTGCATTGTGTTTGTAAATTGCTTTGGGTAGAATTGTCATTTTCATTATGTTGAGTCCACCTATCCGTGAGCATGGTATGTTTTTCCATTTATGTAGATCTCTTTTGGTTTCTTGTAGTAGTGTTTTGTAGTTTTCTTTGTGTAGGTCTTTTACATCCCTGGTTAGATTTATTCCTAAGTATTTTATTTTTTTAGGGGCTATTATAAAAGGTATTGCTTTCCTGATTTCTTTTTTGTCATTCTCTTTATTGGTGTATAGGAATCCAGCTGATTGGTGTATGTTTATCTTGTATCCTGCCACTCTAGTGAATCTTTCTATTAGTTCCAGTAGTTTTCTCGTGGAGCCTTTTGGGTTTACTATGTGGAGTATATCATCTGCAAATAGGGACAGTTTTACTTCTTCTTCACCAATTTGGATGCCCTTTATTTCTTTTTCTTGCCTTATTGCTCTAGCTAGGACTTCCAGCACATTGTTAGACAGGGATGGTAATAAAGGGCATGCGTGTCTTTTTCCTGTTCTCAAGGGGAATGTTTTCAGCTTGTCTCCATTAAGAATGATGTTGATCATTTGTTTTGTATAGATGCCCTTTATTATGTTGAGGAATTTTCCTTCTGTTCCTATTTTGCTAGGGTTTTTATCTGGAATGGGTGTTGGACTTTATCAAATGCCTTTCCTCGTCAGTTGAGATGATCATGTAATTCTTTTATTTATGTGGTGTATTACTTTGATTGTTTTTCTAATGTTGAACTATCGTTGCATACCTGCTATGAATCTCACTTGGTTGTGGTGCATTATTTTTTTGATATGATGTTGAATTCTTTTGGCTAGAATTTTACTGAGCATGTTTGCATCTATTTTCATGAAAAATATTGGTCTATAATTTTCTTTTTTTGTGGTGTGTTTACCTGGTTTTGGTATCAAGGTTATGCTGGCTTCACAGAATGAATTTGGAAGTGTCACTTCCTTTTCTGTGTTCTGTAATAGTTTGAGTAGTACTGGTGTAAGCTCTTCTCTGAATGTTTGATAGAATTCTCCTGTGAAGCCATCTGGGCCAGGGCTTTTTTTCATTGTTGTTGAGAGTTGTTTTTAATTACCCTTTGAATCTCTTCTCTTGTTATCGGTCTGTTCAGATTTTCAGCATTATTTTTTATTTGGGTAGGTATTGTGTTTCTAGAAATTTGTCCATTTCCTCTAGGTTTTCAAATTTGTTAGAGTATAGTTTTTCGTGGTATTCTGTTATGATCTTTTTTATTTCGATTGGGTCTGGTGTTATGTCCCCCATTTCATTTCTTTTTTGGTTATTGATGTGCTCTCCTGTTTTTCTTTTGTCAGTTTGGCCAGTGGTTTGTCAATTTAGTTCATCCTTTCAAAGTACCAACTTTTGGTTTTGTTAATTCTTTCTTTGTTTTTCTGTTCTCTATTTCATTTATTTCTGTTTTGATCTTTATTATTTCCTTTCTTCTGGTGGCTGTGGGCTTCTTTTCTGTTCTCTGTTTCTTCAAGTTGTATACCTAATGTTTTGATTTTGTCCCTTCTTTTTTGATATTTGCATCTATTGCTATAAATTATCCTCTGAGCACTGCCATTGCTGTGTCCCAAAGGTTTTGGTATGTTGTGTTTTTATTCTCATTTGTTTCTGGGAATTTTTTGATTCCATCTTTGATTTTTTTCTATTATCCAGTGGTTTTTAAGCAAGGTGTTATTCAGTTTCTGTGTATTTGTTGTTTTTTTTTTCCCTCGCTCTTCCTGTTAATAATTTTTACTTTTATGTCTATGATCCGAGAAGATGCTTTGTATCATGTCAGTGTTTTGGATTTTGTTGAGGGTTGCTTTGTGGTTTAAGATGTGGTCTATTCTGGAGAATGTTCCATGTGCATTGGAAAGAATGTATACTTTGCTGCTGTTGGGTGGATTGTTTTATATATGTCTATGAGGTCAAGTTGGTTGATCATGTCCTTAACATCTTCTGTATATTTGCAGAGTTTCTTTCTAGATGTTCTGTTACCTTTACCGAGAGTGATGTATTGGAAGTCTACTACTATTTCTGTGGAACTTTCAGTTTGTCTTTTCATTGCTGTTAGAGTTTGTTTTATGTATTTTGCAGCCCAGTCGTTGGGTGCATAGGTATTTATTATGGTTATGTCATCATGGTGGATTGTCCTTTTAATCATTATATAATGTCCTTCCTTTTCTTTTATGGCAAATTTTGCCCTAAAGTCTCTTTTTTCTGAGATTAATATTGCCACTGCTGCTCTTTTTTGATTTTTGTTTGCTTAGTATATTTTTTATAGCCTTAGATTTTTAATAGATTTATGTCTTTGTGTCTAAGGTATGTCTCCTATAGACAGCATATTGATGTGTCCTGTGTTTTTAACGCACTTTGTCGCTCTCTGTGTCTTTTTGGGTGCATTTAAGCCGTTTACATTCAGTGTGATTATCGATAGGTGTGAGTTTATTGCTGTCATTTTGTAGTGTTTTTTTTTTTTTTCTGTGGTGCTGACATTTCCTTTTTTTCTCTTTCTCTGCTGCGCTGAGTTCCTTTTGTTTGTGAAATTTCTTTTCATTTCTTTTGTTATTATGGATTTTGTGTTTACTGAGACTTTATATTTTTCTTCTTTATTTTGATGAGTCAGTTTTGTTAACTTTCTTTAGGGTTACCTTGTAATTTTCCGTTATCTTCCTAAGTTTGGACCAGTCTTTTATTACTTGATATCACCTTGACGTACTCTCCATTTTAAATTCTATATCTACACCATGTATTCCCCCTTTTATTGTTCTGACATTGTTTCCATTTACATATTGACATCTCTAGTTCCCTGTTCTGAATCTTTTAGCTTTGTTTTATCCTTGAGAGTTCATTACCTAGGTCAGTATTTGGCTGATACTGATCTGTGTCCCCTATTCAGGTTGTTGCCTGATGTTCGTTCTCTAACCAAAGGACTCCGTTTAATAGTTCCTGTATGTTTGGTTTGGTTTTTACAAATTCCCTTAATTTCCTGTTGGGAATTCTGTGGAGGTGCCTTTCTGCATGTGGGCTTATTGACTTTATTCCAGGATGGCAACACTGAGTCATGTCGTTTGGTCAGGAACCTCCACTCTGTATCTCTATTCCTTCCCTTTTTTCTATCAGTTTCTTCTTCTCCTCAGTGATTTCTAATCTAATACTTATCCATTCGTTTAAGGTGCAGGGTTCTAGGATTGACTTTATCTGTTTCACTTGGTTTTTCGGGTCTTTGTTGCAGTGGGATGACTTAGTATGTCTAACTAGTCCACCATCTTGGCTCTGCCTCAAGTTATGTGAACTTTTTGTGCAAATATTGAATAATACCAATATGAGAAAAAGGAGTAAAAAATAAAGGAAATGAAAAATCAGCTATATTCTTTACAATTTAGAAGCAGCCGTGGTTTACATAGTAGATACATAAATGTAGATGGGTGGGTGATAGATAAGTAGTTATGAAGTAGTAAGTCAATCCAGGATTAGTGAATTGAACAGTTTAATTATATCAGAACTCTGGATCACATCCTCTGTATTTCTCTTAGCTTTCTGTACAGGTTTACAAGATGAATGCCATGGTTTCAAATACGTTCTCACACTGTAAAAGATCTCTAAACAGGAAATGAAGTTAGGAAACTTTTTCCCTAACATGAGTATACTCTTCTTTATTTTACAGAAAATCTACCAGTAGTCCCCAGCAGACTGTTCCTCCTTGGCTGTAACTGGGTAACATGCCCATCTCTAAATCAGTCACTTAGCAGAGGGAAGTGAAATTACCATAATTGATTTTGATCCATCATGATCGATACCCTAAGACTAGGCGGCTTCTGCCTGATACTGAAACAAAATTTGAGCTCTTGTAGCAAGGAGAAAGAGGGTAGTGGTTGTTCAGTAAGCAGCCAGTACTGCCTGTTGTACACTGCCTTATGGAATTTTGTTCTTGTAGAAATGTGACAGAGGTTGATATTTCAGCTGCATTCTACAGTATGTGTTAGCATTTTAAGTTGGTACCAAACAGAGAACTATATCTACCAATATATTGCAGCAATTCAAAATTGATTACAGTGCTTTTTTATATTACTTTTTTCTGAAACCACAAGTTCTGGTTAGTCTAATTTTTATAACTTTTATGAGTAGCCATTAAACATTTATTTGCAGAAATAAACAGTTGGATAGCAGTGTAACATATACGGTGCAAATCAGAAATGAATGGCCTTAGAACAGAGTGCATGCATCAGAGTAAAAGAATACATTTTTTTTGTAAAAAGCAGTATTGGGAAAATGGTGCAAATGGCTGAGAAATATGAAAACCTGTGCTAAATAAATTAACCAGCTTGTTGGCAATTTTTCATTTGACTCATCTGAAAGGGGAGCCAAACTGTTACAGGGCATTAATAAGACGCGTTCATTTTGAGGTTTTCCTTTGTTACTACAACTAATTGATGAGCAATATTGGATAATATCATAATTTATAGCCCATAGTTCCAAATGCATTTGTACAAAGTAGTATTCAGTAGTTGTGGTTAGATAAAATTATTTCAAAAATATTGTACTGTATTGTAAATGGCCTTTGTTCAAATTAGCAATATAAATGACATTAGATTTAATGTGTTAAATCTATTTTGATAGTTAGAATTTTTTCTAATTTTGATTTTGGTGAAAATATACACAGCGGAGCATGTACGCATTCAGCAATTTCTACAGGTACAATTTAGTGACATTGGTTACATTCTTCACGTTCTGTCACCATTCTCGCTGTCTCTACCCATGTGCGTCAACACCATTGACATAGACTCACTAACCCCTAAACTTCTTGTCTATACTTTAGAGTTACTGTTGTCAATTTGCTCTCATACAGATAATTCCTTAAAAGAGCACAATGCTCATAGCGAATATTCTTTACTAATTTAGGAAAACTGTTGTTTAGTTTAAAGTTGCCTTCAGGGGATTAATTTGGTTCATGGTTTGAAGATTTCCTGAGAGTGATAGATTCAGGAGTTCCTCCAGTCTCAATGGATCCAATAAGTCTAGATTCTGAAATAATTTGAAATTCTGTTCTACATTTTTCCCCTTTTTATCAGGATTCATCTGTTGAGTCCTTGATAAAAACATTCGGTAATGGTAGCCAGGCACCATCCAATTCTCCTGGTCTCATGGCAAAGGAGGCAATAGTTCATAGAAGTAGTTAGACCTGTAGTCTACTTCCCTGTCTGATTCCTTGGTCTTCTTCTTCCTTTGCTTCTCCAGGGAAATAGAGACCCATTGTTGTATCTTGGATGGCCGTTCTCAGGTGTTTAAGATCCTAGGTACTACTCACCAAACCAGGGAGTGGAACAGAAATTCTCAAAACAGTATTAGGCCAGTTGATTGGACAGTCCCACGAGGTCATGACCCGGAACCTTCAAACCAGCAGAACTAATTCCATAAGGTGTTTGGATGTACCTAAATAGTATCAGCAGCTTTAGCCTCTTTTTGTTGTTGTTGCTGTTGTGTGTAACACTATATTTGCCGTTTTGCTCTTTTTCTGTTGTACGACTTAGTGATATCAATTACATTCGTCAAGCTGTGCAATCATTACCCTTAATGGATGCAAATTTTCTCATCACCATAAACATAAACCCACTACTTTCCAGAGAATGATTCCCTCTCTCCCCCATCCCCAAACCAGAAAACCAAACCCATTGCTATCGAGTCAATTTCAACTCATAGCAACCCTACAGGACAGAGTAGAACTGCCCCATAGGGTTTCCAAGGAGTGACTGGTGGTTTCGAACTGCCGACCTTTTGGTTAGCAGCTGAGCTCTTAACCACTGCGCCACCAGGGCTCCCTGCCCACCCCAGGTAACCACTCATATACATTGGTCTTTATATATTGTTCTTGTCATACAGTATTTGTCCTTTTGTGATTAACTTATTTCACTAAGCATAATGTCTTCAAGGTCCATACATGCTGTAGCATGTATCAGGACTTCATTTCTCTTGTGGCTGAGTAGTATTCCATTGGATATATGTACTACATTTTGTTTATCCATTCATCTTCTGATAGGCACTCAGGTTCTTTCCACCTTTTTGCTATTGGGAATAATGCTGCAACGAACATAGGTGTGCATATGTCTGTTTGTGTCGCTACTTTTAGGTCCCTGGGGTATATACCTAGGAGTGGAATTGCTGGGTCAGCCCTGGTGGCATGGTGGTTAAGAGCTTGGCTGCTAACCAAAAGGTTGGCAGTTAAATCCACCAGCCACTCCTTGGAAATCTTATGGGCCAGTTCTGCTCTGTCCTGTAGGGTCTCTATGAGTCGGAACCGACTCGATAGCATCTATCAACAGCAACAACAAGGTAGTTCTAACTTTATTTTTTTATTTAAGTTTATACATGCATGTTTAATGTCTCTGGTTATCTGGTTTCCCAAGTACACAGCCTGGAGTTCTAGTTAATAGTTTGTTGTTGTTAGCTGCCATCAAATTGGCCACCAACCCTTGACAACTGCCTGCACAATGGCAACGTTAACTCCCGGTCCCACAGCATCCCCATAATCAGTTATGGATCAGACCATTGTGATCCATAGGGTGTTCACTGGCTGATTTTTGGAAGTAGATCAGAATTTTAATTTTTGGAGGAATTGCCATACTGTTTTCCACAATGGTTGTACCATTTTACATTCCCATCTCCAACGAATAAGGGTTCTGATCTCCCACATCCTCGCCCACATTTGTTATTTTCTGTTTTTTTGTTCATTGCCATTCTAGTAGGGGTGAGGTGGTGTCTCATTGTAGTTTTGATTTGCATGTCTCTGATGACTAGAGATGATTAGCATCTTTTCATGTGTTTATTGGCCTCATGAGTATCTTCTTTGGTGAAATGTCTGTTCATGTCCTTTGCCCATTTTAATAGTATTATTTGTCTTTTTGTTGTTAAGTTGTAGAAGTTTTATGTATATTTTGAATATTAGACCCTTATTGGATATATGGAGCCCTGATGGTGCAGTGGTTAAGAGCTCAGGCTGCTAACGAAAAGGTCAGCAGTTCGAATCCACCGGCTGCTCCTTGGAAACCCTATGGGTTCTGCCCTGCCCTATAGGGTCGCTATGAGTTGGAATCAACTCAGTGGCAGTGGGTTTTATATGATATATGGTTCCTGAAGATTTTTTTCCCAGTCTGTAGGTTGTCTATTTAATCTTTTGATAAAGTTCTTTGATGAACATAAGTCTTTAATTTTTATGTGGTCCCAATTATATATTTTGTCTTCTGCTGCTCGTGCATTTGTTGTATTTGATAGTCTAACATTACAAAAAAAAATTAGGTCCAATAACTTCACCTCCATATTTTTTTCCAAGAACTTTATGGTTTTAGGATTAATGTTTTGGTCCTTGATCCATTTTTAATTAGTTTTTTATGTATGATGTTAAGTATGGACCTTGCTTCATTCTCCTGCATGTGGAAATTCAGTTTTCCCACCACCATTTATTGAAGAGACTGTTCCTTCCCCATTGAATAGACTTAGCACCCTTCTTGAAAATCAGTTGACCATAGATGTATGGATTTATTACTGGGCTCTCTGTTCTTTTCCATTAGTCTGTGTGTTATCATAAACCAGTACCAGGCTGTTTTGATTACTGTAGCTGTATAGTATTGGGTGTGAGGCCTCCTACTTTGTACTTTTTGTTCAAAATGGCTGTGGCTGTCCAGGGCCTCCTGCCATTCCATATAAAGTTGAGGATTAGTTTTTCCATTTCCATAAAAAATGCTGTTGGAATTTTGATCAGAATTGTGTTGAATCTATATAGATCACTTTAGGTAGTATTGGCATTTTCACAGTATTAAGTATTCCAGTTCATGAGCACAGAATGTCTTTACATTTATTTAGCTCTTTTTTAATCTCTTGCAGCAGTGTTTTATAGTTTTCATTGTATAAGTCCTTTACATCTCTGGTTAGGCTTATTCCTAAGTATTTTTTATTCTTTTAGGTGTTACTGTAAATGAAATTGTTTTCTTGATTTTCTTTTCATATTTCTCTTAGTTGGTATATAGAAACTTGACTGGTTTTTGTGTGTTGATCTTGTACCCTGCAACTTTACTGAATTCTACTAGTTCTAGAAGCTTTCTTGTGTGTTCTTTGGCTTTTCTATACATAAGATCATGTCATCTGCAAATAGAGATAGTTTTACTTCTTTTCCAATTTGGAAACCTTTTATTTCTCTTGCATACCTTATTGCTCTGATTAGGACTTCATTGCAATATTGAATAGAAGTAGTGATAGCGGGCATCTTTGTCTCATTCCCATTATCAAGGGGAAGGCTCTAACTTAGTCTTTCTCCATTGAGTGTAATGTTGGCTGTTGGTGTTTCATAGATGCCCTTAATCATGTCGAGGAACTTCCCTTCTATTCCTTTCTTATTGAGACTTTTTAATCAGGAAAGGGTGTTGGATTTTATCAAATGCCTTCTCTGTATCTGCTGAGATGATCATGTGGGTTTTTTTTTGTTGTTGTTGTATTACATTGCTAGATTTTCTAAGGTTGAACCATCCTTGCATTCCTGGAACAAATCCCACTTGGTCCTGGTGTGTAATTCTTTTAATACATTGTTGAATTCTGTTCGCTAGTATGTTGCTGAGAATTTTTGGACCTGTATTCATGAAGGCGATAGGTCTGTAGTTTTCTTTTCTTGTGGTATCTTTGTCTGGCTTTGGTGCCAGGGTAATGCTGGCTTCATAGAATGAGTTAGGGAGTATTTCTTCCTTGTCTATATTTTGGAAGAGTTTGAGCAAGATTGGTGTCAATTCTCTGAATGTTTGGTAAAATTCCCCAGTGAATCTGTCTTGTCCAAGGCTTTTTTTGTTGGGAGATATTTTATTACTGATTAAATCTCTTCTCTTCTTATGAGTCTGTTAAGATTTTCTACCTCTTTTTGTGTCAGTTTAAGAAGGTTATGTGTTTCTAGGAATTTGTCCATTTTGTCTTTGTTTTTTAATTTATTGGAGTACAGATTTTCGTAGTATTTTGTTATGATCCTTTTTATTTCTGTTGGATCTGTTGTAATGTCTCCAATTCATGGATGCAACGCTGGAACCTCTCACTCATCTATACCAAGAAATGTGGAAGACAGCTCCCTGGCCAACTGACTGGAAGAGGTCCATATTTGTGCCCATTCCAAGGAAAGGTGAGCTGATGGAATACGGGAATCATCTAGCAGTATCATTAATATCATGTGCAAGCAAAATTTGGCTAAAGAAAATTCAGCAATGACTGCAGCTGTACATCAACAGGGAACTGCAGAAATTCAAGCCAGATTCAGAAGAGGACGTGGAATGAGGGATATCGTTGCTGATTTCTGATGGATCTTAGCTGAAACAGAGAATACCAGAAAAAATATTTTCTGTGTTTTATTGACTACACAAAGGCGTTTGACTGTGTGGATCATAACAAATTGTGAATAACACTGGCAAGAATGAGATTTCCAGAACACTCTAATTGTGTCATGTGCAACCTGTACGTAGATCAAGAGGCAGTCTTGAACAGAACAAGGGGATTCTGCGTGATTTACACTCAGAAGAGGTATGTGCCAGTGTTGTATCTTTTCACCATATGTATTCTATCTGTATGCTGAGCAAATAATACGAAATCTAGACTAAAGAAGAACACAGCATCAGGATTGGAGAGAGACTCATTAACAACTTGCAAAATACAGACGACACAACCTTGCTTGCCAGAAGTGAAGAGGACTTGAAGCACTTACTGATGAAGCTCAAGACCACAGCCTTCAGTATGGATTACACCTCAACATAAAACAAAAATCCTCACAAGTGGACCAATAAGCAACATCGTGAAAAGCGGAAAAAATATTGAAGTTGTCAAGGATTATATTTTACTTGGATCAACAGTCAACATCCATGAAAACAGAAGTCAAGGAATCAAACAACGTATTGCATTGGGAAAATCTGCAGTAAGAGATCCCTTTAAAATTTTAAAAAGCTAAGGTGTTACTTCGATGTGTTGACCCAAGCCATGACTTTTTTTAAAAAAAAAAGCAAAAAATCAGATTTAATTTAAAGAAAAAGCATCTGAAGTTATCTGCAAGAAGAGTTTTGCATTTTCATGATTACATCTATTGGAAGGGTTGGAGAAAAATAAAAATACCGTTTAGCTTAAGAAGTTGTGAGTTATCTGCAAATCAGTTCATTTTAGGAGGGGAAGAATCCATGGCCATTTCTGAATATCAAAATTTGTGTAGGTTTCTCTTTTGACTATATTCTAGATTAAAGAGGGAATTGTAAAAAGCCTCCTCTTTTCCACACGGGATAAATCCTTTATTTCAGCCAGCTCTCAATGGAGGGGCAACTAGTACAACACCTTTTCCCTGAACAGTTTCTTTCACATCTCCCAATATCATATTGAAATGTTGATCGTAAGCATGTAATCTTCCTCGAAGCTCTAAGTCATTTCGCATTTTCACATAAATATGCTCATACTGGCTGAGCCTGATGAGATCCAGGGGCTCCTCTACTGTGTTGGTAGTTTGTTGCTGGTCCACGTCATCTGCCATGTTTCAAACCCTCAAGCCATGATATTTTCACTCACCTTATCTGTATGCAAAAGATGGACAATGAAAAAGGAGGACAGAAGAATTGATGCATTTGAATTCTGGTTCTGGAGAATAATATTGAATATGCCATGGACTGCCAGAAGAATGAACAAATCTGTGTTGGAGGAAGTGCAGCCGGAATGTTTCTTAGAAGAGAGGATGGCGAGACTTCAACACTTATTCTGGACCTGTTATCAGGAGGGACCAATTTCTGGAGGATTCGAACTGCCGACCTTTTGGTTAGCAGCCTGAGCTCTTAACCACCGCGCCACCAGGGCTTCACTGACAGCACCTAATAACACGTTTTTGCTTTGTTAGTCTATCGAATGGTTTGTCAATTTTATTGATCGTTTCAAAGAACTATCTTTTGGTTTTGTTGATTTTTCTCTATTTTTTTCTCTTCTCTATTTCTTCTTTGATCTTTCTGATTTTCTTTGTTCTTGTAGGTCTGGACTTAATTTATTCTTCTTTTTGTAGTTCCTCAAGTTGTAGAGTATGACTGTTGATTTGAGATCTTTTTTGATATCGGTGTTTATTGCTATGAATTTCCCTGTGATGATTGCCTTCACTATATCCTGTTGTTTTGGGTGTGTTGTATTTTCATTTTCATGTAACTCCTAGAATTTTTTTACTTCATTCTTGATTTCTTCCTTGACCCATTGGTTGTTTAGTAACTGTTGATTTGAGATCTTTCTTCTTTTTTGACATAGGTGTTTATTGCTATGAATTTCCCTGTGATGATTGCCTTCACTGTATCCCGTTGTTTTGGGTGTTGTGATGGTTGGGATTGTGTGTCAACTTGGCTGGGCCATGATTCTCAGTGTTTTAATGTAATTACTCCAATGATTGAATATACTGTGAGTAGCCAATCAGATGAAAGGGAGTCTCCTTGGGGGTGTGGCCTGAATCTGAATATAAGCAGACGTTCTGGCTTTTTGCTCTCTCTGGATCCTGTGGCTGTCTCCTGTTGTCTCATCTCTGGTTCTTGGGACTTGAGCTGTCAGCTTATCTGCTGAACCTGGGATTTGTCAATCTGCACATCCTGCGAGTGGGAGCCCTGCTCTCCGACCTGCCGACCTTGGGCTTGCCAGCTTCTGTGGCTGTGTGACTTGGGAGAGGCCTCTACCCTGATCCACGGACATGGGACATTCTAGCCTCTACAATCGCATGAGCTGTTTCCTTGATATAACTCTCTCTGTATATATATATTTATACACTTTACTAGTTTTGCTTCTCTAGAGAACCCAACCTAAGACAGGTGTGTTGTATTTTCATTTTCATTTAACTCCTAGAATTTTTTTACTTCACTCTTGATTCCTTCCTTGACCCATTGGTTGTTTAATAGTGTGTTATCTAGCTTCCATGTATTTATAGGTTTGCTATTTTTTCTTGTATCATTAGTTTCTTGTATTATTCCTTTGTGTTTGGAGAAGATAATTTTTATCATTTCAATCTTGCTGAGACTTGTTTCATTCCTAGCATATGGTCTATCCTGGATAATGTTCTATGTGCATTAAAGAAAAATGTGTATTGTTTTGATTTGGGGTAGAGACTTCTATATATGTCTATGAGATCTAATTTTTTTATGGTATTGTTCAAGCCTTCTATTTCCTTACTGATTTTCTTTCTGGAAATTCTGTTCATTATTGACAATGGTGTGTTGAAGTCTTCTACTATTGTAGAGTTGTTTATCGCTCCTTTCAGTTTTGTCGGTATTTGCTTTATATATTTTGGTGCATTGATGTTGGGTGCATATATATTTATCATTGTTATATTTTCTTGAAGGATTATCCCTTTAATCAATATATAATGTCCTTCTTCATCTCTTATAATGGATTCTGACTTAAAGCCTATTTTATCTGATAACAGTATGGCCACCCATCCTCTTTTTTGATTACTATTTGCATGAAATATTCTTTTCCATCTTTTCACTTTTAGTCTGTTTGTGTCCGTGGGCCTAATGTGTCTTTTGTAGACAGCATATGGATAGACCTTGTTTTTTTTTTATCCATTTTGACACTCTCTGCCTTTTGCAGGCAGAGTTTAATCTGTTTACATTTAAGGTAATTATTGATAAGGAAGGAGTTACTTCTGTCATTTTGTTACTTGTTTTTGTGTGTCTTATAATTCCTTTGTTCTACCTTTCTTAGAATTTTGTTATTATTTGTGATAATTTGCTTTCTTATACTGAGTCTATTTGGTTTCTTCCTTCTTACTTTTTGTGTATATTTTTTAAATTATCTATAAAAATTCCATTTCAGACCTTATGTTTACAATGATATATGTTTCTTTGATACCAACAATTAACATATAAATAGCAAATAACATACAGTATTAACATCCTTAAATTCTCATCTTAATTCTCTCCTCTCACCTCCCATTTTTTGTTACTGTATCACTTTTCACATCATATGTTCTGTGTCTCTTTGGATAGCTTTGTACTTATTTCTTATACATTTGATGATATGACTGATGCTTGTAGTACATAACAGCTGAGTTTACCCACTAAAAATTCCCTGCAATAAGTCTTTTCGTTTGCCCATGCCGTTATCTTTATTGGCAATCTTGCCTTTATTTATCTATTTATTTATTTATATTTAGTTTTCTTCCCTGTGTACTTGATCAGATGTTTGTCTAATGGTCTTTCCTTTCCACTTAAAGGACACCCTTTAGCAGTTCTTGCAAGGAAGGTATGGTAGTAACAAACTCCCACAGCTTTTGCTTATCTGGGAATGTCTTGAGTTTGCCCTTGTTTTTGAAGGATAATTTTGCTGGATAAAGAATTCTTGGTTGACAGTTTTTATCTTTCAGTGCTTTATATATGTCTTTCCATTGCTTCCTGACCTCCAGTGGTTTTCTTTTTTAAAGAGTAATTTATAAATAAATGCTAGGTAAGCTGCATGTGTGTATTATGGGAACACGAAGTAATAGAGTGATGAGTGCGATTGGGTTAAGGGTGACTTTCTGGATGTGAAATTTAAACTTTTTCTTAGAATATATAGATTGTTAAAGGATGCAGTTATGTTTGGGGATGGGAGATAGTGATATGGGGACTGGGAAGACTAGCCCAGAAGAAACAAATTATATGGGCCAAGGCATGGAGATTAGAGTTGATAAATTGAGAGTTAGAGTTGACATGTTGGAAAGTAGGAAAAGATCAGAAGATAGTAGATAAAGAAAATGATTTGGAGACAGGAAGAGGAAGATTTTATGGGGTAGAGTTTAGATTTAATATAAGGTACTATAAATTCTTGAGCAATCAATTAGCAGATGCTTACTTCCCAGGGACTGTCATGGATAAGGCATTGGATTAGGTGATAAGCATTCAGGCTTCTCTGTAAAAGTGGGTCATGCCTAGGATAAAATATCGTGGAGAAATACATGATTCAGGCAGACCAAATCGTAACCTATTGTATCAGTCAACACCATGATGGACTGAGAATGTTAACTCTAATGGTAACTTGAGAACTGGGGCTTCCAGCAGAGTAATACACACCAATATTTAAACAAAATATGGCAGGGAAAAATACAGAAAGAACCTGTTAGACACTACATTGTGATAGGCCAACAAGTTTTTTTCTACTTTACTGAAGATAGCTCTGTGAAACCATCAAGTCAAGAATTTCTCAGTAATAATAAACTACCATTGTTATTTATTATGTACCAGACACTGTGCCAAGTTGTTTGCATGCCATACCACATTTAATCTTCAGAACAACCTTGTGAGGTAGGTGGTATTACCTAGTCATAGAGTCAGGATTTGAACCCAGATCTCTGATTTCTCCACACTGTGCTCTTCACTACTGTGTTGATTGTTTCTAAAATATAATTCCCCTATCTGCCTTAAGTACTCAAAAATGTACATGTGATATCGACTCCTAAACCTTGAAATTTCTTTTTTTTTTCAAATCTTAATTGTTTTTCATATTCTCTTGAAACCTTAACAGGTGAATGTTTAATGAATGTCTGGGTCACATAAGGCAAAATACACACTGAACTTGATAAGAAAAATATGATAAAGAAATAAAAATTGCCATGGAAAGTTAAAGCAATATATACATATACCAGAGTATAGTTATCAAAAGTTTGATGTTGGTTATTATTATAATTTCTTATTAGTCAGGATTTACATGAAGACGTCAAAGAAGCTGGAGCACTGCAGAAAAATCATGCTTCTGTGACATCTGTGAACTCCACGGTAGCTGCAGATTCTGTTTGCCTGCCTAAAGAAGATGAGTCATTAAGCACCGTGAGCTGTGAAATACCTGCAGAACAAACTCCAAGCAGTAATCCAGAGAGTGCCCCAGAAGTAAATGATGTTGAAGCAATAGAGGAGAAAGAAAATGATTGTAATGATAAAACTTGTATGCAGGCAACTTCAGAAAAGGAAACAAGTGAAAATGTGCCTACAGCAGAGAACACTGCAGAGCAACCAAAGAAAAATATGATTACTTACTCGCAAATTGTTAAAGAAGGCAGGAAATTTAATATTGATTTGGTGTCAAAGGTAAGTACCAGTTTTACCAATCTTATTATAGAACAACACTAGCTTTTAATTGATTGAAAATAGCACCTGGTCCCATAAACCCAATTTTCTTAAGTTTATTTTCTGAAATGTGGAGCATTTGTTTTATAAAGAGATAGTAGCTAGAAGTTTGTAATTAAATTAAAATACTCTTTAAGTGTAGGTTAAAAACATATTAAAATGTTCAGTACTATATCACAAGCATTCTTTTCTGGTTGAACCCATAGTCCACCCTAATATTTTCCTAACATGTGGGCACTATAGATTCTATCAAAAGAGAAATTCTGATGAACCTGTTTACAAATCCATGTTATTCACAGCCAATCTATTAAATTAACTTTTAAAAAAGTCTTTATATATATTAACTGTTTTTGCATGTGTATGATGATGGGTGATGAGTGGAGCCCTGGTGGTGCAGTGGTTAAGGGCTATGGCTGCTAACCAAAAGGTCAGCAGATAATATCCTCCAGCTGCTCCTTGGAAGCCCTATGGGGCAGTTCTACTCTGTCCCATAGGGTTGCTATGAGTTGGAAATGACTCCATGGCAATGGGTTTTATGATGATGAATATTGTCTTAGTTATCTAGTGCTGCTGTAACAGAAATACCACAAGTGGGTAGCTTTAACAAACAGAGATAGTTTATTTTCTCACAGTTTAGGAGGCTAGAAGTCCAAATTCAGGGCTCTAGCTCTATGGGAAGGCTTTCTCGGTCGGCTCTGGGGGAAAGTCCTTGTCTCTTCAGCTTGTTTCCTGGCTCCTTGGTGATCTTCATGTGGCATGACATCTTTCCTTTCCCATCTCTGCTTTCTCGCTTGCTTGTTTAATCTCTTTTATATCTGAAAATACACCCTACACTAATCTTGCTTCATTACCGTAACAAAGACAACTCATTCCCAAATGGGATTATAACCACAGGCATAGAGGTAAGGATTTACGATACATATTTTAAGGGGACATAATTCAATCCATGACAAGTATTCTAAATAAACCAATGCGTTTTTGAAAATCATGTGTTAAGGTTTGAGGTCTTCAGAGATTAATAGTGATGGGGACAGGGAGGCTGGGAAGAGTGCTAGTGTCTTAGGTGATGTTTGCATCCTTAAGTCTAATGTTAGGTCATTGTGACTTCAGAGGAGATCCCTGAGTCTTAGGAGGGTGAAATGTTGCATTGGCTTTATAGGAAGCAAGGCTTTTAGTACAAAAGAGTAGAAAACTAGTAAGATAAAGATTAATGACCATAAAAGTCGAAGATAAATGACTGGGTAAAAGTAGAGAAGAACAAAAGTAGGAGTGAGTAGGGAATAACATCCACTTTTTCTTAAAACTCGGCTTTTCAGTTTGTGTGCTCTCTTAATGAAAGTTCCAAGTGGTAGGGTAGTGGGAAGGAATGAGGCATTCCCCTCATGTATTCCTGATACAATCCTATATCCTTATACTGTGTTCCCTTTGTACTTGATGGCTGATGATATGAATATCTTTCTACTATCCATTGCTTCTTTCTATCTCATAGCTCTCTGCATCTGATTCTGTCTTGGTCTGAACTGGCTACTGTCTTGGTCCTACCTCATACTTCTGTACCATCTACCCCACCTTTTCCATCTGCTTTGACCCTGCCATACTTTGAAATATGGCATTCTTTCCATGTTACATTGACTCGTGGCCACGGATGGAAGTTTAGTCATAGCTTGCTAGTCTTCTGTTCTTGTGAGCAGTACTCAATGAAATAAATTAGAAAACAAAAACAAAAAACTGAAGTAATCAAGTAATAAATGGGCATTGTTCTGAATATTTTATTTTGGATTAGTTGCTTGGAATTTGGAATGCTTTACCTGAAGAAAGTGATATAATTGGTGGTCAGAATCAAGGCTAGCTCATAAAAGTCTGTAATGCTTATGGTAGCTAAAGTACAGACTATATCTTACAGAGGAAAATGGTAGAAAATGATACTGTTTCAATTTTAGAAATTACTGTGGAAATTATCCAGTTGTATAAGAACATGAATGCTGGTGGTGGAGGAAAAGTTAAATTAGAAACTGAGACATTTGAAGAGATTCTGAAGGAGGTTTATGAGTATTTCCATGGGTTTGGATGGTTAATAATACTGGTTCTCTTAGACTAAATTAAAAATAAAAATGTCCAGAGGAGTCTAGGCAGTTGTACTTTGTCCTGTATATTTTACATGAGTATGTATATTTAAGAAATAACCAATAATCATTTATTGTACTCATTCTATAAAGGCAGGAGAATCTAAAGAACTTATAAGCATAGCAGTACAAGACGTTTATTATAGTTTTTAATGTTAGTCATTATTGAACATTTATTCAGTGTCCACCGAGTGGAAAGCAGTGTTTTCCATGGTATTGGGGCAATCTTGCACTCCTTCTTGGAAATTTCATCTTTTCTCATAATTGCAGTTTTATACCTAAGCTTAGGATGATTGCCAAACTTCTGTCTCAAGCACTAACTCTTTCCTAAAGTCCAGTTTGATATCTCCAAACTGCTTGACATTTCTATGTGTATTTCATCTCAAGTCATCACTGAATAGCTAACAAGTACAGTGGTACTTTACAGTTTACAAAACACATCCATTACTTTTAAAAAGTAATCTTACAACTTATGGTAGGTTAGTTGAATAAAATATTTTATAGTATTAGACTCCTGTACTAGTACAGAAGATGATTAATGATACAATTCTTACAGAACATTTCTAAGAAAGTTCATACCCTTAATAATATAGGAACCAACAGGCCAAGTGAAGTAATTTGTTGTTTATTAAATCTAGTTTATGTTATTTTAATCAAATTGAAGTATTTTTTAGCCTCTTACTGCTGTGAAATTGTTGTAGTGGATCACTTAGAGGGTGGTAAAAAAGAGGCTTAGGTTTAAATATGCCAAGCATTTATTATTTTTAGGCTTTAGAAACAAAGTTCTAGCATAGTTTAAATTTGTTTTCACACTTCTGTGATATCTCTAATGCATTTTTTTTTTGTTTTCACACTTCTGTGATATCTCTAATGCACTATTTTTTAAGCAGGCAATTTGAATCTTAAGCTTTATTAGATCATATTAAATGAAAAAACATTTTAAAATTTGATATATTAATATTTATAAAATTATTCTGGCTACTGAGGGAGCCTTGAATTCAAGTGTTAGTTTTTTCAAGAAAAGAAGGTATTTGAAGTAATTTAAAAATGATAGTTATGTAATTAAGACTCTTGGCAATACATTCTTAAAAACATGGGCTAAATCGGTTGTACAGTATGTTAAGCAGAAGATAATTAAGTAACGTGCCCTATTTAGTCAGAGTAATCGTATTAGTTTAAAAAATGCAATGTCAGTTGTGTTGTGCACAATGCTGAACTAATATAACAGTTTATAAAAATTCACTTAACTGATACTGATTTACAGCAAGACCTTACTAACTAACCTCTTAGATGCTCAGACTAATGGTCTGGATTGATTTTTGAGCTTCCCTTTTTCTTTGCAGTAAAGCTAATTACATTCTTGTCTTTTTCTCCCTTATTATATATGTAACATTTACATTTTTAACATTTATCAAGTTATAGACATTTAAAAGTATCTTGATATATGAGCTACCCAAATGCTGTTACAGTGTCCACATGGTTAAATTTAAAAAGTGCTAGATAATATTCTGTTGAAATTATTGTTTTTGTCTCTCTGATATTGGTTAGGAGAGATGTTGAAAGATTAAGTCAATTCCTCACATACATGTTAGCAATAGTCATCACCCTCACTACTTGAGAGAGTGACATAGCTCATATAAATCTAGACTGCTAGATTACAGAAAGACTTTATAATCTGATTGTTTCAGTGGAAATGTATCACAAACCTTTTTCTTTTTTTTGAAGGAGTGAAATCCAGGAGACAGTGTTTTTTCTTAATAACCATCTGGCTTTATCCAGTCTACAGTCCCTTATCTAAAACCCTTGGGGCCCAGTGCGTTTTGTAATTCAGATTATGTGTATCATGTAACATTTTCAGCAGGGTTTGAGGAAACACTCTATAACCTAGCACATTAATATTTCTGTGGTGAAATATGTGAATATTCATATTAAATGGAGTAAACAAAGACAGAAGACCCTTAAACGTCATTTTGGGTCAGATTTTGCTCCAAGCAAGTTATGAAAAATATTTTGGATTTTGAATTTCAGATAATCAATTGTGAACCTGTAATCAATTTTTTTTATGCATTATAATATTTGTAGTTATAGTACTTTTTACAAATAATTTAAAATATAACAAAATTATATATCTCTTTAGCATTTATCACTCTTTTTCTCTATTTCACCTTTTATTTCATCCTCTAAAATATTTTGTTTGTACAGCTGCTGTATTCTCGAGGATTGCTAATTGAACTTCTAATCAAATCAAATGTTAGTCGGTATGCAGAGTTCAAAAATATTACCAGGATTCTCGCATTTCGAGAAGGAAGAGTGGAACAGGTATTGTAACTGGGTATGAGCTTAAGCTATTTTGGATCATTTTGGAAGGATAAGTAAATAAGATTGTTTTCCTGGTAAAGCATTGAATTCCAATCCTGGATGGTGATTTACAAATATAAATGGTAAGGCATTGCTCAGACAGAAACGATCCATCAATTAAAATTTGTACTGTTAATTTTCTCATGAGTTATACAGCAGCTTAATGTTGGTGTTGAGAAAGCAATAGTTTTAGGCAGTGTTGCTAGACTTGAGCTGTCATTTGTTCCCAGTTCGGGGGTGGGGGATACCATTGGCCTTTTAATGATAAGAGGAGCAATTTGGCAGAATTGAGTAAGAGAGTGCACAATTTAATTAGCTCTGAAATCAGCACAGATGCCATTAGAACTGATTGAAGGTAACATGAAACAGCTTGACTAGAATAGAAATAATAATCCTATTATACTTTAAAGAAAAAAATGTTATTTAGAATACGTGTATTACTAGGAAACAGTTTCTTAACTTAAATCATAATATTTTTCAGGTTCCTTGCTCCAGAGCAGATGTCTTTAATAGCAAACAACTTACTATGGTAGAAAAGCGAATGCTAATGAAATTTCTTACATTTTGTATGGAGTATGAGGAACATCCTGATGAATATAAAGGTATTGTTATTTCATTAAATTGTGTTCACCAATTATTTGAGCTTTCTTATTGTTTTAATATACCTACTCTTCACTTACTGACATGGTTAAGTTCCAAAGACCAGGTCGTTATGTGAAAATCGATGTTACGTGAAAATGGATGATGACACATTAGATCACAAAATGGAGTATGACTATATCATTACATAACTGCCAAATTACATCATTACATAACTGCCAAACCACTAAGAATCATGGCCCAGCCAAGTTGACAGATACCTTAACCATCACAGCCGGCATTACTCTCACCTCATACCTCGGCATTCGTTACTGCCAGATGTACATCATTAATGTGCAAGATAGTAGGATAGTAGATTCTTTACTATTGTAAATGCAAATTGTCAGATAACGAGATAGTCGATAAGTTAGGAGTAGGTGTATGATTATTCTAATTTAGTAAGCCACTTATTACTGTTTAAAATACATTCTAACTCTGTGCTCTTCAGTACATTAGCCATTAGCCACATGTAGATATTTCAATTTAAATTAAATATAATAAATAAAAAATTCAGCTTCTCAGCCACACTGACACACTTCAAGTGCTCAGTAGCTGTACATGGCTAGTAACTACTACATAACTACATTGGACAGTGCAAATATAGAACATTTTCATTATCACAGAAAGGCTGTGCTAGATGTTAATTTTTATTCTTGCCGGTTAAATACTACTGTCAACTGGTTCTTCATAGGCAGTATTCCCTTTTCATTATTCCATTACGTTTTCTTCCCAATTATTAAAAAAAATATGTGTTTCTTCATCTTTCCAGGATTACTTTGGCTTGGAATCTTAAACTATTCGTTTTGCTGATAAAAAATAAAAGAGGCTAGATGGGATACTGGAAAAAAAAACTGGATTTGAAGAGGGGTTGTGTCTTGTCTTGAATTTGAGTCATCTCACTGTATAATATAGGGCCAGTTACTTCATAGTTTGTTGAAAATTGAACATATCAGTTTAGTATCAGAGCTATACACTTTAAGTGCATTGGGCTTAAAAAGTTATCCAAAATCAGAATATACTATTGACAATTTATAAAGTTATAATGAGAAATGCAGCAGTATTTTTAACTAGATGAAATAATAACAATCTAGTTCTTGCACTTGAATCTTCAAGGCCACTTGGTTAGTTGCCGTCAAGTTGATTCCAACTCATGGTGACTCTATGTGCAGAGTAGAATTGCTGCATAGGATTTTCAAGGCTGTGACCTTTCAGAAGCAGATCGCCAGGCCTGTCTTTTCAGGGGCCTCTGGGTGGGTTCCAGCTGCCAGCCTTTGGCTAATAGTTGAGCACTTAACTGCTTGTGCTACCCAGGGACTCCCCTTCAAGTCCACTAGGTACTGTCAAATTATTCTCCAAGTGGCTGTATAAACTTAAGTTCTCTCAGTAGTTTTTATAATTATTATTTGTTTATATGCATTATTTCCATAAAGCCTTTGTCTTTTGTCATGGAATTTTATTTACTGTTACTGATAGTCCAATTATGTTTTTTTTTTCTCTTCTTAATTTAAAGGAGTAATTTCTAGGGTGTTGCTAATGTTTTGAGATGTGATTATAGGGCAGTAAGACTGATTCTACTAGCCGCACAGAAATTAGTTTCATTACTTTTTAGTCATAGCTGTTATTCTTAGTTTTAGTAAGGAATATGTTTTTTAAAATATCAGGTATTACTCTACCATTATTTTTGCCAAGAAATTTCTCTTTTCTCATATTTAATATTATCAAATGCAATTACTGATATTGCTATGCAGTTTTAATGATAAAGGAGATTATTGCCAACCATGGAAACCCAGTGAGTTGTTTAATGTGTTTCTAATTTTTTAGTAAAATACTAAACAAAGATCCATCATTTAAAGTTTAAAATCATTCAGGTAGGATAGTGAGATTGTTCATAGTTTTTGTTTGTTTTCACAATCAAGTCTCTTTCCAAAAGTAATATTATGACTCATATCCTTTGTGAAGGTGATTTAAACAGACTTGATCTCATGTTTTGTGGTGTAGTTTTAAATAGAAGTTTAGTTCTGATTTTAATTGATGTATTTTCATCCTTATTTTCATAGCATATGAGGAGATGACATTTTCTGAATATTTAAAAACTCAAAAATTAACCCCCAACCTCCAACATTTTGTCCTGCATTCAATTGCAATGACATCAGAGGCAACTAGCACTACCATAGATGGTCTCAGAGCTACCAAAAACTTTCTTCGTTGTCTTGGGCGGTATGGCAACACTCCATTTTTGTTTCCTTTATATGGCCAAGGAGAACTTCCCCAGTGTTTCTGCAGGTAAGTTTGACATTGGTTCTCTTGTCTCTTCTAAAGGTGATACTTGAATAAAAGGTGAAAATTAGAAAGTAACAAATGAGACCTAGTCAAGATTTAGTCTATGAAACATATACTTGTTCTACTTTCTTAGTAATAATCTTTTTGTCTGCCTGCCTACCTGCTAGACTTCCTACCTAAATGATATATTCAGTTTTGCCTGTTTTTGAACATTATAAAAGTGTCATTCTGTAAATTCCTTTTTCATTCAGTATTATGTTTCAAAGAGTCATTTTTGTTTATAATTATAGCTTGTTTATTTTTGTTGCTGTGTAGTATTGCATTATAGATATACCACAGATTATTTTTCCATTTTTATGTTGATGGACACTTAGAATGTTTTCAGCTTTTTGCTATTATGAGCATCCTTGTGCATGTTTCAGAATATACACGTTCAAGAATTTCTCTAGGATATATATTTAGGAGTGAAATTTCTGAGTGATGGGGTATATGGATGTTCAGCAACTTTACAAGATGGTAGCCAATTGTTTCTCCAGAGGATTGTATCAATTTACATCCCACCACCAGTATATAAGAGTTCCTATAGCTCTATATCTTTGCCAGCATTTGGTATTATTTTGTCTATCTCATTCACATAAAATATTATCTCATTATATTTTTATTTCACTGATTATTTTTGAGGTTGAGCATCTTCTCATATGTTTAGTAGTCATTCATGTTTTCTCTTCTAGTAAATGCCAGTTCATGTCATTTGCCCATTTGTCTATTGGGTTGTTATCTTTCTCTTACTAATTTGTACAACTTTTTTAATATATATTCCAAATACTAATCTTTTCTCAGTTGTATGTGTTACATATGTCTTTTCCTGTTTTATAGCTTATCTCTTGGCTTGTTTTATGATATTTATGATACATGGAGGTTATTAAGATTACCAAAAAAAAAAAACCCAAACCCATTGCTATCAAGTTGATTCCAACTTATAGTGATCCTATAGGACAGAGTAGAACTGCCCCATAGGGTTTCCATAGGGTCACTATGAGTTGGGATCAACTCAGTGGCAACGAGTTTGCTTTGGTTTTATAGGGTTTCCAAGGAGTGGCTGGTGAACTCGAACTGCCGACCTTTTGGTTAGCAGCCTGACCTCTTAACCACTGCACCACTGTAGTCAAATTCAGCAGTCTTTTATTTTTAAATTTAGCGTTTTTGAGGGTAGTATAGAATAGTAGTTACATGGACTGTGGAGCCAGACTACCTGGATTAAAATCCTGGTTTTTACATTTATTAGCCATTTAACCTTGGACAAATTATACAACCTTGGACAAATTATACAACCTTTTCTATTATGTTTTCAAAGAATGAACTTTTGAGGGTTTTGATACTCTTTATTATATTTTTGTGTCTTAGTTCATTAATTTTTGGTCTTTATCATCTCCTTTATTTTACTTCTTGCTGTCTTCTCCAGCTCATCCCTTACCCCCAACCCTTGCCAGTTCCTAGGCTGAAACTCAATGAGTTTTGTATTCATCATCTCTTATTTTCTGATACAAGCATTTAAGGTTAAAAAGTTCTAACTACTGCTCTGCATCTTACACATTTTATTATGTAGTATTTTCATTATCTCTTAGCTCTAAGTATTTTAATTTCCATAATGATTTCTTCATCGACCCATGAGTTATTATAAAGTGTTTTTAAATAGCTAATTTGGTTGATTCTTCTGCTAACATCTGGTGTAATTGCATTGTGGTTAGAAAAAAGAATTTTATGATACTGAGTCTTTGAACTTTGTTAACATATACTTTATGGGCTAGTATGTCATCAGTTTTTGTAAATTATCCATGTGTGCTCGATAAGAATGTGTTTATCTAGTTGTTGGGTACAGGGTTCTAATTGTTGGAGTCCAGTAAATCTAAGTTCAAATTGTAATTTTCAAACTTTTGTTTATTGAGTTTTATCTCTTTGATCTGTCAATAATAGAGAAACATGTTTTGAAACTTCCTATTATGATGTTGGATTTGTCGGTTTCTCCCTATAATTCTATCAGTTTTTACTTTGTATTTATTTTGAGGCAATTTATTAAGATCACAGAAATTTAGAATTTTTTAATCTTTCTGACAAGTTTAATATTTTACCATTATCTGCTGACCTTCTCCATCCCTAATAATGCTTTTTTTTTTCTTAAATCTACTTTGTCTGATATTCATATATATATACTCTGTAATTTTTTAACATTTGCCTGTTACATGCTTTTCCATCCTTTACATTTTCAGCTTTTCTGAGTCTATATTTAGGGTTCTTGTATAAAAAACATATTGTTGTATTTGTTTTAATCCCACCTGATACTGTCTTTTACCAAGCAGGATAAGTTCTTTTAATAGGAGTCTGTTCCTTCTCTCTGAAGTATATTATTTTAAAAGTTCCCAGAGTATAGACCTGTCTGTTGGCAGAAACTGCTTTGTAGTTTGTGTGAATCTGAAAAATAACTTTTTTGCCTTTTTTTCCCCTCCAGTTTTCAGAGCAGCAGTTTGCTGTATGATCTTAATTCTCTGATGAATCTAAGAAAAGTTGTTTTCAGTGTGTTCACCTTTTTCCTTGTTGTGAGTAGGGGGTTCTACATTTTTTTCTTAAGTGAAGGTTTGCTAGGTACATAATTCTAGGTTGACAATTTCTTTCTCTCAGTACTTTAAAATTTTATTCCACTGTCTTCTAGCATTTACTGTTGCTGTTGAAAATTTTTATTTCAGCCACATTGTCAGTTCTTTTTAAGTGATTTTTCCCCCCTCAGGCTGCTTTTAAGTTTGTCTTTAGTGTTCTGCATTTTTACTGCAGTGAATCTAGGTGTTGGTTTCTTTGTATTTATCTAATATTTAAAATTCGTAATGGTCTAAATCTGCCATGTGTTGTTTCTGCTGATTCATGTTCATGGGTTATTTCTTTGTGCAATCCTTTGAAAGTTTATATTTGATTGATTTTAATCTATGAATATCTTGGGACCCAAATTAAGGATGCTTTTCTTCAGGGATTTTTTGTTTGGTTCAGCTAGATACTACAGATATCAGACTGTTTTAGTTCCCTTCAGGGGATCCTGGCTTAATAATGGAGTCCTAGATACATCTCCCACACTGTGATACTGGCACAAGGCTTAGTCTCCTTGATGCAGTGTTCACTGCTTGGTCTCTTTATTGCAGTATTTACTGCTCAAAGCTTTGATTTCATCTCAGAGTTTGGTGTGTGTGTGTGTGTGTGTGTTGGGGGATTGTTTTTCCCTTGGACATTTCTCTTCTTTTCCATCAATAAAAATTATGTTTAATGCAAGATCTAGTTTTTTGGTGGTAGCAGGAAGTTCCTTCACAGAATCTAGTCCAATGTACTAGTGGAAGAAATTATTCTCATATTTACATTTCTTAAATATGTGATTTTATGAGTAGAGGTAATACTGTTATAAATTTGTTTTTGAAAGTATTTTATCTCTGAATATGATAGATCTTCGTATTTCTAGACAGGCTCCTCTTACTCCAGTTACTGGTCAAAATAGGAATGAATAGAGAATATCTGGTCTACTAGGACCAGAGGTCATCCTATCAATGTGAAACTAAGAGGGAGGTTCTATGGTTTTCTTATTCACTCTTTCCCTCTTCCGGTGGCACTCCCGATTTAAAAGAAGCTACACTATTTTCTCTCATGTTGTTACTTGCTAAAAAAAAACAAAAAACAAACCCATTGCCATCCAGTCGATTCCAGCTCATAGCAACCCTATAGAACAGGGTAGAACTGCCCCATAGGGTTTCCAAGGATTCGAACTGCCAACCTTTTGGTTAGCAGCCAAACTCTTAACCACTATACCACCAGGGTTACCTGTTAGCTGCTACTCACTCTTTTAGAGCTTTAGGATAAGTAATGGGACAGAATGAACCAATCACAAGGAACTGAGCAGAAGCTCACTTATTACACTTCCTTATTAGCACTTTTTGAAAGTAGATTATTTAATATTTAACATCATTTCTATTTTCCCATTGAGTTCCTATCCCTGTATTTCCTTTCCTGATTCATTGATTTTGTAAATATGTATTTATATATTTTTGTTTATTTGTTGTTTTTAAGGGAAAGACATTTAAAAGTTTAATTTATTTATTTATTGTCCCATATGGATATAAAATTTCAGAATGAAAATATAGACAAAGAAAACATTTTTTCCCAAAGATGATTGTAACCTCCTTAAGGTAGAGATTTTATCAGGTCATCTATATCTTTTTACCCTCTGCAGAGCCTATCACAGTATTGTGCATGTGGTTCAAATTTTTGTTATAAAAATTATATTTTACTCTCTCCAATTTGAAGTGGTACTTTCAAGGAATGATGTAATTAAATGTATATATAGTAAGAACAGTAACAACACAAAACTGTTTCTGTTGTGATTGAAGTAGTATATTAAACTTTTGGGTGGTTTTTTAATTAAGATAATGCTGAGTTCTTTCTACATCTTGTGTATGTGAGTCTATGTGTGAATTATAATAAAAATGCATTTACTTGGCCTAGGGGTATTAACTTTTAATTTCATATTTGATTCCCTGCATAATGTTTTATAATTTCACATAAATATTGTTCTGTTTATATCCTAAAATAGTAACACTACTACCATCTATGCATCATAGCCTGCACTTTTTATCACCAGGTTATCAGAATAAGGTGTCACCTGTTATGTGATTTCTAACCACCATTCTGTATTCTGTTTTAATATAGGCCTCTTAAGCATTTCTCACAGCCAGTTACAGTGTGTTCTCATCAAGGCTACTGTTATAAATGGCATGCATGCATATTTATGTGAAAGATTCAAAGACATTTGTAAGTCATCTCCTTGCATTCTAAATGAATTCTTCATAAACAGTATAACATTTTAACTGCAAGAGATAACTTTCATGAATAATCACCCCTTGAGGCTTTTATCAATTTAAATAGGTAGATTTTTTTTAAGCAAAGAAAATGAAGCTTATTTATTGTACTACCTAGTACCTATTAATATGTCAGGATACATAAATTGGACCATATTGGAAGTAAAGTCATTGAAACCTATATATTTTTCTAGTCTAGAAGCCAAAGGATTTTCTCCACTATATATTAGTTGGTTAATATGTTTACAGTATATAGATTTTATAACTCTCACAACATATCTTCCAAACAGAAGTCCTTTTAAGTCCTAATTGATGAATTTATTTCTGTTATCTTTATGATTGGTTACATAGCGGCCTTTAGAACTACTTTATAGTTCAGAATAGGTTTTATATACTATATCATGTTTTCATAACCTATGAAATGGAGCAATACCAGTAGGAACAAGCAAACTTCACATTTTCCTATCAGTAGACCTAGACTGCCCAGCGTTTGTTACTTGTTTTTTGTAAAACGAGGGCGCTTAACCGATAGGTTACTAGGTAATTCAGCCTTTCATTCTGCAGTGGCCTAGATCTGTTCTCTCTCTTGCTCTTTTTTTTTTCCATTTAATGTAGTAGGATTTTTTTTCATTTAATGTTGATAAAGGATGAATATGTTTTACTTTTAGCATGTAGATATGACTCATATAAATTATCACCACCAAGTTCTTTTTACCAGGTATTCATACTTAAATGAAATTTTCCTGAGTATTATAGTGGAAAATTGAACGGATATGAGATCTACCTCAGGAAGCTGATCTCTAACTTATAGCTTTTACGAAGAAAGAATGAGGGAAGATCAAAAGCCTAAAATATGTAAATAGATATATGTATCATTAAGTAGTTTGCCCAAGATTATAAAAGCAGCATGGAGGGACTAGAATGGGAATCTCATATGGATGTACTTATTCAGTAATGACAGAAAGAACAGTGGCCAATATGATGCTGCTATGATTTTTGTCATAACCATGGAATTTGTTTTTTAATGTAGTCTGTAAAGTATTTTGTATTGTTTTGTCTTTTTCCTCTGCTTTATAAAACATTCTTCTTTAGTCCAGAGTCCAAGGTCAGAAGGTCAGTAGATTTTACTAAATGTTTTACAGTTCCATTTGGAGAAATCATAGTAGAAAACGTCTCTCAGACTAAAGTAATCTGCTTATTTTATTCCATAATAGCCAACTTTTTTTCTTCATGGAATTTTGAGAAACCTAAGAGACGTTTGTTTGCCTGGATCAGTCTATTAGAAAACCACAAGAAGTCATAAAATTGACCAAAGATTATACTGTTTGAAAAATTTAAGAGTTTATATATTCACTTGCATGTGAAGTCAGAAAAAGCTAACTTGAAATGGCTTATTAGTACATGTCTCCAATGCTCTTGTCCCCCTACCCCAATGAGTGGGAGTTAGGTTATAGAAATCCTTAATCTCTTTTCTTGTAAAATCTCCCTACTATTCTTGTAGTAATATAACAAAAGAAATTAAGAGTTATTGTTTTGATTGATTTTCTGATTTAAAAAATGAGGACAGTTAAGGTAAAGAGAGGCTGGAGCTAGAAACCAGATTTCCTGATATGCATTCTTTATGCTTCACATTATCATACAATTTTAAAATAATTTTCTCTGAAAAAATTAAGAGAAAAAAGTAAAAGGAGATCATTAATAAAGGGAAATAATTGATTATGAAATTAATTAATAAAATATTGCATTTTTTCTGGATTTTGTTATATTTGTCAGCTTTCAAAAACTTGTAATTTGCTGTGATTTATTTTTTCACTTTAAATAAATATTCACTTTCCCAAAAAAAGGGTGAAGGAGAGAATAAGGGCAGTTTTTATAATGTTCTAGAAATATATTCAAATTCTGTGCCAAATAGAAAATACCTGTACAGATGAGTAAAGAAATATTTTCAACTTATCACATTTTGCCTAATAGATAAAGGTAAAAGGCAAAACAGACCATGAGCAAATTGATCATCCCCCCGCTATAACTTATATGTGTGCATTTAATAAGCAATAATGCTCGTGAGCCCAGTAGTGGTTAGGTTTTAGACCTTTTGAAGACTGGTTAGCTTCGATCTATTTCATGTCCCCAACCCCACTGGTTTCCTCCCAAACACAGTGTCATAGATAGAACCACAAGATACACCTAAATGTAGGTGCAGAAGCTGGTCCTAGTTCTAATTGGTAGATTTGACGTCTTCAGGTGTGTGTTTGTGTGTGTGTGGTCTGTATGTGTGAAGCTAGATTATTGATTCAAGCCTTAAATATTTGAAATTAAATCTTTAAAAATTGCCAAAATGAATTCAAAAGAAGCAGATTAATTGAACATTGAGTGCATAAATCATAGAACTAAGAAGTATTTTCATAGTGGATCACTACACACTATTGTTTTGAAACACAGCAGCTGAGGAGAACTGCGCTGAGATATGCCAAAGGTTCTAAGATCCATAGGTCCTTGTAAATTATATGCAAAATGTTATATGTGTATCTGTGAAAAGAGTCCATAGTTTTATCAGATTTTCATAGGCATCTATGAAAAGAAAAGTTGAGAACCGTTGCTGTAAATTTTCCTTTAAAAAAATAATCTTTATTAAATGAGCAGCTCTCATCCAGAGATGAGATGAGATGAGAAGGCAGAGAGGGTCAGGAGCTGGTTGAATGGACACGGGAAATCCGGGGTGGAAAGGAAGAGTGTGCTGTCACAGTATAGAGTGAGCAAGTAGGGCCACAAAATAGTATAAATTTTTGTATGAGAGACTAACTTGAGTTGTAAACTTTCACTTAAAGCACAACAATAAAAAAAATCTTTATTTTTACTAAGATAACCATACCTTGAGAAGGTATAAAAAGCAGTCCTAAAGAGTGAATAGCAAGGGTGCTTCTGATACCTAAAGACTGAGGGAGACAGGGAAAATCTGGAAAATGTTCCTTTTGTGACTATAATTGATAGGCATCTCTTCAGATCAGATACAGGCAAATATCTTTGCCACAGAGGTGTGGGGGAGAAGCAGTAAGTACAGTATAGGGAATAGGAGAGTACATTTTGGAGTTAGACCTCTGGGGTCAAATCCTGGTTCTGTCATTTACTAATTGTTTATCTTTGAGCAATTTATTTAACCTGTCTGTGCTCTAGTTTCCTCATTTTTAATGGGGATAATAATAGTACCTACTTCTTAGGTTGTGAGTATTAAAATGAGTGTATAGAAAGTGCTTAAAAAGGTGCCTGCCTTAGTAAGTACTACATACATGTTAGCTGTTATTAGTACTATTATTGTTGTTGCTATCATTATTATGATTACTGCTGCTGCTTCTGTTACTATAGAATGCCACCAAGGCTAGCATAAAGCACAGTGAGTGACTGAGCCATATTTAGGGTTCTAATCCAGGAATCAGCAAACTCTATCTAAAGGATCAGATAGTAAATAGTTTAGACTTTACAGGTTATATGATCTCTGTCAAAACCATTCAGCTCTGCAGTTGTAGTGCAAAAGCAGCCATAAATGATATGTAAAAGAATGGATGTGACTGTGTTCCAATAAAAGACAGGTGGCAAGCTTTCCAACCCTGTTCAATCAGTTGAATGGTCTTTTACCCATAATAAAATCAAAAGATTTATTTTCCCAGAGTTGCCACAAAATATAATAATAATTTTTTTTTAACTCCTGATGTTAAGAGATTATATAGGAATGCCTCAATACAATACCTGGTATAAGTCATTCACTAAGTATTTGATGGATAGATGAATGAATAGTAGGTTGACTATGTATTACAGCAGAAACTGTGTGTTAAAGAAATGGTAGAGCAGTGTTTCTCAAGCTTTCTCATGTTCATCAGAATCCCTTGGAAGGCTTGTTGACATACAGATTGTTGGGCACCACCCCCAAAGTTTTAGACTGTAGATCTGAGGTGGGGCACAAGAATTTCCATTTCTAACAAGTTCCCAGCTGTTGCTGATGCTGCTGGTCTAGGAAACATTGCTGGAGAGGAAGCAACCAGGGAATTGCTTTAGTGGGTTCAGTTCTAATCAAGAGAAAAAAGGAATTAAAGGGACAGACAGCTTGCGAAGAAGTATCCATGTTATTGTAATTTTTTTCACATTTACCATTTTTAAAACATCTACTCTGCCTAACACCCTTGTGTTTGACCATCTTCAATTATAGCATAAGCAAACTGAAAGCTATCATTTCAAAAATACCTGTCTCAGATTAAAATGAACAGCAATGGAAGGAGTGCTCTAAATTCAGGGGTTCTTAACCTGGCATCCAGTGCCTGGAATCAGTCACTTGAGTTTCAGGAATTTACGGGATGAATACCCTGAAATTGCATGCCAAATTGTGTGTGTACAATGTGCATAGCTGCATTTTTCTAGGAAGGAGGTTTATAGTTTCTATAAGTGTCTCAAAAAAATCTGAATTCCCGTTGCCCCTTAAAAAAGGCTAGGAACCACTGAGTTGTACTGTCTCAATTGAGAACTGTCTTTATTAAATTGGAAGAGCAGTACAGAGTTGATTGGCCAAAAATTTGTTCCCACTATTTGAATAGAATTTTTATAAGCTGTAGAATTCTGGAGGGTAAAATAAGCACAGTAATGTACCCTAATTTTATGAATAAATTGTAAATGATTTTGAAGACTGTTTTCCCTCTAGTTAATAGTTTATGTTGGCATAGAGATGATACATAAAGTATAAAGGGTAAGCATGATTATGTTTGTATGATCATTTGTTTGTTTTTCCGTTGGGGAGGGAGTATTCCATGGGATAAATAGCAGGATGGTGAGATAATCCATCATTTTGAAACCTGTTCCCTGGTGATGGATGGATAGATTGGTAAAGTAACTCAATAATCTTCATTTTTTTTCCAGGTTATTCACAGATCAGTGAGCATTGTCGTTAATAAAGCAATGGAATGCTTTTGTGTCCTTGCCTGCAGGCTTTGACAGGAAAAACACTTTTAATTTGGGAATAACCTTTTATTAAAACTTATATTATGTTGAAGTGTATGGTACTGGAGCAATTATTATGACTTTTGGGAGTACAGGCAGTCCCCAGGTTACAAATGAGATCCGTTCCTGAGTGTGTCTTTAAGAATTTGTAGGTAAGTCGGAACAGGTGCATATGGTTCTTATTTAGTTTTACTTTAGCGCAAGGAAACGCTGGAAGCCTTTTCAGTGACTTTAAAAACTGCACGTGCAGCAAGTGAAGGTGATTGTGATGAAGAATTTGTTGTGAGTAGGGGTTCAGTCATTTCAAAGTGAGGGCAAATTTACATAACATTAAAAGACAAGTATTAGTTGTCCGTAAGTCGGACATTCATAACCTGGGAACTTACTATATATTAGAATTACATTGGCTTCACAAATCACACAGTTTGAATTACTGTTTTAGTAATAGCTCCCTTCAGTGCTAATTCAGATACTAGATTAGCCTCATAGGTAAGTACAAAAACTCATCCAATCTAGTTTTCTCCTCATGTTAGATACGTATACTATTCCAGTTCTTAAAATAATTCTAATAATTTGTATTAACATGACAGGTATCTTTTTCAATTGCAAGACTGGTATTTGAATTAAGGCCAGTGTTTGGAGCCTAAAAATTTAATTTTATTAAAATGAAAGGTGACACTGTATTATTATTGCACAAACACAAAGTTTCTAAGGATTATAGAAAGCAATTCTTGACCCATCTCTGGGATCAAAATACCATTGTGCAGGTGTAGTAAGAATAATATGTGAAGTGTGTTTATTTTCAAGGTAAATTGAAGATTGCCATTTTTTTATTTAAAAAAACAGTGAAAGTCTGTGAGGGAGAACTGGATTTTCATGTGTTCTCTACTATTTCCCTGTTCAAGTTTTTGTTCCAAATTAATCTAAGTAATATGATTGTATACAATTGTAATGAGGCTGTTCATGTCTAATTCTTCATCAGTTTACCTTCTACTTTGATAGGGAATGCTCAAAAACTCTTTTTTATAAACTCTCTTGTCACATTTCATGAAAATTACAAGGTTTTCCAAGTGTTACAAAAATAGCCGTCTAAGAATTAGGTTCTGATTCCATCTTTGTTACCTAATCATTTGTATGAACTTGAACATGTCATTTAATTTCTCAGAGCCTCAGTTGTCTTATTTGTAATTGAAATATGGAAAGGGTAATAATCTAATCCTTCCTACCTCCCTGGGCTGCTGTTGAGGCTCAGATGTGATGATGTAAAAGAAAGTGCTTTGAAAATTGTCCAACATCAATGTAGAGTATTATTATATAAAAGTTGTATGACTTCACAGGCTTAGTATTTAGAATGAATGGGTTTATAACCACTGAAACATTAATTTATATACTATGGACTATTTCTTCAGTTTATATAAACTAGATTCAGTATTTAGAATTTAATTGTGTAATTAAATTATCTAATAATTTATGTCTGATGATAGATATTTTTGCTGTATAAAATTTAGTCTCCTACAGTGCTTACTTAGTACATAGCCTTCTATGAAATAGGTATGCCACACTTTTTTTCTTTCCCATTGAATTTGGTATATTTTAGTGTTACACAGTTAACTAATTACAACTTTAACTGGCACACAACATCAAAACTAGTTGCCTGGAGTCAATTCCAACTCATGTCAACCCTGTGTGTTTCAGAGGAGAACTGCGCTCTGTAAGGTTTTCAATGGCTGTGATCTTTTGGACATAGATCACCAGGCACCTCTGGGTGGATTTGAACCGTTAACCTTTCTGTTGGTAGCTGAGTATTTAACTGTTTGTACCACCCAGGGACTCCTCTGGATGGTACATTAAAAAAAAAAAAAAAACACCCAAACCCGTTGCTGTCAAGTCAGTCCCACTCATAGCGACCCTATAGGATAGAGTAGAACTGCCCCATAGCATTACCTAGGCTGTAAATCTTTACAAAATCAGACTGCCACATCTTTCTCCCATGGAGCAGCTGGTGGGTTCGAGCTGCAGACCTTTTGGTTAGCAGCCAAGCACTTAACCATTGCACCACCAGGGTTCAGTGGCTGGCACATTAAAAAAATAAAAAACAGAAAACAAACCTGTTGCCCTTGAGTCAATTCTGACTCATAGCAACCCTATACGACAGAGTAGAACTGCCCAATAGGGTTTCCAAGGAGCAGTTGGTGGGTTCGAACTGCCAGCCTTTTGGTTAGCATCAGAGCTCTTAACTACTGCGCCACCAGGGTACGTAGTAGGTACTTAATAATTAAATTTTTAAAATTGAATTAGAAATTAACATGGAAAGAAATTAAATACTGCAGGACAGAAACTTTATTTTTCTTTAATGCACTAGAGAAATAATTTGTAAAAGAGAATTCTGTTGGAGCTGAAATAATTAATATGGGTTTTAGCTATTCCTACTCCTTATTTCTCTCTCCCTTCATGCCTCATCTTCTCTCTTCCCTCTAAATTAAGCAATAGGTTCTCACTTGCCTATTATAATGAAATAGAATATAAATTTTGTAAAAAAAAATTCGTATGGTAAAACTTCACTGATTTTAATCTCACCAATTTGGAATTCATACTAATTTCAATGCTTTTACTTTATGTTCTTTATATAAACAGTTTGCTAACCAAATGAATTATATAAACAGGAAGGTATATTTAGTCTACTACTACCAAAATAATTTCAATCATTTAAAAAAATTTATTTATTTTGTTGTTGTTGAGAATATGCACAGCAAAACATAAACCAGTTCAATGGTTTCTCCATGTACAATTCAGTCACATTGTTTATATTCTTTGAGTTGTGCAACCATTCTCACCCTCCTTTTCTGAGTTGTTCCTCCCCCATTAGCATAAACTCACTGCCTCATAAGTTTCCTATCTAATCTTTCGAGTTGCTGTTGTGAATTTAATCCCATACAGATAGCTCTTTAAAGAGCACAATTATCAAGGCAGACATTCTTTACTAGTTCCGTTAAACTGTTATTTGATTTTAAGAAGACTTCAGGGGATGTTTTTGGTTTAAGTTTAAAGATTATCTCAGAACAATAGTTTTAGGGGTTCATCCAGCCTCCACGGATCCAGAAAGTCTGGAGTCCATGAGACTTTGAAATTCTGTTCTACATTTTCCCCCTTTTGATCAGAATTCTTCTATAGAATCTTTGATCAAAATGTTCAGTAATTGCAGCCAGGCACCAGCCAGTTTCTCTGGTCTCATGGCAGAGGAGGCAGTTATTCATGGTGGCAATTAGCCACACATTCTCTATCCTCCTCCTATTCCTGACTCTCCTTCCTCCTTTGCTCCAAACAAATAGAGACCAATTATTGTGCCTTGAATGGTGCTTGTAAGCTTTTAAGACCCCAGTCACTACACAGTGAACTAGGAGGTGGAACAGACGCACTAAACGTTCAACCATTTTTTTTAATGATTGTAGAAATTTAATGTACTGTGTGGCAACAATTGAAATTTATAAACCAGCACTGTTTATAATACACACTAATCACACTGGTTTTGTTGTTAGTTTCCGAGTCGACTCCAACTCAAGGTTACCTTTTGTATAACCAAACAAAACGTTGCCTGGTCTTGTACTATCTTCATGATCATTGGTATGTTTGAGTCCGTTTTTGTAGCTATTGTGTCAATCCATCTATTTGAGGGTTTTCCTCATTTTTTGCTGACCCTCTACTTTACCAAACATGATATCCTTTTCTAGCAATTGGTCTTTCCTAATGATGTGTCCAGAGGAAGCAAAATGAAGTCTCACTATCCTCACTTCTAGGGAACATTCTGGTTGTATTTCTTCTAAGACTGATTTGTTCGTTCTTCTGGTGGTCACAGTATATTCAATATTCTTCGCCAGTACCATAAATGGAATGCATCAGTGTTTCTTCTGTCTTCCTTTTTCATTGTCCAGCTTTCACATGCATGTGAGATGATTGAAAAAATCATGGCTTGGGTCAGGCACACCTTAGTCATCTCAAAGTGACATCTTTGCCTTTTAAAACTTTAAAGGGGTCTCTTGCAGCAGATTTGCCCAGTGCAATGTATCATTTCATTTCTTGATGTGTTGCTTCCATTGGCATTGATTATTGATCCAAGTAGACGGAAGTTATTAAGAACTTCATTTTTTTTTTCCATTTTTAATGATGTTGTTTATCGGTTCAGTTGTGAAGATTTTTGTTTTCTTCACATTCAGGTGTAATCCATACTAAAGGCTGTATCTTTGACCTTCATCAGTAAGCACTTCAAGTTGTCTTAATTTTCAGCAAGCAAGGTTGTGTCATCTGCATATCATCGCAAGTTGTTGATGAATCTTCCCCCAATCCTGATGCTGTGTGCGTCTTCATAAAGCCTGGCTTCTTGTATGTTCAGCATACAGATTGAATAAGTAAGCTGAATGGATACCATCCTGCTGCACACCTTTTCCAATTTTGAGCCACATAGTAACCTCTTGTTCTGTTTGAATGACTGCCTCTTGATCCATGTATAGGTTCTGCATGAGCACAATTAAGTTTTTTGAAATTCCCATTCTTCATGATGTTATTCATAATTCATTATGATCCACACAGTCGAATGCCTTTACGTAGTTGTTAAAATACAGGTAAACATCTTTCTGGTATTCTCTGCTTTTGGAATCCATTGGACTTCAGCAATGATATCCCTCATTCAGCGTCCTCTTCTGAATCCAGCTTGAACTTCTGGCAGTTCCCTGTCTTTATGCAGCTACAGTTGTTTTTGAATTATCTTCAAAAAATTTTGCTAGTGTGTGATATTAATGGTATTGCTCAATAATTTCTGCAGTCCATTTGATCGCCTTTCTTTGGAATTAGCACGAATATGAATCTCCTCCAGTTGGTTGGCCAGGTTGCTGTCATCCAGATTTCTTGACATAGATGACTAAGCACCTCCAGCGCTGCATCTGTTTGTTGAAACATCTCAATTGGTACTCCGTCAATTCTTGGAGCCATGTTTTTCACAAATGCCTTCAGTGCAGCTTGGACTTCTTCATTACCAGCAGTTCTTAATCGTCTGCTACCTCCTAAAATGGTTGAATGTTGACCAATTCTTTTTAGTACAGTGACTGTGTGTGTTCCTTTCATCTTCTTTTGATGCTTCCTGCATCATTCAATTTTTTGCTCATAGAATCCTCCAGTAATGCAACTTGAGGCTTTAATTTTTTCTTCAGATTGGTAACTCTCATTTATTTCAAACAAATTAGATTTTTCTATAAAAATGCACATGTATTTATAAATTGCCATCTCTTTCAAAATTTTTGCTTTCCCATTTGAAGTTTTTAGAAAGACAAATTTGATCCTCAGCATGGCTCTTTTTTCTAAGTAAATCTCTTTTCCATGCTGTTGGAATCCAAATATACTCTTTCTTGAGCCCACAGTCTTTATTGCTTATGGAAGCTCATTCTTTATGGAGATTTGTAATCATGGACCCATATTCCTAGACCTCTGTTCTTCAGGTGCTTTTGAAGAGGGAATCAACTGTAAATCTCTTTTGAATAATGTATTTAATGAATGATTAACTTCAATTTTAATTTTGTATTTTAACATACTTTATGAGAGGTAGCATAATGTAGTGGTTTAGAGCACAGATCCTGGAACCGGACTTCCTGAGTTTGAATCCTGACTCTGCCACTACCTACTGGTTTACCTCTCTATTTTTCAGTTTTTTCATTTGTAAAAAGGGAATAATAGCAATACCTGTGTCATAAGGTAGTTATAAGGTGTAAGGAAATTAATATTTGCAAATATTAATATTTGAAAAGCTGTTAGAATAGTACCTGGAACACAATAAACACTGTATGAGTCATTGTTACATAAAATAAAATAATTTCCAAACTGTGTTAAGTTGTGAATATTGAATTCAAGCTCTTACGTATAATAGGGTGGTCTCAAATGCCACATGGGTTGAGAGCTAAGCTTCTGACGAGAGAGAGTAATTCCACCACTCCATTCCATGATGTTTCAAGATCTCCACTTTAATTGCCGTCCTGTAGTTGTCCTATAACAGAAGTGAGTGTACCTAGATCAGAGTTAATAGTGTCTCAAATCTAGTACAGTACCTACTTCCCTTCCTGGAGTTAGCTTTCTTGCTTGTTCTTTGTCATGAGGTCAGACCTCATTCTGCTCTCTTGCGTGTGGTAGTGTGTGCTATGATGTACATCTTTCCTAATCAGATACAGTTATAAATAAGCATTAGCTTTCTTTGTGCTCCCAAAGTAGAAATAAAAACACTGCAGAATGTCTGTTTAGGACATAATTGTTTTAATACTTGAAATGGCCTCTTTAAGACCAGCAAATTAAGGCAGTGTCCGTATGGTACAGATAAGTGTAAAGTCAGAAGCATATGGTCATCTGTTTTTACATTTTAACTTAAATATTCTTAAATATTAATGAGACTGTACAATTTATCACTAGTGTGGTTTCTATTTTATAGATAGAGATATAATAATATAAAAACTTACATGGTAATAGGAATATTGCTTTAATTCTGACTGTTTTCTAGGGTAGCAGATAGCTTTCCTTGGACATGTAAACTTTGGATCTGGTATTTTTAAGGCTCCAGTAAACACAATGATGCTTACTGATATTCTCAAGTCAATTGGATATACTGAATGTTTCACCTGTTCAATGTAGCCATTCTTTATGGAGATGATCTTAGACACAGAAGTGTACTAATAAAATTGGCCTGACCATTGCATTAAGGAAGATTTGAGGAATGCCAATATAAATGATCTATAGTTAGTGGGATTAAGAAATATTAACCTGTCAATTTTGCAGATTAAATTTGAGCTTCTATTCATTTTGTTCCCTCTAAAAGATACCAAAGGAGCAATGAGTAAAGTCTCTCCCTAAGTAGGAATGTTTTCTCTTTGTGATATAAAGCTAAGTTTGAAAACTTATGTGAGTTTAATTCCTTAATGTCAGTTTAGAACATATAGTTTATACGTTGAAATGGCATGAAAAATATACCCTACTTGTCTCTCAGAAATAAAAGGAGGTTGCCTAATACAGCAGAGCTTAAAAGAGTAGTAGTAAATACCGACTCATGGATCTTTGAGTAATTTAGGGACATCTGGAAAAGGTACTTGGTCAACTTTGAGATTCTCTATGTTACAGGAAGTCCTTTTGTTTTGTTTTAGGCATTCAGTAGTTCTCAACCCATTTCTATTTCAACAAAGATGATAGATACATTTGCAGGTATGACCCATTCCCAGTGGTATACCCAGAGATTTTACAAGCTTTAACATAGAAGAGAGACTGTAGGCTCTACATAGTACTCGCTGTAATGCTGCCTTTTATTTTTGGTGTTGTTTTTCTCTACCAGTTTGAGGCTCACTGTCTGTCAAAACCAGGGACAGATTAACCAGTAAGCAAGGTATGCACAAGCTTACACTAAGCAAGGTATGAATGGGCTTGCTTGTGTTTACTTACTAATCTGTAGTGCACAATTTCACATGAGTTTCACCACATCTTTGTGAAAAACAGGTGAAATTGTGCACTACAGATTAGTAAGTAAGCACAAGTAAGACCATGTGTACCTTGCTTATTGGGTAGTCTGTCCCTGCTCAGAACACTAAGGTTGAGAGTCACTATACTATTAACATAAGCACAAATTATATAATAGATTTCTAATTCATCTTGGAGTAATGGCTTTTTTTAAAGATTTTCCTTTTTTTAATTTTTATTGTTGTACTTTAAGTGAACGTTTACAATTCAAGTTAGTCTCTCATACAAAAATTTATAAATACATTGTTATGTGACCCTAATTGTTCTCCCTACACTGTGACAGCACATTCCTCCTTTCTACCCCTGATTTCCCGTATCCATTCAACCAGCTCCTGACTCTCTCTGCCTTATCATCGCACCTCCGGACAAGAGCTGCCCATTTAGTTAGCTGCCCATGTATCTACTTGAGCTAAGAAGCGCACTCTTCACGAGTATCATTTTATGTCCCATAGGCCAGTCTAATCTTTGACTGACGAGTTGGCCTCGGGAATGGTTTTAGTGCTGGGTTGACAGAGTCTGGGGGCCATGCTTTCTGGGCTTCCTCCAGTCTCAGTCAGATCATTAAGTTTGGTCTTTTTACTAGAATTTGAGTTCTGCACCCCACTTTTCTCCTGCTCCAACAGGGACTGTCTCTTGTATTCCTTGTCAGGGCAGTCATTGGTGGTAGCTGGGCACCATCTAGTTCTTCTGGTCTCAGGCTAATACAGTCTCCGGTTTACGTGGCCCTTTCTGTCTGTTGGGCTAATACTTTCCTTGTGACTTTGGTGTTCTTCATTCTCCTTTACTCCAGGTAGTTGGGACCCATTGATGCATCTTAGATGGCCGCTTGTAAGCTTTTAAGATTCCAGACACCACTCACCAAAGTAGGATGCAGAACATTTTCTTAATAAACTTTGTTATGCCAGTTGACCTAGATGTCCCCTAAAAGCATGGTCCCCAGACCTCTGCCCCTGCAACTCTGTCCCTCGAAGTGTTTGGTTGTATTCAGGAAACTCCTTAGCTTTGGTTTAGTTCAGTTGTGCTGACTTCCCCTGTAGTGTGTGCTGTCCTTGCTTCACCTAAGATAATTCTTGTCTGCTATCTAGTTAGTGAATAACCCTCCCCCTAACTCCCCACCCTCATAACCATCAAAGAATGTTTTCTTCTGTGTTTAAACATTTTCTTGAGTTCTTATAATAGTGGTCTTCTACAATATTTGTCCTTTTGTGACTGACTAAATTCAATCAGCATAATGGCTTCTAGATCCCTCAATGTTATGTTTCACTGATTAATCATTGTTGTTTATCATTGTGTAGTATTACATTGTATGAATATACCATAATTGGTTTATCCATTTGTCTTGTTAATGGGCACCTAGGTTGTTTCCATCTTTTTTGCTATTGTGAACAGTGCTACAGTGAACATGGGTGTTCATATATCTATTCATGTGACAACTCTATTTCTCTAGGATATGTTCCAAGTAGCGGGATTGCTGGATCGTATGGTACTTTTTATTTCTAGCTTTTTAAAGAAGTGCCAAATCGATTTCCAAAGTGGTTGTACCATTTTACATTCCCACCAACAGTGTATAAGTGTTCCAGTCTCTCCACAACCTCTCCAGCATTTATTATTTTGTGTTTTTTTGGGTTAATGCTAGCCTTGTTGGGGTGAGATGATATCTCATTGCAGTTTTGATTTGCATTTCTCTAATGGCTAATGATCGTGAACATTTCTTCATGTGTCTGTTAGCCGCCTAAATGTCTTCTTTGGCAAAGTGCCTGTTCATCTCCTTTGCCCATTTTTTAATTGGATAATTTGTCTTTTTGTTCTTGAAGTTTTGCAGTATCTTGTAGATTTTAGAGATTAGATGCTGACTGGATTTGTCATGACCAAAAGTTTTTTCCCAATCTGTAGGTTGTCTTTTTACTCTTTTGATGAGCGTAAGTGTTTGAGTTTTAGGAGCTCCCAGTTAGCTAATTTCTTTTCTGGTGTTTGTGCATTGTTACTTATGGTTCGTATTCTGTTTATGCCATGTATTAGGGCTTCTAGTATTGTCCCTATTTTTTCTTCCATGATCTTTATCGTTTTTGATTTTATATTTAGGTCTTTGATCCATTTTGAGTTAGTTTTTGTGCGTGGTGTGAGGTACGGGTGTTGTTTCAGTTTTTTGCAGATGGATATCTAGTTATGCCAACACTCTTTGTTAAAGAGAGTGTCTTTTCCCCCAATTAATGGACTTTGGGCCTTTGTCAAATATCAGCTGCTCATAGGTGGATGAATTTACGTCTGGATTCTCAATCCTGTTCCATTGGTCTATGTTTCTGTTGTTGTACCAGTGCTAGGCTGTTTTGACTACCGTGGTTCTAAATAACAGGTTCTAAAAGCAGGTAGTATGAGGCCTCCCACTTTGTTCTTCTTGAGTAACACTTTACTTATCCGAGGCCTTTTCCCTTTCCAAATGAAGTTGGTGATTTGTTTCTCCATCTCATTTAAAAATGCCATTGGAATTTGGACCGGGATTGCATTGTATCGGTTGATCGTTTTGGGTAGAATTAACATTTTCACAATGTTGAGCCTTTCTGTCCATGAGCAAGGTATGTTTTTCCACTTATGCAGGTCTCTTTTGGTTTCTTGCAGTAGTGTCTTGTAGTTTTCGTTGTATAGGCCTTTTATTTCTGGTTAGATTTATTCCTAAGTATTTTATTTTATTTGGGGCTATTGTAAATGGTATTGATTTGGTGATTTCCCCTTGGAAGTTCTCTTTGTTGGTGTAGAGGAATCCAACTGATTTTTGTATGTTTATCTCGTATCTTTATACTTTGCTGAAATATTCTATTAGTTCCACTAGTTTTCTTGTGAATTCCTTGGGGTTTTCTGTGTATAAGATCATATCATTTGCAAATGGAGATACATTGACTTCTTCCCTACCAATTTGGATGCCCTTTATTTCTTTTTCTAGCCTAATTGCTATGGCTAGGGCTCCCAGCACAGTGTTGAATAAGAGTAGTGATAAAGGGCATCCTTGTCTGGTTCCTGTTCTCAAGGAGAATGCTTTCAAAGTCTCTCCATTTAGGATGATGTTGGCTGTTGGCTTTGTATCAATGCCCTTAATTATGGTGAGGAATTTCCCTTCTATTCCTATGTTGTTGAGAGTTTTTATCATGAATGGGTGTTGGACTTTGTCAAAGTTCTTTTCTGCATCGATTGATAAGATCATGTGGTTCTTTTGTTTTATTAATGTGATGGATTACATGATTGTTTTTCTAATGTTGAACCATCCCTGCATAGCTGGTATAAATCCCACTTGATCATGGTGAATGATTTTTTTGATATGTTGCTGAATTCTGTTGGCTAGTATTTTGTTGAGGATTTTTACGTCAATGTTCATAAGGGATATTGGTGTGTAATTTTCTTCTTCTGTGGTGTCTTTACCTGGTTTTGGTATCAGGGTTATGCTGGCTTCCTAGAATGTGTTTGGGAGTATGCCATCCTTTTCTATGCTCTGAAATACATTTAGTAGTAGTGGTGTTAACTCTTCTCTGAAAGTTTCGTGGAATTCTCCAGTGAACCATGCGGGCCAGGGCATTTTTTTGTTAGGAGTTTTTAAATTACCTTTTCAATCTCTTCTTTTGTTATGGGTTTATTTAGTTGTGCTACCTCTGTTTGTGTTAGTTTGGGTTGGTAGTGTGTTTCTAGAAATTTGTCCGTTTCCTCTAGGTTTTCAAATTTGTTACAGTACAATTTTTCATAGTATTCTAATTATGATTCTTTTAGTTTCAGTTGGGTCTGTAGTGATATCACCCATCACATTTCTTATATGGGTTATTTGCTTCCTCTCCTGTTTGTCTTTTGTCATTTTGGCCAGTGGTTTATCAATTTTGTTGATCTTTTCAAAGAACCAGTTTTTGATCTCGTAACTCTTTCAATTGTTTTTTTATTCTCTATTTCATTTAATTGTCCTCTTAATTCTTATGATTTCCCTTCTTCTGGCGCCCGAGAGCTTTTTTTGCTGCTCTCTTTCTAGTTGTTCAAGTTGTAGGGTTAATGTTTTGGATTATGTCCCTTTTTTCTTTTTGGATGTGTGCATTTATTGCTATAAACTGGCCTCTGAGCACTGCTTTTGCTGTGTTCCAAAGGTTCTGGTAGGATGTGTTTTCATTCTTGTTTCAATCTATGAATTTCTTTATTCCATCCTTAATTTCTTCTATAACCCAGTATTTTTTGAGCAAGGTGTTTATCAGTTTCCATGTGTTAGATTTTTTTTTCCTTTTTCTGTTACTGATTTCTACTCTTATGGCTTTATGGTCAGAAAAGATGCTTTGTAATATTTTGATGCTTTGGATTTTGTTAAGGCTTGCTTTATGGCCTAATATGTAGTCTGTTATGTAGAATGTTCCATGTGCATTGGAAAAGAAAATATACTTGGCTACTATTGGGTGGAGTGTTCGGTATATGTCCAAGAGATCAAGTTGGTTGATTGTAGCATTTAGATCTTCCGTGTTTTCACTGAGCTTCTTTCTGGATGTTCTGTCATTCACTGAAAATGGTGTGTTGAAGTCTCCTACTGTTATTATGGAGCTGTCTCTCTCTATTTTCAATGCTGTTAGAGTTTGTTTTATGTATTTTGGACCCCTGTCATTGGGTGCATAAACATTTATTATAGTTATGTCCTCCTGGTGTATTGACCCTTTAATCATTATATAGTGTCCTTCCTTATCCATTGTGGTGGATTTTACTTTAAAGTCTGTTTTGTCAGAAATTAATATTGCCACTCCTGCTCTTTTTTGAGTGTTGTTTGCTTGATATTTTTTTTCCGTCCTTTGAGTTTTAGTTTGTATCTTTAAATCTGAGGTTTGTCTCTTGTAGGCAGCATGTAGAGAGATCGTGTTTTTTATCCATTCTGCCACTCTGTTTCTTTATTGGTGCATCTAGTGGATTTACATTCAGCGTAATTATTGAGCAGTAGGAGTTTAGTGGCATCATTTTGATGTCTTTTTTGTGTATTTTTGACATTTTCTTTGTTCCACTTAATTTTCTGTGCTGAGTCATTTTTCTTTATGTTTTTTCTTTTCATCTTTTTCATTGTTGTTGATTTTGTATTTGCTGTGTCTTCGTATATTTCTCATTTTCTATTTTGATGTGTAGGATTGTTAGTTTCCTTTGTGGTTACCTTAATATTTACCCCTATTTTTCTAAGTTTAAACAAGTCTTTTATTTTTTTATATCACCTTGACTTCCTCTGCATATGAAAAATCTCTGTCTACATTTTTTAGTCCTTCTGTTTTGTGTTAATGTTGTCATCTTTTACATATTGACATCTCTGTTTCCCTATTTTCAGTGTCTTAGCTTTGATTTATTTTTGTGTCTTCCTTATCTGGGTTGATATTTGGTTGCTCTGTCCTGTGTTCTAGTCTTGAGTTGTTATCTGTTGTTATTGATTTTCTAACCAGAGGATTCCCTTTAGAATTTCTTGTAATTTTGGTTTGGTTTTTGCTAATTCCCTAAACTTCTGTTTATCTGGAAATGCCCAAATTTCACCATCACATTTGAGAGACAGTTTTTCTGGATATATAATTATTGGCTGGCAATTTTTTTTTCTTCAAGGCTTTATGTTTGTCATCCCATTTCTTTCTTGACTGCATGGTTTCTGCCAAGTAGTGTGAGCTTAGTCTTATTGACTCTCCTTTGTAGATGACTTTTCGTTTATCCCTAGCTGCTCTGGAAATTCCCTCTTTATCTTTGGTTCTGGCAAGTTTGATTATAATATGTCTTGGTGATTTTCTTTTGTGATCTACCTTATATGGGGTTTGATGAGCATCTTGGATAGATATCTTGTCATCTTTCACGATATCAGGGAAATTTTCTGCCAACAAATCTTCAACAGTTCTCTCTGTATTTTCTGTTATCCCTCCCGTTCTGGTGCTCCAGTCATTCGTAGGTTATTCCTCTTGATAGAATCCCACATAATTCTTAGGGTTTCTTCATTTTTTCAGTCCCTTTTCTGATTTTTCCTCAGATAAGTTGGTGTTACGTGCTTTATCTTCGATCTTACTAATTTTGACTTCCATTGCCTCAATTCTACTCCTATGACTTTCTGTTGAGTTGTCTAATTCTGAAATTTTATTGTTAATGTTCTAGATCTCTGCTTGCTGTCTCTCTAGGGATTCTTGCAGCCTGTTATATTTGTTATTCTGCTCTTCTCTAATCTTCTTAAGTTCCTCTATTGCTTGGTCTGCATTTTGCCTAATTTCCTTCCTGATATCTTGAAGAGTTCTGTAGATTAATCTTTTGTGTTCTGCCTCTGGTAATTCCAGGAAATTCTCTTCCTTCAAAAAATTTCTTGATTCTTTATTTTGGAAGCTTGCTGAAGTCATCATGGTCTGCCTTTTTATGTGATTTGATATTGACTGTTGTCTCTGAGCCATCAATAAGTTATTATATTTATTTATTTTATGTTTGCTTACTATGTCCTAGTTTCTTGTTTTGTTTTGTTTTGATATGCCCAAATAGGCTGCTCATGTGAGCTAGCCTGATCACTGGCGCCCCTGAGTCTCCAATGTCCTGCCACCATGTGGCCAGACCTGCCATTAAGTATGTGAGCCCAGGAGTCCACCCACTCCTCCTGTATGGATTTAGCTCAGGTGTCTAGGTAGTCAGCTGCCAAGTGTGTGGTGCAGGTTCTCGCCTACAGTCCTAGACAGGCATGAGTGATTGGTGTAGGCACAGACATCCAGCTGCAGCAGGGCATCATATGCTTAGCAAGGCAGGTGGCCAACGGCCGCCCCTGAGTGTTTGGGAGTAAATCGTGTCCTTGTTACCTAGAGCACGTACGTGGGTGGGTTTTGTAGCCGGACTATGAGCACCCAGTGCTGTTGGCTGTAAGGAGTGGGGGACACCACTTATTCTTTGGCCCCTGTTGCAGGTGGCTAGGTGGCTTGTTTGGAGCCACCAGTCCTCAAGCCCCTGCTATGGGTAGGTGAAGACCCTGCTTAATGGGCAGAGCAGTGTCAAATGTCACAAACCTGCAACTTCACAGCTGAAACAGTTGAAGTTAGACTTCAGGTATATACCCTGTTGTACTGTGGTAACGAGGGCCTATGCTGTTGAAATGGGCCCACACAAGTCTCTGCAGAGGGAAAGGCACTTAAGATCCGTGGACCCCTTATGCCTGTTCCCAGGCAAAGGAGCTGCGCCTACCCTGAGTTACTGGCTTAGGGCAGCTGGCAGATTATTTTTTTCCCATTTGTTAATTTGTTCCGTCTCCAAGGCCAGGAGAATGGCTCAGGGTGCATGACGGGTCCTTATTCTGGCCCAGGGGACTTGGCAGTCATTGAAGCCGTCCTGGACCTAGTGTGGAACAGGGAGCCGGGAAGTAAATGGGAGAGAGGTTTTTCCCAAAACGGGGTGTTTTTGAACCGCCCGGTAGGCCAAACTTGAGCACTTATCTTTTGCCGATAGAGGGCTGCTTCTCACTGGTTCTGGATGGCCGAGTAGAGTCTTTGCCACTGGGTCTACCCTGGTGTGGAAAACACCTCAGAGTAATGGCTTTTATTTATCTTGTTAGAGGGAAATTAGCTTAACCAATATGTATGTTTTTCTTGTGTTTTAAGGAAAAAAGAAAACATAGTTTTAGATGTCTTGTTAATAAGAAAAAAATAGTATCTGAGGTATATGAACTAGCTCTCTGTGGTTCTAGACATTTATGTATTTTTAGTTTCATAGGGCAAATTGAAAAGGTATGTTTTTCGCAATGCTTTTATGCTATTCTGTTTACTTTTACGCTGTTTTCTTTCCTAACTTGCTACTGCTCAGTTTCTGGCTGTACCTCACAAGCTGACCTTTTTTTTTTTTCTCCGAAAGAAAATAATTTTGCTTTTTATGCTCATAAAAATAATACATAATTATTATAAAGAATGTGGAAAGTACAGAAGATATGAAGAACATAAAAACACACACTGATAATTCTTTTTGTCAGAATTATCTTGATTCATTTTGGTTTGGTTTTAAAATAGCTTCCATTAGGCTCATCATCTTTACTTTGTCATCCTGTTATTTACATAGTATCCCAGCCTTAATTTATACATTCTAATGCTTTAAAACTGAAACAGTTCCTCTAGATTGGTCAATATGGTATTATTTTTTAAGTAAGTTTGTGGTTGTTTAAGTTTGAAAATTTTAAAACTTTTCTTCTACAGTGTTTTCTATTGTCACAAGTGTCTTTTGCCTTTTTTAATATTTAGGTAATTTGACAAAGGAAGGAACTGTGATCCTTCTATAGCTAACTTGATATAAACTTGAATTTCCCATGAGAGGAAGAGTTACAATAGGTAATAAACTTGAGCCCATATATTGGGGAAATTAAATTATGGGAAAGGATTAAGCACTGTTTCTTTTTTTAAGTGTTATCACAATGGTCCAGTGAGGACTGGGAAGAAGAGAATAAATTTCAAAGTCATGAAAGTTGAAGCACTTTTTTCATAGAATTGCGGGGAAAAAAAACAGTTTGATGTTTATAGGTAGTCCCCAATTTACGATGTATTTGAGTTATGATGAACTGCACTTACAACATTCGTTATTATTTTTTTTTTTACATCTTCTTGTTAGTAACGTGTACTGCATAGTGTTGCATGTGTGATTTGCTGATGTTATCATTCTCAGAAATTTACTCATGGATGTTCAGTTTTATGATTTACTGTTCAAAACACTGCGTATAGCAGACTATGCCCTGGTTTGCAATGAATTCGTTGTTGGTGTTGGGAGTCATAATGGATAGAAAGTTGGGCAGTGTTCAACTCTAACGACATATGACAGTTGAACTGTGCACGCACCTGACAGCCATTATGACTCTGAATTCGTTGTTATGACACTGATGCCAAGTTTATTCAGCATTTTGTCCCATAAGAAGCATCAGTTGTTAATTTAAATTGAGGTATTCAACTTATGTCATAACCAACTTATGATGGAGTCATCAGAACAGAGCCCCGTCCTAAGTCAGGGACTACCTGTATGTGTTTATGTGCTGCTTTTTCTAAGAGTAAAGAATACTAATTATTATAAATATTAAATTAGAAAATAGAAGTTTCAGTGAAATCAACTTTTTCAGCAGTAGAGGTTCTGAAATGCAAAAAGGATCTTAGACTTTGGAGATTTAGAGGCTGACTGTAACTATCCTTGTACTGGCTCTGATCTCACTTTATTCTACCCACTGAATATCTCCCCTTTGAAATTGATATTTTTCTTGGCTAAAGATTAGGCCCCTAAATTGTCTTGCAAATACGTATTCATGATCACAAGAGGGCATTAGTAAGAGTGAGCATGATTCAGTATATCTGTTAGAACTAATACATTTATAACTTTCTAACATTTTTGGTAGTCATATGCAATTTTATCTGTATCAGTCCTGCATTGTATGTCTGTATGTTTGTACACACACGTATGCACTCAAATCATGTTAGGTATGGGTAACAATAACTGAGTTTCTTACCAAAGGCCTAAAATTAATATTTTATTACACAAATAGTGGAGCATTGCTTATAAACTTGATTTCTTTGTTTTATCATATATCACAATATATACTTACTATATATACTGTATAAGTAAATATTGAATGCTTTATACTAGCTCTTCTGTAGGGGATGTTGAAGAGTGTTGGGCAGAGAGACAAGTAGGTGAATAGGACAATTTAAGAGAGTGATATGTACTGTGAAGGAAATAAAATAGCACAGTTTTACAGGGAGTGACTATTAGCAGGAGTAGTAGGGGTGGGGGTGCTCCTTCAGATGGAGTGATGGTCAGGGAAAGCCATTTAGGAAGGTGGCACTTGGTTGTCATGACATCAGAATATGATGATAAGGTATAAACTTTTGAAGATTTGAGAGAACTTTGTAGGCAGAGGGAACTCTAAGTATCAAAGCTCTAAGGTGACATATTTTGAGATACAGAATGGTTAGTGTGACTGGGACAGAGTGAATTAATCAGAACTGGGGTTTGTGACAAATACCCTAATTGAGGACATTAGTGGTCATACAAATCTGCTACCTGCTTATTTGCTGTACCGCTGCACCTCAATCATTTCTTGTATTCAAACTGTATCTTTTTAAAATATAATTTGCTGAGTTTGAGGATTACTTTTTACTTCTGTGTGAAAATATTAATCATATTTAATTTGCTTTATTGGTTTGATGTAGTTCTATGATTCAACAACTTTGATGATGGAACCTCAGTAAATTCTGAAGGTCTTCAGCGCTTTAAAAAATAGTAAACCATTAAATCCAGGACACAGAATGTTCTGTGTGTAAAAATAGCTTAAATGAGAATAATATATTAATGTGAGCCCTTTCCATTTTTCCTGTGATCTCCCTCCAAAACTTTCAAGGCCTTGTGCCCAGTATTTATCTTAAGGGGCGTAGAAGGTCTCTTGCTAACTTTAGGAAAAAATTTTGGTTAAGGCAAAAACGTACTGTTCATTTGTCATATACAGAATCCCACACACATAATTTTAGAAATGAAAACATTGCCTTACAATTTATGAATCTGGAGAATATTTTCAGAGATTATTTTCTTTTTATTTACAATTTATGAATCATTAATACAGTTCACAGTTTTTTATTGGTTATAATTTAAAAGTTAGTGTGAATGAATATGTATAAAATGTTCCTCCATTTTGAAAATAAAGATATTGGATGAAGAGACACTTTCTGTTTTGTTGGACTTGTCTTGGGTACATTAAATTTATATAGCATATTTCTTTTGTAGCAACAGATGTACAGTGCTGAAGCCTATTTTCTTTCTTGTTACATTAGTTTTTAATTAAAGAAAACAACTAGTTGAAGGCAGTTACTTTCTGTGAAATGTAATGAAGATTTATTTTGGAAGTGACCTTCACTTTATTAGCTGAAACAGTAATCAGCAGGATTAATAGAATAATCAAATTATATACAAACTCATAAATCATTATGAATAGTGCTGTCAAAAGTTCAGCTATTAATGGGTCCTATTGTTTTGCAGCTGTATTAAAAAAATTACAACTGCTGATTCCTACCTTGATAGGAACTGAAATTGCTTTTTTAAAGGTTATGTAGGATAGGGGCTACCAGCCAAAAATTTTCACAACTGTTAATTTGTCTATAATACAATTTGATGTCACTAGGGCAAAGTTGAAATTGAGTACAGTGTCAGTATGCTCTCTTTCAGTAAAACCTGACTCATTGTTGAAAGCAGTACTCAGAGTTTTATCAGTTTAAAAGTCTGTTGTTTGGACTAATAGCATCAAAGTTAGGTTATACTCTGAACATACACATTTATTTGAATAATATAGATAATATAATGTGTTGCTTTTGTGAATTTTGTTTGAGCTTGTCATACACAAGTAATTGAAGTGGCACTTTTAATATTTGAAATTTAACAGAAAAAATATATCGCATTAGACACAGTATTTCATATTTCTCAGAAACTATTTAAATGAATTCCCATATTCTCTTTAATAACAATGGGACAAATGGGAAATTCCTTGCTGAAGAGCTGTGTAATTTTTACAGTTGCATGTACAGGCCAGGGCTTGTTAAGATGAGCAGAGATCTCTGGACATATTTCAGAATGGTTACTTTCTCCTCCCCCTGTTGGAAGCTCTAGGGGATTTTTCTCAGATCTGCACCCTGACAACCTAGTGGGACTCATGGAGGTAAAACTCACAAAAGTGTGTGGACCTCCCCTAAAGAGTGACCCCACCCCCAGAGTTTTTTACTCTCAAGCTAGTCCATGCTGAGCCTCCAGCAAATAGTGAATTACAGTTCAAGTATTCCTACAGGTACTGGCTCTAGCTGTGGGCTTCTGCTCCTAGTAAGCCGTGATTCTCTATATCTGCCCATCTGTCTCCCAGTTTTTGGGGCAGCAGTTTACACTATGACCTCAATTCTCTGGATCTAAGAAGAGTTATTGATTTTTATTTGTTCAGCTTTTTTTTGTTGTGAGAATGGGAGCGATGACTTCCAAGCTCATTAAATGTCAGACCAGTAACTGGAAGTCCCTATTTCATATACTTGAAATGACTTTTTTTTTAAAATTCTAATCTTGACAAAAGAAAGATAGCGCTTGTTCACAAGTGAGGAAAGCTGTCTTACTCTCTGTCATTAGTCAGACCCAGGTATTAATTTCATGTAAATGATTATTGCTTGTTTTAAATTTTATATTTCCATTCTGTTAATTTCAGCACTTTCCAAAACTTCTGAAAAGTATGAAGGTTGTCTCTGTTTTAAATGGTAAATAAGTGGAATGTAAAATGTTAGCATTCTAAGTAAGAAAAATCCAAAGTAAGGATTAAACCTTCATTTATCACTGGTTCTCATCTCATAAGCAGTTTTTTTTTTTAATCTAAAAAGAAGCAGCTAAGTCTAAATTCATAGAATATCAGACTATCTCATGATACCTCTATAACTTAGTATGGTTGGTTTGAAATGGACACACCCAGCTAGCTTTCAGAAAGAAAAATTGTGGCCACCTCAGGGCATCAAATACCTTTCTCTCCTCCCCTTCCCTGTCTTCCACGGCTGGTATAATGAACGGGTACTCTCAGTATTCTACCAACCCATTTGCTGTCTTTGACTGAGTTTCTTTTTGAAAATCCCTATTTTAATTTTTTTTTTTTTTTAATGCACAGCAGCCTGAATAATAGTCATTTGACGTAGAACATTCCTGGCAAGGTAAATAAGAGTTTCAACATAAAACTTTGTGGACAACTGAGGGATAGGGATTACAATCACAGATGACTACAGGGACCAGGCAGGTCATGTAAAGGAGTGAAGTAGGCTGGAAAAATACAACAGGGAGTGGTAGAGACCACAGTGAACTGTAGAGCATATGATCTATTTAAAGGGAGCGGCTGCTACACAACTGTAGGGCTCAGATTTGCAGGCCCAGTATTGTCAGATTTTCCTGTTTTTCAAAAAAGTCAGAGATCCAAATTGCTTATGTGAAGGTAACTTTTTTTGAAGAAGACTGACTGTAGGATAAACAAGCAAGCAAACCACTTCTACAGGCTGGATTTATCCCATAGACTACCATTTGGCAACTGCCTGCTCTAAATAACAGCAATTTTTATTTGTACACATAAGAGGATAATATCTTTCACCAAATTAGTTTTTTAAGCTTATTATAGCCATTCTAAAATTCTTCTTCATTGCATTGAACTCATAGTTAGTAACTACATAGGTAGGAAATTTATACCATGCCTATACTACCTCAAATGTCTAGACTTGGATTTTGATTTACTGTATGTTGAACACTCCTTAAGGACACCACAAGCATTTTAGTGGTATTTCTCTTCTCACAAGTTGACAGCTATTAGGGATTGAATTTTGTCCCTCCAAAAGATTAGCCAAAGACGAAACCCGTGCCGTCGAGTCAATTCCAACTCATAGTAGCAACCCTACAGAGTAGAACTGCCCCATAGGGTTTCCAAGGAGCAGCCGATAGATTTGAACTGTTGACCTTTTGGTTAGCAGCTGAGCTCTTAACCACTGTGTCACCAGGGCCCCTCCAAAAGATTAGTTAGTCCTAACCCCTGTACATGTGAATGTGACTTTGTTTGGGGAAATAAGGTCTTGGAAAATCTTATCAGTGAAGTTAATGAGGTCATACTGGAGTAAGATGGATTTGGATCCTGTATGGCTAGTATTGTGTAAGAGAGGAGGACAGACACAGAGACAAGGGAAAGACACCATGTGAAGATACATTTACAAGCTGTAAAGGAATGCCATGGTTTGCCAGTAGCCACTAGAAGCTAGGACAGAGACATGCGACAGTTCCTCCCTCAGAGTCCTCAGAATGAATTGACAAGGCTGATATCCTGATTTGGATTTCTAGCTTCCAGAACTGACACAATAAATTTATGTTCTTTAAATACACTCACTTTGTGATATTTTGTTATGATAGTCCTAGGAAACTAAGACAATAGCCTAGAAACTCTGAGGTTAGCGTTTCATTCTGTCCTAATGGCTGTGTCTGTGCCATTTCTTCTCAATCTCTTGGTGTCATCCTTTCCTCGATTTTCACTCTTCTGCCACGGTCCAGGATTTACCACTTTCTTTATTCCTGCTATAACTTCCTAGTTATCCTCCTACTCCCAGTATCAGGCTCCTTCATTGAGCCACATGTCACTTCCAGTTGCATTTTATTGTCTATCATATCAAATCCAAATACCTCTACCTACCTTTTAACCCCTTCCAAAATTAGTTTATCCTTCAACTCCTTCCTGTTAATTTATGGTTTGTATATCCATTCAGTCATTCAGGTATCCATGTACATTCTTACCTTTCTACCTTTTTTCTTATTTTCCCACCTCCTAGAATCTGTCGCCACTCCCCAGCAATCTAACCTGTTCCTCTTCAAGGCTTGACTCAGGCCCAGTCATTAGTTCTTCTTCCACTGCTTCTGGCTACTAGAAGCTATATGCTTTTAGGCAAGTAGTTTAAATTCTCTGATTTTCTATAAAATGAAGAAATTGGTCTAGCTGTTATAAAGGTTTCCTCTAATTCTGTTCTTCTGTACATCCTTCTCCTTCAACCCATGCTGTCCTCTCTCTCCTCTGAATTCCCTTATTATACTGCTAGTCTCTTCCACATAGTTTAGTCCTTAATTTTTCTCTACTTGTTACACTTATGTCATTTCTCATATAGGTTTAACAGAGGGCTAAATCCATGACTTATCCTTTTGCATTTACTGTGAAACTAGTGCAGTGCTGGACCATCGTAGGTGTTTAGTTGGTTGGCTTGAGCAATTTCAGTCTTATACATAACCCTAGGTGAATCATGGCTTACTGTTCTACCCCAGTTCCTGGATAGTACCATTTCCTTCTCCTAAAGTGTTATGTTGTCACCTTTGAACTGAGAAGGCTTGTGGGCCTTTCCTAGGATTTGCCTAACACAACTGAGTATCTTTTGTTTTATTTCACTATATCTCACCAAACTGAGTTTTTTAAAGCTTATTACTATGTTGTTGTTGTTAGTGACTGCATAGGACAGAGTAGAACTGCCCCATAGGGTTTCTAAGGAGCGGCTGGTGGATTTGAACTGCCGACCTTTTGGTTAGCAGCCAAGCTCTTAACCACTACGCCACCAGCATTACTATAGCCATTCTAAAATGTTTCTTCATTACATCGGACTGATAGTTGGCATCTACAGTAGGGAGTTAACCTACTATAGTTGACATGTGCTAACAAAGGAAAAAAGTAAAAGTATCTGGAATCACAGAGGCCTGGGTTACTTTTGTGTGTGAACTATCTTGGTTTAAAATGTAACAGTCAGTCGTGAACAGAGGCTCAGTTTGGGAAGAAGTAGTTGACTTTGGGAAAGATAAAGGTGTAGAGGGTGCGTAGTTTCAAGAAGCAGTGTCCAGGGAACACAGAACAGTAAGAGTAGTTATTATTACCTTGGCATGACAGTCAATTTTGTAATAAATAGCTAAAGGGTGAAATTACTGAACATGTATCCCACAAGAGGAAACTTTTTTTTTTTTTTTGAGGTAATTATACCTCAGCCATCTAACAGAGTTCTTTGAGAGGGATAAATAAGGTGTGAACAAGGGGAAAGCCATTGAATATTTAGATTTTGAAAAAGCCTTTGATAAGATTTTATACCAAAGGCTACTTTAAAAAAATAAATGTTCCTCACCATGGGGCTGGGGATAATGTTTAGTCATGCGTGGAGATCCAGTTTAAACACAGGAAGGGAGAAGATGGTTTAAATAAACTCTTACTTACATGGGGGAGCTATTTACAGTCAGTTCTTCCAAGAATCAGTGTTTAGTTGTTTTTTGTTTTGTTTTTGTTTTTGACATTTTTATGAATGATTAGAGAGTGAGCATATTAGCTCTGCCTCCTTTCCTAGTTTATAGTTGACACTGAGAGCTTGTATATAGTAAAATGCTAAGCTGAAGAGCATTGGCTGGAGGACTCTTTTGCAGGAGCCATGTCAGAAAGCAGGAAAATGGCATGAGTGGCTGTGTCTCTTAAGAATATGGACTTGGCACATATTTTTCATCCCAGGAAAGGGATCTAGGAGTTATTGTGTAGAATTCCCCAAAGACATTAGCTTTGGGTATTCTTGTTTCTACATTCATAAAGACTCATGTAATACTGGAAATATTCAGAAAGGGCATTAGAAATAAAAGGGAGTGTGCATTCTTGTTTTGATTCAATTAATCTTTCTTTAGCTATATCATTTCTGCAATATGAGTTTTCAAGACTAGGCAGTAAAATGGATCAAGGATTTAAATAAGGAACTGACTTGATGACAACTGGTTATTCAAACCAGATATTAATATATTATGTACAGAACATGAAACCAGGCAAAGGCTGAGAGAGGAGATGTAATCAAAAGAAATAATGACATGGAGAGTCTGAGGATTACTGTAAACTTGTTTACTACATCCTAAAAGTTTAAACTAGGACCAAACTTTCAAATTTGAGAAAACTATTATTTTTTTAATTGTTGTAGTTTAAATGAAGTTTACATTTCAAGTTAGTCTCCCATACAAAATTTTCTACATACATTGTTATGTGACTCTAATTGCTCACCCCATTCTGCGACAGCACGCTCTTCCTTTCCATCCCTGATCCCCCATGTCCATTCAACCAGCTCCTAACCATCTCTGCCTTCCCATCTCACCTCTGGACATAAGCTGCCCCTTTGGTCTCTTGTGTCTACTTGAGCTAAGTGACACACTCCTCACGAGTATCACTTTATGTCCCACAGTCCCGTCCAATCCCTGTCTGAAGAGTTGGCCTTGGAAATTGTTTTAGTTCCGGGCTGATAGAGAATCCAGGGGCCATGCTTTCCGGGGTTCCTCCAGTCTTAGTCAGACCATTAAGTCTGATCTTCTTAGTAGAATTTGAGTTCTCCACCCCACCTTTCTCTTTCTCCATCAGGGACTCTCTGGTGTGTTCCCTGTCAGGGCAGTCATTGGTGGTAGCCAGGCACCATCTAGTTCTTCTGGTCTCAGGTTGATGAAGTCTCTGGTTTATGTGGCCCTTTCTGTGTCTTGGGCTGATACTTTCCTTGTGTCTTCATTCTCCTTTACTCCAGGTGGGTTTATTATTATTATTTTTTATTGTACCTTAGATGAAGGTTTACAGAACAAACTAGCTTCTCATTAAACAATTGGTACACATATTGTTTTGTGACACTGGGTGCCAACCCCATGATATGTCAACACTCTCTTTCTCAACCTTGGGTTCCCTATTACCAGCTTTCTTTTCCCCCTCCTGCCTTCTCGTCCTTGCCCTGGGCTGGTGTGCCTATTTAGTCTCATTTTGTATTATGAACCTGTCTAATCTTTGGCTGAAGGGTGAACCTCAGGAGTGACTTTATTATTGAGCTAAATGGGTGTCTGGAGGCCATACTCTCAGGGTTTCTCCAGTCTCTGTCAAATCAGTAAGTCTGGAGAAACACCTATTTTTAAGTGACTCCCTGGGTGGTGCAAACAGTTAATGTGCTCTGCTGCTAACCTAAAGGTTGGAGGTTCAAGTTCGCCCAGAGGTGCCTCGGAAGAAAGGCCTAGGGATCTACTTCCAAAAAAATCTGCCATTGAAAACTCTGTGGAGCACAGTTCTACTTTCACACGCATGGCTTCTCGATGAGTTGGAATCAACTTGACGGCAACTGGTATTTATTTATGGTATATTTTTAAATGAAATTGCTTAAGAAGATATGAGTCAGATAATAAACGTGGGGCTGTTAGCCTCAGTGTTCAGACTGAAAAATTTAGGTTTATTAAGGGCTTATTTTAAATTATAATATGTTGAGAGGGTAGTTATTAGGAAACACCATTGCTTTCCCATGAAAAATCCATGGATGTCATTTTGAGAGACTGTATTGAGGAGTCATTGAGCTGACACAGTGGCTATGGTCCTTGTACAATCCAGAGAGCAATACTAGACAGGTGCTATAGATATGGAACCTAAGTTGCAACCCAAGTGTATAAATTGGCCCCCAATATTTTAGAAGGCTTTATTTTTTTTAGGATTGAATAATGATACGTATTCTGTGATTTATGCCAATTTATTCTGGACCCCGGTGCAGTTACTAATACAGATCTATTTCTGTTAACCAGTACATAGTTTCATTGTGACTTTTCCTATAGAAGGTTACATTTTAGGACATCTGGAAAAGCTGAAAAAAAATGAATATATCATTTATAGAATGTCACCAAGAATAGAGGAAGCTAAGATATGTGGCTAACCCATTGCTGAAACCATTGCCATCTAGTTGATTCTGACTCACAGTGACCCTGTAGGACAGAGTAGAACTGTCCCATAGGGTTTCCAAGGATCGGCTGGTGGATTTGAGCTACTGACCTTTGAGTTAGCAGATGAGCTCTTAACCACTGTGCCACCAGCGCTCCAGATATATGGCTAAGATCTATAAAATAAAGGCAGTTTCTGGGAGTGAGTTTTCTGAAGGCTGTGTATTGCTTTTTGACAGCTTTATCTAAGTTAAACATGCTGATTATGCCCTCCAGGATTGAAATCAGTGCCTGAAGGGCAAGCCATTGGCCTAGGACCTCTTCCTTGAGTGTGAAATTTACATCAGAAGGTCCATTGAACTCAGATATTTGTACCAGATGTTGTCTTCATTTATCAACAGTGCTATGTCCTTCCTGGTCCATGGTAAATTCTTGAAGGCACAGAACTAATCCAGTCTTTGTGCCTGCCTATCTAGAGATTGTTGTTGGTGCTGGTGGTTGCTATGGAGTCATGTTCTAGAGATTAGTGCCCAGAATATTAAGTAGTACTAATCTTGATGAATGGCCAGGAAATTGTGTTTGTTGAGGTTGGTAACAATTAGCCAACCCTAATAATTACACCCCAGGTGGAGTAAGAATTCCTCCAGAGTGGCCCTTCAAAATAATACCTGTATAGGAAGACTGTATCAGGCTTGAGAAGTTGCATTTGATTGTTCCACACTTCAGAGGAGAGACTCCTCTCATGAATAGGTACATAACATTCAACTGATCTTCAGGAGGGCATCTTCTTGCTGCATCTAGTCCATCAGAAATTCCTGAAAGCTTTTTTTATTTTTGTTTATTTTTTACCATTTCTGTGTGTACATTTCAGTGACATTGATTACATTCTTCCAGTTGTGCAACGATTCTCACCCTCCTTTTCTGAGTTGTTCCTCTCCCATTAACATAAACTTCCTGCTCACGAAAGTTCCTGTCTAATCTTTCCAGTTGCTGGTGTCGCTTTGATTCCATATAGATAGTTCTTAAAAGAGCATAATGGTCAAAGCAGACATTTTTTTACTAGTTAAGCTGAACTACTGTTTGGTTTTAAGAGGACTCCAGGGGATATTTTTGGTTTAAGTTTTAGAGATTATCTCAGGGCAATAGTTTCACAGGTTTAATCCAACCCCCATGGCTCCAGAAAGTCTAGAATTCCTGAGAATTTCAAATTTTGTTCTGCATTTCCCCCCCTTTGATCAGGATTCTTCTATAGAATCTTTGATCAAAATATTCAGTAATGGTAGCTGGGCACCATCCAGTTGTTCTGGTCTCATGGCAAAGGAGGCAGTTGTTCATGGAGGCAAGTAGCCACACATTCCATATCCTCCTTCTGTTCCTGACTCTTCTTCTTTCTCTGTTGGCTCCAGGCGAATAGAGACCAATTGTTGTACCTTGGATGGTCACTTGCAAGCTTTTAAGACCACAGGAACTGTATAGTGAAGTAGGAGGTAGAACTGAAGCACTAAACATGTTATTAAGCCAATTAACTGGGATGTCCCATGAAACTATGACCCTAAACCTCCAAACCAAGAAACCGAATCCTGTGAAGTTTTTGATTGTACCTAAGCAGCCTCAGCAGCTACTCTTTTTTTTGCCATTGTTGTAAATATATCTATCACACAACTTTTGTTCAACTTTTTACAGGTGGACAACTTATGACAGAAATTATAATTGACTGTGCAACCCTACCCTTAATCAATGTAATTTTTCTATCAATGTTAACCTCCCTTTTCCTCCTTCCTCCCGCCCCTGGTAACCACTAATAAACTTTGGTCTCTATACATTTGCCTTTTCTTATCTTTTTATATACGTGAGGTCATACCATATTTGTCATTTTATGATTGGTTTATTTTGCTCAGCATAGTATCTTCAAGCTCCATCCATACTGTAGCATGTATCAAGACTTCATTTCTTCTTCTAGTTGAATAGTATTCCATTGTATATATGTACCACATTTTGTTTATTCACTCATCTGTTGATGGACATTTAGGTTGTTTCCACCTTTTGACTATTGTGAATAGTGCTGCAATGAACATTGGTGTATAAGTTTCTGTTTGAGTTTCTGCTTTCAAAATTCTTTTGGATATATACCTAGGAATGGAATTGCTGGATCATATGGTAATTCAACTGGCACACTGTCTCCCACAATGGCTGTACCATTTTGCATTCCCAGGAGCAATGGATAAGGGTTCTAATTTTCTCACATCCTTGCCAACGTTTGTTATTTTCTTTTCTTTTTTTTTTTTTTAATCTTAGCCATCCTAGTGAGAGTGTAATGGTATCTCATTGTGATTTTGATTTGCATCTCTCTGATGGCTAATAATAACATATTTTCATATGTTTGTGGCCATTTGAATATCCTCTTTGGTGAAATGTCTCTTCAGGTCCTTTGCCCATTTTATGATTGGTTTGTCTTTTTGTTGTTAAGTTTTCAAAGTTTTATATATATATTGGTTATTAGATTCTTATTGGCTATATGGTTTCCAAAGATACTCTCCCAGTCAGTAGTCCTGGAAGCTTTATGTCTCAAACATGTCTCCAGTCTCTGCACTTCTTTGTGTCCATTGCCAGTACCCTGCTCAGGTTGCCATCATCTTTCACTTGGTCTACTGCAGACATAATTGGCCTCTCCATTTTCATTCTTGTCCCTTCAACAATTGTCTACACAACAGCCAGGGTCATATTTTTGAAAATATAAATCTGATCATTTTGCTGCCCTGCCCAAAACCTCCTGGTGGATTCCCACTGTGCTTAGAATAAAATTCAAGATCCTCACCCTGGCCTTCAAAGCCCTGCATGACTTGGCCGCTTATGATCTCTCTGACCTTATTTCATGCTATGTTTCTACCTATTTCCTGTGTTCTGGCCCCACTGGACCTTCCTCAAATGTACTGAGCTACTTTGTACTTCAAGTTTTGAAATTTGCTGTTTATTCTGCTTAGAATATTCTTCTTTCATATCTTCAGATGGTTGATTTCTTCTGGTCAACTCAGGTCTTAGCTCAAATATAAGTTCCTCAAAGAGTCTCTCCCTGATACCCTAACATTCCAACCTCTGTATCACTCTTAACCTTATCCTGTTCTATTGTTGTTGTTAGTTGCTGTCAAGTCAGCCCTCGGCTCATGACAACCCCATGCACAACGGGTTCAGACCATTGTGATCCGTAGCGTTTTCATTGACTGATTTTCAGAAGTAGAGTGCCAGGCCTTTTTTCCTAGTCTGTCTTAGTCTGGAAACTCTGCTGAAACCTGTTCAGTATCATAGCAACATGCAGGCTTCCACTGACGGACAAGTGGTAGCTGCACTTGGCCAGGAATTGAACCCTGGTCTTCTGCATGGAAGGTGAGAATTCTACCACTGAACCACCACTACCCCTATCATTATCCACTATTACCTTATTTCTTGTTTATTGCTCCCCCCCCCCCCGATAAGTTAAGTGATAGGAAGGACAACATTTGTCTCATTTGGTTTTTTGTCCCCAGGGCCCAAAACTGTATCTGGTACAACCAAAATTAAAACCAAACCCCTTGCCATCGAGTCGATTCCAGCTTATAGCAACCCTATAGGACAGAGTAGAACTACACCATAGGGTTCCAAGGAGTGGCCGGTGGATTCAAACTGTCAACTTTTTGGTTAGCAGCCGTAGCTTTTAACCACTGCACCACGAGGGCTCCATATCTGGTATAAAGTAGGCCTAATATCATAAATATTTGAGAATGAAGGAGTAAATCTCAGTGCTTGTCCTTGTCAGCATTGAGTTCTCTTAGAAATGTCACAGGTTCCTCCAGGGAAGGTGGTTGAATTGATCAGGTGCCCAAGTTGCTCAAATTGTATTAGAAGAAACTTAACGATCCTTGAACACCTGAAGGCATATTCTCATACACTCTCCCCATTTTCCGTAAGAGCATTGTAGCCTTATAAACCTCACATGGGTGGTACAATGTGTCATCATTGTCCCCGGTGCTACAGAAGGTGATAGCTAGTAAAAGCTACAATCTATTGAATATTTACAATGTACCAGGCACAGAATAAGCACTTTGTATGTATTAACTAATTTACTCCACACAACAAACCTATGTAATAGGTATTATTATTCACATTTTATAGTCTTGAGAACTGAAGCACAGTCACACAGCTAGTAAGTTGGAGGACTGGGCTCGGAACCTAGGCAGTCCAACTCCATAATTAGACTGTCCACAATTCATTTCACAACCACCTTCAAGGACTGTTGTCTGCTACTTGCACATCATGACTGAGATTATGCACGTGACTTCTAGTGACCTGGTAGTTTTTATTCTGCTGATCCTGCTTGCCCAAGATGTTCCCTTAGATTCTAACACCATGACCAACATCAGGTAGGGCTTACCATGTTGGCCATACTATATCGCTGTGAACAAGGTCATCTTGTACTGGAGTACTCGATTGCAGTTGTCTTTGGTGGTTTGGTGAATAGAGTAAAACCTCACAGAATATGAATCCCAAGGGCTTCTAGCAAAGGATAAGCCCTGGCCTGGGATTTTTATGAACCTAACTATTCCCCGAGGCTGCAGGAGTTATTACATATTATTCAGCTCCTGCTCTTGAGAAAACATTTCATTCTGGGCCAATAGGAAGTCTGTGCCAAGTTGTATGACAATAGCTCAAGTCTTAGAGGACATCTTGGGGGAAGATGATGCTGTGACTCATAGGCTGCCCAATTTTGCATTCCTAGGAGACAGACCCAACTACAGGAAAAATGCAGCATTAACTTTTGACCCCACTGTACAACTACTCACCTCTCCACTACTTCCTGTTAGAGGAAAGATACCAGGAAAGACAAAAAGGAATAGTAGTATAAGTAAGAAGGAGCCCTGGTGGTGCAGTGGTTAAGTGCTTAGCTGCTAACTGAAAGGTCAGCGATTCGAACCCACCTGGATGCTCCATAGGAGAAAGACCTGGCGATCTGCTCCTGTAAAGATCACAGCCTAGAAAACACTATGGGGCAGTTCTACTCTGTCCTATAGAGTCGCTATGAGTCGGAATCAGCTAGACAGCACACAACATCAGTGACAGCCCAACTTAAATTTAAACTGACAAAGCAAAAGTTCCATTCAACAGTATGAATCATTTTTAAAATGTTTACTGCAAAGTGTTCATAATTTTCTGGGTACTCTAAAGACTGAGCTTATGTTCTATCTAAAATGAAGTCACACATAATCCATTTAACATGTACAGATAGAACATAAACATATATGTTGGGGAGACGGGACTCTGTAGAGATTGAGAGGTTAAGAGTAAGGGCTTTAAAAAAGTCCTTTTGCCTTAGATTTGTATCGAGATTTTGCTACTTAATGTATTATCTTGGACAATTAACCGTTTCTGAGGATAAAACATGGGGATAATATCTCATGGGGGTATTATATACATTAAATGAGGGAATGAATGTAAATTGCTTAGCACGGTACCAGGCACATAGGAAGGTATCAGTAAGTAGTATAGTCACTCTTCATCAGTATTATATTATTACTGTTCCTGCTGCTGCTCCTGCCTTTACTTATGTGATTTTCTACCATTTGAGCTTTTCCTAGACTGTAGAAACTCCTAGGGTTTTATTGTAATAATCTTAGCAAGTTGACAAGAATTAGAAACTCTACAACTTTGACTGACTGACTCTATATAACTTTCCTTCATAATGCCAAAAAACAAATGTTACTGACAATGAGACAGTTTAGTGTGATGGTTAATAGAGAAGCCTCTGGAACCAAATCACCTGGATTTTTATTACAGCAACACAGATTTACTAGCTCTGATACCTTGAGCAAATCACTTAACCTCTCTGCCTTAGTTTCCAAATCTTCAAAATGAGGACAGTAATAGTCCATACCTCATAGGGTTGTTGTAGGACACGACGTTAATACGTGTAAACCACCTGGCACGTAGTAAGCAATCAGTGCTAGCTGTGATAATTTTTTATTGTTGTTATTATTGGTTGTGTGCCCCAAAGACTTGTGTATAGTCAGCAATTATTTTCCCACTTCTCATGTAAATGACTGCCATTTGATTTTTTAATATAGCTCCCCAAAACTTCTTGCTAGTGTGCTTCTTACTTACGACAGTTTTTCCTCAATTGCTCATTACCACCAAGTAGCTCCCCTAACCAATAATTAAAAAAGAAAAAAAGACTATAGGTATGAGAATGACTGGTAAGAATAGCACAGGGAGGAGTCTTCATCAATACCCTCATTTTACCCCAACTTACAGACCACTGTGTTTTGTCACTTGGGCATAAGGTACATGAGAAAACTATAGAGGTGAAAGATAGAACGGATGTCACCATTGTGAGCAACACATATCTCCTTTCTAACAAGCAAGACTGGTATGGGGAAAAAAACAAATGAGAAGCAGTATGAAAAACATATATGCACATGCAGCTGTGCACTTTTGCAGTTGCATACATTTGTAGTAGATATCAAGTCATTTTTCTAAGATCACAGAATACTTCCTTTGTTCTCATTTAAAATTAAGAGGAAATTTGGTTGGATCATTATGACAATGTTTCTTTATTGAACCTCGTCCTCTATGCTTTTCCTCATTATCTACACAAACCAGTTCTTAACATTCTTTACCTTCTTCTCTTTCTTTTATATAGTGTATGTCCACTGTTAACAAATTATATTGTTGAAAGCCAAGCAGTTTTTTTAATGACTTACTAAAATAGTTATAGATGCTTCCATTGCATTTGATATTTAAATGTATTTTTCAGAAGCCCCATTTAGACTAAAAAAATTTCATAAAAATTAATTTTCAAGCAAAAGCATACTAGATAATATTGTATACTAAAGTAGTAGTGTGTTAATAAAAGGAGATAATATATAATGGAAGAAGGCCTTTATAGAAAATTACGTTTAATTTTAAAGTGGATTTCTCATGATTTTGATAATATTGTAATAGTCTATGGCATAATTATTTATAATTTTTTAAACTTATATCACTTCTAACTCGTTCTAAACTTGATTCCTTTGTTTTTCTTGAAATATGTAAAAAACATTTAAAAATTGTTTTTCCCTAAAGGTAACTTGATACCACAAGATCAAACTTTCTGTAATGCTGTGTGTGTGTGTGTGAGAGAGAAAGAGAGAACACATACCCATTCAACATTTGTCAAATCTTAACATTTTACTATATTTGCTTTAAATATATTTTTGAAAGAAACTAAGCAATTGAAGCCTTCTGCTTCCTACTAGCCCCTTTTCTTCCCTTCTCAGAGGTAACTTATCATGAATTTGGTGTTTATAATTCCTTTAAATGTTTGTGTGTATACTTTTATTAGATATAGATGGATAGAGAGATATAGATACCCTTAAATAATATATAGTTTTATTTAGCATATGAAATTTTGAAACTTTTTATACGTGATACCACTCTGGAAGTATTTATACACAACTTGCTATTATCACTCAATTTTTATGTTTTCAGACTTTTACCAATGTTGATAGATGGGGTTGTAGTTCATTAATTTAAGTTAGTCTATAGTATTTCAGAAGACCAGTTAATATGACTGTTATTCAGATTTATACACCAACCATTAAGGCCAAAGAGAAAGAAATGGAAGATTTTTACCAACATCTGCAGTCTGAAATTGATCAAACACACAATCAAGATGCATTGATAATTACTGGTGATTGGAATGCAAAAATTGGAAACAAAGAAGAAGGATCTGTAGTTGGAAAATATGGCCTTGGTGAAAGAAACAATGCCAGAGATCACATGATAGAATTTTGCAAGACCAACAACTTCATCACTGCAAGTAACTTTTTTCAACAACATAAATGACGACTATACACATAGACTTCACCAGATGGAATACACAGGAATCAAATTGACTATGTTTGTGGAAAGACACGATGGAAAAGCTCAATATCATCATTCAGAGCAAGGCCAGGGGGGCCGACTGTGGAACAGACCATCAAGTGCTCCTGTGCAAGTTCAAGTTGAAGCTAAAGGAAATTAGAACAAGTCCACGAGAGCCAAAGTACGACCTTGAGTATATCCTACCTGAATTTAGAGACCGTCTCAAGAATAGATTTGACATGTTGAACACTGATGACCAAAGACCAGACGAGTTGTGGAATGACATCAAGGACATCATATATGAAGAAATCAAGAGGTCATTAAAAAGACAGGAAAGAAAATAAAGGCCAAAATGAATGTCAGAAGAGACTCTAAAACTTGAACTTAGAGCTAAATCGAATGGAAGAAATGAAGAGGTAAAAGAGCTGAACAGAAGATTTCAAAGGGCGGCTCAAGAAGACAAAGTAAAGTATTATAATGACATGTACAAAGACCTGCAGTTAGAAAACCAAAAGGGAAGAATACACTTCGCATTTCTGAAGCTGAAGGAACTAAAGAAAATATTCAAGCCTTGAGTTACAATATTGAAGTACTCTATGGGCAAAATATTGAACGACACAGGAAGCATCAAAAGAAGATGGGAGAAATACAGTCACTGTATCAAAAAGAATTGGTGGACATTCAGTCATTTCAGGAGGCAGCCTATGAACAAGAACCGATGGTACTGAAGGAAGAAGTCCAAGCTGCACTGAAGACATTGGCGAAAAACAAGGCTCCAGGAATTGACAGAATACCAACTGAGATGTTTCAACAAAGGGATACAGTGCTGGAAATGCTCACTCGTCTATGCCAAGAAATTTGGAAGACAGCTACATAGCCAACTGACTGGAAGAGATCCATACTTGTGCCCATTCCAAAGAAAGGTGATCCAACGGAATGAGGAAATGATCGAACAATATCATTAATATCACATACAAGTAAAATTTTGCTGAAGATCATTCAAAAGTGACTGCAGCAGTTCATTGACAGGGAACTTCCAGAAATTCAAGCTGGATTTAGAAGAGGACGTGGAACGAGGGATATCATTGTTGATGTCCAATGGATCCTGGCTGAAAGCAGAGAATACCAGAAAGATGTTTATCTGTGTTATATTGACTGTGCAAAGGCATTTGATTGTGTGGATAATAACAAATTATGGATAACATTGCGAAGAATGGGAATTCCAGACAATTGTGCTCACGAGGAACCTGTACATAGAGATCAGAGGCAGTCATTTGAACAGAACAAGGGGATACTGCGTGGCTTGAAGTCAGGAAGGGTGTGCGTCCAGGTTGTATCCTTTCACCATACGTATTCAGTCTGTATGCTGAGCAAATAATCTGAGAAGCTGGACTATATGAATAAGAACGTGGCATCAGGATTGGAGGAAGACTCATTAACAACCTGCTCTATGCAGATAACACAACCTTGCTTTCTGAAAGTGAAGAGGACTTGAATCACTTACCGATGAAGATCAAAGACTACAGCCTTCAGTATGGATTACACCTCAAAAAACAAAAATCCTCACAACTGGACCAATAAGCAACATCATGATAAATGGAGAAAAGATTGAATTTGTCAAGGATTTCATTTTACTTGGATCCACAATCAACACCCATGAAAACAGCAGTCAAGAAATCAAAAGATGCATTGTATTGGGCAAATCCGCTGCAAAAGACCTCTTTAAAGTGTTAAAAAGCAAAGATGTCACTTTAAGGGCTAGGGTGCACCTGACCCAAGGTATGGTGTTTTCAGTCACCTCATATGTATGTGAAAGCTGGACAATGATTGAGAAAAACTGAGGTAAAATTGACGTGTTTGAATTATGACGTTGGTGAAGAATATTGAATATATCATGGACTGCCAAAAGAACGAACAGATCTGTCTTGGAAGAAGTACTGCCAGAATACTCCTTAGAAGCGAGGATGGCTTCCCATACTTTGCACATGTTATCAGGAGGGACCAGTCCCTGGAGAAGGACATCATGCTTGGTAAAGTAGAGGGTCAGTGAAAAAGAGGAAGACACTCAATGAGATGGACTGAAACAGTGGCTGCAACAATGGGCTCAAGCATAACAACGATCATGAGGATGGCGCAGGACCAGGCAGTGTTTCGTTCTTTTGTACATGGGTTTGCTATGAGTTGTAACCAACTTAACGGCACCAACAACAAGAACATAGTATTTCATTGTATTAGTATAACACATTTTCTTTATCCATTCTCCTCTTGATGGACATTTGAATTGTGTGTGATGTTTATAAAATAGTACTTATTTTATTTATCTAATTAACACTTATTTAATACATACCATGTGCCAGGTACTGTTCTAACTACTTTACAGATATTAACTCATATAATCCGTAAAAGAATCCTATATGAGATAAATTGACATATTCTCTTTCTATAAATGAGGAAAGTAAGGTACCCAATCCATAAAAGCCAAATAGTTGCTGTCGAGTCGATTCTGACTCATAGCAGCCCTATAGAACAGAGTAAAACTGCCCCATAGGGTTTCCAAGGAGCAGCTGATGGATTCGAACTGCTGACCTTTTTGCTAGCAACAGAGCTCTTAACCACTGAGCAACCAGGGCTCCACATTCTCATTCTATAAATGAGGAAACTAAGGTACAGAGAGGCTAAATATCTTATTCAAGATCACGCAACTAATAGGTGGCAGAGCTGGGATATGAAACCAGAATGCTGCCTAAAAACAATGCAGCAACATGTGTGAGAGTTTTTCTAACATCTGTACAGTGGAATTGCTGTACCGTAAAAAACCCTATGAAGCAGTTCTACTCTGCACGCAATGAGGTCGCCTTGAGTCGCAATCAACTGGACAGCAACTAACAACAGGTGTGTACATCTTCAACTTTACTGTTGTTGTTAGCTGCCATTGACTTGGCGGCTGACTCATGGCAACCCTGTGCACAAGGGAATGAATGGCTGCGTGATCTGTGCCATACCCATGATGGGTTGCGGCTCGGATCATTGTGATCCATAGGGTTTTCGTTGGCTGATTTTTCGGAAGTAAATCTCTAGACCGTTCTTCCTAGTCTGTCTTATTCTGGAAGCTCCACTGAAACCTGTTCAGCATCATGTTGTTAGTTGCTGTTGAGTCAATTCCGACTCATAGTGACCCATGTATGCAGAGTGGAACTGCTCCTTAGGGTTTTCAAGGCTATGACCTTTCACAAGCAGATAACCAAGCCTGTCTTCAGAGGTGGGTTCGAATCTTTCAACTAGTAGTCGAGCGCTTTACCATCTGTGCCCCCCACGGACTCAGGACAGATGGGTGTGCATTGTTCAGGAATTGAACCCAGGTCTCCCACATGGAAGGCAAGAATTCTACCACTGAGCCACTACTGCCTCTTAACTCCAAACTGATGTTTTACATCCCTACTCAAAGGCAGTGGGTTTGTTTGTTTATCTGCAGCAAATAGCCGTTCCCTTTGTGGAACACATTCCCTGAATGTGGAACATTTTTCTGATGCTTTCATTTGTATTTCCTTGATTATTAGTGAGATTGAATATCTTTTCAAATGTTTATTAGCCATTTGGGTTTCCTCTTTTTTGTCTGTTGATATACTTTTTGCCCATATTCTGTTGGGCGTTTTGCCTTTTTTAATAAAAAAAAATTTGAAAGATATTTGCAGATCTTTCCCATTCCATGGCTTGTTTTTTCTCTTTCTTGTCGTGCAGATATTTGTAATCTTAAAATACTCCATTTTTTCACTCTTTTACTTTATAATGTTTGCTTTTTCCATCTTATTTAAGAAATCTTTCTCTACCCTGAGCTCATAAATATATTCTCCTGTATTTTCTTCTGAAAATTTTGTCTTTTATCTACCTGAAATTGACTTGAATGTGGTGTAAAGCAGGGATATAATTATTTTCCCCTATGATTAACCTGTTGTCTGCAAACCATTTTTTGAATGGTTCATTCTTATCTCACTGGTTTGTAATGCCAACTCTATCATAATCATTTCCATATATGCATGAATTCTTTGTATTTATTTCTTATTGCTGCCTTAGCAAATTACCATATAGTGGTTTAAAACAACACACACTTATTATTTTATAGTCCTATAGGTCAGAAATCTAAAATGTGTGGGCAAAGCTGCCTTCCTTTTGAAGACTCTTGGGGAGAATCTGTCCCTTGGCTTTCCAGCTTCTAGAGGCTGCTTGTATTCCTTGGCTTGTGGCGCTCTTCCAGCAATGGCACCACTCTGGCCTCTGCTTCTGTCTTCCATCTCCTTCTCTGACTTTGACCCTCCTGCCTCTCTTTTTATACAGACCTTTGTGATTACAATGGAACCACCTGGATAATGCAGGATACTCTTCCCATCTCAAGATTCTTAGCTTAATCACATCTGCAAAGTCCTTTTTGCCATGTGAAATAACATGTTCACAGATACTGAGGATTAGGATGTGGACATCTTTGGTAGGGGGACACTATTCAGGCTACTGCATCTTCTTTCTTGGTTTTTCATTATCCTTTTCTCATTTTTTTAAAATATTTCATTGTGTTTTGGTGAAAGTTTGCACAGCAAATTAGGTTCCTAGTTAACAATTACTATACAAATTATTCAGTGACATTGGTTACATTTTTCACAATGTGTCAACATTCTCATTATTTCCATTCTGGATGTTTCCAGTAATCTGGGTTTCCTGTCCCCTTACCATTTCATCTTTGTTTTAGAGTAATTGTTGACCATTTGGTCTCCTATAGATGATTTTTTAAAGGTGTCCCGTACTCATGGGTAATAGTCTTTATCATATGAGCCAATTTGTTATTTAGCTAAAAGATGTCCTTGGAATAGTTTCGGTTCAAGGTTTAAAGATTATCTCAGGACAATAGTCTCAGGGAGTCCTCTGTGTCTCAATTGATCCAGTAAGTCTGGACTTTTTAAGAATTTGAATTCTGTTCCACATTTTTCCCCCTTCGATCAGGATCTATCTGTTGTGGCCCTGATCAGAACAGTTGTTAGTGGTAGTTGGGTACCATCTAGTTCTGGTCTCAGTGAGATGAGGCCATAGTTCATGTAGACTATTAGTCCTATACCTTTTCTTATCTTTTAGATTCATCCCTTTTAAACATATAATCTCTTGCTGATAGTTCTATTATCTGAATAAAGATCTTGGGAGTCTAATCCTGCTGTCTGTTGTGTCACTGTCATTCAGGAGACTGTATCTGTGGCAATCTCATGTGGCCTGAGTTGAGGTCATATCCCATCAGAGAGCTTTAGCAATTGCTTTCATCAACTCCCCTGGGGTGCTGCTGAACTAGAGTCACTGTTCATGATATTTTATTGGTTAGATGTTTCTTGGATCATGTTGTAGTATAATGTCAAACCCCCCACCGTTATAAGAGCAGACCACTAGTTACAAATACTAAGGTGTAATCTTCCTCCACCCGGGGCTTAAGATAAAGACAGACATCTTTATTTTCTCTCTCTTTTAGTAAGTGATTTTTTTCCCTAGAGAGCCCTTTCACTGAGTGTGTATGTAACCCTTTAAGGATCCAGATGTTATGAGAGAATATCTCATTTTCTATTCCCTGCCTCGTTTGGATCCCAAGTCCTCTCCCATCCCCATGTTGGCGTTAAAACTCAAGCTCTTAGATTACAGAGATTGGCAAACTCCTTAGAGCTTCTGCAACATTAATTCATGTGTTACTGCTCTGGCTTTCAGTTCCCTGTTTAGTGTTGGCTCCTAGAGGTAGTTTTATGATAAGCAAAATCTACTGGGGTCTCCCAGAGTCTTCCCTGCTTGATTCCTCCTTAACACTTCTCTGTGTTGACTTCTGTTGGGTATCTCATCCATCACTTCTGGAGGCTATTTGTACTCTTATGTACTGTGGGTAGTCGGTAGCTAATTTGGAGGGGATACCTAATCATTGATTACGGTTATTTTTGGCTTGGTCACAATTCTAGGCTTCAACATTGTATGATCAACAACTGCAGCTCTGCAGGGTCAAAATATAACTAATCTTAACCTCTGAGGGATTCTTAATACCATGATAGAGAAAATAATATATTACTATCAGAGCCCTTTTTCTGTAAGACCAATTATTAAACATAAGTTACTTCACAGAAAATAATATTACCTTAATTTTCAACATACCAATTTACCCTAATATTTATTTTCTTATTCTCTTTCTAGGATGTGTGCCGTGTTTGGTGGAATATATTGTCTTCATCACTCAGTACAGTGCCTTGTATTGGACAAAGACTCCCGAAAGTAAGGATGATATAAGTAACCTTCCTATTGTTAAACCCCAAACACAGGTGAAAAATGCTAACGTCAATTAAAAACATATATGATTTTTCAAAGATGCACCTTGGTATTAATAACATATCAACCTTGATTAAAAGTAATTTGTGTTTAGGTCCTCCAGAACAAGGAAAGTGAGTTCAGAATATAGAAACTAAATTAATTTCCCTGCAATATGACTATAGCTCCTGATCATCCAAGCTTGGAAGACAAATCATTGCAACTGCCGGGGGTTGGTGATGAGTGATGTTGGTTTTCCTTGTGGCCTTACTTCCTCTAATTGATTTTCATCAGATGACAACAAAGCCCTCTGTTATTACATTTTTAAAAATGAAGCTCACCTAAAGACTCATCAGATTAATCTCTGCTGATAATGCATGTCATTCCAAGACAAAAGACTCTAACGAGATTTTAGGTAGATTGTTGTCATAAACTATGCTGCCCTCTTATCTGAGGATAAATTATTTTACTATGGTATCAGGCCTGTAGGCTGATTTAGGATTGAAATAAGAATTTACCCACTTTAAAAAAAAAAACAAAACAAAACTGAACATCGGTGTATTTTTATCTTTCCATTATATTTTTCTAGGATTTCCTAGTTATTAAGATACGCACTTGTCTGAAATATACTAAATAAAATATTATTCCACAATTTCTAGGTTTTACATTGAGCTAAAAGGGGTCAGCTGGATCAAGTTTCTGGAACCGTTTGAATTTCTGTGTGTTTTTTTCTTACATGTTCTTAAGCATCTGCTGACCTATATGTCTTAGATGACTGTTTTTAGGGGAATATAAAGAAATAGTATCGTTCAGGTCATAAAATACCTTTAATATCTTGAACCAGAAGCTTAAACAATATAAATTGTAAGCTGTTTCTTTCATTTTGCAGTAGTTTTATATAGTTTAGTGGCATCAAATGTCTATTAGTTTCTTATATACTAGTTTATAGCATAATAACTAGTATTTTAAAAGAAAAATCTCACAACTCAAGAAGCATGTAATATTCAATAAACAGTGAATTCGCTTCAGAAACACAATTGACACATACTTTAAAGGCTTGTAAAGTACTTTTTGCACTTTAACAGAAAGATACTACATAAATGAAAAATAATAATCTACTGTGAAAAATCTATCCCTAAAGTCCCAGGATATTCATATCTTGGCTCATGAAAACTCTGTAGAGGTTCGTGAAGGAATAGTTGTCTTTATGACTCCTAGAGTTGTTTTTCTTTATGCATTCATTTTGAAGCAAGAGTATGTTCCCGTGACTGAAAGCCAGATAATAAATTGCTTGTTTGATGCTTATTCACTTAGATCCTTTTACCCTTTTGGGTCCCATTCCAGTCTCACATGTTATTCTCAGTGACATGAGGAATTTGCATGGTTCATGTTTTTTGTTTTGTTTTTTTTTAAACATGAATAGACTAGTACAGTAATAGCATTTATTGAAGTAAAGGCTACATTTACCTTACCTTTGACTTAGTTTTTAATTACATTCTTTGAACAAAGGAACTCTTCTTCATGATCTGCTGCAGGTTCAAGTTGCAACAATAGCGGAGGCATAAGGGTCTGAGAACCAAAAATCTTCTAGACTGGTAGTTTTCCAACTTTAACGTGCCTAAGAATCACCAGGTAAACTTACAAACAAAAGGCAGATTTCTGGGCCTGCCTCTTAGAGAGTCAGATTGGGTAATATGCTCAGAGTAGGGACAACAGTTTTTCTTTTTTTCTAATCGTGATTTAGGTGAAAGCTTACAAGAGCAAATTAGTTTCTCATTGAAGAATTTATACACAAAGTGTTTCATGGCACCGGCTGCAGTGTTTCATTGTGTCAGCACTCTCCTCCTTTGCCTTTCCACGCCAGGTGTACTGGGTCCATTCATCCAGTTCTTGTATCCCTCTTGCCTTCTCATCTTTGTTCCTAGGCAGGTGTTGCCCATTTGACCTCGTATACTTGACTGATCTAAGAAGCACTTTCCTCACGTATGTTATTGTTTGTCTTATAGGCCTGCCTTAATCTGGCTGAAAGGTGAACTGGGGGAGTGGCTTCAAGTCTTAGAAAGGTGTCCGGGGGGCCATAGTCTTAGAGGTTCCTCCAGTCTGTCAGACCAGTAAGGCTGGTCTTTTTTGTGAATGTGATAATTTGTTCTACATTTTCCCCCACTCTGTTTGGGACCCTCTGTTGTGTTCTCAGTCATAGCAGTCAGTGGTGGTAGCTGTTGCCATCTAGTTCTTCTGGTCTCAGGGTTGTGTAGGCTGTGGTTCACATAGTCCGTTAGTCCTTTGGACTAACTGCTCCCTTCAGTCTTTAGTTTTTTCCATTCTCCTTTGCTCTGGACTAGAAGAAACTGACAGTTTAATCTTAGATGCTGCTTGCAAACTTCTAAGATCCCAGACACTACTCACCAAAGTAGGATGTAGAACATTGCCTTTAAGAACTATGTTGTGCCAGTTGACGTAGATGTCCCCCGAGTCTGTGGACCTTTGCCTTCAAGCCTGGGAACTTCATCCCCTGAGGTGTTTAGTTATGTCTAAGAGGTTTCCCTGACTGTGCCACTTGTGTGCAGTATTGTCTGTATTAACATATGAGGAAAACCTACCGTCACGTATTTAGAAATTTCCACCTCTGAACCTGTATCTGCTGGTGAACGTGTTCCTTTACCCTCTATGTATCAATTCCTAGCTTATTGTTTGTTGATTCTGTTGTTGCAGGATTGTCTATGCTATAGTAGTTACCATAGTTGTCCTTTATTCCTGCTTTCCTCTCAGTGTCATCTCTTGCCTCGGTCATGTTGTGCTGACTTCTCCCATATCGTGTATTGCCTTTCCCTTCACCAGTAGTAACTCGCGTCTACTATCTCTTTGGTAATTTTCCCTCCCTGCCCCTTCCATCCCTGGTACCATCAAAGAGTATTTTTTTTTCTTTGTGTAAACCTTTTGTTGTCACTTTACAAAAGTGGTCTCATACAGTCTTTGTCTTTCTGTGATTGACTTATTTCACTCAGCATAATTCCCTCCAGATTCATCCATGTTGTGAGATGTTTCACGGATTCGTCATTATTCTTTATCGTAGGGTAATATTCCATTGTGTGTATGTACCACAGTTTGTTAATCCATTCTTCCATTGATGGGCACTTAGGTTGCTTCCACCTTTTTGATATTGTGACTAATACTGCAGTGAACATGGGTATGTATATGTCTATTCACGTCACAGCTCTTATTTCTCTAGGGTATATACCTAGGAGTGGGATTGCTGGATCATACAGTATTTCTATTTCTAGCTTTTTGAGGAAGTGCCATACCGTTTTCCATAGTGGTTGCTCCATTTTACATTCCCACCAGTAGTGTATAAGAGTTCCAGTCTTCCCACACCCTCGCCAACATTTGTTATTTTCTTTTTCTTCATTAGTGCCAGTAACGTCGGGGTTAGATGGTATCTCATCGTAGTTTGATTTGCGTCTCTCTAATTGCTAATGATTGTGAGCATTTCTTCATATGTTTGTTAGCAGCCTGAATGTGTCTTCTTTGGTGAAGTGTCTGTTCATTTCCTTGGCTCATTTTTTAATTGGCTTATTTGTCTTTTTTGTTTTTGAAGTGTTGACGTTTTCTATAAATTTTAGAAATTAGACCCTGGTCAGATATGTCATAGCCAAAAATTTTGTCCCAATCTATAGTTTCTCTTTTTACTGTTTTGGAGAAATCTTTCATTGAGCATAAGTGTTTAATTTTTAGGAGGCCCCATTTATCTAGTTTATTTTCTTCTGAGTGCTTGGTAATCTATTTATGCCATGTATTATGGCCCCTAGCATTGTCCCTAATTTTTTTTCCATGATCTTTATATATAGTTTTAGGCTTTATATTTAGGTCTTTGATCCATTTTAGTTAGTTTTTGTGTATGGTGTGATGTATGGATTGTGTTTCTTTTTCCTACAATTTTGCCAGCCGCATTTGTTGAAGAGACTGTCTCTTCCCCATTCAGTAACCTTTGGTCCTTATGTCGAAGATCAGCTGTCCATAGGTGGATAGATTTACATCTGGGTTCTCAATTCTGTTCCATTGTTCTATGTGTCTGTTGTTGTAGTAGCAGTACCAGGCTGCTTTGACTCCTGTGGCTGTATAGTAGGTTCTGAGATCAGGTAGTGTGAGGCCTTCTACTTTGTTCTTCTTTTTTAATAAGGTTTTACTTATTTGAGGCCTCTTTCCCTTCCGTATAAAGTTGGTGATTAGTTTTTCCATCTCATTGAAAAATGCTATTGGGATTTGGATTGGGATTGCATTATGCCTGTATATCACTTTGGGTAGTATTGACATTTACAATGGTAAGTCTCCCTATCCAAGAGCATGGTATGTTTTTCTGTTTATGTAGGTGTCTTTTGGTTTCTTGCAATAGTTTTTTGTAGTTTTCTTTGTATAGTTCTTTTACCTTCCTGGTTAGATTTATTCCTAAGTATTTTATCTTTTGGGAGGCTATTGTAAATAGTATTGTTTTCCTGATCTCCTTTTCACAGCTGTCTTTGTTAATGTAGAGGAATCCAACTGATTTTTGTATGTTAATCTTGTATCCTGCCACTTTGCTGAATGTTTCTGTCGGTTCAAATAGCTTTCTTGTGGAGTCCTTAGAATTCTCTATGTATAGAATCGTATCATCTGCAAATAGGGATAGTTTTACTTCTTCCTTACTAATGTGGATGCCCTTTATTTCCTTTTTTGCCTTATTACTGTCACTAGGACTTCCAGTACAATGTTGAATAAGAGTGGTGATAAAAGGCATCCTTGTCTGGTTCCCATTCTCAGGGGGAATGCTTTCCCATTCTTTCTGCTGAGGGTAATGTTGGCTGTTGGTTTTGTATAAATTCTCTTTATTATTGTTGAGGAGTTTCCCTTCTATTCCTATTTCGCTGAGAGTTTTTATCAGGAATGGGTATTGAACTTTATCACATGCCTTTTCTGCATTGATTGATATGATCATGTGATTCTTTTCCATTTTATTTTTTTGGTGGATTATGTTCATTGATTTTCTAATGTTGAACAACCTTGCATGCCTACTGTGAATCCCACTTGGTCGTGATGTATTATAGCTTTGATAAGCGGTTTGTATTCTGTTGGCTAGTATTCTGCTGAGAATTTTTGCATCTATATTCCTGAGGGATGTTGATCTGTAGTTTTCTTTTTTAGTGATGTCTTTGCCTGGCTTTGGTATCAGGGTTATACTGACTTCATAGAATGAATTTGGGAGTATTCCTTCCTTTTCTATGTTCTGGAATAGTTTGAATAGAATTGGTGTCAACTCTTCTCTGAATGTTTGGTAGAATTCTCCAGTGAAGCCATCTGTACCAGGGCTTTTTTTTGTTGGGAGTTTTTTTTTTTTTTAATTACTCCTTCAATTTCTTCTTTTGTTCGGGATCTGTTCAAATTTTCTACCTCAGTTTGTGTTAGTTTAGGTAGGTGGTGTGTTTCTAGAAATTTGTCCATATCCTTTAGGTTTTCAAATCTGTTGGAATACAGTTTTTCATAGTATTCTGTTATGATCCTTTTTATTTCAGTTGGTTCTGTTATAATGTCACCCATCTCATTTCTTATTCGAGTTATTTGCATCTTCTGTTTTTCTTTTGTCAGTTTGGCCAGTGGTTTGTCAATTTTATTAATCCTTTCAAAAAAACTAGCTTTTAGTCTTGACGATTCTGTTGTTTTTCTGTTCTGTTTCATTGATTTCTGCTCTTTTATTATTTTGTTCCTTCCGTCAACTGTGGGCTTCTTTTGCTGCTCTCTAATTGTTCAAATTGTAGAGTTAATGTTTTAATTTTTGTCCTCTTTCAGTGTGTGCATTTATTGCCATAAATTGTCCTCTAAGCATTGCTTTTGCTGTGTCCAAAGGTTTTGGTATTATGTTTTCGTTCTCATCTGATTCTAGGAATTTTTTAATTCTATCTTTGACTTCTTTTATTACCCAGTAGTTTTTAAGCAGGATGTCACTTAGTTTCCATTTGTTAGATTTTTTTCCCTTGCTCTTCCTGTTTCTGATTTCTACTTTTATAGCACTGTGGTCAGAGAAGATGCTTTGTATTATTTTGATGTTTTTTAATTTGTTGAGGCTTGCATTGTAGCCTAAAATGTGGTCTATTCTGGAGAATGATCCATGAGAATTGGAGAAAAATGTGTGCTTTGCCACTGTTGGTTGATGTGCTCTGTATATGTCTATTTAGTCAAGTTGGTTGATTGTGGTGTTTAGATCTTCTGTGTCTTTGTTGAGTTTCTTTTTTGTTGTTCTGTCCTTCACCGAGAGTGTTGTGTTAAAGCCTCCTAGTATTACTGTGGAAGTATCTAGTTCTCTTTTCAGTGCTGTTAGAGTTTGTTGTATGCATTTTGGAGTTCTGTTGTTGGATGCGTTTATATTTATTGTGGTTATGTCCTATTGGTAGATTGACCTTCTTAATCATTATGTAATGTCCTTTCTCAGCTTTTATAATGGATTTTGCTTTGACATCTATTTTATCAGAGGTTAATCCTGCCACTCCTGCTCTTTTTTGGTCATTATTTGCTTGATATATTTTTTTCCACTCTTTGAGTTTTAGTTTGTTTATATCTTTGTGTCTAAGGTGTGTTTCTTGTAGACAGCATATTGATGGGTTATGTTTTTTTTATCCATTCTGCCAGTCTCCATCTCTTTACTGGTGCATTTAGGCCATGTACATTCGTTGTGATTATCAATATATATGAGTTTACTGCTTTAATTTTCTTATGTTTCTGTTGACTATTTTCATTCCACTTAATTTTCTGTACTTTTTTTTTGTGGCTTGTCTTTTCATTTCCTTCTTCATTTTTGGTTTTTGATGCCCCTTTATTGGTGATCTTTCATTTTTCCTGAGCTGCTTTCAGGATTCTTTGTCTTTGGTTTTGGAAAGTTTGCTCATGATGTCTCAGTGTTCTTCTATTGGGATCTATCCTGTATGGGGTTCATTGTCCTTGTATGGTTATCTTCTTGTCTTTTATGACATTAGGGAAGTTTTCTGTCAATATATCTTCAACAATTCTCCCCATGCTTTTTATTGATTCCTCCCCTTGTGGAATTCCAGTCATACATAAGTTATTCCTCTTAATGGTGTCCCACATAACTCAGGCTTTCTTCATTTTTCTTCATTCTTTTTTTATTGTTCCTCAAACAGATTAACGTCAAGGGATTGGTCTTCTATTCCACTGATCCTGTCTTCCATTGTTTCAGTTCTACTGCTATGCCAGTCCACTGAGTTGTCAATTTCTGAAATTTTTTTCTTAAGCTTCTGGATTTCTAGTTGCTGCTTCTATACCGTTTCCAATTGTCTATTTATTTTGTCATTTCATTCTTATATTGTTTTCCTGAATTCTTCTAGTGTTTTGTTTGTGCATTCTTTGGTTTTGTCTGTGTTCTCCGTAGTTTTGTCTGCATTTTCCTTGATTTCTTTGAGGACACTATACATAATCCTTTTGAATTCCTTATTGGGAAGTTCCATTACCTTTTCTTCCTCAGCAGGGATTTCTGGTTCTTTATTTTTGTCACTTGCTGGCGCTATCTCATCCTACTTCTTTATGTGGTTTCCTATTGCCTGTTGTCTCCAGGACGTTAAGGGGTTATTGTATTTATTTTTCATTTGTATAATTGGTTTCTGGGTCTTGTTTTTGTTTTTTGTTTTGCTTCGATGATTCCTGTCTGGTGTGTCTAGAGTGGTGCTCTGGTGACTGGACTGGCCATTCTGGAGCCCTCCCTACCTTTGTTTTGGCCAGTGGAGTGGTGAGTAGGTGTGGGAGCTCGAACTGAGGGTGGGTTGGTTTGGCTCTGGCCTCTCTGTCTTCAGTTTGGTTGCTCAGGAGCAGGAATGATTTTCTCCCCTGTAGGTGGAGCTGCCGATGTGGTGGGGGTGTGTTCCTTTCCTCTCGCTGGTTGTGGGGGAGGAATATGTGGTGGTAGAGGGATGTGACGGGGAGGGGGAGGGGGCATGTTCACACATTCCCTCCACCTCCACCTCCTTCTGGGCGAGGGAAAGGAGGAAAGGGCTTCAAGGGGGATGTGCACATAGTTGTAGCCCCTCTGCCCCTTGCTGGGCAGGATAGGAGATGGATTCAATCCTGGCAGATGCACACACAGTGGTGTCACCTCATGTTAGGTGATGCGAGGAAGGAAAGGGCTTCAGGGTAATGTGTGTCTCCTCTGCCTCTCACTGGGCAGGTTAAGGGGTGGAGTTGCTCCTGGCGAATACTCATGCAGTGATAATGCCTCATGTCAGGTCAGGGAGGGAGGAAGGGACTGTGGAGGGATGTGCACACAGTCACGGCTGTTCTGCCCCTCGCTGGGTGGGATAAGGGATAGAGTCATGTCTGGTGGGTGCAAGTGCACAGAGGTACTTCCTCACATCAGGCAAGGTGAGGGAGAAAGAAGCGGCTGGGGGTGGTGCACACAGTCATGTTTCCTCTGCCGCTTGCTGGGTGGGTTAAGGCAGAGAGTCAGAGAGTCGCACCTGATGAGTGCAAGCACTGTGGTGCCTTGTGTCAGTTGGTGGGGGGGAGGGGCTGCGGTGAGACGTGTGCACAGTCACAGGTCCTCTGCCCCTCACTGGGTGGGTTAAGGGAGAGACACAGAAATGCCACCTCAAGCCGAATGGGAGGAGGGAGCAGGGAGTGGTGGGCGAGCTCTCTCACAGTCCCACCATTGCTGCCTTCCACTGGGCCCTTGGAGGGGAGAGTAGGTATCAGGCTGGCACACGCATGGGGGCGCACCTAGTGTTACTCGTTGGGTGGGCTAGGGGAGTAGTGGACAGGGTTGGGTGGGGTAGGTGGAAGAGGATAGGCTCGTGTTATGGTCCCCCCGTCAGGCAAGGTGGTCCGGGTGTGGTTTCTTCTGCCATCTCTAATCAGTAGGATGAGGTATGTGTGTCTGTGTGGTGGGGGTATTCCTCCAGCTAGGATACGCAGATGCCAGGGCATCTTGCTTCCGCTGCAGCCAGCAAGCGGGACCTGTCCTCTCTCGAGTATGAGGGGGTGGCAGCGCCCAGGTACTGGTTGGGTGGGAGAGCTCCCTCCAACACTCAGTGGATCCACCGCCTCGTGCATGCCACTCACTCCTGAGGTCAAGGGCCGCCACTCCTGAGTATCTCTGGTTCTGGACCTGGCATCCACCCTGTCTCTGCTTCTTTCTGTGTGTGTCTGTAGAGGTTCTCCATCCCTTTTGGGAAAGTCATGAAATTGCCTTGCTGTTTTCTTCAACCAAGGTTGCTGCTGGCTTTGTCCTAAGTTAGCCACGGTGTGCTGGGACAGCTGGCTGAGCTCCACCCTGCTGTGTTACTCCTTTTTCACTGCTTTCCTTATTTCTTACAGTCAGTATTTGGTTCGGTTCTTAGACTTTCTTTTTTGATGTTCAGGTTTCCTGGATTGTTATCTGTTTCTGTTTCACTTGGTTTTTTGGGTCTTTGGTGAAGGGGACATTATGGTGCATGTGACTAAGCCACCATCTTGGCTCTACCTCGGATTTTTTCATTTTTAAGGAACATCTCATGTGAATTTAATGTAAGTATTTCTTAGGTGCCACTGAGAAACACTGATCTGTAAGAAAAAGTTGAGGCTTGGTGGTAGAATTCTCACCTTCCATACAGGAGACTGAGTTCAGTTCCCAGCCAATGTACCTCAAGTGCAGCCACCAATTGTCTGTCCATGGAGGCTTGCATGTTGCTATGATGCTGAACAGGCTTCAGCAGAGCTTCCAGACTAAGACAGACTAGGAAGAAAGGCTTGGCAGTCTACTTCTGAAAAATGAAAAAACCCTACGGATCACAATGCTTTGATCCCGTTGTGTATGGAGTTGCTATGAGTCGGGGCGACTCTGCAGCAGCTAACAACAGTTGTGTTCCATGATTGACTAGGGTCTCTAGGTCTTAATTCATTACAAGGCCTTATCAAGATGAACCTGCCATATCTAGTAGTGATCAAGTACGAGTTTTAAATATAAGGCAAACTGCTGCTAGTTTCATATTTCTTTTATATCTGCATAGAAAGACCTCAAAGATAAAAATTGTTATCTAAAAACTCCTAAGGTGAGTATAAAGATTGAGTAGCCCTGGAATGAACTTAGAAGACCTACAATTCCATTACTGCCACTGAATGACAGTGAGAAAGTCACTTTTCTCTGTGTCAGTTACTTTATCTGTAAGTTGAGGTAGATGGACTGTGCAGTGATCTCCAAGTCTCCTTCCATGCCTGACGTGCTTTGATTGAGTTATTTGAAGTTCTCAACCTTTTTCTTTAACATTAAGAAATAGACAGTTATCTTAATACTTTGTATGCACAAGTGTAAGCTAATTTCACATATTGAATAATCTCCAGTATTCCCAGTGAAAAGTTAAAAAAAATTTTTTTAAAACAACTTGTGTACATACACTTTCAGGGATATAAATGAAATAGCAAAATGTGTTCTGATACTATTTATTATATTATTATATTACTAGAACAACAGTTTTCCACTGAACATCATCTTCTTGTGCATCTTGACCACTTTGGATGCTGTGTATGATTCTCTCACTGGAAAATTTATTACGTTCCATAACTATTTATTTGTATACCATTAGAACATTTAAAAAAAGATTGTCCTGTATTCATAATATTCATGATATCTACTATATTCTCAGTGTATTGAATTGCTTTTTTAAGTGATCTTTAAATGTTTTAAGAGACAGCAAGTACTTGGTATTTGTAAATTCATATCTCCAATAATAATTACTAAATTCATACTAATATTTTGCCTCTTTTCCTTATATCAATTCTGTAAAGTATTCTCTGTAAACATCCAAAGCTAGCGTTGATTGAATTTAACTCAGGCTAATTAATGTATCTTTCCCAAACACTACTTTCTTGTTCAAAATCAAATAATTCCGAGAGATACCAGTAATAGGAGATATTTTGTAAGGACTTGAATATAAAGTAAGGAGTAATTTTTTTTCCTTTTTTTAACACCAATCAACCCCCAGAATGTGAGAGAGAATAATAAAATGACCGTCATTGTTTCAAGCCACTACGTGTTTGTTAAACAGTAATGGAAACTAAAACACCACTCTCCCATGACTGTGGCTGGACTGGACTGTCTCTGCCCAGTCTCTGAGCTCCTAGAGAACAGAGACTGGGTTTGGTTCTGCCTCAGAGGCCACAGTCCCTGGCCTACATGGGCAACTCTAAAGCTTTGTTAGTGAAGTTGAATGATCACCATCTACATGCAGTACTGGCCTCACCCCTGCCCCAACCTATCCACCAGCATCCTGTCTCAGGACTGGGACCTCATGCTCACATCTGCTCTCATTGGTCTTCCTTTTTTTTTTTTTTATTGTACCTTAGGTGAAGGTTTACAGAACAAATAGTTTCTCATTAAACAGTCAGTGCACATATTTTATGACATTGGTTAACAACCCCACAACATGTCAACCCTCTCCCTTCTCGACCTTTCTTTTTTCTTTTTTTTTTTTTTTTTGGTGACAATACACATAGCCAAAGATACACCATTTCAAAAATTTCTACATGCATAATTCACTGACATCAATTACATTCTGCGAGTTGTACTGCTATTCTCACTTTAGATGAAGGTTTACAGAACAAAACAGTTTCTCATTAAACAGTACACATACTGTTTTATGACAATGGTTAACAACCCCATGACATGTCAAGACCGTCCTTACTCGGCCTTGGGTTCCCTATCACCAGCTTTCCTGGCCCCTTCTGCCTTCTAGTCCTTGTCCTTGGACTGCTGTGCCTCATTACTCCCATTTTGTCTTATGGGACTGTCCAATCCCCAGGTGAATGGTGAATGTTGGAAGTGACTTCACCACTGAGCTAAAAGGGTGTCTGGGGGCCATACTCTCTAGGTTTCTCCAGACTCTTTCAGGCCAGTAAATCTGGTCTTTTTGTGTGTGTGTGTTAGAATTTTGTTCTACATCCTTTTCCAGCTCAGTCCAGACCCCTCTGTTGTGATGCCTGTCAGAGCAGTCAGTGGTGGTAGGCGGGCATCATGTAGCTGTACTGGACTCAGTCTGCTGGAGGCCTTGGTTGTTGTGGTCCATTAGTTCTTTGGATTAATCTTTTCCCTGTATCCTGTTCTCTTCATTCTCCCTTGCTCCCGAAGGGGTGAGACCAGTGGAGTATCTTAGGTGACTGCTCACAGGCTTTTAAGACCCCAGACACTACTCACCAAGGTAGAATGTAGAACACTTTCTTTATAAACTGGGTTTTTCCAGTTGAGCTAGATGTTCCCCGAGACCATGGTCCCCACAGCCCTCCGCCCAGCAATTCAGTCCCTCTGGGAGTCTGGATGTGACTATGGACCTTCCATGACCTTTCCTTGTACAAGTTGTGCTGGTTTCCCCAGTATTGTGTACTGTCTCAGCCTTCACCAAAGATACCACTTATGTCCTGCCTATTTAGTATTACCCCCCACCCCTCCCATCCCTCATAACCAACAAAGATTGTTACTTGTTGTGTGTAAACTTTTTCATGAGTTATTACAATAGAGGTCTCATACAATATTTGTCCTTTTGTGATTGACTTATTTCACTCAGCATAATGTCCTCCAGTTTCATCCATGTTATGAGATGCTTCACAGATTCATCATTGTTCCTTATTGTTGCGTAGTACTCCATTGTGTGTATGTACCGTAGTTTATTTATCCATTCATCTGTTCATGTGAATCTAGGTTATTTCCATCTTTTTGCTATTGTGCACAATGCTGCCATGAACATGGGTGTGCATATGTCTATTTGAGTGACGGCTCTTATTTCTGTAGCACATATTCCTAGGAGTGGGATTCCTGGATCGTATGGTATTTCTGTTTCTATCTTAGGAGGCGCCATATCATTTTTCAAAATGGTTGTATCATTTTACATTCCCACCAGCAGTGCATAAGAGTTCCGATCTCCCCACAGCCTCTCCAGCATTTTTATTTCCAGTGTTTTTGATTCATGCTAGTAATGCCGGGGTGAGATGGTATCTCATTTTGGTTTTAATTTGCATTTCTCTAATGGCTAGCGATCACGAGCATTTCCTCATGTGTCTTGTTGGCCGCTTGAATGTCTTCTTTGGTGAAGTGTCTGTTCATTTCCTTAACCCATTTTTTAATAGGATTATTTGTCTTTTTGTTGTAGAGGTGTTGGATTTTCTTGTCCATTATGGAGATTAGACCTTTGTCTGACTCGTACTGTCCAAAAATTTTTTTCCAAGTCTGTAGGTTCTCCATTTACTCTTTTGGTGAAGTCTTTTGAAGAGCATAGGTGTTTGATTTTTAGAAGATCCCAATTATCTAGCTTATCTTCTGGGGTTTGTGTGTTAATGGTTATGGTTTGTGTCCTGTTAATGCCATGTATTAGGGCCTGTAGCATTGGTCCTGTTTTTTCTTCTATGAACTTTATAGTTTTTGGCTTTATATTTAGGTCTTTGATCCATTTCGAATTAGTTTTTGTATATGGTGTGAGGCATGGGTCCTGCTTCATTTTTTTGCAGATGGATATCCAGTTTTGCCAGCACCATTTGTTCAAAAGAATGTCTTTTCCCCATTTGATGGACTTTGGGCACTTGTCAAAGATCAGGTGACCGTAGGTGGATGGATTTACATCTGGGTTCTCAGTTCTGTTCCATTGGTCAATGTATCTGTCGTTGTATCAGTACCAGGCTGTTTTGACTACCTTAGCTGTATAGTAGGTTCTGAGGTCAGGTAGTGTGACTCCTCCAATTTTATTCTTCTTTTTTAATAGTGCTTTACTTATTCGGGGGTTTTCCCTTTCCAGATAAGTTAATGATTAGTTTTCCCATCTCTTTATTAAAGAATGTTGTTGGTATTTGGATAGGGGTTGCATTGTATTTGTAAGTTGCTTTGGGTAGAATTGTCATTTTCACAGTGTTGAGTCTACCTATCCATGAGCATGGTATGTTTTTCCATTTATGTAGATCCCTTTGGGTTTCTTGCAGTAGTGTTTTTTAGTTTTCTTGGTATAGGTCTTTTACATCCCTGGTTACATTTATTCCTAAGTATTTTGTTTTTTTTAGGGGCTATTATAAATGGTAGTGTTTTCCTGATTTCCTTTTCATCATTCTCTTTATTGGTGTGTAGGAATCCAGCGATTTTTGAATGTTTATCTTGTATCCTTCTACTCTGCTGAATCTTTCTATTAGTTCCAGTAGATTTCTCATGGAGTCTTTAGGGTTTTCTAGGTATAGTATCATATCATCTGCAAAGAGGGACTGTTTAATTTCTTCATTACCGATTTGGATGCCCTTTATTTCTTTTTCTTGCCTTATTGCTCTAGCTAGAACTTCCAGTACAGTGTTAAATAGGAGTCGTCATAAAGGGCATCTTTGTCTTGTTCCTGTTCTCAAGGGGAATGTTTTAAGCCTCTCTCCATTAAGAATGATGTTGGCCATTGGTTTTGCATAGATGACTTTTATTATGTTGAAAAATTTCCTTTCTATACATATTTTATTGAGAGAGTTTATCAGAAATAGGTGTTGGACTTTGTCAGATGTCTTTTCTGAGTCAATTGAGATGATCATGTCATTCTTTTCTTTCCTTTTATTTATGTGGTGGATTACATTGATTGATTTTTAGTGTTGAGCCATCCTTGCATACCTTGTATGAATCCTACTTGGTTGTGGTGTATTATTGTTTTGATATGATGCTGAATTCTATTGGCTAGAATTTTGTTGAGAATTTTTGCATCTGTATTCATGAGCGATATTGGTCTGTAATTTTCTTTTTGTGATGTCTTTGCCTGGTTTTGGTATCAGGGTTATGCTGACTTCATAGAATGAATTTGGAAGTATTGCTCCCTTTTCTATGCTCTGAAATAGTTTGAGTGGTACTGGTACAAGCTCTTCTCTGAATGTTTTGTAGAATTCTCCAGTGAAGCCATCTGGGCCAGGGCTTTTCTTTGTTGGGAGTTTTTTATTACCTTTTCAGTCTCTTCCCTTGTTATGGGTCTGTTCAGATTTCCAACATCACTTTGTGGTAGTTTGGTTAGGTAGTGTGTTTGTAGAAATTTGTCCATTTCCTCTAGGTTTTCAAATTTTTTGGAGTATAGTTTTTCATAATATTCTATTATGATCCTTTTTATTTCAGTTGAATCTGTTGTAATGTCCCCCATTTCATTTCTTATTTGGGTTATTTGCCTCCTGTCTTGTTTTTCTTTTGTCAGTCTGGCCAGTGGTTTGTCAATTTTGTTGATTCTTTCAAAGAATCAACTTTTGGTTTTCTTGATTTTTTTTGTATTGTTTTACTATTTTCTATTTCATTTATTTCTGCTCTGATCTTAATTATTTCCTTTCTTCTAGTGGCTGTCGGCTTTTTTGCTGTTCTCTTTCTTTTTGAGTTGTGTAGTTAATGTTTTGATTTTGTCCCTTCTTTTTCGATGTGTGCATATATTGCTATAAATTGTCCTCTGAGGACTGTCTTTGCTGTGTCCCAACAGTTTTGGTATGATGTGTTTTCATTCTCATTTGATTCTAGGAATTTTTTGATTCCATGTCTGATTTGTTGCATTACACAGTGATGTGTAAGCAGGGTGTTATTCAGTTTCCATGTAATTGATTTTTTTTCCTTGCTCTTTCTGTTGTTGATTTTTAGCTTGATGGCATTGTGTTCAGAGAAGATACTTTGTATTATCTCAGTGTTCTGGATCTTCTTGAGGATTGCTCTGTGACCTAAGCTATGGTCTATTCTGGAGAAGGTTCAATGTGCATTGGAAAAGAATGTGTACTTTGCAGCTGTTGATGGAGTGTTCTGTATATGTCTGTGAGGTCCAGTTGGCTGATTGTGTCCTTTAGGTCTTCTGTATCTTTGCTGAGTTCCTTTTTAGATGTTCTGTCCTTTACCAAGAGTGGTGTGTTGAAGTCACCTACTATTATTGTGGAACTGTCAGTTTCTCTTTTCAGTGTTGTTAGAGTTTGTTTTATGTATTTTGGAGCCCTGTCATTGGGTGCGTAGATGTTTATTATGGTTGTGTCTTCATGACGGATCATCTCTTTAATCATTATATAGTGTCCTTCTTTGTCTTTTATGGTGGATTTTGTTTAAAGTCTATTTTATCTGAGATTAGTATTGCCACTCCTGCTGTTTTTTGGTAATTGTTAGCTTGATATATTTTTCCCACCTTTGATTTTTAATAAATTCACATCTTTGTTTCTAAGGTGTGTCTCTGGTACCCAGCATATTGATGGATCTCGTTTTTTTATTCATTCTGTCACTCTCCATCTCTTTATGGGTGCGTTGAGTCCATTTACATTCAGTGTAATTTTTGATAGATGAGTTTATTGCTGTCATTTTGTAGTGCTTTTTTTTGTGGTGCTGACATTTCCTTTGTCCCTCTTACTCTCCTTTGTTGAATTCCTTTTGTTTGTGGATTTTTTTAAAATTTTTTTTGTTTTTGTTTTTACTGAGACTTTATGTTTTTCCTCTTTTTTTTTTAATGGGTATGTTTGTTAACTTTCTCGGTGGTTACCATGAAATTTACCCTTATCTTTCTAAGACTGAAGCAGTCTCTTTCCTTCCTCTCAATTAGAAGGTTCTATACCTACACTGTTTATTCCCTCTTTTATTGTTCAGATGTTGTTGTCATTTACTAATTAACTGCTCTGATTCTCTGTTGTATTTCTTTTGGTTTTGTATAGTCCTTGAGAGTTCATTTCCTAGTTTGTTGTATGGCTAGTAAGATCCTGTGTCTAGATTCCGCCTGTGAGTGAAGTTGTTTGTTCTCAGATCAAAGGACTGCCTTTAATAATTCTTGTAAATTTTGTTTGGTTTTTACATATTCCTTTAATTTCTGTTCATCTGCAAATGTCCTGATTTCACCATCATATTTGAATCATAGTTTTGCAGTATATATTATTCTTGGCTGGCAATTTTTTTCTTTCACTGTTTTATATACGTCATCCCATTGCCTTCTTGCCTGCATGGTTTCTGCCAGATAATCTGAGCTTAGTCTTACTGTTTCTCCTCTGTATGTGACTTCTTGTTTTTCACAAGCTGCTCTCAGGATTCTTTGTTGGTCTTTGGTTTTGGTGAGTGTGATTATGATGTGCCTTGGTGATTTTCTTTTGGGGTCTATCCTATATGGGGTTCTTTGAGCTTCTTGGATGGCCAGCTTTTCATCTTTCACGATATTGAGGAAGTTTTCTGTCAGCAGTTCTTCAGTGATCCTGCCTGTGTTTTCTGTTTTCTCCCCCTGTTCTGGACCTCCAATCACTCACAAATTTTTGCTTTTGATTGTATCCCGCATAATTTTCAGTGTGTCTTCATTTTTCTTTGTTCCTTTTATCTGAGTTTTCCTTGAACAGAGTTGTATCCAAGTGTTTGTCTTCAATTCGGCTGATCTTGTCTTCCACCGTTTCAGATCTGCACCTCAGCCCTTCTATGACACTGCCCATTTCTGAAATCTTATTGTTTATCTTTTGGATTTCTAATTGTTCTTTTTGTATAATTTCTGGTTGTGAATTTATTTTGGCATTTTGTTCCTGCATTATTTTCCTGAATTCTTCCTTTTTTTGGTCTGTATTTTCCATGAATTTGTCTATTTTTTCCTCATTTTTGTCTGATTTATGCTTCAACTCTGGGATAATTCTGAGTATTGGAGATTTGAATTCCCTATCAGATACTTCTAGTGCCTTTTCTTCTACTGGAAAGTCATCTGGTGTTTTATTTTGGACGCCTACTGGAACCATCCTGCCTGTTTTTGTAAATGTTTTGATATTATCTGCTGTCTTCGGGGCATTCGGTAGTTATTTTTCTCATTTATTGATGTTGGATTTGTTTTCTCCTTTTTTTTTTTAATTTGCCTATGTCTGAGCAGGCGGGCTGTGTGTTCTTTGTTGTTTGCTCATCTGTGGGCACGATACTTTTCACTTCCTTTTCCAATTGGCAGGGTCAGTCACTCAGATATGGTACAGCAGGGCAGGTCTAGCTGAAGAGGAGTTGCTGTGATGGGTTGTTTGGGCACTAACTACAGCCACCAGGGCAGGTCGATAAGCAGTGCAGGACAGGTTCACGTAGGCTGTGTCTGTGCTGCTTGGTGGAGTGATGTTAAGCGCATGGTGCAGGTAGGCTGGATGGAGCAGGGGAGATTGTGATGTGTGGAGCTAAGATGGGTATGGGAGAGAGGAGATAGGAGCAGGAGCCAAAAACATACAAACAAACAAAAAAGAGTGCCGGTGGAGCTTGCCATTGGAGTGGAGAGATGAGATACTATGAAATGGTGAAAAACGAAAAGGAGAAGAAGAAGAAAGAAAAGAAAAGATTGAATAAATAAAAATTAGAAAGAAAAAAGAACAGCATAGCTCTCAGGGATCCCACCAGTGTGACTACGAGGTCTAGGGAATTTGTTCCCAGGTATTGAAGTACAGCCTGGCTAGGAGGCATAAAGGTATTCAGTGCCAGGTATTTAGGGGATAGAAAGAGAAAGAAGGTATAGAGAGACTAGAAACTGAGCAATGAAGAGAGATAAAAAGGGAAAAGAAAACAGAACAAATAAAAAAGAAAAAGAACAAGAAAAACCCAAAAAAAAACAGAGGAAAAATAAAACCACGAAAAAAGAAATGCTCTCAGGGATCCCTCTGCGCGCCTGCGCAAGCTGAGTGGGTAAGTCCCAAGCTGCACAGCACTGCCCGACCAGAATGCGTTCCCATCTCAAGAAAAGAAATAGAAAACAAACAATTCAAAACAAGCAAACAAACAAACAAAAAAAAAAGCCCTGGGATCCCACCAGTGTGGCAGCACAGACCAGGAAACAGTTCCGCACTCAAACGGAGCTCCACAGCCCCTCAGGAAGAAGCAAAGATGCCACACGGATCCAGGTATTTGAGTGAAAGGAGGGGGAGGTGGTGAGAGGTAAGGAAGAAATCAAAAGAAGCGAGAAAAGCAACACCAGCAGCCAGCAAATGGCACTCAGGGAGTCAGCCAGTGTGGGCAGGTGAAATCCAAGCAGCTGGTGCTTCCCATCCAAGAGACTATGGCCGCGGGAAGCAGAGGAGGCCGAGTGGGGGTGAAGAAGGGTGGGGGGTCGGAAAGTGTATATCGCCAGTTACCGGTTGTTCTGTCTCCTGTTGGAAACTCCATGAAGCTGCTTTCTCGTATCCCCTATTTGTGGGTCTCTGATAGGAATCCAGGATGGCAGATCTGTGCTGCCTTAGCTAATAGGTGACCTCTCCATGTATGTCTCCTTGCTTTCTGTTCTCTGTCAGTTTCTTATTCCGTTTGGTGCTTGGCTGAGTTCTTTATCTCTTCATTTGATGTTTAGGGTTTCAGGATTGCTGTTTTCTCTGTTTGGCTTAATTTTTCGGATCTTTGCTGTGGAGGGACTGTGTGGTGCTTCTGCCTAGAGCGCCATGCTGCTGGAAGTTAGGGGTAGTTTTTTTTGAGGTGCAAAACTTGGCTTTATATTTACGCATATCTAGCACACATTTCTTATTAAGCATTCCAGGTGATTCAGACAATTACTTATACTAAAAGTAATTAGAATATTGAACAAGTAATCTGCAACTATTTATATTGGTCCTTTATGGTCTCAGACTGCATTTCGTTCCCTATTTTTCCTCTTTGGAACACTTGATACCCCCGCTCCTCTTTGGTCTGGTTAAGAGCTATTCATGCTTTAGGTCTAAGGTTATTTCCTTATCACACAGACTGGATCAAAGCCCTCAGCCTCCCCTCCTCCCACAGTCAGGTCCTCTTTTATGTTTATTTGATTGTAAATTCTGTATAAGAAAAGGCAGGATCCCACCACTGTATCTCAGAACCTAGCAGGTTTCTGTCATCCAGTGCGTGAATGAATGAGTGAATGAAGATTAAAGACTGATGATGGTCTTTTTTTGTGCTTTTCTTTTCACCTTCCATTGAGGATAGGTGATAGAAGCAAAAATGATCATAGTATTGAGTTTAATGTGGTGATTACACCTGAAAGTGATATACAAACTTTTAAGAGAAGAAATAGGATATCTAGGAGCCACCTGAAATAATGGTATGTGGAATATATACCCAACTGCATACCTGTTTTCAGCTAGATCTTATTTTTTATTTTTGTTTAATTTTGCTTTTCCTGAGATCCAGGTTGCCTGCACTCTCTTCACTATATTATCCATTGGTTCTGCTTTCTTAATGACATCGGTGGATTTTTTTCTATCTGCTCTCACTAAATTTTAATATTACACCCCTCTGTTCTTTTTGGAAACAGAATACTCTTGTTGAACAGTTTTATTTTCCTTTGCAGCAATACTGACCATGTAAAACTTAGATTTGACCATTTAGCAGTACATTATTTTCTATTTGGATAGGGTAGGGATGACCTTGGACCAGATGACATCTGTAGCCTATAGTCTGGATCTAATTCGGCTAGTGTTCCATGTATGTTTCAGCAGTCTCACCAGATTTCCTACTGTGGCTATTTCTTAGAGATGTCTTTGTCTGATGTCAGGAGTAACTATGCCCTTCCCAAATACTTAAAAGTTAGTAATGAATAGTATGTTAGACTAGTCGTGAGGTGATTTACTCTTAATAGCATTTGTCGTTGTGGGAAAACTGCTGAATCTGTGACTTGGTATGTCCCATTTGCAAAACGGTAGTGATAATATTGTAGATATTTAACCTCTGCCAACTCCCATGCTAGTTGCTATGGGGTTAAAGAGATGAATAAAACATAAACCCTACCCTTGTGCACAAAGAGACTTCAGTAAAGAATGTCGTTGTATTTATTGTTGTTGTCACCCCCGACTCACAGCAACCTCATGTGTTAAAGAGTAGAACTGCTCCGTAGGGTTTCCTTGGCTATGATCTTTATAGAAGTAGATCACCAGGCTTATTTTCCACAGAGCTGCTGGATGGGTTCAAACCACCAACCTTTGGGTTAGCAGCCAATCTCAAATCTTGTGTCACAGACCTGTGTTTGTATCCTGACTTCACGTACTAGCTCTGTGAACTTGAGCAAGTTGCTTAACCTCTCTATGCCTCAGTTTATCTGTAAAGTGGAGCAATTGATAGAACATACTTCCTAGGATTATTGTGAGTATTAAATGAAGAGATAAAGCTTGTAGAACAGTTTGTTATACACAGCAAGAGCTCAATAAATGTTAACTAGTGGCAATTATTAATGTAATTGGATAGCTTGGAATTCAGTGGAGGCATATTGTGAAGATCCTTTGATGTTACGCTAAGGAGTTTAGTCTATAATCAGGGGTAGCTTTAAGTGAGTAAATAACAAGATTGGATTTGCTATTTTAAATTAGTATCTCTGACAGTGATTTGGAAGAAGCACTGTGATGAAAAATGATTATTTACCTTCTAAACTAGAGATTCTGTATATTTTTTTCCTTTCTCTACACTGCCTACGTGCACAGAATACTTCCATCATTCGTCCATTCAGCTATCCATCCAACAAGTATTAGTTGCTTTCTATGTACCAGCCACTGGGATACAGCAGAGAACAAGACAATCTTGATCTTCTCATGGAGCTTATAGTCTACTGGGGGACAGTAAAAAATAAATTAATTAATAAGATAATTACACATTGCATTCTACTCAGTATGCAGATCTGGCTCTGTCACCCCCTGTTCAAAAAACTTAGAGGCTTTATGTCATCTAATAATAAACTGTAAGACCCTTTTACCTTTTACATGGCATGTAAGACTGTAAGCTGGCCTCTGCCTGCCTCTCTAGCCTCATCTCTCTTGCCCTCCCTGGTTTCCATTTTATGGTCAGCTGATACTAAACTGCTTAAAGTTCTCTGTACCTGCTTTTCTCTTACTTGCCTCTGTACCCCTGCAGACGCTGCCCCTCTACCTGAAATGTTCTTCCCTTTATTTACTTGTTTAGCTTCTATTCATCTTTTAAAAGCAGCTAATGTATCATTTCCTGCGGGGAGTATTCCCTGATACTCCATCCCTCTACCCTAGGCTGAGTTAAGTACCTCCCCTTAGTACTCTCATAATGCCCTGTTCTTATCTCTTATCAGGGGACTTGACATTGTATTATAATTTCTTGTGTCTGAATCTTCATTATATTGGGAGTTCCTTAAGGACAAGATATTTTTATCCTCACTTCCTAGAACAGTGCTTGGTACAGGGTTGGTGCTATACATTTATATCTAACAAATGAGCTACTGACTTGCTAGCAGTCCATAACTCATAACAGTCTAAGCTGTGTCAGTCAAGATGAAAAGAAGAAGCTAGTTTCAAGAAATATTTATAAGGTAGAATCAAAATTTAGTAGCAGATTAGACGTAGGAAGAGAGATCCTGAGGTAGGGAAACTGTGACTGCTAGTGTTGGCATTACCTGTGATAGGGATTGCAGGGGGAAGCAGGTGAGGAACCATGATGAACTCAGTTTGGGGCGTGCTAGGTTTAAAAGGCTTGGAATCTAATCAGAAGGAAATAGACAGTTAAAAATATGGATATAGAGCTTGGGAGAGGTCAGAGCAGAAAACCATGGATTTTGAGTTGTCTACCTGTAACTGGTGTTTGAAATCATTAGAGTGGATTTTCACCCAAAAAAAATGATTGACAAGAAGCTTTTGGGGATGGTTTCAGGAGGAGGTGGCATTTGAGCTGATGGCTTTGAGCAAGCCTGGAAGAGCATAGTGAGTAGGGAGAATTATTTTATTTCCTTCAGTGATTGTGACTCTTCTAATTTCCTTAATTAATATATTTTCTTTTACTTACCCCACATGTGATTTCTGCTTTCCTTACCATGCAGCTATTTGAGATATTAATTCTGGAGGGCATAGAGATTGGATTCGTGGTTTAATTTTATTTTTCTTTTCTAGGCCAGTTTCTAGATACTGAGTTTTCACCCTCCTGAGTGTTTTCTTCCTTACTGTCATTTTGCTGTTTATGCTCTCATATCACGGAAACAAAAACTGAGTAACTCTTGTGATTTGTTGATTTAAAAAGCTCAGCTCTAAAAATGTTCTGCCTGGCTTCAGTGATTCTTATGATCAGCTTGGTCATTGTGTCCTTGTAACTGGGAACTCCTATCATGTTCCTTTTCAATTTACTATTTATGAGGCTCAGCAAGGCCCTCAACTGAATCCTAAATGCTGTTAATCTTTAATGGCTTCCTCAGGTTTAGGTAGGAGGAGTGGGCGAGGGGGGGGTGTATTAATGTGTCTGGCAGCACTGTTTCATTTTGCTGTTTTCCATTACTTGAATGTCATGTAATTTTTATATTAATCTTTATAAGACAAAGTCTAAGTCTAGGTCCCGAATCAATATCCTTCTCTTCATTGTTCTCCCAATTAGACCTAATATATGATAGTAAGTTAAGTATCTGAGGGGAAAACAAATCTTAATCACTTGCTTAAATATGTCTTCATTCGAACAGCTTTACTTTGGCCTAGAGCGTTAGTATTTGATGGTGAAACTATCAGGTGAGTTGTGTTGTTATCATCTGCCAGATTGAAACAGGGCATATGTGACCATCACCTCAGTTTCCGCAGAAATATTTTTTTTTCCATACCAATAGCTCTAGACTTTTCTATGTGTAGCCCAACAGAAATACAAGAGTAGCAGAGTCATGCTATGAGAGTGATTCTTTCTTGGGATTTGGGAGCTTATCAGAATCTCCAGGGGTACTTATAATTCAAAAAAGTCCCCCAGGTGTGATTCTGATTTGCTTCCTTCTCCTCCTCCTCTGAGAATCGCTGTTTCACCTAGAAACTTCAGCATAAAGAGGTACATTTACTTGTAGCTTGTCCTTAAATAGTAGAGATCTCTAATCCCCAGCCCCTCATACTTTTCTTTTGAGGGATCCCCAGTAGTTCTTTTTAATACTGTAACTTCTGAAACCAATGTCTACCAACAACAATTACCTACCACCAAAGCAGTCCTGTTAGTGTTTGGAAGCCTACAAAGCAAGGAAGTATTTACAAGGGTAGGGGCCAGGTTTAGTTGTATGGTTTATTAAAATGGGAGCCCTTTGCAACTACTTAAACTAGAGCCCAGAATTATACTAACACGACTTTCCCCCAGTTTTACTACATTTTATGATGAAAATTTTCAAATTTACACCAAAGTTGAAAGAACTTTAGCGTATTGTTGTTGTTAGATGCCATCGAGTCTGTTCCAACTCATAGTGAACCTGCGTACAACAGAACAAAACATTGCCCAATCCTGTGCCATCCTCACAATCGTTACTATGTTTGAGCCCATTGTTGGAACCAGTGTGCCAGTCCATCTCGTTGAGGGAGGGTCTTCCTCTTTTTTGCTGACCCTCTACTTTACCAAGCATGATGTCCTTCTTTAGGGATTGGTCCCTCCTGATAACATGTCTAAAGCATGTGAGATGAAGTTTCGCTATCCTCGCTTCTAAGAGGAATTCTGGCTGTACTTCTTCCAAGACAGTATATCCACCACCTAAATCTACCGTTAGAACATTACATTAGAATTAAATACTTCAGCAAGCACATCATTAACTGGAGTTCAATATTTGTTTACAGTTTTTTTCCTTTGGATGTAAAATTTACATACAGTGAAGTACACAAATCTTAGGTGCACATTAGCTGACTTTTGGCAAATGATAAATCTGTGTAGCCCCAATCCCTATCAAGATAATAGAACATTTTACACCTTCCCCTTTTTCTTTTCTGTCCAGCTTATTCCCTTTTGACTTTCTATAGTCTCTGAGCTAAAGGTAAGAAAAAGGCTTGCCAGTGTTTAGAGAAAAAATAGGAGTCAATGTTTAATGACAGATCAGCACATTTCTCCATAGCCTAAAGAACCTTGTGTTTCAAATTGTATATGAACATTTTAAAACCAAAAACTGAGTGAATAGCTGATCTTTCCATTTCTTAAATAGTTATTTTGGAAAATACTGTATATAGGTAGAAATACCTTTCGTCTATTTAGTTAAGGAGGTATTTTACAGGCAAGCGCTCTAGTTTAATGAAATGTGAGAAGGTAAAGATAGAAATAGGGGCAGTGCAGGGAAAGGAAGGTGAAATGGGAAAAATCACGTAAATAGTAATATAACGTAACTAACCAAAGGTGGTTAATTGGTTAAAATATTTAAAGTATATGCAATATCACTAGACATCATAGTCTATCCTGACAACAGTAACATGCTATCTATTCAAGAATATCATACTCTGTCTTTAGGAAATACCAATTAAATTTCTTTCACTATTAGTATTTTATTTTAAATACCTTTATGCCTGGTAACTATTGCTTGTGTGGTGCTTTTTTTTTTATTTTTTATTTAGCATATTTGAATTTATACCAGTAAATATTGCAAATATGGTATAAGTTTGAAATTATTTGCTTGCATTTTATGAGGAGCAGCATGTAAGTACATTTCTAATAAAATAATTCTGGTCCCAAAAGGAGAAACTATGCTAAAAGTAAATTTATATTTCCATAATAAAAAGATACAGCAAACATACAGTCATTTGCATAACATTCCTGAAATATTGTACAGTGGCTTTGTCAGTGCTGGTGAGTCCATTTCAAGGATGTTGCCCTTAGTCCATTAGTTTGGATAATGAGCCCTATAAAGTACATTTATAACTTGTGGCACTGCAAGGAGATGGATTCTAATTTTCATCCTTTTATCTAGACACATTGAAAGAAGGTCAATGGAGGGTTCTATATGATTCATTGTCCCAACACATATCAGATGACAGAGACCTGATAATGTCCATGCATAAGTGTTTTCCTTATTTGGAAACAGCACTTGAAAGAAATCTTTCTATGATCATCCTTTGAGTAAAGTGGAAACAAATATTAAAAGAAGCTCTATCCTTTTTTTTTTTTTTTCCTGGTTAAAACATTATCAAATGTATGACCAAATAGCTATTCTTGAACAAAAGAGAAAGCAACACTTAACAGAAAAATAGAAAGCCTTTAGTGGCTTTTTCTGACTGTGAATGATATAACAGGATATTTAATCAACTTTTCTCTCCCCCTTTTCTTAAAGCTGATAAAGAGGAGAAAAGCCTGTTTCCTAAGCAAAGGAAAAGTGTCTGTTTCTAAACATTAGAAAAGCTTGTATTTATACTATAATACTTATCCTAACTTTACCATAAGGAGCCCTGGTGGTGCAGTGGTTAAGCGCTTGACTGCTAACCGGAAAGGTTGGTGGTTTGAACCCACCAGGCACCCCATTGGAGAAAGATGTGACAGTCTGCTTCCGTAAAGATTACAGCCTTGGAAGCCCTGTAGGGCGATTCTACTCGGTCTTGTAGTGTCACTGAGAGTTGGTAGAGTCAGAATTTTACCATTACTTGTTAATGGTATTCAAAATAAATATTTAAGTAGTATTTCATGGTTATTTTATATTTCAAAGGACTGATGGCAACAGAAGGATCCCTGGTTATACAGTGGTTAAAGCTCTTGGCTGCTAACCGAAAGGTCGGCAGTTCGAACCCACCAGCATCTCCACGGGAGACAGATGTGTCAGTCTGCTCTTGTAAAGATTACAGCCTTGGAAACCCTATGAGTCAGTTCTACCCTGTCCTACAGGCTTGCTAGGTATCAGAATCGAGTCAATGGCAATGGGTTTGATGGCAACAAGAATATATGTTCTGTAATTTAGTGTCAGTTTTGTGTTCAAAACAGTTAAAATTGTAGGCAATTTTCTAATCTTGTCGTCATAAGAAATTAGTTTTAGATTCAAGCTTGGTAGCTGATTATGTTCATTTTCTGAATTGTTTAATCATTAACATAAACTTTTTGCTGTGCTTATTTATTTTTATAGATGTAAAGCAATCATAGATCAGTTTGGCCAGAGAATAATCTCTAAGCATTTCATTGTGGAAGACAGTTACTTTTCTGAGAACACATGCTCGAATATTCAATACAGGTAAGACACTTCTACACCCACTGTCCAAGGGAAGGTGAAACTTGGGAAAACTTAGCTGTGTAATTATATTTACATTTCTGTATGATGCAAGAGTCTGTTTTTCAAGTAAGATGCAAATGTATACCAAACCAAAGATATATTCAATACCTTAACGCTGTTCTCTTGTAGGATCTGATTTTGGGAGAGCCTAGCATAATTTCAGCTCCTTTGCTACAGTTGGGGTTTGTCTGCAGGTCACACATCCTTCTTTCATGAGCCAAAAAAAGATTAAAGCAGAACTTGAATTGGTTTTAGGAGGTGACACTTTTATCCTCACTTAAATCTTTTAAATGTGCCTTCTGGTGGTTATGTAACTATAAATGAGACTTATCCATGGAATCTGAACCACTGATTTATTTACTGTTTTGTGCATTACAGGCAGATCTCCAGGGCAATCTTGATTACAGATAGATCTGTACTAAAAACAGATTCAGATCAGCAGGTAATTTCAGTTCTGTACTTTTTAATAATATGTTGCTCATTTAATCTACATGATAATATGTGTAAATCAATATTAGTGAAATAAAATGTATTAAGCCATAGGTAGTAATAGTTTTTAATGCATTTTAAAAAATGCATAATGGCAATAATGTAACAGCTGTGGTTTCTTAAGGATATTCATCTAGCAGAACAAATAATCATGGTCTCCTAGATTTACTCTAGGAAAATTGGACTAAATCTTTGTTTTCAACAACTGTTTTTATGAAATGGAAAATAGAGTGTTAGGGTATAAGAAAAAAAGAATCCTAAGAAAAAAACAAAACAAAACAAAACCCTTTGCTTTCAAGTCGGTTCTGACTCATACCGACCCTACAGGACAAAGTAGAAATGCTCCATAGGATTTCCAAGGAGCGGCTAGTGGATTCAAACTGCCAACCTTGTGGTTAGCAGCCGAGCTCTTAACCACTGCGCCACCTTATAGGAAAAGGCTTTATGGTAACGAACCCTACAATAATGGTGGTAAACCCATCGTTAGCATTAGGCCTGATGTGAGTGAACTTTAAAACCCCCAGAATGTTGTTAATAATTCCGAGTTCTGATATTTCCTCACCACTATTGTTTGCTTCAGTGTCTTCTTTGCCTTCCCCCAATCCCGTAGCAATTTCTTTATGCCTGTGGTTTTCCCTTGATCTGGACACATATATCCCAGGGTTATGTTCCTTTTTATTGTAAAATGAGTATTTTACAAGGACCAAAAAATAACCCTTACTCAGTACATGTGACTGTCAGACCTATGCTATATGCTGCTAAAAATAGGCTCCTAAAATTCCTAAGATTAAAAGCATCTTATTATATGAAATAGGTATACTTGTTATACATGTGAGCATGAATACTTTTGTTTCATTATTCAGCAAACAGTGAGTGCTTTGTACATGCTAGCCACTGTGCTGGCTGTTGAGGAGATAGTTACAGCCATGATAGCATCTTGGCCCTCAAGTAGCTTGTAGTCCGGATGATACAGACAAGTAAATAACAACTGCAATTCAGTATGACAAGTGTGAGCATGGGTGTCGTATAAAGAATGGTACAATAGCTATCATAGCACTTACGACACTGTTCTGTAATTGCCGATTGACTCATCCGTATCCTTAAGTAAACGATGAGCTTTGTGAGTGGGTTGAAAAACGACAGGGAGGCAGAAAAGTGAAGAGAGCAAATAGAGATGACTCTTTGTAGAAGTTAAGTTGTGAAGAGTAAGAGAGAGGAATTAGTCCCTGAAGAGAGATGTCAGAGTAAAGAGGGTTTTTTTTTTTTTATTTTAAGATTAGCATATTTTTCAGTGCTGGTGGGATGGAGGAGGATAATAGATGGAGCAAGACCCAGGTAAAATCTGGGGAAGATTGGAATCAGAGAACAGGCAGAAGTGTTGCCCTTAGATAGAATGTGAGACACCCTGAAACAAGAGTAGATTTGGGAGTTTCCATCTAATGGGTTCCATTTGCTCATTAAATTATGAGGTGAGGTCATTTCCGGAGAATGGAGGTCCGAGAGTGGGGACGGGTCAAAGCTCAAGGAAAGGTTTAAGATAATCACCATGGGGATTTGGAAAGCGGGGAGTTGGAGAGTGATCTATCCTGTGGTCGGATTTCTGGGCAGTGTTTAGGGCCCTGTGAGCCTGGCAGAGGTTATAAATTGACAGTAGCATTAATCTGCTCCTATCCTTATAGCTCTCACATTCTCTTCCCTCATCCAGCCTGGTCATTGACCTCTGAGAGACCTATAATTCCTTGTCCCCTCTGTTTCCTCCCAGTCTATCAGCTCTCGCCAGCCCTCTTCTTTTTCCATATCCTAAACCCCATGGTAGATCTTCTGAACTGTCCTCCCTCTAACACTGTCAGTTCTCATAGAGCCTTGTTCTTCCACTGCACTCACAGAGGAAAGTCCCTTTCCTGGATCAAACTGTAGTCTGCACCAGGATAACTGAGGGCTTCTTGGGAAAACCATTCAACCAGGCAGATGACACCGCCACAAAGTAATGGATGCCAACCTCCTTCAGCTAGGTCCTCAGCACCTTCCATCAACCAGTTCTTCTACTGGCCCACAGGCAACTCCCTCTCCCTTTCTCTTCAGTGCCTAGTCTAAGTCTTCATTATTTTATCCAGACCCTCTTCTCATTCCCTGCTCTCTCTCACCCCCTGCTTCACTGAGAAAAGTGAGGCCATCCACCATGTACAATGGCCCTTGACTTCCTGCCTTGTCACCCACAACTTATGCACATTAGCACAAACGCTAATGAGGGGACTCTCCCACTTGTCCAAAGCTAACTCCTTTTACATGTACCCTTGACTGCCCCCCTTTATTCCTCCTGTTCTCCTGCATCTTCTGCCTCTCCCCACTACTGGCGTCTTCCCTGCAGCCTATATACATGCACTAGTATTTTCTTATTCCAAAAAAAGAATTCTCTTGACTCTGCCCGCACCTCTAGCTAGTATCCAACGTCTTACTTCCTCTTATCAAAAATTTTCAAGATAGTATCTATACTTGCTGCCTCCAGCTCCTTACTTCCCATTTATTTCTGGACTACAACAACCTGGCTTCTACCTTCACACTTTTACCACAATTTCTCTTCTAAGGTCATTAGTAACTTCATAATAGTCAGGAGTAGGGGACATTTTTTGGCCCTTGTCTACTAGGATCTTTCTGCTGCTTTGACAATGCTATTTATTCCCTTCCTCTTGAAACTCCTGTGATTTCCATGACACTGTGCTCTCCTGGCCCTCCTCAGGACTGTTTGGCTGTTCCCTCCCTGCCTCCTTTGTGGGCTCTTTTTTCTCTGCTCTCTCCTTAAATGTCAGAGTTCCTCAGGATTCTCAGGTTTTTTTACACTCGCTGGATGACTCCATCTACTTTCATGGTTTCAACTCCACATAAATATTGGTGACAGCCACTTCTGTATCTCCCAGGAGTGTCCGCCTCACATGCCAAACTTCCTGCTGGACATCTATCCCAACTGCTGATAGCTGAACTCACCATCTTCCCTCTCAAACCTCCTCTTCATCCAGTGCTGTCTACCTTCATGAGTAGTGCCACCATCCTTCTAACTACAGTAACTTCTTCCTCCCATCTCTGACAGCTCATCAGCCTCTAGGTTCTGTCAGTTTACTTCCTGGAAATTGCTTCAGTTTGCCTTTCCTCTTCGTTCTTATTCTGACTGCTGTAGTTAAGGGACTCAACATTTCTGCCTTGTAAGTGGTCTTCCTGCCTCTCATCTTGTCTCCTTCAAATCCATTTACCACACAGCCATCAGAGTGATCAGTCTAAAATGTACTTCTGGCTTGCCTTTCTTTGTTTCCTAAATGGAGTTCTCTTCCTTTACCCTCTCTTTTTAAACTTTTGAAGCACAAATAGAATGATGAGAATTAGACAATAGGAAAGAATTTGTAAATGATACTAGGAAGTTGAGAGGATTCTCTTTTACTGACTTTTATAATATCTGTGAGGTTTGAGAGAGTTACCTTCTCAGAGATCAGAAGGAAGATGCTGTGGTAGGGGGCTATTAATTGTATCTCAATAAACAAATGATAATTGTAGGAGTCAAAAGAAGTACTTACATGTTGGTACAGTTCTTAAGAAACCTACCTGTCCATTTATGGTCATAGTTTTGGTTGTAATCATTTGATAATTACTGCACAGCATTCAATACGTGTCTTAGTGGCTTCTCTCTCTTTGATGCCAAAGTACGTCATTTTCTATCATGAACAGCAGCAAAGGAAGTTAAGAGGAATCTGAAGAACACAGTTTTTGAGATATCTTGAGCCCAAAAATATACATGCAAGTAATGTGATAGTAGGACCTTCATGGTTATCAAAATAATTTCTGTTTTTAGAATTTGTTGTAGGCATCTCCTTTATGGGCTATCAGTGTGATATTCCCAGATAAAGTCTAAGCATGACACAGGTAAGAGTGAAAATCGGGCTTTACCTTTTGGCAAGGAGTTCCTGTATAAGAGAATGTAGTTTCCTCAGATTGAAGATTAGATTGAGGATTAATTTTGAAATGTTAGATTCTACAGAGAAACATTGAACTAATGGGCACCTACAGTCTTAAACATAAAACCACATTATCAGCAGTGCCTAGGAGAACATAGCAATAAACATTATTTAATAATGATTTCGCATTTCAATTTTAATTCAGAATTTCTAGTTGTATTGATGGAGTCCTTAAATTAATTTGAAGCCATTCATTTTGAAACATTTCAGTATATAATTCTGTCTTAGTTACCTAGTGCTGCTGTAACGGAAATACCACAAGTGTATGACTTTAAAGAACAGAAATATATTTTCTCACGGTTGTGGAAGCTAAAAGTCCAAATCAGTGTCTCAGTTGTGTCAACTCCCCAACCCTCCATCCCATATTTTCGCCTTTGTGTCTAATCCCCTCTTTTTATAACTCAAAAGTATAGATTTAGAACCCACCCTGCTTGGGCATTATCTAATTACCGTAACAAAGAGAACGCTATTTCTAAACAGGGACCACATCCACAGGCACCAAAAACCAAAAAACTCATTGCCATCGAGTCAATTCTGACTCATAGCGACCCTAAAGGACATTAGAACTGCCCCATTGGGCAGGCGCAGTGGTTAGGATTCCTACACACATTTTGGGGTGACACAGTTCAATCTATAACAATTTATTTTGACTGCTTGTTTTGAAAACTTTGGGGTTAGTAACGTGTGATTTTTAGTGCTCTATAACTGCCGTTTTTAGCCATTACGAGAAATCAAAATTGAATTAGTATGGTCTGATTTCAAACACTCAAGTCCATGTATTTCATAAGTAATGTCATTATCACATCCTTTGAAAATTGTAAGTTAATAAATATTAAAGATATTTGAACTATTTATTATATATGTGAATTAAATGAATATGATACATAGATATAAAAATAATGCAGACATTAAGATACATACGTGCATGTTACATGTTTCAAATTCTGTTCCAAAATTAAATCCTGACAAGCCAGATTTTTTCATATGTCAGTGGGCATTTGAAAAAAAAAACACTTAAGTTTGACAGTTGACAGCACTCTAATGATAGAAGATTGAAAATGAGATCTAACAGCTATGTCTGTTGTTTTGTTTCTGCTTTTCAGATTTCCATTTTGACAGTACCAGCATCGGAACCAGGAACTTCTGCTGTTCGGGTCATTGAGTTATGTTCTTCAACTATGACATGCATGAAAGGCACCTGTAAGCATAGTAGAGTCTGGTTATTAGTTTTATGTATTTGTTTAGGGGGTAAAGGGAGCAGCTGTTATTATAGTTGCCATGGTTATATTAATAGAAATTTCCCTATGTATATTTTTTATTGACAGTCTTGGTTCACATAGTGTATGTTCATACGGTTAAGTCATCTCATACCTTTCCAATGCCTCTAAACATTTCTGTGGTTAAATCTTCATTTATTTGTTTGTTTGAAAATATACACAGAAAAGGAAATACCATTTCAACAAATGCTACATGTACAACCTAGTGACATTGTTTACATTATTTAAGTTGTGTAACTGTTCTTGCTGTCCTTCTGTGTTTAAATATTCACAGGCTCAATTTTTAAAGTTCTCCAGTGATGAAATTTCTATGACTTCCCAATTCTTTCTGTGAACTTTCTTAAGTTTACTCTAAACTTACTTCCACAATTTTAAAAATAAATTTCTGTAAGTGAAATTACTAGGTCAAAGTGTTAGATGTTTTAACTTTTTATTTTGCAATAATGACAGATTTATAGAAAGTTGCAAAGATAGTACAGAGAGGTCCAGTGTACCTTTCACCCAGTTTCTCCCAATGGTTACATCTTAACAAAGTATAGTACAATATCAAAACCAGGAATTTGACTCTGGTAGAATATGTATGTACAGTTCTGTGCAATTTTATCACATGTAGATTTGTGTGACCACCACCATAGTAAAGACACTGACCTGTTTGATTTCAAGAATCCCTCATTCTACCCTATTATAGCTACTGACACCTTGCTACCTCCCCCATCCTAATCCCAATCCCTGGCAATCACTAATCTGTTTCTCATCTCTATAATTTTCTCATTTTGAGAATGTTATATAAATGGAATCATACAGTATGTAATCTTTCAAGATTGGCTTTTTACATTCATTTCCTTGAGATTCATCCAAGTTGCATGTGTCAGTAGTTCGTTCCTGTTTGTTGCTGAGTAATACTCTATGGTATGGATATTCCAGTTAGTTTTAACTTTTTGCTTATCGAAGGACATTTGAGTTGTTTCCAGTTTTTGACTCTTGTGAGTAAAGCTGCTGTGAACATTCATGTGCAGGTTTTTTGTGATCATAACTTCTAATTCCTTGGGATAAATGCTCAGGAGTGCGATTGCTGAGTCATTTGGTAGTTGCATGTTTAGTTTATAAGCAACTGCCAAACTATTGTCCAGAGTAGCTATCTCACTTTACATTTCTACCAACAATGTATGAGTGATCCAGTTTATCTGCAGCCTCACTAGCATTTGGTGTTGTCACTATCTTTTTTATTTTAGCTGTTCTGAGAGATACCTCATTATGGTTTTAACTTGCATGTCCCTAATGGCTAATGAGGAGTGGTATAAATGGTTAACATGCTTGGCTGCTAATTGAAAGGTTGGAGGTTCAAGTACATCCAGAGGCTCCCCAGAAGAAAGACCTGGTGATCCACTTCCAAAAATTCAGCCATTGAAAATCTGTGGAGCACAGTTCTATTCTGACACACATAGGCGACTCCACGGCAACTGGTAATGGCTAAGGAAGTTGCCTATCTTTTCATTTGCTGTCGGTATGTTCGCTTCAGTATATTTTCTGTTCATGTGTTTTGTCCATTTTCTAATTAGATTGTTCTTTTTACTGTTGTTTTGAGAGTTCTTTATATAGTCTAGATAATCGTTTGTTGGTTATATAGTTTTCAGATGTTTTTCTCCCAGTGGACAGCTTGTCTGTTTCATTTTCTTAACAGTTTCTTTGAAGGGCAGAGCTTTTCTTTTTTGTTTTTCAATTTTTTTTATTATTGTACTTTAGATAAAGATTTACAGAACTAGTTTCTCATTAAACAGTTAGTGCACATATTATTTTGTAACGTTGGTTACCAACTGCACGACATGTCAACACTCTCCCTTCTTGACCTTGGGTTCCCTGCTACCAGCTTTCTTGTCCCCTCTTGCCTTCTAGTCCTTGCCCCTGGACTGGTGTGCCCCTTTAGTCTCATTTTGATTTATGGGCCTGTCTAATCTTTGGCTGAAGGATGAATCTCAGGAGTGACTTCATTACTGAGCTAAAAGGGTGTCCGTGGGCCATTCTCTCAGGGTTTCTCCAGTCTCTGTCAGGCGAATAAGACGGTCTTTTCTTTTTTGAGTGAGTTAGAATTGTGTTCTCCATTTTTCTCCAGCTCTGTCCAGGACCCTCTATTGTGATCCCTGTTAGAGCAGTTGATGGTTGTAGCCAGGCACCATCTAGTTGTACTGGACTCAGTCTGGTGGAGGCTGTGGTAAGTTGTGGTCCATTAGTCCTTTGGACTAATCTTTCCCTTGTATCTTTAGTTTTCTTCATTCTCCCTTGCTCCTGACAGGGTGAGACCAGTGGAGTATCTTAGATGGCTGCCCACCTGCTTTTAAGACCCCAAACACTACTCACCAAAGTAGAATGTAGAACATTTTCTTTATAAACTACATTATGCCAACTGAGCTAGATGTTCCTCGAGACCATGGTCCCCACAGCCCTCAGCCCAGTAATTCTGTCCCTCAGGGAGCTTGGATGTGTCTATGGAGCTTACATGACCTTTCCTTGTACAAGTTGTGCTGGTTTCCCCAGTATTGTGTACTGTCTTACCTGAAGGGTAGAGCTTTTTATTTTGATGAAATCCAATTTATCAATTTCTCTTTTTTTATGGATCATTCTTTTGTCTGAGATCTCTTCACCAAGCCCTAGATTATGAAAAGCTTCTCCTATGTTTTCTTCTAAATGTGTTATAATTTTATGTTTCATGTTTAAATTTATGATTCATTTTGAGTTAAATTTTGTATAAGGTGTGAGTTTTAGGTTTTGGTTCAGTTTTTGATTATGAGTATCCAGTTGCTCCAGCACAATTTCTTGAAAAGTCTATCCTTCTCCATTGAATTCCTTTTGCATCTTTGGTAAAAATCAGTTGACCATACTTGTGTGGGGCTATATGTCTATTCCTTTGCCAGTACCACACAGTCTTGATTCCTGTAACTATATAAAAAGTCTTGAAATCAGTTGGAGGGATTCCTCACATTTAATTCTTCTTTTTAAAAATTGTTTTAGCTATCCTAATGTCTTTGTGTTTCCATATAAATTTTAGAATAATGTTGTCTATATCTACAAAAATCTTGCTGATATTTTGATAGGAATTGTGTTAAACCTTTGTCATTTGAGAGAGAATGGACATCTTTTCTATGTTGAGTCTTCCAACCTATGAACATGGTTTGTCTCTGCATTTATTTAGATCTTTTTTATTTCTTTCATCAGTGCTTTGTAGTTTTCTGCATACAAGCCTTGTATGTGTTTTGTTAGATTTACACCTAGGTATTTCAATTTTTTTTGATTGATTGTAAATGGTATTATGTCTTTAATTTTCATTTCCATGTGTTCATTGCTACGATATGGAAATAGAGTTGATATTTATATATTAATCTTGTATTCTGTTACCTTGTGGAACTCACTTATCAATTTTAGGAGTTTTATTCAGTCTTCCTTATGGTTTTATATATAAACAATCATTTCATCTGAAAATAGGTACAGTTTTATTTCTTCGTTTCTGAACTGTATCCCTTTTTTTTCTTTCCTACATTATTACTTGGGCTAGAACTCCCATAACTGTGTTGAATAAGAGTGGTGAGAGTAGACATCCTTGCCTTCTTCCCAATCTTAGGGGGAGAGGGGGAAGCATTCCATTTTTTAATCATTAAGTATTATGTTAGGTCTAAGTTTTCTGTAGTAGTTCATTATCAAGTTGAAGAAGTTTCCTCTATTCCTAATTTTCTGAGAGTTGTTATCATGAATGGGTGTTGGATTTTGTCAAATGCTTTTTCTGCATCTGTTGACATAATCATGTGATTTTTCACCTTTAGCCTGCTAATATGGTATGCATTGATTGATTTTGAGCTTTGGTTGAGCCTTGCATCCCTGGAATAAACCCCAACTTGGTCATGGTCTATAATTGTTTTTATAAGTTGCTGAATTCTATTTGCTAATATTTTCTTAAGGATTTTTGTGTTTATGTGCCTGAGCTATATTGGTCTGAAGTTTGTTGTTGTTGTTATTTTTTTATTTTTATTTTTCCTTTGTCTGGTTTTGGTATGAGGGTAATCTGGCTTCATAAAATGAATTAGGAATTATTCTCCCCTCTTCTATTTTCTGGAAGAGATGGTATAGAGTTGGTGTTAATTTGTCTTTAAACTTTTGGTAGAATTCTGCAGTGAAAACATCTGGGCCTGGAGGTTTGTGTTTTGGGAGTTTTTTAAATTGCAAATTTATTTCCTTAATGATTATAACCAAAACCAAACCAAACCAAACCCATTGTCGTCAAGTCGATTCCATAGGGCTATTCATATCATCTGTTCCATATTAAGTGAGTTGTGGTTGGTTGTACTTTTCAAGGAATTGGCCCATTTAATCTAAGTTGTCAAATTTATGTGTATAGGGTTGTTTGTAATATTCTCTTATTCTTTTGATATCAGCAAGTCTGTAGTGATATCCCGTTTCACTCCTCATTTTGGTGATGTGTCGTCTCTTTTTTTTCAGTCTTGCTAGGAGTTTGTCAATTACATGCATCTTTTCAAAGAACCAGGTTTTTTGTTTTCATTGATTTTTCTCTATTGTTTTTCTGTTTTTAATTTCATTGATTTCTGCTCTATTATTTTCTTCCTTCTGCTTGCTTTGGGTCAGTTTTGCTCTTAAGTTTCTTGAGATGAGAGCTTAGATTATTGATTTGAGACTTTTCCTCTTTTCTAATGTAAGCATTTAATGCTATAAATTTGCTTCTCAGCACTGACTTAGCTGTGTCCCACAAGTATTGAATGGTGTATTTTTTATGCCCTGTTGGTGCAGTGGTTTAGCGCTTGGCTGCTGACCAAAAGGTCAGTGGTTTGAACCCAACAGCCACTCCACAGGAGAAAGATGTGACAGTCTGCTTCCATAAAGATGTACAGCCTTGGAAACCCTGTGAGGCAGTTCTACTCTGTCTTGTAGAGTTTCTATGAGTTGGAATCGACTCAGTGGCAGTGGGCTTGGTTTTGTTTTGTTTTGTTTTTTTTAATTTTCCTTGAGCCTTCATCTTTGATCCATGGATTATGTAGAAGTATATTGTTTAGTTTTCAAGTATTTGAAGATTTTCCTGTTTTCTTTCTGTTAGATTCCATTGTGATCAGAGAATACTGTGTGATTTCATTGCTTTTAAATGTATTGAGGTTTGTTTCCTGGCCCAGAACATGGCCTGTCTTGGTATATGTTCCGTGGGCACTTGAATATGTATTCTGTTGCTGTTGGATGGAGCATTCTATAAATATCAGTTACATTCTGTTGTTTGATGGTGTTGTTGACTTCTTCTATATCCTTGCTGGTTTTCTGTTTAGTTATTGTATTAGTTGTTGAGAGAGGTGTGTTGAAGTCATCAGCTATGCTTGTGAATTTATCTGTTTCTCCTTTCAGTTCTGTTTTTTGCTTCATGTATTTTGCTGCTCTTGTTGTTTGGTGCATAGCCATTTAAGATTGCTATGTCTTCTTGGTGGATTGATACTTTTATCATTATGTATTACCTCTCTCTGTCCCTGATAATTTTCTTTGTGTTAAAGTTCGCTTTATTTGATATTAATATAGCCACTCTTGTTTTCTTTTGTTTTGAGTCTACGTGGTATGTCTTTTTTTAATCCTTTTCCTTTCAGTCTACCTATATCACTATATTTGAGATGAGTTTCTTTTAGATAGCATATAGTTGGCCCATGTTTTATAGTCTACTCTGCCAATCTCTGACTTTTAATTGGTATATTTAGACCATTTACATTTATTGTAATTATTGATATGTTAGGTTTTAAGCCTGCCATTTTATTTTTTGTTTTCTGCTTTTTCCCTCAATTTCTTCTTCTTCCTTTTTTTTTTTTTTTAAACTTGCTTTATTGTGGTTCATTTGAACATTTTTAAGAATTCTATTTTGATTTATCTGTGGTGCTCTGAGTGTCTCTTTGTATATCTTTTTCTGTGGCTGTTCTAGATATTACATTATATACACATAATTTATCACAGTCTACTAATGTCGACATTTTATCCATTCAAGGGAAGTGTAGGAACCTTTCTTTCCTTCACATCATTTTACCCTCCCTCATTTATAATATAATTGTCTTAAATATTTCCTCTACATACATTGAGAACCACAATCATCAAACATAATTTAGTAAATTCAAGAGGAGAAGGAAAGTCTATTGTACATAGCCATATCTTTACTCTTTCTATTGTTCTTCCTTCCTAGTACTTCAATATTTCTTCTTTAGCTGTTTGTTTATAGTAAGTCTACTGGTGACAAATTCTCTTAGTTTTTCTTCATCTGAGAATGTCTTGATTTTGCCTTCGTTCCTGAAGGATATTTTTGCTGGACATACAATTCTAGTTGATAATTATGTTTTCAGCATTTGAAGAATGTTGTGCCACTTCATCTGAGCTCCTTGTTTTCTGATGAGAAATTCACTGTTATTCAAATTGCTTTTTCCCTATATGTAATGGTTGGGTTTTTTTTTCCCTTTGCCTTCGCAATTTCTTCTTTGTTTTATGTTTTAAGAAGTTTGACTATGATATGTCTTGGCATGGATTTATTTGGGTTTATTCTATTTGGGACTTGCTCAGCTTCTTGAATCTGTAGATTTATGTTTATTGACAAATTTAGGAATTTGTCAGCCCTTATTTCTTAAAATATTTTTTTGCCTCACCCACTTTTTCTTCTTCTTTCAGGACTCCAGTGACTTAACTGTTAGATCTTTTGTTATAGTCCCACATGTCCCTGATGCCCTGTTCAATTTTTATGCAGTCCGTTTTCTCTCTTGTTCGTAATTTGTAATTTCTGTTATTCTACCTTCAAGTTTACTGATTCTTTCCTCTGTCTTCTCAAGTCTGCCGTTTAACATATCCGTTGAGGTTTTTTTTCCTAGTTATTTTATTTTTCAGTTCAAAGATTTCCATTTGGTTCGTTTTATCTTCTGTTTGTTTGCTGAGGCTTTCTATTTCTTTACTGAGGTTTTCTGGGGTTTTTTGTTATTGTTTTCATTTGTTTCAAGTGTGTTTTTAATTGCTTATTGAAACATTTTTATGATGACTGCTTTAAAGTCCTTGTCAGGTAACTCCAACATCTGTGTCTGCTTGCTTTTGGCATCTATTTATTGTCTTTTCTCATTCAAGTTGAGATTTCCTGGTTTTTGGTATGAGTGATTATTGACTGAAACCTGGAGTTTTTTTTTTAATTATATTATGATTCTCTGGATCTTATTCTGTTTTTAGCAGGCCTCCTCTGACAGTGCTCTGGTGCAGAAGAGGAGATGCTGTCTCATTACTGCCAGGTGGTAGTGAAAGTCCCAGTTCTCTACTTGGCCTCTGTTGACACCCAGAGGTTAGAGAGGCTCCTTATTTCTGCTGAGCAGTGGTGGAGATTCAGGCTCACCATTAACCTCCATTGATACTACCCTGGCTGAGAAGAGCAGGAGTTTTTCATTACTGCTCCCCAGGTGGCCTTCACTGACATGATGGAGAGTCTGTGACCTCATTCCTGCATGGAGTGGTGAGAGACCTGATTCTCCACTAGGCCTCCTCTAATATCACCACAGCGTGGAGAGGGAGCAGTGAGTCATTACTGCCAGTTGGGTGATTAGAAGTCTAAGATCCCCACGTGGTCTCCACTAATACTGCAGAATATGGAATCTGTTACCTCCTGGTGGGGTGAATGTCCCCACCCCTTACATAGCCTTCTCTGATACCACCCTGATGTGGAGTTTGGGTGCCTCATTATAGCCTAGTGAGGGTAGAAGTCTAGGCTCTCCATTCAGCCTTTGCTGGTGTTGGTGTTTGGCTGGAGTAGTTCAGTTATTGTCTAAATAGTCTCTGTCTTACTAGGCTGCTCCTTTCCTGGTCCTTTGGCTAGAGAGAGCAGGCTTTTCGTGTTGTTGTTTTATTTGTTTGTTTGTTTGTTTTGTCTGTGCCTGTTGGTGTTTCTGGGTTGCCAGCTTCTCCAACACCCAGTCTGAGATGTATGAGACAAAAAGAAAACCCAGGAAACTCACCACCATTTAGTTCTTTAGGTCCCAAAGTCCATAGCTGGTCTGCCTTCTTCTTTCCACCTTTCAGGGTTATCTTACATTTCTTTTGTGTATTATATACAGGATTTGTAGTTGTATTTAGCAGGCAGAATAGGAAAAAGTACCTCTATTCCATCTTTCTGGAAGTGGAAGTCCCAAACTGTATAGCTTTTTAAGACTTTCAATATATAATGTCAAATTCCACCCCCTCAAAAAAAAAAGAAAAAAAGAACTTATACCAACTTACATATCCAATGACAATTTATAAGAAGCATGTCTGTTTCTGCAAACCTTCAACAGTATAGAGTATTATTTTATCAAAAATTCTTTGCTAATTTGAAAATTGAAAAATATTTTACTTGAATTTGCATTTACTAACTAGTGAAGTTGAACATTCATATTTATTGGATATTTATACTTCTCTTTTTTACTTTTTATTGTGCTTTAGGTGAAGGTTTACAGAGAAAATTAATTTCCCATTTGATAAGTTGTACATAAAGTGTTTCTTGACATTGGTTGCATTCCCCACATTGTATCAGCACTCTCCCCATTTCTGCCCTGGGTTCCCTGTTTCCTTCCATCCAGATTTTCTACCCCCTCCTGCCTTCCATCTTTGCTTTTAGGGAAATGTTACCCTTCTGATTTCATATAATTGATTTTTTAAGAAGCATGTTCCTCTCAGGTGTTATTGTTTGTATTAGGGGCCTGTCTATTGTTCGGCTGAAGGTGGTCTCCGGGAATGGCTTCAGTTTCAGGTCAGAAGCGTGTCTTAGGGCCATAGTCTCGGATATTTATACTTCTTATGTGAATTCCGTTTTCATTTACCTATTGTATAGCTTATATTTTTCTTATTGATTTATAAAAGCAATATAAATATTAAAGGATATAAACCATTGGTCTTATATGTTACAAATTTGTTCCTTAGTTCATTAAACATTTTTAAAGCATAGGCTATGTAGAGGGCATTGCCGTAGATACTGGGGGTAAGTCAGTCAGAGATAAAAGAAACAATTCTTGATCTCAAGAAGCTTTTGGTGTACTGGAGAAGAGAAAAACAGCAACATAAATTAACAGTTGTTGTTGTTAGGTGCTGTCGAGTCAATTTTCGACTCAATAATCCAATGCGACAAAGTAGAACTGCCCCATAGGGTTTTCTAGGCTGTAATCTTTACAGGAGCAGATCACCAGGTCTTTTCTCCCACAGAGCCACTGGGTGGTCGAACCACCAACCTTTCAGTTAGCAGCCAAGTGCTTAACCATTGTGCCACCAGAGCGCCTTATAAATTAATTAATTCAAAAACAAAAACACACCCAGATATTTTCTTCTGGTCAGTTAATCCAGAAAAGCTTTCCTACTGGTTGAGAAGGATAAAGCATACGTACATCTTGTGTTCTATGGTCATATGTTACATAAAGTGGTACTGTGATCTTCACATTTTCTTTTATAACCAATACCGTAATTATCTTAAACATACCCTGTACATTCCCCTGGAACTTTGACATTGTTTAATTTCCAATATATTCTCTTGGGGAAACACTAAAATACATTTGACATCTGTGTATTTGTCTTAGTAGCTTTCTTGTATATGGTAGATACATTTGTTTACAAAATCACTAAACAGGTCAGAGAACTTCCTCATATTATTAGAGTCTTCAGAGTACAGTGTTGTATGGCAGGAAAGGGTGGAAGAATTTTGCAGATGTAGGAGATCCCCACTTCTGGATGAAATGTTTTCCTTGGCAGCATTTGTTAAAACAGTTTGTGATAAAGCAAACTTTTACCTGAGCACTCTTGCATTACACACAGGGACTGTCAGTTGAGTAGTTGAGGGTAATGTGAAATCCTGTATAGGTCTTCATTTGGCCCACCTAGAGCAAAACAGCAGTAGAGAAGGTAAGGTCACTTGCCCGAGGGCCCGCCGTCATATGGTAACGTTTATGTTTGAAATGTAATGATAATAGCTATCATTGAGAAATTACCAGGAGCCAAGTACTAGGCTAAGCACTTAGCATTCATTATTTCATATAGTCTTTAAAATACCTCTGTGAAGTAGTCACTGTTATTTCCATTTTATAGGTTAAGAAACTAGAGTTTAGGGAGTTAGGGTCACCATGAGTCAGAATTGACTCAATAGAAATGGGTTAAGATCACATACCTTAGTAAGTGGCAGACCAGGAATTCAAACGTAATTCTTTCTGATTCAAGACCCACACAGTATACCACAATGCCAATGCTGAAATTTAAAAAAAAAAAAAATGCTGCCTATAAATACTTTTCTTTCTCCAGCTATATGTCATAACCATCATGCAAACTCTAAAATTATAGGCTTTTTTCCTATCATACAATTAAGAAAACAATATCTTAATGCTCTGTGATTACAGTCATTCAACAAATATTCGTTGAGCTCCTACTAAATGCTCTGTGCCAGAGTACATAAATAATAAGGGCTGTTATAAAGATTAAGTGAGATGCGTTTATAAAGCCTTTAACACAGTGCCTGGCAAAGAGTGAGCATATAACAAATAGCAGCTAATAATAATAATATAAGGAATGCCATTGCTAATATAAGGAGTATACTATATATAACAAAATAGTATTCTTTTTACTATTACCATGTTTCCTCTCACCTTAGTACCTTTGCCCACACTTTCCCCTTGTTCTAGAGTGCCTTGCCAACCAGTTAAACGCTTCTTCATCTTTCAAATCTTAGCTCAGATATGACCTCCTTTCTGAAGCCTTTCCCTGACTCCTTCATACAGTTAGGCTTTTGCTCCTCTCCTGAGATAAAATCCTGTACTTTCCTCTAGGTTAGCATTCATCCTTTTTTAATAACATTGATGGGTGACATTTTTAAGTACTTACTAGGTACAGGCTATTCTAAGTACTTTATATGGATTAACTCAATTTATTTCTCATAACAATTCTCTTAGATAGGTCCTTTTGTTATCTCTATTATTCAGATGAGGAAACTGAGACACAGAAAAGTTAAATAACTTACCCAAGTTCATAGAACTAGTAAATGGTAGATGCAGGATTTGAACCTAGGCAGTCTGGCTTTAGAGCCTGCACTTTGAACCACCATGCTATACTGCTTCTCAGAGCAATTAAGGCAAAATTAACTTTACATTTCTTGTCCAATATGAGGAACAGATGTGGCTTATTATTTATATCCCTACTACTTAAATAATTACATTATGCTCATCATTTTGTTGAGTAAATGAAAGAAACTACATGCAAAATCTTCCTTCTGAAGTGACATTTTTTAACTTATAAAAGCAAAGTTGCTTGGAAACATTAACCCACTAGCAGATGAAAAACAAAGAATTTTAAAACACTCTATATGTTATGAAATGAAAACAGAAATTTTTTAATGAGGTTTTTTTTTTTAAGTTCATGTACCTGATGTTGGAATCAATTTCTAGCTTGACTTTATAGTAAATTTAATGAGAAAACTGGTATAGTGGAAAGAACATTGGCACACGAGTCTGCAGAATTACCTCGAGCTAGTTATTTGACCTGGGACGAGTTTATCAGTCTTTTGGCTCATGGTTTCTTCATGGCAAATTGGGAGATTAGACTGAAATTACTTTGAAAAATACCATCCATATCTAATAACATCAATGATCCAGATTTTACATGTGTGTAGAAAAAGTCACTAGCCATACTTACATATTTGATAATATATGTGAGCATTATTTTAAGCATGATCCTTTTCTTTCTAAAACCCATTCCAACTCCAGCTTTCTCACTTCTTTCTTCCGTAATAAAATTACCTCCCTGATGTTTACCTAGATTAGTCAATTTATAAATACAAGGCCAGCAATATGGACAAATGGATTAGGTTTGGTTTTTTAGTCCCAATAGCAAGGCTTACACTACTAGGAAGATTGAAAGAGATAAGTTTTAAAATACTATTTATACCTTGTCTTGTTCTAGAGAAAAAGAGAACTTCATGTTCATTTTTAAATCTGTGATGTGTTCTTCCCCATAATAACATGCATTATTTTAAAAGTGCTAGTTACTGATTATAATAGAATTAATGCTTAATGTAATACGGAACAATATTTAAGAAATACACCAAGATAGAAACTGACATTTTTTATCATTCGCTTGCTTTTATTAATTACTTAATGTCTTAGGGTTCTCTAGAAAAACAGAACCAGTGATAGATATATAATATAGAGAGAGAAAAAGATTTATTTCAAAGGAATTGGCTCACATGATTGTGGAGGGCTGGCAAGTTCCAAATCCATAGGTCTGCATGCTTGCATCCCAAGATAAGTAGGTGAAGTGATGGGAAGAGCGAAGAGTAAGAGTGTTCTGGCAAAATGTCTATTTATAGTCAGGAGACAGAACACACCCTAGGGAAACTGCCTTTTTGCTGTTAAGGCTTTCAATTGATTGATTGAGGCCTGCCCACTTTATGGAAAGTAATCTGCTTTACTTAAGGCCAACTGTTTTAATCGCTTTATAACAGCTACTAGACTAGTGTCTGACCAAACAACTGGACTCCTAGCCAAGTTGACATATAAAATTAACCATCACTCTTAATTAAAATTCAGCTTCCTTTTTCTTTCCCCCTTTCTCCTTTTCTTATCCTTTGGACTTGTCCACAGACTTTCAGGAACAATTTGTAACTTGGACATTAAAAGTCTTTAATGGTGCATTTTCCTGCTGTTTCCTTAATTGAGAGTAATTGATGTCACAACTAGTTGCAGGTTGTTCTGTTCTTCGTAATTAGTTTGCCTGTATTCTGAAACAGAATTAGTTTTGTAGTATCAGGGAAGGCTTTCCCTTTTCTCTTGTTTTTTGTTTGTTTGTTTGTTTTTCCTGTTTCAAGTCAGAAAAAAAGAAAAAGAATATAGCTTATGTCTATTTTATGTGTCTGAACCTGTTCCCAGCTCATTTATTTTCATCTTTTGAAGATCTTGGTTATAGGCAAATTACATAGTTTAGAATGTTACACAGTCATTCCCTTCCCTAACTACTTCTGGTTATTCTAATTCTCTTTAAAGGGCTTTGTCCTTTTCCCTGAACCTTTTTAATAAACCATGTCCTGAACATAATAGAACAGTTTTTTTTTAAAGTTACCTAATTGTTTCTTCACAGAATAATCTACAAACATAATTTCATTATTTCCCAAGTCAAGCACCAAAAACTAAAAATGTTGAATATGATTATTTATGGTATAAGAACCCACTTTTGGGGGGAAGGAGATAAGGAATTTGATGTTACTCATACTTGTAAAAAAATGCATCTTCAGAAGAATTTAGTTTAATTAGGATCCTTTGAGGGAAGACATTTTTAACATTCTGTCTGAATATTCTCATTTTTTAATATATCTAGATAAGCTGTGTTGTGGATTTCTGATATTTATCTAATTTCGATTTTGAACTGGTGATGATCATCCCTTTGCTCAAGGTTTTGTGGAAATAAAAAATAATATATAGTATTTAAGATTTAATTTTAAAAATTGTTAACTCCAAATGGGTTTTATTGTAACTTATTTTTCCCTTCAAACAATTCCTTAAGATAAATAGACAAATACATCTAAACTTTGATCCCATTGTATAAGTGACAGGCATATAATCAGTATTGCTAGATAAGTGGAACCAAATGCCTTCACTTGCCCTAATAATTGAAAATCTAATGATGAAATCATGAACCAAACTCATTGTTCTTCCTACTGGAAAAATCACTTGAAGACAAAAGTTGGCAACCACTGTAACCACTACAGTTGTACCTGAGTAAATCAAATGTAATCAGAATATATACTAATGATATTTTGTAACTTGCACCTATTCCTCAAAGGTAATAAAATGAAATTTATAGAAAGTAAATGATATGAACTTTGATGAGTTATAGTTCAGTTTAACAAAAAACATGTATTTCAAAGATAAATTATTCATGAGCAAATTAGCTTATTTGTAAGATAAACTTTTTATAAAATTATGGCTTTTAGAGAAATGATATGGTTCTTTAATAAATATATAAGTCTTTTTCAACTTTTAACAACTATGTTTTGTTAGTGTCTAAATCTAGTATAATCCATTCTGTATTAGCCATATCAATCTGTATGTAGTTAAAGATTTACTTTTAAAAATTTTATTCATTTCAAAGGCTTTTTTGTCATTTAAATCAGTCTGGGAAGATGGGAGAAATAACACACAACTGTATGTTGGGCCACCACTCGCCTGTCAGTTTGTCATACTGTGGTGGCTTGTGTGTTGCTGTGGTGCTGGAAGCTCTGCCACCATGTAAAAATGACATGGTGGAGGCATCTGACCTCCTCTAACTTCACAAGGGGGAGGGAGACTCAAGGTCAACAGCCCAAGGCTGATTCCAATGAGGTTGGAGTCAGATATGCCTCCTCTCTCCACCATCTTTACCAATTCTAATGCCAACCATCTACTTCTCTGCTGAGTTTGATAATTCCTTACAGTGCCCACACAGGACTCACAGACCATACTCACAGTTTGGGGGTTTATTAGGGAAGTAACAGATTACAATTCAGGTTCAGGAACACTCAGGATACAGTTCTTCCATCAGGACAACCTCTTCTCAGCTGTGCCTGCAGGCAGGCCTCTCTCTGGCCCCTTGGCCTCTGCCCTGCTTGGGCAAGTGTTACACAGCTCTTTTAGCTCTGCTGGTAAGTGCCCACAAGCACCCCACTCTGCCAGTAAGCCTTGGTCCAAAGACATTCAGCTCTAGGTCCGTGGGTTGGCAAACCTAGCTCCACCAAGTGCCCACAGGGACCGTGCTCCCCCAACAAGACTTCTGCCCAGAGGCACTCAGCTTTCTTGCTCTGTGGGCCAGGAATCCCACTGCAGCATCTCCTGCCAGTCTCTCCTGCTGCCATTTCTCTACCACCGCTTTTTGCTGTCTAAAGTATTACTGCTGTATCTCTCTCTCTTGGTCCCCTGGCTCCAGGAGCTTCTCAGTGCAGGCATCCTGGATCCAAAGGATGTGCTCCGCTACTGGCTCTTCTTCCTTGGTGGTGGGTAGATCTCCCCTCCTGCCTCTGGGATGGCTCGTTTTAAGCCTAGTGGGATGACAAAGCTGACCAATCCCTTTGTTAGGTAGGGTTCCATAGACCTTATTTGCATGGTCTCACACCCACATGGGTGCCATAATCTTTATTTGCATTACTAGCAAGCTATTCAGTCCCCTTGGTGGCCCAAAATTACCTTATTTGTATAGTCCCACCCAATCACTTGGGTGGGATAAGACCTTAGCGAGAAAAGCCATATAAAAGCGATCCATTGTTTTGTTTTATTGACTATACAAAGGCATTTGACTGTGTGGATCATAACAAATTATGGATAACATTGCAAAGAATGGGAATTCCAGAACACTTAATTGTGCTTATGGGGAACCTGTACATAGGTCAAGAGGCAGTGGTTCAAACAGAACAAGGGGATACTGTGTGGCTTAAAATCAGAAATGGTGTGTATCAGGATTGTATCCTTTCACCATAATTATTCAGTCTGTACGTGAGGACGTATCTTAGAAGCTGGACTGTATGAAGAAGATTGCAGTATCAGGATTGGAGGAAGACTCATTAACAACCTGCGTTATACAGATGACATAACCTTGCTTGCTGAAAGTGAAGAGGACTTAATCACTTACTGATGAAGATCAAGGACCACAGCCTTCAGTATAGATTACACCTCAACATAAAACAAAAATCCTCACAATGGGACCAATAAGCAACATCATCATAAACAGAGAAAAGATTGAAGTTGTCAAGAATTTCAGTTTACTTAGATCCACAATCAAGACCCATGGAAGCAGCAGTCAGGAAATCAAAAGATGCATTGCATTGGGTAGATCAGCTACAAAACACCTCTTTAAAGTGTTAAAAAGCAAAGATGTCACTTTAAGTACTAAGGTGTACCTTACTCAAGCCATGATGTTTTCAATCACCTCATGTGCTTGCGAAAGCTGGAAGATGAATAAGGGAGACCGAAGAATAATCGACAACTTTGAATTGTGGTGTTGGCCAAGAATATTGAATATACTGTGGACTGGCAAAAGAATGAAAAAATCTGTCTTGGAAGCAGTACAGCCAGAATGCTCCTTAGAAGCAAGTATGGTGAGACTTTGTCTCACATACTTTGGACATGTTATCAGGAGGGATCGGTCCCTAGAGAAGGACATCATGCTTGGTAAAGTAGAGGCTCAGCGAAAAAGAGGAGACCGTCAACGCTGTGACTGAAACAGTGGGCTCAAGCTTAACAAAAATTATGAGGATGGTGCAGGACCGGGCAGTGTTTCATTCTGTTGTACATAGGGTTGCTATGAGTCGGAACCAACTCAATGGCATCTAACAACAACAACAGAGAGAACTCTAGGAGCTATAGGGAGGGGGTGTTCCATGAGAACATGGATGGATACCCTCGGGAAGTACATGTCTTGGTGGACTATGCCAGTAATCTTCCCTCATTTAACTCAGAATAATTTCTCACCCCAAAACCCGAATTCTGACCTGTATAATTAGCCTCTAAAGGAGATACCTCCTAGGGAAACCAGAAAAAACTTTTGTTTAAAAATGTTTTAGGTGATTTGTTAAATGACTTTTTCTTAAAGTGGAAATGAGATTAGAGATGAACAGTTTGAAAGCCATTTAGAAGCACCCATTTGTATGTAAAACACAGTTCAGTGATACAGCATGTATTTAGCATCTCCAAGTTTGATATATTCTCCCCAAACACATTCTTTAGATAGCTGAAATATATCCTTTTATAACTGAAATTTTAACAGTTTTTTACAATTATCTTTCTAGCATGCATCATGCATTTCCCTGCCATTCTACACTGAATATACTAAACATATTTTAACCTTTTTTTTTATATTTTATTGTACTTCAGGTGAAGGCTTACAGAACAGATAGTTTCCCATGAAACAGTAGTACACATGTTGTTTTATGACATTGGTTAACAACCCCACAACATATTAACCCTCTAACTTCTCAAACTTTTTTTTTTTTGGTGAAAATACGCATAGCCAAAGATTCACCGTTTCAAAAATTTCTACATGTACAGTGCAGTGACATTGACTATGCTCTTCCAATTGTGCTGTTATTCTCACTTAAGATAAAGGCTTACAGAACAAAACAGTTTCTCATTTAGCAGTTACTACAAACGTTGCCCTATGACAATGGTTAACCATCTCACAACACATCAACAATATCCTGACTCAACCTTGTGTTCCCTATCACCAGCTTCCTTGTCCCCTTCTGCCTTCTGGCCCTTGTCACTGGACTCCTGTACCTCATTAGTCTCATTTGGTTTTATGGGGCTGTCCACTCCCAGGCTGAACAGTAAACCTCGGAGATAGCTTCACCACTGAGCTAAAAGGATGTCTGGGGGCCATACTCTCGAGGTTTCTCCAGTCTCCTTTAGGCCAGTAAATCTGGTCTTTTTTGTGAGTTAGAATTATGCTCTACATCCTTCTCCAGCTCTGTCCAGAACCCTCTATTGTGATCCTGGTCAGAGCAGTCAGTGGTGGTAGCCGGGCACCATCCAGCTGTACTGGACTCAGTCCGCTGGAGGCCTTGGTAGCTGTGGACAGTTAGTCCTTTGGACTAATCTTTTCCTTATATCCTGTTCTCTTCATTCTCCCTTGCTCCCGAAGGGATGAGACCAGTGGAGTATCTTAGATGGCCGCTCACAGGCTATTAAGACCCCAGACACTACTCACCAAGGTAGAATGTAGAGCACTGTCTTTATAAGCTGTGTCATGCCAATTGAGCTAGATGTTCCCCGAGACCATGGTCCCCACAGCCCTCCACCAAGCAGTTCAGTCCCTCAGGGAGTTTGGATGTATCTATGGGGCTTCCATGACCTTTTCTTGTACAAGTTGTGCTAGTTTCCCCTGTATTGTGTACTGTCTCACCCTTCACCCAAGATACCACTTATCTATTGCCTATTTAGTATTTCCCCCCCACCCCTCCCATCCCTGGTAACCAACAAAGATTGTTACATTTTGTGTGTGAACTTTTTCATGGGTTTTTACAATAGAGGTCTCATACAATAATTGTCCTTTTGTGATTGACTTATTTCACTCAGCATAATGTGCACCAGTTTCATCCATGTTATGAGATGGTTCACAGATTCATTGTTCTTTCTCGTTGCATAGTAGTCCATTGTATGTATGTACCATAGTTCATTTATCCATTCATCTGTTGATGGGCATCTAGGTTGTTTCTATCATTTTGCTATTGTGAACAATGCTGCCATGAACATAGGTGTGCATATGTCTATTCAAGTGATGACTCTTATTTCTCTAGGATATATTCCTAGGAGTGGGATTGCTGGATCGAATGGTATGCCTATTTCTAGCTTTCTAAGGAAGCGCCATATCATTTTCTAAAATGGTTGTATCATTTTGCATTCCCACCAGCAGTGCATAAGAGTTCCGATCTCCCCGTAGCCCCTTCAACATTTGTTATTTCCAGGGTTTTTGATTCGTGCCAGTAATGTCGGGGTGAGATGGTATCTCATTGTGGTTTTAATTTGCATTTCTCTAATAGCTAGTGATCACGAACATTTCCTCGTGTCTGTTGGCCATTTGAATGTCTTCTTTGGTGAAGTGTCTGTTCATTTCCTTTGCCCATTTTTTAATAGGATTATTTGTCTTTTTGTTGTAGAGGTGTTGGATTTTCTTGTAGATTATGGAGATTAGACCTTTGTCTGACTTGTACTGTCCAAACATTTTTTCCCAGTGTGTTAGTTCTCTTTTTACTCTTTTGGTGAAGTCTTTTCAAGAGCATAGGTATTTGATTTTTAGAAGATCCCAGTTATCTAGCTTATCTGTTGGGTTTTGTGCATTGATGGTTATGGTTTGTATCGTGTTAATGCCATGTATTAAGGCCTGAAATGTTGGTCCTATTTTTTCTTCTATGAACTTTATAGTTTTAGGCTTTATATTCAGGTCTTTGATCCATTTTGAAGTAGTTTTTGTATACGGCGTTGGGTATGGGTCCTTTTTCATTTTTTTGCCAATGGATATCCAGTTTTGCCAGCACCATTTGTTAAAAAGACTGTCTTTTCCCCATTTGATGGACTTTGGGCCCTTGTCGAAGATCAGGTGACCTTAGTGGATGGATTTACATCTGGGTTCTCAATTCTGGTCCATTGGTCAATGTATCTGTCGTTGTACCAGTACCAGGCTGTTCTGACTACTGTAGCTGTATAAGTAGGTTCTGAAGTCAGGTAGTGTGAGTCCTCCACCTTTCTTCTTCTTATTCAGTAGTGGTTTACTTATTCAGGGCTTCCTCCCTTTCCATATAAAGTTTATGATTAGTTTTTCCATCTCTTTGAAGAATCTTGTTGGTATTTGGATCGGGATTGCATTGTATTTGTAAATTGCTTTGGGTAGAATTGACATTTTTACAATGTTGAGTCTGCCTATCCATGAGCATGGTACGTTCTTCCATTTATGTAGATCCCTTTGGGTTTCATGCAGTAGTGTTTTGTAGTTTGTTTTGTATAGGTCTTTTACATCCCTGGTCAGATTTATTCCTAAGTATTTTATCTTTTTAGGGGCTATTGAAAATGGTATTGTTTTCCTGATTTCCTTTTCATTGTTATCCTTACTGGTGTATAGGAATCCAACTGATTTTTGAATGTTTATCTTGTATCCTGCTACTCTGCTGCATCTTTCTATTAGTTCCAGTAGATTTCTCGTAGAGTCTTCAGGGTTTTCTGTGTATAGTATCATATCATCTGCAAACAGGGACAGTTTAACTTCTTCATTACCAATTTGGATGCCCTTTTTTTCTTTTTCTTGCCTTATTGTTCTAGCTAGAATTTCCAGCACAATGGTGATAAAGGGCATCCTTGTCTTGTTCCTGTTTTCAAGGGGAATGTTTTAAGCCTCTCTCCATTAAGAATGATGTTGGCCATTGGGTTTGCATAGATGCCCTTTATTATGTTGAGAAATTTCCCTTCTATACCTATTATATTGAGAGTTTTTATCAGGAATGGGTGTTGGACTTCGTCAAATGCCTTTTCTGTGTGAATTGAGATGATCATGTGATTCTTTTCTTTCCTTTTATTTATGTGGTGGATTACATTGATTGATTTTCTAATGGTGAACCATCCTTGCATACCTGGTATGAATCCTACTTGGTCGTGGTGTATTATTTTTTGATATGATGCTGAATTCTATTGGCTAGAATTTTGTTGACAATTTTTGTATCTATATTCATGGGAGATATTGGTCTGTAATTTTCTTTTTTTTTTGACATTTTTGCCTGGTTTTGGTATCAGGGTTATGCTAGCTTCATAGAATGAATTTGGAAGTGTTGCTTCCTCTTCTATGCTCTAAAATAGCTTGAGTAGTACTGGTACAGTCTCTTCTATAAATGTTTTGTAGAATTCTCCAGTGAAGCCACCTGTGCTAGGGCTTATTTTTGTTGGGAGTTTTTTTTATTACCTTTTTAATCTCTTCTCTTGTTTTGGGTCTGTTCAAATTTTCAATATCACTTTTTTGTAGTTTTGGTAGGCCGTGTGTTTCTAGAAATTCATCCATTTCCTCTAGGTTTTCAAATTTGTTGGAGTATAGTTTTTCATAATATTCTGTTATAATCCTTTTTATTTCAGTTGGGTCTGTTGTAATGTCCCCCATTTCATTTCTTATTTGGGTTATGTGTGTCCTCTCCTGTTCTTTTTTTTTCTGTCATTCTGGCCAGTGGTTTGTCGATTTTGTTGATTCTTTCAAAGAACCAACTTTTGGTTTTGTTAATTCTTTCTGTTGTTTTTCTGTTCTGTATTTCATTTATTTCTGCTCTGATCTTTACTATTTCCTTTCTTCCAGTGGTTGTGGGCTTTTTTTGCTGTTCTCTATTTGTTTGATTGTGTAGTTAATGTTTTGATTTTGTCCCTTTCTTCTTTTTTGATACGTGCATCTATTGCTATAAATTGTCCTCTGCGGACTGCCTTTGCTGTGTCCCAAAGGTTTTGGTATGATGTGTTTTCATTCTCATTTGATTCTAGGAATCTTTTTATTCCATCTCTGGTTTCTTCTATTACCCACTGATGTGTAAGCAGGGTATTATTCAGTTTCCATGTAGTTGATTTTTTTACTTGCTCTTTCTAGTGTTAATTTCTACCTTGATGGCATTGTCTTCAGAGAAGATACTTTGAATTATCTCAACATTTTGGATCTTGTTGAGGATTGCTCTGTGGCCTAAGATGTGGTCATTTCTGGAGAACGTTCCATGTACATTGGAAAAGAATGTGTACTTTGCAGCGGTTGGATGGAGTGTTCTATATATGTCTATGAGGTCCAGTTGGCTGATTGTGCCCTTTAGGTCTTCTGTATCTTTGCTGAGTTTCTTCTTAGTTGTTCTGTCCTTTACTGAGAGTGTTGTGTTGAAGTCTCCTACTATTATTGTGGAACTGTCAGTTTCTCTTTTCAGTGTTGTTAGAGTTTGTTTTATGTATTTTGGAGCCCTGTCATCGGGAGTGTAGATGTTTATTATGGTTATGTATTCATGATGGATCATCCCCTTAATCATTATATAGTGTCCTCCTTTGTCTTTTATGGTAGATTTTGTTTTAAAGTCTATTGTATCTGAGATTAGAATTGCCACTCCTGCTCTTTTTTGGTAGTTGTTAGCTTGATATATTTTTTTCCAACCATTGACTTTTAATAAATTCACATCTTTGTTTCTAAGGTGTGTCTCTTGTAGACAGCATATTGATGGATCCTGTTTTCTTATCCATTCTGTCACTCTCCGTCTCTTTATGGGTGCATTGAGTCCATTTACATTCAGTGTAATTATTGATAGATGTCAGTTTGTTACTGTCATTTTGTAGCGCTTTTTTTTGTGGTTCTGAAGTTTTCTTTGTTCTTACTCTCTTGTGCTGAGTTACTTTTGGTTGTGGATTTTTTTTCATTTCTTTTGTTTTTGTAGGTTTTGTTTTAGCCGAGAATTTATGTTTTTCGTCTTTATTTTTATGAATTGGTTTATTAACTTTCTTTGTGGTTACCATGAATTTTACCCTTATCTTTCTAACATTGCAGCAGTCTACCATTACTTGGTATCGCCTTGCCTTCCTTTTCATTAGAAGGTTCTATACCTATGCTGGTTATTCCCTCTGTTATTGTTTAGATGTTGTTGTCATTTACTGATTAACTGCTCTGATTCCCTGTTGTATTTCTTTTGGTTTTGGATAGTCCTTGAAAGTTCATTACTTAGATTGGTATCTGTCTAGTATGATCCTGCGTCCTAGGTTCTGCCTGTGAGCTGAAGCTGTTTGTCCTCAGATCGAATAGCTCCCTTTTGCCTTTAATAATTCTTGTAAGTTTGGTTTGACTTTTACATATTCCCTTAATTTCTGTTTATCTGGAAATGACCTAATTTCACCATCAAATTTGAACGAGAGTTTTGCAGGATATATTATTCTTGGCTGACAATTTTTGTCTTTCAAGATTTTATATATGTCATCCCATTGCCTTCTTGCCTGCATGGTTTCTGGTGAATAATCTGAGCTTAGTCTTATTGTTTCTCCTTGGTATGTGACTTCTTGTTTTTTTCGAGCTGCTCTCAGGATTCTTTTTTTGTCTTTGGTTTTGGCGACTGTGCATATGATATGCCTTGGTGATTTTCTTTTGGGGTCTCTTCTATATGGTGTTCGTTGAGCTTCTTGGATGGCCAGCTTTTCATCTTTCATGATACTGGGGAAGTTTTCTGTCAGCAGTTCCTCAATGATTCTCTCTGTGTTTTCTGTTTTCTCCCCCTGTTCCAATCACTCATAAATTTTTGCTTTTAATTCTGTCCCACATAACTCTCAGTGTCTCTTCATTTTTCTTTGTTCTTTTTTCTGAGTTTTCCTCAAACAGAGTTGTATCCAAGTGTTTGTCTTCAGTTACACTGACCCTGTCTTCCACGCTTTCAAATCTGCTTCTCAGCCCTTCTATGACATCATCCATTTCTGAAAGCTTGTTGTTTATCTTTTGGATTTCTAATTGTTGTTTTTGTATAATTTCTAGTTATGAATTTATTTTGGCATTTTGTTGCTGCATCATCTTCCTGAATTCCTCCATTTTTTTGTCTGTATTTTCCATGAATTTGTCTATTTTTTCCTCATGTTTGTCAGCTTTTTGCCTCAGTTCTTGGAAAATTCTGAGTATTAGAGATTTGAATTCCCTATCAGGTACTTCTAGTGCATTTTCTTCCAGAGGAGAGTCATCTGGTGTTTTATTTTGGACGCCTACTGGAACCATCCTGTCCTGGTTTTGTAAATGTTTAGATATTGTCTGCTGTTTTGGGGGCGTTCAGTAGTTAGTTTTCTCTTTCATTGATTGTAGATTTGTTTGTTTCGTCCTTTTTAAAAAAAAATTTGACTATGTCTGAGCAGGCGGACTGTGTGTTCTTTGTTGTTTGCTCCTCTGTGCGCTCAGTACTTTTCGCCTCCTTCTCCAACTGGCAAGTCAGTCACTCAGATATGGTACAGCAGGGTAGGTCTAGCTGACGAGGAGATACTGGGACAGGTTGTTTGTGGCACTTACTACAGCCACCAGAGTTGGTTGGTAATCAGTGCAGGGTAGGTTCCAGTAGGCCGTGCCTGGGCTGTTTGGTGGTGTGATGTCAAGCGCACGGTGCAAGTAGGCAGGATGCAGTGGGGAGATTGTTATGTATGGGGCTAAGATGGATACAGGAGAGAGGAGAGAGGAACAGGAGCTAAAAACATACAGACAAACAAAAAAGTATGCTAGGAGAGCTTGCGTTGGAATGGAGAGATGAGAGACTATGAAATGGAGAGAAACAGAAAGGGGAAGAGAAAGAAAAGAATGAATAAATAAAAATCAGAAAGGTTAAAGAACTGCAAAATTCCCAGGGATCCCACCAGTGCAGCTATGAGGTCTGGGGAAGTCGCTCTCAGGTGTTGCAATACAGCCTGGATAGAAGGCGTAGAGGTATACAACGCCTGGTATTCAGGGATCAGAAAGAGAAGGAAGATATAGAGGGATGAGAAACTGAGCAATGAAGAAAGACAAAAAGGGAAAAAGGGAAAAGAAAACAAAACAAATGAAAAAAAAAGAACAAGAAACCCCCCCCCCAAAAAAAAAAAAACAGAGAAAAAAAACCAGTGAAAAAAGAAATGTCCTCAGGGATCCCTCTGCACATGTGGAAGCTGAAGGGGAGTTCCTTGCCACGCAGCTCCTCCTGTCCAGAAAGGGCTCCCAACTCAAGAAAAGGAAAAGAAAACAAACAAACAATTCAAACTGAACAAACGAACAAAAGCCCCGGGATCCCACCAGCGCAGTAGCCTAGACCAGGAAGCAGCTCCACACTCGAATCTAGCTCCGCAGCCCCTCAGGAAGAAGCAAAGATGGCGCACGGAGCCAGGCACTCGAGCGAAAGGAGGGGGAGGTGGCGAGAGGCAAGCAAGAAATCAAAAGAAGCAGAATAAAAAGCAACACTAACAGCCAACAAATGGCACCCAGAGAGCCGCCTGCTTGGGTGTGTGGAATCCAAGCAGCCAGCGCTTCCCGGTGAAGAGACAGTGGCCGCGGGAAGCAGAGGAGGCCGAGCGGGGGCGAAGTGGGGTGGGGGGTGGGAAAGTACACACCGCAAATTACCGGTTGTTTTGTCTCCCGCTGGACGCTCCGTGAGACTGTTTTCTCGTACCCCTGTTTGCTGGTCTGCGCTAGGAGTCCAAGATGGTGGATCCGTGCTGCATTAGCTGGTAGGGGACCTCTGCATGAATGTCTCCTCGCTCTCCGTTCTCTGTCAGTTTTCTCACTCCATTTGGTGCTTGGCTGAGTGCTTTATCTCTTCATTTGATGTTTTAGGGTTTCAGGATTGTTGTATTCTCTGTTCGGCTTAGTTTTTCGGATCTTTGCTGTGGAGGGACGGCGCGGTGCTTCTGCCTAGAGCACCATTTTGCCAGAACTGGCCCTGTTTTAACCTTTTCGTTTATAATTCAGGAGTATCGTGACCATTATTTATTATGGTCCTTGGCAATCCGGTGATACCTTTGGGATCTGTTGAAGTGTTGAGACTTGTTTGCCTGTGTGCTGCAGCCCTAGTGGCACGGTGTTTAAGAGCTAGGCTGCTAACTAGAAGGTTGGCAGTTTGAATCTACCAGCTGCTCCTTGGAAGCCTTTTGGGGCAGTTCTACTCTGTCCTGTAAGATTGCTATGAGTCAGGATCAACTGGTATTTTGATATATTGATAGCAAATCATTGTTATCTGTTAATACAGGACTTTTCTAAGCAATCCTAGGTTAGCCTGCTTATGGTATGTTTTTAAAAGTAGTAATTTTTTTAAGTTTATAAATCAGCTTAAGATTTCCTCCACTCAGCTACTTTGATTCAAGTTATTGAGAGTGCTAAATATTTAAATTTTATTTATTGTGTTTTTCAAAGCTAAGTCAGTCATATTTTTCACAACCATAGTTTGTATTTTAGAACATACCTTGTATATATATTCCACTCATCTTTTCTTATATCCTAAATGAATTTAATATGGGATGTCTTCTGTTTCATAAATCATTTGTAGATTAGCAAAACATCATTTCTGCAGTCCTTCTATTTGGAATTCAGTTTCACACTCTTAATAGTGCTTATTGATATCCTGTTGTTGTTGTGTGCTGTCAAATTGATTCTGACTCGTAGCGACCCTGTATAACAGAGTAGAACTGCCCCACAGGGTTTCCTAAGCTGTAATCTACGTGAACAGATCGCCACGTCTTTTCTCCCTTGGAGCCTCTAGTGAGTTCGAACCACTGACCCTTCAGTTAGCAGCGCAGTACTTTGTTGCACCACCAGGCAGTTTGAAATCTTTGGTGTATTTTTATTTATTTATTTATTTTGGCACATAATAATCAGGCAGTAACAGCTGCTTTATTTTGAAATTTGATGTCATAGGGTGCTGTTCATCTATGATATGGTCATATATTTGTGAATATATAATGCCATTATATGTATGTATTTAATAATGAATCACCAATATTTTAATGTAGGTACAGGTTTGTATTAAAGCCATTATAACAATGTTTTCTGCTTTTATGACCCTATTAAGAGAATATTATATACATTTCAGAAAACTGACTTTAGATAATGATTTCAAATAATCATTTATGCCTTTTTTCTCTTATTTGCTCTTTGAAAATACAACTATTTAAATTATTTTTTATTTTATAATTTATTTGATGTTTTGTTGTTAAGAATATACACAGCAAAATATACACCAGTTCAACAATTTCTGCATGTATAGTTTGGTGACATTGATTAGATTCTTCAAGTTGTGCAACCATTCTCACCCTTCTTTTCCGAATTGTTCCTCCTCCATTAAAATAAACTCATTGCCCCCTAAATTTCTTACCTAATCTTTTATGTTGCTGCTGTCAATTAGATCCCATATAGATAAGTTCTTAAAAGAGCACGATACTCAAGGCAGACATTCTTTAATAGTTAAGCTAAAGTGTTGTTTGGTTTTAAGAAGACTTCAGGGGATATTTTTGGTTTAAGGTTTAAAAAGTATCTCAAAGAAATAGTTTCAGGGGTTCATCTAGCCACCATGGTTCCATAAATTCTGGATTCCATGAGATTGTTAAATTCTGTTATGCACTTTACCCCTTATGATCAGGATTCTTCTACAGAATCTTTGATCAAAATGTTCAGTAATTATTGCCGGGCACCATCCAGTTTTTCTGGTCTCATGGCAAAGGAAGCAGTTGTTCATGGAGGCAATTAGCCACGCATTCTATTTCCTTCTCCTATTGCTGACTCTTCTTCTGTTGCTCCAGGCAAATTGAGACCAATTGTTGTACCTTGGATGGTCGCTTGTAAGCTTTTAAGACCGAGGCACTACGCAAGGAACTAGGAGGTAAAACAGAAACACTGAACACAATATTAGGCCAGTTAACTGGGATGTCCCATGAAACCATGACCCTAAACCTCCAAACTAAGCAACGAAAACCTGTGAGGTGTTTGGTTGTACATAAGCAGCCTTAGCAGCTGCTCTTTATCTTTGTTGTTGTTGTAAATATATCTACCACACCACTTTTGCCAATTCAACTTTTTAGAGATGTGCAACTTATTGACAGCAATAAGTTGCAACCCTACCCTTAATACAATTTTTCCATTACTATAAACAGAAACTCAGTGCTCCCTAAGCAATAACCCCCACTTTCCCCCTCCCTAGTTCTCCTGGTAACCACTAATAAACTTTGATCTCTATATATTTGCCTGTTCTGTCTTTTTATATAAGTGAGGTCATACAATATCTGTCCCTTTGTGATTGACTTATTTCACTCAACATAATGTCTTCAAGCTCTATCCTTGTTGTAGCATGTATCAGGACTTCATTTCTCTTTATGGCTGAGTGGTATTACATTATACGTATGTACTACATCTTGTTTATCCATTCATCCATGGATGTGCAGTTAGGCTGTTTCCCCCTTTTTGCTATTGTGAATCATGATGAAATGAATATTGGTGTCCATATGTCTGTTCTCATTGTTGCTCTCAAGTCCCTTGGGTATATTCCTAGCAGTGGAATTACTGGGTCATATAGTAGTTTCATTTTTAGTTTTTTTGAGGAACTGCTACACTGTTTTTGACAATGTATTCCCACCAGCAATGGACAAGGGTTCCAACTTTTGTTATTTTCTGTGTTTGTGGGTTTTTTTGTTTTGTTTAATCTTAGCCATCCTAACGGGCGTGAAATAGTATCTCATTGTGGCTTTGATTTGCATCTCTCTGGTAAATAATGGGAGCCCTGGTGGCACAGTAGCTAAGTGTTCGGCTGTAACCAAAATGTCAGCAGTTTAAATCCACCATCTGTTCCTTGGAAACCCTATGGGACCGTTCTACTCTGTCCTGTAAGTTCAACTATGAGTCGGAATCCACTCGAGTCAATGGTTTTTTTTTTTTTTTTTTTTTTTTTTTTTTTTTTGTGGGGGGTAGAGAATGACGTTGAGCATCTTTTCATGTGTTAGGTCGCCATTTGAATGTCCTCTTTGGTGAAATGTCTATTCAATTCCTTTGTCATTTTTTGATTGGGTTATTTGTCTTTTTGTTGTTAAGTTGTAGTTTATATATATATATATATATATATATATATATATATATATATATATATATATAGGTTATTAGATTCTTATCGGGTGTGTGATTTCCAAAGGTAGTTTCCAATTAGTAGTTCGTCTTTTCACTTTTTTGGTAAAGTCTTTCGATGAACAAAAGTTTTTAAGTTTTATAAGGTCTTGTTTATTTATTTTGTCTTTTGTTGTTTGTGCTTTTGTTACCATATTAGATAATATTTCATTAAAGGCTAGACGCGACAGCGTTGCCCCTGCATTTTCTTCTAAGAATTTTATAGTTTCAGTTTTCACATTTAAATCCTTAATCCATTCTGAATTTTTTTTGTGTGTATGCGTTCTAAGGCATGAATCCTGTTTCATTTTTCTGCATGTGGAAATCCAATTTTCCCGGCACCATTTATTGAAGAGACTCTTCTTTCCCCATCGAATGTACTTAACACCCTTGTCAAAAATCCGTTGACCATAGATATATGGGTTTATTTCAGGACTTTCAATTCTATTCCATTGGTCAGTCTGTCTGTTATACAGTGCCAGGCTGTTTTGATTACTGTAGCTGTATATGTTTTAAAATCAGGAAGTGTGAGTCCTCCTACTTTGTTCTTCTCCTTCAACATTGCTTTAGCTATTGGGGGCCTTTTGCCTTTCTATATAAAGTTGAGGATTGTTTTTTCCATTTCTGTAAAGAAGGCTGTTGGAATTTTGATTTGGGTTATGTTGAATCCATAGATCACTTCGGGTGGTATTGACATTGTAACCATGAACACGGAACATATTTCCATTTATTTAATTCTTTAATCTCTTTCAGCAGTGTTTAATATTTTCATTGTATGAGTCCTTCACATCCCTGGTTAAATTTATTCCTAGGTATTTATTCTCTTAGATGCTATTGTTAATAGAGTCATCTCCTTAATTTCCCTTTCAGATTTCTCATTGCTGGTGTGTAGAAACTCAGCTGATTTTTGTTTGTTGACCTTATACGCTGCAACTTTGCTAAATTCCTCTATTAGCTGTAGAAGCTTTCTTGTGAAGTCTTTGGGATTTTCTGTAAATAGGATCATATCATCATGAGTAGGGATAATTGTACTTCTTTTCCAATCTGGATACTCTTATTTCTTTCTATTGTCTTACTGCTCTGGCTAGGACTTCTAATACAATATTGAATAGGAGTGGTGAGAATGGGTACCCTTGCCTTGTTCCCCATTTCAAGAGGGAAGCTCTTAATCTTTCTCTATTAAGTATAATGTTGGCTGTTGATTTTTTATATATGCCCTTAATCATATTGAAGAACTTCCCTTCTTTTCCAGTCTTCTTGAGGGTTTTCATCAAGAAAGGGTATTCGCTTTTATCAAATGCTTTTTCTGCATCAATTTAGATGATTATGTGATTCTTTTCCTTTGTTCTAATGTTGAACCATGCCTCCATTCCTGGAATAAATCTTATTTGGTCATGGTGTAAGTCTCTTTTAATATGCTGTTGGATTCCGTTCACTAATATTTTGTTGAGGATTTTTTGCACCTGTATTTATAGGGGATATTGGCCTGTAGTTTTCCCTTTTTGTGGCATAGATTTCTGGTTTTGGTATCAGGGTTGTGTTTGCTTCATAGAATCAGTTAAGGAGTATTCCTCCTCTATCATTTGGAAGAGTTCAGACAGGGTTAGTGTAAGTTTTTCTCTACATGTTTAGTGGCTGTCTTAGTCATCTAGTGCTGCTGTAACAGAAATACCACAAGTGGATGGCTTTAACAAAGAGAAATTTATTTTCTCACAGTCAAATAGGCTATAAGTCCAAATTCAGGGCATCAGCTCCAGGAGAAGGCTTTCTCTCTCTGTCAGCTCTGGAGGAAGATCCTTGTGATGCATCAGTCTTCCCTTGGTCTGGGAGCATCTCAGCACAGGAACCTCTGGTCCAAAGGATGTGCTCTGCTCCTGGACCTGCTTGCTTGGTAGTATGAGGTTCCCATGTGTCTTTGCTCACATCTCTCTTTTATATCTCAAAAGTGATTGGCTTAAGACACTATCTAATCTTGTAGACCTCATCAGTATAACTGCCGCTAATCCATTTTATTACATCATAGTGATAGAGTTTACAACTTATAAGGAAATCACATCAGATTACAAAATGATACACAATCATACAATACTGGGAATCATGACCCAGCCAAGTTGACAGATATTTTGGGGGGCACAATTCAATCCATGACAGTAGCATTCCCCATTGAAGCCATCTTGTCCTTGACTTTTTTTTGTTGGAAGGTGTTTGATTACTTATTCAGTCTCTTCACTTGTTATGGGTCTGTTCAGATTTTCTGTTTACTCTTGAATCAGTTTGGGTAGATTGTGGGCTTTTAACACTTTGTCTGTTTCATGTAGGTTATCCATTGTTGCTGTACAGTTGTTCATAATCTGTCATAGTTCTCTTTATTTTTCTAGCAGATCAGTTGTAATGTCTCCTCTTATTTCTTATTTTGGTTATTTATATCTTTTCTTTTGTTTGTTTGTTTTTGTAAATCTAGCTAAAGGTTTGTCAATTTTATCGATCTTTTCAGAGAACCAACTTTTGGTTTTGTTGATTGTCTCTGTTGTTGTTTTTTTTTTTTCTTTTCAGTTTCAATTATTTCTGCTCTGGTCTTTTTATTTTCTCTCTTCTGGTAGGTTTAGAGTTAGTTTACTCTTCTCTTTCTAGTTCCTCAAATTATAGATTTACGCTGTTAATTTGAGATCTTTCTTCTTTTTTTAGGTAGGCATTTATTACTGTAAGTTTCCCTCTGAGTACTATCTTTATTACATCCCTTAAGTTTTTATATGTTACACTTTCATTTTCGTTTGACTCTGAGAAACTTGTAATTTCTTCCTTCACTCATTGGTGGCTTAATAGTGTGTTCTTTAATTTCCATATGTTTGTGTATTTTTCAATTATTTTTATTAGTAGTATTGTCATGAAGCACAGATTTGATTTTCCAATTAAACTTATTTTACCTTGTGGTTTTAAGTTGACATTATAGATATTTTCTTAAATTCTATTGAAAAAGTGCAAGCTTACTCTGGAGTTTTTCCTGGTTGTATCCAAAGAATCAAATTTTGTGCAGTATATCAGCAAACTCAGATGCTCACGTAATACCTTTAAAAAAAAAAAAAGTGTTTCTGACCTTTTGCATCTTATTGACACAGTCATGTGTTCTTACTTGTACTACATCACAAAAATTGCGTTTTTCCTTTATGCCTTTATGAAAGACAAGTTATGAGCCACATTTCTTTCAATATATAATATATATACTCTTTCAATATATATAAGTGTATTGAAAAATATAAAGATAGTAAATATATTGTATATATTATATATATATATATAAATGATGTATTCCTAGTTAACTTGCACAACAGAATTCACTTGTTGACTAGGCCATACATAAAGATTCTTTAAATGCATTTGAAACCATTTTGCCTACTTATATAGTGTGAATGACTGCTGCATGACAATTTCAGAAGCCTCTGTCGACTCTGAAGGAAGGTCCTTGTCATCAATCTTCCCCCGGTATACGAGCTTCTCAGGCACAGGGACCCTGGGTCCAAAGGATGCTCTATTCTCCTGGCTCTTTGTTTTTTGGTAATATGAGATACCATGTCCCTCTGCTTGCTTCCCTCTTTTATATCTCAGAAGAGACTGACTCAGTACTCAACCTAATCTTGTAGATTGAGTCCTGCCTCATTCACATAACTGCCTCTAATCCTATCTCATTAGCATCATAGAGGTAGGATTTACAACACACAGGAAAATCACATCAGATGACAAAATGGTGGACAGTCACACAATACTGGGAATCATAGCCTAGCCAAGTTGATATGCATTTTTGGGAGACACAATTCAATCCATAACAATCAGTTTTAGAGAATGCAAAGTGTGTTATTTCTAGTTTCGTGTTATTTCTGACTTCTAGATCTGTTGTGCTCTTGTTTCAATGGTACTAATTATGACTAGCACTCCATTCATCAAAGTTTTTTCAGTATTAGCCCTACATTCTGTGGATTAGAGCTTATTTTGCAGTGATGTTTCTTTAATGCCAGTATAAATCTAAGTGTATTGCCAACATAAGAATTGTAACAGAGAACACGTTTTGTCATCCTTGAATCCATTAAGCCTTTATAAAACAGTTACTAAATGAAGTAAAAGGAGCATGGTTTATAAAAGGTAGAGTCAGAGTTTTAAAAAAAAATTGTCAGTTATACTCTTATATGATGCCAAAGGGAAATGTTTCCACCACTGTTACATCTTCCAGAATCTTAGTTATCAATTGGTACAAATGAAATGAAATTTTAGGAGAGCATTTGCCTTGCCTGATCTAATTTGTGACTGTTTTTAGTATTTATTGAGCACAGTTAATTCTGTAGAGAAGAATGCAAATAAATGTTTTACATAGTAGAATTTTAGTGGAAATGAATATTGGTGTCCATATGTCTGTTCTCATTGTTGCTCTCAAGTCTCTTGGGTATATTCCTAGCAATGGAATTACTGGGTCATATAGTAGTTTCATTTTTAGTTTTGTTTTTTGTTTTTTTGGCATGTTCTGCAGATTTGGCTTTGAGGTGGATTACCTTAAAGCACTGTTCTTCAATCTTTTTCCTCATTCATTTCAAAAAATGAATTTTGAAAATATTGTACCCCCATGAACACTTATAAGTTGACATATACAATTTTTCATCATAAAATTCAAACAATTGTAAATAATTTAATTTCCAATATATTATAAATACTGGTATGTCATCACTCTTTTAAATGTATCCAATAGAATCTAAATACCAAGGATATTTGATACCCACCATCACTCATTTGGAGCTCTGGTGGCACAGTGGTTAAGAGCACAGGCTGCTAACCGAAAGGTAGGCAGTTTGAATCTGGAAACCCTTTGGGTCAGTTCTGCTCTGTCCTGTTGGGTCGCTATGAGTCGGAATCGACTCAACGGCAGTGGGTACGGTATCACTCATTTAAAAAAATAAGTTGAAATAGAATTTCTTTTTAAATTCCTGGGACAATAACCTTCTCAGTATTAAAAAATATATACTTCTGGATTGAGTATTTATTATAATTATTCATAATTAATCAAGGTATCATAAATACATTACAAGTTTTGATAAGTAATTATTAAACACAAAAAATAAAATTTATTGGAATACATGACTTAGTGGAGGGAGCTGGAGTTGAGTGTCTGGAAAATGACTCTCTTATAGTTATTGTATTTTGTGAAAAGTCCTTGTGTACCCACGTGCATGTCCCAGTTTGAAGACCCCTGCCTTACGTGCTGGGATGTACGTTCTAGAGGAGATTATTATAATTTACATAATATCATTTAGTGATTAGGAGCAGGCACTCTGGAGGGAGAATACCTGGGATTGAATTCCAGCTAAGTCCCAGCTCTGGATGATTTGGAGACATCTATTTAACCACACTGTGCTCTGTTTTGTCATCTGTAAAATGAGGATATTAGTAGTATCTACTTCAGTTGGCTGTTGCACAGGTGAAATGAAATAATACTTGTAACATGCTTAGAATACTGTCCAATACATGCATGTTAGCTCTACAGTAAGTTCTAGATATTCTTTTAAAAATTTTATGGACATTTTATAGATATATCTAAATGTGTCTGTGAGCATTTCTCAGGCAGATGTAAATAATTTGAGGATCTCTATTAGTACTTCCCTTACCTCTATCCTGATATTCATGTAAGAAACTGGTTAAATTTCCCCATGCGTGTTTATGCATACATATGTTTTTGTGTGCACGTATGTATATTCAAGCAGGTGAGTATCTAATGTTTGCCTGTGATGGGGAAGCAAATTAACATTAGCAACAAGTATTTATTGAGCCCCTACTACAAGTAAAAGTTATATTTGACAGACAAAAAAGAGAAAAATCCACTCTAAAGTTTGCCCCTGCCAAGTGCTTACAGGAAGTATGGAGATTAACCCACCAATTTTGAAAACCTAAAAAAGTAACACAATCAACAATCTCTCTGATTTGCAGAGAAACAAAATGAATTCAGAGTAACCTAAATCAAGGAGGTTACCTAAGTAGTAGGAAAAGTTGGAAGTGAAGGGGAAAAATAGTTGTTGGTACCTTAGATTTGTAGCTAGAGCAATAATTATGTAGCATCTAAGCAGAATCAAGGTTTTTGTTGTTAGTTGCTGTTGAGTCAGTTCTGACTCATGGAGACCCGTGTGTGCAGAGTAGAATTTTCTCCATAAGATTTTCAAGGCTGTGACCTTTCGGAAGCAGATCGTAAGTCCTGTCTCTGGATAGGTTTGAACTGTCAACCTTTCAGCTGTAGTCAGGCGCTTAACAGAATTCAGGTTATGAATGTCTTTAATTTGTCTTCTACGATGAGTTGTAAAACTCGTTAAGTACAAGATGGTAATCTTACTTCATTATAGAAATTTTTGCTAGCATTCTCTAAACTGAATTCTGTTGTTAAGAAAAATGAGGATGAAATTGCTCCAGTGTATTTCTTTTATATATCTTGTTTAATGTAATCAATATTTTAGCCATTAAGAAATTTTTCAAAAATATATTTATGTTCATCTGTTTTTTTCCCCCCAGTAAGTGTTAATTGTATAGGAAATAACTGGAAAATTAAGAACTTTGGCAAGACTGGAATGAGGACAGTGCAATTTATCTTGAATATTTATATCAAGATTTCTGATCTTTGTAATTGGATACCCTGTTTAAATTGGTGATTTTCTAGGAAGTTTAAGTCCCCTCACCACCAAAGTTATATGGCATTTGACAATTTTAAGTTAACTAGGAGTAAGTTTGTTGTGTAGTTTATCATACCTTTTGAAATGTGGTGTGGTTAAAAGCTACAGCTGCTAACCAAAAGATTGGCAGTTTGAATCCACCAGGCACCCCTTGGAAACCGTATGGGGCAGTTCTACTCTCCTGTAGGGTCACTATGGTTGGAATCGACTCAACGGCAACGGGTTTGGTTTTTATCCTATAATGCCCCAGAACCAGTGGGAATCATAGTTAAATTCATGAAAAAACAATAAATAAGGGAAATCTTTTATTAGGTCATAAATAAGGTAGGAGCCTTCTTAGAACACCACTTTCTTTGGTGGACTGGGGGTGGGGAGACTACATAATATGATTTCCACTTACATAGTTAGTAAGAGTCCTTCAATTTATGTTTAAATATATTTTAGAGAAGTTGAATGTTGAGTGAATTTTGGTAACAAAAATCTTATTCTGACCTTGGTTTTCATGATATAATTTGAGCTATCTTCCCGTGGTTTAAAAAAAAAAAAATTCCGTTCTACTGTGTAGTAGGGGAAGGAATTTCTCAGCACTTGCTCGTCTCTAATTTGAGATTATTTTGTCCCATTCCATACCCTTTCCAGGACAATAAGTATTTCTCCTATTTAGGGATCCTGTCCTTTCTTTCAGTATGTAGAACTTTTCTTCCTTCCTTCACCCTTTCATGTGGACCTTTGGGAGTTCAAACAGAATTAGACTACAATGTCTTACTTCCTGTGAAGGACCCTTTTTACACACGATATTCTCTAACCTAAACAATCTCCAAGATCCAGGTCCCATTAATTTGTAAATACAAATGAGAGTAAAGTCTCATTAATTTGAACTAATTGAAAAAAAAAAGTGATTTGGAATTCCTGAAAAATATATAGACTATTTTAACCTGTGCCGTTTTGGGGGCTTTCAAGTATATATATGATTCAAACAGAAGCCAACAGTATTCCCCCAAAATGTTTTTAGAGAACCCTATAATGAATAGACTGTTCGTTAACTTGTCAATAATGTGTGTATAAATGGATTCTTCTGTCTGAAATATGTGAAATGTGTTCTTTAAGATAAAGAAATACTCCACTTTCAGTCTTGTTTAAACAGCTGTTTTGTTTTTTTTCAGCAATCCTTTATCCACCCTCTTTAGGAATGTCATAAGAATAACTTAAATTTTTCTGCTCTGTAAGTTTTACAAAATTAAAATCAACTGCTACTTTTTCTGGGGTTTTAGTTAACACATACAGCCTAATGTTATGGTTTTTACATGCCTTTTTATCACTAGATTATAAACTCCTTGAAGTGAAGACAGGAACCGTGACTTACTCAACTCTGTTAACCCAGGGCAACCACCTTAGTGTCTTGAATATTAATGAACAATTAAATAGGTGATAAATAGGAACTCAAAATATTATTTTTTAACAGATTTGGTTCATTTGACTTGTACGTCATCTAAAACAGCAAGAGAAGATTTAGAACCAGTTGTGCAGAAATTGTTTACTCCATATACGGAAACGGAGATAGGTAAGGAAAAAAATGGTGATTCATGATGGGAAAGGTAATGTAACCTTTATACTCCTCTTAGATAGTTCATGAAGGTTTCTGCAACCTGAACTGAAATGTGGTGTATTCAAGAACAATACTCACATGTTTCACCAGGATGATTGAGCACAGTCTCCTCCCTAAACATGGGGAAAAAGTCACTCTATAATGTTAAAGGAAAAATATATATGTGTGTATGTATATGGCATATGTTGTTGTTGTTGTTAGGTGCCATCGAGTGGGTTCCGACTTATAGCGACCCCATGTACAACAGAACAAAACGCCAGGTCCTGCGCTATCCTCACAATTGTTGCTATGCTTGAGCCCATTGTTGCATATGTATGCATACTAATATATATACATATTTAGTTTAAGTGCAAAAATATACACTTATATGAATATATATTCGCAGTCATAGAAACAAACTATTGGGAAATCTCTCAATTTTGGCAGGATTTTGAGTGATTTTTAGCTTTTCCTTATATCTTTCTATATTTTCCAGGTGTTGTACAATGATCATATACTGCTTTATCAGAAAAAGTTATCTTCCTTTAAAAAATGTAGATTTCACTAAGAGATTAAAATATTAATTAGCAAATGCAGAATCCTTCCTAACAAATAATTGTCTTTTAATGTATAACATGCTAGTGATGTGATAAATACTTAACTCTCAAAACTATACATGCAACTCTGCTACTTATTCACACTGGAAAAAATGCTTTTCAACCATAAACTTTTGAAGTTTTCTACCCACATAATAAGGTACCTCTTATAGCAAATTCAGTGTATTTTGTATGTAAGTGATAAAAAAAAATTACTCAGTGAATCTTCTTCATTTATATGAAGCAAGGGTGATTTTCATTATAGGATTTGGTTGTCTACTTGAATCTTAGTCAATTTCTTCACTAATTCATATATCCTCACTTGTTCATACAGTCATTTATTTACTTCTACTTATCCTATTTCCTTTTAGTCCATCTCCTATGTGCATTGTTTGTTGTCTTAATGCAGAGAAGGTGCATAGAGTGGCATTTGGATTTACATAAGGAAACAAACTGCTCTATTCTTAGGAGCCAATATCAGTATGATTACTTAATTAATTTGTAAGCCGCCTGAAAAAAATCCTCCAATCTGAAGATATGCTTTACCTTAGTTTGAAATTATTTTGTTTCATATTTATATTTTCTCCATTTGAAAGTCTCATATAAATGTTAAAAGATTTGTTCTCAAAGTTATGGTACATGATAATATTCTTAAGCCTAATATGGAGTCATAGATTTAGCCTTTGGCTTTAATTACATCTGTACCTTTCTTATAAAAACTCTTGAGTTTCTTCTTTATTCCTGATATTTTTTGTATTTCTTCTGCTGTAATTTCATTGTGTGGTGGTCCCAAATAATGTACTAAATTTGTATTTTCTAACCTTTTCATGTTATAAATGCATTTAATTTTCTTTTTAAACAAAATCAAGCTGGAAGAAATTACATGTTCATTACTTAACATCCTCTAGCCACTTTAGATTTTTAAACATTAATCTTAATGGTTAAAGTGATCCCGTTTTGAAGTGATGTATTGTTTAGAACCCAAGTGAAATTCTTGAGTAAGAACTATGTGCTCAGAGGGGTCCTCAGGTGCACCGAGGCACTGAAAAGCTAGTTTTCACTGACACACAGGTCTTTTTATCATCTGGATGAGGTAGTGGTCATATTTTAATTAAAATGTCAGAACAAATACTGTTGGAGTTATTGAAAATGAATCACCAGATAAAGTGAGCACTGGGCCATGGCAGGTCAAAGAGGCAAAGTCACCTGGAGAAGAGAACTCAATTCATTTTCCTGCCTAAATGAGGAAGAAGGAACTTTATGAGCAATATGAACTTTTAATACATTAAAGCACATTCTTCTCTGTAGCAAAAACCCATATTTTCACAAACTGATGGCTTTTATTATTATGTTATAATTATTTGACAATGATATGAAAACTTGTGCTTTCAAGCATTGTGACTATTTTGTTTTGAAACATGTGCACAAGAAATAGCATTATTTGGGCTTATTTTCTTTTTCTTTGCTTTATGCATTTTCTGGTGTTGTGCTTCATACGCCTTTGTGAAAGTCAGCCTAAGTTACCTTGAAAGAAAGTTTATTTGTTATAAAAGACGAAGTTCTCTTCTCAAGTGCAGTACTTCTTTGCCAGTGCATACAAGAAATTCTTGTAGAGTTCTGAAGGTATTCCCTCTCTTTCTTACTTTTTCACTTTAAGATGTCAGCCAGAGCCCTTGAGATACACTCTGGCTCAGGAAGCAGTTGTACTAATACCTCCAAGAGCCCTACCTTCCAGGCTCCTTTAAGAACATCAAAGATCTCCAAACCCTTCCCTACTTCAGAGTTCAAAGAAATATCAGGTGTTTTATGCTTAATGAACCTAATTCCACTGGTGAGAAAGTGAGGTGATTAATCACCATTTATGTGTTCATTAATTCTTCCAGACTCCAGAATACTCTTCAAAGCACTGAGAGAGATTTGTGAAATGAGCAGTATGTTCCAGGCTCACTGACAGGACTATCCTAAATGCTTTCTTATTTACTCAGGAAATTGAGATTTTCAATACAGATTGAACCAATAATTTCATAAGTATTATATCTTGAAATGTCAAAAATGTGGTATTACTATCGCACCATCTTCTTTCTCTTTACCTCCATTGTGCATGGCATGTGGAGTTATCTCTTTGCATCTCATTCACTTCCTATCTCAAAAAAGTAGAGCTGCCTAGAAGCAGAAACTCCCATCACAGGTATAGTTTGAAGTCAGTGGCTTATAAAGGTGTTAACTAATTGTTGAGCTGAAAAGACAAATGTCTGATCCTAATTTTTTTTTTAATGTGTTGTATTCAGACTTAGCCAAGGCTATGACAGTCACCTACTCGCTTGGTCTCATACAACTCACCAGTGTTACTAAAAATAGTTTCCTCTCTCCCTGAACTTGACATGCGACTATAATCCATTTTTTGCTTTTATTTGATATGCTATTGTTGATTTTTTCTGCGTATCGTATTCTGTACTTGCCCTAGTTTAATTTGCCCAAGATTTTATTCTAAATTACCTATTACTTGTTTAGTCCTTCGCACTATCTCATTGAGTTAAAGGAACTATTGCAGAAAAACAGTTCTACCTCTGGCAACTTGTGATGTACTCCTAGCTAAAACTCAGCAATTTTAATTTTTAATTTTTTTTTAACAATTGTGCACTTTACAACTGCATGTTTCTTTCCAGCTATTTCTCTGCCTTCTTGCTGACCACAAGGAAAGATGAAGCAATTTTATGTCTCTTTGAAGGTATTAAGGTCAAAGCTTAATAACTCCCTTGTATCCAGAGCATTTATCTTCAGTCTATAACAACTTTCCACCTTCCTCATGGTTTCCTTTCAGAGCCTCGACCTGTATGAAATTTCTTTCTTGTAATGTATTGGATTATTCATTTTTTCCAACTTTTACTGAATGAAAACCCTTCTCTGAGCTGGAATTTCCATGAAATACAAGAGAAGCTCTCCTAGTATATGCTTAGAAACAAACTGGACAATATTAAAGGCCTTCCATACCTTCACCCATTTCCCTTCAATGCTCCAGGAGTCTGGTCTCACAGATCATAGGTGATATGTTTAAGTATCCTCCTGTAAGATTTAGTGAAACTAAACTCATCATTAAATTTGCTAAGAGCCATATGGTTTTAGCTGTGAAATAGGAGTCCCTTATTTTCCTTTATTTTGTAAATACATAGGTTTGGCCACCTATTGTGAGCCTCCATGGCGGTAATGAAACCTTAGACTCATAGATCATAGCATTAGAAAGGGGACCCTAAGAGATCACTTCTTCCATTCAGAGTTTCTTCATCCTATCTCACTAATAATTATGGATTTTTCAGGATAAACTAGAAAAGATAACATATTTGATAAGTGTAATGGGAAAAATCTTGGAGGTATCAACTGTGGCTGACTATTCCTGTAGTGGAAATATTTTAAATTAAATATAGGAAAATCCTATTTATCCTGAATTGGGGAATGGAACTTTCTGATTAATTGAATACTGCAAATAGCTGAGAATTTCTCTGCATGGATTACCAATTTAACAATAACAGTTAATTAACTAGATAATTATGTTCTTAGCATTTTCTTTATGATTCACAAGGTGCTTCACACGGTCTTTGATAAACTTCATAAACATCCATTATTATAATTTTACAGAATTATGGAAGAATTCAAGATTGAATTTTCTTTTCATTCAGATTTAGGCCGAAGACTGTAGTCAATAAATATATTAACAGCAATACTTTCTGTTTTCAATCAAAGAAAATTTAATTATAACATTTCTAAGGAAGAGAGGCAGAGAAATAATTATCAGTATAGCAAGAAATAGGCTTTAGGCATTGAGGTTATAAAAGTTGGACCTTTTTATAAGCATATCACACTTTGTACCTAAAAACAGGATTAAAATCAGTTCAGCTATTATTTATTGAGTATCCGTTGCGTAGTAACCCACTACTCACTGCTGTAGAGTCGATTCTGACTCATAGCGACCCTATAGAGCAGAGTAGAACTGCCCCATAGAGTTTGCAAGCCTATACATCTTTACAAAAGCAGACTGTCACATCTTTCTCCCGTGGAGCAGCTGGTGGGGTTGAACTGCCAACCTTTAGGTTATCAGCCAAAGGCTTTAACGACTGTGCCATCAGGGCTCCTTTGTGGTGTTCTAAGGAACGTTAAAAAAAGAAAACTGGAGAGTAAGAACTAAGTTTGCTTTATCTGCATATCCTCAACACGTAGCTCAGTACCTAACACACGTAATAGATGGCTCGTGTTAAATGAGAGGATATGTGTTCAAAATGACTTTCAGTTGTGTGACCTCATTTTTGCTATTTGTTGGCTGCCATTAATTTTATAATTCAGTAGGCCAAAGCATTAGAATGTGAGTTAGGATATCAAAGTTTTAATCTTGTATATACTGTGTTTTGACTAATGACTTTATTTAATTAAATGTAATTCACATACCGTACAATTTACCCATTTAAAGTATACAATCCAGTGGTTTTTGGTATATTCACAGAGTTGTTCAGCCATCACGGCAATCAGTTTTACAGTTTCATCACCCCAAAAAGAAACCCTGTACTCATTAGCAGTACCTCCCCTTTCCCCCCAAGACACTTCCCCCCAATCCTACTTCCTATCTCTATAGATTTATCTATTCTGGACATTTCATAATCTTGTATATACTATTGACTTACTATATAATTTATCAAGTTGGTTTGTCCATTTGAAACATAAGAAAATCAATTTATGTTATCTTTTCACTTCATAGGGATAATATCGGGATAAATGTGAGATTATAAGTAATTTGCTACTGAAGAGAAAAAAAAAAACAGAAATCCAAGGGAACACATTTGGAATTAGTCTAATAGGCTTACTAATAATCAGAATAATTTTAAAAATCCAATTTATCTAAGGTTGAAAAGTCATCATTACTTAAATAACATATGCATATATTAGAGTGTGTGGATGCAGATTTACTAATTGTTTACATACGAAGCTGTGATTTACCCCAATATGTAGTCATGGCTTTGTTGGTAATTGGCTACATATTGTAGCAGTGGGCAAGCATATTGTGCTTCAGGATGTGAATCAAATTTATGTCTTGCATTTAGAAAATGAAGAAGTTGAAAAGCCAAGGCTTCTGTGGGCCCTTTACTTCAATATGAGAGATTCTTCGGACATCAGCAGGAACTCTTATAATGATTTATCATCTAACGTTTACATCTGCTCCGGCCCAGACTGTGGTTTAGGAAATGATAATGCAGTCAAACAGGTAAGGCAGTTGGTGTTTCTGTTTTGTAATAAGTAAGTGTGGTAGGGAAAGTGAATTGTTTTTCCTCTGAGAGGTGGGAAAAGAGACTGGAAAGGTATCTCTCTCATTTAATACCATCTTTGCAATTTACCCTTAAACTTTTTTCTATGCACTGTCAAGCTACTTTAAGTATAGTATGAGATATTTTCACTTCCTCGCATAGAATGATGAATTACAATAGATTATTTATGAATTCCATTGTGACAATGAGGATGGAAAGTGTTAGAAATACATATTCATAAGAATGATTTTATGATGCCAGGATTCTAAAGAAACATTGCTTCTGACTTTAACTCCTGGCCTGTCAGTGTATTATTTTGAAATACACACACTTTTTTCCCCTGATAACCTGAATAATTTCAAGAAGGATGTAATCAGTCACATGTAAAATATAATTTTATAATGTTCTTAATGTATTTTTTTAATCTTAGAGAAGAACATATGATTTATAATTTTTCACAATTAAGATGATTCAGTTAATGCTTTGACACAAACCAGTGTCCCAAGAACTACTATTATAGCAGCTGAGGAGTGTGGTAAATAAAGGCGGAATTTGTGACAGCAGTCCTGGGGAGGGCTGTGAAGAGGTACAGGACAGGCTGACACAGCTGCCAAAATTGAATTGTAATTCCGTTAAGCTGAAGATTCACATACATATATAAATACACCTCTCTGCACTTGACAGGAAGGAAAATGCAGAGAATATCTTTTCTTTTTTTTTTTTGGCGTCCCTGGGTGGGCACGAATGAGAATATCATTTTTTGAGGCACAAATCTAAACTTTTCACAGGTAGAGTTGCCACATCTGTATATTAAATCAGTAATTCAACAGTATTCTAAGACCACAGATGGAAGTTTTGTTCCCATCAGTGGTGGGGATCTCATGGTAGCAAATGACCTCTTTGAGCCTTTAATCTAATTTTTAGTCATAGCAGCAAGACTATAACTATGGCCCTGACCCATACATCTACAGTTTTTTTCCCAAAAGTCTTTGTGTTTCATCTTTAGAGTCTAATGGTGATCCTGGATATTCATGTTCAACCAGTGATACCAAACAAAAGCAAGAAGTCATGTCTTTCATCCATTATTCATTTTATTACTTTAGTAGAAAGTTCAAGTTAGTTCAAGAGCTGCCTTTATGGTTTAAAATGACCAGTTTTTACTTTGATATTCTAATTTCTCTCCATACATAAATTGCCAACCAATGAACTTTAATTGCCAATGAATGAACTTTAATTTTTTAACACCAAAATGGAAAGCCTTTTAAATAAGAGCTTATAATACAAATGCTAAACCAAAAAAACCAAACCCACTGCCATCAAGTCAATTCCAACTCATAGTGACCCTATAGGACAGAGTAGAACTGCCCCATAGGATTTCCAAGGCTGTAAATCTTTATGGAAGCAGACTGCCACATCTTTCTCCCATGAACTGCCAACTTTTTGATTAGCAGCAGACTTCTTAACCACTGTGCAACCAGGGCTCCTTTAGGTATAAAATGAGTTAAATTGGCTGCTGTGGGCTGGGCTGACAACCTAATCGCCACTTACAACATTGTTTTTATATACAAATTAGCAACTCACATAAGACTTTTGGAGTACAATCCATTTGTAAGTTGAGAACTGCCTTAATAGATTATATGAACTTCAAGTTGCTCACATATCGCAGTATCATTCACTTTATGTTACTCAGGAAGGACAGTTTTAGGTGTCATGTTTTCTTTAGCTATCATTCATTGTGCCTTTTCTATGTGCCAGACACTATTCTTAGTACCTCATATACATTATCTTATTCAATCCTCATAACAACCCTTTGAGGTAAGTGTTCATATCATCTTCATTTTATAGATGAGGAAACTAAAGTCTAAAAGAGTTAAATAACTTGTCTAAGATCACATAACTAATAGATTTTTGAGCCACAATCCAACCTCAAGTTTGTTGGACCCCAGTGGTTTCATACTCTCATCCAGTGTGCTGTGTTACTCACCTTGTTAATGAGGATACATCCAAAATACATCAAAGTGCTTGAATAGCAAAATGTTTGTTTTTGTTTTGTGTGGATGTGTGTTAAATAAACAGGAATATTTATAGTAACTCATCTTGTCTTCTGTGTACTTCCCAATATAAAAAAACCAAGTCACTACATAGTTAGTCCTTTTTCATTTTTTTTAACCACATGAAACTCTTTTACCCTTTGAGATACCTTCTGGTTTAAAAGGGAAAGGAGTATTTATAAGGTGACAGTCAACCACTCTAGACTATCATTTGCAATTTCTTTATTAAAACTTCATAACTCTTTCTAAAATATAAAAACGTCAATTGTCAATAGAGGTGCTTTGAAAGCACACAAAAGTTACTTGTAATTTCTAAACAATGGACAAAGTGAATTACTTTACCTAAAATTATTGCTTATAGTGAATGCCAAAAGAAATTGTTATTGACTTTTTTTGCATATTTTCAGTGAAATTGGGTTTTCTCAAAAACAAATAAACCTAAAAATACACTTTATTGTTTAAATTGTCCAGTGCTATCAAAATCAAGCTGACATTGTTTAAGTAATTTAACAGCTTTATGTCAGCTGTCAGAACTGGGAATTGTTTGGCAGGGAAATCAACTAGACCAAGAAGCACTAGGCATACCTTCCAGAGCATGGCATTTGACCGTAAAAGGTTCTAGCAGTTAGAAAGAGGAGAGACTTGGGAATAGCTGGAGTCTGTAAGTAGGAAATTGGCATCAGCAAGGGCCAGTAGCAGATGGGCTGAAGATGGGAGTCCCACAGGTAGTTAGAGCACAAGTAAGGGTAATGTGGCTGCCTACAATGGTGGCAGTCTTAGTAGGCAGTTTGTAGATGACAGGGAGATACAGAAGTAGAGTGAGATCCAGCCACAGGGACTGGGGTTCAGGGGAAAATCTCTCCTAGGGGGAGATGGCAAGAGGGAGACAAGATGTTAGACACGGAGGAACTGGAGTAGAAGTAAAAGTAGTAGTAATAATACTAATTATATTTATAGCCAACATTTATGTAATGTCTCAGTAGTTTTTTTTTTTAAATAATATTTTATTGCATTTTTGGCAAAAGTTTACATTGCAAATTAGATTCTCCTTTGACAATTTCTGCACAAATTATTCATCTCAGTACAGTTTTAAAAGTTATTCCGTTTATCAGAGAAAAAAAAAAAGGTATTGAGATTCTACTTCATGCCAGGCAGTAAGGATCCAGAGATGACTAAAACACAGTCCTTTTCAGCCCTGGAGGAATCACTGTCTAGTAAAGGAGAAAAGCATGTCAACAAATGACAATGCAAAATGCTATGTACAATAATAGAATAATATCTAAAGTCTAGAGGTAACACAGAGGAGTAGTGAGCTCTATCTGGGAGTCAGAGAAGCCTTGCAGAGAAGAATATAAAAGATGAGGAGCAATTTCCCATTCAAATGGAAGACAATAGAGACACAATTCAGATGTAAAGAATATCATCTGCACCAGCCCAGGATGTAAGCATCATGGCATGTTTAAGAAAGTACACATAAATAGGTATTAATGAAGCAGAAAGTCTCAGAGGTAGAAGTGGGACGAAGTGGTCGGTGATAAGACCAGAGAAGGTAGGCATGAAGGGTTTTATCTGCCATAGTAGGAATCTTGGAGGGAGCCATGGTGGCACAGTGGTTAAGCGTTCGGCTTCTGACCAGAAGGTCGGCTGTTTGAACCCATGTCAGTCTGCTTCCGTAAAGATTTATAGCCTTGGAAATCATACAGGGCAGTTCTACTCAGTCTTAGAGGATCTCTATGAGTTGGAATCAACTCGACAGCAATGGGTTTGGCTTGGTTTTGGGTTAGGGATCTTGGATTTTATCCTATTGGCAGTAGGGAGTTGTCTTAGTTATCTAGTGCTGCTATAACAGAAATACCACAAGTGGATGGCTTTAACAAACAGAAGTTTATTCTCTCACAGTTTAGGAGGCTAGAAGTCTGAATTCAGGGTGCCAGCTCCAGGGGAAGGCTTTCTCTCTCTGTCAGCTCTGGGGGAAGGTCCTTGTCATCAATCTTCCCCTGGTCTAGGAGCTTCTCAGCACAGGGACCTTGAGTCCAAGGGACGCACTCTGCTCCTAGCACTACTTTCTTGGTGATATGAGGGCCTTCTGTCTGTCTCTCTGCTCGCTTCTCTCTTATATCTCAAAAGAGATTGACTTAAGACACAACCTAATCTTGTAGATTGAGTTCTGCCTCATTAGCATAACTGCCTCTAATCCTGCTTCATTAGCATCATAGAGGTAGGATTTACAACACATAGGAAAATCACATCAGATAACAAAATGGTGGACAATCACACAGTACTGGGAATCATGGCCTAGCCAAGTTGGCACACATTTTGGAGGGACACAATTCAGTCCATAACAGGAGTCATTGAAGTGTGTTAAGCCAGAAAGTGGCATAACAGAATTTCTTTTTCCATAGATCTTCTGAGGCCAGCATGGAGATTGATTACAGGAGTAAACCCTAGAACAAGGGGACCAGTCCAGTTCTGATGCTTTCGCAGTTGTCTAGGGGAAGGATGGTACATGCCTGGACTATGTCAGTGGGAAAGGCAGATGAAGTTAATAAATAGAAGATAAAATTGACAAGATTTGGTGATTGATTCCACGCAGAGAGTGAAGGAAAGGGAGTACTTCCTCAGACAGACAAGCTAGAGATATGAGACAAAAAAAAAAAAAAAAAAAAAAAAACCTATTAGTAGAACTGAAACATGAGGTAGGGGCTTTGTCTGATGTAGGTCATTCCTGCTTTTGTAGTAGAGGCGAAGTGTCTCCTGCTGAGAGTTGTGGTGAGCTCCAGGAGTGGAGAGAGCCAAGCAGGCATCTCTAATATTTAATTTCACAATATCCATAGTAAGTGGTGTATTTAAAAATATACTCTTGAAGTATACCCAAGAGGGAAAGGAACATATTTTTTCTTTCCCTGTTTCTTCTTTCAACTCCACATCAAAGTTCAAAATTTTCTGTTTCCTACCCCTCTACCCAACCACCCGCAAAGAATATCAGTTTTAATCACCTGGTGTAGGAGTCTGCCAAATAGAGAGGGCCAGATGGCAAATTTTTTAGGTTTTGCAGCTGAAACTGTCGCTTTCACAACTATTCAGCTCTACCATTGTAGCACAAAAGCAGCCAGAGACAATAGGTAATTGAATGTGACTGTGTTCCAATAAAACTTAATTTACAAAAACAGGCAACAGACCACATTTGGCTTATGGGCCATAGTTTGTCAACTCCTGGCCTAATGAATGGCCTTGTGTGTAGACTGGAAAAAAGGTGTGATGGTACAGAGAAACATGATATTATTTAAAATAAGCATATATCTTTAAACCCTTTAATAGCTCTCTGATTCCAGTAGGATAAAGTAAAATCTCCATAGAATAGCACTCTTTTCTAACAGTGAGCTGTATTCATCCAAATAAAAGTAGGAATTTGTACATAAGCCATTTATGCCATTTTAAACACTGTGCTGTACTCCTTAAAACCTGGGTCGAGATGGAAAATAATACCAGAAAAGCAAATAGTTGAGCAAATAATGAGGACTTTTCTTGATTTGAGCAATGACTTGTTAAAATGATTATAAGCTAAATTAGACCAGTATGAGTATCACACATAGGCTTTATGGGAAATTATATAAAGAATGTTAAAGGAAATTGTATTCTGTTGATATGTACAATGAATGACCTTAAATTCTTAACTATCTGATCACTTGATAAGGAATTTGATCAATTACTGACATCCTTGAATAGTGGACCTGATATGCATGTACAGAATTATAGGGAAATAAGTCTTGGAACTCTGAAGGCAGATTTTTAGAAGGTCATGTATATTGGTAAAGTGGTATAACTTGGTTAAAGAAATTTTTAAGGATAATGATTTAATTTTTTTCTAAATAATGCCAGAAATGCACGCACATGTTAAGTTGATGTCCAAAAACTAGTGTGTCTTTTTTTTCCCCTGGCCAGGCTGAAGCACTTTTCCAGCAAATCTGCCCCAACGAAGACTTCTGTCCACCTCCACCAAACCCTGAAGACATTGTCCTTGATGGAGACAGTTTACAACCAGAGCCTTCAGAGTCCAGTTCCATACTACCGACAAACTCAGAGACTCCCAAGGAAAGCCCATACCTGGGAAACCCAGAGGAGCCCTCTGAATAATTAATGTATAACAAACGGGGTATCCCACTTTGGAAATTCCTCCTGACCTCAGAGACTTCTTGATGGAAGAACTGTTTGAAAAAGTCAGAAAAGCAGCAGCCAGTTGACATGCAGAATTACGGAGAGGTCATAGGAATCCAAAGGGATTTTCCTTAAAGAGGACATTCCAGGAACATAAAACATGTAAAGCACATTGACTTGCCTGCTTTAAGTTATCAGACCTTGGGATTAACATAAATGAAGATTATAAATGCATTGACTACTGGGAATACAGCTATGATTATGGAAATGATCCTATGCATTGTCAATAATTCTGTGGTTTTAGGACAACATTTTTTGCCACTTTGGATATTAGTTTAAAACCCACATCTTCAGAATCAGCTCACAAATTTCCTTTATTTTTTAGAATTATATTTTCTTTTTGGGTATTGTTTTACTATCTAGTGCTGCTGTGACAGAAATATCACAAGTGTGTGGCTTTAAAAAACAGAAATTTATTTTCTCACAGTTTAGAAAGCTAGAAGTCCAAAATCCAGGCACTGGCTCTAGGGGGAGGCTTTCTCTCCCTGTGGACTCTGGGGGAAAGTCCTTGTTTCTTCAGCTTCTATTCCTTGGCTCCTTGGTGATCTTCATGTGCCATGGTATCTATCTTTCCCCCATCTCTGCTTGCTGGCTTGCTTGTTTAATCTCAAAAGAGATTGATTTAAGACACATCCTGTACTAATACTGTCTCATTAACATGACAAAGAAACCCATTCCCAAATGGGGTTATAATCACAGATATAGGGGTTAGGATTTACAATACATTTTGGGGGGATAGAGTTCAATCCATAACAGGTATGAACAGCATGATGTGACATAAATGATAGCAGCATACATAAATGCAGTTGGAAAAAACTAAAATATCATGATCCAGGCAGGAGCCCATGTTTAGAATAGAGATTCGTTTTCTGTCTTGAGAAGCATTAGGAATGCATGTTAAGGTACTTAAACATTTTTACACACAAGTCATGAGTCCATTACTCAGCAGTGGTTTTTTTTTTAATATTAGTAGTGATATTTGTATGTGGAATCAGTTCCTCACTAGGAAAGTTCAATAATGAAGTAATGAAAGAACAGAAGGAAAGGTTTAGATAGGCTTATTGACATTTTGAAATTCTGTCCAGTCAAGTAACTGGAGCACTAGCCTAATAGTCTATGGACCTAATTTAGTCCTAGCTGTGCTACTGGTAGTATTAGGCAAATTGTTTAACTTCTGAACCTGTTTCTCCATATGTAAAGTGGAAGTAGTAATACCTTGCCTAATGTTGAGAATGATTATAAAATTAAATGCAGTGCCATACTTAGAATAGTTTTTCTAGAAGAAAAGTTATTTAGAATTCTTCCATTGATTTGGGAATGAATATCGAATCTCTCATACAGCAAATAACTGTTTTCTGGTAACTCCTTGACAAAATAAATCATTGTATTTTTACATATGCCTTGCATTAATAAGCTTTTCAAATGAAAATTTGTTTCTGAACATTAGTATTTTATACTCTTACAGACCAGTAAGCATAGTAACATGGAATTGTGGCTTTGAAATCTTACTAAGAAAAACATTGTAAATTCTTCATATTCCTTTACTGGTAAGTAAAGCTGAAACCACCAAGGACTCCGAATAGAGTTTGACAATTCATAAACCCTAATATGTGGTTAACATAAAGATGTTAGGGCTGTACATAGGCATCAAACCCAGTTACAGCGACAGTGCTTTATTAAAAATTTTCCAGATGCCAAGATCTGCTGATCTACTTTTTGTGAGCAGTAGTTCAGACTTGAAAATTTTAGTCCAAAAAACTCATGCAGTCTGGCCTATATTGCCTGTCAAAGAGCCATGGTTACAGTGGAAATCAGGTAGTTCTTACTCATACACTTCAGCAGCAGCTGATTCCTGACCTCCAGATTTCAGGGAAGATCTTAAAGGAAGTTAACTCTGGCAGGTCACAGATTCATGGGAAATGGGAAGAACCAAGAAATGTAGCTTTTGCCTCACCTTTCCAACCCCTGTGATTACCGCTGAATCCAGGAAAAAGGAAAAACTTCCCAGCCCCTCAGGTGGCTCCTAACTCCTCCTCCCAGCATACAGCCTCTCCCGCTATCCCTTTAGTCCCCTCTTTCCCTATTTTCCCATTTTATGTCATATAAATCAGGGACAGTAGAATATCATCATAACCTGTTTTGCTATATGGATTCAGATCTTTATTAAGTGAAATCATGTTTCCTGAAACCCAACTATCACATGCCTAATATATCCCTAAAAGCACCAGGTATTGGTCCTGCACCCTCAGTACTGGCAATATAAAGGGATCCACTATATCAGAGTATTGAGTCTGAATACAATTGCAGTAAATTGCACAAATTAAGATAATGTTCTTTGTTATAATCTTAGAGTTAAGGCCTCTTGAAAGCAGCGTGCACATTGATGTAAACAACTTATCAGGGTAGGACCAGAATAACTAGGAAAATTATGCTAATCTTAAGTGCTGCTGTCTGTAAGTAGAACAATCAAGGCAATATCTTGTGGCTTTATGCTCTGCCCATATTGTACTCTGTTTCAGCCATTATCCGACATCAGAATCTCTTCCAGATTATTTATAAAATACTGTTGAAATGTTTTTTTTTAAAAAAAGCTCTTGAATATGATTAGCAATGATTATAATGTTACACTACTGTTAAAAAACCTTGTGTTAGGTAACTTAAGATCCTGCCTGTTACCTCAGAATGTAATCGAAATTATTCTAATTAAGAGCTTTTTTTAAAAAAATCTATCTTAATTACTGCAAATAAATAGTTGTTTCCATAGTTTTAAGTAAAAAAACAAAACAACTTGGTTTTGTTGTAAAACCTTAAGCTTGAAATCATATGAGTAAAATTAATATCCTGTACTTGATGCAAACATTTCAGTGGCTAATTTAAAATTTTGAAAATTGCTATTATCATAGAATCTTGATTCATATGTTTAAAATGTTGTTATGCATGCTTCTTATTAACCAAAAATGATAATGCCATTCAGCTTAGTGATTATTAGAAAACCGTTTACTAATTCTACGTTGCTACTGTATTTTTTTTTCCTAGTTGATGTGCCTGCCCAGTAAAACAGGTGTATATTATAATGGTCAATTTATATATTTTTCTATAGGAAAACTAACAGAGTTTCGATTTTTTCCCATCTCCTGTAATATTTAGTTACCCATAGTAAAATGGCCACATTAATAGTTAACTTCTAACATGGGTACAGTTTATGAGATTGGCATCCCTTTGTCTAAAGTAATGGCCATGTTAATGATTAACTTCTATCATAGTAAAATGGCCACATTAATAGTTAACTTCTAGCATGGTCATAGTTTCCAAGACTGGCAGCCCTTTGTCTAAAGTCCAAAAGACCTTAAAAAAGAAATTAGTTGAAATTTGATCACTAAATAATAGTGATCCTTTAAAACAGGAATTATACAGTTTTCTTGCAAATAAGTTCTTTACTGCTATTGGAGTGAATAATTTATCTCTTTATTCACAGTTTTCTTATATGTATTTCAAAAAGCATGAATATATGATCATTCATAATTTTCACACTGTACCAGTAAGTATTCAGAGGAAATAAAGAAAAGTCTTTTCTCAATGCCTTTCTGGCATGGTATCCTATTTTGTTTAATATTCAGTTTGTATATATGCCAAGAAAGTAAAGATTGTCTTGGAACTGATTTATTTCTTTCTTTTATTTTAGTCTGTTATTTAAGTACATAGTTAATTGTCCAGCTGCACACTTGGTTTTGTTTCCAGACATCTGTCAACTGTGTCAGGTTTGTGGGAAGGGCAATCAAATGATACATGAGTATGATTTACTTAATAGACTCTTCTAGATTTCAACATTGATGTCAGTATCAAACAAAGGCAGATGGGACCTTATTCTGTTTGAAATCAGTGCTATGGAGACTGTGAGGCATGGGCTATGGCTTTACAGTACATTGATTGCCTGCAAACTGTTTTTACATCTAAGTGGATGAGAATGTTAAATGTTTTTCATATTACTTGGTGAATGAGAACCTGAAATGTTTTTCTCTGTGGTGATTGAGACCCCCAACAGCTTGCTTGCAGTAGACAAGAGAGTGTTGATGTTATTTGTAGACAGGAATCATGCATTAAACTGTGATTTATTCTTGAATCAAATAATCAAAGCAGAGTGAGATTTTCTGTCAACTCCAAGTAGTTTCTAAAGCTCATCAGACAGGACGAATCCAATAGATAGCAGGACTGTTTCAAAAATGTCAATTTATCTGTGAGATTATTAATAAATCAAGTTTAAGAAAGAGAAGGTTAATTGAATTTTTAAACAAGTAGCCTTATTATCCTTCAAGCACCTTGGAGCTCATGCAGTGTTCACACTTGTTTTTTTTTAAACAGGTGCTTTGATATGTTTGAATTCTCCTCTTTAATGATGGCTTTTTTTTAAAATACCAGTTAAGTGGTTGAACACTTAGCATCCCAAGTCACATTTTCAAGGCCATGTTTCTTTCCATTAATGCACAGATTAGCTGTGGGGCTGCAATGAGATGTCCTTCCCATACAAATTGCTACCTCTTCTCTTTCTGGTGATGATGACTCTTAGGGTCATTTGACAGGTAATCATTAGAACTTGGATTCTAGTAGACTGTAGAGTCTTTTTGCTTATCACTGCAGAGGGATTTATGTAGGTAACTCGTATTAATGTTAATAGGACTTGTATGTGTAAAATCCTCCTTGTATCAATGAGACAGTTGACCCCCGTAACTGATCCAGACACATTAGTGAATTTTTCTAGTAGGGATTTTTATGTGTGGAAGACTACCAACCAATTCAGTGGATGAATTGTTTGTAGAACTTGAAAAGATAAAAAAACTAGCTCTTAATTTCCTATTGCCATTTCTAATGTATATTAGATACCATTGCTCCTTTAATATTGTCAATATATTATTTGTCTCATTTTTAAAAGAGTAAAATAATTTTGCCCAGGGTTCCATTGAAATCGTATTTTAATGTGTCAGTACTATCCTAAAAGTTCTGGAGACGTTGAACATTTTAAAGCTATCTAATAATTCCCAGTGTCATGGCAATCAAAGAGATGCAGACCAAGCCAGGAGATACCATATTTTGCCCATCACATTCGTAGAATCCAAAGAATTGGTAATATCCAGAGTGGTGAAGGTGTAGGGGAAAGGTACTCTCATACATTGTGGATGAGAGTATAAATTGGTTACAGCCTTTTAAAAATGCAGATACCCTTTGACCAAGCAATTTCACTTCTAAAAAATCTTACAGAAAGTTTTGTACGTGTACCCAAAAATGCACGATTGTTCACTATAGCAGTGTTTGTTTTTTAATATTGGAAGTAGCCTAAATGTTTATTAAAAGGAGACTAGCTTGAATTTTTAATACATGCATTCTATAAAATAGAATATTATGCATCTGCTGAAAGGAATACGGTAGATCAATGTAGTGAGTTCCAGAGAATTTGGGGCTGTCAAGAAAAGATATGACCATGAGATAGCATTGCACATCAAGCTGTCGGGGCTGAGACATTGACAGCCACATGCTGGGGAGGCCCCCCCACAGCAGGAGGTCTTCCAGAGGCAAATGGCAAAGGGAGTTACCAGAAGAGGGAGAGGGCATGAAAAACTGGGGAAGAGGAGAAGGAAGGGTGACTGACTTGTACCTTACCTGATGTCCTCCTGCAACAAGGTGAGGAGTCTGAGTCAGAAAGCTCCAAATGACGCACACAGGATTGTGTCTTATATAAGCCTAGCAGATGTTGTGTGCAGTTTCACGGGGTTTGTGAAGCAGACAGCTAGCTCTCAGTGGCTAAAATCAGCTTATTCAGGCTAATTTTAAAACAGATGTGTACAAATTTGAGCGGTTTTTGGGATAATGGGGCTTGCTTTGCTATGAAGACGTAAACGACTTGAGGCCAGTACACATAGGCCGTTATTTATTCATTTATATAACAATTTATGTGTAATATATCTCCAAGATATATAAAAAGCAAGTTACAATAATGAGAATGGTTGCACAACTAGAAAAATGTAATCAGTATCACTGCATTGTACATGTAGAAATTGTTGGAGTATGTTTTGCTGTGTATATTTTCACCAAAAAAATAAATAATAATTCCAGAATGACTTACCACAATTAAACTAACAAAAAAGTTACAGAGCAATAAGTATGTTAACTTATTTATTCAAAAAGCAAAACCCTATGTATATTGCATATACACACGTCATAGGAAAAGATCAGGAAGTGTTCATACCAAATTGGTAAAAGTGGTTACCTTGGGAAGAGGGACTGGGATTAGAGAGGGTAAAAAAGGACTTGGATTTATAATTCTACATAATTTTTTAATTTTAGAGTTTGTTATAACCAGCACATATTCATGTATCATTTTATAAAAATAAAGGTGTTTAGTAATCCAACACCAAATTCCTGGGTGGTATGTGGGACCTCTGAAGGAGCCCTGGTGGCACAGTAGCTGCTAACCAAAAGGTTGTTGGTTGAAACCCACAAGCCACTTCACAGGAGAATGACGTGGCAGTCTGCTTCTGTCAAGTTGTTGTTAGGTGCCGTCAAATCGGTTCCTACTCATAGCGACCCTGTGTACAACAGAATGAAACACTGCCTGGTCCTGGGTCACCACCGCAATTGTTACACTTGAGCCCATTGTTGCAGCCACTGTGTCAGTCCATCTCATTGAGGGTCTTCCTCTTTTTTGCTGACCCTCTACCAAGCATGATGTCCTTCTCCAGGGACTGGTCCCTCCTGATAACATGTCCAAAGTAGATGAGATGAAATGTCACCATCCTTGCTTCTAAGGAGCATTCTGGCTGTACTTCCAAGACAAATTTGTTCGTTCTTCTTTCAGTCCATTGAATAATCAATATTCTTCACCAACACCGTACTTCAAATGTGCCAGTTCTTCTTCGGTCTTCCTTACTCATTGTCCGGCTTTCGCATACATATGAGGCAATTGAAATATTGCCTTGAGTTGCAATATTGGAGGATTCTATGGGGAAAATATTAAAAGATGGAGGAAGCATCAAAAGAAGATGGAAGGAATACACGGAGTCACGGTACCAAAAAGAACTGGTCAATGTTCAACCGTTTCAGGAGGTAGCATATGATCAAGAACTGATGATATCGAAGGAAGAAGTCCAAGCTTCACTGAGGGCATTGGCTAAAAACAAGGCTCTAGGAATTGATGGAATACCAATGGAGATGTTTCTACAAAGGGGTGCAGCGCTGGAGGTGCTCACTTGACTATGCCAAGAAATTTGGAAGACAGCTACCTGGCCAACTGACTGGAAGAGATCCAGATTTGTGCCCATTCCAAAGAAAGCTGATCCAACAGAATGCAGAAATTATCGAGCAATATCATTAATATCACACACAAGTAAAATTTTGCTGAAGATCATTCAAAAGCAGTTGCAGCGATACATCGACAGAGAACTGCCAGAACTTCAAGCCAGATTCAGAAGAGGACATGGAACAAGGGATATCATTGGTGATGTCAGCTGGATCTTGGCTGATAGAGAATACCAGAAAGATGTTTACCTGATTTTTATTAACTATGCAAAGGCATTCGACTCTGTGGATCATAACAAATTATGGATAACATTGGGAAGAATGGGAATTCTAGAACACTTAATTGAGCTCATGTTGACTAAGAGGCAGTCATTCGAACAGAACAAGGGGATACTGCATGGTTTAAAATCAGGAAAGGTGTGCTTCAGGGTTGTATCCTTTCACTATACTTATTCAGTCTGTATGCTGAGTGTCATGGATTGAATTGCATCCCCCAAAAATATGTGTCAACTTGGTCAGGCCATGATTCCCAGTGTTGTGTGGTTGCCCTCCATTTTGTGATTGTAATTTTCCTATGTGTTGTAAATCCTAATCTGTGCCTGTGGTTAATGAGGCGAGATTAGATTATGTTAAAGAGGATTAGGGTGGGATTGCAACACCTTTACTAAGGTCACATCCCTGATCCAATGTAAAGGGAGTTTCCCCGGGGTGTGGCCTGCACCACTTGTTATCTTACAAGAGATAATAGGAAAGGGAAGCGAACAGAAAGTTGGGAACATCATACCACCAAGAAAGCAACGCTGGGAGCAGAGCACGTCCTTTTAGACCCGGGGTTCCTGCGCAGAGAATCTCCTATTCTGGGGAAGACTGATGACAAGGACCTTCCCCCAGAGCCGACAGAGAGAGAAAGCCTTCCCCTGGAGCTAACGCCCTGAATTTGGACTTATAGCTTACTAGACTGTGAGAGAATAAATGTCCTTTGTTAAAGCCATCCGCTTATGGTATTTCTGTTACAGCAGCACTAGATGACTGAGACACAAATAATCTGAGAAGCTGGACTATATGAAGAACTTGTCCGTAAAGATTACAGCCTTGGAAACCCTATGGGGTGGTTCTACTCAGTCTTATAGGGTGGCTATTAGTCGGAATTGACTCGACAGCAACGGGTTTGGTTTGTTTTTTATGTGGTACCTCCAAAAATAATGACTTCAAACTCTGGATTACCTTAATGTTTTTAAAAAGTGCAGCTAAGAATATGACATAATAAATCAATAGATGACTAGTTAGATATACTATGATACACCTGTTACAGTGGAATACTATGTAGCTGTGAAATGGATTTAGGAAACTACTTCTGTATTGCAATCTACAGGACTGTTATTAAGTGACACAAGCACTCTATACATAACACTGCGTGTGTAATATCTACATTTTCGTAAGAAGTTGGGCAGGTTCAAAAACTTATATTTGAATGATTATTTATTGAGAGAGGGAAGAGGCAGGAGACAGGGATGGATGGTAGACCTCTTTGTACCATGTTTTATAGTTTTGACTTTGGAACCATGGTAAATATTTTACATAGCTGAACAATATTAAAGAGATAAAGTAATCCCTAAAAGGTGAAAAGAAACAAACAATTGAACATAACCATATGTCTTAATTATCTAAGGCTGCTATAACAGATACCACAAGTGGATGGCTTTAACAAAGATAAATTTATTCTCTCACAGTTTAGGAGGCTAGATGTCTGAATTCAGGGCACCAGCTCCAGGGGAAGGCTTTCTCTTTCTGTTGGCTCTGGGGGAAGATCCTTGTCATCAATCTTCCCCTGGTGTAGGAGCTTCTCTGCACAGGGACTTCGGGTCCAAAAGTCGTGCTCCGCTCCCAGCGCTTCTTTCTTGGTGGCATGAAGTCCCTCTCCTCTCTGTTCGTTTATCTGTTTTATATCTGAAAAGTGATTGACTCAAGATACAACCTAATCCTGTAGATTGAGTCCTGCCTCATTAACATAACTGCCTCTAATCCTGCCTCATTAACATCATAGAGGTTAGAATTTACACTGCATAGGATAATCACATCAGATCACAAAATGGTGAATAACCACACAATACTGGGAAATGGCCTAGCCAAGTTGACACATACTTTTTGAGGACACAATTCAATCCATACCACCATATATTGAGTTGTTGGCATAACTATATGGAGAATAATTATTTTAAGTTTCTTCAAAGCACAGCATTTCAGTATATATCAGTATATATCCTAAGGGGTGGGAGTGGAGCAAAGAACAGAAAGAAATCTTAACTTTATTCAGTAGGCTTGGTGTTAGTGGTAATATTTCTATTGTGATAGATGATAGATAGATGACAGAAAGATGGATCGATAGATGACGGATGGATCAATGGGTCAATGGATAGATGGATAGAGATAAAATAATAATTATGTTGATGTGATTCATAACCAAGATATTTAGAGCAAAAGAAAGAATAAAAAACAAAGATAAGCGTGAACCCTGTAATCTGTAATTTTATATATAAATATCAATACAAATCAAGATTCATTTTTCTCATTCTAAAAAGTACATATTTTCTAGCTAGGAAGCTGGCAAAAACTACTGGTGTCATGTTAAAAGGACATAAAAGCCAACTTGATGTGGCTCCCATTGGCCATAGATGAGAAATGATAACTGCAATTGATAAAACACATAAAATGGTCAAAATCCCTGAGTTCATAATAATACTCCAAAAAGGCAAACAAACAAACCTCTGACCAGCCTTGAAGGATGCTAGGGCTATTGCATTGTTAGGTGCTGTCGAGTCAGTTCTGACTTAGAGCGACCCCTATGTACAACAGAATGAATCACTACACATTCCTGCACCATCCTCACAATTGTTGCTATGATTGAGCACATTGTTGCAGCCACTGTGTCAATCCATCTCATCGAGGGTCTTCCTCTTTTTCGCTGACCCTCCATCTTACCAGGCATGATGTCCTTCTCCAGGGACTGGTCACTCCTGATACCATGCTCAAAGTACGAGAGATGAAGGCTCACCATCCTTGCTTCCAAGGAGCACTCTGGGTGTACTTCTTCCAAGGCAGATTTGTTCATTCTTCTGGCAGTCCATGGTATATTCAATATTTGTCACCAGCACCATAATTCAAAGGCATCAATTCTTCTTCGGTCTTCCTTTTTCTTTGTCCAGCTTTCCTGTGCATATGAAGGGATTGAAAATACCTTGACTTGAGTCAGGCACACCTTAGTCCTCAAAGTGACATCTTTACTTTTGAACACTTTAAAGAGGTCTTTTGCAGCAGATATGCCCAATGCAATACATTGTTTGATTCCTTGACTGCTGCTCCCATGGGAGTTGATTGTGGATCCAAATAAAATGAAATCCTTGACAACTTCAATCTTTTCTCCGTTTATCATAATGTTGCTTATTGGTCCAGTTGTGAAGATTTTTGTTTTCTTTATGTTGCGGTGTAGTCCATACTAAAGACTGTAGTCTTTGATCTTCATCAATAAGTGCTTCAAGTCCTCTTTGCTTTCAACAAGCAAGGTTGTGTCATATGCATATCACAGGTTGTTAATGAGTCTTCCACCAATCCTGATGCCACATTCTTCTTCATGTAGTTCAGCTTCCCGGATTAGTTGCTCAGCATACAAATTGACTAAGTATGGTGAAAGGATACTGATTTTAAACAGCGCAGTATCTCCTTTTTCTTTTCCAACGACTGCCTGTTGGTCTATGTACAGGTTCCACATGAGCACAATTAAGTGTTCTAGAATTCCCATTCTTCCCAATGTTATCCATAATTTGTTATGATCCACAGAGTTGAATGCCTTTGCATAGTTAATAAAACACAGGTAAACATCTTTCTGGTATTCTCTATCAGCCAAGATCCAGCTGACATCAGCAATGATATCCCTTGTTCCATGTCCTCTTCTGAATCTGGCTTGAAGTTCTGGCAGTTCTCTGTCGATGTATTGCTGCAACTGCTTTTGAATGATCTTCAGCAAAATTTTACTTGTGTGTGATATTAATGATATTGCTCGATAATTTCTGCATTCTGTTGGATCAGCTTTCTTTGGAATGGGCACAAATCTGGATCTCTTCCAGTCAGTTGGCCAGGTAGCTGTCTTCCAAATTTCTTGGCATAGACAAGTGAGCACTTCCAGTGCTGCACCCCTTTGTTGAAACATCTCCATTGGTATTCCATCAATTCCTGAAGCCTTGTTTTTAGCTAATGCCCTCAGTGAAGCTTGGACTTCTTCCTTCAATACCATCAGTTCTTGATCATATGCTACCTCCTGAAATAGTTGAACATCGACAAATTCTTTTTGGTACAGTGACTGTGTTTTCCATCCATCTTCTATTGATGCTTCCTGGGTCATTCAGTATTTTGCCCATAGAATCCTTCAACATTGCAACTCGAGGCTTGAATTTTTTCTTTAGTTCTTTCAGCTTGAGAAATGCCAAGCGTGGTCTTCCCTTTTGGTTTTCTAATTCCAGGTTTTTGCACATTTCATTATATTACTTTGTCTTCTCAAGCCGCCCTTTGAAATCTTCTGTTTAGCTCTTTTATTTCATCATTTCTTCCATTCACTTTAGCTACTCTATGTTCAAGAGCAAGTTTCAGAGTCTCTTCTGACACCCATTTTGGTCATTTCTTTCCTCTTTTTAGTGACTTTTTGCTTTCTTCATGTGTGATTTCCATGATGTCATTCCACAACTCATCTGGTCTTTGGCCATTAGTGCTCAGTGTGTCAAACGTATTCTTGAGATGGTCTCTAAATTCAGATGGAATATACTCAAGGAGGTATTTTAGGTCTCAAGGACTTGTTTTAATTTTATTCAGCTTCATCTTGAACTTACATATGAGCAATTGATGGTCTGTTCTGCAGTGGGCCCCTGGCCTTGTTCTGACTGATGATATTGAGCATCTCCATGGTCTCTCTTCACAGATGTAGCGGATTTGATTCTTGTGTATTCCATCTGGTGAGGTCCACGTGAATAGCCGCTGTTTATATTGTTGAAAAAGGCATTTGCAATGAAGAAGTCGTTGGTCTTGCAAAATTCTATCATTCGTTCTCTGGCATTGTTTCTGTCACCAAAGACCATATTTTCCAGCTACAGATCCTTCTTTGTTTCCAACTTTTACATTCTAATCACCAGTAATTATCAGTGCATCTCAGTGTTAAGGCACCAACCCTTTATTCTAGAAACTAATAAAGACAACTAAACAATTATCTTGTCTTTTCTGCAAAGAGATTATATTAGGATGTCCAAGTAGTTGTTAATGGAAAGCTCTTTATAGAAGAATTGCAATTAATAAACGCGTGAAGAATGATAGAATTAGAGAAATGTCTATTTTGTAAACCCTATATAATAATTGATCTAGGCAATGATTATCAATGGTTACTAAAACTGTGAGGTGGAAGGTTGATGCAGACATCACCTGAACTTACTAATCAATCTTAAAACCACTAAAAGTAGAAAATCAGATGTCGTATGTCTTCTGATGTGTGGTAATAGGAAGTATGCAGCATTGTCTGGGAAGTATTCTTGCCAAAAATAAAATAAATAAACTTAACCAGAATCTAATCAAGCCTCTAGTTCTAGCTACCAGTTTTTATGCACTAGGAGGATAGAAGAACATGTTAAATAACATCACAAAGATACACTGTCTAAAATTCTACAGGAAAAGTTATCTAATTTCACCAATTGTGTGGGGAATGGAGAGAGAACCATTCAGATTAAAGGAGACTTTGGAGACATACCAACCAATTGCAACATGCTGACCTTGTTTGGATCTTGTTTTGAACTGTGTAAGGGCACCTTAAAACTGAGTCACCTGGCATGACTAAGTGACTGACACAGATCTGAATCAAGCTCCCTTTTACCCTAAATCCCTGCTTCTGCTTTCAGAATATGTGCACCCCACCTTGAATGAGCAAGTGTGTGGTTATGCTTACTTATGATTCATAAAAATGTTCTGTTCTCAGAAAGAATGCTTGTAACTGATGTATGATAAAGTTATAGTTTATGGTTAAACAAATGATAAGAAAGTTCCAGAAAAAAATGACAAAAATCCCCCAAAAAGATGTCTATGTAAAATTGTTCTCAAGAAATTGCTTACCCTACCACTTTGACCAGGATCACAATAGAGGGTCCTGGGCAGAGTGGGAGAAAAACATAGAAAAAAAATCAAATCCATAAGAAAGACCAGACTTACTGGTCTGATAGAGACTGGAGGGAACCAGAGACAATAGCCCTAAGACACTCTTCTAACCCATGTTAGAAGCCATTCCCAGAGACCACCTTTCAGCCAAACAATAGACAGGCCTACAAAATAAATAACACCTGAGAGGAACGAGCTCCCTAAAACAGTTAATTATATGAGACCAAAAGGGAAATATCTGCCCAAAAGCAAAGACGAGAAGGCAGGAAGGGGTAAGAAAACTGGACAAAAGGTAATAGGGAACCCAGGGAAGAAATGGGGAGAGCACTGACGCACTGAGGGGACTGCGACCAATGTCTTAGAACATTCAGTGTACAAATTGTTAAATGGGAAACTATTTTTCTCTGTAAACCTTCACCTAAAGCACAATAAAATATTTTTTTAAATTGCTTATGCAATATCTGTGTAACCGATATTGTGAAATGTTTACTTGTGATTCATGTGTAACCCCAAGCCTTACCTCTAAAAATCCCTCTCTTTCGGACTTAGCAGCACTTGGTATTTTACCAAGTGTTTGCCTAGTTCAGCTGTAACAAATTCACAATAAAACTCTTATTTCTCTCCTTACAGAGTTCGTGCTGTTTTCACACTTTGACAGAACAAGTGAAATCTAAAAACAAAACCAAAGAGCCATTTTGATACAATCAGAGGGAACTGAATATTGTGTGGGTAGCTGGGTATTGATATTAAGGAATTCATTTCGACTGTGTTGGGTGTGATAATGTTAATTTTTTAAAAGGCATTATCTGTTAGAGATTTAAAAAATGAATGAAGCAAATATAACAAAACGTTGTTGTTGTTGTTAGCTGCCGTCCAGTCAGCCCCAACTCATGGCAACCCCATGCACAACTGGTTCAGACCATTGTGATCCATGGAGTTTTCATTGGCTCATTTTTGGAAGTAAATTGCCAGGCCTTTCTTCCTAGCCTTAGTCTGGAAGCACCACTGAAACCTATTCAGCATCTAGTAACATGAAAGCCTCCACGAAGAACGGGTGGTGGCTGTGCATGAGATGCATTGGCTGAAAATAGAACCCAGGTCTCCCAAGTGGAAGTAGAGAATTCTACCAACGTCCCAACAATGCCCCCAACAAAATATTAACAATGGTTAAATATGGATTAAGGTATATGGAGTGTCATTCTTATTCTCTATTTTTCTTTGAGTTTTAAATTTTTCATAATTTTTTAAATGGAAGATAAAAGCTTACTGATTAACAATAATAATAACCTATACATAGTGTCTTCATTTACAACATGACTATCTCCCCTATTTCTGAAAGAATAGGACTTGAAGAATTCAGTCCACTCCTGTGTACCTAGATTTATAATGTTTTGAAACCATGGGCTGTAAAAAATTACCTAATTGATTTTATTACCTTTAGTCTATGGCTTCCAGGGTCAGAGAGAGAGAGACTTGCTGAGCATCCTCCTTGGCACGAGGACGAATTCAGGAAGAATAAACATGTTTACAGAGTCTGCCTCTTTCTCTTTAACTGAAAATGAAAATAGCATTATTGAAATCTCATGGAGTGGGGAGAATTTATAGTCTTGCAACACAGATTACCCACTTTGAGACAAATATCAGTGATGAAATTATTAGTGCTTTTTAACAGCTAAAATGTTTCTATTCAGGCATTTTTTGAGAGTTGCAACATGGAAGCTGCTACTTGAAATATTTATTAATTTCCACACATGAAACCTGTCTGGTGCCTGTATGCATTTGGGCTTGTGACTGCTATTCTTTGGGCGGCTGTTGAATATAATTATTTTTTAGAAACTTGGCTGAAAAAATATATTTTACAATATAACATGCCCCAATGATCAACATCAAAAATTCAACTTGGCCCTATGTTAAAAGTATAATTCAATTGTTATCAATTGTTGCTCCCAACAATTATGGCTAAAAAGGTAGTGGATCCCCCATGCTTTTTAAAGGGCTACTCCTGAGTGGCGGTCATTTCAGTTATTTTTAGCCAATTAGAGTTATCAATGAAACAAATAAATAAGTCAATTGAAATTTGGGCAGGTTTTTTTTTTTTTTTTTTTTGTAATCAAAGCAGTTGGTATGGCACAATCAAAAGATCTACCCATCATGCTTACGTATATATTAAATGACAACTCCTCACTCTTCCTCAATCCCCACATTCAGGGGGCCCAAAATGTTATCTCAGAAATATCTTTCTGATCACACCGTCCTCTATTCCCACAGCCACTGTTCTCATTATCTCCCAGATGAACTATTACAGTTAGTCTTCCTGACACTGAGCTCCTCATTCTATTCCATTTACCTATTGAGGCAGAAACCACTGCATGGGTTCCTTCATATGCTTACACATTGTGAGAAGAGGGCCATTTTGCATAATAACACACCAAAGTTAAGCAAGAGTGAAGCCCTAGAGTGGGCATTCCCCCCGCCTGCACCAACTGTGGCTGTAATAGGGTGGAGTTTGGGACCCTGAGGGAGGGCAGGAGGTAGATAAGAAAATGACTGGTAACAATTTTAATGCTTACTGTGTGTCAGATACTGTTCTATTAACACCTTTAACCTCAAAACAACCTGTAGGGACTATTATTAGTCTCTATTTTACAGATGAGAAACCTGATGAGGAAACTGGAACACAGAAAAGCAGCTTGTCTAATTTCACACACTTAGAAAGGCTTAGATCGCTCATCTGAATTCAGTATGCACTGAAATGTTTTTGTGATCTAGTAAGATCATAGTCTTTATCATCATAATGAACTGTATGTGCCTGCCCTTCAGGTGGTAGAATTTTATCTAAGAACAAACAAACAAATAAAAGCCTTGATCATGTGACTTCTCTTAAAAATCTGTGCCTATAAAATAGAGTCTTTTTGGCATAGCGTATGAGACCACTCCGCCTAAAAAAATATTTCCTCTTTGGCTTCATCTACTATCATTCCTTCTCCCTCTCCACCTCACACTTTATTCTTCAGCCACAGTGAGCTTCTTGTTATCTTCAAACTCTTTGGTACTTTACATGTATCATTTCTTTTCCTGGAATGCCCTAATCTCCCTCTGCTACCACTGTACCCCTTTTCCGCTGACAAACTTCTATGCAGCCTTTCAAAACCCAGCTTTAATGTTACCTCAACTGCTAACACTTGTCAAAGAAGAATATCTCGTACTCTGATAGGAGTAAGAACAAAGAGTTTTATTGAAGAATAGCAACTTGAATTGGGCAGCACTTAGTGAAAGTACAAAGTGCTCCACTGTCTGAAAAAGGACAGAGTTTTTATACATAGGATTCAGTGTGACCAATACCACAGACATTTCAAAAATGAAAAACAAAACAATTCTTTTTTCATTTGGTTAATCTAGTTTCTGACAAACATTTCTTGATAGCAGTTTGGGTAAGAAATTTACAAGAACATTTTCGTTACATGCTTCCTGGAATGTTCTTTGTACCTAGTTTCCCAGAACAATCACTTCTCCTTTGTCCCCTCCCTTGTTTGCCCATGACAGCCTGCTCTGAACGCCTCTGTTTGAATTTTTGCTAGCGCACACTTTTGCAACTCCACTTGGTAAAGTTACTAGATTCCTGTGTTCTCCACAGTATTGTTCATAAAGCCCTTACTTTATTGGATTCTTAGTTTTCTGATTTTGTTTCTGTCTCCTAGACAGTGAGCAACTTGAACGCAGGGATCCTATCTTATTCATCCTTGTGTCTCCAGCACCTAATAATACCCGGCACATGCCTAACTGTCAAAATGTTCTGAGAAAAAAATGATGAGAGAGGCAGTACCTATCCAACAAGTACATGCTGTAATGAGCAACTCTGGATACAACGGAAGTCAATTATAGTTAGGGTAGCTTAACCTAGAGCCTTTAGTACATGTGATCTGAAATTTTCCTTTTTGATTTGGATTTGCCTTAGAAATATACTTGCAAAATGATGCTATGGAATAAGACTCTTAACAATGCTTGCATTCAAATACAGTTTAAGGTTTTGTGACCTAAAGGGCAGAGTAGAACTGCCCCATAAGGTTAAGGTTTTGCAGAAACCCATCTGTGTTTGGTATAAAAGCTATTAGCATAATATATAAACATGCAAAATAGTTTTACAGATAGGTAAGTCTACAAAAGCTGAAGTGGAACTGACTCGAAGGCACCTAACAACAAGTCTACAAAACATACCCTTAGGATACATATATATGTATGTGTGTACATATATGTATGTATGTATACACACACACAAACATATATGTGTGTATGTGTGTGTGTGCTTTGTAGACTTACTTACTTTATTGGATATATACATGTTCTAAGGTGCTTAGAATCAATCGTTAAGTCAGAAATGGGCAATGTACCAGAAAGTGGTTTCCTTTGGTTCAGCTCATGCGTTACAACAAAAAGATCTGTACAGAACTTAAAACTACTCTCTGTTAATCTTTATTAAGACTGGGAAAAAACTGCCTACAGGAAGGATCTTCAGTTTTCTAAATCAGGATTTGAAAATTATAGGGATAGATAAGCTGACCTTTGGTCATCATCTGTCTTCAGATAATTTGAAAATAATTTTTCGACCTCTTGATTTGAGATGCTAATGAATTTTTGGGCACACCCTGTTTTAAGAGAATGCGCTATAAGAATACCTAGATTTAAAAAGCACCTCACTGTGGAGGGTGAATATGCCCATTGCAAAGTGGTTATTTGCTTTACCAAAGAATTCAGGCTTCTTTTAAGGAGTTACTAGGTAGTACATGTCAGTGCTTTCACATGCCATTAACTTCTAGGCAGAGACAGGTAGTTGTGGTACAGTAGAACCATTGCCAAATGAAGATCAAATTGAAAATAAAGCAATTCCAAAATAATTGTGGCAGTAAAGGGGGAGATATTAACTGATAGTCCAGTTTGAGCACAGCTTGGAAGAAATACATCTGTGGCATAAAATGTGTTGCACATAAAGTCAAGGTTATTTGGGGAGTACAGTAGCCTCCTAAGAGTAGAACCCATTCATCTATCTGATTGCCTCGATAAGGCTATGTGAAACTGGCACTCAAAAATACCTCCTTACACTTGATTGAGATACGCACTTGATTCATATTTTTCGTTAATGCTACATGGCCACAATCTTCTTGGCCAAATTGTTATATGGTGGATAGTGGTTTGTTTGTTTCTTTCTTTCCCTCTTCTCTCTTTCTCTTTTCTTTTTCTTATATGTGTAAGAATAAGTTGTAAAACCAGTACATTCAAAATGTGATCTGGGCCTTAAGAATAAGCAAATGTACATCTTCTTTAGCAAAACCTGGGAATGCTGCCTGAATAAGCCAGCCTCAGAAATGGAAAAGGAAATAATATATTCTGGAAATCTAAAATACCATGAGTGTTCAATATGTACTTAAAATTAGGATTGAGAGATCTAAGAAGAGCCAGGAGTGGGATCCTAATTCTGTGGCTCTTGCTGTGGCATCCTGAATAGCCTCTCCCACTGGGGTATTGGGATGGCTTCTGCTGCCCCCATCACATCCCTTCCTTTGTCTCCTTCACTCTTTGTGTGGTAAATAGTACGTGGGTATAGTAGAAGGAGCACTTTACCAGGATATACCAGGGCCAAGGTGGAGAGCTGCACAGCCCACTCGCAGTCACATTTCAGCTTTATTCAGTATGTGCCCCTAAGGAAAATTGTTGTTGTGGTGGTTGTTAGGTGACATCGAGTTAATTGTGACTCATAGCAACCTCATGTGACAGAGTAGAACTGCCTCATTGGGTTTCCTTGGCTTTATTTCTTGATGGAAGCAGATTGCCAGGCCTTTCTCCCATGGAGCTGCTAGGTGGGTTCGAGCTACTAATTTTTCAGTTAGCAGGTGAGCACTTAACAGGGTGTACCAGTAGGACCCCTTTAAGGAAAATTATCCCCTTTTATTAAATATTTACATAGAAAATTTCACGAGAATATTTATTCAGAAAAAGATTTCGGAGCATCTCTAATATGCAAGGCAAAGACTTGGGATGAAGCCTTGGAAGAAAGACGAAAGAAAGAATGGCTAAAATCAGTTAGTTGGATGAAAGCTTAAGAGACCAATCTCTTGATTTTCTAGGGGGAAACTGAGGCTAAGAGACAGGAAGTAACTTGTCCAAAAGGCTTAAAGCTAGAAAGGCAGGGCAATATACTGTTTAAGAGTATGGGTTTGGAGTAAAAAGACCTGGATTTGAATCCTGGTTCCTCCACTTATTAACTGTAATACTTGGCAATTTTTTCAACATCTTTGTTCTCAGTTTCTTTAGGTGTTAAATGAGAATAATGACTGTACCTACTTCATAGGATTTTTGTAAGACTAGATTAGAGAAAAGCAATGTGATGGTCTCAGCAAAGTGCCTGGCATGTAGAAAAGTATTCAGTCAAAGGTAGCATTACTGTTACATGGTTAAGGACAGAGCCAAGACTGGGACCAGGTTTCCTAAATGCCAGGTCACTGATCTCTACCGTGGTACTACCATAGCAGATGTGTTAGAAAAATCCTTAGTGAATTTGAACCTATATTTTTCAGTTGTACCACTTTGATCACACCATAGTCCCTCTCATTACCTGGTGTTACTTGTTTTAGATAGTTCAACCTATAAGTTGAAAACTAAGAACTGTAAGATGCCATTAGAAGAGACAATTAAGTCTAAATATTCTGATTCAATCCTAAGAGAAATTTAGCACAGCATAATTTCCAAGTTAGACTTTATCAAAGAAACTCTTTCCAAATACCTGAAATTTGGTCATGAGACACAGGAAATTCAGAGGCATATAAAATTGAAGCTTTTGTTGTGGAAAAAGCATTTGTTATGGATTCCACCACTATATTTAAAGGCTTCTTGGCCTTGTTCTAGCAGTGATTGGTGCTTTATAATCTGAAAAGGAAATTTCATGAAAACACTGTAAATCTTCATGGCCACTGGGATTTAGAACTTGACAGGGAAGATACAAGAAGATGCAGTGGCTGCCTTGTGGGAGGTCTGATCAAAGGAAACTTGGATAGAAAGTACTTCTTGTGCCATAACTTGCACAGGCAATAAATACTCCACCAGTAATTCTGTTTGTGGTAAGAAAATCTACTTGGTTGGTAGATTTTTACAGTAGATTTTACATCCAGGAGAAAACACAAAGATGTCTGCTATCACTACTTCTGTTATATGTTTGAATAAAGCTTTGTAAAGAAAGCCATTGACTTACTTTTCTGTTCATGTTGCAACCCAGACCCAAAGAACATTTTGCAGGTACGTGTTATAAAGACCTCAACTTCTCGATGGAAGATTCTTTGAAAGATATCTCAGTTCAATTAAAGTGATGAACACTCTTTCCCTAATCCTCCTTCACATATCAAAATATCTGTTTGAATGAGTAATGTTGATGTTACAAACATAAAGAATAATGTTTCTGCAGCCATAAAAATAATGTTTTAGAAGAACATTACGTGAGTTCACATGTACATTGGCAAGTACTTGGGAAAGAGCTTGGAATGTAGCAAGCACTGTAAGTGTTTATTAAGTAAATAACTAAAATAAGCAGTTAATGTCATGGATAATAGTCTACAGTATACCATTAAATAAACAAATATAAAAAAGAAGGTTACAAAAACAGTATGTATAATACGATCAAATTTTGTGTAAAAATGACAGGGAGAAAGAGAGAGGTACATATATACGTGTGTGTATGTGTAAAATCTAGACGAATATACACCAAAATGGTGACAATAGTTGTATGTGAATTGTGAGATTTTTATGACTATTTTCCCTTTATATAATTTTTTTTGAATTTTCTGAATTTTTTGAGATGTTCCTTTACCACCACTTCTGATATCACTTCTCCCCAGATGTGAAAACTGTTGTTGTTTGGCGTGTTCCTGCCAGATATTTTTCTATGTAACACACATACTAACAGACAAACTGAGTATAGGGGTATAGGTCTTTTTGTTGTTGTTATATTGTTTTTTTTTTAAATACATAAATTTGCTCATATCATAGTTCTCCAAGTGGCTTTTTCCAGTAACAATATATCTTAGACATCATAAAATACTAGTACATAAGAACTTGCCTCACTTTTTTAGATTGCTGCATTAGTGGTCTATGGTATGAAATCCATTTAACCAAACACTTATTAATGAATATCTAGATTGTTTCCATTTTTATTGCTATTGCAAGCAATGATTCAACAAACATATATATATACATATATCTGTTCACATGAATATTTCTGATGTATAGATTTTTAGAGTGAGTTCCTGGCTTAAAGGAACATTTCAAATTTTAATACAGGCTATTAGAAATTGTACTCTAAAAAGTCTTTATCAATTTACACTCTCATGAATGCTCAATGTTATCATTTTTTAATGTCTGCCAATCTGATGGGCAAAAAAAATGGTTGCATAGTTATAATTTGCATTTCTCAGATTACTTATGCATCTGAGCATATGATTATTGATTATTTTAAATTACCTGTTCTGTGATTTCCCAGTTCATACCATTGCCACTTTTTTCATTTGTAAGAGTTATTTTTATATTCTTCATATTTATACTTTGTTATATATAGTAAATATTTTATCCCACTCGGGGCACTTAACTGTGTTTATGATGTAATTTGTTACCCAGAAGTTTTAAATTTGGAAATAGTCAAATCACTTAATCTTTTCCTTTATAGCTTCTGGACTTTGCATTTTTGTTCAAGAAAATCTTCCCCAATTCATTATTATTAAAATAATCTCCTATGGGTTTTCAAACAATTTTATGAGAAATGAAACTTGTAGGCAATATATTGAAGTATAATCTTTAGGTGGTATGATTTGGAGTGATTTTTATTTTGTTAGTACTTTTGATATTTTTCATATATTAAAAATGAGCCTGCATTACTTTTATAATTATAAAAACATACATATTACTTTCTTCATTGCAATAAGTTGATATGACTTTTGAATTTAGATTTTATTTGTATTTTGATGTGTAGAGTTATGTATTTAAGGAAACTATGTGTGAAAGATTTCTGAAATTCATGTATGACCACTCATCATACAGGTCAAAGACCTGCACCAAAAAAGATGTCTGAAAAGTTACATTTTACAAAGAGAGTTTTAAAAGTAGTGCCTAAGCTACAAATTCCAGGAATCAGCCTACCCAACCCACAAATAAGGAGAACAATAATGACACATAATCCAAGATCACTTCATCTCCCTACTTCTTTCCCAGTCCCTCTTCTCAGTCTGCACATCGTCCAGGGTGATTGCACCCCCTCCCATGGCTTTAATTGCCCTCAGTTTGCTGATTTTATATATATATAAATATATATATATATATATATCCTGAATTCCAGGCCCATATATCTCACTACCTATTGGATATCTCCACTTAAATGCCCCCAGTACCCCTCACACTCAACTTGTCCAAAATCAAAAATATAATTTTATAACCCCTGCTCCCAGATTTTCTCCTCCTGTTATTATTCCCTATTCCTTAAGGAATGGCACACACATGAAGCCACCCTGTCAACTAGAACCAGAAACCTAGAAATCATTCTGTTGTCGTTTTCACTACCTTGAACCAATTCTTATCACCAAATCATTGTGATTCTACTTCTTAAATTTCACTTGAATATGTCTCCTCCTCTCTATCCTAATTGTCACTGTTCTTGTCCAAAGCACCATCATCTCTCACCTGGACCTCTGTAATAGCCTGCTAACTTGTCTGCCTGCCTCCATTTTGCTCCCTTATAATCCTTTTAACACAATGCTGCCAGAACACTCTTTCTAAAATGCAAATATGATCATGTCATTCTACTGCTTAAACTCTTATTGTCTTTCAAACTCCTGCCCCTACCCGTCCACAGTCTATACTCCAACCATTCAGAATCATTTGCAATTCATTGAAGGTATGATGATCTCTCTTGCTTCTGTTCATTTGCACATGCTGTTCCTACTTTTTGAAATGTCCTTCTCTACCTGGATATCTCCTACATCAAGACTCTTCTTAGGGGTCATTTCTCTCAAAAGTCTTCCCTGTTTCCCCTAGCCTGGGTTAAGTGAAGGTTAATGTACACTTTCTGCACCTCTATTGCATTACCTAGCATTGTAATTGCCTGTTTTCATAGGTCCAGTAGACTGTGGAGATGAGAGACTGTCTTAGCCTTCTCATGGTTTTTGAATTATGTTTTCTTAAGTCTTTGGTTTTGTGTGTTTTAAAATAAATCTGCTCTGCCAGCAAAGCTTCAGTTCCAGGTTTTCTCTCTACCTAGCATCTTACAACAATTCTCCTTCTGTGACAACACAAAATCAGTTAACAACTACTGCGCTCTGAAACAATTTGCTTAGAACTCAGAAGACAGAGCTGGTTTCCTTTCTTGGAATGAGGGAGAGAAAAGATCTACAAGTTGTGAGAACAAACCCAAATTAATGTCTCTATAAATACCCTCTGACAGTGTGAAGATGTCACTTTAAGGACAATAAACTGCTATTACTAGAAAAGTCCTTGAGAGGTTCTCAATTTTGTCTTTTTTCTTTGCCTGAAGCAAGTCAAAATTCCCTGTTTTCTCTAAGCTACAAAACACACTCAGTAGAAATTTAAATAAATTGTACAATTTATTGAACTGAATTCAGTTCAAAAATAATTACAATAAAGTAAAGATGATTTTGTTAAATTAAAATGATAGTAATAGGGAAAAAATTGATTTAGGCTATGTAGGACTGGATGGGAAACATCCTCTAACAAACTAATTTTTTTATTAGGATATCATAGAATCATAGGGCTAAAAACGATCCCCTTCTCAAATAAGGAACAATGTTAGCATTGATATGGTGGAAGAAAGTATGATGTACAGTAATAATTTGTAAAAATACAGGATTCTAACTTGTGCTCCATTTCACCAGCTAGGAAATGTCTACTTATTCTGCTTCCTGCATCTGGCATAAAGTTTAGGTTGGTGAACTTTCGGGAAAAGACAACCTCTTAAAGCTGATCATCAGCAAAAGTGCTTCCAAATTCCTACTGAAACTTTCAGCATCGACCCAAGTTAATTAGGTCAGTGAACAGAGGGCAGTATGTTACAAATGCTCCTCTCATTCTGCTTTAGCATTCCTAGAGGTAGGTATGACATGCCTGCTGAAATGGGAGTGCTGATTTCTGGAAAATCTCAATCTGAGAGTAGGGGAGAGGTCAGAGAAGATATATAACAATTAAATAAATGAGGTCAACAGGAAAAGCACTACGAGCAAAACAACCTCTCTTTAGAATGAAAAACATGTTTTTTTTAAGGCCAGGTTTAACTTTCATTAATTGTATTTTATGATTTACTAAAACTAATAATTAGCTAATAGCTAATACTTACACTTGCACAGTGCATACTTGGCATGAAGCATTGTTTTAGGTGCTTCATATGCATTAGTTCAATCAATGAATTAGGCACTATTATTGTCCCCATTTTTACAGATGAGGAAACTGAGGCACAGAGAGGTTAAAGAACCTGCCCGTTAGCACACAGATAATAAATGGCAAAGCTAAGGTCTGAACCCAGGCAATCTGGAACCAGAGCCAGGACTCCTAAAACATGTAACATTTCTGTAATTTGAATTTTGTAAAAGCTATAAATAAATCTAAGTGCATAGCAGCCACTCTCCATTCCCCCTTTCCCCTATCACCCTTGCATTGTTTCCTTCACTTGGTGGTAGTTCAAGAAGTTAAACTAAAAAGTGAGAGCTTGATTTTGATGTGAATTTCTCTCACTTATATAAAGCACAACATACTAGACTATTTTAGTGGCTCAATTTCTGTAGAATTTTTCCCCCAACAACTTTAGAGTAGAAATGCCATAATAAGCCATCTATAACCTCACCATAGTAGAGTTTTCTTATTTGACCTCTATTGAGAGAAAGTAACATATTTCAAATTTAGAATCTTATAGTCTAATAATGTAGGCTGCTGAGAAAGAGGTTTATAAGTTTAGTTCTCAGTAGCACAGAGAAGTGCAGAGCATTCTACACCATCAGATAAATGAATACCTGTCTAATATTTCAGCAAAATTAAATCAGTCCCATCTTATGTGGGCCATCTTGCCCGGGAAAACTGGGCCCTAAAAGGAAAATTGTATCAAATCAGGCCAGGTTGTTTGCTAAGGAGACTGGATCACATCCTTCTTCATGTAGTGCAGGAGATATGGCCCTGTTTAAGTCGTAAAAGTCACTAGGAAGTGAACGAAAGAATAAAATTTGAGCTAACTGGCACTACTCAAGCTTAATCGGTGGTGTCAAAACAAGCACATGGTCCTTAGCCTTCAAGCTTAGTAACTCAGTCCCACAAGGTGTTTGGTCATGTCTAGGTTGTTTCCATGACTGCCCCCCATGTGTGCTCTATTATAGATATAAATATACATGCAACACATACAAATATGTGTGTAGAAATATCCACAGCCAAACCTATACATGCATGTGGGTATAATTCCATACACCCTCCCATACCTATTCAGCATACATGTCTACCTATGCATCCACTTATAAATTGTTTTTTATTACACGTTGTTTCAGGATTGTGTATGCTATAGTATTTACCTTCGTTGCCTTTTATTCTTGTGTACCTCTCAGTGTCTTCTCTTGCTGTAAAAATGGCATGGGGGTTGCATCTGATCTTCTCTAACTTCATAAGGGGGAAGGAGACTCAAGATCAACAACCTAAGGTTGATTCCTATGAGGTGGTGGTCAGACGTACCTTCTCTCTCCACCATCTTCACCAATTCTGATACCAACCGTCCCTCCCACAGCATTCTTTGCTTCTCTGCTGGATTTGATAATTCATTGCAATGGCCACACAGAACTCACAAACAATACTCATGATTATAGGGTTTATTAGGGAAGTAACAGTTTACAGTTCAGGTTCAGGAACGCTCAGGATGCACTTCTTCCATAGGACAGCCTCTTCTTAGCCGTGCCCGTAGGCATGCCTTTCTCTGGCCCTTGGTCTCTGCCCTGCTCTGCCAAGAGTTACAAAGATCTTTTAGCACAGCTGATGAGCAAACCTAGATCTACCAAGTGCCTGGAGGCACCCTACTCCTCCAACAAGCCTCCTGCCCAAAGGCACGCAGCTTTCTTGCTCCGTGGGCCAGGAAGGCCACTGAGCCATCTCCAGCGTGTCTCTCCTGCCGCCGTTTCTCTGCCACTGCATCTCACCATCTTCAGTATTAAAGCTCTCTCTTTCTCTCGGTCTTCTGGTTCCAAGAGCTTCTCAGCTCACAGTTTCCAGGTCCAAAGGATGCACTCCCCTCTTGGCTCTTCTTCCTGGGTGGTGGTGAGAGCCACTCTTTCTTCACTCTGGGATGACTCGTTTTAAGCCTAGCGGGATGGCAAAACTGACCAATCCCTTTGATGGGCCACAATTACCTTATTTGCACAGTTCCACCCAGTCAATTGGGTAGGAGTTACAAGATCATGGTGAGAAAGGTCACACAAAAAGTGATCCATCACACCATTCTTGTCTTGGTTATGTTGTACTGACTTCCCCCATATTGTGTACTGCTTTTCCCTTCACCAAAGTTAACATGTGTCTGCTCTCTAGTGATCTTCCCTCCCTCTCCCTCCCATCCCTGGTAACCATCAAAAACTGTTTCTTTCTGTGTGTAAACCTTTTATTGACTATGTATAATAGTGGTCTCATACAATATTTGTTCTTTTGTGATTGATTTATTTCACTCAGCATAATGTCCTCCAAATTCATCTGTGTTGTGAGATGTTTCACAGATTCTTCATTATTCTTTATTGTTGTGTAGTATTCCATTGTGTGTAGGTACCACAGTCTATTCATTCATTCGCTGATGAGCATTTAGGTTGTTTCCATATTTTTGCTATTGTGAGTAATGATGCAATGAACATGGATGTGCTTATGTCTATTCTTGTCATGGCTCTTATTTCTCTAGATTATATACCTAGCAGTGGGATTGCTGCATCATATAGTATTTCTATTTCCAGATTTTTAAGGAAGTACCTACATACCATTTTCCATAGTGGTTGTACCATAGTCCCAGGGAACATCTAGGTCAATTGGCATAACACAGTTCATGAAGAAAATGTTCTACATCCTACTTTGGTAAGTAACGTCTAGGGTCTTAAAAGCTTGCAAGTGGCCATCTAACATACAACTATTGGTCTCTTTCCTTCCAGAGCAAAGGAGAGTGAAGGAAACCAAAGACTCAAGGAAACAATTAGTCCAAAGGACTAATGGACCACAGGAATCACAGCCTCCACCAGCCTGAGACGAGAATTATATGGTGCCCAGCTACCACTACTGACCACTCTGACCGGGATCACAATAGAAGGTCCTGCTTAGAGTGAGAAAAAAAATGTAGAACAAAGATCAAATTCATAAAAAAGACCAGATTTATTGGTTTGGTTTGAGAGACTGGAGGAACTCCCAAGACTATAGCCCTTATATGCCCTTCTAACTTGGAACTGAAGCCATTCTCGGAGATCACCTTTCAGCCAAATAATAAACAAGACTCTAAATAAACAATAATACTTATGAGGAAAGTGCTCCTTATAGCAATTATCTACATGAGACCAAAAGGACAACATATGCCCAAAAACAAAGATGAGAAGGCAAAAAGGGGCAGGAAAAATGGATGAATGGAAATGGTGAACTCAGGGTGGTAATGGGAAGAGTGCTGACACATTGCAGGGAGTGCAATCTATGTCATAGAACAATCTGTGTATAAACTATTGAATGGGAAAATCATTTGCTCTATAAACCTTCACCTTGTTGTTGTTGCTAGGTGCCATCAGGTTGGTTCTGACTCGTAGCGACCCTATGTACAACAGAATGAAACACTGCCTAGTCCTGCATCATCCTCAGAATCGTTGCTATGTTTGAGCCCATTATTGCAGCCACTGTGTCATTCTCTTTGTCACTGACCCTCTACATTACCAAGCATGATGTCCTTCTCCAGGGACTGGTCCCTCCTGATGACATGCCCAAAGTATGTGAGACAAAGGCTCGCCATCCTCACTTCCAAAGAGCACCCTGGCTGTACTTCTGCCAAGACAGACTTGTTCGTTCTTCTGGCATCCCATGGTATATTCAATATTCTTTGCCAACACCATTATTCAAAGCCGTAGATTCTTCTTCGATCCTCCTTATTCATTGTCCAGGTTTTATATGCATATGAAGCGACTGAAAATACCATGGCTTGGGTAGGCACACCTTAGTAACTGTCACCTAAAGACATTAAAAAAAGAACATACACAAGGGAAAAAATTTTCTCATTATAAAAATAATAAATTGTAGAAATTTTTAAAAAATATTTTTGAAAATTTCAAGATGCAAGAAGTGAAAATAAAAAAAAATATTACTTGGACTTCTCCTAAAAAAAGTGTATGAAGATCATATTTTCCAAATGGCTCTAAACTTTAATTTGATATAATGTGGCAATAGAACACAACTGTTGGCACCAGTGTATCCTTGAAAGTACATAATCTTAGTATGCAACTCAAGCTATTCATTCTGCCTGATTTAATTATACAACCTGCTTGACAACAATCAGTGAAAACAGTCCATTTTAATGCCTTCTGAGGAGGCTACCTGAGCCCACACACTACCAGAACAGTGATAAATGGGCAAATCACCTTCTTCTGACATGAATAGCAGCACTGATTCAACAGCATGAGGCGTTGTTCAGCAGAGGAAACAGTGAGTGTTAATGATATGCTGTAAATATGTGCTGGAAAAAAATGCTGAAGACAGGTGCAAACAATTTTCTGTGTGGAAAATCAAATATAGTTGTAATGATATGTGAAAGAAGAGCAGATGTTTCCTATATCAAGTAACACTTCCATCACTAATGCTTCCCTTACTTTTCAAAAAGTCACTTTCATTGACCCACAGAAATGTTGTTTTGTTTGGGGTTTAATAAAAACAAACGTAATTAAAGTGCAACACAAAATAACATTTTATTGAAATGTGTTTTATTCTAGCGGAATGAAAACTCCCTTTTTGTTTAATTCAGACCAAATGCTAATGCAATTATACTCCTGCTTGATAAGGCTGTGAGTTTTCCTATCTATGACCAGGTGATGAAAAGTGTTGTATTATCTTTATACTAAAATATTTGATTATGAAATACATACTTTAAAGGTTTTTCAAGAATATTCATTTTATGAATATTTGAAATGAGATGAAATTCTTATGAGAATCAGTGCTATTGAATCCCATATATTTTTCTATTATTAAGTCCATGCAAAAGATCTAAGCTCACAGACACAAATATCCTTATGTATAGAGCCCTGGTGGTGCAGTGGTTAAGCACTCAACTGCTAACTGAAACGTGGGCGGTTTGAACACCAGAGAGAGGCTCCACAGGGGAAAAGACCTGGAGATCTGCTTCTGTAAAGACTACAGCCTTGGAAACCCTATGGGGCAGTTGTACTCTGTCTTACAGGGTCACTATGAGTCAAAATTGACTTGAAGACCATAGATTTGGTATTTTTTGTTTTGTTTTGTTTTATGTCTAAAAGAAAGGAGGGAGAACTTAGGGAAATGGAGGGAAGCCGTGGGTATGTAAATGTCTAACTGCAAAGAGACAGGATTGACTGAGAAGGGACAACTGTACTGCAATAACCAAGTTATCATCAAGAAGGGCTCTTGTGGAATGGTAGGGAAAGCCTTCCCAGGTTACTGGGACTAGGGAGGCGTTATACCTTTTGAAAAAAGAAGTAATGTAGGAAAAAAAATTACAATTTGGTCCCTTCTCCTCTTCCAGGACTACGGTATTGTAAGCATAGTATTATGAAATAATCCAAGGAACTCAGACTATAGATGAGAATGTGCCAGAGTCCAAAGAGATATCCTTAGGTTTTGAAACAAATGGGGAGATGAAAACAACTAAATCTCTAAGAAAAATGAAAGAGGTTGAAGTACTAACAACAGCATAGAAGCTGAAACAAGTATATTCCTTAACATTTTAATTATTAAAGGTGAGAAAATGAGCATTCAAAAGACTGGGATTTGGGCTAAAATGGAGAATTTTAATCTTTTATGTATCATCTACTGACATTACCCATTATATCCTTTTTGTTAAAGCTCTATTTTGATAAACTTGTATTAAGAACTAAGAAAGGGAGATTCAGTATGTCTGTTTAATATGGAAGCAATCTCCAGGGTTTCTGAAAGGTATGTGTGTGTGTATGTGTGCGTGCGAGTGTGCAAGAGCAGGAGGCAGGTAGTGTGAGTGGAGCAGAGGGAAATACTAGTCAAAGGTAAGATATGTCAGGACTCTGTCAGTTGCAAGTGAAGGATACCCCAACTCAAACTAGTTTAAACAAGAAAGAAATCTGTTGTTCTGTGTAACTGGAAAGGCCAAACCTTCAAAGAGATCTGGTTCCAGACACTCAAAGATGGGTCTCTTTTTTCCTTCTCTTGACTCTGATTTGTTCTGTATTTGCTTTATCTTTTAGAAAATATACCCTCATGGTAGTAACAATTCTAGGGTTACATTATCTTTATACCTCTCAATTGCAGAGAAAGTTTCTTACCCAAATTCCAGCAAAAGGCTTAGAAATTTCTCTCATGACTGGCTTAGGTAACTTGCACATTTCTGAACCAATCATTTTGCCCAACGGGATAGAATACTTCTATTAGATGGGCCTAAGGTTAAGCATTCAGCTGCTAACCAAAAGGTCAGCAGTTCTCTCTAGGTAGTTCCACCAGCCTATTCTTGGAAACACTATAGGGTCGCTATCAGTCAGAATCGACTCGACAGCAATAGGTTTGGTTTCTTTCTTTTTATTTATTTATTTATTTTGGTTTTTGTAGTCAGACAAAGCAGTCAACCCTACAAGAAAATGACACGCACAAACAAGGTTCCATTATCAGAAAAAGGATGGGGTGGAGGAGAAGGATGTGGAGCAGACAAAAACGATAGCTAACACAATCTACTACTAGCAATATTTATAAACTGCTGATGCGAAAGAGGCACTTCTGGTATGAGCGTAACACAAACCAAAGTAAATGACTTTAATCTCACTTACCCAGATAGTCCATAAAAGCTATTCATGCCCATATTTCTTTCAAATAACAGCCTTCACTTTTAATTAGTGTTTGTCTGGTGCACTCCTTGGGCCAACTGCATCAGAATTATTTGGGAGAATGCTTGTTAAAAATGTAGATACTTGGACCCTAACCTAGACTTGTTGAATCAAAATCTCTGGAGTATTAGCCAAGAATCTACATTTTTAGTGGGCACCCTGGTTGTCTTGGTCATCTAGTGCTGCTGCAACAGAAATACCACAAGTGGATGGCTTTAACAAGTCTAGTAGGCTACAAGTCCAAATTCAGGGCGTCAGCTACAAATCCAAATTCAGCTCCAGGAGAAGGCTTTCTCTCTCTGTCGGCTCTGGACGAAGGTCCTTGTCATCAATCTTCCCTTGGTCAAGGAGTTTCTCAGAGCAGGGACCCTGGGTCCAAACATGCGCTATTCTCCCGGCTCTTGTTTCTTGGTGACATGAGGTTCCCCCGTCTCTCTGCTTGCTTCTCTCTTTCATATTTCGAATCATAGTGATAGGATTTACAACAGATAGAAAAATCACATCAGATGACAAAATGGTGGACAATCACACTGTACTGGGAATCATGACCTAGGAAAATCACAACACATGCACATCTATTCATGTATATAATAAAGCACACAGTTATGAATACTTCTTAGACATAACAAAACATTTCACAGGATTGGACTTCTGAGACTGAAGGATTAAGGCCATAGTCTTGTGGGACATCTCCATCAATTGGCATAATATAGTTCATAAGTTATGTTCTACATCCTAGTTTGGTGAGTAGTTTCTGGCTTGCAAGTGGCCATTTAAGATATAACTTGTGGTCTCTACCCATCCAGAGCAAAAGAGAAAGAAGGAAACCAAAGGTTCAAAGAAGAAACTAGTCTACAGGACAAATAATGTACATGAATCACGGCCTCAACTACCTGAGACCAGAAGAACTAGGTGGTGCTTGGCTACCACTACCAACCATTCTAATCAGGGCCTCAATAGATGGAGCATGATAGACTTGGAGAAAATATGAAACAGAACATCAAATTCCTTTAAAAAAATAATAAAACCCCAGACTTACTGGACGGTTGAGTCTGGAAGACTCCCCTTGACTTTTGCCCTGGGATACTCTTCAAACCTTGAACTGAAACTAACCTCTGAGATCACCCTGTAGTTAAGTAACAGATTGGCTCACAAAACAATGAATGTCACCAGTAAGTACTGTGCGCCTTTAAAAAATCACCTATATGAAACCAAATGGTCAATGTTACTTTAAAAAAAGATGAGAATGTAAGGGGGCAAGGAAACTAGATTAACAGAAACAGAACAAATGGAAAAGAAATAATGAGAATGTTCATGCATTGTGAAGAATGTATCCAATGTCACTGAACAACTTGGTAGAAATTGTTGAATGGAAACCTAAACTGCTGTGTGAACTTTCACCAAAAATATAATATTATTAAAAAGAAAAAAAAAAAAAGAATCACTTGGTGTCATAGATTGAATTGTGTCCCCCTAAAATATCCGTCAACTTGGCTATGCCATGATTCCCAGTATTGAGTTTTTTTGTGATTGACTTACTTTTCTCAACAAAATGTCCTCTAGGTTCATCTATGTCCCAAGACGTTTTTGGAACTCAATTTTTCTTTATCGCTGAGTGTATTGCATTATATGTATGTACCACATTTTACTTATCCATTCATCTGTCGAAGGGCATTTAGGTTGTTTCCATCTTTTTGCTATTGTGAATAGTGCTGCCATGAACATAGGTGTACATACGTCTGTTCATGTCACTTCTATTAGATTCCTATGGTATATACCTAGGAGTGGAATTGCTGGGTCGTATGTCAGCTCTATCTCAAGTTTTTTGAGGAACCACCAGACTGTTTTCTACAACGGCTATATCATTTTGCATTCCCACTAGCAATGGATGAGGGTTCTAATTTCTCCACATCCATTTCAACACTTGTTATTTTCTGTTTTTTTTTTTAATTTTTTAAATTTTTTTGTCTTGTCCATCCTAGAGGGAGTGAGATGGTATGTCATTGTGGTTTTCCTTTGCATTTCTCTGATGGCAAATGATGTTGAGCATGTTTTCATGTATCTGTTGGCCATTTGAGTATCCTCTTTGGTGAAGTGTCTTGTTCATATCTTTTGCCAAGTTTTTGATTGGATTGTTTGTCTTTTTGTTGTTAAGTTGTAGAACTTTTCTATATATTTCAGATATTAAACCCTTATCAGTTATATCATTCCCAAAGATTTTTTTCCCAGTCTGTAGATTGTCTCTTTACTCTTTTGATAAAGTCTTTTGATGAATAATTATTTAACTTTTATGATGTCCCAGTTATCTATTTTGTTTTCTGTTGCTCGTGTGTTCATTATTGTGTTTGACAATATATCATTGAAAAAAGATTTGTTCCAAAGCTTTGTTCCTGTATTTCCTGGGTGATTCTTAATGCATGCTAAAGTACCAGAACTATGGCTCTATATTATTTAGACACATTGAATTTCATTACTGGGACACATTATTGTGTTTGAGTTTGTAATTAGGGATCTAAGCCCAAACAAGCCGATTATCAGGCTCAAAAATATTGGATGTATTGAATAATCATACCTTGCTAGTTCAGACTGATGATGTGGAATCCCTGAGAAATATTGAAAATTCAAAGCTACAAATTTTTTTTTAAAAAAATGTGGAGACTTCCCGCTATGGTGGAGTGAAGAGGACAGCAAATTTTTTCCCCCAGAACAACTATAAAACTGAGCAAAATTGTTAAAAACAAACAAACAATCATTCCAGGACACTGGAAATTGAACAGAGGCAAACAACAAATCAAGAAGCATTTATTCCTGAAAAACTGCTAAACTTCAGGTAAGAACCATGAGAGTCTTTGGCATTCTTGTCTGGGGCTTCTCCCATTCTACCTCCATTTCAGTAGGTGAGGTAGTTCTACCATAGCAGAGCTGTCAGTGAAAATCAGTAGTTTCACTTCCAGAGGGGGCTAACTTGGTTTGGAGTTGAGGACAAAAAAACCCATGTCCAGTGGCATTGTCAGTAAAAGTAGCACACTCAGTAGACATTGAACAGGAAAAGCCAGCAGGAAATGCTAGCTTGAAGGCACAGTCCTGGTTGGGTCAGTGGCAATCCAATAAACTAGCTGAAACTTTACCAGGAAATTCTGGGTCTGAGAGAACTAATGTGAACTTAGATAAGCTCTCCATACATCCTTGGATGATTGGGAAGCCGTATGCATGCACAGGGGAGGCCTGAAAAGACCTGGTAGAAATCAAAAGCTGGCTAGGTCTTGAAAATGGCCTGAATTTATGTGTATTCCCAAAACCACACAGATCTACCAGCAGTGGATTGCTGCCTTACTGACTCAAGTTGTTTGAACACAATCTCTGACTCATCATTAACTGACCATTAAGTCATGAAAACACAGAAGTGACCTGAAGGAAAGAAGGCTAAAAAGCAAAAATAAGAATTTAAAAAAAACTAAGCAAAGAAATCAGAGGCCACACACCATGGAGCAGACAGATTCTACAGATTAAGTCCAGGAACACTGCAAATAAAATAAAAAAAACAAAACCAACAGTGACAACCACCTTCAGGGAAAAAAGTTAGAATCGAGATCTCCCACAATATATTATCTAAAATGTCCAGTTTTGGCGGGGAAAGATGGCGCTCTAGGCAGAAGCACCACGCCGTCCCTCCACAGCAAAGATCCGAAAAACTAAGCCTAACAGAGAATCAACTATCCTGAAACCCTAGAACACCAAATGAAGAGATAAAGAACTCAGCCAAACACCAAATGGAGTGAGAATACTAAAAGAGAACGGAGAGCGAGGAGAGACTCTGCAGAGATTCCTTACCAGCTAAAACAGCGCGGATCCACCATCTTGGATTCCTATCGGAGACCAGCGAACGGGAGAACATCCTTGCAGAGCATCCGGTGGGAGACAGAACGACCGGTAAACTGCGGTGCGCGCTCTCCCACCCCCCACCCCTCTCCGCCTCGGCTGGGGATCCCCTGCTTTCCGTGGCCAGGGTCCCTGGGCTGGGGGGCGCCGGTGCTTGGATTCCACGCGCCCGGGCTGGCGGCTTTCTGGGGGCCGTTTTCTGGCCGCTGGCGAGGCTTTTTCTGCTGCCTCCCCCTCCTTTTGCCTGGGTGCCTGGTTCCGGGTGCCATCTCTGCTCTCTCCTGCGGGGCTGTAGGGCTGTGTTCGGGCGTGTGGCTGTTTCCAGGTCTGGGCTAGCGCGCTGGTGGGATCCCGGGGCCTTTGTTCGTTCGCCCCTCTGCTTTCCGTGGCCAGAGTCCCTGGGCTGGGGGGCGCCGGTGCTTGGATTCCGCGCGCCCGGGCTGGCGGCTTTCTGGGAGCCGTTTGCTGGCAGCTAGCGAACCTTTTTCTGCCGCCTCCCCCTCCTTTTGCCTGGGTGCCTGGTTCCGGGTGCCATCTTTGCTCTCTCCTGCGGAGCTGTGGGGCTGCGTTCGGGCGTGTGGCTGTTTCCAGGTCTGGGCTGCCACGCTGGTGGGATCCTGGGGCCTTTGTTCGTTCACCCCACTGCTTTCCGTGGCAGGGGTCCCTGGGCTGGGCGCCGGTGCTTGGATTCCACGCGCCTGAGCTGGCGGCTTTCTGAGAGCCGTTTGCTGGCCGTTGGCGGGGCTTTTTCTGCCACCTCCCCCTCCTTTTGCCTGGGTGCCTGGTTCTGAGTGCCGTCTTTGCTCTCTCCTGTGGGGCTGTGGGGCTGCATTCGGGCGTGTGGCTGCGTCCGGGTCTGAGCTGCCTCGCTGGTGAGATCCCGGGGCCTTTGTTCGTTCGCCCCTCTGCTTTCCGTGGCCGGGGTCCCTGGGCTGGGGGGCGCTGGTGCTTGGGTTCCGCGCGCCCGGACTGGCGGCTTTCTGGGAGCCGTTTGCTGGCAGCTGGCGAACCTTTTTCTGCCGCCTCCCCCTCCTTTTCCCTGGGTGCCTGGTTCCGGGTGCCATCTTTGCTCTCTCCTGCGGGGCTGTGGGGCTGCGTTTGGGCGTGTGGCTGCTTCCAGGTCTGGGCTGCTGCGCTGGTGAGATCCCGGGGCCTTTGTTCGTTTGCCCCTCTGCTTCCCGTGGCCATGGTCTCTTAACCCCGAGACTGCCTGCTTCTTGGAATTCGCGCCCCTGAGTGGGGGCTCTCTGGGTCCCATTTGTAGGCACTGACTGCTGGTGTTGCTTTTTTTTTTTTATTTTATTTTTCTTCTTTTTTTGATTAGTTTTGTCATCTGTTCCCTCTTTTTCACTTTTGTCTTTCTTCATTGCTTAATTTCTTGTCTCTCTATCTCTTCCTTCTCTTTCTGATCCCTGAATACCAGGCGATGAATGCCTCTGTACCTTCTGGCCAGGCTGTGCTGTGAAAACTGAGACCGACTCCCCCAGACCTCATAGCTGCATCGGTGGGATCCCTGGGATCTTTGCAGTTCTTTAACCTTTCTGATTTTTATTTGTTCATTCTTTCCTTTTCTTTCTCTCCCCCTTCTGGTTTCCTCTATCCCATAGTCTCTCATCTGTACATTCCAACGACAAGCTCCCCTAGCATTCTTTTATGTTTGTATGCTTTTTGCTCCTGCTCCTCTTTCCTCTCTCCCATATCCAGCTTAGCTTCACACATAACCATCTTCCCGCTGCACCCTAGACTTCAACACACCACTCTCAGTAAAGGACAGAACAACTAAGAAGAAACTCAGCAAAGATACAGAAGACCTAAAGGACACAATCAGCCAACTGGACCTCATAGACATATATAGAACAATCCATCCAACCGCTGCAAAGTACACATTCTTTTCCAATGCACATGGAACGTTCTCTGGAATAGACCACATCTTAGGCCACACAGCAATCCTCAACAAGATCCAAAATGCTGAGATAATTCACAGTATCTTCTCTGACCACAATGCCATCAAGGTAGAAATTAACACTAGAAAGAGCAAGGAAAAAAAATCAAACACATGGAAACTGAATAATAATCTGCTTACACATCAATGAGTAATAGAAGAAATCAGAGATGGAATTAAAAAATTCCTAGAATCAAATGAAAATAAAAACACATCATACCAAAACCTTTGGGAGACAGCAAAGGCAGTCCTCAGAGGACAATTTATAGCAATAGATGCACATATCAAAAAAGAAGAAAGGGACAAAATCAGAACATTAACTACACAACTCAAACAAATAGAAAGAGAACAGCAAAAAAAGCCTACAACTACCGGAAGAAAGGAAATAGTAAAGATCAGAGCAGAAATAAATGAAATAGAGAACAGAAAAACAATAGAAAGAATCAACAAAATCGAAAGTTGGTTCTTTGAAAGAATCAACAAAATCGACAAACCACTGGCCAGACTGACAAAAGGAAAACAGCAGAGGGCACAAATAACCCAAATAAGAAATGAAATGGGGGACATTACAACAGACCCAACCGAAATAAAAAGGATTATAACAGAATATTATGAAAAACTATATTCCAACAAATTTGAAAACCTAGAGGAAATGGATAAATTTCTAGAAACATACGGCCTTCCCAAACTACAACAAAGTGATATTGAAAATCTGAACAGACCCATAACAAGAGAAGAGATTGAAAAGGTAATAAAAAAACTCCCAACCAAAACAAGCCCTGGCCCAGATGGCTTCACTGGAGAATTCTACAAAACATTTACAGAAGAGCTTGTACCAGTTCTACTCAAGCTATTTCAGAGCATAGAAGAGGAAGCAACACTTCCAAATTCATTCTATGAAGCCAGCATAACGCTGATACCAAAACCAGGCAAAGACGTCACAAAAAAAGAAAATTACAGACCAATATCTCTCATGAATATAGATGCAAAAATTCTGAACAAAATTGTAGCCAGTAGAATTCAGTATCATATCAAAATAATAATACACCACAACCAAGTAGGATTCATACCAGGTATGCAAGGATGGTTTTACATTAGAAAATCCATCAACGTAATCCACCACATAAATAAAAGGAAAGAAAAAAATCACATGATCATCTCAATTGACGCAGAAAAAGCATTTGACAAAGTCCAACACCCATTCCTGATAAAAGCTCTCAATCAAATAGGTATAGAAGGGAAATTTCTCAACATAATAAAGGGCATCTATGCAAAACCAACAGCCAACATCATTCTTAATGGAGAAAGGCTGAAAACATTCCCCTTGAAAACAGGAACAAGACAAGGATGCCCTTTATCACCACTCCTATTTAACATTGTGCTGGAAGTTCTATCTAGAGCAATAAGGCAAGAGAAAGAAATAAAGGGCATCCAAATTGGTAACGAAGAAGTTAAACTGTCCCTGTTTGCAGATGATATGATACTATACATAGAAAACCCTAAAGACTCCATTAGAAATCTACTGGAACTAATAGAAAGATTCAGCAGAGTAGCAGGATACAAGATAAACATTCAAAAATCAGTTGGATTCCTATACACCAGTAAAGAGAACGATGAAAAGGAGATCAGGAAATCAATACCATTTTCAATAGCCCCTAAAAAGATAAAATACTTAGGAATAAATCTGACCGGGAATGTAAAAGACCTATACAAAGAAAACTACAAAACACTGCTGCATGAAACCCAAAGGGATCTACATAAATGGAAAAACATACCATGCTCATGGATAGGCAGACTCAACATTGTGAAAATGGCAATTCTACCTAAAGCAATTTACAAATACAATGCAATCCCGATACAAATACCAACAACATTCTTCAAAGAGATGGAAAAACTAATTATTAACTTTATATGGAAAGGGAAGAAACCCCGAATAAGTAAAGCACTACTGAAGAAGAAGAATAAAGTTGGAGGACTCACACTACCTGACTTGAGAACCTACTATACAGCTACAGTACTCAAAACAGCCTGGTACTGTTACAACAACAGAGACATTGACCAATGGAACAGAATTGAGAACCCAGATGTAAATCCATCCACCTACGGTCACCTGATCTTTGACAAGGGCCCAAAATACATCAAATGGGGAAAAGACAGTCTTTTTAACAAATGGTGCTGGCAAAACTGGATATCCATTTGTAGAAAAATGAAACAGGACCCATACCTCACACCATATACAAAAACTACTTCCAAATGGATCAAAGACCTGAATATAAAGCCTCAAACTATAAAATTCATAGAAGAAAAAATAGGACCAACACTTCAGGCCTTAATACATGGCATTAACAGGATACAAACCATAAACATCAACACAAAAAACCCAACAGATAAACTAGATAACTGCGATCTTCTAAAAATCAAACATCTATGCTCTTCAAAAGACTTCACCAAAAGAGTCAAAAGAGAACCTACAGACTGGGAAAAAATATTTGGACAGTACAAGTCAGACAAAGGTCTAATCTCCATAATCTACAAGAAAATCCAACACCTCTACAACAAAAAGACAACCAATCCTATCAAAAAATGGGCAAAGGAAATGAACAGACACTTCACCAAGGAAGACATTCAAATGGCCAACAGACACATGAGGAAATGCTCGCGATCACTAGCCATTAGAAAAATGCAAATTAAAACCACAATGAGATACCATATCACCCCGGCATTACTGGCACGAATCAAAAATACTGGAAATAACAAATGTTGGAGGGGCTGCGGGGAGATGGGAACTCTTATACACTGCTGGTGGGAATGCAAAATGATACAACCATTTTGGAAAATGATATGGCGTTTCCTCAGAAAGCTAGAAATAGACATACCATTCAATCCAGCAATCCCACTCCTAGGAATATATCCTAGAGAAATAAGAGTCATCACTCGAATAGACATATGCACACCTATGTTCATGGCAGCATTGTTCACAATAGCAAAACGATGGAAACAACCTCGATGTCCATCAACAGATGAATGGATACACAAACTATGGTACATACACACGATGGAGTACTATGCAACGAGAAAGAACAACAATGAATCTGTGAACCAACTCATAACATGGATGAAACTGGAGGACATTATGCTGAGTGAAATAAGTCAATCACAAAAGGACAAATATTGTATGAGACCTCTATGGTAAAAACCCATGAAAAAATTCACATGCAAAATGTAACAATCCTTGTTGGTTACCAGGGATGGGAGGGGAGGGGGGGAAATACTAAATAGGTAATAGATAAGTGGTAACTTGGATGAGAGGTGAGATAGTACACAGTACAGGGGAAACTAACACAACCTGCACAAGGAAAGGTCATGGAGGCCCTATAGACACATCCAAACCCCCCGAGGGACTGAGTTGTTGGACGGAGGGCTCTGGGGACCATGGTCTCGGGGAACATCTAGCTCAATTGGCATGACACTACTTATAAAGATAATGCTCTACATTCTACCTTGGTGAGTAGTGTCTGGGGTCTTAAAAGCCTATGAGCGGCCATCTAAGATACTCCACTGGTCTCATCCCTTCGGGAGCAAGGGAGAATGAAGAGAACAGGATTCAACGAAAAGATTAGTCCAAAGGACTAATTGTCCACAGCTACCAAGGCCTCCACCAGACTGAGTCCAGTACAGCTAGATGGTGCCCGGCTACCACCACTGACTACTCTGACCAGGATCACAACAGAGTGTTCTGGACAGAGCTGGAGAAGGATGTAGAGCATAATTTTAACTCCCAAAAAAAAAAAAAGACTAGATTTACTGGCCTAAAGAATACTAGAGAAACCTCAAGAGTGTGGCCCCCAGACACCCTCTCAGCTCAGAGGTGAATTTACCTTCGAGGTTCGATGTTAAGCCTGGGAATGGACAGCCCAGTAAAACTAAATGGGACTAACGAGGTACAGGAATCCGGTGACAAGGGCCAGAAGGCAGAGGGGGAGTAGGAAACTGATGATAAGGAACACAAATTGAATAAGGACACTGTTGATGTATTGTGAGATTGTTGACCACTGCTATAGGGCAACATTTGTGGTAACTATTAAATGGGAGGCTGTTTTGTCCTGTAAGCCTTCATCTTGGGTGAGAATGGCAGCACAATTGGAAGAGCATAGTCAATATCACTTAAATGTGTAAGTAAAAAGTTTTGAAATGGTTTTAAAATAAAATAAAAAAAACCAAATGAGACTAAAGAGGTACAGTAGTCCTGTGACAAGGGCCAGAAGACAGAAGGGGACAAGGAAGTCCCCTGGTGATAGGGAACACAAGGTGGAGTAAGGATATTCTTGATGTGTTGTGAGATTGTTAACCATTGTCATAGGGCAACATGTGTAGTTAACTGTTAAATGAAAAACTATTTTGTTCTGTAAGCCTTCATCTTAAGTGAGAATAACAGCACAGTTGGAAGAGCGTAGTCAAAATCACTGAACTGTGAATGTAGAAATTTTTGAAATGGTGTATCTTTGGCTATCTGTATTTTCATAAAAAAAAAAAAAAAAACGTTGAGAATTTAGAGGCTTAATATGTTGTGGGGTTGTTAACGAATGTCATAGAACAACATGTGTGCTACTATTTCATGAGAAACTATTTGCTCTGTAAGCTTTCACCTGAAGTACAATAAAATATAAAAAAAAAAAGAATCACAAGAAATAAAAAAAAAAAATGTCCAGTTTTCAACAAAAGCTACACATGAAATGGAACAGGAAAGTGTAGCCCAAATTCAGGAAAAAAAGCAGTCAATAAAAACTGTTAGTGGGCCTAGACGTTGGATTTAGCAGACTAAGACTTCAAAGCTGCTGTTTTCAATATGTTCAAAGAGTTAAAAGAAGCACTGTTGAAAGAATTAAAGAAAAATATGATTAAAATAATTCAATAAATAGCAAATAGAAAGTATAAAAATGAACTAAATGGAAATTCTACAGTTAAAATGTATAAAATGTATAATAGCTGAAATGAAAAATTCACTAGATTGACTCAACAATGTATTTGAAATGGCTGAATAAAGGGTCAGTGAACTTGAAGACAGATTAATAAAATTCATCCAATCTAAAGAACAGAGATAAAAATATGAAGAAAAATGAACAGAGCCTCAGAGACCTGTGAGACAACATCAAGCATGCCACCAAACATGAAATAGGTGTCAAAGAAGGAGACGATAGAGAGAAAGGTGCAGAAAAAATATTTGAAGAAATAATGGCTGAAAACCCAAGTTTGGTAAAAAACAAAACAAACAAACAAATAACAGCAACAAAAAAAACCCATTAATCTACAGATCAAAGAAATTCAAATAACCGGAACTAGGATAAATACAAATAGAGCCACATCTAGACACTTTATAGTTAAACATTTGAAAGCCAAAAGTAAGGAGAAAATCTTGCAAGGAGTAAAATAAAAATGACTCATCATATACATGGAAACTAGAATACAATTATTCTACTGCTAATATCATACTTCGGAGCCTGACAAGCGAATCCACCCAAAGGCTCCATGGAAGAAAGGCTGACAATCAGCTTCTGTAAAGATTACAGCCAAGAAAACCCTATGGAGCATTTGTACTCTGTAACACGTGGAGTTGCCATGATTCAGGGGCCAACCTGACGGCATCTAACAACAGCAACAATATCATAGTTAATGGTGAATGACTGAATGTTCACCCTTCAAGATCAGAAACAATACAAGGATGTAAGTCCTCACAACTTCTATTCAATATTATACTGGAAGTTCTCGCCAGTGTAATAAAGGCAAGAAAAAAAAAAAGTAAAAGGCATTTGAGCAGGAAAAGAAGAAGTAAAATTACCTCTATTTGCAGATGACTTAATCTTGTAGGTGGTCCTCCAAAAAAGTATCATCACTAATAATCAAGTACAGAAAGGTACAAAATTCAATTGTATTTCAATATAAGAGTAATAAACAATCAGAAAATGAAGTTAAGAATACAATACCATTCACTATAGCCTCCAAAAATGCTTAGGAATGTCTTTAGCAAAAGAAGTACATGACTCGTACATTGAAAACTACAAAATATTACTGAGAAAATGTAAAGAAAATTTAAATAAATGGAGAGACATTCTATGTTCATGGATTGGAAGACTCAATATTGTTAAGATGGCATTTCGCCCCAAATTGATCTATAGATTCAAGAGAATTCCAACCAAAATCCTAGTAGGATTTATTGAAGAAATTGACAAGGTGATCCAAAAAATTATAGGGAAATGCAAAGGACCTAGAATAGACAAAATAATTTTGGAAAAAAGAACAAAGCTGGATGACTTATGCTACCCAACTTCAAAATTTATTAGAAACCTATAATAATAAAGACAATATGGCATTCATCTAAGGATAGACATATAGATCAATGGAACAGAGTAGAGTCCAGAAATAAACCCTTAACTTTATGGTTAATTGATTTTTTACAAATATTTCAAGGCAATTCAATGGGGAGAAGGATAGTCTTTTCAACGAATGATACTTGATATCCACATGCAAAAAGAAATGAATTTATACCCTTACCTCACAAAATACACAAAAATTAACTTAAATTGGATCATAGACCTAAACATAAGAGCTAAAATTTTAAAACTTTTGAAGAAATAATCAAGAGAAAATCTTTGGTACAAATTTTATGTTGTGTAAATTATACCTCAGTAAGACCTCAAGAAATACCATTTTATGATTGTTCCAGTAACTATGGTTGCATAACAAATTGCCCCTAAAGTTCATTGTGCCATTTATTATGCTCATGAATTCTGTGTGTCAGGATATACAGAGCACAGAGGAAATAATTTATTTCTGCTCCACAATGTCTGGAACTCAGCTGGAAGACTCACAGGCTGGGGACTGGAATCATTACAAGGCTTGTTTAGATTCACATCTGGTGGTTAATGTTGGGACTGTCAGCTGTAATACACACATGTGATGATTTCTCCTTGTGACATGGGTCTCCTCACACCATGGTGTTTTTGTCTGATGTTTTCATCATGGTTAGACTGGAGTTATGGGTCTTTGGGAGGATGACCACAGAGGTGAACCGCCATCCTCATTACATGAGATTAAGGGTACATACTATCAATGGAACACAATTTATCTGTAACATGACTTATCACGTATCATGGATGATGTTACCCTTGATTATCTGCCCAAGATACTGTTTGCCAGGTTTATCCACTGTAAAATTACACCTCACCTTCCTTTCAATACTCTACTTTTTGGAAGCAAGTCATCAAGCACAACCCACACTTGAGGAGTGGGGAGTTATACTTCATCTCTTCATGCATATCTGTAAATATTTCTATATGTATATATCTATATCTACTAAGCTAAACATAGGTTCATACTGAGGTCTCTAACTCTAATGCATAATCACATGGATCATTTAACCTTATTCCCTTGCTTATCTGTACCCTCCCTCTCCAACATTGAGAAACCTGGTTCCCACCATCTAACTTATTTGTTCAATTCCATTATACATGTGCAGAAGTTTCAGAGTTATTATCTGGTTGTTTTCTTACAATTCACTTCCATTTTCCATTTTAAGCTAAGCAATGGAAACAAATTCATTAATTCCAAGGTACACTGAAATGGATTCACCTAGTAATCAGCATTTTTAAGGTGTCAATCCTTGTACTACATAGTATTAAGACCAAAGATTGCTTAAGAGGGGAAAAAAGACAGATAATTCTTTTAAGTAATTCCTTTTCTCTTTTAAAGGAAGACAAGAAAGAAAAAATATCATGAAATTATGTCTATAACATACATTTTAAACATAATTTAGGAATTGTTCAATGACATTATATTTAATGGTTTGCTTATTCATGCCTATGAGGCAATTGAAAATACCATGGCTTGGGTCAGACACACCTTGGTCCTCAAAGAGACATATTTACTTTTCAACACTTTAAAGAAGTCATTTGCAGCAGATTTGCCCAATGCAGTAGCCATTTGATTTCTTGACTGCTGCTGCTTCCATGGGCATTGATTGTGGATCCAAGTAAAATGAAATCCTTGAAAATGCCAATCTTTTCTCTATTTATCATGATGTTGCTTATTGGTTGACTCGTGAGGATTTTTGTTTTCTTTATGTTGAGGTGTAATCCATACTGAAGGCTGTAGTCTTTGATCTTCTTCAGTAAGTGTTTCAAGTCCTCTTCTGAAAGTGGAGAGAACTACCATATAACCCAACAATTCCACTCCTACATATATACCTAAAAGACTAGAAAGCAGAGACTCAAAAAGAGACTTGTACACCAATATTCATTGCAACACTATTCATAATAGCCAAAACGTGGAAGCAAAATCTAAATGCCTATCAACAGATGAATGGATAAACAAAATGTGGTACATACATACAATGGAATACTACTCAGCCACTAGGAGAAACAAAGTCTTCATACATGCTACAATGTGGCTGGAGCTTGAAGACATTATGCTGAGTGAAATAAGTCAGTCATAAAAAGACAAATAGCATACGACCTCATTCATATAAAAAGACAAGAAAAGGCAAATGTATAGATATCAAAGTTTATTAGGTGGATTGGCATAGTGGCTGCAACAATGGACTCAAACCCAGCAAAGATTGTGAGCATGGCTAAGGACCAGGTAGTGTTTCATTCTGTTGTACATAGGGTCACTACAAGTTGGAACTGACTCTGTGGCACCTAACAACAACATGGTAGTTCTTTTTTTTTTAGTTTTTTGAGGAACCGTCACACTGGTTTTCAGAACGGCTATATCATTTTGCATCCCACCAACAATGCATAAGGGTTCCAATTTCCCCACATCCAAGGGTAGGTGGGAGGGGGAAAGGAGAGAGATCAGCAGAGATAGAAAAATAGCATTGGTTAAGGGTAGGATTGCAGAGCCAATTATTGTAATTGCTTTCAATAAGTTGTACACCTGTAAAAAAAGTTGAACTGGCAAAAGTTATTGTGATGGTTAAGGTTGTGTGTTAACTTGGTTGGGCCATGATTCTCAGTGGTTTGGCAGTTATGATGTAATTTGGCAGCTATGTAATGATGTAATCACCTCCCTAATGAGATCTGCTATGAGCAACCAATCAGTTGAAAGGGAGTTTCCTTGGGATATGGCCTGCATCCAACATAGGTGGACTTTCTGGCAAAGCTCATGGGTTTTTACTTGCTCTGGTTCCTGCATCTGGCTCCTGTTCATCCTACCTCTGGTTCTTGGGACTTGATCTAGCAGCTTACATGCCATTCTTGGGATTTGTCAGCCTCTGCAGCCTGTGAGCCAGTGGCCTGTCAGCTTACCAGCCAGTCTTGGGTTCATCAGCCCCTGTAGCTATGTGAGTAGGGAGAAGCCTTTAGCCTGATAAACGATTTGGGACTTTCCAGCCTCTACAACTGCCTGAGCCATTTCCTTGATATAAATCTCTCTATAGATATCTATATATGTATATACACTTCACTGGTTTTGCTTCTCTGTAGAACCCAGCCTAACACAGTTGTGTGATAGATATATTTACAACAACAACAACAAAAAAGAGAAACTGCAGAGGTTGCTTCTGTACAACCAAAAACCACTTGGGATTTTGTTCCTTGGTTTGGAGGTTTAGGGCCATGGTTTCATGGGACATCCCAGTTAATTGGCCTAATAATGTGCTTAGTGCTTCTGTTCTACCTCCTAGTTCTCTGTGGAGTGCCAGGAGTCTTAAAAACCTCTCAAGCACCATTCAAGGCACAACAACTGGTCTCTATTTTCTTGGAGCAACAGAGGAAGGAGAGTCAGGAATAGGAGGAGGATATGGAATGTGTGATTAATTGCCTCCATGAACAACTGTCACCTTTGCCATGAGATCAGAAGAACTGGATGGTGCCCGGCTACCATTACAGAATATTTTGATCAAAGATTCTATAGAAGAATTCTGATCAAAAGCGGAAAATTCAGAACAGAATTTCAAATTCTCATAAGCTGCAGACTTTCTGGAGCCATGCAGGCTGGATGAAGCCCTGAAACTATTGCCCTGAGATTATCTTTAAAATGTAAACAAAAAACATACCCTGAAGTCTTAAAACCAAACAATAGTTTAGCTTAACTACTAAAAAATGTATGCCTTGACCATTGTGTTCTTTTAAGAACTATCTATATGAGATCAAAGTGCCAACAGCAACTCGAAAGATTTGATAAGAACCTTAGGGGGCAGTGAGTTTATGTTAATGGGGGAGGAACAACTCAGAAAAGGAGAGGGAGAATGGTTGCACAACTAGAAGAATGTAATCAATGTCACTGAATCGTACATGTAGAAATGGTTGAATTGGCGTATGTTTTGCTGTATATATTCTCAATAAAACCAAAACAAACAAAAAATGATACTGAGATCCCAGGAAATATGGACGAGGGCATTGACCATGTCAGCCACAGTAGATTAGTGCTATTGTTATTGTTATAGTTATTCTGCTTTTGTAAAAACAAACAAATTAACTCTGTGCAATAATAGAAAAAAAAGAATGTAATCAATGTCACTGAACAATATGTGAAGAAATTGTTGAATGAGAACCTGAATTACTGTGTACACTTTTACCAAAAATATAATAAAATACTCCACCAGACTGAGTCTAGTGCAACTAGATGGTGCGTGGCTACTACCACCGACTGCTTTGACAGGGATCACAATAGAGGGTCCCAGACAAAGCTGAAGAAAAATGTAAAACAAAATTCTAACTCACAAAAAAAGACCAGACTTACTGGCCTGACAGAGACTGGAAAAGTCCTGAGAGTATGGCCCCCGGACACCCTTTTAGCTCAGTAATGAAGTCACTCCTGAAGTTCACCCTTCAGCCGAAGATTAGACAGCCCCATAAAGCAAGATGAGACTAATGGGGCACAACAGTCCAGGGACAAGGACTAGAAGGCAGGATGGGACAGGAAATCTGGAAATAGTGAAACCAAGGTCAAGAAGGGAGAGTGTTAACATGTCATGGGGTTGGTGAGCAATGTCGCAAAACAATTTGTGTACTAATTGTTTAATGAGAAGCTAGTTTGTTCCATAAACCCTCATCTAAAGTACAAAAATAAAAAAAATTAATAAAACATTATTTTTTAAAAAAGTGTATGGTGTGAGGTAAAGGGTTGGAGGTTCATTGCATTCATACAGTTGTTTCAGCACACTGTATTGAAAAGAATATCCTTTCTCTACTGACTTATCTTGGTACTCTTGTTGAAAATTGGCCATATACGTGTGAGTCAATTTATGGACTTTCTATTTTATTCCATTGATCAATATATCTGTGCTTCTGCCAATAACACACTCCCTTTCTTACTGTTGCTTTATAGTCCTTTGACATTAATCGCTTTGTTCTAAATTGTTTTTGGTATTATAGGTCATTTGCATTTCCATCTAAATTTAAGAATCTACTTGTCGATTAGTATAAAAAAACCTGCTGGAATTGTGACTGAGATTGTATTGAATCTATAGGTCAATTTGGGGATACTGGAAAGCTTAGCAATATTGAATCTTCTGATCCATGATCATGAAATATCTCTCCATTTATTTAAATCTTTAAGAATTTCTCTCAGCCTGCTTTGAGTTTTCAGTGTTTGCAACTGTCTTAGGCTGGATTCTCTAGAGAAGCAAAACCAATGAAATACCTATACCTATATATATATATATACACACATATAAATTTATATCAAGGAAATGGCTTACGTGGTTGTAGAGGCTAGAAAGTCCCAAGTCCATGGGTCACTCGGGAGACTCATGTAGCTGCAGGGGCTGGTGAAACCAAGACCGGACCACAGAGGCTGATGAATTCCAAGATCGGCAGGCAAGCTGCTAGCTCAAGTCCCAAGAACCAGAGGTCAGATGAACAGGAGCCAGCTGCATGATTCAGAGTAAGCAAAAGCCTGCGAGCCTTGCCAGAAAGTCCACCTATATTGGATGCAAGTCATACTCCCAAGGAAACTCCCTTTAAACTGATTGACTACTCACAGCAGATCCCATCATGGAGATGATCACATTATATCAGATCTCATCATGGAGGTGATTACATCATTACATAGCTGTCAAACTACATCATAACTGCCAAATCACTGAGAATCATGACCCAGCCAAGTTGACACACAACATTAGCCATCACAGCAGCTATTTTATTGAATTTATCTCGATGTGTTTTTGTTTTCTGATGTGATTGTGTTACTGTTTAAATTTTATTTTATAATTGCTTGTTATTAATATATAGAATTACAATCAATTTTTGTATCCTGAGCTTGTATCCTACACCCTCGATAAACTCACTTATTATTTCGAGGGGATTTTTTGTAGATACTTTAGGATTTTCTATGTGCATGGTTATGTCATTTGAAAAGTAATACAGCCTTCCTTTTCCTTTCAAAACTGTTTTCTATTTCATTTTCTTGCCTTATTGTGATGGCTAGGACCTTCTGTACAGTTTTTCCTTTTCTTTACTCTTTCTTAAATGATTACTGACATTTATTGTTGTAGAACTATATATAACACAACACTTGCCAAGTCAACGTTTTCACTTGTACAATATAGTGATATCAATTACAACAATCATGTTATGCAACCCTCACCAATAATCATTGCCAAGCTTTCCATCATCATAAACAAAAACCCACTGCTTTCTAATCAATGACTCCCCCTTTCCACTCCATCCCACACTTGGTAACCAATAATAAAACTGGTTTCTAAACCTTTGCCTATTCTAGATATTTCATATAAGTGAGATCATACAATATTTGTCCTTTGTGATTAACAAATCCTCAAGTTAATCACTGGCAAGTTACTTAACTGACCTGTGCCTCAGTTTCCTCAAATAGAAAATGGAATTAACAGTGCCTACTTCATAGGGTTGTTGTGGTATTTAAATGAAGTGATTCAACCCAATGCATGGTATTCAGAAAACATTCATTGTATTTATTATCACTGCATGATAACATGTGGAAATGATTAGAATGCTTAACTTATGTCCACCTTGCCATTGCCACCCTCAAAATGCTTAGACTTATTTTATCAACAAGATAAAATGAGTCACTCAAACATAATAATGTATTTAACAAAGCCAACAATAATTTTTATGGCAGTAGGATACAATATACTTACCAAAAAACCAGGACTCGTTCTCCTAAACAGAGGCCCTCAGAACTGATAAGGGTCGGTCATGGAAGCCCCATAGACACATCCAAACTCCCTGAGGGACTGAATTGCTGGGCGGAGGGCTGTGGGGACCATGGTCTCGGGGAACATCTAGCTCAATTGGCATGACACAGCTTATAAAGACAATGCTCTACATTCTACCTTGGTGACTAGTGTCTAGGGTCTTAAAAGCCTGTGAGCGGCCATCTAATATACTCCACTGGTCTCATCCTTTTGGGAACAAGAGAGAATGAAGAGAACAGGAAACAAGGAAAAGATTAGTCTGAAGGACTAATTGTCCACAGCTACCAAGGCCTCCAGCGGACTGAGTCCAGTACAGCTAGATGGTGCCCGGCTACCACCACTGACTGCTCTGACCAGGATCACAACAGAGGGTTCTGGACAGAGCTGGAGAAGGATGTAGAGCATAATTCTAACTCCACAAAAAAAAAAAGACCAGATTTACTGGCCTAAAGGAGACTGGAGAAACCTCGAGAGTATGGCCCCCAGACACTCTTTTATCTCAGTGGTGAAGCTACCTCCGAGGTTCACTGTTCAGCCTGGGAGTGGACAGCCCCATAAAACCAAATGAGACTAACGAGGTACCGGAGTCCAGTGACAAGGGCCAGAAGGCAGAAGGGGACAAGGAAGCTGGTGATAGGGAAGCCAAGGTTGAGTAAGGATATTGTTGATGTGTTGTGAGATTGTTCACCATTGTCATAGGGCAACATTTGTAGTAACTGTTAAATGAGAAACTATTTTGTTCTGTAAGCCTTCATCTTAAGTGAGAATAACAGCACAATTGGAAGAGCATAGTCAATGTCACTGAACTGTGTATGTAGAAATTTTTGAAATGGTGTATCTTTGGCGATGTGTATTTTCACCATTAAAAAAAAAAAAAAAGGTTGAGAATTTAGAGGGTTAATATGTTGTGGGGTTGTTAACCAATGTCATAAAACAACATGTGTACTACTGTTTATGAGAAACTATTTGTTCTGTAAGCCTTCACCTGAAGTACAATAAAATATTAAAAAAAAACTGATAAGGGTCAGGTAGGTGACATAAATAAATAAAGAGAGTCTGGTGGGGACTATGGCAGACTGGAGGGCACAGGTTCTGTCTATACTATGCGGATCCTACTCAACTCCTGCCAGTTGTGGCCATGTAGTTTTTCCTATGCAGAAATGCAGGGCCAAAATTGCTGCATCCTCTGACTTTTCAAGATAAGCTGGAAATTCAAATTTTAACGTGAGATTTGATTTTTAACTGTTGGCAACTAATTCTCTCCCTCTCTTTTTTTTTTAAACACCATGTGGGCCAAACAAAACACATCTGTGGGCTGGAGGCAGCTTATAACCTTCCACTTTGCCACTTCTATAGAAGAACAACTCCTTATATATTTCAGAACAAAACTAGCTTCAATTTACAGATTTAAGACAGCATAAATCTTAAATCAGTTGACTAGATAGCAAATCAGTCCTCATCTCAGCTAAAAACATAATACCTTTTGTTTTCAATTTTATATCAAACCTTCTTCTTATCTGAGTACAATGTATCTTTATACAGTTTTTTAAAAACAGTTTGAAAGAAATTTTTTATTGTTGAAACTGTATGCAGCAAAACATACACCAATTCAACAATTTCTACATGTACAATTCAGTGACATTGATTACATTCTTCAAGTTGTGCAACCATTCTCACCCTCCTTTTCTGACTTGTTCTTTCTGCATTAATGTGAACTCACTGCCACCTAAGGTTCCGCTCTGACTTTTCGAGTTACTGTTGTCAATTTGATCCCATATAGATAGTTCTTCAAAAGAGCACCATGTACAAGGCAAACATTCTTTACTAAATAAGCTAACTTATTGTTTGATTTAAAGAAGACTTCAAAGGATATTTTTGGTTTAAGGTTTAAAGATTATCTCAGAGCAACAGTTTCAGGGATACATCCAGCCCCAGTGGCTCCAGAAAGTCTGGATTTCATTAGAATTTAAAATTCTGTTCCACACTTTCCCCCATTTTGATTAGGATTCTTCTGTAGAATCTTTTATCAAAATGTTCGGTAATGGTAGCCAGACACCATCCAGTTGTTCTGGTCTCGTGGCAAAGGAGGTAGTTGTTCATGGAAGCAATTAGGCACACATTCCATTTCCTCCTCCTTTTCCTGACTCTCCCTTTTCCTTTGCTGTTCCAGGTGAATAGAGACCAATTTTTATATTTTAGAGGGCAGCTTGCATGCTTTTAAGACCCCAGGAACTATGTAATGAACCAGGAGGTAGGCAGAAGCACTTAACATGGTATTAGGCCAATTAGCTAGGATGTCCCACAAAACCATGACCCTAAAACTCAAAACCAAGAAACCAAATCCCATGAGCTGTTTGGTTGTATATAAGTAGCTTCAGAAGCTGCTTTTTTTTTGTAAAAATATATATCACACAATATTTGCTAATTCAAGTTTTTACAGGTGTGCAACTTATTGACAATTACATTAATCATCTGTGCAACCATTACCTTTAATCAATGCAAATTTTCCATCATCATAAGCAGAAACTCAGTGCTCCTAAGCAAAAACCTCCCTTTCCACCTCCCTTGCACCCCAAATAACCACTAATAAACTTTGGTCTCTATACGTTTGCCTGTTCTTGTCTTTTTATATAAGTGAGGTCATACAATAGTTTGTCCTTTTGTGATTGACTTATTTCGCTCGATACAATGTCTTCAAACTCCGTCCACATTATAGCATGTATCAGGACTTCATTTCTCTTTCTGGTTGAGTAGTATTCCATTGTATGTATCTACCATATTTTGTTTATACATTTATCCATTGATTGAATCCATTGCATTTAGGCTGTTTCCCCTTTTGGCTATGGTGATTTTTGCAATGAACATTGGTGTACATGTATGTTCTAGTCACTGCTTTCAAGTACCTTGATATATTCCTGGCAGTGGGATTCCTGAGTCATGTAGTAGTTCTATTATTTAGTGTTTTTTTTTATTTTTAAAAAAATATGTTTTAGGTGAAAGTTTACAGTGCAAATTAATTTCTCATTCAAAAATTTATACACATCAAATACTTTGAGAGACAGAGTAGCAGGGATGGGGGGTCTGGGGACCGTGCTTTCAGGAGACATCTAGGTCAAATGGCATAACAGCTTATTAAGAAAATGTTCTGCATCCTCTTTGGTGAGTGGCGTCTGGGGTCTTAAAAGCTTTCAAGCAGCCATCTAAGATGCATCAATTGGTCCTACCCACTTGGAATAAAGGAGAACGAAGAACACCAAAGACACAAGGAAAGTATTAACCCAAGAGACAGAATGGACCACATAAACCAGAGACTTCATCAGCCTGAGACCAGAAGAACTAGATGGTGCCCAGCTACCACCAGTGAACGTCCTGACAGGGAACACAACAGAGGATCCCTGATGGAGCAGTAGAAGGATGGGGTGCAGAACTCAAATTCTAGTAAGAAGACCAGACTTAATGGTCTGACTGGGACTGGAGGTACCTCGGAAAGCGTGGCCCCTGGACTCTCTATTAGCCCAGAACTAAAACAATTTCCGAAGCCAACTCTTCAGACATGGATTGGACTGAACTGTGGGACATAAAGTGATACTCGTGAAGAGTGTGCCTCTTAGTCAAGTAGATATAAGAGACCAAAGGGGCAGCTTCTGTCCAGAGGTGAGATGGGAAGGCAAAGAGAGTTAGGAGCTGGTTTAATGGTCATGGGGAATCAGGGGTGGAATGGAGGAGTGTGCTGTCGCAGAATGGGGTGAGCAATTAGGGTCTCATAACAATGTATGTAAAAAAAAAAATTTTGTATGGGAGACTAACTTGAAATGTAAACAATTTAATTACAACAATAAAAATAAAAATATAAATCTGCTGCAAAAGACCTCTTCACATTTTTGAAAAGCAAAGATGTCACATTGAGAACTAAGGTGGGCCTGACCCAATCCATGGTATTTTCAATCATCTCATATGCACCAAAAGCTGGACAATAAACAAGAAAGACTAAAGAAGAACCGATGCCTTTGAATTGTGGTGTTGGCGAAGAATATTGAATATAGCATGGACTGCCAGAAGAACGAACAAATCTGTTTTGGAAGAAGTACAGACAGAATGCTCCTTAGAAGTGAGGATAGCAAGACTTTGTCTCACTTACTTTGGGCATGTTATCAGGAGGGAACAGTTTCTGGAGAGAGAGATCATGCTTGGTAAAATAGAGGGTCAGTGAAAAGGAGGAAGACCCTCAATGAGATGGATTGACACTATGGCTGCAACAACGGGTTCAAACATAGCAATGATTGTGAGGATGGTTGAAAACAAAGCTCAGATTAGTGGTTGCCAATGTCTGAGAATGGGGAGAGGGATTAACTACAAAGGCACACAAGGGAATTTTGAGGGATGATGGAATTGTTCCATATATTGACTGTGGTGGTATACATATTTGTCAAAACTCATATAACTCTATGCTAAAAAGGGTATTACAAAAAAAATTTATACACAAATTGTTTTGTGAAGTTGATTGCAATCCCTACAATGTGTCAGCACTCTCCCCCTTTCCCTTTACACCCCAGGTTCCCCGTGTTCATTTGTCCAGGTTTCCTGTCCCTTCATTCCGTCTTCTCTTTGCTTTTGGGCAGGTGTTGCCCGTTAGGTCTCCTATACTTGATTGAAGTAAGAAGCACATTCCTCACATGTGTTATTGTTTGTTTTATAGGCATGTCTAATCTTTGGCTGAAAGGTGGACTTCGGCAGTGGCTTTAGTTCTGAGTTAGCAGGGTGTCTGGGGGCCATAGTTTCAGAGATTCCTTCAGTCTCTGTCAGACCAATAAGTTTGGTCTTTTTTTGTGAATTTGAATTTTGTTCTACATTTTTCTCTGGCTCTGTCTTGAACCCTCTATTTTGATCCCTGTCAGAGTGGTCAGTAGTGGTAGCTGGGCACCATTTATTTTTTCTGGGCTCAGACTGGTGGAGGCTCTGGTTCATGTGGTACATTAGTCATCTGGACTGATATTTTCCTTGTGTGTTTGATTTTCTTCATTCTCCTTTGCTCCAAATGTGATGGGACCAAAAGATGTGTTTTAGATGGCTGCTTGCAAGCTTTTAAGATCCCAGAAGCTATTCACCGAAGTATAATGTACAACATTGTTTTTATGAACTATGTAGTGCCAGTTGACCTAGATGTCCCCTGAGACCATGGTCCCCAGCCCTTAGCCCCAGTGAACTAGTCTCTCAAGGTGTTTGAATGTGTCTAGGAAGCTCGTATGGCTTTGCCTTGGTTAAATTGTGATGACTTTACCTATATTGTGTGTTGTCTTTCTTTTCACCAAAGTTAACACTTGTCTACTATCTAGTTAGTGATTTTCCCTCTCCATCCCTCCCTTCCCTCGTAACCATCAATGATTGGTTTTTTTTTTCTGTGTAAACCTTTTCTTGAGTTTTTATAATAGTGGTCTCATACAATATTTGTCTTTTTGTGATTGACTTATTTCACTCAGCATAATGCCCTCCAGATACATCCATGTTGTGAGATGTTTTGCGGATTCATCATTGTTCTTTGTCATTGCATGGTATTCCATTGTGTGTATGTACCATATTTTTTTATCCATTTATCTATTGATGGGCACTTAAGTTGTTTCCATAATTTTGCTATTGTGAATAATGCTGCAATGGACATGGATGTGCATGTGTCTATTTGTGTGACTGTGCTTATTTCTCTAGGATATATTCCTAGGAGTGGGATTGCTGGATCATATGGTATTTCTATTTCTAGCTTTTTAAGGAGTCTCTATATCATTTTCCATAGTGGTTGTACCATTTTACATTTCCTCCAGAAGTGCATAAGAGTTCCTATATCCCTGCAAACTCTCCATCATTTGTTAGCTTCTGTTTTTTTTTTTTTAATTAATGACATTAATGTCAGGGTGAGATGGTATAGCATTGTAGTTTTGATTTGCATTTCTCTAATGGCTAATGATCACAAGCATTTCCTCATGTGTCTGTTAGCTGCTTGAAAGTCTTCTTTGGTGAAGTGTCTCTTCATATACTTTGCCCATTTTTTAATTAAATTATTTTTCTTTTTGCTGTTGAGGTGTTGAAGCATTCTATAGATTTTAGAGATTAGACCCTTGTCAGATATGTCATAGCCACATTTTTTTCCCAGTCTGTAGGTTCTCTTTTTACTCTTTTGGTGAAGTCTTTTGATGAACATAAGTGTTTAATTTTCAGGAGCTCCCAGTTATCTAGTTTATCTTCTGGTGTTTGTGCATTGTTAGTTGTGGTTTGTACTGAATTTATGCCATGTATTAGGACCCCTAGCATTGTCTCTAATTTTTCTTCCATGATCTTTATCGTTTTTAGGTTTTATATTTAGGTCTTTGATCCATTTTGAGTTAATTTTTTTGTATGGCGTGATGTATGGGTCCTGTTTCTTTTTTTTTAACAGATGGACATCCAGTTTTGCCAGCATCATTTGTTAAAAAGACTGTCTTGTCCCCCATTTAATGGACTTTGGTCCTTTGTCAAAAATCAACTGACCACAGGTGGATGGATTAACATCTGGGTTCTCGATTCTGTTCCATTAGTCTATGTGTCTGTCATTGTACCAATACCAGGCTGTTTTGACTACCATGGCTGTCTAGTAGGTTTTGAGATCAGGTAGTGTGAGGCCTCCTACTTTGTTCTTTTTCTTCAGTAATGCTTTGCTTATGCAGGGCCTCTTTCTTTTCCATGTAAAGTTGGTGATTAGTTTTTCTATCTCGATAAAGAATGCTGTTGGAATTTGGATTGTGATTGCATTATATCTGTAGATTGCTTTGGGTGGGATTGACATTTTCACAATGTTGAGTCTTCCTATCCATGAGCCTGGTATGTTTTTCCATTTATGTAGACCTCTTTTGGTTTCTTGCAATAGCGTTTTGTAATTTTCTTTGTATAGGTCTTTTACGTCCCTGATTAGATTGATTCCTAAGCATTTTATCCTTCTAGGGGCTATTATAAATGGTATCATTTTCCTGATTTCCTTTTCTAAGTTCTCTTTGTTGGTGTATAGGAATTCAACTGATTTTTATATGTTGATCTAGTATCCTGCTACTTTGCTGAATATTTCTATTAGTTCCAGTAGTTTTCTTCTGGAATCTTTGACATTCTCTGTGTACAGGATCATACCATCTGTAAATAGGGATAGTTTTACTTCTTCCTTTCCAATTTGGATGCCCTTTATTTCTTTTTCTTGCCTTTTACTCTAGCTAGGACTTCCAGCACAATGTTACATAAGAGTCATGGTAAAGGGCATCCTTGTCTTGTTTTCATTCTTAGGGGAAATGCTTTCATTCTCTCTCTGTTGAGAATGATGCTGGCTGTTGGTTTTGTATAGATGCCCTTTACTGTGTTGAGGAATTTCCCTTCTACCTATTTTATTGACAGTTTTTGTCAGGAATGGGTATTGGACTGTATGGAATGCCTTTTCTGCATCAGTTGAGATGATCATGTGATTCTTTTCTTTTGTTCTATTTATGTGGTGGATTACATTGATTGATTTTCTGATGTTGAACCATCCTTGCATACTTGGTATGAATCTCACTTGGTCATGGTGTGTTATTTTTTGCTATGATGCTGAATTCTATTGGCTAAAATTTCGTTGAGAATTTTTGCATCTATATTCATGAGAGATATTGGTCTGTAATTTTCTTTTTTTGTGGTGTCTTTTCCTGGCATTGGTATCAGGGTTTTCCTGGCTTCATAGAATGAATTTGAGAGTGTTCCTTCCTTTTCTATGCTCTGAAATATTTTGAGTAGTACTGGTGTGAGCTGTTCTCTGAATGTTTGATAGAATTATCCAGTGAAGCCATCTGGGTCAGGAGCTTTTTGGTTGAGAGGTTTTTTTGTTATTACCTTTCAATCTCTTCTCTTGTTCTGGGTCTGTTCATATTTTCTATCTCAGTTTGTGTTAGTTTAGGTAGGTAGTGTGTTTCTAGAAATTTGTCCATTTCCTCTAGGTTTTCAAATGTGTTGCAGTATAATTTTTCATAGTGTTCTTTCATGATCCTTTTTATTTTTTAGTTTTTTTGAGGAACTGTCACACTGTTTTCTACTTGTTATTTTGCATTCCCACTGGCAATGGGTAGGAGATCCATTTTCCCATATCCTTGCCAACATCTGTTATTTTCCTTTTTTTTTTTTTTAATCTTAGTCAGCCTAGTGGGAGTGAAATTGCATCCCATTGTGGTTTTGATTCACATCTCTCTGATGGCAAAAGACACTGAGCATCTTTTTATGTGTTTGTTGGTCATTTGAATATCCTCTTTGTTGAAGTGTCTGTTCATGTCCTTTGTTCATTTTTTGATTGGGTTATTTGTCTTTCTGTTGTTAAGTTGTAGAAGTTTTATACACATTTTAGATATTAGATATATCAGATATATTGTTCCTGAAGGTTTTTTCCAAGTCTGTAGGTTATCTTTTTACTCTTTTGATAAAGTCAGGTATTTCATTTTTATGAGGTCCCAATTATCCATTTTATCTTCTGCTTCTTATGCATTTGTTGTTGAGTTTGAAAATCTATCACTAAAAAAATTAAGGCCCAGAACTTTGCCCCTATATTTTCTTCAAAGAACTTTATGATTTAGATTTAACACTTAAGTCCTTAAAATTTGATTGAATTTTATTGGAGATATTTTATAGCAGAAATTTTATGTTACACAGTTCTTTGTTGGTCCTCTTGCAAATTTTGTAATAATCTTATCGTAATAATATTTAATCCTAAAATGTAATGCAAATTCCATTGTAGCAAGCTGTTTATTGGCAGGAGTGGGATGGCAGGGATCACGGTTAGAGAACTCAATATTATTGAGTTGCATTTTGTATTGAACTGCTTCTGTATTAGGAAAAATCTGAAATGTCTATTTCCCTATAATTTCTTAAATAAATTTGAGTCTTGTAGACAATATAAATAATGTTAGTGTATAGTTTATATATAATTCATAGAAATCTTGCTTGGAATATCTTTTATATTTTTGGATAAATATTTAATAATTTTTATTTCCTGAAAAATAGAAGTTTCTTTTTTTTTTGTAGTAAGAAAAAATTGGAATGACAGAAGTCAGAATATTATCCGAACAAAGAACTTAGAAAGTCAATCATCAATACTTTAGCAATTTATGTCCATGTTTGATCCATCACTACCTGGATGTCATCCTACCTTTTGTATAATTTATGTTGCTCTCATATTATTTTTCCTGATTGGGAAAGGAGCTGTTTGTCTCCCTGATTTTGCACTAATGCATTGCTTGACTTCTTTATTAAATTGAAAATTACTAAGTTACTACATTTTAAAGATGTGTTCCTCTTTATCTTAAAATATATTTAAAAATTGAAATTTTCTTTCCATAAGTAAAAGTTAGCACCTAATTATAGATCGCGGGAACAACTTGTCACAGAGCAAACGTGGAGAAGCAGGGAGGTGGTCAAAATTAAAAATAAATACCAGTGAGAGTTTTGTGAATTGTCATAAGGCTTACGCTACATGACAGATCACTGAAATCATAGTAATTTGTACCTCAAGTCTTCTTTACATATTCTTAGTCCTATGACTGCTGATCCTGTTTTACTGAGCCAAACATGAACTGCTGTTTTCAAGTTTGAAGTCTTTGTGTCTCTGTCATTTTTAAGCAGGACCCCTCTTTGAAAGCAAGCAAGAACATCTTCAGCCCAGACTTCCCATTTTTTAGGATGGTCATTTCAGAAAGTTCCCTTCAGTGCATATGCTGGCATCTTAACTCTCAAGATTGCCATTGAACTTCAACTCACAATATCTGAAAGTGAACCATGTCTATTAGGTTGATAGATTTTTTTCAGGATCTACAAGTAATTCAATGTTTCCTTGAGCTCTCTTCACCACCATTTTCAGACGTTCAAGGCTACTAACCTGGCAAAGTATGAGCATCAATTTCTCACTTTCTTCCCTTTGTGATTTTTCACTTTATATTGATTCTACAAGCTGAACTCTTTTAACTTTTCTTTCAGGGTTCCCTTTTCAATAAAGAGATATTTTTTTTCTCCATCGACCACTTTTTTATGTTCTTAGGAGTTGTATATCTTGAATATGGAGGGAAAGTTGCTGTGTTTTTTCCAGCTTGTGAAGTTTCCTATTTCTGGACAATTCTCTCTTTTTGACATTTTTGATAAGTTTTTAAACAGAGGACAATTTTCATTCCTAGTACTGCTTTGGGATTATATGACATACAAACAACAGATACACATCTGCCTTAATGAAGCAAGGATGTGACTGTGGAAACTTACATCTTTCTTTGTTTGCTGCAAATAAATAAGCCAATATAAAGGTTGCTCTTCCATTCCTAACCAGCCAACAGCTGCTCCAGCACTAGTTGGCACGGATTGTATCCTTGCTGACATTTTTAGAGGCATAGCCAAAGGGTAAATGAACCTACAATTTAGCCTAGACTATTTCCACGACAGGTGTGCCTACAAAAGAAGTTCATGATCCATTTCAAAGGATTTGTGTAGGAAACACAACACAGCTGTTGAGACCTGTTAGTCCTATGTAAAGGCTCTTTTCTTTCCAAGACAGTTAATTTGATCATTTTCTTGTGGGTCAAAATCTACATTACATGAAAAATAGGTTCTTTGTGAGAGTTTAAAATAAAATGAAATAAAAAAGCTAGTGTTGCTACTACAAAATAGAAAAGCTCTTTCTTTACAGTGAGGTGAATTACCATTCTATACCTGTACTGGGCCTATTAATGGAGCAATTCATGTATAAAGATAACTTTAAAACATGAAGCTCTCTTGTGAAAGGAATACCATTTTTAAAGTATAAGCAGGAAGGATTTTTCAACGATGAGTCTTTTTCTCAGAGTAATGTTGCATACAAACTAAAGATTGCCTCTTCTATCGAATTGTATAATGAAAAAATCAATCAGTTTAATGGTTGACAAACCTTGACATTCAAATAAAAATGTTGCTGGTATTTTCATAAAGACCTGTAGGCAAAATGAGATTCCATGACTTTAATTTATGCAACAGTAAATGTCTGCCAAAACATTGTACAAATGACTGTATAATGAGGCAATAATAACTGAAGGAATCAAGGGAAAGGAAGCAGAGCCCAAACTTCCTGACTTATTGCAGATTACAGAAATGCATCGACTAAACTGAGCAAGGTAAGAAAAAAAAAAAAGTGCCCCTGCTCTCTCATTACATCAGTAGATTTGGTTCGGGAGAGAGTCTTCTAAATCATTTGCTATGTTGCTTTGACTCTCCTGCCCTTCTCTTTTCCTCTTCCCCCAAAAAAGAAAATTTAAGACTTCCATATTTTGTTCATTTGTCCTTTCTACTCTGTATTTTAGATGAGTTCATGTGTGATCTTTATAAACCAAGCTTTAAAGCAGTAAAACAAAATATAAAAGGTTCCAATTTATAAAACTGCCAATACTATAAGTCTCAAATAGAAATAGCTGCTTTGACACCAATGGCATGAACCATCTCAGTATATGCCTTATGGGTAGGCTGAATGAGAACATTCCTACTTTACCCAGGTACCACATGAGGGTTAGGGGTATTTGTAAGGGAGAAACTGTAGAGTTATCAATGAATCTAAGCTAGGTAAATGGGATAGTTAAACATGTGGAATGATACATTGTGAAAAATGGTAAGGTTCGTAGACTAGAAGTCTTGATGAATTTGAAGAATTAATGTTGTGGGGTACTTGAGTAATTGCGCTGGAATGAGAAGAAATGTGAGTTAGAGTACAATGCTTGAATGCAAGATTTTGGAGGCAATCCAGTATAGCCATGGAAGAGAGAGGCTGAAGTAGAAGAGAGGAAGAAATGTTTAAAGGGGACAATACATTGGTATTGAAAATCAAAGATTTTGGATCAGTTATTTACACAGATTTTGAAGTCAACAACAATACTGGCAATATTCATGATGGAGACAGGCAAGGCAATGAGCCAGATACTAAGGATTGAAATGAATGAAGGGAAGTGCACAGGATTTTAGTAGGTAACAGTAACAAGGAAGTATAGAAAGGGGCACAACTGTTAGCATAAAACTCCATAGGATCTTGGGGCTTTGAAGAAATAAAGAAAAGGAATAGCTTGGAAGTAGCAATGTGGAGCAAGGAAGATATCTATTTTATATCCAGGCTCTGAGTGACATAAGATGTGAAAGGGAAAATATCCACCACTTAAGAGGGTTACATTAAACATCTACATTCATTTAGAGTGAGAAGGTGAAGGGAATGTTAAGGAAAGAGATTAAAAGCATAGTGGATTTTATTTTATTTTATTGGATGACACTTTGAGTTCTAGAGCGTATGGTGAAAGGACCTGAGGGTATGGAAGAGGTATGAGATTGGTACAGACTAGAGGATGTAGACAGCAGTATAGGGACAAGAGTTAAGAGTTAAGTTATGAGATGACCTGGGAATCTAGACTTCTTGTGGTGACTGTGGTAAAGAAGGGTGTAGGCAGCTCAAAGTGGTGAGGTGATCTGGGGGAGGGGTGATCTTATGGAGAAGATATTGCAAAGGCCTTAGAATGTCTGATTTCTATTACAGTATGATGGTCTAATAAAGACAATATAGAAAAATGGTTACCATCATGGACTTTTGGCCTCTAACAAATCTAGTATTGAATCATGTCTCTGCTACTTATCGTTCATCTACTACTTTGGGTAAACTTTTGAAACTTAGCTTTCTTAAGTGCAAAATGGCAATGAAGGAATTGTGTGAGTACAATGAGGTTATACAGTTAAAGTGCTTAATACATTGTCGTACTAAATAAAAAGGTAACTTTAATTTGATTGCTGTTGTTATTAGAGTTGTTATCATTATAATCATCATCATCTTTATCTTTTACAGAAGAAAATAGTGTTAAGGCCTTGGAATCTTGAAGGAGAAAGAGGAGGGCATAGGAAAGAAATTACTGGAGACTAAACTAAACCCACTTCCTCATTTTGATTTGGGCTGGCTCAGTTCACAAATTAATAAAGAAATAATGCTCAGGAGAAGATTTATAATATATTAATGAAAGTAAAAAGCTTGTGGCTCCAAGCAGTTAAATAGTCTAATATGTCAAAATAATAAAGTGGTTTTGTTTATTAATATAAACTGTAATGCATCTAAACTTCTAAAATTATTCTAAAATTATTTTTTTCTTATTTCATAATAACTGCATATTTACTGTTGAAAAATTATAAATTTCAGGTAAGTAAAAAGACAAAAAATAAGGATGACCCATGACTTTAAAACCAAGAGATAACCACTTTTTACTTTTTGATGAACAGCCTTTCAGCTGTTTTCAATCCATATGTGATGGTTAATATTGTGTGTCAACTTGGCTGGGCCATGATTCTCCGTGTTTTAATGTAATCACTCCCATGATTGAATATACTGTGAGTAGCCAATCAGATGAAAGGGAGTCTCCTTGGGGGTGTGGCCCGAATCTGTATATAAGCAGACATTCTGGCTTTTTGCTCTCTCTGGATCCTGCAGCTGCTTCCTGTCGTCTCATCTCCTGCTCTCGGGACTTGAGCTGTCAGCTTATCTGCCGAACCTGGGATTTGTCAATCTACACAACCTGTGAGTGGGAGCCCTGCTCTCCGACCTTCCGATCTTGGGCTTGCCAGCTTCTGCAGCTGTGTGATTGGGAGAGGCCTCTATCCTGATCCATGGACTTGGGACGTTCTAGCCTCTACAATCACGTGAGCTTTTTCCTTGATATAATCTCTCTCTATATGTATATTTATACACTTTACTGGTTTTGCTTCTCTAAAGAACCCAGCCTAAGACACCATATATATACTTTTTTAAAAAATAAGATCAAACTCCATATACTGATTTAAATTTAATTTTTCATATAATACAACATTGTGAACATCTTCCCTTGCTTATAATTATAGGATTGCATTTTTACATTTAAAGACTACATAGTACTACATTGCATGAAAGTACCATAGTTTATTCAACTTTCCCATTGTACATTTAGTTTGATTCCATTTTTCACTGGGGTGAAAATCTTTCTAAGTAAATCTTTCTATCCATCCTGTATCATTTTCATCAGTTAACTACAGTCAGGAAAAGTCATATAATCCCTCACTGTCCCAGGTTGTGATATTCCACCAGCTGGCCTGGATGGAAAACCAGCCTGAGCAGTCATACCAGATGGCATTTAAAGATCCCTGAAAGAGGAGCACTCTTCTGATAGGTAGTGACCTGGAAAGAAGGTCATTTCACATATTGGGAACACAATGAGCAAATCATTTACTTTAGATAAACTTTTAGAGGAATATTTCTGAATTAAAAAGCTATGTATCTATGTATGTTAAGATATCTATATATTTTTTTCCAGTCGTCGTTGAGTTGATTCTGACTCATGCCAATCTCATGCGTGTCAGAGTAGAGCTGAGATCCATAGGGTTTTCAATGACTAGTTTTTCAGAAGTAGATCACCAGGCCTCCTTTCTTCTGAGGCTCCTCTGGGTGTACACAAATCTCCAATCTTTCAGTTAGCAGCCAGAATTCTTACATATATTCTTATAGATTTTTACATAAATTCTTATATATATTCTTATATGTATAAGAATGAGAAGAAGAGTATCACTGTTGTTGTGCTTGGAGTCAGACAGCAATACATGGATAAAAATTCTCATATGTAAATATGCCAGCTGTACGAACTTGAGAGAAATTTTTTAACTCTCTGTGCTTCAGTTTCCTCATCTAAAATAATGTGAATAAACAGCTGCCTGCCACATAGGTTGATGTGAGAAAATGCATGTAAAGTGCTCAGCAAAGTACCAAGCATATAGTAAGCACTTGTTGAAATATATATTAATATACTGATAGGCACGTATTCTTCGACATAAGCCATCATAGATAGTACAGTGCAAGTTATCTTAGAAGTAGCAATGAGGCACCTTTGCAATTCTGACTTATGCTAATAAAGACAACACCCAACGGATGAGCTCAGCTATATGCAAATATCACAAGAAAATAATGTATTCCACATCCAAAGCTGGAAAGAGTACTAGACTTCAATCTAATCAATGATATTGACATGGCTACAGACTTTGATAACAGAAAGGCATGGTCAGTTTTGAAATACAAATATGAGGGAGTGGTTATAGAGGTCTTGTCTAGGAGAGATGGTACTGATGAGCTGACATGAATGTTTGCTTCTCCAGTGGAGATGGATGCATTACTATCCTAACTGAATGGCAATAGCCATGAAAACCATCCAGCTCACTCCCCTTGCTCTGTTCCCAGGATTATTTGATCACCGATCACCTTCTGATTGTAATTTGATTTCCCATGTAAACTTTCCTATAGATAAAAGAATGCACTGACTAAATGATTCTAAGCATTCCAGCCTGTGTGATAGTTATATTTTTGGAGTAAATTAGTAAATTAGTAATGTTTTATATCTCAGTCTTTTGTGAATTTGGTAAGCACGAGCTATTTCCCAAGATCCTGGTCATCTTTTGGGGTAGCATCAAGACTGAGTTTCTGGCCCTGCAAATCTGGATCCTTGACCAGAGTGAAATCATTAAGTTATGTATTAATACATAACTTGGCAAACTACAGCCCGAGGGCCTAATCCCTCACCCCTTTCCCCAAGGTAATTTCTAAATATAAGCAGGCCGAGGCACAGGGTAGGAGGAAATATGTATTGGAGCATCCTTGTTTATCAATCCTCAGAGGTCATGCTGCTTTGTCCCCTTTCTTTATGACAAATTCTCTTTAGGTCAGGTTTTCCCTCAGGTAACTTTTTCAACCCTCTGAGAGGCTCAAGAATTTTTGTCTGCTTCTGTGTCATGCTGGGTAAAGGACATGCTGTGAAACTGTCTCCAGGCCTCTCTGCCAAAATACATCAAAAGCCATTTCTACCTTACTGCTTCTGAAACATGCTAGGTGCAGGATAACTCTGCCAGTCTGTTATCCCATTTCTGCCTATTTGGGTCAGGCAGTTGTTTCTGCTCTATGCATCCTGTGCCATGATGAAATTCTCTTTGGGAAAAATGGCATGGGGCTTACATCACCAAAACCTATCTGAACTTCTTATTATCTCTAACCAAAAAAAGAAAGAAAGAAAGAAACAAACAAACCAAACCCATTGCCATGGAGATGATTCCAACTCTACCTCATGGTAATTGGTCAAGGCACAGGGCTCCTTCTCAGATACCCACAAGTTTCTAACACTTTTCTTCCCCTCTCTATATCTTCTCCTCTTCCCCAAGCCCAGTGACTCCTTAGCTCCTCTAGTACCCCCCTCCAAAAAAAAAAAAAAAAAAAACCCATTGCCATCATGTCAATTCTGACTCATGGCAACCTCATGTGTTCCAGAGTAGAACTGCTCCATAGAGTCTTCGTGGCTGTAACTGCTCCATAGAGTTTTCTTGGATGTAGTCTTTATGGTAGAAGATCATCAGGCCTTTCCTCTGTGGTGCAGCTGGGTGGGTTCGAACTGCCAACCTTTAGGTTAGTAGTTGAGCACAAACCATTTGCACCATCCAAGGACCTAGCCTTAACTGCTCATGAAGTCTTCCTAAATTGTTATGTATGACATAAACTCTATGTCCTGAATTCTGGGCTTCCAAACCCCAAAACCCTTTTTATCTCAAACTACTTGAACCTTCCCTGAGTTTCAAGTCTATAACGAAACATAAAAGCCAAGGATTATCTTTTTCTGTTCTCTGGTTCTGTTGTAATAACATTGTCTTGTTAGGCCTGTAATTCCAGCATTTTTCCAAACGAAGACCCTTGCATCCTGGAAAGTGGTATTGCATAGAATCTGAAAGGCTAGGTGTAGCACAGCCAAGAACAGAGGGAGATGCTTTAAATTGAGCTTCAGTATTGCCCCAGATCACAGGAGGCATTCCTGTTTGTCATACAATACATGACAGCTTTGGTGACCTTAGTATGACACTCTGATAATTCATTCACCCTGCACCATATTTTCAGTTTTCATTTGTATTTGATTTTGACCTTTCATCGACTGCACATTCTCTAACTGCCTCTCTCTTGAGGTAAAGATGGATGAACACCAACTTTTCTATATGGACCATATGGGCTTGTTTGAAATTTCTAGCAGAGGGGCACAGCTATTTTGATTCTTTTGATAGTTTTCCGCTCTGGGAAATCATCCTCTTTGACTGAAAGCGGTTTTGGGAGCATAGAAGACAGAAGCAGATGGGTTTCCTAAATCGATCCTAGTGATCAATAGGATGACAAATGTGACAACATGCTCACCCTCCTATTTAAGTACAACCTCACTAATGTAAAAAAAAATAGCTGAGATGCAGACCCCACACGTGGAGAGTCAGTATCTTCTTCTTACTCAATGACAGGGCCCATCCTAGTATACATTTTTCAAATTAAATTTTATTTATTTTTTGAAGTAGGTAATACATATACATGGTAAAAATTTCAAAAGAAACAAATGAGTATACAGTGAAAATTAAGTCTCCTCTACCCAGACACCCAGTTTCCGTTTTCAGAGGCAATTGAGGTTAACAATTTCTTCAATATATTTCCTGACATGTTCTATGCGTATTTATATTGTTTTTTCATACAAGTGGTAAGATAATATAATGCCTTGCTTCTTTATTTAACAATATCATGGGGATTGTTGCATATCAGTAGAGAGCTACCTCAATTTTTTGATGACTGCATAGTATTCCATTGTATGGATATACCACAATTCTTTTAACCAGTTCCTCTGATAATGGATACTTAAGCTTCATTCAAGCAGTCATATTTTCCATTGTGACCTCACTTTTCTGCCTCCCTCTTTTTGTCCCCAAGGGTATTTAGTGCCCTCTTGCTTCTTCCCGAGTGCTCAAAATTCTGTGTTCCTTCTCCCAAATTGGCCCATCTTCAATAAGAGCATCCTTCCTCGGTTGATTTTGCAATTACCATTCATAGCACAGCATCTTTCACAAAGTGCTCCATATATATCAGATTCATTTCCTCAGACTGGTTAATATCAGTTGCTATGTGCTAGAAGAAAAAGAATCTGATTAAACCAAATCACACTACCTCATAAAAGAAGATTTAAAAAATCAGAGATGAACCTCCAAGGATTTAAATGACAAATTAATGTGAATAAATCAGGGGATGTGGGATAAAATCAAGTATCCTGAGGGTCACCTTCTCAGCATGTCTAAAGTGTCATTAGAAAAGCTCCTAAGAGCCAACTGTCCTAAGAGTCAACTTCTAAGAGTGTTCTGCCCTGAAACTTCATGCTCTAAATTTTACAGTTTATTGGTAATTATTGGCCTTCAAAGGCTGGCTGTTGATTAGATGATCTCTAAAGTACCATCCAGTTCTAACTTTCTTTGATTCCTAACTCCGTTATGGAGAAACTACATTTGTGAAACAAGATTATAACATAAAAAACTCAATCACTATCCTAGTTATTGGATTTTTTCCAATTCTATGGCCATTTAAACATATTTCAATGAAATCTGCTTTAAGAGATATAAAAGTTCTATATTATTGGCATATTAATTATTACATAAATTGAAATTAACTCTTTGCTAAATGAGACAATGGTATCTGATCATTCAACAGAAGTATCGCAGTACCTACATAACAAGAGAGTGAATGCTTCCTTAAATCTTGCACCCTAGGTACTTGGCTTGCCTTATCTTAGTCCCAGTCCTAGTCTTGGCCATGAAGGAAGGGCTGAAAGGAGACTTTCCTCTCTCTTAACTCCTAGGCTGGTGATTCTCAACTTGTGCATGCATCGAAATCACCTGGAGGACATGTTAAAACATAGTTAACTGGGACCCAGCCTCAGAGTTTCTGATTGAGTACATCTGAGGTGAAGCCTGAGAATTAGCATTTCTAACAAATTCAGCAGTTCAAACCCACCAGCTACTCCACGGGAGAAAGATGTGGCAGTCTGCTTCTGTAAAGATCACAGCCTTGGAAACCTTGTGGGGCAGTTCTACTCTGTCCTATAGCATCACTGTGAGTTGGATTCAACTCAATGGCAGTGGGTTTTTTTAAACAAATTCCCTGGTGATACTGCTGTTGCTCATGCTAGTGTGGAGGGGTGTGGAGCATAGTTTGAGAGCCACTGTCCTAAGAGCCAACTCCTAAGAGGTTTTGCCCTACAACTTAGTGCTCTAAGTTTTACAGGTGCAGGCTCTACCCTTGCTGGAGGAAGTCTGCCTTAGTCCATTACTGTGGGTGACCGGGTTGCTAATCTTATTTCTGGGTATTAGGAAACCCACTTGCCCACAGATATCAGTCACATGCTCCACTACCAGCTTTACCAGTAATACAGGCAGTATTTTTAGACTCCCATCTTTTGATTCTTGTCTTAAGTCAGTTGGTTCAGAACACCAGTGGGAAAGCCAAGTACTATTTTTTACTGCTCTTTTCCCCAAGATCCTAATATAATACTCTAGTATGTTGTCTAGTATATTTACCAGAACCTGGAAACATACTCATAAGCATGTGGCTGAGGATATCTGCCAGTGGTAGGGATAGGATTATTCTGTCATCACTATTTTTGCTGTATGAAATATTCATTCATACATTCATTCAGTAGTCTTTTTATCAATAAAAAATCTATTAAGTATATACCAGACACTTCTAGGTGCTGAGGAAAAGTGTTGAAAAAATAGACAAGGTCCCTACTTTTGTGGAACTTACATTGAAATAAACACATAGGCAAACAGAGAAACAAAAAAATATCAAGTGATGATAAGTGCGATGATGAAATAAAACAGGAAGTGATAGGAAGGCTATATTAAGTTAGTTAAACACTCACTAAAGTGGTGAAATGTAAGCTGAGCCCTGAATGACAAATGAGAAAGGTAATCAGGTAAAGTTCTGAGAAAAGCAAAGCAGGAAGGCCATTCAGAACATTGCTGAAATAGTCCAATGAGAAATGTTAACTAGTACTGGGGGTAGGTGATAGGGAAAAAGGGATGATTTTAAGAAATATTAGGAAGAAAAAACCATGATTTGTTGCATATAGGGGATAAAATGGATGGGATTGTCAATCAAGACATCTAGTTTCTGGCTTTGGGTAGTTGGTGGTGCCATGTTATGAGTCAAGGAACAATAGAGGGTGGGCAACTTTGGGGAAAATGGCGAGATCAGTTTTGGATGTGTTTGAGGCACCATGTGACAGCTAAATGTTGGAAATTGTTGAATATATATATGTGTATGTGTATGTATATGTGTATATATATGTGTGTGTATGTATATGTATGTATATATATAGAGAGAGGGAGAGAGAGAGAGGGAGAAAGGTCTTAGCTAGAGCTGTGCATGGTAGATGGTCATTTAAGCCATGAGAGTGAATGAGATAGCTCAGTAAGTGTAGAGAAAAGAAAACGGGCCAGGACAGAACTTGCACACTATAGAGAGTGGTTAGTTAGAGTCTCAAATACCATTTAACTATGTAAATGTTCATACTGTTCAGTTATACAATTGTATTAAAACAATATCATACAACGCAGAAAAGAAATATTTTCTTTGATTAAATATTCCAAAGTAGATCACTTCAGATCTGATGCAATTATGATTTTTCCCAAAAAACCAAGTCAGGATGCAAGTATGTTTATTATGTGTATGTGTTTGTAGTTTGGCTATTCGGCTATATGATTTTATCTTTATCTTTTAACCATACTAGTAATTCTTTATCTGAAAAGTCTCCCACTTCCAAAACACAATTCACTTGGTAGTTCCTTTAAGGTGTGATCAAGTATGCTAGTACCATTATTTGCCTTATGTGTTGTTCACATATGTCAAAAAGCTAATACCAAAACAGGATTAGATATGCAAGAGACTTATTGGGGGAGGGAGCAGGAGAAGGAGTGGAGAGCCTTTAGAACACAATGCAGGTCTGACACTTGTGGAAGAAGAGATAGAAGGAAAGAAGATTGGATAAGAAGTGTCTTGGACTGCAGCACAGTTCTAAGAATGATTCAGTCAGGCCAATAAGGAGTCCTAAAGCCAAAGTCTCCCACTGAAGGAGTCCTGCATCTTTCAAGAACTGGCTTGCATGAGTACCCCTGTCATGCTCAGTCATTGGCTGGGAGTAGCTCACAGAAAGCATAATCTTGACACGAACGCAGTCGTGAATCTAGAGGGGAATCAGCTGAGGCCATCAGTCAGTTATGCTCCTTGTAGCAGGAGATCTGGTTGATGCATTTTCATGGCTGCCACACCTTAATAATAAGTAGTATCGCATGGTTGACAGAAGCTTTAAGCAATGGATTATCATTTAACATTCTAACTCTACCTAGCGCTTACTAACAGTGTGACCTTGAAACACCATTAAACCTTTCTGATTTCAAGCTTCAGTACTGGTAAATCGTGAATGATAATATTTGCCCTATCTGTTTAAATAGATCTGTAAGGATCATATGAGATCAAGAATGGGAAATAACCATAATGCTCTTGACTTAGTCATCTAGTGCTGCTGTAACAGAAATACCACAAGTGGATGGCTGTAACAAAGAGAAATTTATTATTTCACAGTCTAGTCGGTTACAAGTCCAAATTCAGGGTGTCATCTCCAGGGGAAGGCCTTCTCTCTCTGTCGACTCTGGAGAAAGGTCCTTGTCATCAATCTTCCCCTAGTTGAGGAGCTTCTCCACACAGGAACCCCAGGTCCAAAGGACGTGCTCTGCTCCCAGCGCTCCTTTCTTGGTGGTATGAGGTTCCCCGTCTCTCTGCTTACTTCTCTCTTTTATATCTCAAAAGAGATTGGCTTAAGATACTATTAATCTTGTAGACCTCACCAATATAACTGCCACTAATCCATCTCATTAACATCATAGTGATAGGATTTACAACACATAGGGAAATCACATCAGATGACAAAATGGTAGACAATCATACAATACTGGGAATCATGACCTAGCCAAATTGACACATATTTCCGGGGGGCACAATTCAATCCATGACAGCTCTATACTGGCATTATGTGCCTAATCTAAATTAATGTGCTTTAAGTGTAAAATACACATGAGATTTCAAAGACTTAGTGCAAAAATGCAAACAAAATATTCCATTAATATTTTTATATTGATTACATGTTGATAATAGTTTGGATATATTGGGTTAAATAAAATAAATTTTTATAAATAATTTCACTTTTTTTTTAAACCTTTAAATGTGACTACTAGAAAAAGTTAAAATTACATACGTGACTTACATTAAGTTTCTACTGGACTGCACTGTGGATCTGTGCCTTAATCATAGTTACTACAATTACCCTCAATTTTGGGGCCATGCTAAAAATCAGTGTGAGTTTTAAAGGAATGTTATAATAAGGAGCTATGAATAATGTCAGGATTAGATTCAACTATGGTTGATGTGAGATGAAAGACATTAGATTCTCTTGATCTTTGCAACTTGCACTGAAACATCTTTTTTAATGTAGTACTTGCATATGTCAGTTGTTTAAATTAGAGACATTCTTTTATTTATGAAAATAAGGCAAAGATCAACTGATATTAGCCACTCCAACACATTTAGGGCTTTTTTTTGCTTCACTGCTTTGGTTTTGTGGTCTCTGTCTGAAAGTAACATACCTCCGTACATGACTGATATATTTTCCATGAAAATTAGGTTGTTTTAGGTTCTAAAATTATAAAACCCAAAAGAAATGAAGTAATAGCAATTTTCACTTTATTAAAAAAAATTCAATTGTAAGTTACCATAAGTAAGTTCTACAATTAGAATATCCAACTTTGATTTCTCAAACTAACAAGTAACAAATATATAAATATCATTCTCACAAAATTGGTTAATATTTATATAAGCTTACACTGTATATTTTTACAGTGTACTCATATTTCATTCAGTGCATTCAGATGAGATCTATTTTAATGAACACAGAAATTATTGATCTGTAAAATGAATTTGTTGCATAAATATTATGCAAAAATTATTGAATGGTTAAAATGAGCTGCAAAATATTGAACTGTTAAAATGGACTGCAAATTTCCAGTGTTTCTTCTGTGTTTGGTTAGTTTATTTAGTCATATTGCGTTGATTCATTACATTTGTTACCTCAGAGATACAAGCTAAAAAAATACCCCAAAGCAAACCAGAAGAAATTTCTTGAAGACAAAGAAGAATAGAGGACTTTAGCAAAATCAAAATGTGAATGTCACTCCTCTTTTACTTATGAAAAATTAATAAATCATAGCTCTATTAAAAATTGAGCCAAAGCTGGAATAATTTGAGCAACAAAATAAAGTGGTATTGGATTATAATACAAGTTTAAAATAAATATCTATGAATCCATACTGATATAAACAAAAGATTGAATAAATAAACAAATGGGAGAGAAGAGACAAATCTCCCATGCAGAAGAATTCCAAATAACTTATGTAGATACTTGGCCTTCAAACAGGGGAAGCATAGCTCCCCACTCCTCGAGTGTGGGCTGTGTACAACAACTTCCTTCCAAAGAGTACATTATGGAAAGTGGAGGGAGGGAGGAAGGAGCAACTTTACAGTGAAGACATTTAACAAACACTACCTCAACGAGGTTGTCAATGTCAACATAAACAGTAATAAGTCATATTGATAGTGTACACCCTTGACATGATGTGATAAAAATGGCAATTTCTCTCTCTGGTCTTCCTGCCCCAAACCCATAACCCCAGTTTCAACATGAGAAAAATATTAGGCAAATCCCAATAGAGGGACATTCTACAGAATACCAGACCAGTACTTCACAAAACTGTGAAAGTCATCCAAAACAAGAAAAGTCCAAGAAACCGTCACAGCCAAGAGGAGCTGAAAGAGACAGGATCACTAAATATAATGTGGTATCCTGGAGGGGCTCCTGGGACAGAAAAAGGACATAAGATGAAACCTGAGGAAATGTGAATAAAGTATGAACTTTAGTTAATAAAAATGTATTATTAATTGTAACAAATGTACCATGCTAATGTAAGCTGTTAATAATAGGGGAAACTAGGTGTGGGATATGTGGGAACTGTCTTGTACTATCTTTGCAATTTTTCCATGAATCTAAAATTGTCCTAAAAAATAAAATTTTTTTTGTTTATTGTTCTTTAAGTGAAAGTTTACATTTCAAGGTAGTCTCTTATACAAAAGTTTATACATGCATTGTTATGTGACCCTAATTACTCTCCATATACTGTGACACCACTCTCCTCCTTTCCACCCCTGATTTCTCATGTCCATTCAACCCTCTCTGCATTCTCATCTCATCTCTGGACAGAAGCTGCCTGTTTAGTCTCATACATTTACTTGAGCTAAGAAGCACACTCTTCACCAGTATGATTTTATGTCCCACAGTCCAGTCCAATCTTTGTCTGAAGAGTTGGCCTCAGAAATTGGTTTAGTTCTGGGCTGATAGAGAATCCGGGGGCCATGCTTTCCAGGGTTCCTCCAGTCTCAGTCAGAACATTAAGTCTGGTCTTTTTACTAGAATTTGAGTTCTGCACTCCACCTTTCTCCTGCTGCATCAGGGACTCTCTGTTATGTTCCCTGTCAGGGCAGTCATTGGTGGTAGCTGGACACCATATAGTTCTTCTGGTCTCAGGCTGAAAAAATGAAGTCTCTGGTTTATGTGGCCCTTTCTGTCTCTTGGGCTAAAACTTTCTTTGTGTCTTTGGTGTTCTTCATTCGCCTTTACTCCAAGTGGTTGGGACCATTGATGCATCTTAGATGGCTGCTTGCAAGCTTTTAAGACCCCAGAAACCACTCACCAAAGTAGGATGCAGAATATTTTCTTAATAAACTTTTTATACTAGTTGAACTAGCTGTCCCATGAAAGCATGGCCCCCATACCCCCAGCCCTGTTACTCTGTCCCTTGAAGTGTTTGATTGTATTCAGGAAACTTCTTAGATTTGGTTTAGTCCAGTTATGCTAACTTCACCTGTAGTGTGTGCTGTCCTTTCCTTCACCTAAGATCATTCTTGTCTACTATCTAGTTAGTGAATAACCCTCCCCCTAACTCCCCACCCTCATAACCATCAAAGAATGTTTTCTTCTGTGTTTAAACCTTTTCTTGGGTTCTTATAATAGTGGTCTTATACAATATTTGTCCTTCTGTGACAGAGTAAATTCACTCAGCATAAAGACTGCCAGCTTCCACCATGTTATACGATGTTTCACAGCTTCATCGTTGTTCTTTATCGTTGCATAATATTCCATTGTGTGGATATGCCATAATTTGTTTATCCATTCATCCGTTGATGGGCACCTAGGTTGTTTCCATCTTTTTGCTATTGTGAACAGTGCTGCAATGAACATGGGTGTGCATATATCTATTCATGTGACCGCTCTTGTTTCTCTAGGATGTATTCCAAGGAGCAGGATAGCTGGATCCTATGGTAATTCTATTTCTAGCTTTTTAAGGAAGTGCCAGATCGATTTCCAAAGTGGTTGTACCATTTTACATTCCCACCAACAGTGTATAAGTGTTCCAGTCTCTCCACAACCTCTCCAGCATTTATTATTTTGTGTTTTTTGGATTAAGGCTAGCCTTGCTGGGGTGAGATGGTATTTCATTGTAGTTTTGATCTGCATTTCTCTAATGGCTAATGATCGTGAGGATTTCTTCATGTGTCTGTTAGCCGCCTGAATATCTTCTTTGGTGAAGTGCCTGTTCATATCCTTTGCCCATTTTTTAATTGGGTTATTTGTCTTTTTGTTGTTGAGGTTTTGCAGTATCTTGTAGAATTTAGAGATTAGACGCCGATCGGATTTGTCGTAGCCAAAATTTTTTTCCCAGTCTGTAGGTTGTCTTTTTACTCTTTTGGTGAAGTCTTTTGATGAGCATAAGTGTTTGATTTTTAGGAGCTCCCATTTATCTAGTCTCTCTTCTGGTGCTTGTGCATTGTTACTTATGGTTCGTATTGTGTTTATGCCATGTATTAGGGCTCCTAGCATTGTCTCTATTCTTTCTTCCATCATCTTTATCATTTTCGATTTTATATTTAAGTCTTTGATCCATTTTGAGTTAGTTTTTGTACATGGTGTGAGGTATGGGTCTTGTTTCAGTTGTTTGCATATAGATATCCAGTTATGCTGGCAGCATTTGTTAAAGATATTATCTTTTCCCCAATTAATGGACTTTGGGCCTTTGTCAAATATTAGCTGCTCATAGGTGGATGAGTTTATATCTGGATTCTCAACTCTGTTCCATTGGTCTATGTATCTGTTGTTGTACCAGTACCAGGCTATTTTGCCTACCATGGCAGTATAATAGGTCCTAAAATCAGGTAGTGTAAGGCCTCCCACTTTGTTCTTCTTCTTGAGTAATGCTTTATTTATTCGAGGCCTCTTCCCTTTCCATATGAAGTTGGTGATTTGTTTCTCCATATCATTAAAAAATGCTGGTGGAATTTGGATCAAGATTGCATTGTATCTGTAGATTGCTTTGGATAGAATTGACATTTTCACTATGTTGAGTCTACCTATCCACGAGCAAGGTATATTTTTCCACGTATGCAAGTCTCTTTTAGTTTCTTGCAGTAGTGTCTTGTAGTTTTCTTTGTATAGATATTTTATGTTTCTGGTTACATTTATTCCTAAGTATTTTATCTTCTCGGGGGTTGTTGTAAATGGTTTTGATTTGGTGATTTCCTCTTCAAGGATCTCTTTGCTGGTGTAAAGAAATCCAATTGATTTGTGTATGTTTATCTTGTAGCCTGAAACTTTGCTGAAATCTTCTATTAGTTCCAGAAGTTTTCTTGTGGATTCTTTGGGGTTTTCTGTGTATAAGATCATATCATCTGCAAATAGAGATACTATGACTTCTTCCTTACCAGTTTGGATGCCCTTTATTTCTTTTTCTAGCCTAATTGCTCTGGCTAGGACCTCCAGCACATTGTTAAATAGTAGTGGTGATAGAGGCTATCCTTGTCTGGTTCCTGTTCTCAAGGGGAATGCTTTCAAAGTCTCTCCATTTAGGACAGTGTTGGCTGTTGGTTTTGTATAAATGTCCTTAATTATACTGAGGAATTTCCCTTCTATTCCTATTTTATTGAGAGTTTTTATCATGAATGGGTGTTAGACTTTGTCGAATACCTTTTCTGCATCGATTGATAAGCTCATGTGGTTCTTGGCTTTTGTTTCATTTATGTGATGGATTACATTGATTGTTTTTCTAATGTTGAACCATCCCTGCATACCTGGTATAAATCCCACTTGGTCATGGTAAATTATTTTTGATATGTTGATGAATTCTATTGGCTAAAATTTTGTTGAGCATTTTTGCATCAATGTTCATGAAGGATATCGGTCTGTAATTTTCTTTTTTTGTGGTGTCTTTACCTGGTTTTGGTATCAGGGTTATGCTGGCTTCATAGAATGAGTTTGGGAGTATTCCATCCTTTTCTATGCTCAGAAATACCTTTAGTAGAAGTGGTGTTATCTCTTCTCTGAAAGTTTGGTAAAATTCTCCAGTGAAGCCATCTGGGCCAGGGCTTTTTTTGTTGTTGTTGGGAGTTTTTTAATAACCTTTTCAATCTCTTCTTTTGTTATGGGTTTATTTAGTTGTTCTACTTCTGTGTGTGTCAGTTTAGGTAGGTAGTCAGTTTCTAGAAATTTGTCCATTTCGTCTAGGTTTTCAAATTTGTCAGAGTACAATTTTTCATAGTAATCTGTTTTGATTCTTTTAATTTTACTTGGGTCTGTTGTGATACCACCCATCTCATTTCCTATAAAGTTTATCTGCTTCCTCTCCTGTTTTTCTTTTGTCAGTTTGGCCAATGGTTTATCAATTTTGTCGATCTTTTCAAAGAACCAGCTTTTGGACTTGTTAACTCTTTCAGTTGTTTTTCTATTCTCTATTTCATTTAATTCTGCTCTAATTCTTATTATTTCCTTCCTTCTGGCGCCTGTGGGCTTCCTTTGTGGCTCTCTTTTTACTTGTTCCAGTTGTAGGGTTAATGCTTTGATTATTACCCTTTCTTCTTTTTGGATGTGTGCAGTTATTGCTGTAAACTGACCTCTGAGTACTGCTTTTGCTGTGTCCCAAAGGTTCTGGTAGGATGTGTTTTCATTCTCGTTTGATTCTATGAATTTCTTTATTCCCTCCTTAATTTCTTCGCTAACCCAGTAGTTTTTGAGCAAGGTGTTGTTCAGTTTCCATGTGTTTGGTTTTTTATCCTTACTTTTTGTACTGTCGATTTCCACTTTTATGGCTTTATGGTCAGAAAAGATGCTTTGTAATATTTCAATGTTTTGGATTTTTTTAAGTCTTGCTTTATGGCCTGATCTGTGGTCTATTCTGGAGAATGTTCCACATGCGTTGGAAAAGAATGTATACTTGGCTGCTGTTGGGTGCGGTGTTTGGTATATGTCTATGAGATCAAGTTGGTTGATTGTAACATTTAGCTCTTCCGTGTGTTTGTTGAGCTTCTTTCTGGATGTTCTGCCCTTCACCAAATGTGGCATGTTGAAGTCTCCTAGTACTATTGTGGAGCTCTCTATCTCTCTCTTCAGAGCTGTTAGAGATTGTTTTATGTATTTTGGAGCCCGGTTGTTGGGAGCTTAAATATTTATTATAGTTATGTCCTCCTGGTGTATTGACCCTTTAATCATTATATAGTGCCCTTGCTTATCCTTTGTGGTGGATTTTACTTTAAGGTCTATTTTGTCAGAGATTAATATTGCCACTCCTGCTCTTTTTTGAGTGTTGTTTGCTTGATATATTTTTTTCCATCCTTTGAGTTTTAGCCTGTTTGTGTCTTTAAGTCTAAGGTGCATCTCTTGTAGGCAGCATATAGATGGATCATTCTTTTTAATCCAATCTGCCACTCTCCGTCTCTTTATTGGTGCATTAAGTCCATTTACATTCAGCGTAATTATTGATAGGTATGAGTTTAGTGATGTCATCCTGATATCTCTTTTTCTGTGTTGTTTACAGTTTCTTTGTTCCCCTTAATTTTCTGTGCTGAGTCGTTTTTCTTTACGTATTTTTTTTTCATCTTTTTCATCGTTGTACATTTTGTGTTTTCTGGGTATTTATATTTTTCTACTTTTTAATTTTGATTTTTAGGATTGTTAGATTCTTTGTGGTTACCTTAATATTTACTCTTATTTTTCTAAGTTTATACCAGTCTTTTATTATTTTAAATCACCTTAACTCCCCTCTATATGAAAAATCAATCTCTGCATTTTTTAAGTCCCTCTTTTTTGTTTTAATGTCCTCTTTAACATAATGCTGTCTGTTTTCCTATTTTCAATGTTTTAGCTTTGATATATTTTCGATTTCCCTTTCTGAGTCAATATCTGGTTGCTCTGTCCTGTGTTCTAGTCTTGCGCTGTTATCAGGTGCTATTGATTATTGAGCTGTAGGACTCCCTTTAGTATTTCTTGTAATTTTGTTTTGGTTTTTGCAAATTCCCTGAACTTATGTTTATCTTGAAATGCCCTAATTTCACCATCATATTTGAGAGACTGTTTTGCTGGATAGATAATTCTTGGCTGGCAGTTATTTTCCTTCAAGGCTGTATATATGTCATCCCATTGCCTTCTAGCCTGCATGGTTTCTGCTGAGTAGTCTGAGCTTATTCTAATTGACTTTCCTTTGTAGATGACTTTTCTTTTATCCCTAGCCGCTCTTAAAATTCTCTCTTTATCTGTGGTTTGGTAAGTTTGATTATAATATGTCTTGGTGACTTTCTTTTGGGATCTACCTTATGTGGGGTTCAATGAGCATCTTGGATAGATATCGTCTCATCTTTCATGATATCAGGGAAGTTTTCTGTCAACAAATCTTCAACAGTTTTCTCTGTATTTTCCGTTATCTCCCCCTGTTCTGGTACTCCCATCACTCATAGGTTATTTCTCTTGATAGAGTCCCACATGACTCAGATTTTCTTCATTCTTATTAATTCTTTTATCTAATTTTTCCTCAAATAAGTTGGCGTCAAAAGCTTTATCTTCAGTGTCACTAATTCTAGCTTCTACTGCCTAAATTCTGCTCCTATGACTTTCTATTGAGTTGTCTAATTCTGAAATTTTATTGTTAATCTTCTGGATTTCTGATTGCTGTCTCTCTATGGATTCTTGCAGCCTATTAAATTTGGCATTATGTTCTTGAATAACTTTTTTAAGTTGTGCTACTACTTTTTGTGTTCCCTGAATATTTCTGCATTATGTAGAATTTTATTTCTAATTTCTAGGAGAGTTCGGTATATTAATCTTTTGTATTCTGCCTCTGGTAATTCCAAGAAATTCTCTTTCTCCAGAGAATTTATTGATTCTTTATTTTGGGAGCTTGCTGAAGCCATCATGGACTGCCTCTTTATGTGATTTGATATTGACTGTTGTCTCTGAGCCATCAATAAGTTAATATAATTTTATTTTATATTTGTTTAGTGAGTCCTAACTTCTTGTTTTGTTTTGATATGTCCCAATAGGCTGCTCGTGTGTGCTAGTTTGATTAGTGACACCTTTGATGCTCTAACATCCTGTCACCAGGTAGTTAGTTCTGTAACTAAGTATGTTCACACAGGAGTCCATTAAATTTTCCTATATGGGTTCAGCTCAGGTTACCAGGCAGCCAGTCACCAAGAGTGTGGTGCAGGCTCTCACCTACAGTGCTAGGGAGGCATGGGTGATTGTGCAGGTACTGGACTCTGGCTGTGGTAGGGGATTGTGCACTGAGCCAGGCAGGGGGCTGATGACTGCCCCTGAGAGTCTGAAAGGAAAGCGTGTCCCTCTTCTATAGGGTGAGTAGGTAGGTGAGTTTTGCAGCTAGACTATGAACACCCGACTCTGTTGTATGTAAAGACTCGAGGGCACCACTTTTTCTTGGACTCCTGTAACAGGTGACTAGGAGGTTTAGGTGATGACACCAGTCCTCACGCCCCTGTTGTGGATTGATAAAAGTGCCTACTTAAGAGGCAGGGCTGTTTTGAGGGTCACAAATCTGCCACTTCACAGCTGAAACAGTTGAAGTTAAACTTCAGATGTTTGCTCTGTTGTACTGTGGTAGTGGGGGCTAATGCTGTTGAGATGGGTCCCCACAAGTCTATACAGGGGTGTAAGGCACTCAGAGTCTGTGGAACCCTTATGCCTGTGCCTAGCAAAGGAGCTGTACCAACCTTGTGTTCCTGGCTTAGGGGAGCCAGTAGCTTATTTGTTCCCTCTCCAAGGCCAGGAGAATGGGTCATGGTACCTTTTGAGATCTTCTTCTGGCCCTGTGGACTCCCAGTGCAGAGGGTGGAGGGAGGAGGTAAAAGGGAGAGAAGTTTTTCCCAAATGGGCTTTTTTTTGTTTAAAACCCCGTGAAAGGCTGCACACATGTACTTATCTTTAGCCAATTGGGAGCTGTTTTTCACTGGTTTGGAGTGTCCAAGCAGAATCTCTGCTGCCGGATCTCTCTCAATGTGGAAACTGCTTTCTGAGTGTGTGCACAGCTATTTACCTGCTTCACTGTGGACACTGCGTGGCTGAGGAGTTGCCATCTCGCTGCAGCTGCTCTGGTGCTGCTGGCTTCTTCTGAACCATCTCCCTCTCCCTCTCCCCCTGCCACTCAGCCCAATTTCTCAACTTTGCCTTGTTCAGGGATCCTAGACATTCATATATAATCAAATCACTTGGTTTTCCAGGTCTTTGCTGTAAGAGGGATATAGGAAGCATCTGACTACACCGCCATGTTGGCCCCACCCCCCATCCCTTCTGAGTCGTGTCTTATAAAAAGCGAAAACAGACAAACAGAGAGACAGACACACAGTGAGAAGAGACAATGTGAGGATTGCCTACAGGCCAAGGAATGCTAAGGAACGCCAGAGGCTACCCTCAAGGAAGGACCCTCCCCTAGAGCTTATGATCTGATTTAGACTTCTAGCCTCCAAAACTGTGAGATCATAAATTTCTGTTCTTTAAAGCCATCCGTTTGTGGGAGTTTTGTTACAGCAACACTAAGTTACTAAGGCGATAGCTAAAATTTATTGAGTGCTTATTCCATGTCAGATACTGTTTCAAGTGATTTACATGTATTATCACATTTATTCCATATAATAAGCAAGTATTATTATTATCCCTACTTTACAGATTAGAAAATGTTACATAGATAAAAAGTGATTTGCTTAAGGTCATGCAGATAGTATGAGGTAGAGCCAGGTTTTGAACTGAATGTTTTCAGAGCCCATGCTGTTAATCACTACATAATACTGCCTTATTGACACAGTATTATGACTCCAATTATTTGCCTTATTGGTCAAATAATCCGAGAAGTTGGACTATATGAAGAATGCAGCATCAGGATTGGAGGAAGACTCATTAACAATCTGCACTATGCAGATGACACAGCCTTGCTTGCAGAAAATGAAGACTTGAAGCACTTACTCATGAAGATCAAAGACTACAGCCTTCAGTATGAATTACACCTCAACGTAAAGAAAACAGAAATCCTCACAATAGGACCAATAAGCAACATCATGTTAAATGGAGAAAAGATTGAAGTTGTCAAGGATTTCATTTTACTTGGATCCACAGTCAATGTCCATGGGAGCAGCGGTCACGAAACCAAACGACATGTTGCATTGGGCAAATCTGCTGCAAAATATCTCTTTAAAGTGTTAAAAAGCAAAGATGTCACTTTGCAGACTAGGGTGCCCTGGACCAAGCCATGATATTTTCAAACGCCTCATATGCATGCGAAGCAGGGCAGTGAATAAGGAAGACTGACGAAGAATTGATACCTTTGAATTATGGTGTTGGAGAAGAATATTGAATATACCATGGACTGCCAGAAGAATGAACAATTCTGTCTTGGAAGAAGTACAGCCAGAATACTCCTTAGAAGCAAGGATGGCGAGACTATGTCTCATATACTATGGATATGTTATCAGGAGGGACCAGTCCCTGGAGAAGGACATCGTGCTTGGTAAAGCAGAGGATCAGTGAAAAAGAGGAAGGTCCTTGACGAGATGGATTGACACAGCAGCTGCAACAATGGGCTCAAGCATAGCAATGATTATAAGAATAGCACAGGACTGGGCAGCGTTTTGTTGTTTTGTATGTAGGGTCTCTTTTAGTTGGAATTGATTCAACATCACCTAATTTCCACAACATTGACATGGAACTGAATGTAAAGGCACTCAAATAAATATTGTTAATTCTGAAACCTAGATGCTTTAAAATGTTTTCATCAGCAATTCTACTATTGTTTACATGTTTACTAGTTTACAGACTCAGAAAAAATATTTTTTATGCCTCTCTTCTCAAGTACTCAGAGTTGGTCTATGGTTCTTTATGGGAAAAACAAGGTTGATCTCTCAGATTTAATTTCCTTCTGATAAAATATGTCCATATGCTGAAAAGAAATAAGTATAATATTGAAAGGGATCTTAGGGATAGAAAAGATACTGTATTTTTCAGTAGAGGAAGATTTTGGAAGATGTTGAAGAAACTTGAACTGATATAGCTATAATAAAAATAAGAGACAAATGTTCCCTGCTATTATAAGGAAAATAGGTTCCACCAGTATTGATATTTCTTATACTGAAATGTAGAGGGCCTTTGATTTATACATTCACAGCAAGGATGTCCACACAAATAACTGATATTTCTTGATAAATAATTGCTAGAATCTATAATTTAATGTGCTTAATACACACCACACACACACACACACACACATGTATATGGCACAAAGATTAAAGTGCTCGGCTGCTAACTGAAAGGTTGGTGGTTTGAACCCACTAGCTACTCTGCAGGAGAAAAAACCTAGTGATCTACTCTCATAAAGATTACAGTCTAGAAAACCCTATGGAGCAGTTCTACTCTGTTATATAGGGTCACTATGAGTCAGAATAGACTCGAAGGCAAATAACAGCATACATATATAGAGAGTAAACAATATATATATATACTTATATACACACATTGTTCATATACATATATATTCAAACAACAACATATATATATATAGAGAGAGTAAACTATATATATATATATATATATATACATATATACACACGCTGTTTGTATACATATATATTCAGATATATACATATATACATATATATATATATACTTTTTTTTAGCATGACCCATCCTGAACTAAATGCAAAGGTGTCAGAAACATGAGGTAGTTTGCAGGAAAACCAATGGTTTAACTAGAATTTTCCCAGGAGTTAACCTGTGGTTATTTGGGCTGGTGAATTCTTAAAAAGGAGTAAGGGGCTTACCAGCTGGTCTTTTCCTTCATTTTATCTTTGGTAAACATTGCATAAACTTCCCTACCCACTTCCCTTTGTACATTTTCTTCTTCATATTTTATTTTTGTTTTTACATATACTCCTTTCTCAGAAAATGGTTTTATAAAAGCTGTAGTGGATTCATAAGGCACTCACTGAGTGTAGTGGTTACTTATTATGAAATGGTAGGCAATAAACAATGGACTTTGATAAAAGTTTTTATTTAGTTGAATACTAATTTTAGCACTAGGATCATGTTGATTTTAATTTCTTCTTCCAGTCTTCTCCATCTCTGCAAATTTTCTCTTCCATGTTGAAGAAATAAAACTCTCAACAACTATTTTCATAGTGTTCCCAGCAGTTTTTCGCCCCCCCCTTTTTTTCCATATGATGACTCATCTGAAGTGTCTTGTGGCCCATCAGCCCCACCTCAAATTCCCACACAGTTTTTCACAAATTATAAAACTTCTCATGAGTTCCATGTGAATAAGAATAGATGTACTGCCTTACTTTTCTCATACACATTAGGGTTCCAGGGTAGATTCCTATTTTGGTGGGTCATAGAGTTACAAAATCATGGTCCATCAGAGTTGGACAAGAATTTAGAAAACCTTCATTTCACAAGTAAACAAAGTGAGGCCCAAAAAGGTTAAATGACTTATTACTAAAGTATAGAAATTATATATGTATCTATCTACCTATATATATATATAGAGAGAGAGAAACTCAACTTTGCCTTTGATGTTCAGGGCCCCTAGATTGTCATACATAATTGATTCACTTGTTTTTTTGGGTCTTTGTTGTAAGAGGAACACGGGAAGCATCTGATTTCTCTGCCGTCTTGGCCCTGCCTCCCTAAAATTTATTTTTAAAAAATGACTTGTGTTCTTTCACATATAGTAAGTGTGAAACAAGTAGATCAAGACATATCTTTGCATATACTTTTTTTTGGTATATCTTGGTCTTTCTAACAGCTTTATTGAGATAAAATTCATATACCATAAAACTCACCCATGTAAAGTACACAATTCAATGGTTTTTAGCATTTTCATAAACTGGTACAACCATCACTACAATATAGTTTTAGAATATTTTCATCATCATCCTTCCCTAAATCTGTATACCTAGCAGCAATCACGTTCCAAGCCCTTGGCAACCACTTCGTATGAATAGTACCATATAATATTTGACCTTTTGTGACTGGTTTCTTTAACTTAGCATAATATTTTCAGTGTTCATTCATATTGTAGCATCTATCAGTACTTCATTCCTTTTTATTGCTGAATAATATTCCATTGTATGGATATACTACATTTTGTTTACTCATTCGTGATTTGATGAGCATTTGGATTGTTTTTACTTATTTCCTGTTATGAAAAATTCTGCAATGCACATTCACTTGCAATTCTTTGTTTGGATGTACATTTTCATTTCTCTTGGATATGTACCTAGGAGTGAAATTGCTAGGTAATATGGGAACTCTATGTTTAACATTTTGTGGAAGGACAAACTATCTTCCAAACTGGCTGAACCATTTTACATTCCAACCAGCAGTACATGAGAGTTCCAGTTTCTCTACATCTTCACAATACTTGTTATTTTTACTTTTTTCTTTTTTTAATTTATAATAGCCCTCCTAGTGGGTGTGAAGTAGTATCTCATTGTGGTTTTGATTTGCATTTCCCTAATGACTAATGTTGAGCATCTTTTGATGTGCTTGTTGATCATTCATCTATCTTGTTTGGAGAAATATCTTTTTAGATTCTTTGCCCATTTTTAAGTTTTATTATTGAGTTATAAGAGTTTTTTATATATTACAGATAAAAGTGGCATAGCGTATGTATAATTTGCAAATATATTCTTTCATTCTATGGGTTGTGATTTAGATATCTTCATGGCATTGTTCACAGTACAAAAAAATTTTTAACTTAGATAAAGTCAGATTTATCTGTTTTTGTTGTTGCTTGTACTTTTGGTGTTATATCTATAAGACCATTAAATAACCCAAGGTCACAGATATATTCCTATGTTTTCTCATAAGATTATTTTAGCTTTAGCTCTTATATTTAGGTCTATGATCTATTTTGAATTAACTTTTATATACGGTGTAATACAAGGGTGCTTCTTCATTCTTATGCATGTGATGTCAAGTTGTTCCAGCAACATTTGTTGAAAAGACTATTGTTTCCCCATTGAATGGACTTGCCACTTTTGTCAAAAATCAACTGACCACATGTAAGGTTTTATTTATGTACTCTCAATACTATTCCATTGATCTATATGTATATCCTAATCCCAGTACCACAGTCTTGATTATTATTGCTTTGTAGTCTATTTTGAAATCAGGAAGTGTAAGTCCTCCAACTTTGTTCTTTTTCAAGATAGTTTTGACTATTCTGGGTCCTTTAAGTTTCCATATGAATTTTAGGATCAGTTTGTCAATTTTTACAAAGAAGCTAGCTGGGATGATTTTGATCAGGACCATATTAAATCTGTAGATCAATCTGGAGAGTATTGTCATCTTCAACAATATTAAGTCTTCTGATCCATGAACACGGGCTGCCTTTGAATTTATTTAGATCTTATTTAATTTCTTTCAACAATGTTTTGAAAATTTCATTTTATAAGTCTTGCCTTTATTTTGTTAAATTTATTTGTAAGTATTTTACTCTTTTTGATGCTGTTGTAAATGGAATTGCTTTCTTTATTTCATTTTTGGATATTATTTTCTGCTTTATTTCTCTCCTCTCCTTCTATCATTACCATTATATGTATATAGGTGTGCTCATTAATGCCCTGAAGAGTCTTGGTAAAGCACTGAGCTTCTAACTGAAAAGTCAGTGGTATGAATCTACCAGCCGCTCCATGGGAAAAAGATGTGGCAGTCTACTTCCATAATGGTTTATAGCTTTGGAAATCTATGGGGACGGTTATACTCTGTCCTATAGGGTCACAGTGAGTCAGAATTGACTCAACGGCAGTGGGTTGTTTTTTTTTTTATTTAATGGTGCTCCACATTTCTATGTATCTCTATTTACTTTTTTATTATTTTTCTCTCTGTTTTTAAAATTGCATAATTTCTACTGATTTATCTTCAAGTTCACTGATTCTTTCTTCTGAAAGCTCAAATCTATTGTTGAGCCTCTCTAGTGAATTTCTCATTTGGGTTATTGTACTTTTCTATTCCAGGATTTTAATTTAGTTCTTTTAAATAATTCGTGTTTCTTTATTGATATTCTGTGTTTGATGAGTTATTGCTGTTGTAAAAAAATTAGCATAGCACGCTTAGGAAAGTACATCACGGGGGGAGGGAGCAGTTGGCAAACAAAGGTAGAAGATACACATTATTTGCATAAAAATAAGGTAATCATACTTTCCTTTAGTTCTTTGAAGTTATTTATAGTAACTACTTTGAAGTCTTTTCTGCTAAGTTTGACATCTAGCCCCTCTCCCAGGCAGTTTCATTATCTGATTTTGTGTGTGGCGGGTGGGGGGGGTAGGGTCACACTTTCCTGTTTCTTTGCATGGACCATATGGGTAATATACTGTGGCAACTCTGGATACTGATCCTCTTGGGGCGTTGTTGCTATGGTTTACTTGGTTGTTTGCTTATTTGTTTGGTTACTTGGCTGAACTAATTCTTCAAAGTCTGGTGGAGATGGCATCTGCCACCCACTGCTGATTGCACTAGAGCAACTCTCTTGAAAGCACAGAACTTGGTGGAAAAGCGGGACTGTACTCTTCACCAACTTCCCCAGTGGGATTCTTCCTACATAGTAGGAGTTGTGGGTGAGGGAATGGACACAGCTTGGCTACCACCTACCAGTGGATATAAACCTTTTGCAGTACACAGCTATGGAACATGGGATCTCTCAAAGTTTACCAGCTGCCAAAACTATCCAGAACAGCTCTCTGTCCCAGTAATCTGAGGGCAATGGGAACTGATACTCAGCTTCCAAGCTCTCTTAAATAGCTCTCATGAAAGGCAGATCTGTGGACAGATTGGTTCAGTCTCTAACTTGAATGCCATGGCCTCCTACTGTTCTTACCAATTTTTCATAGGTTTTGTTGAACAAATTGTTATCAATTTTTTGTAAACCTTTTGATCAATCTCCAGAAATTATGAATGATTATCTTTGCTAACTTTGACCAGTTTAAGAGATGTGTTTCCAGGAGAGAGTTTTCTCCATCACCTCACACCACCACTGTGGAAGTACCACCTCTGTACACTTTTTAAACATAGAAAATTATTGAAGGCACTCAATGGATAAAATAGGCCATTACAAAAGGAGGTACAAGGTAAGCTATGTTTCTCTTGGGTATATGAAAAGTGGATGTAATCTGGGCTTAAAAAAAAGACGTATCTGACTTATTGGCCCACCTTAAGTTTTGAGCAGAAATACATGCCATTCATTTAATAAATAACATGTTAACTGAATGCCCCAAAACTCTCCAGCCTTCAGGAGGTCTCCCTTGCTATTAACACATCTGACTGTTTAATGCAGAAATTTCTCATCTTTCATAAACTTCTGCCTACAAGTTCCAGAAATCTGTTTTAAAATGCACTTATCACCTATTGCTTCAGATAGCTGCTTCAGGTTTCTTTACTGATAATCACTTCTTCAGTAAGATGCTGCTCAATCTGATCTGGTTTACCCCAAGGGTGGAGTCTCTTTAATTTCCAACAGACACAAGGCTGTAACTTTAATTAAATGTTACTAGAAGCTTGGAGGTAACAGAAAGAAATGAAACCTGCGAAAGCCAGAACTCAATGGGACTGTCTTGTTTTTCTGGGTCTTGCAAGATTTCTGCCTTTGACAGAAATCTTTCACCCTCTATTTGTGGAAAATATTTAGGTTTTCCTTCTCTGTCAGGTTTCTACCTTACACAGGTTCTGACTTTCATAGGTTTTACTGTATATAGAAAAAAAGAGCATAAAATTGGATAGCTGATACCATTGCCCCTTTCTTAGGGGTCCCCAGTAGACCAGCTCTCTTCTTAGTCCCTTTTCAGCAGCCATGTGCCTTCTCACAGACAGGAGTCCTTTTTTGTCCAATCCTTTCCCACAGGTTTTCAAGCCTCACTTCCCCTGATTCCAGAACAGAGAGGAGGTAGCTCCACAGTCCAAGGTCTATATTAATTCTTACCCTAGGATGATTGACAGTGGGAATATCACTTCCTTTAATGGTCCTTCCCCTCTTTATTCAAGCAAAGCAATAAAAATCGTTAAGTCTTAAATAATATTATGTGCAAACACAGACAGTCTAGCTTTGTATGTGTAACACCAAGCAATCCAGTTCCTTTCCAGCATTTTCTCCAACATTAGATGAAAGAATGATCAAGCCTGCCTACTGTTTCTTCTCCTGGATCAGGTCTGGTCTGTCAATCACTTATTAGCAAATAAAAATCTCCATCATGCCAACTGATCTCATCATACCAACTCCCAAGAATTAGACATTTTGTGTGTTCAACAAATATTACAGACAGTTTTTTAAAGACTGGACCCAGATTGCTAAACCTATAACTCATTTGACTCAAGAGTAGATCAAAATGTCCTATTAGAGGGCTGATGGCCTGAGACATCTATGCTTAGGACATCCAGGGGTGGTATATACTCCTTGGGTGTCATATTGACATTTATTTATTCTAGTACATATTTTATATTTCACCCTGATGCCTATTTGGAAGGCTTGGAGGTGATAATATCAAATTATAGAGAAAATAAACTAAATGTCTCTTCTTATTATTATTGGATTAACTTATTGGAGCTTATCTAAACAAGATGGACATCCCATTCATAAACTTGTTTTTAACACTCAAGTGGCTATCATGAATAGACTTTAGGAGTATGTGTATGGGCTACTCACCAATACAACCATATTTCTCCAGCCCATTCACTCTCCCATCCCTCATCTTTTCTTTTATTAAAATTGTGATTTAAGTGAAACTTCACGGAGCAAATTAGTTTCTCATTAAACAGTTAATAACGTAAATTATTTTGTGACATTTGTTGCCAATCCCGTGATGTGTCAACACTCTCCCCTTCTTCACCCCAGTTTCCCTGTTTGTCCAGTTTTCCTGTCCCTTCCTGCCTTCTCGTCTTTGCTTTTGGGCTGGTGTATCTATTAGTCTCATATACATGATTGAACTACGAAGCACATCCCTCATGTGTGTTATTGTTGGCCCTATAAACCTGTCTAATTTTGGCTGAAGGGTGAACCTCAGGAGTGACTTCAGTATTGAGTTAAAAGGTTGTCCGGAGGCCATACTCTTCTGATTTCTTCAGTCTCTGTCAGACCAGCAAAGCTTTTTTTTTTTTTTTTTTTTTTGCCATCTCACACCTTTTCTGTCTTTAGGCCTCCAACCTGTCCTCCTTCATCATCACTCTCAGTTGATAATATTGCTTCTTATTCCACTTGAAAAACAGTATCATAAGAAACTTTCCACAGGCTCCCACCACAGCATCTACCCATCAACCTGAATCTTTATCCACAGTCTATGATGCCTTCTCACCTATTACAACAAATGAGCTCTCCATGTGACTATCTTAAAATAGCACTTTTACTTTGTGTATTACATGTCAGCTCTTTTTGATTACTCAACTATCCCATGTCTCTCCTGGCTCATCATTTTTCCTTCTCTACTGGATCATTCTCATCAGCATGCAGATATGCTGTGATTTCCCCTGTGATGGTTAAGATTGTGTGTCAACTTGGCTGGGCCATGATTCTTAATGGTTTGGCAGTTATGACATAGTTTGGCAGCCGTATAATGATGCAATTACTTCCACGATGAGATCTGATATAATGTGATCACCACCATGATGGGATCTACTGTGAGTAGCCAATCAGTTGAAGGGAAGTTTCCTTGGGCACGTAGCCTGCGTAGAATGTGGCTAGACTTTCAGGCACAGCTTGCGGGCTTTTGCACATTCAGGATCCTGTAGCTGGCTCCTGTTTGTCTGACCTCTGGTTCTTGGGACTTGAGCTAGCAACTTACCTGCAGTCCTGTCTGCCAATCTTGGGATTCATTGATCTTCACAGCTCTGCTCTCAGGCCTGTTGATCTTGGGTTTGCCAGCCTCTGTGGCTATGTGAATCAGGAGAAACCTCTTTCCCGACCCACGGACTTGGAATGCTACAGCCTGTACAACCACGTGAACCATTTCCTTGATATAAATCTCTATTTATATATATACTTTACTGGTTTTGCTTCTCTAGAGAACCCAGCCTAAGACATTCCCCATCTGTAAAAAAGAGAAGAGATCTCTCTCTTAACCCCACTTACCTCTCCAGCTACCACCCCACTTCCATGCTTTCTTTTAAGAACAGCTCGTTGAATTGTTATCTGTTCTAGTTGCTTCCTTTTCCTTTCCTCCAATTCTCTCTTGAACCTCTCCAATTGAACTTTTGTCTCCAACAGTCCATCAAAACTCCTTCAGCCAACATCATCATGCTAAATGCATAAGTCAAAATTAAGTTTTCATCTTACCTTGCTGCATATTGAACAATTAACTTTACCCAAAGAGAGATCTGGCCTTTGACCTGAGTCTTTGACCTACGTGATCTTTAGACCCCTGGACTATCTCAGCTGATAGGAGTGTCTTTGTTTACTTGTGGGCTTTGCCCCCTGGACAGTCTAACAAAGTGATTTATGATGGAGTTTTGGGTCCTTGGTGCATCATTTCCAATCTCCAGAGGAACTGGAGGCTAAAGATATTAGCCCGACCTCCAGGAGATTAAAAGTCAACCACGTGAGCAGTATACAATCGAGCCTATATTAGGCTGGGTTCTCTAGAGAAGCAAAATCAGTGAAGTGTTTATAACATACATAGACAGAAAGAAAAATATATATCAAGGAAATGACTCACTGGTTATAGAAGTGGAAAGTGCAAAATCTGTGGATCAGGCTGGAAGCTTCTCCAGACTCGCATAGCTGCAGAGGCTGGTGAAACCAAGGTCCAGACCACCACAGAAGCTGATGGATCCCAAGTATGGCAAGTAAACTGCTAGCTCAAGTCCCAAGAACCAGAGGTCAGATGAACAGGAGCCAGCTGCAAAAGCCCATGGGCCTTGCCAGAAAGTTCACCTATACTGGATGCAGGTCACACCCCCAAGGAAACTCCCTTTCAACTGATTGGTTACTCACAGCAGATCCCATCATGGTGGTGATCACATTATATCAGATCTCATCGTGGAAGTAATTGCATCATTATACGGCTGCCAAACTATGTCATAACTGCCAAACCATTAAGAATCATGGCCCAGACAAGTTGACACACAACCTTAACCATCACAGCCCACCAATTGTTAACGTGGCACCTGTACACATCTCTTTAAACCACACATAATCTCTAAATGGAGACAAACATGAAGTCTACGTGCGCCTAACATGGTACAACTAACACAAGTACAACCAAAACTGTACTAGATCTGTTTATATCTTATAAGTGAAGAAAGCACAAATATTTGATGCACACATACAAGGAAGAAATACTCATAACAATTATAGTCCTTGTTTCTGCAACTGGTCACGTGATTGTAACTGGTATTTAGAACTACCTTTTTCCACCACCCATTTCGTATTTCCTTTGCTGTCAGCAAGCACCTAGGCTAGTCATGATTCTTTGCCTGGTGGGGTGACCCAAACCTTCATTCCTGAAGGGTCTGGGGCATTAGTAGTCATGTCAGAATTGGGTTGCTGTAGTTTTCCATTGACTTTAATCATAGGACATGGCAGTACTAAGAGACGTGTTAAGGGGTCTCCTGTATTCTGGACATACTCTTCTTTACCTCCATTGTATAATATCAATCTGATTTCCACCTGGTAATCAGGATCAATCACACCAGCCAATATGATCACTCCCTTCTTTGCCTGTTGATCCAGAGGCATAAGGAGCACAAAGTAGCCAGGTGGAATTTTTAGCTTCTAGTTCAGTGGAATCAGTGAGGCGTCTCCAGGTGGGAGCATTCATCCCTTTGGAACTAAGACCACTAAACCCTCAGAACATAGGATAGTGGCAACAGGAAACAAAAATGTTATGAGTAGGTCACTAAGGGTAACAGTGAGTGGTGCCACTCCCATTTCCATCCCTTGATTCCTGGACCCATGAATCCTGGCTATAGGAAAAACAGCACCATATATTGGATGCTGGTTTAGAGCATATACAGCCTCTTGGAAAACATTGTCCCAACCCTGCAAGGTATTGCCACCTAGACGGCACCATATTTGTGTCTTTAGAAGGTTATTCCATCACTCTATCAAGCCACCTTCTTCAGGATGATGGGGAACATGGTAAGACCAATGAATTCCATGAACATGGGCCTATTGCCGCACTTCATTTGCTGTGAAGTGAGTCCCTTGAACTGAGCCAGTGCTGTGTGGGATACCATTAAGGTGGATTAGGCATTCTGTAAGTCCACAGATGGTAGTTTTGGCAGAATCACTGCTTGCAGGGAAAGCAAATCCATATCCAGAGTAAGTGTCTATTCCTGTAAAAAAACAAAATGCTTGCCTTTCCATGATGGAAGCAGTCCAATGTAATCAACCTGTCACTAGGTAGTTTACTGGCTGATCACCTCGAGGAATGGTGCAATATTGGGGACTCATGTTAGTCTCTGCTGCTGACACCAAGGCACTCAGCAGTGGCTGTAGCCATGTCGGCCTTGGTGAGTGGAAGTCCATGTTGCTGAGCCCATGAATAACCTCCATCCCTGCCACAAAGGCCACTTTGTTCATGAGCCCATTGGGCAATGCCAGGAAGGGCTGGGGAAAGAGGATGACTGGTTTCCACAGAATGCATCATTCTATCCACTTGATTGTTAAAATCCTCCTCTGCTGAATCACCCTTTGGTGAGCATTCATATGAGACACAAATGTCTTCACTTCTTTGGTCCATTCAGAGAGCTCTATCCACATACTTCTTCTTCATACCTCTTTGTCTCCAATTTTCCAATCATGTTCCCTCCAAGTCCCTGACCATCCAGCCAAACTGTTGGCCACCGCCCATGGATCAGTATACAGTCGCACATCTGGCCATTCATCCTTCCAAGTGAAGTGAACAACCCAGGTGCACTGCTCGAAGTTCTGCCCATTGGGAGGATTTCCCTTCACCACTGTCCTTCAGGAGGTCCCAGAAAGGGGCTATAGTGCTGTTGCTGTCCACTTTCAAGTGGTGCCTTCATATCACGCAGAACAATCTGTAAACCAAGCATGGGTTTTCTCTTCCTCAGTCAGCTGATCATAAGAAACTCTTCATGAAGCCATAGGTGCAGACCGGAAGATGGAAGGTAATGTGACAGGAGTGGAAACCATGGGCATTTGGGCCACTTCTTCATGCAACTTATTTGAGCCTTCAGGTCCTGCTTGGACACAGTTTCGTATGTACCACTTCCATTTAATGATGGAGTTCTCCTGTGCAGGTCCAACTTTATGGCTCTGTGGGTCATACAACACCCAGTTCATGATGGACAGCTCAGGTCACACAGTGACTTGGTGGCCCCTGGTTAAGTGTTCAGTCCTTACTAAGGCCCAGTAATAAGCCAAAAACTGTTTCTCGAAATAAGAATAGTTATCTGCAGAGGATGGCAGGGCTTTGCTCCAAAATCTTGAGTGTCTGAGCTCTGATTCACCAATAGGGGCCTGCCAAAGACTTCAAATAGCATCTCTATCTGCCACTGACACTTCGAGCACCATTGGATCACCAGATCACATGGCCCAAGTGGTAGAGCCACTTGCACGGCAGCCTGAACCTGTTGCAGAGCCTTCTCTTGTTCTGGGCCCCACTCAAAACTAACAGTTTTTTGAGTGACTTGATAAATTGGCTGGAGTAGCACACCCAAATGAGGAATAGGTTGCCTCCAAAATCCAAAGAGGCCCAGTAGGCATTGCGCCTCTTTTTTAGTTGTGGGAGGAGACAGATGCAATAACTTATCCTTCACTTTAGAAGGTGTCATAGATTGAATTGTGCCCCCCAAAAATATTTGTCAACTTGGCTGGGTCATGATTCCCAGTATTTTATGATTGTGTTATCTGATGTGATCTCCTTATGTGTTGTAAACTGTATCACTATAATGAGATTATATGTGATCTCCTTATGTGTTGTAAATTCTATCACTGTGATGAGGTTATACTGATGAGGTTTACAAGATCAGATACTGTCTTAATCCAATCTCTTTTGAGATATAAAAGAGAGATGTGAGCAGAGCCAGTTGCTGAGTATATATATTCCAGTTATGCATTCTGGAACTCTGGAAAAAATCATTACAGGATGCTCACTGGACCTACTGTGAGACAGACATGAGCTAAGACACATTAATAACCTGACCTCCATATGCCCCCACTCTGACTGGTGGGCCACAGTGACGTTTTGGGTCTCTTGGAATTAGTTCAGAGCTAGTATCCAGTAATTCCCAAAATGTCTGATTATTTCCTTTTCCCCAATGAACAGTCAGTCTCATAAAAGGCCATAGATCCCTTTGGGGAAGGCTGGGAGAAAGATTAGCAGTATAAATTTTTGGCAGTGTAGTGAGATACTTCCTCAAGGGGACCCAGCCTCCCCTTCATTCAAGGGGTTGTGTGTCTTTAAACTCACTCAGGTCTGGGAATTGATTGAGGGGCAGTGACTTCTATTCGGGGGGCTATTTGAGTTAGACTGCTGTTCACTTGACCTAGAATTCTTCTGCTTGTATAGATCAAGTAAATATTTAGTAGAGTTCCTGTCTATTTCACTTCTATAGACACCATGACTAAGTAGCCAATGCCAAAGTCTGTACAAGTCAGACTATTCTGATAACTGCTTTGACTTTGCTGTCCATTATGGTAACCAAGCCCATCTTGTCTCTGTCAATTGAGTGCTATCACTTGGTCCCTACCACTACGGGGTCTAATCAACCCCATTGTAGTTAGGTGTCTTAATTTAGTTAGGGCAGTTTCCATTGTCAAATCTGACTTACATAAAATAGCAATCACAGCAGTCTTCAAGGATGCTGGGGTTCCCTTCACATATTTGTTCCTCACTGTTGTGGTAAAAGGTGTGTCCTCTGGGCACTCTATGTGTAGGTCTGTGGGTCTAATCTGATAAATCTATTCTAATACACCAATTTCTCTAAGCATTTGGATACTTTCTTCGACAGTATACCAAGGCAGGTCTGGTACTTCAACCTGATTTCGTGCAGGCCACTGAGTAATCTACGCTTCGGTGACCCAACCAAATAAACTATTATAGCCTTTCCTAACCTCTTGAGCTAAAACATTGAGTGAAGTGTTTGTTCTTAATGGGCTCATATCAATAAACTCAGACTGATCCATCTTTATGTTCCTTGCACCATTATCTCACACCCTTAATAGCCATTCCCCACTTATTCCCCAGGTTTCTGTTTGTACATATTAGAAAAGTCAGGGAGTTCTTTTGAGGTGTAGTGTACCTCCTCCTGGCTCACACTTTCTATTCCACACTTTGGGGTTCATTGGGACTTGTCTACTTATAGGTCTAGAAGCCAAAATGGGTGGTGCGGATGTGTTTTGAGAACATTCAGTGTTGTCTTGTTGTCTCAGACAATGACTCAGACAAAGGCTCTTTAGACACAGCTGGGTTAATCTCATAAGATGGAGGTGGAGGGGCTAATGGTTTTACAGGGAAGGGTGGCTTAGCAGACAAAGATGGAGTAATTTCTTTTTAATTTTTTTTATTGTACTTTAGATGAAGGTTTATAGAACAAATGGCTTCTCATTAAACAGTTAGTACACATATTGTTTTATGACATTGGTTCACAACCCTACAGCATGGCAACACTCTCCTCTCTTGACCCTGGGTTCCCTATTACCAGCTTTCCTGTCCCCTCCTGCCCTCTAGTTCTTGTCCCTGAGCTGCTGTGCCCCATTAGTCTCGCTTTGTTTTATTAGGCTGTCCAATCCTTGGCTGAACGGTGAACTTCTAATATTTGGCTAAGGTTGAACCTTGGGAGTCACTTTGTTACTGAGCTAAAAGGGTGTCTAAGGCCATACTCTCGGGGTTTCTCCAGTCTCTGTCAGGCCAGTAAGTCTGGTCTTTTTTTGTAAGTTAGAATTTTGTTCTACATTTTTCTCCATCTCTGTCTGGGACCCTCTGTTGTGATCCCTGTCACAGCAGTCAGTGGCGGTAGCTGGCACCATCTAGTTGTAATGGACTCAGTCTGATGGAGGCCATAGCAGTTGTGGTCCATTAGTCCTTTGGACTAATCTCTCCCCTGTATCTTGTTCTCTTCATTCTCCCTTGCTCCCAAAGGGGTGAGACCAGTGGAGTATCCCAGATGGCCGCTCACAGGCTTTTAAGACCCCAGATGCTACTCACCAAGGTAGAATGTAGAACATTTTCTTTATAAACTATGTTATGCCAATTGAGCTAGATGTTCCCCTATACCATGATCCCCACAGACCTCCGCCTAGAAATTCGGTCCCTTAGGGAGTTTGGATGTGTCTATGGAGCTTCCATGACCTTGCCTTGTACAAGGTGTGCTGGTTTCCCCCTATTGTGTACTGTGTTACCCTTCACTAAAGTTACCACTTATCTATTGTCTATTCAGTGTTTCCACCCTCCACCCCTCCCCTCCCTCATAACCATCAAAGATGGTTTCTTTTTGTGTGTAAACTTTACATGAGTTTTTACAGTAGAGGTCTCATACAATATTTATCCTTTTGTGATTGACATTTCACTCAGCATAATGTCCTACAGTTTCATCCATGTTATGAGATGCTTCACAGATTCATCATTGTTCTTTATCGTTGTGTAGTACTCCATTGTGTGTATGTACCATAGTTTGTTTATCCATTCATCTGTTGATAGGCATCTAGGTTATTTCCATCTTTTTGCTACTGTGAACAAATGCTGCAATGAAAATAGGTGTGCATATGTCTATTTGTGTGACAGCTCTTATTTTTCCAGGATATATTCCTAGGAGTGGGATTGCTGGATCATATGGTATTTCTGTTTCTAGTTTTTCTAAGGAAGCTTCATATCGTTTTCCAAAATGGTCGTATCATTTTGCATTCCCACCAGCAGGACATAAGAGTTCCACTCTCCCTGCAGCGTCTCCAACATTTGTTATTTCCAGATTTTTTTTTTTTGATTTGTGCCGGTAATGGTATCTCATTGTGGTTTTGATTTACATTTCTCTAATGGCTAGTGACCGCGAGCATTTCCTCATGCATTTATTGGCCACTTGACTTTCTTCTTTGGTGAAGTGTCTGTTCATTTCCTTTGCCCATTTTTTAATTGGATTATTTGTCATTTTGTTGTAGAGGTGTTAGATTTTCTTGTAGATTTTAGAGATTAGACCTATGTATGATTTGTAATGGCCAAAATCTTTTACCCAGTCTGTGGGTTCTCTTTTTACTCTTCTTTTTTCATTTTATTATTTTCTTTTTCTTTTTTTTTAATATTTTATTGTACTTCAGGTGAAGGCTTACAGAACAAATAGTTTCTCATGAAACAGTAGTACACATGTTGTTTCATGACATTGGTTAACAACCCCACAACATATTAACCCTCTAAATTCTCAACCTTTTTTTTTTTTGGTGAAAATACACATAGCCAAAATACACTGTTTCAAAAATTTCTACATGCACAGTTCAGTGACATTGACTACGCTCTTCCAATTGTGCTGTTATTCTCACTTAAGATGAAGGCTTACAGAACAAAATAGTTTCTCATTTAACAGTTACTACAAATGTTGCCCTATGACAATGGTTAACAATCTCACAACACATCAACAATATCCTTACTCAACCTTGGGTTCCCTAACACCAGCTTCCTTGTCCCCTTCTGCCTTCTGGCCCTTGTCACTGGAATCCTGTACCTCGTTATCCTCATTTGGTTTTATGGGGCTGTCCACTCCCAGGCTGAACAGCAAACCTCGGAGGTAGCTTCACCACTGAGCTAAAAGGGTGTCTGGGGGCCATACTCTCGAGGTTTCTCCAGTCTCCTTTAGGCCAGTAAATCTGGTCCTTTTTTTTTTTTTTGTGAGTTAGAATTATGCTCTACATCCTTCTCCAGCTCTGTCCAGAACCCTCTGTTGTGATCCTGGTCAGAGCAGTCAGTGGTGGTAGCTGGCCACCATCTAGCTGTACTGGACTCAGTCTGGTGGAGGCCTTGGTAGCTGCGGACAATTAGTCCTTTGGACTAATCTTTTCCTTGTATCCTGTTGTCTTCTTTCTCCCTTGCTCCCGAAGGGATGAGACCAGTGGAGTATCTTAGATGGCCACTCACAGGCATTTAAGACCCCAGACACTACTCACCAAGGTAAAATGTAGAGCATTGTCTTTATAAGCTGTGTCATGCCAATTGAGCTAGATGTTCCCTGAGACCATGGTCCCCGCAGCTCTCCGCCCAGCAATTCAGTCCCTCAGGGAGTCTGGATGTGTCTATGGGGCTTCCATGACCTTTCCTTGTACAGGTTGTGCTAGTTTCCCCTGTATTGTGTATTGTCTCACCTTTCACCCAAGATACCACTTGTCTATTGCCTGTTTAGTATTTCCCCCCAACCCCTCCCATCCCTGGTAAACAATAAAGATTGTTACATTTTGTGTGTAAACATCTCATCATGGAGGTAATCACATTATATCAATCTCATCATGGAAGTGATTGTATCATTATACAACTGCCAAACTACATCATAACTGTCAAATGACTAAAAGAATCATGGCCCAGCCAAGTTAACACACAACCTTAATCAATACAGAGCCCCAACAAAAACTATGGACATCTAAGCCCAGGTAAGCTTCCCTGATTGACAATAGTCTGTGAATATTGTCACACATTGTGATTGGGAGGAAGTAATGCTGTCCATGATGCCACAGGAGAGGATGACTGAAAGCTCCACATTTGGACAGTTTTAACCTGTATCCTTTCCCTGTAATAAATCATGTGTATAACTTTCAGTGAGTTCTGTGAGTCCTTCTAATGAATTATTGAACCTGGTGGTGGTTTTGGGAGACCCCTGAACTTGAAGTTGGTGTCAGAAAGTGAGGGTGATCTTGTGTGGACTCTTCTTTCTAACTTGGCATTTGAAACCTAACTCCTTGTAGTTGAAGTCAAAAGTCTTGTGTAGACTTGGCATTCTGGTAGACTGTGCCCTTAACCTTGAGCCTCGTGATTTGGCTAACTTTGAGTACTGGCCTACAAACAGCATTTATCATAATTAGTCATTTCCCTCCTGTCTCTGTCTTTGCATCCACCAGGCGTGAGTCTCTCCCTTACCCCACCCAGTGAGGAGCAGAGGAACCATGACTGTGTGCACATCCCTCTTCAGCTCCTTCCTCCCTCCCCCTGCCTGACACAAGGCAACACTACTATGCGCACATTTGCCAGGTGGGACTCCTTCCCTTAACCTGACCATTGAGGGGCAGGGGAGCTACAACTACGTGTGAGTTCCCCCTGAGGCCCTTTCCTCTCTCCCCCTGCCACTCTACCACCCACACCTCCCCCCCAACCAGCTAGAAGTAACAAGCACACCCCCACTTACCCACCACTCCAACCACACTGGCTGTTCTACCTGCATGGAGAGCAGCATTCCCCACTCCTGCACCACTGAAACAATGATAAATGGAGGCCAATGCCTGATTAACCCACTCCCAGCTACCTCACAAAACCAGTAAACAGAGACCCAAGATCCCACACTTAATTGCCAATCTACTCACCCAGAGACAGGTATGGAGTGCTCCAGCATGGCCAGTTCCAATAATCACAACACACTCCAGCCACACTTGCCAGGAATCATTAAAAAAAAAAAAAAAGGGACCCAGAAAACCATTATCAATTAAAGAATAAATATAATAACCCCTTAATGTCCCAGAGACTACAGACAATAGCAAATTACCTAAAGAAAAAGGGCAAGATAGATCCAGCAAGTGACCGTAATAAAGATCAAGAAATCTTCCCTGAGGGAAAAAAAGTAATGGACCTTCCTGATAAGGAATTTAAAAGGCTTATGTATAGGGTCCTCAAAGGAATCAGGGAAAACACAGACAAAACTCTGGAAAACACAGAGAAAACCAAGGAAAGCACTGATAAAATGCTAGAAGAATTCAGGAAAAGAATGCAAGAACAAAATGACAAAATAAATAGACAATTGGAGACCATATGAAAACAGCAACAAGAAATCCAAAAGCTTAAGAATAAAATTTCAGAAATTGACAGCTCAGTGGAATGTCATAGTATACAGGATCAGCAGAATGGAAGACCAATCCCTTGACACTAATCTGTTTGAGGAACAATCAAAAAAGAATTAAGAAAAATGAAGAAAGCCTAAGAGCTTTGTGGGACACCATGAAGAGGAATAATTTATGCATGATTGGAATCCCAGAAGGGGAGGAGTCAACAAAAAGCACAGAGAGAATTGTTGAAGATATGCTGACATAAAATGTCCCTAATATCAAGACAGACAAGAAGATGACCACAAAAGAAGCACAATGAAACCATACAGGATAGACCCCAATAGAAGAACACCAAGACATATCATAATAAAACTTTCCAGAACAAAAGGCAAAGAAAGAATTTTGAAGCCAGCTCAGGAAACATGAAAGATCACCACAAAAGGGGTATCAATAAGACTAAGTTTTCATTACTCAGCAGAAACCATGCAGGCAAGAAGACAATGGGATGATATGTATAAAACCTTGAAAGAAAAAAACTGCCAACCAAGAATTATATATCCAGCAAAATTATCCCTCCAATACGATGATGAAATTAGGACATTTCTAGATAAACAGAAATTAAAGGAATTTGTAAAAACCAGACCAACGTTACAAGAAATATCACAGGGAGTCCTTCTGACAGAAAACTAGTAACACACCAGACAATAGCTTGAGATTAAAACACATGACAACATCAGACAGGTGACCCAGATAAAGAACTCTCAAAAATAAAATAAAGCTAAAAGACAGAAAACAGGGAACCAGAGACATCAATCTGTAACTGACGACCACTTCAAAACATAAAGGGGGAATAAAGGGTACAGGTTTAGAACTTCCATATTGAGAAGAAGGTGATATCAAGAAATAAATTATTGCTTTAAACTTAGGAAGATAAAGGTAAATTTCAGGGTACCACAAAGAAAGCTAACAAACCTACTCATCAAAATATAAAAGAAGAAAATCATAAAGGTTCAGAACACACAAAACCAAAAACAATGACGGAAATTAAAAGACAAGCCATAAAAAAAAACTCAGCACAAAAAATTAAGTGGAATGAAGAAACCGTCAACACCACAAAAAAAAAAAAGCTCCAGAAAATGACAGCAATAAACTTATATCTATCGATAATCACACTGAATGTAAATGGCTTAAATGCGCCCGTAAAGAGAGAGTGGGTGACAGAATGAATTAAAAAACACTACCCATCAATATGCTGTCTACAACAGACACACCTTAGACACAAAAACATAAATACATTAAAAATCAAAGGATTGGAAAAAATATACCAAGCAAACAGTAACCAAAAAAATCAAGAGTGGCAATTCAAATCTCAGATAAAATAGACTTTAAGGCAAAATCAACCATAAAAAGACAAAGAAGTACATTATATAATGATAAAAGGGACAATCCACCAAGAAGACATAACTTTAATAATTATCTATGCACCAATGACAGGGCTCCAAAATACATCAAATTCTAATAGCATTGAAAAGAGAAATAGTCACTTCCACAATAATAGCGGGAGACTTTAACACACCACTTTCAGTGATGGACAGAACAACTAGAAAGAAACACAACAAAGATACAGATGATCTAAATACCATAATAAACCAACTTGACCTCATAAACATGTACAGAGCACTTCACCCAACAGCGGCAAAGTACACATTCTTCTCCAATGCTTGTGGATCATTCTCCAGAATAGACCACATTTTAGGCCACAAAGTAAGCCTCAATAAATTCAAAAACATTGACATAATACAAAGCATCTTCTCTGATCACAACACTATAAAAGTAGAAATCAGTAACAGGAAGAGCAAGGAAAAAAAATCTAATAAATGGAAACTAAATAACACCCTGCTTAAAAACTACTGGGTAATAGAAGAAATCAAATATAGAATTAAAAAATTCCTGGAATCAAATGAGAATGAAAACACAACATGCCAAAACCTTTGGGACACAACAAAGGCAATGCTCAGAGGACAATTTATAGCAATAAATGCACACATCAGAAAAGAAAGGACAAAAATCAAAGATTAATCCTGCAACTTGAACAATTAGACAGAGAGCAGCAAAAAAAGCCCACAGTTGCCAGAAGAAATTAACTAATAAATTAGAGCAAAAATCAATGAAACAGAGAACAGAAAAACAATAGAAAGAATCAACAAGACTCAAAGCTGATTTTTTTGAAAGGATTAACCAAATTGACAAATCACTGGTCAAATAGACAAAAGAAAAACAGAAGATGCAAATAACCCAAATAAGAAATGAGATGGGTGACATTACAACTGACCCAACTGAAATAAAAAAGAAAACAGAATACTATGAAAAATTATGCTCCAACAAATTTGAAAATCTAGAAGAAATGGACAAATTTCTAGAAACACACTACCTACCTAAACTAACACAAACTCAGGTAGAAAATGTGAACAGACCCATAACAAAAGAAGAAATTGAAAGGGTCATTTAAAAAAAAAAAAAACTTCAACAAAGAAAGCCCTGGTCCAGACGGCTTCACTGGAGAATTCTACCAAACATACTCAAACTATTGCAGAACACAGAAAAGGAAGGCCTACTCCTGAATTCATTCTATGAAGCCAGCATAACCCTGATGCCAAAGCCAGGCAAAGACATCACTAAGAAAGAAAACTATAGATCAATATCCCTCATGAATATAGATGCAAAAATTCTCAACAAAATCCCAACCAGTAGAATTCATGAGCACATCAAAAAAATAATACATTACAAACAAGTGGGATTTATACCAGGCATACAAAGATGGTTCAACATAAGAAAATCAGTCAATGTAATTCACCACATAAATATAACAAAGGGAAAGAATCACATGATCATATCAATTGATGCAGAGAAGGCATCTGATAAAGTCCAACACCCATTCCTGATAAAAACTCTCAGCTAAATAAGAATAGAAGGAAAATTCCTCAACATAATAAAGGGAATTTAAACAAATGAACAGCCAACTTTAACCACAGCAGAGAGAATCTGAAAGCGTTCTCCTTGAGAATAGGAATCAGACAAGGATACCCTTTATCTCTACTCTTATTCAACATTGTATTGGAAGTCCTAACAAGAGTAATAAGGCAAGAAAAGTAAATAAAGGTATCCACATTGGTAAGGAAGAAGTAAAACTATCCTTATTCACAGATGATATGATCCTATATATAGAAAATCCTAAGGATTCCACAAGAAAGCTGTTGGAACTAATAGAAGGATTCAGCAAATAGGCAGCAGTATTCAGGATCAACATACAAAAATCAGTTGGATTCCTCTGCATCAACAAAGATAAGTGAAAAGGAAATCAGGAAAACAATACAATTTACCATAGCCCCCCCAATATAAAATACTTAGAAATAAATCTAATCCATGACACAAATAGACTTATACAAAATAAAACTACAAAACACTACTGCAAGAAACCAAGAGACCTCCATAAATGGAAAAACATACCATGCTCATGGATAGGAAGACTTAACATTGTGAAAATGTCACTACTACCCAAGGGTATATATAGATATAATGCAATCCCGATCCAGATACCAACAGCATTCTTTAATGAGATGGAAAAACTAATCACTAACTTTATATGGAAAGGAACAAGGCCCCAGACAAGCAAAGCATTATCGAAGAAAAACAACAATGTAGGAGGCCTCACACTACCTGATCTTAGAACCTACTATACAGCCACGGTAGTCAAAATAGCCTGATGTTGGTACAATGACAGACACATAGACCCATGGAACAGAATCAACAGCCTAGATGTAAATTTATCCACTTATGGCTAGATGATCTTTGACAGAGGACCAAAGTTTATTGAATGGAGAAGAGACAGTCTCTTCAACAAATGGCACTGGCAAAATTGGATATTTACTTGTAGAAAAACGAAACAGGATTCATAACTCAGACCATACACAAAAAGTATCTCAAAATGGATCAAAGACCTAAATATAAAAGGTAAAACTAAAGATCATGGAGGAAAAAATAGGGACAACACTAAGGGCCCTAATATATGGCATAAATAGAATACCAAACATAACAAAAATGCACACAAAGAAGATCAACTAGATAAATGCGAGCTCCTAAAAATTAAACACTTATGCTCAACAAAAGACTTCTCTGAAAGAGTAAAAAGAGAACCTACAGATTGGGAAAAAAGTTTTTGGCTATGACATACCTGACTAGAGTCTAATCTCTAAAATTTATAGAAAACTTCAATACCTCAATAAAAAAGAAAGATAATCCATTAAAAAATGGGCAAAGGATATGAAAAGACACTTCACCAAACAAGACGTCCAGCCTGCTAACAAGCATATAAAGAAATGCTCTCGATCATTAACAATTCCAAAAAACCCATTGCCGTTGATTGAATTTCAACTTACAGCAACCTTATAGGACAGAGTAGAACTGCCCCCATAGGGTTTCTAAGGAGCAGCTGGTGGATTCGAACTGCTGACCTTTTGGTTAACAGCCAAGCTCTTAACCACTGCACCACCATTAGCAATTAGAGCGATGCAAATCAAAACTACTATGAAATACCATCTCACTCCAACATTAGTAGCACTAATCAAAAAAAAAAAAAACATGTTGGCAAGGTCGTGGGGAGACTGGAAATCTTAAACACTGCTGGTGGGAATGTAAAATGGTACAACCACTATGGTAAACGGTTTGGCGCTTCCTCAAAAAGCTAGAAATAGAAATACCATATGATCCAGCAATCCCACTCCTAGGTATACCTTAAAGAAGTAAGAACCATGACATGAGTAGATATATGTATATCAATGTTCACTGCAGTATTATCCACGACAGCAAAAAGGTGGAAGCAACCTAAATGCTCATGAACAGATGAATGGATTAACTAACTGTGGTACATACACACAATGGAATACCATGAAAAGATAAAGAATAATGATGAATCTGTGAAACATTTCACAACATGGATGAATTTGGAGGGCATTATGCTGAGTGAAATAAGTCAATTGCAAAAGGACAAATATTGTATGAGATCACTATTATAAAGTAACAACAAAAAAGGGTTTACAGATGGGGGAAAAAAACCTCTTTGGTGGTCACCAGGGATAGGAGGGGGAAGGAGGGAAAATTACCAAAGAGATAGTAGACACGTGTTAATATTGGTGAAAGGAAAGGCAATACACAATACGGAAGAAGTCATCACAACATGACAAAGACAAGATAAGACACTAAGAGGAATGCAAGCATAAAGAACAACTACGGTAACTACTGGAGCCCTTGTTGTGCAGTCGTTAAAAGTGCGGCTACTAACCGGAAGGTCAGCAGTTTGAATCCACCAGCGGCTCCTTGCAAATCCTATTGGGCAGTTCTACTCTGTCTTATAGGGTCGCTATGAGTCAGAATCGACTCTACGGCAGTGAGCTTGACCTTGGGCATGGTAACTACTATAGCATAGACAATCCTGCAACAAGAGTAATAATCTATGAATGGATACATAGATATGTTAAGAGGTGAGGGAAGAGGTAAGGGTGCACACCCACTGGCAGATACAGGTTTGATGGTGGAAATTTCTAAATACATGACTGTAGGTGCTCCTCATATATCAATATAGACAATAGGGTACACAAGTGGCACATTCAGGGAAACCTCTTAGACATAACTAAACACCTCGTGGGATGAAGTTCCCAGGCTGGAGGCAAAGGACCATAGACTTGGGGGACATCTATGTCAATTGGCACAGCATAGTTCTTAAAGACAATGATCTACATCCTACTTTAGGTAAGTGATGTTTGGGTCTTAAAAGCTTTCAAGCAGCCATCTAAGATACAACTATTGGTCTCTTCAAGTCCAGAGCAAAGGAGAGTGAAAAAACTGAAGATTCAAGGGAGCAATTAGCCCAAAGGACTAATGGACCACATGAACCACAGCCTACATGACCCTGAAACCAGAAGAACTAGAGGGTGCCCAGCTACCACTACCAACTGCTCTGACTGGGATTACAACAGAGGGTCCCAGACAGAGTGTGAGAAAAATGTAGAATAAAAGATCAAATTCACAAAAAATACCAGACTTACTGGTCCAACAGAGACTGGAAGAACCTCTAAGATTATGGCCCACAGACAACTGTCTAATTCAGAGCTGAAGTTCACCTTTCAGCCAAAGATTAGGCAGAACTATAAAACAAACAACACTTAGATCAATCAAGTATACGAGACCAAATGGACACACCTGTCCAAAAACAAAGACAATAAGGCAGAAAGGGACAGGAAAATTGGACTAATGGAACCAAGGAACCCAGGGTGGAAAGGGAAAGGGGGAGAGTGCTTACTTAGTGAGGGGATTGCAACCAGTGTCATGAAACAATTTGTGTATAAATTTTTGAGTGAGAAACTAATTTGCTCTGTAAACTGTCACCTAATTCACATTCAAATATATATATTATAAAAAATAAATATATTTTAAAAATAAATAAAAAGCAGACTAGGCATAAAAGCAAGGAAGCAGAGATGGGGTAAGATAGATTCCACACAACTGAACATCACCAAGGAACTGAGGCACAGAAGGTAAAAAGAGACAAGGATCTTCCCCCAGAGCTGACAGAGAGAGAAAGCCTTTCCCTATAGCCCTATAGCCGGTGCCCTGAATTCAGGCTATATGAAGAAGAATGTGGCATCAGGATTGGAGGAAGACTCAATAACAACCTGCAATATGCAGATGACACAACCTTGCTTGCTGAAAGCAAAGAGGACTTGAAGCACTTACTGATGAAGATTAAAGACTACAGCCTTCAGTATGGATTACACCTCAACATAAAGAAAACAAAAATCCTCACAACTGGACCAATAAGCAACATCATGCTAAATGGGGAAAATATTGATGTTGTCAAGGATTTCATTTTACTTGGATCCACAATCAACACCAATGGAAGCAGTAGTCAAGAAATCAAATGACACATTGCATTGGGCAAATCTCCTGCAAAAGACCTCTTTAAAATGTTAAAAAGCAAAGATGTCACCTTGAGGACTAAGGTGTGCCTAACTCAAGCCATGGTGTTTTCAATCGCCTGATATGCATACAAAAGCTGGACAATGAATAAGGAAGACCAAAGATGAATTGATTCCTTTGAATTATGGTGTTGGTGAAGAATATTGAATATACCATGGGCTGCTAGAAGAATGAACAAATCTGTTTTGGAAGACACACATCCAGAATGCTCCTTAGAAGGGAGGATTTTGAGACTTCATCTCACATACTTTGGACATGTTATTAGGAGGGACCAGTCCCTGGAGAAGGACATCACGCCTGGTAAAGTAGACGGTCAGCAAAAAGAGAGACCTTCAATGAGATGGATTGACACAGTGGCTGCAACGATGGGCTCAAGCATAGCAATGACTGTGAGAATGGCGCAGGACTGGGCAGTGTTTCTTTCTGTTGTACATAGGGTGTCTCTGAGTCAGAATCTACTCGATGGCACCTAACAACAACAACAGCCTCCTAAACTGTGAGAAAATAAATTTATTTTCATTAAGGACACCCACTGGTGGTATTTCTGTTATAGCAGCACTAAGTAACTAAAACATAGTTTGGTACCAGGAATGGGTAGCTCCTTTAACAGATACCTAACATGTGGAAGTGGTTTTAGAATTGGGTAATGGATAGAGGCTGGAGGAATTTTGATGTGCTTCTTAGTAAGGCCCTAGTTTGCCTTGAAAATACTGTTGGTAGAATTATGGACATTAAGGGTAATTCCAATGAGGGCTCAAAAAGAATTGAGAGCTTTGATGAAAGTTTCTATTGTCATGAACAGAATGTTTCTAGAAATGTGTATGTTAAATGTGCTTCTGGAGAGACTTTAAAAAGAATGATTGGACAATTGTGATTGGACTTTGGAGGGAAGGTGATGCTTTTTATGCAATGGCAAAGAACTCGTCTGAATTATGTTCAAATCTTTGGTGGAAGGTAGAACTTGTAAGTGATTAACTTGGATATTTGGCTGAAGATACTATGAAGTAAAATCTTAAAGGGGCCATGTGGTTTCTCTTTGCCACTTACAGCAAAATGCAAGAGGAAATAGATAGACTTAAAAATGAACTTTGCCAAACGAAACCAGAACTTAAAGATGTGGAAAATTCCATTGTACAAACTAAGGAAATATGTCCTAGAACTTTCACCAAGGGCTTGGATACACAATTTTGGTAAAGAGATTAAGCCTGTGACTTATGGATCTAATGAACCACCAAAGCAGAAATCCCATTAACTTAGGCTGAGAGGGACAGAGACAGTACAAAATGAAGGATATTCTACAGGCAGGAAATGGGCCAGTGGAGTGACTTGGTTGTAAACATCTGTTGTCCTTCAAATAGAGGAAGGCACCATCTTGGAAATAGATCAGATACCAGCAGAACTGTTGGAGGGACCATGGCTGGCAGGACTGCCTCCATTTCAAAGGGTGGAACCACTGCTTCCATTTCAAAAGGTGGGAAAACCATCTCATAGGTTTCAAAGAGTAAGATCTCCACCACCTCAATTTCAGAGTGGGGGTGCCATTCAGGTGGGCCAAAAGGATGAGGCTTTCTCCCAAAGCTGAGGGAGCATCGCTGCCATGCCCAAGGACAAGGAGAAAGGAGGCTTCACCCAAAGCTGAGTGATTATGGCCGCTAATCCCAAGGGCCAGGAAGATGGAGCCACCCAAGGCTGAGGGGTTGGGGTCACCACTCAAATGGACAAGGAGAATGAGGCCACTTAAAGCCAAGGGAGCTGTGTTGCTATCCCATTGGGAAGATGGGGTTGATGCCCAGGGCCAAGGGCCCTCCATTCAGAATCCAGGGAGCATGGATAACACCCAGACTCTGGAGGGTGGGGCCATTGCCCAGATATTCCTGGAGAATGAAGTATTATTTTCAAGCCTTGAGAGATAATGAATTTTTCTCTGCTGAATTTTGACTTGCTTGATGCCCGTGGACCCTTGTTTGCCTCCAATTTCTCCCACTGCAATGGAAATGTCTACTCTGTTCCATCATTGTATTTTAGAAGCAGATCTCTTGTATTCTAGGTTTCACAGGTCCACTGACGGAGAGGAATTTTGCTTCAGGATGGAATATGCCCAAAGTCTCACCCATACTTGATTGGTGGTGATGATTCAGAAGATGGGTTTTTGACTTGGAGTTGATTTAAGACTTTGGGGATTATGTGATAGGGTGAAAGTGTTTTGTATGTGGGAAGAACATGAATTCTGGAGGCTACAGAGTGGAATGCTATGGATTGAATTGTGTTCCCCAAAAATATCTGTTGTAAATCTTAACTCCTACCCTTGGGGATGTAATCCTATTTGGGAACAGATTTTTCTTTGTTATGTTAATGAGGCCATATCAGTGTAGGATGTTTCTTAAGCCAATCACTTTTGAGATATAAAAAAGTAGATTAGAGTAAAATTATCCCTTTTTACAGATGACATGATTCTATACATAGAAACCACCAAAGAAGCCACCAGAATGCTATTAGAACTAATAAATGAATTCATAAAAGTGGCAGAGTACAAGGTAAACACACAGAAATCAGTGGCATTTCTATACATCGGCAATGTGCAAGAGGAAAGAAGCTTAAGAAAACATTAGTATTTACAATAGCATCCAAAAGAATAAAGTACTTAGGAATAAATTTAACCAAGAAGATGAAAAACCTGTATACAAAAAACTATAAAATATTGCTAAAAGAAATCAAAGAAGACCTAAATAAATGGGAGGACATTCCATTTTCATGAATGGGAACGCTTAATATAGTTAAGATGTCGATACTACCCAAAGCAATTTGCAAATTCAATGTGATTCCTGTCAAAATTCCAACAGCCTTATTGGCACAATCGGCAAAGCCAATCCTCAAATTTATATGGAAGAGCAAGAGATCCCAAATAGCTAAAGCAATCTTGAAGAAAAACGAAATAGGAGGACTCACACCTGCTGACTTCAAAACATACTATAAAGCCACAGTAATTAAAACAGCCCGATACTGGAATAATACTATATAGAGACAGCCCAATGGAATATAATTAAGAGTACAGAAATAAATCAATACATCTACAGTCAACTGATTTGCAACATGAGTGCTAAATCCATCCAATGAGGAAGAGTCTCTTCAGTAAGTGGTGCCGGGAAAATTGGATTTCCACATGCAGAAGGATGAATCAGGATCCAATCTTCACACCATACACAAAAACCAATTCAAAATGAATTAAGGACCTAATTGCGAAAATTAAAACCATAAAATCTTTGAAGAAAATAGAGGGGTGAAGTTGTGGGCCCTAGGTTTCTGAGATAGGCTATCAGATATGACAACAAAAGCATGAGCAACAAAATAAATAAATAAAGGAATAAATAAAATATAGATCAATGAGACTTCATAAAAATTAAATACTTATGTTCATCAAAGGAATTTACCAAAAAAGTGAAAAGACAGCCTACAGATTGTGAGAAAATTTGGGGGAGCCATGTATCTGATAACAGTCTAATATCCAAAATATATACGCGTCTACTACTATCTAACAACAAAAACGTAAACAACCCAATCAAAAAATGGGCAAAGGACTTAAAAAGACATTTCATCAAAGAGGATATTTGAATTTTTCCGTCAACAACACACGAAAAGATGCTCAAAGTCATTAAACATTACCCTTACCCATTGCCATTGAGTTGATTCCGACTCCGAACGACCTTATAGGACAGAGTAGAACTGCCCCATAAGGTTTCTAAGGCTGTAACCTTTACAGAAGAAGACTGCCACATCTTTCTCCCATGGGCTGGTGGGTTCAAACTGCCGACCTTTTGGTTAGCAGCCTAGCACTTAATCACTGTACCACCAGGGCTCCTTCATTAGTCATTCCAAAACAAACCACAAACTCATTGCCATTGAGTCAATTCCGACTCATAGAGATCCTATAGGACAGAGTAGAACTGCCCCATGGGGCTTCCAAGGCTGTAATCTTTAAGGAATCAGACTGCCACTTCTTTCTCCCGTGGATTTAAACTGCCAACCTTTTGGTTAGCGATGGAATGCTTAACTTCTACCAGATGGTGGCATCACTAGGGGGAAGAGAGGGTTGCAGACTGCACCCCCTTACACTGTCAGAGGGGGTGACACCAAAACGACTTCAAGGTCTACAGTGGTGGCAGCAGCGGCTGGTGAGCCGGTGCCACTGGGGGAGGGGCCAACGAGGCACTGACATCACTAGGGTTGGTGTCACCTGTCACCAAGTGCTGTAATTTGTCACCTCCCATCACTCACCAGTCACTAGAGTTGGTGTCACCCAGTGTGGTAACTCATCACTCCTCCCATCACCTGCCAGTCAGGGTACAGGCAGCTGATTTGCATCGCCAGTCATTGGGCGGAGAGAAGAGGCTCTACCTTGGCCAGTGGGAGAAGGGAGGAGCTTCTCAGAACTGGGAGGGGCGGCCAGGAGGACCAGGGCCTTGCAGCATGTGGTGGCCCTGTGTGGGGGCAGGGTGGGACCAGGCCGCTCCGCCCACCAGAGGGGGTTTGCCAGCCTGCTCCGACCACCCCAGGGAGGGGAGAGATGGGGTGGTGACACTATGAATTACCTACGGCACTGGGTTACACCAACCCTAGTGGTGCCACTGTTACCAGAACTTTTTTTTTCCATGATCATTGCCATTCTAATGGGGGTGAGTTGGTATCTTGTTGCGGTTTTCATTAGCCGTTAAATCCGTTGCTTCCCACTCATAGCCAACTTATAGGACTGAGTAGAACTGCCCCATGGTGTTTCCAAGGAGTAGCTGGTAACTTTTTGGTTGGCAGCCTGGGCTCTTAACCACTGCGTCACCATGAAAAAAAATTAAAAACTGTTGCACTGGAGTCTATTCCGACTCATAGCGACCCTATAGGACAGAGTAGAACTGCCCCATAGCTTTTTCTAGGTGCACCTGGTGGATTCGAACTGCCAACCTTTTGGTTAGCAGCCCTAGCTCTTAAGCACTACACCACCAGCACTACCATTAGGGAGTTGCAAATCAAAACCACAAGGATATCTTTCCCTCATTAGAATAGCAATTATTAAAAAAATAAATAAAGTGTTGGTGAGGTTGGGGAGAAACTGAAACACTCATCCATTGTTGGTGGGAATGTAAATTGGTACAGCCACTGTGAAAAATAATTTGGCAATTTCTCAAAGTTGAACATAGAACTACCATATGACCCAGCAATTCCACTTTTAGATACATACTCAAAAGAGCTGAAAGCAGTGACAGGAACAGACACATGAACCCAATGTTCATTGTAGCACTGTTCACAGTAGTCAAAAGGTGGAAACAATCACAATGTTCATCAGCTGATGAATGGATAAACAAAAAGTGGTATATACATACAATGAAATATTACTCAAATATTACTCATAAAGAGAAATGAAGTTCCAATGAATGCCACAACGTGGATGAACCTAGAAAATATTATGCTAAGGGAAGTAAGTCAGTCACAAGAGGACGGATATTGTATAATCTCATTTATATGAAATAAGCAAATATATATATAAACCAAACCCGTTGCAATCAAGTAGATTCTGACTCATAGTGACCCTGCAGGACAGAGTAGAACTGTCCCGTAGAGTTCCCAAGGAGCTGCTGGTGGATTCAAACCGCTGAGCTTTTGGTTGGCAACTGAACTCTTAACTACTGCGCCACCAGGGCTCCAAGCAAATACATAGAAACCAAAAGTTATTAGTGGTTACCAAAGGTCAGAAGGAGGGGGAAAGAGGGTGTTTTTTGCTTAGGGATAATTGAGTGTATGTTCCTGGTGGTGAGATAATTTGGAAAAACATAGCAAGAATGGTTGCACAACTTGAAGGATGTAATCAATATCACTGAATTACACATGCAGAAATTGTTGAATTGCTGTATGTTTTATTGTTTATATTTTCACCACAATAAAAAATAATAAAATAAAATAAAAGCAGATTAGGCACAGAAACAAGGAAGTACAGATGGGGGAAGATAGATGCCACACCACTTGACGATCACCAAGGAACTGAGACACAGAAGGTAAAAAGAGACAAGGAACTTACCCCAGAGACAACAGAGGGAAAGCTTTCCCCTACAGCTGGTGCCTTAAATTCAGACTTCTAGCCTCCTAAACTGTGAGAAAATAAATTTCTGTTTGTAAAGGCCACCCCTTGTGGCATTTCTGTTACAGCAGCACTCTGAAACTAAGACAGTATTCAATAAATATTTGTTGAATGATGAGTAAAAAATGATAATAACCATCTCACTACTTTGGTCGGCATTGTTAAGTTAAATATTACAAGACAATGTTGGGTAGCAGATCCAGTAATCTCTTTTGATCATTCATTACCAGCCTGAGCTTAGCAAAAGTGATGTAGACTCTCCGCTAAACCACCTACACCTTCAGGTTGACAACACCATCTCAATATTATACTGAGGGCCATATTAGATGCTCAAAGGACTGATTCTGATGGAATAAGTGTTGGTTAACAGATTGGTTCTATTCTCTAAATGGTAACCAGAGCAACCCCAAATAATGTAACCTTAAAACCAACCCTAGAGAGGAGTGGTTGAGGATTGGGGAGAATTTCAGTGTGAAAATCCAGAGCTACAAATATTAGTGGAAGAAGGGAGTAAGTGTAAGTATTGACCATGCTTTGGCAGGCATGAATTTTTTCCAAAGTCATAAGTCCTTGCATATAAATGGCAGAAATTATTCCTAATAGATGAATCATTTTATTGTATACTGTCTTGTTTTGTAGATTGGGGTGAGACAGTTGGTATACTGCTTTTGAAGTATCAAACCATGGTTATCAGTGGCAATGCAGGGGTAGGGGTGGAGGCTCTTTGTCTATCCCAAAATGTTTATGAACCCCTTCTTTTTTTCTTTTTGCTATATTAAAAAAAACTTTTATTGTGGTGAATATGTATGTAACAAAACATTTGCTATTTCAACATTCTTCACATACATAACTCAGTGACATTAACTTATGTTCAACATGTTGTTCAGCCATCACCCTTATCTAGTCCCGATTTTTCCACCCTTAACAGAAGCTCAGTGTCCCTTAAGCACTGAGTCATTTTCCTTATCTTATGTGAAGTGATATGAAAACTATAACCTCCATTGATGTAACCTCCCTGTGCTAGTCATTAGCGTAGTCTACCAAATATTTCTAGTTCCATTGCTACTCATTAAATATTTCACTTTTCCTCTTCTGACTATGGCGCCATGTTCTATGATATTGTCTGCTGTCTTTGGGACATTCAGTAGTTATTTTCCTTGTTTATTGATTGTAGATTTGTTTGTTTCATCCTGCTTTTTTGTTTTCTTTGATTATCTCTGAGCAGGCGGGCTGTGCATTCTTTGTTGATTGCTCGTCTGTGGGCATGATACTTTTCACCTCCTTCTCCAATGGGCAGAAGCACCACGCCGTCCCTCTACAGCAAAGATCAGAAAAACTAATTCAAACAGAGTTACATGTCAATCCTGAAACCCTAAGCATCAAATGAAGAGATAAAGAACTCAGCCAAGCACCAAATGGAATAAGAAACTGACCGAGAACAGAGCACAAGAAGAAATACATGCAGAGGTCCCCTATCAGCTACCGCAGCACAGATCTGCCATCTTGGAGTCCTATCAGAGATCAGCAAACAGGAAGTACGATAAAGTAGCTTCACGGAGCTTCCAGCAGGAGACAGAACAATAGGTAACCCATGATACAGGCTTTCTCATCCCCCACCATTCTTCACCCCCACTTAGCCTCCTCTGCTTCCTGCAGCCACAGTCTATTGGCCGGGAAGCCTGAGCTTCCCCACAGTGCCACTTGGATTCCACCCGCCTGCACTAGCCAGCTCCTTGAGTGCCACTTGTTGGCTGCTGGTGTTGCTTTTTTCTGCTTCTACAGATTTCTTCCTTACCTCTAACCACCTCCTCCACCTTTCTCTCAAATACCTGGCTCCATGTGCCATCTTTGCTTCTTCCTGAAAGGCTGCGAAACACTGCTCAACTGTGAAACTGCTTCCTGGCCCCTGCTGCCATGCTGATGGAATACCTGGGGCTTTTTTGTTTGTTTGTTTGCTCTAATTTGTTCTGTTTGTTTGTTTTGTTTTTCTTTTCTCGGCTTGGGAGACCCTTCTAGCTGGGCAGTACTGCGTGGCTTGGAAGCTAGTCCCTTACTCTGTGCAAACGCACAGGGATATCCCTGGGGACATTTCTTTTCTCTTATTTATTTTTTGTTTGTTTATTTTTCATTTCTTTGTTTAGTTTTCTTCTCTCTCTTATTCCTTTTTTCTTTCTTCATTTCCAGTTTCTTAATTTATTCATTTTTTTCTTTTACCCTTTTTCTTTCATTTTTTCCCCATTTCTCAGTCGCTCATCTCTCCATTCCAACAGCAAGCTCACTTAGCACTCTTTTTTGTTTGTGTGTATGTTTTTGGCTCCTGTTCCTCTCTCCTCTCTCTCTTCTTTCCCATAACCATCTTAGCTCCACACATCACAATCTACCCCTTCCTTCCTGCATGCCTGCACCATGTGCTGAACATCACACTCCCAAACAGCACAGGCACGGCCTACTGGAACCTACCCTGCACTGTTACCCAGTCCGCTCAGTCAGCCCTGGTACATGCCACAAAAAAACTATCGTAGAAACTCCCCTTCAGCTGGACCTGCCCTGCTGTACCATACCTGAGTGACTGACCCTGCCCATTGGAGAAGGAGGTGAAAAGTATCGTGCCCACAGATGAGCAAACAACAAAGAACACACAGCCCGCCTGCTCAGAGATAACCAAATACAACAAAAAAGCAGGATGAAACAAACAAATCTACAATCAATAAACAAGGAAAATAACTACAGCAGACAATATCAAAACATTTACAAAAACAGGACAGGATGGTTCCAGTAGGTGTCCAGAATAAAACACCAGATAACTTTCCAGTAGACGAAAAGGCACTAGACCTAACTGACAAGGAATTCAAGTCTCTAATATTCGGAATTATCTAAGAGTTGAAGCAAAAAACAGACAAAAATGAGGAAAAAATAGACAAATTCATGGAAAATACGGACAGAAAAATGGAAGAATTCAAGAAAAGAATACAGGAACAAAATGCTAAAATAAATTCACAACTAGAAATCATACAAAAACAACAATTAGAAACCCAAAAGATAAACAACAAGATTTCAGAATGGACAGTGTCATAGAAGGGCTGAGGAGCAGGTTTGAAACGATGGAAAATAGGATCAGTGAAATTGAACACAAACACTTGGATACAACTCTGTCTGAGAAAAAAATCAGAAAAAAGAATGAAGAAAACCTGAGAATTATGTGAGATACAATCAAAAGCAAAAATTTGTGAATGATTGAAGTTCCAGAACAGGGGGAGAAAACAGAAAACACAGAGAGGATCATTGAAGAATTGTTGACAGAAAACATCCCCAATATCAGGAAAGATGAAAAGCTGACCATCCAAGAAACTCAATGAACCCCATATAGGATAGACCCCAAAAGAAAATCACCAAGGCGTATCATAATCACACTCGATAAAACCAAAAACAAAGTATCCTGAGAGCAGCTCAAGAAAACAAAAAGTCACATACAGAGGAGAAAAAATATGACTAAGCTCAGATTATTCCACAGAAACCATGCAGGCAAGAAGGCAATGGGATGACATATATAAAACCTTGAAAGAAAAAAGTGCCAGTCAAGAATAATATATCCTGCAAAACTCTCATTCAAATATGATGATGAAATTAGGTCATTTCCAGATAAACAGAAATTAAGGGACTATGTAAAAACCAAACCAAACTTACAAGAGTTACTAAAGGAAGTCTTTTGATCTGAGAACAATATCAGACCACCGGCTGAATATAGGACACAGGATTGTACTAGCCAGATACCAACCTAGAAAATGAACTCTTAAGGACTATGAAAAATCAAAAGAATTACAAAAGGGAACCAGAGAGGTTAATCTGTAAATGACAACAGCATCAGAACAATAAAAGAGGGAATAAGCAGTGTACATATAGAACATTTTAATGGAGAGGAAGTCAAGCGATACCAAGTAATAATAGACTGGTTCAAATCTAGGAAGATAAGGGTAAAATTCAAGGTAACCACAAAGAAAGTTAACAAACCTACTCATCAAAATAAAAAAGAAAAACAAAGTCTCAGTAAAAACAAAACCCACAAAAACAAAAGAAATGAAAAAAAATCCACAAACAAAAGGAACTCAGCACAGGAGAGTAAGAGGAACAAAGAAAACGTCAGCACCACAGAAAAAAAGCACTACAAAATGCAATCCCATTCCTAGGAATATATCCTAGAAAAATAATAGCCGTCACACTAATAGACATATGCACACCCATATTTATTGAAGCACTGTTCACAATAGCAAAAAGATGGAAACAACCTAGATGCCCATCAACAGAAGAGTGGATAAACAAACTATGGTACATTCACACAAGGGAGTATTATACAAAGATAAAGAACAATGATGAATCTGTGAAGCATCTCATAACATGGATGAAACTGGAGGACATTATGCTGAGTGAAATAAGTCAATAACAAAAGGACAAATATTGTATGAGACCTCTACTGTATAACTCATGTAAAAGTTTACACATAAAAAGAAACAATCATTGTTGGTTACGAGGGATGGGAGGGGTGGGGGGGTGAACTAAATAGATAAGTGGTAACTTTGGTGAAGGGGAAGACAGTACACATTACTGGGGAAGCCAGCATAACTTGTACAAGCAAAGGTCATGGAAGCATCATAGACACTTCCAAACTCCCTGAGGGACTGAATTGCTGGGTGGAGGGCTGTGGGGACCATGGTCTCGGGGAACATCTAGCTCAACTGGCATAACACGATTTATAAAGACAATGGTCTACATTCTACCTTGGTGAGTAGCATCCGGGGTCTTAGAAGCCTATAAGCAGCCATCTAAGATACTCCACTGGTCTCACCCCTTCGGGAGCAAGGGAGAATGAAGAGAACAAGATATAAGGAAAAGATTAGTCCAAAAGACTAATGGACCACAGCTACCACGGCCTCCACCAGACTGAGTCCAGTACAGCTAGATGGTGTTCAGCTACCACCACTGACTGCTCTGACCGGGATTACAATAGAGGGTCCTGGACAGAGTTGGAAGAGGATGTAGAACAGAATTCTAACTCATAAAAAAAAAAGACCAGATTTACTGGCCTGACTGACTGGAGAAACCCCGAGAGTATGGCCCCCAGACACCCTTTTAGTTCAGTAGTGAAGCCCCTCCCGAAGTTCACCGTTCAGCCAAGGATTGGACAGCCTCATAAAACAAAACAGGACTAATGAGGCACAGCAGTCCAGGGACAAGGACTAGAAGGTAGGAGGGGACAGGAAAGCTGGTGATAGGGAGCCTAAAGTTGAGAAGGGACAGTGTTGACATGTCATGGGGTTGTTAACCATTGTCATAGGGCAATATGTGTACTAACTGTTTAATGAGAAACTATTTGTTCTGCAAACCTTCATCTAAGGTACAAAAAAAAGAAAAAAGAATTATCTATGTGAGATCAAATTGACAACAGCAACTCCTCAGGTTTGAAGGGAAGACTAGGGGACAGTGAGTTGAAGATAATGGTGATGGAATAATTTGGAAAAGGATAGTGAGAATAGCAGCACAACTGGAAGAATGTGATCGATGTCACTGAATTATACATGTAGAAACTTTCAAAATGGTATAACTTTGGCTATGTATATTTTCACCAAAAAAAAAGATCCTCAAGGTCGACAAGGGAAAGTGTTGACATGTCGCGGGGTTGTTAACCAATGTCATAAAACAATATGTGTACTGACTATTTAATGAGAAACTATTTGTTCTGTAAACCTTCAATCTAAAGTACGATTAAAAAAATTAAAAAAAAATATTTCACTTCTACGCTGAGTCCATGATAAGATTACACTTCCCAGTTCCTTTGCAGTATGGTGTGGCCAGGACTAGTTTTGGCCAATGAATTACAAACAAAAGTAACATACGTCGTTCCTGGGCTGTAGCATTTAATGGCTAGAGAGAGACCCTGACAGCATTCTTTCCCTCTGTCTCGTATACTGGCGATGTTAAAAATGGGAGCTTCTCCATTGGCCTGGATCCCTGAGTATCTACAATGACCAGAACTCCCTTCTTACCTACAATACATATTTAACATGAGTGAGAAATAAACCTATGTTGTTTAAAGCCACTGAGATTTGGGAATTGGTTGCTGTTACAGAATAACTTAGCCTATCCTGGTTGATAAATTGCCCTACATCCCAATTATGCTCAAAATCTGGAGGCTTCACTGCCCATGATACTGAGAGTAATATATTATGACTTTGGGTGTTTGAGGAGAGAATGCATAGTAGAGAGCATTCTTTGGCTCAATTTGAAAGAAGATATTCAGATCAAATGTCACCTCTGATCATCATATGTTTAATAGTTAACATTGCTGGAGAAATAGCCTATCTAAGATGATTCTGACCAGTATCTCCCTAAATTTGACTTTTTGATTTTGTAACTAGATAATCAAAATCTAAGCAACATATTTGAGGAGAATGACTATTTTATTCCTTATATTCAGGAGAAGAAAGGAACTTTAATTAGAGAAGAGGAGTAGAGCTATTTAGGTGTTCTGAATCTTGCCTATTCTTTCTTTTTGGTCAACTGTGGATATCTTTTGAAAAAATTGGATATCTCATACTATGGAGATTATTAAACAAAAAGGATGCATGACTCATTCCTATCCTTTAATTCTGTTACAAAGGCTCTTTAAATCACCTGCTCCTAATTTACGATTTTGTATTTGTGTGTTTTTAGGCAAGGGAAGATTTAGCCTACCGTAAGTATTTAACTAACACTATAGGGTTACTGGCAACCCTGGTGGCATAGTGGCTAAAAGCTGCATCTGCTAACCAAAAGGTTGCCCAGTTAAAATTCACCAGGAACTCCTTAGAAACTCTATGGGGCAGTTCTACTCTGTCCTATAGGGTTGCTATGAGTCAGAATCTACTTGACGGCAATGGGTTTGGCTTTTTTGGTTTATAGGGTTGCTATGAATGGGAATCGACTTGATGGCAATGGGTTTGTTTTTGTTTTGTTTGTTTGGTTTAGTAAATATGTGTAATTTTCTTACATATTTCGCTACCACATTTTCCCCTTTCCACTCTCAATTACGAGAATTAAAACAAGTAACAAATTTTCTCAACATTATTTTTCTTCATCTATTTTTTCCTGCTGTGAAAAAGTCCCTCATATAGCGCTTTGTGTATAGAAATCAGTTAATAGAATTTATATTTGCTGTGAAAACAACAACCAAGACTTCCTTCAGAAGATACTGCACTCAGGGAACATCCATACATGTCTCCTGCGGAGACAGAACAGTCTAGATAAAGGAGACTTGTCTGGAAGAAAGGAAATGGTAAGTGTTAGGTACCTAGTAGCGGTATGGTAGAGCACAAAGTACCCTGGACTTAGAGTTCAAACCTTGGTTCTGTCACTTACCAGCTGTTATCTTCAGGAAATTTACTTAATTTATCTGGTATTCAGCTTTTCATATGATAAATGGAAATAAAGTTGCTTGCTTTACCAATTCCCAAGATTATTGTGAAATCAAATGAGGTATATATGTAAAGGGCTACATCCATGCCAGGGGCAATTTTCTGATGAACTTTGCCAGCGATTACAAACATGAAGATGAGAGACAATAGAGCATGAAGATTAAAAACATCATCTCTGAAATCACATTGCCTGCCTGAATCCTAGTTTCGTCAAGTACTGCCTGTGTGACCTTAGGCAAGTCACTCGTTTTCTCTAAGCCTGTGGCCTCATCTGTAGAAGTGGAGAATAATAATATCTATCTCTTAGTGTAGTTCTGAGAATTAAATGAGAATCATGCTCAGCACAATGTCTGGCATGTTGTAAGTATTTAACAGGTGTTAGCTGTTAACTATTAAACAGATCAACGAAGGTTAGTAACCAGAGGCTCAAACATTTTTTTCTGCCATCCCTGCGCTCAACATGCAGGGCAAAGGGAGAGAAAACAGGGGAATGGGATAAAATTTACGTTAACCACATTTCACTTACTGTATTTCTATTCAGTTGTTTTCCAGACCACCTTACCCTGTTTTGAGCATAAACCACAGACTGTATCATAAATAGGCCAATATCCTCGCATCCTTCCCTTTTCTCTGGAGGGCATGTTGCTTTCTCAGCAGCAAAGCAGAAACTGCTTCTTGTGCTTCAGTATTTGTGTCAGCAGCAAAATTCAAAGTATTTTTTTTTGTCACCTGCACTGCTGTCAGCAGAAAAAAAAAAAGTAGAGGAACATAATTTTAGCACTAACACAAGTATCAGAATGATTTACCTTTCTGTTCTGCTTCACTTTCACCTCAGCTCTCGGAGCTTCATTCATCAATATTTTATTTACACACGCGTATCTCATTTTTACGCTGTTTCTCTCACCACTGCCAGATGGCTGTGTTGTGTGCATAGTGTTCATCAAGGAGAATGAGAAAAATACACAGCTACATAGTATTGGCATTGGGTGGGGCTCAGACAACCACATTTTCTAGTGTGAATTTCCAATGAGTAATGGGAGAGATTGAAGCAAACACTTGTCCGCCTTTGAAGAAATACTAGATAATGACCAAATGAATGAGCAGCTTGATTCAAAAGGAAACAGCTCTCAGGGTGTACTGTTAAAAATTAAGAAATGAAAAACTGATGAGATCAATACCCCTTCTTAAATGATGTTTTTTCAGGTGACACATATTCTAGCTCTCTTGACCAAGGACAAGAAGTTCCTATCACTTCCAATGAGAGATAATTTCACAATCTAATAGATGTCCTTACTTGAGAATTCTTCCTAATATCCAGTCTAAATTGTGTTTTAAAAACAAAAAGACATAGTAAGTTTGAATAAGTGTAGGTATTTTCATTTTTTGGTCATAATGAGTTTTCTTTTTTTTTAAAGAAATTACATGAGAAAAGTTGTCCAGCAGTGGTTAAGAGCTCAGACCCTGTAGTCAGGCAGGCCTGGGTTAGAATTCCAGCTTTGCCATTTGCTAGCTGTGAAACCTTCAGCAAGTGTCTTAACCTCTCTAAGTCTCATTTTACTCATCTGTAAACTAGAAATACAACTGCAACAGCAATAATAAATACATCATACATACTGAAGTGGTTTATTGTGAGAAGTAAATGAGAACATAGAAGTAATTACCCAGTACAGTGACTGGCATAAAATACTAAATGAATAGTAGTTATTTTTGTGGCAGGATAAAATATGGAGAAGACTAAAATTTTCTTTCCTGCATTTTTCTGCTTCCCTGAGACCTCTACTTATAGCATCTGGAAGCATTTTTCATCCCAGGGAGTGAAAGCACAAAGGAACCCCAAAAGAACAAAAACATTTGAGTTTCTAAATAGATTATTTAATTGTGGTAAAATATACATAGCATAAAATTTGCCATTTTAACCATTTTTAAGTGTACAATTTAGTGGCAGTAATTATATTCACAATGTTGTGCAATCATCATGACTATTTGTTTCCAAAACTTTCTCATCCTTAACAGAAACTCAGTGCCCCGTAACCAATGACTTCCTCTTTGCCCTTCCCACTTGCCCCTGGTAACTACTAATATTCTTAGTCTCTATACATTTGCGTAACCTAAATATTTTACATAAGTGAACTAATACAGTATTTATCCTTTTGTGACTGACTTATTTTACTAGCATAATGTTTTCAAGGTTCACCCATGTTGTAGCGTATAGAACTTTCTTCTTTTTTATAAAACCAGAAACCCAACCCGTTGCTGTTGAGTCGATTCCAACTCATAGCCACCCTATAGGACAGAGTGGAACTACTCCATAGGGTTTCCAAGGAGTTGCTGGTGGATTCAAACTGCCAACCTTCTGGTTAGCAGCCAAGCTGTTAACAACCACTGTGCCACCAGGGCTCCTTCCTTTTTATGGTTGAATAATATTCAGTTGTATGTATGTTCCACATTTTGGTTATTTTCATTCATCTCTTGATGGAAATTCAGGTTGTTCCCACCTTTTGGCTGTTGTGAATAATGCTGCACTGAGCATTGATATACATCTAAACAGATTTAAAAAAAACTCTTAAAATAGATAATAGCTTTGAAAACCCAGGACTTTTGAATTGCAAAAGCCAAGCTTTCTGGGAGGAAAAGTTTTTTGTTGTTGTATTAGTTTATTTTTGTTTGTTTTCTTAGGTTCCTAAAGCTTTATTTTGAATATCAATAACCTAAGGACTCTTGCAGCCTAAAGGACTGCTGTAAACGTTTATTCTAAAATATAAGGGTTCGTGCAATAATATTCTAAAATATATAGCAGTGGTTCTCAATGTGTGATCCCTGGGTCAGCAGCATCAGCATTACCTGAGAACTTGTTAGAAGTGCAAAATCTCAAGCCCCACCTAGCTCTGCTGAATCAGAAACTCTAGGAGTGGGGTCCAGCAATTTATGCTTTAACAAACGATCCAAGTGATTCTGATGCATGCTCAAGTTTGAGACATACTGATATATATTATTAGTATAGATACTAAAGCAGGGAAGCCTGCATGATGAAGTAAAAGCTAGCTTCCCCACCCAAAGTGAGCTGAAGACAATCAACTAGGGGAAAAGAGAGAGTGGAGACAAGAGAACAATCTACTTAGTCATTGTTATGGATCGTCTACCCCATCTCCCCCTTGGATGTTGAAACCTGGCTGCTGTGGGGGGTGGTTTGTTGATGGTGGTAGTGGAGCAAAATAGAGAAAAATAAAGTGAAATAGGGGGACTCAGATCAGGATGAATCCAAGCATCACTGCATGACTTATAGAGAGGTCCCAAGTCCAGCATGGCATAGGAACCAGTGAGTAATAATGATTTAGTACAGTATCCTAGAAAATTGGTCTAAGGGAAAGATCTTTTTTCTTACAACAACAGGGAGAGGGATTGAGAGTTCACATTTCCCACCTACTTAACACACAAACCCAAGGGACACATAAGACCCAAGAAGGTGTCAGTGAAACTGAAGGGGCCTCATAGATGAGAAGAGAAGCATGCAGAGTGAATGAGTCTGTCAGCAAAAGAAAATGGTGGTACTACCAGCATCCCAAACAGCAAAAGAAAATGGTGGTACTACCAGCATCTCAGTCCATAGTAGCAGGAGAGGTGTGTGTGACTGTACCTAAAGACTAGGCCCTCAAACATATCAGTCAAAGATGGCATATACAAACATCACAGAGAACCAGACACCCTCCCCTATTATATGTAACGTCCACCATTCTAGACCTTAGAAGATCTCTTTGAGAAAAAGGAGAGACATCTTCTTTAATGACTGCCTTTAAATCTTAAATTGAAAGTGCTTAGTAATGACTAGATTAGGTTTTTTTCTTCTTTTTTACTGTCAAGCAGAAGAAGAGCTCAGAGTCATTGAAAATGAGTTGTAGCAAATGAGAAAGTGTAATTTTGCACACTTGAATTTATCACTGAAAATTATCAACTGCTAGATTATTATTATTACTAATAATAGTAGCAGCAGTAACAACAACAAGATTAGTCCCCTCAACATAAAGGTTAAGAAGGATTGGCCTCTATATTCAGCTCAACTAAATACTACATGAATATATAGTGGTAAATCACTGCATATTTTTTTGTCAAGAGAATAAGACTATTTGAACATGCAATTGCAATAGTTTCTTCTGTTTTGCTTCTCACCTGAGATGTTGTCAGCAATTTCAGTTTTAAGGAAATAGGTACTATATAGCACTTCATTTTTTAGATACGAACACTTGCATACACTGATGACGTTAAAAACACTTATAATTTGCTACTCATATACATATACATACACACACACATGCACACATATACATACACCCATATAAGCAATTTACGTAAGTTAATGAACAAAAGTTTTATGCTGCATAGATTTCTAAGCAATGTCTTGTAACTAATAACCATAGTTTTGATTTTCAACACTATCATAAAATCCATCAACATTCCTTATTCTTTTCCAGTCTCTTTCCAAGGCCTTTGGAAGCTTTACCAAGCCTTTGCAGCTTTGGCTATGAAGTCACCCGGGACTAAATTAGCCTCAGGCCACATATCCAGGCCACTACAGAGCTGATTGGTCTCCACCTATTCATAGCCAAGTGACAAGGCAACCATTAAAACGAAAGGGGGGAATTATGTTTCCCTAATGGATTTTCCTATTAAGAACTAACTTTTTAAAAATTTATTTGGAAATAAATTCAAACTTAAAGATAAGTACAAATAAAAATAAAAATAGTACAAAGAACATCCATATACCCTTTACTCAGATGTATCTATTGTTAGCATTTTACCTGATTTGCTTTATATTTTCATGTTCTCTCTCTCTCTTTCTAAATATTATATACACAATGTGCATATATTATGAGGTCTCTGGGTGGCGCAAGCCGTTTATGATCAGTCGATAACCTATAGGTTGGCAATTCGAACCCACTCAGTGGCGTCACGAAAGTATGTCTATTATATATGTAATTTTTTTTCTGAAGCATTCGAAGATAAATTACATACAACATGGCTCTTTATCCCTAAATATTTCAATGTGTGTTTCCTAAGAATAGGAATGTTCTCCTGCATGATCATTAATAACTTCAATTACATTGATACAATACTTTTATTTCATACTCCAATTTTGTCAGTTGGTCAATAGTGCCCTTTATAGCATCTTTTCCTCTCCAGTTGAGGACTCAGTCTAGGGCTGGCTATCATATTTAGTTACCATATCTCGTTAGCCTTCTTTAATCTGGCACAGGTCTATAGCCTTTCTTTGCCTTTTTATCATTTAATCTGTGCCAGATTCCTCCACAGTACTTTTTCCCCCTCACTTATAAGTAACAAGTGGTCTGTGGGGAGTCACTTTAAGACCATGCAAATATCCTGTTCTTCATTATAATTTCCCCCATGATCTAGCATCCGTCAATGATTCTTTCTTGATCCAATCTTTACTATGATGGTTATAAAATGATCATTTTTTTAGCCCCAGTACTCCCTCCGTATTTATCAATTATCTCAGCGTTCCACTTTAAGCAGGAGCCCTTCTTCTCCCCTACCCATTTTTATGTATACATTTATCTAGCATTATTGGTGTAGACTCATGAACTCTTATTTTTATCAATTGTTTACTTATTTTGGTGCTCATATTGTCCCACATTTGATCAGTGGGAATCTTGTAAGCTGTGTTCTGTATCCTTGGGGCAGTCCCTCAATTTAAAAAAATTATTGTTGTACTTTTTGGTAAAACAAAATGTTCCAGATTCATCTTGTGTCTACCCTGCCCCAGCCCCGGAATCAGCCACTTCTCCAAGGATCCTTTAGGAACAGGGCTTTTTGTTTTTGTTTTACACTTTTGAGCAGAGTTAAAAATCTCAGGAGTTAGTCATTATATTAGCAGATTGTTTTCTTCCATCTTTCCACATTTCAGTGAAATTCAAGCAAGAATGAATCTCTCTCACTGGATGGAAAGATATATCAACTTAGAACTTCCACTGAAAATTTTCTTCTCACTTTAATTACATACACCTGAATTAGCACCATGTCTAACTTGTGGGTGCAAGACGGTGTGTGTCAAAACAGACAAAAATCAGCAATTCCACTTTGGATTGAACACCTGTATAGTACTTTATATCTAGGCCTCTTGAGTAGAAACCATAATTCAAGAATACAGCACCTAAAGTGAACTATTTCCTTCAAATCCTTGGAAGTGAAGACAAGACAAAAGCAAATGAGAGGAGCTTAATTTTAAATATTTAAAAATCTTTCTTCAGTGAAACTCTTACATAAAGAAATAAATGAATAACTTGTATGTTTTGGGGGTACTACCTGACACTCCAGGTGTATTGTGCATTGCCACATTGGAAGAGAAAGACTTGTTATAAGCCAAATCTATAGACAAGTAAAGATTCTGTATGAAACCATTTAGTTATAGCAAACGTTTTCTCCTGGAGCAATCTAATGGGAGGTAAGGAAGGCAGTGCATCACTTATGGGAAGACAGAATAACTGTGATATGGTTAATGAAGTGCCCTAACTATAGCATTTCTGGCTCCCTGAATAGTCCATACTAACAATAACTATCTTTTCTGAAGCTATGAGAGGTTGAGAAAATGAATATGAGCTCTTTGCCGCATAGAGATGAGGAAGTTCCATTTCTAGGGAATCATTTTTCTCTGTCCTGGAAGAGAATAGCCAGGCTATTCAGAAAGCAATGAAAAAGGGGAGGTTGGAAAGTTGCATGCACACTGACATGTGCTCTGGCTGCAGTCAGCCTTCTAATCTTGGGGAGGAGTTCAGTGTCATTCACAAGAAATTAAAATTTCAAAGGATGAATTTAGCTATGTTGTAGAGAATGTACTTCAATCAAAAAAGACTATTGCCATCTGGCTGAGAATAACTTCATTATTAATTTCCCTCTTTTTGTTTCAGGACTTCTTGTATAAAAAGATGCAAGATGAAATTCATAGCAAGAAAAGACCTTGCAACATTTGATAGCATTGTTTCTCTTGGTACCAGCACCTGCCCTTGACCTATGAAAGACAGCAATATCTCTCAAAGCAACTTCAGACCCAGGAAGTTGCACCAATCTGTGAAATAACTTCAGCATTAGCTAGGATATCAGATTGTGACATTGTACTTACTACAGGGGTCCTGAATAATCATAGAAATCTAGTAGCTGGTTCTCTGAAGCGCTGCACGAGAGATATAGTCTACGTTTATTTCCAGAATAAATCTTTTTGTTGTTGTTGAGGACAGCAAATCTTCACCCTCGTCATCTTCCTTCGAGCATTAATTAAGTAGCTGTGTTGTAGGACAATTCCTAGGATCTACCTTAGGAATTGACATAATAGAAATCAAGCCCTTCATGATGGGATTTATGGGACACCTGTGAGGTGAGCTGATATTTCGTAATTATAGGCTTGTACTTTCCGGCCCTGCAGTATTTCCAGTTGCCTGTTAGATATCTTCATATGGATGTTACTCAGATACCTCACACTCAGTAAGTCCAAAAACGGGATCATATTTCCCCTGTAGCCTGCTTCTCCTTCTAACTTCTTTCTGGGCTTCCAAGCTTCAACACTTCTGTGTCATTTTTAGCTCTTCCTTAAACCTCAAACTCGATAAGGATACGCATTCTGGGGAATCTTCCTTTACAGTGTCTCTAAGTACTCAGCTCAGGTACTTCATCAGCGAACAACTGCCACTCTCAGATGCAGATTCCATACCCACTCACTCCTGTACCCTAGGAAGAATGCGCTAGAGTTTATATGCCCTCTCTCCATTCCCTACCAAAATTACAGTAGGCAAATTATAATGAAAGTTCCAATAAAAATATAAATCATTATTCCTAGACTACGCAGTGATGTTGGAGTACCGCCTTGGGAAGAAAGGCAAACAAACTGTCTCGAGAGGTTCACAGAGTGGTCTTTTTGGTGAGTCAGATTAGGATTATCTGTTTTCTCCATTCATTTAACCATTTCTCATCCTAACTTCTAGTGAGGAATGGGTCTATTATAATTATACAAAGAAGTTATGCTATGACACATGATCAGCAATAGAGAAAGGCTGATTCACCTTAAGGATGATCCATCTACTCTGATGAATCTGAAAGACATAAGTCTTTTCCCTCAGAGTACTTTAACAAGTCCTTATTACTTTCACAGGAAATCTGATTCTGTCATTTTTATATTTGGGTGCTTAGAATCCTTTGGGCATCCCCCACCCAGGAATTTATGAATGCCAGGGCAAATAATACATAGGCACCAATGGATATGAAATAAAATTATTACTCACATAGTATACAGCAAAAAGATTTCCTGAGAAGAAGGCTCAGTTTCCATCTGGACTGAAACAAGAGCGAGGAAGAGAGGTACGTGGCTTTGGGTTTTTATTGTAGTTAGGGGATGGGGTCAAGATGGAGGGTCCAGGCTTGACTCTTCCGCCAGTGCCAAGGGACAGAGGAAGTAAGGGCTTTCTTATCAGATTACCCAGATATGGGGCAAAGGGGGAAGGGGAAGGAATGGAGACTTGAAAACTCATCAATCAAGCATCAAAAATGGAGTCAGCCTCCTTACTGCTATTCACTCTTGATGTTTGACTGATGACAGAAATGTGTCAGGTTTCATTTAACTGAATTTAAATTTGTTTAAATATGAGTTTTAAGAGCCTAATACCTGAATAACATGCTATAATTAATATGAGTAAGCCTTGAAATAGCCTTCAAGTCAAATCACCTCAGGCTGGAGTTGGGGAGGCAATCAAGAAAATAAGTCAGTGTGAGCCTATGGCATTTGTTTAAATACCCTAGTAATATTGTTGACCACTTTAATTTGTTCTACAATTTATTGAATAATTTTAGTAGGGCATTTGAGCATTTCTTGATTGATTTTTATAAATTTTTTTTTATTGTACTTTAGATGAAGGTTTACAGAACAAATAGTTTCTCATTAAACAGTCAGTACACATATTGTGTTATGACATTGGTTAACAACCCCACAACATGTCAACACTCTCCCTTCTCGACCTTGAGGATCTTTTTTTTGGTGAAAATATACATAGCCAAAGTTACACCATTTTGAAAGTTTCTACATGTACAGTTCAGTGACATCGATTACATTCTTCCAGTTGTGCTGCTATTCTCACTATCCTTTTCCAAATTATTCCATCACCATTAACTTCAACTCACTGTCCCCTAGTCTTCCCATCAAACCTTCGGAGTTGCTGTTGTCAATTTGATCTCACATAGATAATTCTTTTTTTTTTTTTGTACCTTAGATGAAGGTTTGCAGAACAAATAGTTTCTCATTAAACAGTTAGTACACATATTGCCCTATGACAATGGTTAACAACCCCATGACATGTCAACACTGTCCCTTCTCAACTTTAGGCTCCCTATCACCAGCTTTCCTGTCCCCTCCTGCCTTCTAGTCCTTGTCCCTGGATGCTGTGCCTCATTAGTCCTGTTTTGTTTTATGAGGCTGTCCAATCCTTGGCTGAACGGTGAACTTTGGGAGGGGCTTCACCACTGAGCTAAAAGGGTGTCTGGGGGCCACACTCTCGGGGTTTCTCCACTCTGTCAGGCCAGTAAATCTGGTCTTTTTTGGTGAGTTAGAATTATGCTCTACATCCTTCTCCAGCTCTATCCAGAACCCTCTGTTGTGATCCTGGTCAGAGCAGTCAGTGGTGGTAGCCGGGCACCATCTAGCTCTACTGGGCTCAGTCTGGTGGAGGCGGTGGTAGCTGTGGTCCATTAGTCCTTTGGACTAATCTTTTCCTTATATCTTGTTCTCTTCATTCTCCCTTGCTCCCGAAGGGGTGATACCAGTGGAGTATCTTAGATGGGCTGTTCACAGGCTTTTAAGACCCCAGATGCTACTCACCAAGGTAGAATGTAGAATATTGTCTTTATAAACTGTGTTATGCCAATTGGGCTAGATGTTCCCTGAGACCATGGTCCCCACAGCCCTCCGCCCAGCAATTCAGTCCCTCAGGGAGTTTGGAAGTGTCTATGGAGCGTCCATGACCTTTCCTTGTACAAGTTGTGCTGGCTTCCCCAGTAATGTGTACTGTCTTCCCCTTCACCAAAGTTACCACTTATCTATTTAGTCCCCCCCCCCCCGACTCCTCCCATCACTCGTAACCAACAAAGATTGTTTCTTTTTGTGTGTAAAATTTTACATGAGTTTTAAAGTAGATGTCTCATACAATATTTGTCATTTGGTGATTGACTTATTTCACTCAGCATAATGTCCTCCAGTTTTGTTCCTCTGAGTCTCCTGTGCTGAGTTCCTTTTGTTTGTGGATTTTTTTTTCATTTCTTTTGTTTTTGTAGGTTTTGTTTTTACTGAGACTTTGTTTTTCTTCTTTATTTTGATGAGTAGGTTTGTTAACTTTCTTTGTGGTTACCTTGAATTTTACCCTTATCTTCCTAGATTTGAACCAGTCTACTATTACTTGGTAACGCTTGACTTCCTCTCCATTAGAAGGTTCTATATCTACACCGTTTATTCCCTCTTTATTGTTCTGATGCTGTTGCCATTTACAGATTAACCTCTCTGGTTCCCTTTTGTAATTCTTTTGATTTTGCATAGTCCTTAAGAGTTCATTTCCTAGGTTGGTACCTGGCTAGTACAATCCTGTGTCATATATTCAGCCTGTGGTCTGATATTGTTCTCAGATCAAAAGACTTCCTTTAGTAACTCTTGTAAGTTTGGTTTGGTTTTTACATAGTCCCTTAATTTCTGTTTATCTGGAAATGACCTAATTTCATCATCATATTTGAATGAGAGTTTTGCAGGATATATTATTCTTGCCTGGCAATTTTTTTCTTTCAAGGTTTTATATATGTCATCCCATTTCCTTCTTGCCTGCATGGTTTCTGTGGAATAATCTGAGCTTAGTCTTATTGTTTCTCCTCTGTATGCGACTTTTGGTTTTTCTTGAGCTGCTCTCAGGATTCTTTGTCTTTGGTTTTTGCGAGTGCGATTATGCTATGCCTTGGTAATTTTCTTTTGGGGTCTATCCTATATGGGGTTCATTGAGCTTCTTGGATAGTCAGCTTTTCATCTTTCATGATACTGGGGAAGTTTTCTGTCAGCAGTTCTTCAATAATCCTCTCTGTGTCTTCTGTTTTCTCCCCCTGTTCTGGAACTCCGATCACTCACAGATTTTTCCTTTTGATTGTATCCCACATAATTTTCATGGTCTCTTCATTTTTCTTTGTTCTTTTTTTCTGATTTGTCATCAAACAGAGTTGTATCCAAGTGTTTGTCTTCAATTCCACTGATCCTGTCTTCTACCATTTCAAATCTGCTCCTCAGCCCTTCTACGGCACTGCCCATTTCTGAAATCTTGTTTATCTTTTGGATTTCTAATTGTTGTTTTTGTATAATTTCTAGTTGTGAATTTATTTTGGCATTTTGTTCCTGCATTATTTTCCTGAATTCTTCCATTTTTTGTCTGTATTTTCCATGAATTTGTCTATTTTTTCTCATTTTTGTCTGCTTTTTGCTTCAACTCTTGGAGAGTTCTGAGTATTCCCTATTGGGTAGTTCCAGTGCCTTTTCTTCTACTGGAAAGTCATGTGGTGTTTTATTTTGGATTCCTACTGGAACCATCCTGCAATGTTTTTGTAAATGTTTTGATATTGTCTGCTGTCTTCGGGGCATTCAGTAGTTATTTTTCTCATTTATTGATTGTAGATTTGTTTGTTTCATCCTTTTGTTTTTAATTTGGCTATGTCTGAGCAGGCGGGTTGTGTGTTCTTTGTTGTTTGCTCATCTATGGGCACGATACTTTTTGCTTCCTTCTCAAATTGGCAAGGTCAGTCACTCAGATATGGTACAGCAGGGTAAGTCTAGCTGAAGAGGAGTTGCTGGGATGGGTTGTTTCTGGCACTTACTACAGCCACCAGGGCGGGTTGGTAATTGGTGCAGGGCAGGTTCTGGTAGGCAGTGCCTGTGCTGTTTGGTGGTGTGATGTTAAGCGCACGTTGCAGGTAGGCAGGATGGAGGGGGGAGATTGTGATATGTGGAGCTAAGATGGGTATGGGAGAGAGGAGAGAGGAACAGGAGCCAAAAACATACAAACAAAAAAAGAGTGCTAGGGGAGCTTACTGTTGGAGTGGGAGATTGAGAGGCTATGAGATGGAGAAAAACAAAAAAGCGAAGAAGAAAAAAGAAAAGAATGAATAAATAAAAATTAGAAAGAAAAATGAACAGCAAAGCTCCCTGGGATCCAGCCGGTGTGGCTGCGAGGTCTGGGGAAGTTGTTCCTACGTGTTGAAGTACAGCCTGGCTAGGAGGCATAGAGGTATTCAGCACCAGGTATCCAGGGGACAGGAAGAAAAGGAAGGTAGAGAGAGATGAGAAACTGATTAATGAAGAAAGACAAAAAGGGAAAAAGAGGGGAAAAAAAAATTTAAAAAAGAAACCCCTCCAAAAACACACACACACAAAAAAAAAAAACACAAAAAAAGAAATGTACTCAGGGATCCCTTCATGCATGTGCAGAAGCTGAGGGTGTAGGTCCCAAGCTGCACAGCCCGCCTGGCCAGAACGGGCTACCAACTCGAGAAAAGAAAAAGAAAACAAACAAACAATTGAAAACAAACAAAAAAAGCCCCTAGATCCCACCAGAGTGGCAGCTCGGACCGGGAAGCAGTTCCACACTCGAAAGGAGCTCCACAGATCCTCAGGAAGAAGCAAAGATGGTGCATGGAGCCAGGTATTTGAGCAAAAGGAGGGGGTAGTGGTGAGAAGTAAGGAAGAAATCAAAAGAAGCAGAAAAAAGCAACACCAGCAGCCAACAAATGGCACTCAGGGAGTCGGCCAGTGCGGGTGGGTGGAATCCAAGCAGCCAGTGCTTCCCGGCGAAGAAACTGTGGCCGTGGGATGCAGAAGAGGCCGAGTGGGGTTGAAGAATGGTGGGGGGTGGGAAAGTGTATACCGCTGTTTACCAGTTGTTCTGTTTCCTGCTGGAAGCTCCGTGAAGCTGCTTTCTCGTACCCCCTATTCACTGGTCTCTGATAGGAGTCCAAGATGGCGGATCCGTGCTGCATTAGCTGATAGGGGAGCTCTTCATGTATGTCTCCTCGTGCTCTGTTCTCGGTCAGTTTCTTATTCCATTTGGTGCTTGGCTGAGTTCTTTATCTCTTCATTTGATGTTTAGGATTTCAAGATTTCTGTTTTCTCTGTTTGGCTTAGTTTTTCAGATCATTGCTGTGGAGGGACCTTGTGGTGCTTCTCCCTAGAGCACCATGTTGCCAGAAGTTCTCTTGATTGATTTTAATAATTTTTGTTTGTTGTAGGGTTGTGTGGGCACCAAGGAAATCTCCACTCATTTTTCAGTAGTTAATTACATGAATGCAAAAAAAAGGTAGATGGTACTTTTCATTTTAAGAAGAGTCATTATAGAGGCAAGAAGTGGGTCTTGAAGCCTAGGAGCTCAGAATTAATTGACATGTTTTGACGCAGGAGGAATCAAAAGAAGATGGAAGGAATACACAGAGTCACTGTACCAAAAAGAATTGGTGAACATTCAACCATTTCAGGAGGTATCTGATGTTCAAGAACCGATGTTATTGAAGGAAGAAGTCCAAGCTGCACTGAAGGCATTGGCAAAAAAACAAGGCTCCAGTAATTGACAGAATAACAATTGGGATGTTTCGCCAAATGGATGCAACACTGGAAGCACTGACTCGTCTATGCCAAGAGAGTTACAAGACAGCTACCCAGCCAACTGGCTGGAATAGATCCATATTTGTGCCCATTCCAAAGAAAGGTGATCCAACAAATGTGGAAATTATCGAACAGTGTCATTAATATCACACACAAGTAAAATTTTGCTGAAGATAAATTAAAACTGATTGCAGCAGTACATCAACAGGGAACTGCCGGAAATTCTAGTTGGATTCAGAAGAGGATGTGGAAAAGGGATATCATTGCTGTTGTCAGGTCAGATAGATCCTGGGTGAAAGCAGCGAATACCAGAAAGATTTTTACCTGTGTTTTATTGACTATGCAAAGGCATTTGACTATGCGGATCATAACAAATTATGGATAACATTGCAAAGAATGGGAATTCCAAAACACTTAATTGTGCTCATGAAGAACCTGTATATAGACCAAGAGGCAGGCATTCGAACAGAACAAGAGGATACTGTGTGGTTTATAATCAGGAAAGATGTACGTCAGGATTGTATTCTTTCACCATACTTATTCAGTCTGTATGCTGAGCAAGTAATCTGAGAAGCTGGACTGTACGAAGAAGAACGGGTCATCAGGATTAGAGGAAAACTCATTAACAACCTGCGATGTGCAGTGACACAACCTTGCTTCCTGAAAGTGAAGAGGACTTGAAGAACTTACTGATGAAGATCAAAGACTACCTACAATCTTCAGTATGGATTACACCTCAACATAAAGAAAACAAAAATTCTCACAAGTGGACCAATAAGCAAAATCATGATAAATGAAGAAAATATTGAGGTTATCAAAGATTTTATTTTACTTGGATCCACAATCAACACTCATGGAAGCAGCAGTCAAAAAATCAAATGTTGCATTGCATTGGGAAAAATCTGCTGCAAAAGACCTCTTTAAAGCATTAAAAATCAAATATGTCACCTTGAGGACTAAGGTACGCTTGACCCAAGCCATGGTATTTTCTATTGCCTGCTATGCAAGCAAAAACTGGGCAATGAATAAAGAAGACAGAAGAACAATTGATGCATTTGAATTACGATGTTGGCAAAGAATACTGAATATACCATGGACTGCCAGAAAAATGAACAAGTCTGTCTTAGAAGACGTGCATCCAGTGGGATGGCAAGACTTCATCTCACACACTTTGGACATGTTATCAGGAGAGAGCAGTCCATAGAGAAGGATATCATGCTTGGTAAAGTAGACGGTCAGCAAAAAGAGAGACCTTCAACGAGATGGATTGACACAGTGATTGCAGAAATGAGTTCAAACGACAATAGATTGTGAGGATGGTGCAGGACTTGGCAGTGTTTCCTTCTGTTGTATATAGGGTCAATGTGAGTGGGAACTGACTTGACGGTACCTAACAACAACAACAAGTTATATTGAAGGGTGCCCTTTAGGGTAGAGAGGAACAGTAAACCCATAATTCTCATGGAGCTTTAATTTTAAATTTGTTATTCATGAGTAAGATAATATTAATGGATTTCTAATATGTGTGTTTATTTGGGCATAATTTGGGGCCATCCTTTATTGGCAGGGGTGTCTAGCATTTTAAAAGGGAGGCCTGGCATACAACTCAGTGATGATTGAACATTTTGGGATAATTGTAAGGCAATAGAGTGAGCAGAAGTATCTTCAACAAGTTTCTAGAAGCTTAGCTGGGTAGGCAGTAATTAGAGAATGCAAGGCCGATGATGGTGGTGGTGGCGTCTGTGGCAAGCCCAAGAATTTGTTTGATCAAGTGTGTGGGCCATAATTTCTGTTAAGGAGCTATATGTGCGTGTGTGTGTGTGTATGCACCCACATGTCTTTTATATATATACATATAATTACGTATATTTAAATATGTGTGTGTCGTTAAGTTTCATTTGTTGAGAGATTTGAGTGGTGGTGAGGTTTTTAGAGGAAATAGAGGGAGGGGAGAGAGAGATGTTACCTGTGGGAGAGTAAATAAAGGGGAAGGTAACATAGGAGTCACCCTTGGAATTAAGTCCAAAGACTGAGATACATCTGGCAGTTGAATTGTAACCATTATTAGGAATGAAACCACAAGCTGGGAGAAGTCATTGCCAATGGGAAAATAATCTTGCTAGAATTAAGATTATAATAATCTTGAGCCAAATTTGTGAACTTTAGGCATAAAACTTTCTTGATCAGGGAACCGCAAAGATATATGAATGCCATGAGACAATAGCGTGCCCAATGTGCAATCATTTTGACACAAGTTACATCATCTTGTGAATATAAGAAGCCCTAGGCTGCCTTTTGTAGTTAACTGCACCTTATATTTTTGGTTGCCATTTCCAGTATTTTTTTTTATAATATCTTTCTTTTTTTTTATATTTTATTGTACTTCAGGTGAAGGCTTACAGAACAAATAGTTTCTCATGAAACGGTAGTACACATGTTGTTTTATGACATTGGTTAACAACCCCACAACATATTAACCCTCTAAGTTCTCAACCTTTTTTTTTTTTGGTGAAAATACACATAGCCAAAGATACACCGTTTCAAAAATTTCTACATACACAGTTCAATGACATTGACTACGCTCTTCCAATTGTGCTGTTATTCTCACTTAAGATGAAGGCTTACAGAACAAAATAGTTTCTCATTTAACAGTTACTACAAATGTTTCCCTATGACAATGGTTAACAATCTCACAACACATCAACAATATCCTTACTCAACCTTGGGTTCCCTATTACCAGCTTCCTTGTCCCCTTCTGCCTTCTGGCCCTTGTCACTGGACTCCTGTACCTCGTTAGTCTCATTTGGTTTTATGGGGCTGTCCACTACCAGGCTGAACAGTGAACCTCGGAGATAACTTCACCACTGAGCTAAAAGGGGGCCATACTCTGGAGGTTTCTCCAGTCTCCTTTAGGCCAGTAAATCTGGTCTTTTTCTGTGAGTTAGAATTATGCTCTACATCCTTCTCCAGCTCTGTCCAGAACCCTCTGTTGTGATCCTGGTCAGAGCAGTCAGTGGTGGTAGCCGGGCACCATCTAGCTGTACTGGACTCAGTCTGGTGGAGGCCTTGGTAGCTGCAGACAATTAGTCCTTCGGACTAATCTTTTCCTTGTATCCTGTTCTCTTCATTCTCCCTTGCTCCTGAAGGGATGAGACCAGTGGAGTATCTTAGATGGCCGCTCACAGGCTTTTAAGACCCCAGACACTACTCACCAAGGTAGAATGTAGAGCATTGTCTTTATAAGCTGTGTCATGCCAATTGAGCTAGATGTTCCCCGAGACCATGGTCCCCACAGCCCTCCGCCCAGCAATTCAGTCCCTCAGGGAGTTTGGATGTGTCTATGGGGCTTCCATGACCTTTCCTTGTGCAGGTTGTGCTAGTTTCCCCTGTATTGTGTACTGTCTCACCCTTCATGCAAGATACCACTTATCTATTGCCTATTTAGTATTCCCCCCCCACCCCTCCCATCCCTGGTGACCAATAAAGATTGTTACATTTTGTGTGTTAACTTTTTCATGGGTTTTCACGATAGAGGTCTCATACAATATTTGTCCTTTTGTGAATGAATTATTTCACTCAGCATAATGTCCTCCAGTTTCATCCATGTTATGAGATGGTTCACAGATTCATTGTTGTTCTTTCTCGTTGCATAGTACTCCATTGTGTGTATGTACCATAGTTTGTTTATCCGCTCATCTGTTGATGGGCATCTATGTTGTTTCCATCTTTTTGCTATTGTGAACAATGCTGCCATGAACATAGGTGTGCATATGTCTATTCGAGTGACGACTCTTATCTCTCTAGGATATATTCCTAGGAGTGGGATTGCTGGATCGAATGGTATGCCTATTTCTAGGTTTCTGAGGAAGCGCCATATCATTTTCCAAAATGGTTGTATCATTTTGCATTCCCACCAGCAGTGCATAAGAGTTCCAATCTCCCCACAGCCCCTCCAACATTTGTTATTTCCAGTGTTTTTGATTCGTGCCAGTTATGCCGGGGTGAGATGGTATCTCATTGTGGTTTTAATTTGCATTTCTCTAATGGCTAGTGATCACGAGCATTTCCTCATGTGTCTGTTGGCCATTTGAATGTCTTCTTTGGTGAAGTGTCTGTTCATTTCCTTTGCCCATTTTTTAAAAGATTATTTGTATTTTTGTTGTAGAGGTGTTGGATTTTCTTGTAGATTATGGAGATTAGACCTTTGTCTGACTTGTACTGTCCAAAAATTTTTTCCCAGTCTGTAGGTTCTCTTTTGACTCTTTTGGTGAAGCCTTTTGAAGAGCATAGGTGTTTGATTTTTAGAAGATCCCAGCCATTTCCAGTATTTTATAAGAAATTTGGGTACTAATAATATTAACACATAGTATATTAACATAAAAATATTAAGGAAGTTAGAGGCCTTATAAGGACCTGTTTTGTCATATTTGGGGCTTTTTGTTATATTTACTCCTTTTTAAATTAAAAAAATCCTTATTAGAAAAATTTAAACAGATTTTATAATGCTGGAATATATTTATTAGTTTAGATTCTAGGAGACTGTAACCCCCTGCAAAATATTGAATAAACCAAATAATACCAGATGACAGCAGGACCAAAAAATGGCCCGATAAGTAATGCATAATTGAGTGGGAACCTCCCCATGGGTGGCAATTTTCCAGGTCTAATCTTTAACTCAAAGTAGGCAGAGATAAGCAAAGAAGATCCAGAAAACCAAACAGTGGCATCTTTCGTATAATGTCATATGTTTGAAGACCTGAAAGCCTGGGAGGTCTTGACCTGGAATAAGCATTATTTGGGGACCACATTAATATCTCATACTTAGGAGAATTTTGGGGCACCTTCTATTGGAAGATGCTTTATGATGCACCAGTTTTAATTCTTAACTTTACTGTGAGAAAGTATTATAAATATTGTTAATTATGCATTTTATATTTTAGGTAAATCTTGCAGCTTAGAAAGGTCTACATTATCAGGATACCAAAAGTAAAGGTTGGACCCACTTGAAATTTATATCTAGAATATCATGTTCAATGGTGTTCATCTTTGCTCTCAGTCTGGTCTCCATTTCTTATAGGATGGGGCATGATCACTAATGTGGAAATTTTATTGAGTGCCCTATCATGAACAGAGCATTTTTTATTTGGTAGGAAGGTACGGTCTTATGATGACTATTGAGTTGGGGAAATTTGGCATAGGTTTTTCTATTTGGCATTTTGTATTGTATGTTAGGATGTTGTGAGGCAATAAATTTTATAATGCTCTTTATATAGGTGGCCAACACATTAGCATGTCCCAGTAATCAGTAAAAGGTGTGGACAAGGCCATGATTAGCCAAGACCTACTCTGGTGCTAAAACAATAGCCTATAGTTCAGCTAATTGAGCTGAACCTTGGGTCCACCCAAGAGGTCTACATGAGGGGATGTAAAACATCTGATTTCCAGCAGGCTCCATCACTTGTGATTGTAGTGCTGTTCTCCACAAAGTGTACAAACTGCTTTTCTTGGCCCGAGGTAACTCCCACAAGTAGTTAATGGCTCCAGGAGAGCAGTGGCTTCCTCTGGCATTATAGTCTTGAGCAAGGAACTGAGGACAAGAGGAAAAGAAACCACTTCCTACTGTGAAGGGGATATGCCAGATGGCCCATGTCTGGCTTTATCCTAAAGATGTTATTTGGCCATACCAAGCTGGAGGGGCGCAGTCCATGATTTAAAGCAGATGGGCAACTGGATCTGAAGGGTCATTGCTTTAGGACTAGTGTGCTTCAGTTTCCAAAAAGACCCAATTTGGGGCCAGAAACTGTTGTGTTTTTTTTTTTTTAAATTTTTATTGTGCTAAAATATATGTAGCAAAACATTTTCTATTTCAATCATTTTTACATTTGTATAAATTAATTCAGTGACATTAATTACGTTCACTATGTTGTCCAACAATCACCACAATCCATTTCCAAATTTTTCCATCACCATTAACAGAAGAAGCTCAGTGGCCCCCTAAGCAAAGTGCCTCACTTACCCCCTCACTCCCACCTGCCCCTGGTAACCACTAATCTACTTTGGTATCTATACATTTGCCTATTCTAGATATTTCATATAAGTGGGATCATACAATATTTGTCATTTTGTTTCTGTCCATTCAGCCTAACGTTTTCAAGATTCATCCATGTTGTAGCATGCATCAGAACTTTATTTCTCTTTATAGCTAGGTAATATTCCGTTGTATGTATGTCCCACATTGTATTTATCTGTTTATTTGTTGATGGACTTTTAGGCTGTTTCCACCTTTCGGCAATTGTGAATAGTGCTTCAGTGAAGATTGACGTACAAGTATCTGTTTGGGTACACACCTAGCAAGTGTATTTGTTGGATCACATGGTAATTCTATGTTTAGCTTTTTGAGGAACTGTCAAACTTTTTCCCACAATGGCTGCATCATTTTACAATCCCACCAACAATGGATGAGGGTTACAATTTCTCCACTTTCTCTCCAATACTTGTTCTTTTTCATTTTTCTGAAATAGCCATCTCATTGTTGTTATTGTTAATTGCCGTTGAGTTGATTCCAACTCATAGTGATCCCATGTGTATCAGAGTAGAACTGTGCTCCATGGGGTTTTCAAGGCTATGACCTTTCAGAATCAGGTCTCCAGGTCTGCCTTCTGAGGTTCCTCTGGGTAGGTTAAAACCACCAACCTTTTGGCTAGTAACTGGGCTCTTAACTGTTTGCATCACCGAGGGACTCCATCCTAGTGGGGGTGAAGTGGACTATCACTGTGATTTTTATTTGCATTTCCCTTATAACTAATGACACTGAGTATCTTTCATATGTTTATTGAACATTTGTATGTCTTCTTTGATGAAACGTCTGTTCAAGTCCTTTGACCATTTTTTAATTGGGTTGTTTGTGAGTCCTCCTACTTCGTTATTCTTTTTCAAGACTTCTTTGACTATTTGGAGCTGCTTGCAATTCCATATAAATTTAGGATTGGCTTTTCCATTTCTGCAAAAAAGGCTGTTGGAATTTTAATAGGGAATGTGTTGAATCTATCAATCTCTATGGATAGTATTGACATCTTAACAATATGAAGTCTCACATAAACCAGAGACTTCATCAGCCTGAGACCAGAAGAACTAGATGGTGCCCGGCTACCACCAATGACTGCCCTGACAGGGAACACAGAAGAGAGTCCCTGATGGAGCAGGAGAAAGGTGGGGTGCAGAACTCAAATTCTAGTAAGAAGACCAGACTTAATGGTCTGACTGAGACTGGAGGAACCCCGGAAAGCATGGCCCTTGGATTCTCTATCAGCCCAGAACTAAAACAATTTCCGAGGCCAACTCTTCAGACCGGGATTGGACTGGACTGTGGGACATAAAGTGATACTCGTGAGGAGTGTGCCTCTTAGCTCAGGTAGATACAAGAGACTAAAGGGGCAGCTTCTGTCTGGAGGTGAGATGGGAAGGCAGAGAGGGTTAGGAGCTGGTTGAATGGACATGGGGAATCATGGGTGGAATGCAGGAGTCTGCTGTCACAGTACGGGGAGAGCAATTAGGGTCACAATTAGGGTCACATAACAACGTATGTATAAATCTTTGTATGGGAAACTAACTTGAAATGTAAACTTCATTTAAACTACAAAAAAATAAAGAAAGAAAGAAAGTAGAACTTAATTAGGGAAAAGGAAGAATTCTGAAAACAGCTTTCAGAAGTATCCTTGAAAAACCACCAGTTTGATAAGCTGCATAATTCAGTTTGAATAATATGACCTTTTATTTGTTTAACAACTGATACAACATGTTTAATCTAAAGGTCAGGCAATTTATTAGGAGCAGAGGAGAGGAGGAGAAGGAAGACTTCTCTGTCTCCCTGTTTGTATTCAAGTAGATTACACATGACCTCCCAGGATCTAAAGATCTAAGATGCAGTAGCTTTTTCTTAATTTAGTGGAAAAGGGGTTTTAAAACACTGTACACAATAGCTAGGTACACCTTTGTGACTTTTTTCCCCTTTAAAGTAAAACAAAAATCCCTCAGATAGGTTTCCTGTCAATATCTCTTTCCCCAGAATGTAGTCAAGAGGGCTCAGGGTATTATAAATATTTGCATAAATTTTTCCCCTTTTAAATTTTTTTGTTTTCCTCTTACTTACATATTTCAAAGCACATTTTTCCTGTCAAGACGAATTATCCCCATCCTTTAACCTGGGAGTTAGAGGAATTTTCCACTGAAAATAATTTGCCATCTGGCTACTGTGCCCATAAATTTTTTCTGAAGCATTGATTTCCAATGACTTCCAAAGCAGTATTCACTCCCCACTCTCGGGGGTCACAGAGAACTTTTGGCACATCCTCAAATCTTGAAAGTAACAAGGAGTTAATTACCATGTTTATGAGACATTTGTTGCCTCCTTTCCCTTCCTCAATGTGTGTGAGCTCACCCCTTTGGTAAGGAAGAGTTGAGAAAAGAAGGTGAGAAGGAAAAATAAAGAAATGATAATACCTTTACTTTATATGTCCCAACAAAGAGCTCCAAATACTTTATTTAATAATTCGTGTGTCTTTACAATTTCCCTGTGAACTGTGTATGTGGGAGCTAAGAAGGACATTTAACCTCTAAATTCAATTATCTGTTAAATGTGAATAACAATACAGGCTTGATACAATATGGTTCTTTGAAGATAAAGTTAATAATAAATATAATACATGAACTCAAAAAAAAAAAAACAATATGAAGTCTTCAGTCCACAAATATGGAATGCCCTCTCATTTTTTTAGATCTTCTTTAATTTCTTTCAGCTATGAGCTTAGGCTGCTAACCAAAAGGTCAGCAGTTCGAATCTACTAGCTGCTCCTTGGAAACCCTATGGGGCAGTTCTACTCTGTCCTATAGGGTCATTATGAGTCAGAATCAACACGACAGCAATGGGTTTGGTTTCTTTGGTTTTATGTTTTATAGCTCTCAGTGTAAAAGTCCTTCATCTCCCTGGATAAATTTATTCTTTTAGATGCTGTTTTAAATGGAATTATATTTTTTCTTATTTTCCTTTTCAAATTGCTTTGCTGGTATACAGAAACCCAACTGATTTTTGTGTTGACCTTGCACCCTGCTATTTTGTTGAATTCATTTATTAGCTCTAGTAGCTTTCTTGTGGATTATTTGGGGGTTTCTATATACAGGCAGACCTTGTTTTATTGCATTTCGCTTTTTTGAGCTTTGCAGATATTGCATTTTTTACAAATTGAAGGTTTTTGACAACCCTGCATCAAGCAAGTCCATTGGTGCCATTTTCCAACAGCGTATGCTCACTTTGTGTCTCTGGGTCACATTTTGGTAATTCTCACAATATTTCAAACTTTTTCATTATTATTGCATCTGTTATGGTGATCTGTGATCAGTGGTCTTTGATGTTACTATTGTAATTGTTTTGGGGCACCACGAACATTGCCCATATAAGACAGCAAACTTAATCTATAAATGTTGTGCGTGTTCTGACTGCTCCAATGACAGGCCATTCCCCCATCTCTCTCCCTCTCCTTGGGCCTCGCTATTCCCTGAGACATGACAATATTGAAATTAGGTCAATTAATAAGCCTACAATGGCCTCTATGTGTTCAAATGAAAGGAAGAGTCTCATGTCTCTCACTTTAAATCAAAAGTTACAAATGATTAAGCTTAGTGAGGAAGGTATGTCAAAAGCCAAGATAGGCCAAAAACTAAGCCTCTTATGCCAAACAGCCAAGTTGTGAATACAAAGGAAATGTCCTTGAAAGGAACTAGAAGTGCTACTCCAGTGAACACATGAATGATGGGAAAGCTAAACAGCCTTATTGCTGATATGGAGAAAGTTTTAGTGGTCTGGATAGAAGATCAAACCAGCCACAACATTCTCTTAAGCCAAAGCCTAATACAGAGCAAGGCATAACTCTCTTAAGTTCTGTGAAGGCTGAGAGAGGTGGGGAAGCTGCACAAGAAAAATTTGAAGCTAGCAGATGTTGATTCATGAAGTTAAAGGAAAGAAGTCATCTCCATAACATAAAAGTGCAAGGTGAAGCAGCAAGTGTTGATGTAGAAGCCGCAGCAAGTTATCCAGAAGATCTAGCTAAGATAACTGATAAGGTGGCTACACTAAACAACAGATTTCCAATGTAGATAAAACAGCATTATATTGGAAGAATATGCCACCTAGGACTTACATAGCTAGAGAGGGGAAGTCAATGCCTGTCTTCAAAGCTTCAAAGGACAGGCTGACTCTCTTGTTAGGGGCTAAAGAAGCTGGTGACTTTAAGTTGAAGCCAGTGCTCATTTACCATTCCAAAATCCTAGGGCCCTTAAGAATTATGCTAAATCTACTATGCCTGTGCTCTATAAATGGAACAACAAAGCCTGGATGACAGCATATCTGTTTACAACATGGCTTACTGAATATTTTAAGACCACTGTTGAGATCTACTGCTCAGAAAAAAGGTTCCTTTCAAAATATTACTGCTCATTGACAATGCACCTGGTCACTCCAGAACTCTGATGGAGTGCAAGGAAATTAATGTTGCTTTTGTGCCTGCTAACACAACAACCTTTCTGCATCCCATGGATCAAGGAGTCATTTTGACTTTCAAGTCTTATTATTTAAGAAATGCATTTCATAATGCTATAGCTGCCATAGATAGTGATTCCTCTGATGGATCTGGACAAAGTAAATTGAAAACCTTCTGGAAAGGATTTGCCATTCTAGATGCCATCAATAACATTTGTGATTCATGGGAGGAATTCAAAATATCAGCATTAACAAGAGTTTGGAAGAAGTTGATTTCCAACTCTCGTGGATGACTTTGAGGGGTTCAAGACTTCAGTGGCAGAAGTAACTGCAAATATGGTGGAAATACAAGAGAACTAGAATTAGAAGTGGCGCCTGAAGATGTGACGGAATTGCTGCAATCTCTTGATAAAACTTTTAATGGATGAGGAGTTTCTTCTTATGAATGAGCAAAGAAAGTGGTTTCTTGATATGGAATCTACGCCCAGTGAAAATACTGTGAACATTGTTGAAATAACAACAAAGCATTTCAAGTACTACATAAACTTAATTAATAAAGCAGTGGCAGGGTTAGAGAGGATTGACTCCAATTTTGAAAGATGTTATACTGTGGGTAAAATGTTATCAAACAGCATTACATGCTACAGAGAAATCTTTCCTGAAAGGAACAGTCAATTGATGAGGCAAACATCATTGTTGTCTTATTTTAAGAAATTGCCACAGCTACCCCAACCTTCAGCAACCACTACCCTGATCAGTCAGCAGTCATCAATATTGAGGCAAGACCACCCACCAGCAAAAAGATTATGACTTGGTGAAGGCTCAGATGATGATTAGCATTTTTTAGCAATAAAGTATTTTTAAATTAAGGTATGTACATTATTTTACTGCATACTTAATAGACTACAGTATAGTGTAAACATAACTTTTATATGCACTGGGAGATCAAAAAATTCATGTGATTCACTTTATTGAGATATTTGCTTTATTTTGGTAGTCTAGAACCAAACCCACAATATCTCTGATGTATGTCTGTATAGAAACATGTCATCTGCAAAACAGATTATTTTATTTCCTCCTTCCTGAATTGGGTATCTTTTGTTTCTTATTCTTGCCTCATTGCTCTGGTTGTGACTTCCAGTATAATACTGAATAACAGTCATGAGAACAGACACCCTTGTCTTGTTCCTGGTCTTAAGGGGGAAAGTTCTCATTCATTCTTCATTGAGTATGATGTTAGCTTGGGATTTTTCATAAATGTCCTTTATCATAGTTAAGAATTTCCCTCCTATTCCCAGCTTTGTTGAGTTTTAGTCGTGAAAGTGTGTTGGATTTTGTCAAATGCTTCTCTGCGTTGATTGAGATGATCATGTAGTTCTTTTATTTTTTCCTATTGATGTGGTGTGTTACATTGATTGATTTTCTAATGTTAAGCCCCCTTTGCATTCCTGCGATAAATCTCAATTGATCATGGTGTATAATTCTTTCAATATGCTGTTGAATTTTTTTCTAGTATTGTGCTGAGGATTTTTGCATCTATATTTATAATAGATATTTGTCTATGGTTCTCTTTTTCTGTGGTGTCTTTGGCTTTGGTGTAAGGGTAATGCTAGCTTCGTAGAATGAGTTAGGAAGTAAGTGTTCCTTCTCCTTCTATTTTTTAGAATAGTTTAAGAAGAGTTGGTGTTACTTCTACAGACGTTTGCCAGAATTCCCTAGTGAAGCCCTCTGGTCCAGGACATTTTTGTTAGGAGTTTTTGATTACTGATTCAATTTTTCCATTTTATATGGTTCTGTTGAGATTTTCTATTTCTTCTCGAGTCACTTCAAGTAGTTTATGTGCTTCTAGGAATTTGTTCTTTTTGTCAGAGTTGTCTGATTTGTTGATGTACAGTTGTTAATAGTATTCTTTTATTATCCTTTTTATTACTGTAGAGTGAGTTGTAATGTTTCCACTTTCAGTTCTGATTTTAGATATTTACATCTTCTCTCTTTTTCTTTTCAGTCTAGCTAAAGGTTTGTCAATTTTATTTATCTTTTCAAAAAATCAACTTCTAGTTTTGTTGGTTCTACTGTTTTTCTTTTTATGTTTCATTTATTTCTTTACTTTAGTAGCATTAGGCTTAGTTTACTCTTGTTTTCTTAGTTCTTCAAGTTGTAGAGTTACATTTTTTATTTGAGATCATTATTATCTAGTAATGTAGGCATTTACCACTATGGCATTCCCTGAGTACTGCCTTTGCAGCATCCCATAAGTTTTGGTATGTTGTGCTTTCATTTTCATTCATCTGTAAGTTTTTTTTTTTATTTATCTTTTGATTTCTTCCTTTACCCATCGGTTTTTTAGTAGTGTTTTGTTTAATTTTCACATATTTGTATAACAATTTTCCTTTTGGTATTTGTGCCTAGTTTCATTCCATTGTGGTCAAAGAGGAAACTTTGTATGATTTCCAACTTCTAAAATTTATTAAGACTTGTTTTTTGACTTATCATGTAGTCCGTCCTGCAGAATGATCCATGTGGACTGGGGAAGAATGTGTGCTGTGATGCTGTTGAGTGGAGTGTTCTACATATGTATGTTAAATCTTGTTGGTTTATACTGTTGTTTAAATTCTCTATTTCCTTTGATCTGCTGTCTTGATGTTCTGTCCATTATTGAAAATGGTATATTGAAGTCTCCAATTATAATTGTAAAACTGTCTATTATTCCCTTCAGTTCTGTCAGTGTTTGTTTCATATATTTTGGGGCTCTTATTTTAGGTGCAGATATATTTATAATTATTATGTCTTCTGGATGAATTGCCCCCTTTACCATTACTGTATTTTTATGCAAATAACACTACCATCTGTTTGTTTGCCAACTGCACCCTCCCCCCTGCAAGGTATTTTCCTAAGCACCCTATGCAAATTTTTTGTATAGCAACATGTAAACATGAAAATACCTTGCGGGGGGAGGGCACTGTTGGCAAACAAAAATAGAAGCTGTGTGTTATTTGCATAAAAATACAGTATATAATGTCCTTTTTTGTCTCTTATATCAGATTTTGACTTAAAATCTATTTTGTCTGATATTAAAATCGCCACCCCATTGTTTGGTTACTGTTTGCATGCAATATTTTTTCCATTCTTTCACTTTTGAACTAGTTGTGTCTTTGGGCTTAAAATGTGTCTCATGTAAACAGCATATAGACGGATCACATTTTTTAAATCATTCTGCCAACCTCTACTTTTTGATTGGAGAGTTTAATCCATTTATATGTAGGGTAATTACCAATACAGAAGGACTTACTTCTGCCGTTTTGATATTTGATTTTGTCTTATATTTTCTTTGTCCCTCATTTCCTCCAGTACTGCAATCCTTTGTGTTTAGTTGAGTTTTTGTAATGAAATATTTTTATTTCCTTCTCCTTCCCTTTTCTGTATATTTTTTAGATATTTTTGTGATGACCACGAGGATTACATTTAACATCTTAAATTTATAACAACCTGGATTAAACTGATAAAAACTTGACTTCAGCAACATATATAAACTCCATTTCTGCAGTACTCACCCTTTCATATAGATGTTATTATAAATTACATCTTTATATATTATGTGTACAATAGTATAAATTTATAATTGTATTTTATGTATTTATCTTTTGGAATCATGTAAGACATAACTGCTAAAGTTATAAACCAAAAATACCACAAAACTAGTCCATATATTTTCCGATGTGATTACCTTTATTGGAGATCTTTCTTTTCTACATGCATCTTCAAGTTATTGTCTAATGTCTTTTCAGTTCTAGCTGATGAATTTCCTTTATCATTTCTTGTAGTGTAGATCTGGTTGTAACAAACTCCCTCAGTTTTTGTTTATGTGCGAGTGTCTTAATTTTGCCCTTATTCTTGAAGGAGAGTTTTATTAAATATAGTACTCTTTGTTGACGGTTCTTTTCTTTCAGCACTTGAAATATGTCATTCCACTTCTTCAGCTTCCATGATTTTGGTGGATAAATCAGCACTTATTCTGTTTTTTTTAAATTGTGTTTTAAGTGAAAGTTTACAGGTCAAGTTAGTTTCTCATACAAAAATTTTAAACACACATTGTTATGTGACCCTAGCTGCTCTCCATACAACGTGACAGCACACTCCTCCTCTCCACGCCAGATTTCCCGTGTCCATTCAACCAGCTCCTGTCCCCTTCTGCCTTCTCATCTCGCCTCTGGACAGGAGTTGCCCATTTAGTCTCATGTAGCTACTTGAGCTAAGAAGCACTCTCTTCAAGTGTATCATTTTTGTCTTATAGTCCAGTCTCATCACTATCTGAAGCATTGGCTTTGGGAATGGTTTCAGATCTGCTCCAACAGAGAGTCCAGGGGCTGTGTCTTCCGGGGTCATTCCAGTCTCAGCCAGACCATCAAGTCTGGTCTTCTTACTAGAATTTGAGTTCTGCACCCCACTTTTCTCCTGCTCTGTCAGGGACCCTCTGTTATGTTCCCTGTCAGGGCAGCCATTGGTGGTAGCCGGGCACAATCTAGTTCCTCTGGTCTCAGGCTGATGAATTCTCTGGTTCCTGTGTCCCTTTCTGTCTCTTGGGCTAATATTTTCCCTGCATCCCTGGTGTTCTTCATTCTCCTTTGCTCTAGGTGGGTTGGGACCAATTGATGCATCTCAGATGGCTGCTCGCTAGCTTTTAAGACCCCAGACACGGCTCACGAAAATGGGATGCAGAACATTTTCTTAATAAATTTTGTTATGCCAGTTGACCTAGATGTCCCCTGAAACTATGGTCCCCAGATCACTGCCCCTGCTACTCTGCCCCTCAAAGTGTTTGGTTGTATTCAGGAAACTTCTTATCTTTGGTTTAGTCCAGTTGTGCTGACTTCCCCTGTATTATGTGTTGTCCTTCCCTTCACCTAAGATAATTCTTAACTACTGTGTAGTTAGTGAATACCCCTTTCCCTCCCTCCCCACCCTTGTAACCTTCAAAGAATGTTTTCTTCTGTGTTTAAACCTTTTCTTGAGTTCTTATAACAGTGGTCTCATACAATATTTGTCCTTTTGTGTCTGACAAATTTCACTCAGTATAAGGCCTTCCAGATTCATCTATGCTATGTTTATCAGATTCATCATTGTTCTTTATTGATGCGTAGTGTTCCGTCGTGTGAATATACCATAATTTGTTTATCCTTCCATGCATTGATGGGCATCTAGGTTGTTTCCATCCTTTTGCCATTGTGAACAGTGCTGCAATGAACATGGGTGTGCATATATCTATTCATGTGATGGCTCTTATTTCTCTAGGATATATTTCAAGGAGTGGGATAGCTGGATCATATGGTACTTCTATTTCTAGCTTTTTAAGGAAGCACCAAATCGATTTCCAAAGTGGTTACCATTTTACACTCTCACTAGCAGTGTATAAGTGTTCCAGTCTCTCCACAACCTCTCCAACATTTACTATTTTGTGTTTTTTTGGATTAATGCTAGGCTTGTTGGGGTGAGATGGTATCTCATTGTAGTTTTGATTTCCATTTCTCTAATGGCTAATGATCATGAGCCTTTCCTAATGTGTCGGTTAGCTACCTGAATGTCTTTGGCGAAGTGCCTGTTCATATCCTTTGTCCATTTTTTAATTGGGTTATTTGTTTTTTTGTTGTTGAGGTTTTGCAGTATCTTGTAGATTTTAGAGATTAGATCCTGATCGGATCTGTTGTAGCCAAATTTTTTTTTCTAGTCTGTAGGTTGTCTTTTTACTCTTTTGGTGAAGTCTTTTGATGAATATAAGTGTTTGGTTTTTAGGAGCTCCCAGTTATCTAGTTTCTCTTCTGGTGTGCGTGCATTGTTAGTAATGTTTTGTATTCTGTTTATGCCATGTATTAGGGCTCCTAGCATTGTCCCTATTTTTTCTTCCATGATGTTTGTCATTTTAGATTTTATATTTAAGTCTTTGATCCATTTTGAGTTAGTTTTTGTGCATGATGTGAGGTATGGTTCTTGCTTCAGTTTTTTGTGGGTGGATATCCAGTTATGCCAGCACCATTTTGTCAAATATCATCTGCTCATAGGTGGATGAATTTACATCTGTATTCTCAATTCGGTTCCAATGGCCTATGGATCTGTTGTTGTACCAGTACCAGGCTGTTTTGACTACCTTGGTGGTATAATAGGTTCTAAAATCAAGTAGTGTGAGGCCTCTCACTTTGTTATACTTCTTGAGTAATTCTTTACTTATCCAGGGCCTCTTCTTTTTCCATATGAAGTTGGTGATTTGTTTCTCCATCTCATTAAAAAATGCCATTGGAATTTGGATCAGGATTGCGTTGTATCTGTAGATAGCTTTGGGTAGAATAGACATTTTCACAATATTGAGTCTTCCTATCCATGAGCTTAGTGTGTTTTTCCACTTATGCAGGTCTCTTTTGTTTCTTGCAGTAATGCCTTGTAGTTTTCATTGTATAGTTATTTCATGTCTTCGGTTAGATTTATTGCTAAGTATTCTATCTTCTTGGGGGCTATTGTAAATGGTATTGATTTGGTGATTTCTTCTTCAAAGTTCTCTTTGTTAGTGTAGAGGAATCCAAATGATTTTTGTATGTTTACCTTGTATCCTGATACTTTGCTGAAATCTTCTATTAGTTCCAGTAGTTTTCTTGTGGATTCTTTGGGGTTTTCTGCATATAAGATCATATCGTCTGCAAATAGAGATACTTTCACTTCTTCCCTACCAATTTGGATGCGCTTTATTTCTTTTTCTAGCCTAATTGCTCTGGCTAGGACCTCCAGCACAATGTTGAGTAATAGTGGTGATAAAGTGCTTCCTTGTCTGGTTTCTGTTCTCAAGGGGAATGATTTCAAAGTCTCTCCATTTAGGATGATGTTGGCTGTTGGCTTTGTATACATGCCCTTAGTTATATTGAGGAATTTCCCTTCTATTACTGTTTTCTTGAGAGCTTTTATCATGAATGGGTGTTGGACTTTGTCAAATACTTTTTATGCATTGATTGATAAGATCATGTGGTTCTTGTCTTTTGTTTTATTTATGTGATGGATTACTTTAATGGTTTTTCTAATGTTTAACCATCCCTGCGTACCTGGTATAAATCCCACTTGATCATGGTGAATTATTTTTTTGATATGTTGTTCAATTATATTGGCTAGAATTTTGTTGAGGATTTTTGAGTCAATATTCATGAGGGATATTGGTCTGTAATTTTCTTTTTTCGTGGTATCTTTACCTGGTTTTGGTATCAGGGTTATGCTGACTTCATAGAATGAGTTTGGGAGTATTCCATCCTTTTCTTTGCTCTGAAAAACCTTTACTAGTAGTGGTGTTAACTCTTCTCTGCAAGTTTGGTAGAATTCTCCAGTGAAACCGTCAGGGGTAGGGCTTTTTTGTTGGAAGTTTTTAAATTACTTTTTCAATCTCTTCTTTTGTTATAGGTTTATTTAGTTGTTCTATCTCTGTTTATGTTAGTTTGGGTAGGTAGTGTGTTTCTAGAAATTTGTCCATTTCCTCTAAGTTTTCAAATTTGTTAAAGAGTACAATTTTTCATAGTATTCTTTTATGATTCTTTAAATTTCAGTTCAGTCTGTTTTGATATCACCCATCTCATTTCTTATGCTGGTTATTTTCTTCCTCTCCTGTTTTTCTTTTGTCAGTTTGGCCAATGGTTTATTGATTTTGTTGACCTTTTCAAAGAACCAGCTTTTGATCTCGTTAACTCTTTCAACTGTTTTTCTATTTCATTTAGTTCTGCTCTAATTTTTATTGTTTGTTTTCTTCTGGTGCCTGAGGGCTTGTTTTGCTGCTCTCTTTCTATTTGTTCGAGTTGTAGGATTAATGTTTTTATTTTGACCCTTTTTTTTCCTTTCTGATGTGTGAATTTATTGCTATAAATTGACCTCTGAGCACTGCTTTTGCTGTGTCCCAAAGGTTCTGGTAGGGTGTGTTTTCATTCTCATTTGATTCTGTGACTTTTTTTATTCCATCCTTAATTTCTTCTATAACTGAGCAAGATGTTGTTCAGTTTCCATGTGTTTGATTTTTTTTTTCCTTTCAGCACTTATTGAGGATTTCTTGTATGTTACATTTCCTTTCTCTTTTGCTGCTTTCAGGATTCTCTCTTTATCTATGGGTTTTAAGTGTTTAATTTTAACAAGTCTCAATGTGGATCTCTTTGGGTTTACCATAGTTGGAGTTGATTGAGCTTCTTGTATGTGTAAATCCATGTTCTTCTTCAGATTTGTAAAGATTTCTGCCATTAATTCTTTAAATATTCTTTTTGTCCCTTTCTCTCTCTCTTCTCCTTCTGGGACTATCATGATGTGTATTTTAGTTCATGTAATGGTGTAGTGGTGTCCCACAATTCCATTAAGCTTTGATCCACTTTGTTTTTGATCTTCAGACTCAATAATTGTGATTACCTTCTCCTCTAGTTCACTGATTCTTTCTTCTACCAGCACAAATCTGCTGCTGAATACTCTTTCAGAATTTTTCATTTCACTTATTGTATGCTTCAGCTCCAGTATTTCTGCTTGGTTCTTTTTTATGGTGTTTATCTCTATATTAATATTCTTGTTTTGTTCATGTATCATTTTTCCAATTTCCTTTAGTTCACTTACTCTGTTCTCATTTAGTTCTTTGAACATATTTAATACTGTTGTTTTGTATTATTCTAATCTGCCCATTATTTGTGGTTTAATAGGGATTATTTCTATCCTCTTCTCTTATTCTTTTGAATGGGCCATCATTTCCAGTTTCTTTGTATGACTTGTGATATTTTTTGAAGCCAGGACATTAGAATATTACAATGTGCTTGCCTTTTCAATTCTCCTGTATACACATTGGTGCGTTTGAAAGTGCTGCTTTCTGCAAGAAACTCTCATGTGGGCACAGCCTTCAGTCTTTGCTCATTGCTCCCTCACCTGTCTTGTGAATGCTCAGATTCAGGTCAGACTGAAAGTTCAGTTCTTTAAATAGCTGCCACACAGATTAGAATACATGCACCAAACAGACTACCAGCACAATCTTCCCAAATCAACTCAGAACCAGAGATCAGGGCTCCTTATTTTTGAATGTGAGAGCTACAATCCCCCTTCAGTGCAGCTGCCCAACTCTGTGCTGGGTGGGGGAAGGCTGAGGGTATTAGAGAAGGAAGCTGTCCTATCATTTAAAAGTTTCATGCTTCTTGCTTCAGTGAGTGGTTAGTTTCTGAAATCATCCTCCTACTTTTAGAGTTTTTACAGAGTTGGAATTATTAGTTGCTGTATTTGTTGCTCATGTGGAAGGGAGAAATCATAGCCCTTCTCGTACCACCATCTTCCCAGAATTCTCCAACTGTTTTTTCCATAGAATATATCTAGAGATATAAGAAGACAGTTTTCTGCACCAGAAACCCATGGGCATACAGTGACTATTCTGAGTAGTCCAGAGGCTCCAGGAGGCATGAGTAAGGGTGGCTAAGGCTTCATCTAGAAAGGAATAATCTGATGACATTAAAGGAAGTTCTTGTTGTATAACTGGTGGTCCAGCCTCAAGGACTTGGTAAGGTGGGCTCCACTTATAATAAGCAGAATTCTGAGTAACTGTATAAATAAATTTTAATGCAATTTGTAAATGGAATATGTTGCCTCAAAAATCTAAAAAGGTCCAACAAATGTTATTAGAAAACTCTTTATTGAGCACTTAGCTATCTTATGTAAAAAGAGTGCCATCAGCAAAATATCATACACAGATTTGTGTGGGCAACTTAGTGTAACTGAGATCTTGTCTGCATAGGCTATGTGCAATGGCTGGACTACTCAAGTATCATGGGGAGCTGAGTAAAGGTGTACTGTGTCCCTTGAATGATGAATGTGCATTGAGGCTGGGAGATTGTTGAAGGAGGTGTTAAATAGAACAAATTAACCAAATCTATGACAGCAAAATATTTTCAAAAGACTGAATAGATATTGTTATTTCAGTAATGTTTGAAATTGGAGCTTTTTAGGAGGCATCATAGCATTATGATAATTTACAGTCAGGCACTACTCATTTTTCTTCTGTCTTAATATAGGTCAAATGGAACTAGGGAAGGGAAAAACCATTGGAATATTATCCCCTCCTTTAGGAAGTTTTATAAACTGAGCTCTAATTTGGTAACCTTTATTAGTTGAAATTGTGGGCTGATATGAAGCCCTGGTGGCACAGTGGTTAAGAGTTTGGCTGCTAACCCAAAGTTCAGCAGTTCAAATCCACCAGCTTCTTGGAAACCCTATGGGGCAGTTCTACTCTGTCCTATAGGGTCACTACGAGTCAGAATCGACTTGATGACAATAGGTTTGGTTTTGGTTATGGAAAACTTATAGAGTCACATTTAGTAAAATTAACTATTAGAGCTGAAGATTTAATTGTGGGTAATTTATTGTATCTGGTCTGGACCTTAGACTTAAAACCAATTGTTCCCTTTTTCCCTTATTCTGCAGTCATATGATAAGCTTTTAGTTTTAATCTAAGGATTTTTATTTGACAAAACTGAATTTTTGTCATTCTGACAATTATATTTCATTCCTTACAGCAATTTCTCTTCACCTTTTGCAATTTAAGGTATTTTAGAAGTAAGGACAACAAGAGTAAAAGAAGAATATTTGACCTTGCAGGGCTCTAATAAACCATCTACCATTGAGATCATGGACCTCTGAATGCCACATAGTAATACTTCCTCACAAGAATGACGATCCAAACGATTTCTTGCCCCTGTATGTGTAGCATTTCCAGAAATGCAGAGGTCAGTGCCTGATTGAGACACATGACTGTGGCCCTATTCTCTCCCTCCAATGGGCCTGGCAACTGGTGAGGTCAGGGGTTACTCTCCTTAGGCCTGTTTCCCCACTACAAATGTCTGGCTTAGGCCTGCCAAATTTAAGGCAAAGCCTTGGTAGATCCCAAATGACCCAACATAAAGCTGCCCAGAGCACAAGCACATCACCAATTGGTCGAGTCCATTTAAACTCAACGAGTTGTGGAATGAACCCTATTAATAAGCTAAGAGTGAGAGAAGAAAGATCCATTGCATTCGTGGTCATTGCCCACATATTCTGTTCACAGGACAATTATTTTATTTGGCTACCTAGTGTGCCCTGCTGGATGCTGAGAAGTTTACCTCCCAAAACCCAGGAGTTTACATGGTTATAGGGACGCTTAGTCACCAATAGATATGAAATAAAGTTGTTATTCACTAAGTAAACAGCAAAGGGTTTCCCCGAGGAGAAGGGCTCAGGTTCGGTATGGTAACAAAGAGAAAGACTACATTTTTGTTGTTTGACTACTGACGGCTTTCAAGTCCCCACTTTTTCCCTTTTCCCTTTGTCCCACCTGTGGGCAACCAGATAAGAAAATCTATGTGCTCCTTTCATCCTTTGCTACTAACAGCAAAAAATTTCAAACCAGGCATAGCCATGGTCGGCTCCACTACAGTCCTACTCCCTAACCACAATAAAAACCCAAAGCCCCACTCCTGCCCCCTGAGTCCTTCTCCTTGGTGAATTCCTTTGCTGTTTAGTACATGAGTAATAAACTTTATTTCATATCCATTGGTACCTAAGTGTCATTCATCCAGATATCGTAACTACTGGGTGGGAGGCATGAGCCCTTTAAAAATAGTTGTCTCATGTTGGTTGGAGAAAAGGAATTCAGAGATTCAAAACGTAAGAAGCATTCTATGTGCTGTTGCTAGCTTCAAGATGAAAAATACCTTATGTCAAAAAACGTTGACAGTATTTAGGAGTTGAGAGTGACCACCAAGAGACAGCCAGGGAGGAAACAGGGTATCTTCCTACAACTGCAAGGAACTAAATTCTGCCAACAATAAGAAGCAGACTTTTCTTCAGAATCTCCAGATGAGAACTCAGTCTGGCCAAAAACTTGATTCCAGCCTTGTGATACTCTTAGCGAAGAACTCAGTCAAGTCTGCCCAATCTCCTGGCCTACAGAACTATGAGCTAATAAATAATTGTTGTTTAAGCCTCTAAGTTTGTGGTAATTAGTTACATAGCAATGGAAAACTAATACACTGTCACATGGACCATAATGTCAGCATATGATATGGCTAGTCAATAGAGAACAACAAACTGCCATGGAAATCCAAATCAGAATGAGAAATTGTTTGAAGTGCACTAATTCAGAAGAAAGGAATTAGCTATATTATCAAATAAATGATGGTATCAACCTAAGATAGCCTAAGGAGAGGAGAATCACTGAGAGTGCTTATTAAAAATACATTACTGTAACTAAAAATCTCATGGGATTTGGTTTCTTCATTTGGAGGTTTGAGGTCATGGTGTCATGAGCCATCCCAGTTAATTGGCCTAATAACATGTTTAGTGCTACTGTATTACCTCCTAGTTAATTTCGTAGTGCCTGGGGTCGTAAAAGCTTGCAAGTGGCCATCCAAGGTACGGCAATTGGTCTCTATTCACCCGGAGCAACAGAGGAAAAAGAAGGATAAGGAATAAGAGGATACAGAATGTGTTGGCAATTTCCTCCATGAACAACTGCCTCCTTTGCCATGAGACCAGAAGAACTGGATAGTGCCCAGCTACCATTGCTAAACATCTTGATCAATGATTCTATAGTAGAATCCTCATCAAAAGTGGGAAAACTAAAAACAGAATTTCAAATTCTCATGGACTCCAGACTTCCTGGAGCCATGAAGGTTAGATGATCCCCTGAAACTATTTCCCTGAGGTAATCTTTAAACCCTAAAGTGAAACTATCCCCTGAAGTCTTCTTAAAACCAAATAGTTTAGCTTAACTAGTAAAAAATGTCTGCTTTGAACATTATGCTCTTTTAAGAAATATCTATATGGGATCAAATTGACAACAGCAACTTGAAAGATTAGATGGGAACTTAGGGGGCAATGAGTTTATGTTAATAGGGGAAGAATAACTCAGAAAAGGAGGTGAGACTGGTTCTCATCTCGTAGAATACAATCAATGCCACTAAATGGTACATGTAGAAACTGTTGAATTGATGTATGTTTTGCTCTACGTATTCTCAACAACAAAATAAACAAAAAAATTTACTGTAGCATGTATCAAGACTTCATTTCTCCTACGGGCTGAGTAGTATTCCATTGTATGTATGTACCACATTTTGTTTATCCATTCATCTGTTGATGGGCATTTAGGTTGTTTCCACCTTTTGGCTATCGTGAATAGTATTGCAATGAACATTGATGTACAAGTATCTGTTTTAGTCTCTGCTTTCAAGTCTTTTGGGTATATAACTAGGAGTGTAATTGCTGAATCATGTGGTAGTTCTATTTGTAGATTTTTCAGGATCTGCCACACTGTTTTCCACAACAGCTGTGCCATTTTGCATTCCCACTAGCAATGGATAAAGGCTCCAATTTCCCCACATTCTCAACAACATTTGTTATTTTCTGTATTTTTTTTTTATCTTAGTCATCCTAGTGGGAGTGAAATGGTATCCCATTGTGGTTTTGATTTGTATCTTTCTGATGGCTAATGAGCTCTAAGAGCTTGGCTGCTAACCAAAAGCTCGGCAGTTCAAATTCACTAGCCTCTCCTTGGAAACCCCATGGGGCAGTTCTACTCTGTCCTATAGGGTCGCTATGAGTTGGAATCGACGGCAATGTGGTTTTTTTTTTCTTTATGGGATGGCTAATGATGTTGAGAATCTTTTCATGTGTTTGGTGGTCATTTGAATGTCCTCTTTGGTAAATGTCTATTCAAGTCCTTTGCCCATTTTACGATTGGGTCGTCTTTTTGTTATTAAGTTGTTGAAGTTTTATATTTATTTTAGTTATTAGATTACTATCAGATATATGGTTTCTGATATATTCTCATAGTCAGTAGCTTGTCTTTTCACTCTTTTGGTAAAGACATACATACAACGGAATATTACGCTGCCAGTAGAAAAAAATGATGTCTTGACACATGCTACAATATCAATGGAGCTTGAAGACATTATGCTGAGTGAAATAAGTCAATCACAAAAGGACAAATATTGTATGACCTCACTTATGTAAAAAGACAAGAAAAGACAAGTGTATAGAGAACATAGTTTATTAGTGGTTACCAATGGTGGGAAAGAGGGGTGAGGGGAAGGTTAATGGTGATGGAAAACCTCATTGATTAAGGGTAGGGTTGCACAGCTGTTAATTGTAATTACTGTCAATAAATTGCACACAAGTAAAAAGTTGAATTGGCAAAAGCTGTATGATAGATATATTTACCAAAAAAAGAGTAGCTGCTAAGGCTTCTTACTTACAATCAAAAACCTCATGGAATTTGGTTCTTTGGTTTGAAGGTTTATGGTCATGGTTTCATGGGGCATCCCAGTTAATTGGCCTAATAACATGTTTATTGCTTCTATTCTACCTCCTAGTTCATTGCGTTGCCCGGGGTCTTAAAAGCTTGCAAGCAGCCATCCAAGGTACAAAAATTGGTCTATATTCACCTGGAACAATAGAGGAAGAAGGAGAGTCAGGAATAGGAGGAGGATATGGAATGCGTGGCTAATTCCCTCCATGAACAACTGCCACCTTTGCCATGAGACAAAAACAGCTAGATGGTTCCCAGCTACCATTAATGAACATTTTGGTTAAGGATTCTATAGAGGAATCCTGATCAAAAAGGGGAAAATTCAGAACAGAATTTCAAATTATCATGGATTCCAGACTTTCTGGAGCCATGGAGGCTGGATGAACCCCTGAAATTATTGCCCTGAGAAAATCTTTAAACCTTAAACCAAAAATATCCCCTGAAAGGCCCATAAAATAAAATGGCCCTAAATGGGGCACACCAGCCCAGGGACAAGGAAAAGAAGACAGGAGGAGGCAGGAAAGCTGGTAATGGGGAACCCAAGGTCAAGAAGGAGAGAGTGTTGATATGTCGTGGGGTTGGCAACCAATGTCACAAAACAATATCTGTATTAATTGTTTAACGGGAAACTTGTTTGCTCTGTAAACCTTCATCTAAAGTACACACACACACACAAAAATCTTTTTAAAAAGACTTTGATTTCCAGCTAGCACAGCACAGAGAAGGGAGAGCATTTCAATTATTTTCTCCATTTTTCTATTACATTCTGCCTCTTTACAAAGAAAACATGCCTCTTTGGTGAAAGCTCTTTTCCACAGTTTGATAATTCATCACCCATCTCTGAGTGTCTCTCTCCCTTTTACTTTTAAGCCCGTTGTTCAGACATCTATCTTCTCAGAGGTGAACAGGGAGAACATCTTTAAATATGGCGTCGGTATGTCTTGACCCAGATGAAAGCCTCTTAAGTCAGTTTCCCTCAACCATGTTACTACATATTAACTCCAAACAGGATTATTTACCAGCCTGCCAGTCAAGATGTTCTGGGGAAAGGGACCAAAAGGAGCGCAAAGAGCTTTTCTGCTCATCGGTCTGCCGTGGGACCAGTGGGATGAAAATTTGTTCTGACCTGACTTGATTCACGTGGCTAAGAACTACAGTTACTACCGTCTATGCTGCAGGAAAAAGAAAATTGATCACACACACACACACATGCCCTTCATAATATACCTGAATCTCCAACAAATTAGACAGAAGCTTAATCTTTATATGCACATGAAATTCATAGCATACTTTTAATCAACAGTTTAAATAAAGAAGAAATCTAACAGTAGAGTTCTAAATAAGTGATGATTTAGATTGGGTTGATTTGAAGCAAATGAAATAATTAGCACATTTCAGTGTGATTAATTTATAGCTGTATATTAAGTGCTCAATTAGTTTAAGAATATGAGTTCCCCAAATGCTGGCTGAAGAAAGCAAATGACTCAGCAGTGACAAAACATGATTGAAATTAAGTCTTCTAAGTCGTGGAATTAGCTAGTGCCATATAACCACCTCACCACATAGCGCTTAAGCAATAGTTTCTGGAGAGATCCATATAAGCAAACTTAGACAGACCAAGGGATTCACAGTGTATTAACTGGAATATGGAGTAGGAGAGCAGATGATAAAGAGCCTTCTACAATATGATTCATTAATATACCATACACAAACATAAAAGGCAAAATATTTAGAAACTTTTGAGTTATAGGTTATGGGGTTAAAATATCACTGCCACTTCTAAATTCTTCAAGTTTGTCTCGCATAACTGAAATAAAAATGCACCTTTTACAATCATAAGTCACTCCATCTTTTCTTAATATATTTGATGGTTCTGTTTTGTTTTTTGCTGAGTAGACCTTCTTACCAACACAACTCTGCTCTTTCCTTATACTTTGTTTATTGTTAACGTGCTCAAATACAATTTTAAGCTTTTCCAACTATATCTATTTCAAAAATTTACAAGTTTCACACTTTTAGATTACAAACACTTAGAGAAAAGGATATATTTTCAACACAACTGTGTAAAGTATCTGTTAAAAATTGGGAAAGGTCTGAAATTTTACCCTCCTTGCAAGCTAATTAGTTAGCTTACTACAGTTTCATGGATGCTGGCAGAAGGCATGAGACTCTTGGGGCAGAGACAAAGGACTTTATTTCTCACAGCAATGGAAGTAAACAGAGCATCAGATTTTCTGGTGCCTGTTTCCCAAGCCCCACAGGGCAACTCAAAGAGGGCCAGGTAACACCTTATCATACAGTGGGTTGCTTTATCAGAAAGGAACCCTAAATTTAGGGAACACAAATCTTTTATAATTGGTAGTAAGGATGCCTGCCTTTTGATCCAGGGGAAGCCATTGTCTCTTCTTCTAAGACTATTCATTATATAAATATCATTGAAAAAATTTGTCTAGAAAAGAAGGGAATTAGTGCCTCTCCTCACCAGATGTGCAGAAGTGTGAGACACCCATAGAGCCTTGTCTCTCAACAGTACCCAGAAAATGCCGTGGGAAGAACCGAGAATGTTGCCTTTGAAAAAATAAAGGTGGACAATCTGATCTCTGTCTTTAAGTAACAAAATGGAAAAAAATTTATCTGTGTTCCTTGGAGCCCTATTAGGTTAAACTAGTACAAAAGAGTGGAAAATAAATGAAGTCATGTTTTGAAAAAAAAAATCCCCTGAAGTCTTCTTAAAATCAAACAATAGTTTATTTAACTTAACTAGTAAAAAACGTTTGCCTTGAGCATTATACTCTTTTAAGAACTATCTATATGGGATCAAACTGACAACAACAGCTCACAAGATTAGATAAGAACTTTAAGGGCAGTGAGTCTATGTTAATGGGAGAGGAACAACTCAAAAAATGAGAATGAGAATCGTTGCACAACTCAAAGAAATTAATCAATGTCACTGAATTGTACCCGTAGAAACTGCTGAATTGGTGTGTATTTTGCTGTGTATATTTTCAACAACAACAACAGGAAAAAAAAAAAAACCTATGGAGCACCGTTCTACTCTGACACACATAGGGTCACCAGGATTCATAGGTAACTCGACGGCAGCTGGGAAACAGTGTAGAATCTAGACTGTCTCTCTAAAAAAAAAGTATACTAAAAATATAAGCATAAAAAATACATTACTGTTTCCCACATAAAATGACTGAATTGGAATCTCCTGAAACGGGACCTAAAAATTTTTTTAAAAGATTTCCCAGGTGATTTTGATGCAGTGTATCCACTAACCTGCATTTGGAAACCCTTACTGTACATCTTACTATGGCATTTGTAATTTTTAAGTCTAAATCCAAAGCTCCCTGTCTTTGGACAGTGTTTATGTTGCTACTCTTTACTTCTATGACTTTCACTTTCTATTTTTTGGTAACTGGTCAACTGTCCTTCTGATTAACATTCTTTAGAAGCATTCATACTTCCTCATAAATTACTGTCAAGATTCATTTATCTTTAAAGATGATTTTACATTGTTCTCTTTCAATATTTTATGCATATCAATATATTATTAAAGATGAGCTCTCAGAGGGCAATCATGTTTCTCTCACTTTCTAGTTCTTGAGAACTCTCACTGAAATCTCCAAGTACTGACAACAGATACTTTGTGTCAGATTCCAACCAAGATGTTCAAAGATGCAAGAACAAGAGATCAGTTCTTGCCACATAACTCCCTCTCAAATCCAATGTGCCACCTGGTATCTCATTAAAAAAGTAAAAACAACCCAAATTTCAATCAACTAATGATTATACAAAAAAACAAAATTGGGATATCCATACCAAAACCAAAAAAACCAAACCTGTTGCTGTCGAGTCAATTCCAACTCATAGCGACCCTATAGGGCAGGGTAGAACTGCCCCAAAGGGTTTCCAAGGAGCAGCTGGTGGATTTGAGCTGCTGACCTTTTGGTTAGTAGCCATAGCTCTTAACCATTGTGCCACCAGAGTTCCAGATATCCGTACGGTGGAATATTATTCAGCCATAGAAAATGAAGTACTGATACATACTAAAATACAGATGAAACTTGAAAACACTATGCTAAGTGAAAGAAACCAGATACAAAAGGACAGATAGTATGATTACACTTACATGAAATGTTCAGAATAGAAAAATCTATAAAGACAGAAAGCAGATTTGTGGTTGCCAATGGCTGGTGGGGGTATCAGGAATGACTGTTAATGGGTTTGGGGTTTCTTTTCAGGGTGGTGAAAATACTTTGAATTATATTGCGATGATGGTTGAACAATTTTGTGAATATACCAAAAAACACTGAATGGTACACTTTCAAAATAATAAAAAAATTTAAAAAGATGTCAACCAATAACAAAAAGAAGTGAATCACTTCTAATAAGATAAAAAATCATTTTTAAAAGAGAGGTGAACAATGTATATGTATTATCTAGGTTAAATTTAATTTTAAAAAAAAAGGAATTTATCCTTCTGATTTTATATGGTACTGTACTCAAATTGTCCCAGAAATATGGCTGCAAACTCTGTAGATCAAACAAACAACACACAAACAAAACAAACACACACAAAAATAACTTCATAGATGTTATAACTTTCCTTAGTGATACAACTTGACATTTCACATTCCTTGCAGCTAGGGAGTTCTTCCTAATGTTTAATTTTAATCACTTCTAATAGAAAAGAAGCCCAGATGATATTTTTCGAGCCAATCTTGAGTAAATTTCATTTATTTCCTATCTATATGACAAGACAACCTGTTGAAAAAATGAAAATTTAATATCGGAATATTTTGTTCCTGTGATCCCAAGCATCTGGACATTAGAAAACTTGCAGATAATTGGCTGAATTTTACACTCCATATTTGGATACTTCACATCTAATTCCTTATTGTATTTTAAAATTTTAACTCCAATTTGTTTCTGTGTTTGTTTTTCATAATCAGGATTTAAGACATCAGTAAAAATGTGTCAAGAGAAAGTAGCATTTGTCAGAAGTTAAGAAGAAAATCAGATGTCCATTTCCAAGAAAGATGGGAAAACAGGAACCAGATTTAGCCTCCTGCATGAAACAGTGGAAGAAAAAAACTACACAAAATATGTAAAACAAAGTTTTCAAGACACTGGACATTGGCCAACAAAGGAAAGAGATTCCTGAAAATGGAAAGCAAAGGAGATGAGCCCTACAATTGCCCCATCTTACTTCCTGAAATAATTTCTGGCAGGATCAAATGGTTTCCAGTAATTTAACTGCATTTTGGAACAAATCTTGAGAATACTTATGTGAATACAGAAACATCTAGCACCCAACAATGTCAAATTTACAATGTGTGGCATCTAATCAAACATTACCAAATGTACAAGGAAGCAGAAAAATACAACCTGTAATGAGCAGAAAAATAAGCCAAACAAAACCAACAGAGAACTGACACGGATGTTAGAAGTAGCAGATAAGAACACTAAAACAGTTAACATTACTGTTTTCCAGATTGCCAAAAAGTTAAGTAGAGATATGTAAGATATTAAAAAAGCCTCAGCTCAAACTTCTAGAGAAGAAAATCACAATGTGTGAGATGAAAAATACACTGGATGGGATTAACAGCAGATTAGACATTGCAGAAAAATTATTAGTGAACTTGAAGATGTAACAATAAAAATTATCCAAACTGAAACACAGCAGGAAAGAAGTAAAAACAAAACAAACAAACAAAAACGAAAAGAACATGAGTGAACCGTGGGACAACTCTAAGCAGTCTAATGCATGTATAATTAGAGACCTTAAAAGAGAGGGTAGAGGGAAGGGACAAAAAATATTTAAATTTTCCAAATTTTATAAAAAATATAAACCCATAAATCCAAGAAACTAAATGCACCCCAAGCACAAGATTCATGAGGAAAATCATACCAAGTTACATCAAAATCAATTTGTTCAAAACCAGTGATAAAGAGACAATCTTAAAATCAACCACAGGAAAGAGGAACAAATATAAATATGATCAACTACAGTAATCAAGACAATGCGTTATTGCCAAAAAAAAATAAAGACATAGATCAATGAAAAAGAATAAAGAGGCCAGAAATATGTCTTCATATATATATAGCTTACTGATTTGTAAGAAAGTGCAAAGGCAATTCATTAGAGAAAAGATACTCTTTTCAACAAATAGTGCTAGAACACATGGATACCTATAAGCAAAAAAAAAAGCAACTTGAATCTATACCTTACAGCTTATACTAAAATTAACTCAAAATGGTTCATGAACTTAAATGTAAAACATAAACTATAAAACTTTAAGAAAAAAAAAAAGAAGAAAATCCTTAGAACCTTAGATTAGGCAAAGAATTTTTAGATTTGACACCAAAAGCATGGTTGATAAAAGCAAAAAATGATACACTGTAGTTTATTAAAACTTTAAAACTTTGTTCTGTGAAGTACACTATTAAAAAAAACAAACCATGGATTTGGAGGAAATATTTCCAAATCATATTTCTGACAATGGAATGATTTCCAAAATACATGAAGAACTCTTAAGACTCAACAACAAAAAACTATAATAAAATAGACAAACTATCTGAATAAAGAAGACATATGGATGGCAAATAAGCATATGAAAAGATGCTCAACTTCATTACCCATTACGTAAATGAAAATTAAAAAAAAACAATGAGATACCACTACACACCCATTAGAATTTCTTTAAAAAAAACTAACAGTATCAAATGTTGGCCAGGATGTGGAGCAACTGGCACGCTCATACACTGCAGATAAGAATGTAAAACGGTACAGCAGCTTTCAAAATTAGTTTGAAAATTTCTTTAAAAAGTTCAAAACACAATTACCATATAGTCAAGTTGGTCCACTCCAAGGTATTCAAGAAAAATGAAAGTGCATGTCCATACAAAGACTTGTACAATATTGTTCAAAGCAGCTTTGTTTGTAATAGTCCCAAACTGGAAACAACTCAACTGTCCATCAACAAATTACGGTAAATCCACATAATGGAATGTTGTTGTTGTTTGTTGACATTGAGTCAGCTCAGACTCATGGTGACCCCATAAACAATGAAATGAAATGTTGCCCAGTCCTGCACCATTGTAACAGATTATTAATAAATAGGAATGAATCCTTGATACATGCCACAATATGGAGTAATTTCAAAATAATTATATTGAGTGAATGAAACCAGACAGAAGAGTACATACTGTAAGACTCCATTTACATAAAACTGTAGAAAATACAAGCTAATCTATAGTGACAAAAAGCTGGTTAATGGTTGCCTTGTGAGTGAGGGAAGGAAAGGGCAGGAGGATGGGATTCCCAAACTTCAGGAAGAAATTTTGTGGGGTGGTGGATATGTTCGTTATCTGGATTGTGTTGATAGTTTAACCAACGCATAGATGTGTCAAAACCTGCCAAATTGTACACTTCAAACATGTGCAGTTTATTGTAGAGAAATTGTACCTCAATAAAGCTGTTTTAAAAAAGTCATTCAAAAGTACATAAAAAGATATTCAATATCACTACTTGTTTATAGGGAAAGGCTGTCTCTGTCCACTCTGTGGGAAAATACTTGTCTCATTTTTCTAGAGTTCTTCTTGGCATTAATTGGAGATTTCCACATGGCATCTATCTTTCCCCTTTTTGTGCTTGTTTCTCTCAGTGCCTGATCTGCTCTTTTTATATCTAAAAAGTAGTTAGGTTTAAGACACACTGTACACTAATGGCCTCATTAACACAACAAAGAGAACCTTATTCCCAAATGGGATTACAACCACAAGTATAGGAGTTATGATTTATAACACGTATTTTGAGGGACACAATTCAATCTCTAATACTCCTCAGAGAAATAAAAACAAAAACCACAATGAAATACCATTATAATAGGTACATTTTAAAAGACTGACAATATCAAGTGTTGATGAAGATGTGGAGCAACTGGAACCCTCCTATCTTCCTTGCAGGAATGAAAATTTTGTAAAACAGTATCGAATTACCTTATAAAGTTAAGTATACATTTACTAGGTAACCCAGCAATTTCACTCCTAGGTATTTACACAAGAAAAATGAAAGTACATGTGCACACAAAAATATGTGTATGAATTTTAATTTTAGCATTATTCATGATAGCCAAAACCTGGAAGCAACTCAAATGTCCTTCAACAGGTGAATAAATTGTGGTATACCCATATGATGGACTACTACTCCGCAATAAAAATAAATGAATTATTAATACCACAAAATGGATGCAACTCAAAAATAGTATGCTAAGTCAAAAAAGTCTAACACCAAAGTCTACCTACTTTATTAATCCATTTATATGAAATTTTAAAAAAGGTAAAATAATAGTGATAGAAAGCACATCCGTAGTTGCACTGAGCAAAGGTAAGAGAGTTTCTAGTGCAAAAGAGCAAGAGGAAACTCTTTTGGGAGAAAGGGACTGTTTTATATTTTGATTGTAGTATTTGTTATATGATTGTATGCAATTATTAAAATTAATCAAACTGTACACTTAAAGTTGGTGCATTTTATTGTATATACATCAATAAACAAAAAAGAGGGAAAAAAAGGAAGTCATTCAAAACATAATCCATATTCAGGTATACTGACTTGTTGGAAATCTTGAGTGTAGTCTAATAACTGAAATAGAATAGTTTCCTAAGAAAGTAGATAGCTTGACAGGAGGAGTCACAGTATCAGGAAAAGAGGAAAACATTATGCTGAGTGAAATGTCAGTCACAAAATAACAAATATTGTATGATCTCACTTATATGAAATATCTAGAATAGGCAAGTGTTCCTTTTACTCTCTTGTGTTGAATTCCTTTTGTTTGTGGATTTTTTCCCCATTTCTGCTGCTTTTGTAGATTTTGTATTTCCTGAGATTTTATATTTTTCTTCTTTATTTTGAGGAGTAGGTTTGTTAACTTTCTTTGTGGTTACCTTGAATTTTACCCTTATATTCCTGAGTTTGAACCAGTCTTTTATTACTTGGTATCCCCTTGCCTTCCTCTCCATTAGAAAGTTCTATACCTACACCGTTTATTCCCTTTTTTATTGTTCTGATGTTGTCATCATTTACAGATTAACCTCTCTGGTTCCCTGTTGTAAATCTTTTAGTTTTGATTAGTCCTTGAGATTTCATTACCTAGGTGGTATCTGGCTGATGTGGTCTTGTGTCCTAGATTCAGGTTGTCGTCTGATGTTGTTTGTTATCAAACTGAAACTCCCTTTAATAATTCTTGTAAGTTTGGTTTGGTTTTTACATATTCCCTCAATTTCTTTTTATCTGGAAATATTCTAATTTCACCATCATATTTGAGCAAGAGTTTTGCAGGATATATTATTCTTGGTTGGCAATTTTTTTTTCAAGGTTTTATATACGTCATCCCATTGTCTTCTTGCCTGCATGGTTTCTGCCGAGTAATCAGAGCTTAGTCTGGTTGTTTCCCCTCTGTATGTGACTTTTCATTTTTCTCAAGCTGCTCTCAGGATTCTTTCTTTGTCCTTGATTTTAGCAAATGTGGTTATGATATGCCCTGGTGATTTTCTTTTGGGGTCTATCCTATATGGGATTCGTTGAGCTTCTTGGATGGTCAGTTTTTCGTCTTTCATGATATTAGGGAAGTTTTCTGTCAGCAATTCTTCAATGATCCTCTCTGTTTTCCATTTTCTCTCCCTGTTCTGGAACTCCGATCACTGGAAAATTTTTGCTTTTCATTGTATCCCACATCATTGTCACAGTTTCTTTATAGTTTTCTCTGATTTTTCCTCAAGCAAAGTGATATCCATGTATTTATCTTCAATTTAGCCGAACCTGTCTTCCATTGTTTCAAATCTGTTCCTCAGCCCTTCTATGACACTGGCCATTTCTGAAATCTTTTTATCTTTTGGATTTCTAGTTGCTGTTTTTGTATGATTTCTAATTGTGAAGTTATCTTGGCATTTTGTTCCTGTATTATTTTCATGAATTCTTCCATTGTTTTGTCTGTCTTTTCCATGATTTTGTGTGTTTTTTCCTAATTTTTGTCTGCTTTTTCCTTCAACTCTTGTATAGCTCTGAATATTAAAGATTTGAATTAACTATCAAGTAGTTTCAGTGCATTTTCTTCTTTTGGAAGGCCAGCTGGTTTTTTATTTTGGACGCCTACTGGAACCATCCTGTCTTTTTTAAATATGTTTTGATATTGTCTGCTGTCTTTGGCACATTCAGTAGTTATTTGTTTATTGATTGTAGATTTGTTTTTTTCATCCTGCTTTTTTGCTTTATTTGTTTTTGTCTGAGCAAACAGGTTAGGCGTTCTTTGTTGTTTGCTTGTCTGTATGCACAATACTTCTCACCACATTGCCCAATGAGCAGGGCCAGTCATTCAGCTATGGTGCAGCAGGGCAGGTCTAGCGGAAGGGGAAGGGCTGGGACTGGTTGTTTGTGGCATGTACTAGGACGGAGAGGGTGGGGCCGGAAGTCAGTGTAGGGAAGGATTCAGTAGACTGTGCCTGTGCTGCTCGGGGGTGCAGGGTTCAGCACATGGTACAGATAGGCTGGAGGAAGGTGGAGGTTGTGATGTGTATTGCTAAGTGGGTGTGAGAAAGAAGAGAGATAAACAGGAGCCAAAAAATGCTGAAAAAGCATGCTCTTGGAGTGGCGCAGACTCAGGGAAGCCATGTGCCAGTGGCTTTCTAGGCAGGTGGTGAGGCACAGCCCATCAAGAAGGGACAGATATGACACATGCAGCTAGATGGGTAGGAGAAAGGAAAGGAAGGATGGGAGAGAGAGATAAGAAACATGATTTTTAAAAAAGGAGAGAGAAAGACACACATGGCTATGTGCTTAGGAGAAAGGAATGTAGAGAGAAACAAGAAACTTAGAAAAAAAAATAAGTAAGAAAGAAAAAAATGCCTCAAGGGAGCCCACCAGAAGCAAGTCGCTAGCCAACGGCACTGCACAGTCAGTAAAGAAGGAGCAGAGATGGCACAAGTCACCAGTTGTTCAGGGGAAGGGTGATGAAGGAAGGTAGAGGGAGACAAGAAATTGAGAAAAGAAAGAGAGGGAAAAAAAGATGTCTGGAGGGATCCCACCAGCTTGGTGATGTGGACCAGGGAAGTGGCTCCCAAACCACGCGGCACTGCATAGCCCATCTAGAAGGGGTGGAGATGGCACACAGCACCAGGTATTCAGGAGACAAGGAAAGTAGAGAGAGACAAGAAGCTGAGAAATGAAAAACAAAAAAAATAAAAAATAAATAAATAAAATAAAAATTTTTTAAAAAGTGTCCCTAGGGATCCCACCAGTGTGTTGCCGAGGACTGGGGAAGTGGTTTCTCAACTGCTTAGCACTGCACATCCCATCTAGAAGGATCAGAGATGGCACACGTCATCAGGTGTTCAAGAGAAAAGAAGGGAAAGATGGTAGAGAGAGACAAGAAATCAAGAAAAGAAAAAAAATTCCCAACGTAGCCCACTGGCTTGGTGGCATGGACTGGGGAAGTGGCTCCCAAGCCACTAGGCACTGCACAGCCCATCTAGATGGGGCAGAGATGACACACAGTGCCAGGTATTCAGGAGACAGGGAAAGAAGGAAAGAAGAGAGAGACAAGAAACCAAGACATGAAGAAAAACAAAGAGGAAAAAAGGAAAAGAAATAATAATAATAATAAATAAAAACAAAGAAATACTCCCAGAGATCCCACCAGTGTGGTGGAGCAGACCAGGGAAATGGCCCCCAAGTCAAGTAGCACAGCCCATCTAGAAGGTGCGGAGGTGGCACGTAGCACCAGGTGTTCAGGAGACAGGAAAAGAAGGGAAATAGAGACAAGAAACCTAGAAATGAAGAAAAACAAAAAGAAAAATAAAGAGGAAAAAAAACAAAAAGAAAAAAATGCCCCCAGGGATCCCATGAGTGTGGCGGCGTGGACTGGGGAAGCAGTTCCCCAGATGAACGGCACTTCACAGATATAAAAGAAAGAAGTGAGCAGAGAAGAGAGGGATCTCAGTACCATGAAGCAAGAGGAGCCAGGAGCAGAGCACATCCTTTGGAACCAGGGTCCCTGCACTGAGAAGCTCCTAGAGCAGGGGAAGATTGATGACAGTGACCTTCCCCCAGAGTTAATGCCCTGAATTCAGACTTCTAGCCTCCTAAACTGTGAGAGAATAAATTTCTCTTTGTTACAGCCATCCACTTGTGGTATTTCTGTTAAAGCAGCACTAGGTGACTAAGACACAAACCTTTACCATTTCTCATATGTTTCTCAACCTAACCTTAGATTTTATTGACCGGTTTTTGGAATCAAAATGTCTCCATGCCACCTAACTTTAAATTTTTGGCCAAAGTGGAAACATTTTCTCAGGCAGTTTCAAGTGTGTCTCATTGTGATCTCTAACTTCTGGCTTCTGGTCAAAGACAAGAATCTGTCATCCCAATTCATTTACATATGTTTTAATTGGCCTGGTTTTTTTTGAAAGACAAAAGATAACCAAATTCTTTCCTTTTTATTCTTCACTATTCTATCGTAAGAAGTTTTGCCTTCTTCTTTATAATAACCTGTTATTACCCTTTACTAAAAGCAATCCAGTAAATATCAAACCCATTGCTGTTGAGTTGATTTTGACTCATAGCAACCATATAGGACAGAGTAGAACTGTCCCACAGGGTTTCCAAGTAGCAGCTGGTGGCTGGATTCAAACTGCCAACCATCTGGTTAGTAACCAAGCTGTTAACCACGGTGCCACCAAACCAAAACCAAACCCATTGCCATCAAGTTGATTCTGACTCATAGCGACCCTATAGGACAGAGTAGAACTGTCCGGTAGAGTTTCTAAGGAGCGCCTGGTGGATTCAAACTGCCAATCTTTTGGTTAGCAGACGTAGTTCTTAACCACTAAGCAACCAGCGTTTCCCTGTGCCACCAGGGCTTCTGTAAATACCAATGTTCTTTGTAAATGAACCCATTAATACTTGGCTAGCTATTGGTGTTTCTTTTCTTTTTTTCCCTCCTCTAGGTTTATCCTATGCCTCCCTCTTCTCATTCTGGAAGTAATCAAAATTACTCAGTTTCCCTAAATAAAACACATTTCATTTAATATCTAGATTAAATTACTTAGGAAGAGTTTTCTTTTAAGATTGATGTAGTATGGAGCATAAAAATTTTTGTCAGACCAATTTCACTTTCATTAATTCCTGGAAACTTTCAGACTATTAAATATATATAACAACTTATTTATCACCAAACTTATCAGAATATAATTCTTTGAAGGAATATTATGATCTAATTTAATAGCACCATTTGGAGTTAGGAAAATATTCCATTTTCATAATCCTATCATTTGCATGCTTTAAGGAGCAATTTAGAACAATTTATCCTTTATAATACCTTGTTATACCAATCAAAATAAATGATTCATCCTCTTTTTTCAGTGCACTTTTCAAACAGAGCAATTTATATCAAAGTTTCTCAAAGTAGCTACTAAAAGTCCAAATAATAAGACAGGCACAAGAAATAGTTTTTTTTTTTTTTTTTGGAAGAGAAAAGAACTAAGATTGAAGATAGTCTCATGAAAAACTGCAATTGTCAGCCATGGCCTCCAACCTGATAGAATACGGGAATTCAGACACAATGCTCTAGACTAAAGGCAAGCTCTTAGAACAAAACAAGACAAAAAAAATACCCACATAAACTCACCAGTGTATGAGGCCAGCTCAAAACTCAGGCTTATACAACATAAAACAAATAGAGAACTTAGTTTTTTAAAATGTCTATGGCAATTCTTTGGTATGATTGACCCAATTCAACAGAAAAACAGACCCTAGATAAAACTTATTAACTTACCAGAGTCTCAGATGGAAGGACATCACACCCTCTGTCAAAACCTGAGCATCAAACAATAGTTCCCCAAAGAGGAAAGAAAAGACAATGAAAATGAGAACTCATTTTCCTAAAATGGAAGAAAAAAGAGCAGATGGGAACTCATTTTCCCAAACTGATCACTGAAATTCCAAATTACTTCTAGAATATTCAACTTATAGTCTTTTTGAAAATGAACTCCAATCCAGTGTCCTGGTAGGGGGGAGCTCCAAACTCATTTCTCTTATATGTCAAGGATCCCACTTCTTTATGTTGAAACTTAGGTTTCTCAGAGTCAAATAAATTCCTAGCAGGCAATCTGCTGTGGGTTTTGGTCAATGTTTTGTTTTACAGTCTACCTCTGTTGCATGAGAGTTTTCTTGGAGCTGGTGGGCAGCCTAATGCTCCGGCCCATCTTATGTCTCAGCTTATCCTTTACTAAGTGTCTTTAGTTTAGTGGCTAGAACCCTAGAGACTTCTAAGGTTCTCAAACTCATGCCTACATATTTTTTCAGCTTAAGAAATTCTGGGATTCCTTTGTAACAACCATATGAAACTTAGTTTCATTCTTTCTAAATCTTCTTCATTCTGCTGCTAGAGACACAGTCTCTTAAAACTTACAATTTTCTTCTTTTTTGGAAACAGTGTCTTTCAGAGAGTCTATTTTAGAATCCTAAATATGTTTGGAAGCCTTGTAATAACAATCAAAATAAGCATCCCATTGTTTCTGTCTGGTTTTGGTGCCAGGGTTTTCTAATTTAGACCTTAGATAAGCTGGCCACTCCAATTGGAAAGTGCCTCAAAATGGCCACTGATTTAACAAAATGTCATTAGGGAGTTCAAACAAAAATCCAAACACTAACAAGACCCAGATCCATTGGTCTTGGCCATGTGGTAAGCCAGAGTTCCACTAGGAAAATCCTTGGCTTTCCTGGATTTATCATAGCCCATTTTGAGACATTACTAAGCTCTACAAAACAAAAAATTAATCAAGCTCACAATAAATGTTGGACTCAAGCTCAAAATGCAAAAGAAGCAAAGCTCAAGAATCCATGAGGGCTTACCAAGGCAGCCTCCAGATGCTTTGTGGAGACAGTAAGCCAAAAGGGCTTTTGCAGACATCGTGCTTGTTTCCAGCTAGAGCTCTGGGGGGATATTGGGAAGCCACTATGGATCCCACTTCTGACACCAGGAATTGTCAAAAACCTAAATTGCTCAGAGAAACATCAAAAATTAGTGTAACAGAATATATTTATTGTTAGTAGATATGATTCAAATTGGGCAGCATCACTCAGACATGTCAGGAAGGCACTCTGTAGAGGAAACAGTGAAAATGGATTATATAGGTCAATTTTATGTTAATTTTGGAGAAGACAACATCAAAGCATGAACAGAGTTGAGCAGGGTTTCAGAGTATGTCAGTTACAGAAACAGAATCACCAAGGACACACCATACATCCTAAAACACAGCCTCTAGTCAGACCCTAGAGTTCCTGTTTCTCAAAGATGGCTGCACATAATTTTCCAAAAAAACTCAATGCCTAAGGCAAAATGCTCTTCATTAAACTGTTTACTAAGCTATTGTTTGATCTGGAGGTGACTCCAGGGAACCAATTCCTTCAAGGTTCAAAAGGACACTTGCGGGTGAACAGCCTGGGAGAGTCACCCCAATACCCCAAACCCATAAATCTGAACTCCAGGAGAATCAAAAGGATTTTGTCACCACTTTCACCACTGCTATTCAACATTGTAATGGAACTTCTAGCCAGAGTAATTAGGCATGAAAAAGAAATAAAAGGCATTCAAATTTGAAAGGAATTAGTAAAACTATCTCTATTTACAGATGACCTGATATGTAGAAAATCTCAAAGAATCCACAAGAAAGCTACTTGAGCTAATAAATAAATTCAGCAAAGTGACAAGATCAGCACACAAAAATCAGTTGTTTTTCTATACAGCAGCAATGAACAATCCTAAAATAAAACAAAACATTCCATTTACACTTGCAAAAGAAAGAATAAAATACCTAGGAATATACTTAACCAGGGAGGTGAAAGACTTGTGCACTGAAAACTATAAACACTGCTAAAAGAAATTAAAGACCTAAAAAAACCAGAAGCTTATTCCATGTTCATGGATTAGAAGACTTAATATTGTTAAGATGTCAACACTGCCTACAGCAGTGTCTACCTTCAATGTAATCCCTATCAAAATTCCAACAACCTTCTTTGCAGATATCCTCAAATTTGTATGGAATTGCAAGGGGCTCTTAGTAGCCAAAACAGCCTTGAAAGAGAAGAACTAAGTTGAAGGATGCATACTTAGATTTTGTAAACTTAATACAAAGCTACTGTAATCAAATCAATGTCGTATTAGCATAAGCATAGATAGATATATAGATCAACTGGAATAGAATTAGAAGTCCTGAAATTAATCTATAAATTTATGGCCAATTGATTTTCAACAAGAGTACCAAATTCATATAATGGAGAAAGGATAGTCTTTTCAACAAATGGGACTAGACAACTGGATTTCCACAAGTAAATGGTTGAAGTTGGACCTATACTTCATACCATATACAAAAGTTAACTCAAAATGGAATTAGTGATCTAAACATAAGACCTAAAACCATAAAATACTTAGAATAAAATATAGGGGTGCATCTTCATGACCTTGGATTTGACGATGGATAGATACAACACCAAAAGCATTAGCAACAAAAGAAAAACAGATGAATTGAACTTCATCAAAATTAAAAACTGTTATGATTCAAATAACTATAAAGTGAAGAGACAATCTGCAAAATGGGAGAAAATATTTGCAAGCCATATATCTAATAAGGTTCTAATATACAGAATATATAAAGAACTTCTATACCTCAACAACAAAAAAGTAAACCACCCAGTTAAATAATGGACCAAGGATTGAATAGACATTTTTCCGAAGAAATTATACAAATGTCCAATAAGCCCATGAAAAGATGATCAATGTCATTAGTCATTAAAACAAAAACCCAAACCTGTTGCTATCGAGTCGACTCCACTCATAGCAAGCCTATACCATATGCTCCAGCAATTCCCCTCCTACATATATAGCCTAAAGACTTGAAAGCAGGGACTCAAACAGATACTTGTACAACAATGCTCATTGTAGCACTATTCACAATAGTCTAAATGAGAAAACAATTCAAGTGTCCATCAACAGATGTATATATAAACAAAATGTAGTACACATACACAACAGAATACTGTCGTTGTTGTTTTTAGGTGCCATTGAGTTGGTTCCGACTCATAGCGACCCTGTGTACAACAGAACGTAACACTGCCTAGTCCTGCATGATCCCCACAAATGTTGTTATGATTAAACCCATTGTTGCAGCCACTGTGTCAATCCATCTCATTGAGGGTCTTCCTCTTTTTCACTGACCCTCTACTTCACCAAGCATGATGTCCTTCTCCAGGGACTGATCCCTCCTGACAACATGTTCAAAGTACATGAGACGTAGTCTCTCCATCCTTGCTTCTAAGGAGCAGGGTGGTTGTACTTCTTCCAAGACAGATTGTTAGTTTTTTGGCAGTCCATGGTATACTCAATATTCTTCACCAACACCATAATTCAAAGGTGTCAATTCTTCCGTCTTCCTTATTCATCGTCCGGCTTTCACAAGCATAGGAGGCGATTGAAAACACCGTGGCTTGGGTCAGGAGCACCTTAGTCTTCAAGGTGACATCTTTGCTTTTCAACACTTTAAAGAGGTCTTTTACAGCAGATTTGCCCAATGCAACGCGTCATTTGATTTCTTGACTGCTGCTTCCATGGGTGTTGATTGTGGATCCCAGTAAAATGAAATCCTTGACAACTTCACACTTTTTCCGTTTACCATGATGTTGCTTATTGATCCAGTTGTAAGGATTTCTGTTTTCTTTATGTTGAGGTGCAATCCATACTGAAGGCTGTGGTCTTTGATCTTCATCAGTAAGTGCTTCAATTCCTCTTCACTTTCAGCAAGCAAAGTTGTGTCATCTGCATAATGCAGGTTGTTAATGAGTATTTCTCCAATCCTCATGTCCTGTTCTTCTTCACATAGTCCAGCTTCTCGGATTATTTGGTCAGCATACAGATTGAATAGATATGGTGAAAGGATACAATCCTGACGCCCACCCTTTCCTGACTTTAAACCAGGATCCCTTTGTTCTGTTGGAATGACTGCTTCTTTGTCTACATACAGGTTCCTCATGAGCACAATTAAGTGCTCTGGAATTTCCATTCTTCGCAATGTTATCCATAATTAGTTAAGATCCACACAGTCGAATGCCTTTGAATAGTCAATAAAACACAGGTAAACATCTTTCTGTTATTCTCTGCTTTCAGCCAGGACCCATCTGACATCAGCAATTATATCCTTGGTTCTGCGTCCTCTTCTGAATCAGACTTGAATTTCTGGGAGTTCCCTGTCGATATACTGCTGCGGCCCCTTTTGAATGATCTTCAGCACAATTTTATTTGCATGTGATATTGATATTGTTTGATAATTTCCGCATTCAGTGGGATCTCCCTTCTTGGGAATAGGCATGTATATGAATCTCTTCCAGTCGATTGGCCAGGTAGCTGTCTTCCAAATTTCTTGGCATATACGAGTGAGTACTTCCAGCTCTGCATCCATTTGTTGAAACATCTCAGTTGGTATTCTGTCAATTCCTGGAGCCTTGTTTTTCATCAATGCCTTCAGTGAAGCTTGGACTTCTTCCTTCAGTACCATTGGTTCCTGCTCATATGGTACCTTCTGAAATGGTAGAACATTCACTAATTCCCTTGGTGTAGTGACTCTGCATTCCTTTCATCTACTTTTGATGCTTCCTGAGTCATTTAATATTTTTCCCATAGAATCCTTCAATATTGCAACTCAAGGCTTGAATTTTTTCTTTAGTTCTTTCAGCTTGAGAAATGCAGAGCGTGTTCTTCCATTTCGTTTTTCCATCTCCAGGTCTTTGCACATGTGATTATAATACTTTTCTTTTCCAGCCACCCTTTGAAATCTTCTGTTCAACTTTTTTACTTCATCATTTCTTCCGTTTTCTTTAGTTACTCAACGTTTAAGAGCAAGTTTCAGAGTCTCTTCTGAAATCCATTTTAGTCTTTTCTTTCTTTCCTGTCTTTTTAATGACCTCTTGCTTTCCTCATGTATGATGTCCTTGATGTCGTTCCACAACTCGTCTGATCTTCTGTCATTAGTGTTCAACGTGTCAAATCTATTCTTGAAATGGTCTCCAAGTGGGATATACTCAAGGTCATACTTTGGCTCTAGTCAACTTGTTCTAATGTTTTTCAGTTTCAGTTTGAACTTGCACATGAGCAACCGATAGTCTGTTCTGCGGTTGGCCCCTGGCCTTGTTCTGACTGATGATATTGAGCTTTTCCATCATCTCCTCCCACAGATGTAGTCGATCTGATTACTGTGTATTCCATCTGTCGAGGTCCACACGTATAGTCGCCATTTATGTTGATGAAAAAAGGTATTTGCAATTAAGAAGTCGTTGGTCTTGCAATATTCTATAATGCAATCTCTGGCATCGTTTCTATCACCAAGGTGTATTTTCCAACTACCAATCCTTCTTTGTTTCCAACATTCGCATTCCAATCACCAGTAATTATCAATGCATCCTGATAGCATGTTTGATCAACTTCAGACTGCAGAAGTTGGTAAAAATCTTCAATTTCTTCATCTTTGGCCTTATTGGGTGGTGTGTAAATTTGAAAAATGGTCATATTAACTGGTCTTCCTTGCAAGAGTATGGATATTATCCTATCACTGACAGCATTCTACTTCATGATAGATCTTGAAATATTCTTTTTGAGGATGAATGCAATGTGATTCCTCTTCAAGTTATTCCCAGCATAGTAGACCATATGATTGTCCAATTCAAAATGGCTAATACTAGTCCATTTCAGCTCACTAATGCCTAGCATGTCAATGTTTATGCGTTCCATTTCATTTTTTACGACTTCCAATTTTCCTAAATTCATAGTTCGTACATTTCATGTTCTGATTATTAATGGATATTTGCAGCTGTTTCTTCTCATTTTGGGTCATGCCATATCAGCAAATGAAGGTCCCGAAAGTTTGACTCCATTCACGTCATTAAGGTCAACTCTACTTTGAAGCAGCCGCTCTTCCCCAGTCATCTTTTCAGTCCCTTCCAACCTCAGGGGCTCACCTTCTGGCACTATGTATCAGACAATGTTCCGCTGCTATTCGTAAAACTTCACTGGTTAAATCTTTTCGGAAGTAGACTGCTGGGTCGTTCTTCCTATTCTGTCTTACTCCAGAAGCTCAGCTGAAAACTGTCCGCCATGGGTGACCCTGCTGGTATTTGAATACCGGTGGCAGAGCCTCTAGCATCACAGCAACACACAAGCCCCCACAGTGCGACAAACTAAAAGACACGTGCGGGAACAGAATTTCTTTTTTAAGGTTCTCCTATATTGTAGCATATATCAGTACTTTATTTCTTTTCTAGGATGAATAATATTCTGTCTAATAAAAAAAAAACAGTATTATTCTTCCTTAAAATTAAAGTACTAATACATGCTACAACATAGGTGAACCTTAAAAATATTACGCTAAGTGAAATAAATCAGTCACTAAAGGACAAATACTGTATGATCTCACTTATATGAAATATCTAGAACAGGCAAATTCATTGACAGAAAACAAATTAGAGGTTACTAGGGCCTGTGGGAGGGGAGAATGGGTATTTATTTCTTAAAGGGTTCAGAGTTTCTGTTTGAGATGATGCAAAGTTTTGGAAGTAAATATTGGTGAAGGCTGCACAACATTGTGAATGCAGTTAATGCTATTGAGTTGTACACTTATAAATGGTTACAATGGCAAATGTGGTTTTATATATATATATATATATATATATATATATCCACGTATATTATATATGTATAATATATTACCACATATAATATATGTATATATTATATTAGTACAATAAAAAAATTGAACAAGATGAGAAATATATGTCCTGATATTTAAAGTCCAAGAGCACTCTTCCAAGCAAGTGAAACACATCTATAGGTGAGGCCTTTCCACTGAAATTTGTTTTCATCTGCTGTGGAATTAGGGATTTATTTCTCAAACTGTGGTACAAGGGCCACCTGAATCAGAGTCATGATGTGTGTTTGTAAAATTCAGATTTATTAGCCCTGCCCCAAATCTATTTAAACAGAATTGTTTGGTGTTGGCATAGGAATCTGTATTTAAGAAATTCCCCAAGTTATTTTCATGAACATTGAAATCTGAGAACTTGGAGGGAAAAGTCCCTATTTACCTTCTATGTGACTCTAAGAAGTTACTTTCTTTGAGACTATTTCTTCACCTAAAAATTAGAATTAAAATCTACCTTGTAGGATTATTGAAAGTGTTAAATGAGGTAAATACACCTATTCTTCGCTTATCGGTGATCTTGTTATCTGACATTTCACATTTATGACAATAGTAAAAAATCTATTATCTGACTATTTTGCACATTAACGACGTATGTCTGGGAGTAAGAAACAGCTAGTTATGAGGCGAAAGTAACGCTGCCTGTGATGGTTAAGGTTATGTGTCAGTTTGACTGGACCATGATTCTCAGTGGTTTGGCAGTTATGTAATGATGTAATTTGGCAGTTATGTAATGATGTAGTCAGCTTCTATTTTGTTATCTAATGTGGTCATCCTCCATTTTCATATAACATGGATTTTCACATAACCATGTGGTTTTTGGAAACTAACCATGTCGATAAGTGAGGTGTATATAAGAAATTGCTGGCACATAGTAGGTACTCATTAAACATTAATTTATCTCCTTCCCTGCCCCCATTCAGCAGTTTATTACACTGAAAAAATCTATTCCTAAATCTATTCCACTCCACCTCAGAATTAAGATATGTTATGAAGGCTTCAAGGCAAATAAAAATATTTGTGGACAAAAGGATCATCCCTTTTCCTGATCTCTCAAAGACGAAGAATATTTCAATTTCAAAAAATAAGGTAGACAAGAAAAGGTTTAAACACAGAAGAAAACATTCTTTGATGGTTACGAGGGTAGGGAGGGGGGGTGATGGTTATTTACTAACTAGATGGTAGAAAAGAATTATCTTAGGTGAAGGGAAGGACAGCACACACTACAGGGGAAGTTAGCACAACTGGACTAAACCAAAGCTAAGAAGTTTTCTGAATACAATAAAACACTTCGAGGGACAGAGTAGCAGGGTAGGGGTCTGGGCACCATGTTTTCAGGGGATATCTAGGTCACTTGGCATAATTAAGTTTATTAAGAAAATGTTTTGCATCCTACTTTGGTAAGTGGTGTCTAGAGTCTTAAAAGCTTGCAAGCAGCCATCTAAGATGCATCAATTGGGCCCAACCACCTGGAGTAAAGGAGAATGAAGAACACCAAAGACACAAGGAAAGCATTAGCCCAAGATACAGAAAGGGCCACATAAACCAGAGACTTAATCACCCTGAGACCAGAAGAACTAGATGGTGCCCAGCTACCACCAATAACTTCCCTTACAAGGAACACAACAGAGAGTCCCGGATGGAACAGGAGAAATGGGGGCTGCAGAACTCAAATTCTAGTAAGAAGACCAGACGTAATGGTCTGACTGAAACTGGAGGGACCCCAGAAAGCATGGTCCCCAGATTTTCTATCAATCAGCCCAGAACTAAAACAATTTCCGAGGCCAGCTCTTGAGACAGGGATTGGACTGGACTGTGGGACATAAAGTGATACTCGTGAGGAGTGTGCCTCTTAGCTCAAGTAGATACAAGAGACTAAATGGGCAGCTTCTGTCCGGAGGTGTGATGAGAAGGCAGATAGGGTTAGGAGCTCGTTTAATGGACATGGGGAATAGGGTGGAAAGGATGAGTGTGTCGTCATAGTATGGGGAGAGCAATTAGGGTCACATAACAATGTGTGTATAAATTTTTGTATGGGAGACTAAGTTGAAATGTAAACTTAATTTAAACTATAACAATAAACAAGCAAAAAAACAAAAAACAAAAAAAAGGTAGAAGGAATCTTTTCCAAAAATATCCCCAAATATTTTCGTGGTTCTTCATAACTCTAAATAAATCAAACATGATAATTTTATGGACAAAGTAAATTATGCATATTTTATTTCTAAGGTTCAAGCAGATTGACTTCGTCTATAAAGAGCACTATAAAATATACAAATTTTTGTATATGCTTCAGCTTAATTATTCCACTCTCCTGAAAAGAGTTTGTGTTCTTTCATTATTTCAATATTTCTGGAAATTGTATATCTACACTAAGGCTTCATCTCAGATTTGGCACCACATTTAGCAACTAGCTAATGTTCATAGTAAACAATGGGTTATATATTTAGCACTTCTGAATAGTAGATATATCTATCTAGCAGTTAATTAGAAAAGGGAGATCTGAGCTTAGGGAATTGAACCCATTAATGAAGAGGTCTTAGTCTCCTCTGGCAGTTGATTGTGGTCCTTGGAGCCTCCAATACAATTACTCAGTAGCACTGGCTAGGTAGTAATGTTGGCAATTAACTACAGGACTTTATATGCTCACCATCAAATGGTAAGGATGTTCAGCTGGGAGAGATTTAAGCAGTAATTGTAGAAGCAAAGCACTATATTCCATTAGCCATCTCTTGAGACCCTTAATGACACACTCTATCTAATGGCAATGTTTTTGGAGAGCAGTTTTTTTTTTTAATTTTAAAAATAATGGCACAGATTTATTCAAAATCTCAAAGTCCTGGATATGCTGCACATCTTTTATCCTGTGTCTTACGTGGTGATAATAGCAAAGTATTTTTGGTTAATTTTTTTTATTGTACTTTAGGTGAAGGTTTACAGACCAAATAGTCTCTCATTAAAGAGTCGGTACACATATTGTTTTATGACATTGGTTAACAACCCCACCACATGTCAGCACTCTCCCTTCTCGACCTTGGAGGACCTTTTTTTCTTTTCGTGAAAATATACACAGCCAAAGATACACCATTTCAAAAATTCCTACATGTACAATTCAGTGACATCGATTACGTTCTTCCAGTTGTGCTGATATTCTCACTATCCTTTTCCAAATTATTCCATCACCATTGTCTTCAACTCACTGTCCCCTAGGCTTCCCATCAAACCTTTTGAGTTGCTGTTGTCAATTTACTCTCACATAGATAATTCTTCTTTTTTTTGTACTTAAGAAGAAAGTTTACAGAACAAAATAGTTTCTGATTAAACAGTTAGTACACATATTTCCCTATGACAATGGTTAACAACCCCATGACATGTCAACACTGTCCTTTCTCAACCTTGAGTTCCCTATCACCAGCTTTCCTGACCACTCTTACCTTCTAGTCCTTGTCCCTGGACTGCTGTGCCTCATTAGCCCGGTTTTGTTTTATGGGGATCTCCAATCCCTGGCTAAAAGATGAACCTCAGAAGTGACTCCACCATGGAGCTAAAAGGGTGTCCGGGGGCCAAACTCTAAGGGTTTCTCCAGTCTCTGTCAGGCCAGTAAATCTGGTATTTTTGTGTGTGTGTTAGAATTTTGCTCTACATCTTTCTCCAGCTCTGTCCAGGACCCTCTGTTGTGATCCCAGTCAGAGCAGTCAATGGTGGTAGCTGGGCACCATATAGCTGTACTGGACTCAGACTGGTGGAGGCCGTGGTAGCTGTGGTCCATTAGTCCTTTGGACTAATCTTTTCCTTGTATCCTGTCCTCTTCATTCTCCCTTGCTCCCGAAGGGATGAGACCAGTGGAGTACTTTAGATGGCTGCTCAGAGGCTTTGAAGACCCCAGCTGCTACTCACCAAGGTAAAATGTAGAACATTGTCTTTATAAATTGTGTTATGCCAATTGATCTAGATGTTCCCTGAGGCCACGGTCCCCACAGCCCTCTGGCCAGCAATTCAGTCCCTCAGGGAGATTGGTTGTGTCTAGGGAGCTTCCATGACCTTCCCTTTTACAAGTTGTGCTGGCTTCCCCCGTCTTGTGTACTGTCTTACCATTCACCAAAGTTACCACTTATCTATTGTCCATTTGGTATTTCGCTCCCACCTCTCCCATGCCTCGTAACCAACAAAGATTGTTACTTTTTGTGTGTAAACTTTTACACCAGTTTTTACAGTAGGGGTCTCATACAATATTTGTCCATTTGTGACTGACTTATTTCACTCAGCATAATGTCCTCCAGTTTCATCCATGTTATGAGATGCTTCACAGATTCATCATTGTTCTTTATCGTTGTGTAATACTCCATTGGGTGTATGTACCATAGTTTGTTTATCCTTTCATCTGTTGATGGGCATCTAGGTTGTTTCCATCTTTTTGCTATTGTGAATAATGTTGCAAATAACATGGGTGTGCATATGCCTACTCCTGTGATGGCTCTTATTTCTCTAGGATATATTACTAGGAGTGGGATTGCTGGATCATATGGTATTTCTATTTCTAGCTTTCTAAGGAAGTGCCGTATCATTTTCCAAAATGGTTGTATCATTATGCATTCTCAGCAGCAGTGCATAAGAGTTCCGATCTCCCCGCAGCATCTCCAACATTTGTTATTTCCAGTGTTTTTGATTCGTGCCAGTAATGCCGGGGTGAGATGGTATCTCATTGTGGTTTTAATTTGCAATTCTCTAGTGGCTAGTGATCGCGAGCATTTCCTTATATGTCTGTTGGCCGCTTGAATGTCTTCTTTGGTGAAGTGTCTATTCATTTCCTTTGCCTTTTTTTAAATTGGATTATTTGTCTTTTTCTTGTAGAGGTGTTGGATTTTCTTGTAGATTATAGAGATTAGACCTTTGTCTGATTGTATTGTCCAAAATTCTTTTCCTATTCTGTAGGTTCTCTTTTTATTCTTTTGGATAAGTCTTTTGAAGAGCATAGGTGTTTGATTTTTAGAAGATCCCAGTTATCTAGCTTATCTTATGGAGTTTGTGTGTTGTTGGTTATGGTTTGTATCCTGTTAGTGCCCTGTATTAGGGCCTCTAGCGTTGACCCTATTTTTTCTTCCATGAACTTTATAGTTTTTGGCTTTATATTTACGTCTTTCATCCATTTTGAGTTAGTTTTTGTACTTGGTGTAAGTTATGGGTCCTGTTTCATTTTTTTGCAGATGGACATCAAGTTTTGCCAGCACCATTTGTTAAAAAGACTGTCTTTTCCCTACCTGATCGATTTTGGGCCCTTGCTGAAGATCAGGTGACTGTAGGTGGATGGATTTACATCTTGGTTCTCAATTCTGTTTCATTGGTCAGTGTATCTGTTGTTGTACCAGTACAAGGCTTTTTGACTACCATAGGTGTATAGGCTCTGAAGTCAGGTAGTGTGAGTCCTCCTACTTTATTCTTCTTCAATAGTGCTTTACTTATTCGGGGCTTCTTCCTTTTCCTTATAAAGTTAATGATTAGTTTTTCCATCTCTTTGAAGAATTTTGTTGGTATTTGGATCGGGATTGCGTTGTATTTGTAAATTGCTTTGGGTAGAGTTGTCATTTTCACAATGTTGAGTCTGTCTATCCATGAGCATGGTATGTTTTTACATTTATGTAGATCCCTTTGGGTTTATTACAGTAGTGTTTTGTAGTTTTCTTTGTATAAATCTTTTACATCCCTGGTTAGATGTATTCCTAAGTACTTTATTTTTTTTAGGGTCTATTATAAATGGTATTGTTTTCCTGATTTCCGTTTCATAGTTCTCTTTATTTGGTGTATAGGAATCCAACTGATTTTTGTAAGTTTGTCTTGTATCCTGCTACACTGCTGAATCTTTCTATTAGTTCCAGTAGTTTTCTCGTGGAGTCTTTAGGGTTTTCTATGTATAGTATCATATCATCCACAAACAGGGACAGTTTAACTTCTTCATTACCATTTTAGATTCATTTTATTTCTTTTTCTTGCCTTATAGATCTAGCTAGGACTTCCAGCACAGTGTTAAATAGGAGTGGTGATAAAGGGCATCCTTATCTTGTCCCTCTTCTCAAGGGGAATATTTTCAGCCTCTCTCCATTAAGAATGATGTTGGCAGACATCCAGGCAACTTGGCGCTATAGTCAGAAACACCACGTAGTCCCTCTATAGCAAGGATCAGAAAAACTAAGTCAAACAGAGTCACACGTCAATCCTGAAACCTTAAGCATCAAATGAAGAGATAAAGAACTCAGCCAAGCACCGAATGGAATAAGAAACTGATCAAGAACAGAGAGCGAGGAGAGTTACATGCAGAGGTCCCCTATCAGCTACCATGTCATGGATCTGCCATCTTGGACTCCCATCGGAGATCAGCGAACAGGGGGTACAAGAAAGCAGCTTCACAGAGCCTCCGGCAGGAGACAGAAAAGCAGTAACCAGTGACATATGTTTTCCCACCCCCCACCCTTCTTCATCCCCACTTAGCCTCCTCTGCTTCCTGCAGCCACAGTCTCTTGGCTGGGAAGCACCAATTTCACCCTGGTGTCGCTTGGATTCCACCCGCCAGCACTGGAAGGCTCCCTGAGTGCCTTTTGTTGGCTACTGGTGTTGCTTTTTTCTGCTTCTTTAGATTTATTCCTTACCCTCTCCTTTCTGTCAAATACCTGTCTCAGTATGCCATCTTTGCTTCTTCCTGAAAGGCTGCAAAACACCACTCAACTGTGAAACTGGATCCTGGCCTGTGTTGCCATGCTTGTGAGACCCCCAGGACTTTTTTGTTTGTTTGCTCTGATTTGTGCTGTTTTGATTTGTTTGTTTTTTTTATTTTTCTTTTCTCAGCTTGGGAGCCTCTTCTAGCCAGTTAGTACTGTGCAGCTTGGAAGCTGCTCCCTTACTCTGTGCAGACACACAGGGACATCTCTGGGGGCATTTCTTCTTTCTTTTCTCTGGGTTTTTTGTTTCTTTGTTTCTTTTCTTCTCTCTCTTATTCCTTTTTGTCTTGACCCCTGTTCCTATCTCTCTTCTTTCCCATACCCATCTTAGCTCCACACATTACAATCTATCCCTTCATTCCTGCCTACCTGCACTGTGCACGGAACATCACACTCCCAAACAACACAGGCATAGGCTACTGGAACCTGCCCTGCACTGATCCCCGGTCCACACTGTCAGCCCTGGTATGAGCCACAAAGAACCTATCCCAGCAACTCCTCTTCAGCTGTACCTGCCCTGCTGTACCATACCTGAGTGACTGACCCTGCCCACTGGAGAAGGAGGTGAAAAGTATCATGCCCACAGACAAGCAAACAACAAAGAATGCACAGCCCGCCTGCTCACACATAACCACATAAAACAAAAAAGTAGGATGAAACAAACAAATCTACAATCAATAAATGAGGAAAATAACCACTGAATTCCCCAAAGACAGCAGACAATATCAAAACATTTACAAAAACAGGACAGGATGTTTCCAGTAGGTGTCCAAAATAAAACACCAGATGACTTTCCAGTAGAAGAAAAGGCACTAGAACTACCTGATAGGGAATTCAAATCTCTAACATTCAGAATTATCTAAAAGTTGAAGCGAAGAGCTGAGAAAAATGAGGAAAAAATAGACAAATTCCTAGAAATATGGACAGAAAAATGGAAGAATTCAAGAAAATAATACAGGAACAAAATGCTAAAATAAATTCACAACTAGAAATCATAGAAAAACAACAATTAGAAATCGAAATGGTAAACAACAGGATTTCAGAAATGAACAGTGTCGTAGAAAGGCTGAGGAGCAGGTTTGAACCAATGGAAGATAAGATCAGCGAAATTGAGGACAAACACTTGGATACAACTCTGAGGAAAAATCAGAAAAAAGAACAAAGAAAAATGAAGAAACCTTGAGAATTACGTGGGATAAAATCAAAAGCAAAAATCTGTGAGTGATCAGAGTTCCAGAACAGAGGGAGAAAACCAAAACACAGAGAGGATCATTGAAGAATTGCTGACAGAAATCTTCCCCAATATCATGAAAGATGAAAAGCTGACAATCCAAGAAGCTCATCAAACTCCATATGGGATATACCCCAAAAGAAAATCACCAAGGCATATTATAACCACATTCACTAAAACCAAAGACAAACAAAGAATCCTGAGAGCAGCTCAAGAAAAACAAAAAGTCACTTACAGAAGAGAAACAATAAGACTAAGCTCAGATTATTTGGCAGAAATCATGCAGGCAAGAAGGCAATGGGATGACATATATAAAACCCTGAAAGAAAAAAATTTCCAGCCAAGAATAATATATCCTGCAAAACTCTCATTGATGGTGAAATTAGGTCATTTCCAGATAAACCGAAATTAAGGGACTATGTAAAAACCAAACCAAACTTACAAGACTCATTAAAGGGAGTCCTTTGATCTGAGAACAAATAACATCAGACCACAGGCTGAATATAGGACAAAGGATTGTACTAGCCAGATAGCAACCTAGGAAATGAATTCTTAAGGACTATACAAAACCAAAAGAATTACAACAGGGAACCAGAGAGGTTAATCTGTAAATGACAACAGCATCAGAACAATAAAAGAGGGAATAAATGGTGTAGGTATAGAACCTTCTAATGGAGAGGAAGGCAAGGCAATATCAAGTAATAATATACTGGTTCAAATCTAGGAAGATAAGGGTAAATTTCAAGGCAGCCACAGAGAAAGTTAACAAACTTATTCATCAAAATAAAGAAGAAAAATGTAAAACCTCAGTAAAAACAAAACCTACAAAAACACAAGAAATGAAAAAAAAATCCACAAACAAAAGAAACTCAGCACAGGAGAGTAAGAGGAACAAAGAAAACGATAGCACCACAAAAAAAAAAAAAAACACTACAAAATGCAATCCCACTCCTCGAAATATATCCTAGAGAAATAAGAGCCGTCACACGAATAGACATATGCACACCCATATCAATTGCAGCACTGTTCACAATAGCAAAAAGATAGAAACAACCTAGATGCCCATCAACAGATGAATGGATAAAAACTATGGTACATACACACAATGGAGTATTGTGCAAAGATAAAAAGCAATGATGAATCTGTGAAGCATCTCATAAGATGGATGAAACTGGAGGACATTATGCTGAGTGAAATAAGTCAGTCACAAAAGGACAAATATTGTATGAGACCCCTACTGTAAAAACTCATGTAAAAGTTTACACACAAAAAGAAACAATCTTTGTTGGTTACAAGGGATGGGAGGGTTGGGGGGAACTAAATAGACAATAGATAAGTGGTAACTTTGGTGAAAGTTAAGACAGTACACAAGACTGGGGAAGCCAGCGCAACTTGTACAAGGAAAGGTCATGGAAGCTCCATAGGCACATCCAATCTCCCTGAGGGACTGAATTGCTGGGCGGAGGGCTGTAGGGACCATGGTCTCTGGGATCATCTAGCTCAATTGGTGTAACACATTTTATAAAGACAATGTTCTACATTCTACCTTGGTGAGTAGCGTCTGAGGTCTTAAAAGCCTGTGAGCAACCATCTAAGATACTCCACTGTCTCAGCACTTTGGGAGCAAGGGAGAATGAAGAGAACAGGATACAAAGAAAAGATTAGTCCAAAGGACTAATGGACCACAGCTACCACTGCCTCCACCAGACTGAGTCCAGTACAACTAGATGGTGCCTGGCTACCACCACTGACTGCTCTGACCGGGATCACAACAGAAGTTCTTGGACAGAGCTGGAGAAGGATGTAGAACAGAATTCTAACTCACAAAATAATACCAGATTTACTGGCCTGACAGACTGGAGAAACCCTGAGAGTATCCCCCCGGACACCCTTTTAGCTCATTGGTGAAGTCACTCCCGAGGTTCACCTTTCAGCTGGGGATTGGACAGCCTCATAAAACAAAATGGGACTAATGAAGCACAGGGACAAGGGCTAGAAGGCAGAAGGGGACAGGAAGCTGGTGATAGGGAACCCAAGGTTGAGAAGGAACAGTGTTGACATGTCATAGGGTTGTTAACCATTGTCATAGGGCAATACGTGTACTAAGTGTTTAATGAGAAACTATTTGTTCTGTAAACCTTCATCTAAAGTACAATAAAAAAATTAAAAAAAAAAAAAAAGCAAAGATGAGAAGGTAGGAAGAGACCAGAAAACTGGATGAATGCACACTGGAAACCCAGGGTGGGAAGGGAAAGAAGGAGAGTGCTGATACATTGTGGGGATTGCCACCAATGTCACATAATAATTTGTGTAGAAATTTTTGAATGAAAAAACTAATTTGTGTTGTAAACTTTTACCTAAAACAAAATTAAAACAAACAAACAAAAAATAAAAGAATGATGTTGGCTGTTGGTTTTGCATAGATGCCCATTATTTTGTTGAGAAATGTCCTTTCTATACCTATTTTATTGAGAATTTTTATCAGGAATGAGTGTTTGTCTTTGTCGAATGCCTTTTCTGCATCAATTGAGATGATCACGTGATTCTTTTCTTTCCTATTATTTATGTGGTAGATTACATTGATTGACTTTCTAATGTTGAACCATCCTTGCATATGCGGTATGAATCCTACTTTGTCATAGTATATTATTTTTTTGATATGATGCTGAATTCTATTGGCTAGAATTTTGTTGAGCAGTTTTGCATCCATATCCGTGAGAGATATTGGTTTGTAATTTTCTTTTTTTGTGATGTCTTTGCCTGGTTTTGGTATCAGTGTTATGCTGGCTTCATAGAATGAATTTGGAAGTGTTGCTTACTTTTCTATGTTCTGAAACAGTTTGAGTAGTACTTGTACAATCTCTTTTCTGAATGTTTGGTAGAATTCTCCAGTGAAGCCACCTGGGCCAGGGCTTTATTTTGTTGGGAGTTTTTTTTTTTTTTTTAAATTACTTTTTCAGTCTCTTCTCTTGTTATGGGTCTGTTCATATTTTCAACATGACTTTGTGACAGTTTGGGTAGGTAGTGTGTTTCTAGAAATTTATCCATTTCCTCTAGGTTTTCAAATTTGTTGGAGTATAGTTTTTCATAATACTCTGTTATGATCCTTTTTATTTCAGTTAGGTCTGTTTAGTGTCCCCCATCTCATTTATTTGGATTATTTACGTCCTCTCCTGTTTTTCTTTTGTCAGTCTGGACAGTTTGTTTCAAAGAACCAACTTTTGGTTTTGGTGATTCTTTCTATTGTTTTTCTATTCTCTATTTCATTTATTTCTGCTCTGATCTTTATAATTTCCAAGAGCAGTGTTTTTTTTAAACAAATAGAAATTGAGTATAAAATGTATTTATATATGAGAAATAGGAAACAGAAGATATATGAACATCAAATCATCTGACTGAAAATGAAAAGAACAAAGGCTCAGTTATATTTGAAAAGTATTCATACTTGATGCAAAGAATAAAGTATTTTAAATTCTGTCTAAATATGTATGTTGTTTATGTAATATATACTTACACGTGAACAGATTGAGTGAATGAAAATCTGTCAAAATGTTAACAGTGGTCATTTTGGGTAATATGATTACAGAAAACTATTTCATACTAGCAAACAGTCAAGGTAAAAGAGCCAAACACCCTCCCGCCTTTTCAGAAGAGTATCCCTTTTAGCTGATTTGCTAGAATCCTACCCCTTATCTAAAAAGTCTCTGGGCCTCTTCCATAAAGTTAACTGTGCAACTGATAAAGAGGTTTTGCTAAACTATAGGCCTCAGGTAAGACCAATATATACCCGTCATCTTAGTTATCTAGTGCTACTATAACAGAAATACCACAAATGGATAGCTTTAACAAAGAGAAATTTATTCTTTCACAGTTTAGGAGGCTAGAAGTCTGAATTCAGGTCACTAGCTCCAGCGGAATGCTTTTTCTTTCTTTCTGCTCCTGGGAAAGGTCCTTGTCATCAATCTTCCCCTGGTCAAGGAGCTTCTCAGTGCAGGGACCCTGGGTCCAAATGACGTGCTCTTCTCCTGACTCCTTTTGCTTAGTTGTACTGAGGTCCCTCTCCTCTCTGCTCACCTCTCTGCTCGCCTCTCTTGTCACTTCTCTCTTTTATATCTCAAAGAGATTGACTCATGATACAACCTAATACTGTAGATTGAGTCCTGCCTCAATAACATAACTGCCTCTCATCCTGCCTCATTAACCTCATAGAGGTTAGGATTTACAACACATAGGATAAGCAGATCACAAAGTGGAGGACAACCACAAAATACTGTAAATCATGCCATAGCCAAGTTGACACACATTTTTGGGGGACACAATTCAATCCATGCCATTCCACCCTTTGACCCCCCAAAATTCATGTCCTTGTCACGTGTAAAACATATTCACCCAATTATATCATCCCAAAAGCCTTAAATCAACTCCAAGTCCAAATTACATCCTGGTACAAAATTCCTCTTCATCTGTGAAATCTGGAATACAAGTTATCTGCTTCCAAATTATAATGGTGGAACAGGCACAAGGTAGAAGTTTCCATTACAAATGAGAGAAATTGGAGGGAAAGAAGGGATAATAGGCACCAAACAAGTCAGCAGAACACGTTACTTTAGCTCTCAAGACTTGAAAATAGTCCGCTGTTCTCTGAGACCATTTAGGCAATGATCCTGCCCTCCAGACTCTGGGTATTGGCCACACTGTTCATATTTTGGGTGTAGACTCCTCAGCCCTGGGCTTCAGCTCTGTCTTCCAGGCCCACTGGGGCAGCAATTCTGCTCCCTCAGATTTGGGCAGCCCTATTCTCTTAGTCCATCTGAGTACTGAACCCATGCCCTCAGCCCCAGCAGGCCCTGTTCTTCTGCCCCTTGTGCATGGCAGCCCCACACCCTCAGCTTTGGGCAGTGGATCTGGCTCCTTTCTGCTGACACTCATGAAAGGCCGTCCCACACTCCAGAACTGAGTTGGTGAATATCTGACTCTTTGAAACCTAGGAGGTCTTGACCCCACCTTTTGATATCCAGCAGGCTGTGGTTCCACCCTTTAGACCCCAGAGGTGTTGCCCCTGCCCTTTGAGACTGAGGAAGCTTCTGCTTCCTGGTTCCTTGGCCTCTTGGGCTTCTTGGGCTGGCCTGGGCTCTGCCCTGCTTGAGCAAGTGTTCCAAAGCTCTTTAGCTCTACTGGTAAGTGCCTGCAGACACCCCACTCCACCAATAAACCTAGGCCAGAAAGCTCTTAGATCTCTCACTCCATGGGTTGGCAAGCCTAGCTCCATGGATAAGTGCCCACAGGCAACCCACTCAGCCAGGAAGCCACCTTCCCAAAGGCACTCAGATCTCTTGCTCCATGTGTAGTCTCTCACTGGTCTCCTGGTTCTGCTGCTGCTCTTTCTCTGCAGCTACTTCTCATCATCTGTGCCATCTTCAGTGTTACAGATCTCCTCACTTCCTTCTGAGACCTCACCAGAATTGTCTTTGATGTTCATAATTCCACCCACAGTCTCTTCAGGGCAATCTAGGCTTTTACTATTAGTCACTTTAAAACTCTTCCAGCCTCTAACCATTCAATTCCAAAACCGCTTCCACATTGTAGGTATGTGTTAGAGCAGCACTCTACTCTTCCGGTACTAATTTCTGTCTTAGTTATGTAGTGCTGCTGTAACAGAAATACCACAAGTGGATGGCTTTAAAAACCAAAAATTTATTCTCTCACAGTTTAGGAGACTAGAAGTCTGAATTCAGAGTGCCAGCTCCAGGGGAAGACTTTCTCTCTCTCTCACCTCTAGGGGAAGGTCCTTATCATCAATTTTCCCCTGGTCTAGGATCATCTGAGCACAGGGACCCTGGGTCCAAAAGACGTGCTCCCTCCTGGCTCCTTTTGCATGGTGGTACTGAGGTCCCTCTCATCTCTGCTTGCTTATCTCCTTTATATCTCAAAAGTTATTGACTCAAGAGACAATCTAATCTTGCAGATTGAGTCCTGCCTCATTAACATAACTGCCTGTAATCCTGCTTCATGAACATCACAGAGGTTAGTATTTACAGCACATAGGATTATTAGATCACAAAATGGAACACAACTACACAATACTGGGAATCATGGCCTAACCAAGTTGACACATTTTGGGGGGACACAATTCACCCATAACAGTTTGAATGAAAATATAGATTATTTTAAAAAACTTTATTTCAACAGTAATTATGTTTTGTGGTATATAGTCTTAAAATAATTTCCAAGATTTTTAGGTAACTTACTGATACCAAATTGAGTTAATGGATATTCATTACAATTTAAGTTTATATACTTTTGCTTTTTATGCCACAGAGAAAGGAAATGTATATATTTGGGTCTGCTAATGAGTGTGTTCATTTTTGCCACTTAAGGAGTTGTAGTATAAGAGATATGCAACAAAGACAAAATTTAAAAGGTTTATTAAAAAGGGAATTTATTTAATATGGTCAAAGTTTTTTTATCTGTCATGGGTAAAATTTAATGGATCCGTTTATGAGATTTTAAAGAGATTTAGTGTCAGATAACATATATAGCAAAGAATTAGGCTGATTGCTGTTAAAATAACAAAATTTTCTTTACTGAATTGAAGAGCTAATTTTATTTTTTGTGTAACCTGCTACAAAGGCAAGGATTTGGTGTCTCATTAAAATAAATTCCTGTGTTCATGCTGAGCCACCAGTATTGTTTCTCAGTGACCTAAGATAAGCTCCTGACAACTTTGAAACTTCATGGAATGCCACAAAAAGATTTGTTCCTGCTTTATACAGGGAAAAGTGCTGAAAGAAAAAAATGTTATTTAATGTGTTATGAGCTACATAAAATGTGTTATCAAGCCAGGAGAAATGCCAAGTTTTCTTTGGGTTAAAAATTTATGTGTTAGTGGTGTGATATTTTTAACGTGGATAACATTGGCCTGAATCAAGATTTCCAGAACACTTGTATAGGAACTGATGGGCTTGCAGACTGCTGCTGACCCAGAATTGAATGGGACTGAAATTAACCACATAGGACTGAGTGGACTAAGAGATTGCTATTGGTTTTATGTGGGAATATTCCTGGTGTTTTAATGTTATATTTTCTGGATATTAGAAACCATTTTCCTCCTTTCTCCTAAATTATCTAACTAATGGGTTTGTGTTTTTCCTGCAGATTTGGATTGGTTCTTGTTATGCTATTCCTGTGTTTTTATATAATCAATTTACCAAAAGGAAATATAAGAAATATGAGGGGAATGAAAAGTTAAGACCAGAAAGGAAACTTTAAGAAGAATCAGGAGACAAGAAAAACACTTACCGTAAGATATTATGGAGCCAGCATAGTGCTATTAGTTGCTGAAATAGGTGATTTTTGCCTTAAAGGAAATAATCAGACTTTAAATGAGTTTACATATTGTAACTCTCAAACCAGAAGTTTCTGTTGATAAACTTAGCAAAATTGTAGAGACAACTAGGGAAATATCTGAAGTTCAAGCTGTGGTTTTATAAAATAGAATAGCATTAGATTCCTGTTAATCTCCCAAGGAGGAGTTTGTGCCTAAATAGATGAATATTGCTGTGTTTATATTAATAGCATGCAATCTGAGGTTTTGCAGAAAGTAGCTGCTGCTGAGGCACAAGAAAAGCAGTTACTGATGCCGCTTATGTATAAACAAACACCTCATAGATTTTGGTTCCTTGGTTGAAAGACCTAGGGCCATGGTTTTGTGGGTCATTTCAGTAAATTGTCTTAATATTGTTCTATCTCCTAGTTAATTATGTAGAGTCTGGGAACTTAAAGACCTGCAAGCAGCCATCCAAGGTGCAACAATTGATCTCTTTTCATCTGGAGTAGCAGAAGAAAGAGGGGCTATTTGGAGGAGGAACTAGACTACATGTCTGATTACCTCCATTAACAGCTGTCACCTTTGCTATAATGCCAGAAAAATCAAATGGTGCCTGGCTACCATTATTGAACGTTTGTAGTCAAAGATACTATAGCAGAATCATGATCAGAAGGAGGGAATGACAAAATCATTTTGATTCTCCTGGAATTCAGATTTATGGGTTCATGAAATTGGGATGACTCACCCAGGCCATCTGCCGTTAGGTGTCCTGTTGAACCTTGAAGGAAATCATTCCCTGGAGTCACTTTCAGGTCAAACAATAGCTTATTAAACAGCTTAGTGGAGAGCATTTTGCCTTAGGCATTGAGTTATTTTGGAAAATTATCTATGAGCACCCAGCTTCAAGAGGCAGAATCTCCAGGATCTGAGTAGAAGCTGTGTTTTAGGATGTATGGCGTGACCTTAGTGATTCTTTTCCTGTAACCGATGGACAATATAACCCTGCTCAACCATGCTCGTGCTTTGACATTATTTTCTGAGAAATTAACATAACGATAACCAATATAACCTAATTTCACTGTCCCCTCTACGGAGTGCCTTCCTGACATGTTCAGATGATGTTGCCTGATTTGAATCGTATCTACTCAGAATAAATATATTCTGTTACACTATTTTTGGTGTTTCTCTAAGCAATTTAGGTTTTTGACAGTGGGCATCCTTGTGTTGTTCCTGATCTTAGGGAGAGAATTTTCGATCTTTCACCATTCAGTATGATGTTAACTATGGGTTCTTCAGAAATGCCTGTTGTCATGTTGAGGAAGTTCCCTTCTGTTCCTAGTTTTCTGAGTTTTTATTGTGAAAGAGTGTTGCATTTTTTAAAATGACTTTTGTGCCTCAATTGAGAGGATCATGAAGCTTTATTCTTCCTTCTATTAACATGGTGTATTACATTGACTGATTTTCTTATGTTGATCCACCTTGCATTCCTGGGATAAATTCCACTTGATCATGGTGTATCATTATTTTAATATGCTGTTGAATTTGGTTTGCTAGTATTTTGTTGAGGATGTTTGCATCTATATTCATAAGGGATATTGGTCTTTACTTTCTTTGAGATGTCTTTATATGGCTTTGGTATCAGGATAATGCAGATCTAAGAGGAAGTGTTCCCTCCTTTTCTACTTTTGGAAGAGATTGAGAACGCTTAGTGTTAATTCTTCTTTTAATGTTTGGTAGAATTCACCCATGAAGCTGTCTGGTCCTGGGCTTTTCTTTGTTGAGAGTTTTTTGATTACTGATTCGATCTCTTCACTTGTTATAAATCTGTTGAGATTTCTATTTCTTCTTGAGTCAATTTAGATAATTTGTGTGTTTCTACAAAATTTGTCCATTTCATCTAGGTTATCTTATTTGTTGGTGTACAATTTTTCTTAATATTTTCTTATAATTCTTTTTATTTCTCTGATCAATAGTAATGTACATTCATTTCTGATTGTTATTTGTGTCTTCTTTCTTTTTTATTTTTCATTTTAATTTAAGATTTGTCATTTTTATTGATCTTTTCAAGAAATCAACTTTTAGTTTTATTGAGTCACTCTATTGTTTTTCTTTCTTTTTTTAATTCTGCTTTAGGTGAAAGTTTACAGCTCAAGTTTATTTCTTATTCAAAAATTTATACACATATTGTTTTGTGACATTGGTTGCAATCCCGACAATGTGATAGCACACTCCTCCTTTGCACTGCCGGTTCCCTGTGTCCATACGACCAGTTCCTGTCCCTTCCTGCCTCCTCATCCTGGTTTTGGACAGAAGCTGCACATTCGGTCTTGCATATCGAATTGAACTAAGAAGCACGTTCCCCACGTGTATTATTTTTTGTTTTATAGCCCTGCCTAATCTTTGTGTGAAGAGTGGGCTTTGGGAATGGTTTCAGTTCTGGGTTAACAGAGAGTCTGGGGGCCATAGTTTCAGGGATTCCTCCAGTCTCTGTCAGACCATTAAGTCTGGTCTTTTTACGTGAATTGAATTCTGGTCTACATTTTTATCCTGCTGTCTGGGACTCTGTGTTGTGTTTCCTGTGTCAGGGCAGTTATTGTTGGAAGCCGTGCTCCATCTAGTTCTTCTGGTCTCAGGCTGGTGGAGTCTCTGGTTCATTTGGTCCTTTAGTCCTTTGGGCTACTATTTTCCTTGTGTCTTTGGTTTTCTTCATTCTCCTTTGCTCTGAGTGGGATGGGACCAATAGTTGTATCTTAGATGGCCGCTTGCAAGCTTCTAAGACCCCAGACACTACTCACCAGAGTGGGATGTAGAACATTGTCTTTATAAACTATATTATACCAATTCACCTAGAGGTCCCTTGAAACTATGGTCCCCAGGCCCCAGTCCCAGCTACTCTGTCCCTTAAGGTGTTTGGATGTCTCTAGGAAACTTCTTTGCTTTCTCTTTGGTCCAGTTGTGCTGACTTCCCCTGTATGTGTGTTTTCCTTCCCTTCAATGAAGTTGACCCTTGTTTACTATCTAGTTAGTGATTTCCCCTCCGTCTCCCTCCCCACCCTCGTAACCATCAAAGAAGGCATTCTTCTGTGTTTAAACCTTTTCTTGAGTTCTTATAATACTGGTCTCATACAATATTTGTCCTTTTGTGACTGACTTATTTCACTCAGCATAATGCCCTTCATATTCATCCATGTTGTGAGATGTTTCATAGATTCATCACTGTTCTTTATTATTGCATAGTATTCCATTGTGTGTATGTACCATAATTTGTTTTTCCATTCATCTGTTGATGGGCATTTAGATTGTTTCCATCTTTCTGCTATTGTGAATAATGCTGCAATGATCAGGGTTGTGCATATGTCTATTTGTGTGATGGCTCTTATTTCTCTTGGGTATATTCCTAGGAGTGGGATTGCTGGATCACATGGTATTTGTGTTTCTAGTTTTTTAAGGAAGTGCCGTATTGTTTTCCAAAGTGGTCGTACCATTTTACATTCCCACCAGCAGTGCATACAAGTTCCAGTCTCCCCAAAACCTCTCCAACATTTGTTATTTTGTGTTTTTTGGATTAGTGACAGCCTTATTGGGGTGAGATGGTATCTCATTGTAGTTTTGATTTGCATTCTTCTAAAGGCTAATGATCATGAGCATTTCCTTATGTGTCTATCAGTCACCTTAATGTCTTCTTTGCTGAAGTGTCTGTTCATATACTTTGCCCATTTTTTAATTGGATTATTTGTCTTTTCCTTGTTGAGGTGTTGCAGTATCTTGTAGATTTTAGAGATTAGACCCTTATCGGATATGACTAGCCAAATTTTTTTCCAGACTGCAGGTTCTCTTTTTACTCTTTTGGTGAAGTCTTTCGATGAGCATAAGTGTTTGATCTTTAGGAGCTCCCAGTTATCTAGTTTCTCTTCTGGTGTTTGTACATTGTTACTTACGGTTTGTATACTATTTATGCCATGTATTAAGGTCCCTATTTTTTCTTCCATGATATTTATCATTTTTGAATTTATATTTAGATCTTTGATACAGTTTGAGTTAGTTTTTGTGTATAGTGTGAGGTATGGGTTCTGTTTCATTTTCTTACAGATGAATATCTGGTTATACCAGCACCTTTTGTTAAAGAGACTGTCTTTTTCCCTATTTAATGGACTTTAGGCCTTTGTCAAATATCAGCTGCTCATAGGTGGATAGATTTACATCCGGGTCCTCAATTCTATTCCAATGGTCTATGTGTCTATTGTTGTACCACTACCAGGCTGTTTTGATGACGGTGAAAGTATAATAAGTTGTAAAATCAGATAGTGTGAGGCCGCCCATGTTGTTCTTCTTTTTCAGTAATGCTTGACTTATCCATGGCCTCTTCCCTTTCCATATAAAGTTAGTGATTTTTTTCTCCATCTCGTTAAAAAATGCCATTGGAATTTGGATCAGGATTGCATTGTACCTGCAGATCATTTTGGGTAGAATTGACATTTTCACAATGTTGAGTCTTCCTATCCATGAGATTGGTATGTTTTTCCACTTATGCTGGTCTCTTTTGGTTTCTTGCAGTAGTGTCTTGTAGTTTTCAGTGTATAGGTATTTTATGTCTCTGGTTTGATTTATTCCTAAGTATTTTATCTTCTCGGGGGCCGTTGTAAATTGTATTGATTTGGTGATTTCCTCTTGGAAGTTCTCTTTGTTGGTGTAGAGGAATTCAACTGATTTTTGTGTGTTTATCTTGTATCCTGATACTTTGCTGAAATATTCTATTAGTTCCACTAGTTTTCTTGTGGATTCTTCTGGGTTTTCTGTGTATAAGATCATATCATCTGAAAATAGAGATACTTTTATTTCTTCCTTACCAATATGGATGCCCTTTATTTCTTTTTCTTGCCTTATTGCTCTGGCTAGGATCTCCAACACAATGTTGAATAACAGTGGTGATAAAGGACATCCTTGTCTGGTTTCCATTCTCAAGGGGAATGCTTTCAATCTCTCTCCATTTAGAATAGTGTTGGCTGTTGATTTTGTATATAAATGCCCTTTATTTTGTCAAGGAATTTCTTTTCTATTCCCATTTTCCTGAGAGTTTTTATCATGAGTGGGTGTTAGACTTTGTCAAATGCCTTTTATGCATTGATTGATAAAATTATGGGGTTCTTGTCTTTTGTTTTATTTATGTGCTGGATTGCATTGATTGTTTTTCTAATGTTGAACCATCCCTGCATACCTGGTATGAATCCCACTTGGTCATGGTGAATTATTTTTTTGACGTGTTGTTGAATTCTATTGGTTAGAATTTCATTGAGGATTTTTGCTTCTATGTTCATGAGGGCTGTTTGTCTGTAATTTTCTTTTTTTGTGGTGTCTTTGCCTGGCTCTGGTATTAGTGTTATGCTGGCTTCATACTATGAGTTTGGGAGTATTCCATCCTTTTCTATGCTCTGAAATACCTTTAGTATTACTGGAGTTAACTTTTCTCTGAAAGTTTGGTAGAATTTTCCAGTGAAGCCATCTGGGCCAGGGTTTTTTCTTTTTTCTTTTTGTTGGGATTTTTTTTTAGTACCTCTTCAATCTCTTCTTTTGTTATGGGTTTATGTAGTTTTTCTACCTCAGTTTGTGTTAGTTTAGGTAGGTAGTGTGTTTCTAGAAATTTTTCCAATTCCTAATTTTTTGTAGTACAATTTTTCATAGTATTCTGTTATGATCCTTTTTATTTCAATTGGTCTGTTTTGATATCACCCATCTTGTTTCTTATTTATTTGCTTCGTCTCCTGTTTTTCTTTTGTCAATTTGGCCAAAGGTTTGTAGATTTTGTTTTTCTTTTGTTAGTTTGGCCAATGGTTTGTTGATTTTGTTCATCTTTTCAAAGAACCAACTTTTGGTCTTGTTGACTCTTTTAATTGTTTTTCTATTCTCTATTTCATTTATTTCTGCTGTAATCTTTATTATTTCCTTTCTTCTGGTGTCTGAGGGCTTCTTTTGCTGCTCTTTTTCTACTTGTTCAAGTTGTAAGGTTAATGTTTTGATTTTGGCCCTTTCTTCTTTTTGGATATGTGCATTTATTGCTGTAAATTGACCTCTAAGCACAGCTTTTGCTGTGTTCCGAAGGTTTTGGTAAGATGTGTTTTCATTCTCATTTGATTCTATGAGTTTCTTTCTTCCATCAATGATTTCGTCTATAACCCAGTACTTTTTTTTTTTTTAATATTTTATTGTACTTCAGGTGAAGGCTTACAGAACAAACAGTTTCTCATGTAACAGTAGTACACATGCTGTTTTATGACTTTGGTTAACAACCCCACAACATTTTAACCCTCTGAATTCTCAGTTTTGTTTTTTTTTTTGGTGAAAATACACATAGCCAAAGATACACCATTTCAAAACTTTTTACATACACATTTAAGTGACATTGACTATGCTCTTCCAAATGTGCTGCCATTCTCACCCAAGATGAAGGCTTACAGGACAAAATAGCCTCCCATTTAACAGTTACTACAAATGTTGCCCTATAACAATGGTTAACAATCTCACAACACATCAACAGTATCCTTACTAAACTTGTGTTCCTTATCATCAGCTTCCTACTCCCCCTCTGCCTTCTGGCCCTTGTAACTGGACTCCTGTACCTCGTTAGTCTCATTTAGTTTTACTGGTCTGTCCACTCCCATGCTGAATAGTGAACCTCGAAGGTAACTTCACCTCTGAGCTGAAAGGGTGTCTGGGGGCCATACTCTTGAGGTTTCTCCAGTCTCCTTTAGGCCAGTAAATCTGGTCTTTTTTTTTTTGTGAGTTAGAATTATGCTCTACATCCTTCTCCAGCTCTGTCCAGAACCGTCTGTTGTGATCCTGGTCAGAGCAGTCAGCAGTGGTGGCCGGGCACCATCTAGCTGTACTGGACTCAGTCCGGTGGAGGTCTTGGTAGCTGTGGACAATTAGTCCCTCGGACTAATCTTTTTGTTGTATCCTGTTCTCTTCATTCTCTCTTGCTCCTGAAGGGATGAGACCAGTGGAGTATCTTAGATGGCCGCTCACAGGCTTTTAAGACCTTAGACACTACTCACCAAGGTAGAATGTTGAGCATTATCTTTATAAGTAGCGTCATGCCAATTGAGCTAGATGTTCCCCAAGACCATGGTCCCCAGAGCCCTCCGTCCAACAACTCAGTCCCTCGGGGAGTTTGGATGTGTCCATGGGGCCTCCATGACCTTTCCTTGTGCAGGTTGTGTTAGTTTCCCTTGTAACCCAGTACTTTTTGAGCAAGGTGTTGTTCAGTTTCCATCTGCTTGATTTTTTTCTCTTGCTATTTCTGTTATTGATTTCTACTTTTATGGCATTATGATCAGAAAAGATGATTTGTACTATTTTGATGTTTTGAATTCTGTTGTGGTTTGATTTGTGGCCTAAAATGTGATTTGTTCTGGAGAATATTCCATGTGCATATGAAAAAGAATGTATACTTGGCTGCTGTTGGGTGGATTGTTCTGTATACATCTATGAGGTCAAGTTGATTGATTGTGGTGTTTAGATCTTTCATGTCTTTATTGAGTTTCTTTCTATTCTGTCCTTCATCAAAAGTAGTGTGTTGAAGTCTTCTACTATTATAGTGGAGCTGTCTATTTCTCTTTTCAATGCTGTTAGAGTTTGTCTATGTACTTTGGAGCCCTGTGATTGGGTGTGTATATATTTATTATGGTTATGTCCTCCTGGTATATTGACACTGTAATCATTATATTGTGTCTTTCCTTATCCTTTGTGGTAGATTTTGATTTAAAGTTTATTTTTTCAGAGATTAATATTGCCACTCTTGCTCCTTTTTGGTTGTTGTTTGCTTGATATATTTTTTCTATCCTTTTAGTTTTAGTTTGTTTACGTCTTTGTGTCTAAGATGTGTCTCTTGTAGACAGCATTTAGACAGATTGTGTTTTTTTTTTTTTTTTCATTCCATTCTGTCACTCTCTGTCTCTTTACTGGTGCATTTAGGCCATTTACAGTCACTGTGAATATTGAGAGGTATGAGTTTACTGCTGTCATTTTGACTTTTTTTTGGGGGTGTTGATAGTTTCTTTGTTCCACTTAATTTTCTGTGTTGAGTTCTTTTTATTTATGTATTTTCTTTCATCTTTTTCATTATTGTTCATTTTGAATTTGCTGAGTCTTTGTGTTTTTCTTCTTTTTTATTTTGATGGGTAGGTTTGTTAGCTTTCTTTGTGGTTACCTTGAAATTTACCTTTAGTTTTCTGAGTTTAAACAAATCTTATTTCTTAATATCACATTAACTTCCTCTCAAAATGGAAGTTTTCTTGATTAAACTGTTTCTTCTTTTTTGTTTTGAAATAGTCATTTACATATTGACAGCTCTGTTTTCCTATTTTCAGTCTTTTAGCTTTGATTTGTTTTTGTGAATTTCCTAACTAGGTCAATAACTGGTTGATCTGTTCTGTGTCCTAGTCTTGGATTGTTGTCTGCTATTGTTGTTCCTCTAACTGGAGGACTGTCTTTAATATTTCTTGTTATTTTGGTTTGGTTTTTATAAATTTCCTTAACTTCTGTTTATATGGAAATGACCTAATTTCACCATCATATTTGAGATACAGTTTTACTGGATATATAATTCCTAGCTGGCAATTTTTTTTAACTTCAAGGCTTTGTATATGGTATCCCATTGCTTCTTGCCTGCATGGTTTCTGCTGAGTAGTCAGAGCTTGGTCTTATTGGTTCTCTTTTGTAGGTGACTTTTCATTTATTCCTAGCAGCTCTCAAGATTCTACATTTGTCTTTGTTTTTGGCAAATTTGATTATGATATGTCTTGTTGATTTTCTTTTGGGGTCTACCCTGTATGGTGTTTGTTGAGTTTCTTGCATAGATGTCTTCTCCTCTTTCATGATATTAGGGAAGTTGTCTGCTAGCAAATCTTCAACAATTCTCTCTGTTTTCTCTTCTCCCATCCTGTTCTGGTACTCCAATCACTTGTAGGTTTTTCTCTGGATAGCATCTCACATAATTCTTAGGATTTCTTCATTTTTTAAAATTCTTTTGTCTGATTTTTCCTCAAATAAACTAGTGTTAAGGGATTTATCTTCAATCTCACTAATTCTGACTTCCATTGTCTCAATTCTGCTCTTATGACCTTTTATTGAGTTGTGTAATTCTGAAATTTTATTGTTAATCTTTTTGGATTTCTAGTTGCTGTCTCTGTGTGGATTCTATCAGCCTTTAAATTTTGTCATTTTGTTCTTGTATTGTTTTCTTGAATTCCTCTGTTGCTTTGTCTGTGTGTTCCTTGGCTTGGTCTGAGTTTTGCCTGATCTCCTTCCTGATTTCTTGGAGAGCTCTGTATATTAGTCTTTTGAATTCTTTCTCAGGTGGTTCCATTCCTTTATCTTCCTCCAGAAGGTTTCCTTGTTCTTTATTTTGGTCACTTGCTGGAGCCATCTTGACCTGCTTCTTTATGTGATTTGATATTGACTATGGTCTCTGAGGCATCAATAACTTACTTTTTTTTGTATATTTGTTTACTGTGTCATTTTTGTTTTGTTTTGATATGCCCACGTAGGCTGGGCATGTGAGCTACTTTGGTTGTTGTCCTCTTTGAGGCTGTGACATCCTGTCTACAGGTGGTCAGAGCAGCTGCTAGGTGTGTGAGCCCAGGAGTGTGTTCACTTTTCTTGTGGCAGTGTGACACAGGTGTCCAGGTCATCAGTTACTGAGTGTAAGTTACTCACGTACAGTCTTAGGCAGACAGGGATGTTAGGGGTGTTTGAAGAAGACACAGGTATCTGGCTGCAGTAGGGGCTTTGTGTGCAGCAAGATGGTGGCTTACAGCTGCCCCCGGGTGACTGAGTGGGGTATGTGTCCCTATCCCCTAAAGCATGTACTGTGGGTATATTGCAGCCAGTTCTTGGGCACCCGGTGCTGTTTGCTGGAGGGACTGGGAGGCACCACTAATTCTAAAACCCCTGTCATGGGTAGCTAGATGGAGTGAGTAGTACCGTCAACCCTCAGGTCCCTGATGTGGGTGGGTGAGGCCCCTGCTAAGGAGGCAGGGCGGTGTCAAATGTTATGAATCTGCAGCTCCCCCCTGGCTGCTGCATTTGAAAATGGGCTTCAGGTATATGCCCTGCTGTTTTATGCTAATGAGGGCATGCAATTTTGAATCTGCCCACACAGGTCTGGGCATAGGTGAAGGGCACTGCAAGTCCATAGACCCCCTTATGCCAATGACTGAGTGAAGGGGCAGGATCTCTCTTATAGCCCTGAGTTTCTGGCTTAGGAGGGATAGTGTTTTCTTAATAGTGTCAGCTGGTGTCAGAGCAGAGTGGGGTGGAGGTGGGAGAGGGCAAGGAAATGCTTCTCTGAAACTCAAGGAGGGGGAGGGCTTAATGCCCCAGCACAGTAGGTTAGAAGCCTGCACTTAATTCTCACAAGTCTATTATTGCTCCTACATGGTTCTGGAGTTGCGTGCAGATTCACTACTGCTTGGCTGCACCCGATGTGGTGAGGCTTATCTTTGAATGATGCAGTTTTCTTCAGCCCTTGTGCACCTTGCAGACTCAGCTAGCAGGGCGCTGGTGATCTTACAATTTGTACTTCTCTGCTGCGTTTGAATTGTCTCTTCTTCCACCTGCCACTCACTCTGATTCTTTAGCTTTGTCTTTGATGATTAGATTTCCTAGAAAGTCATATATAATTGATTCACTTGTTTTTTCGGGTCTTTGTTGTAAGAGGGACAACAGGAAGCCTCTGTGTATTCTGCCATCTTGGCTCCGCCTCTCTATTGTTTTTCTATTTCTTTTATTTCTGCTCTGATCTTGGCTATTTCCTTCTTTTTGCCAGCTTTGGGTAGTTTGCTCTTCATTTTCTAGTTCCTCAAGTTGTAAAGTTAGTTTACTGATTTGACGTATTTCTTCTTTTTTCGATGTAGGCATTTACAGCTATAAATTTCCCTTTGAGTGCTTACTTCACTGCATCCCATAAGTTTTGGCATTTTTTTTTCATTCATTTCTAAGTATTTTCCAATTTCCCTTATGATTTCTTCTTTGACCCATTAATTTTTTAAGTGTGTTGTTTAATTAGCTCATATTTGTGAATTTTCTGATTTTCCTTCTGTCATTGATTTGCAGCTTCATTCTATTGTGGTCAGATAAGATACCTTGTGTGATTTTGATAATTTTAAATTTATTGAGATGTGTTTTGTAACCTAGCATATGGCCTATTCTAGAGAATGATCCATGTGCACTGGAGAAGAATGTGTATTGTGCTGTTGTTTGGTGGCATGATCTATATGTCTGTTAGGTCTAGTTGATGTGCATAGTGTTGTTTAAGTCCTCTATTTCCTTACTGGTACTCTTTCTAGATGTTTTATCCATTATTGAAAGTGGTGTATTGAAGTCTCCAACTATTGTTGTAGAACTGTATATTTCTTCATTTAATTATGCTAATACTTACCTCACACATTTAGGATTCTGTTAGGTGCATATATGTTTATAATTGTTACATCTTCTTGATGAATTGGCCCTTTGGTCAATATATAACATGCTTCTTTGTCTCTTGTAACCATTTTTAACTTAAAGTCTATTTTGTGTGATGTTAATTTAGCTGCCCCACCTCTCTTTTGGTTATTATTTGTGTGGAATATTTTTTCCATCCTTTTATTTTCAACTTATTTCTTTATTTGGCTCTAAAGTGAGTCTCCTGTAGACAGCATATAGTTGCACCATGTTTTCTTATCCATTCTGTCAATATCTGCCTTTTGATTAGAGAGTTCAATGTATTTTCACTTCAAGTAATTACTGATAAAAAAGAAATTGCTTCTGTGGTTTGTTATTTGCTTTCTGTATGTCTTATACCTTTTCTGTCCCTCATTTCCTCCATTACTGCATTCTTTTGTGTTTAGTTGATTTTTTTTTTGTATTGAACAATTTTTATTTCCTTCTCTTTTCCGTTTGCGTATATATTTTTAGATATGTTCTTTGTGGTTACCATAGGAATTACATTTAATATCCTAAATTTATAACAATCTAGTTTGAATTGATATCCATTTTATTTAAATAACATATGAAAACTCTGCTTCTATACAGCTCTGTTCTCTACTTTGTCACAAATTACGTCTTTATACATTGTGTGTCCAATAACATAAATTTATAATTATTTTTATGCATTTGTCTCTTAAATCATGTGGGATAAGAAGTGGAGTTATAAACCCACAATACAAGAATGCTGTCTTTTATATTTCCCATGCAGTTGCCTTTACCAGAGATCTTTATTTCTTTATATGGCTTTGAGTTACTTTCCAGTGTTCTTTCATTTCAACCTGAAAGTATTTCAACCTTTAGTATTTCTGGTAGGGCTGGTATAGTAGTAACAAACTCTCTCAGCTTTTGTGTTTCTGAGAATGTCTTAATTTCTCTTCATTCTGAAGGACATTTCTGCCAAATATAGAATTCTTGATAGACAAGTTTTTCTTGCAGCACTTTAAATATGTCATCCCACTGCCCTCTAGTATCCATGGTTTCTGATGAGAAATCAGCTCTTAATGTTATTGAGGATTATGCGATGAGTCACTTCTCTCTCTCCTTTCAAGAATCTCTTTTTGTCTTTGATTATTGACAATTTGATTATAATGTGTCTCTCTGTGGACCTCTTTGTGTTTATCCTACTTGGACTTTATTGAGATTCTTGTATGTGTAAATATATGTCTTTCATTAAATTTGAGAAGTTTTCAGTAATTATTTCTTCACATATTCTTTCTGCCTCTTTCTTTCTTCTCCTTCTGGGACTTCCATAATGCGTATGTTGTTCCATCTGATGGTGTTTCACAGGTTACTTAAGCTCTGTTCTCTTGTTCAGTCTTTTTTCTTTTTTTCTCCTCAGACTTGATAATTTCATTTACTCTATCTTTAAGTTCACTGTTTCTTCTTTCTGTGTGCTTAGATCTGCCGTTGAACACCTCTAATAATTTTTCTTTTCAGTTATTATACTTTTCAGCTCCAAAAATTATGTTTGGTTCTTATTTATAATTTCTATCTTTTTGCTGATACATCATTTTCATGATTTTGTTTCATTCTTTGTCCATGTATTCCTTTAGGTCTTTGAGAATGTTTAAAGACAGTTGTTTTATAGTCTTTGTCTAGTAAGTCCAATGTCTGAGCTTCCTAAGGGATGATTTCTTTCACTTTATTTTGTTCCTTTGAATGGGCCATACTTTCTTGTTTGTTTGTATGTTTTGTAATTTTTTTTGTTGAGAACTTGTCATACAAATATTATATTCATATATTTATTATGAATCCATACTCTTCAGCTTCTTTGTGGTTTGCTGATTTTTGTTTTTGGAGTCTGTAGTAATCTGTTGGTTTAGTGACGTTTCTAAACTATTTTTGCAAAGACTGTATTCCTTCTGCTGTGTGATCACTGAAGTCTCTGTTCCTTTATCCTGTGTTCAGCCAGTGTTTTGATAGAAATTTCCTTGTACACTAAAAGCTAAAAAACAAAAACAAAGAAAACTAGCCAGCCAAATAAAGAAATAACAATAAAAACATCTCTCCAAGTCTTTGCAGGTTTGCTCTGTGCTGGGACACTCCTTCAACACTTAGCCCAGTTTACACTGATCCTAGAGATCAGCCTGATGTGAAAACTTAAGGTTTTCTCAGGTCTTTTCTGAACATACATTTTTCCCTGGTTATGTGTATGGGTTTCTAAATTCCCCATATACACAGGTGCTTTTGAATGCCCTAATTTTCCAAAGAAACTTTCTCTCTAGGGTTTCCTCCCAGTCCTTAGGTGGTCTATTGTAAATCCTAATTGCACTCTTTTGCCCTATGTGGCTATGAGTTCACCTTACAGTGATTTAAAGCAATGCTGACCACTTATCTGCCTTGAGTGAATTCAGAGACAGGCAAAACAGATACAAGTGTCTTGCCTCAATCCTTTAGTTGCACATGTACAAGTTAGAACTGGCCAGCACAATAATTTTTTAAATGAGGTCTGCTCTGCTGCTTCCAGAAATAGGGACCAGTGTCCCACTCTGGGAATGTGGGCTGCCATCTTCATGTTGGCTGTTGACCTAGGGAAGAGGTAGACATGGATAAATAAAAAAGCCACAAAACTTTCCTATGATTTTTCTTTATTCAACAATTGTTGATTGCTGTAAACCTTTGCTATTTTCTAGAGTCTGACTAAGTTGGAAGTTGGTTATGACAATTTATGCTTGTTTTTTGATGTCTCTGTGGGAGTATGGGAGCTTGGAACTGCCAACTTCACCATCTTGCTGATGTCACTTTTTGGCTGCTCAACTTTAATATTTCCTTTTTACATTAAACAAAAAGAAGACTAAGTCGATATTAAGCCAGATAGTTTGTTGAGAGGGCCTGGAGGTTAGAAGACATGTGTTTTACCAAAGCTTCCCATATCCACTGTCACCCAATCAAGCGTGGCCTTGGCTGCTTGAAATAAGATGCCTGACCCCAAGCAGGCCCAGATTTCAGTTAAAGCCATGCCCTAGTGAGGATTCTAAGATCTCTCCTCCCCACCTAGTCTCCCCAAAATTAGTCAAAAATATAAATAATTTAGAATCAAAATAGTATCAGATTTTTTACTAGCACACAGAAAGCTAGAAGAAAATAGGACAATAACTACAATAATAATAATCCTGAGTGAAAATGTTTTTCAATCTAAAATTTTATACCTGGACGCAATCAAATGGGAGAGTAGTATTAAGCCATCTTCAGATATTCAAGGACTCAAAAAAAAATCTCCCACTGTACCTTCTCTAGGAACCTACTAAAGGATCTGCCCCACCAAAAATAAAGAACAAACCAAGAGGTTTTCACTTCTATGTAGAATGTAGTAGGCCATAACAGACCAATGCTAAGAATAAACTGATGTAACAACCAAGAAAAAAATAGATAACATTTAAAAACCATACTTTAAAAGCATAGGAGAAAGTAAGAGGACGGACTCACACTTCCTAAGTTCAAAAGATATTATACAGCTACAGTAATCAAAACAGCCTTATACTTATATAACAATATACACATAGACCATTGGAATAGAATAGAGATCCCAGAAACAAACCTACACATCACTGGTCAACTGATTTTTGACAAGGGTGCTAAGTCCATTAGTTGGGGAAAGTAGAGTCTCTTCAATAAGTGGTGAGGAAAAATTGGATTTCCACATGCAGAAAAATGAAATAGGTTCATTTCTCACACCACACATAAAAACAAATTCAAAATGGATTAAGAACCTAAACGTGAAAACTAAAACCACAATAAGGACTAGATAAATTGAAATTCCAGAGAGGGAAGAGCTCTTCCTAAGAGAGTTGATGATTACCAGCCATTTTCCCCTTGTGAGCATTTTCTGACTCTCAATATGGAGTGAGGATTGAGCTTGGCTTAGGCAGAAGGGCTTTACTGGAGAAACAGAAACTGGAGGAGCGTATAGCAGTTATGCAAGGCTAGTATGATGAATCAGAAACTAGAGGAGCTTTAAATATCTGGCTTGATTTTCCCGTGGGGATTTTCTGAGTTCTGGGTCAGTGTGAGTGGTTTGACGGAGGGACTGGAAGCTACTAAAATGCATACGGAAATCTGTTGTCTCATGTTCTTAGGAGATAAAGTCCTGATTGGGAGGGGTCTATTATAAACAGGTGCCCATTCTCCCCTTCAAGACAGTTGTTAGATTTTGAAAGTGTGTGGGATAGAAGTCTAAAGAGCTAAACTCAAAACTTCCAATGAGCAAAACTCTGAAAGTCTTTTTGGGTTTAGGAGACAGTGACTCATCAGTATCTCACTCAGAAGACCAGAAGGGCAATTCTGAAGGAACAGGTATGAACCATAGATTTACTGAATCTTACTAAAACTGTAACAGACACAATTTATATCGACCTCTTATTGGATTGAGGTTATTAACCTCTTACTGTATCTGCCTAGGGAAGAGAGAAACTTTACTTATGGAAGATATAATCTGACACAATTAAAAAGTACTAGACCTGTGAAGGGTAGCAAAAGTTGACTTATAATAATGAGAAAAAATAAACAATAGAATATAGGGGAAGTCAGCACAACTGGACAAATCAAAAGCAAAGAAGTTTCTTAGACACATCCAAACACTTTGAGAGACCGAGTAGATGAGGCTGGGGGCTGGGGACCATAGCTTCAGGAGACATCTAGGTCAATTGTCGTAACATAGTTCATAAAAAAAGTTCTGCATCCTACTTTGGTGAGTAGTGTCTGGGGTCTTAAAAGCTTGAGAGTGGTCATTTAAGGTACATTTATTGGTCCCATCCCATCTGGAGCAAAGGAGAATGAAGAAAACCAAAGATAGAAAGAAAATATTAGCCCAAAGGACTAAAGGACCACATGAACCAGAGACTCCACCAGCCTGAGACCAGAAGAACTAGATGATACCTGGCTACCACCAATGACCACTCTGCAAGGGATCACAACAGAGAGTCCCAGACAGAGCATGAGAAAAATGTAGAACTGAACTCAAACTCACAAACAACAAAAGACCAGAATTACTGGTCTGATAGAGACCGGAGGAACCCTCAAAACTGTGGCCCCAAGACAGTTGGCCAGCCCAGAACTGAAAACATTCCCGAAGCTCACTTTTCAGACAAAGATTAGACAGGCCTAAAAAAAAGAAAGCAAAAAAAAAAAAAAAAAACTTGAGAAATGTGCTTTTTAGTTCAATCAAATATATGAGACCAAATGGGCAACTACTGTCCAAAAGCAAGACGAGAAGGCAGGCATAGACAGTAACTGAGAAATGGACACAAGGAACCCAGGATGGAAAGGGGGAGCATGCTGTCACATTGTGAAGATTGCAACCAATGTCACAAAACAATACATGTATGAATTTTTGAATGAGAAATTAACTTGAACTGTAAAATTTCACCTAAAGCAAAATTAAAAAAAAGAAAAAATAATAATAAACAATCGAAGTAGAAGCACAGATCATTCAAACATTTGCAGTCAGCAGACAAGATGGCAAAATAATTATAATTAAAATATTAAAGAAACAGATAAAAAGATGGACAAAATGGATGAAAATATGAAAAAATTCAGGAGAGGATCGTAATCTATTAAAAAATCAAATTAACATTCCAGAAATGAAAATACAATATCTGAATTTAAGAATATAGGATAAGATTAACAGCAGACTGGACACAACAGATTATATAATTAGTGGAATCAAAACAGGCTAATAATAAATGTCCATCAACAGAAGAATGGATAAAAAAATGTGGTACATACATAAATTTAATATTATTCAGCTATAAAGAGAAATGAAGTCTTGATTCATGCTACAGCATGGATGAACCTTGAAAACATTATGCTGAGTGAAATGTCAGACACAAAAGGACAAATTTTATATGAGCCCACTTAAATGAAACATATGTAATAGGCAACACACAGAGACAAAATTTATTAGTGGTTACCAGGGGCTAGGATGATGAGGGAATGGGAGTTATTGGTGAATGAGAACTGAATTTTTGTTTGTGATGATGTAAAGCTTTTGAAAATGGATAATAGTTATGGTAGCACAACGTTGTGAATATAATTAATATTGCTAATTTCTACATTTAAAAAATTTTAAGATGCAAATTTTTTGTTATATAAATTTTACTGCAATGAAATTTTTTTTAAAAAGGAAATGCTAGAAATCAAAACTTTGTAATAGAAATGAAGAATGCCTTCTATGGGATCATCAGTAGACTGGACTCAGCCAAGGAAAGATTCAGTGGACTTGAAGATATGTCATTAGAAACCTTCTAAACTGAAAAGCAAAGAGAATGAAAAAAGGGAACAGAATATCCAAGAACCGTGAGATAATTACAAAAAGTGTAACATAATGGAAATACCAGAAAGAGAAGAAAGAGAGAAAAGAAAAGAAGAGCTATTTGAAGTAACTATGGTTGACAATTTTCCAAAATTCATGACAGAAACCAAAAGGCAGATTCATTAAACTCAAAGAACACTAAACAGTAAAAATACTGAAAAAGTTATACCTAGCCATATCATATTCAAACTGCAGAAAATCAAAGAAAAAGAGAAAAATTGAAAGAAGCTAGAAGAAAAGAACAGCAGATAGGAGGAAAGAATTGAGAATCCTTTGTTATAAGGTAACTTCACTACCCGTGAAGCAATATAGTGTTATTTAAAAGTGGACTTAGATTATTTGTAAATGTATACTGCAAACTCTCCCCACACATCTGTCAGTTTGTTGTACTGTGGTGACTTACGTGTTGCTGTGATGTTGCAAGATATGCCACCGGTATTTCAAATACCAGGAGGTCACCCATGGCGGACAGGTTCCAGTGGAACTTCCAGACTAACACAGACTAGGAAGAAAGATCTGGCAGTTTTCTTTCAAAAAAATTAGCCAGTGAAAATCTCATAAATAGCAGCAGAACATTGTCTGATATAGTGCTTGAAGATAAGCAGCTCAGATTGAAAGGCACTCAAAAGACGACTGGGGAAGAGCTGCCTCCACAAAGTAGAGTTGATATTAATGACGTGGGTAGAGTCAAACTGTCAGGAACTTTATTTGCTGATGTGACACAACTCAAAATGAGAAGAAACAGCTGCAAACATCCATTAATAATAGGAACTTAGAATGTATGAGGTATGCATCTAGGAAAATTGGAAGACATAAAAAATGAAATGGAATGCATAACATCGATATCATAGGCTTTAGTGAGCTGAAATTGACAGGTATTGGCTATTTTGAATCAGACAATAATATAGTCTACTATGCCAGGAATGACAAATTGAAGAGGAATGGCATTGCATTCATCATCAAAAAGAACATTTCAAGATCTATCCTGAAGTACAGTGCTGTCAGTGATAGGGTAATATCCATAAGTCTACAAGGAAGACCAGTTAACATGACTATTATTCAAATTTATGCATGAACCACTAACGCCAAAGATGAGGAAACTGAAGATTTTTACCAACTTCTGCAGTCTGAAATTAATCAATCATGCAATCAAGATGCATTGATAATTACTGGTGATTGGAATGCAAAAGTTGAAAACAAAGAAGAAGGATAGGGTAGTTGGAAAATATGGCCTTGGTGACAGAAAAAATGCCAGAGATTATATGATAGAATTTTGTAATAATGAACTATGATGACACAAGGTTAATATACAAAAGTAAATTGCTTTCCTATATACCAGCAATGAAAAATTGGAATTTGAAATGAAAAACACAACACAATTTAGAATAGCACACAAAAAGTAACCCTTAGGTAGAAGTCTAACAAAATATATATGAGATATATGAGGAAAACTATAAAACCCTGATGAAAGAAATCAAAGAGGATCTAAATAAATGGAGATGTGTTCCATGTTCATGGATAGGAAGACTCAACACTGTGATGTTAGTTCTTCCCAATTTGATGTATAGATTTAATGAAATCACATTCAGACTCCCAGAAAGTTTCTTTGTGGGTATTGACAAACTATTTCTAAAGTTTATATAGAAAAGCAAAAGACTCAGAATAGCCAACACAATATTGATGAAGAACAAAGTCAGAGGACTGCCTCTACTGACTTCAAGACTTGCTATAAAGCTACAGTATTCATCATGGTGTGGTAGTGGTAAAAAAATAGACAAATAAATGGAACTTAATTCAGAGTCCAGAAATAAACCTACATAAATATATTAGAGTGATCTTTGACAAAGGAGAAAAGGCAATCAAATGGTGAAATGACAGAGTATTCAACAAATGGTACTGGAAGAACTGGACATCCACATACAAAAAATGAATGTAGACAAGAGCAAAGGCCCAGAGTTGGAAGAAATACTCACAATATGTAATATTCAACAAGACTCATATCCTGAATATATAAATAATTCCTACAAATAATTAAGAATAAAAAAACTAATTAAAAATGGGCAAAAAACGTATACAAACAATTCACAAATTTCTGAATGACCAATAATGCTATGAAAACGCCCTCAACAATATCAGTTGGCAGAAAAATGTGAATTACAACTACAATGTAACAGTTCTGTGTCTTGATTATGGCAGTGGTTATACAGATCTATGCTATTGTTGTTGTTAGTTGCCATCGAGTTGATTCCAACTCATGGCGACCCAATATGTACAGAGTAGAACAGATCCATAGGGTTTTCCAGACTGTGGCCTTTGGAAACAGCCAGAACTGTCTTCGGAGGTGCCTCTGGGTGTGTTCGAACCACCAATCTTTTTTTTTTTATCCTTTTATTTGATATATACTTTTTTGTGATTATATTCTTCTTATTATTTTTTATATTTTATTGTACTTCAGGTGAAGGCTTACAGAACAAACAGTTTCTCATGAAACAGTAGTACACATGTTGTTTTATGACATTGGTTAACAACCCCACAACATATTAACCCTCTAAATTCTCAACCTTTTTTTTTTTGGTGAAAATACACACAGCCAAAGATACACCGTTTCAAAAATTTCTACATGCACAGTTCAGTGACATTGACTATGCTCTTCCAATTGTGCTGTTATTCTCACTTAAGATGAAGGCTTACAGAACAAAATAGTTTCTCATTTAACAGTTACTACAAATGTTGCCCTATGACAATGGTTAACAATCTCACAACACATCAACAATATCCTTACTCAATTTGTGTTCCCTATCACCAGCTTCCTTGTCCCCATCTGCCTTCTGGCCCTTGTCACTGGTCTCCTGTACCTCCTTAGTCTCATTTGGTTTTACGGGGCTGTCCACTCAGAGGCTGAACAGAGAACCTCGGAGGTGACTTCACCACTGAGCTAAAAGGGTGTCTGGGGGCCATACTCTCGAGGTTTCTCCGGTCTCCTTTAGGCCAGTAAATCTGGTCTTTTTTTTTTTTTTTGTGAGTTAGGATTATGCTCTACATCCTTCTCCAGCTCTGTCCAGAACCCTCTGTTTTGATTCTGGTCAGAGCAGTCAGCAGTGGTAGGCAGGCACCAACTATCTGTACTGGACTCAGTCCGGGAGGCCTTGGTAGCTGTGGACAGTTAGTACTTTGGACTAATCTTTTCCTTGTATTCTGTTCTCTTCATTCTCCCTTGCTCCTGAAGGGATGAGACCAGTGGAGTATATTAGATGGCCGCTCACAGGCTTTTAAGAGCCCAGACACTACTCACCAAGGTAGAATGTAGAGCATTGACTTTATAAGCTGTGTCATGCCAATTGAGCTAGATGTTCCCCGAGACCATGGTCCCCAGAGCCCTCCGCCCAGCAACTCAGTCCCTCAGGGAGTTTGGATGTGTCTATGGGGCTTCCATGACCTTTCCTTGTACAGATTGTGCTAGTTTCCCCTGTATTCTTTACTGTCTCACCCTTCACCCAAGATACCACTTATCTATTGCCTATTTAGTATTCCCCACCCACCCCTCCCATCCCTGGTAACCAACAAAGATTGTTACATTTTGCGTGTGAACTTGTTCATGGGTTTTTACAATAGAGGTCTCATACAATATTTGTCCTTTTGTGACTGACTTATTTCACTCAGCATAATGTCCTCCAGTTTCATCCATGTTATGAGGTGGTTCACAGATTCATTGTTGTTCTTTCTCGTTGCATAGTACTCCATTGTGTGTATGTACCATAGTTTGTTTATCCATTCATCTGTTGATGGGCATCTAGGTTGTTACCATCGTTTTGCTATTGTGACCAATGCTGCCATGAACATAGGTGTGCATATGTCTATTCGAGTGACGACTCTTATTTCTCTAGGAGTGGGATTGCTGGATCGAATGGTATGTCTATTTCTAGCTTTCTGAGGAAGTGCCATATCATTTTCCAAAATGGTTGTATCATTTTGCATTCCCACCAACAGTGCATAAGAGTTCCGATCTCCCTGAAGCCCCTCCAACATTTTTTATTTCCAGTGTTTTTGATTCGTGCCAGTAATGCTGGGGTGAGATGGTATCTCATTGTGGTTTTAATTTGCATTTCTCTAATGGCTAGTGATCATGAGCATTTTCTCATGTGTCTGTTGGCCATTTGAATGTCTTCTTTGGTGAAGTGTCTTTTCATTTCCTTTGCCCATTTTTTAATAGGTTTATTTGTCTTTTTGTTGTAGAGGTGTTGGATTTTCTTGTAGATTATGGAGATTAGATCTTTGTCTGACATGTGCTGTCCAAAAATTTTTCCCAGTCTGTAGGTTCTCTTTTTACTCTTTTGGTGAAGTCTTTTGAAGAGCATAGGTGTTTGATTTTTAGAAAATCCCAGTTATCTAGCTTATCTGTTGGGTTTTGTGCATTGATGGTTATAGTTTGTATCCTGTTAATGCCATGTATTAAGGCCTGAAGTGTTGGCCCTATTTTTTCTTCTATGAACTTTGTAGTTTTAGGCTTTATATTCAGGTCTTTGATCCATTTTGAAGTAGTTTTTGTATATTGCGTGAGGTATGGGTCCTGTTTTATTTTTTGCAGTTGGATATCCAGTTTTGCCAGCACCATTTGTTAAAAAGATTGTCTTTTCCCCATTTGATTGACTTTGGGCCCTTGTCGAAGATCAGGTGACTGTAGGTGGATGGATTTACATCTGGGTTCTCAATTCTGTTCCATTGGTCAATTTATCTGTTGTTGTACCAGTACCAGGCTGTTTTGACTACTGTAGCTGTATAGTAGGTTTCGAAGCAGGTAGTGTGAGTCCTCCTACTTTATTCTTCTTCTTCAGTAGTGCTTTACTTACTCGGGCCTTCTTCCCTTTCCATATAAAGTTAATGATTAGTTTCTCCATCTCTTTGAAGAATGTTTCTGGTATTTGGATCGGGATTGCATTGTACTTGTATATTGCTTTGGGTAGAATTGATATTTTCACAATGTTGAGTATGCCTATCCACGAGCATGGTATGTTTTTCCATTTATGTAGATCCCTTTGGGTTTCATGCAGTAGTGTTTTATAGTTTTTTTTGTTTAGGTGTTTTACATCCCTGGTCAGATTTATTCCTAAGTATTTTACCTTTTTAGGGGCTACTGAAAATGGTATTGATTTCCTGATTTCCTTTTCATCGTTGTCCTTACTGGTGTATAGGAATCCAACTGATTTTTGAATGTTTATCTTGTATCCTGCTACTCTGATGATTCTTTCTATTAGTTCCAGAAGATTTCTCATGGAGTCTTTAGGGTTTTCTATGTATAGTATCATATCATCTGCAAACAGGGACAGTTTAACTTCTTCATTACCAATTTGGATACCCTTGATTTCTTTTTCTTGCCTTATTGCTCTAGCTAGAACTTCCAGCACGATGTTAAATAGGAGTGCTGATAAAGGGCATCCTTGTCTTGTTCCTGTTTTCAAGGGGAATGTTTTCAGCCTCTCTCCATTAAGATGATGTTGGCCATTGGTTTTGCATAGATGCCCTTTATTATGTTGAGAAATTTCCCTTCTATACCTATTTTATTGAGAGTTTTTATCAGGAATGGGTGTTGGACTTTGTCAAATGCCTTTTCTGCATCAATTGAAATGATCATGTGATTCTTTTCTTTCCTTTTATTTATGTGGTGGATTACATTGATTGATTTTCTAATGTTGAACCATCCTTGCATACCTGGTATGAATCCTACTTGGTCGTGGTGTTTTATTTTTTTAAATATGATGCTGAATTCTATTGGCTAGAATTTTGTTCAGAATTTTTGCATCTATATTCATGTGAGATTTTGGTCTGTCATTTTCTATTTTTGTGACGTCTTTGCCTGGTTTTGGTATCAGCGTTATGCTGGCTTCATAGAATGAATTTGGAAGTGTTGCTTCCTCTTCTATGCTCTGAAATAGCTTGAGTAGAACTGGTACAAGCTCTTCTGTAAATGTTTTGTAGAATTCTCCAGTGAAGCCATCTGGGCCAGGACTTTTTTTGGTTGGGAGTTTTTTTTTTATTACCTTTTCAATCTCTTCTCTTGTTAACGGTATGTTGAGATTTTCAACATCACTTTGTTGTAGTTTGGGTAGGCTGTGTGTTTCTATAAACTTATCCATTTCCTCTAGATTTTCAAGTTTGTTGGAGTATAGTTTTTCATAATATTCTGTTATAATCCTTTTTATTTCAGTTGGGACTGTTGTAATGTCCCCCATTTCATTTTTTATTTGGGTCATTTGTGTCCTCTCCTGTTTTTCTTTTGTCAGTATGGCCAGTGGTTTGTCAATTTTTTTGATTCTTTCAACGAACCAACTTTTGGTTTTGTTGATTCTTTCTATTGATTTTCTGTTCTCTATTTCATTAATTTCTGCTCTGATTTTTACTATTTCCTTTCTTGCGGTTGTTGTGGGCTTTTTTTGATGTTCTCTTTCTATTTGAGTTGTCTATTTAATGTTTTGATTTTGTCCCTTTCTTCTTTTTTGATATGTGCATCTATTGCTATAAATTGTCCTCTGAGGACTGCCTTTGCTGTCTTCCAAAGGTTTTGGTATGATGTGTTTTCATTCTCATTTGATTCTAGGAATTTTTTGATTCCATCTCTAATTTCTTCTATTACCCATTGATGTATAAACAGGGTATTATTCAGTTTCCATGTAGTTTATTATTTTTCCTTGCACTTTCTAGTGTTAATTTCTACCTTCATGGCATTGTTCAGAGAAGATACTTTGAATTATCTCAAAGTTTTGGATCTTGTTGAGGATTGCCCTGTGGCCTAAAATGTGGTCTATTCTGGAGAACGTTCCATGGGCATTGGAAAAGAATGTGTACATTGCAGCGGTTGGATGGAGTGTTCTATATATGTCTATGAGGTCAAGTTGGCTGATTGTGCCGTTTAGGTTTTCTGTATCTTTGCTGAGTTTCTTCTTAGTTGTTCTGTCCTTTACTGAGAGTGGTGTGTTGAAGTCTCCTATTATTATTGTGGAACTGTCAATTTATCTTTTCAGTGTTGTTAGAGTTTGTTTTAGGTATTTTGGAGCCCTGTCATTGGGTGTGTAGATGTTTATTATGGTTATGTCTTCATGATGGATCATCCCCTTAATCGTTATGTAGTGTCCTTCTTTGTCTTTTATGGTAGATTTCGTTTTAAAGTCTATTTTATCTGAGATTAGAATTTCCACTCCTGCTCTTTTTTGGTAGTTGTTAGTTTCATATATTTTTTTCCAACCTTTGACTTTTAATAAATTCACATCTTTGTTTCTAAGGTGTGTCTCTTGTTGACAGCATATTGATGGATCCTGTTTTCTTATCCATTCTGTGACTCTCTGTCTCTTTATGGGTGCATTGATTCCGTTTACATTCAGTGTAATTATTGATAGATGTGAGTTTGTTGTTGTCATTTTGTAGTGCTTTTTTTTGTGGTGCTGAAGTTTTCTTTGTTCTTCTTACTCTCTTGTGCTGAGATACTTTTGTTTGTGGATTTTTTTTTCATTTCTTTTGTTTTTGTAGGTTTTGTTTTTGCTGAGACTTTATGTTTTTTGTCTTTATTTTTATGAGTTGGTTTGTTAACTTTCTTTGTGGTTACCATGAATTTTACCCTTATCTTTCTAATTTTGAAGCAGTCTACCCTTACTCGGTATCGCCTTGCCTTCCTCTCCATTAGAAGGTTCTATACCTATGCCGTTTATTCCCTCTTTCATTATTTTGATGTTGTTGTCATCCATCAATTGACTGCTCTGATTCCCTGTTGTATTTCTTTTGGTTATGGATAGTCCTTGAGAGTTCATTTCCTAGGTTGGTATATGGCTCATACGATCATGCGTCCTAGGTCCTGCCTGAGGGCTTAAGCTGTTTGTCCTCAGATCGAAGAACTCCCTTTAATAATTCTTGTAAGTTTAGTTTGACTTTTACATATTCTCTTAGTTTCTGTTTATCTGGAAATGACCTTATTTCACCATCAAATTTGAAAAAGAGTTTTGCAGGATATATTATTCTTGGCTGACAATTTTTTTCTTTCAAGATTTTATATATGTCATCCCACTGTCTTCTTGCCTGCATGGTTCCTGCCGAATAATCTGAGCTTAGTCTTATTGTTTCTCCTCTGTATGTGACTTCTTTTTTTTCACGAGCTGCTCTCAGGATTCTTTGTATGTTTTTGGTTTTGGCGAGTGTGAATATGATATGCCTTTGGAGATTTTCTTTTGGGGTCTCTTCTATATGGGGCTCATTGAGCTTCTTGGATGGTCAGCTTTTCATCTTTCATGATATTGGGGAAGTTTTCTGTCAGCAGTTCCTCAATGATCCTCTCTGTGTTTTCTGTTTTCTTCCCCTGTTCTGGAATGCCAATCACTCGGGAATTTTTGCTTTTAATTGTGTTCCACATAACTTTCAGGGTCTCTTCATTTTTCTTTGTTCTTTTTTCTGAGTTTTCCTGAAACAGAGTTGTATCCAAGTGTTTGTCTTTAGTTCCACTTATCCTGTCTTCCACGGTTTCAAATCTGCTACTCAGCCATTCTATGACATCATCCATTTCTGAAATCTTGTTGTTTATCTTTTGGATTTCTAACTGTTGTTTTTGTATAATTTCGAGTTGTGAATTTATTTTGGCATTTTGTTCCTGCATCATCTTCCTGAATTCTTCCAATTTTTTGTCTGTATTTTCCATGAATTCATCTATTTTTTTCTCATGTTTGTCAGTTTTTGCCTCAGTTCTTGGAAAATTCTGAGTATTAGAGATTTAAATTCCCTATCAGGTACTTCTAGTGCATTTTCTTCCCCAGGAGAGTCATCTGGCGTTTGAATTTGGATGCTTACTGGAACAATCCTCTCCTGTTTATGTAAATGTTTTGATATTGTTTGCTGTTTTCGGGGCATTCAGTAGATATTTCTCTCTATTATTGATTGTAGATTTGTTTGTTTTGTCCTTTTTTTTAAAAAAAGAAAAAATTTGAGTGTGTCTGAGCAGGCGGACTGCATGCTCTTTGTTTGTGCTCATCTGTGAGCTCAATACTTTTCGCTTCCTTCTCCAACTTGCAGGTTCAATCACTGAGATGTGGTACAGCAGGGCAGGTCTAGCTGAAGAGGAGCCACTGGGACGGGTTGTTTGTGGCACTCACTACAGCCACCAGGGCGGGTCGGTAATCAGTGTTGGGCAGTTTCCAGTAGGCAGTGCCTGCACTGCTTGGTGGTGTGATGTCAAGTGCACGGTTCTGTTAGGCAGGATGCAGTGGGGAGATGGTTATGCATGGAGCTAAGATGGATATGGGAGACAGGAGAGAGGAACAGGAGCCAAAAAACATACAAACAAACAAAAAAGAATGCTAGGTGAGCTTGCCATTGGAATGGAGAGATGAGAGACTATGAAATGGAGAAAAACAGAAGGGGGAAGAGGAAGAAAAGAAAAGAATGAACAAATAAAAATCGGAAAGGTTAAAGAACCGCAAAGTTCCCAGGGATCCCACCAATGCAGCTATGAGGTCTGGGGAAGTTGCTCTCAGGTGTTGCAGCACAACCTGGCCAGAAGGCACAGAGGCATACAACGCCTGGTATTCAGGGATCAGAAAGAGAAGGAAGATATAGAGAGACAAGAAACTGAGTAATGAAGAAAGACAAAAGGGAAAAAGAGGGAAAAGAAAACAAAACAAATAAAAAAAAAGCCAACGTAAAAAGAAATCCCCTCAGGGATCCCTCTGCACGTCTGTGGAAGCTGAAGAGGAGTCTCCCTGGTACACCGCTCCCGCCTGGCCAGAAATGGCTCCCAACTCAAGAAAAGGAAAAGAAAACAGACAAACAATTCAAAACGAAGAAAAGCCCCAGGATCCCACCAGTGCGGTAGCCCAGATCGGGAAGCAGCTCCACACTTGAATGGAGCTCCACAGCCCCTCAGGAAAAAGCAAAGATGGCGCACGGTGCCAGGCACTCGAGCGAAACGAGGGGGAGGCGGCGAGAGGCAAGCAAGAAATCCAAAGAAGCAGAAAAGAAAAAAAAAAGCAACACCAGCAGCCAACAAATGGCCCTCAGAGATCCAGCCAGTGTGGGCTGGTGTTTCTGGACAAGAGACTGTGTCCGTGGGAAGCAGAGGAGGCCGATTGTGGGTGAAGAAGGGTGGAGAGTGGGAAAGTGTATATCACAAATTGCTGGTGCTCAGGAGCCCCTCAGGAAGAAGCAAAGATGGTGCACGGAGCCAGGCACTTAAGTGAAAGGAGGGGGAGGTGGCGAGAGGCAAGTGAGAAATCAAAAGAAGCAGAAAAAAAAAAGCAACACTAGCAGCCAACAAATGGCACCCAGAGAGCCGCCCGCTTGGGTGTGTGGAATCCAAGCAGCTGGCGCCTCCCAGTCAAGAGACTGTGGCTGCGGGAAGCAGAGGAATAAACGAACAAAAGCCCCGGGATCCCACCAGCGCAGCAGCCCAGACCGGGAAGCAGCTGCACACTCGAATGGAGCCCCGCAGCCCCGCAGGAAGAAGCAAAGATGGCGCTCGGAGCCAGGCACCCGAGGAAAAGGAGGGGGGGGGGCAGCGAGAGGCAGGTTAGAAATCAAAAGAAGCAGGAAAAAAAAAAGCAACACTAGCAGCCAACAAATGGCACCCAGACAGCCGCCCGCTTGGGTGTGTGGAATCCAAGCAGCCGGCGCTTCCCGGTCAAGAGACTGTGGTCGCGGGAAGCAGAGGAGCCTGAGCCGGGGCGAAGATAGGTGGGGGGTGGGAAAGTGCACACCACAAATTACCGGCTGTTTTGTCTTCCACTGGATGCTCCGTGAGGCTGCTTTCTCGTACCCCCCATTTTCTGTTCTCCGATAGGAGTCCAAGATGTTGGATCCGCACAGCATTAGGTGGTAGGGGACCTCTGCATGAATCTCTCCTCGCTCTCTGTTCTGTTTCAATATTCTCACTCCATTTGGTGCTCGGCTGAGTTCTTTTTCTCTTCATTTGATGTTCTAGGGTTTCAGGTGTGTTGCATTTTCTGTTTGGCTTAGTTTTTTGGATCTTTGCTGTGGAGGGACGGCGTGGTGCTTCTGCCTAGAGCGTCATCTTGCCAGAACCTTCCGAACCACCAATCTTTTGACTAGTAGTCGAGTACTTAACTGTTTGTGCCACTCAGGGACTCCACACAAATCTAAACATGGGATAAAATTGCATAGAACTACAAAAAAGCATGTGCACACACACACAAATGAGTGGATGTACAAACTATTGAAATCTTTGCTACACTTTGGAAATTTATTAATTTAAACATAGTTCTGTTCTATGACCAAGAAATCCACTCCTAGGTACTTACTCAAGAAAATTAAAATATAGGTTCAAAAGACTTGTACAAAAATGTTCTTAGCCATTTTGTCCATAATGTTGCAAATTAGAAACAACCTGTAATAGTTAATGTTAAGTGTCAACTTGACCAGGCTATGATTCTCAGTGGTTCGGCAGGCAATATGTAATCATCTTCCATTTTGTGATCTGATGTGAGGATCCAATTAGTTGAAAGGGGAGTTTCCTTGAGGGTGTGGCCTGCCTTTAGTATATAAATAGATGCTCTGGCAAAGCTCACTCTCTTTCTTGACCCTGCACCCTTCTCATCACCTGACCTCTGGTTCTTGTGACCTAAGCCTGCAGAAGTCTCTGGCCTGTCACCTGACCTGCAGATTTTGGATTCGCCATCCCCAGCAACCCCATGAGTCAACAGAGGCCTCCCACCTGCTGCCTGACCGGCAGATTTTGGATTTGTCAGTCCCTGCAACCACATGTGCCAGCAGAGATCTTCTGTTGCCTGATCCATGGATTTGAGACTTTAAACCTCCCAATTGCATGAGCCATTTTCTCTCAATTGCATGAGCCATTTCCTTGAAGTAAATTTCTCTATATATATGCATCTATATATGCTTCACTGGTTTTGCTCCTATAGAGAACCCAGACTAAGACACAACCCAAATGGACATCAATAGGAGAATGGATAAATTGTGGTATATTTGTACAATGGAATGCTACTTAGCAGTAAAAAGCTTGAAATATTGCTCTATACAATGCCATGGATCAACCTCAAAAACATGTTAAGTAAAGGAAGCCATACTCAAATGATTCCATTTATATAAAGTTCTAGAACAGACAAATAAATTTGGGATGAAAGAAATGACAAGAGTGGTTTCCTCCAGTGTAAAGGGGGATTGCCTGGAAAGGAGTACGTACAAGGGAACTTTCTGGTGATGATGGAAATGTTCTATACCTTGATTTGGATGATCAAATGTGTGTATATTATTGTTAAAACCCATCAAACTTTACATTTAAGATCTATGAATTTTATTGTAATGAACTTTTTCTTAAAAAAAAGAAAAGAAACTAGGAAAAGGAAAGACACATGAAACTCACAAAACAGGGGATCTAACTTAACAACAACAAAAAAAAGTAAGAGAATTCCCAGAATGATGCCAAAGAGAAGTCTCAGGATGATAGCTATGCAGCAGGCCCAGAGGGCAACCACTTCAGACTGAGCAGAAGAGTGGTCTTCAGGTTAAGACACCTCTTAGGAGAAACTGGAACCAGTGTATTTCCTGATGTATTTGACCACTTGGAAAATTTTATTAATGTATAACAAACCTGATGGGACATGAGAAAATAATTAAGAATATATACACAGATCACTAAGTAAGTGAAAATTACTATCTCCAGGGAGGGGAGTGGAGATTACAAAAGATAGGAAACATAATCATAGTACATTAATTGGCTCCATAGGTAATGCTTAAATTGTCGTAATAATGTGAACACTGGCTATTGGTTTGTTTTATTTTAAATGTGATGTAGTTATATTCAGAGGATGGAGAAGTGTGTATGTGTGTGTGTGAGAGAGAGAGAGAGAGTGAGAGAGGAAGCTAAAGTTCTTCTACCATAATAGAAAACCAACAGATAATGTTTGTAGTATATTATTAAGTAATATGGAGTTAGAACCCAGAAAAAAAAACAACAGCTAAAATAGTTAAAAATTGTTGCCTTTGAGGAGGGAGAATTGAGCCTGGGGAGGGGTGGGCAGGGGCTTTTTTATTATAAATATTTTAATACTAATTGTACATATATTTCTAGGTTGAAAATACAAATTAACTTTAAAACACAGAAGGTGACTGTTGTGCATAGCAATGCCTCCTAAAGATATCCATGTCCCAGTTTTCAGAACCTACGTATGTATTACGTTACATGACAAAAAGGAATTAAGGTGGAGATGGAATTAAGGTTACTAGTCAGTTGACCAGACCCCTGATGGCGCAGTGGTTAAGAGCTTGGCTGCTAACCAAAAGGTCAGCAGTTAGAATCCACCAGGCCTCCTTGGAAACTGTATGGGGCAGCTCTACTCTGTCCTGTAGGGTCACTATGAGTTGGAATCGACTTGACGGCAATGGGTTTTGGTTAGTCAGTTGACTTTAAAATAGGGAGATTATCTTGGATTATCTGGACGGGTCCAAGGGTCCTTAAAAGTGGGACATAGGGGTGTCCCTTAAAAGGGGTATCCATTAAAAGAATACAGAAGAGAATTTCAGAGATGTGATGTGAGAAGGACTCAACCCACTGTAGCTGACTTTCAAGATGGGGGACAGGGCCATGAGACAAGGGTTGTGGGTGTCCTCTAAAAGCTACAAAGGGAAAGGAAATGGAGTCTCCCCTACAGTCTCCAGAAGGGGATGCAGGCCTGCCAACACCTTCATTTTAGCCCAGTGAGACCTGTGTCAGCCTTCTGACCTACGGAATTGTAAGATGATAAATTTGTGTTGTTTTAAGCCACTATGTTTGTAGCAATTTGTTACAGCAGCAGTAGAAAACTAATACAGTGACAACCTAACAAAAACCCTAGAATAAATATCTGTATATTTATGAGTATGTGCTTTCTTATGAGTATTTAATTCACCTAGTCTCTTCTTGAATGTTTTAGCTTAGCTTCCTAGCAGTATATTACACAAATACCGTTAGTAAGAACATTGTTGGCCAAAACTATTAAGGTAGTCATATACATATCTATTTCATAATGATAATGATATTCTCCTCCATAGAAGTGATCGATTATGGCATAAAATTATTCCAGATTCACAGAGAAGATTAGCCCACAGCGGTTTCTAATTCATTTAATTCATTGTAATAATTCACTGATGGTTTATGTTATAATGGATTTCTTATTAAAGAAGTTATTATTTCTACATGATTACCAAACATATTTATTATAATTATTGCTTTTTCATCAAGATTTAGTGCAATGTCACCATTATTAAAGAAGGTAGTGAAAGAATCTTCTGGACTTTAGTGTCAAAAACACTAAAGAAATCATATTATCCTTACATAAGAAATCTTATCTCTATCCTGCTTGAAGTTCCCTTTTAAATCTTTTGTAATTCAAACATTAGAGAAATAAATGAAAGGGATTGTCTAGAAATTCTGTGTCTAGTCAAGTAAATAAGAGAGAATAAACCTTTTAATTTGCTTTGCTTATGGCTCTCTCTTTTTTTAAATTTCTTATGGCTCTCTTTTAAGAGACGAAATATAGGTGATGAAATGATTCCTCAAAGGTTTGTTTTATTTGTAGCTGCTGAGATTCAATTTGTAGTGCTTTAATATATGCTTTGATGATTAAGTCAAATTATATATTTAGGCTGTTTGTCATTATGGCTGGTGAAGAATTCTAGTTCTGCTCTGCATGTTGCCAAGAGGAAAGTCTCTTGGCAAGTTTAGTAATTGCCTCAAAAGAGGGCCAAGTGTTTTGATTTCCCCATGTTCAGAAATGATGAGTGGATCATATAGCTATTCATTATTATTAATATACCCATTGCCGTTCAGTGCCGACGACGCAATGAGTCTGTTGAGTCCGACTTAGAATGACCCTATAGAACAGAGTAGAATTGTCCCATAAAGTTTCCAAGGAGCAGGTGGTGGGTTCAAACTGCCGACCTTTTGGTTAGCAGCTGAGCTCTTAACCACAGTGCCACCAGGGCTCTTATCATTATAAACCCATTGGTATCGAGTCAATTCTGACTCACAGCAAATGTATATGACAGAGTAGAACTGCCCCATAGAGTTTCCAAGGAGCGGCTAGTGGATTCTAACTGTAGACCTTTTCAATAGCAGCCAAACTCTTAACCAATGTGCTTCCAGGCCTCCAAAACCCGTGGCTGCCCAGTCATGATGTTGCTTATTGGTCCAGTTGTGAGGATTTTTTTTATTGCTGTGCTTTAAGTGGAAGTTTACAATTCAAGTTAGTCTCTCATACAAAAATTTATACATATCTTATTTTGTGACCCTAGTTGCTCTACCTATACGGTGACAGCACACTCTTTATTTCCACCCTGGATTTCCAGTGTCCATTCAGCCATCTCCTGACACTCTCTGCCTTCTCAGCTCGCCTCTGGACAGGAGCTGCTCAGTTAGTCTCATGTATCCACTTGAGCTAAGAAGCACATTCTTCACGAGTATCATTTTATGTCCCATAGACTAGTCTAATCTTTGTCTAAAGAGGTGGCCTCGGAAATGGTTTTAGTTGTGGGCTAACAGACAGTCCAGGGGACATGTCTTCTGGGGTGCTCCAGTCTCAAAAAAACCATTAAGTTTTCTATTTTTACTAGAATTTGAGTTCTGCACCCCACTTTTCTCCTCTGTCAGGGAATCTCTGTTGTGTTCCCTGTCAGGGCAGTCATTGTGGTAGCCAGGCACCATCTAGTTCTTCTGGTCTCAGGCTGATGAAGTCTCTGGTTTATGTGGCCCTTTCTGTCTCTTGGGCTAATATTTTCCTTGTGTCTTTGGTGTTCTTCATTCTCCTTTACTCCAGGTGGGTTGGGACCAATTGAAGTGTCTTAGATGGCCACTTACTAGATTTAATACCCCAGACGCCACTCACCAAAGTGGGATGCAGAACATTTTCTTAATAACCTTTGTTATGCCAATTGACCTAGATATCCCCTGATACCATGGTCCCCAGACCCCCACCCCTGCTACTCTGTCCCTTGAAGTGTTTGATTGTATTCAGGAAACTTCTTAGCTTTGGTTTAGTCCAGTTGTGCTGACTTTGCCTGAAGTGTGTGCTGTCCTTCCCTTCACCTGAGATAATTCTTGTCTACTTTCTAGTTACTGAATACCCCTCTCCCTCCCTCCCTACCCTCATAACCATCAAAAAGTGTTTTCTTCTGTGTTTAAACCTTTTCTTGAGTTCTTACAATAGTGGTCTTATACAATATTTGTTTTTTTGCAACTGACTAAATTCACTCAGCATAATACCTTCCAGATTCCTCCATGTTATAAGATGTTTAATGGATTCATCATTGTTCTGTGTAGTATTCCATTGTGTGAATATACCATAATTTGTTTATCCATTTGTCTTTTGATGGACACCTAGGTTGTTTCCATCTTTTTGATATTGTGAACAGCGCTGCAATGAACATGGGTATACATGTATCTATTCATGTGAAGGCTCTTATTTCTCTAGGATATATTCCAAGGAGCGGGATTGCTGGATCATATGTTACCTCTATTTCTAGCTTTTTAAGGAAGCGCCAAATTGCTTTCCAAAGTGGTTGTACCATTTGACATTCCCACCAACAGTGTGTAAGTGTTCCACTCACTCCACAGCCTCTCCAACATTTACTATTTTGTGTTTTTTGGATTAATGCTAGCCTTGTTGGGGTGAGATGGTATCTCATTGTAGTTTTGATTTGCCTTTCTCTAATGGCTAATGATCTTGAGCATTGCCTTATGTGTCTGTTAGCTGCTTGAATGTCTTCTTTGGCGAAGTGTCTGTTCATATCCTTTGCCCATTTTTTAATTGGGTTGTCTTTTTGTTGTTGAGGTTTTGCAGTTATCTTGTAGATTTTAGAGACTAGACCCTGATTGAATTAGTAGTAGCCAAAATATTTTTCCCAGTCTGTAGATAGTTATCTTAGTCTTTTGGTGAAGTCTTTTGATGAGCATAAGTGTTTGATTTTTAGGAGCTCCCAGTTATCTAGTTTCTGGTATTTGTGCATTGTTACTTATGGTTCGTATTCTGTTTATGGTACATATTGGGGCTCCTAACATTGCACCTATTTTTTCTTACATGATCTTTATTGTTTTCTATTTTATACTTAGCTCTTTGATCCATTTTGAGTTAGTTTTTGTGCATGGTGTGAGGTATGGGGCTTGTTTCATTTTTTTGCAGATGGATATCCAGTTACGCCAGCACCATTTGTTGAAGAGACTGTCTTTTCCCCATTTAATGGACTTTGCACCTTTGTCAAATATCAGCTGCTCATAGGTGTATGAATTTATGTCTGGATTCTCAATTCTGTTCCATTGGTCTATGTATCTGTTGTTATACCAGTACCAGGATGTTTTGACTACCATGGTGGTATAATAGGTTCTAAAATCAGGTAGTGTGAGGCCTCCCACATTGTTCTTCTTCTTCAGTAATGTTTTACTTATCCGGGGCCTCATCCCTTTCCATATGAAATTGGTGATTTGTTCTCCATCTCATTAAAAAAAAAGCCATTGGAATTTGGATCAGGATTACATCGTGTCTGTAGATCACTTTGGGCAGAATTCATATTTTCACAAGGTTGAGTCTTCCTATCCATGAGCAAGGTATATTTTTCTACTTACGCAGGTCTCTTTTGGTTTCTTGCAGTAGTGTCTTGTAGTTTTCATTGTATAGGTCTTTTATGTCTCTGGTTAGATTTATTCCTAAGTATTTTATCTTCTCGGGGGCTATTGTAAATGGTATTGATTTGGTGATTTCCTCTTGGAAGTTCTCTTTGTTGGTGTAGAGGAATCCAACTGATTTTTGTATGTTTATCTTGCATCGTGATACTTTGCTGAAATCTTTCATTAGTTCCAATAGTTTTCTTGTGGATTCTTTGGGTTTTCTGTGGATAAGATCATATGGTCTGCAAATGGTATACTTTTACTTCTTCCTTACCATTTTGGATGCCCTTTATTTCTTTTTCTAGCCTAATTGCTCTGGCTAGGACCTCCAGCACAATGTTGAATAGGGGTGGTGATAAAGGGCATCCTTGTCTGGTTCCCATTCTCAAGGGGAATGCTTTCAGACTCTCTCCATTTAGGATGATGTTGGCTGTTGGCGTTGTAAAAATGTCCTTAATTATATTGAGGAATTGCCCTTCTATTATTATTTTGCTGAGAGTTTGCTGGGTGTTGGACTTTGTCAAATGCCTTTTCTGCATCAATTGATAAGATCATGTGGTTCTTGTCTTTTGTTTTATTAATGTGATGGATTACATTGATTGTTTTTCTAATGTTCAGCCATCCCTGCATACCTGGTATAAATTCCACTTGATCATGGTGAATTATTTTTTTTTTTTTGATATGGTGTTAAATTCTATTGGCTAGAATTTTGATGAGGATTCTTGCGTCAATGTTCATGACGGATATTGGTCAGTAATTTTCTTTTTTGTGGTATCTTTACCTGGTTTTGTTATCAGGGTTATGCTGGCTTCATAGAATGAGTTTTGGGGTATTCCATCCTCTTCTATGCACTGAAATACCTTTAGCAGCAGTAGTGTTAACTCTTCTCTGAAAGTTTGGTAGAATTCTCGAAGGAAAGCATCCGGGCCAGAGTTTTTCTTGTTGGGAGTTTTTAATTACCTTTTCAATCTCTTCTTTTGTTATAGGTTTATTTAGTTGTTCTACCTCTGATTGTGTTAGTTTCGGTAGGTAGTGAGTTTCTAGAAATTTGCCCATGTCCTCTAGGTTTTCAAATTTATTAGAGTAAAATTTTTCATAGTATTCTGTTATGATTGTTTTAATTTCAGTTTGGTCTGTTGTGATATCACCCATCTCATTTCTTACACGGGTTATTTGTTTCCTGTCCTGTTTTTCTTTTGTCAGTTTGGCCCATGGTTTATCAATTTTGTTGATCTTTTCAAAGAACCAGCTTTTGGTCTAGTTAACTCTTTCAATTTTTTTTCCATTCTCTATTTCATTTAATTCTAGTCTAATTCTTATTATTTCCTTTCTTTTGGCGCCCGAGGGCTTCTTTTGCTGCTCTCTTTCTACTTGTTCCAGTTGTTGGGGTAACGTTTTGATTTTGGCCCTTTCTTCTCTTTGGATGTGTGCATTTATTGCTATAAAGTGACCTTTGAGCACTGCTTTTGCTGTGTCCCAAAGGTTCTGGTAAGATGTGTTTTCATTGTCATTTGATTCTATGAATTTCTTTATTCCATCTTTAATTTCTTCTATAAGTCAGTAGTTTTTGAGCAAGGTGTTGTTCAGTTTCCATGTATTTGATATTTTTCCTTGCTTTTTCTGTTACTGATTTCTATTTTTATGGCTTTATGATCAGAAAGGATGTTTTGTAATATTTTGATGATTTGGAGTTTGTTAAGGTTTGCTTTATGGCCTAATATGTGGTCTATTCTGGAGAATGTTCTGTGTGCATTGGGAAAGAAAGTATACCTGACTGCTGTTGGGTGGAGTGATCGGTATATGTCCATGAGATCAAGGTGGTTGATTGTAGTGTTTATATCTTCTGTGTCTTTATTGAGCTTTTTTTCTGGATGTTCTGTCCTTCACCAAAAGTGGTGTGTTAAAGTCTCCTACTATTATTGTGAAGCTATCTATTTCTCTTTTCAATGCTGTTAGAATTTGTTTTATGGATTTTGGAGCCCTGTCATTGGGTGCGTAAGTATTTATTATAGTTAGGGCCTCCTGGCGTACTGATCCTTTAATCAGTATATAGTGTCCTTCCTTCTCCTTTGTGATATATTTTACTTTAATGTCTATTTTATCGGAGATTAATATTGCCACTCCTGTTCTTTTTAGAGTGTTGTTTGCTTGATATTTTTTTCCATCCTTTGAGTTTTAGTTTGTGTCTTTAAAACTAAGGTGTGTCTTTTGTAGGTTGCGTGTAGATGGATCATGTTTTTTTTCAATCCATTTTGCCACTCTCTTTCTTTATCGGTGCGTTTAGTCCATTTACATTCAGCATAATTATTGATAAGTATAAGTGTAGCACTGTCATTTTGATGTGTTTTTTTTTTTTTTTTTGTGCCTTGACAGTTTCTTTGTTCCATTTAATTTTCTGTTCTGAATCATTTTTCTTTATGTATTTTCTTTTCATCCTTTTCATTGTTAATTTTTTATTTGCTGAGTCTTTACATTTTTCTTGTTTTTTATTTTGATGTGTAGGATTGTTAGTTTCTTTTGTGGTTACCTTAATATTTACCCCTATTTTTCTAAGTTTAAACCAGTCTTTTATTTCTTTATATTGCCTTGCCTTCCTCTCCATATGCAAAATCTCTGTCTACATTTTTTAGTCCCTCTTTTTTGTTTTAATGTTGTCATCTTTTACATATGAACATCTCTGTTTCCCTATTTTCAGTGTTTTAGCTTTGATTAATTTTTGTGTTTTCTCTATCCAGCTTGATATCTGGTTGCTCTGTCCTGTATTCTAGTCTTGGGTTGTTATCTGATGTTATTGATTTTCTAACTGGAGGACTCCTTTTAGTATTTCTTGTAATGTTGGTTTAGGTTTTGCAAATTCCCTAAACTTCTGTTTATCTAGAAATGTCCTAATTTCGCCACCATATCTGAGAGACAGTTTTGCTGGATATATAATTCTTTGCCGGCAATTATTTTCCTTCAAGGCTTTATGTATGTCATCCCATTGCCTTATTGCCTGCATGGTTTCTTCTGAGTAGTCCTAGCTTAGTCTTATTGACTTTCCTTTGTAGATGACTTTTCATTTATCCCTAGCCACTCTTAAAATTCTCTCTTTATCTTTGGTTTTGGCAAGTTTGATCATAATATGTGTTGGTGTCTTTCTTTTGGGATCTACCTTATTTGGGTTTCAATGAGCATTTTGGATAGATATCTTCTCATCTTTCATGATATCAGGGAAGTTTTCTGTCAACAAATCTTCAACAACTCTCTCTGTATTTTCTGTTATCCCCCCCCACCCCGTTCTGGTACTCTAGTAACTCATAGGTTATTTCTCTTGATAGAGTCCCACATAACTCTTAAAGTTTCTTACTTTTTTAAAAAATTCTTTAGTTGGTGTCAAGTGCTTTACCTTCAGTCTCACTAATTCTGACTTCTACTGCCTCAGTTTTGCTCATGTGACTTCTTATTGAGTTGTCTAATTCTGAAATTTTATTCTTAATATTCTGGATTTCTGATTGCTGTCTCTCTATGGATTCTTGCCTCCAATTAAATTTGTCATTATGCTCTTGAATAACCTTCTTAAGTTTCTCTATTGCTTTGTCTGTGTGTTCTTTAGTTTTGTCTGTGCTTTGCAGGATCTCCTTTCTGATGTCTTGAAGAGCTCTGTATATTAATCTTTTGTATTCTGGCTCCAGTAATTCCAAGAAATTCTCTTCCTCAGGAAGATTTCTTGAATCTTTATTTTGGGAGCTTGCTGAAGCCATCGTGGTCTGCCTCTGTCTTAATCATCTAGTGCTGCCATAACAGAAATACCACAAGTGGATGGTTTTAACAAAGAGAAGTTTATTTCCTCACAGTCAAAGTAGGCTAAAAGTCCAAATTCAGGGCGTCAGCTCCAGGGGAAGGCTTTTTCTCTATGTCGGCCTTCTCATCAATATTCCCCTGGACTAGGAGCTTCTTGGTGCAGGGACCCCTGTCCAAAGGACACGCTCTGCTCCTGGCACTGCTTTCTTCATGGCATGAGATCTCCAACTCTGTTTGCTTCCCTTTCCTTTTATCTCTCGAGCGATAAAAGGTGGTGCGGGCCAAACCCCAAGGAAACTCCCTTTAGATTGGATCAGGGATGTGCCCTGGGTAAGGGTGGTGTTACATCCCACCCTAATCCTCTTTAAAATAAAATTACAATCACAAAATGGAGGCCAACCACACAATGCTGGGAATCATGGCCCAGCCAAATTGATACACACATTTTTGGGGGGACATTGATTGAATTAAATCTGTGACAGTCTCTTTATGTGATTTGATATTGACCATTGTCTCCAAACCATCAATAAGTTATTATAATTTATTTATTTTATGTTTGGTTACTGTGTCCTAGCTTCTTGTTTTATTTTGTTTTGATATGTCCAAAAAGGCTGCTCATGTGATCTAGTTTGATTATTGGGGCTTTTGAAGCTCTAAAGTCCTGTCACCAGGGGGTTAGATCTGTTACTATGAATATGAGACCAGGAGTCCATTAAATTTTCTTGTATGGATTCATCTCAAGTGTCCAGGTAGCTGGTCACCAAGTATTTGGTGCTGGCTCTCACCTACAGTCCTAGACAGGCATTGGTGATTGGTGTAGGCATAGGTGTCTGGCTGCAGTAGGGGGTCATGCGCTGAGCAAGACAAGGTGTTGACAGCTGTCCCTGAGTGTCTGGGAGGAAAGCATGTCCCTGTTCCCTGGAGTGCATAGGTGAGTGGGTTTTCCAGGCAAACTACGAGCACCCAGTGCAGTTGGCTGTAAAGACTGGGTGGCAGCACTTATTCTTGGAGTCTTGTTGCAGGTGGCTAAGTGGCGTGGGCGGAGCCACCAGTCCTAAGGTCCTCATGTGGGTAGGTGAGGAACCTGCTTAATGGGCAGAGTAGTGTCAGATGTCACAAACCTGCCTCTTCATAGCTGAAACAGTTGAAGTTAGACTTCAGGTATATTCCCAGTTGTACAGTGGTAATGAGGTCCTATGCTGTTGAAATGGGCCCACACAAGTCTATGCAGGGGTGAAAGACATTCAGATTCCGTGGACCTCTTATGCCTGTTCCTAGGCTAAGGAGGTGTGCCAACCCTGAGTTCCTGGCTTAGGGGAGCCGGCAGCTTATTTTTTCCCTGTTTGTTAATTTGTCCCCTCTCCAGGGCTGGGAGAATGGCTAATGGCACATGACAGGTCCTACTTCCGACCCAGGGGACTCAGCAATTGCTGAAGCCAGCCCGGGACCCATTTCAGAAGGCAGAGGTAAACGGAAGAGAGGTTTTTCCAAAATGGGGTGTTTTTTGATCCTTGCAGTTGGCCAGACACTAGTATTTATCTTTAGCTGCTTGAGTGCTGCTTTCCACTAGTTCTGGATGGCCAAGTAGACTCTGCTGCTGGGTCTCTCCTAATGTGGAAAACGCCTCCCGAGTGCCACTGCTTGCCTCACGGCCCACATGAGCTGACCCTGCCTGAAGTGCTCCAGCTCCCACCGGGTCAGGTCTGGCAACTCCTCTCTGCTTCCAAACCATCTCTCCCTCCCCCCACCACTCTGATTCCTCAACTTTCCTTTGATGTTTAGGGCTCCTAGATTGTCATATACAATCAATTCACTTGTTTTTTCAGGTCTTTGTTATAAGAGGGACCACAGGAAGCGTCTGACTACTCAGCCATCAAGGTTTCGTCTCCACTTTTTTTAATGTTGAGGTGGAATCCATACTGAAGGCTGTAGTCTTTGATCTTCATCAGTAAGTCATTTAATTCCTCTTCACTTTCAGCAAACACAGTTGTATAGTCTGTATTATGCAGGTTGTTAATAAGTCTTCCTCCAATCCTGATGCCGTGTTCTTCTTCATATAGTCCAGCTTCTTGGATTATTTGCTCAGCATAAAGATTTAACAGTTCTGTTCGAACAACTGGCTCTTGATCTATGTTTATTCAATGTTGGCATACACTCGGGGAATCAGAAGTAATAGCTCTTTTTTTTAATTGTGTCGTTGTAGCAGGGGATAACAAGATACTTTGCTATCTAAGAAAAATTAGGCCTTTCCATCTCCAGCCCTGGAAATAGTAGTAATCCTGAAAAGTGCAGTTTTTTGGCTTCCTTGATGAATCACTTGGCAGCACACAAATAATATACTAGTGATAGTTTAGTTTCTCAGAGTAAATCCTCTCTATTTTCAGCATTAAGAATCCAAGTCTCTGAGCCTCCCCCTGGCAGCATACAAAGAATCTGCTCAATAAAGTTTAGGATTTCACTTTCTTTCAATCTTGTTTAACTGCTGTGCTATATCCTTTCAAAATGTAACATACTACTTTAAAAAGCTAGATAATGACAGGGACATATATTCATTCCACAGCTCTTACAGACATGAAAGTACACCCATTTAAATCCATACTGAAATGGAGAAAAGGGTTCATTTTTTAGTTGACAGTTAAATATGTAAAGATTGTTTCCTTTGGAACTATCATTGTAATTGATATTCAGATATAGGAATCAGTTTGAGCAGATCTGGAGATGACTCACAGGATACCTGTTAGGTAAAATTTTTCCCAAAATAACCTCCAGTATAAATATATGAAGGTGTAAGTATTTACAATTGATTCATAGACATTTTGAAGTATATTATTATGTGAAGAAAATTTTCATCCTTCTCTTGATTTCAAAGTAGAAATTTTAATAGCATCATGACATGCATGAGAAAGTTTTTGTATTTGATTACTTTGGAAACAAAGGTTATTCAAAAATGTTTCACTTTATGCCATGTATGCTTTCTGTGAAAAACTGTATCAATCATATTTTTAACTTGAACACTTTTTTGGTATAAAAAAAGACAAGATTTAAATGAAACTTAAACATGATTTCAGTGCAAACTGGACCAGACAATTTCAAGATGATTGTGAAATGAGATTCTTAAAGGCTTGAATAAATTCAGAAATTTGTAGACCTTTTTCAGGATACTATTAGACTAAAAAACGTTGATTATATTGTGATCATATGTCAACAAATTTAAAATAAAAACATTTAAATCAATTATATTATGTCATGAAAGCACTTAAATTTGCCATTTGACTAAATTTATTATTCTAAATTAATGTAATTCAACAGCAATTTATTGAGTATATATGGAATTTTTTCTGTATCACTTTCAATTCCGAATAAATTGATCCCATTTCTCCTTGCTACCAGAGTCTGATCATCATTTTTAGGCAAAAATCTTCTATAAAGTTTCACTTTCTTATTAGCATTGTTGTTGTTGTTGTTAGATGCCGTTGAGTTGGTTCTGACTTATAGAGACCAGAATGAGACATTGCCCGGTCTTGCACCATCCACACAATCACTGCAATGCTTGAGTCCATCCTTGCAGCCACTGTGTCAGTCCATCTCATTGAGGATCTTCTTCTCTTTTGCTGACCCTCTACTTTACCAAGTATAATGTCCTTCTCCAGGGACCGGTCCCTCCTGATACCATGCTCAAAGTACAAGAGACGAAGTCTTACCATCCTTGCTTCTAAGGAGCATTCTGTCTGTACTTCTTCCAAAGACAGATTTGTTCATTCTTCTGGCAATCCACGGTATATTCAATATTTTCACCAACACCATAATTCGAAGTCGTCAATTCTTCTTCGGTCTTCCTTATTTGTCGTCCAGCTTTCACATGCATCCGAGGCGATTGAAAAATACCATGGCTTGGGTCAGGCACACCTTAGTCATCAAAGTGACGTCTTTGCTTTACAACACTTTAAAGAAGTCTTTTGCAGAAGATTTGCCAAATGCAATATGTCGTTTGATTTCTTGACTGCTGCTTCCATGGGCATTAACTGTGGATCCAAGTAAAATGAAATCCTTGCCAACTTCAATATTTTCTCTATTAATCATGATGTCATTATTGGTCCATTTGTGAGGATTTTGGTTTTCTTATGTTGAGGTGTAATCCATACTGAAGGGTGTAGTCTTTGATCTTCATTAGTAAGCGCTTCAAGTCCTCTTAGCTTTCAACAAGCAAGGTTATGTCATCTGCATGTTGCAGGTTGTTAATAAGTCTTCCTCTAATCCTCATGTCGAGTTCTTCATATAGTCCAGATTCCAAGATAGTTTGCTGTAGCTTACAGATTGGATAAGTATGGTGAAAGGATACAACCTTGACACATACGTTTCCTGATTTTAATACAGACTGTCATTGTACCAAAAAGAATTAGCTGATATTCAGTCATTTCAGGAGGTAGCATATGATCAAGAATTGATGGTATTGAAGGAAGAATTCCAGGCTGCACTGAAAGCTTTGGCAAAAAACAAGGCTCCAGGAATTCACGGAACACAAATTGAGATGCTTCAAAAAAACGGATGTGATGCTGGAAGCACCCAGTTGCCCATACCAAGAAATTTGGAGGACAGCCACCTGACCAGCCAACTGGAAGAGATTCATATTTGTGCTCATTCCAAAGAAAAATAATCCAACAGAATGTGGAAATTATTGAAAAATATTAACATCACACACAAGTAAAGTTTTGCTGAAGATAATTCAAAAATGTTTGAGGCAGTACATTGACAGGGAACTACCAGAAATTCAAGAGAGATTCAGAAGAAAACATGGAATGAAGGATATCATTACTGATGTTCAGTGGATCTTGGCTGAAAGCAGAGAATACCAGAAAGATGTTTACCTGGGTTTTATTGACTATGCAAAGGCATTCGACTGTGTGGATAATAATGAATTATGGATAACATTGAGAATGAAAATTTCAGAATACTTAATTGTGCTCATGAGGAACCTGTAAATAAACCAAGAGGCAGTCATTTGAACAGAATAAGGAGATACTACTTGGTTGCTAAGATTATTCTTCTAATGGCTGTGCTTTAGACTAGTGTGGACCAGGATAGGAAGATAAAGCAGGTAAAGAAGCAAGCAAGAGGTCAGGTGTTACTTCATATACTTTATTATAGTCAGAAAGTAAGTAACCAGTAATCTGACTGCATTATTATTTAATTTTCCTGATTGCCCAATGAGGCCAGAATGTCATTTATCTTTAAAAAAAAAAAAAAAAAAAAGCAAACGCATTGCCTTCGAGTTGATTTTGACTCATAGCGACCCTATAGGACAGAGTAGAACTTCCCCAAAGGGTTTCCAAAGAGGGGCTAGTGGATTCAAACTGCAGACCTTTTGGTTAGTAGCCAAACGCATAACCACTGTGCCACCAGGTATAGTACCCTCATTTTACAGATAAGGAAACTATGGTTACTCCTAGGCATTTATTCCTCTATGTGAACTTCAAAACTCATTTAATTCAATCCTAAAGAGGGAGTCACATTCAGATTATGATTGGAACTCAAACTTAAAAATTATTGACTTTTTTATTGCTGGTATAGAGAAAGAATATCACTACATAAGGATGTATATTCTAACCTGTTGTTTGCAGCCTGGCTTTTGGCACAAATATTGAAAGTGATCTGAATGGTCATCAATACAGGAATGAATGAATACATCATGGTGTACCCAAATTACAGATATTTGTGAAGCTAGCAAAATGCATACATTATATCTTTTTATCTTGACCTGGAGGGATGTCCATGATATATTATTAAATGCAAAATGCAATTTACACTGTAACATGTGTAGTATGAGCCCATGGTTTTAAAAGAAAGATGTGGAAGAACACATATCAGACTAGGAGCGACAGTAACCTCAGTGGAGTAGAAATGAAGGGGGATTGAGGAAAGATTATTGTATATTGCAATGGGTTTTTTTTTTTTTCCGTTTTTTCACACATTACCATGATAACATATTGCTTTTGTGATTAAAAAAAGAATAATGTATTTTAATATTAGAACAAACAAGAAAATATTATTGTAATTTGCTGTAAGAGATAGATTATGATTGCTTGTACTTTATATATATATATATATATATATATATATATATATATATATATATATATATATATTTTATAGCATGAAAAAGTTATTTTATTGTGGAAATAATACCTACCTCATAGGTTGTGGTGAAGATTAAATGAGTAATGAACATGAATTCCCTGCCACATAGTAGGCTCTTAATGAAGATAACTGCTTTGGTAGTGGGGGTGGTAGTTAAGAAGAGAAAATTTAATTTGTACTTAGCCGCAGACATAGGAAGGTAGCATTTGAGATTAGTCTTGAAATAGGATTGCCACAAGGAAATGAGAAACACAGCATGTAATTAGAAAATTGATTGTATAAAATATATTAAAAAATTTGTCAGTTAAGGAAAGAAAATAGGATGCTGGTAGATTCAAAAAATTGCCATGTCCAGGAAATATGTTTTAGAAAACACTGTATAGAGAAACCTGAAAACATTTGCAAGCAGAACAGATCGATGATTGAAGATCAAGTACTAGAATCAATAACTCATGGTTGGAATAAGGTACAGTGGGTGCAGGTAGGGATGGAATCAGAACTTGAGTAGAAGGTGTAGCTTTGGCAAAGGGTGTATATTTTATCAAAAACAGAAGAAAAAGAAAGCATGGCTGCAAAGTAATTGTTAAGCTAGAGAGAAAGAAAATTGAGAGAAATTTGAAAGCTATAATATTTTTCAGTAAAACAAAGAGGCAATAAAAGAATAAGAAGACTAGGATGGTATAAAACAATACACCACATCTGGGATGTATCAGCTCTGTCAGACTCTGCTTCACTGTGCCAAATCTGAGATGCATGACACCAAATTTGTGTGATACTCTCAGATCGTCCCTGGTTTCCTGATAGCCAGAGGTCCATTAGAAAAAGAGCTCCAATAACTAATATGAATTGCTCCATAAACATCATGTTCTTCTGATCAGAGCCTGAACACATGTTACCACATGTAAAATAGCTTTTATTACTTACAAAAGGAAACACACAGCATACAACAGACGAACAGTCCCCTCCTACCCCTTTGCACAAAAGCTGTCTGGAAGGAGATGGAAAATTTCCATGCACATCCATTCTGTGTCATGGGTGAGTGACTTAAATGGGACAGCTATATAACTTGTTGATCCCCATGGCTTCTGTAAACTGGCCCAGTGGATACAGGACTCTCCTATGAAAGCCCCCCACCTGGCATCATGGCTGAGGGACACAGTGGGAACCTACCTTCTGCCAGTCTCTCACTGGCCAGGTAGTTCCACTTAGGTGAGCTGTAAGGTTAATGCTATGCAGGCTCACTAGTGCCATAGCTGAGGAGATGGAGAAAAATCCCTCCCCCATACAATTTATACTCCTAGCCTACATGACCCGTTACACAGAGAATTTTCCCACCTGACCACCAGAGGAGAGAGTGTTCAGATATCTTGACTCCTGGCACAGAAGTGTATCTCCTTTACCCTGTTGACATTTAGACAAACTACTAGACTTTGGGTGTGTGTGTGTGGTTGTTTCTTCCTGAAGCCCAAAGATGCTAGCAGAGGGGGGAACTGAGGATGATCATAGCCACCAGGTTCATCCGAAGGACTGCCTCCTCACAGGTGGGTTGGATACTTTGAGGAGAATGGAGAAGGCATAAACAAATCACAAGGGAGAAGACCATAGGAAGTTGGTAAAAGATACTTAAATGGACTGGTGACCAGCAGGAAAGGCCTAGCTAAAGTCAGAGCACAAAATTGGCATGGTCTTACAAACTTTTCAGCAAAATTCTCTGCCTGAGAAGTAAGAGCAGATGGCAAGCATCATCCACACCTGGAAATTAGAAAGTGTAGTAGAAACCGCTGGTAGTCCACTCTCTCTTTTTCCTATAGTAATAGAACCCCTGATTTTTAACTGGACACATGGCTACCTAGAATAAAGACTGCATTTCCTAGTCTTCCTTTGTTATGGATTGAATTGGGTCCCTCCAAAATATGTGCTGAAAATCCTAACCTCAATGCCTGTGGTTATAATCTCATTTGGGAACGGGTTATCTTTGTTATGTTAATGAGGCAGGATTAGTGTAGGATGTGCCTTGAGTCAATCTCTTTTGAGATATAAAAGAAAGCAGAGATGGGAGAGGAAAGATGCCATGCCACGTGAAGATCACCAAGGAGCCAAGCAATAAGGACCTTCCCTCAAAGCTAACAGAGAGAAAGCCTTTCTCTGGAGCCAGCACCCTGAATTCAGATTTCTAGTCTCCAGCATTGGATAACTAAGACAGAATTTGGTACTGAGAAGTGGGAGTGCTGCTCTAACAGACACTTAGAAATGTGGAAGTGGTTTTGGAATTGTGTAATGGGTAGAGGCTGGAAGAGTTTTAAAATGCCTAATAGCAAAACCTAGATTACCTGGAAAAGACTATTGGTAGAATTATGATCATGAAAGGAAATTCTGGTGAGGGCTCAGAAGGAAGTGAGGAGAGCTATAATCTCTTCATCTTAGAGAATACATATGGCTCTAGCAACAGAATATTGCTAGAAATATGGACTTTAACTGTTCTTCTGGAGAGGCTTTAAAAGAAAATGACAAAAATGTGATTGGATGATGGAGGTAGGCAATGCTTTTCATGCAGTGGAAAAGAACTTGTCTGAATTATGTTCAAATGTGTCATGGAATGTAGAACTTGTAAGTGATTAACTTGGATATCTATCTGGCTGATGAGATTTCTAAGCAACTTCTTAAAGGGGCTGCATGGTTTCTCCTTGCCGCTTACAGTTGTGAGAGTCCAAAATTTTGGGGTGCTTGATGGTGAGGATGGCTAGCCCACACTTGGGATAAAAAATTTACTGCTTTTGTTAATTTGTAAACTGTAAACAGACTTAATCCCGTATCTAAGGAGATTTTTTTGTAACTGAGCTAAGAAAGAATGTTGTCAGCTTGTTCCCAAGGAGTCTTGATACAAACAATGTATCTAACCTCTATGTTCCCAGAAAGGAATGTCTTGTAACCCTCTCCCCTACCCGATAAACTCCCTAGAGTCACCAAGTAGTAACTAATCAACAAAGCACACATATCACCAAGTAGTAACTAATCAACAATGACTCTTTAAACCTATCATGTAAACTCACATATGTTGTGTTCACCAATCACTGTAAACCCCACACTTTTGTTAACCTGCTTTTGACTTTTACAAGTCGGTAGTAAACCAATCAGAATATTATGTTGTTAGTTCCTGGTTTAACAATGTAAGTATTGCCTGGATGCCTGTAACTCCTTGGAGTGCTTCAGCTTCACTTTGTGGACTGTACATTCCCCAGTTTAAACTGTATCTTGCCTTTGATAAAACCTTTTGTTTTGCTTTGAGTACATGGTATTACTGTTTGATATTTCTTGGTGTCAGAAGTGGGAATTCGAAGATGTGCTGCCTTCCATGACCTCAAGACATCAAGAACATGGGCCCTGCCAGCAGAGCCTTTTGGCTCACTGCCTCCCTGGACTCCTGGAGGTTGTCCAGGGTAAAACCAAAAACCAAGAACAAACCCATTGCCATTGAGTCAATTCCTACTGGCTGCCATCGAATCAATTCTGACTCATAGTGACCCTATAGGACAGAGTAGAACTGCCCCATAGAGTTTCCAAGGAGTGCCTGGTGGATTCAAACTGCTAACCTTCATGGTTAGCAACCGTGGCACTTAACGACTACACCACCAGGGTTTTCTCAAATCTGGACTCTGCTTTCTTTGTGTTGAGTCTTTCAGGTTTTATCTTTGGCTTCATTCCTCTACTTTCGTTTTTTTCCATTGTCGCTTCAAATGCGTTGCATGTGTATTCACTGCCATCTACTGGTCTGTGAATAAACCACTCTCAATTTCTCCCTTTTGCTTTTCTAGTTGTTGAAAGATCTCAGACCCTTACATAGCAGGCTTTGAGCATCCTGCAGTTTTGAGGGTTTTGTTTTCTGTTTGCGCTCTAACAAAAATTTTGGTTTCTTTTTCTGTCTGATCTCTTGCAGATGTTTTGGTTGGCATTAAAATTTCTGTTAACCTAAGTTTCATGCACATTGGTGAGGGTTGCTACAAGGAACCTCAGAGTCTTTTGATGAGACTCTGAGAAAGTTTGAAAGCAACACTTCACTGTTGCAGTCTGACTTTTTGTGTGCAACTTTGGGTGGAATCCCCAAATCTTGCAAGAAAATAGGTAATGCCCATTCGCAGGGGGAGTTGGCAGCTCCTGACCTGTATTGTGAAATTCACACGGGGAGATGACAGCTCCTAGTTAGTATTACTTGATCAAAGACAATTTAGAAATTCTGTAGCTCTTCAGAGTACCTTCCAATTAGAGAGACTAGTATATTTTAAAATAAGGACTGGGTCTCTCACTGGCAGAATGAACTAAAAAACCAAACGTGTTGCCGTCGAGTCAATTCCGACTCATAGCAACCCTATAGGGCAGAGTAGAACTGCCCCATAGGATTTCCAAGGAGAAGCTGGTGGATTTGAACTGCCAACCTTTTGGTTAGCAGCCATAGCTCTTAACCACTACGCACCAGGGTTTCCCAGAATTAATTAGGTTCATAAAAAATAAAACCAGGTTTCAGATGTTTGTTATGGAAGAATCCCAGAAGATTGACTCCCAGATAAGAATTTTATTTGACTCTGAGAAAAGTTTCAACCTAATTCTTAACATCCTTGAGAAATGAGCCTGGATTTCCCTCCTACCTGGATGCTGGTTTAGGGCTCATGTTCAAAAACACTATAAGTTGAATATATTTAAAGTAATTTAGAATTCAATAGTCATTTTAGAAAGATGAGTTTCCATTTGTCATGTCTTTTTAATAACTTTTGTTTAATGCTCTGTTTTAATCAAAGGATCTGAATAAAATCCCTCTGAGACTCTGGAAATTTAATAAGTTTATCTAGGACCTGATTTTCTTCCCTAAAATTACTATACACATTTTAAGAAACTGGGTTCCTCATATGTTTGTCTTATGTGGTACTGTATAAGCCTAGTTTTTGAGCTAGCCTCACACACTGATGATTTATGTCATTTTTTTCTGTTTTGTCTTTGTTACAACTATCTCCAATCTAAACTGCTGTGTCAGAGTTAAATTGAAAGCCATGGCTGACAATTTCTGTTTAAATCTCAGTTCTTTTCTCCTCCAAGAAAAGCCACTTTAAGAGTTTACTCCTGTTTTGTGATCTGATCTTTTTAATAATTACTTTAGGAAACTTTAATATAAATTAGTCTATTTGAAAAGTGCACACATTTACTTTAATTGTTATAACAAGACTTTAAAGAAAGACAAATTATTCTAAACTGTTTCTCTAAAGTATCCTATAAAACATGCAAAAAACAAGGTTACGAAAATATAATCATTTCTTACCTCTGGATGGTATCATTAAATTAGATCATAATATTCCTTAAAGAAAACTTACTCTGATTGGTTTAATGATAAATAAGTGTTTGTATAAATTAATAACATATAAATTAATAAATTCCTAGGAATTAATAAAAATTAATTTGTTCTGACAAAGTTTTTTATGTTTATGTCAACCCTGAAAACAAAATCTTAAAAGCAAAACCTTTCTAAGAGACTTAAACTAGATAGTATATGAAACATTTTTTTATTTAAGGAAAAGAAGTAATTTTTATTAATTCCAGAATGACAAAAAATAGAAGGCTCATAGAATTGGGAAAATTTAGACTTCCATATAACAGTTCTCTGAAGAACACCGAGTCCAAAGCAAGAGAAAAAAAAAAAAACTTTCAAGACAGGTTTATGTTGAGTGACCTTGGTGGGCGGGACTTAGAGGCTCCCTCTAGAATATGCTGATAACTGTCCCTGATAAGATAATCATGCAGCTGCAATAATAAAAAGAAATAATAAAACTAAATTGAGAGAGACTACCTCTATATTACCAGGCAACTGGGCTAGATCCTTGCTGCCTGTACTTGAAATAGTAAAGGCACAGCTCCACAAAAGACTAAGGGCTCTGCTAACTTTGTCCAAATCTTCTGACTTTCAGAAATAATTAAGACTGAGAAAATTAAGAGAAACAACCCTGCAGACAAGGCAGCTAAACAAGCTGCTTCTCAAATTACTCTTGCCCTTATGATAAATAAGAAGAGACTTCCTAAATTTGTTTATTGATGACACTAATTTTTATAAATTAACTTTAAAAGACTTTTAAAACATCAACAATTAGCGCAAACAGAAGAAACTGGAACATGAGAAAAAGCTAAAATGCTTTTACTTCAACAGTAATTATGTTTTATAAAATATAGGCTTAAATTAATCTCCAAGATTTTTAAGTAACTTACTGGTATCAAATTGAGTTAATAGATATTCATTATAATTGAAGTTTATAGGTTTTTACTTTTTACAGTACAGAAGAAAAGAAAAATATCCCATGTATAGGTTTAATAATAAGTATTCTCATTTTTGCCACTTAAAATGATATGTTATAAGAGATATATAACAAAGACAAAAGAAATTTAAAAGGTTTATTAAAAGAAAATTTATTTGGTATAATCAAAGTTCTTATTTACTACAACTAAAAGTGTAATGGGTTAATTTATGAGAATTTTAAAGAGTTTTAATATTAAATAGTGAAAAATTAAATTTCTCACTATTAAAATAACAAATTTTTCTCTAATTACTGGGTTGAAGAGTTAATTTTGTTCTTTATTCAATCTGCTTTGAATGCAAGGGTTCAACAAAATAAATCACTAAGTCTAAAAAGCTATGAAATATGTTAAAATCCTAACAAAGTTTACTCAATTTTAGTAATCTTCTTTCTTTAGTTTACTGTCTATTGCCTTCACCTATAATATCAAAAGTGTTGTGTGTGTGTGTACAATCTGCTTAGGAGACAAAAGTTCTGTGTCTCTGAGTTTATTTTAACTTTTTTGCCCTTGACTAAGAAACCAAGCAACTTGGCTTTAGGAAAGCTAAAATTTTACTTTCAAGATCTTTAGTTCTATCTTATAAACAAAAAATGCTAAAAAAAGCTTATTTAATATTATATGAGTTACATGAAAAATATTGTCAAATCAGGAGATACATCCAAATATTTTAGGTTAAAATTTATATGTCATATAAATTTATATGCATATTATGCACTTGATGTCCTGATATTAGACATCAAGTGCATAATATTATGTCATAATTTTATTATTTTTTAATTGTTAACTTGGTTGAAACTTTATTACTTTTGAATCTAGCATCATCAAAGCCAATGTTTTAATTAGGAAAATTCACATTGTTTAACCATGGAGTTTTTATTACTATTCAAATTTTTAGAGACTTAATAATCTTAATATATTCTTGATGTATCCTGACTATTTAGTATTATGCCTCAAGATTATTTTGTGTTATATCTGAAGCTTTTTAAAAATAAGGCTAATCATTATGTTTAGGGATATTTTTATCTAAAGTTTTTTTTTAATTGACTTTATTTGGCTTTGCATTACTTTTATAATTCCCATCAAGTCTTTCACTTTTAAGAATTATTATTATAAGTTGACCATGGACATTTTTGAGTTGTTCTTTATAGATAAGTTCCACTTTGCCGATTCACTGAAAATGCTTGACCAAAATGTTTCAACAAAAATAGACCAAATTAAGATTTCTAGAACTCTAGAACCAAAATTAACTAACATAAGACTAAATAAACTAAAAGAATTACTATAATATTTATATGAAAATATTGCTGATATTCAGTATTTTGTTTTATAGAATAATTACTAGAAAGCCCATGGACCTCCCATGTATTACTTATGTTAATTCTAACATCATTCAACTTGAATTGTTAAAAATTGTCAATTTCTAATGCACCATTCTAGAGCCCATTTCTTAAAAACCCAAGAAGCATTTAATAAACCTGGGCCTGAACCACAGTCTTTACCTGAACTCCTTCCAGGTAACTTTGTCTATCAGAAAAGATACCAATGAAAAGATTCTCTTGAGCCTTAATGGAAGGGACCTTACCTGGTTCTTTTCACTAATCTTTGTGTCTCTAAATTACAGGGAGATAAAAACTGGGTTCATCTCTCCCAGTTAAAGAGGACTGCAGCCCCTTCCTGGACTGTCCAACTAACTGAGGGTCTCAAACTGAAATTAAAACGTCCTGGGGGCCAGAAGCAGAAGACTGCACCTGGGATGGACAGTTTCTCCCAAGATCACAGAACAAGACCTCATAAAAATCAAAGCTGAGGACATCTTTGGACTGTGTTTTCTGGTTTGGGATTTCCTTGTAGTGATTAATGAGCTACAAAAAGTAGGTCTTATTACCTGGTGATGTAAACTATTAAAATTGTTGCCTTCTGCTTAATAATCATAGCCCTTGGAACTGATTTTTATTCTATAATTTCAAAAAAAAAAAAAAATCAAACCTGTTGCCGCCGAGTCAGTTCCAACTCATAGTGACCCTATAGGACCGAGTAGAACTTCCCCATAGGATTTCCAACGAGCGGCTAGTGGATTTGAACTGCCCATCTTTTGGTTAGCAGCCAAGCTCTTAACCACTGTGTAATAATAACTCCACTCATCCCTGTTTTTTTAGACTCTCCATGACACATACATATGTAAAAGTACTTGTATATTTGTTTGGTTTTAGTATTGGAACTATTCTTAAACTTTTCCTTCTTTCAAATATTGTATCCTCTTATATGCCAGTAACCAAAGAAACCTATTTCATAGTTGCTGCAATTTGTATGCTTTTGGCTCTCATATATAATTTTTGGACAGTTTTCCTTCACTATGAAAGTTTTTCTCAAAATATCTCTTTCTCATAATTGTGATTTCCGTTGAGGTTTGGCATGAAAATGCATTTGTTAAACTTGCCCAATCAGTGGTGAGCACCAGTAACCTATCTGAATGCTTGATCTGTCATCCTTCTCCACAAAATACACAAGAAAATTCTGATCCATTAGCATTACTTGCTTTTAACTAAAGCCTCACACCTACTGCCACTGTCAATACCAGTGTCATTATCAGATGAGCCATATGCATCAGATTATGGCATCCCTCTAATTCCCCTGTATATCCTTCAGTCCTGCTTTTATCTCACCCATGTATTCACCCACCACAGTGTTGTTTACAGTGATGGATACCGTATCCTTTTTGTCACCAACAAGAAGTATTACACTGCTTTAGTTGATTTTTTTAATTATCAAGATTCAGAGGCCTCGATTTGCTTCCATCTTATAGAAAAATCAGAATTAGGAAGATTGTCTATTTGTAATGACTCCCTTAGTGGAAAGTGGCTTGAAGACGCAAACTGGAATATTTCTTTTCCCTCTACTCAAACCAGAACAGAAGTGATATGTGCCCTTTATGGATACATGTTTCTATGTAAAGGATCAAATTATCTAGAGAAAAATTATCATGTTAAACATTTTACTTGGGGCCTTACTGTGTTTAAATGGATGGAGTATGGATGGCCAATGCACCCTAAGGACTTTTGGAGTCCCTTTAACCCTCCATTCCTACAATGAAAGTGTACATTGGACAAATGATTTAAAACTCCTTCCCTGATCCCATAGAGAAATTGTTGGATCTAACTAAAATCCTGTAATGGAAAAGTCAGGAGAGAGCTGAGTGTTCCTCTGAACCCTTCTACCAGTTGATGGCATCTCTGAACTTGAAAGGTCTATTCATAACCTATCAGCTACCATAGAAAAGATAGCTAATTATGTTGCTGATGGAATGGCCCAACAAGTCTTTAAACTCCCTGACCAAGTTTATGTTAGATAATAGAAGAGCTCTTGATTTCCTCCTGGTCCGTTAAGGAAGAGTCTGGGCCATCACTAACACCTCCTGCTGCACCTGGATAAATACATCAGGAGGTGTGGAAAAGACATTAAACTGATATGTCAGAAAGCTGCTTGGTTACATGTGCCCTCTGTGCCGTATTCTCCCTTTTTTTAATACCTTCAGTTGGTTGCCTAAAGGAGCAGGATTTCGGATTTGCTCCATTTTACTTGCTAGTATGCTGATGCTAATCATAATTGTTGTTATTCTCAGAGTAATAAGATGTATGAAATACTTTACAAATGTTCTACCTCAAAAATCCAATGTAATGCCTATGAAAAAGAATTATGTATACAGATCAAACTATATTTTCAGATGACTTTGATCTCAAGCCTTAACTGACACACTCAGTCATCAAAGTGATACACTTAATGTGGCCATCCTCTCACCTTAACCTCCATGAATGACCACTGAAACTAAGTGTCATGCTATGGCATGGTGAAGAAACCAAAGGGTGTCCGGCTGTCCAATAGTAGCATCTAGAGTCTTAATAGCTCATAATATTGAGCAGCCATTTGAGAACTAGCTGTCCATGCAGAAGAAATATTCTTAAAAAGTGTGATAAAGAATTTCTATTGAAAACTTTGATCAAAATGAGAGAATGCTAAAGTCCTAAATTTTGGGGTGCTTGATGGTGAGGACTGCTAGCCTGTACTTGGGATAAACAATTTACTGCTTTTCTAAAGTGTCACCTGTGAACAGACTTAATCTGGTATCTAAGGAGATTTTTTTGTACCCGAGCTAAGAAAGAATGTTGTCAGCTTGTTCCGAAGGAATCTTGATATAAACAGGGTATTTAACCTCTATGTTCCCGGAAATAAATGTCTTGCAATTGTTTTGTAACCCCCGTAAGTTCCCCTACAGTCACCAAGTAGTAACTAATCAACAAGCACACATATCACCAAGTAGTGACTAATCAACAAAGACTCTTTAAAACCAATCATGTAAACTCACATATGTTGTGGCCATCAATCACTGTAAACCCCCATGCTTTTGTTAAACTACCTTTGACTTTCATAAATCACTAGTAAGCCAATCAGAATATTATGTTGTTAGTTCCTGGTTTAACTATATAAAAATTGCCTGGATGCCTGTAACTCCTTGGAGTGCTGTGGTTTCACTTTGTGGACTGCACGTTTTCCCCAGTTTAAACTGTATCTTGCCTTCAATAAAACCCTTTGCTTTTGCTTCAGCAGAGTACAGAGTATTACTTTTTGACATAGCAAAATGCAAGAGGAAAGAGATAGACTTAAAAACGAACTGTGCAAAATGAAAACAAAACTTAAAGATTTGGAAAATTCTGTTGTACAAACTAAGGACACGTGCCTTAGAATTTTCACCAAAGACCTGGCTATACAATCTTTTGTTAAAGAGATTAAGCCTGTGACTGATGGACCAAACCAACTACTACAGCAGAAGACCCACCAGCTTAGATTGAAGGGTACAGATAAAGAAGAAAAGGAAAGAATGCTGTTTGCCTCCTGGAATTCTATAGGCAGGAAACAGACCAAAGGAGCTACATCTGTTGTCCTCCAAGAAAAGAAAAGAATCATCCCTGGAGCAGCTCAGAGCTCAGCAGAACTATTGGAAGGAGCAATGTATGCAGAGTTTCCTTGGTCTCAAAGGGTGAGGCCATGACCTCTGGGGTCTCAAAGGTGGGGCCATAAGCTCTGGGGGTGTCAAAGGGTAGAGCCACAGCCTCCTAGGTTTAAAAAGTCAGATCTTTACTAACATGATTCTGGAGTATGGGCTGACATTCACTTTGGCCAAGAGGATTGGGTGACTGCCCAAAGCTGAGGGGGCAGGGCTGTCATGCCCAAGGAGCAGAAGAATGGGGCCTGTTAGGGCCTAGGGGATGGGGTTGCCACTCGGATAAGCTAGGCGAATGGGGCTGCCCAAAGCCAAGGGAGCAGAGTTGCTGTTCCAGTGAGCCTGGAAGGCAGAGCTAAAGCCCAGGGCTGAGGGGCCTCCACACAAAATCCAGAGATCCTGGTCAACACCCAGAGTCTGGAGGGCAAAGCCATTGCCTCAATGGCCTCAGAGAACAGAGGATTATTTTCAAGTCTTGAGAGTTAATGTAAATTTTTCTGCTGGGTTTTGGACTCACTTGGTGCCCGTTATCCCTTCTTTCCCTCCAATTTCTCCCATTTGTAAAGGAAATGTCTACCTTGCACCTGTTCCACCATTGTATTTTGGAAGCAGATAACCTGTATTCTAGATTTCACAGGTTCTCAGATGAAGAGGAGTTTTGCCCCAGGATGGAATATGTCTAACGTCTCACCCATATTTGATTTAGATGATTCAGAAGATGAGATTTTGGACTTGGAGTAGATTTAAGACTTTTAGGATGATGTGATGGGGAAATGTGTTTTGCATGTGGCAAGGACATGAATTTGGGAGGGCCAAAGGGTGGAATGTTATGGATTGAATTGTGTCCCCCCAAAATATGTGTTGTAAATCCTAACCTCTATGCCTGTGATTATAATCCCATTTGGAATGTGTTGTTTTTGCTATATTAATGAGGCAGGGTTAGTGTAGGGTGTGTCTGGAGTCAATCTCTTTTGTCTCTTTTCATATCTCTTTTAAGATATGAAAGAGATTAAAGAAGCAAGTGAGAAAGCAAAGATGGGAAAAGAAAGATACCATATCACATGAAAATCATCAAGGAGCCAAGGAATAAGGACCTTCTCCCAGAGCCAACAGAAAGAAAGGCTTCCCCTAGAGCCAACACCCTGAATTCAGCCTTCTAGCCTTCTAAACAGTGAGGAAATAAATTTATGTTTGTTAAATCCAACCATCTGTGGTATTTCTGTTATAGCAGAAGACAGAAGACTAAGACAGTTATCTAGTGCTGCTATAACAGAAATACTACAAGTGGATGATTTTAACAAAGAGATATTCATTCTCTCACAGTCTAGGAAGCTAGAAGTCCAAATTCAGGGTACCAGCTCCATGGGAAAGTTTTGTCTCTCTGTTGGCTCTGGGGGAAGGTCCTTGTCATCAATCTTCCCCTGGTCTGGGAGCTTCTCAGCACAGGAACCTCAGCTCAAAGGACGCACTCTGCTCCCAGCGTTGTTTTCTTGGTGGTATGAAGTCCCCGGGTCTCTCTGTTAACTTCTCTCTTTTATATCTCAAAAGAGATTGACTTAAGACACAACCTAATCTTGTAGATTGAGTCCTGCCTCATTAACATAACCACTACTAATCTTTCCTCATTAACATCATAGAGGTAGGATTTACAACACATAGGAAAATCACATCAGATTTGGACAATCACACAATGCTGGGAATCATAGCCTAGCCAAGTTGACACACATTTTGGGGGGACACAATTCAATTCATGACAATAACTAAGATATCCTTTTAACTAGGTATGACCATGTGACTTTGTTCTGATTAACGAGGTGTGAGAAGTGATACATATAAATTCCAGGTTTTTTCCTTAAAGAGAAAGAATATACCTTCCTCTACCTTTTTCCCCCTTCAAGCTGTTACGAGAGGAATGCAGATGTAACATGGGACACTCTGGAAGATACAGATGATGAGAACTGTCATGGATTGAATTGTGTCCCCCCAGAATGTCTGTCAACTTGGCTGGGTTATGATTCCCAGTATTGTATGATTGTCTACCGTTTTGTCATCTGATGTGATTTCCCTATGTGTTGTATATTCTATCACTATGATGTAATAAGATGGATTAGTGGCAGTTATATTGATGAGATCTACAAGATTAGATAGTGTCTTAAACCAAACTCTTTTGAGATATAAAAGAGAGAAGCGAGCAGAGAGACATGGGGACCTCATACCACCAAGAAAGCAGTGCCGGGAGCAAAGCGCATCCTTTGGACCTGAGGTTCCTGCGCTGAGATGCTCCCAGACCAAGGGAAGACTGATGACAAGGACCTTCCTCCAGAGCCGACAAAGAGAGAAAGCCTTCTCCTGGAGCCAGTGCCCTGAATTCGGACTTCTAGCCCACTAGACTGTGAGAGAATAAACTTCTCTTTGTTCAAGCCATCTGCTTGCGGTATTTCTGTTATAGCAGCATTAGATAACCAAGACAAGAACATACTAAAGATGATGGACCATCAAAAAAGAAATAATCTGGACCCCTCATGACTTTACAGAGCAAGACATACCAACTTATATTTTTACATAAAATTGAAATAAATTCCTATCTTGTTTAAGTTGCTGTTATTTTGGGTCTCTGTAACAATAAACAAATTTATATCCTAACTAATATAAAAAATTAGAGATCATGAATTTAAAAAGGGATCTTAAGTGGAAGAAATAACAATGATGTGAGAGAGGCAATATGGAGTTATTTAATCTTTCTGAATCTAAATTCCCTAATGTTTAAAATGAGAATAATATCAGTACATATCTCATAGTGCTGAGATAATTAAATGAGATAATACACTTTGTATTAGTTTCCTAGGGCCGCCGTAACAAAGTGCCACAAACTGTTGGCTTAAAACAACAGAGATTTATTGTCTCACAGTTCTGGAGGCTAAAGTCCAAAACCAAGTTATCTGCAGGAGCGTAAAGGCTCTAGGGGAGAATCTTTCCTTATCTCTTCTAGCTTCTGGTGGTTGCTGACAATCTTGTTGTTCCTTGACTTCACTCCAATCTCTGTCTTCATGTTCACATGGCCCTGTGTGCCTGTGTCTCTTCTCTTCTCCTTAAAAGGACATCAGTCATATTGGATTAGAGTACATCCCAATTCAGTATGATCTCATTTTAACTTGATTACCTCTGCAAAGATCTTATCTCCAAATAAGGTCACATTCACAGCCAGCAAGAATTAGGACTAACATACTGTTTTGGGGAACACAATTCAACCCACAACACATACAAAACACTTAACATAGTGTCTGACACATAGTAGGGATTCAATGAATAGTGTTGCTTTTATTATCACTGGCATAGTAAAGATTAAATGAGATAATATGTGAAATTTGCTTGGCATACGATAATCAATAAATAGTAGTTTCTGTTTCTGATGTTTTTATTACTACTCTTACTGTAATAAAATTATTGTTAAGGATGACCATGGGGTCCATATTGAACAGGAAGATGATTAAATCTAGAATTATTTTGAGACCACGAAGGGGGTCATTGGAACAAAAGTAATGATGATGACAAAGAATAGATTCGGTAGGAGTGAGTGAATAGAAGAATTAGAAAGACAAGAAATTAAGGTCAAAGAGAGAAATTTCAGATGGAAACTGAGTTTACACAAGCCTAACTAGCCTGTGAGTACAAACGGTGCATATTGACAATAATGCTTGAACTCCATCATTGGCTTTTGTCTCCATTTACTCATGTATGACACCAGTCATCTCTAAAGTTCCACCACCACATCCTCCCCTAAGTATTTCCAAATATCCCTACAGTACTGTTTCACTTTGTGCTCATGAACAAATATGCTCCCTCTTGGCACCACCACTAATCAACCATTTCAATTGGGCTGGTGCTGGGTACTGCAGTCTCTACCAGACCCTACGTTCTCTGCTAGGTGCTACTGATGTTCTGCTATATACCACAGCTTCCCCTTGGCACCATCACTGAGAAAATACAGCACTCACAGTGCCAAAGCTCTACAGGGTTCTTATGAGATGGAGAAGAATGTTTCTATCCTGGTCTGTATTACACTGTCAAAAAGAAGAGGCAGTGCTGTTTTTGCCACAGTGTCTTGCTGGGTTTTTAGTGAAACAAATCTTTCAGTTTTATTTACATCCCTCCTAATCCCCATAGGCCTCAGACATGAGGATTTCATGGGCCAAGCTAAGAGAAAAATCAGAATTAGAACTACATACCATTCTCAGAATTGCTCTTCTTCTTGAAGGATTTATTCTAGTCAAGAAATCATGCCTGGTTCTCTCTTCCCCTAGGCAGAGTTTTCACCCGAGTCACTCCTCGGTCCCTCTGTAATACACTTTTGACAGGCCATCCCACCATTTCACCAAATATGCCCATAAAAATCTGAATTGCAGCTTAATTTGAAAATCTCGTGTAAGTCTCCTCTCTCCCTTGAAGGTAGGCTGTGGCCAGCACTTCAGAAGCTTGCTTAGGACTGAAGCTCTGGTTGGGGTCCAAAGGGGCACTGGGATGGGAAGGCACAACCCAAATAGTGAGCAATGTCAGAATCAGAAGGGCAAGCTAAGCCTAAAACCAGCAGGAAATTTGCAGTCCAAATTTCCAGGAAGAGAATAAAGTAGTGCACCATATCCAGGAGAAGCCAGGCACAAGTTTTGAAGCCAGAGTAAAGACAAAGACACGAGTCTGGCATCAGAGATGAGAACAAGTACAGGCAGATCCAGCTCAAGCAGCGAGGTTACTGAGCAATTGTCTAATATCAGTTAATGTTTGCTGCTTCCTTTTGGGGTCAAGAAGAGCATGATCAATGGGTGTATCAGCCTGGGTTGAAGGGCCAGAAGTGAGTTGAGGCTGGGGTTTCCCAGTATTCACTTGGTGGAAATCCCTGACATATTCTGGGACATTGATGACAATTATAAAACTTTAAGTAGGATATTTTAATATAGAGCGATTGTTGTGGTTGTTAGTTGCCATCTCATGGTGACCCCATGTGTGAAGGGTCGAACTGCTCCATAAAGTTTTCAAGGCTGTGACCTTTCAGAAGCAGATTCCCAGGCCTGTCTTATGAGGCGCCTCTGGGTGGCTTCAAACCACCAATTTTTCCGCTATAGTTGAGCTCTTAACCATTCACGCCATACAGGGGCCCCACAATATAGAGAAGTAAAAGAAGAAAACAAAACAAAATAAAATGGGCCATAATCTTTCTGTCAAATGATCTCCATTGAGAAACGATTTCCATTTTAAAGAAACACATGAATTAAGTTAGAAATTTTTAACAGTACTAAAGGGTTAAAAAAAAAAAGTTAAACCTCTCTCTGCCCACCTCCCAGCCCTTCTTACCAAAGGAAACCATTATTAACAGTTTCTTGTAATTCTTTATATATATATATAAAGTACATCCTTTTATGGTTCTAGGGTTTGTATCCTGATTAGAACTGCCTTTCTTATTCTGGATTATAAATAAATTCACTCATGCTTTCTCCAAGAAAAACCCATTGCCCTTGAGTCGATTCTGACTCATAGTGACCCTATAGAACAGAGTAGAAACTGCCCTATAGGGTTTTCAAGGAACGGCTGGTTGATTCTAACTGCTTATCTTCTGGTTAGCAGCTCAGTTCTTAACCACTGCACCACCAGTGCTCCATGTTTTCTCCAGGAAATTTTATTGTTTTTTAGTGTTCAAGTATTTGATTCATCTGGAGTTTTTTTTCAAAGTTAACAATGACATAGGAATTCAGTTATATATTTTTTCCCACGTAGGTACCCCGATGTCATTTTTTGTTCTTTTCCCCACAGATAGAAAATGCATCTGTAGAGATAATAAACTCTAATACACTAGGTTTCCATATACATTTGGATTTATTTCTAGGCTTCTATATTCTGTTATATTGATCTGTTTATTTATTCTTCAGTACCAAGCCATTGAAAGTATTATAACTTAATAAAATACTTCAGTATTTGGTAAGATTACTTCTCCATCATTACTCTTGTTTTTCAAATTTTTTTCTTCCTATTTTCCTATGTTTGTTTTGTCAGATAAAATTTGATATAACTCTGTCATGTCCTCAAAAGATCCTATTGATATTTTGGTTGGGATTATATTTAGTTTTAGAAGTTAATTTACGTAGATTAAGGGGGAATGGATGACTTTATAATATGGTATCTTTCTAAGAGCACCGTGCCCTTTTTCATCTATCTAAATTTTCTTTTATATGTTAAAGAGCTTAAGGCATTTCTCGTATGGTTCCCAAACATTAGTAGTTCAGCTATTGCCTAGGTATTTTATCTTTTTGGTTGCTTTTATAAATTGAATCATTTCTTCCATTACATTTTCTGAGTTGATGGGCTGGCAGGGGCTGGCAGGTAGAGGGCAGTTTGGGCCATCTTACCTGGGGACAATTGACTATGGCATGGCTCCTCATGAAATTATTTCCCTATTTCATAAAAGAAGTTCAGACGTAGGCACTCTGGGGCTGGATGTTTACTACAAAGTCAGGAAAGATCCAAGGCTTTTCTACTTTATTGCTCTGCCGTCTATAATGGTACATGCTACATGAATGATTGCAAATAACTACTCCAGCTCCATTCTTTCCAGCAGGGCGATTCTGTTGCACAACTCAGAGGGCACTACTCACAGTGTAGTCTGTGTCTGCATTCTAGACATCAAGACGGTGAAAACAGGTAAGAAGCATGCACCCCCTCCCTTTTAAGGAGACTTCCTGGAAATTCCATACATTTTCCCTTAAATCTTAGTGGCCAGAAATTAGTCACATAACTGCTCAGAGCTGTAAAGACACTGCAAAATGTCTTCTATTTAGGGGTGTGGTGTGCCTAGATTTAAAAAAAAAATTAGGATTTTGTTACTAAGAAGGAAGGGGAGAAGGAATGATAAGATAGGCAACTAGCAATCTCTGCCATGCCTGCTGCCCAGTCTCCCTGAATCTACTCTTGACCTGCTTCAAACTACAGCCAGTGTTTTTGTTTGTTTTTAAACACAGATATTGTACCACCCATTTGGTTACACCCTTAGTGCCTTCTGTACCACAGTGTCAAAAACCCTGCATTGCCTTGATCCTGCCTCCTCTCCAGCCTCTTTTGCCCCTCTCACCACCACGCTTTCTGCACTCAAGCCACTCTCACATTCTTTAAGTTCTTAAGCATACCATGTTTCTTTTGCTTCACAGCCTTTGCCCATGCTGTTCTCTCTGCTTTGGATGCTCTTCCTGTTCTCTTCCGTCTAGCCGCTCCCCTCCCAACCTATTGCCATGGAGTAGATTCCAACTCATAACTCCTCCCCTTGCCAACTCCTATTTATCCTTCAGATCGCAGTTCAAAGATCACTTCCTCAGGAGATCTTCACTGGTACTCCCTCTTAGAAGAGATGAGATCTCCCCTATTATATGGTTTTACAGTAGTTATATTTTTTACTTCATAACATTTACTTCAGTTTGTAATTTTACATTTATTTGTGTGATTATTTTATTAATTAATTTTTACTTCTATTAGATTGTAATTTCACGACATCATAAACAATGTGTATTTAGCTTATTGATATATCTTCAGAACCTAGCACAGTGTCTAGAACACAGTAGGTAATCCGTAAATATTTATTGAACAGATTAATGAAAACTATCACAACATTACACCCTGATGTTTGGGGATCAGGATCAGATATAATGGTCCCTCTAGCTTTCCAGCTCCAGAAAGGCAGTGAGAAAGTAGAATTTTAATATCTCTCTGTGGTCAGAGTGGAATTTAGGAATTTAAGATTCAAAGTTAAAGTAGTTGGGGGCAATAAACTCCAGGGTGTGACCATGTAATGAGTTATTAAAATGAAAATGAAGATACAGATGGTTGGAGTCATGAAGTTAAAAAATCTCTGAGTTGGAGTATTAGACAATTTGCCTTCAAGGTGTCCAGGATGATGACAATAGTGGGTATAGAAAGAAAGACTGTGAACCAAGTGGCTAAGTTGTTAGACGGTAGGAGTTTCAAAAGCAGAAAGGTTTTTACCAAAATGTGGAAGAATAGTGGTCTAGACATAGCAACGGGGATAATGCTGACCCTGTCTCCCAGCCATGTGATATGTGTACTATATGTCCTGTAAGTTGAAGTGGAAGTGATGTCCTCTGGGAATGGCAGAGAAGGAGTTTTAAGAAGAGGATGAGAAGATAGGGGAGTTAGTTTATAATGACAAGAGCATTCCAGAGCACTATATAAAGATAGGGAAGGAGAGCAGCAGTGGGAGGATGTGTCATTGAAAAAGAGCAAAGAAAAAGAGTAGGTAGAAGAGAAATACCTTTGGGGCCTTGAATCTGAATCAGTGGTCAAAGCAGTTCTGCTAAAAGGTATTTTGGAGGTTCCTGACAGGCACATTCTGAGGCTCCATTTTGTCTCAGAGGAATAATTAGGCTAGCTGGCTGTGATTTAGTCATCAATCTGCAGCTATTTCCTCAAAATCCAAACCAAAAGTTTGAAAGGAATTTTTCTGGTTCCCTCAAAAGGGTTGAACTAGACCCTGAAGCAAATCTAGCTCAGGTGGTTGGGGATGAGTATTTACCAGCTCAGAGAAAGGTCACTGCAAAGAGATCCTTGTTATCCAATGATCCCCTTGCTGCAAACAACTACCATTTACAATGCTGAGATATGATTTCATAACAATCTTCACTGAAATTAATAAAGATTATAATTTCTGTTTTCCTCCTAAATTTTCACCTTAGTTCTGAAATTTCCTTAATGATAGTCATCTTTATTGTTCATGTAGCAGAGTTTACAGCTCTTAAAAGCCTAAACGCACAGAGAAACAAGAGAAATTAGTGTAACCGGGTATATTTATTGAGTAGATACAATTTGTAGTGGGTCAGCAAAAGAGAAGAAGATCCTCAATGAGATGAATTGACACAGTGGCTGCAACAATGGGCTCAAGCGATTGTGAGGGCGATGCAGAACTGGGCAGTGTTTTGTTCTGTTATACATAGGGCCACTATCAGTCAGAACCAACTCAATAGCACCTAACAACAGCAACAACAAAGATACAATTTGAGTCAAATGGAAAATATCAGGAAAGAACTGCAAAGATGGGATAGTGAAAGCAGTATATATAGGCAGAGTCTGGGCAGGGTAGCCTCCTGAAGGTCATTGTAAATTCCTTTCCTGTTGGTTTCTCAAGAGACAGAATCAGAGCACACGCAGGGTTTCAAGGTCAGTCAGTTGAAAAAAGAGTCATTAAGGATATGCCATAAATCAAAGGACATCTCAAAATTTAGTCTTCAAGGAATTTTCTTTAAGGGACGATTCTTGTTTCAGACATGGAGTCGACTTCTTTCAGCTATCCCAACACAGCCTGTTTAAAATTTTGGGGTGTATTACAAAGCTTATGCCTAAGCTCTTCACCCCACTATGATCCAGCAAGTCTGGAGTAATGGCAGAGCTGTTTCTTTAAGTATATATCATATTTCATTAATCTAAGATGCCAGTGACAGTAAGGCACATCATTATTTTATGTATCACTAAGAAAGAAAAAATATCTGCCAATTAACCTTTTTTTCCTTATTACTTAAAAGTTTGACTTTTAATGAAAGAGCTCTTTTAGTCTCATTTAGACATATTTTTATTATATATCATCATTCTTGTGCATACATAGACAGGAAAATATAAATAGAACACATAGATGAGAAATTCCCAAGGTCTCTTCACATTTGCAGTCCAAATCTCTTCATGTTTTGATTCAAAGTTTTTACCGTCCATGTTTTTTCACACAGCATCATTCTGTATGCCATCAAGAGCATTGATGATGCATTATTTCTTTAAAAAATGGGAGGGGATGTTCATTATTGTCCCAAAGATTTTATTCCAAGTCACTGACACTCATTCTGCAAGTTCTAATGCTGGCAGTTACTCCTCCAATGATGAATGTTTATTTCACTAACGTCAAACTTACACCCTACTGCTCTGTTTTAATACCTTTCTGCTTACACAATAACTTCTTCATTTTGATGCTTAATCATAGTATAATCTTTTTGAAGATATTTTAAATGGCAATTAAACTCAATATGTGGAATACCAACAAGGCACATAATTCAATTAAAGTGCTGATATTATGAACAACGGTGACCAAGTTCCCACATGTGCATGCAATGTCTTCTGGTCCAGCAACCCTTCCTGAGACGCAGGCTGAGAGAGCTACTCTCACTGCAGACATCAATGGCACTACTAGCTATTTGACTATTTGCCCTATGCAAAATGTGCTACTAACAGCTGCCACTGAGGGGCCAAAGGTTCTAATTTGTTGAGCACATGTGATACACCATCACTTTCCCCATTCACCAATGACCACAGGGAATTTAGAACTATCTGGGGGAAAGTGATGGTCTGGAGTTCCTGCAGAACAGTCATGGGTATTCATTATGGATTCTCTAAGGAAATTAAGGAAGACGTTATATTAGTCTGCATCACTTGAAAACACCAACAGTTCTGCATAATGAAATAAGATAAGTATGGACTATATTTGCAAACAATAAAAGCATTTGCAATTTATATGGCATTTCTTCAGAAATGGGGCCCTCAGTAATACCCTCCAAATGCTTTCACAAATAAAAATACCTATAATTTGCCTAATGTTTCCATTTTCAACTCTCAGGGCTAATTTATTGTTTCAGGAATATGTTAATTACATGGTGCACCGATTTGCATTTACAATTCAACAAATGTGCCAGCAATCTTATTAACTAGCCAGCTTTGAAAATGTAGCTTGTAACATTCCTCTGAAACTAAGGAGCCCTGTTGAGCTGGGACCATTTCTCCCGACTATTACCTACAGGGGCAGGAGAATGATTTTAATGGCATTCTGCAACATGTCATTATCAAAGAAAAAAAGATCCTGCCTCTCTGGATAAAATTCTAGTATGAAATAGCCTAAAATTAGCAGAATAGTATTCCATCATACACCACAATACAGATTTATTTTTAAAATAGTTTTCTTATATATTGTATTTGAGGGACACTAGGGCTCAAAGATTTAGAAGACTGAAGAGCCTACAGTTTTAATTCATTCTATAGCACAAAAGTGCCCAACAGTTAAAAGATGAGATAAAACAGAAGTACAGGAGACAACTTTACTTGCAAGGAAATAGACAGCTTTCTTAGTGTGTAAACATCACCGTCATCATTCTTTATATATGGAGTTCAAACGAACTCACTCTTAACAGTATAACGGGCCACATACATCAAAATAATCTATTGTTTCAATAGAAATCTCTTGATGGTTTGATATGTCTGTAGTAGTACCTCTTTCTGAAATGATATTAGAAAAGGATAGACAACCAGTAGAAGATGTCCACTATTGTTTTTAGTTGCCATCAAGTTGACTGTGACTCATGTGACCTTATGAATAACAGAACAAAATGTCACTTGGTCATCTTCATAATCACTACTATGTGTGACTCCATGTATGTTGTTTTTCTTAGGTGTCGTCGAGTCGGTTCCAACTCACATCCACCATATGTACAACAGAAGGAAACACTGCCTGGTCCTACGCCATCCTCACAATCATTGCTATATTTGAGCCTGTTGTTGCAGCCATGGTGTCATCAATCCATCCTGTTGAGGGTCTTCCTCTTTTTCGCTGACCCTCTACTTCACCAAGCATGATGTCTTTCTCCAGTGACTGATCCCTCCTGATAACATGTTTAAAGTATGTGAGACGAAGTTTCACCATCTTTGCTTCTAAGGGTCGTTCTGGCTGTGCTTCTTACAAGACAGGTTTTTTCGATCTTCTGGCAGTCCATGGTATCCTCAATATTTTTTGCCAGCACCATAATTCAAAGGCATCAATTCTTCTTCAGTCTCTCTTATTCCTTAATTATCCAGATTTCTCATGCATATTAGGTGAATGAAAATACCATGGCTTGGGTCAGGCTCACCTTAATCCTTAAAGTGACATCTTTGCTATGTAACACTTAAAAGAAGTCTTTCACAGCAGATTTGCCCAGTGCAATATGCTGTTTGATGTTTTGACTGCTGTTTCCATAGGTATTGATTGTGGATCCGAGTAAAATGAAATCCTTGACAAACTTCAATATTTTCTCCCTTAATCATGATGTTACTTATTGGTTCAGTTGTGAGGATTTTTGTTTCCTTTATATTGAAGTGTAATCCATACTGAAGGCTGACTTTAGTCTTTGATCTTCATCAGTAAGTGCTTCAAGTCCTCTTCACTTTCAGCAAACAAGGTTGTGTTACATGCATATCACAGGTTGTTAATGAGTCTTTCTCCAATCCTGATGCCCGATTCTTCTTATAGTCCAGCTTCTCTGATTATGTGCTCAGCATACAGATTTAATAAGTATGGTGAAAGGATACAACCCTGATGCACACCCTTCCTGATTTTAAACCATGAAGTATCCCCTGGTTCTCTTCAAATGACTGCCTCTTTGTCCATGAACAGGTTCTGCATGAGCACAATTAAACTTTCTGGAATCCCCATTCTTCACATTATTATCCATAATTTGTTAGGGTCTGCATAGTCAAATGCCTTTGCATAATCAATAAAACACAGGTAAACATCTTTCTAGTATTCTCTGCTTTCAGCCAAGATCCATCTGACATCAGCAATGATATCCCTCATTCCACATCCTCTTCTGAATCCGGCTTGAATTTCTGGCAGTTCCCTGTCTATGTACCGCTGCAGGCATTTTTGAATTATTTTCAGCCTAATTTTACTTGTATGTAATATTAATGATATTGTTCAATAATTTCCACATTCTGTTGGATCATCTTTCTTTGGAATGGGCACAAATATGGATATCTTCCAGTTGATTGGCCAGGTAGATGTCTTCCAACTTTCTTGGCATAGATGACTGAGCGCTTCCAGTGTTGCATTCGTTTTTTGAAACATCTCAATTGGTATTTCATTCATTTCTGGAACCTTGTTTTTCAGCAATGTCTTCAGTGTAGCGTGGCATTCTTCCTTCAATATCATTGGTTCTTGATCATATGCTACCTTCTGAAATGGTAGAATGTCTACCAATTACTTTTGGTACCATGATTTTGTGTATTCCTTCCGTTTTCTTTTGATGTTTTATGTGTCATTCAATATTTTGCACATGGCATCCTTCAATATTGCAACTTGTGACTTGAATTTTCTCTTCAGTTCTTTCAGCTTGAGAAATGCCAAGCGTGTTCTTCCCTTTTGTTTTTCTAACTTTAGGTCTTTGAACATTTCATTATAATACTTTACTTTGTCTTCTCCAGCCATCCTTTGAATCTTGTGTTCAGCTCTTTTACTTCATCATTTCTTCCTTTTGCTTTAATTACTCTATGTTCAAGAGCAAGTTTCAGAGTCTCTTCTAACATCCATTTTTGTCTGTTCTTTCTTTCCAGTCTTTTTAATTACCTTTAGCTTTCTTCATGTATGACGTCCTTGATGTCATTCCAAAACTAATCTGATCTTCAGTCATTAGTGTTCAATGCATCAACTCTATTCGTGAGATGGCCTCTAAATTCAGGTGGAATATACTCAAGGTCATACTTTGGCTCTTGTGGACTTGTTTTAATTTTCTTCAGCTTAAACTTGAACTTGCATATGAGCAATTGATGATCTCTTCCGAAATCAGTCCCTGGCCTTGTTCTGACTGATGTTATTGAGCTTCTCCATTGTCTTTTTCCACAGATGGAGTCGACTTGATTCCTGTGTATTCCATCTGGTGAAGTCCATGTGTATAGACACCATTTATGTTGTTGAAAAAAATGTATTTCCAATGAATAGGTCGTTGGTCTTGCAAAATTCTGTCATGTGATCTCTCGCTTCATTTCTATCACCAAGGCCGTATTTTCCAACTTCTGATCCTTCTTGTTTCCAACTTTCACATTTTAATCACCAGTAATTATCAATGCATCTTGATTGCATGTTTGATGAATTTAAGACTGCAGATGTTGGTAAATATCATCAATTTCTTCATATTTGATATTAGCGGTTGGTGCACAGATTTGAATAATAGTGGTATTAACTGGTCTTCCTTGTATGTGTATGGATATTATCTTATCGCTGACAGTGTTGTACTTCAGGATAGATCTTGAAATGTTCCTTTTTGTTTATTTGGTTTTTTGTTTGTTTGTTTATTGTTGTAGTTTAAGTGAAAGTTTACATTTCAAGTCAGTCTCTTACACAAAAATCCATACACACACTGCCATGTGACCCCAATTGCTCTCCCTATACTGTGACAGCACACTCCCCACTTCCACCCCTGATTTCCCATGTCCACTCAACCAGCCCCTAACCGTCTCTGCCTTCTCATCTCACTTCCTGACAGAAGCCACCCGTTTAGTGTCATATATCTACTTGAGCCAAGAAGCACACCCTTCACAAGTATCATTCCGTGTCCCACAGTCCAGTCGAATCTTTGTCTGAAGAGCTGGCCTCAGAAATTGTTTTCATTCTGGGCTGACAGAGAGTCCGGGGGCCATGCTCTCCGGGGTTCCTCCAGTCTCAGTCAGACCATCAAGTCCAGTCCTTTTGCTAGAATTCGAGCTTTGCACCCCACCCTTCTCGTGCTCCATCAGGGACCCCCTGCCGTGTTCCCTGTCAGGGCGGTCATTGGTGGCAGCCAGGCACCATCCAGTCCTTCTGGTCTCAGGCTGATGAAGTCTCCAGTCCATGTGGCCCTTTCTGTCTCCTTGGCTAATACTTTCCCTGTGTCCCTGGTGTTCCCCATCTTCCTTTACTCCAGGTGGTTGGGACCAACCAATGCATCTTAGATGGCCACTTGCAAGCTTCCAAGACCCCAGACGCCACTCACCAAAGTAGGACGCAGAATGCTTTCTTAACAAACTTGTTAAGCCAATTGACTTAGATGTCCCCCAAAAGCATGGTACCCAGACCCCCATCCCAGCCACTCTGTCCCTTGAAGTGTCTGATTGTATTCAGGAAACTCCCCAGATTTGGTTCAGCCCGGTTGTGCTGACTTCCCCTGTAGTGTGTGCTGTCCTTCCCTTCACCTAAGATAATTCTTGTCTACTATCTAGTTAGTGAATAATCCTCACCCTCCCTCCCCACCCTTGTAACCATCAAAGAATGTTTTCTTCTGTGTTTAAACCTTTTCTTGAGTTCTTATAATAGTGGTCTTATACAATATTTGTCCTTCTGTGACTGACTAAATTCACTCAGCATAACGCCCTCCAGATTCCTCCATGTTATGAGATGTTTCATGGCTTCATTGTTATTCTTTATTGTTGTGTGGATATACCATAATTTGTGGATATACCGTAATTTGTTTATCCATTCGTCCTTTGATGGGCACCTAGATTGTTTCCGTCTTTTTGCTACTGTGAACAGTGCTGCAATGAACATGGATGTGCATATATCTATTAATGTGATCGCTCTTATTTCTCTAGGATGTATTCCAAGCAGTGGGATTGCTGGATCGTATGGTACTTCTATTTCTAGCTTTTTATGGAAGTGCCAAATCCGTTTCCAAAGTGGTTGTACCATTTTACATTCCCACCAACAGTGTAGAAGTGTTCCAGTCTCTCCACAACCTCTCCAGCATTTATTATTTTGTGTTTTTTGGATTAAGGCTAGCCTTGCTGGGGTGAGATGGTATCTCATTGTAGTTTTGATCTGCATTTCTCTAATGGCTAATGATCCTGAGGATTTCTTCACGTCTGTTAGCCGCATGAATGTCTTCTTTGGCGAAGTGCCTGTTCATATCCTTTGCCCATTTTTTATTTTTTTATTATAATTTTTTAATCGTACTTTAGATTGAAGGTTTACAGAACAAATAGTTTCTCATTAAATAGTCAGTACACACGTTGTTTTATGACATTGGTTAACAACCCCACAACATGTCAACCCTCTAACTTCTCAACTTTTTTTTTTTTTGGTGAAAATACACATAGCCAAAGATACACCGTTTCAAAAATTTCTACATGCACAGTTCAGTGACATTGACTATGCTCTTCCAATTGTGCTGTTATTCTCACTTAAGATAAAGGCTTACAGAACAAAACAGTTTCTCATTTAACAGTTACTACACATGTTGCCTATTTTTAAATTGGTTTATTTGTCTTTTTGTTTTTGAGGTTTTGCAGTTATCTTGTAGATTTTAGAGATTAAACCCTGATTGGATTTGTCGTAGCCAAAATTTTTTTACCAGTCTGTAGGTTGTCTTTTTACTCTTTTGGTGAAGTCTTTTGATTAGCATAAGTGTTTGATTTTTGGAGTTCCCAGTTATCTAGTCTCTTCTGGTGCTTGTGCATTGTTACTTATGGTTTGTACTGTGTTTATGCCATGTATTATGGCTCTTAGCGTTGTCCCTATTTTTTCTTCAATGATCTTTATCATTTTTGATTTTATATTTAGGTCTTTGATCCATTTTGAGTTAGTTTTTGTGCATGGTGTGAGGTATGGGTCTTTTTTCAGTGTTTTGCTGATGGATATCCAGTTCTGCCAGCACCATTTGTTAAAGAGACTGTCTTTTCCCCGATTAACGGATTTGGGGCCATTGTCAAATATCAGCTACTGATGGGTGGATTTATGTCTAGATTCTCAGTTCTGTTCCATTGGTCTTTGTATCTGTTGTCGTACCAGTGCCAGGCTGTTTTGACTACTGTGGTGGTATAATAGGTTCTAAAATCAGGTAGCATGAAGTCTCCCACTTTGTTCTTCTTCTTGAGTAATGCTTTACTTATCTGGAGCCTCTTCCCTTTCCATATGAAGGTGGTGATTTGTTTCTCCATCTCATTAAAAAATGCCAGGGTAATTTGGATCGGGATTGCATTGTACCTGTAGATCGCTTTGGATAGAATTGACATTTTCACAATGTTGAGTCTTCCTATCCATGAGCAAGGTATGTTTTTCCACTTACACAGCTCCCTTTTGGTTTCTTGCAGTAGTGACTTGTAGTTTTCACTGTATAGGTGAAATGTTCTTTTTGACAATGAAGTGACACCTTCCTCTTCAATTTGTCATTCTTAACATAGTAGACCATAGGATTGTCCAATTCAAAATGGCCAATACCAGTCCATTTCAGCCCACTGATGCCTATGATGTTTATCTTCAAGCATTTCATTTCACTTTGACAACTTCTAATTTTCTTTGATTCGTACTTTGTACATTCCATGTTCCGATTATTAATAGGGGTTTACATTTGTTTCTTCTCATTATGAGTTATGCCATATAAGGAAATGATGGTTCTGAAAGCTTTACTCCATCCACATTATTAAAGTCAACTGTATTTTGAAGAGGTAGCTCTTTCCCGGTTGTATTTTGAGTGCCTTCCAACCTGAGGGGCTTATCTTCTGGCACTATATTAGATATTTTTTCGGTGCTATTCATAAAGTTTTCACTGGCCAATTTTTTTAGAAGTAGATGGCCAGGTCCTTCTTCCTAGTCTTTCTTATTCTGGAAGTTCTGCTGAAACCTGAGCACCATGGATGATCCTGCTGGTATTTGAAATACCAGTAGCATAGCTTCCAGCATCACAGCAACACACAAGCCACCACAGTATGACAAACTGACAGACAAGGGGTGGAGAGTCCATGTCTAGTGTATAATAAATCAACCCACTTACTGATAGAACTGATTTTAGTTTGCTATTCCTGCATTTCTAACTTTACTTTTGCCATCCTCTGCCACTGTCTGATATATCTTTATTAAATATTTCTCTTATATGTTTGTGATATTTATATTTTCTTTCTATTTCTAGTAAAACCATTAAATAAATGTCTTTGATCAAAAATATTAAATATCTAGCAGAAAGGGAATGATGTTGGTGGATTACAGAAGATGACTGCAAATAATTCAGGAATTTTTCTCAAGAGTTACAGTATGAAATAAACACATAATGGATCACAAGGATGCAATTGTGTTTTGAATTTGTATCCACTATAACATGATTTACTGTTTTAATATATCTAAGGCAAAAATTTGCAGTTGGACAGGGAATTGGTCAGCAATGAAAGCCTAAAAGTATTTGAAGTTGGTTCCATTTATAAGAGAAATTATTGAGCGCCTGGTAGATTATGTATACATTGAATCTGTCCTTGAGGAACTGATAGCTTAGTATGGAATGTAGACAAGTAAAAAGAGAATGTCAAAGCAGTTGGGTAAGTGCTATGACCAGTGTAACCCTGCAGTGCTGTGGGAGCACAGAGAAGGAGTGCCTACTCCAGCTTGGGAAATGGTAGAGGAGGATTTCTGATAGATGAAACAGACGAAACATGTGCACTGGATTTTAAAGGAAAAGTTAGAATCATCCAGGCTATTGAGTAGAAAGGGTGGCAGTAGAGGTGGTTGGAAATTTTCTTGGTAGGTAATTCAGAAACAGCACGGTGTGGGCATGGAATAACACTTGGATCAGAGCTGCTGGAGCAAAAAAATGAGAGATTGGAAAGGCAAACATGGTCCAGTTCATGAAGGCCCTGGAGGTCAGGCTATGTAGCTTGGACTTTATCTTCTGGAAATTTATCAAACTGGAGATTTTCAAGGCATACTAACAAATGTGCCAAGGCATGGAGCATACATAGGGCATCTTTCTGAGGCATCAATTTTGACTGATAACATATAATTTTAAATATTATTTCTATATTAAAATAAACACACATTGTTTAGAATTCAAAACTGCCAGTGAATAAGTTGAAGATAAAACACAAGACTTCAAAGAACTTTCAAACTTGTAGTCGTTGTCAGCTATGCCTCCAAACAACTCTCCTTTCCTGCCCCCTTTTTGTAATTGTTAACTGATTTATTTCTCCACTTCCTTGCATGATATTTCAGAAGAAAAGTTTGAGAACCATACCTCTAAGCTATGGCCATCCATTGGAGGATTTTAAGTAGAGGAGTGACATGGTGAGATTTATGTTTTAGATCACTATGATAGTTGTGTGAAAGGACGGATTAGGGAGAGGGGTCGAGGCCAGCAAAACGACCAGTTAGGAAGCTATTGCAGTGGAGATGGATGGAGAAGAGGGGACAAAGACCAGAAGTATTTGGCTGGTAAAATTAGCAAAATTTAGTGACTACATACAGTAGGCTAGAAAGAGGAAGAAATCTAGAAAATGGTCTGATTTATGCCTTGGATACCTGAATAGATAGTAGTTCTATTCACTGAGATAGAGTAAATATGTAGAGGATCTGGCTTTAAGTTAAGAAATAATCATCACGTCATATTGGACATGTTGAGTTTGAGATGCTTGGTGAGATATCTATGTTATGGTTTTGCCAAACCTAAATGTGTTACAAGATGTGGAAACATTGATCTGCTCAGCCCTGAGGATGACTGCTTTCCCTGGAACAACTACAGTCCCCACCTGGTCACCTCAGGCTGCACACAGCATCATCCGTTAACCCCAGTGTGCTGTATAATTATTTCCATTTTCTATGTGTGCCATGCCATAAAAAACTTAGGACACACCAGTCTAAGTGATGGTGTCCAGTTGACTGCTGAATATAAAAGTGTGAAGTTCAGAAGAACTATCAGGGATGGAGATTATCCACAAATAGAATTAAACCCAGGAAAGTTGATAGGTAAAGTAATGTACAAGGAAGAGTTTATAAATGACAGGTCAGAGAAGTCAAAGGGAGTGAATTCAGGGTATTTCTGTTATGCAAACGGGTACTTTAGATAATAATAATAACTAATATTTTGAGCATTTATTATGTGCCAGGCACTGTTCTGAGCACTTTTCATTTATTTTTATTATTATTTATTTTTTATGCATTTTGTGTTTATTAACTGATGTAATTTTAACAACATACCCATGAAGTAGTATGTGTTATTGCTGTCCCCATTTTACAGAAGAGGGAAATTAGGTACTGAGGGTTAAGTAGCCTTCCCAAAGTCCCGTAACTAGTAAGTAGAAGAGCCAGAGCTTGATATCATTAGCCAGTCAAATCATGCAGCTCATTCCCCTTGTTCTATGTCTGTGCTCACCAAGCAGAAATCTGATTATGATTTGACTTTCCATGTAAGCTACTGAGAGAGAATGGGCTGGTTAAAGGATGGGTGAGTATGATTCTTTGGCAGTTGTAACTATCAGAAAATAATGAGCACATGTTCTGGTTTAGATGCTAGTCTTTGGTGAAGTTGATGGGCATAAGTCAGGTTTTTGGAGAATAATCAACCTTAGAATAAAAACAGGATTGACTGTGCTAACTTTATCTGTATAAATGACACCTGGGGAGGTCTCTAGTCAGTCAACAGGCTTCTTCTGGCAAGGTCCGACATCATTTTCTTTTGAATGTCTAACTACAGAAGCAGGAAAAAATAAAAAAGGCAAAGTCAATGACAGAGATGTGATTGAAGATTTCTATATGTGGAACCCATTGAAGGCAGTGATCCTACTCACCAGAATCTAGGTAAGATGAGGAAGAACCCAGGCTTTTGTTCAGTAAATAGGGCAAATTGTTTGGCGCAGGTTAATACTAGAAATACTGCATTTGGAGCCAACTGTGCGTGTTTGCACTTGTAGTTTGCATTTGCTTTTCAACATCTGTCAATCAGCTCCCCAACAGATTGTAAAGCCAGGAGCCCGGGTCAGAGAGAGGTAAACTGCAAATGGAAACTCAAAGAAAATGCCTTGGTTAACTGGTGAGTTGGGTATGCTGGAGTTGTTTTTCCTTTCTTCAGAGAATGAAGAGGATAGGTTTCTCCTGGCAATGCTGGGAAACCCTATGCTGTCCCTATTAAACTTTCTTAAGTAAACACACTTTTGAGTAATCAAGAATCAAGGACAAAAGTACCAAAAAAAAAAAAAAGGGTAAAAAAATTGTGAAGAAAAATAAGAAATATTTGATGAGATTTTGTATATTATGCATAAATGTTGTCTGCCAGACAAGTACTTAAAGTCTCTAAACTTCAATTTTCTCACCTATTAAACCAGGGGTAATGGTAATTACTTCACAAGCTGGGTATTAAATGAAATAATTTGTGTATATAAGTATCCAGCACAGTGCCTGACACGTGTCAGAAAATCAATAAAAGGTAGATATTATTACAAATACTGTGTAAGTCTACCCACACATAATATGCTTAGAACCTTCCTCTGAAAATGTAAGTCATCTTACTTTTAACCCCACACACTGTCGACTTCGTAGAGGTATTTAGAACAGAGTTTCCAGGGTGCACTTAACCTGAACATTTCCTTTAAAATGCTCTGTGACCATTGCCTGGTAAATCTCTCACTGGTGGCCTATGTGCCTGTTCTTTCTATAAATGTTTTAGTTGGTGGTGTGATCACTTCTTAAAACTACTATGCCATGCAAAGTTACAATTTATTTTTCCTTTCTCAATTTTCATATCCCTTTTTATCCAGGCCTGCCTTATACTGCCATCTCTTGGAAGTGTCTGGTCTTGAACAATTTCTTGATTTACTTAGTGATGTTTTGCTAATCTGTGACTTGCTGTCAGAGATCAGTTGTTCAGTGTCCAGATGTGGGTTTTGCTCTCCCACATGTCTCCTCTTTTAATTACACTCCAAGTAATCACTGGCAATAAGCATTTCCAGGTTTTCTACAATGTCTCATGACCTATTCACTCCTTCATCCTAGGAAGTGGGATCAACAGAGACATTGGGAAACAAAGCATCTATTATTGATTCGACATTTTTTTTCTATAGCAGTTTCAGCTGGCTATAGACTCTGAGATAAATATAATTTATAGATTATTGAACAAAATGCAGCTAAAAATCTACTAGATCATCTCCTTAGAGGATCTTAAGAAAAAACTCTTAACGAAAATGGAAAATTAAATATTCATGCCATTGGACTTGTTTTCAGATGATGATGCCTAACAGTGTGGCAAAGTAAAAGAATATAAAGAGTGGGAGCAGTAGATTGGGATTCTAGCTCTCATATTAATAGCTGTGTTAATTGGCCCTGTACAAGCCAATTCCTCTCTCTGGGCCTCAGTTTCCACATATGTAAAATAAGGGAGTGTAACTAAGTGATCTATAAGCTCACTACAGGCCCTCACATTCTGTGGTTCTATGAAAGGCCAAGATGGTGTTGTTATTGAACAAACCGAGTGGAAGTAGAATGATTTCTTGAAATGGTGTTGTTGAGCTTTACTGGGATGGGTAAAACAAAACATACAGATGTGCCCATGATTATTATTGATAGAAAGATATAGATAATAATGAGTGTATGTATAACGCTTGACTTGTGATTATGTCTGATGTTAAATACAAGTTGTTTTTTTTTTTCTCTCTCATTGGATGTTACTATCTTTTTTGTTGTTGCATTCTGGTGTCAGGGACCCCAGTACTGCTCTCTGAACACAGGTCAGCTTTACATATTAGTAGTCAACTAGGAGGCGAGATTCTAGGGTCACAGATCTAAGAGATGTGTCTCCTGACATCTATATGTAGTTGTCACATTTGTGTTGAGACATTGTTGGGCCCTGATAGAGCATGCTTGCTAACATGGACATGAAGACTTTTCTGATAACTAAAGCCATAATTTAAAGTGAAGAGGGCTTGGAGCATTTACTGATGAAAATCAAAGATTATAGCCTTCAGTGTGGATTACACCTCAACATAAAGAAAACAAAAATCCTTACAACTGGATTTGGAACCCATTCAATGGCACCTGACCACAACAAGAAAAGAATTGGGGGATCTGGAGCTGCTTTTGGACATGTTAGTTTTTAGATACCTATTATATAAAGATTGGTAGTTGGAAAATATGGCCTTAGTGATAGAAACGATGCTGGAGATAGCATGATAGAATTTTGCAAGACCAACGACTTCCTCATTGCAAATGCATTTTTTCACCAACATAAATGGCGACTATACACATGGACTTCACCAGACAGAATACACAGGAATCAAATCGACTACACCTGTGGAAAAGGATGATGCAAAAGCTCAACATCATCAGTCAGAACAAGGGAAGGAGTCAACTACAGAACAGAACATCAATTGCTCATATGCAAGTTCAAGTTGAAACTGAAGAAAATTAGAACAAGTACACTAGAGCCGAAGTACAACCTTGAGTACATCCCACCTGGATTTAGAGACCATTTCAAGAATAGATTTGATGCACTGAACACTAATAAACGAAGACCAGACAAGTTGTGGAATGACATCAAGGACATCATATGTGAAGAAAGCAAGAGGTCATCAAAAAGACAGGAAAGAAAAGACCAAAATGGATGTCAGAAGAGACTCTGAAACTTGCTCTTGAACATTGAGTAGCTAAAGCAAAAGGAAGAAATGATGAAGTAAAAGAGCTGAACAGAAGATTTCAAAGGGCGGCTCGAGAAGACAAAGTAAAGTATTATAATGACCTATGCAAAGAGATGGAGCTGGAAAACCAAAAGGTCTTTTCTCAAGCTGAAAGAACTGAAGAAAAAATTGAAGCCTTGAGTTGCAATAGTGAAGGATTCTACGGGGAAAATATTAAACGACAGAGGAAGCATCAAAAGAAGATGGAAGTAATACACAGTGTTATTATACCAAAAAGAATTGGTCCAAGTCCAACCATTTCAAGTGGTAGCATATGATCAGGAACTGACGGTACTTAAGGAAGAAGTCTAAGCTTCACTGAAGGCACTTGGGAAAAACAAGTCTCCAGGAATTGATGCAATATTAATTGAGATGTTTCAACAAACGGTTGCAGTGCTGGAAATGCTCACTCGTCTATGCCAAGAAATTTGAAAGACAGCTATCTGGCCAACCTACTGGAAGAGATCCATATTTATGCCTATTCCCAAGAAAGACGATCCAACCAAATGTGGAAATTATCGAACGATATCTTAATATCACATGCAAGTATAGTTTTTCTGAAGATTATCCAAAAGCAGCTGCAGCAGTATATCAGCAGGGAACTACCAGAAATTCAGACCGGATTCAGAAGGGGACATGGAACCAGGGATATCATTGCTGATGTCAGATAGATCCTGGCTGAAAGCAGAGAATAACAGAAAGATGTTTACCTGTGTTTGATTGACTATGAAAAGGCATTCGACTGTGTGAATCACAACAAATTATAGATAAAATTGCAAAGAATGGGAATTCCAGAGCACTTAATTGTGCTCTTGAGGAACCTGTACATAGGTCAAGAGCAGTTGTTCAAACAGAACAAGGGGCTACTTCTTGGTTTAAAGTCAGGAAAGGTGTGCATCAGGGTTGTATCCTTTCACCATACTTATTCAATCTGTATGCTGAGCAAATAATCCAAGAAGCTGGACTATATGAAGAAGAACGGGGCATCAGAATTGGAAGAAGACTCATTAACAACCTGCAATATGCAGATGACACAACCTTGCTTGCTGAAAGTGAAGAGGACTTGAAGCACTTACTCATGAAGATAAAAGACTACAGCCTTCAGTATGGATTACTCCTCATCATAAAGAAAACAAAAATCCTCACAACTGGACCAATAAGCAACATCATGATAAATGGAGAAAATAATGAAGTTGTCAAGGATTTCATTTTACTTAGATCCACCATCAACACCCATGAAAGCAACAGTCAAGTAATCAAAAGACACATTGCATTGAGCAAATCTGCTGCAAAAGACCTGTTTAAAGTGTTGAAAAGCAAAGATGTCACCTTGAAGACTAAGGTGCGCCTGACCCAAACCATGGTATTTTCAATCACATCATATGCATGGGAAAGCTGGACAATGAATAAGGAAGACCAAATAATTGATGCCTTTGAATTGTGGTGTTGGTGAAGAATTTTGAATATACCATGGACTGCCAAAAGAACAAGCAAATCTGTCTTGGAAGAAGAACAACCAGGAGGTCCTTAGAAGCAAGGATGACAAGACTTCGTCTTACATACTTTGGACATGTTATCAGGAGGGATTAGTCCCTAGAGAAGGACATCATGCTTGGTAAAGTAGAGGGTCAGCAAAAAAGAAGAAAACCCTCAAAGAGATGGATTGACACAGTGGCTGCAACAATGGGCTCAAGCATTACAATGATTGTGAAGATGGCGTAGGACTGGGTAGTGTTTCATTCTGTAGTACATAGGATCGCTATGAATTGAAACCAACTCGACGGCACCTAACAACAACAACAATTATATAACCAGGAAACCCTGGTGGCATAGTAGTTAAGAGCTACTGCTTCTAACCAAAGGGTCCCCAATTCGAATCCACCAGGTGCTCCTTGGAAACTCTTTGAGGCAGTTCTACTCTGTCCTACAGGGTCGCTATGAAGCAGAATCGAATCAACAGCAGAGGGTTTGTTTTGTTTTTTTATTATATAACCAAGTGGAGATGTTTAGTAATAAGCTGGGTATTTAATTCTGGAATTCAGGGAAGAAGTCTAGGATAGAGACTCAAATTTGAGAGTCATAAGGTTATAGATGATATTTCATACAAGTATAGATAATAGTTAAAACCATTTGATGAGATCTTCAAGGGAATGGATATATGTAGAAAAGAGAAGAGATCCAAGGAAAGATCTCTGGTTCTCTGCAGTATTTAGAAGCCAGAGTGATAAGTAAGAGTGATCAGAGAGACTGGAGGAAAACCAGAAAAGTGTATAAATTCTAGATGTCAGGTGAAGAACACATTTCAAGAGGAGGGAATAACTAAATGTATGAAATGCTGCTAATATGAGGACTGAAAATTGATCGTTGTGATTAATAATACTGATATTGACGTTGATAAGAGCAATTTCAGTGGGTTGGTAGGAATAAAAGCCTTTTTGGAGAAGGTTTAAGAGAGGATTAGAGGAGAGGAAACGAAGACAGTGAGTATAGATAATTCATTCAAGGATTTTTGCTGTAAATGGGAGCAGAGAAATGGGACTAATGCTTCAACTCCATTACTTCCATGCCTTTCCATTGACACCCACCCACCCACAAACTGAAATCTTTGAACAATCCAACTATTCAAACTTTCTACTCCTATAACTAAACTGCTGAACCCTGCAGGAAACATACTGATTGATATCACTAGATATTCATGGCCTCCAACTTTATTGGTGCCCAAGTGCTTCAAGGCATCCCTCTACACATTCTAGATATCTCTCACTCCTATTATGACAGTTTATTTCTTTCATCAAACTCCCCCAATCCAGACTCTCCAATCTAAATTCTCACAAGTAATCAGTTACCAAATATTGTTAATTCTACAACTACAGCATCCCACTTAAGGCGCCCTGGTAGCACAGTGTTTAAGTGCTTGGCTGCTAACCGAAAGGTCAGAAAGGTTGGCCGTTCCAATTCATCAGTCACTCTGTCGGAGAAAGATGTGGCAGTCTGCTACCATAAAGATTACAGCCTTGGAAACCCTGTGGGGCAGTTCTACTCTGTTCTATAGAGTCACTATTAGGTGGAATCAACCCGATGGCAGTGGGTTTACAGCCCCACTTTCATTTCCTTAATGAACTGATTCACTGTAGTTTATCATCTGGATTATAACAGTAACCCACCTGACTTTAGTCTGTCTCTTCCATAATGCATTTGTCTCACCAATGCCTGTGTAGGCTTTCTAAAACACAATGTGATCACATCACTCTGTGCTTAAAATACCTCAATGACTCCATACCACAATAGGATCAAATTCCAACACTCAGGTTTAGCACATCTTAAGACCTATGCTGTTCATGAATTTATTCATTCAAAAACATATTTCCTGGAGACTTATTCTGGTTGACATTCTATGTTAGTTGCTGGGAGCATCAAAGTCGATAGTCTTGATGTTAACCTCAGAGAGCTCACAGTCCACTTTCATATCCGTATTACTCAATACACAACATTCCTTACAGTTAGACCTAGTACTTTACAGTGTCTTAATGTGTGTCTTACTACTACAAAGCACTTTGCTTTTCTCTACCTAAACATCATCCTTGCTCCTTCAGAGCCTTATTAACTTAATTAAAATTCAACTCAAACATCACATCCTCATGAATGCCTTTCCTGCCCATATATTCTCATTAAAATGCTTTTTTGCTATCTTCCTATAGCAATCTGTGCTTACCTCTGTCATAGTATTTATCACACTGTACTGACAAAATTGTTTTATCTGCCTCCCCCAGTGAGGCTGTGAACTCCTTGAGGACCTATGTCTTGTTATTCTTTATATCTCCAGCACCTAGTCCCATGTATAACATATAATAGGTGCTCAATACATTTGAATACATGAATGAAGGAAATGTCACATGCTTTGCTTAATCCCATTAAACTTCATCAGTTCCACCCTGTAGAGAGTTTTTTGGATCCTGATTCTTTCATTTTCCATTTTAGCTTTCTCTCCAACTCTTCTATAATCTGCAAGTCTGACTTACAAGCCTTCTAATTGTGTGGCACTAATAGATACCTCCCTCTAGGTTTAACATCCATCTATTAATCAACACTATTTGGTAAAAGTCTTCTAGTTATTAACCTCCTAGACCATGCTGTTATCCAAACTGGTTATTACAAGACCTTATCAAATGCCTTGCTGAAATTCATGCATATTTTGTCTATAGCATTACTATTATTTATCTGTCTACTGACTCTATCGAAAAAGGAGATGAGGTTAAATTGACGTATAAATTAGTCACTCTTACCAGAGTCTACATTCCCTTTCCTCACCCCACCCACAACCCATTCTCCTCTCTATTTTATAACACAAAGCATGTCATGTTTTCCCAGAAATGCCTAACACCCATAACTTTGTTCACACTTTTCCCTCTTTCTGAAATTACTTCCCCTCTTCTCCACTTGTTAACATTATTAAAGACCGAATTCAAATTCAACCTCCTCTCAGAAACTTTCCAAGAATCCTATACTCCATTTTGCCTATTATGGTGAGGTGAAATAAAATTATAATGTGCCATTTTTCTATACTTGTGGAAAAAAACAAGGGATTTAGGGAAAGCAATTTGGTTCTGGCATCTTTCACGTTCAGTTACAGAGCAGGAAGTAGTAGGACAAGGATCTCTTAGTAAATAAAGTCAGGATTGATAGTTCATGGAAATAATGTTAAAAATATTCAAATCTGGAAGTTCCAGCAAAATGGCGCCCTAGGCAGAAGCACCATGCCGTCCCGCCACAGCAAAGATCCAAAAAACTAAGCCAAACAGAGAATACAACAATCCTGAAATCCTAAAACATCAAATGAAGAAATAAAGAACTCAGCCAAGAACCAAAAGGAGTAAAAAAACTGACAGAGAACGGAGAGCAAGGAGAGATTCATGCAGAGGTCACCTACCAGCTAATTCAGCGTGGATCTGCCATCTTAGACTCCTATCAGAGACCAGCAAAAGGGGTACAAGAAAGCAGCCTCGCGAAGCATCCAGCGGGAGACAAAACCACCAGTAATTTGCGATATACGCTTTCCCACCCTTCTCCCTTCTTCACCCCAACTCAGCCTCCTCTGCTTCCCTCGGCCACAATCTCTAGACCGGGAAACACTGGCTGCTTGGATTCCACATACCTGAATAGGCCGGCTCTCTGAGTGCCATTTGTTGGCTGCTGGTGTTGCTTTTTCTGTTTCTTTTAATTTCTTCCTTACCTCTCACCACCTCCCCCTATTTTCACTCAAATACCTGACTCCATGCGCCATCTTTGCTTCTTTCTGAGGGGCCGTGGAGCTCCGTTAGAGTGCGGACCTGCTTCCTGGTCTGGGCTGCTGCACTGATGGGATCCCAGGACATTTGTTCATTTGTTTGTTTTGAATTGTTTGTTTGTTTTCTTTTCCTTTTTTTGAGTTGGTAGCCCTTACTGGCCAAGTGGTGCTGCATGGAAAGGAGACTTCCCCCTCTGCTTGCACAGACGTGCAGAGGGATCCCTGAGGACATTTCTTTTCTCTTTGTTTTTTTTTTCTATTTTTTTGGGGGGCCTTTCTTGTTCTTTCTTTTTTAAAATTTTTTTTCTTTTCCTTCTTCTTCTCTTTCTTCATTGCTCAGTTTCTCGTCTCTCTGTATCGTCCTTCTCTTTTTGTTCCCTGAATACCTGGCATTGTATACCTCTACGCCTTCTAGCCAGGCTGTACTGCAACACCTGAGAGCGACTTCCCCAGACCTCATAGCTGCACCGGTGGGATCCCTGGGAAATTTGCTGTTCTTTAACCTTTCCAATTTTTATTTATTCATTTTTTCTTTTCTCTTCTTCCTCTTCTTCCTCTTCCCCTTTCTGTTTTTCTCCACTTCATAGCCTCTCAACTCTCCACTCCAATGGCAAGATCCCCTAGCATTTTTTGTTTGTTTGTTTGTACAATTTTGGCTTCTGTTCCTCTCTCCTCTCCCCCATATCCATCTTAACTCCACACATAACAATCTCCCTGCTGCATCCTTCCTACTTACACCGTGAGCTTAACATCACACCACCAAGCAGCACGGGCACGACCTACTGGAACCTGCCCTGCACTGATTACAGACCTGCTCTGGTGGCTGTAGTAAGTGCCACAAACAACCCGTCCTGGTAACTCCTCTTCAGCTAGACCTGCACTGCCATACCATATCTGAGTGACTGACCCTGCCAATTGGAGCAGGAGGTGAAAAGTATTGTGCCCACAGACGAGCAAACAACGAAGCACACACAGTCTGCCTGCTCAGACATAGTCAAATTTTAAAAAATGGATGAAACAAACAAATCTACAATCAATAAACGAGAAAAGTAACCACTGAATGCCCCGAAGACAACAGACAATATCAAAACATTTACAAAAACAGGACAAGATGGTTCCAGTAGGGGCCCAAAACAAACCACCAGATGACTCTCCAGTGGAAGAAAATGCACTAGAACTACCTGATAGGGAATTCAAGTCTCCAATACTCAGAATTCTCCAAGACCTGAGGCAAAAAGCTGACAAGCATGAGGAAAAAATAGACAAATTCATGGAAAATACAGACAAAAAATTAGAAGAATTCAGGAAAATAACGCAGGACGAAAATGCCAAAAAAAAATTCACAACTAGAAATTATACAAAGACAACAATTAGAAATCCAAAAGATAAACAACAAGATTTCAGAAATGGACAGTGTCATAGATGCGCTGAGAAGCAGATTTGAAATGGTGAAAGACAGGATCAGTGGAATTGAAGACAAACACTTGGATACAAAGCGGTTTCAGGAAAACTCAGAAAACAGACCAAAGAAAAATGAAGAGACCCTGAGAGTTATGTGGGATACAATTAAAAGCAAAAATATTGAGTGATTGGAATTCCAGAACAGGGGGAGAAAACAGAAAACACAGAGAGGATCATTGAAGAACTGCTGACAGAAAACTTCCCCAATGTCATGAAAGATGAAAAGCTGGCCATCTAAGAAGCTCAACGAACACCATATAGGAGAGACCCCAAAAGAAAATCACCAAGACATATCATAATCACACTCTCCAAAACCAAAGACAAACAAAGAATCCTGAGAGGAGCTCGTGAAAAATAAGAAGTCACATACAGATGAGAAACAATAAGACTAAGCAAAGATTATTCTGCAGAAACCATGCAGGCAAGGAGGCAATGGGATGACATATATAAAATCTTGAAAGAAAAAAATTGCCAGCCAATAATAAAATATCCTGCAAAACCCTGATTCAAATTTGTTGGTGAAATTAGGTCATTTCCATATAAACAAAAAGTAAGGGAATATGTAAAAGTCAAACCAAACTTACAAGAATTATTAAAGGGAGTTCTTCAATCTGAGGACAAACAGCTTCAGCTCACAGGCAGAATCTAGGATGCAGGATCGTACCAGCCAGATACCAATCTAAGAAATGAACCCTCTAGGACTATCCAAAACCAAAAGAAATACAACAGGGAATCAGAGCAGTTAATCAGTAAATGACAACAACATCAAAACAATAAAAGAGGGAATAAATGGCATAGATGTAGAACATTGTAATGGAGAGGAAGACAAGGCGATACCAAGTAATGGTAGACAGCTTCAAACTTAGAAAGATAAGGGTAAAATTCATGGTAACCACAAAGAAAGTTAACAAACATACTCACAAAAATAAAGAGGAAAAACATAAAGTCTCAGCAATAACAAAGCCTACCAAAACAAAAGAAATGAAAAAAAAATCCACAAACAAAAGTAACTCAGCACAAGAGAGTAAGAAGAACAAAGAAAATGTCAACAACACAAAAAAGCACTACAAAATTACAGCAATAAACTCACATCTATCAATAATTATACTGAATGTAAAGGGACTCAATGCACCAATAAAGAGATGGAGAGTGACAGAATGGATAAAAAAACAAGATCCATCAATATGATGTCTACAAGAGACACATCTTAGAAATAAAGATGTGAATTTATTAAAAGTCAAAAGTTGGGAAAAAAATATATCAAACTAACAACTACCAAAAAAGAGCAGGAGTGGCAATTCTAATCTCAGATAAAATAGACTTTTAAAAAAAATCTACCATAAAAGACAAAGAAGGACACTATATAATGATTAAATGGGGATGATCCATCATGAAGACATAACCATAATAAACATCTATGGACCCAATGACAGGGCTCCAAAATACATAAAACAAACTCTAACAACACTGAAAAGAAAAATTGACAGTTCCACAATAATAGTAGGAGACTTCAACACACCACTCTCAGTAAAGGACAGAACAACTAAGAAGAAACTCAGCAAAGATACAGAAGTCCTAAAGGACACAATCAGCCAACTTGACTTCATAGACATATATAGAACACTCCATCAAACCGCTGCAAAGTACACATTCTTCTCCAATGCACATGGAACGTTCTCCAGAATTGACCACATCTTTGGCCACAGAGCAATCCTCAACAAGATCCAAAATGGTGGTATAATTCAAAGTATCTTCTCTCACCACAATGCCATCAAGGTAGACATTAACAACAGAAAGAGCAAGGAAAAAAAATCAATTACATGGAAACTGAATAACACCCTGTTTGCACATCAGTGGGTAATAGAAGAAATCAGAGATGGAATAAAAAAATTCCTAGAATCAAATGAGAATGAAAACACATCATACCAAAACCTTTGGGACACAGCAAAGGCAGTCCTCAGAGGACAATTTATAGCAATAGATGCACATATTAAAAAAGAAGAAAGGGACAAAATCAAAACATTAACTACAGAACTCAAACAAATAGGAAGAGAACAGCATAAAAAAGCCCACAAACACCGGAAGAAAGGCAATAGTAAAGATCAGAGCAGAAATAAATGAAATAAAGAACAGAAAAACAATAGAAAGAATCAACAAAACCAAAAGTTGGTTCTTTGAAAGAATCAACAAAATCGACAAACCACTGGCCAGACTGACAAAAGAAAAACAGGAGAGGACACAAATAACCCAAATAAGAAATGAAATGGGGCACGTTACAACAGACCCAACAGAAATAAAAAGGATTATAACAGAATATTATGAAAAACTATACTCCAATAAATTTGAAAACCTAGAGGAAATGGATAAATTTCTAGAAACACACTACCTACCCAAACTACAACCAAGTGATGTTGAAAATCTTAACAGACCCATAACAAGAGAAGAGATTGAAAAGGTAATAAAAAAAACTCCCAACCAAAAAAAGCCCTGACCTAGATGGCTTCACTGGAGAAGTCTACAAAACATTTACAGAAGAGCTTGTACCAGTTCTACTCAAGCTATTTCAGAGCATAGAAGAGGAAGCAAAACTTCCAAATTCATCCTATGAAGCCAGCATAACGCTGATACCAAAACCAAGCAAAGAAGTCACAAAAAAAGAAAATTACAGACCAGTATCTCTCATGAATATAGATTCAAAAATTCTTAACAAAATTCTAGCCAATAAAATTCAACATCATATCAAAAAAATAATACAGCATGACCAAGTAGGATTCATACCAGGTATGCCACGTTGGTTCAACATTGGAAAATCAATCAATGTAATCCACCACATAAATAAAAGGAAAGAAAAGAATCACATGATCGTCTCATTTGATGCAGAAAAGGCATTCGACAAAGTCCAACACCCATTCCGGATAAAAACTCTCAAAAAATAGGTAAAGAAGGGAAATTTCTCAACATAATAAAGGGCATCTATGCAAAACCAACAGCCAACATCATTCTTAATGGAGAGAAGCTGAAAACATTCCCCTTGAAAACAGGAACACGACAAGGATGCCCTCTATCACCACTCCTATTTAACATTGTGCTGGAAGTTCTAGATAGAGCAATAAGGCAAGAAAAAGAAAAAAAGGGCATCCAAATTGGTAATGAAGAAGTTAAACTGTCCCTGTTTGCAGATGATATGATACTATACATAGAAAACCCTAAAGACTCCATGAGAAATCTTCTGGAACTAATAGAAAGATTCAGCAGAGTAGCAGGATACAAGATAAACATTCAAAAATCAGTTGGATTCTTATATACCAATAAGGAGAACAATGAAAAGGAAATCAGGAAAACAATACCATTTTCAATAGCCCCTAAAAAGATAAAATACTTAGGAATAAATCTGACCAGAGATGTAAAAGACCTATACAAAGAAAACTACAAAACACTACTGCATGAAACCCAAAGGGATCTACATAAATTTAAAAACATACCATGCTCATGGATATGCAGACTCAACATTGTGAAAATGACAATTTTACCCAAAGCAATTTACAAATACAATCCCGATCTAAATACCAACAACATTCTTCAAAGAGACGGAAAAACTAATCATTAACTTTATATGGAAAGGGAAGAATCCCCGAATAAGTAAAAAACTACTGAAGAAGAATAAAGTTGGGGGACTCACACCACCTGACTTGAGAACCTACTGTACAGCTACAGTATTCAAAACAGTCTGGTACTTGTACAATGATAGATACATTGACCAATGGAACAGAATTAAGAACCCAGATGTAAATTCATCCACCTACGGTCACCTGATCTTTGGCAAGGGCCCAAAGTCCATCAAATGAGGAGAAGACAGTCTTTTTACAAATGGTGCTGGCAAAACTGGATATCCATCTGCAAAAATATGAAACAGGACGCATACCTCATGCTGTATACGAAAACTACTTCAAAATGGATCAAAGACCTGAATATAAAGCCTAAAACTATAAAGTTCATAGAAGAAAAAATAAGACCAACACTTCAGGCCTTAATACACGGCATTAACAGTTTACAAACCATAACCATCAACGCACAAACCCCAATAGATAAGCTAGATAACTGGGATCTTCTAAAAATCAAACACCTACACTCTTCAAAAGACTTCACCAAAAGAGTAAAAAGAGAACCTACAGACTGGGGAAAACTTTTTGGACAGTACAAGTCAAGTCAGACAAAGGTCTAATCTCCATAATCTACAAGAAAATCCAACACCTCTACAACAAGAAGACAAACAGTCCAATTAAAAAATGGGCAAAGGAAATGAACAAACACTTCACCATAGAAGACATTCAAATGGCCAGCATATACATGAGGAAATGCTCGCGATCACTAGCCATTAGAGAAATGCAAATTAAAACCACAATGAGATACCATCTCACCCCGGCATTACTCGCACGAATCAAAAACACTGGAAATAACAAATGTTGGGGGTGCTGCGGGGAGATTGGAACTCTTATGCACTGCTGGTGGGAATGCAAAATGATACCACCATTTTGGAAAATGAAATGGAACTTCCTCAGAAAGCTAGAAATAGACATACTGTTCTATCCAGCAATTCCACTCCTTGGAATATATCCTAGAGAAATGAGTCGTCACTCGAATAGACATATGCACACCTATGTTCATGGCAGCATTGTATACAATAGCTAAACGATGGAAACAACCTAGATGCCCATCAACAGATGAATGGATAAACAAACTATGGCACATACACACAATGTAGTACTATGCAACGAGAAAGAACAACATTGAATCTGTGAAGCATCTCATAACATGGATGAAACTGGAGGACGTTATGCTGAGTGAAATAAGTCAATCACAAAAGGACAAATATTGTATGAGACCTCTATTGTAAAAACCCATGAAAAAGTTCACACACAAAATGTAACAATCTTTGTTGGTTACCAGGGATGGGAGGGGTGGGGGGGGGGATACTAAATAGGCAATAGATAAGTGGTATCTTGGGTGAAGGGTGAGACAGTACACAATACAGGGGAAACTAGCACAACCTGTACAAGGATAGGTCATGGAAGCTCCATAGACACATCCAGACTCCCTGAGGGACTGAATTGCTGGGCGGAGGGCTGTGGGGACCATGGTCTTGGGGAACATCTAGCTCAGTTGGCATGACACAGCTTATAAAGACAATGCTCTACATTCTACCTTGGTGAGTAGTGTCTGGGGTCTTAAAAGCCTGTGAGTGGCCATCTAAGATACTCCACTGGTCTCATCCCTTCGGAAGCATGGGAGAATGAAGAGAACAGGATACAAGGAAAAGATTAGTCTGAAGGACAAATTGTCCACAGCTACCAAGGCCTCCACCGGACTGAGTCCAGTACAGCTAGATGGTGCCCGGCTACCACCACTGACTGCTCTGACCAGGATCACAACAGAGGGTTCTGGACAGAGCTGGAGAAGGATGTAGAACATAATTCTAACTCACAAAAAAAAGACCAGATTTACTGGCCTAAAGGAGACTGGAGAAACCCTGAGAGTATGGCCCCCAGACACCCTTTTAGCTCAGTGGTGAAGTTATCTCCGAGGTTCAGTGGTCAGCCTGGCAGTGGATAGCCCAGTAAAACCAAATGAGACTAACGAGTGACAAGGGCCAGAAGGCAGAAGGGGACAAGGAAGCTGGTGATAGGGAACCCAAGGCTGAGTAAGGATATTGTAGATGTGTTGTGAGATTGTTAACCATTGTCATAGGGCAACATTTGTTGAATGTTGAATTCAACAACTGTTGAATGAGAAACTGATTTGTTCCGTAAGCCTTCATCTTAAGTGAGAATAACAGCACAATTGGAAGAGCATAGTCAATGTCACTGAACTGTGCATGTAGAAATTTTTGAAATGGTGTATCTTTGGCTATGTGTATTTTCACCAAAAAAAAAGTTGAGAAGTTAGAGGGTTGACATGTTGTGGGGTTGTTAACCAATGTCATAAAAGAATATGTGTACTACTGTTTCATGAGAAACTATTTGTTCTGTAAGCCTTCACTTGAAGTACAATAAAAAAAATCTAAAAAGAAAAAAAAAATTCAAATCTTCCTTATAGACTAGATGGAGCTTGGGAGAAGAAAGTTTATTTTAAGATGTGAGTTATGTTTTGTATTAAATATATGAAGAGAGAACCCACTGTAACCCTACTCCTACCTCTACCCATATCTCTAGAGAATATGTGTGTAGAAAACTATGAGATAAAGGAGTGAGAGAATCTATTACATGGATTATAATATTATATCAGATGTCTTATAAGCTGCTTTATATTATAGTAAGTTATCTTCAGGTTAATTCCAAGCCCCTATACATAAGAATATGAACTTCTTGAGTTCCAAAACTGTCATAATCACCATTGTGGAATTAACTGCTTTTGTTCCTGAACATGTTTCCATGAGGACTTAGCTTCTAAGTGACCTTTAAAGCCTATTAAAAAAATATGTAATGCAAGTTTCCAGTTTTGATGATTCACTACTATTAAGCCAGCTGTGTTGGTGGCAATGTGTACAATAACCTAATAAAACCATTAAATAAAGGGCCAGGAAATTTTTAAATTTATAGTGCTACTTTCATGTATGCATATAGGTTAATGTAATGCCTTAACTTACTTTCTCTAAATTTAAATCTTAGTTCTACTACTTACTAGTTGTGTGACCTCCAGCAAGTTACTTAAGCTCTCCAATTCTCAGCTTCCTTATCTACAAAAGTGGGATCATAAATTACACCTCAAAAGATTGCTATAAAATTGAACGAGAGTATGTAGTAACAGGGTGAAAAAAAATCATTTGAACTACACCTTGATTATAGCTGCTTCTGCCTCCTAAGATGTGTGTGGTAGGGAAGCTGGGGTGGTGGTAGCACAAATTTCTACAATGAGAAAATTGGTCTTTATTCTCTTCCCACTTCTGTTAGTTTCCTATGACTGCTGTAAAAAGTTACTACAAACTTGGTGTCTTAAAACAACACACGCTTATTATCTTACAGCTCTGGAGTTCCAAAGTCCAAAATCAGTTTTACTGGGCTGAAATCAAGGTAGCAGCAGATAGCTCTAGGGAGAATCCAATCCTTGCCTTTTGTGGCTTCTGGTGGCTGTCGACATTCCATGGCTTGTAGTCGCATCACTCCAATCTTCAAATCTCTCTCTGCTTTGACTTGACATTGTCTTCTCCTGTGTGTATGTCAAATCTTTTTCTGCCTCTCTCTTAAAAGAGCACTTGTGATTACACTTAAGGCCCATCTGAAAATCCAAGATAATTTCCCCATCTTGAGATCCTTAACCTAATCGCAAGTGCAAAGATCCTTTTTCAAATAAGATAACATATACAGGTTCCAGGGATTAGGACCTGATAATGGGGGCCATTATCTAGCCATACATTTCCAGAAACTATTGAGAAAGAATCAGACAGGAGACACTGAAATTTCAAAGCATCTCCTAGGCCATAGGTGCTTCTGAAGGGTGAGCCCCCAGTATATGTGGACTTAGGTTTTAGCAAAGTACATGAATGAGTCTTTAAATACAAAAATGTAAGCCTTAAAATGAGTAAAAGGATAGAGAACTAAATCACTTTGTGTAATAAAATGATAGAAATTAAGTTTTGGGGGGAGTGGCTCTGGAGGGGGCCTGGTAAACAGAGTTGGGAGATAAAGAGGAGTCTTGAGGGAGAGAGGCCTGAGAAGTCTGGAAGTATGCTGGAGCCTTTGAAAAAAGATAACCAGTGAGAAATTCCTCATAGAAATATGGTCAAAATACTTGCAAGAAGAGGAATGTCTAAAATTCAATCCTAAGTTGCTCACCTTGAAGTAATGTAAAACCTGCCTTTGGTTCCAAATTGGCAGTAAAGTGATGCTATACGTCACTCATATAGCAAAGAGCACACTTCGAGCAGTATGAGAGAAAATCACGGGAAAGGAACAGAGTTCCCTGACTTGGTGGGCATCAAGTAGAAAAACAGAAAAACTGTGAGATAGAGAGCTCAGTGGAAACAGGAACTCAAAACCAGATGTGGTTATGAGAGCGTAAGTCCCTGAGAATTCACAGAAATCACCAGGACAGCATCAGACTTCTCCATAATGTGTGCAAGGGAAATTGTTCTAAAATTATGTAAATCCCAAAGCAAAGGGTAAAATCGGCTGCCATCTGAGTATCGTATGTGAATAGCCTAGTATAGTGTCTAATGATTAATAACTACCTAGAAAATAATGGTTTACTTTTTTCCCTTTCCTCCTCTTACTACTGGTGAGTATGGTTGGATGTGTCTAAGAGTTAAAATAAAACAAGCATTTCAGTAAGGTATGGGTAGATTAATATTCATTTTTTAGAGCCTAATACTTTATAGAGTTTAATACTCTAGTGTTCAGAAAGAAAAAGGAGGAAAAAAATGTATTATATTTAAAACTAGTGAGGAAAAGCAGCCCCAAAAGAGCAGTGTGTAAGCTGAGCAGACAACCTTTGTAGATTTTAGGCAAACCAGGATAAGAAAAATAACACTCCTATTTTTGGCACAATAATAAGGAACCCCAAATTTAGAAATATTCCCAAAGTCATGAAATTAAGGCTTACCCGTGGAAAGTTTTCCAGAATTTCTGTTTTTAATAGCACAGCTCCATAACACAGGGGAAGAAGTAGCAATGTGTCTTTTCTTAATTCAGCAGAACTTGAAGCATCTTCAAAAGTGACGTAAATTAATCATATGCATTTATATTCTTTGAAGTTTTGCATTTATATTCTTTGAAGTTTAGCAGCAATGAAAGCACCATAGACTTACAGACTGTGGAAGTTAATAAAAGATTCCAGAAGCCTCGGGTCTTCTCCAGAATTCTTTTGAATAGAAAAACATTTGCAGTATTTCATGTGAGGAATGACAGTCCAGAATTTGGGGAATGTTTCTCTAGCAAAGCCTTGGGGAATCACAGCCAGCATGCTTAGAATTACAAGAAATGTCAGTACAGGTAATTAACTCCCGCACAAGAGCCTAAGTCCTCTTTTTTGGTCAGTAACACGGATGCCATTCAGCACTTCTACCATTTCAAGGATACTGCCTTCTTCCCCCCACCCCCCACAAAAGTGGAAATCCTTCCAGCTATTCCAAATTGAAGTTTTATTACAGAGCAGAAAATTTTGATGAGCACCTCCAACATAGCTATTGATGAGAGAGATGGTTCTTAACTGAGTCATTCCCCCCTGAAGGGGTGAAGCAAATTCTATTTCTTTATGCTTACTTTAGAAAATTATTTCAGGATTGCTGAGGACAGCAGAAGGAAGATCACTTGCATTTGGGGAGCTCATACCATCTCAATTCTTAGATTTTTCATTTGACCCAAGTCAGTTCTATGGTGGCCTCCTAGTTAAACAGAATAATTGGCTGATTGCAGATATTGCAGCTGACACAAGAATGAAGTTTCCAGCAGACATTAGGAAGTGACTCCTCCAGACCAAAACGTTGGATTGGACAGTAACTTTATAAAAGTAAGCTTTAAAGATGCTTAGAACTCAGCTATCATGGAAAGATATAAATGAAAAAAATGTCAAAAAATACATGTTTGTTCAGCACAAACACACACTCCTGAACACACACATATATACACATATGCAGAGTCTGGAAGTATATATGTCAAATCGCTAACAGGAGTAATCTCTTGGTTAAGTAATTATGGTGGGATTTTTTTAAACTTATTTGTATATTCAATTTTCAATAACAAACATGGATTATTCATATAATAGTAATATCAGTAATGCTTGCCTCATAAAATGTGTTAGGAATTGTTTCCTCCTCTTCTAGCTTTTGAAAAAGTTTAAGAAGGATTAGGATCACTTATCTAAATGTTTGGTAGAGTTCCCCAGTGAAGGCATCTGTTCCAGGACTTTGCTTTGTTGGGAAGTTTTTGATACTGATTCAATCTCTTCACTTGTTATTGGTTTGTTGAAAATTTTCCTCATGAGTCAATGTAGGCAGTTTATATGTTTCTAGGAATTTGTCTTTTATCTAGGTTATCTAATCTGTTGGTGTACAAATGTTCATAACTTTCTTTTTTGATTCTGTTTATTTCTGTAGGGAAGGTTCTAACATCCTCAGCTTCATTTCTGATTTTATATACTTACATATTCTCTTTTTTTTCTTTGTCAGTCTAGCTGAAGGTTTGTCAATTTTATTGATCTTTTCAAAAAACTAACCTTTGGTTTCATTGATACTCCTGTGATTTTTCTATTCCTTATTTCATTTGTGTCTACTCTGATCTGTGTTATTTCCTTCCTTCTGATAAACATAGTCTGGTTTTGCTTTTCTTTTTTGAGTCTCTCAAGTTGTGAAATTAAGTTATTGATTTGAGATATTTTAAAATCTGATATTATAAATTTCCCAGTGAGGATTACCTTTGTTATGTTCTGTACTGTTTTATATTTTGTGCTTTCTTTTGCATTGACTTCAAGTATTTTTTTTTTTCTTTCTTGACCTACTGGTTGTTTAATTTCCATGTATTTGTCTATTTTTCAGTTTTCTTTCTGTTACTGATTTCTAACTTCACTCCATTGTGATTGGAGGAGATACTTTGTATTATTTCAATCATTTTAAATTTATTTAGACTTGCTTTGTGATCTAGCATGTGGTCTATCATGGAGAATGATACACGTGCACTGGAGAAGAATGTATATTTTGTTGTAGATAAGTTAAGTGTTTTATATATATATATCTGCTAGGTCTAAAAAACCAAAAACCAAACCCATTGCCATCTAGTCAATTTTGACTCATAGTGACCTTATGGAACAGAGTAGATCTTCCCCATAGGTTTTCCAAGGAGCGGCTGGTGGATTCAAACCGCCGACCTCTTGGTTATTAGCCAAGCTCAGCACCCCTCGCCACCAGGGCTCCCTGTTAGATCTAACTGGATTATAAAACCCAAAAAGAGGACTTCTGGACAGCATGGCACCTAGGCAGAAGCACCATGCCGTCCCTCCACAGCAAAGATCCAAAAAACTAAGGCAAACAGAGAAAACAGCAATCCTGAAACCCTAAGCATCAAATGAAGAGATAAAGAACTCAGCCAAGCACCAAATGGAATAAGAAACTGACAGAAAACAGAGATAGAGGAGACATACATGGAGAGGTCACCTATCAGCTAATCCAGGACAGATTCACCATCTTGGACTCCTATCAGATACCAACAAATATGGGGTATGAGAAAGCAGCTTCATGGAGCTTCCAGCAGGAGACAGAACAACGGGTAACCAGTGATATACGCTTTCCCACATCCCACCCTTCTTCACCCCCACTCAGTATCCTCTGCTTCCCGCAGCCAGTCTCTTGGCTGGGAAGCACCAGTTGCTTGGATTCCACAAACCTGTACAGGCCGACTCCCTGAATGCCATTTTTTGGCTGCTGATGTTGCTTTTATCTAATTTTTTTGATTTCTTCCTTACCTCTCACCACCTCCCCCTCCTTTCTCTGAAATACCTGGCTCCGTGCGCCATCTTTGCTTCTTTCTGAAAGGCTGTGAAACTCCGCTTGAATGTGAAACTGCTTCCCAGTCCGTGCTGCCATGCCGGTGGGATCCCAGGGCTTTTTGTTTGTTTGTTTTCTTTTTCTTTTCTGGAATTGAGAGCCCGTTCTTGCCAGGCAGTACTGCCTGGCTTTGGACATACCCCCTCAGTTTGTGCAGACCTGCAGAGGAATCCCCAAAGGCATTTCTTTTTTTTGTTTGTTTTCTGTTTTTTTGGGGGGTTTCTTGTTCTTTTTTTTAATTTGTTTTGCTTTCTTTTCCCTCTTTTTCCCCATTTGTCTTTCTTCATTACTCAGTTTCTTGTCTCTCTATACCTTCCTTCTCTTCCTGTCCCCTGAATACTTGGCACTGAGTGACACTTTTATGCCTTCTAGTCAGGCTGTACTTCAACACCCGGGAGCAACATCCCCAGAACTCGTAGACACATCGATGGGATCCCTGGGAGAGTTTCTTTTCTTTTTTCTTTCAGATATTTATTTATTCATTTTTTTTTCTTTTCTTCTTCATCTTCTCCTTTTTGTTTTTCTCCATTTCATAGTCTCTCATCTCTCACTCCAAAAGCAAACTCCCCTAGCACTCTTTTTTGTTTGTTTGTATGTTTTTGGCTCCAGTTCCTCTCTCCAGTCTCCCGTACCCATCTTAGTTCCACACATCACACTCTCCCCCCTCCATCCTTCCTACCTGCACAGTGCAATGTTACACACCACCAAGGAGCACAGGCACAGCCTACCAGAACCTTCCCTGCACTGATTACCAGCCCTCCCTGGTGGCCATAGTAAGTGCTACAAAAAACCCACGCCAGCAACTCCGCTTCAGCTAGACCTGCCCTGCTGTACCATATCTGAGCGACTGAACTTGCCAGTTGGGGAAGGAGGTGAAAATAATCATGCCCACAGACGAGCAAACAACAAAGAATACACAGCCCACCTGCTCAGACATAGCCAAATTAAAAAAAAAAAAAGATTAAGCAAACAAATTTACAATCAATAAAGGAGAAAAACAACTACTGAATGCCCCAGACAGCAGACATTATCAAAACATTTACAAAAACAGGGCAGGATGGTTCCAGAAGACATCCAAAATAAAACACCAGGTGACTTTCCAGTAGAAAAAAGGGCACTAGAACTACCTGATAGGGAATTCAAATCTGTAATACTCAGAATTATCCAAGAGTTGACGCAAAAAACAGACAAAAATGAGGAAAAAATATATAAATTCATGGAAAAGGCAGATGAACTAACAGAAAATATAGACAAAAAAAGAAAGAATTCAGGAAAATAATGCAGGAACAAAATGCCAAAATAAATTCACAACTAGAAATTATACAAAAACAACAATTAGAAATCCAAAAGATAAACAACAAGGTTTCAGAAATGGACAGTGTCATAGAAGGGCTGAGGAGCAGATTTGAAATGCTGGAAGACAGGATCAGCAAAATTGAAGACAAACACTTGGATACAACTCTGTTTCAAGAAAACTCAGAAAAAAGAACAAAGAAAAATGAAGAGACCCTGAGAATTATGTGGGAAACAATTAAAAGAAAAACTTAGCGAGTGATTGGAGTTTCAGAACAGGGGGAGAAAACAGAAAACACAGAGAAGATCATTGAAGAACTGATGACAGAAAACTTCCCCAATATCATGAAAGATGAAAAGCTGGCCATCCAAGAAGCTCAACAAACCCATATAGGATCGACCCCCAAAAGAAAATCACCAAGGCATATCATAATCATACTTGCCAAAACCAGAGAAACAAAGAATCTGGAGAGCAGCTCAAGAAAAACAAGAAGTTGCATACAGAGGAGAAACAATAAGACTAAGCTCAGATTATTCAGCAGAAACCATGCAGGCAAGAAGTCAATAGGATGACATACATAAAACCTTGAATGAAAAAACTTACCAGCCAAGAATAATATATCCTGCAAAACTCTTGTTCATATATGGTGGTGAAATTAGGACACTTCCAGATAAACAGAAATTAAGGGAATATGTAAAAATCAAACCAAACTGCCAAGAATTATTAAAGGGAGTGTTTGGATCTGAGAACAAACAACTTCAGCTGACAGGCTGAATCTAGGATGCAGGATCATACCAGCCAGATACCAATCTAGGAAATGACCTTTCAAGGACTATCCAAAACCGAAAGAAATACAACAGGGAATCAGAGCAGTTAATCTGTAAATGACAAAAACATCAGAACAATAAAAGAAGGATTAAAAGGTGAAGGTAAAGAACCTTCTAATGGAGAGGAAGGCAAGGTGATATCAGGTCATAATACACTGCCTCAAACTTAGAAAGATAAGGGTAAATATCACGGTAACCACAAAGAAAGTTAACAAACCTACTCATAAAAATAAAGAGGAAAAACATAAAGTCTCAGTAAAAACAAAACCTACAAAAACAAAGGAAATGAAAAATATCCACGAACAAAAGGAATTCAGTGCAGAAGAGTAAGAGGAACAAAGAAAACGTCAGCAACACAAAAGAAGCAGTATAAAATGTCAGCAATAAACTCACAACCATCAATAATTGCACTGAACGTAAACGGCTTAAATGAACCCATAAAGACACAGAGAGTGACAGAATGGATAAAAAAACAGGATCCATCAATATGCTGTTGTCATGGATTGAATTATGTCCCCCCAAAAATGTGTATATCAGTTTGGCTGGGCCATGATTCTTGGTACTGTGTGACTTTCCTATATGTTGTAAATCATGCCTCTATGATGTTAATGAGGGAGGATGGGTGGCAGTTGTGTTAGTAAGGCAGGACTGGATCTACAAGCCTGGATTGTGTACTGAGGCAATCTCTTGAGATATAAAAGACAGAAATGAGCAGTGAGACAGGGGGACCTCATACCATCAAGAAAGCAGTGCTGGCAGCAGAGCATGTCCTTTGGACTGGGGTCCCTGAGCAGAGAAGCTCCTAGTCCAGGGGAACACCAAAGAGAAGAAGGCTGACAGAGAGAAAAAGGCTTCCCCTGGAGCTGATGCCTTAAATTTGGACTTTTAGCCTACTTTGACTGTGAGGAAATTAATTTCCCTTCGTTAAAAATATCCACTTGTGGTATTTCTGTTATGGCAGCACACAACTTAGAAACAAAGATGTGAATTTATTAAAAATCAAAGGTTGAAAAAAATATATCAAACTAACAACTACCAAAAAAGAGCAGGAGTGGCAATACTAAACTCAGATAAAGTAGACTTTAAAACAAAATACACCATAAAAGACAAAGAATAACACTATATAATGATTAAGGGGATGATCCATCATGAAGACATAACCATAATAAACATGTACACCCCCAATCACAGGGCTCCAAAATACATAAAACAAACTCTAACAGCACAGAAAATAGAAATTGACAGTTCCACAATAATAGTAGGAGACTTCAACACACCACTCTTAGTAAAGGACAGAACAACTAAGAAGAAACTCAGAAAAGATACACAAGAGCTAAAGGGCACAATCAGACAACTTGACCTCATAGACATATATAGAACACTCCATCCAATAACTGCAAAGTACACATTCTTTTCCAACGCACATGGAACATTCTCCAGAATAGACCACATCTTAGGCCACAGAGCAATCCTCAACAAGATCCAAAACGTTGAGATAATACAAAGGATCTTCTCTGACCACAATACAATCAAGGTAGAAAATAACAACAGAAAGATCAAGGAAAAATATCAATTACATGGAAACTGAATAACACTCTTATTACAAACCACTGAGTAATAGAAGAAATCAGAGATGGAATTAAAAATTCCTAGAATCAAATGAGAATGAAAACACATCATAACAAAACCTTTGGGACACAGCAAAGGCAGTCCTCAGAGGACAATTTATAGCAATAGATGCACACATCAACAAAGAAGAAAGGGACAAAATGAAAACCTTAACTACACAACTAAAAGAGAAGAGAACAGCCAAAAAAGCCCACAGCCTCCAGAAGAAAGGAAATAGTAAAGATCAGAGAAGAAATCAATGAAATAGAGAAAGAAAAACAATAGTAAGAATCAACAAAACCAAAAGTTGGTTCTTCGAAAGAGTCAACAAAGTCGACAAACCACTGGCCAGACTGACAAAAGAAAAACAGGAGAGGATGTAAATAACCCAAGTAAGAAATGAAATGGGGGACATTACAACAGACTGAACTGAAATAAAAGGGATCATAACAGAGTATTATGAAAAACTATATTCCAACAATTTGAAAACCTAGAGGAAATGGATAAATTTCTAGAAACACACTACCTACGCAAACTACAACAAAGTGATGTTGAAAATCTGAACAGATCCATAACAGGACAAAAGATTGAAAAGGTAATAAAAAAAACTTCCAACAAAATAAGCCCTGGCCCAGATGGCTTCACTGGAGAATTCTACAAAACATTCAGAGAAGAGCTTGTAGCAGTACAAGTCAAACTATTTCAGAACATAGAAAAGGAAGTGACACTTCCAAATTCATTCTATGAAGCCAGTATAACCCTGATACCAAAACCAGGAAAGACACCACAAAAAAAGAAAATTATGAATATAGATGGAAAAATCCTCAACAAAATTCTAACCAATAGAATTCAGTACCGTATGAAAAAAATAATACACCACAACCAAGTAGGAGTCATACCAGATATGCAAGGATAGCTCAACATTAGAAAATCAATCAATGTAGTCCACCACATAAATATAAGGAAAAAAAGAATGACACAATCATCTCAAATGATGTAGAAAAGGCATTTGACAAAGTCCAACACCCATCTCTGATAAAAACTCTCAATAAAAGAGGTATAGAAGGGAAATTTCTCAACATAATAAAGGGCATCTATGCAAAACCAACAACCAACATCATTCTTAATGGAGAGTGGCTGAAAATATGCCCCTTGATAACAGGAACAAGACAAGGATGCCATTTATCACCATTCTTATTTAACATTGTGCTGGAAGTTCTAGCTAGAGCAATCAGGCAAGAAAAAGAAATAAAGGGTATCCAAATTGGTAATGAAGAAGTTAAACTTTCCCTGTTTGCAGATGATATCATACTATACATAGAAAACCCTAAAGACACCATGAGAAATCTACTGAAACTAATAGAAAGATTAAGTAGTGTAGCAGGATACAAGATAAACTTACAAAAATCAGTTGGATTCCTATACACCAATAAAGAGAATGAAGAAAAGGAAATCAGGAAAACAATACCATGTATAATAGCCCCTAAAAAAATAAAATAATTAGGAATAAATCTACCCAGAGATGTAAAAGATTTATATAAAGAAAATTACAAATCACTACTGCAAGAAACCCAAAGGGATCTACATAAATGGAAAAACATACCATGCTCAGGGATAGGTAGACTCAACATTGTGAAAATGACAATTCTACCCAAAGAAATTTACAAATAGAATCCGGATCTAAATACCAACAACATTCTTCAAAGAGATGGAAAAACTAATCATTAACTTTATATGGAAAGGGAAAAAGCTCCGAATAAGTAAAGCACCACTGAATAAGAATAAAGTTGGAGGACTCACACTACCTGACCTCAGAACCTACTATACAGCTATGATAGTCAAAAAGCCTGGTACTGGTACAACAACAGATACACTTACCAATGGAACAGAATCAAGAACCAAGATGTAAATCCATCCATCTACGGTCAACTGATCTTCAGCAAGGACCCAAAGTCCATCAAATGGGGAAAAGACAGTCTTTTCAATAAATGGTGCTGGCAAAACTGGATATCCATCTGCAAAAAAATGAAACAGGACCCATACCTCACACCATATACAAAAACTAATTCAAAATGGATCTAAGACCTAAACATAAAGCCAAAAACTATAAAGTTCATAGAAGAAAAAATAGGACCAACTCTACAGGCCCTAATACACGACATTAACAGGATACAAACCATAACCATCAACACACAAACTCCAGAAGATAAGCTAGATAACTGGGATCTACTAAAAATCAAACACATGTTGTGATGGTTAAGATTGTGTGTCAACTTGGCTGGGCCATGATTCTCTGTGTTTTGATGTAATCACTCCCATGATTGAATATACTGTGAGTAGCCAGTCAGATGAAAGGGAGTCTCCTTGGGAGTGTGGCCTTCATCTGTATTTAAGCAGACGTTCTGGCTTTTTGCTCTCTCTGGATCCAGCGGCTGCTTCTTGTCATCTCATCTCCCGTTCTTGGGACTTGAGTTGTCAGCTTATCTGCCAAACCTGGGATTCGTTGATCTGCACAGCCTGTGAGTGGGAGCCCTGCTCTCTGACCTTCCGATCTTGGGCTTGCCAGCTTCTGAAGCTATGTGACTTCGGAGAGGCCTCTGCCCTGATACATGGACTTGGGACTTTCTAGCCTCTACAATCGCATGAGCTGTTTCCTTGATATAATCTCTCTCTATATATATATTTATACACTTTATTGGTTTTGCTTCTCTAGAGAACCCAGCCTAAGACACATGTGCTCTTCAAAAGACTTCACCAAAAGAGTAAAAAGAGAACCTACAGACTGGGAAAAAATTTTGGACAGTACTAGTCCGACAAAGCTCTAATCTCCATAATCTGCAAGAAAAGCCAACACCTCTACAACAAAAATACAAATAATCCTATTGAAAAATGGGCAAAGGAAATGAACAGACACTTCACCAAAGAAGACATTCAAGTGGCCAACAGACACATGAAGAAATGCTCGCCTTCACTAGCTGTCATGGTTTGCATTATGTCCCCCCAAAAATGTGTATATCAGTTTGGCTGGACCATGATTCCTGGTACTGTGTGGTTTTCCTGTATGTTGTAAACCTGCCTCTATGAAGTTAATGAGGGAGGATGGGTGGCAGTTGTATTAGTAAGGCAGGACTGGATCTACAAGACTGGATTGTGTCCTGAGGCAATCTCTTGGGCTATAAAAGACAGAAGTGAGCAGTGAGACAGGGGGACCTCATACCATAAAGAAAGCAGTGCTGGGAGCAGAGTGCGTCGTTTGGACCGGGGTCCCTGCGCCGAGAAGCTCCTAGTCCAGGGGAACACTGATGAGAAGGCCGACAGAGAGAGAAAGACTTTCCCTGGAGATGACACCCTGAATTTGGACTTTTAGCATACTTTGACTGTGAGGAAATAAACTTCTCTTTGTTAAAACCATCCACTTGTGGTATTTCTGTTATGGCAGCACTAGATGCCTAAGACACTAGCCATTAGAGAAATGCAAATTAAAACCACAATGAGATACCATCTCACCCCAGCATTACTGGCACGAATCAAAAATACTGGAAATAACAAATGTTGGAGAGGCCGTGGAGAGATCTGAACTCTTATGCACTGCTGGGGGGAATGTATAACGATACAACCAATTTGGAAAATGATATGGTATTTCCTTAGAAATCTAGAAATAGAAATACCATATGATCCAGCAATCCCACTCCTAGGAATATATCCTAGAGAAATAAGAGTCGTCACACGAAGAGACATATGCACACCCATGTTCATGGCAGCATTGTTCACAATAGCAAAAAGATGGAAACAACGTAGATGCCCATCAACAGACGAGTGGATAAACAAACTATGGTGCATACACACAATAGAATATTATGCAAAAATAAAGAACAATGATGAATCTGTGATGCATCTCATAACATGGATGAAACTGAAGGACATTATGCTGAGTGAAATAAGTCAATCACAAAAAGACAAATATTGTATGAGACCTCTATTGTAAAAACTCATTAAAAATTTCATACACAAAAAGTAACAATCTTTGTTGGTTATGAGGATGGGAGAGGTGGGAAGGAAATACTAAATAGACAATAGATAAGCGGTAACTTTGGTGAAGGGTAAGACAGTACACAATACTGGGGAAACCAGCACAACTTTTACAAGGAAAGGTCATGGAAGCTCCATAGACACATCCAGACTCCCTGAGGGACTGAATTTCTGGGGGGAGGGCTGTGGGGACCATGGTCTCCGGAACATGTAGTCTCATTCCTTTGGGAGCAAGAGAGAATGAAGAGAACAGGATACAAGGAAAAGATTAGTCCAGAAGAATAATGGACCACAGCTACCAAGGCCTCTGCCAGTCTGAGTCCAGTACAGCTAGATGGTGCCCAGCTACCACCGCTGACTGCTCTGACCAGCATCACAACAGAGGGTTCTGGACAGAGCTGGAGAAGGTTATAGAACGAAATTCTAACACACAAAAGACCAGATTTACTGGCTTGACAGAGACTGGAGAAGCCCAGAGAGTATGGCCCCCGGACACCCTGTTAGCTCATGGCTTGACAGAGACTGGAGAAGCGCAGAGAGTATGGCCCCCGGACACCCTGTTAGCTCAGTGGTGAAGTCACTCCAGAGGTTAACCTTTCAGCTGGGGATTGGACAGCCCCATAACACAAAACAGGACTAATAAGGCACAGCAGTCAAGGAACAAGGACTAGAATGCAGAAGGGGACAGGAAAGCTGGTGATAGGGAACCCAAGGTTCAGTATGGACAGTGTTGACATGTAGTAGGGCTCTTAAGCATTGTCCTAGGATAATATATGTACTAACTGTATAATGAGAAACTATTTTGTTCTGTAAACCTTCATCTAAACTGAGAATAGCAGCACAACTGGAAGAATGCAATCGACATCACCGAATTGTATATGTAGAAATTTTTGAAATGGTCTATCTTTGGCTATGTATATTTTCACCAAATAAAAATGTCCTCCAAGGCAGAGAAGGGAGCGTGTTGACATGTCGTGGGGTTGTTAATCAATGTCATAAAACAATATGTGTACTGACTGTTTAATGAGAAAATATTTGTTCTGTAAACCTTCACCTAAAGTACAATAGAAAGAAATAAATAAAAATCAAATCATTTACCTAGGCAAAAAAAAGAAAAACAAAGCAAAACATTGCTGTTGAGTCAATTCAGACTCACAGAAACCCTATAGGACAGAGTAGAACTGCCTCATAGTTTTCCAAGTAGCAGCTGGTGGATTCGAACTGCTGACCTTTTTGTTAGCAGCCTGAGCTCTTAACCCAATGCCACAAGGGCTCCAATTGGATTACAGTATTGTTTAAATCCTCTATTTCCTCACTGATTTATCTTTCCAGATATTTTGTCCAATGGTGAAAATGATGTATTGAAGTCTCCAGCTATTATTGTAGAATTGTCAGTTTCTCCTTTTAATAGTTCAGTGTTTGATTCATATATATTGGGGCTTTGATGTTAAGTGCATATATATATTTTTTTCTACTATGATACTTGTTCAAACCTATTTTTTAAAATAATCTTATTTATTTTGCTGTTGTTGTTAAGAATATACACAGCAAAACATATCACCAATTCAATAGTTCCTACATGTACCATTTAGTGACACTGATTACATTCTTCCAGTTGTGTAACCATCTCACTCTCCTTTTCCAAGTTGTTCCTCCTCCGTTAACATAAATTCAGTGCCCCTTAAGGTTCCTATCAAATTTTTCAAGTGCTGTTGTCAATATGATCCCGTTTAGATAGTTCTTAAAAGAGCATTATGCTCAAGGGAGACATATTTTACTAGTTAAGCTTAACTATTTTTGGTCTTGAGAAAACTTCAGGGGGTATTTTTGGTTTAAGGCTTAAAGATTATCTCAGGGTAATAATTTCAGGTGTTCATTCAACCTTCATGGCTCCAGGAAGTCTGGAGTCCATTAGAACTTTAAATTCTGTTCTGCATTTCCCCCCTTTTGATCAGAATTCTTCTATGAAATCTTTGATCAAAAAGTTCAGTAATAGTAGCTGGGCACCATTCAGTTCTGGAGGCAGTTGTTCACGGAGGCAATTAGCCACACATTCCACATCCTCCTATTCCTGACTCTCCTCCCTCTAAGTGTACATAAATTTATAATTGTGATATATTCTTGAAGAATTGACCCTTTTATTACTATAGAATGTTCTTCTTTGCCTCTTATAACAGATCTTGATTAAAGCCTATGTTGTCTGATATTAAAATTGAAACTTCAGCTCTCTTTTGTTTACTATTTGCTATTTGTTTACTGTTTTCAACACTTTCAACCTACTTTTATCCTTGGGCCTAAGATTTGTCTCTTGTTGACAGCATACAATTGAAACATGTTTTTCTACCATTCTGCCACTCTCTGCCTTTTGATTGGCATTTATTCCATTAATATTCACTGTAATTACCAATAAGGAAGGACTTAATTCTGCCATTTTTAATTTGTTTTTTTTTTGTGTGTGTGTTGAATTGCAGTATTGTCATAAATAGCCTAGATTCCTTAGGGATAAGTACCATGATCAGCATAAAGCTAATTGTTATGAGGTGGAGGTCAGACATACCTTTTAATCAATTCTGACATCAGCTGTCCTCCCCCACAACACTCCCTACTTCTCTGCTGGGTTCGGTAATTCATTTAGATGGCTATACAGATGTCACAGACCTTACTTACAGTTAAGTGGTTTATTATGGAAGTAACAGGGTACAACTTGGCATCTGGATGAACAGGCTACAATTCAGAATAAGGAAGAATGTAGGCAAAATCTGAAAGGCTCTCCTGAAGTAGAAAGCACATCCCTTCCTTCTTCAGTGCAGGGCGCCTCTCTTAACTCCTCTCCACTGTGCAAGCAAGCAGGCCCTTCTCTCCGCCTTGCAAGTCCCCTTCTCAGCCCTGCAGGCCTCCTATTAGCCCTCTCAGGAAGGGTCTCTTCTTGGCCCCCTTATGACTGACCTCTTCTTAGCTGTGCACACCCCCTTCAGCTGTACAGGCCTCCTCTCAGCCCCCTCAGAAGAAGTCTCCTCTTGTTTCCCTCAAGAGAAGCCTCCTGTTGGCTGTGCACACCTCCTCTCAGCCATGCAGGCCTCTATGCCTTCAGCTTCCCTGCCATCAGCCTCTCTGCTGCTAAATGACCCAGCTCATTGTCACTGGAGCAGTTTTGTTCAGCTCTCTCTTGGTTGCATTCCTAGCAGCAGGTTTCTGCTGTCACAACCGACTCTGCTGCAGGAATCTTTCCAGGCTTCTCATCTTCAGTGTTACAGCCCTTGACCCATATTGCAGCTTTTTCAGGAGGCTTCTCACCGCCTCTCTCTCTGCTTCTTCTCTCTTTTCTCTTCTTGCCTCTCTTGTCTTTTCTCCTCCTTCCTTCTTTCTGAAACCTCTGTGGGGCTGGTTTCGTATATCAGCAGATTCCTTGTCAATTTCAAGGCATGGCCCTCCGAGCAGAGCCACAAACTGAACAATCAATCCACTTGGCGGACAGTAGTCACTTCATTTGCATAGTCTATAGCATATTGCCCCACTCGTCTGTCAGTTTGTCTTACTGTGATAGCTTGCATGTTACTGTGATGCTGGAAACTATGCCACCGGTATTTCAAATATCAACAGGGTCACCCATGGTAGACAGGTTTCATCTGAGCTTCCAGACTAAGACAGACTAGGAAGAAGGACCTTGCAGTCTACTTCTGAAAAAATTAGTGAAAACTTTATGAATAGCGTACCTTGAGTGTATTCCACCTAATTTTAGAGGCCATCTCAAGAATAGATTTGACTCACTAAACACTAATGACTGAAGACTAGACGAGTTGTGGAATGACATCAAAGTCATCATACATGAAGAAAGCAAGAGGTCATTAAAAAGACAGGCAAGAAAGGAAAGACCAAAATGGATGTCAGAAGAGACACTGAAACTTGCTCTAGAGTGTAGAGTAGCTAAAGCAAAAGGAAGAAATGATGAAGTGAAAGAGCTGAACAGAAGATCCCAAAGGGCAGCTCGAGAAGATAAAGTATTATAATGAAATGTGCAAAGATCTGGAGATAGAAAACCAAAAGGGAAGAACACCCTCAGCATTTCTCAAGCTGAAAAAACTGAAGAAAAAATTCAAGCCTTGAGTTTCAATATTGAAGGATTCTATGGGGAAAACATTAAACGACCCACGAAGCATCAAAAGAAGATGGAAGGAATACACAGAGTCACTGTACCAAAAATAACTGGTTGACGTTCAATCATTTCAGGAGGTACCATACGATGAGAACCGATGGTACTGAAGGAAAAAGTCTAAGCTGCACTGAAGGCACTGGTGAAAAACAGGATTCTAGGAATTGATGGAATATCAATTGAGATATTGGCTCCAAGAATTGACAGAATACTAATTGAGACGTTTCAACAAATAGATGCAGCCCTGGAAGCTCTCACTCATCTATGACAAGAAATTTGGACGACAGCTATCTGGCCAACAGACTGGAAGAGATCACTGTTTCTCCCCATTCCAAAGAAAGGTGATTCAACAGAATGTGGAAATTATCAAACAATATCATTACTATGACACACGGGTAATTTTTTGCTGAAGATCATTCAAAAGTGGTTGCAGCAGTAAATGGACAGGGAACTGCCAGAAATTCAAGATGTATTCAGAAGAGAACATGGAATGAGGGATATCGTTGTTGATGTCAGATGGGTCTTGGCTGAAAGCAGAGAATACCAGAAAGATGTTTACCTGTGTTTGATTGACTATGAAAAGGCATTCGACTGTGTGGATCATAACAAATTATGCATAACATTGTGAAGAATGGGAATTCCATAACACTTAATTGTGCTCATGAGTAACCTATACATAGATCAAGAGGCAGTCGTTTGAAAAGAACAAGGGGATACTGTGTGGTTTAAAGTCAAGAAAGGTGTGCATCAGGGTTGTATCCTTTCACCATACTTATTCAATCTGTATGCTGAGCAAATAATCCAAGAAGCTGGACTATATGAAGAACAACATGATATCAGGATTGGATGAAGACTAATTAACAACCTGAGATATGCAGATAACACAACCTTGCTTGCTGAAAGTGAAGAGGACTTGATGCACTTATTTATGAAGATCCAAGACTACAGCCTTTAGTATGGACTACATCTCAACATAAGGAAAACAAAAAATCCTCACAACTGGACCAATAAGCATCATCATGATAAATGGAGAAAAGATTTAAGCTGTCAAGGATTTCATTTTACTTGGATCCACAATCACCGCCCATGGAAGCTGTAGTCAAGAAATCAAACGATGCATTGCATTGGGCAAATCCGCTGCAAAAGACCCCTTTAAAGTGTTCAAAAGCAAAGATGTCACTTTAAGGACTAAGATGTGCCTGACCCAAGCCATGATATTTTCAGTTGTCTCATATGCATGCAAAAGCTGGACAATAAATGCGAAAGAGAGAATTGATGCCTTTGAATTATGGCATTGGTGAAGAATATTGAATATACAACGGACTGCAAAAAGAACAAACAAATCTGTCTTGGAAGAAGTGCATCCAGAATGGTCCTTAGAAGCAAGGATGGCAAGACTTCATCTCACATACTTTGGACATATTATCACGAGGGACCAGTCCCTGGAGAAGGACATCATTCTTAGTAAAGTAGAGGGTCAGCGAAAAAGAGGAAGACCCTCAATGAGATGGATTGACACAGTGGCTGCCAACAATGGGCTCAAGCATAACAACAATTGGGAGGATGGTGCAGGCCGGCAGTGTTTTGTTCTGTTGTACATGGGGTCGTTATAAATCAAAACTGACTTGACAACACCTAACAACATAGTATATTGACCAATCCTTGCAAGGTGTGTAAAATAGACCAATCACAGGGCAGGCTGCAATCCAGGACCAGACAAAGAGTATCAAACCATCATGTTGTTTTCTGCTTTCCCAGAAGATGTCAATCAACCTGGAAAAACATAACAAACCCTTTGAGGTACAAAACTGGGCAAAAGTAACTCGTCAGGGATTGGGGGGAAATCTTTCAAGTGGTTTTTCCAAAGAACCCAGGCAAAAGGCCACATAAAGGAATTAATTTCACCACATGTGTCTTATACCTTCCTTGTCCCTTTTTCCTCTAATACTAGCAACTTTTGTGTTTTTGCTGACTTTTTGTGGTGAACCATTTTTGTTCCTTTCTCATTTCCTTTTGTGTGTGTATTTTACATATTTTCTTTATGGTTACCATAAATATTACATTTAACATTCTAAATTTATAACAAGCTAGTTTAAATTGATACCAACTTAACTTCAGTAACATACAAAAACTCTATACCTATACTGTTTCTCCTCTCCCTGCTTATATCGTTAGAGCCAATTACATCTTTATACATCACGTGCCTAGTAACATACATTTATAGTTATTTTTCTGCATGTGTCATTTTAAAGCATGAAGGGCATAACCATGAGAATTATGAAGCAAAATTACCTTAAAAATTTTCCTTATATATGCCTCTATAATTAGCTTTAAAGGAGACTTTTTTTTTTCCTGTGTATGTCTATGTCCTTTCTTTCCCATCTGAAAGACTACCTTTAACATTTCTTGTAAGGTAGATCATGAGGCCATGAATTCTCTCAGCTTTTGTTTATCTGAGAATGCCTTAATATCACCCTCATTTTTGAAGGACAATTTTGCTGGATGTAGTATTCTTGATTGACAATTCTTTTTTTCAGCAATTAAAATACGTAAATTCATTTCCATCTGACCTTCAAGGTTTCTGAGGAGAAATTGGCATTTAATCTTATTGGATATCCTTTTTATGTGACTATTCACGTTTATCTTGCTGCTTTTAGGATTCTTTCTTTTTCTTTGCTTTTAGAGAGTTTGAATATAATGTGTCTAAGTGTGGATCTCTTTGAATTTATCCTACTTGGAGTTCATTGACCTTTTTCTATTTGTAGGTTCATGTCTTTTTATCAGATTTGGAAATTTTTCTGCCATTATTTCTTTAAATATTCTTTCTTTACCTTTCTCTCTCATGTCCCTCTGAAATTCCCATGATGTGTATGTAGGTTCACTTGATACTGTCCCAGAATTCCATTAAACTGTGTTCGTCAGTTTGGGCCTTCTTCTTTGTTGACCTTCAGCCTCCATGATTTTGAATACATTATTCTCTAGTTCACCGATTCTTTCTTTTGCCTGCACAAATCTTGTTCAATCCTTTTGATGAGTTTCCCATTTCAGTTATTGTCTCTTTCAGTTTCAGTATTTATCTGTGGTTACTTTATATAGTGTCTATCTCTTTATTAAATTTTCATTTTATTCATGCATCGTGTTCCTGATTTAGTTTATTTCTTTGTGTTTTCTTTTAGTTCTTTGAGCTTGCCTAACGTTGTTATATTATATTCTTCCAATCTGTTCTTTATTCAGACTTCCATGAGTACAATTCCTCTCCCTTTATCTTGTTTACTTGGATGGGCCAGTTTCCAGTTTCTTTCTGTGCCTTGTTATTTTTTTGTTGAAGCTGGGGACATTAGAATTTTTTAATGTGTTAGCTTTCTCAATTCTCCTAGGTGTTCAGTGTTTTCAACAGCACTACTTTCTGCAACAAACTTTTAGGTGGGCAGAGTCTTCAGACTGCTTACCATTCCCTCCATCTCTCTGTGATAACTCTGTTTCCATCCAGACTAAGGTTTTTGTCCTTCAGTGGCTCTCAAATAGAACAGAGAACACACACTAATCAATCTGTCCTCCAAGGGTGCCACCTTCAGTCTTTGGTAATTGCTTCCTCCCCTGTTCTGTGAGGGCTGTATTTCTGTCCAGACAATGTTTTCAATCCTTTAGCAGCTCTCATAGTGGTTAGGAAGCCCACATTAAAAGAACTGCCCTCTGGTGTGTGTAGCCTTCAGTCCTTTGTCATGACTCTCTTACCTGTTCTGTGAGGGCCTATTTATTTTGGAGCCAGAGATTAGAACCCTTCTCCATGCTCAGCTGAGCTGTGGGCTGACTGGAACTGAGGTAGCTGAATGTCTACTGCACCAGGAGGGAGGGGCAGGGATAGCGAATGAAGCATTTTCCTACCTTATGATATACATCATTGACTTGGTTCCATCTGTAGCTCCTTGTTGTTGTCTTCTGCCCACCAATTCAGAGTCCCACCAGACTAAGTACATGTTTCTTGTTGGATTTCTTGGTGTATATGTGGAGACAGTCAGGAACTTAGACATGCTCACACTGCCATCATCCTAAAATTCGCACTAATATATATTTTAATGCCAATACCTAACGAGCATTGAGAACTTACACTATGCCTTTCTTACCACTCTAAGTGAACACCATAAGTAAGAATAGAAACACTGGACTTCATTTTCAACATCTGGAGGGAGAAATTGGGGGACCTATTCCACTATGCCCTGTGAGATAGTCTAATTAATTCATCTCCATTTTCTGGCTGAGGAAACATATACAGAGGGCATAGCTATACAGTTAGAAGAACAAATAAAATAATATAACTAATTGTATAACAAGTATAAATCCCAGTTTGCAAAGTGTAAATAGCAAGGTCTCTGGACATATGAAAAAAATAAAGAATTCTATGATAACATCAATAAATGTGAAGAACTATCTGTGGCTTTGAAAGATAATGTAGTCTTCTTTCAAAACTAATTCAATTCATAAGCAGAATGCTCTAACAGATTGTAATAAAAATAATATAATAAAAGATAGTATTGTTTTATACTTATCAAAGACTTCTCTTCTGCAGAGTTCAAAATGCTTCCTAATCCATTCTCTTCCTTCCTATACTGAGACCCGAGTGGTAAGCATGTATACATTTGTATAAAGTTATAAAAAAAAGAACAGAGTTTTTTTAATTTTTTTTTTTTAAAGCTAATAAGGATGGTAGCTAAATTCTAACACTAGGTGTTGCCAGTTTCCATGGTGGGAACCCCAGCAGGAGTTAAGTAACACTATGGTCTCAATTCAAACTTAAAAATCCTTTTTTGCATTTTTGCTATAAATTTTACCAAAGCAAAATGGTTGGATCAACTGAATTCCATTGAATTATACCCATAATCATAGTTTGTCATCTGAGATAGCAGCTTTTGGCTGGTACTGTCACTTGGTATAAGCAAACAAGAGGAACCGGTAACTACCATATTCAGTAGTGTTTCATATTGGTGAAAAGGCCTTATCAAAAACGTCAAGAACCGTTTAAATTTCTCATTTATTCATTCATTTCTCTGGTTTGAATCTGAAACAAGCCATGCCTACCCTGCATTATAATGCTCCAATTCAGTTTTTTCCTCACCCTATCCCATTCCTTTTTGGTTCCTGTTATGGGTTGAATTGTGTCCTCCAAAAATATGCTTTGTAAATCCTACTATACCTGTGGCTATAATCCCATTTAGAAATAGGGTTTTCTTTCTTATGTTAATGAGGAAGTATTAGTGTAGGGCGTGACTTAAATCAATATCTTTTGAGATACAAAAAAGCAGATTAAGCAAGCAGTAAAAAGCAGAGATGGGGAAAATACAAGCCATATGATCTCCAAGGAACCTAGGAATAGAAGCTGAAAAGAAACAAGTATCTTCCCCTAGGGCAGACACAGAAAGAGAGACTTATCCTAGAGCCAGTGCCCTAAATTCAGACTTCTACCTTTCTAAACTGTGAAAAAATAAATTCTTGTTCTTGAAAGTCATCCACTTGTGGTATTTCTGTTATAGCAGCCTTGATAACTAAGACAGTCCCCTTAGTTGTTTTACAGGGATTTAAGATAGATTTAACCTACTATAGTTTCTTCTCTATTAAAGAATCATTTGTTAAAAGCCTACTTCACCTCTCCTCCTTCCATCTCCACCCTGTGCTTGTAACCTCTAATCCAACACAGGCACTTTACAATCAAAGTAAGGTACACTGTGGTTTCGAGTGTAGGGAGATGTGGAGAACAGTGTTGGAAAAGTTTCTGTTCTTATAGCCAAAAAATGACTTTTTTACTGGAACACGTTTTCTTCCAAAAGAGGCCCTACCTAGTGATCAATACTGCGTTTATGAGTTCTGTACAAATACTGGTAATGACAGAGAAACGCTGCTACAGACCCAAGTACATAACAAGTGGAGCTAATATAGGAGCTGCACACAACATGGAAGCTTCTGGGGGTTTAATCCAGACATCTCTCTGGGTCCAAGCACATTCTGAAGTGAGTAGCCTGGTCAGCACTTGCAAGAGAGTAGAGATGGATTTATAATTTATGTAAATTCATGCAAATGAATGTATGAGCAATTGTGCCAAGCATATCAAATGAAAAGATCCAAAGGTTAGAATGGACTTTGAGAGGGCATCTAGTTCACCTTCTATCTCTAGTTGGGATTATCGCAAAATCATCTCCCAAAGCGAAAGCAATTGTTTCTTCTTTCTTTCAAAAAATCTCCAGACAAAGAGAAGCTGCAAGCACTTGGTGATATATTCCAGTCTTATGCTTCTTATGCAAATGACTTAACCTTAATAGAGTCAGGGTTACCATAGTAAATAATTTCCATTTCCATCACTTTGTGCAGTGAGCAAGGCAAACAAAGCCACCGACAAAAGGCCTCGCACATGACATGCACAGCTGGTAACCAGAAAACAGATTATATGCATATTTAGCACAGAAAAGATTCTAAAGCATGGAACAATCTTTTCAGCCACACACACACATTTGAGTAATCAGCTAATAATGCAGAAGCTAATCATGAGGATGTATGTGGAAGTAGTTCATGTTTATAATGTTTAACAGTTTAGCTTTTGTCTCAGAAAATGTTCCCTGCATAATAAATAAATAGGGCTGAGTTTATACTTGTTTCTGTAACAAAATCCCACACCTCACTGGAGGACATAACCTTCTTCTGCCTGAAGGGGGTTTTATCCCAATATCCATTGCTTCCCACAAACCATTCTCTCTAATGCATCTTCAAAGATTAAAACCTATTTTAACACTTCTGAAAAAAAAGGGCTTGCTGAGTCCTACTTCAGGGCTACCACAGCCAAGGCCACTGCTGTTGCTTGACTTACAGTCACTATTTTTTTGGCTACTGTGTGCCATTGAGACTGCTATTCCTTTACCTCTCCAGGGATCTGTGTCAGGTGCCCCCTCCTCCACTGATAATCTTTCTCCGACCAATGTAGTTTAGGAGCTTTAACACCACTGCAATGGCTCTTTTTGTATTCTGATATCAGGTACTGTCTTAGTTATCTAGTGCTGCTATAACAGAAATATCACAAATGGATGGCTTTAACAAAGAGAAATTTATTCTCTCACAGTCCAGGTGGCTAGAAGTTCAAATTCAGGGCGTCACCTCCAGGGGAAGGCTTTCTCTTTCTCTGTCAGCTCTAGGAGAAGGTCCTTGTCATCAATCTTCCCCTGGTTCAGGAGCTTCTTAGTGCCGGGACCCTGGGTCGAAAGGATGCACTATTCTCCTGGCTCTTGTTTCTTGGTGGTATGAGGTCCCCTTATCTTTCTGCTGGCTTCTCTCTTTTGTATCTCAAAATAGATTGACCAAGACACTACCTAATCTTGTAGATTAAGTCCTGCCTCATTAACATAACTGCTGCTAATCTTGTCTCATTAACATCATAGAGATAGGATCTACAACACATAGGAAAATCATGTCAGATGACAAAATGATGGACAGTCACACAAATACTGGGAATCACGGCCTAGCAAAATTGACAGATATTTTTTGGGGACACAATTCAATCCATGACAGGTACCATTATGCCTGAGCTTCTATAGTGAGTATGGTGGTATTTACTAGAGTGTTTTAGTTTGGTTTCCTACTACCAGACAGAGGTCTTTTCTCTTAGAGTTGCTTTTCAAAACATCAGACTGAGGCAGAACAGCCCCTGAGTGACATGTAGTCTTCACAGAGTTTCATTAATAATACATAAAATTAGTGTCTTTTATTGAGTTATATAGGCTCCAGAGTCTCACACAAGTTGTGGAAGAGATTTCCACAAAGGTACACTATGGATGCTTGCTTAAATGCTCTCCTCTTTATAATGTCCCTAGACTGGGATCTGAAGTCACTAATCCCAGTTAGGTTTCGGGTTGCCATTTGGTATTGTACTCCCCTTGTGCTGTTGTAATAAATATCTGCTTTCCAAAGCAGAGGCTTCCTAATTTGGCTATACATTGGAATCTCCTAGGAAATTTTGAAAATACATATTTACAGGTCCCACTCTAGTCTCACTGGATCAGAATATACATTTTTGTCAGAAATCTCCCTGGATGATTCTGAAACAGCCAGGTTTAGGAATCACTACTATAAAGTTATCCCTCTTAAGTCTCCTCTCCTCAAAACCTTAAAGGCCTATCTGCAAACTACGATCCTGAAAATAGGTTTTGATGAGTCCTTCCAAGATGGGCAGGAATGTGAGTCTTCACCATGCCCATTAATCTTCACCAAACATTGAGTATCAGTGTTATTTGGTAAATAGCATTCCCAAACCAAGATTTATCCTTGCCATAAATGCATATTTTTGGAGCCCTCGTGATGCAGTGGTTAAGAACTCGTCTGCTAGCCAAAAGGTCGGCAGTTGGAATCCACCAGCAGTTCCTTGGAAACCCTATCAAGTAGTTCTACTCTTATGGGGTTGCTATGAGTCAGAATCGACTCGACGGCAATGGATTTTTTTAAGGCAGGGAAAGGAAGAATAGAAGTTATCTTCTTCCATTGCTCACAGAAAGAACATTCTTATCTTACTTGAGAACGCTGCTCTCTTCTGAAAATTCCTAAATCTTTTCTTCTACTACAGCATGGGTAATATTGATACTTCCTCTCTGTCAGGCACTAAAAATATTACATGCATGATTTCATTTAATTTTTACTATTCTCAAACCTAAGTCTTTTCTTATTCACTATTCTATATAGTATATGGTAGTTTTCTCCCTTTTCACTATTATTGATGTTGGAGAGAAGTTAGTTGTGATGTTGTGAAATTTGTCTCAGCTAGCTAGCCTTCTTTATTCCCTGTACTCTGGCTTTTGAGTCCCAACCTTGACATGGGCTCTGACCGTGGCCCCAAACACTTCAGACTCAAATCTTTATATTTCTGGAATCCTGTCTACTTTTGGCTCTGATTTTGAATTTTCTGACTTGTATGTAATTCAACTGGTCTCATCAGTCTCCTTCATGAAACTTACTTGCACAGTTTGTGGCTTTGCTCCTAACCAGTGCCTAAACCCTGTGCTGACTCTGTTTATTTCTCTGAATTGTAACTCCTAGCTCTAATCCTTGACTTTTTAGCAATTATATGTAAATTTAAATTTCTTGGCAGTATGGAAGATCCTGATGAGTGGCAGAGGTGGGGGTTTTAGTGGAGATATTTATTAGATATTTATTAAAACAGTAAAAGAGAGGACCCTTTTTGCCAGCAAAAGCTCAACTGAGTGCTTCTGTCTTGGAAACACTTGGTGTTCTAAAAGCCTCTGGTTGAGCAGTCTATCCCAGTTGGAATGAAAGTTGATGCATTGTGTTTTGTGATTAGAAGTAGGAGATCAGAACTGCCAAGTACCATTTTGGATTTCCCAGTGAAGTCTATATGGTATTTCCAACACAATGGATTATTTTTTTCATCTGAAGTTTTTTCTGAAAAGGTAATTTATGGACTTGGGTCCAAAATTATCTACTAAGCACTTTGTAAGCCAGAGCAACTGTTTCTTTGCCGATTGCAAATTATTTTAAATAATGTTAAATGCACAAAGCTAAGAAGTTTTCTGAATACAATCAAACACTTTGAGGGACAGAGTAGCAGGGGTAAGGGTCTAGGGACCATGCTTTCATGGGACATCTAGGTCAATTGGCATAACAAAGCTTATTCAGAAAATATTCTGCATCCTACTTTGGTGAGTGGTGTTTGGGGTCTTAAAAGTTTGCAAGTGGCCATCTAACATGTATCAATTGGTCCCAACCGCCTGGAGCAAAGAAGAATGAAGAACACCAAAGATACAAGGAGAGTATTAGCCCAAGAGACAAGAAGGGCCACATAAACCAGAGACTTCATCAGCCTGAGACCAGAAGAACTAGATGGTGCCCAGCTACCACCAATGACCTCCCTGACAGGGAACACAACAGAGAGTCCCAGATGGAACAGGAGAAAGGTGGGGTGCACAACTCAAATTCTAGTAAGAAGACCAGACTTAATGGTATGACTGAGACTAGAGGAACCCCGGAAAACATGGCCCCTTGATTCTCTATCAGCCCAGAACTAAAACAACTTTCGAGGCCAACTTTTCAGACAGGGATTGGACTGGACTGTGGGACATAAAGTGATACTCGGGAGGAGTGTGCCTCTTAGATCAAGTAGATACAAGAGACTAAATGTGCAGCTTCTCTCCGAAGGTGAGATGGGAAGGCAGAGAGGGTTAGGAGCTGGTTGAATGGACATGGGGAATCAGGGGTGGAAAGGAGGAGTATGCTGTCACAGTATGGACAGAGTAATTAGAGTCACATAACAATGTATGTATAAATTTTTGTATGGGAAAATTTTTTTTTAAATAATGGAATAAAAAAATAGAAGGAATGATTTGCTAATGTTTGAATCTTAGGTACCAGCAAGCAGAAACTAGGAAGAGAGAGAGTTAAAAGAAATCTTCTCCTAATACTCCTTAAATCACACCACGCACCAAGCAGCCTAACCATAAAGATGACCCTCTGTTACTTTCTTTAACCACAAGTTCACCTGACATACATTCATTCAAGATGGGCAATTCACAAGATCTGGGAAGATGGCAGCAAGAGCAGTTTCACACACCTACCCTCCCATACAATCACCAAGGAAAACAACCAGAAATTTTACAGTAGTCTCAACTCTGTAAGAAATCTAAAAAGCAATCGGAGAGTTGAAGCAATTAAGTGAATGCTATGTAAATAAAAAGGAACCTTTTAAATGGTAGGAATTTTTTTTTCTCTCTCTCTACTATCAGCTTCCCTTTGACAGTGGTGACAACAGCAGGAGACTTGGACCACCTTCTCAAAAAGAGGTCTGATACCAGGGTCTGGAGTGAGCAGAGCCAACTTTGCTAACAGACTATTGTTCATATCTCTTCTGATCTGTCTAGGGATTGCCTGAGGACAGAAGCATGGCAATTGTCATGGTTTGACCCACCTTGGAGCTCACACTGGGCTGGAGGAGAGATGAATGGTAAGCAACACCTGAAGTTTGCAACCTTTCTTAACCACCTTAGACTAAGTAGTGTACTTGAAGCATACAATTAACTTCTAAGGGCTGCAGGAGACACCAGTGTGAGAGTTTCCTGAAGTATTTGGCACTTTCAAAAGCACCATGTATACAGGAAAACTGAGAAAGCCATATGCATACTCAGGGTAAAATAAATTTGCACCAAATCTCTAAGAAAAATCCATATTTTTAATTCAGGATGATTCTTAAGGACAGACACCAGTTGCAAACACTGTGAGAGGTGGGATATTTTCCCCCTTCTACTTTTCTTTCTTTCTTTTCATTATTTTCTTCCCCTTTTTCTTTTTCTTCTTTCTTCCTGGAGTACAAGGAAATCTCTTTGAAAGACTAGCTAGACATGGGTTGAGGAACAGTGTCCTTGATGTGAATGTACATCCAGGAAGGTAGTCATTGCAAAAATTGTTACGGGGAGTTCCCGAGCAGATGTGTTACTATAGCCTCTAACAATTAAAAAAAAAAAATCCAAACCCTGGGGAAGGAAAAAACAAAACATGAGTCTCAGAACTAACAAACTATAATCTTCAAATGTCCTGGTTTCAAAAAAAATCACAAAGCATTCAAACAAACAAACAAAAAAGGATGGTCCATTCAAAAAGCGGGAGAGAGACATAAACCATCCCTATGGAAGTCCAGATATAGACTATATGTCTTTAAAATAGTGATATTAAATATGCTCAAAGAACTAAAGAAAATCATGAAAAGGATACATGGCAAAATAAGAATATCAACAAAGAGATAGAAAATATAAAAAAGAACCAGACAGAATTACTGGAACTTAAAAGTACAATAACTGAAATAAAAAATTCTCTAGAGGGCCTCAACAGAGATTTGAGTAGGCAGAAGAAAGTATCAGTGAGCTAGAAGCCAAGACACTCAAATTATCGAGGCTGAGGAGCAAAAACAGAAAAAATGAAGAAAAGTGAATAGACACTAAGGGAATTGTGGGGCACCATCAAGCAAGCTAACATACACATCATATGAATCCCAGAAGGAAGGGAGAGAAAGAAAGGAACAGAAACAATATCTGAAGAAATAATGTCAGGAAATATTCAAAATTTGATAAAGGGTATAAATCTACACATACAAGAAGCACAACAAATCCCAAGTAGGATAAACCAAAAGAGATCCACAGTGAGACACTTTATAATGAAACTCTTGAAAACCAAAGATAAAGAGAGAATCTTGAAAGCAGCAAGAGAGAAATGAATTGTCACATAAATAGGGATCTTCAATAAGGTTAAGTTCCATGCCAATTTATCTTCAGAAACATTAGAGGCAAGAAAGCCGTGGGATGTCATATTTAAAATACTGAAAGGAGAGCTGTCAATCAAGAATTCTATACTGGCAAAACTGGCTTTCAACAATAAATGCAAAATTAAGACATTTCCAGCTAAACAAAAGCTGAGGGAGTTAGTTATGACTAGATCTGCACTGCAAGATATGCTAAAGAGATTCCTTCAGATTCAAATGAAAAGACACTAGACAGTAACTCAAAGCCATATGTAGAAAAAAGATCTCAGATAAAGGTGATTTCATAGGTTTCTTAATCATCTAGTGGTTGCTATAACAGAAATACCACAAGTGGATGGCTTTAACAAAGATAAATTTATTCTCTAACAGTCTAGTAGGCTACAAGTACAAACTCAGGGTGTCAGCTCCAGGGGAAGGCTTTCTCTGTTGGCTCTGGAGAAAGGTCCTTGTAAATCTTCCCCTGGACTAGGAGCTTCTCTGCACAGGAATACCGGGTCCAAAGGATGTGCTATGCTCAAGGTTCTTCTTACTTGGTGGTGTGAGGTTCCCATGTCTCTGTGCTTGCTTCTGTCTTTTATATCTCAAAAGAGATTGGCTTAAGACACTACCTAATCTTGTAGACCTCATCAATATAACTGCTGCTAATCCATTTTATTACATCATAGTTATAGCATTTACAACACATAGGGAATTCATCAGATGAAAAAATTATAGACAATCATAAAATACTGGGAATCACGACCTAGCCAAATTGATACACACATTTTTTGGGGGACATAATTCAATCCATGATATTCCACCCTTTGGCCCCCAAAAAATTACACTCTTGCAACATGCAAAACATATTCATTACATCATATCATAGCAAAAGTCTTAACTCCATGTCCAAAATCCAAAAATTCCTCTTCATCTGTGAAATCTAGAATACAAGTTATCTGCTTCCAAAGGTAAAATGGCAGAACAGGCATAAGCTAGACATTTCCATTACAAATGGGAGAAACTAGAGGAAAAGAAGGGATAATAGGCACCAATCAAGTCAGCAGAACACATTACATTACCCCTCAAGGCTTCGAAAATAATCCTCTGTTCTCTGAGGCCATTCACACAATAGCCCTGCCCTCCAGACTCTAGGTATTGGCTACACTTTCCAGATTCTGAGGGGAGGCTCCATGGCCCTGGGCTTCAGCTCCACCTTCCAGGCCCACTGGGACGGCAACTCTGCTCCCTTGGCTTTAGGCACACCATTCTCCTAGTCCATCTGAGTGGCAACTCCACCCTTAGAAACACCAGAAGTTGTGGCCATACCTTTTGAGTCTGAGGCACCTCGGCTTCTTTTGTTCTTTATCTCTTCAGCTTCTGATTCCTGGTTTCTTGGCCTCTCGGCTCCTAAGACCCCATGCCTGCATCTGCACTGCTGGGACAAGTGTTCCAAAGCTCTGTAGCTCCACTGATAGGTGCCTGGAGGCACCCCCACTCTGCCAGGAAGCCTCCTGCACACAGGCACTCAGCTCTCTCACTCGGCTCCAGCTCCATCTCCCTGGTCTCCTGGTTCTGCTGCTGCTGGTTCTCTGTCACTGGCAGTCCCCGGCTGCTTCCAGTCCTGTATCCATTCACAGTTGCAAAACTGCTTCCACATTTTAGGTATCTGCTAGAGCAGCACCCCACTCCTGGTAGCAAATTCTGTCTTAGTCATCTAGTGCTGCTATAACAGAAATACCACAAGTGGATGGCTTTAACAAAGAGAAACTTATTCTCTCTCAGTCTAGTAGGCTACAAATACAAATTCTGGATGTCAGCTCCAGGGGAAGGCTTTCTCTGTCAGCTCTGGAGAAAGGTCCTTGTCAATCTTCCCCTTGACTAGGAGATTCTCTACACAGGAACCCCAGGACCAAAGGACGCACTCTGATCCTGGCATGGCTTTCTTGGTAGCATGAGGTTCCCGTGTCTCTCTGCTCAATTCTCTCTTTTATATCTCAAAAGAGATTGGCTTAAGACACTACCTAATCTTGTAGACTTCATCAGTATAACTGCCTCTAATCCATTTTATTACGTCATAGTGATAACATTTACAACTCATAGGGAAATCACATCAGATGATAAATTGGTAGACAGTCATACAATACTAGGAATCATGACCTAGCCAAATTGATACATATTTTTTTGGGGACATAATTCAATCCAGGACAATAGGCAAACATTAGCGCCACTTTTATGGTATTTTTGGTTTATGACCCTGCTTGCTATGTCCTATACAATTTAAAACATCAAATGCATTACAAATAAATATAAATTTAAATTGTTGATCATATGATGTAAAGGATGCAATTTGTAATAACAACAACATGAATGGGGGCAGTAGTGACATAGGAATAGAGTTTTTGCATGTTACTGAAGTTAAGTTGGTATCCATTTAAGCTGTTGTTAGGTATCATCAAGTCAGTTCTGCCTCATAGGGATTCTATGTACAACAGAACAAAACACTGCCCTTTCTTACACCATCCTCACAATCATTGTTATCCTTGAGCCTGTTGTCGCAGTTACTGTGTCAATCCATCTTGTTGAGGGTTTTCCTCTTTTTTGCTGACCTTCTACCTTACCAAGCATGATGACCTTCTCTAGAGACTGCTGCCTCCTGATAACATGTCCAAAGTATGTGAGATGCACTCTTGCCATCTTTGCTTCTAAGAAGCATTCTGGTTGTACTTCTTCCAGGACAGATCTGTTTGTTATTTTGGAAGTTCATGGTATATTCAATATTCTTCACCAACACCACAATTCAAAGGTTTCAATTCTTCGGTCTTCTTTAATTATCATCCAGCTTTCACATGAATAAGAGGTGATTGAAAACACCATGGCCTAGTTCAGGCACACCTTAGCCTTCAAGGTGACATCTTTGACCTTCAACACTTTAAAGAGGTCTCTTGCAGCAGATCTGCCCTACGCAATGTGTCTTTTGATTTTTTTTATTGTACATTAGGTGAAGGTTTACAGAACAAACACTTTCTCATTAAACAGTCAGTACACATATTGTTTTGTGACATTGGTTAACAATCCCAAGACATGTCACTCCTTTCCCTTCTCGACATTTATTTTTTGGTAAAAATATACATAGCCAAAGATACACCATTTCAAAAATTTCTACATACACAGTTCAGTAGCATCGATTACATTCTTCCAGTTGTGCTGCTATTCTCACTTTAGATGAAGGTTTACAGAACAAAATAGTTTCTCATTAAACAGTTAGTACACATGTTGCCCTATGACAATAGTTAGCAACTCCACGACATGTCAACACTGTCCTTACTCAACCTTGGGTTCCCTATCACCAGCTTTCCTGTCCCCTACTGCCTTCTAGTACTTGTCCCTGAACTGCCGTGCCTCATTAGTCCCATTTTGTTTTATGGGGCTGTCCAATCCCCACCTGAAAGGTGAACCTCGGAAGTGACTTCACCACTGAGCTAACAGGGTGTCTGGGGGCCATACTCTCCGGCTTTCTCCAGTCTGTCAGGCCAGTAAATATGGTCTTTTGTGTGTTAGAATTTCATTCTACATCCTTCTCCAGCTCTGCCAAGAACCCTCTGTTGTGATCCTGATCAGAGCAGTCAGTGGTGGTAGCTGGGCACCGTCTAGCTGTACTGGACTCAGTCTGCTGGAGGCCTTGGTTGTTGTGGTCTATTAGTTCTTCGGACTAATCTTTTACTTGTATCCTCATTCACCCTTGCTCCCGAAGGGGTGAGACCAGTGGAGTATCTTAGATGTCTGCTCACAGGCTTTTAAGACCCCAGCCCCTATTCACCAAGGTAGAATGTAGAACATTGTCTTTACAAACTGTTATGCCAATTGAGCTAGATGTGCCCTGAGACCATGGTCCCCACAACCCTCCGCCCAGCAGTTCAGTCCCTCGGGGAGTTTGGATGTGTCTATGGAGCTTCCATGGCCTTTTCTTGTACAAGTTGTGCTGGCTTCCCCAGTATTGTGTACTGTCTCACACTTCACCCAAGATACCGCTTATCTATTGCCTATTTAGTATGTCCCCCCACCCCCTATCCCTCATAACCAGCAAAGATAGTTACTTTTTGTGTGTGAACTTTTTCACGAGTTTTTATGAGAGGTCTCATACAATATTTGTCCTTTTGTGATTGACTGATTTCACTCAGCATAATGTCCTCCAGTTTCATCCATGTTATGGGATGCTTCACAGAGTCATCATTGTTCTTTATTGTTGCATAGTACTCCTTTGTGTGTATGTACCATAGTTTGTTTATCCATTCATCTGTTGATGGGCATCTAGGTTGTTTCCGTCGTTTTGCTATTGTGAACAATGCTGCCATGAACATAGGTGTGCATATGTCTATTTGAGTGATGACGCTTATTTCTCTAGGATATATTCCTCTGAGTGGGATTGCTGGATCGAATGGTATGTCTATTTCTAGCTTTCTAAGGAAGCGCCATATCATTTTCCAAAATGGTTGTATCATTTTGCATTCCCACCAGCAGTGCATAAGAGTTCCGATCTCCCCTCAGCCCGTCCAACATTTGTTATTTCCAGTGTTTTTGATTCGTGCCAGTAATGCCGGGGTGAGATGGTATCTCATTGTGGTTTTAATTTGCATTTCTGTAATGTCTAGTGAAAGTGAGCATTTCCTCACATGTCTGTTGGCCACTTGAATGTCTTCTTTGGTGAAGTGTCCATCTCCTTTGCCCATTTTTCAATAGGATTATTGTCTTTATGTTGTAGAGGTGTTGGATTTTCTCATAGATTATGGAGATTAGACCTTTGTCTGACTTGTACTGTCCAAAAATTTTTTCCCATTCTGTAGGTTCTCCTTTTACTCTTTTGGTGAAATCTTTTGAAAAGCATAAGTATTTGATTTTTAGAAGATCCCAGTTATCTAGCTTATCTTCTGGAGTTTGTGTGTTGATGGTTATGGTTTGTAACCTGTTAATGCCGTGTATTAGGGCCTGTAGCGTTGGTCCTGTTTTTTCTTCTATGAACTTTATAGTTCTTGGCTTTATATTTAGGTCTTTGATCCATTTTGACTTAGTTTTTGTATATGGTGTGAGGAATGGGTCCTGTTTCATTTTTTTGAAGATGGATATCCAGTTTTGCCAGCATCTTTGTTAAAAAGACTGTCTTTTCCCCATTTGATGGACTTTGGGCCCTTGTCAAAGATCAGGTGACCGTAGGTGGATGGATATACATCTGGGTTCTCAATTCTGTTCCATTGGTCAATGTATCTGTCGTTGTACCAGTACCAGGCTGTTTTGACTACTGTAGCTGTATAGTAGGTTCTGAAGTCAGGTAGTGTGAGTCCTCCAACTTTATTCTTCTTCTTCAGTAGTGCTTTACTTATTCGGGGCTTCTTCCCTTTCCATATAAAGTTAATGATTAGTTTTTCCATCTCTTTGAAGAATGTTGTTGGTATTTGGATCGGGATTGCATTGTATTTGTAAATTGCTTTGGGTAAAATTGACATTTTCACAATGTTGAGTCTGCCTATCCATGAGCATGGTATGTTTTTCCATTTATGTAGATCCCTTTGGGTTTCATGCAGTAGTGTTTTGTAGTTTTCTTTGTATAGGTCTTTTACATCTCTGGTCAGATTTATTCCTAAGTATTTTATCTTTTTCGGGGCTATTGAAAATGGTATTGTTTTCCTGATTTCCTTTTCATCGTTCTCCTTACTGGTGTATAGGAATCCAACTGATTTTTGAATGTTTATCTTGTATCCTGCTACTCTGCTGAATCTTTCTATTAGTTCAAGTAGATTTCTAGTGGAGTCTTTAGGGTTTTCTATGTATAATATCATATCCGCAAACAGGGAACGTTTAACTTCATCATTACCAATTTGGATGCCCTTTATTTCTTTTTCTTGCCTTATTGTTCTAACTAGAACTTCCAGCACAATGTTAAATAGGAGTGGTGATAAAGGGCATCCTTGTCTTGTTCTTGTTCTCAAGGGGAATGTTTTCAGCCTCTCTCCATTAAGAATGATGTTGGCTGTTGGTTTTGCATAGATGCCCTTTATTATGTTGAGAAATTTCCCTTGTATACCTATTTCATGGAGAGTTTTCATCAGGAATGGGTGTTGGACTTTGTCGAATGCCTTTTCTGCATCAATTGAGACGATCATGTGATTCTTTTTTTTCCTTTTATTTATGTGGTCTATTACGTTGATTGATTTTCTAATGTTGAACCATCCTTGCATACCTGGTATGAATCCTATTTGGTCATGGTGTATTATTCTTTTGATATGATGCTGAATTCTGTTGGCTAGAATTTTGTTGAGTATTTTTCCATCTATATTAATGAGAGATATTGGTCTGTAATTTTCTTTTTTTGTGGTGTCTTTGCCTGGTTTTGGTATCAGGGTTATGCTGGATTCAGAGAATGAATTTGGAAGTGTTGCTTCCTTTTCTATGACCTGAAATTGAGTAGTACTGGTACCAGCTCTTCTCTGAATGTTTTGTAGAATTCTCCAGTGAAGCCAACTGGGCCAGGGCTTTTTTTTTGTTGGGAGTTTTTTTAAATTACCTTTTCTATCTCTTCTCTTGTTATGGGTCTGTTCAGATTTTCAACATCACTTTGTGGTAGTTTGGGTAGCTAGTGTGTTTCTAGAAATTTATCCATTTCCTCAAGGTTTTCAGATTTACTGGGGTATAGTTTTTCGTAATATTCTGTTATGATCCTTTTTATTTCAGTTGGGTCTGTTTTAATGTCGTCCATTTCATTTCTTATTTGGATTATTTGCGTCCTCTCCTGTTTATGTTTTGTCAGTTTGGCAAGTGGTTTGTCAGTTTTTTTGATTCCTTCAAAGAACCAACTTTTGGTTTTGATGATTCTTTCTAATGTTTTTCTATTCTATATGTCATTTATTTCTGCTTTGATCTTTATTATTTCTTTTCTTCTGGTGGCTGTAGGTTTTTTTTTTTGTTTTTTTTTTTGCTGTTCTCTTTCTATTTGTTTGAGTTCTGTAGTTAATGTTTTGATTTTGTCCCTTTCTTCTTTTTTGATGTGTGCATCTGTTGCTATAAATTGTCCTCTGAGGACTGCCTTTGCTGTGTCCCAAAGGTTTTGTTATGATGTGTTTTCATTCTCGTTTGATTCTAGAAATTTTTTGATTTCTGATTTCTTCTATTACCCAGTGGTTTGTAAGCAGGGTGTTATTCAGTTTCCATGTAATTTTTTTTCTCCTTGCTCTTTCTATTGTTAATTTCTACCTTGATGGCTTTGTGGTCTGAGAAGATACTTTGTATTATCTCAACGTTTTGGATCTTGTTGAGGATTGCTCTGTGGCCTAAGACGTGGTCGATTCTGGAGAACTTTCCATGTGTATTGGAAAAGAATGTGTACTTTGTAGTTGTTGGATGGAGTGTTCTATATATGTCTATGAGGTCCAGTTGGCTGATTGTGCCCTTTAGGCCTTTTGTACCTTTGCTGAGTTTTTTTTTTAGAAGATCTGTCCTTTACTGAGCGTGATGTGTTGAAGTCTCCTACTATTATTGTGGAACTGTCAATTTCTCTTTACAGTGTTGTTAGAGTTTGTTTTCTGTATTTTGGAGCCCTGTCATTGGGTGAGTAGATGTTTATCATGGTTATGTCTTCATGATGCATCATCCCCTTAATCATTATATAGTGTTCTTCTTTGTATTTTATGGTGGATTTTGTTTTAAAGTTTGTGTTATCTGAGATTAGTATCATCACTGTTGCTCTTTTCTGGTAGTAGTTAACTTGATATATTTTTTTCCAACCTTTGATTTTTAATAAATTCACATCTTTGTTTCTAAGGTGTGTCTCTTGTAGACAGCATATTGATGGATCTCATTTTTTTATCCATTCTGTCACTCTCCATCTCTTTATGGGTGCATTGAGTCCATTTACATTCAGTATAACTATTGATAGATGTGAGTTTATTGCTGTCATTTTGTAGTGCCTTTTTTGTGTTGTTGACGTTTTCGTTGTTCTTATTACTCTCCTGTGCTGAATTCCTTTTGTTGGGGATTTTTTTTTCATTTCTTTTGTTTTGGTAGGCTTTGTTTTTATCAAAACTTTATGTTTTTCCTCTTTATTTTTATGGGTATGTTTGTTAAGTTTCTTTGTAGTTACCATGAAATTTACCCTTATCTTTCTAAGTTTGAAGCAGTCTACCATTACTTGGTATCGCCTTGCCTTCCTCTCTATTAGAAGGTTCTAAACCTATGCAGTGTAGTCCCTCTTTTATTGTTTTAATGTTGTTGTCATTTACTGATTAACTGCTCTGATTCCCTGTTGTATTTCTTTCGGTTTTGGGTAGTCCTTGAGAGTTCATTTCCTAGACTGGTATCTGGATGGTATGATCTTGCATCCTAGATTCTGCCTGTGAGCTGAAGTTGTTTGTCCTCAGATGGAAGAACTCCCTTTAATAATTCTTGTAAGTTTGGTTTGGTTTTTACATATCCCCTTAATTTCTGTTTATCTGGGAATGTCCTAATTTTGCCATCATATTTGAACCAGAGTTTTGCAGGATATATTATTCATGGCTGGCAATTTTTTTCTTTCAGGGTTTTATATATGTCATCCCATTGTCTTATTGGCTGCATGATTTCTGCCAAATAATATGAGCTTAGTCTTATTGTTTCTCCTCTGTATGTGGCTTCTTGTTTTTCTCGAGCTGCTCTCAGGATTCTTTGTCTTTGTCTTTGGCGAGTGTGATTATGATATGCCTTGGAGATTTTCTTTTGGGGCCTATCCTATTTGGGGTTCTTTGAGCTTCTTGGATGACCAGCTTTTCATCTTTCATTATATTGGGGAAGTTTTCTGTCAGCAGTTCTTCAATGATTCTCTCTGTGTTTTCTGTTTTCTCCCCCTGTTCTGGAACTCCAATCACTCGAAAATATTTGCTTTTGATCGTATCTCACATAATTCTCAGGGTCTCTTCATTTTTCATTGTTCTTTTTTCTGAGATTTCCTGAGTTGTATCGAAGTGTTTGTCTTCAATTCCACTGATCTTGTCTTCCACCATTTCACATCTGCTCCTCAGCCCTTCTATCACACTGTCTATTTCTGAAATCTTATTGTTTATCTTTTGGATATCTAATTGTTGTTTTTGTATAATGTCTAGTTGTGAATTTATTTTTGCATTTTGTTCCTGCTTTATTTTCCTGAATTCTTCCATTTTTTTTGCCTGTATTTTCTATGAATTTGTCTATTTTTTCCTCATTTTTGTCTGTTTTTTGCTTCAACACTTGGATAATTCTGAGTATTAGAGATTTGAATTACCTATCAGGTAGTTACAGTACCTTTTCTTCTACTGGAAATTCATCTGTTGTTTTATTTTGGAAGCCTACTTGAACCATCCTGTCTTGTTTTTGTAAATGTTTTGATATTGTCTATTGTCTTTGGGGCATTCACTAGTTATCATTTATTGATTGTAAATTTGTTTGTTTGGTCCTTTTTTTATTTGGCTGTGTCTGAGCAGGCGGGCTGTGTGTTCTTTGCTGTTTGCTCATCTGTTGGCACAGGATTTTTGCCTCCTTCTCCAATTGGCAGTGTCAGTAACTCAGATATAGTACAGCAGGGCAGGTCTAGCTGAAGAGGAGTTGCTGGGATGGGTTGTTTGTGGCAGTTGCTACAGCCACCCGGGTGGGTCTGTAGTCAGTGCAGGGAAGGTTCCAGTGCTGCTTGGTGTTGTGATGTTAAGCGCACTGTGTAGGTAGGCAGGATGGGGGGGGGGGAATGTGATGTATGGAGCTAAGATGGGCATGGTAGGAGGAGAGAGGAACATGAGCCAAAAACATACAAACAAAAAAGAGTGCTAGGAGAGCTTGCTGTTGGAGTGTAGAGATGAGAAACTAGGAAATTGAGAAAAACAAAAAGGGGAAGAAGAAGAAAAAGAGAAGAATGAATAAATAAAAATTAGAAATAAAAAGGAACAGCAAAGCTCCCAGAGATCCCACCAGTGCTGCTACGAGGTCTGGGGAATTTGTTCCCAGGTGATGAAGTACAGCCTGGCTAGGAGGCATAAAGGTATGCAGTGCCAGGTAATCAGGGGACAGGAAGAGAAGGAAGGTATAGAGAGATGAGAAACTGAGTAATGAAGAAAGACGAAAAGGGAAAAAGAAGGAAAAGAGAACAAAACAAATTTAAAAAAGAGAACAAGAAAAAACACCAAAAAAAAAAAAAAACAGGAAAAAAGAAATGTTCTCAGGGATCCCTCTGTGTGTCTGTGCAAGCTGAGGAGGTAGGTCCCAAGCCACGCAGCACTTCCCGGCCGGAACGGGCTCCCAACTTGAGAAAAGGAAAAGAAAACAAACAAACAATTCAAAACAAACAAACAAACAAAAAAGCCCCGGGATCTCACCAGCATGACAGCTTAGACCAGAAGGCAGTTCCACACTCTAACGGAATTCCACAGCCCCTCAGGAAGAAGCAAAGATGGCGCACAAAGCCAGGTATTTGAGTGAAAGTAGGGGGAGGTGGTGAGAGGTAAGGAAGAAATCAAATGAAGCAGATAAAAGCGACACTAGCGGCTAACAAATGGCACTCAGGGATTCGGCCAGTGCAGGTGGGTGGAATCCAAGCAGCAGGTGCTTCCCAGCCAAGAGACTGTGGCCGCAGGAAGCAGAGGAGGCCAAGTGGGTGTGAAGAAGGGTGGGGGGTGGGAAAGCATATATCACCAGTTACCAGTTGTTCTGTCTCCTGCTAGAAGCTCCGTGAAGCTGCTTTCTCATACCCCGTATTTTTTGGTATCTGATAGGAATCCAAGACGGTGGATCTGTGCTTCATTAGCTGATAGGGGACCTCTCCATTTATGTCTCCTCGCTCTCCATTCTCTGTCAGTTTCTTATTCCATTTGGTGCTTGGCTGAGTTCTTTATCTCTTCATTTGATGTTTTAGGGTTTCAGGATTGCTGTTTTCTCTGTTTGGCTTAGTTTTTCAGATCTTTGCTGTGGAGGGATGGCATGGTGCTTCTGCCTAGAGTGCAATTGGCCAGAAGTCTCTCTTTTGATTTCTTGACTGCTGCTTCCATGTGTGTCAACTGTGGATCCAAGTAAAATGAAATCGTTGACAACTTCAGTCTTTTATTCGTTTATCATGGTGTTGATTATTGGTCAGGTTGTGAGGATTTTTGTTTTCTTTATGTTGAGGTGTAATCTCTACTGAAGTCTGTAGTCTTTGATCCTCATGAGTAAGTGCTTCAAGTCCTCTTTACTTTCAGCAAGCAAGGTTGTATCATCTGCATAAAGCAGTTTGTTAATAATTCTTCCTCCAATCCTGATTCCCCATTCTTCTTCACAGAGTCCAACTACTCGGATTATTTGCTCATCATACAGATAGAGTAGGTGCGGTGAAAAGATAAATCCCTGACACACCGTTCCTGACTTTAAACCAAGAAGTATGGCTGTGTTCTGTTCGAATGACTGCCTCTTGTTCTATGTACAGGTTCCTCATAAGCATAATTAAGTGTTCTGGAATTCCCATTCTTCATAATATTATCCATTATTTATTATGATCCACGCAGTCGAACGCTTTTGTATAGTCAATAAAACACAGGTAAACATCTTTCTGGTATTTTCTGCTTTCAGCTAGGATCCATCTGATATCAACAATGATATCCCTAGTTTCAGATGAATGGTAAGACACAAAAATAGTTAACAAAATTTCAGAAGTAAAGTCTTCTTTATCAATAATTATGTTAAGTGTAAACAGATTAAACTCTCCATGTGAAAGACCCAAGGACACAAACAGACTAAAAGTGAAAGGATGGAAAAGAATATTCCATGCTAGTAAACAAAAAAGAGCAGAGGTGACCATACTGTTATCATTAAAAATAGACTTTAAGTCAAAATGTATTATAAGGGATGAAGGACATTAGTTTTTGATAAAAGGGACAATCCATTAAGAAAATATAACAATGATAATTATATATGCACCAAAAATCAATGCATCAAAATTTGTAAAGAAAAAACTGACAGAACTGCAAGGAGCAACAGACAATTCTACAATAATAGTAGGAGACTTCAACACACCATTGTCAATAATGAACAGAATTTCCAGAAAGATCAGTAAGGAAATAGAGGACCTGAACAATATCATTAAAAAAATGAGATCTCTTACACATACATAGGACTCTCCATCCAACATCACAACAACACACATTTTTCTCTAGTGCACATGGAACATTATACAGGATAAACCATATGTTAAGTCACAAAACAAGTTTTGACAAGATTGAAATGATACAAACTATCTTCTTCAAACACAAAAGAATAATACTAGAAATTAATAGTGCAAGGATAAATAGCAAACATATAAAAATATGGAAACTAAATAACAAAATATTAAACAATCAATGACTCAAGGAAGAAATCAAGAGTGAAATTTAAAAAAATTGTATGAGTTAAATGAAAGTGAAAACACAACAAACCCAAACAAATGTGATAGGTGAAGACAGTCATCAGAGGGAAATTTATAGCAACAAATGCCTACCTCAGAAATAAGAAAGATCTCAAATTGACAGATGTAATCTACAACTTGAGGAACTAGAAAAAGAACAAATTAAGTCCAGACCTACAAGAAGAAAGGAAATAACAAAGATCAAAGCATAAATAAATGAAATAGAAAAACAATAGAGAAAATCAAGAAAACTGAAAGTTGGCTCTCTGAAAAACTCAATAAAAATGACAAACCATTAGCCAGACTAACGAAGAAAAAAGTGTTGTTGTTAGGTGCCATCGATTGGCTCCAACTTATGGTGACCTTATGTACAACAGAATAAAACACTCCTTTGTCCTGTGCCATCCTCACAATAGTAGTTACGTTTGATCCCATTGTTGCAGCCACTGTGTCAGTTAATCTTGTTGAGAGTCTTCCTGTTTGTTGCTGACCCTCAGCTTTACCAAGCATGATGTCCTTCTCCTAATAACACGTCTGAAGTAAGCAAGATGAAATCTCACCATTCTCACTTCAACGGAGCACTCTGATTATACTTTGTCCAAGACAGATTTGTTCGTTCTTCTGGAAGTCCATGGTATACTCAATTTTCTTTTCCAACACCACAATTCAAATGTGTTAATTCTTCTTCAGTCTTCCTTTTTCATTGTCTAGCTTCTGCATGCTTATGAAGTGATTGAAAATACCATAGCTTGGGTCAGGTACACCTTCGTCATCCAAGTGACACTTTTGCTTTTTAATATTTTAAAGAGGTCTTTTGCAGCAGATTTGCCCAATGCAATAAGTCATTTGATTTCTTGACTGCTGCTTCCACGGGCGTTGATTGTGGATCCAAGTAAAATAAAATCCTTGACAACTTCAATATTTTCTCTGTTTATCGTGATGTTGCTTATTGTTTCATTTTTGAGAATTTTTGTTTTCTTTATACTGAGGTATAATCCATACTGAAGGCTGTAGTTTTTGATATCCATCAGTAAGTTCTTCAAGTCCCCTTCAGTTTCAACAAGGTTGTGTCGTCTGCAGTATACAAGTTGTTAATGAGTCTTCTACAATCCTGATGCCCCATTCTTCTTCATATAGTCCAGCTTCTAGGATTATTTGCTCAGCATTGAATAAGTATGGTGAAAGCATACAACCCTGCTACACACGTTTTCTGATTTTAAACTATGCAGTATCTCCTTGTTCTGTTTGAATGACTGTCTCTTGATATAAGTCCAGGTTCTTCATGAGCACAATTAAGTGTTCTTGATTCCCATTTTTCACAACGCTATCTGTAATTTGTTATGATCCACACAGTTGAATGCCTTTGCATAGTCAATAAAACACAGGTAAACATATTTCTGGTATTCTTTGATTTCAGCCAAGGTCTATAGGACATCAGCAATGTTATCTCTCATTCCCTGTCCTCTTCTGAATCTGGCTTGAATTTCTGGCAATTCCCTGTCAATGTACGACTGCAGCCATTCTTGAATTATCTTCAGCAAAATTTGCTTGCACATGATAATAATTATATAGTTCAATAATTTTCCCCACTTCATTGGATCACCTTTCTTTAGAATTGGCATGAATATAGATCTCTTTCAGTCAGTTATCCAGATACCTGTCTTCTAAATTTTTTGGCATATATGAGTGGGCGCTTCCAGTGTTGCAATTATTAGTTGAGAGGAAATAAATAACCAAAAAAAGAAATTAAATTGGATACATTACAATAGGCTCAACAAAAATAAAAATGATCATAACAAAATACTGTGAGAACTTGTACCCCAACAAATTTGAAAACATAGATGAAATGGACAAATTCCTCGAAATACATAATTTACCTAAACTAACACAAAAAGAGGTGGAAAATCTCAACAGACTCATAACAAGAGAAGAAAATGAATCAGTAATCAAAACTTCTCAACAAAAAAAGTTCCTTGGACATGACAGATTCAGAAAAAGATTAACACCAACCTTTCTCAAAATATTTCCTAACTCATTTTATGAAGTCAGCATTACCTTGATATCAAAGCCAGACAAAGAAACAAGAAAAGAAAACTACAGACAGACCTATAGCTTTCATGAATATAGATAGAAAGATTCTTATCAAAATACTAGTGAACATGGCCTAAAGGAGACTGGAGAAACCCCGAGAGTATGGCCCCCAGACACCCTTTTAGCTCAGTGGTGAAGTTATCTCGGAGGTTCACCGTTCAGCCTGGGAATGGACAGCCCCGTAAAACCAAATGAGACTAACGAGGTACAGGAGTCCAGTGACAAGGGCCAGAAGGCAGAAGAGGACAAGGAAGCTGGTGATAGGGAACCCAAGGTTGAGTAAGGATATTGTTGATGTGTTGTGAGATTGTTAACCATTGTCATAAGGCAACATTTGTAGTAACTGGTAAATGAGAAACTATTTTGTTCTGTAAGCCTTCATCTTAAGTGAGAATAACAGCACAATTGGAAGAGCGTAGTCAATGTCACTGAACTGTGCATGTAGAAATTTTTGAAATGGTGAATCTTTGGCTATGTGTATTTTCACCAAAAAAAAAAAGGTTGAGAAGTTAGAGGGTTGACATGTTGTGGGGTTGTTAACCAATGTCATAAAAGAATATGTGTACTACTGTTTAATGAGAAACTATTTGTTCTGTAAGACTTCACCTTAAGTACAATAAAAAAAAAAAACACTAGTGAACAGAATTCGACAATATATTAAGAGAGTTAGATACCATGACAAAGTGGGATTTATTCCAGGCATGCAGGTACAGTTCAATATTAGAAAATCTATCAATAAAATACACCATATTATACAGAACAATAGAAAAAAAAAACACAGGAACATCCCAATAGATGTAGAAAAAGCATTTGATAAAATCTAACACTCTTTCCTGATTAAAAAAATAAATCTCAGCAAGGAAGGAATAGAAAGGAAATTCCTCAACATGATTAAGGGCGTCTATGAAAAACTAACAGCCAACATTATGCTCAGGGGAGAAAGACTGACAGCCTTTCCCTTGAGAATAGAAATGAGACAAGGATTACCACTATCACCAGTTCTATTCATTGTCATCCTGGAAGCCCTAGCTAGAGAAATAAGAAAAGAAAAAGAAACAAAATATATCCAAATTGGAAAAGATGAAGTAAAACTATCTCTATTTGCAGATGACATGATCCTATATACAGAAAAACCCAAAGAATCCACAAGAAAGCTTCTAGAACTAATAAATAAAAGAATTCAGTAACGTTGAAAGGTACAAGATCAAGACACAAAAATCAGGTGGGTTTGTATACACCAACAAGGAGAATTATGAAAAGGAAATCAAGTAAACATTTCCTTTTACAGTAGCACCTGAGAATAAAATAACTAGGAATAAACCTAACCAGAAATGTAAAAGACTTATACAATGAAAATTATACAACACTGCTGCAAAAGACTAAATAAAACAGACCTAAATAAAAGTAAAGACATTCTGCACTCATTAATTGGAAGACTTAATATTGTCAAAAATGTCTATACTACCCAAAGTGATCTATAGATTTAATGCAATCTCAATAAAAATTCCAACACCTTTTTTTACAGAAATGGAAAAACTAATCCTCAACTTTATATGGCAAGGCAAGAGGCTCCCAAAAGCCAAAAAGCCAAAGCAATTTTGAAGAAAAAGAACAAAGTAGGAGGCTTCACACTTCCAGATTTTGAAATATACTATACAGCTACAGTAATCAAAACAGCCTGTTATTGTTATTGTTGTTAGGTGCTGTCAAGTGGGTTCCAACGTATAACGACCTTATGTACAGCAGAACAAAACACTGCCCAGTCTTGCACCATCCCCGTGATTGTTGTTATGCTTGAGCCCATTGTTGCAGGCACTGTGTCAGTCCATCTTGTTGATGGTCTTCCTCTTCTTCACTGACCTTCTACTTTACCAAGAATCATGTCCTTCTCCAGGGACTGATCCCTCGGATAGCATGTCAAAAGTATGTGAGACAAAGTCTCACCATCCTCGCTTTTAAAGAACATTCTGGTTGTACTTCTTCCAAGACAGATTTGTTTGTTCTTCTGGCAGTCCATGATATATTCAATATTCTTCGCCAGCACCATAATTCAAAGGCATCAGTTCTTCTTCAGCCTTTCTTATTCACTGCCCAGCTTTCGCATGCATATGAGGTGACTGAAAATACTATGGCTTGGATCAAGTGCGTGTTAGTCCTTAGAGTGACATCTTTGCTTTTTAACACTTTAAAAAAGGTCTTTTTGCAGCAGATTTGCCCAGTGTAATGCGTCATTTGATTTTTTGACTGCTGCTTCCATGGATGTTGATTGCGCATCCAGGTAAAATGAAATCCTTGACGACTTCAATCTCTTCTCTGTTTGCCATGATATTTCTTATTGGTCCAGTTGTGAGGATTTTTGTTTTATGTTGAAATATAATCTATACTGAAGGTTGTAGTCTTTGCTCTTCCTCAGTAAGTCCTTTTCACTTTTAGCAAGCAAGGTTTTGTCATCTGCATAACAAAGGTTGTTAATGAGTCTTCCTCCAATCCTGATGCCTTGTTCTTCATATAGTCCACCTTCTCAGAGTATTTCTTCAGCGTACAGATTGAATAAATATGGTGAAAGTATACAACCCTGACTCATATCTTTCCTGACTTTAAACATTGAAGTATCCCCTTGTTCTGTTCGAATGACTGCCTCTTGATCTGTGTACATGTGCCTCATGAGCACAATTAAGTGTTCTGGAATTCCCATTCTTTGCAATGTTATCCATAATTTGTTACGACCCACACAGTCGAATGCCTTTGCCAGTGAATAAAACACAGGTAAACAATTTTCTGGCATTCTCTGCTTTCAGCCAAGATCCATCTGACATCAGCAGCGATATGCCTCGTTCCACCTCCTCTTCATATTCCGGCTTGAATTTCTGGCAGTTCCCTGTAAATGTACTGCTGCAATGGATTTTGAATGATCTTCAGCAAAATTTAACTTGTGTGTGTTATTAGTGATATTGTTCTATAATTTCTGCATTGGTTGGATCACCTCACTTTGAAATAGGCATAAATATGGATCTCTTCCAGTTGGGTTGGCCAGGTAGCTGTCTTCCAAGTTTCTTGGCATAGATGAGTGAGCACTTCCAGTGCTGCATACATTTGTTGAAACATCTCAATTTGCATTCCATCAATTCCTGGTGCCTTCAGTGCAGCTTGAACTTCTTCAGTACCGTCAGTTTTAGATCATATGCTACCTCCTGAAATGATTGAACGTCGATCATTCTTTTTGGTACAGTGACTCTGTGTATTCCTTCCATCTTCTTTTGATGCTCCCTGTGTAGTTTAGTATTTTGCCCATAGAATCCTTCACTATTGCTACTCGGGACTTGAATTTTTTCTTCGGTTCTTTCAGCTTGAGAAATGCTGAGAGAGTTCTTCCCTTTTGGTTTCTAACTCCAGGTCTTTGCACATGTCATTATAATACTTACTTTGTCTGCTAGAGCTGCCCTTTGAAATTTTCTGTTCAGCTCTTTCACTTCATCGTTTCTTCCATTCGCTTTAGCTACTCGACTTTCAAGAGCAAGTTTCAGAGTCTCTTCTGACATCCATTTTGGTCTTTTCTTTCCTTCCGGTCTTTTTAATGACCTTTTGTTTTCTTCATGTATGGTATCCTCAATATCATTCCACAACTCGTCCAGTCCAGTCTTTGGTCATTAGTGTTCAATGAGTCAAATCTATTCTTGAGATGGTCTCTAAATTCAGATGGGATATACTCAAGGTCATACTTTGACTCTCATGGACTTGTTCTAATTTTTTTCAACTTCAACTTGAACTTGCATATGAGCAGTTGATGGTCTTTTACTCAGTTGGTCCCTGGCCTTGTTCTCACTGACAATATTGTTCTTTTCCATGGTCCCTTTCCACAGATGTAGTCGATTTAGTTCCTCTGTATTCCATCTGGCAAGGTACAAGTGTATAGTCGCTGTTTATACTGTTGAAAAAGGTATTTGTAATGAAAAAGTCGTTGATCTGGCAAAACAGCCTAGTATTGGTTTAATGATGACACATAGACCAATGGAATAGAATTTAGAGCCCAAAAATAAATCCATACATTTATGGTCAACTTATTTTCAACAAGAGTGTTAAGTCCATAAATGAGGATGAAACAGTCTCTTCAACAAATGTTGCTGCAAAAACTGGATTTCCACATGCAGAAAAATGAAACAAGTTCAATGCCTCACACCATACACAAAAACTAATTCAAAATGGACCAATGACCTAAATGCTAAACCCAGAACCATAAAGTTCTCGTAAGAAAATATAGGAATGAAGATATGGGACCTAATTTTTTTTAATAATAGATTATCAAACACAACATTAAATGCACTAGCTGCAGAAGACAAAATAGATAATTGGGACCTCATAAAAATTAAATGTTTGTTTCCATCAAAGGAGTTTATCAAAAGAGTAAAAAGTCAACCTGTACACTGGGAGAAATCTTCCGGCACCACATATTCAATAAGGGTCTGTTGTTGTTAGGTGACGTCGAGTTGGTTCTGACTCATAGCGACCCTATGTGCAACAGAAAGAAACACTGCCTGATTTTGTACCATCCTCACAATGGTTATTATGCTTGAGGCCATTGTTGCAGCCACTGTGTCAATCCATCTCGTTGAGGGTCTTCCTCTTTTTGGCTGATCCTCTACCAATCACAATGTCCTTCTCCAGGGATTGGATCACTTCTGTACTTTAAAAAAAGGTCTCCAAATATACAGAGCCCTGGTAGCACAGTGGTTAAGAGCTATGGCTGCTAACCAAACCGTCGGCAGTTTGAATTCACCAGCCGCCCATGGGAAACCCAATGGGGCAGTTCTACTCTGTCCTATAGGGTCGCTATGAGTCGGAATCAACTTGATGGTAACGTCTTTGGTTTGGTTTTTGATATTCAAAATATATATATAGAAATTCTACAACTTAACAAATAGACAAATAACCCAATCAAGTAATAGGCCAAGGATATGAACAGACACTTCACCAAAGAAGATACTTAAGAGGCCAAGAAACACATGAAAAGATGCTCATTATCATTACCCATTATGGTTGTTGTTATTAGGTACCACTGAGTTTATTTCCACTAACAGTAACCCCATATGATGGAGTAGAACCACCCCATAGAGTTTTCTTGACTGTAATCTTTATGTAAGCAGATCATAAGGTCTTTCTCCCAAGCAACTGCTGGCTGAGTTTGAACCACCAACTTTTCAGTTAGCAGCACAGAGCTTAAACGTTTTTGCTACCAAGGCTGAAAGATGAAAACAAAGCTACGAGATACTACCTCATCCCTACTAGAATGTTGTTGTTGTTAGGTACCATTGAGTCGGTTCCAACTCAAAGTGTCCTAATGTACAACAGAAAGAAACACTGCACAGCCTGCACCATCCTCACAGCTGTTGATATGTATGAGCCATTGTAGCCACTGTGTCAATCCATCTCGTTGAGGGTCTTCCTCTTTTTCAATGACCCTCTGCTTTACCAAGCATGATGTCCTTCTCCATGGACTGGTCCCTTGGATAACATGACCAAAGCCCATGAGATGAAATCTCACCATCCTTGCTTCTAAGTAGCATTCTGGTTGAACTTCTTCCCAGATAGATTTGTTCATTCTTTTAGCAGTCCATGGTATGTTCAATATTCTTCATGAACACCATAATTCAAAGGCATCAATTTTTATTCAGTCTTTCTTATTCATTGTCCAGCTTTGGCGTGCATATGAGACAACTGAAAATATCATGGCTTGGATCAGGTGCACCTTAGTCCTCAAAGTGACATCTTTGCTTTTTAACACTTTAAAGACGTCTTTTGCAGCAGATTTGCCCAAGGCAATACATAGTTTGATTTCTTGACTGCTGCTTCCATAGGTGTTGACTGTGTATCCAAAAAAATGAAATATTGACAACTTCAATAGTTTCTCCATTAATCATAACGTTACTATTGGTCCAGTTGTGAGGATTTTTGTTTTCTTTATGTTGAGGTGCGATCCATACTAAAAGCTGTGGTCTTTTGCTTTCAGCAAAGCAAGGTTGTGTCATCTGTATATCACAGGCTGTTAATGAGTCTTCCTTCAATCCTGATGCCCAGTTCTTCTTCATGTAGTCCATCTACTCAGATCATTTGTTCAGCATACAGATTGAATAAATATGGTGAGAGGATACAATGCTGGCATACACCTTTCCTAATTTTAAACCACGCAGTATACCCTTTTTCTGTTCCAGAGACTGCTTCTTTGTCTATGTACAGGTTCAGCATGAGGACAATTAAATGTTCTGGAATTCCCATACTTCACAATACTGTCATGGATTGAATTGTGTTCCCCCAAAATATGTGTCAACTTGGCTAGGCCATGATTCCCAGTATTGTGTGATTGTCCACCATTTTGTCACCTGATGTGATTTTCCTATGTGTTGTAAATCCTACCTCTATGATGTTAATGAGGGAGGATTAGAGGAAGTTATGTTAATGAGGCAGGACTCAATCTACAAGATTAGGTTGTGTCTTAAATCAATCTCTTTTGAGATGTAAAAGAGAGAAGCAAGCAGAGAGACATGGGGACCTCATACCACCAAGAAATAAGCACTGAGATTATAGCACATCCTTTGGACCTGGAGTCCCTGTGCAACCAACAGGGTTATACTGTTTTCCCTCCTTCCATCATACCCTGGGTCTGTGAGTTCCTGATAAGACATCTTGTGTAGCTGCCCAAGGTCACTTCACTGCTCCCCTTCCATTTGGACATGTGCAATAAGCTACAAAGCTGTCCTTAGATGAACTTTATGCATCATACCCGAAAAAAACACAACCCCTAGCTGCCATGCTGCACCCGCCACTTCACCCCTACACTTTTTAAATAGTTCCTGGAATTGCCAACCTATTCTCAGAAGCTTTATGAATTATGCATAACTTCACTATCCCAAGCCTTATAATTACCCTGGAATCCCCAACCTAGGGGAACTTGATTTGAGACTTAGTCTCTGAGCTCCTTGCTTGACTAGTTTGCAGTAAAGTCTACTTACTCTTTCTCAAAGGCCTGATGTCTCTCAATTGACTTCAGGAGTCACACCAGGCAGGACCCACCCTCATTGGGTTACAAATTCTGGTGACCCATATGGGACCTTTATTCTGCTTCTAACTTCAGCCACCCAGCTCCTGGGAACACCTCCAGCCACTAGGCACAACTGCCTCCCCTCAGCGCCCACTGGCTAATTTCTCCAGGAGATGATGGTGGAACCAACCTTTAAGGCTGGAGGTGTACCTGAACCCAAGGAAACTTTCCTTTTTAAGACTGAGAAACAGACTCTGGGCAAGGATCCTGATCTGGTGAGTACTGTGTGAATGGTGTCACAAGTACCTAAGGGTTTCTGAGGGGGTGAGTGACTTAGGAGCCAGGGATGAGACCAAAAGAACTGCTGTTTCTGTTGGAATCTGGGTGGTTTAGGGTTGTACTGCTCCAGTCATAAGAAACCCCTGTAGCACCTTAGTCATTTTGGTTCTAGAACTCCTGGGTTTTATGGTTTCTGGTTTTAGCCTAGGCTCAGGTATAAAAACACTCACAAAATACACCAAAGTGCAGCCTCCTAAGATACATCCTAGCTAACTGGGATTTTTTTTAGTCATAATCCTACCAAAAAAAGAAAAAATTTTCTGCAACATTGCATGACCACAATATCAACTAGATGATAGAGAACACTGTCCTAAAAATAGCTCCCTAAATTATAATACTATTCTCCAGTTAGATTCGTTTTGCCCTCAAAAAGGCAAATGAAATTTAAAAAAGTACTTTGATGCCTTTATGTCCTTTTATAACAACAAAAACTTTCAAAAACAATGTAAAATTATGGTTCAAACTGAGATAAAGAGATAAAAGGTCTTTGATTCCCCAGGGGAACATTGTTTTTTCCCCTCTTCCTCCACCGTCATTCCCATCCCTGTAACCACCAGATAAGCTGGCTGAACCAACCTCACAGTTGGTTTCCCTGTCACACACACGAAGTGGTGTAACTTTCAGACTGGAGACTTCCCTACCCAAAACAAGGTAACAGGCAACAAAGCATTATTCACTAAGACAAGTTCCTACTGGGCAGGAGGAAAGTGGAAATCCAGGATTAGTCTGTGTACACATTCCATTCTCAGCATCTGATTTGTTCAATGAAAAAAATAACCTTTCTCCTTATTGAGAGGGCCCAAAGCATATGGATTCCATTGCTCAGACGAGACTTGTTATCAAAACTAAATGCTCAGATCAGCTTTTCAGAAAGAAAACTGAGCCTACACGTCCTGCCTAAAAATAAGTGGAGGCTCCAGGCCTCCCTGTTAACTTTATCCCTTAACCCAGTGGATCCTTCCCCCAAAATACTGGAAGAAATTATAAATGTTGTCAACCCACTAGCCTGAGCTAAAGGAGAGCCAAGTTGAGCTCAAAATGTAAATATGGTCTCGGTAAATCTTAAACCTGGAGCTACACCCCATTGTCTTAAACAATACTCTTTAAAATTAGAAGCTAGACTTAGTTTACGACCTGAAATTAAAAGACTTCTACAAGCAGGGCTCATCTGCCAGTGTAAATCAACTTTCAACACTCCAGTGCTCCCAGTAAAGAAGCCAAAAACAGGAAAGTATTAGTTTGTGCAAGATTTACGCACAGTCAATCAGGCAACTGAAGACCTTCATCCTGTAGTTCCAGACCCTTATACTCTCCTAGCCTCTCTGTCTCTGAAATATGCCTGATTTACTGTCCTAGACCTGAAGAATGCCTTCTTCTGCATTCCTTTAGCCTCTGAATCTCCAGAAATATTTGCCTTTGAGTGGGAAGAACCCTATTCGGTAAAAAAACAACAATATTGCTGGACTGTTCTCCCTCAGGAGTTCAAAAATTGCCCCACCCTATTTGAAAGAGCCCTGGCAAAAGATCTCTGGGGTCTGCAGATGATTCGGGGTCTTCCCTTTCAATATATAAACTACCTCCTTGTCACCAGTCCTACCAAAGGAAACTCAGATAAAAACACAATTCTGACTATGAACTTTCTATCCCAGGCTGGTTATCGAGTATCCACTGCCAAGGCTCAGATCTCATAACAAAAAAATAACTACTAGGTTTCCAGATATCTCAAGGTCAGCAGGCCCTGCTGCCAGAGCACAAGCAAGCAGTCCTCCAGATCTCCACCCAAACCACCCAGAGGCAGATTTTTGTATAGCTGGTTTTTGCAGGATTTGGGTCCCAAACTTTAGATTAATAACAAAGCCTCTCTACGAAGCCACCGAAGAAAAGGACTCTGACTCCTTCAAATGGACAGGCTAACATCAATAAACCTTCTTGAAAATCAAGGGAAAGCTAGCCCCTGCCCTGGTACTCAGACTCCCCGACCTCAGAAAGCCCTTCAAACTGAATGTACATCAAACGGGGGGAGTTGAAGCCAGGGGCTTAAGTCAACAACTGGGTCCTTAAAACAGACCAGTAACATATTTCTCTAAATTCCTAGATCCAGTCCCTCAGGGATGGCCAGCCTGACTTAGGGCAGTTACAGCAACTTGCTTCTTTTTAGCTGAAGCTAAAAAGTTTACCTTAGGTCAGCCTGTGACTGTGTTTGTGCCTCATGCAGTTCTCCCCATACTGGAGCAGAAAGGCAGGGGCTCACAGCAGGCCAAATGGCACGCTACCAAGTCCAGCTCCTAAACAATCCAGAGGTCACACTCAAAATAACGTCTACCCTGAACACAGCCAGCCTGTTACCAACAAGCCCTGTAAGTGAACCAGTCCAAGACTCCCTCCAAACTATTAAAGAAGTCTATTTCAGTCAGCTGGAGTTGTGTGACCAGCCAATTTCCAGTCCAGACTTAACCCTTTACACAGACAGAAGCAACTTCATAAAAAATAAAACTCAAAAAGCAGGCTCTACAGTGGTAACCCAAATGACGTCCTAGAAGCCTGTCCTCTTCCGACTAAAATCTTGGCACAAAAAACAGAGTTAACTGCTCTCATGTGAGCCCTCCAAATAATTGCCAGTCAAACAGCCAACATTTATATGGATTTAAGGTATGCCGTCTCAGTCCTGCATGCTCACGGGGCCATTTTGCAAAAAACAAGGCCTTTTAACCTCAGCCCGGAAAGACATTAAATAAATATGCCTCAAAAATTTTAGCCCTACTTAAAGCTCTGAAAATGCCTACATGAGTTTCGGTCATGCATTGCGCAGGACATCAAAAAAAAATTGTCTCAAGCAATGCTAACACTGCCAAAGCTGCCAAAGTGCTGTCAAGTAAACTGTGAGTTCACAGACTAGTAGACAGCTAACTTTAATCCTCTCTCTGCAACTTCCAGAAACAGCTCCATACTACACTATGAGAGATATCAAACAAGCATCTGAATGGGGAGCAACAATAGATTCTCATAAATGAAAGTGTACCCATAAAGAAAAAGTTATAATTCCAGGACACTTGATGGACCCCCTTCTCCATGAAGCACATTGTTCTACCCATTTACAACCTAGTCTCTAAACACATTATTAAAGAAAAACTTCATTGAGCCATCAAGCAGACAACCTGTTCTTGCCAAATATGCACCCAAAACAACCCAGAAACAACCGGGCCCCCTACCACTAGAATCCAATATTAAAGACAGAGTTCAAGAGAAGAGTGAGAAAAAGTTGACTTTACCAACATGCCAAGAGCCCCTGGTAATTACAAATTTATGCTACTGTTTACTGACACCTTCTCTGGTTGAGTAAAATCTTTCCCTTGTAAAATAGAAAAAGCATCATAGTTACAAAACAGCTCCTTAATGAAATAATTCCAAGGTTTGGCCTGCCTGCAACAATCAAAAGCAACAACAGATCTCATTTCACCTCACAAATGACACAAGAAGTCTCTAAACTTTTAGAAATAAACTAAAACTTACACTCAGCCTGGAGACCACAGTCAAGCAAGAAAGTTGAAAAGACGAACCACACCCTGAAAAACCAAATTGCTAATATCTGTCAAAAAAACAAAGATAATCTGGTCTAAAGCCTTGCCCTTAGCCCTCTAGTGGGTACGGGTCGCCCTCAGAAGCAGGCTCAAACTGAGCTCTTTCAAAATTATGTATGAAAAACCATTTCTTAAAAATAACTCACCTTTAACCAGTACTCAGGTTTCTGTCACCAGAGAGCTCGATCTCCAGAAATATTTGTTGTCTTTGTCTAGTGTTCTATCTTATATTCACAGTATGCTCTTAGCCATCTGAAGTATCCTGTTGATACCCCACTTCATCTGTTCCAGCCTGGTGACCAAGTTCTGTTAAAAACCTAGAGAGCAGAGCCCATTGAACCCTGGTGGACTGGACCTACACTTGTCTTTTAACCACCCACTCGGCAACTAAACTCAAAAACATCAAAAACTGAGTGCATCATACTCACCTCAAACCTGTGCCACCTCCACCCCAACCCTTGTTCTGCCACAAGAACAACCTCAACAAAACAACTAGACCTGCGAGCCTGTGCAGGACTTAAAATATCTATTAAAAAAAAAAAAAAAGCTAATTCCTAACCCGGAAACCCTTCATCATAATTGTGTTCTTAATGTTTGCATTGCGTCTACTATCTTGGCAATCATTCTGTTCTCCCTTGTCTTTTTACAACAGCTACAAACTCCTTCTGATTAGAGGTCATGGATAACTTCCCTGTTTCCCAGTTTCCACTGGCTCTGGCCCCTTGTTACTCCACTAACAATTCTATTTCTAGTCTGTCTGTTTTCACCCTGCCTCTTAAACTGTCTTATCAGGTTCATTCAAAATCGTTTAGCAGCTGTAAAAATCATGATACTTCAGATATCCAACTGTGTACTTCTTAACAAACCTCAGATCCTACAATGCACATGCTTCCACTAGTCAGCAAGCTCAAAAGTTCCAGTGCTCCAGGCCACCATCTACATAAAAATTTTTCTTCAAGACCCTGAAAACCAGAGGACTGAATGTAACCAAAAACGTTAAACTGTTCCCCCTCCTTCAATCACACCCTGGGTCTGTGAATTCCTGATAAGACATCTTGTGTAGCAGCCCAAGGCTACTTCACTGTTTCCTCATCCTCTGTAACAACCCATGGCCACTTCACTGCTCCCCCTCCATTCATACATGCACAATAAGCAGCAAAGCTGTCCTTAGATGAACTTCATGCGTTATAACCCAAAAAAATGCACCCCCTAGCCTCCATGCTACACCCCCTAATGCACCCACACACAAGTTAATTAGGTTCTGGAATTGTCCATCTATTCTCAGAAGCTTCAAGAATTATTCAAGAATTATACATTGAGTGTATAATTACCCTGGAATCCCAAACCTCGGAGCTTAATTTAAGACTTAGTCTCCGAGCTCCTTGCTTGACCAGCTTACAATAAAGTCTACTTTCTGTTTCTCAAAGGCCTGCTGTCTGTCAATTGATTCGAGGATTCGCACCAGACAGGACCCACCCTCATCGGGTTACAGCGCTGAGAAGCTCCTTGACCAGGGGAAGATTAATGACAAGGGCCTTCCTTCAGCGCTAACAGAGAGATAAAGCCTTCCCCTGGAGCTGGTGCCCTGAATTAGGACTTTTAGCCTACTAGACTGTGAGAGAATAGCTTTCTCTTTGTTAAAGCCATCCACTTGTGATATTTCTGTTATAGCATCACTAGATAACTAAGACACTATCCATGATTTGTTATGATCCACACAGCTGAATGCCTTTGCATAGTCAATAAAATACAGGTAAACATCTTTCTGGTATTCCCTGCTTCCAGCTCAGATCCATATAACATCAACAATGATATACATCATTTCATATCCTCTTCTGAATCTGGATTGAATTTTTGGCAGTTCCTTGTTGACATACTGCTGCAAACTTTTTTGAATTATTTTCAGCAAAATTTCACTTGTGTGTGATATTAATGATATTGTTTGATAATTTCTGTATTCCATTGGATCACTTTTCTTTGGAATGGGCACAAATATGGATCTCTTCCTGTCAGTTGGCCAGGTAGCTGTATTCCTAATTTCTTGGCATAGATGAGTGAGCAACTCCAGCACTGTATCCATTTGTTGAAACATGTCAATTGATATTCCGTCAATTCCTGGAGCCTTGTTTTTCGCCAATGCCTTCAGTGCAGCTTGAACTTCTTCCTTCAGTACCACCGGTTCTTGGTCATATGCAACCTCCTGAAATGGTTGAATGTTGACAATTCTTTTTGGTAAAGTGTCTCTGTGTATTCCTTCCATCTTCTTTTGATGCTTCCTTCATGTCCAATATTTTGTGCATGGAAACTTTCAATATTGCAACTTGAAGCTTGAATTTTTTCTCCAGTTCTTTCAGCTTGGGAAATGCCAAGTGTGTTCTTTCCTTTTTGTTTTCTAACTCCATGTCTTTGCACATTTCCTTATAATACTTTGTCTTCTCGAGCTGCCCTTTGAAATCTTCTTTTCAGCTCTTCTACTTCATTATTTCTTCCTTTCACTTTAGCTATTCTACATTCAAGAGAAAGTTTCAGTCTCCTCTGAAATCCATTTTGGTCTTTTCTTTCCTTTCTATATTATTATTTTTTTGTATTTTTGGTTGCAGGTTTGCAGAACAAATTGTTTCTCATTAAACAGTTAGTACACATATTGTATTATGACAATTGTTAACAACTCCTCGACATGTCAAAACTGTCCCTTCTCAAACTTGGGTTCCCTATTACTAGTTTTCCTGTCCCCTCTTGCCTTCTAGTTGTTGTCCCTGGACTGTAGGGCCCCAATAGTCTCTTTTTGTTTTATGAGGCTGTCTAATCTTTGGCTGAAGGGTGAACTTCGGGAGTGACTTCATTACTGAGCTAAAAGGGTGTCCAGGGGCCATACCCTCAGAGTTTCTCCAGTCTCTCAGGCCAGTAAGTCTGGTCATTATTTGTGAGTTAGAATTTTGTTGTACATTTTTCTCCACCTCTATCTTGACCCTCTGTTGTGATCCCTGTCAGAGAACTCAGTGGTAGTAGCTGGGCACCATCTAGTTGTACTGGACTCAGTCTGGTGGAGGCCATGGTAGTTGTGGTCCATTAGTCCTTTGGACTAATATTTCCCTTGTATCTTGTTTTCTTCATTCTCCCTTGATCCCGAAGGGCTGAGACTAGTGGAGTATCTTAGATGGCTGCTCACAGGCTTTTAAGACCCCAGCACTACTCACCAAGGTAGAAAGTAGAACATTTTCTTTATAAACTGTGTTATGTCAATTGAGCTAGATGTTCCCTGAGACCATGGTCCCCACAGCCCTCTGCCCAGCAATTCGATCCCTAAGGGAGTTTGGATGTATCTATGGAGATTCCATGACCTTCCTTTGTACAAGCTGTGCTGGCTTCCCCAATATTGTGTACTGTCTTACGCTTTACCAAAGTTACCACTTATCTATTGTCTATTTAGTATGTCCCCCCACCCCTCCCATCCCTCATAACCAACAAATATTGTTTCTTTTTGTGTGTAAACTTTTTCATGAGTTTTTATAATAGTGTCTCATACAATATTTGTCCTTTTGTAATTGACTTATTTCACTCAGCATAATGTCCTTCGGTTTCATCCATGTTATGAGACGCTTCACAGATTCATCATTGTTCTTTATCATTTCATAATACTCCACTGAATGTATGTACCATAGTTTGTTTATTCATTCATCTGTTGATGGGCATCTAGGTTGTTTCCATCTTTTTGCTATTGTGAATAATACTGCAAATTACATGGGTGTGCATATGCCTATTCCTGTGATGGCTCTTATTTCTCTAAGATATATTCCTAGGAGTGGGATTGCTGGATCATACGCTATTTCTATTTCTAGCTTTCTAAGGAAGCGCCATATCATTTTCCAAAATGGTTGTATCATTATGCATTCTCAGCAGCAGTGTATAAGAGTTCCGATTTCCCCTCAGACTCTCTAACATTTGTTATTTCCAGTGTTTTTGATTCGTGCCAGTAATGCCGGGGTGAGATGGTATCTCATTGTGGTTTTGCTTTGCATTTCTCTCATGGCTAGTGATCGTGAGCATTTCCTCATGTGTCTGTTGGCAGCTTGAATGTCTTCTTTGGTTAAGTGTCTCTTCATCCCCTTTGTCCATTTTGTAATTGGATTATTTGTCTTTTTGTTGTAGAGGTGTTGGATTTTCTTGTATATTTTAGACATTAGACCTTTGTCTGACTTGTAATATCCAAATTTCTTCCACCAGACTGTAGGTTCTCTTTTTACTCTTTTGTTGAAGTCTTTTGATGAGCACAAGTGTTTAATTTTTAGAAGATCCCAGTTACCTAGCTTATCTTCTGGAGTTTTTGTGTTGTTGGTTATAGTTTGGATCCTTTTAATGCCATGTATTAGGGCCTCTAGCCTTGATACTGTTTTTTCTTCTATGAACTTTATAGTCTGGGATTTTATGTTTAGGCCTTAGATCCAGTTTGAATTAATTTTTATATATGATGTGATGTATGGGTCCTGTTTAATTGTTTTGCAGATGGACATCCAGTTTTTCCAGCACCATTTGACAAAAATACTGTCTGTTTCCCATTAGATGGACTTTGGGCCCTTGTCAAAGATCAGGTGACTGAAGGAGGATGGATTTACATCTGGGCTCTCAATTTTGTTCCATTGGTCAATGTATCTGTCGTTGTACCAGTACCAGGCTGTTTTGACTACCTTAGCTGTATACTAGGTTCTGAGGTCAGGTAGTGCAAGTCCTCTTCCTTTATTCTTCTTCTTCAGTAGTGATTTACTTATCCGGGGGTTCTTCCCTTTCCATATAAAGTTAATGATTAGTTTTTCAATCTCTTTAAAGAATGTTGTTGGCATTTGGATAGGTATTGCAGTGTATTTGTAAATTGCTTTGGGTAGAATTGTCATTTTCACAATGTTGAGTCTACCTACCCATGAGCATGGTATGTTTTTCCATTTATTTAGACTCCTTTGGGTTTCTTGCAGTAGTGTTTTGTAGTTTTCTTTGTATAGGTCTTTTATATCCCTGGTTAGATTTATTCCTAAGTAGTTTATTTTTTTAGGGGATATTATAAATGGTATTGTTTTCCTGATTTCCTTTTCATCCTTCTCTTTATTAGTGTATAGGTATCCAACTGATTTTTTAATGTTTATCTTGTATCCTGCTACTCTGCTGAAACTTTCTATTAGTTCCAGTAGTTTTGTCGCGGAGTCTTTAGAGTTTTCTATGTATAGTATCATATCATCCGCAAACAGGGACAGTTTCACTTCTTCATTACTGATTTGGATGTCCTTTATTTCTTTCTCTTTCCTTATTGCTCTAGCTACAACTTCCAACACAATGTTAAATAGGAGTGGTGATAAAGGGCATCCTTGTCTTCTTCCTGTTCTCAAGGGGAATGTTTTCAGCCTCTCTCCATTAAGAATGATGTTGGACATTGGTTTTGCATAGATGCCCTTTATTATGTTGAGAAATTTACCTTCTATACCTATTTTATTGAGAGTTTTTATCAGGAATGGGTGTTGGATTTTGTCAAATGCCTTTTATGCGTCAATTGAGATCATGTGATTCTTTCCTTTCCTTTTATTTATATGGTGGATTACACTGATTGATTTTTCTAATGTTGAACCATCCTTGCGTACTTGGTATAGATTGTACTTGATTGTGGTGCATTATTTTCTTGATATGATGCTGAATGCTATTGGCTAGAATTTTTTTTGAGAACTTTTGCGTCTATATTCATGAGAGGTATTGGTCTGTAATTTTCTTTTTTTGTGGCGTATTTGCCTGGTTTTGGTATTTGGGTTATGCCGGCTTCATAGAATGAATTTGAATGTGTTGCTTCTTTTCTATGTTCCGAAATAGTTTGAGTAGTACTGGTGTAAACTGTCCTCTGAATGTTTGGTAGAATTCTCCAGTGAAGCCACCTGGGCCAAGACTTTTTTTTGTTGGGAGTTTTTTTTAATTATCTTTTCAATATGTTCTATTGTTATGGGTCTGTTCAGATTTTCTACAACACTTTGTGTTAGTTTGGGTAGGTAATGTGTTTCTAGAAATTTAACAATTTCCTCTAGATTTTCAAACTTGTTGGAGTATAGATTTTAATAATTCTCTGTTATAATCCTTTTTATTTCAGTTGGGTTATTTGCATCCTCTCCTTTTCTTCTTTTGTCAGTTTGGCCAGTGGTTTGTCAATTTTGTTGATTATTTCAAAGAACCATCTTTGGGTTTTGTTGATCCTTTCTATTGTTTTTCTAGTCTCTATTTCACTGATTTCTTCTCTGATCTTTATTATTTCCTTTCTTCTGGTGGCTGTGGGCTTTTTTTGTTGTTCTCTTACTATTTGTTCGAGTTGTGTAGTTAATGTTTTGATTTTGTCCCTTTCTTTTCTTTTTGTTTCTTTTTTGATGTGTCCATCTATTGCTATAAATTGTCCTCTAAGGACAGAGGTTTTGGTATGATGTGTGTTCATTCTCATTTGATTCTAGGATTTTTTTCATTCAGCCTCTGATTTCTTCTATTATCCAGTGGTTTGTGAGCAGGATGTTATTCAGTTTCCATGTAATTGATTTTTTTTCCTTGCTCTTTCTGTTTTTAATTTCTACCTTGATGGCATTGTGGTCAGAGAAGATACTTTGTATTATCTCAGTGTTTTGGATCCTGTTGAGGGTTGCTCTGTGGACTAAGATGTGGTCTATTTTGGAGAATGTTCCATGTGCATTGGAAAAGAATGTGTACTTTGCAGCTGTTGGGTGGAGTGTTCTATATACGTCTATGAGATCAAGTTGGATGATTGTACTCTTTAGGTCTTCAGTATCTTTGTTGAGTTTCTTTCTAGATATTCTTTCCTTTACCAAAAGTGGTGTGTTGAAGTCTCCTACTATTATTGTGGAACTGTCAATTTCTATTTTCTGTGCTGTTAGAGTTTGTTTTATGTATTTTAGAGCCCTATCATTGGGGGTGTACATGTTTATTATGGTTATGTCTTCATGATGGATCATCCCCTTGATCATTATATATTGTCCTTCTTTGTCTTTTATGGTGGATTTTGTTTTAAAGTCTATTTTATCTGAGATTAGTATTACTACTCCTACTTTTTTTTGGTTGCCATTTGCTTGATATATTTTTTCCATCCTTTCATTTTTAATAAGTTTATGTATTTGTTTCTAAAGTGTGTCTCTTTTCGACAGTATATTGATGGATCCTTTTTTTTTTATCCATTCTGTCACTCTTGGTCTCTTTATGCCTGCAATTAGGCCATTTACATTCTATGTCATTATCGATAGGTGTGAGTTTATTGCTGTCATTTTGTAGTGCTTTTTTTTTTGTGGTGCTGACGTTTTCTTTGTTCCTGTTACTCTCCTACGCTGAATTCCTTTTGTTTATGGATTTTTTTCATTTCTTTTATTTTTGTAGGTTTTGTTTTTACTTAAACTTTATGTTTTTCTTTTTTATTTTGATGAGTATGTTTGTCAACTTTCTTTGTGGATACAGTGAAATTTACTCTTATCTTCTTAAGTTTGAAGCAGTCTATTATTACTTGGTATCGCCTTGGCTTCCTCTCCATTAGAAGGTTCTATAGCTACAGTTTATTCTCTCTTTTATTCTTCTGATGTTGTTGCCATTTGCAGATTAACCGCTCTGATTCCCTGTTGTATTTATTTTGGTTTTGGATAGTCCTTGAGAGTTCATTTCCTAGATCAGTATCTGGCTGGTACGATCCTGCATCCTATATTCAGCCTGTGAGCTGAAGTTATTTGTTCTCAGATCGAAGGACTCCCTTTAATAATTCTTGTAAGTTTGGTTTGGTTTTTACATATTCCTTTAATTTCTGTTTATCTGGAAATGTCCTAATTTCACCATCATCTTTGAATGAGAGTATTGCAGGATATATTATTCTTGGCAGGCAATTTTTTTCTTTCAAGGTTTTATATATGTCATCCTGTTGCCTTCTTGCCTGCATGGTTTCTGATGAATAATCTGAGTTTAGTCTTGTTGTTTCTCCTCTGTATGTGACTTCTTGTTTTCCTCAAGCTGCTTTCAGGATTCTTTGTTTGTCTTTAGCTTTGGCGAGTGTGATTATGATATGCCTTGGTGATTTCCTTTTGGGGTCTATCTTATATGGGGTTTGCTGCACTTCTTGGGTGGTCATCTTTTCATCTTTCATGATATTGGGGAAGTTTTCTGTCAGCAGTTCTTCAATGATCCTCTCTGTGTTTTCTGTTTTCTCCTCCTGTTCTGGAATTCCGATCACTCCAAAATTTTTGCTTTTGATTGTATCCCACATAATTCTCAAGGGCTCTTCATTTTTCTTCTTTCTTCTTTCTGATTTTTCCTTAACAGAGTTGTATCCAACTTTTTGTCTTCAATTTCGCTGATTCTGTTTTCCATTGTTTCAAACCTTCTTCTCAGCCCTTCTATGACCCTGTCCGTTTCTGAAATCTTATTGTTTATCCTTTAGATTTCTAATTTTTGTTTATGATTTCTAGTTGTGAATTTATTTTAGCATTTCGTTCCTGCATTATTTTTCTGAATTCTTCCTTTTTTGTCTATGTTTTCCATGAATTTGTCTGCTTTTTCCTGAGTTTGTCTATTTTGTCCTTATTTTTGTCTGCTTTTTGTTTCAACTCTTGGATATCCCTGAATATTAGAGACTTGAATTCCCTATCAGGTAGTTCTAGTGCCTTTCTTTCTACTGGAAAGTCGTTTCATGTTTTCTTTTGGACACCTACTGGAACCATCTTGTCTTTTTTAAAATATGTTTTGATATTGTCTACTGTCTTTAGGACACTCTTTAGTTATTTTCTCATTTGTTGATTGCAGATTTTTTGGTTTCATCCTGCTTTTTTGTTTTATTTGTTTGTGTGAGCAGGTGTGCTGTACATTCTTTGTAGTTTGCACATCTGTGGGCAGGTTTCTTTTCTCCTCTTTGTCCAAGGGCAGGGGCAGTCACTCAGGTACGGTACATTAGGGCAGGTCCAGCTGAAGGGAAGTTTCTGGGATGGGTTGTTTGTGGCACATAATAGGGCCGACAGGGAGGGCTGGGAATCAGTGCAGGGTTGGTTCCAGTAGGCAATGCCTGTGCTGCTTGAGGGTGCTATGTTCAGTGCCCCATGCAGATAGGCAGGAAGGAGAGGGGGGATTGTGATGTGTAGAGCTAATATAGGTATGGGAAATAGGAGAGAAAGAAGAGAGGAACAGGAGCCAAAGACATACAAACAAAGAAATAAAAAAGAGTGCTAAGGGAGCTTGCTGTTGGAGTGGAGAGATGAGAAACTGAGAAATGTAGAAAAACAAAAAGGAACAAAAAGAAAAAGCCTAAAAGATAAAAAAAAAGAATAAATAAAAATTAGAAAAAAAGAAAAAAAAGCTCCCCAGGGATCCCACTGGTGTGGCCGTGAAAACTGGGGAAGTTGCTACCAGGCCGTGAAGTACAGCTTAGCTAGAATGTGTAGAGGTGTCACACAGTGCCAGGTATTCAGGAAACAGGAAGAGAAGGTAAGTATAGAAAGATGAGAAACTAAGAAATAAAGAAAGATAAAAAGGGAAAAAGAGAGAAAAGAAAAGAAAACAAACAGAAAAACAAAACCAAGAAAAAAGAAAAGCCCCAGGGGATCCCACTGTGGGTCTGCACAGATTGAGGGAGTAGCTACCAAGCCGTTCAGTACTGCCCTGCTAGAAGGGGCTCCCAAGTGAAGAAAAGGAAAAGAAAACAAACAAATCAAAACAGAATAAATCAAAATAAGTTAAAAGAAAAAAAAAGCCCTGGGGATCACACCAGCATGGCAGAATGGGCCGGGAAGCAGTTCCACAGTCAAGTGGAGTTTGACAGCCTTTCAGGAAGAAGCAAAGATGGCACACAGAGCCAGATATTTGACAGAAAGGAGGGGGAGGTGGTAAGAGGTATGGAAGAAATCAAAAGAAGTGGAAAAAAGCAACACTGGCAACCAACAAATGGCACTCAAGGAGCCGGCCAGTACGAGCGGGTGGAATCCAAGTGGTACAGGGGTGAAGTCTGTGATTTTCAGCCAAGAGACTGTGGCTGCAGGAAGCAGAGGAGGCCAAGTGGGTGTGAAGAAGGTGGGGGTGGGTGGGAAAGCATAAATCACTGGTTATCAGTTATTCTGTCTCCTGTCTGGAGGTTCGTGAAGTTGCTTTCCCATACTCCCTGTTTGCTGATCTCCAACAGGAGTCCAAGAAGGCGGATCCGTGCTGTGTTAACTGATAGGGGACCTCTGCATGTATCTGTCCTCTTTCTCGCTTCTCTGTCAGTTTCCTATTCCATTCAGTGTTTGGCTGAGTTCTTTATCTCTTCTTTTGATGCTTAGGGTTTCAGGATTGACGTTTGTCTCTGTTTGACTTAGTTTTTCAGATCTTGCTGCAGAAGGATGGCATGGTGCTTCTGTCTATAGGGCCATGTTGCCTGGAAGTCTATTTTCTGTATTTTTAATGACCTTTTGCTTTCTTCCTGTATGATATCCTTGATGTCATCACACAACTTATCTGGTTTTTGATCATTAGTGTTCATTGTGTCAAATCTATTCTTGAGATGGTCTCTAAATTCAGGTGGGATATACTCAAGGTTGTACTTTGACTCTCGTGGACTTATTTTAATTTTCTTCAGTTTCAGCTTAAAGTTGCATATGAGCAATTGGTGATATTCCACTGTCGGCCCCTAGCCTTGTTCTGGCTGATGATATTGAGCTTTTCCATTGTTTCTTTCAACAGTTGTAGTAGATTTGATTCCTGTGTATTCCATCCGTCAGGTCCTCATGTATAGTCACAATTTATATCTTTGAAAAAAATGTATTTCCAATGAATAGGTCATTGGTCTTGCAAAATTCTGTCATGTGATCTCTCGCTTCATTTCTATCACCAACTACTGATCCTTCTTGTTTCCAACTTTCACATTCCAATCACCAGTAATTGTCAATGCATCTTGATTGCATGTTTGATCAATTTCAGACTGAAGAAGTTGGTAAAAATCTTCAATTTCTTCGTCTTTACCATTAGTGGTTGGTGTGTAAATTTGAATAATAGTTGTATAAACTGGTCTTCCTTGTAGGCGTATGGATATTATTGTATTACTAACAGCACTGGACTTCAGATAGATCTTGAAATGTTCTCTTTGACAGTGAATTTGATGCCATTCTTCTTCAATTTGTCATTCCCTGCATAGTAGACCATATTATCTGATTCTAAAAGGCCAATATCAGTGCATTTCAGCCCACTAATACCCATAATATCTATCTTCAAATGTTTCATTTCATTTTTTCAACTTCCAATTTTTCCTAGATTTATACTTCATACATTACACGTTCTGATTATTAATTGATGTTTGCATCTGTTTCTTCTCATTTGAGTTGTGCCACATCAGCAAATGAAGGTCCCAAAAGCTTTACTTCATCCATGTCATTTAGGTTTTATTATGAGTGTCTTCCCACCTGATGGGCTCTTCTTCCTGTACTATATCAGACTATGTTCCACTGCTGTTCATAAGGTTTTCACTGACAAATTTTTTTTAGAAGTAAATCACAAGGTCTTTCTTCCTAGTCTGCCTTAGTCTGGAAGCTCCACTGAAACCTGTCCACCATGGGTGACCCTGCTGTTATTTGAAACACCAACAGCATAGCTTCCAGCATCACAGCCACACACAAGCCACCACAGTACAACAAACTGACAGATAAGTGGTAGCTACTATAATGGCAATGATAAAATAAAATAACAAATGTTGGGGAGAATGTGGGGAAATTGAAACCCTTATCCATTGCTGGCGGGCATATAAAATGGTACGGCAGTATGGCAATTCCTCAGAAAATTAAAAATAGAACTACCATGTGACCCAGAAATTCCACTCCTAGGTTCATACCCTAGGGACCTAAATGTAGTGATGCAAGCAGATATATGCACACTTATGTTCATTGCAGCACTATTCCTAATAGGAAAAAGGTGGAAAGAATCTGAGTGCCCATCAGCAGATGAATGGATAAACAAAATGTAGTACATACATACCATGGAATACTACTCAATCATGAAGAGAAATGAAGTCCTGATACATGCTACAACATGGATGGACCTCAAAGACATTATGCTGAGTGAAATTAGTCAATCACAAAAGGATAAATACTGTATGACCTCACTTAAATGAAAAGACAAGTGTAAGTAAATATATAGAGACCAACTGCTATTAGTGGTTACCTGGGGCAGGAGGGGAAATCTTGGTGGCATAGTGGTTAAGTGCTACGGCTGCTAACCAAAAGGTATGCAGTTCAAATCCACTAAGCACTCCTTGGAAACAGTATGGGGCAGTTCTACTCTGTCCTATAGGGTCGCTATGAGCCAGAATAGACTCGCTGGCAACTTGTTTGGTTTTTTTTTTTTTTTTTTTTTTGGTTTTGGGGGCAGGAGGGAGGAGGAAGAGAGGTAACCATTTTCTGGGAAGTAGTGGGTTTATGTTCATGGTAATGGGAAAATTGGCAACCATTAAAGGTAATGATTGAACAACCTGATGAGTGTAACAGATATCACTAATTAATGCACCAGAAAAAGAGTGAAATGGTAAATAGTGTGATATGTATCATTTTACAACAACAACAGCATCCAAAAAAAAAAGAGGCTAAATTTACTGATACTACTTATGTGCATCCAGACATTTCATAGAATTAGTTCTGTTGGTTTGAAGGTACAGGGTCATGGCTTTGTGGGACTGTTCAGTCAATTGCCCTAATGCTGTTTTTTTGAGTTGCCGTTTCACTCCCTGCTTCAGTGAGTAATGCCTGGGGTGTTGCTCTCTTTTAGGGAAACTCTTTGACCATGGTTTTGACTTTCTTTCCATAGTATTTATGGCAGTTGGAGCTTCAGTTGCTGTTAGCTTAGGAACTCATCCTGACTGGTTGTTTTTCTGCTTGTTTATTCATGTTTTACTGTGCTCATTGGCAGACTTATGTTTCAGGCCATGTTGAAGTTTGGAAAAGTGGATGTAACTTAAATTCAGATAGCTTTAATAATCGTCTTTGTGTTGTCTGCATTTGGAGGAGCAATAATGTGGGATTATACAATACCCATTGTAGAAATAAAACGGAAGATCTTTTCAGTTCTTGGAGTAGTGGGTAGAGCAATATTTTCCCTTTCAAATTATTCCTGTGTTATCCTCCATGATGACGTTGGCAAGAATGGATCCACTACAGCAGGCACTAGTGTCTTGTCACCTGGACTCCACATGGGACTAATTATCAATCATACTGGCAATAATGATCTATAAAAAGTTTATAACTAATGTGTTTGAAAATCATCCTTGTCTTTATACCCTAATGTTTGGGTGTGTCTTTCCTAAAGTCGCACAAAAATTGGTGGTAGCTCACATAACCAGAAGTGAACTGTATCTTCAAGACAAGATGTTTGTTGGGCTAGGTTTTTTTTTTTCTAGACTAATACTTCAGTAATTTTGTAGACGAATATGTTGTCGTATGGATAGCAATAGTCATTGCTACATTTGATATAATAACATACTGTATTGCTTTGTGGCTGCGAATTTGAAGACACCTTCATTTCATTATCTTCAAGTCTTCATGTCATCAAGCACCTGAACAAGTTCACAAGCATATTGACTGACTAATAGCCCAAGGAGAAAAGAAGAAACAGTTAGGAGAACCTATAAGTGAAGGAAATCCCTCTTTGCAAGAGGCTAGCATACTATCAGGAGCCTTGGTGACACAGTGGTTAAGAGCTCGGCTGCTAACCAAAAGGTCGGCAGTTTGAGTCCACCGGCTATTCCTTGGAAACACTATGGGGCAGTTCTACTCTGTCCTGTAGAGTCACTATGAGTCAGAATCAACCCGACGGCAACAGGTTTAGTATACTATCATATTAGGTTATATTTGAATATAAGACATAAGTCTTGTAGATTCCATTATGTCTATCTCAGTTATGAAGCTCTCATTGTATACCAACATTTTTGATCACAGGTATTGTCAGAGTAAAAGTATAACAATCTATAAAGTAATTAAAAACAAGACAAAAGAAAAAAATTTCAATCCTGAGGATAAGAAACTGAATCAGTTTAGTCTAAATAGCAGTAATCTCTTTGCCTCTGAGAAATCTTTTGGACATTTGGAGTTTTCATTATCAAATGATTACATACAAATTCAGGATCTAAAGGATTTTATAGATATCTTGAGAGTGATGCTTTCTTTGATTGCTAAATTTGAAATGTGAGATCATAGTACTGCATAAGTACATAGCTTATAATACTATAATTACTGCGTCAGACAATGTTATAGGAAATTATTTGTTAATAGTAACCATTTTTCAAAAGATGTATTTTACTATTGTATTTAAAAATACTTATTTTAGTATACAATTAGAATTTAAAAGACCTAACTGGAATTTTCTGTATTTGTATTTAGTAACAGAAATTTGTCTTACCAGTTCAGAAAAACAAATGAATCTTTACATTGAGGGTAACTTGCTTTTTGATATTCTGAGTTAAACTTTCATTGTCATAAGAAAGTAGACATTAAACATTCTCTTATGAAAAATAAACCAGTAGCTGAAGCACAGTTGATATGTAAGAAAATTTGTAATTTAAAAAAAAATGACAAAAGTATCTTCCCTTTAGGGCATCAACCAAATTTATTTCAAGTACACACTGACTCATTTGATATGGTAAGGGGATAAAATAAGTATCAGCTATTGGACCACTAAGCATATTATGTACTAATTCTTACCTTTCCATTTTCACTTAAAAATGTATTTAGATTGCTCTTTATGAATACTAGAACTGTCACAAGGATCTCTGTGATCCAAATCTTAAGACTCCTATCTGACCCTATTTTTAATTTTATCCAATAGGTTTGTAAACCATATGCCATATGATGAAATAACCAGAAAAAATAAAGAAATAAAGACATACTCTTATCTATCTTAAGCAGGAAAAAGGCCTATTGGATAAAACAGTGAAAACTGTTATTCCTTAAAAGGAAAAAAAAAAAATACGTGAATTAAGTACACAGAGAACACTCTAGTGTAGTAGTTATTTTACCTCTGTAACTACTGGCAAAACTTCTCAAATAAGCACCTTCTTAGAAGTTTGGATAGTACTTAAGATTTATATACCAACATATGTTTTGACATAAAAGGAAAATTCTTTACAAAATGCAAAAATTTAGGAAGTAATCTATCCCCTTTATGTCAAATATTTATTAATGGTAAAGGACTAACTTTTTCCTGTATAAATTATCACAGTTACAAAAACAGAATTTGTTTTTAAAAAAATGAAAAATCTTAAAACTAAGAGAAGGATGAGTTATAGGGGCAAGAATTAGAATTTAAAACGTGCAGAAGAAGAGGAGAAAGTCATTCTTCTTCTAATGCGCATATTTTTTGTTGTGAATGAGCCATTGAAAGCAATTTCAGTAAGACATAAGTTTAACTGACTTATTTCAAACAAATGCTGAAGCAATTTAATATTTATTAGATCAAATATTTCCAATTGAAGATTTCATGTTATTCTATACACTTATATGAAAATACTAAAATAAGTAAATATATAGAGACAAATAACTATTAGTGGTTACCTGGGGCAAGAGGGAGGAGGGAAAGAAGGAATCATTCTCTGGGAAGTAGTGGGTTTATGTTCATGTTAACGGGAAAACTGGCATCCATTAATGGTAATGATTGCACAACTTGATGAGTGTAACTGATATCACTAATTAGTGCACCAGAAAAAGAGCAAAATGGCAAATAGTGTGTTATATATCATTTTACAACAACAACAGTATCCAAAAAAAAAAATGGCTAAAATTGTTGGTACTGCTTATGTGTATCCAAACATTTCATAGGATTAGTTCTGTTGGTTTGAAGGTACAGGGTCATGACTTTGTGGGACTGTCCAGTCAATTGCCCTAATACTGTTTTTTGTGTTACTGTTTCACTTCCTAGTTCGGTGAGTAGTTCCTAGGTTCTTAAAAGCTTTCCAGCAGCTATCCAAAATGCAGCAATTGGTCTCTATTTGCCTGGAGCAGCAACAGCAGAAGAAGATCCAGGAATCAGAGAAGCAACTGGACTGCAGGTGTAACTTCCTCCATGAATTGCTGCTTCCCTTGCCATGAGACCAGAAGAACTGGATGGTGCCTGGCTCCCATTACTGAACATCTTTATCAAGGAATCCATAAATGAATTCTAATCAAAAGGGGAAAAATGTGCAATAGAACTTCAAATTCTTACAGAATCCAGACATCCTGTACATACTGAGATTGGTGGAGCCCCTGAATCTTTCTCTCTGAGAAAATATTCAAACCATGTACCAAAATTAATCCATGAAGTCATCTTTAAACTAAACAATATTTTAGCTAAATTAGTAAAGAATGTTCACCATGAGCATTGCACTCTTTTAAAGAGTTATCTATATGAGATCAAATTGACAATGGTAGCTCTAAAGCACAGATGAGAAGTTTAGAGGGTAGTGAGTCTAAGTCAATGGTGATGAAACAATACGGGTAGAGACAGTGAGAATGGTAACACAACGTGAAGAATGTAACCAATATAATTGAAGTGTACATGTAGAAATTGTTGAATGGATGTATGTTCTGATGCGTATATTTCCACCAAAATAAAAATAATTAAAGGCCACATACTATTATGATTACTTTTCTATAATATTGCAGAAAAGGAAAATTACAGGGACCAAAAAAACCAGCGTTTGTCAGGAGCTGGGTTTCAAAGAAGAATTGACTACAGGGTGGCAAGGGGAAATTTTTTTGGGTGATGGAACTGTTAATATCTTGATTATGATGGTGGTTACATGACGGCATGAGTTTACTGGAACTCATAGAACTGTACATAAAAAAATAGTGATTGTCAGTGTATGCAAATTATATTTTACTGAAAACTGGAAAATATTTATTAATTTTTAAAAATTTGAAAAAGGTCTATAGTTAGATACTACTGTATCAATGATAATTTTCTGATATTTGTAATTGTATAGTTTTATATAAGGGAAGTGGTGCCCTGGTGTGCAGTGGTTAAGAGCTCAGCTGCTAACCAAAAGGTTGGCAGTTGGAATCCACCAGCCGCTCCTTGGAAACCCTATGGGGCAGTTCTACTCTGCTTTATAGCATCGCCATGAGTCGGAATTGACTCATCGGCAAAGGGTTTTTTTGTTTTTGTTTTTTTTATATATAAGAGAATGTGCTTGTGTGTAGGAAAAATACTGAAGTATTTGTGGTAGACGGGCTTCATATCTGCAATTTACTCTCAAGTGTTTCAGGAAAATAATAATATATATGTATACACACACACACACACACACACACACATCCCTATTTAACATATACAGGTACACACACAGGCTGATAAAGTAAATATCGTAAAGTTAACATTTGGGGAATCTGGGTAAAGGGCATATTAGAATTCTTAGAACTATTTTTGCAACTTTTTTGTAAGTCTGAAATTATTTCAAAATAAGTTAAAAATTAAAATAATATATTAAATGGAAAATAAATAAATAGTACTGGGAAATCTGGATCTCCACATGCAAAAGAATGACTAAAAATGGGCCACTGACCCCAATATAAGCACTAAAATCAGAAAACTTTTGGAAGAAACCATTGGGGTAAAGCTTTGAGACCTAGTTTTCAACAATAGATTTTTAGATACAACACCAAAAGCATGACCGATAAAAGACAAAATAGATAAGTTGGATTTCATAAAAATTAAAAAGTTTTGTGTACCAATGAATTTTATCAAGAAAGTGGTGAGACAAAGCATAGAATGAGAGAAAACAATTGGTAACCATGTATCTGACAAGAGTTTAATGTCCAGAGTATATAAAGAACTTCTACAACTCAAAAACAAATACACACACACACACAGATGGGCAAAAAACTTGAATAGACATTTCTCCAAAGATGATATATAAATGGCCAATAAGCACAAGAAAAGATACTCAACATCATTAGTCATTAGGGAAAGGAAAATCAAAACCACAATACCATTTCACACTCACTAGGATGAAGATTCGGGCCCCGGTTGCATAGTGGTTAAGAGCTTCACTGCTACCCAAAAGGTAGGCAGCTCAAATCCACTAACCACTCCTTGGAAACGCTGTGGGGCAGTTCTACTCTATCTTATAGGGTCTCTATGAGCCAGAATCGACTCGACAATAATGGGTTTGGGTTTTTTTGCGGGGAGGTGGGATGAAGATTATCAGAAAAATAAAAAATTACAAGTGTTGGTGAGGATTTGGAGAAATTGGAAACCTCAGCTACCGCTGTGGGATTTTGAAATGGTTCAGTAGCTATAGAAAACACTTTAGCGGTTTCTCAAAAAAAATAAAATAAAAGAGAATTACCATTTGACTCAGCAATTCCACTCCTAGTATATATCTAAAATAACTGAAAGCAGGGACTCAAATAGATGCTTGTGCACTCATGTTCATTGAAGCATTATTCACAATAGCTAAAAGGTGTACACAACCCAGACATCCATCAACAGATGAATGGATAAACAAAATGTGGCATATCCATAAAATGGAATATTATTCAGCCATAAAGAGAAAGGAAGTTCTGAAACATGCTACAACATAGATGAGCCTTGCAAACATCAAGCTAAGTGAAATAAGTCAGTCACAAAAAGACACAGAGAGAAGCATTTATCTGTGGTTACCTGGATCTTAAGAGAAAGGGAAATGGGGCACTGAGTTTTTGTTTTGTTATTGTTAGGTGCAGTCAAGTTGGTTCCGACTCATAGCAACCTCTTGTATAACAGAATGAAACGTTGTCCGGTCCTAAGCCATCCTCACAATCATTGCTATGTTTGAGCCCATTGTTGCAGCCACTGTGTCTATCTGTTTCATAGAGGGTCTTCCTCTTTTTTGCTGACCCTCTACTCTGCCAAGCATGATGTTATTCTCCAGTGACTGGTCCCTCCTGATGACTTGACCATTTATATATCTTCTTAGGAGAAATGTCTATTCAAGTTGTATGTGTGGGTGTGTGTGTTTGTTTTTGAGGTGTAGAAATTATATATTCCGGATATTAAACCTTCATCAGATGCATAGTTACCAATTGTTTTCTCCCATTGTGTGGCTTGTTTCATCACTTTATTGATAAAGTCCATTGGTGCACAAAAGTGTTTAATTTTTATGAAATTTAGATTATCTATTTTGTCTTTTATTTCTCATGCTTTTGATGTTGTATCTAAGTGAGAGGAAGTCTTGCCATCCTCATTTATAAGGAGCATTCTGGCTGTACTTCCTCCAAGACTGGTTTAAGTTTCTGTTTAGGGAAATGAAAATCATTTGGAATTGGATAGTGGTGATGGTTACACAACATGGTGAATGTAATTGATATAATTGAATGGTACACCCAAAAATGGTTAAAATGACAAATGTTTGTTAAGTAAAATTTGCCACAATATAAAAAAAATAAGACAGAACAAAAGAGAAACAGGTGAGGAGGAGGAGGAGGAAATCAGGGAGAGATGCTTTCCAGAGTAACCACTAAATTGGGGAACATGGCATCAAAGATACCAAAGACAGACTTCCAACACCAGTGTGTTGTTCCTCTGTAGTGCCTCATTTTGTGTTTCCAAAGCTTGTGGTTCTTGTAGAAAGGACAAGCAGAAGTATCAAAGACAAAAACAATAGATGTAATATGGAACCCATCTGACAAGAGTAAGAGATCTTGAGAAATGCAAGTGTCTGCTTTCTTGTATTGATTTGTTAAGCAAATTGTTTATAAAATAAAAACCCAGAGAGTGAATTTCATGGGATAGACTTACTCCTTTATGGAGAGCTTGCAGAAGCATGTCTGATGAGGTTGAGGTCTGGAGGAGAGGCCATCATACTTTTATGATATAACCATGAAAGTATGGTTATATCCATACTTTTTGCCCTCTCTGTTTGACTCTGGGCTCAGTCATGTGTCTTGCTTTGTCCAATGGAATGTTAGCAGATGTGACACAAGCAGAGGCCTGAAATTACTTTAAGCATTGGAACTTGATCTGTTGTTCCTCTGCCATAGCCATGAGAACACGCCAGGGCTAACCTGATGGAGGATGAGACTCAAATGGAGCAGAGCTGAGTCACCCCAATAGCTTCTGCTGAAGTCAGTCTAGATCAGCTGACAGCCAACTCCCAGATAAGTGAGTGGCCTTAGACGAGATTGCAGAACTGCCAATCCAAACTCTAGCTGACTTCAAATGTGTGAGCAATAAATGCCTATTGTTATATGGGAAAAAAAGGGCAATTCCCTAATCAAGTTCTTACATGTTTTGTTTCTTATAACTCTTGATTAGCAAAAAAACACACCAGGGACTCCTTCGTTGCCATTTTTCTTGGCTCGCAGTGGAAAAATAAACTTGTTTTTATATCCTCTTCCACTTGTTATTTTAAATTTCATCTAGAGAGAAAGCATGAGATAGCGGTGGTTCAGTGACAGAATTCTCCCTCATGTGGGAGATCCAAGTTCAATTCCCAGCCAATGCACCTCATGCTTGTGTGTTACTATGATGCTGAACAAGTTTCAGTGAGTTTCCAGTCTAAGATGGGCTAAGAAGAAAGGCCTGGCAATCTACTTCTGAAAATCAGCCTATGAAAACTTTATGGATCACAGTGATTTGATCTTGTTGTGCATGGAGTTGCCAAGAGCCAGGGCCAACTAGATGGTAGCTAACAACAACAGAGAGAAAGCTTTCTCTTCTTTTCAAGGTAGTCTAGAGGCAGATGGACAGACTAACTCAAGGAGTCTTTGAGTCTCATCAAAACCATCTTTATGTGACACTATACTATTGAAAATCCCAGTATCTAAAATTGGGGAGAAAGTAAAGAAAATTTTGTGTGTTTATAAATTTTTACATAAAAAATAATGGTGTGTTTATGGGATTCCTAATTTCACAATTATTCCTTTTTTATGCCCTGCTCTGAAGGGTTCTTCCAAAATCAAATAGCATTTTACAAATCATGATTATTTATGAAGTGGCAATTCCTTTTATCAATGCCTCATTGATACAAGAATTTAATATTCAGTTACACAATTATCCTGGCTGCCATTGTGCCAAACCAAAGCTTTTTGTATCTATCAACATTGTCTTAAGATTTTCTCCTAATAGGGGTTAAGAACTGGTTACTCAATTGGAATTTTATTATTTTCCCCCAGACCAATGGCTCTCTTGCTTTCATCAAGTCCTTTCCTTCTGTAATTTACAATTTTGTCATGTGGTCATGGAAAATGGAAAGTTTCAACCATTGTGTGTGTACTGATTATTATTAATCACTGTGAAGAGAGAAATAATTTACTTATGCCAAACCGCCAACTCAGACTGCTTACTATAGGAACTTGTGGTGGTATCTCATAGGAAGCAAGGTACTTCATCTGGAAATATTAGAGATCATTTAGATAATTAGACTTTTTGGCATAAATTTTCCCTCTATGTCCTCCTCTTTGTAATTATTTTTCTCTAAAGTATCTCACATTCCTTCTTTATTTATTATCTTTCCTCTATGAATGCTATCAAATTCTGCTAAGGCATTAAAAAGAACACATTTAATTTATAACATAAGATAATAGCGTAATAGAATCTGATTAAAATAAGATGCCTGTGGTGACAGAAAATTTAGTGAAAATCCAGTTAAGGCACACAATTGAAGCACTTACAAATGCTCATTTCCTTTGACAGTTTAGTTGTGTCAATAAAAAGCAAAGAACTCACATAGTTCTGGATATTTTTGGTACCATTGAATAAATTTTTAATTTCTGCTTGATTACTCATAATATTTTCCCAATCAATCACTTTATTAATATACTTCCTTTTTTATAATAATTGTATTTCTGGTAGCCAATGGAACTATCAAAGTCCTTTATTTTCTTTATGTAGTTCTAGATTACATTTGATTACAAATTTACTAAGTGACAGGGAAAATGCATTCTGAAATAAAAGTATTCACTCCCCTTGCACCTGCCACCACACACAGGGTGCAAGCCATTCTTTCTATAAGCTCTTTCACAATGCCTGTAAAATACCAGAGCCTAATCCTTTTCTTTTTGCAACTTGATCATTTGGTTTTTGCCTGGAATAATACAGATCAGCATTCCCAAGTAAAAAGTTATTATTTGATGGTACCAGTCCAGCAAAATTAGAAAAATAAGGACAAAATATTGAATTTTTCATAACACTAAACATATTACATTTTAAATGGGTCATCTTTTATTCCAAAATTGTGTCCCTTTTCTCTGTGTGAAATGACAATAGTTTATTATAATTTTAATGCCCTTAATTAGTAAAATTAAAAGTTAGCAGTCTTATGTTGGTCCCAAAATTTGGGGGAAATTTTTACTGGTCTACGAAATGCTAGAATCCCAAACCCACTTCAGAAAATTACATACATGTAGTTTTTGAGAATATGATATTTTTCTTTTCCTTTGGCCCTCTGAGAATAGTGGTAAAAATTTTATTAGTGATTTATTTGTAGCTAACTCCTTTTGTCTAAATGAAAGTTTTCTTGTGGTTGTTTTTGACCCGCCCAGACTCTCAACCTTATGTTCCATTTATTATTTTAAAAAAATATATTCTATTTGGCTGAAATTCCGAATCTTTTGCAATCGTTGTACAACCGGGTTTAAAAAAAAAATCTTTTTAGAACGATTATTTGAAAATTTTTGAAATAATTCCAAATACCAACAGTAGATGGGGCTAGTGTCTTTCCAACAAAATACTATAAAACACGCACACACACACACACACGCACAAACACACACACACACACACACACACACACACACAAAGAAAAAAAAAAAAAGAAAAGAGCCCCACAACTTGAACACATGTTTTAGGATTTTAGTTTTAAGATTTCAGAAAGCATTAAGGTTCAAACACTAAATTAATTGTTTAAAACATCCACATTTACTACTTGGACTTAACTAAAAAATGCCATATCAAATTTTTTTTCATTGAGTTCAGTGGCATTTTATACCTGGAAGTCCCATGAAAAATACTTTTGAGATAAAACATGGATCTAAATGTAAATTATTGACTCTTTTTCATAGAGAAAAGGGCTCTTAGGAAATTGCTAAGGTAACTCCCCAAAGGACCCTTTGTGGCATGTTGAAAGGGGTGCATTCAAATCATTAGCGTTGCTCTCAATACAAGAAATAATACATAGGAGTCACAAGTATTAGCAATTTAGTGTCGCCTCTGAGAAATAAGCAAGCTACTTTTTAGAAAGCTAAACTTCATTTATTGTTATCCTCAGGAAAAAACTGTGTTCAAGATTTCCATGGAAATGCACCAGGTGAAAAAGAAACTCCTTTGGTATTTAGAAAGCACTTAGTTTGTGTGATAACAGAAATAAAGTTACCATTGTGGTTGTGTTTCTAAAAATATTTTTGGCTGATATATATGAGGGTCATAAATTATAACCAATCTTACTCTTCTCTTTTCCTTTTATTCTCATTCTTGGAAACTGGATTTCCCAAGACAGTACTAAAATTGTACACATATGGTCCTGGGGGATCAGAGCTGGCCCAGGCTCAGAGAGAGACATGAAATGGCTCATTAGTTTGTTCTAGTGTTTGTCAGCATTTAAAAGTTGAAGCATTTGTATCCCACCTAGGGAGAACTAAAACACTGGAAAAATGTGCCTCCATGGAAGTAGTAGAATGTGAATCATGCCAAAACTATCTAGTGAAGCCTTAAAAAACAAAGTTTCAAACATATACCTTTAAAATGATCATATTCTGTCAAAACCCTGTCCCTGTCTCAATAAAGTACACTTATGGAAACCATTATAAATTGACTCTTGCCAATTTTAATGAAAAAAATGATGGAATAAATTTAAAATAATGACATAAATTTACAAAAATTTATTTAAATTAACTTGATAGTCCTTTGCCAAAAAACAGTTGTTTGACTGAATTCAAATTTTTAAACCAAATCAGTTTAAACAAAGAAATTCATATTCTATAGGTCACCTTGATTTGTGAAAAATCACTAAAGCTTTTTCCACATTATAAGAGGAGCTATAAGGACATAATTTGTCAGTAACCATGGGATACTGACTGTTTTTATACTGGCAAAGTAAAGCATTCAAATTTATGAAACTAGGGAAAACGCTACTTTTTCTTCCTAAGCATTTTGGATTATTTGCAAAATGAAAGCTCGACTCTGACACTTTTGCAAATAATCTACTGAGTCCATATGGAAAGCATCATGTATTTTAGAGGTGTTGCATATCATGCATTTCAATTCACCACTTCAGAAACTACAATGAAAATTTTATTATAATGCAGCTTTGTGTTCCTCTATCGTTTTACCTAACAAACCTAGTTCCAGGCTAATTCTTCAAATTGTCCTGAATTGTAATCTGACATGGAGTGGAGTAAGTATACAATTACTCTCGTTACTAGAAACTGCATAATGTTGTATGTGAGTCCTATCAGAATTGAAGATTCTTTTTTTTAACTTGCAAAACTGATTATTGTGTTCAAAGTGGTACAGCCTCATTTATTTCAGATTATTATCAATTTATTTTCTGAAAGTTCATTTTGAAAATGTAACCTAGAGGGAATAAGATTTAGCACAATTGCTATCAAATGTAGTTCAGTGCAGCTATTGTACTGCTACTGTTAGGTGGCAAGAAGTATGAACATTTCCAGACCTTAGTATATAATTATTTACTTAAAATGTTAAAAATAATAATAGTAAGAATTTACATTTTGAGCTCTGTATTTTTTAGCAGGAAAAGTATTGGGCTAATGTCATGCTGTTGTTTAATATGAACCTCACCCAGGAAGTGCATCCTCATTCTATATTATTATTACCTATTAATATGCAAAAATGTTTGAAATGGAGGAGGGCAGAAAGGATTAGAAAAAAATACATTTTACTTTGAATCATTTTGATAAGCCATTCCATTTTAATATAGCACCTTAAACTAATTTATTTAATTTCATTTGGGGACATAGATAATAATTGTTTATACAGTGGGCAATGGCCCTCATTAAAGACAGAGGTAGAATGGGTATTTTTGAGCACCTACTGTGTGCCAGCTTCTTTGCTAGGAGTTTTACATCTATTATTGCATTTATAGATATCTTTGAGTTTTGTTTCTGGAAAACAATCCCTTGAAAAAGTTTGAGATCGTTGATTTTCATGTTCTTGTTTTAACAAGAACCTCAAATACTGGTGAGATATAGGGTAAATAATGCTAGTGTTGTTGTTAGTTGCCATAGAGTCAACTCTGCTCATGGCGAACCCATGTATAATAATAAAAAGAAAAAAAATGCTGCCTGGTCCTGTGTCATTTTCATGATTGTTGATATGTTTGAGTTCATTCTTGTGGCTATTCTGGCAATACATCTCATGGAGGGTTTCCTTTGTTTCCACTGACTCTCTACTTTATAAAACACGATGTCTTTTTCTGGTGATTGGTCTTTTCTGATGATGTGTCCAAAGAAAGCAAGTTGAAGTCTCACCATTCTCCCTTCTAAGGAGCATTCTGGTTGTATTTATTCTAAGATTGATTTGTTCGTTCTTTTGGCAGTCCGTGGTATATTCAATATTCTTCAAGACACCACAATTCAAAAGGATCAGTTTTTCTGTCTTCCTTTTCATTGTCCATCTTTCGCATGTATATGAGATGATTGAAAAGATTGTGGCTTGGGTCAAATGCACCTTAGTCATCAAAATGACATCTTCGATTCTTAAAACTTTAAAGAGATCTTTTGCAGTAAATTTGCCCAACGTAGTACATCATTTGATTTCTTGAATACTACTTCCACGGACATTGATTGTTGATCCAAGTAGAATGAAATCGTTGACAACTTCTATTTTTTCTCCATTTATCTCCATTTTCTCCATTTATGATGTTGTTTATCAGCCTAGTTGTGAGGATTTTTGTTTTCTTTATGTTGAGGTGTAATTCATACTAAAGGCTGTAGTCTCTGACCTTCGTACTTCTAGTTATCTTCAATTTCAGCAAGCAAAGTTGTGTCATCTGCATATCACAGGTTGTTAATGAGTTTTCCTCCAATCCTGATGCCGTGTTCTCCTTCGTATAGCCCAGCATCACAGATTATTTGTTCAGTGCATACACACTGAATAAGTATGATGAAAGGATACAACCCTGCTGTACACTTGTCCAATTTGACCCACACAGAATCTCCTTGGTCTGTTTGAATAACTGCCTCTTGATTCAAGCAGAGATTTCCCGTGAGCACAGTTAAGTGTTCTGGAATTCCCATTCTTTGTAATGTTATCCGTAATTTGTTATGATCCATGCAGTTGAATGCCTTTGTGTAGTGAATAAAACCGAAGTAAACATCTTTCTGTTATTCTCTGCTTTCAGCCAAGATTGATCTGACATCAGCAATGATATCCCTCTTTCCGCATCCTCTTCTGAATCCTGCTTAACTTCTGGCAGTTCCCTGTCAATGTAAAACTACAGTCGTTTTTGAATTATCTTCGACAAAATTTTGCTAGCATGTGATATTAATGATATTGTGCAATCATTCCTACATTCTGTTTGACTACATTTCTTTGGAATGGACATGGATATGGATCTCTTCCAGTCAGTTGCCTAGGGAGCTGTCTTCCAAATTTCTTGATACAGACAAGTAATTGCTTCAAGTGTTGCATCCATTTGTTAAAGCATCTCAAATGGTATTCTGTGAATTCCTGAAGCCATGTTTTTCACCAGTGCCTTCAGTGGAGCTTATACCTATTCCTTCAGTACCCGTAGGTTTTGAACATATGCTACCTCCTGAAATGTTGATGACGATACACGTGGACCTCACTGGATCAATTACACAGGAATCAAATTGACTACATCTGTGGAAAGAGATGATGGAGAAGATCAATTTTATCATCAGTCAAGACAAAGCCATAATAACTGTGCAACAGACCATCAGTTGCTCATATGCAAGTTCAAGTTGAAGCTGAAGAAAATCAAAGCAAGTCCACAAGCACCAAAGAATGACCTTGAGTACATCCCACTTAAATTTAGAGACCATCTAAAGAATAGATTTGGTGCACTGAACATTAATGACCAAAGACCAGAATAGTTGTGGGAAGACATCAAGGGCATCATATGTGAAGAAAGTAAAAGGTCATTAAAAAGACAGGAAGGAAGGAAATAGACCAAAATGAATGTCAGAAGAAACTCTGAAACTTGCTCTTAAGATCAGAGTAGCTACAGCAAGTGGAAGAAATGATAAAGTAAAAGAGCTGAACAGAAGATTTGCAAAGACTTAGAGTTAGTTAGAAAATCAAAAGAGAAGAACACGATCAGCATTTCTCAAGCTGAAAGAACTGAAGAGAAAATTCAAGTCTCTAGCTGCATTATTGAAGGATTCTATGGGCAAAATACTGAATGAGCAGGAAGCATCAAAAGAAGATGGAAGGAATACATGGTCACTGTACCAAAAAGAATTGGTTGACATTCAACCATTTCAAGAGGTAGCATACATAGGATAAATAGAATCTACATAAAAAGTAGAGTATCAGTATAGCTAACCTGGGGTCTAAAATACCTGTAGTTTAATATCAGAAAATAATATCCTTGGTGAATTATTTCTTTTAGATGTGTCAAATCTGAAAGGCAAATTTTCTCCCTGCCCAGGACTTTGAAGATGTAGGCATGCTTAGTTTAGACCCAATCCATTCTTGGATATGAATTATTTACACATAAGTTAGCATCCTCTATGAAAAGAAATCTTGACTATAAACTAGTGCTATACAATCTTATGACAGCACTGCAGCATGCAACAATGCCTCTGGTCAATAGAATACAAAACTGATTTTAACCAAGACAAATGGTGTTAAGTAGAACTATACCAAAATTCCCTTAGTGTAACTGCTGTTGAGTTGGGTTTAATAAGTGAAGGGAGAAAGGGAGAAATAATAATAAAAAAATTTTTAAGGGCAACATTTACCAAAGGACCATTTTAATGTAGGTCATCATTTTAGTCCAGTTCCATGAGCTTTCCTCCTAAGTAAAACATGAAAGCATAAATTTCAAAATGTTCTTTTGGCCTCATAGTTCTCATGCTCACTAGGGCATATAAATTAAACACAGGTGGAGATGACAAGGAATAACATTCTCATGTAGCGTAGTCACCATTTAGATACCACATTACTTATGAAATCATGTGTCATTCTTTCTTAACCAAAAGTCAATTAAGTCCTAAGGGCATAGTTTATTGGACTAAAACTGATGCCAGGCAGGGCCTCTCCTTTTAAAGCTGAAGTTGTAAATGCAGAAGGTAATGATTGTGATTGATACCAGGTTGATGCCCAGGATAGAAGTTTTTACTAAGCCAGGGATGACCCAGTAAGTGTCAACCTCAGAGCTAACAAAATAGTAATGGCAGGTGTCTTTGACAGAAAATACCATTGCATAATCAACGTTTGTAACATCCTCTTATTTGAGCCAATACTTGGCTCTGGTCCGTAGTAGGAAGGGCAACACTGTGATGTCCCAGGGTGTGGGAGAATAATGAGAGGTCAAAACCAACTGGCTAAGGCAGGTGTCATTTTAGGATTTTGCAGCTTCTCAGGGGCAAAAGAAATTCCTAACCTGTGGCCTGTAACCCCATATTGCCCAATAATACAATAATCTGCTTCAAGTACGTGTACAATAAACATTATGTTGATGATAATATTAACTCTGAAGGGTTAAGATGACCTGAAGCACAATGAGAAGTAGTTGGGCAATCGCAAACTTTGTGAAAATGGAAAATAACCCTTTTACTGAGTCAAGAGATCTATTACTTAAATACTCAAGTGCTAGGTACTATTCAAGGTTGCTGTCCTCTAAGAGTCAGCCTGGTCAAATGGAATAGCATATATTACATAAATCCAACCAAACATCTATTCTAACTCTCTAAGCAGATTATCCCTTATTAGGCAGTGTTTTAGGTTTAACAAATTTAAAGTGGATTATCAGAGCAAGGGGAATTCTTAGAAAGATGTTAGGGAAACAAAAGTCTATATTCCACACTTGTAGTAAGGAAAATGTCAACATTGTATTTATGTTTAACGAATGGGAAATATCTCACTAACAATAATGTTCCAGAAGCTACTCTATGTGCTGCACAGTGAGGTAAAAAAAAAATGGAACGAACGACAATACAGTGGGCTCAATTTCCTGTTCTCAAACATCTAACCATCAGTGAAGTAAATCCAGTTCCTCTTTGGTTATTGAGCAGAGGAGCCGTGATAATTTTCTAATGAAGGCTCATTGGAAAAAGCTAAATTGGAACCAAACTTTCTAAGACATCAATCCTTTTTGAAAATGGCCCATTTTCATTATTAAAAATAGTTGCCCTAGAGACTGTATGAGATGATAATAGACTATTGTGCTACTAAAGTACGTGGTATGAAAATTCATCTAAGAGAACAATAAAAAAGCTGACTTAATAGAAAAATACCATTTGGAGGTCAAAGGAAGCTCATATGAGCAAATGTTGATGTAGGTGGGAAACAAAAAGATATCACAGGAGAAAATGCTTTTCTTGAAAGTAAGCATAACTTGGATATTGTGGGTATTGTGGAAATTGTGAAAAAGTATGATTGAAGAAATGTCTAATCTTTGTTTTTACTGATCAAGTAGATGAAAAAGCTACTGTCATAGAAAAATGATATTGTAAAGTGATAGCATACCATGAAATAACTAGATGCTTGAATTTTTCTGTTTATACACAACCTTTTACTAAAACTGATTTTAAAGAGTATCTCATAAATAGAGACATCTTCTCTACAAAGGAAACTGAAGGAAAAATGTTTCATTCTCCCAAATCTACAAAAAACTGTCTTCTCCCCTTTCTCCTCTATATCTGAGGAAGAGGGGTTCTCCTTTCCAGGTCTTACTTTCTTACTTGTTCTCTTGATCTCAACTCTCTTCAACATCTCTGGAACCTTGCTCCATCACTTGTCCCTTCTCTCTGTGTGTGATCTTCAATTTCACCTTTCTCTACCTCCTCCTTTCTCTTAGCCTACACACATACACTGGTTTCCTTACCCTCAAATTAAAATGATAAACAAACAAAATGCTCTTTTCTTGACTCTCTGCTTTCTTTCAGCTCTACTCTCTTTCCCCTGCCCCATAGCCGAACTTCTCAATAATCTACACTTGCTGTCTAGAAGTTTGACGACCGTGATGGTTAAGGTTGTGTATCAACTTGGCTGGGCCATGATTCTCAGTAGTTTCGCCATTATGATGTAGTTTAGCAGTTACGTAATGATGTAATCACCTCCATGATGAGATCTGCTATGAGCAGCCAATCAGTGGAAAGGGAGTATCCTTGGGGGTATGGCCTGCATCCAATATATATGGACTTTCTGGCAAAGCTCTCTGGCTTTTGCTCTGCTCTGGATCCTGCATTCATCTCGCCATCATCTAAGCTCTGGTTCTTGGGACTTGAGCCATCAACCTGCCATCTTACCTGCCAATCTTGGATTCAGCAGCCCCTGCAGCTACGTGAGTCAGGAGAAGCCTCTAGCTTGATGCCTGAACCACAGACTTGGGACTCCCCAGCTTCTACAACTGCATGAGCCATTTCCATGATATAAATAAATTTCTCTCTCTATCCTCACATATATATATATATACGTTTCACTGGTTTTGCTTCTGTAGAGAACCTAGCCTAGGACAACTACCATCTTCTCCATTTTACTTCTATCTCCATGCAAATGAAACTATACTCTACACAGGGGTTCCTAACCTGGCATTCAGTTACGAGAATTCAGGAGGTCTGTAAACTTAGGTCCAAAAAAAAATTGATTTTCACTAATCTTTGAAATTTGGCATTTTCTTCTATTATGAATGAAGGCAACAAACCTCATTAATATTAGCAGTATCTGTTACTATGTATCCAATAGAAGCCACAGATAGTTTCATAGTACATAACAGTCATTGCAGACATTTTAAAGTGTCATTTGCACTCATTAATGCTTTGGAATTATGGTAGTTATTAGATTGTACATGATTACAGTCTTCCTAGCTACAGATACTTGTGTCACATAGCTGGCCAACAATTGGGCAACGCTGCACCTACTGGTTGTTCAGCCACCAAACTGTAAAGTCACATGTTCTCACATTGGTGACTCAGGCATATAAGTTACCTTTTGGTATTCCTTATTACTGCTGATAATTGAGCAATACACAGAAGAAAGTGAGTCAAAGATCACTCCGTAACTTAATGTTTTTATTCAATCTAAACAACAAAATCCTTCACATTGATATGTCTTTTAAAAAATAAAACTTAACTTTAAAATTACCTGTATTTTAAATACATTGCCTTTTTATTCAATGCATTAAGAAATCTGTACGTATATTACTATATCACGAAGTTTAAAAATATTTTGGTAACTGCATTTCTGTGTAATTTATTTCCTTGATAAGCCTACGTGTTTCATCTTATGTATTTAAATAAATTATTCTGAAAAGCCCTCATCAAACTGCTAAAGGGGCCCATGGGATAAAAAATGATTAAGAACCCCTGCTCTAGAGGGTCATAGAAATGCCACATCCAATGGCTTTTTCTCCCAGTCAGTGATAAGAACTGTTTCTGTTCATCCTAGATTTAAGATAAATTAAGGGATGTTGAGAACTTTTAAAAAAATTTTTTTTTATTGTACTTCAGATGAAGGTTTACAGAACAAATAGTTTCTCATTAGACAGTCAGTACACATATCTTTTTATGACATTGGTTAACAACCCTACAACATGTCAACGCTCTCCTTTCTTGACCTTGGAGGTCCCTTTTTTTGGTGAAAATATACATAGCCAAAGTTACACCATTTCAAAAGTTTCTACGTGTACAATTCACTGACATTGATTACATTCTTCCAGTTGTGCTGCTATTCTCACTATCCTTTTCCAAATTATTCCATCACCATTATCTTCAACTCACTGCCCCCTAGGCTTCCAATCAGAACTTTTGAGTTGCTGTTGTCAATTTGGTCTCACATAGATAATTTTTTTTTGTACCTTAGATGAAGGTGTGCAGAACAAGTAGTTTCTCATTAAACGGTACACATATTTCCCTATGACAATGGTTAACAACCCCACGACATGTCAACACTGTCCCTTCTCAACCTTGGGTTCCCTATCACCAGCTTTCCTGTCCCCTCCTGCCTTCTAGTCCTTGTCCCTGGACTGCTGTGCCTCATTAGTCTCATTTTGTTTTATGAGGCTGTCCAATTCCTGGCTGAATGGTGAACTCCAGGAGTGACTTCACCACTAAGCTAAAAGGGTTTCCGGGGGCCATACTCTCGGGGTTTCTCCAGTCTGTCAGGCCAGTAATTCTGGTCTTTTTTTTGTGAGCTAGATTTTTGTTCTACATCCTTTTCCAGCTCTGTTCAGGACCCTCTATTCTGATCCCGGTCAGAGCAGTCAGTGGTGGTAGCTGGGCACCATCTAGCTGTACTGGACTCAGTCTGGTGCAGGCCGTGGTAGATGTGGTCCATTAGTCCTTTGGACTAATCTTTTCCTTGTATCTTGGTTTCTTCATTCTCCGTTGCTCCCGAACGGGTGAGACCAGTGGAGTATCTTAGATGGCTGCTCACAGGTTTTTAAGACCCCAGACGCTACTCACCAAGGTAGAATGTAGAACATTTTCTTTATAAACTGTGTTGTGCCAATTGAGCTAGATGTTCCCCGAGACCATGATCCCCACAGCCCTACACCCAGCAATTCAGTCCCTCAGTGAGTTTGGATGTGTCTATGGAGCTTCTGTGACCTTTCCTTGTACAAGTTGTGCTAGCTTCCCCAGTATTGTGTACTGTCTTACCCTTCACCAAAGTTACCACTTATCTACTGTCTATTTAGCATGTCCCCCCACCCCTCCCATCCCTCGTAACCAACAAAGATTGTTTCTATTAGTGTGTAAACCTTTTCATGAGTTTTTACAGTAGAGGTTTTATATAATATTTGTGCTTTTGTGACTTATTGCACTCAGCATAATGGCCTCCAGTTTCATCCATGTTATGAGATGCATCACAGATTCATCATTGTTCTTTATCGTTGCATAATACACCATTCTGTGTATATACCATAGTGTGTTTATCCATTCATCTGTTGATGGGCATCTAGGTTGTTTCCATCTTTTGCTATTGTGAACAATGCTGCAATGAACATGGGTGTGCATATGTCTATTCGTGTGACAGCTCTTATTTCTCTAGGATATACTCCTAGGAGTGGGATTGCTGGATCATATGCTATTTCCATTTCTAGCTTTCTAAGGAAGTGCCATATCATTTTCCAAAATGGTTGTATCACTTTGTGTTCCCACACGCAGAGCATAAGAGTTCTGATCTCCTCGAAGCCTCTCCAACATTTGTTGTTTCCAGTTTTTTATGTTTTTGATTCGTGCCAGTAAAGCCGAGCTGAGGAGCTGAGATGGTATCTCACTGAGGTTTTAATTGGCATTTCTCTAATGGCTACGGATCATGAGCATTTCCTCATGTGTCTGTTGGCCTCTCGATTGTCTTCTTTGGTGAACTATCTGTTCATTTCCATTGCTCATTTTTCAATTGGATTATTTGTCTTTTTGTCGTAGAGGTGTTGGATTTTCTTGCAGATTTTAGAGATTAGGCCTTTTTCTGAATTGCAAGGTACAAATTTTTTTTTTCCCAGTCTGTAGGTTCTCTTTTTATTCTTTTGATGAAGTCTTTTGATGAGCATAAGTGTTCAATTTTTAGAAGATCCCAGTTATCTACCTTATTTTCTGGAGTTTGTGTGTTGTTGGTTATGGTTTGTATCCTCTTAATGCCATATATTAAGGCCTCTAGAGTTGAACCTATTTTTTCTTCTATGAACTTTATAGTTTCTGGCTTTATAATTAGATCTTTGATCCATTTCGAATTAGTGTTTGTATATGGTGTGAGGTATAGGTCCTGTTTTATTTTTTTGCAGATAGACATCCAGTTTTGCCAGCACCATTTGTTAAAAAGACTGTCTTTTCCCCATTTTATTGACTTTGGGCCCTTGTCGAAGATCAGGTAGCCACAGGTGGATGGATTTACATCTGGGTTCTCAGTTCTGTTCCATTGGTCAATGTATCTGTCATTGTAGCAGTACCAGGCTGTTTTGACTACCATAGCTGTATAGTACTTTCTGAGGTCAGGTAATGCGAGTCCTCTGACTTTATTCTTCTTCTTCAATAGTGCTTTACTTATCTGGGGCTTCTTCCCTTTCCATATAAAGTTAATGACTAGTTTTTCCATCTCTTTAAAGAATGTTGGTGGAATTTGGATCAGGATTGCATTGTGTTTGCAAATTACTTTGGGTAGAATTCTCATTTTCACAATGTTTAGTCTACCTATCCATGAGCATGGTATGTTTTTCCATTTATATAGGTCCCTTTGGGTTTCATGCAGTAGTGTTTTGTAGTTTTCTTTGTAGAGGTCTTTTACATCCCTGGTTAGATTTGTTCCTAACTATTTTATTTTTTAGGGGCTATTATAAATGTATTGTTTTCCTGATTTCCTTTTCATCATTCTCTTTACTGGTGTATAGGAATCCAACTGATTTTTATAGGAATCCAACTGAGTTTTGAATGTTTATCTTGTATCCTGCTACTCTGCTGAATCTTTCTATTAGTTCCAGTAGTTTTTACATGGAGTATTTAGAGTTTTGTATGCATAGTATCATATCATCCACAAACAGTGACAGTTTAGGTTCTTCCTTACTAATTTGGATGCACTTTATTTCTTTTTCTTGCCTTATTGTTCTAGCTAGAACTTCCAGCAGAATGTCAAATAGGAGTGGAGATAAAGGGCATCCTTGTCTTGTTCCTGTTCTCAAGGGGAATGTTTTCAGCCTCTCTCCATTAAGAATGATGTTGGCCGTTGGTTTTGCATAGTTGCCCTTTATTATGTTGAGAAATTTCCTTTCTATACCTATTTTATTGAGAGTTTTTATCAGGAATGGGTGTTGGACTTTGTCAAATGCCTTTTCTGTGTCAATTGAGATGATCATGTGATTCTTTTCTTTCCTTTTATTTATGTAGTGGATTACGTTGATTGATTTTCTAATGTTGAACCATCCTTGCATACCTCGTATGAATCCTACTCAATCATGGTGTATTATTTTTTTGATATGATGCTGAATTATATTGGGTATAATTTTTTTGAGAATTTTTGTATCTATATTCATGAGAGATATTGGTCTGTAATTTTCTTTTTTTGTGACTTCTTTGCTTGGTTTTGGTATCAGCGTTATGCTGGCTTCATAAAATGAGTTTGGAAGTGTTTCTTCCTCTTCTATGCTCTGAAATAGCTTGAGTAGTACTGGTAGAAGCTCTTCTCTGAATGTTTGCTAGAATTCTCCAGTGAAACCGTCTGGGCCAGGGATTTTTTTGTTGGTAGTTTTTTTTATTACCTTTTCAATCTCTTCTCTTGTTATGCGTCTGTTCAGATTTTCAGCATCACTTTGTTGTAGTTTGGGTAGGTAGTGTGTTTCTAGAAATTTATCCATTTCCTCTAGGTTTTCAAATTTGTTGCAGTATAGTTTTTCATAATACTCTGTTATGATCCTTTTTATTTCAGTTGGGTCTGTTGTAATGTCCCCCATTTCATTTCTTATTTGGATTATTTGCGTCTTCTCCTATTTCTCTTTTGTCAGTTTGGTCAGTGGTTTGTCGATTTTTTTTTGATTCTTTCAAAGAACCAACTTTTGGTTTTGTTGATTCTTTCTATTGTTTTTCTTTTCTCTATTTCATTTATTTCTGCTCTGATCTTTACTATTTCCTTTCTTCCGGTGGTTGTGGGCTTTTTATCTTTTTTTATTTTTGATGTTCTCTTTCTATTTGTTAGAGTTCTGTAGTTAATGTTTTGATTTTGTCCCTTTCTTATTTTTTGATATGTGCATCTATTGCTATAAATTGTCCTCTGAGGACTGCCTTTGCTGTGTCCCAAAGGTTTTGGTATGATGTGTTTTCATTCTTGTTTGATTCTAGGAATTTTTTTATTCCATCTCTGATTTCTTCTATTACTCAGTGGTTTGTAAGCATGGTGTTATTCAGTTTCCATGTAACTGATTTTTTTCCTTGCTCTTTCTGTTGTTAATTTCTACCTTGATGGCATTGTGATCAGAAAAGATCCTTTGTATTATCTCAGTGTTTTGGATTTTGTTGAGGATTGCTCTGTGGCCTAAGATGTGGTCTATCCTAGAGAATGTTCCATGTGCATTGGAAAAGAATGTGCACTTTGTGGTTGTTGGATGGAGTGTTCTATATATGTCTATGAGGTCAAGTTGGATGATTGTTCCCTTTAGGTCTTGTGTATCTTTGCTGAGTTTCTTTTTAGATGATCTGTCCTTTACTGAGAGTGATGTGTTGAAGTCTCCTACTATTATTGTGGAACTGTCAGTTTCTCTTTACAGTGTTGTTAGAGTTTGTTTTATGTATTTTGGAGCCCTGTCATTGGGTGCGTAGATGTTTATTATGGTTATGTCTTCATGATGGATCATCCCCTTAATCATTATATAGTGTCCTTCTTTGTCTTTTATGGTGAATTTTATTTTACAGTCTATTTTATCTGAGATTAGTATTGCCACTCCTGCTCTTTTTTGGTAGTGGTTAGCTTGAGATATTTTTTTCCAACCTTTGATTTTTAATAAATTCACATCTTTACTTCTAAGGTGTGTCTCTTGTAGACAGTATATTGATGGATCCTATTTTTTTTAATCCATTCTGTCACTCTCCATCTCTTTATGGATGCATTGAGGCTATTTACATTCAGTGTTATTATTAATAGGTGTGAGTTTAATGCTGTCATTTTATAGTGCTTTTTTTGTGGCGCTGACATTTTCTTTTTTCCTCTTACTCTATTGTGTTGAATTCCTCTTTTTTGTGTTTTTTTTTCATTTCTTTTGTTTTTTTTTAATTTTGTGTTTACTGAGACTTTATGTTTTTCTTCTTTATTTTGATGAGTAGGTTTGTTAACTTTCTTTGTGGTTCCTTGAAATTTACCCTTATCTTCCTACATTTAAACCAGTCTATTATTTCTTGGTATTGCTTTGCCTTCATCTCCATTAGAAAGTTCTATATCTATACAGTTTATACCTTCATTTATTGTTGTGATGTTGTTGTCATTTACAGATTAACCTCTATGGTTCCCTGTTGTACCTTTTTTGGATTTGGTTAGTCCTTGAGAGTGCATTTCCTAGGTTGGTATCTGGCTGGTGTGATCTTGCACCATAGATTCAGGCTGTGATCTGATTTTGTTTGTTCTAAAACCAAAGAACTCCCTTTAATGATTCTTGTATGTTTGGTTTGGTATTTACATAGTCCCTTAATTTCTGTTTATCTGGAAATGACCTAATTTCACCATCATATTTGAAAGAGAGTTTTGCAGGATAGATTATTCTTGGCTGGCAATTTTTTTCTTTCAAGCTTTTATATATGACATCCCATTGCCTTCTTGCCTACATGGTTTCTGCAAATAATCTGAGCTTAGTCTTATTGTTTTTCCTCTGTATGTGTCTTTTTGTTTTCCTCGAGCTACTCTCAGGATTCTTTGTTTGTCTTTGGTTTTAGTGAGTGTGATTATGATATGCCTTGGTGATTTTCTTTGGGTGGGTCTATCTTATATGGGGTTCCTTGAGCTTCTTGGATGGTCATCTTCTCATCTTTCATGATATTGGGGAAGCTTTCTGTCAGCAATTCTTCAATGATTGTCTCTGTGTTTTCTGTTTTATCCTCGTGTTCTGGAACTCTGATCACTCGAAAATTTTTGCTTTTGATTGTAACCCGACTAATTCTCAGAATTTCTTTATTGTTCTTTGCTTTTTTTCTGATTTTACCTTAGACAGTGTTGTATCATAGTGTTTGTCTTCAATTTCACTGATCCTGTCTTCCATCATTTCAAACCTGCTCCTTATTCCTTCTATGACACTGTCCATTTCTGAAATCTTGTTGTTTATCTTTTGGATTTCTAATCATTGTTTTTGTATGAGTCCTAGTTTTGAAATTATTTTAGCATTTCATTCCTGTATTATTTTCCTGAATTCTTCCATTTTTTGTCTGTATTTTCCATGAATTCGTCTACCTTTTCCATGAATTTTTCTAATTTTTCCTCATTTTTGTATGCTTTTTGCTTCATCTCTTGGATAGCTCTGAATATTAGAGATTTGAAGTCCCTATCAGGCAGTTCTAATGCCTTTTCTTGTACTGGAAAGTCATCTGTTGTTTTATTTTGGTTGCCTACTGAGACCATCCTGTCCTGTTTTTGTATATGTTTTGATATTGTCTGCTGTCTTTGGGACATTCCATAGTTATTTTCCTTGTTTATTGATTGTAGATTTGTTTCTTTTTTCTTACTTTTTTGTTTTGTTTGGTCTTGTCAGAGCAGGCCGGCTGTGCATTCTTTGTTGTTTGCTCATCTGTAGGCACGATACTTTTTGTCTCTTTCTCCAATGGGCAGAGTCAGTCGCTCAGGTATGGTATAGCAGGGCAGGTCCAGCTGAAGGGAAGTTTCTGGGATGGGTTTGTGGCACATACTAGGGCCAACAGTGTGGGCTGGGAATCAGTGCAGGGCAGGTTCCCATACGACGTGCCTGTGCTGCTTGGGAGTGTGATGTTCAGCACACAGTGCAGGTAGACAGGAAGGAGGGGGAAGAATGTGATGTGTAGAGCTAAGATTGGTATGGGAAAGAGGAGAGAGAGGAGAGAAGAACAGGAGCCAAAAACATACACACAAACAAAAAAGAGTGCTAAGGGAGGTTGCCATTAGAGTGGAGAGATGAGAGACTGAGAAATGGAGAAAAACAAAAAGGAGATGAGGAAGAAAAAAATAAAATAAGTAAATAAAAATTAGAAAAAAAAAAGAAAAGCCCCCAGGGATCCCACCAGTGTGGCTGTGAAGACTGGGGAAGTTGCTTCCAGGCTGTGAAGTACAGCCTGACTAGAAGGGGTAGAGATGTCACACCTCTGCATGTATTCAGGAGAGAGGAGGAGTAGGTAAGTATAGAGAGATGAGACACTGAGAAATGAAGAAAGACAAAAAGAGCAAAAGACAGAAAAGAAAACAAAACAAAACAAAAAACAAAAAGGAAATGCCCCCAGGGATCCCACTGTGTGGCCGTGCAGACTGAGGATGTAGCTCCCAAGACACGCGGTACAGCCCGGATAGAAGGGGCTCTAAGCAGAGAAAAGAAAAAGAAAGCTAGCAAATCAAAACAAACAAACATTAAGAAAGCCCTGGCAATCCCACCAGTGTGGCTGTGCAGGCAGAGAAGCAGTTCCACAGTCGAGCAGCATCTCACAGGTTCTCAGGAAGAAGCAAAGATGGCAAATGGAGCCAGGTATTTGAGAAAAAGGAGGGGGAGGTGGTGAGAGATATGGAAGAGACCAAAAGAAGCAGAAAATAGCAACAACAGCAACGAATAAATGGCACTCCAGAAGCCAGCCAGTGTGAGTGGGTAGAATCCAAGCTGCACAGGGTTGAAACAGGTGCATCCCCACCAAAAGACTGTGTCTGCAGGAAACAGAGGAGGCCGAGTGGGGGTGTAGAAGTGTGGAGGGTGGGAAAGCATATATCGCTGGTTACAGGTTGTTCTGTCTCCTTCTGGGAGCTCTGGGAAGCTGCTTTCCTGTACTCCCTGTTTGCTGAGCTCCAACAAGAGTCCAAGATGGTAAGTCCTTGCTGCTTTAGCTGATAGGAGACCTCTGCACGTATGTCTCCTTGGCTTCTGTTCTCCAGTTTCTTATTCCATTCCATGCTTGGCTGAGTTATTCATCTCTTTATTTGATGCTTAAGGCTTCAGGATTGACATTTGTCTGTATTTGACTTAGTTTTTTAGGTCTTTGCTTGGAGGGACGGCATGGTAGTTCTGTCTACGGTGCCATGTTGCCCGGAAGTGTAATTTTTCTTTTAATTGGTAATAACCTTTCTATCTCTTTATCCCAATGCTTAAGTTTCCTATTATAAAAGATTAACAAAGAAAATGGAGCTTGAAGATGAATTGCATTTGGCTATTATTAAAGTGAAAGTTGAGAGAAACAGGGAGTTTCCCCTAATCATAGCAGGAATTATGTAGCAGCAGAAATAACACTGAAATAAACTTTTATAACAAAGATCATTCTCTTGAACCTCCCCAACTGGTTAGAGTTGGTTTCGGCTAAGGTGGAGCTGGCTCTGCCATTACATTGTTGTTGTTACTGATAATTATTTTTATTGTGCCATGCAATAATCTACATGGCATATTATAGCAACACATGTGAAAACCAGGTATCTGTACTCCAGTTCTTGAAGTATTTTGCCTAGGGTAAATTTTCAGATAGTTTTACTTTTAGAAGTTAGGACTTCACGTTAATTTTATACACATCTCATTTCCCTTGAAATTCATAAGTATTACCTCTACACTCTTATACTTAAAATGAAGAATGTAACAAGATATCTCAACACAAATCTAACAGCTGTCCTTGTCATACATCTTACTTGAGGTGATCGGTCTTTCTCCCTCCATTTCATTAACTCATTAATCCATTCAAAATATTTTGTCTTATTTTGGGCAGGGAGGTGGGGGAACCCAGAAGGAAAAAAAGAAACAAAAAACATTGCAGTCGAGTTGATTCCGACTCATACATAGTAACCTTATAGGACAGAGTAGAACTGCTCCATGAGGTTTCCAAGGCTGTAAATCTTTATGGAAGCAGACTGTCACATCTCTCTCCGACGGAGCAGCCGATGGGTTGAAACCATTAACCTTTAACTTAGCAGCCAAGTGCTTAACCCCTGTGCCACCAGGGCTCTTAGAAGAAAACAAGGGGATCTTTTTGGAAGTTTCTAGATTGTCAATTTTTTTATTAGATGCAAACCAGATTTTGAGCAATATTCACTTGTATCAATGAAGTCATTTACTTTTAAGTGGTGCTAGGTATGAGCAATGAAGAGAAACAAAGTATCGTAGCTATTTTCATGAAGTCATCAATTATCCTTGAGATTTCTCTGATATTTAGAAACATAGACAAGTAGATTAAATAAAATTAAGAAGTATTCTATTCAAGGCCAAACTAGAAATAGTCTAAATAGAGATGGTTAATCTGTCAACAAAACGCCTACCACGAACCACCAACTGACTCTAGAAACATTATTAAAAAAAGAAATGGAAAGCATACAGAAAAACACTTCAGAATGGTTCATCATAAGATTTCCATTTTTGTGTGTCAGCACAGCTCTGCTTGGCATTGAAGAAGAAAATACAGTATTACATTTTGCATGTCTAACTTACTAGAAATGTCAAGATGCTTTTGTAGTGTGTATGTACTTATTTATTACGTTAGGAACAATCAAATTTAAAAGAACTGTGATGCTTCAGCAATACACATATATATATTGCTTCTAGTGATTATATTCATTGTCCCTTGGCTTTTCTCCACATTTTATTCTCTAGGCAGATAGAGCCTAAAATTAAATACAAATTACAAAGCTCTAGAAATCATTGTTTTAATCTCTTTGATGTAGATGCCCAAATTCTTTGAAGATTTACGTTTCCTTATAATAATTTAGTGCCTCTAATTAAGTCTTACAGGAGAATTTTAGAACATATCAGTAAATCATTTATTAAAAGTTGTTCATATAGACTCATTATGCTATTTTATCTCTGTGAGATATTACACACGAATTATAAATCAGGATTTTGAATCTTTGCTGTTGGGTTCAGGTGTTAAAATACAATAAAATACAATTGGTGATTTGATTTATAATGCCCTGACCAAATTCCCCCTTGATGTTCTGATTTAGCAATGTCATAAGAAGAAAGTTCATGAATTTTACATAATGTTGTAATGGATTTTGCACATTATTTTTTGATTAGATGAAGTGGTAAATATTGAATTTTTATAAATCCTGGGAAATTTCATTAGATGTCACATCCACTGTTTTCTTTTTATATTAAAGGGAAATTTAAGTTATTACAAGTATAAAGAAGCTTATTTGTGATGAAGATAGTTTACTAAAGCCTAATTTCCGGTACCAGTTTCTATCACAGGATTTTTGGACTAAGGATCTTAATTTCATTGCTCAGCATGTGAATAAGGCTGTTTTCATGAAAGTCAGACACACCCAGCTAAACAAGTTTTTAATTTGTACACACTTGCATTGCTCAGATTGGCAAATCACATTATGCTATAGTCTCTAGTACACTCATGAGTCATTAAAAATAAAAAAATAATAAAAATTAAAAAAAATAAACACTTCCCGAACAAGGTGGTTTTCAGCATTGATCGTAATTAGAAAAGAAGTAATTTATTTATTCACAAGTAGGACCACTTACAATTACATCTCATCTTTATCATCAGTTTCACTACTTTAAGTATGCTGGCCTGTAAGAAATAAAATGCTTTTTATCCCCTGCATTGCCAAATGGTTTTACTATTAAGTGAAATAATTGATTTCAACGGTAGACTTAGTTGCAACCCTTAGCCTCTAGTTGAGGTGAGTTTTGAGGCCCAAATTCTCCAAATAACTGAGTTTGGGCTAATTCTACAAAGCATAGTGAGTACAAGATGATTACACAGAAGCAAGTGACTGATTTGCAAGAAAGAACAAAAGTTAACACTTCACAATTCGCCAAGTTGTTTTGCAAATGAAAATGGATTGAGCACATCCAGTTTTTTGTCCTAGTAAAAATCAATTATCCATTGATTTTTACTAGGAAAAAAAATCACAATATAGTGGGATAAGCCTTTCAAAGGCCTTGGCACACTGCATTCATTCAATCATTTGTTCATTCACTTATGCAGCCAACATAGTGTGTAACTTCTCTGTTTGAGTCCCTGTTCTAGGTGCTGGGAACATTATAGTGAGAAAAACTCAACACAATTACGATACATGTTACGATGGGTTTAAGTATGGGGCTTTGCTGAAGCATGTAAGAGGGCAACTTAACCCAGACTTGAGAGATCAGGAAAGGCATCTTAAAGAAAGTGACATTAAGCTTAGATCTGAAGTCAGGAGAAATGAAGTGGGTTTGGTGTTTCAGATGGAGGGAGAGGCAGCGTGTACAAAAGAATGAAAAAATAATTGTGAGCTCTAGAATACATTGTTCCTTGGGTTTTCTCCACATATTTTCATCTTCTAGTGATACAAAAGCCCTCCCCCTCTTTTCATGGCAGATCTCAGTTGGGCAAGTCTAACATCTTTAAAACCTCTAGACTCAAACCCCAGAAATTAGTTTTAAAAAAATCTTAAAATGAAAACACAATTCTTATTGAATGCTGGTAAATACAGAATACAGACAAAGAAACAGAGAAAGTACAAATTCCTGAGAGGGAACCAGCAATTATGGAATGTCTGTTCCTTTGTAGGGTCCCCTAACCTGCTTAACTATGTTATACACAGGAGACTTGAGTGTGAGGAAACTTGGTTAAATCAAAGAAGCTGACTTATTAGACCAGATATTGGCTGGTCATTTTAATGCTCTTAATTCCATTATCTAGTACTGCTTTAAACAAATTTGAAGTGACTGGTAAGATAACCCCTCTCACTTGTCTAAATCACTTAAGCATTACCATTGTTAGCCATGTTTTCTGACGTCTAGTGTCAGAATGGAGGCCTGGTGGTACAGTGGTTAAGAGCTTGGCTGCTAACCAAAAGGTCAGCAGTTCGAATCCATCAGCCACTCCTTAGAAACTCTATGAGGCAGGAATCGGCTCAACGGCAACGGGTTTGTTTTTTCTTTTCTTTTTTTTGGTTTCGTTTCAGAATGGCATTTGAGAGAAGGCTGAGAGGAGAGAGACAGGGAAAACATCTGGCACGGTGCAGTCAATCTTTAAATTGGAATCATTCTATAGGGTGTATCTATCAGAGTATCTGTAGACGTTTTATTGGAAAATGAAATATTATTGCTCCATGCACGATCTCCCTGAGAAAAAGCATGTATTATGTTTTTGTATGAAAGATACTCATTAAATGTCAGCACCATCTTGGGGCCCAGGCTTGGCCCAAGTAATTTCACTCCTAGACATTAGATCTTTCTGCCACATAATTTCTGTATCTCTGAGTGCCTGGAGTGAAACCTGCATCAGTGGCCCTATAGTCACAAGATAATCCTTTATCCTCCAAGCATCTTCTCACAAACGTATCCTTGTTCAGTAATAAAAAATCAACTTCTTCGTTTACTCACCAGTAGAAAATCTTGTTATGAGCTGTTTTAAATCTCCAGAGAGGAAAGTAGATGCTATAAATGGAACTACTTTTGCCATAAAGTGGACCATCAGGGAGGGGCTTGTGATTATTATGGGGATGCTTTTTGTGACTCAACATTTTATGTGAGTTATTTTACATTTTGGTTCATAATATTGTAGCATTCATATTACAGGTGTGTGTAGTTAATTTGGTCTTCTCATTCCTCAAGTGTTTTTAAGAGAAAGCTAAATGCTGAGGCAAGTTTGCCAAAAAAGAAATGATACAGTCTGTGTTTTGGATGGTTTTTAGAGTAGAATGAATTTTGTTGGAATCAGTCTCATTTATAAATAAAAGAAGAAATTTTTTTTCTTTATGAGAAATTTTATGAAGAGTTTAATCATAAAGACAAGTAATCATGCTGCTGACACTCCATAAAATATAATAATACCTCCAACTGTAGTTATACAGACGCATTCTCCTAGACACTCAAACTTTACTGACATTATCTAATTTAAAATTTGAAAACTTAACTGACACAGTGAATCACTAGGGGTTAATGGTCAAATAAAGATCTCTGTGCAGATTTCATGAAGATGGCCACCAAAGGAGAACTGAGAAAAACATCTAGGGGAAAAAAATTGGAAGAAAACTTCAACCCTCAATATTAAGTAGTTACAAGGCAGCAAATTGTGGTAGAAAGAGCACTAAATGGGATCCAGGAAAGCTGAGTTTAGATACTGGGATTGTCATTAATCAGCTGGGTGAACTAGGGCAACTCACATAACTTCTGCTGGTGTCCATTAATCTATAAAATGACTGTGTTGGAAGATAGTATGTCTAGAGTCCTTTCCAGATTTGTCAGGTTCTTACAAATCTATCACATTTTTAAGCACTTAAATTGTTCTAATACTTCTGGGAATGCCAAATGAGTCGGGCCTTACTTACTACCATCTTTTATAAAGTCCCAGAGATGTCTCAGTCTTGAGAATGGATACTGAGGCAGAAGACAGTTTAATGGACATTACTTTATTCAATTTATATGAAATATGGCACTGTGATATATTTCTATATAAGTTAAATTTCCAGTTTTGGTTTGTTTAAAATCTTTCATATTCTACATGTGAGTATGAGAGGATTATCAGTGAAAAAAAACCTATTCCTAGTTTGTCAGCTAAATATAATCTCTAATCTTTTTCTCTATCAACCACTAAAGAAAGACTGGTATCATTAATCATTATACACACACACATACACACACACACACATATAGAAATTTGTGTGTGTGTGTGTGTGCGCGCGCAGGCGTGTGTATTCAGTTCTGAGTGCCAACATGCATATATATGTATATGTACACTTTGGCACTCAGAATTTGGTAATAAAGTTTCTTTTTTCTCTCTCCTGTCTTCTTCTCTCTTCCCTTTCTCTCCTTCCATCCCAGTTTCTCACAGGCAGACAGATTTGATGAGGGTGGGGGGAGGTTAAGCACCCACAGAAGCAGTTAACTGATGAGGCAGCAGGGAACAGCGCCCTCAAATTACTCATTCAGCTATCTGATTTGGGGATGCCATTAAGCAAGTTTAGAACTTGATAATGGAAGAGTCTGCAGAAACAAAAACTGCAGTCTTTGGCAACAGCTGGTAAATGATAGAAAACAGAATGAAAGATTTGGCTCTTCCAAATAAATCTGTTACTTCCCAAAATAGCACAAGTTGCAAATAATCAGTTACCCTCACTAGAATATATCAAAAGAATAAAGAATGGTCTCTCAGAAAATAAAATAAAATAAATATAGCATGGTAGGAGTTGGGAAAAATTTTCTCTTTATTCAAATTTGTACTTATGTTGAATGCCTGGTGGGGAGAAAAATTTGAGAAAATATATTAACTGTTAATGGTGGTTTTTAAACTTAGATTTGTTGAAGAAACCTAATCCCACTGTTTTAGATAAAATATTGACAGGAGACCTTGAAAACTATATCTACAGCATCCAGCACAGTGCCTTGCATATAGTAGACTCTCAAATATGTATTAATTAGTTGAATGATTAAATATTAGAAATTTAGAAGTTGAAAAAATAATTATGGAGAGTTCTGGTAAAAAAGGTGTCTTAGTTAGAAACACCATAACATCCCCCTACAACAAAGACTTGAGAAATTAAGTAAAACAGACACAAATAACCACCTTGGGCCCTTGAATTAAAAAGAAGGGCTGGAGAATTCCACCAAGTGGAAGCTTAGAGAGAATGAAAGCAACAGGAATGCAAAGATTTACAGATTGTCAGTGACCTGCTTGCTGACCAAGAACAGCATGGCCATTTTGGGATGACAGCAAGCATCATTTCTGGGTGAGGAGCACAGGAAGGCAACTTCATAGAAAACACAGCTGAAGGCAGAGATACTGTGTAAACAAACTTGTAAGAAAACAAGGGGAACAGAACTCTCCTGGGTCTGATCAAGCCTGAGAGGGTGACTTGTGGAAGCATCATACCTTTGAAATTAGGGAAACCCAGGGACGTGCTAATGGAGCAAAGTAAGATGGTCTGAATTGTCAAAGCCCCAAGATGGGGGATAGGTAAGACAGGGAGTGCATATCTGTAGAGGGGCAAAGGGAAACAACAGGAGAGAGGAGAGATTCAGTGTCCCTGGTGAGCTCAGAGAAAGGAGGGAGCTAGGAATTAGGGCTGGTATTGTGGGTCAGCAGTAGCGCCCTTCCATTTGGATGAGAGACGTCCTTTGTATAGTAACCCACAGAGTAATAACTACAACTCCCCCAGTGAGACTCATGCTGCCCCCCCCTTCCCCTCCCTTTGGGAGAATCCCTGCTGTACAACATGACTCCCACCCACTTCTGTATCTCACCCCCTCAACCCTGCTCAGGCAATGTCTGTGGGCCTTGGTTTCCTGTCCCCCATCACTGCCCAGAACAATTTTCTAGGCCTCAAGGCCCCCCATCCCTGTGACATGTCCTATTCCCAGGGGTCACACTAACCACTCGTGCCAACACAGAGGCACTCAGCTCTCTCCCACTGTGGGTTGGCTCTCTTGCCATCTAATGCCAGTCTCTTGGTTCTGCTGCTGCCGTTTCTCTGCTGCTGCTTCTTGCGATCTGCACTGTCTCCAGTATTACAGCTCTCCTCACTTCCTTCTAAGCCCTCACCAGAATTGCCTTTGACATCCATAATTCCACCAACAGTCTCTTCAAGGCAATCTAGACTTCTGCTATTAGTCACCTTAAAACTCTTCTAGCCTCTACCCATTCACAGTTTCAAATCTGCTTCCACATTTAAGATATCTGTTAGAGCAGCATCTCGCTCTCCCAGTACCAAATTCTGTCTTAGTTATCTAATACTGCTATAACAGAAATATCACAAGTGGATGGCTGTAACAAAGAAAAATTTATTCTCTCACAGTTTAGGTGGCTAGAGGCCTGAATTCAGGGCACCATCTCCAGGTGAAGGCTTTCTTTCTCTGTCAGCTCTAGAGGAAGGTCTTTGTCACCAAACTTCCCTTGGTCGAGGAGCTTCTCAGAGTTCTGGTGGCATAGTGGTTAAGAGCTCAGCTGCCAATCAAAATGTTGGCAGTTCAAATCCACCAGCTGCTCCTTGGAAACCTTATAGGGCAGTTCTACTCTGTCGTATAGGGTCGCTATAAGTCGGAACTGACTCGAAGCCACCTAACAATAACAGCAGGAGCTTCTCAGCACAGAGACCCTGGGTCCAAAGGACATGCTCTGCTCCTGGCTCTGCTTTCTTGGTGGTAGGAGGTCCCTCTTCTCTCTGCTCAATTTTCTCTTGTATATTTCAAGAGAAATTGACTCAAGATACAACCTAATCCTGTAGGTTGAGTTCTGCCTCATTAACATAACTGCCTCTAATTCTGTCTCATTAACATCAGAGATTATGATTTACAACACATAGGAAAATCACATCAGATCACAACATAGTGGACAACCACACAAAACTGGGAATCATGGCCTAGCCAAGTTGATACACATTTTTGAGGGGACAGAATTCAATACATAACAGCGTCTAATCTCTAAAATGTATAGAAAACTTCAACAACTCAACATCAAAAAGACAAACAACCTGAATAAAAAATGAGCAAAGGACATGAACAGACACTTCTCCAGAAGGGATATTCAAGTGGCCAATGAACACATGAAAAGATGTTCTCGATCATTAGCCATTAGAGAGATGTAAATAAAAACTACAATAAGATAGCGTCTTAGCTCTGCTAAAATTGCACTGATAAGAAAGAAAGAAAACAACAAATGTTGGTGAGGATGTGGCAAGATTGGAAATCTTATCCACTGCTGGTGGGATTGTAAAATGGTACAAACAGCATGGTGCTTCCTCAAAAAGCTAGAAATAGAAATACCTTATGATCCAGCAATCCCACTGCTAGGTATATATCCTAGAGACATAAGAGCTGTGACATGAATATGCATACCCACACCTATGTTCACTGTAGCATTACTCGTATAGCAAAAAGATGGAAAGAAGCTAAGTGCCCATCAATGGATGAATGGATAAACAAATTGTGGTACATACATGCAATTGAATACTATGCAGCGGTAAAGAATAATGATGAGTTCTCGAAATATATTACAGTTTTACCTGTGAGAGCCAGAACTGAATGAAACTCCCTTGTTTTTCCAGGTCTCACAAGTTATCTGCTTTTTACAGGGTGCTGTTTTACCACTTTTCTATCACTCATTTTAGTGGAAAATGTTTGATTTTTCTTCTTTAACAGATTTCTGCCTTATACAAGTTCAAGCTTTCGCAGGTCTTACTGTATAACATGGATTAATCTGGACGAGATTATGCTGAGTGAAATAAGTCGACTATGAAAAGGCAAATATTATATGATCTCACTTATATAAAAAGATCCCTACACATCTGTCAATTTGTCTTACTGTGGGGGCTTGCATATTGCTGTGATGCTGGAAGCTATGTCACCAGTATTCAAATGCCAGCAGGGTCACCCATGGTGGACAGGTTTCAGCTGAGCTTTCAGACTAAGACATACTAGGAAGAAGGACCCGGAACCTACTTCTGAAGAGAATTAGCCAGTGAAAACCTTATGAATAGCAGCCGAACATTGTCCCATATATTGCAGGAAGATGAGCCCCTCAGGTTGGAAGGCACTCAAAATATGACTGGAAAACAGGTGCCTCCTCAAAGTAGAGTTGACCTTAATGACGTGGATGGAGTCAAGCTGTCAGGATCTTCATTTGCTGATGTGACACGACTCAAAATGAGAAGAAACAGCTGCAAATATTCATTAATAATCAGAACGTGGAATGTATGAAATATGAATCTAGGAAAATTGGAAATAGTCAAAAATGAAATGGAATGCATAAACCTCGATATCCTAGGCATTAGTAAGCTGAAATGGACTGGTATTGGCCATTTTGAATTGGACAATCATATTGTCTACTATGCCGGGAATGACAACTTGAAGAGGAATGGCGTTGCATTGGTCATCAAAAAGAACATTGCAAGATCTATCCTGAAGTACAACGCTGTCAGTGATAGGGCAATATCCATACACCTACAAGGAAGCCCAGTTAATATGACTATTATTCAAATTTACGCACCAAACACTAAAGCCAAAGATGAAGAAATTGAAGATTTTTACCACCTTCTGCAGTCTGAAATTGATAGAACATGCAATCAGGATGAATTGATAATTTCTGGTGATTGGAATGCAAAAGTTGGGGAAAAAAAGAACAATTGGTAGACGGAAAATATGGCCTTGGTGATAGAAACAATGCCAGAGATAGCATGATAGAATTTTGCAAGACAAACAACTTCATAGCAAATACCTTTTTCAACAACATAAACGGTGACTCTACACGTGGAGCTTACCAGATGGAATAAGCAAGAATCAAATCTACTACGTTTGTTGAAAGAGACGATGGAAAAGCTCAATATCATCAGTCAGAACAAAGCCAGGGGCTAACTGTGGAACAGACTATCAATTGTTCACATGCAAGTTCAAGTTGAAACTAAAGAAACTTAGAACAAGTCTACGAGAGTCAAAGAACGACATTCAGTATATCCCACCTGAATTTAGAGACCATCTCAAGAATAGATTTGATCCATTGAGCAACAATGACCAAAGATGGAAGAGCTGTGGAATGACATCAAGGACATCATACATGAAGAAAGCAAGAGGTCGTTAAAAAGACGGGAAAGAAAGAAAAGACCAAAATAAATGTCAGAAGAGACTCTGAAACTTGTTCTTGAATGTCCAGTAGCTAAAACAAATGGAAGAAATGATGAAGTAAAATAGCTGAACAGAAGATGTCAAAGGGAGGCTCAGGAAGACAAAGTAAAATATTATAATGACATGTGCAAAGACCTGAAGATAGAAAACCAAAAGGGAAGAACACGCTCAGTATTTCTCAAGCTAAAAAAAAACCTGGAGAAAAAATTTAAGCCTCGAGTGGCAATACTGAAGGATTCTACGGGGAAAATATTAAATGACGCAGGAAGCATCAAGAGCAGATGGAAGGAATACACAGAGTCACCATACCAAAAAGAATTGGTGGACGTTCAATCATTTCAGGAGGTAGCATATGGTAAGAAACTGATGTTACTGAAAGAAGAGGTCCAAGCTGCACTGAAGGCATTGGTGAAAAACAAGCCTCCAGGAATTGACGGAATACCAATTGGGATGTTTCAACAAACTGATGCAGTGCTGGAAGTCCTCACTGGTTTATTCCAAGAAATTTGGAAGACAGCTACCTGGCCAACTGACTGGAAGAGATCCATATTTATGCCTATTCTCAAGAAAGGTGATCCAACTGAATGCGGAAATTATCGAACAATATCATTAATATCACAGGCAAGTAAAATTTTTGCTGAAGATCATTCAAAAGCAGATGCAGCAGTTTATAGACAGGGAGCTGCAAGAAATTCAAGCTGGATTCAGAAGAGGATGTGGAACAAGGGATATCATTGCCGATGTCAGATGGATCTTGGCTGAAAGCAGAGAATACCAGAAAGATGTTTACTGTGTTTTATTGACTATGCAAAGGCATTCGACTGTGTAGATCATAACAAATTATGGATAAAATTGAAAAAAATGGGAATTCCAGAACAACTGTGCTCATGAGGAACCTGTACATAGATCAAGAGGCAGTCGTTCGAGCAGGGGGTACTGTGGAGTTTAAAGTCAAGAGAGGTATGTGTCAAGCTTGCATACTTTCACCATACTTAATTCAATCTGTACGCTGATCAAATAATCTGAGAAGGTGGACTATATGAAGAAGAATGGGGCATCAGGATTGGAAGAAGACTCATTAATAACCTGCACTATGAAGATGACATAACCTTCCTTGCTGAAAGGGAAGAGGACTTGAAGCACTTACTGATGAAGATCAAAGACCACAGCCATCAGTATGGATTACACCTCAACATAAAGAAAACAAAAATCCTCACAACTGTACCCATAAGCAAAATCATGATAAATAGAGAAAGGATTGAAGTTATCAAGGATTTCATTTTACTTGGATCCACAATCAACACCCATGGAAGCAGCAGTCAAGAAATCAAAAGATGCATTACATTGGGCAAATCTGCTGCAAAAGACCTCTCTAAAGTGTTCCAAGGAAAAGATATCACCTTGAAGACTAGGGTGTGCCTGACCCAAGCCACGGTGTTTTCAACCACCTCAGGGAAAGCTGAACGATGAATAAGGAAGACTGAAGAAGAATTGACACCTTTGAATCGTGGCATTGTTGAAGAGTATTGAATATACTATGGACTGCCAAAAGAACAAACAAATCTGTCTTGGAGGAAGTACAACGAGAATTCTCCTTAGAAGCAAGGATGGCAATACTATGTCTCACATACTTTGTACATGTTATCAGGAGGTATCAGTCCCTGGAGGACATCATGGTTGGTAAAGTACAGGGTCATCGAAAAAGAGGAAGACCCTCAGCGAGACAGATTGACACAGTGGTTGCAACAATGGGCTCAAGCATAATAACGATGTGAGGGTAACATGAGACTGGATAGTATTTAGTTATGTTGTACACAGGGTAGCTACGAGTCAGAACCAACTCGACGGCGCCTAACAACAACAATATAAAAAGACAAGTATAGGTATACATACAGAAACCAATGGTCATTGGTGGTTACCAGGGATGGGGGAGTAACATTTTCTAGATAGTAGACACTTGTTATTCTTGGCATGGGAAAGGTAACACTGAATTATGGTGAAGTGTGCATAGCTTGACCATGTTAAATGATGTCACTAAGAAGTACACAAGAAAGAAGGACTTTCTAGGAAATTCTATGACATATGCAATTTTGCAACAACAGTAACAACAAGTAAAAAATATATGTGTAGTTACATATGTATGTATGTATGCATACATGTGTAAAGATATGTGTATGTGTGTATATATAGATGTATTATGTGTGTATGTATAATGAATATCACCCTTGAGTATGGTGCTCCTTTAAAAAACCACCTATATGAAACCAAACAGTCAACATGTACTCTAAAAAAGCAAAGATGAGAAGGCAAAACAGCAGGGAAACTAGATTACTGGAAACAGAACAACCAGAATGGAAATAATGAGAATGTTGACAGACTGAAAAATTTAGCCAATGTCACTGAAGAATTTATGTAGAAAATTGTTAAATGGGAACCTAATTTGCTGGGTAATCTTTCACCAAAAACACAAAATATTATTTACAAAATAGTCTAGTCTAATTTTCTCATTTTGCAAATGGGGAAACTGAGGTTCAGAGAAGTAAAGTGACTTGCCAAGGTTCATGTAGCTATGAATAAGTTCATGCATTGAATTTCTTATATGAAAGATATCAGGGCATTTTCTATCAATATTTGTTTTAAATGAGATCATATAATTAATAGGCACCTGTAATTTTGGGAAGTTATTAAGAGCCTTGGTACAGAAGAACCTATTGATGCAATTATTTTAATTATAGTAATAAGTGCTTTCTAGTGAGAGTTTCTTAAATTTCGAGAGAGACCTAGAGAAAAATGTATACTCGTGGTCAGTAACAACCAGTCTGAAACAAAATCTTCATTTTTTTCTTAAACCAGAAATAGAAACAATAAAATTAAGTTGTATAATTGGAGTATATCTTTCCATTAACTGTTATAAAAGCTTGTCTTTGACTAAGTAATTCAATTTTAAACCAATAACCAAGGTTTTGGTCCCCAAGAAAAGGTGGAGAGAAAGGACTAAAAAACATTTAGCAGTCACAGGGTCTTTGGTTCTGATGACCTCCAAGTTTATTACTAATTAGTTTAATTTTTCCTACTATATATCCACCACCACGATGTGCATACAACCACATGAATAAAATGATAACAACCACCATTTATCAAGTGTTTACTCTGTGCCAGGCACTACTTTATGTGCTTTACATGCATTAACTTGGTTAATTCTCATGTCAGCTTTATGAAGTTAGATACTATTATTGTCAGCCCATTATTACAGGTGAGGAAATTGAAGCACAAAAAGAATGAGGTGTTTTGTCCAAAGTTATGCAGCTCATAAGTAGTTGGACTCAGAAGTAAAGCTAAACAGTTTATGTCCAGCACTTCCACTTTTAATCATCTATATGAACGAAGTAGAGGTGAGTAGAAAGTAACATGTATTTCTTAACCAGTTGCTACTTTGTCTGGCTTTCATGATAAGCTAAAAACTAAACAAATTTATTTATAATGTTTACTAACATTATAAATCATGAAAAGAATAAAGAATTGTAGTCAAAGAGAAATATTGTCTTCCTAACAAATGACATTTTGTCAAGAAAGGAACAAAGGTGTACATTTTTAAAAAGCTAAACATTCACCACTTCACCTACTGTGAGTCTTAGTTGCTAAAGCAGAAGCAGAAATACATTTTCATTTCAAAAATTATTTATTCATTTTGACAGGGAAAATAAAGTAGCATTATGGAATATTTAGTCTTATTAGTGAACTAAACAAAATTAAAGCATCAGACATTTGATAAGATCAAGACAAGAAATATAAAGAGAGAACTTCAAATCCCACAAATGTAGAATCTATGATCACTTAGACTGATTTTTAGTTATAGTAGTAGGGAAAAATATTAAGAAAATTAACAGAGAAAATTCCCTCTTTGCAATCTTAATTATTCCAGTTAAGAAAACAAAATGTTCAAGCACATTAAAATCACTCATGTACATATAAAATATTTGTGCTAATTATAAAATTTTCTCATTTATTCATTCTATTAAGTTTAATGAACTAATGCATGATAAAGCACTTAGCAAAACACAAATATATAAGATTAAAAAAAATAAAACTTGGAGCTGGAGAGCTTCTACCTAGCAACCCCTTGTTAAGCAACCTATCCACTTGCATGTCTGCAATTAGAAGGTGGTGCCGGGAAAGATAACCCTATTACCTCCTACATTCAGGGACCAGGGAAAATCAATAGCTGTATTCTCCTCTCCCCCTGCGTTTCTGGTGGCATCCTGAAGCACTTTAATCCTAAGGCTTTGGTCTGTCCACCCAGGTAATTTATTCTTCTTGTTTCTTTTTCCTGAGCTGTTTGCAAAGGGGATTAAGATGACTAAAATCCTGTTTAGGAAACAGGGCTAAGATTCTTCCCAGCTACACAAGACCCCTACCCTACCCTTGGGTGGCTCCAATAGACAGTGCTCTCTCCCAACTCATCCTTGCTTCCCAAAATGGGACCCAAACAATTAAGAGAGGCTTCAAAACATGAGAGGTAACATAAATAAAACTTAGGTACTAGGCTCAGACTGCTGAGGCTTCAACCAAGCTCTTCACTTAATCTCTACAAGTCTCACTTTTCCTACATGCAACTAGGGGTCTTGATAATATCTACCAGACAGGTTTTTTGTGAAGCTTAAAAATGAGACATTGGTTGTAAAAACATCCAGGACCGTGCTTCGTATATTGCAAGCACTCAGTACATTTAAACTAAAATGTAAAATAATAAAAAGAGTACAGTGCAGATCTTTGCTGACAAGGAGCTCGCAATCTACTAGGGAGACATATGTAAGAACAGTCTTCATAAGACAATAAAATAAAAGCAACAGTTGAAATAAGTACAAAGTGCTGGGGTAGCTAAGGGGCAAGGAGACAAGTTTTTTAAATTACGAGTAAACAAATTATTTCTTGAAAACAGTCTAAATGAATTTGAACTTTTATATTTTGTTCATCTATTTTTTAAGGTAAATCCTTTATAAATAAATTTCAGTCCAACCTGCACATAAACTGATGTGTATTTTGCATTTGAGGAGTACAAATTAATGTATATATTTATAGCATCTTGAAAGCTGGCAATTAATATGATAATATTTTTTATTAGGATGTTATCTTAAATCCTTGCTACAAACAGAAAGAACTAGTGATGGTGTGGTCTGAATATGCAATAGGTATATAAAACACAATGTCACTAATTGAAAGGTTTTTGTTTTGCCCCCTGAACTAACTCTTCAACAAAATAGCAAATTTAAGCATTTTGACAAAACAGTTTGTTCATTCAAACATCTGTATAAGATTGCCAATCTATGTCTATGCTTCAGTTAAACATTCAGCTGAAATGAGCTGAAACCTGGGATGAGTGTTTGATTTGCAGCAGAAGTTTAGTTGTGCCTCCTCTTTTGAGATAAGCACTTAGAGTATTTCACTCTGTGGATAACCCATATATTTATTTTTAAAGTGATGCTGTTGATTCACTGTGAGTAAGCCAAGAATAAACACAGAAATCCTTTAGTCATTTTATTCACTCTTGACTAGAATTGTCAACTTTGTTGTCTCAAAAAAAAAAAAAAAGGGTCTTGGAGAAAGATTCTAATGACAAATTGAAATCTTAAAATGAAAGACTTTATAACTACTTTTGAATATGCTTGGGAAACAAGAAAAATGCATCAGTTGGTAAACACTGAGCTGAGAGTGAATCCCAATGTTTAAAGATTTCTGAGAAATGGTGAAAGATGTTAACCAATATATTGATAATTCATTGGGTTTCCCTGCATAGAAAGAACTCCGGTTCAAGGAGTGACCCTTCTCTTAGTACACACCTTTTTTGCAGAAGTAGTACCTGGCATGTGTCTTGGACCATTAATCAACTGTGAGATGTGATGCTATAATTACAGCACTAAGTCTATAACAGCTGGTCTATGTAAGGTCCATTCCTGAACATTAGAGGCCCTATTCAAAACATTTGACTTTTGCAAAGCATAACTGAAATTTCCAGTCTGATGTGCCATGTTCCTCTGACTACAAATGGGAAAACACATTTTTCAATAAATAGCCCTGAAAAGCCCCACTCCTCTATAGTGGTTGGTCTTCATGACCTTTCCAATCCTGAAATCATCTGTCATTACTACAGTGAGACAGTAATTTGGCATGATGTCCAGTTAGTCAACGGTGAAAAATGATGGGTGAGAAATAATTATGCTTCTGGGACCATCCAAGTAAAGCAGTCTATAAATTGTTTGAATATAAATATAAAATTGTTTGAAAAAATAAAATATGCATTCCTAGGGGGGAAAAATCATTTCCAATGAGAGTCGTGGGTAACTAAAACCTTCTGTCTTCCTACACAGCATTCCATCTTAGCATTTGATCCCATCAAATTCTAGGTACAGTGTTAATGTGTTATTGTTATTTTTGCCTTTTAAAATTCAATTTCTTAGGTTTTATTGATAAACCATTCTCACTTACATTATTAAAGATGAATATAACCATTTGCTTGATTATATCATAACATGTATATTTTCATAACATTGACACAGAGTAGGAGTCCATATGACTTCAGGATTTGGGCTTCAGTAACATAGGCATGGATAATAGGGCACTGGAATAAGAGTTACAAAACTTGAGCACCTTCAGACTTAGCCAGTGGTTTATTTGTTCTGTGACCTTGAATAAATTGCCTAGTTTCTAGTAGCTTGAAGGTAACTTATCTCTTACCTTACGTGATACCTCAATAATTAAATAGAAAGTGTTGCAAAGATCATTGGGAAAAGTACTCTAAGACTGCACAGGATGAATATTATTTTTTATCTTTTTCTCAATTCCGTTAGGAACAGTCAAATAATTCCCAGTGGTAATTGGTTGGTAAATTTATTGGTCAGATATTTATAACTAACATTTATTGAGAACTTACTCTTTGCCAAGCACTTTGCTCAGTGCTTTACATGCATTATCTCACTTAGTCTCATGACAGCCTTATGAGATGGGTATTTAATTCCAAATCTATGTCAACAGGCAAGGTGGAAATAATTCCAAATTGCAAAATGATGCAGATAAAGTTATGAAGGAGGATTGCTATCTGTGATTCTTTTTTGACTTTTTTTCTTCTAAATATCAACATCTCCCCAAGCTCCAGCATTTAAAACTGTTATTGTTGCTATTAGCTGCTGTCAAGTCGTCCCCTGACTCCTGGCGACCTCATGCATAACAGAACAAAACGCTGCCAGTTCCTGAGCCATCCCTATGATCAGTTGCAGATTGAACCACTGCGATCCAGAGGGTGTTCACTGGCGGATTTTTGGAATTGGATCACTAGGCCTTTCTTGCTATTCTGTCTTAGTCTGGAAGCTCCAATGAAAACTGTTCAGCATCATAGCAACACACAAGCCTCCACTGACAGATGAGTGCCAGCTGATAACAAATAACAACTTAAAATGTTACTTCATCCCAGAAAATTTTCACTTTAAAGGGAATAAAAGTCAAGCTAAAGAAATGACACAGGAAGCATCAAAAGAAGATGGAAGGAATACACAGAATCACTGTACCAAAAAGAATTGGTTGACATTCAACCATTTCAGAAGGTAGCATATGGTAAAGAACTGATGGTACTGAAGGAAGAAGTCCAAGCTGCACTGAAGGTGTTGGTGAAAAACAAGGCTCCAGGAATGGACAGAATAACAATTGTTTCAGCAAATGGATGCAGCCTTGGAAGCGCTCACTGGTCTACGCCAAGAAAGTTGGAAGACAGCTACCTGGCCAATTGACTAGAAGAGATCGATATTTGTGACCATTCCAAAGAAAGGTGATTCAACAGAATGCATAAATTATCAAACAATATCATTAATATTAGCTGCAAGTAAAATTTCGCTGAAGATCATTCAAAAGCAGTTGCAGCAGTACATCGACAGGAAACTGACATAAATTCAAGCTGGATCCACATGATGATGTGGAACAAGAGATATCATTGCTGATGTCAGATGGATCTTGGCTGAAAACAGAGAATACCAGAAAGATGTTTACCTGGGTTTAATTGACTATGCAAAGGCATTTGACTGTGTGGAACATAACAAATTATAGATAACATTGCTAAGAATGGGAATTCCAGAACACTTAATTGTGCTCATGAGGAACCGGTACTCAGACCAAGAGGCAGTCATTCAAACAGAACAGGGGACACTTCATGGTTTAAAATCAGGAAAGGTGTGCATCAGGGTTGTAGCCTTTCACTATACTTATTCATCTGTATGCTGAGCAAATAATCTGAGAAGCTAGACTACATGAAGAAGAATAAGGCATCAGGATTGGTGGAAGACTCATTAACAACCTGCATTATGCAGATGACACAACCTTTCTTGCTGAAAGCTAAGAGGACTTGAAGCACTTACTGATGAAGATCAAAGACTACAGCCTTCAGTATGAATTACACCTCAACATAAAGAAAACAGAAATCCTCACAATAGGACCAATAAGCAACATCATGATAAATGGAGAAAAGACTGAAGTTGTCAAGGATGTCATTTTACTTGGATCTACAATCAACGCCCATGGAAGCAGCAGTCAAGAGATCAAAGGATGTTTTGCATTGATTAAATCTGCTGCAAAAGGTCCTTTTAAAGTTTAAAGAAGCAAAGATGTCACTTTGAGGACTAAGGTGCCCCTGACCTGAGCCGTGGTATTTTCAATCACCTTATATGCATGCAAAAGCTGGACATTATAAAAAGGAAGACCAAAGAAGAATTGATGCTTTGAATTATGGTGTTGACGAAGAATACTGAATATACCATGGACTGCCAGAAGAACAAATAAATCTGTCTTGGAAGAAGTACAGCTAGAATGTTCCTTAGAAACGAGGATGGTGAGACTTGGTCACACTTACTTTGAACATGTTATCAAGAGGGATCAATCATACTTTGTAGAGGGTCAGAGAAAAAATGGAAGACCCTCAACTAGATGGATTGACACAGTGGCTGCAACAATGGGCTCAAACATATCTACTACTGTGAGGATGGCACAGGACTGGGCAATGTTTCATTCTGTTATACATAGGGTCTTTATGAGTCCGAGCCAACTTGATGGCACCTAACACAACAACAATGATATTTTCAATGTTATACAATGTGAAAACTCTGCGGTAGGTATCGGGAAGTACTGGCAGATCAGAAATCATATCACATAGGAGCTAGCCACTGATGATGCATTTTAAGCGAAATTTCTATAAAAATCACAATCTCTGTTTCCCTTTCTCTCTTACTGCTTCTTTCTGTCTCATCTCTATCTCTCTCCATTTTTCCCTCTTTTTGTCTACAGTGGCCCAAAGAATATTCTTGTTTTCAACTATTTGGTTGTGTAGGAATCACTCATTAACCTTCAATTTAGCTAAAATCTCAGAAAAACATGCACAACCCTCATCCATGACTAGGAATAAAGTAGCAGCAGCAATTAAGCCATGAGCAACAGAAAAGCTGTGCCCTTAAGTCTCTTAGCTACTCTCATCCATCCCTGTACTCATTCAGCATGTTACCCAAACTACTCCCTACTTGTCCCCCCTCCACAATTCTCATCCATACTACAGAGGAATAGCTTTTAAATACTGTGACAGCATCTAATGATTCAATTAACCTGTTATAAAGGCATGCATATGTATGTGCATTACAGGCTGTAAACATACCTCAGGAATAATTTAAAACGATTGAGCCATTAGTTTCCACTTTAAGTACCCCCAATATACACATTCGGGAATTCATTGTATTTCCTATCTACATATTTAAAATCTCTGTTTGCACAGTCCCGTGTAATAGCCTGGAAGACTTGGTGTGCCTGTTTTGAAAGTATGACTAAAGCAAGATGTCTAAATTTTCCTGTTGTGTGTTCTGAATAATGGAAATGTTATTTTAAATTCACTTTAGAAAAAAAAAACAAGGAAATAATCACGTGGTTAATTCATACATGCAAACTAATAGCAATAAATACTTCAATAATATCATGTCATGTGATCATTACAGATGAAGAACCTGCTTGAAGTTGCTTCTATCTTAAATTGTCTGTCAGAAGAGATGTCCACAATACTGGGTTTCAGAGGATTTCGTTTAACCACTAGCTTTGAATCTAAAGCCCATATAACTTAATAGCCAATTTGCAACAAAAATACCTAGGAAGAACCACTCTGATTGTGAAAGAAACACTATTGAGTCTTCTTGGCTTCAGAATCAGACACAGCAAGGCAGAGAAAACAATAGTATATAAATATTGGTTATTCATTGATACAATGTTCACATCATGACCTTCATTCAGGTTTATTCATTTTGAAAAATGGTTTGGGTTATTGTTATCTAGTGTTGACAAAATGATGTGTGTTTTATCTGATTCCAGCATCAGAATCATCAAAATGATATGGCCAGGTGTTGTCATAAAAAGGATGGAAATAATTCATGGGGTACTCAATGGGGAGTAACATTCTGATAATGATAAAGTCTTTCCACTGAATAGCACATTTCAATGTAAAAGAAAATATTTATGTGCATTATCTCTTTTAATCTTCGGAACAATCCTGTAAGGTTTGTCTTACTATCCTTCCTTTATGAATAAAGAAACTGAGGCTCAAAGAGCAGGGGACTAGATCAAGATCTATGCAGCAAGCTCAGTTTTTCCGACACTAAGCCTAGAGCTCTGTCCTGTGCCCTGCAGTTCTGCCTTCCTGTCCCAGTAGTGATGCTAACTTGTCCAAATCACTTTGCATCTTTGAATCTAATTTTTTTATCTCCAGAACTGTGGCTGGGGTATAAAAAGTAAAGATTGAATCTCAGTGGTTCCCAACCTGTAAACCAAGGATTCTTTGGGGGTGGGAGTCGAGAAGGGTGGCTTGAAAACATTGCAAGCAATACGTGAATTCATATGTACGTGGAACATAGGCTGTAGACTATACAATTAACATATATGTATGCAAATGCTGTAGAGATTAATAAAATATACATTCATTTAAAACCAGTATTGAATCCATTGTAGCTTTTTGTTAGTATGTATTTCCTTAATCAACAGCTACTAAAAGTGCCACCATTATCTTGGGAAAGTCACAAAATTTTGCTATGCTGTAAAACGGTCTCTATACTGGAAAAGGTTGGGAATCACTAAACTAGATCAGATGATCTCCAAAACCCCTTTGAGCTTTAAATTCTGTGAAATTGTCATTCAAGCCAATTCTTATTCAGTCATTAAGAGGGAATTGGACCAATTACTTGGGATTCAATTGACTGTGAGGTGATTGACCCGTGGAACAATTGATCTGATTAATCATATAAAACCAGCCTGAGCGTATTTTTATCTAAGAAACTAGACAGAGAGAGAAAACAAGCAGTGGTTTCAAAAATAGGACTATACTGTTGTTATAATTTTCATATGTATTTATTATCTTATGAGTCTGCATTGTGTGTGGTATAAGGCAAGTTAAATATATTGGTATTAGCTTTCTAGAGGCTTGTAATATAAAATCAAATTAACATAGGCAGACATTAGGAATATATACAAATAAGCACTGAACAAATTCATAAATTAAGGAACTTATCACAGCACTTTGCACATAATAGATGCTCAATAAATTTATGTTGAATTAATTGAATTGAACAAATGCAGTCTATTATCTTCAAGCCAATAGCAGAATGTTGAGCCAATTATTTAAAAATAGGGATATGCAGGTATTCATGTTTAAAGGTAAAATAACAGACAATAGAATTTGACTTTCAGTAAATTATACACATATTCTAGCTTTAAAGTTTATGAGACTGTTTCACTGAGTCCACACTCCCCCAATGGATGATCTTCTAGTTTCGTGAAATAAATTTCTATTTATTTTAAGTGATTAACTATTTTCAAGAAATAAGATGAGTAGAATTTGAACTTTTCTCTTTATTATTCTACTACCCACCACCCTCTTTGGAAAATGTCCAGAATATGATCAATTCTCACCACCTCCTCTGTACAAACTACCATAATCTTTTACCTAGAATATTGCAATATCTTTTAATTGGTTTCCTTGCTTCTGCCCTTGTCTCCTCTGCATGCGTTTTCAGCACAGCAGCTACAGTAATCCCTTCAAAACATAAAATCAGATTGTGTCATTCCCCTTCTCACAACTCTTCAGTGACTTCCCAGGTCATCCAAAGTAAAAATCAAAGTCCTTCAAATGACCACAGTATCTATCGTACCTGATTTTCCCCTCACCCTCCACCTCTCTTCCCCTCCGCTTGGTCTCTCTACTCTAGCTCACCTGCCTCTATTTCTGGAGCTAAAGGTTCCAGGAGATAGTTGTTACTTTGTGTTATTGGTTCTTTGTGGCTACCCTGCAATAGGTTGTAGTGGTCTGAAAAAGTGACGGCACTTCCTAAGTGCAGCAGTTCATATCTCAGGGCAGGACATTAACACTTTGATGAGAAAGTTCTCTCTGTTGTGGTTTAACTAGAAGCGAATCGGACTTCCCAGGTAACTAAGTATTGGTAAAATTAACTAACAAGTCTCATCTGTTTGTTTTATCTAGAGCTTCCCAGGAATCTTTGATTTTTATGTTTTATGATTTGAGAGTCACTACTACTCTTAAATTCAAGGAAATTTGACAAACATAATGAATAACACAGATCTTAATTTTATGCAAACTGATGTGTATAGTAGTTAGGAACAAGTTACAACACGCACTTAATTATGTGTCAAGCAAGCACATTACCAGTGCAGTTTCTGTAGGCACAGCTCCAGTAACAACACAGATTCATGCTAAATCATATTTACTACAACGCAGTGAAGTGTGAGAAACAAGCTCCTTGACAAATAATTTTCCATTAACATTTTTGCTACCATCATGTGCATAATAAAACAGTGGTTTCAGTCATTCTCCAAGTTCACAACCTTTATCTCAAAGAATAACTCAACTCTTAAGGAATCAAACGACAAATCAAGCATACCTCAGTAATGTATTATACAGAGCACCTTCCCAAAAGCAATTAGCAAAATTATAATTTCACATAAAATATGGGGGGTATTGTGAAGGAGTGGTTGGAAAACCCAAGAATACACGTAAAGATGCAACTTCAAAGAACCTGTTTTTATAACGAGACTTGATTTGAGTCATCAAAGCTCAGCCATACTTAAAAAGAAAAGTAGGGTCTGAAGATGCTGAGAAAAGGCTTGGATAAGGAGTGAGCCAGCTTGAACAATATGACTGTATTCTCCTGACTTTTTGTGTTCAGAAATGAATTTATTGGATGCACAGCCCTTAAAGAAATATTTGACTAGGGCAAAAAAAAAGAAAGGAAGGAAGAAAGGAGGGAAGGAGGAAAGAAAGAAAAAAGAAGGAAAGAAAGGCATGAATGAAGGAAGAAACGGAAAGGAAGGAAGAAAGGGAAAGAAGGAAAGAAAGACAGAAAGAAAGAAAGGGAGAGGACAGGGGGAGAGGGGAGAAAGTAATATTTATTTTCTACTAAGTGCTAAGGTGGCTTACATGCATGATCCCATTCAATGCTCACAGTGACCCAACAAGGCAGATATTATTATTTCATTCTGAGAAGGGTAGACTGAGGTTGTGAAAGGTTAAGTGATTCACCTAAGATTTTACAGCTACTAATTGGTTCAGTAAGAATTCAAGCCGAGGTTTTCCTGACTCCATGCCCATGTGTTCATTCTAGTATGTCACATTTCTGTGGTAACTTTGACACAAAACTTAGTTCTCAAATCATGATGATAGGGGTCCTCCAAGTTGCCCACAGCTATCTTACGTTGTTAGGTAGTTGTTAGGTGCCGTGCAGTAGATTTCAACTCATAGAAACCCTATGTACAAGAGAACGAAACACTGCCTGGTCTTGCACCATCCTCACAGTCGTTGCTTTGTTTGAGCCCATTGTTGCAGCCACTATGTCAATCCACCTCTTTGAGGGTCTTCCTCTTTTTCGCTGACCCTCTATTTTACCAAGCATGATGTTCTTCTCCAGGCACTGGTCCTTCCTGATAACATGTCCACAGTATGGGAGACAAAGTCTTACCATCCTTGCTTCTAATGACCATTCTGGCTGTACTTTTCCAAGACAGATTTTTTCATTCTTTTGGCAGTCCATGGTATAGTCAATGCTCTTTGCCAATATCATAATTCAAAGGCATCGATTCTTCTTCGGTCTTCTTCTTTATTCATTGTCCAGCTTTCGCATGCATATCAGGCAACTGAAAATACCACGGCTTGGGTCAGACGCACCTTAGTCTTCAAGGTGACATCTTTGCTTTTGAACCCTTCAAAGAGATCTTTTGCAGCAGATTTGCCCAGTGCAATGTGTCGTTTGATTTCTTGACTGCTGCTCCCATGGCATTGATTGTGGATCCAAGTAAAATGAAATCCTTGATAACGTCAATCTTTTCTCCATTTATCATGATGTTGCTTATTGGTCCAGGTGTGAGGGTTTTTGTTTTCTTTATGTTGAGGCATAACCCATTCTAAAGGCTGTGGTCTTTGATCTTCATCAGTAAGTGCTTCAAGTTCTCTTCACTTTCAGCAAGAAAGGTTGTGTCTTCCTCCAATCCTGATGCCACATTCTTCTCCGATTATTTGCTCAGCATACAGATTGAATAAGTATGGTGAAAGGATACATCTTAGGCTATCTCACACTATTAATGAAAATTATATAGTAATGTTATTCTTTAGTTCCTCACGTGCATTCAGAATTTATGTTTTTAATAAACATTCAGAAATATCCTCTTTGGTATCTCATCAAAAGTAGGGCTTTCCCTAATTCTGGGGAGGTTTGTTTGAGTTTTCTCTAGACAAGCAGGAGCAAGTGAAGTAGGTGGTCCATGAAGTCTTTTGTCTCACCAAAGAGGTCAATGGACTGAAAATATATTAGAAAAAGTTACCCAGGTGTATTTTTAACTAGAAAGAGGGCTATTTTAAACCCTGGTAGTGTTTTCCAGGAAAAGGAGCAAATGTACTACCCAAACAGTATGATTTTAACACAGAGGGACAAATCATAGAGTGTAATTTCTAGTGGTGGCATTGCTTTGGAAAGAAGCAGGCAGTTTCTTGGTTGACTCGTAGGTTTGCTGCCAGATTCCCTTTCAGTATTTTTTTATGCATTGATATTTAAAAATTTTAAAACAAATAAAATATGCTCATGAAAATACAAATTATAGCAAATGAGTATGAGTTTTTTTGAGCAGGTAATGGAAATGTCCTAGAATTGGATTGTGGTGATATTTGCACAACCTTGTAAATTTACTAAAAATCATTACATTGTACATTTAAAATGAATGATTTTTATGATATGTAAATTACAGCTCAATAAAGCTACATAAAAAAGGATTGGATGGGAAAAATTAAAATTATGCAAAAGAGTACAGAGTAAAGAATAAAAGGTACAAGTTAAGATTAATGTATAAATATACTAAATGAGAACATTTAAAAGAAATCTTGTATGGTGTTACACCACAGAGAAATTGGTCATTTCATTTTTCTTTTCCTCACAGTAATAATCTAAATAGTAATAGCTAACAGTTATTGATCATGTACTATATGCGTAGTATTTTTGTAAGTGTTTTACAAGTATTACCTCAAGTATAATAAAACATGTGAAAGCTGGAACCTGTGTAAGGCAGAAACCTGTAAGAGAAGGAAAATTAAAATATTTTACACTAAAAGAAGTGCTAGAAAAGTGGTAGGACTGCTCCCTGGAAAACTTGGGAGACTCGGAAAAACAAGGCAGTCTTGTTGAGTTCTGGCTTTCACAGGTTTCACTGTATTAGTAGTATTATCAACATCTCCATTTTATAGATGAGATGACTGTGCCAAAGAAATTAAGTACCTATCTTCCCAAGGTTACACAATCAGTGAATTTTGAAGCCAAGGTTTGTAATATAGGTAGTTTTATTCCAGGAGCCTTGCTCTTAACATTTCTAATAAGCTAATTAAATCCTACCCAATTTGAAAATCTAGGTCATGTACCACTGCCTCTGTGAAGCCTTCACCAGGTCCCCTTGTGTACACTGTTCTTCTCTAACACTTTTGCATTTAATTGTCAGTACCACACAGTTTTGTTTTTAACTTTTCCAAAGTTGTTTTGTGTATTTATGTGCCTTACTAACTAGACTCCTTGAGGACAAAGGGAATGTGAAGTAGTTATTTTTTTGTATTCCCCACAATGCCCAGCCTATGACCAAACATATAGCATGTACTTAATACTTTTCTATTAATTAACTGTTCAGGAAAATTCACTATAACGAACATATAAAGTATCCACACAAGAACAATAAAAAAGAGATTGAAGCAGTTTTGTAAATTCCTCACAGATTCCAAACTAAACTAAAAAATTTAATTTGAGGACCAGTATGAATGGTGACATTGATTAAACTCATTAAATAATTGCTCTTCTACACTCCACCTGAGTAGACTAACTTAGAAGAATGTATTTCTGATATCATTAAAAATATGTACTGTACCCACTTCATGCCGAATTATGTACATTGGAGCCTTTAATATCCTACTATTCTTCTTCACATCCAAGATGTGAGAGGCCTTAATGACTGAAATAGCCCCATAGTTAGGTCATTTTGATAATTTATTGCCTGAAAAAACTAAAACCAAAAAAACCGTTGCCATTGAGTTGATTCCAACTCTTAGTGACCCTATATGACAGAGTAGAATTGCCCCATAGGGTTTCCAAGGAGGGGCAGGTGGATTCAAGTTGCCAACCTTTTGGTTAGTAGCTGAGTTCTTAACCACTATGACACCAGGGCTCCTGAAAAACTAAGATAAAACCAAAAAACTGAGCAGATTGCCGCTGTGTCGATTCCAACTCATAGCAACCCTCTAGGACAGAGTAGAACTGCCCCGTAGGGTTTCCAAGGCTGTAATCTTTAGGGAAGCTGACTGCCATATCTTTCTCCTGTGGAGCAGCTGGTGAGTTTGAACCACCGATCTTTTCAGTTAGCAGCAGAGCACTGCAATCACTGCACCACCAGGGCTCCTCGATAAACATGTCTTATGCAAAAAGATTCCTCTGCAAAATGAAAGAAAAATTGTTGCAATGCAATAGCAGTGTACAAAGTTCCGTGTAAAAATAAGAAGACAATGAAAACATGGTCCTTGCTCTTTGGGAGTTTATTATTAATTTTTTTTAAGTTTAAAATAATATTCTAAAGTGAATGAGAAAGACACACCAAACTGTTAGCGATAGCTACCTCTGGGGAATGGATGGGATGGGAGTAAGCATGTCTAAGGGACCTGCCACTTTTTACTCCACACACTTCTGTATTGTTCAAATTTTCTAAAGAAAAATGTGTTCATACATTATTTTTTCAACCTTAAAAAACTAAACCAATAATTTAAAATAAAAAGAAACTTTCTACCATTATGATTTTTTTAACAACAGATTTTAGGGAAAAAGAGTGGATAGAAAATATTGCATCCCCGTCAAACACACACACACTTTCTTCACCGAACACCCATCCCCTTTTGTAAGTACTTCCTCTCAGATTATTCATGCCTGAAAATAGGAAATCCTGGTCGTGTAGTGATTAAGAGCTACCTCTGCTAACCAAAAGATCAGCTATTTCAAATCCACCAGGCGCTCCTTGGAAACTCTATGGGGCGGCTCTACTCCGTCCTATAGGGTCACTATGAGTCAGACTGGACTTGATGGCAACAGGTTTGGTTTTTGGTTTCTGAAAATAAATAAGGACTGAAACAGATTTTGCAAGACAAAAAGGCTTGCTGGCTAAATAGCTGAGCTTCTCGGTTAAGTCAAAAATTTAATAGTAAGTATTGTTCTACAGTTTATGTATTTTGGAGCTTGACAAATAATGTTTAAATAATTCAAGATTTCATGGCAACCAACAGGTAGAAGAAGAATTCGAACTTTTTAAATAAAAATTTAAGAGATTCTGTAATTATACAACCTGGCATTAAGAAAAGACAGGGGAATCTACTATCAGAGTATCCAAGATGCCAAGTTCCTATTGTTTTCATTTCTTGGATTGATTGAAATATTTTTATGGACAGGTAGAACCAGCTGTTTTCTAGTGTCCAGCGTGATAACTTTGTTTCTAGTGTTCAGTGTGATTTTGTGAGAAGTCCTCACTTCAATGCCTGTTGGGCTGGGCACAAAGCCAACTTGAGACTCCAAGTTGATTATTTTCAGATACTCCTTCCAAGGAACATGATGTGGCTGGGAACATTAAAAAGTCAGGAAAGAGGCACAGATGGCTTCACTGGAGAATTCTACAAAACATTTACAGAAGAGCTTGTACCAGTACTACTCAAGCTATTTCAGAGCATACGAGAGGAAGCAACACTTCCAAATTCATTCTATGAAGCCAGCATAATGCTGATACCAAAACAAGGGAAAAACGTCACAAAAAAATAAAATGACAGACCAATATGTCTCATGAATATAGATGTAAAAATTCTGAACAAAATTCTAGCCAATACAATTCAGCATCATATCAAAAAAATAATACACCACGACCAAGTAGGATTCATACCAGGTATGCAAGGATGGTTCAACATTAGAAAATCAATCAACGTAATCCACCACATAAATAAAAGGAAAGAAAAGAATCACATGATCTTCTCAATTGACACAGAAAAGGCATTTGACAAAGTCCAACACCCATTCCTGATAAAAAATCTCGATCAAATAGGTATAGAAGGGAAATTTCTCAACATAATAAAGGGCATCTATGCAAAACCAACGGCCAACATCATCTTAATGGAGAGAGGCTGAAAACATTCCCCTTGAAAACAGGAACAAGACAAGGATGCCCTTTATCACCACTCCTATTTAACATTGTGCTGGAAGTTCTAGCTAGAGCAATAACGCAAGAAAAAGAAATAAAGTGCATCCAAATTGGTAATGGAGAAGTTAAACTGTCCCTGTTTGCGGATGATATGATACTATACATAGAAAACCCTAAAGACTCCACTAGAAATCTACTTGAACTAATAGAAAGATTCAGCAGAGTAGCAGGATACAAGATAAACATTCAAAAATCAGTTGGATTCCTATACACCAGTAAGGAGAACGATGAAAAGGAAATCAGGAAAACAATACCATTTTCAATAGCCCCTAAAAAGATAAAATACTTAGGAATAAATCTGACCAGAGATGTAAAAGACCTATACAAAGAAAACTACAAAACACTACTGCACGAAACCCAAAGGGATCTACAGAAATGGAAAAACATACCATGCTCATGGATAGGCAGACTCAACATTGTGAAAATGAGAATTCTACCCAAAGCAATTTACAAATACAATGCAATCCCGATCCAGATACCAACAACATTCTTCAAAGAGATGGAAAAACTAATCATTAACTTTATATGGAAAGGGAAGAAGCCCCGAATAAGTAAAGCACTACTGAAGAAGAATAAAGTTGGAGGACTCACACTACCTGACTTCAGAACCTACTATACAGCTACAGTAGTCAAAACATCCTGGTACTGGTACAATGACAGATACATTGACCAATGCCACAGAATTGAGAACCCAGATGTAAATCCATCCACCTACAGTCACCAGATCTTTGACAAGGGCCCAAAGTCCATCAAATGGGGAAAAGACAGTCTTTTTAACAAATGGTGCTGGAAAAACTGGATATCCATTTGCAAAAAAATGAAACAGGACCCATACCTCACACCGTATACAAAAACTACTTCAAAATGGATCAAAGACCTGAATATAAAGCCTAAAACTATAAAGTTCATAGAATAAAAAATAGGACCAACACTTTAGGCCTTAATACATGGAATTAACAGGATACAAACCATTACCATCAACACACAAACCCTAACAGATAAGCTAGATAACTGGGATCTTCTAAAAATCAAACACCTATCCTCTTCAAAAGACTTCACCAAAAAAGTAAAAAGAGAACCTACAGACTGGGAAAAAATTTTTGGACAGTATAAGTCAGATAAAGGTCTAATCTCCATAATCTACAAGGAAGTTCAACACCTCTACAACAAAAAGACAAATTATCCTATTAAAAAATGGGCAAAGGAAATGAACAGACACTTCACCAAAGAAGATATTCAAATGGCCAACAGACACATGAGGAAATGCTCACGATCACTAGCCATGAGAGAAATGCAAAGCAAAACCACAATGAGATACCATCTCACCCCAGCATTACTGGCACGAATCAAAAACACTGGAAATAAAAAATGTTGGAGGGGCTGTGGGGAGATGGGAACTCTTATGCACTGCTGGTGGGAATGCAAAATGATACAACCATTTTGGAAAATGATATGGCGCTTCCTCAGAAAGCTAGAAATAGATATACTATTCGATCCAGCAATCCCACTCCTAGGAATATATCCTAGAGAAATAAGAGTCGTCACTCGAATAGACATATGCACACCTATGTTCATGGCAGCATTGTTCACAATAGCAAAACGATGGTAACAAACTAGGTGCCCATCAACAGATGAATGGATAAACAAACTATGAATGGAGTACTATGCAACGAGAAAGAACAACAACAAATCTGTGAACCATCTCATAACTTGCATGAAACTGGAGGACATCATGCTGAGTGAAATAAGTCAATCACAAAAGGACAAATATTGTATGAGACCTCTATTGTAAAAACCCATGAAAAAGTTCACACACAAAATGTAACAATCTCTGTTGGTTACCAGGGATGGGAGGGGTGGGGGGGAAATACTAAACAGGCAATCGATAAGTGGTATCTTGGGTGAAGGGTGAGACAGCACACAATACAGGGGAAACTAGCACAACCTGTACAAGGAAAGGTCATGGAAGCCCCATAGACACATCCAAACTCCCTGAGGGACTGAATTGCTGGGCGGAGGGCTCTGGGGACCATGGTGTCGGGGAACATCTAGCTCAATTGGCATGACACAGCTTATAAAGAAAATGCTCTACATTCTACCTTGGTGAGTAGTGTTTGGGGTCTTAAAAGCCTGTGAGCGGCCATCTAAGATACTCCACTGGTCTCATCCCTTCGGGAGCAAGGGAGAATGAAGAGAACAGGATACAAGGAAAAAATTAGTCCGAAGGACTAATGGTCCACAGCTATCAAGGCCTCCACCAGACTGAGTCCAGTACAGCTAGATGGTGCCCGGCTACCACCACTGACTGCTCTGACCAGGATCACAACAGAGGGTTCTGGACAGAGCTGGAGAAGGATGTAGAGCATAATTCTAACTCACAAAAAAAAAAAAAGACCAGATTTACTGGCCTAAAGGAGACTGGAGAAACCCCGAGAGTATGGCCCCCAGACACCCTTTTAGCTCAGTGGTGAAGTCACCTCCGAGGTTCACTGTTCAGCCTGGGAGTGGACAGCCCCGTAAAACCAAATGAGACTAACGAGGTGCAGGAGTCCAGTGGCAAGGGCCAGAAGGCAGAAGGGGACAAGGAAGCTGGTGATAGGGAACCCAAGGTTGAGTAAGAATATTGTTGATGTATTGTGAGATTGTTAACCATTGTCATAGGGCAACATGTGTACTAACTGTTAAATGAGAAACTGTTTTTTTTTGTAAGCCTTCATCTTAAGTGAGAATAACAGCACAATTGGAAGAGCGTAGTCAATGTCACTGAACTGTGCATGTAGAAATTTTTTGAAATGGTGTATCTTTGGCTATGTGTATTTTCACCAAAAAAAGAAAAGGTTGAGAAGTTAGAGGGTTAACATGTTGTGGGGTTGTTAACCAATGTCATAAAACAATATGTGTACTACTGTTTCATGAGAAACTATTTGTTCTGTAACCCTTCACTTGAAGTACAACAAAATATAAAAAATTAAATAAAAAAGTCAAGAAAGAAACAAGACCATCCTTATTGTCACAAAGCTACACTATTCTAACTTCCCTTTCCCTAAAGAAGATAGTCAAGCAACTCTGTACTACTTGCTTTCTAGAAAGGAAAGAGTTAAAATAGTCTTTTTTTTTTTTTCTTTCCTTCTCCCCGCTTATTCTATGACCTTCACATAAAAGGTATCATGGCATATTGTAGGCTTTATTTGTCAGGCTCTTGGATGTAATCTTTAAATATGTTTATAAAATACATCAGGGCTCCTAGTTTAGAACTAATTTAAATATTAGTTTACATAAATGTAAAAGTACAAGAAGCTCCAGTCACAGAACAACCATGTAAAATGATAGAACACACTACAAATATTGGCCATCATGATCCTCATGAATCGTTCAATAGACTCCGAAACCAATCAACATAATGGCATCCTTGATTATGAAAGATGGGAACCCAGCTATGACTCCATAGCCATTTTTCCAGACCAGAAGAATGACTGTCATGGTACATCTCACATGGTACATCTTTGCTTGGAATATGCTAAGACCTTGCAGCTATTATCTGACCTGGAAAAAAGTTAAATTAAAAATAAAAAAGTAACAGCAACAAGAATAATAACAATTAAAAAAAGCCTGTGTCCCCAGCCAAAACTGTCCTTTTCGCCAGAATACCCATGACTCATCCCAATCCCACTTATAAATTTATAACAAAAAGTGCATAAATTATGTCTCTCCTGAAAACATTGTAAATTCACCTATTTCCTCTTAAATTAATTAATTCAAATGAAACACATACTCTAAGCAAGCTTCTGCTAGGTTCTATGCCTTTTCAGAACTCCACTCCTTTGTCTCTCAGGCTCCAGTAAAGCTGTAATAATGAGATGGCTGGATTTAACCCTTTTTTCTTCCTTTTCTTTCTTCTATCCTTCCATCATTCTGTCCTTCCTTCCTACCTTCCTTCCTTTTCTTCTATCCTTTCATTCATCTAGTAAATAATTGTTAAGTACCTACTATGTGTCAGGGGAGCCCTGGTTGCACAGTGGTTAAAGCACTTGACTGCTAACCAAAAGGTTGGTGGTTAGAACCCATCAGCTGCTCTTCAAGAGAAAGATGTGACAGTAAAGATTTGGCATCCGTAAATATTTACAGCCTTGGAAACCCTATGGGGCAATTCTACTCTGTCCTATAGGGTCTTCATGAGTCAGAATTGACTCCACAGCATAGGGTTTGGTTTTGGACTGTGTATCAAGTACTGGTTAGATGTCAGAGATACAAAACAGACCTGGCCTCTACTCTCCAGGAGCTCACAATCTATGGGGTATTCATAATAGTAAATGTATAATTACAGTGCAATGTGATAAGTATCATGATAGGTCAAGTACGGGATGTTCTGTAAGCATGAAAAGTGTACTTATCCAAAGCTGGAGGGGGTGGGGAAGAAAAGAAAGCTGAAACCTGGAGAATAAATATGAACTGGTTTATAGATTACTGTATGAATAAAATGCAGTTTATTAACTGAATATTTGTATTTAGCTACAGAGTAGAGAACGTATTTGCGGAAGGACAATACTGTAAAGAAGAAGACCAGTTAAGAGATTGTTACAGTAGTCCTTGTAAAAATTGTTGCTGTTTTTGATTCAGTTCTGATTCACGGTGACTCCATGTGTTCAGAGTTGAACTGTTCCAAAGGGTTTTCAAGGCTGTGACCTTTTGGAAGCAGATGTCCAGGCCTGTCTTCCAAGAAGCCTCTGGTGGGCCAAACCACCAACGTTTCATCTAGTAGACAAGCACTTAACCATTTGCACCACCCAGGGTCTCCTTCTTGGAAAGATAAATAGTGGTAAATTGATCTAAGGTGGTGATAGTGGGAATGGAATGAAATTGATAAAGATGTATTGAAAAGATAGAATCACACTGATTCAACAATTGATTAAGTGTAGGAGACGAGGGAGAATGAAGAATCAAAGATAACACATAGATTGTGAATTGAGCAACTGGGTAGTTGGTGGTAACATTTATTGAGAGAAGGTACACAGAAGAAGAACAGATTTTAGAGACGGGATGGGGATGAGTTCAAATATGGATGTGTTGTACTTGAAATGGCTGGGAAACATCCAGGTGCAGATGTTTAGTAAGCAACCAAATCTAGGAGAATTGAACTTTTGGTCTGGAACCTAGGAGAAATATCTGAGCTAGTGGTAGAGATATGAGAGTCCTCAGCAGAAATGTTGTTGTTGCTATTAACTGCCCTCGAGTAGCCCCTGACTCATGGTGACCCCAAGCACAATAGAATGAATTGCTGCCCTGTCCTGCGCCATACCCATGATTAGTTTTGGATCGGACCATTGTGATACATGGGTTTTCATTGGCTGATTTACAGAAGTAGATTTCCAGGCCTTTCTTCCTAGTCCATCTTAGTCTGGAAGCTCTGCTTAAACCTGTTCAGCATCATGCAATCTACCACTGACAGATGGGTGATGGCTGTGCTTGAGGTGCATTGGCCAGGTCTACAGTATGGAAGACGAGAATTTTATCACTGAACCACCACTGCTCCCCTTATTAGCAGAGGCAGTTATTAGTAAAATGATAGCATATGAGATAATCTCGGGAGAGTGGGTACAGTAAGAAAAGACCTAGGACAATAACATGGACCCAACTAATAAACTAGCTTATTTACAGGGAGGAGGTCCATCTACAAATAATAGATATTCTCATTTGAATGCTTATTAGGTTATTGAAGCAATCAACCAATGAATGTTTATCAAATACCTACTATGGGCTATATATAGACAGGTTTAAAAGATACAGTAGCTGCCACCATAACAAAATTCACGGGCACTGAGAAAATGAAACCACGAGCTATCATGAAGATACTCATTTGCTTTAAACAAAAGTACTTGGCAAATAGTACAAAATAATCCTTTTTAAAGGAAATTAAATGTGCAACCCAAGTCTTTTATAAAAAATAGTAAAGAAAATGAAAAACACAAAAATGGATAAACACATTGCTTTCAGTGGATATAGAAATCCCATGACACTATTCTTTGTAAAAGACATAATATGACCCAGGCCTTGTATTAGAACAAGTATAGAAAATGAAATCTAGCTCTTCTATAGCCTTGCATCAGATGGCTTATGGCTCTACTTATTACATCCTTCAAATAGTCATTGAGAGGGTGGAGAACTCGTCTGTACTGATAGAGCACTATTCCTCAAGAAGTTTCCTGGAACCATCCTACACAGTTATGATGATTATGATAATGTAGCCTTCAGCCGATGACTCAGAATCACTAGATTAATCGGATTTGAGAACTCCTTCATACTGAGCTAAACTTTGCTTAAAGAATTCAGCCATATTTATTACATAGTTTACTATTTGTACATCTATTGTGCTGGGTAACCAATTATTAACATAAATATTACATTGTATGTTCATTATAAGACTTTCTCCATGCTACAAATATATAAGAAATAAAATTCCTTAAAAGTTAGCCATGTGTGTGCAAATTAAAACACACGATCATTTCCTAATAAATACTAAATGATTCTAAGGAAATCAAGGAAAGCTTAGAAAGTAAATGAATAGAATTAGTAGTAGAAGTATAGATTTTTTTGCAAAGCACTTTTAAAAGAAGTATAGCTAGGATCCTAACTTAATGAAAGGTACTTTTTTCATAGATTTTTATCCTTAAAAGAGGGCAGGGGCAACTAAGAAATAGGCAAAGTTTTACGATAAGATCCCTATAAAAAATCTAATGTATCCAATGTGGGTAATTGTAAGAAGAGGATGAAAGTTTCTGAATTAGGTTACAACTTCATTGTTTAGTGCTCTGAAGAGCTGGACCTGGACTGTCAGCAATACCCAGGAGCAATACACGGCATCTGAGTAGGTAGTTTGAGTTAGGTTTTGCATTGCCCTATAATTTAATAACTTGGTGTGACTAGTATGTGAAGAAGATGACCTGTTTGGGGTCCACTTCTAGAAGCACCGTGTAAAAGCACTGAAATTTAATTGAATTATTTTGTTTTATGTGGTCTTCTCTTTCAGTATATTGTCTCAAATCTCAAAAGGATCTTGGTTCGAGTTCCAGCTCTGCCACTTACAGCTGTGTGACCTTGAGCAATTAACTGGGCTTAGCTTAGTTTTTTTATCTGGTAAATATAAATAATTACATTACCTACCTCATGTAGTTGTTTTGAGGGTTAAATGAGACAAAGTGTGTCAAGGTCACAGCAGAGTCTGGTATATTTTAAGTACTCAATTCATGTTAGCTTTTGTATCATCATCATCATCTCTGAGATCTCTGTCATTTCTTTCTTTTCAGGGAAGTTTCTACTGAGAGAGATAACACAGCTTCAACCAGTAATTATTCTACAGGTACAAAACAGAGACTGTGTCTAAAACAAAATAGATACTGCAAGATTTAAGCTTAGAAATTAAGCAATTTAACAGAGAAAATGAGGCAGTAAATGAATTGGTTTGACTCTTTCTGATTCCTATACTTGGGCTTAACACCAAAGTGTTAAAATTATGACACATTTCATTATCCCCAATTGTTATTAAGACATTCCCATCATGAAATAATATCTTTGACAATTGGACCAGGTTTATATTTCAACATGAAAATCCCATGATGAATGAGGAAGTATCTAATGGATACTCCAAAACTCTAAGAAAATGTGTTAGAGCCTTCTGAATTCAGTCTTTGGTGTTTAGGGGAGAGATGAGGAATAAGGACGCTGGGGAAAAGGCTCACACTGTAAATATCACAACATGAGCTTTAATGGGCTAGCAGAGTGTCGCCTGGAATTCTCAGGATCACAAAAGAAACAGTAATTAATTGTTTCACAATGTTTGATGCAGACACACCCTTCATGTCCTCATTTTTTTTCCACTGCATCTCATTTCCTATTGAGGTCCAAGAACGAAGCTCCGGATGTGAAGGTCCATTGATTGGTTGTTGAGGAAAGCTGAGATCTATCCTGGACAAAATTATGAGGCAGATAACTTTTATGGTAGAATTCTTAGGCTTCTCTTTCCCCTTTTGGAAAACATCTTCCCTCAGGCATCCCATGTCTTTTTGCAGCTCCTTGACTGTTTATACTCCTGAATCGTGTATTTCCTTCTCAAGGTATCTCTACACCCTGAACCTAGCCTTCTTCCGTCCTCCCTTCAAAACCTTTCATCTCTCTCATTCCTCCAGAACTTTACTAGATGATAAAAATAAAATCAATCGCCAAGGTTTATTGTCTGCTAATGAAATGGTTCTCACACACCAGTCTGGTAGCATTGAATCCCCTGGGAAGCTCAGCAAGTATACAGATTCCAGGGCCCCACAGCAGACATGCTGAATCAGAAACTTTCTGGGTAGGATCTAGAAGTCTATACTAAAAACAGATTTCCCAGATGATTCTAATGTGTAGCCTTGTTTGGAAACGATTGTGAATACATTCCTGAAATAATGACTTGTCATCAGAAACTTCTAGAAAAAGTAATCATATAAGCCAAAAGAAAAAAATCTCACATAGTGATATTTGTTGTATGGTGGCAAGCTGCTAGAGAGAATGTATTCTAGATGGGGATGCTACTGAAATAACATTCCTTGAATCACTTATACTTCCTATGATAAATGGTGCCTGGGTATTCTTAAGCTTTTTTGAACTATTAGAACATTTAGCCTCTCTAGTCCCCAACCCTCCTGGCCTCACTCAGGTAATGCTAAGCCATAAATTCTCTCCCTTCCTGCTATTTTTCTGAGGATAAAGCTAGCAACAAGTTCTACACCTGTCCTATGTAGCCTTTTAGATCTGCCAGAGGCCTCATCATATAAAATTGAAGAACCCTCCATTCTCATGGTATAGCTCTGACAAAAACAGCTGCTATATTAATCAGGCATTTAACTTTGATATAATTATATTATAATGATATTTACCTCATAAGTACTGTGAGGTAAATATCATTATAGTAGTTGTTTTGATGAGAAAAAATTCAAGTTGAAAGAGGGTAGACCACTCAACAAGTGAGTGAGTGGTAGAACACTGAAAATACCTGGGGATTTCTTAATTCTATCTAGTATGCTCAGCTTCAGTCAAGAGGATGTTGAGTGTGATATTTTAATGCAGCATCAATGGGCCTTATAAGAATAAGTCCGTAATTCAAACCCTGAAGTAATTGCATTGGATTAATTGATACTACTTTCCATTAGAGTGCAAAAGCTGAAACTCTGGGGAGGGGTAAAAATGTTTGGATCTGGTGACATTTAAAATTGTCCTAATTTCAGGCTTTTCATAATTGTCAAAATTCTGATTACAGAGGAGAGTAAACAATATAATCAGTTTTCTTTTCCCTGGTGCAATACAAATTTTAATTACCAGTCTAAATGAAAATTCCAAACATCTTGGATAAGTATCTGATTCAATGTAGTTTTATAATAATCTATTGAATCTGTGTCTTAATTTTCAGATTTTACATGTTGCTTATGTTGATTATGAGTCGTCCTTTCTGTTTATTTACTTCTCCAAATATTGTAACTTCTAGCCTGTTTATCAGCAATAAAACTAATGCAAAGAAAGAAGATAACTTCTGATTGAAGATCTTGTTTAATTATATTATTATTGATGCAGGATCTGCCCATATATTGTTATTTCAAAGCCACTCTAATAGAAAATTGACCCTAGTGAAAGAATACTCAGAACATATGCATAAGCCTTAATTTGTAAATTGTTCATTGAGTGTGAAAATTACACTGAGATCCAAGTCTTCCATACTTTGTTGTTCCTGTTATGCCACTAATAATGTAAATAGAGCTATAAAACATTGTAATAATGATAGTAAAGATGTCAAATTATGAGTCACTGCATGAGTAATTTTTAATGGCTTAGATTGTTTTTGAGGGAATGGTTTCTGTATTCAACAGCAGCAAACTTCCATAAGTTTGCTTTTTAAGTGGCTCCTTTTAAGAAAATAGGAACTTGGGACAAATGACATCAAATAAAGCAATGCCATACGGATTGAGCTAGTACCTTATTACAACAATAAACTATTAGTAATTAGAAAATGTGGTTTTAAAAAACCCATATTTCACAGGAAATTAGATATCCATCAAGGAATCAAGAGATTCAACTATTTCTTGGCAACCTTTCTCCAATCCAAACCAAAATCGATAGAATGAGGCCCAGTTTACGATGCTATATAAAGTAAAGTTCTGGAAAAATAAAAAAGGTTTTATCTCAGGGTAAGTGAATATAGATTCTCTTTATTCTCTGGTGTCCTAATAATGCCATCATGTCATGACTGGCAAAAGTGCAATACTTTGAAAGGATATTTCCTTCTCGATCTCACCCTAAGAATTTCTCTCTTTTTTTTACTTTTTTCTTGAAAAGCAGTCATAATTTAGATATCATCATAGTTTATCAATTTTATGGTAAACCATTGGAGCTCATTCTATGGAAAGGAAGCAAACAAGCACGTAAAGTTGAGCTTTCTGTAAAATTGTACGTTTCAACATCTTTAAATAAAATATCACGATCCTTGAAGATCAAAAGAAGCTCTCCTCAGACTATGACAGGGATTATAATTTGTTTACTAATTCTTTTACACACTCACAGAAACACACACACACACAACAATTATTATAACACTATTCTGTAACCTGATGAGAATGAAAGGGAAGATTCTTTTCAATTCATATTGTTTCAACTTTACGGGACTCATGCACACACACGCACACACACACACATACACACACGCACATACACACACCAAAACCTGAAACCCTGATAAAACTTAAAGACAAGTGAGCCAAAGACTGATAGGTTGATAGAATTGGTTTAATTTGCATTGGAAGTTCACTTGTTCATGCCACAATTTAAACTCTAGAACTTAAGTTCTGGAGAGATCATAGAGTAATGAGCAAATATTGAAGTTATTATACCTTCTCACAGTCCTCAGACTAAACAAGCCCAAACCAGCTGCTGACAGTGCACAGTAGGAATGCACCCTACTTCTGCTCCTATTTTCCCATCCCCGTTTTCCCATGGGGCTCTCCTCTATCATTTGTTCTTCAACCTGAAGTGGGCCTAAGTGCTCTCAGTGAATTGTCCCTCTGCACAGCCCTCATTATTGCTGTTTTGTATCTTTAAGCAGGGATGCTGGGTAGAGGGAAGAACATTAGATTAAACATCAGAAACCCTGGATTTGAGGACTAGTTTGATAAAACACAAACAAACAAAAAACCCTCTTTCTGTGAAACTGAGTTTTTCTCATCTATAACTAGGTAGTCGCTATGTTTCCTTCAGACTCTAACGTTACCTGATTCTGAAGTTTTTTGTTTGTTTCGTTTGTTCACTGTGGCTCTATTTCCAATTTTCTTTTTTCTTCCCTCTTTGTAAATTACTAAGTGAAACAATGGGATATCAATAATTGAAAGCCTACTGAGTGGCTTAATTCTGAAGTAAGTGGGCTCATATTCTGAATAATTGAATCTGTAAAACGTAACTTCTCTGCAAAGTAAAGTATATCTTCATCCCGGGAACTACAAAAAATAATAATGATGACCTAGAAATTCTTTTATTAAATAGCACACCAAACCAGCACACATACACAGACATACACACAAATACATTCACAAATATGAATTACAATAGTCAAGCGATGTAGCCAGGAAAGGTTTCTTAGGAAACCAAATAACATTATAAGAGGAAATAAAAATATCTTCTACTTGAGATCTCTGCTAAGGAAGACCGTCCCAGGAATCTGTCATCCAATCTATTTTTGACTTCTGGTTGGAAGGAAATTATGTTTTTTTTTTCAAGGACAAGACAGCTTTCATAGTAGGCAGCAAAGGGGGCACTCCAGTTATCTTGATGATGATGGTGGTGGTGATGGTGATAACAGTTACCATTTACTGAGCAAGTATTATGTGCCAGGTAATATGCTACCATATCAGGTAGATGGCATTATTCTTATTTTACATATAAGGAATATAAAGTTCAGGAAGACTAAACTTATTCAAGGTTACAAAATTAATAAGTATCACTTGATCATTCAAGCCACCAATAAAGTTTGGATGAATGTCCCTAAGAAGCGTTTACTATTTTTATCCAGTTGAGGATTCTCTTTTCCTTGGACATTTGGTTTGGATTCCGGGACCGAAAGGCAGAAGAAAAGTTCCATTCAGAGACAAGAGTCAAAATCTATTCTTTCAATTGGCATTTACTATGTCAATCTGCCCTAAATTAACTTGATGGAGTGAGACATTCTGAATCTCCACCTTTAGAACCACAGCCTAGTTAAAATTAAATGTAGCTGGAGTAGCTAGCATTGCAGGTGCCTAATTGTCTATTTCTTCGTCTGAGGAGATGCCTTCAGATAACTTGAGGAGTGATGGGACAGCAGTTTGCTTAGGTAAAAATCCAAGTCTCACATTCCTGCCCTCCTGGTACAGGATGGTTTAAGACCGAATGTATAATGGGAGCATCGCCTTTGCCAGATGAAATGAGTGACAGGTTAACTAGAGAATGTAACAATTACATTTCCTCTCTGCTCAAAAAATTCTGCTTTTCCAAAGCTTTAGCAGCTTAATTAAATCTCCTGGACTGGGGGAGGGGGTGGAGGGAACTGTTCTCTAGTGGTTAACATGGTATTCTTTAAGAAGAAAAAACAAAGCTAAAGAAAACTCACTATCTGGCATGTTCGCATTAAAGATGGAAGTGGGTAGAATCTGGAGTTTTAATCTCTTTTCAAAGCTGCATATCTCTTACGTTTGGTATTGGCCACTACGGCTAGTATTCAAGTGGAATTCTCTCTCTCTCTGTGTGTGTGTGTGTCTGTTTAAATTTGAGTAAGAGTTAATATATGCATTTAACTGCCTGGCTTTCTTCATCCATGACAACACTCTTGTCACAGGGGTCTTGAAAAAACAGAGTAAAAATGTGCTATTTACATAGCTTACTTTTAAGTAAAGAGCCTGAAATAACCTGTAGCTTCACATCTAACTCAGGCCCTGATTTACTTGGGTTGTTGTCGGGATCAAATATGAAACTGAAGTTTGGTGCCTCCTCTTTACCATGTTTTTTTTTTCCTTGTAGCAGTTGTGTTTAGTGTGATTAAAAAGAAATAAAATTTCTTGTTAGTAAAGAAAAAAAAAAAAAAAACAACTAATAAGTATCACTGCCATTTACTACAGTTCTGGAAAACATGATGTGTTATCCGGTCCACATCTAAGACTCAAAGTGAGGGAAGCATAGGAATACAAAACGGCCAATTGCTCCTCATGAATCTTTCCTATGCCTCTTATTTTTCTTTGTCAGCCTCCTTTAGATTATGAAGCACATCCATTTTCTTGAGAGTTCCACATGAAGGTCTCTGGTCCTCAGTGTCCCTCTCTACCACTGCATGTTTCTGTGTCTCTCCTAGTCTCTCTCTCTCTCTCTTTCTCTGTCTGTCTAGACTTTTCTCTAGTGAGAGAGAAAACTTGATGTCACTAGACTGAGAAGACACTCAAATAAATGCAGAAGCCAACACTACACTAGTCTCCAAACCTCTAAACCCGGTGGGAAACGGCTGTGGGCATGCAACTGTGTGAACCTTGCTTTCCACTGGCTGTTTAAACTCTAGAGTAGGGCAAATTCCTACACCCTGCAGTGTCAGCTCCTTTTTTTTTTTTTCCTGGCAAGGAAGGGGCATTTATATTTACCACACCCCCACCACTCCCAAAAAACATTTCTTCAGCACCACCTCCCAGTCTTAGTAGACCAGCTCTAAATGACTGCTTAAGATGTTTGGGTGGCTGGCTTGGGCCTGTCAAAATACCACAAATACTGCTGATAACAATTTATGCATAATAATGATGCTTTCACCACAATTATTGATTGACAATTTGATTCCTCGTAAGAAGCAGCACTGTAAGATTCTAGGCTTAAAATGCAGCAATCTAAATCTTCTAAGTTGGGGTTTTGTGGCCCTTGTTAGATTCATAGTCACCTCACCATTGAGATGCTGACCAAACTGTCTTTAAAAATAATCTGAATGTGGGAAAACAGATGATCTCATTCACTGCTGGATAGAGTGTAAACTGGCATAATCAAAAGGTTGGAGGTTTGAGTCCACTCAGAGGTGCATCGGAAGAAATGTCTGGTGATCTATTTCTGAAAAATCAGCCATTGAAAACCCTAAGGGGTATGGCTCTACTCTGACATACATGAGGTTGCCATGAGTTGGAATTGACTCAACAGCAACTGGTTTCTGAAGGTCTATTTTACAATATATATCAAAGCCTTAAAAATGTATATTTCTTAGACCATCAATTCCATTTGTAAGAATTTATTCTAGAGTAGGGGTCAGCAGACTATGGTCCAGCCAGATCCTGCTCGCCATCTGTTTTTGTAAAGAAAGTTTTATTGGAACACAGCCACACTCTTTAATTTACATATTGAATGTGTCTGTTTCCACACTATAACAGCAAGGTTGAATAGTGACAGAGACCAGCAATAGGTGATTGATAAATAAATTATGGTGCTTTTTTAAAAATAATATTGTAGAATTTATGTTTTGATGTAAAAATATTTTAAAAATATATTGTATCATTTTTAAAAAGCAACATACAAAACAGTAAGTACAGTATAATTCCATCTTTGTAAATAATATATAAATCATACAAACACACACCATATATACAGAAAGAGAGAGAGAGAAGTCTTAGAATGTTAAGAATGTTTTCTCTTAGTGGAGGAATTGTGATTTTTATTTACTTCTTGCTTATTTTTATATTGCAATTTTTCTATAATGAGCATGTGTTAGTTGTATACTTAAAAATAAAATAATACAATTTATTTAAAAAATAATTAAGTCAATATTTTATGTGCATATCTCTAATAGACATTCACCTTGGACAATGTCTTGTTAATAAGGATATGATGGAACATTCTTGCAAATGTACTCAGCTATTATTCTTGATGTCTTGGAGACAATGTTTTCCTTGTACGATTTTCATTTCTGATACTCTTATAACTATGTGTCACATACATAGCCTTTACTCCTTTTTAATCAGTTGATAAATGATATTTATTCAACATCTATTCAATACATATTTATTGAGTGCCTACCATTTATTTATTGGGGACATATTAGTGAGTACTAGGCATTGTGTTAGTTGCTGGATACAGTGTTGAACAAAAAAATTCCCCTGCCTACATTGTGTTTACATTCTTGTGGGAGTGACTGACAATAAATAAGTAAACAAATAGGTATATAATACAGTGTCAGAAAATTAAAAATGCTATAAAAAACGGTTAAAGGGATTGGGAGTGATGGAGACTGGGATGGGGCTTCTGTTTAAGATGAAGGGGTCATCATGGTAACCAAATAATGTATCCAGTAAATTATCTTCATTGGCTGCTTAGGAGAGACACACAGAGAGAAAGAACTAGATATCCTGTATATCTGAATGGAAGTACTATAGCATCACCCATGAAGTATTCAAATCCCTGTACGTAGCTACTAGACATAGAAGGAACAGAGGAACATGTTAAATGGCAGCACAGCAATGGAATCAGCAAAATTCAGATTAATGAAAATGCTACATTACAAACAACCCAGTTTCTTTAACAAATAAATTGAAAATTAATAAAAATAGCAAACAGAGGTAAACTATTAGATTAAGAGACTTAAGAGTCATATTAACCAATTGCAATGTGTGGACCTTATTTGTACCCTGCTTAAAAAAATTCCTGTTTGGGTAAAACATTCATGAGACAATCATGGAAAGATTAACACTTACTAGATATTTGATGAAAATACTAGATAGTTGATGAATATTATTAATGTTTAGGTGTAATAATGGTACCATGGTTATGTTTTTTTTTTTTTTTTAAAGAATTCTTATATTTTGGATACATACTGAAATATTTACAGGTGAAATGAGACAGTGTCTGGGATTTGTTTCAAAATAATCCAGGGGGTTGGGTAAGGAATGGGCAGAGGTAGAGATGGAACAAGATTGGCCATGAGTTGATAGTTGTTTAGGCTGAGTGTTGAGTACATGGGGTTTCATCATAACATTCTTTCTGTTATCTATATGTTTGTCCTACTGCAATTTACTTTTTATTAGTCCATAATAAAAAGTAAAAGCAAAGAAACAAAAAATGTGGTGAGGGAAGGACTTTCTGAAGAGGGGATAATTGCATAGAAACCTGAAAGAAGAGAGGGAGCAAGCTGTACAAAATTCTGAGTGGAGAACATTTTCAACATAAGGGAAAGCAAGTGTGAAGGATTTGAGACAAAAAATGAGTTTTTGTGTTCATGGAACAGTAAGAAGTCCACTGTGGCTGGAAAACAGTGAGTGGTAGGAGATAGGTCATAGATAATATAGACTTGTAGGCTGTATGTAGTGAAGGAGAATGAATTTTTTTCTCAGTGAAATGGGAAGCCATTGGATTATTTTAAGAAAGATATGGTGTTTGATTTTAAAAGATTTTTTTTTTAGTTGTTGTGTGGAGGATGGAATGTAGGGAGTCAGGTTGAGGACTATTGCAAGTGTGTTTGCAAGTCTCGGCAAGAGTTGATCTTGACTTGGACTACGTATATAGTAGTGGAAGCGAGAAGTGTTTTTGTTTGGGATAAATTTTTAAGGTAGAACTCACATGTCTCATTGATGGATTGGATAAAAGGTGTAAAGAAAAGAGAACAGACAAACATGACTTGAAGTTTTTTTGTCCTAGAAGTTTAGTGAATGGTGGTGCTGAGATGGGAATTACTGGGGGAGGAGCTAATTCGGATGGGAAAATCAAAAGCTATATTTTGAACTTAAGTCTGCGCTAACTCCAAGCAGAGCTTTCAGGTAAGCAGTTGGATATATGAGTTGATATGGAGTTGGTGGTGAGGTCAATGATGGAGATATATTAATTAAGGAACCACTTTGTGATTAACTTTAGATTAAGAACCATGAAGTAAATACTAAAAAATATAATAATAAAAAGGCATAGCCACTATACGTAAGGAAACCTGTAATGGAATTTGTAATATACAACGTATATTTACAGGAAATACTTAATTTATAAATAGATAGCTTTTTGCAGGTGATTATAAATTTATCATATTGCCAAAACACCAGAGAGGTGTAAGAATGAAGATGTAGTCCTGGAAAAGGTGAGGCTAATGCCGGATTTCCTGAAGGAGCTGGGAAGAAAGAATTAAAGAAAAGACATGACTCTTTTTCCTCTTGATAAAGACCTTATAACTTACATTGCATTGTGTCGATCTAATTTAAACATTTACTATTTCATGTTTTTAAGATCACAGAAAGGAAGTGAGTGGTACATTTAGGTTTTTTTTTTAATGTACCTGCCATTCTGGTTTCACAGCCTTTGTTGGGGATGGGGGGCAATTAGAAAGCAGGTAGCTCATGTAGTCTTACTGCAATTATCCAGATCCACAAAAAGCTAACCCAGAAAATTGGAACAATAAGGCTTGCCACTCATTTAGTCAAGCACATGAGATCATGGGGCCAAGAAAGAAGTATGTCTTGAGCAAGAGGTTGGGAACTACACCAATTAGATAGAGAATGCTTTACATTAAAGCACTGTTCCACTGTTTTGCCTAAAAGTGACTCCAGCGGCAACTTAACTAATTTTCTATGGGAAGCAAATTTGCTCCTTTAACTTTGCCTCCACCCTTCCTCACTCATGTCATGATGCAGACAAGTGTAGACATACAACAAGATATCACTAGCACACATGCCAAAAATAAAAATAAAGTTCACCGGAAAGAAATATGTGCTTTGGAAATGGTTTGGTGTGTTGAAACGAAAATGTGAAACTTCTTGGGATTTAGGTGCAGATGCCTAAGATTAATAAACCCGTTTTAAGAGATCAAGGGTGGGAAAGATGTAACAGAATCTCTGCTCCAGGGGCTTTATTTCTCTTTAGGGTGGAGAATAAGGAATGGATAGAAAGACTAAAGACTCTGGAAAACTTAGCATAACACTAGGCACCTCTAGTCTATTTCTTTGTTGACCATTAGAACTCAGTAGCCACAGCTTAGTCTTTAGCTGCTATCTTAAAAAGCAGGGTTTATAAGTCTTAAGCAAAACTTGGGAGAATAAGGAAAGTCAGTGAAAATGGAAAACTTTTTGTATGAATGTAAACACATAAATTGACTCTAGGCTGTTAATTTATTTTTGGCTTGGAAAATGAGAGTAGATAAAAGAACGATAAGAATGTAGATTTACTCTTTAGGACAAAGATCTGTTGTTAGGTGCTGTCAAGTCAGTTTCTACTCATGGCAACCTGATGTACAACAGAACAAAACACTGCCTGGTCCTGCGCCATCCTCATGAACGTTGCTATGTTTGAGCCCATTGTTGCAGCCACTGTGCAAATCCATTTCATCTAGGGTCTTCCTCTTTTTTGCTAACCCTCCACTTTAGGAAGCATGATGTCCTTCTCCAGGGATTGGTCTCTCCTGAAAATATGTCCAAAGTACATGAGACAAAGTCTCACCATCCTCACTTCTAAGCAGAATTCTGGCTGAACTTCTTCCAAAACAGTTCTGTTCATTCTTCTGGCAGTTCATGGTATACTTAGTATTTTTCACCAACAACATAGTTAGAAGACATCAATTCTTCTTCGGTCTTCGCTATTCATTGTCCAGTTTTCACATGTGTATGAGGTGATTGAAAATGGTTTTGGTCAGGCTCACCTTAGACCTCAAAGTGACATCTTGGCTTTTTAACACTTTAAACAGATCTTTTTTTATTTCTTTTATTGTGCTTTAGATGAAGACTTACAGAACAAACTATCTTCTCATTAAACAATTAGTGCACATATTGTTTTGTGACATTGGTTACCAACCAAACGATATGTCAGCACTCTCCCCTTCTCGACCTTGACTTCCCTACTACTGGCTTTCTTGTCTCCTCCTGCCTTCTCATCTTTACCCCTGGGCTGGTGTGCCCCTTTAGTCTCATTTCGTTTTATGGGCCTGTCTAATCTTTGGCTGAAGGGTGAACCTCAGGAGTGACTTCAGTACTGAGCTAAAAGGGTGTCTAGGGGTCATACTCTTGGGGTTTCTCCAGTCCCTGTCAGACCAGTAAGTCTGATCTTTTTTTTTTTTTTTTTTTTTGTGAGTTAGAATTTTTTTTGTCATTTTCTCTAGCTCTGTCCAGGAATCTCTATTGTGATCTCTGCCAGAGCAGTTGGTGGTGGCAGCCGGGCACCATCTAGTTATACTGGACTCAGTCTGGTGGAGGCTGTGGTACTTGTGGTCTATTAGTCCTTTGGATAATCTTTCCCTTGCGTCTTCATTCTCCCTTGCTCCAGATGGGGTGGGACCAGTGGAGTATTGTACCTGGCCACTCACAAGCTTTTAAGACCTCAGATGCTACTCACCAAAGTAGAATGTAGAATATTTTCTTTATAAACTACTTTATGCCAATTGAGCTAGATGTTCCCTGAGACCATGGTCCCCACAGACCTCAGCCCAGTAATTCGGTCCCTCAGGGAGTTTGGATGTGTCTATGGAGCTTCCGTGATCTTGCCTTGGACGAGTTGTGCTGCCTTCCCCAGTATTGTGTACTGTCTTACCCTTCACCAAAATTAGCACTTATCAATTCTCTATTTAGTGTTTTTCCATCTCCACCTCTGCCCTCCCTCGTAACCATCAAAGATTGTTTCTTTTTGTGTGTAAACCTTTTTGTGAGTTTTTATAGTAGTGGTCTCATACAATATTTGTCTTTTTGTGATTGACTTATTTCACTCAGCATAATGCCCTCCAGATTCATCCATGTTGTGAGATGCTTCACAGATTCATCGTTGTTGTTTATTGCTTAATAGTATTCCATTGTATGTATGTAGCATAGTATGATTATCCATTCATCTGTTGATGGGCATCTAGGTTGTTTCCATCTTTTTGCTATTGTGAACAATGCTGCCATGAACATGGGTGTGCATATGTCTATTCGAGTGACGACTCTTATTTCTCCAGGATATATTCCTAGGAGTGGGATTGCTGGATTGTATGGTATTTCTATTTCTAGCTTTCTAAGGAAGCTCATCTTGTTTTCCAAAAAGGTTGTACCATTTTACATTCCCACCATCAGTGCATAAGAGTTCCAATCTCCCCACGGTCTCTCCAACATTTGTTATTTTCTAATTTTTTTTTCGATCTGTGCAAGTAATGTTGGGGTGAGATGGTATCTCCTTGTAGTTTGATTTGCATTTATCGAATGACTAGTGATTGTGAGCATTTCCTTTAAAAAGATCTTTTTGCAGCACATTTGCCCAATGCAATACATCTTTTGATTTCTTGACTGCTGCTTTCCTGGGCATTGATTGTGGATCCAAGTAAAATGAAATCCTTGACAACTTCAATCTTTTCTCTGTTTATCATGATGCTGCTTATTGGTTAAGTTGTGAGGACTGTCCTAGTGCAACGATCTAGGAAAGGTTAAATCATCCTACAGGAAGGATTAAAGAAATCCTTTTAAGGGATTATTTTTCGTAACTTTGAAGAGCACTTTTTGCAGCTTTAACACTTTGAGGAAAGGAGATATTTAAGTAAAGCAGGAATTAATAGGCCCTTCTTGTTATTATTTTCCAATATGTTCAACCACCACATGTCTGTCAGTTTGTCATACTGTGGTGGCTTGAGTGTTGCTGTGATACTAGAAGGTTTGCCACCTGTATTTCAAATACTATAAGGGTCACCGTAGGTGGACAAGTTTCAGTGGGGCTTCCAGACTAAGACAGACTAGGAAAGAGGACCTGGCAGTCTACTATTGAAAAAAATGGCCAGCGAAAACCATATGAATAGCAGAGGAACATTATCTGATATAGTGCCAGAAGATGAGCCCCTCAGGTTGGAATGCACTCAATATATGATTGGGGAAAAGCTGCCTCTTCCAAGTAGAGTCAACCTTAATGAGGGGGATGGAGTCAAGCTTTTGGGACCTTCACTTGTTGATGTGGCACGACTCAAAATGAGAAGAAGCAGCTGCAAACATCCATTAAAAATGAATATGTGGGATGTACGAAGTATAAATCTAGGAAAACTGGACATTATCAAAAATGAAATGAAACACATAAACTTCGATATCCTGGGCATTACTGAGCTGAAATGGACTGGTATTGGTCATTTTGAATCAGATAGTCATATGGTCTACTATGTTGGGAATGACAACCTGAAGAGGAATGGTGTAGTGTTCATTGTCAGAAAGAACATTTCAAGATCTACCCTGAAGTACAATACTGTCAGTGATAGGATAATATACATAGGCCTACAAGGAAGATCAGTTAATATGACTTATTCAAATTTAAGCACCAACCACTAAGGTCAAATATGAAGAAACTGAAGATTTTTGCCAACTTCTGCAGTCTGAAATTGATCAAACATGAATCAAGATGCACTGATAATTACTAGCAATTGGAGTGCAAAAGTAGGAAATGAAGAAGAAGGATTGGTAGTTGGAAAATATGACCTTTGTGATAGAAACTACACTGGAGATCACATGATAGAATTTTGCAAGACCAATGACTTCTTCATTGCAAATACCACTGGCAACAACATAAATAGTGACTATACACGTGGGTCTTGCCAGATAGAATACACAAGAATCAAATCGACTAGATGTGTGGAAAGAGACAATGGAGAGAAACTCAGTATCATCTGTCAGAACAAGACCAGGAGCCAACTGTGGGACAGACAATCAATTGCTAATATGTAAGTTCAAGCTGAAGTTGAAGAAAATTAGAACAACTCCACCAGAGCCAAAGCACGACCTTAAGTATATCCCACATGAGTTTAGAGACTATCTCAAGAATAAACTTGATGCTTTGAACACTAATGACTGAGGAGCAGACGAGTTGTGGGATGACATCAAGGACATCATACATGAAGAAAGCAAGAGGTCATTAGAAAGACAGGACAGAAAGAAAAGACCAAAATGGATGTCAGAAGAGACTCTGAAACTTTCTCTTGAATGTATAGGAGCTAAAGCAAAAAGAAGAAATGAAGAAGTAAAAGCTAAATGGAAGATTTCAAAGGGAGGCTCCAGAAGACAAAGTAAAATGTTATAATGAAATGTGCAAAGAACCGGAGTCAGAAAACCAAAAGGGAAGAACATATTTAGCGTTTCTCGAGCTGAAACAACTGAAGAAAAAATTCAAGCCTTGAGTTGCAATATTGAAGGAGTCTACAGGGAAAACATTAAACAACTCAGGAAGCATTGAAAAGAAGATGGAATACACAGAGTCACTATAGCAAAAATTGGTTGCTGTTCAACCATTTCAGGAGGTAACATATGATCAAGAACCAATGGTACTGAAGGAAGAGGTCCAAGCTGCACTGAAGGCATTGGCAAAAATCAAGGCTCCAAGAATTGACGGAATACCAATTGAGATATTTCAACAAACAGATGCAGCCCTGGAAGCTCTCATTCATCTATGCTAAGAAATTTGGAAGATAGCTATCCGGCCAACCTACTGGAAGAGATACATATTCGTGCCCGTTCCAAAGAAAGGTGATCCAACAGAATGTGGACATTATCAAACAATATCATTAATATCACACACAAGTAAAATTTTACTGAAGATTATTCAAAAGCGGTTGCAGCAGTACATTGACAGGGAACTTCCAGAAATTCAAGCCGAATTCAGAAGAGAATGTGAAACAAGTGATATCATTGCTGATGTGAGATGGATATTGGCTGAAAGCAGACTACCAGAAAGATGTTTACCTCTGTTTTAGTTACTATGGAAAGGCATTCAACTGTGTGGATCATAACAAATTATGGATAACATTGCAAAGAACGGGAATTCCAGAACATTTAATTGTACTCATGAGGAACCTCTACTCAGACCAAGAGGCAGTCGTTCAAACAGAACAAGGGGATACTGTGCAGTTTAATGTCAAGAGAGCTGTTTGTCAAGGTTGTATCCTTTCACCATACTTACTCATTCTGTATGCTCAGCAAATAATCTGAGAAGCAGGACTATATGAAGAAGAACACAGCATCAGAATCGGAGGAAGATTCATTAACAACCTGTTATGTGCAGATGACATAACTTTGCTTGCTGAAAGAAAGTGAAGAGGACTTGATGCACTTACTGATGAAGATCAAAGACCACCCCCCTTCAGTATGGATTACACCTCAACATAAAGAAAGCAAAAATCCTCACAAATGGACCAATAAGCAACATCATGATAAATGGAGAAAAGATTGAAGTTGTCAAGGATTTCATTTTACTTGGATCCACAATAATCAACGCCCATGGATGCAGCAGTCAAGAAATCAAACAATGCATTGCAGTGGGCAAATCTGCTGCAAAAGACCTCTTTAAAGTGTCAAAAAGCAAAGATGTCACTTTAGGGACTATGGTCGCTTGACCCAATCCATGGTGTTTTCAATTGCCTCATATGCATGTGAAAGCTGTACAGTATATAAGGAAGACTGAAGAAGAATTAAGGCCTTTGAATAATGGTGTTGGTGAAGAATATTGAATATACCACGGACTGCCAGAAGAATGAACAAATCTGTCTTGGAAGTAGTACAGCCAGAATTGTAATTGGAAGCAAGGATGGCCAGACTTCGTCTCACATACTTTGGACATGTTATCAGGAGGGAACAGTCCCTGGAGAAAGACATCATGCTTGGTAAAGTAGAGCATCAGTGGAAAAGAGGAAGATCCTCAATGAGATGGATTGACACACTAGCTATAACAATGGGCTCAAGCATAGCAATGATTGTGAGAATGGCGTAAGACTGGACAGTGTTTTGTTCTGTTGAACACAGGGTTGCCATGAGTAGGAACCAACTCAACGGCACCTAATAACAACAACAATATTTTCAAAGGCTCTTGTTTTCTGATTTTCCATCCTGTATTTTCTTTGCCTATTGGTATTATTAAATGTCAAGGCAGCAGCTCAGTCAATGGCCCATAATTTTACATGTTTGCAAAGATCTGTTTAGGGTGATCTTTGAGAAAGCAGGAACTTGGACTTTACGAGAGTTGTTACAGCAGAAAAGGGGGCAAAAGGAAGTCTTATGCAGTTCTTCTACTTTCAACCTCCACTTCATTTTCTATGTTCTCCAAGTAGTGTATGTGGCTCTGTGCTCCTCTCAGTTCCTTAGTCCGGCAGTTGCTGCTGCTTATAGCAGGGGTCATGTCTTATTTATCTGTGTACCTCCAGCAATTAGAGCAAAGCTTTGCCTTGAGCAAGTATTCTAGTGACTGTCTTGTATGTTAATTTCACCAGGCATTTTTCTAGGTGTTATGAGATAAATTGAGGGACAAGACAGACAAAGTCATTGCCCCTATGGAGCTTATATTCCAGGGGGAGTTGGAACATGGAGAGCAAATTAAACAAATAAATACAAAATATTTTCTAAGTGATAAGTGTTATGAGAAAAATAATTCATGTAGTGGAATAGAGGAAGATAGAAGCTTATATTTTTTTAAATAGGATGACTGGGAGAAGGCCTCTCTGAGGAGAAAGTTTAGCATAGACTTGAATAAGTAAGGGGAAGAATCTTGCACAGATCTGGAGAGGAGAGGCATGATAAGGTTGCATTATAGGAAGAGGAAACAAGAAGCACAAGGCCACAAAGGCCCTAAGACACGCTTGTTGTGTTCTCAGAACAGCAAGATCAGTGTGGCTGAAGCACAATGAGTGACAAGAAGAATGCTAGGAGGTAAGGTTGAAAAGTTTTGGTATCTAATCGTATAAAGACTTATAGGTAAGTGAGTGTAATGGGAAGTCAATGGAGGGTTTTGAGTAAATGAGGAAATGATGGAGGGATCATTATTTGATTTATATAATTTATATTCTGGCTAATGTGAAAGGAACTGAATGGGGGGGTGAATGAAGCTAGTGTAAAAGCTGATGGTTTGGTCTAGTGTTTGCAGTGGAGTTAGTGAAAAAATGTCTGATTTGAGATACATTTTGAAGGTAGAGTTGACAGATACATGCTTAGATTTTCTTCTACTATATTTTCCAATTCTCATTATTATTCCCATATCTGCTGATCAAACCATGGACTTATCTTTACCTGGGGATGCTTGACTCCTGAAATCTTAAATTTTATTATCCCACTCTCTGACTATAATAACCTTTAATCTTTTCAATTCTGTCCTCCTCTTCCTTCTGTTACACTCATATTACACCTTATGGGTATATCTGGTCTTTTGATCCCCATCCCCTTCTCCACGACGTCACCAGGCCCGTTTGGTCCTTCCTTCCTCCATCAATAAGCCCTGAATGCATCATCCACCCTTTCATCTACTGACATTCCTCCACAGGACTGTTTCTTCTATTTGTCTCTCCTCTTAAGTCACCTACAAACTCCTATGCTCTCATTCTCAGCGGACTCTCATCTCCTATTTCACAAACCATTAGGCTGGAATCCCTAAGCATATTTTACATTCCTTGTTTTTAAATTTATGTGCACTCACACCCATTTTCCCCTATTTTTCATCTTCCTGTTCCGTCTTCCTGTTCAAGTCTAAACAATCCCTTTGCCTGTGCTCTGGATATCATTCTCTCCCATCTCTTTAGGGCCCAAACTCCATCATTTATCTCATATCTCAAGTTTCCCAAAAATATTTCCCCCTCAATCCTCAGTCATATCTACCTTCCATATAATGTCTCATTTTCTCTATAGCCATCTTGTGGAAAGAGTAATTTAAATTTACCATTGCTTCTCTCTCACTGTCCTTTCACTTTTCAACACCTTTTGATTTGGATTCTGCTTTATCACTCCACTGAAACTTCTCTCACTAGAGTCACAATGGGCCTTCCAATTTCCAAACCAAATGGACAAATTTTAGTATTTTAGTGTTCAACTACAAAATAAAGATCATACTTCCTTAGTCCAGCAAAAAAGGCCCTTGATGAGCTGGCCCTTACTTATATTTCTAGGTTGATTGCCTCAATTTCCTTCACACACCCTGATCTCCAGTCATGTTAAATTATCTGCAATTCAAGAGTGTGCAATGTTTTTTTTTTTTTTTTTTTGCCCCAGCACCTTTGTATATGCTGTTTCTCCTTGCTGGGATTCACTTATCTGCCTGATAAACTTCCATTTCAAGACTAGACACAAACGTGACAACCAAATGAAACTTTTCCAGATCTCCCCAGTCAAAGGTGAAGACTTCCTTTTCTGCATTACTATAGCACCTCATATATATTTTATATATATATATATATATATATAAAGTGCCATCATTGTAAAAATTCATTCACAAGTCTTTTTCTTCCACTGGACTGTGAGGCCCTGGAGGGGAGAAGGACAGCATTCTAATTAATTTTATATGTTTATTTCTTCAGAACTTAGAACAATGTATTTGATGCTTAATAAATATTTGATGAATAAATAAATGAATGATTATCATAAATAAACATTCAGAACCTACTATCCTCAGGCACTGTGCTAAGTGCTGGGCAAATCAAACAAAACATATTACACGGTTCTGGCCCTCAAGTGGCTTCCAATCTAGTTAAGATGACAGAATTAATTAAAAATAGAGATATAAATAAATAAAAGCATAGGGTAACCTATGTAAGTGCCAAATGCCTGATAAGGAAAAGTGCTATGGGACTATGAAGAAGGAAGTGGCTACTCTGAGCTGGAATGGTCACAGAAAGCTTGAACTTGATCCCAAAGAACTGAGCAGATGTTGTTAAATAGGGTGAATGGGCTGGCCATTTTGGACAGAAGAAATGGAACGTGCAAAGATGTAAGGCAGGAATATAAGTGCTGTGTTCAGGGCACTGGGAATAGAAACATCTGTGAAGAGTGGAAAGTTCAAGACATAACTCTTCTGCTTTCTCACTGAGTGATCTTGAGCAATTTTCTCATCTGTAAAATGAGATAATAATGGTACCTACCTCATATCTCACATACCTCATAGGGTTGTTGGACTATTTTTTTATCCGTTCTGTCCCATTAACTAGATTAAAAGCCACTTGAAGGCCAGAACCATGTCATATACTTTGATATACATATTACAGTCATTCACAAGTGAAGTTCTAGCGTTGTGAATAGATGGTGACTGTGGGAATGAATAGGATAATGAAACACTGCAAAGCTAAGGATTTGGTGATTAGATATTAGAGGTAAGGGAAAGAGGAGATTGAGGGGACTCTAACATTTTAAGGCTGAGTGACTAGGATAATGGTAATAGCACTGACAATATAGGCAGCCCCCAGGTTATGGACGTCCCACTTACAGACAACTCATACTTGCCCTTTAATGTTATGTAAATTTGCCCTCACTTTGAAACGGCTGAACCAATCCCTACTCACAACAAATTCCTTATCACAATCACCTTCACTTGCTGCACATGCAGCTTTTAAATCTTTGAAAAGGTTTCCAGCCTTTTCTTGCACTAAAAAGTAAGACTAAATAAGAACCGTATGCACCTGTTCTGACTTAGCTACAAATTCGACTTAAAGATACATTTAGGAATGGCTCTTGTTTGTAACCCAGGGACTGCTTGTATTGCCAGGTCAGGGGGTGGAGAGAGGTGGGGAGTTGGTTTGGGGAGAAAGAAGATGAATTTTGTTTTTGACAATACAATTAACATGCATTCCTTGAGTGTCTGGTTAGGCAGAGCATTGATCCAAGGAGTTTGCAGTCTATTTGGGAAAATAAGACTTAATACATAAAATAATATAGAACATTGGAAGGTAAATACCAAACTTTCGAGTCCAGAAAACCTAGGAAAAAAGCTGCAAAATATTCTTAAATTTAGAAGATATTTTTAATCTACAGAATTCTCTTTTTAAAAAGGCTTTTGTTAATACCTTTCTTGTCAAATTGTAAAATATTATCATTATAAAACATTTGGAAAATACAGAATAATATAAAGAAGAAAAGAAAAATCACTTCTAACTTTGCCACCCAGCGAAGCCACAGTTAAATATATTGGGGTATTCACTTTTAGTTTGCTCTCCAAAAAACTAATATACTAGCAGTGTTCACTACACTATCAACAATAGTAGCTGTTATCACTTTTTCATTTTTATTAATAGATGAAAAACAATATCCTATTTTGATTTAATTTTCAACTCAGATTTCTAATAAGGATGAATTTTTTCAGATATTTACTGCTATTTACACTTTTTGTAAATTATTTGTTCAAGTATTTTACCCATTTTTTAAAGTATTCCCATGTTCTTTGATGTTTTAAATTGAGGCCCATTTAAAAATAAAAGATCTTATCAAACAACGTTTCAAACCTCATAACCTAATCCTATAGTTTCTGTAAGAAGAATACACTCTGCTGACATTCGTGTTATGTGCAATATTGTACCTTTTTAACCATTAACCTTTATCCTCTCTGTTGGCCATGAAGCTATGTGTAGCTATGACACAACATACTCCCATCTGTTTGTTTACCGTTCACCAAAGAGAGAAAAGTTATGCCAGTCATCCACCCTTCAAAAAGGGACAGAATGAGGGGCAGTGATAGGCCACCTCATTTTATTTTATATTAAAAAGTTCTGCTTTGTTGACTTATTTAAATACTTTCAAACTGATAACCTTTTTACACTGCTGCCTTTTCTAGAAGAAAAGATAGAGATATTGTTGAATAGATACGAATGTATACACAGTTTTAAAAATATATTAAAACGGACATGCAAATAGACACTCAACTGGGCAAGGCACAATTTATTCCAGGCAAGAAGAGAAGAATGACAATTGCCATTATTTTACTACCTATGTGTGTGCTGCATAGAAAATAGTTGGGGGTGGGGTGGGGAGGGAAGGTATAAACTAGTCATAATCTTTTATATTTATTTTAATGTTTTGCATTTATCTTAAATTTTGTTAAATATCTTACTTGCCTCTCTTGCTTCCAAGTCTGTCTTCTCATTGGGAGTAGGAAATCTATATAGCTGTTTCTTCCTATTTAAAAAACAAACAAAAAATCATCTTTATTGAGCTATAATTCACATACCATACAATTTAATCATTTAAAGTGTACAATTCAACGATTTCTAGTATATTAACAAATACATGCAACAGTCATCACAGTCAATTTTAGAACATTTTTATCACCTAAAAAAGAAACCCCTTACCCTTTAGCTATCATCCTCCCATCCTTCCACTCCTACCCCTCCCACCCCCAGCTCTAAGTAACCACTACTCCACTTTCTGTTTCTATAGATTTGCCTATTCTGGACTTTCATATAAATGGAATCCTGTAACATGTGGTCTTTTGTGACTGGCTTCTTTCACTTAGCACAATGATTTAAAGGTTCATTCGTGTTGTAACATGTATCAGCACTTCATTCCTTTTTGTGGCTGAATAATATTCCATTCTACGTATATAAGATATTTTGCTTATCCATTTGTCGGTTGATGAGCATTTTGATTGCTTCCACCTGTTGGCTATTATGAAAAATGTTACTATAAATATCCATGTATAAGTTTTTTGTGTGGACATATGTTTTCATTTCTCTTGGGTATATACCTTGGAGTGGAATTACTGGGTAATACGGTAACTCTGTGTTTAATTACTTGAGGAACTTCCAGACTGTTTTCTAAAATGGCTTCACCATTTTATTTTCCTACCAGTAGGGTATGAGGGTTCCATCTTGTTAACATCCTTGTCAACACTTGTCATAATATGAGTTTTTGCTTCTAGCCATCCTAGTGTGCATGCCATGGTATATGATTGTGGTTTTTATTTGTGTTTCCTTAATCCTAATGATGTTGACCATCTTTTCATGTGCTTATTGGCCATTTGTACATCTTCCTTAGAGAAATGTCTATCCAGATACTTTGCCCATTTTTTAATTGGGTTATTTTCCTCTTTACTATTGAATTGTATGAGTTCTTTATATATTCTAGATACAAATTCCTTATTAGATATATAATTTGCAAGTATTTTATCCCATTCTGTGGGTTGTCTTATCCAGCTGCTTCTTATTCTTCCATTCCACTTATTATTTTTGTCATAGTTTTCTCATCTTTGTGCTATCCAGTTGATACTAAGACATTTTGTAGCCCTGTTCAAGGTGCTCTTACTGTTAACCCAGTATCTTGCTCTTTTGTTTTGTTGGCAAGGGCATCTTGGACAAGTGCATTTGTTAATTCAAATACATTGTTGTTCTAGTACAGCAAGATGTTTTGTGATGTAATTACAAAATAAGCATGCTTTTCTTGACTAGCAGAGGCTGGTGAGATGTGGCATGGAAGATTCTATTGTTTATCCACTCAAGGTCAGTCTAAAGCAGTTAGTGGATTTGGCAACAAATGTTGCTGAAAACAGCGGGGCGGGTGGGGGGGAACACCTTGTCCGGAACACAGAGTATGAGTATTGTTTATATGATTTCCTAGCTACCTCCCCTTCATAGAGAGTGAATTTCTTTGTTCTAATGTTGTTTCAAAAAAGAATTTCACCCTGGTAGGCTAAGCATAGCTATTCTGGTACGTTTGTTACACTAAAATCTCACAACATTTCTAAAAATGGTTACATTGAAAAGAAAATGCCATTTCAACATGAATCATCACACAACAGCAGCAAAGTCTGAATTGGAAACCAGGGACGGCCCCTCTGGCTTTGCAGATGACTTGGAAAAAAAGAGTCAAGCTGCTAAAATGGCAAAGCCTTCAATTTGATTTGATTCATGACGCTTTGGTGTCTAGTACAGATGATGAAATGGGATAGCAAGTATTTACTCTTGCAGTGAGTTTAGGGATTGTTGGGGTAGGGAGTAGAGGTTACGTTCTAAGAAAAGCAAACCTGACATGTGCTTAGGTGTCCTTCTGTAAAAGCTTGAGATACCTGTTTTTTGAAAATGATGCAGTCATCGACTTGGAAAAATCCTTAAATATTCACTAGAGCTTATCACAGTGCTAAGTCATAGCAAAGACTCATTAACTATATGTCTCATGATGGAATGAATAAATGGATAAATGCATAAATGCACACAAGCAAGAATCCCTTCAACAGAGTTTCCTGCCAGCTGGTCATCCAGCCTTTGACTGAATATCTCGAGTGACAAGATGCTCACCACCTCCTGAGTAGTCCATTTCAACTTTGAATAGCTCTGATCTTTAGAAATTTTTTTCTTAATAGAACTAAAATGAGTCTCCCTCTAAGGAGCCCTGGTGGCACAGTGGTTAAGTGTACAGCTCCTAACTGAAAAGTTGATGGCCCACCAGCCACTCGGCAGGGAGAAAGATTTAGCAGTCAGCTTCTGTATAGATTTGCAGCATTGGAAACCCTAGGGGTTCTACTCTGTTCTATAGGGTCACTATTGGTCAGAATTGACTGCATGGCAAGGGGCTTTTTTTTTTTTTTTGTGGCTTCTATCCATTGCTTCTACTTGTGATGCTAGGAACCATCAAGAGTAAATTTAACTCTTCTTTTGCTAGCCCTTGATAGATTGGAGGACTAGCATCATGTAATCTTCCCTCTCCTTCTAAGTTTTCTCCAGCTCTCATAGTGGTTTAAATACTTCTACCCTCGTCAATATCCCCCACATGGACATACTCTTCTAGATGTGATTTGACACAAGTAAAGTAAAGCTATCACATCTCTTGTTAATAATGCCTAACATGTATTGAATGTTTACACTTAGCCCAATGGTAAGTACTTTACACGCATTTTCTCATTTAAACTTTGCAACAATCCTATGAGGATTATATTATCATTATTACCTTGATTTTACAGATCTGGATATTAGGCTTTCACTAATACCAAGTAATATTGCATTTTGTTTCATTTTGTTCAGAGACTGTTTGTGATCAATACAATTCCTAGATCTTTTTTTTGCTTGGACTGCTGTCAAGTTTTCCTTTCAGGTCTCTGATTTTCTAACCAAATACAGAACTTTACATTTGTACCTGTTAAATTGTTTCTTATCAATGTCATGACATTTCTCTCTCTCTCTCTTTCTGGATGGAGAGCCCCTGATCTAATTGTTTTAAATTTTGCTCTTAGAAAAAGCTCACACCATTTTTGTAGCATTTTCATAAAATTCTATTTTTTTCTAGGTAAACATTCAAAATCTTTTACAATCTTGAATAGTAGACAAGAATTATCTTAGGTGAAGGAAAGGACAGCACACACTACAGGGGAAGTCAGCACAACAGGACTAAACCAAAGCTAAGAAGTTTCCTGAATACGATCAAACACTTTGAGGGACAGAATAGCAGGGGTAGGGGTCTGGGGACCATACTTTTAGGTGACATCTAAGTCTATTGGCGTAACAATGTTTATTAAGAAAATGTTCTGCATCCTATTTTGGTGAGTAGTGTCTGGAGTCTTAAAAGCTTGCAAGTGGCCATCTAAGATGCATCAATTGGTCCCAACCACCTGGAGTAAAGGAGGATGAAGAACACCAAAGACACAAGAAAGGTATTAGCCCAAGAGACAGAAAGGGCCACATAGACCAGAGACTGCATAAGCCTGAGACCAGAAGAAGTGGATGGTGCCCAGTTACCACCAGTGACTGCCCTGACAGGGAACACAACAGAGTCTTTGATGGAGTGGGGGAAGGGTGGGATGCAGAGCTCACATTCTAGTAAAGAGGCCAGACTTAATGGTCTGACTGAGACTGGAGGAATCCCAGAAAGCATGGCCCCCGGACTCTCTGTCAACCCAGAACTAAAACAATTCCCAAAGCCAACTCTTCAGACAAATATTGAACTGAACTGTGGGACATAAAATGATACTCGTGAAGAGTGTGCTTCTTAGCTCAAGTAGATACATGAGACTAAGTGGGCAGCTTCTGTCCGGAGGTGAGATGAGAAGGTAGAGAGGGTTAGGAGGTGGTTGAATGGACATGGGAAATCAGGGGTGGAAAGGAAGAGTGTGCTGTCACAGTATAGGGAGAGCAATTAGGGTCACATAACAATGTATGTATAAATTTTTGTATGAGAGACTAACTTGAATTGTAAACTTTCACTGAAACTACACCAATAAAAAAGAAAGTAACCAAAAAAACCCCCCCCAAAAAAATCCTTTACAATCTTGAATGTATCATTGAAAATATTTACTACCCTTCCCAGCTTTGTTTTTTTTCTGACTCATAGTGACCCTATCCAGAGTAACATAAATCAATACAGTTTGGGTTCGATTGCTCAATCCACCTAACTCTGCTTGTCAGCTCTCATTTTTTTGATTTTATTATTGACTGGGACACTATGAAACACTTTGTTAAATGACTTGTTGACAATAAGACATACTATATCTGGGGCATGTCTTCTTCTACCTATCTAGTCACCTCATCCAGAAAGGAATGGAACTCATTTGGTAAGACTTCATTCCAAAAAATTTTGCTGCCTTTTAAATATCTTCTAAATATGCACGAATCATCCACAATATTATGTTCCTGAATTTTTCAAGGATCAAGGATGAATCTAACTGTCTGTCTATACTTTCTATAATCCAGCTCTCTAAACCCTCCTTTTTGCAAATTGGAATTATATTTACCCCTCTGCAATCCTGCTTATGTAGAGATTACAGCCTAGAAAATCCTATAGGGCAGTTGTACTCTTTCACATGGGGTCGCCATGGGTCAAAAATTGACTGGACTACACCTAAAAAAACAACAAATCTTTTGACATCTTTACAGATTTCCGTGGTTTGCTCAAGATTACTGACAGTGGTTCAGCAATCCCATCAGCAAATTATTTCAATCCCCTTTTTATTTGTCTGAGTCTGGGGAGTTGAACATACAGAAAGGGGCTCAGTTATATCTTGCTATCTTCTGTCCTTCACTTCTCTGTTAAATATGTGGTTTGATTTTTGGTGTTGACCCTCAGTTTCCATTCTGTCCTGTCTTAGTTCTTTCTAGGCAAGACAAAAAATATGTCATTCGTAATTATTTGAACAAAAATGGACTCTAAACGAGAATGTTCCCAAGCTAAGAGTGATTTTTTAAATAAATTTAGACTTAGTGTCGTGATTCCTCACTTCTATTTACAATCAAGATAACATAAAGCTAATGTCATCTAATCACACAGCACATTAAACAAATTAGATTCTGTAAAACATTGTAAATCAAAATCTACTATGTTTATAGGAGAGAAAAACATTGGAGAGGAGAAAAGTCACAAAAGTGAAAAATGAGCAACCAAAATTGTATGAAGTAAATCCAGTAAAATAACACAAGATGTCTCATAAGTGGTGAGGAATAATAGAAATAAAGATCTGGCAGTTGGCGATAAATGGAGACTAGAAGGAGCAGCTCACTAATGAATTAAGAGGCAAAAATAATTGAAATATTAAACATTCCTGAATCAAACTGATGGAGATGGGAGCATTGGAGGTAAATTTGACAGAAATTGATGGAAAAACAGAAGTTACTTTTTTTGGGCATGTGATCTCTATAATAGAACCACAAGTATCACCTCTCCCTATCATCCTCTGACCCATATTCTAAAGTGATAAATGATGTTCTGTATCTCCAAATGATTTGATTTCTTTTGGACTTAAGTTATCTGCAAAAGGGTCCCAATTAAACAAGAATGTGGTAGAATTAATGATGTGTGTTATAAGCATTCATGCTGAGAGCATCAAAAATTATAGTGAGAAAGTTGTCCAAAGCTAGTTAGCAGGAAATTTTATTCCATTCAGCCCCAGCCTACAAGTGAAAACCCAAACCATGGTTTCTTAATCCTTCTAACACACACACACACACACGCACACACACACACAGATAGACTACTAATTCTCCCCTGGCTTCTTAGGACACCATCACCTTTTGGTCTCAGATGCATGGCCTTGTATCCAATTCACTGAAGTTGCCCTCCTCACCCATTTCTTACCCCAAGTTATCTACTCTAATGGAGAGAAGTTCTGGATTGTCTTCTTCTTCTTTTTTTTTTTTTGTAATATGCATTTTTTTCTTTTGTAAACATGAATATTTGAGGGTTGACTGTACAATTTAAATATAAACCCAGCTTTGTCTCCTCTCATCTAAGGCTCTACTTGCTAAACTCTGAGATCTCATAAGCTTTAAAAAGAGAGACTTGGCATGATATTTCATAAAATGCATGATTATGAGCGTATCTATGTGAGTTAGATGTCTGGGATGTGTGTGTGTGTGTGTGTGTGTGTGTGTGTGTTTACAGGACCCTAGAGAAAACTGGCTGAGAATATGCCTGGGTGTGGCACACTTTCAGCTAATTACTAAAGTTTTGTCTGTAAATCTCTCTTAATATGGTAAAACATACCAGATGGAAACAAATTTCTAATGAAATATTTGGTCTGACAAAGCCAGTTCTCACATTAAGTAATATACCCTGAAGATTAGTGCCCAGCTAGTTCTTTACTAAAAGATTTATTTGCTATTTCTGTTATTCAAGGTGTATGTTAATCTTTCACTAATAAAGGAATATTACAATTGTTTGATATTTGGTAAGCTATGTTGCAAGAGTTGATCTGAACATCGAAGAGGCATTGTGTCTTATTTCTGAATTTAGGGAAATGAGAAAATGCCTAGACATATAGAAGAAATTGAATGACTGGTGGTGTTACCTTCAATAGTATCTCAGTCAAAGATAATTTTTCAGTGTTCAATTTTCAATATCCTTGTGGGCAGCCATTTTACTCAATCCATACCATTGTAACAGACAATAATAGTTCCAAAATAGCCTCCAGTCAGCTCCTTTTACAAACCAAACAGAAGCACTAATAAAACATCTTTCACCCATCTGTGGAGTTGAGTTTTATTATTTAGAATAGATTTATTCTTACCCTTTCTGACTAAGCACAACATTTAATTATGTTTGTGTTCTTTAATCTATGTCAGTGCTGAAATGAATCAAATAGGCCTTTGACCTCTTTCAAAATAATTGCCTATGCAGTGACTTTTAGAAGCTAATAAAACCATGTTAGAGATAAGGCACTACGAGAAAGAGGAGGATAGATAAATACTATCTTTAGCATTGAATTTTTCTGTTGTTAGGTGTCGTCAAGTTGGTTCCAACTCACAGCTACCCTATGTACAACAGAACCAAACACTGCCCACTCCTGCACCATCCTCACTCTTGTTGCTATGTTTGAGCCACTGTGTTAATCCATCTCATTGAGGGTCTTCTTCTTTTTTGTTGACTCTTACTTTACCAAGCATGATGCCCTTCTCCAGGGACTGGTCTCTCCTAATAATATGTCCAAAGTACATGAGACAAAGTCTCGCCATCCTAGCTTCTAAGGAGCATTCTGGCTGTACCTCTTCTGTTCATTCTTCTGGCAGTCCATGAATATTCAATATTCTTTGCCAACACCATAATTCAAATGCATCAATTCTTCTTCAGTCTTCCTTATTCATTGTCCAGCTTTCACATGTATATGAGACAATTGAAAATACCATGGCTTGGTCAGGCACACCTTAGTCCTCAAGGTGACATCTTTGCTTTTTAACACTTTAAAGAGGTCTTTTGCAGCAGATTTGCCCAATGCAGTACTTGTTTGATTTCTTAACTACTGCTGCCATGGACATTGATGGTGGATCCAAGTACAATGAAATCCTTGATAACTTCAATATTTTTGATGCTGCTTATTGGTTCAGTTGTGAGGATTTTTGTTTTCTTTATGTTGAGGTGAATTCTTTTAGCTTTACCTAAAAACAGCAACCAACATGATGAGGAAAAATTAATAGATAGTCATTTATTTCTTTCTTATTAAGCAAAGAACATGAAGCACTTAATTCAATGGCATGTACCTTATGGCTACTTGGTAAATATGATGATAATAATGGCTATTACTTATGCACGAAGTTTTCCCTGCAGTAACCTTCAAACTCAACTTTCATCTTAGGCCATTTCTCCTTGTGAACTCATGTAACTAGCACAGATTACTATTTTTTTTTCTGTGCATTTGTACATATTAGTATCATATTAATCTGTTTTATCCTTTAAGATTATAAACTACTTGGATAGTGGTGGGGGGAGACATATGCTTGCTATAAAACACATTCAACAAATGGTAGCTATTAGTAATAGTAGTACTTATACCTAACAAGAGTCCAGTTCAATCAATCTATATGCTTTCCTTGCAAAAAACAAAATCTGTTTATTTTCCTTGGTGAAGGTGCAGCTAGGCTGGCATGCTCATACACTCATGATAGATGTGCAATTTTGTACATTTCCAAAGGACAAATGAAAAACATTTTAAAAAATAACATACCCTTTGACCCACTTCAATTAATTTATTCTAAGGACATAATTAGGGTATGCAAAAAGACCTCTGTATTTGGTTGTTTCTCAAAATTGTGTTTATAATAACAAACTAAATGTTTAACATTAGGAGATTTGTTGATTCAAGTACAACACAGCTGTATTATGGGACACTACATGGCCATTAAAATATTCTTGAAGTATAATATATATTGGCATTGGAATATTTATAAAATATTACTAGTTAAAAAAGACAGTATGTTCAGATAATACATTTGTTTTTTAAATCTCTTTGTATATGCATGGAAAAAAGACTGGAATGACATATGTCTACAGATAATGAGATTATAGGTAATTTATGTTATCTTTTTTCCTTTCCTGTGTTTTCAAAGTTTTCTGCAATGAGCATATATTATTTTAGGAATTAAAGAGAAAAGATAACAATTGATACTTTTTGTCAGTGGAAGCATGGGCATGGGAGATGACGGGAACAGCTTTTACTCCAGCTTTATGATTCTCCAGCTCCCCTTTTGCTCCTTTATACAGGAGACCAAGGAACTTAGGTAAGGTGGGGAGAGGGTTAAATCTACTTGCCTTCCTATTTGTGTGCTGTGAGTTTGTTACCCTGAGTCTCTGGTCCCCTTCTTCCAGCCAGGCACAGGTTCCTGAGAAATGTCCACTTGGCTACGCCTCTCCCAGATGTACTATCTATTCCTGGACAGAGATACTGATCCCAAGCCCTACTTGTCTGCCTGCTCTGGTGAACTGAGCTGGTCAATAAAATCCTCTCTACTGTTATTGTTAGTTGCCACCGAGTCAATTCCAACTCATGGTAACCACATGCATGCAGAGTAGAACCACACCATATGGTTTTCAAGGTTGTGGACTTCTGGAAGCAGATTGCCAGGCCTGTCTCCGAAGGTGTCTCTTGGTAGGTTTGAACCGCCAACCTTTCGGCTAGTAGTCTAGCGCTTAACTGTTTGCATCACCCAGGGAAAGCCAGCTTTGGCTGGAAAGCCTTGTGTTTTTTTTTTTCCTCTTGGCTCCTCTCTCCCTACTCTGGAGAGTTAAATGTAATTACCCGACAGAGTAAACCTCAGGCCACCAAATTAGCCTCTCCCTGTATTATCACCAAAAGAATGAAGAAAGAAGAAATCTTTGGAATTAATTTACTGCTCTTATCATAAGCATAGAGGGAGGGGACGGCTACATATGTGGGCACACCAGCCCCAAATTTCCCAGAGTAACAGTTTTGTAACTGTTGGAAATGTGATGAACCTATCAGAAGTACCTGAAATCAAGTACTTAATGAAAATCACACTTCTATTTTTTCTGAGAGAATGTTGAAGTTAGAATTTTTAATAAAATAAAAAGTGAGCACTATTACATCTGTGTAATCTCTACTTGGAGCCATCCATGGTGGTGCAGTGGTTAAGAGCTTGGCTGCTAACCAAAAGGTCAGCAGTTCGAATCCACCAGCCACTCCTTGGAAACTCTATGGGGAAGTTCTACTCTGTCCTATAGGGTCGCTATGAGTCAGAATCGACTCGGTGGCAATGGGTTTTTAATCTTTACCTGTGAATACATAAACATTTTAGCCACACCATGAATATCTGTCTCACCATAAAGTCCATACTCACATATTATGTGTTGTATTAATCTGGGAAGGGAGTTGGGTGTGAAGAGCAAGGGATGACTGTTACTCTCTCTGACCTCCTCAATGGTATTTTTTCCACCCCCTGAAACTCTTTAAAGCTGTCTAGAATTTAAGACCTTGATGCATGTGCCAAGACACCTGAGGGTACTGGAACAAAGAAGGGGAATGAATTTAGGGCCAGCAAATAACTCATTCAGCTAGTTTGTTGTAGTTGTTAGCTGCTATTGAGTCGATTCCAACTCATAGTGACCTCATGTGACAGACTAGAACTGCCTCATAGAGTTTTCTTGGCTGTTATCTTTACAGAAGCAGATTGCCAGGTCTTTCTCCCTCTGAGCCACTAGGGGAGTTTGAGCCACCTACATTTCAATTAACAACTGAGTGCTTAACTGTTTGCACCACCAACGCTCCTTCAGTGAGTTTAATAACTGGTAAAAATAGTCTTAAAGCTACATTGTTCAAGTTCCTAGTTCTAATAGAACATGGTCACCTAAACCATAAGCTCATAAAAGTTAATAAATATTTGTCTTATTTATTCAGTATTTTCCAAGGCTGAGAGGATTTTCTACAGAAGTCACTATTCTTTAGATAAATTTATTTTCTCTTCCCTACAACTATTCCTGGATATGTCTATTCTGTTTTCCTTGAAGTAGAGTGACTCAACTTAATACAGTGTTCCAGGTATGTGCATTATGGTTCTGTATTAGAGAATACTACTTCCTACAAGGAAGACCGGTTAAGACAACTGTAATTCAAATTTAAGCTCCAACCACTAATGTCAAAGATGAGAAAATCGAAGATTTTTACCAACCTCTGCAGTCTGAAATTGATCAAACATGCAATCAAGATGCATTGACAATTACTGGTGATTGGAATGTGAAAGTTGGAAACAAAGAAGAAGGAACAGTAGTTGGAAAATATGGTCTTAGTGATAGAAAGGACGCCAGAGATTGTATGATAGAATTTTGCAAGACCAACGACTTCTTCATTGCAAATATCTTTTTTCACCAACATAAACGGTGACTATACACATGGACCTCATCAGATGGTATACACAGGAATCAAGGTGACTACATCTGTGGAAAGAGACGATGGAAAACTCAGTGTCATCAGTCAGAACAAGACCAGGGCCAACTGTGCAACAAATACCAATTGCTCCTATGCAAGTTCAAGTTGAAGCTGAAAAAAATTAGAACAGTCCACAAGAGCCAAAGCATGACCTTGAGTATATTCCACCCGAATTTAGAGATCATCTTAAGAATAAGTTTGGCTCATTAAACACTAATGGCTGAAGACCAGACAAGTTGTAGAAAGACATCAAGGGCATCATACATGAAGAAAGCAAGAGGTCATTAAAAAGACAGGAAAGAAAGAAAAGAGCAAAATAGATGTCAGAAGAGACTCTGAAACTTGCTTTTGAATGGAGAGTTGCTAAAGTGAAAGGAAGAAATGATGAAATAAAAGAGCTGAATAGAAAATTTCAAACGGTGGCTCGAGAAGGCAAAGTAAAGTATTATAATGAAATGTGCAAAGACCTAGAGTTAGAAAACTGAAAGGGAAGAACACTCTCAACGTTTCTCAAGCTGAAAGAACTGAAGAGAAAATTCAAGCCTTGAGTTGCAGTATTGAAGGATTCTACGGGGAAAATATTAAATGATACAGGAAGCATCAACAGAAGATGGAAGGAATACACAGAGTGACTGTATCAAAAAGAATTGGCTGACGTTCAACCATTTCAGGAGTTAGCATATGATAAAGAACTGATGGTGCTGAAGGAAGAAATCCAAGTTGCACTGAAAGCACTGGCGAAAAATAAGGCTCCAGGAATTGACAGAATACCAAGTGAGATACAGCTCAGGAAACGCTCACCTGTCTATGCCAAGAAATTTGGAAGACAGCTACCTGACTAACGGCCTGGAAGAGATCCATAGTCATTCCAAAGAAAAGTAATCCAACAGAATGTGGCAATTATCAAACAATATCATTAATATCGCATACAAGTAAAATTTTGCTGAAGATCATTCAAAAGCGGTTGCAGCAGTACCTTGACAGGGAATTTCCAGAAATTCAAGTCAGATTCAGCAAAGGACATGGAAGAAGGAATATCATTGCTGATGTCAGATGGCTCTTGGCTGAAAGCAGGGAATTCCAGAAAGATGTTTACCTGTGTTTTATTGACTATTCAAGGGCATTTAACAGTGTGGATCATAACAAATTATGGATAACATTAGGAAGAAATGGAGTTCTAGAACACTTAATTGTGCTCATGCGGAACTGTACATAGACCAAGAGGCAGTCGTTCAAACAGAACGAGGGATACTGTATGGTTCAAAATCAGGAAAGGTGTGCTTCATGGTTGTATCCTCTCACCATACTTTTTCAATCTGTATGCTAAGCAAATAATTTGAAAAGCTGGACTATATGAAGAAGAATGCAGCATCAGGATTGGAGGAAGACTCGCTAATAACCCGCAATATGCAGACGACACAACCTTGCTTGCTGAAAGTGAAGAGGACTTGAATGACATATTGATGAAGGTCAAAGACTACAGCCCTCAGTATGGATTACACCTTAACATAAAGAAAACACAAAACCTCACAACTGGACCAGTAAGCAACATCATGATAAATGGAGAAAAGATTGAAGTTGTCGAGGATTCCATTTTACTTGGCGCCACAATCAATGCCCATGGAAGAAGCAGCCAAGAAATCAAACAACACATTGCATTGGGCATATCTGCTGCAAAAGATCTCTTTAAAGTGTTAAAAAGCAAAGATGTCACTTTAAGGACTAAGGTGTGCCTGACTCCAGTCATGGTGTTTTCAGTCACCTCCTATGCATGTGAAAGCTGGACAATGAATAAAGAAGAATGAAGAAGAAATTATGCCTTTGAATTATGGTGTTGGGGAAGAATATTGAATATATTATGGACTGCCAGAAGAATAAACAAATCTGTCTTGGAAGAAGTACAGCCAGAATGTTCCTTAGAAGCAAGGATGGCAAAACTTCGTCTCGCATACTTTGGACACGTTATCAGGAGGGGCCAGTTCCTGGAGAAGAACATCATGCTTGAGTAGAGGATCAGCGAACAAGAGGAAGACCCTCAACGAGAAGGATTGACACAGTGGCTGCAACAATGGCCTCCAGCATAACAATGATCGTGAGGATGGCGCAGAACCGGGCAGTGTTTCGTTCTGTTGTACATTGAGTCACTATGAGTCAGAATCAACTTGATGGCACTTAATAACAGTCCATATAAAAATTATAACTGCACTCAGCCTAAACAAAACAAAGACTTGTATGACTCTGTCTCTTAGAGGGTCTGTGTCGAAGTCTTACTAAGCCCTTCTGAAAGGATTCCTATTTTTCTCCTGATTGAACTGACTGGACAAAGCAGGCCCAATTCTGTGGCAAGTTGAAGACTCCCATAATGAAGCTCATCTTCCTTTTATGCCTGTCAATATAAGTTCTACCCTTCTTGGAGTAGTGAGAAGTTTCTTTGGGGGCTAGATGAAATATTAGAATTTGCCTTTTTTTCCACTAATATGATGTAAGTCTATGTTTTCTGTTTAAAGACCCACTCAATAGATCATTAGAGTGAAAGTAATCTGCTATTACTTCCACCTTGTAAACTGGAAAATTGGTTTCTAATCAGACTAATTCATTAATGCACTATTCTTATTTTTTTGTTGGCAGCTCTAATCACTGACTTGCATCTAGCTCCAAGAAAGATACTTACAACAATATAGCAGACCCTGAATACATCTCTGTAGATTGGATAGATCAGTGAACACATATTTATTGAGAACCTACTATGAGCAAAGCCTTGGAAGCAATCTTATGAAGATTCAAAAGGAAACAATGATTGGATCCATATCGTAAGGAAGTTAAAAATCTAGTTTGGGCAGAAAGGATTAACACATTTTCAAATAGTTGATTAACTATACAAAGCAGCATAAAAATTGGTGTAAAATTAAGTTGTACAAACTAAATATTCTAATATCATTAAGGGTTTAGAGTAATAGAGAAGACCTTGAGTAAAAGGAATATTAAATTACTCATGTTGTTATTGAATGGAATATACATAGACATGTTCACATAAATATTAGACCATGATACATTTGCAACTGTAACTGAGGCTCACTCAATATTTTTCTTTTAACAAATAATAAACCCGCTCTTCTCTGAACTACTTGCAGTAAACAAAATAGTTGCAGAAGACACAAAAAAGATTATAGACAAACTTCAAAGAAATGCATTTTTATGACTTGCAATTTTAAAGTCATGAAAATTAAGCTAAAAGTATAATAGATCTTAATATAGGATTTGCTTTGGTGAATAGAATTTTAAGAGAGAAACTTTGAAATTAGTTTAGTAATTTTTTGAAAGATAGTTAGAGCTTTCACAGCTCAATTTGTTCTCTGACAGTGATTTAAACATTTTCTAAACAAATTTTTCCAAACATTAACTTGCATAGCAAAATATTTCCTTCATAAACATCAAGAAGCTAAACTTCATCAAAGCCCTCTCCCAGTTATAACATTTTCTAAATTAGGAGAACCTGAATTATTCATGCATTCAACACGTATTTTACAGAGAACTTAACAAGTGCTAGGCAATATTCCAGGCACTTGCAGTACATCAGTGAGCAAAAGAGACAAAAATTTTATGCCCTATATTTTTTTTCTTTACTGGTTAAATACATGTAGCAAAACATTTGCCATTTTACCGTGTTTTACAGGTATAAATCAGTTATATTAAATTACATTCATCATGTTGTTCAAGCATCACCACTATCAATTTACAAATTTTTCCATCATCCTTTACGGTAACTCATTGTCCTGTAAGCAATGACTGCCTCTTTCTCCTCACTCCCACTCCAGGTAACCACTAATAAACATTGGTCTTTATACATTTGCCTATTCTAAATATTGCATGTAAGTGAGATGATACAATATTTGTTCTTTTCTAACTGCCTTATTTCATTTAGCGTAAGTTTTCAAGGTTTATCCATATTGTAGCATGTATTAGGGCTTTGTTTCTCTTTATGGCAGAGTAAATACTCCATTATATGTATGTACCACGTTTTGTTTATCCATTCATCTGTTAATGGATATTTAGGCTGTTCTGATCTTTGGCTATTGTGAGTAGTGCTGCAATGAACATTGGTGTACATGTGTCTGTTTGCATCACTGTTTTCAAGTCTTTTGGGTATATTACTAGGAGTGGAATTGCTGGGTCATATGGTAGTTCTATGCTTAGCTTTCTGAGGACCCACCAAACTGTTTTCCACAGCTACTGTACCATTTTGCATTACCACCAGCAGTGGATAAGTGTTCAAATTTCTCAAAATCCTTGCCAACAATTGTTTTTTTTTTTTTTTTTAATCTTATCCATCCTAGGGGGGAGTGAAGAGATATCTCATTGTGGTTTTGATTGGCAACTCTCTAATGGCTAATGATGTTGAGCATCTTTTCATGTGCTTATTGGCTATTTGAATATCCTCTTTAATGAACTGTCTGTTCAAGGCCTTTGCTCATTTTGTAATTGAGTAGTTTGTCTTTTGTTGTTAAGTTGTAGAAAAGTTTTTAATACGTTCTGGATATTAGACTCTTATTGGAGATATGATTCCTGAAAATATTCTCCCAATCTGAAGGTTGTCTTTTCACTTTTTTGACAAATTTCTTTGATGAACAGAAGTATTTAATTTTTATGTGGTCTCATTTGTCGATTTTGTCTGTTGCTGCTTATGGTGTTGTTGTGATATTTTATAATCTGTCATTAAAAACTAGGTCCCACAGCCATGCCACTATATTTTTTTCTAAGAATTTTATAGTTTTAATTTTCACATCTAGATGCCTGATTATTTTGAATTGTTTTCTCTCTCTCTCTCTCTCTCTCTGTGTGTGTGTGTGTGTGTGTGTGTGTGTGTATAGTGTGAGGCAGGTATCCTGATTCATTCTTTTGCATGTGGAAATCCAACTTTCCCAGCACCATTTATTGAAGAAACTCTTCCTTCCCCATTGGATGGACTTAGCACCCTTGTTGAAATCATTTGACCACAGATGTATGGATTTCTGAACTCTCAATTCTATTCCAATTGTCTATGCGTCTATTATTACACCAGTACCAGGCTGTTTTAATTACTATGGCTCTATAGTCTGTTTTGAAATCAGGAAATGTGAGCTCTCCTACTTTATTCTTCTTCAAGATTGCTGTATCTACTCGGGGTCCCTTGCCCTTCCATTTGAATTTGGGTGTTGACTTTTCCAATTCTGCTAATAAGGCTGTTGGAATTTTGATGGGGATTGCATTGAATTTATAGATTGCTTTGGGTAGTATTGACATCTTAACTATATTAAGTCTTCCAATAATGAACTTGGAATGTCTTTCCACCTATGTAGGCCTTCTTTAGTCTCTTCCAGCAGTGTTTTACAATTTTCATTGTATAAGTCTTTCATATCCCTAGTTAAATTTCTATCTCAGTATTATTTTAGATAATAATACATTTTATACTGAATTGTTTTCTTAATTTTCTTTTTATATTTCTCATTGCTGGTGTATTGAAATGTAACTGATTTTTGTGCACTGATGATCTTGTGCCCTGCAACTTTGCTACATTCCTCTATTAGCTCTAGAAGTTTTCCTGTGGACGCTTTGGTATTTTCAATATATAAAATCATGTCATCTGTGAATAGAAATAAATTTACTTCTCCCTTTCTGATTTGGATACCTTCTGTTTATTTTTCTTGTCTTATTGCTCTAGCTAGGACTTCCAATACAATATTGAATACGAGTGTGGTACGGCGAGCATCCTTGTCTTTTCTTGATCTTAAGGGGTAAGTTCTCAATATTTCTCCATTATGTATAGTGTTGGTTGTTGGTTTTTCATAAACAAGCTTAATCATATTGAGAAACTTCCCTACTAGTCTTACTTTGTTGAGTATTTTTTATCAAGAAAGGGTGTTTGATTTTATCAAATGCCTTTTTCTGCATCAAATTAGATGATCCTTTCTTCTACTAATGTGGTTCATTTTCTAATGTTGAACCCTCCTTAACATTCCTGGAAAAAACATTCTACTCTTCATGGTATAAAATTCTTTTAATAAGTTGTTGGATTAGTTTTTCTAGTACTTTGTAGAGGACTGCTGAATTTATAGTCATAAGGGATATTGGTATGTAATTTTATTTTCTTGTAGGGTCTTTGGCTTTGGTATCAGGGTAATGCTGGCTTCATAGAATGAGTTAGGGGTATTCCTTTCTCTTCTACGTAATGAAAGAGTTTGAACAGGATTTTTGTCAATTCTTATTTAAATGTTTGCTAGAATTTCCCTAGTGAAGCCATCCAGTTCAGGAATTTTTTCATTGGGAGGTGTTTGATCACAGGTTCAGTGTCTCAGCTGGTGATGGATCTGTTCAGATTTTCTACTTTCTCTTGAGTCAGAGAAAATATTGAAATTGTCAAGAATTTCATTTTACTTGGACCCACAATCAACACCATGGAAGCAATAGTCAAGAAATAAAACGACATACTGTGTTGGACAAATATGTTGCAAAATACCTCTTTAAAGTGTTCAAAAGCACAGATGTCACTTGAAGGACTAAGGTGCACCTAACCCAAGTTATGGTATTTTCAATTGCTTCATATGCATGGAAAACTGGACAATGAATAAGGAAGACTGAAGAAGAATTGATGCCTTTGAATTATGGTGTTTGCAAAGAATATTGAATATATTGAAGCATTTATTGAATATGTTGAAGAATACTGAAAGAACAAATTTGTCTTGTAAGAAGTACAGCCAGAATGCTCCTTAGAAGCAAGGATGATAAGACTTTGTCTCACGTACTTTGGACATGTTATCAGGAGGGACCAGTCCCTGGTGAAGGACATGATGCTTGGTAAATTAGAGGGTCAGCAAAAAAAGAGGAAGACCCTCAACAAAATGGATTGGCACAGTGGCTCAAACATAGCAACAATTGTGAGGATGGTGCAGGACTGGACAGTGTTTCATTCTGTTGTACATATGGTCACTAAGAGTCAAAACACACTTGACGGCACCTAACAACAACAGCAACTTGAGTCAGTTTAGGTAGGTTATGTTCTAAGAATTTGTCCATTTCGTCTAAATTGTAATATACAGTTGTTCCTAGTATTCTGTCATAATCCTTTTTATTTCTATTGGGTCAGTTATAATGTCTCAACTTTCGCTTCTTATTTTGGTTATTTGCATATTCTCTCCTTTTTCTTTGTCAATCTAGCTAAAGGTTTGTCAATTTTACTGATCTTTTCAAAGAATCAACTTCCGGTTTTGTTTATACTCTCTACTTTTTTCTACTCTCTATTTCATTTATTTCTGCTCTGGTCTTGGTTATTTCCTTTATTCTGGTAGCTTTAGGTTTAGCTTACTCTTCTTTTTGTAGTTCCTCAAGTTGTAGAGTTTTTATTTGGTTTTACTGAGTTGAGATCTTTCTCCTTTTTTAATGCAGGCATTTATTGCTATAAATTTCCCTCTGAGAACTACCTTTTTTGCATCCCATAAGCTTTGTTATAGTGTGTTTTCATTTTAGTTCAATTACAAGTTTTTGTTTTTGTTTTTTAATTCCTCTCTTGATTTCTTCCTTTATCTGTTGGTTGTTTAGTAGTGTGTTGTTTGATTTCCATGTATTTATGTGTTTTCCAGTTTTCCTTCTGCTATTAATTTGTAGTATTATTCCTCTGCTTATAATTTCTAGTATTCTCCTTCCCGGAGGAGATACTTTGCATAATTTCAATCTTTTTAAAAGTGAGCTTTTTTTATTTGTTTGTTTGTTTTTGTGACTTAGCATGTGATCTATCCCAGAGAATGGTCCATGTGCACTGGAGAAAAATGTGTATTGTTCTGTTGTTGACTGGGGTGTTCTATATATATCTGTTAGGTCTAGTAGTTTTACAGTGTTTTTAACTCCTCTATTTCCTTTTAATCTTCTTTCTAAATGTTCTGTCCAGTACTGAAAGTGGTGTATTGAAGTACCCAACTATTATTGTGCAGTTGTCTATTACACCTTTCAGTTTTGTCAGTATTTACTTCATATATTTTGGGGCACTGATGCTAGGTGCATATATGTTTATAACAGTTATGTCTTCTTGATGAATTGACTCTTTTATCATTATATAACATCCTTCTTCATGTTCTGTAACAGATTTTGACTTAAAGTCTTTTTTGTCTGCAGTTAAAATTGACAACTCAGCTCTTGTTTGGTTACCATCTGCATTGAACATTTTTTCCCTATCCTTTCAGTTTTGACCTAGTTGTGTCTTTGGGCTTAAGATGTGTCTCTTGTAGACAACATATAGTTGGATCAGGTTTTTATTTTAAATCCATTCTGCCACTCTCTGCCTTTTGACTGGAGCATTTAGTCCATTTTCATTCACTGTAATTATAGACAAGGAAAGACTTACTTGTGCCATTTTGTTGTTGTCATTGTGTGTTATACCTCCTTTGTCTTTTCTTTGCTCTAATACTTCCAACTTTTGTGTTCTGTTGATTTTTTGTAGTGAACCATTTTGATTCCCTTTTCCTTTCTTTTTGAGTGTTTTTAAAGATATTTTATTTGTGGTTACCATGTATATTATATTTAATATCTTAAATTTATAACAACATGGATTAAGCTGACACCAACTTATCATCAGTAACATACAAAAACTCTTTAACTATACCATTCCTCTCCCCCCCGATTTTTTTATTGTTATCACCAATTACATCTTTATACATCATATATCCTGTAATATAAATTTATACTTATAGTTTATGAATTTGTCATTGTAAAGCTTGAAGGAAATAACCCATAGAATTACCAAGTAAAAATACCTTAAATCTTGCCCTTATACTTGCAACTGCAATTATCTTTAATGGAGACTTTTTTTTTCCCCTTATGTATGGCTTCAAGTTATTCACTAATGTCCTATTTTTCTCATCTGAAGGACTCCCTTTAGCATTTCTTTTAAGGCAGGTCTAGTGGTTATGAATTCTCTGAGCTTTTGTTTATCTGGGAATGTCCTTATTTCACCCTCATTCTTTAAGTACACTTTTGCCAGGTATAATACTCTTGGTTGACAGTTCTTTTCTTTCAGCACTTTAAATATGTCATTCCATTTCCTTCTGGCCTCCAAGTTTTCTCAGGAGAAATTGGCACTTAATCTTATCAGGAATGCTTTTTATGTGACTATTCACTTTCTCTTGCTCCTTTCAGGATTATTTCTTTGTCTTTCACTTTAGAGAGATTGATTATAATGTGCCTCGGTGTGGATATCTTTAGGTTTATCCTACTTGGATTTCATTGAGCTTCTTGAATTCGTAAAGTCATGTCCTTCATCATGACTGGATAATTTTCTGCCATTATTTCTTCAAATATTATTTCTCTCCCTTTCTCTCTCATCTACTTCGGGAATTCCCATGATGTGGATATTGGGTCACTTGATGTTGTCCCATAATTACATTAAACTGTGCTCTACAGTCTGAAGTTTTCCATATTTTTTGCTCTTCAGGCTCCATTATCTTTATTACCTCATATTCTAGTTCACCGATTCTTTCTTCTGCCTGCTCAAATCTGTTGTTCAAGCCTTCCAATGAGTTTCTCATTTCAATCATCGTCTCTTTCTGTTCCAATATTTCTGTTTGGTGTCTTTTTATAGTGTCTATCTCTTTATTTAAATTCTCATTTTGTTCATGCATTGTTTTCCTGTTTTACTTTAGTTTTTTGTCTTTGTTTTCCTTTACATTTTTGAGCTTGCTTAAAATTGTTATATTCTTCTAATCTATTTATTATTCAGGATTCCATAAATAAGATTTTTCCCCCTTCATCTTGTTCACTTGAATGGGTCATTGTTGACAGTTTTGTGTGTGCCTTGTGTTTTTTTGTTGAATGCAGGACATTAGAGTTTTACGAGATGTCACCTTTCTCAATTCTCCTGTTGGCTTTTTCAACAGCACTACTTTTTGCAAGTAACTGTTAGGTGGGCAGAGCCTTGAGACTTTGCTTTCCACTCTCTTCCCCTCTCGGTGATAAATCTGTTTCAGTCCAGACTAAGGTTTTTGTCTTTCAGTGGCTCCCAAACCAAACAGAGAACATACACTACTCAATCTGTCCTCCAGGGGGAACTGCCTTCAGTATTTGGTAATTGCTTCCACCTTTGCTCCATGAGGGCTATGTTTCTATCCAGGCCAAGTTTTCAGTCCTTCAGCAGCTCCATAAGTGTTCAAAAACTTACACTGAATGAACTCCCCTCTGGTGAGTGTAGTCCTCAGTCATTGGTCATCGCTCCCTCTCCCGCTCTGTGAGGGCCTGTTTAGTTTTGAGCCAGATATCAGCACCCTTCCTCTTGCTCAGGTGAGCCATGGGTCAACTTGGAACCATGGCAGCCATCTGTCCACTGTGACAGGTGAGGGGGAGACAGGCACATCCCTAACAGAGCACCAGGGAGATCTCTTATTTATTTTGGAGCCAGCACTTGGATCTCTTCCCTGTGCACAGATGAGCTTTGCATTGGCTGAAGGAGTGGCCGCTGCTGCAGCCATCAGTCTGCATGCCAATGTAGCCATCTGCAGTAGCTTACCATCTGCTGCACCAAGAGGAGGACTGGCAGGGGCAGTGGAAAAAGCACTTTTCCTACCATATGAGACTCATTGTTGACTTGGTTCCATCTGCAACTCTTTGATGCTGTTCTCTGCCCACCAATTCATAGGCCCAAAGGGTACAGCACAGATTTCTCACTGGGTTTCTTGGTGTATGTGTGGGGAGGGTCAGAAACCCACACCTGCACACGCTGCTATCTTCCCAGCATTTCATGCCCTCTTTGAGCTTGCATTCTAGCAGGAAATATTTATGAGATTTTAACTACACCCAGGAATGGAGTGAAGATGAGAACATTTACCTAACCGAAAGGCAATAGCCTTATAAATACCCATGCTTCAAAGTAATTGATTAATATATTTTGGCTGCTGTATCTCAAAAGACTTCAAGATAGAGATATTCATTCTTTATTTTGTATCCCTCTTTAATTCTCTGTGTTTATATATACTGTATTGCACTGTGTGGGTGAGTCACAGAAAATGGAAGGTGTTTTGTAATTCTAAATTCGATCTGTCCCTTTGTTTCATACAATTTCCATTTGTCATTTTTCACTCTTTCTTAATCACTGTCTACCCTACACCTCTCAAGGTGGTTTCTCCTTATCTCATTTATCTCCCTTAAACTCCCAATAACTTTTGGAGATAGATACATTTATTATTACCATTTTAAAGATGAGAATGCAAGACTCATACAGGCTGCTACTTTAGCAAGATATCTTAAGTCAGATATTCTGACTTCAGATCATGAGAAATTTCCATTTCATCACAATAGTTCACACTTGTCTCTTTAAAACCAAACAGGCAAGGGATCCAGTTCCAGGTAAGATGGAGTAAGCACAATCTCATCTTTTTCTCCCACAGAATGCAATGCTAAAACCTGTAAATAATGAATAATGCACCTACTTGAGGTCTCTGAAAAGTAAATATCAGCAGGATGATTGGGGAAGAATGCTTGAATTTGAAGTGCCACTAAAGTGGTATTGAGTGTACTCCTTTTTTCCTCTGTTATCTCAAAGCTTAATTCAATGTAACCTTAAACATGGAAGTGGATACTATCTTAGGGATAGAGAAAGAGAGATTGGTTCAGGAGCAATCCACCAGTTCTGGCTCAAAAAAATAATCAGGGAACCCTTAAAGCCCAGAGGGAATGGGAAAAATCCTCTAGGTCTTTTTTCTCTCCCTTTTCTCTGTAAACTTGACTTAACCAGATCAAGTGCCTGCTAAAACTAACTAACTAAATAAATAAATATTATCCATAGAATATAAGCAACATTCAGAGTCTCATAACATATTATATAATATGTCCAAGATGCAAACCAAAATTACTCAACATATAAAGAACCAATAAAATATCAACTCACCAGGCAAAATACAATTAAGAGATTCCAGCAACAAGGTGACATTGGAATTACCCTAACAAGGTCTTTAAAGAAGCTATTATAAAAAAGATGCTCAAATTAGCAATCATAAACACTCTTGAATCAATATAAAACAGAAGGCATCAACAAAGAAATAGAAAGCATAAAGAAGAATTAAATGGAAATTTTACAACTAGAAAGCACTATAAACAGAATTTAAAAACACACTGGATGAACTCAATAGCTGAATGAAAGTAACAGAGGAAAGAGTAAATTTGAGGATGGATCAATAGAAAGTATCCAACCTGAGCAACACAGAGAAAGAAAAAAATTAGCAGAGCCTCAAGGACCTTTAGGACAATAAGAGAGCTAATATTCATGTTATTAGAGTCCCATAAATAGAGGAGAAAGAAGTGCTGCTGAAAAAAAATTTGAAGAAATGATGACTGATGAAAGACACAAACCTAAAGATTCAAGAAACTGGGGAAATTTCAAACACAATAAACCCAAAGAAATCCATGCCAAGACACAACATAATCAAACTGCTGAAAACTAGAAATCAGCCAAAGAAAAATGACACATTACCTATAAGGGAAAGATGATTCAAATGACTGCAGAGTTCTCATCAGAAACAATGAAGGCCGGAAGAACATGGCACAAATTTTTTTACATGTGGAAGGAAAAGAATTCTTAACCCAGTATTCTATAAAATTCAAACCAAACCCCTTGCTGTAGAGTAGATTCCTACTCACAGAAACCCTATAGGACAGAGTAGAACTACCCCATATGGTTTCCAAGGAGTGGCTGATGGTTTCGAACTGTCGACCTTTTGGTTAGCAGCCAAGCACTGCGCCACCAGGGCTCCCAGTATTCTATATCCAACTAAAATATTACTCAGGAATGAAGGTAAAATAAAGACATTCTCAGATAAAGGAAAACTAACAAGATGTATAGCTGACAGAACCACTCTAAAAGAATGGCTAAAAGAAGTTCTTAAAACAGAACTCTTTGCCAAACCCATTGCTGTCCAGTTGATTCTGACTCATAGCAACCCTATAGGATAGAGTAGAACTGCCTCATAGGGATTCTAAGGAACAGCTGGTAGATTTGAACTGCCAACCTTTTGGTTAGCAGCTGTAGCTCTTAACCACTGCAGCGCCAGGGCAGTTCTGTCCTCTAGGGTTGCTATGAGTCAGAATGGACTCAACAGCAATGTAAAACAGAAAGGAAATAATAAAAAGGAAACATGGAACATCAGAAAGGAAGACGGAACTATAGATAAAGTAAAAATGTTGGTAAATAAAATAGGCTACTCTCCTACTGAGTTATTTCAAATATCTTTGACTATTAAAAGCAAAAAGTATAGCATTGTCTTGTGGGATTTTTAATGTGTATGTTGCTGTTGTCATCAGGTGCCGTTGAGTCGGTTCTAACTCATAGCAGCCCTGCACCATCCTCACAATCGTTGTTATGCTTGAGCCCATTGTTGCAGCCACTTCATCAATCCATCTTGTCGAGGGTCTTCCTCTTTTTGGCTGACCCTCTACTTTACCAAGCATGGTGTCCTTCTCCAGGGACTGATCCCTCCTGATATCATGTCCAAAGTATGTGAGATGTAGTCTTGCCATCTTTGCTTCTAAGGAGCATTCTGGTTGTACTTCTTCCAAGACAGCTTTGTTCATTCTTTTGGCAGTCCATGGTATATTCAATACTCTTCACCAATGCCGCAATTCAAAGGCATCAATTCTTTGGGCTTCCTTATTCATTGACCAGTCTTCGCATGCATATGAAGCAATTGAAAACACCATGGCTTGGGTCAGGCGCACCTTAGTCTTCAAGGTGACATCTTTGCTTTTCAACACTTTAAGGAGGTCTTTTGCCCAATGTGATTTCTAGACTGCTGTTTCCGTGGGTGTTGGTTGTGCCAAGAACAATGAAACCTTGACAACTTCAATCTTTTCTCCGTTTATCATGATGTTGCTTACTGGTCCAGTTGTGAGGATTTTTGTTTTCTTTATGTTGAGATGTAATCCATACTGAAGGCTGTGGTGTTTGATCTTCATCAGTAAGTGCTTCAAGTCCTCTTCCCTTTCAACAAGGAAGGTTGTATCATCTGCATAATGCAGGTAGCTAATGAGTCTTCCTCCAATCCTGATGCCACATTCTTCTTCATATAGTCCAGCTTCTCAGATTATTTGCTCAGCATACAGACTGAATAGGTATGGTGAAAGGATACAACCCCGACACACACCTTTCCTGACTTTAAACCATACAGTATCCTCTTGTTCTGCTTGAACAACTGCCTCTTAATCTATATACAGATTCATCATGAGCACAATTAAGTGTTCTGGAATTCCTATTCTTTGCAATGTTATCCATAATTTGTTATGATGCACACAGTCGAATGCCTTTGCATTGTCAATAAAATACAGGTAAACATCTTTCTGGTATTCTCTGCTTTCAGCCAGGATCTATCTGACGTCAGCAATGATATCCCTGGTTCTACGCCCTCTTCTGAATCTGGCTTGAATTCTGGCTGTTCCCTGTCGATATACTGCTGTAGCCACTTTTGAAGAGCTGCCATATGACCCAGCAATTCCACTCCTAGGTATATGCAGTAGGTATCTAACAGAAGTGACAGGAACAGATACATGCACACCTATGTTAATCACAGCACTATTCATAATAGTAAAAAGGTGGAAAAAATCTAAGTGCCCAACAATGGATGAATGCGTTAGTAAAATGTGGTAAATACATACAATGGAATACTAGTCAGTGATAAATGAGTTCCCGAAACATCTTGGGACATGGATGAACCTAAAGGAGAATATGTTGAGTGAAAAAAGTCAATCACAAAAAGACAAATATTGTATGTTCTCACTTTTATGAAGTGAAATGAACAGATAAATACACAGAAACTAATGTTCGTTACCACCACTTAACTGTCAGTTTGTCGTAATGTGGTGACTTGTGTGTTGCTGTGATGCTGGAAGCTATGCCACCAGTATTTCAAATACCAGCAGGGTAAAAAAAAAAAGAAAAAAACCTAAAAAAGCAGAGGGTCAGTGAAAAAGAGGAAGGCCCTCAACAAGATGGATTGACACAGTGGCTGCAACAATGGGCTCAAGCATAACAACAATTGTGAGGATGGTGCAGGACCCGGCAGTGTTTCGTTCTGTTGTACGTAGGGTCGCTCTGAGTTGGAACTGACTCAACCTAACAACAACAACAACATGGCAGCTCTACCTCTAGTTTTTTTTTAGGAACTGCCAGACTGTCTTCCACAACAGCTGTACCACTTTGCATTCCCACCAACAATGGGTGAGGGTTCCGATTCCCCCACATCCCCTCCAACACTTGTTATTTTCAGGTTTTTTTTCTTAGCCTTGCTAGTGGCATGAAATGGCATCACATTGTGGGTTTGATTTGTACTTCTCTGATGGCTAATGACATTGAGCATCTTTTCATGTGTCTGTTGGCCTATCCTTTTTGGTGACATGTCTGTTCATGTCCTTTGCCCAGTATTTGATTGGGTTATTTTTATTGTTAAGTTGTACAAGTGTTCTGTATATTTTAGATATTAGGTTATGATCATCCCAAAAGAGGTTTTCCTAGTCCGTTGGTTATCCCTTTACTTTTTTGATAAAGTCTTTTGATGACCATAAGTCTTTAACTTTTCTGAGGTCCCAGTTATCGAGTTTGTTTTCTGTTGCGTGTGCATTCATTGTTGTGTTTGATAATCTCTCACTGAAAAAAAAAAATAGGTCTCAAAGCTTTACGCCTGTATTTTCTTCCAAGAACTTTATGGTTTTAGGTTTAACATTTAGGCCCTTGATCCATTTTGAATTAGTTTTTGTGTATGGATCTTGTTTCATTTTTCTGCATGTGAAAATCTAGTTTTGCCAGCACCATTTGTTGAAGAGACTCTTCCTTCCCCCACTGAATGGATTTGGCTCCCTTGTCGAAAATCAATTGACTGTAGCTGTTTGGATTTATTTCTGGATTTTCAATTCAATTCCATTGATCTATGTGTCTATCATTAAATCAGTACCAGGCTGTTTTGATTATTGTAGCTGTGTGATATATTTTGAAGTCAGGAAGTGTGAGGCCTCCTACTTTCTTCTTTTTCTTCAAAATTACTTTGGCCATTCGGAGTCTCTTGTCTTTCCATATAAAATTGAGGATTAGTTTTTCCATTTCTGTAAAGAATGCTGTTAGAATTTTCATCAAGACTGCATTGTATCTATAGAGGGCTTTGGGTAGTATTCACATCTTGACTATATTAAGTCTTCCAATCCATGAGCACAGAATGTTTTTCCATCTATTTGGTCTTCTTTAGTATCTTTCAACAGTGTTTTATAATTTTCATTGTATAAGTCTTTTACATCCCTGGGTAAATTTATTCCTAGATATTTTAATCTCTTAGATGCTATTGTAAATGGGATTGTTTTCTTAATCACCTTTTCAAATTTCTCATCACTAATGTATAGGAATCCAACTGATTTTTGTATGTGGGCCTTTTATCCTGCAACTTTGCTAAATTCCTCTATTAGTTCTAGAAGATTTTTGGTAGATTCTTTAGGATTTTCTATATATAGGATCATGACATCTGGGAATAGAAATACTTTTACTTCTTCTTTTCCAATTTGGATACATTTTATTTATTTTTATTTCCTCATTGCTCTGGCTAGGACTTCCAGTACAGTAATTGAATAGGAGTGATGAGAGTGGGCATTCTTATCTTGTTCCAGTTTTCAAGGGGAAAGTACGCAATCTTTCTCCATTGAGTATAATGTTGCTTGTTGGTTTTTTATAAATGCCCTTAATCATGTTGAGGAACTTTCCTTTTCTTCCTATGTTGTTAAAAGTTGATATCAAGAAAGGGTAAAGGATTTTATCAAATGCTTTTTCTGCATCTATTGAGATGATCATGTGGTTCTTTTCCTTTGTTGTATTAATGTGGTGTACTTCATTGACTGGTTTTCTGATGTTGAATCAACCTTGCTCTCCTGGGATAAATTCTACTTGATCATGATGTATAATTCTTTTAATATGCTATTGGATTCTGTTTGCCAGCATTTTGTTGAAAATTTTTGCATCCATTTCATAAGGGATATTGGTCTGTAGTTTTCTTTTCTTGTGGTGTCTTTGTCTGGTTTTAGTACCAGAGTAATGTTGACTTCATGAAATAGTTAGGGAGTATTTCTTCTTCCTCTATCTTTTTCAAGAGTTTGAACAGGATTGGTGTCAGTTCTTCTCTAAATGTTCAGTAGAATTCCCCAGTGAAGCCATCTGTTCCTGGGCTTTTCTTTGTTGGGAGGCTATTTATTACTGATTCAATCTCGTCACTTGTTATGGATCTGTTGATGTTTTCTACTTCCTTTTCAGTAAGTTTAGGTATGTTATGTGTCTCTAGGAATTTTTCCATTTCATCAAAGTTATAAATTATGTTAGAGTACTGTTTTTCAAGTATTCTGTTATGATCCTTTTTACTATAATTGGGTCAGTTGTAATGTCTCCACTTATATTTGTTATTTGTGTCTTCTCTCTTTGTCAGTCTAGCAAGTGATTTGTCAATGTCACTGATCTTTTCAAAGAACCATCTTCTGGTTTTGTTCATTCTCGCTACTGTTGTCCTTTCCTCTATTTCATTTATTTCTGCTCTGATATTTATTATTTCTTTTCTTCTAGCAGATTTAGGTTTAATTGCCTCTTCTTTTTCTAGTTCCTCAAGCTGTAGAATTAGACTATTTATTTGAGATCTTTCTTCTTTTTTTAATACAGGCATTTATTGCTGCAAAATTTCCTCTGAGGACTGCCTTTGCTGCATCCATAAGTTTTGCTATGATGTGTTTTCTTCTTCATTTATCTCCAAGTATTTTTTAATTTCACTCTTGATTTCTTCCTTGACCCAATAGTTATTTAATAGTGTGTTGTTTAATTTCCATGAATTTGTATGTTTTCTAGTTTTGCTTCTGCTCTTAATTTCTAGTATTATTCTTTTGTGGTCAGAGAAGATATTTTGTATAATTTCAATCTTTTTAAATTGGTTAAGACTTGTTTCGTGGCCTAGCATATGGTCTATTCTAGAACATTATCCATGAGCACAGGAGAAAAATGTGTATTGTTCTGATGATGAGTGGAGTGTTCTATACATGTCCATTAGGTCTAGTTGGCTTATGGTATGATTTAAGTCCTCTATGTCCTTACTGATCTTCTTTTTAAATGTTATGTCCAGAATTGAAAGTGGTGTATTGAAGTTCCCAACTGTTATTATGGAGTTGTACATTTCTTAAACTTTGTTAGATAATGCCATACTGTTTTCCCAAAGTGGTTGTACTGATTTACGTGCCAAACATAAGTGTATGAAAATTTCTATTGCTTTGCATCTTTGCCAAAACTTGGAATTGCTAAAATTTAAGTTTCCCAATCTAATAGATGTATCATATGACAGACCTTTTTGGTTTTACTTTGCATTTATATGATTACCAATGAGGTTGGGCAATCATACTTATGCTTTTAAAATTATCTTTCCTATTAGGGTTACTGTCTATCTTTTCCTTTTCTATTGTGGTAAAAATACACACAACAAAACATACACCAATTCAACAATTTCTACATGTATAATTCAATGACATTGATTAAATTTTTCAAGTTATGCAATTATTCTCACTATCCCTTTACAAATTATTCCACCACCATTAACATAAGCTCAATTCCGCCTAAGCAAATACTCCCCCTCTCTCCCTTCCTCCTGCTCCTGGTAACCACTAATAATTATTGGTTTCTATATATTACTTCATATAAGTGAGATAATACAATATTTGTCCTTTTTCCAATTAACTAATTTTGCTCAGCATAATTTTTTCAAGGTTCATTGATGTTGTACCATGAATTAGGACTTCATTTCTCCTTATAGCTGAGTAACATTCCACTGTATGTATATACCACATTTTCTTTAACCATTCAGATGTTAATGGACATTTCAGTTGTTTCCACCTGTTGGCTATTGTGGAAAGTGCTAAAATGAACATTGATGTGCATGTGTCTGATCACATTGCTGCTTTCAAGTCTTGGATATGTACATAATAGTGGAATAGCTGGATCATATGGTAGTTCTATGTTCAGATTTTTGAGGAATTACCCAACTATTTTCCACAGTGGCTGTCCCATTTTACATTCCAACCAGCAATGGCTAAGGGTTCCTATTTTTCCACAACCTCACCAACACCTGTTGTTTTCCATTGGTTTTTTTTGTTTTTGTTTGTTTGTTTGTTCATTTTGATCACTGTCATTTTAATGGGGGTGAGATTGTATCTCATTGTGGTTTTGATTTGCATTTCCCTAATGGCTAATGATGTTGAGCATCTTTTCATTTGTGTATTGGTAATTTGAATAGCTTGTTTAGTGAAATGTCTGTTAGTGTCCTTTGCCCACTTTGTTTAAAAAATTTTTTTCCCACTTTTTAAATTGAGTTTTTTGTCTTTTTGTTGTTAAGTTGTGGAAGTATTTTATATATTTCTGATATTAGACCTTTACTGGATATATGGTTCTCAGAAATTTTCTTCCAAATCATAGGTTTTCTTTTCACTTTTTTTGATAATGTCTTTGAAGAACAAAAGTATTTAATTTTTATGAGGTCCCATCTATCTATGTTGTCTTTTCCTGCTTGCGCTTTTGTTGTCATATCTGATAGCTCATCACTGAAAACTAGGTCCCAATGCTTCACTCCTACATTTTCTTCTGTGAATTTTGTACTTTCAGTTTTCACATACAAGGTCAGAGAGAGTGAGGTAGTGCCACATGGGCAGCTGGTGTCAGAGACGTTTGAGAAGTGGGAAAGTAAGTATTTTATTAATCTTCTGACTTTGGGGATTGGATTCATCCACAAAACATGGTACTACAGTATACCTTTATTGTGTTTCCACAGGGATATCTCAATTCCCCTGCAATATGTCACCAATGGTTAGGGCTTAATTTGCAACAAGCCCAATTAGCCCCAGAAGTACTTGTCATCCACTATACTGATAACATCCTCATTGCAAGCCCAACTAAGGAACAAGTTGAGCAGGTCCTACTAAAGTTCGTACAAACCTGCTCAACATGTGCAGATCCTGGAGTAACATAGAACAGTAATCAGAGGAGTATTCCTGCTGAGGTAAAACAAAAATTGCCTCCCTTGGCAGCCTCCACCAATAAGAAAGAGGCTCAACAGCTGGCAGGCCTATTTGTCTGCTGTCTACTGGAGACACTATGTGCCACATTTAGGCATACTTTTGGCCCCTCTAGTAAAGGTTACTCATAAGGTGGCCACTTTTAGATGAGGTCCCCAGTAACAGCAGGCTCTGGAGGCCATGCTACATGCTATGGCATAGGCCCTGCCACTGTGCCAATGGAGCCTGCCAGATCCATGAAACTGTAAGTTCCAGCAACTCTCACTCATATTGTTTGGGGTTTGTGGCAACAACAGACAGCCACTGAGGTGAACCGGCCTCTTAGGTTTTGGACATGCAAACTGCCTGAGGAGGCCACTAGGACACCCCTTTCAAGCAGCAGCTTTTAGCCTGCTATTGGGCCTTAAAAGAAACTGAGCATTTAACCACTGAAGTGCCATACGTGACTTTAAGACCAGAGCTTTCCATCATCACGTGAGTACTCACCAATCCCACTAATAAAATAGGGCAATCTTGACAGAGCTCCATTATTAAATTGAAATGGTACATTAAGGACTGAGTCCATCCAGGACTCCAGGGAATCAGAAGGTTTCACAAACACATAAATGCCTTACTGGAGGGTGCTGAGCAACCGGCAGGGGATGTTCCTGCTCTCCTTTAACTAAGTAGGGGCCCCAGTTCAAAGAGGTTCCAGGTGACAGCATAGCTTGGTTCATAGATGTACCTGAAAAATGCAAAACTAATGGAGTACACTGGGCTACTGCGACTATCCATCCCAAGGAGAGCCATCTTTTGACTGAGACTGGATGGGGCTGTTCTTCTCAATGAGCTGAACTCCAAGCAGTAGTGATGACTGTGCAGGCCACCCCAACCACGGCTTCCTGTTACATCTTTACAGACTCAGGGTCATTGAAAATGGTCTGGTCATATGGTAATGACTGGCAGACTAATGATTGGACTATTAAGGGCCCCCTTGTGTGGGAAAAAGGACTGTGGCAGCAACTTGCAAGCAAGAAGGAGACATTTTTACTACTCATGTTGATGCTCATAGCAAGGTTCCATTTGAAACAGAATACAAATGGAATTCCCATGCCAACCAAGCATGTACTCAGCAAGTTGGCCTGATTACACATTGGGTCCATCACCAGATGGGACATAAAAGCCCAAATGGATTAATGCACAAGGTGCACAAACGGATTAATTCACAAAGACTTGCTCTAGAGGAAATTGAAGCCAGATGCCATACGGTCTTATGACTATTGTCAGGGAGCCCAAGCTGTGCAATGTGAAGAATTGGGTCACATCAGTCAAGGAATTTGCCCTGTACACATATGGCAGATTGACCACATCATACCACTATTTCCTAGTCATGGATTTCGGTGGTGCCTCACCACCAAGGACACAAACTCCAGCTATGGAATAGCAATCCCTTTGTCAAGTGGATGCCAGGACCACTGCTGCAACCTTGGAAAAACATCTCTGCCATATGTCCAGATATCCAACTGGACTTCAGTCAGATCAAGGTATCTCATTTACAACACAAGCAACCCAGCAATGGACATACTCCCATGGCATAAGATTCTCCCTATCACCCTCAGGCAAAGGGGGTGACTGAACACTGGAATGGACAACTCAAGAAACAACTATCTAAAGGCCATCAAGAAAGACAATTTACCAGGTGGAACCCCTGCTTAACAAAAGCTATTTGAACATTGAACACTACACGATAGTGGAGGGGAAACTTAACACTGCATCTCTGCTCATGGGAAGTAAGAGGATGGAGGGATTAATAATGTTCCTTCTCTCCCCAGACTACCTCGTAGTGATGGACAAGCTCCTCACTGACGAGCCCCAGCAATAAATATTTTTGCTAAACCTGTTAACCAGATCAACTACTGGCTCTGTCAGCATTTAAGGAGAGATGATGAGCCATCTCTCCACAACATCGCAGCCAATGTGTCAACATGGTAGACCACACCGACCTACTGGATGTATGTCCTGGTGTCTCAAGGAGATCATTTGGTAGATGAATACCGTCAAGTCCACTACTCATGGAAAACATCTTTTGAAGCACAAGGACTACTTTTAGGGAGTGCCTCAATCTTGGAGGGAAACTTCTCTCTCTCTGTTGAAAACCTAAACAGCACTGGACCAAACTTGGGGAAGGTTCCCAATGACTATTGTAACCAAACAATATGGTTTGACTCTGAGTACAAGATTGTTGAGTCCAAGTTTAACATTGTTATGGAAAATGGCAAACTTGTAGAATATGATCAAGTGGTCCAGTGTACACTGACTAGTTCTTCCTGCTGGTGCACGGGGGGAACTAGCACTCTCTGTACTACTGGAGTATAAAACTTCACAAGTGTGCCCCTTGGGCCACAGATCAATGCAATTGCATGGATGAACACCAAGTCCAGATTAACCTGGTATGGCAAGGAGATACCTTGTTCAATTGTGCCACTGAGAGAGAGAAGGCCTTCTGTATCACCTGCACCAAAATATTTACTGTTTATACAATATGACTGGACATATGCACATCGTACAACAGATGACCTCCTCTTGCAATGCACTAGTGCCTTCCATCAGGCAGTAGGTATTCTGATCCCTGGAATAGGGATCCATGAATTAGAGAAGGCAGTGTGATGGATTTGGCCCACAAGCTCTAGTTTGCCAGATCCTTCTTTGAGCTACTTAAATGTGAATTATGTTGTTGTTGTTTTTTTTCATATTAAATCAATCTAGCACTCCTGGGAAAAACTAAAATTGGTCATGATGTATTATACTTGTTATAATTTTTATACTTGTTATAATAATTTAGATTTTTAAGCTTTTATTTAGAATTTTCTATATAGATTCAAGAATGAATTTGTTTTATGATTTTTCTTTGTCATACTGTGTTTGTTAGATTTTGGTATCAAGTTTTTGGTACCCTCCTAAAATGTGTTGCTGGGAAGATATATTATTTCTATTCTCTAGAAGAATTTCTGAAACACTGGAATTATCTATTCCTGTAATATTTGATATAACTTACTAGTGAAGTCACTTACAAGTGGAATTTCTTTATGGAAAGACGTTTTCTTTTAAGCTCAGAATCAATTTCTTTAATAATTATAAAATTATTTTTGTTTTCTATTTCTTCTTGAGTAAGAAGAAGTTGCAAATTTTAATGCATTAAGAAATTTGTATATTTTTCCTAGATTTTGAATTTATTGACATAAAATTATTTATAATGTACTCTAATTATTTTTAATATTTGAAATCTATGTATTCATTTCACATTTTCCACTCCTGATATGAGACATCTGTAACTTCATCCTGTTTTACTTGATCGCTCTTTTCTCAGGCTTATCAATTTTGGCATGGTTCATCTTATCTACTGTATCTTTGCTCTCTGTGTCACTAATTTCTGTTATTTATTATTTCCCTTTTTTGGTTTTTAATGCTGTTCTTTTTCTGACATCTAGAAATTGAGACTTACTTCATTGACTTTTAGCCATTCTTATTTCCTAGTATTTATATTTAATGTGAACAATCTCCTTCTAATTCAAACTACATGATTTTAAGACTTACTATAAAGCTACAATAATCAAGATAGTGTCATAGTAGAGTGAGGATAGAGATACAGATCAATGAAATAAAATTGAGAGTCCAGAAATGTACCCACACATCCATAGTCAATTTATATTCAACAAAAGGTACAAAAGTAATTCAATGGAGAAAGGACAGAGTTTCCAGCAATGATTCTAGAACAACTAGACATCCGTATTAAAAGAAAAGAAAAGAAAACTCTACATAAACATATCTTACAAAAAAAAACTCAAAATTGATCATAACCTAAATATAAAACTTAAAACTATAAAATTGCTAGAATAAACTAAAAGAAAATCCTTGCGACTTTGGGTTAGGCAAAGGTGTCTTAGATACAACACCAAACGCACAATATAAAAGACCTAAATAGAATAAATTAGACTTTATCCAAATTAAAATCTTCTTCTGTTTGAAAGACACCATTATGAAGGGAAAAAACAAGCCAAATTTTGAGGAAAATATATGCAAATTGCATACCTGATAAAGGACTTGCATTCAGAATACATAAAAATTCACAAAATTCAACAATAAGAAAACAACTTGATTTTTAAAAAATGGACAGAAGATTATAATAATTTGCCAAAGAAAACCTACGTATGGTAAATAAGCATATGAAAGGAGGCTCAACATTGTTAGTCACTGGGACAATTCAAATTAAAACCACAGTGAGATACCATTACATACTTAACAGACTAGAAGATAAATAATAATAACTTGACAATACCAAGTGCTAGTTAGGATGAGGAGCAACTGGAACTCTCTGCCATTGTTGGTCAGAATGTACAAATGGGTACAGCCACTTTGAAAGACAGTTTGGCAGTTTCTCATAAAGTTAAACCTGCACTTACTATACAGCCCATCAATCACATTTTTAAGTGATTTATTTATCCTAGAGAAATTAAAATTTATGTTCACACAAAAACTTGCACTCAAATTATTGCAGCTTTATTCATAATTGCCAAAAACTGGAAACAGTCCAGATGTTTTTCAACTGTAGTACATCTATACAATGGAAAGTTGTTGTTAGGTGCCATTGAGTCGGCTCTGGCTCTGTGACCTTATGTACAACAGAACAAAATACTGCCCTGTCCTGAGCCCCATACAATGGAATACTACTCAGCAATAAAAAAGAATGGATTATTTATACATATTATAATGTGGATGAATATTAAATGCATTTTACTAAGGAAAAGAAGCTGGACTTAAAAGGCTACATATTGTATGGGTTCATTTACATGATTTTATGGAAAAGACCAAACTACAGGGACAATGGGATTAGTGCTGGAAAGAGAGTCTGACTACAAAGGGGGCAACACGAAAGAATTCAATGGGGGTATTGCAATTGTGTGGTAATGGTTACAAGAATCCATGAGGTACTAAAATTCACAGGACTGTACACAAATAAAAAGGTGAATTTTATTGCATATCAAATTAAAAAAATAAACCCAGAATATTATTGGTTTGACAACATGTAATGCAAGCTTTATTCAAATAAATTACCTATTTGAGGAAAATATATAACAAGATTGTGATATGTATGAGTACTCAGAGATTTGAATGGGATTCATGATCATTATGGATCATTTTCTCATCCAAACATAGTGTTTTTGATGTTTCTATCCATTAATTACTTGGGAGTAGAGTAACTGTGACTACATTTCTATTTTTTTTCTTCCTCCTTTTTAAAAGCAAAAACAAGACAGCTGTCATATGCTTCTGTATAGGTAATTCCGCAACAGATGAGAAATGACTGTAAATGTACATATGAGTCAGAAGTGCTATAACTCATCCATAGATTACTCTGCTCACTTACGACTTAAAACTACAAAAAGAATGGTAATTAGCCACTTTCATTTTCTGGCAATGTTAAATGTACCATACTAGTCAGGATTCTGGAAGTTCCTAAGAACTGATTTTATTAGAACTATCAAAACACTTCAATCTACATCAGTAGATATTCCAAATTTCTATCTTAAAAATATTTACTGTAGTAAAATATCTATAACAAATCATTTGAAATTTTAACCATTTTAAGTGTGCAATTCAGTGACATTAATTTACCATGTTGTATAACCATTACCACTATCCATTTCCAAATATTTCTCATTGCCTGTAGAAACTCAGTATCCTTGTCTCAGTTATATAGTGCTGCTATAATAGAAATACCACAAGTGGATGGCTTTAACAAAGAGAAATTTATTCTTTCACAGTTTAGGAGGCTGTAGGTCCAAATTCAGAGTGCTGGCTCCAGGGAAAGGCTTTCTCTCTCTGTCGTCTCTTGGGGAAGATCCTTGTCATCAATCTTCTCCTGCTCTAGGAATTTCTCAGTGCAGAAATCCCTGGTCCAAAGGATGGTTCTTCACTATTGGTGGCATGAGTTTCCTCTCCTCTCTGCTCACTCCTCTGTTTTATATCTCAAAAGAGAGTGACTCAACATACAACTTAATTCTGTAGATTTAGTTCTGCCTCATTAATATAACTCTAATCCTCTAATCTAATCCTGCTTCATTAACATTATAGAAGTTAGGATTTACAACACGTCGGAAAGTCACATTAGATCACAAAATAGTGGGCAATACACTGTACTGGGAATCATGGCCTAGCCAAGTTGACACACATTTTTTGGGAGCATAATTCAATTCATAACAACCCCTTAAGCAATAACTTCCTGTTTACCTCTCCCCCACCTTCTAATAACCACTGATGAGCTTTTGTCTCTATGCATTTGAAAATTCTAGATATTTTCATATAAGCGGGATCATACAATGTGTCCTTACGTGTATGACGTATTTCATTCATCATAATGGTTTCAAGGGCCATTCATATCATAGCATGTCAGAACTTCATTTCTTTTCATTGCTGAATAATATTCTATTGTATGTATGTACCACATTTTGTTTATACATGCATCTGTTGATGGACACTTGGATTGTTTCCACCTATTGACTATTGTGAATAATGATGTAATGAACGTTTATGTACAAGTATCTGTTTGCATTCCTGCTTTCAATTCTATTTGGTATATACCTAGGAATGAAATTGATAAGAATAAAGGCAGTTCTATGTTTAACCTTTTGCAGTACCGCCAAAACTGTTTTCCATAGCGCTACACCACTTCACAATCTCACCAGCAATGGATTACGGTTTCAATTTCACCACATCATTGCCAACACTTGTTATTTTTCCATTTTTCTGATAATAGCCTTCCTAGAGGCTGTGAAGTGGTGTTTCACTGTGGTTTTGAGTGGAACTTCCCTAATGACTAATGAAGTTGAGCATACTGAAGGCTGTAGTCTTTGATCTTCATCAGTAAGTGCTTCAAGTCCTCTTAACTTTCAGCAAACAAGGTTGTGTCACCTGCATATCACAGGTTGTTAATGAGTCTTCCTCAATCCTGATGCTGTGTTCTTCTTCATATAGTCCAGCTTCTCGGATTATTTGCTCAGCATACAGATTGAATAGGTATAAGGAAAGGATACAACCCTGATGCACACCTTTCCTGATTTAAAAACACACAGTATCCCCTTGTTCTGTTCCAACTACTGCCTCTTGGTCTATGTACGTGTTCCTCATGAGCACAATTAAGTGTTCTGGAATTCCCGTTCTTCACAATGTTATCCATAATTTGTTATGATCCACACAGTTGAATGTCTTTGAATAGTCAATAAAACACAGATAAACATCTTTCTTGTATTCTCTGCTTTCAGCCATGATTCATCTGACATCAGCAGTGATATCCCTGGTTCCATGTCCTCTTCGGAATCCTGCTTGAATTTCTGGAAGTTCCCTGTCAATGTACTACTGCAACTGATTTTGAATGATCTTCAGCAAAATTTTACTTGTGTATGATATTAATTATATTGTTCAATAATTTCTACATTCTGCTGAATCATTAGTCATGGAGTTGATTCCAACTCATAGTGACCCTGTAGGACATAGTTGAACTGCCCCCATAGGGTTTCCAAGGCTATAAATCTTTATAGGAGCAGACTGCCACATCTTTCTCCCACAGAGTGGGTGGTTGGTTCAAACCTCTGATCTTTCTGTTAGCAGTCAAGCACTTAATCATTGTGCCTTCTCATTAGTCATTAAGGAAATGCAAGCCCAAACCACAGTGAGGTACCACTTCACATCCACTAGGAAGGCAAGGATATGAAGAAATGGGAACCCTCATCCATTTTGGTGGGATCGTAAAATGGTGCAGCCACTGTGGAAAACAGTTTGGCAGTTCCTTAAACAGTTACATTGAATTACTATTAAAAAAAAAAAAACAAAAAAACAAACCTGTTGCCGTCGAGTCGATTCCTACTCATAGCAACGCTATAGGACAGAGTAGAACTGCCCCATATGGTTTCCAGGGAGCAGCTGGTGGATTTCAACTACCAACTTTTTGGTTAGCAGCCGTAGCTCTTAACCACTACACCACCAAGGTTTCCTTTAATTACTATATGACCCATCAATTCCACTCCTATATATACACTCAAAAGAAATGAATACCAATGTTCATTGCTGTATTAGTCACAATAGTCAAAAAGTGAAAACAACCCAAATATTCATCAACCGATTAATGGAAAAATTATATGTGGTATATCCATGCAATGGAATATTATTCAGCCATAAAGAAAAATGAAGTTCTGACACAAGCTACATGAATGAACCTTGAAAATATTATGCTGAGTGAAATAATTTAGATATAAAAGGACAAATATTGTATGATCCAACTTATATGACAAAAATCTAGAATAGGCAAATGCATAGAGACCAAACTTTATTTGTGGTTACCAGGGGAAATCAGGAGGGGAAAAGGGATAGTTTTTGCTTAAGGGTACTGAGTTTCTGTGACGAGAGATGTAAACGTTTGAAAATAGAAAGTGATGATGGTTGCACCAAAAGATTTCTTGTCCACAAAAAAAATCTCTGGTCACTGAATTGTATACTGAAAAGTGGTTGAAACGGCAAGCAATTTATTATATATATATATATATACACACAAACACACAATAAAAATTTTTAAACAACAGAAGAAAAAATAAAAACAAATAAAGGTATCCTTATGTTTTGTTTGGTGAATTGTTTAGTGAAACCTTTGCCCATTTTAAAAAGTTGCACTGTTTGTTTCGTTATTGTTGAGTTTTGAGATTTATATACATATGTATACTGGATACAAGTTTTTTGGACATGTGATTTGCAAATATTGTCTACTAAATTGTGGTTTGTCCTCTCATTCTCTTTACTGTGTCCCTAGCAGAGTAAAAAAATTTAATTTTGATCAAGTCCAATTTTTCTTTTATGAATTTTGCTTTTGGTTTTATATATAAAAACTTGTTTAACCCAAGATTATGAAGATATTTTTATATATTCTTGTATGAGTTTTATGTATTACATTGAGGTCTATCATCCATTTTGAGTTAACTTTTTATAAGATGTGAGGTTTAGGTGGAGGTTCATTTTGTTATATATTGATGTCCTTTTGTTCTAATGCCATTTGTTGAAAAGTCTCGTCTTTCTTCATTGAATTGTCTTTGCATCTTTGTAAAAATCAATTGATGATATTTGTGTGAGTTAATTTTTGGACCCTCTCTCTTCTCATTCCATTGATCTATGTGTCTATCTTTTTTTCAATACCACATTCTCTTGATCATTATAGCTTTATAATAGATCTTAATATCAAGTAGTGTGCGTTCTCTAATTTTGTTCTTTTTTTTCCCAAAGTTTATATAGCTATTCCAGCTCCTTTACCTTTCCATATAAATTTTAGAATCCACTTTTATACAGCTACAAAGAATCCTATTGGGATTTTCATTTGGATTACATTAAATTTATAGATTAATTTCGGGAAAATTAGCACTTTAGCTACACTGAATCTTTCAATCCATGAGCATGAGATGTCTCTCCATTTATTTAGGCCTTCTTTGATTTCTTTCATCTGTGTTTTGTACCTTTCAGTGTACAGATCCTGGGCATATTTTGATATATACTTAAATATTTCATGGAGGAGGCATGATGAATGGTATTTCTTATTTCAATTTCCAACTGTTCATTGTCAGTGTATGGAAATACTATTGATTTTTGTATGTTAACCTTGTATCCTGCAATCTTCCCAAACTCACTTACTAGTTCCATTAGATTTTTTTGTAGATTCCTGGGAATGTTCTATATAGACAATCATCTGTGAGAAAGTATAGTTTTATTTTTTCCTTTCAAATTTGTATGCTTTTACTTCTCTTTATAGCCTTATTTCACTGTCTGAGATTTTCTGTATGATATTGAATAGAAGTGGTGAGAGCAAACATCTTTGCTCACTCCTGTCGTAGGAGGAAAGCGTTCAGTCTTTCACCATTACATATGAGATTCACTGTAGGTTTTTCGTAGATGTACTTTATCAGATTGAGGAAGTACCATTCTAATTCTAGTTTAAAACAAACAAACAAACAAAAAAGTTGCCATTGAGTCAATTCTGACTCATGGCAACCCCATGTTTGACAGGGTAGAACTGTGCTCCATAGGATTTTCAATGGCTGACTTCTCAGAAGTAGATCGCCAGGCCTTTCTTCTGAAGTGCCTCTGGGTGTAATCAAATTTCTAACCTTTTGTTTAGCAACTGAGGATGTTAACTATTTGCACTACAAAGGCACTCCATTCCTAGTTTACTGAGACTTTTTAATCGGGCATATATGAAAGATTTTTTCAAATGCTTTCTGAACATCTATTGAGATGATTAGACTTTTTTTTCTTTTTTTGAGTTATTAATATGGTGAATTATATTGACTGATTTTTGAATGTTGAACCAGTCTTGTATTCTCAAGATAAACCCCATTTGGTCATAATGTATTATTTTTTATATATAGCTCAATTTGATTTGTTAATATTTTGAAGATTTGTGAATCTGTATTCATTAAGGTTATTGTTCTGCAGTTTACTTTTATTGTATTGTCTTTGTCTGGTTTTGATATCAAGGTAATGCTGGCCTCATAAAATGCATTTGGAAGTGTTCCCTCCTCTTCCATTTTCTGGAAGATATTTTATAGAACTTGTATTAATAGTTGTTCCTTAAATATTTCATGAAATTCAACATTGAAACCATCTGGACATGGAGTTTTCTTTTTGAAATGTTTATCACTATGAATTTGAGTTCTTTAATAGATATAGAGATATAGGGTTATTCACATTATCTATTTTATCTTGGGTGAGTTGTGGAAGTTTGTAGTTGTGTGGGTTGAACTGTGTCCCCCAGAAAGATACTTTGAAGTGCCAACACCAGGTACCTGTAAACGTGACCTTATTTGGACATAGGGTCTTTTCTTTGTAATCAAGTTAAAATGAGGTCATACTGGAGTAGGGTGGTACCTAATCCACTATGAATGCAGTCCCTACAAGAAGAGGAGAGAAGAGACAGAGAGACAGACACACAGACAGAACACTATGCGACCACAGAGGCAGTGATTGGAGTGATACGTCTACATGCCAAGAAACACTAAGGATTACCAGCAATCACCAGAAGCTAGGAAGTAGACAGAGGAGAATTCTTCCCTAGAACCTTCAGAAGAACCATAACCCTACCAACATCTTGATTTGGTACTTCTAGCCTCCAGAACAGTGAGAAAATAAAATTCTCTTGTTTTAAGCCACCCAGTTTGTGGTACTTTGTTAGGGTAGCCCTAGGAAAATAATACACTGGTTTTCAAGGAAATGATCCACTGAATAGAGTTGTTCATAGTATTACCTCATTATTCTTTTCAATGTCTGTCGAGTCAGTAGTGATATCCCATCTTTCATTCCTGAATTTGTTGATTTCTGCTTTATCTCTTTTTTTCTTTGCCAGTTTTGCTAGTGGGTTATCAGTTGTTTTGTTCTGTTTACAAAACAGCTTTTAGTTTGTGTGTGTGTGTGCGATTTAGGTGAAATTTTACAAAGCAGATTAGTTCCTCATTAAACAACTAATACACAAATTGTTTTGTGACATTGGTCACCAACCCCACGACCTGTCAACACTCTCCCCTTCTCTATCATGGGTTCCCCATTTCCATTCGTCCAGCTTTCCTTTCCCTTCCTGCGCTCTAATCCTTGCTCCTGAGCTAGTGTGCCCATTTAGTCTTGTTTACATAGTTGAACTACGTGTATTATTGTTTTATATGCCTGTCTAATCTTTGTCTGAAGGGTGAACCTCAGGAGTAACTTCAGTACTGAGTTGAAAGTGTGACCGGGGGCCCTACTCTTGGGGTTTCTCCAGTCTCCGTCAGACCAATAAGTCTGGTCTTTTTTATTTCATGAGTTAGAATTTTGTTCTACATTTTTCTCCAGCTCTGTCCAGGACTCTCTATGGTTATCCCTGTCAGAGCAGTCAGTGGTGGTATCCAGGCAGCATCTGGTTGTGCTGGACTCAGTCTGGTGGAGGCTGTGGTAGTTGTGGTCCATTAGTCCTTTGGACTAATCTTTCCCTTGTGTCTAGGGTTTTCTTCATTCTCCTTTGCTCCAGACAGGGTGGGATCAGTATCTTAGATGGCTGCTCGTAGATGGTTGCTCTAAGTTTTTCCAATTTGTTGGAGTACAGTTTTTCACAGTACTCTGTTATGATCCTTTTTACTTCAGTTGGGTTTGTTGTAATGTCCCCCGTTTCATTTCTTATTTGGGTTATTTGCATCCTCTCCTGTTTTTCTTTTGTCAGTTTGGCCAGTGGTTTGTTGATTTTGTTGATCCTTTCAAAGAACCAACTTTTGGGTTTGTTGATTCTTTATATTGTTTTTCTATTCTCTATTTCATTTGTTTCTGCTCTGATCTTTATTATTTCCTTTCTTCTGGTGGCTGTGGGCTTCTTTTGCGGTTTTCTATTTGTTTGAGTTGTAAAGCTAACATTTTTATTTTATTCCTTTTTTCTTTTTTGATGTGTGCAGCTATTATTATAAATTGACCTCTAAGCACTGCCTTTGCTATGTCCCAAAGGTTTTTGTATGATGTGTGTTCGTTCTTGTTTGATTCGAGGAATTTTTTTTATTCCATCTTTGATTTCTTCTGTAGCCCAGTGGTTTCTAAGCAAGGTGTTATTCAGTTTTCATGTTTTTTAAAATTTTTTTCCTTGCTCTTACTCTTATTACTTTCTACTATTTTGGTGTTATGATCAGAGAAGATGCTTTGTATTATCTCAGCGTTTGGATTTTGTTGAGAGTTCTTTCTGGCCTAAGATGTGATCCATTCTAGAATGTTCCATGTGCATTGGAAAAGAATGTATATACTTTGCTGCTGTTGGGTGGAGTGTTCTGTATATGTCTATGAGGTCAAGTTGGTTGATTGTGGCCTTTAGATCTTCTGTATCTTTGTTGAATATCTTTCTAAATGTTCTGTCCTTTACCAAGAGTGGTGTGTCGAAGTCTCCTACTATTAGTGTGGAACTATCCATTTCTCTTTTCAGTGCTGTTAGAGGTTGTGTTATACATACTGGAGCCCTGTCGTTGGGTGCATAGATATTTATTAAAGTTATGTCTTCCTGGTGGATTGTCCCTTTAATCATTATATAATATTCTTCCTTGTCTTTTATGGTGTATTTTGTCTTAAAGTCTATTTTATCTGAGATTAGTATTGCCACTCCTACTCTTTTTGGTTGCTGTTTGCTTGATATATTTTTCCCATCCTTTGATTTTTAATATATTTATGCCTATGTTTCCAAGGTATGTCTCTTGTAGACAGCGTATTGATGGGTCTTGTTTTTTCATCTATTCTGTCAGCCTCTGTCTCTTTATGGGTGCATTGAAGCCATTTACATTCAGTATGATTATAAGTAAGTATGGCTTTATTGCTGTCATTTTATAGTGCTTTTTTGTGATGCTGACATTTTCTTTGTTTGTTCTTGTTACTCTCCTGTGCTGAGTTCCTTTTCTTTGTGGATTTTCTTTTCATTTCTGTAGATTTTGTGTTTACTGAGACTTTATGTTTTTCTTCTTCATTTTGATGAGTAGGTTTGTTAACTTTCTTTGTGGTTACCTGGAAATTTATGCCTATCTTCCTAAGTTTGAACCAGTTTTCCTTACTTGATATTGCCTTGACTTCCTCTATATTTGAAAGTCTGTACATACACCATTTATTCCCCCTTTTATTGTTCTGACATTGTTGTCATTTACTGATTGACATTTCTGGCCCCTTGTTGTCTTTTAGTTTTGTTTTGTCCTTGAGAGTTCATTACTTAGGTTCGTTTCTGGTTGATGCAATCCTGTGTCCTAAATTCAGGTTGCTGTCTGATGTTGTTGGTTCTCTAATCGAAGGACTCCCTTTAACAATTCATGTAAGTTTGGTTTGATTTTTACATATTCCCTTAATTTCTGTTTATCTGGAAATGTCCTAATTTCACCATCATATTTGAGTGAGAGTTTTGCAGGATATATGATTCTTGGTTGGCAATTTTTTTGTTCAAGGTTTTACATATGTCATTCCATTGCCTTCTTGCCTGCATGATTTCTGCTGAGTAATCAGAGCTTAGTCTTATTGTTTCCCCTTTGTATGTGACTTTTCATTTTTTCCTGAGCTGCTCTCAGTATTCTTTCTTTGTCTTTGGTTTTGGCGAGTGTGATTATGTCTTGTTGACTCTCTTTTGGGGTCTATCCTATATGGGGTTCGTCGAGCTTCTTGGATGGCCAGCTTTTCGTCTTTCATGATATTAGGGGAGTTTTCTGTCAGCAGTTCTTCAATAATCCTCTCTGTATTTTCCATTTTCTCCCCCTGTTCTGGAACTCCCGTCCTGTGCAGATTTTTGCTTTTGATTGTATCCCACAGAGTTCTTAGGTTTTCTTCATTCTTTTCTCTGATTTTTCATTAAAGTGGTGTCCAAGAATTTGTCTTCAATTTCCCTGATCCTGTCTTCCATTGTTTCAAATTTGCTCCTAAAACCTTCTATTGTGCTGTCTATTTCTGAAATATTGTTGTTTATCTTTAGGATTTCTAATTGATGTTTTTGTATGATTTCTAATTGTCTATTTATTTTGACATTTTTTCTTGTATTATTTTCCTGAATTCTTCCATTGTTTTATCTGTGTTCCCCCTGATTTTGTCTGTATTTTCCATGATTTTAACTATTTTTTTCCTTCATTTTGTCTGTGTTTCCTTCATCTCTTTCCTAATCGCTTGGTGATCCCTGAATATTAGACTTTTGAACCCCTGTCAGGTAGTTCTAGTGCCTTTTCTTCTACCAGAAGGTAATCTGATACTTTATTTTTGTTGATTACTGGAGCCATCCTATCCTTTTTTAAAATAAATTTTGATATTGTCTACTGTCTCTGAGACAATCAGGAATTATTTTCTTCATTTATTGATTGTAGATTTGGTTGTTTCATACTGCTTTTTGGTTTTATTTGATTATGTCTGGCCAAGCAGGCTTGATGCGTTTTGCTGCTTGCTTGTCTGTGGGCATGATAGTTCTCAACACCTTGTCCAGGTGGGCTGGGCAAGTCATTCAGCTATGGTACATCAAGGCAGTGTCCATCGAGGAGAAGGGTGAGGATGGGTTGTTTACAGCATAAACTGCCTAGGGGCAGTGTCGTGGGGCAGGGTCCTGGGGTCTGGAGGTCCACCTCAGTCCTTTTTGGTGGTGCAGTTCTTGACAGAGCAGGGTTGAATGGTGGGGCAGGGGGTTCCATGGTTCCCAGCCAGTGCTGCTAAGGGGAGTTGTGCTCAGTGTGCAATGCATATAGACAGGATGGAAAGGAAAGGATGTGATGTGTGGAGCTAAGTAGGAGAGATGAAAAAGAGATAGAAGAGAAAGGAACAGAAGGGAAAAAAAAGAAAAAGAAATAAAATGGCAGCAGCATAGGAGTCCACACATAGGGGCAGGGCAGACCCAGGGAACCCAAGTGCTGGTGGCTCTCTAGTTGAGCAGTGCAGCATGGCCCATCGAGAAGGGGCAGAGGTGGTGTACAGGGCTAAGTGCATGAAAGAAAGGAAAGGAAGGAAGGCAAAGAGAAAGAAGAAACAAAAAAATGGCACCGAGGGAACTAGCCATTAGGGGTGGGGTGGAACCCGGTGGCAGTGGGCTGGTGTCTCTCTCACCAGGTGGCACAGCTCGGCTTGTCAGGAAGGCGCAGAGGCAGAGCAAGGTCTAGGTGGAAGGGAAAAGGTAGAAATCGAAAGATAAAGATAAAGAAAAAAAGCAGGTGGGGGTGGGGCAGACCCAGGGAAGTCATGTGCTGGTGGCTCTCTAGCCCAGCAATATGACACAGCCCTTTGAGAAGGCAGCTTTTAGTTTTATTGATGTTCTCTATTGCTTTTTGTTCTCAATATCATTGATTTATGTTCTCTATTATTTTCCTTACTCTGCTTGCTTTCGTTACTCTTGTACTTATATTTTAAATCATTGGATTACATTAAAAGCACTCCTTATAATTTCTCTACATTACAACACAGATACTTAGAACAGATATCACAGGATTCTTCCTTTCAGTTATGCTCTTCCATTCTAGCCGAGTGTTTTAAATGATAAATGACTGCCCTGCACTCAATCTTTATTCTACCTTTCCTTTGTAGTTACATTGATTGAACTTTCTCTGTGATTATTCCGTTTGGCATTTTTGTCACTTCTTTCACAAGTCAGATCTGCCTCATATGATATTTTTTTACAGTAGACAGATTTATATCCCCATAGCAAGCCCTTCTTTATCCCAAGCTAGACCTAGAGCATAATGATACTAATTGCCATTTGTTGTGCAACAGAAGGCATGAAACATGTTAAACACTTTACGTGCATTTTTCTAATCTACACACCTTTGTTAATGGCTATTGACTATTTCCTTGAGATGCAACAGAAGCTCAGAAAAGTAACATAGTTTGCCCAGTCGTAGAGCTAATATGGGCTAGAGCCAGAATTTAAATCTAGATCTGTATGACTGCAAAGCCTCTTTATTTTTAATATCAGAATACTTGAGGTCACTATAATTAATGTACTATACTCTAGTTTTCTTTCACCCTAACTTCTCCAGCTATATAGAGCAGTATGACCCTTACCCAGGGTCATAGCTTACCACTTCTTTCTTGCAGACTTCTAATCACCCACTCCTGAGATGCTTACAATTTCTTACCAATGCATTTGAAGTCTCATCTCTCTACCACTACCATTTTCCTTGTTTTTCCAAGCCTGCACCCAAAGTACTGGTATAATTCAGGGATTTTCAAACCTTAGTGTGCATCAGAATCACCAGTAGAGCTTTTTAAAATACAGATTTCTGGGCTCCACTCCCAGATTTCTTACTCAATATGTCTGGAGTAGGGCCCACAGATTTTCATTTCTAAAAATTTCCCAGGTAATTTTCATGCTTCTAGTTCAGGGTCCTCACTTTGAGCATTACTAGTATAGTGATGTGGCTGATCAAAGGGTCTTTGGTATGTTTTCCTTATATTGGTAAAATTACAAACTAGATATGAATTATCACTTACTGGATGAGTCTAGTCAAAAGCATATGGAAGAAAAGCACTTAAAGAAGAAACATATCTGCAGAACACGTCATGAGGTACTTCACCAAAAAAATACATTCTATGATACAAGAAACTTTTTAAAACGCTACATACCATTGACCCATTTAGAAACTCATAGTGTACATTAGACGCCCTGGTAGTGCAGCAGTTAAAGCACCCAGCTGCTAACCAAAAGCTCTGCAGTAAAACCTACCAGCCACTCCAAGGGAGAAAGATGTGGCAGTCTGCTTCCCTAAAGACTACAGCCTTGAAAACCCTATGAGACAGTTCTCCTCTGTCCTATAGGGTTGTTATGAGTCGGCATCAACTTGACGGTAACAGGTTTAGTATACATTAGATTATCAAAGGCTGTAACAAATCTGACAGTTAAGCTACCTCTCAAAATATATTTAGTCAAGTAGTTATTAAACTCATTTGGCTACAAAACACCCTTCTAGATAGAACATTCCTTGGAACTAGTGTTCTTCAAAACACACTTTGAAAAATGCTGATCTAAAATAATCTTTCTTACCTAGAAGCCCATCAACAGATGAATGGATAAACGAACTATGGTACATAAACACAATGGAGTATTACACAATGATAAAGAACAATGATGAATCTGAGAAGCATCTTATAACATAGATGAATCTGGAGGGCATTATGCAGAGTGAAACATGTCAATCACAAAAGGACAAATATCGTATGAGATCACTACTGTAAAAACTCATTAAAAGGTTTACACACAAAAAGAAACCATCTTTGATGGTTACAAGGGAGGGGAGGGGTGGTGGGGAGACACTAAATAGACAATAGATAAATGGTAACTTTGGTGAAGTGTAAGACAGTATACAATACTGGGGAAGCCAGCACAACTTGTATAAGACAAGGTCATGGAAGCTCCATAGACACATCCAAACTCCCTGAGGGACTGAATTGCTGGGCTGAGGGATGTGGGGACCATGGTCTCGGGGAACATTTAGCTCAACTGGCATAACACAGTTTATAAAGAAAATGCTCTACATTCTACCTTGGTAAGTAGTGTCCAGGGTCTTAAAAGCCTGTGAGAAGCCATATTCCATTCGGGACTTCTGGGCAACATGGCACTATGGTCAGAAACACCTCACCATCCCTCCACAGCCAAGATCTGAAAAATTAAATCAAACAGGGTCACACGTCAGTCCTGAAACCCTAAGCATCAAATGAAGAGATAAAGAACTCAGCCAAGCACAGAATTGAATAAGAAACTGACAGAGAATAGAGAGCAAGGAGAGATACACGCAGAGGTCCCCTGTCAGCTAACGCAGCACGGATCCACCATCTTGGACTCCTATCAGAGATCAGCGAACAGGGGGTACGAGAAAGCAGCTTCACAGAGCTTCCAGCAGGAGAAAGAATAACCGGTAACCAGTGATATATGCTTTCCCACCCCCACCCCCCACTTTTTCACCCCCTACTCGGCCTCCTCTGCTTCCCACAGCCACAGTCTCTTGGCCGGGAAGAACTGGCTTTACCCCGGTGTCACTTGGATTCCACCCACCAGTACTGGCCAGGTCCCTGAGAGCCATTTGTTGGCTTCTGGTGTTGCTTTTTCCACTTCATTAGATTTCCACCCTACCTCTCACCACCTCCCCCTCCTTTCTCTCAAATACCTGGCTCCATGGCCATCTTTGCTTCTTCCTGTGGGTCTGCAAGGCACTGCTCGACTGTGGAAATGCTTCCTGGCTTGTGGAACCCCTGGGGTTTTTTTGTTTGTTCTGATTTGTTTGTTTGTTTGTTTTATTTTTCTTTTCCCGGCTTGGGAGCCTCTTTTGGCTGGGCAGTGCCACACGGCTTAGGAGATGCTCCCTTTCTCTATGCAGACACATAGTGGCATTCCTGGGGGCATTTCTTTTTTCTTGTTTTTTTTTTTCAATTTTTTTAAATTTCTTTGCTTTGTTTTCTTCTCTCTCTTATTCCCTTTTTGTCTTTCTTCATTTCCAGTTTATCGATTTATTCATTTTTTTCTTTTACTCTTTTTCTTTTTTTTTCATTTTTGTTTTTCTCCATTTCTCAGTCTGTCATCTCTCCACTCCAATAGAAATCTCCCTTAACAATGTTTTTTTGTTTTTGCGTATGTTTTTGGCTCCTGTTCCTCTCTCCTCTCTCTCCTCTTTTCCATACCCATCTTAGCTCCACACATCACAATCTACCTCCTCCTTCCTGCCTACCTGCACTGTGCACTGAACATTACATCCCCAAGCAGCACAGGCACAGCCTACTGGAACCTATCCTGCATTGATTCCAGGGCTACCCTGTCGGACCTAGTACGTGCAACAAACAACACATCCCACCAACTCTCCTTCAGCTGGACTTGCTGTGCTATACCATACCTGAGTGACTGACCCTGCCCACTGGAGAAAGAGGTGAAAAGTATCATTCCCACAGACAAGCAAACAACAAAGGAGGCACAGCCCACCTGCTCAGGCATAACCAAATAAATCAAAGAAGAAGGATGAAACAAACAAATCTACAATCAATAAAGGAGGAAAATAACTACTGAATGCCCCAAAGACAGCAGACAATATCAAAACATATGCAAAAACAGGACACGATGGTTCCAGTATGTGTCCAAAATAAAACACCAGATGACTTTCAAGTAGAAGAAAAGGCACTTGAACTACCTGATAGGGAATTTAAATCTCTAATATTCAGAATTATCCAAGAGTTGAAGCAAAAAACAGACAAAAATGCCAAAAAAATAGACAAATTCATGAGACTTGGAAGACAAATTCATGGAAAATACAGACAAAAAAATGGAAAAATTCAAGAAAATAATACAGGAACAAAATGCTAAAATAAATTCACAACTAGAAATCATATAAAAACAACAATTAGAAATCCAAAAGATAAACAATAAGATTTCAGAAATGGACAGTGTCATAGAAGGGCTGAGGAAGAGCCTTGAAATGATGGAAGACAGGATCAGTGAATTTGAAGATAAACACTTGGATACAACTTTGTCTGTGGAAAAAATAAGAAAAAAGAAAATAAGAAAAACAAATAAACCCTGAGAATTATGTGGGATACAATCAAAAGCAAAAATCTGTGAGTGATCAGAGATCCCGAATAGGGGGAGAAAACAGAAAACACGGAGAGAATCATTGAAGAATTGCTGACAGAAAACTTCCCCAACATCATGAAAGATGAAAAGCTGTCCATCCAAGAAGCTCAACAAACCCCATATAGGAGAGACTCCAAAAGAAAATCACCAAGGCATATCATAATCACACTTGCCAAAACCGAAGACAAACAAAGAATCCTGAGAGCAGCTCGAGAAAAACTAAAAGTCACATACAGAAGAGAAACAATAAGACTAAGCTCTGATTATTCGGTAGAAACCATGCAGGTAAGAAGGCAATGGGATGACATATATAAAACCTTGAAAGAAAAAGTTGCCAGCCAAGAATAATATATCCTGCAAAACTCTTGCCCAAATATGATGGTGAAAATAGGTCATTTCCAGATAAACATAAATTAAGGGACTATGTAAAAACCAAACCAAACTTAGAAGACTTATTAAAGGGAGTCTTTCAATGTGAGAACAAACAACATCAGACCACACGCTGAATCTAGGACACAGGATTGTACTAGCCAGATACTAACTAGGAAATGAACTCTTAAGGACAATCTAAAACCGAAACAATTACAATAGGGAACCAGAGAGGTTAATCTGTACATGACAACAGCATCAGAACAATAAAAGAGGGAAGAAATGGTGTAGGTATAGAACCATCTAAAGGAGAGGAAAGCAAGGCGATATCAACTAATAATAGACTGGTTCAAACCTGAAAAGAGAGGGGTAAATTTCAAGGCAACCACAAAGAAAGTTAACAAACCTACTTATCAAAATAAAGAAGAAAAGCATAAAGTTTCAGTAAAAAATAAACAAATAAATAAAACCTACCAAAAAAATGAAAAAAAAAATCCACAAACAAAAGGAATTCAGCTCAGGAGAGCGAGAGGAACAAAGAAAACGTCAGCACCACAAAAGAAAAGCACTACAAAATGACAGCAATAAACTCACACCTATCAATAATTACACTGAATGTAAATGGCCTAAATGCACCTATAAAGAGATGGACAGTGACAGAATGGATAAAATACAGGATCCATCCATATGCTGTCTACAAGAGACACACCTTAGAAACAAAGATTTAAATTTATTAAAAATCAAAGGATGGAAAAAAATGTATCAAGCAAACAGCTACCAAAAAAGAGCAGGAGTGGCAATACCAATCTCAGATAAAATAGACTTTAAAACACAATCCACCATAAAAGACAAAGAAGGACACTATATAATGATTAAGGGGATGATCCATCATGAAGACATAACCATAATAAACATCTACGCACACAATGACAGGGCTTCCAAATATATAAAACAAACTCTAACAGCACTGAAAAGAGAAACTGACAGTTCCACAATAATAGTAGGAGACTTCAACACACCACTCTCAGTAAAGGATCGAACATCTAGAAAGAAACTCAACAAAGATACAGAAGACCTAAAGGGCACAATCAGACAACTTGACCTCACAGACATATATAGAACACTACACAAAACAGCTGCAAAGTACACATTCTTTTCCTATGCACATGGGATGTTCCCCAGAATAGATCACTTCTTAGGCCACAGAGCAATCATCAACAAAATCCAAAACATTGAGATAATACACAGGATCGTCTCTGACCACAACGCCATCAAGATAAAAATTAACAACAGGAAGAGCAAGGAAAAAAATCAATTACATGAAAACTGAATAACATCCTGCTTACACATCACAGGGTAATAGAAGAAATCAGAGATGGAATAAAAAAAATTCCTAGAATGAAACAGGAATGAAAACACATCATACCAAAGCCTTTGGGACACAGCAAAGGCAGTCCTCAGAGTAAATTTATAGCAATAGATGCACACATCAAAAAAGAAGAAGGGAACAAAAGCAAAACATTAACTATAGGACTCTAACAAATAGAAAGAAAACAGAAAAAAAAAGCCCTCAGCCACTAGAGGAAAGGAAATAATAAATATCAGAGCAGAAATAAATGAAATAGAGAATAGAAAAGCAACAGAAAGAATAAAGAAAACCAAAACCTGGTTCTTTGAAAGCATCAACAAAATAAGCAAACCCCAGGCCAGACTGACAAAAGAAAACCAGAAGAGGATGCAAATAACTCAAATAAGAAATGAAATGTGGGACATTACAACAGACCAAACTGAAATAAAAAAGATTATAATAGAGTATTATGAAAAACTATACTCCAACAAATTTGAAAGCCTAGAGGAAATGGATAAATTTCTAGAAACACACTACTCAAACTACCACAAAGTGATGTTGAAAATCTGAACAGACCCATAAAAAGAGAAGAGATTGAAAATGTAATAAAAAAAACCTCCCAACCAAAAAAAGGTCTGGCTCAGATGGCTTCAATAGAGAATTCTACCAAACATTCAGAGAATATCATAAGTACTACACAAACTATTTCAGAACATAGAAAAGAAAGCAATACTTCTGAATTCATTTTAAAAAGCAAGCATAACCCTGATACCAAAACCAGGCAAAGACACCATAAAAAAAGAAAATTACAGACCAATATACCTCATGAATATAGATGCGAAAATTCTCAAAAAAAATTTGGCAATAGGATTCAACATCATATCAAAAAAAAATAATCTACCTTGACCAAGTAGGACTCATACCAGGTATACAGGATGATTCAACATTAGAAAATCAATCAGCATAATCCACCACATAAATAAAAGGAAAGAAAAGAATCACATGATCATCTCAATTGATGCAGAAAAGGCATTTGACAAAGTCCAACACCAATTCCTGATAAAATTCTCAATAAAATAGGTGTAGAAGTGAAATTTCTCAACATAATAAAGGGCATCTATGAAAAACCAACAGCCAACATCATTCTTAATGGAGAGAGGCTGAAAACATTCCCCTTGAGAACAGGAACAAGACAAGGATGGCCTTTATCTACACTCCTATTTAACATTGTGCTGGAAGTACTAGCTAGAAAAATAAGGCAAGAAAAAGAAATAAAAGGCATCCAAACTGGTAATGAAGACGTTAAACTGTCCCTATTTGTGGATGATATGATACTATACATAGAAAACCCTAAAGACTCCATGAGAAAACTACTGGAACTGAAAGAAAGTTTCAGCAGAGCAGCAGGATTCAAGATAAACATACAAAAATGGTTGGATTCCTATATACCAATAAAGAGAATGATGAAAAAGAAATGAGGAAAGCAATACCATTTATAATAGCCCCTGGAAAAAAAATATTTAGGAATAAATTTAACCAGGAATGTAAAAGACCTATACAAAGAAAACTCCAAAACACTACTGCAAGAACCCCAACGGGATCTACATAAATGGAAAAACATACCATGCTCATGGATAGGTAGACTCAACATTGTGAAAATGAGAATTCTACCCAAAGCAATTTACAAATACAATGCAAACACCAATGACATTCTTTAAAGAGATGGAAAAACTAATCATTAACTTTATATGGAAAGGGAAGAAGCCCCAGATAAGTAAAAGTCTATTGAAGAAAAAGAATAAAGTAGGAGGACTCACACTACCTGACCTCAGAACCTACTATACAGCTACGGTATTCAAAACAGCCTGGTACTGGTACAACGACAGATACATTGACCAGTGGAACAGAATTGAGAACCCAGATGTAAATTCATCCACCTACAGTCACCTGATCTTTGGTAAGGGCCCAAAGTCCATCAAATGGGGAAAAGACAGTCTTTTTAACAAATTGTGCTGGCAAAAATGGATGTCCATCTGCAAAAAAATGAAACAGGACCCATACCTCAGACCATATGCAAAAACTAATTCAAAATGGATCAAAGACCTACATATAAAGCCAAAAACTATAAAGTTCATAGAAGAAAAATAGGATCAATGCTAGAGGCCCTAATGCGTGGCATTAACAGGATACAAACCATAACCAACAACATACAGACCCCAGAAAATAAGATAGACTACTGAGATCTTCTAAAAATTAAACACTTATGCTTATCAAAAGACTTCACCAAAAGAGTAAAAAGAGAACTTACAGACTGGGAAAAAACTTTTGGACATTACAAGTCAGACAAAGATTTAATCTCTAAATTTACAAGAAAATCCAACACCTATACAACAAAAAGACAAATAATCCAATTTAAAAATTGGCAAAGTAAACGAACAAACATTTCACCAAAGAAGACATTCAAGCGGCCAGCAGACACATGAGGAAATGCTCGTGATCGCTAGCTGTTAGAGAAATGCAAATTAAAACCACAATGAGGTACCATCTCACCCCGGCATTACCGGCATGAATCAAAAACACTGGAAATAAGAAATGTTGGAGAGGTTGTGGGGAGATCAGAACACTTATGCACAGCTGGTGGGAATGCAAAATGATACAACCATTTAGGAAAATGATATGACGCTTCCTTGGAAAGCTAGAAATAGAAATGCCATACGATCCAGAAATCCCACTCCTCCTAGGAATATATCTTAGAGAAATAAGAGCCATCACATGAATAGACATAATGCACACCCATGTTCATTGCAGCATTGTTCACAAGAGAAAAAAGATGGAAACAACCTAGATGCCCATCAACAGAGGAATGGATAAACAAACTATGCTACATACACACAATGGAGTATTATGCAAGGATAAAGAACAATAATCAATCTGTGAAGCATCTCATAACATGGATGAAACTGGAGGGAATTATGCTGAGTGAAATAAGTTAATTACAAAAGGACAAAAATTATACGAGACCTCTACTGTAAAAACGCATGTGAAAGTTTACACACAAAAAGGAACAATCTTTGCTGGTTATGAGGGATGGGAGGGGTGGGGGTGGGAACTAAATAGACAATAGACAAGTGGTAACTTTGGTGAAGTGTAAGACAGTACACAATACTGTGGAAACCAGCAAAAATTGTACAAGGAAAGGTCAAGGAAGCTCCGTAGACACCTCCAAACTCCCTGAGGGACTGAATTGCTGGGTGGAGGGCTGTGAAGAACATGTTCTTGGGGAACATCTAGCACAATTGGCATAACACAGTTTATAAAGACAATGTTCTACCTTCTATCTTGGTGAGTAGCATCTGGGGTCTTAAAAGCCTGTGAGCAGACATCTAAGATACTCCACTGGTCTCATCCCTTTGGGAGCAAGGGAGAATGAAGAGAACAGGATACAAGGAAAAGATTAGTCCAAAGGACGAATGGACCACAACTACCACAGCCTACACTAGACTGAGTCCAGTATAGCTAGATGGTGCCCGGCTACCACCACTAACTGCTCTGACATGGATCACAACAGAGGGTCCTGGACAGAGGTGAAAAAGGATGTAGAACAAAATTCTAACTCACAATAAAAGACCATATTTACTGGCCTGACAGACTGGAGAAACTCTGAGAGTATGGCCCCCCAGACACCCTTATAGCTCAGAGAAGAATTCACTCCCAAGGTTCACGATTCAGCGGAGGATTAGACAGCCCAATAAAACAAAATGGGACTAATGAGGCACAGGAGTTCAGGGACAAGGACTAGAAGGCAGGAGGGGAAAAGAAAGCTGGTGATAGGGAACCCAAGGTTGAGAAGATACAGTGTTGACATGCCGTGGGGTTGTTAACCATTGCCATAAGGCAATATGTGTACTAACTTTTTTTTTCTCTGACATATATATATATTTTTTATATATTTTATTGTACTTCAGGTGAAGGTTTGCAGAACAAACAGTTTCTCATGAAACAGTAGTACACATATTGTTTTATGACATTGGTTAACAACTGCACAACATATTAACCCTCTAACTTCTCAACCTTTTCTTTTTTGGTGAAAATACACATAGCCAAAGATACACCATTTCAAAAATTTCTACATACACAGTTCAGTGACATTGACTACGCTCTTCCAATTGTGCTGTTATTCTCACTTAAGATGAAGGCTTACAAAACAAAATAGTGTCTCATTTAACAATTACTACAAATGTTGCCCTATGACAATGGTTAACAATCTCACTACACATCAACAATATCCTTACTCAACCTTGAGTTCCCTATCACCAGCTTCCTTGTCCCCTTCTGCCTTCTGGCCCTTGTCACTGGACTCCTGTACCTCGTTAGTCTCATTTGGTTTTACAGGACTGTCCACTCCCAGGCTGAACAGTGAATCTCGGAGGTAACTTCACCATTGAGCTAAAAGGGTATCTGGGGGCCATACTCTCGAGGTTTCTCCAGTCTCCTTTAGGCCAGTAAATCTGGTCTTTTTTTTTTTTTGGTGAGTTAGAATTATGCTCTACATCGTTCTCCAGCTCTGTCCAGAACCCTCTGTTGTGAACCTGGTCAGAGCAGTCAGTGGTGGTAGCCGGGCACCATCTATCTGTACTGGACTCAGTCTGGTGGATGCCTTGGTGGCTGTGGACAGTTAGTCCTTTGGACTAATCTTTCCCTTATATCCTGTTCTCTTCATTCTCCCTTGCTCTCGAAGGGATGAGACCAGTGGAGTATCTTAGATGGCCGCTCACAGGCTTTTAAGACCCCAGACACTGCTCACCAAGGTAGAATGTAGAGCATTTTCTTTATAAGCTGTGTCATGCCAATTGAGCTAGATGTTCCCCGAGACCATGGTCCCCAGAGCCCTCTGCCCAGCAATTCAGTCCCTCAGGGAGTTTGGATGTGTCTATGGGGCTTCCATGACCTTTCCTTGTACAGGTTGTGCTAGTTTCCCCTGTATTGTGTACTGTCTCACCCTTCACCCAAGATACCACTTATCTATTGCCTTTTCAGTATTTCCCCCTGACCCCTCACATCCCTGGTAACCAACAAAGATTGTTACATTTTGTGTGTGAACTTTTTCATGGGTTTTTACAATCGAGGTCTCATACAATATTTGTCCTTTTGTGATTGACTTATTTCACTCAGTATAATGTCCTCCAGTTTCATCCATGTTATGAGATGCTTCACAGATTCATTGTTGTTCTTTCTCATTGCATAGTACTCCATTGTGTGTATGTAGCATAGTTTGTTTATCCATTCATCTGTTGATGGGCATCTAGGTTGTTTCCATCGTTTTGCTATTGTGAACAATGCTGCCATGAACATAGGTGTGCATATGTCTATTCGAGTGACGACTCTTATTTCTATAGGATATATTCCTAGGAGTGGGATTGCTGGATCGAATGGTATGTCAATTTCTAGCTTTCTTAGGAAGCGCCATATCATTTTCCAAAATGGTTGTATCATTTTGCATTCCCACCAGCAGTGCATAAGAGTTCCCACCTCCCCGCAGCCCCTCCAACATTTGTTGTTTCCAGTGTTTTTGATTCATTCCAGTAATGCCGGGGTGAGATGGTATCTCATTGCGGTTTTAATTTGCATTTCTCTAATGGCTAGTGATCGCGAGCATTTCCTCGTATCTGTTGGCCATTTGAATGTCTTCTATGGTGAAGTCTCTGTTCATTTCCTTTGCCCATTTTTCAATAGGATTATTTGTCTTTTTGTTGTAGAGGTGTTGGACTTTCTTGTAGATTATGGAGATTAGACCTTTGTCTGACTTGTACTGTCCGAAAAGTTTTCCCCAGTCTGTAGGTTCTCTTTTTACTCTTTTGGGGAAGTCTTTTGAAGAGCATAGGTGTTTGATTTTTAGAAGATCCCAGTTATCTAGCCTATCTGTTGGGGTTTGTGCATTGATGGTTATCATTTGTATCCTGTTAATGTCATGTATTAAGGCCTGAAGTGTTGGTCCTATTTTTTATTCTATGAACTTTATAGTTTTAGGCTTTATATTCAGTTCTTTGATCCATTTTGAAGTAGTTTTGGTATACGGTGTGAGGTATGGGTCCTGTTTCATTTTTTTTGCAGACGGGTATTCAGTTTTGCCAGCACCATTTGTTAAAAAGACTGTCTTTTCCCCATTTGATGGGCTTTGGGCCCTTGTCGAAGATCAGGTGACCGTAGGTGGATGGATTTCCATCTGTGTTCTCAATTCTGTTCCATTGGTCAATGTATCTGTCATTGTACCAGTACCAGGATGTTTTGACTACTGTAGCTGTATAGTAGGTTCTGAAGTCAGGTAGTGTGAGTCCTCCAACTTTATTCTTCTTCAGTAGTGCTTTACTTATTCGGGGCTTCTTCCCTTTCCATATAAAGTTAATGATTAGTTTTTCCGTCTCTTTGAAGAATGTTGTTGGTATCAGGATCGGGATTGCATTGTATTTGTAAATTGCTTTGGGTAGAATTCTCATTTTCACAATGTTGAGTCTGCCTATCCATGAGCATGGTATGTTTTTCCATTTCTGTAGATCCCTTTGGGTTTCGTGCAGTAGTGTTTTGTAGTTTTCTTTGAATAGGTCTCTTACATCCCTGGTCAGATTTATTCCTAAGCATTTTATCTTTTTAGGGCCTATTGAAAATAGTATTGTTTTCCTGATTTCCTTTTCATCGTTCTCCTTACTGGTGTATAGGAATCCAACTGATTTTTGAATGTTTAGCTTGTATCCTGCTACTCTGCTGAATCTTTCTATTAGTTCCAGTAGGTTTCTCGTGGAGTCTTTAGGGTTTTCTATGTATAATATCATATCATCTGCAAACAGGGACAGTTTAACTTCTTCATTACCAATTTGGATGTCCTTGATTTCTTTTTCTTGCCTTATTGCTCTAGCTAGAACTGCCAGCACAATGTTAAATAGGAGTGGTGATAAAGGGCATCCTTGTCTTGTTCCTGTTTTCAAGGGGAATGTTTTCAGCCTCTCTCCATTAAGATGATGTTGGCTGTTGGTTTTGTGTAGATGCCCTTTATTATGTTGAGAAATTTCCCTTCTATACCTATTTTAATGAGAGTTTTTATCTGGAATGGGTGTTGGACTTTGTCAAATGCCTTTTCTGCGTCAATTGAGATGATCATGTGTTTCTTTTCTTTCCTTTTATTTACGTGGTGGATTACGTTGATTGATTTCCTAATGTTGACCCATCCTTGCATACCTGGTATGAATCCTACTTGGTCGTGGTGTACTATTTTTTGACATGATGCTGAATTCTATTGGCTAGAATTTTGTTCAGAATTTTTGCATCTATATTCATGAGAGATATTGGTCTGTAATTTTCTTTTTTTGTGATGTCTTTGCCTGGTTTTGGTATCAGGGTTATGCTGGCTTCAGAGAATGAATTTGGAAGTGTTGCTTCCTCTTCTATGCTCTGAGATAGCTTAAGTAGTACTGTACAAGCTCCTATGTAAATGTTTTGTAGAATTCTTCAGTGAAGCCATCTGGGCCAGGGCTTTTTTTGGTTGGGAGTTTTTTTATTCCCTTTTCCTTCTCTTCTCTTGTTATTGGTCTGTTCAGATTTTCAACATCACTTTGTTGTAGTTTGTGTAGGCCGTGTATTTCTAGAAATTTATCCATTTCCTCTAGGTTTTCAAATTTGTTGGAGTAAAGTTTTTCATAATATTCTGTTATAATCCTTTTAATTTCAGTTGGGTCTGTTGTAATGTCGCCCATTTCATTTCTTATTTGGGTTATTTGTGTCCTCTCCTGTTTTTCTTTTGTCAGTCTGGCCAGTGGTTTGTCAATTTTGTTGATTCTTTCAAAGAACCAACTTTTGGTTTTGTTGATTCTTTCTATTGTTTTTCTGTTCTCTATTTCATTTATTTCTGCTCTGATCTTTACTATTTCCTTTCTTCTGGTGGTTGTGGGCTTTTTTTGCTGTTCTCTTTCTATTTGTTTGAGTTCTGTATTTAATGTTTGATTTTGTCCCTTTCTTCTTTTTTGATATGTGCATCTGTTGCTATAAATTGTCCTCTAAGAACTTCCTTTGCTGTGTCCCAAAGGTTTTGGTATGATGTGTTTTCATTTTCATTTGATTCTAGGAATTTTTTTATTCCATCTCTGATTTCTTCTATTACCCACTGATGTGTAAGCAGGGTATTATTCAGTTTCCATGTAGTTGATTTTTTTTCCTTGCTCTTTCTAGTGTTAATTTCTACCTTGATGGCATTGTGGTCAGAGAAGATACTTGAATTATATCAATGTTTTGGATCTTGTTGAGGATTGCTCTGTGGCCTAAGATGTGGTCTATTCTGGAGAACGTTCCATGTGCATTGGAAAAGAATGTGTACTTTGCAGCAGTTGGGTGGCGTGTTCTATATATGTCTATGTGGTCAAGTTGGCTGATTGTGCCCTTTAGGTCTTCTGTATCTTTGCTGAGTTTATTCTTAGTTGTTCTGCCCTTTACTGAGAGTGGTGTGTTGAAGTCTCCTACTATTATTGTGGAACTGTCAATTTCTCTTTTCAGTGTTGTTTGAGTTTGTTTTTTGTATTTTGGAGCCCTGTCATTGGGTGCGTAGATGTTTATTATGGTTATGTCTTCATGATGGATCATCCCCTTAATCATTATATAGTGTCCTTCTTTGTCTTTTATGGTAGATTTCATTTTAAAGTCTATTTTATCTGAGATTAGTATTGCCACTCCTGCTCTTTTTTGTTAGTGGTTAGCTTGATATATTTTTTTCCAACCTTTGAATTTTAATAAATTCACATCTTTGTTTCTAAGGTGTGTCTCTTGTAGACAGCATATTGATGGATCCTGTTTTCTTATCGATTCTGTCACTCTCCTTCTTTTTATGGGTGCATTGAGTCCGTTTACATTCAGTGTAATTATTGATAGATGTGAGTTTGTTGCTGTCATTTTGTAGTGCTTTTTTTGTGGTGCTGAAGTTTTCTTTGTTCTTCTTACTCTCTTGTGCTGAGTTACTTTCGTTTGTGGATTTTTTTTCCCTTTATTTTGTTTTTGTAGGTTTTGTTTTTGCTGAGACTTTATGTTTTTTGTCTTTATTTTTATGAGTATTGTTGTTAACTTTCTTTGTGGTTACCATGAATTTTACCCTTATCTTTCTAAGTTTGAAGCAGTCTACCATTACTTGGTATCACCTTGCCTTCCTCTCCATTAGAAGGTTCTATACCTATGCTGTTTATTCCCTCTTTCGTTGTTTTGATGTTTTTGTCATCCATCGATTGACTGTTCTGATTCCCTGTTGTATTTCTTTTGGTTTTGGAGAGTCCTCGAGCGTGCATTTCTTAGATTGGTATCTGGCTCGTACAATCCTGCGTCCTAGGTTCTGCCTCTGGGCTGAAGCTGTTTGTGCTCAGATCAAAGAACTCCCTTTAATAATTCTTGTAAGTTTGGTTTGACTTTTACATATTCCCTTAGTTTCTGTTTATCTGGAAATAACCTAATTTTACCATCAAATCTGAACAAGAGTTTTGCAGGATATATTATTCTTGGCTGACAGTTTTTTTTTTTCCAAGATTTTATATATGTCATCCCATTGCCTTCTTGCCTGCATGGTTTCTGCCGAATAATCTGAGCTTAGTCTTATTGTTTCTCCTCTGTATGTGACTTCTTGTTTTTCAGGAGCTGCTCTCAGGATTCTTTGTTTGTCTTTAGTTTTGGCGAGTGTGAATATGATATGCCTTGGTGATTTTCTTTTGGGGTCTCTTCTATATGGGGTTCGTTGAGCTTCTTGGATGGCCAGCTTTTCATCTTTCATGATATTGGGGAAGTTTTCTGTCAGCAGTTCCTCAATGATCCTCTCTGTGTTTTCTGTTTTCTCCCCCTCTTCTGGAATGCCAATCACTTGTAAATTTTTGCTTTCAATTGTGTCCCACATCACTCTCAGGGTCTCTTCATTTTCCTTTGTTCTTTTTTCTGAGTTTTCCTGAAACAGAGTTGTATCCAAGTGTTTGTCTTCAGTTCCACTGATCCTGTCTTCCATGGTTTCAAATCTGCTTCTCAGCCCTTCTATGACATCATCCATTTCTGAAATCTTGTTGTTTATCTTTTGGATTTCTAATTGCTGTTTTTGTGTAATTTCTAGTTGTGAATTTATTTTGGCATTTTGTTCCTGCATCATCTTCCTGAATTTCTCCATTTTTTTTGTCTGTATTTTCCATGAATTTGTCTATTTTTTCCTCCTGTTTGTCAGCTTTTTGCCTCAGTTCTTGGAAAATTCTGAGTATTAGAGATTTGAATTCCCTATCAGGTACTTCTAGTGCATTTTCTTCCACAGGAGAGTCATCTGGTGTTTTAATTTGGACGCCTACTGGAACCATCCTGTCCTGTTTTTGTAAATGTCTTGATATTGTTTGCTGTTTTCGAGGCATTCAGTAGTTATTTCTCTCGTTTATTGATTGTAGATTTGTTTGTTTTGCCCCTTTTTTAAAAAAAAAATTGACTATGTCTGAGCAGACGGACTGCGTGCTCTTTGTTGTTTGCTCATCTGTGAGCTCAATACTTTTTGCCTCCTTCTCCAGCTGGCAGTTTCAGTCACTCAGATATGGTACAGCAGGGCAGGTCTAGCTGAAGAGGAGCCACTGGGACGGGTTGTTTGTGGCACTCACTACAGCCACCAGGACGGGTCAGTAATCAGTGCCGGGCAGGTTCCAGTAGGCCATGCCTGCACTGCTTGGTGGTGTTATGTCAAGCGCACAGTGCAGGTAGGCAGGCTATAGCAGGTAGATGGTTATGTGTGGAGCTAAGATGGATATGGGAGTGAGGAGAGAGGAACAGGAGCCAAAATCATACAAAGAAACAAAAAAGAATGCTAGGGGAGCTTGCCGTTGAATGGAGAGATGAGAAACTATGAAATGGAGAAAAACAGAAAGGGGAAGAGGAAGAAAAGAATAAACAAGTAAAAATCAGAAAGGTTAAAGAACCACAATGTTCCCAGGGATCCCACCAATGCAGCCATGAGGTCTGGGGAAGTCGGTCTCTGGTGTCGCAGTACAGCCTAGCTAGAAGGCATAGAGGTATACAACACCTGCTATTCAGGGATCAGAAAGGGAAGGAAGATATAGAGAGACGAGAAACTGAGCAATGAAGAAAGACAAAAAGGGAAAAAGAGGGAAAAGAAAACAAAACAAATTTAAAAAAAAGAACATGAAAGGCCCTCCAAAAAAACAGGAAAAAAAAAACCAGCGAAAAAAGAAATGTCCTCAGGGATCCCTCCGCACGTCTGTGGAAGCCGAAGGGGAGTTCCTTTCCACACAGCTCCACCTGGCCAGAAAGGGCTCCCAACTCAAGAAAAGGAAAAGAAAACAAACAAACAATTCAAAACGAACTAACCAACAAGAGCCCCAGGATCCCACCAGCGCGGTAGCCCAGACCGGGAAGCAGCTCCACACTTGAATGGAGCTCTGCAGCCCCTCAGGAAAAAGCAATGATGGCGCACGGAGCCAGGCACTAGAGCAAAAGGAGGGGGAGGCAGCAAGAGGCAAGTGAGAAACCAAAAGAAGCAGAAAAAAAAAAGCAACACTAGCAGCCAGCAAAGGGCACCCAGACAGCAGCCCGCCTGGGGTGCGGAACCCAAGCAGCCGGCGCCTCCCAGTCAAGAGACCGTGGCTGCGGGAAGCAGAGGAAGCCGAGCCAGGGCGAAGAGGGGTGGGGGGCGGGAAAGCGCACACCGCAAAGTACTGGCTGTTTTGTCTCCCGCTGGACGCTCCGTGAGGCTGCTTTCTCGTACCCCCGTTTTCTGGTCTCCAATAGGAGTCCAAGATGGTGGATCTGTGCTGCGTTAGCTAGTAGGGGACCTCTGCATGAATCTCTCCTCGCTCTCCATTCTCTGTCAGTTTTCTCACTCCATTTGGTGCTTGGCTGAGCTCTTTATCTCTTCATTTGATGTTTTAGGGTTTCAGGATTGTTTTATTCTCTGTATGGCCTAGTTTTTCGGATCTTTGCTGTGGAGGGACGGCGTGGTGCTTCTGCCTAGAGCACCATTTTTCCGGAACTTCTCGTGTACTAACTTTTTAAAGAGCAACTGTTTGTTCTGCAAACTTTCATCTAAGGTACAAAAAAAAAAAGAATTATCTATGTGAGATCAAATTGACAATAGCAACTCAAAAGGTTTGATGGAAAGCCGAGGGGCCGGTGAGTTGAAGGTAATCGTGATGGAATAATTTGGAAAAGGGTAGTACGAATAGCAGCACAAATGGAAGAATGTAGTAGCTGTCACTGAATTGTACATTTAGAAATTTCTGAAATGCTGTATCTTTGGCTATGTATACTTCCGCCAAAAAAAAAAAAAAAAGATCCTCCAAGGTCGAGAAGGGAGAGTGTTGACATGTTGTGTGGTTGCTAACCAATGTCATAAAACAACACGTGTACTGACTGTTTAATGAGAAACTATTTGTTCTGTAAACCTTCATCTAAAGTACAGTAAAAAAAAAGTTTTAAAAAAAAGATACTCCATTGGTCTCACCCCTTCAGGAGCATGGGAGAATGAAGAAAACAAGATACTAGGGAAAGATTAGTCCATAGGGCTAATGGACCACAACTACCACGGCCTCCACCAGACTGTGTCCAGTACAACTAGATGGTGCCCGGCTACCACCACTGACTGCTCTGATAGAGACCACAATAGAGGGTCCTGGACAGAGCTGGAGAAGTGTAGAACAAAATTTTAACTCACAAAAAAAGGCCAGACTTACTGTTCTGTCAGAGACTGGGGAAACACCGATGGTATGGCCCCCGTACACTCTTTTAGCTCAGTAATGAAGTCACTCCTGAAGTTCACCCTTCCACCAAAGGTTAGACAGGCCCATAAAACAAAACGAGACTAATGGGGCACAACAGCTCAGGGACAAGGACGAGAAGGCAAGAGGGGACAGGAAAGCTGGTAATAGGGAACGCAAGTTTGAGAAGGGAGAGTGTTCACATGTCATGGGGTTATTAACCAATGTCGTAAAACAATATTGTTCTGTTTAATGAGAAACCATTTGTTTTTAAACCTTCATGTAAAGTACAATAAAAAATAAAATAATCTTTCTTAAGTCAAAGGTTAGGCATCCCTGGGGATCTGTCAGAACCACAGAGGCTTGGTGCCTGTTCCACTACATTCAAATCATACCAAAGATTCATTTACTCTGCCCAGAATCCAGTTCTGATTTTCTCTAGTGTGGCTCTTGGAGCACAGGGATCTGTTAGTTCTGAGCAAATATGTGCCACAGGCGAAATTTACCTAAGGACAGATTCAGAGACGAGGATGGAAGGATAGCAAAGGTGCTTTCAGCAATTGTCTATCTTCATTCTAAGTATGTGTGTCATCAGAACCCGATAATCTGATACAGAATTTTGCATTGAATCAGTTTCAGACTAAACCACTAAATTTAAAAATTCCACCACTCATTTTTTAAAAAATCAAGACACACTTTTTTTCGTATCTGATATTCTAAAACATTGCCCAGTCTCAAGGTTTCTCAACGGCAGATAATCAAGGTCAACTTTAAGTTTTTTTGAGAAGGCTGGAATGTAGTTCTGCAGGAGCAAGTGACTTGGACTCGTTTAGCACACATAGGTGCTTTCATACAATCATCTCACCTACCTTGGCCTTCAGATAGATCTAACCAAAGCTTGTTGATCCTTTCTAGTATGAACAGACTTCTTTTTGACCATAAAGAAGGCAGAAGTAAAAAGGACTTGAGTAACTTCTGCTTTAACTCTCTATCCATTGTCATTATACCATTAGCCTCAAGTAGTGAGCCAGGACTAGAGATAAATTTTTGTGTCATCCTCATAAAACAGGAGGTGGAGTACAGGATTAGTTACACACATAAAAACTGTGCTGCTGATACTAATGAAATGCACTTCTTGCTATATTTATAATTACTCATATTGTTTATTATTCTAAGAGGTATACATCAATTTTGATAAATTAATTACTGATCTGTTTTACCTTAATGGTTTCAGGTAGCTAAGTTTAAAAAAAAACCAGGGCTACAGCTGCCTGGAAGGTTCACATGTAGTTTTTAAAGCCTATTATTTCACAAAATCACACCACACCAACCATGAATAATACATTTAAAAATCATATTTGTAGACAGTGTATTACAATTAGCAGGCACTTTCACATTTGATCCTTATAAAAATTTTAGTACTTTTTCACAAATGTTCTTCAAGACAGCTCAGTCAAAATATTAATCACTGTTTTTTTTAATTTATTACCAATAACGTATACAACAGACATTCCTGATTCTTATACCATCCCTTACTCCCACCATGACTATGGGGAGCTTTGTTTCCTAATTTATTCATGTCTTTAGTTATTTGAATTTTTAAAGAATGATTTATTTTTATAATCAGAAACAGTAAAAAAAATTTAACTCTGTTAGGACTGAATTAGCTTTTAAGGGAGTATCAGTTTTCTCTCCCAAATCCATCATGGTAAATAAGTTTTTTTCAGGACTAATCATAAAATATCCATGTTACCAAATAACCATAAGAGTTGTTAGAAATGTAATTAAGGATTCTCCGAGCAAATCTGGAGCTTAGAATAAGGAATCAAGTTTTTGTTGTTATTAGGTGTCGTCCAGTCAGTTCCGATTCATAATGACCCTCTGTACAACAAAACAAACCACTACCCGGTCCTACCCCATCCTCATGATCGTTGTTCTGTTTGAGCTAACTGTTGCAGCCACTGTGTCAGCCCATCTCTGTGAGGGTCTTCCTCTTTTCTCTGACGCTCTACTTTACCAAGCATGATGTCCTTCTCCAGGGACTGATCCCTCCTGATAACATGTCCAAAGTGTGTGAGACGAAGTCTCGCCATCCTCCCCTCTAAACTGCATTCTGGCTATACTTCTTCCAAGACAGATTTGCTCATTCTTTTGGCATTCCGTGGTATATTCAATATTCTTCGCCAACACCATAATTTAAAGGCTTCAATTCTTCTTCAGTCTTCCTTATTCGTTGTCCAGCTTTTGGATGCATATCAAGGGATTGAAAACACCATTGCTTGGGTCAGGCACACCTTAGTTCCTAAAGTGACATCATTGCTTTTTAACACTTCCAAGAGGTCTTTTGCAGCAGATATGTCCAATGCAATGCATCGTTTGATTTCTTGACTGCTGCTTCCATGGGTGTTGATTGTAGATACAAGTGAAATGAAATCCTTGACGACTTCAATCTTTTCTCCATTTATCATGATGATGCTTATCGGTCCAGTTGTGAGGATTTTTGTTTTCTTTATGTTGAGGTGTAATCCATACTGAAGGCTGTAATCTTTGATCTTCATCAGTAAGTGCTTCATGTCTTCTTCACTTTCAGCAAGCAAGGTTGTGCCATCTGCATATAACTGGTTGTTAATGAATCTTCCTCCAATTCTGATGCCGTGTTCTTCTTCATACCGTCCAGCTTCTCTGATTATTTGCTCTTCATACAGATTGAGTAAGTGTGGTGAAAGGATACAACCCTGATGCAAACCTTTCCTGACTTTAAACCCTGCAGTATCCCCTTGTTCTGTTCGAACCACTGCCTCTTGGTCTGAGTACAGGTTCCTCATGAGTACAATTAAGTATTCTGGAATTCCCATTCTTTGCAATGTTATCCATAATTTGTTATGATCCACACAGTCAAATGCCTTTGTATAGTCAATTAAACACAGGTAAACATCTTTCTGGTATTCTCTGCTTTCAGCCAAGATCCATCTGTCATCAGCAATGGTATCGCTCATTGCATGTCCTCTTCTGAATCTGGCTTGAATTTCTGGCAGTCCCCTGTCAATGTACTGCTGCAACCACTTTTGAATGATCTTCAGCAAAATTTTACTTGTGTGTGATATTAATGATACTGTTCGATAATTTCCACATTCTGTTGGATCACCTTTCTTTAGAATAGGCATAAATGTAGATCTCTTCCAGTCAGTTGGCCAGGTAGCTCTCTTCCAAATTTCTTGGCAGAGATGAATGAGCACTTCCAGCATTGCATCCGTTTGTTGAAACATCTTAATCGGTATTCCGTCAATTCCTGGAACCTTGTTGTTTGCCAGTGTCTTCAGTGCAGCTTGGACTTATTCCTTCAGTACCATCGCTCCTTCATCATATGCTACCTCCAGAAATGATTGAACATCGACCAATTCTTTTTGGTACATTGACTCTGTGTATTCCTTCCAGCTGCTTTTGATGCTTCCTGAGTCGTTCAGTATTTTGCCCATAGAATCCTTCACTATTGCAACTCGAGGCTTGAATTTTTTCCTCAGTTCTTTCAGCTTGGGAAATGCTGAATGTGTTCTTCCCTTTTGGTTTTCTAACTCCAGGTCTTTACATATGTCATTACAATACTTTACTTTGCCTTCTCCAGTTGCCCTTTGAAATCTTCTGTTTAGCTCTTTTACTTCATCTTTTCTTCCATTCCTTTTAGCTACTCGATGTTGAAGGGCAAGTTTCAGAGTCTCTTCTGACATCCATTTTGGTCTTTTATTTCTTTCCTGTCTTTTTAATGGCCTCTTACTTTCTTCGTGTGTGATGTCCTTGATGTCATTCCACAACTTGTCTGGTCTTCCGTCACTAATGTTCAATGTGTCAAATCTATTCTTAAGACGGTCTCTAAATTCAGGTGGAATATACTCAAGGTCGTACTTTGGCTCTAGTGGGCTTGTTCTAATTTTCTTTAGCTTCAACTTGAAGTTGCATATGAGCAATTGATGATCTGGTCCACAGTTGACCCCTGGCCTTGTTTTGACTGATGATATTGAGATTTTCCATTGTCTCTTTCCACAGATGTATTCTGTTTGATTGCTGTGTTTTCCATTTGGTGAGTTCCACTTGTATAGTTGCTGTTTATGTTGTTGGAAAAGGTATTTGCAATAAAGAAGTCATTGGTCCTGTAAAATTCTATCGTGCGATCTCCGACATTTTTTCTATCACCCAGGTCATACTTTCCAATTAAAGATCTTCTTAGCTGTTACCAATTTTCGTATTCCAATCACCAGTAATTACCAGTGCATTCTGATTCCATGTTCGATCGATTTCAGTTGTACCGTGGGGGCTTGTGTGTTGCTGTGATGCTAGGAAGCTATGCCACTGGTATTCAAATACCAACAGGGTCACCCTTGGTGGACAAGTTTCAGCTGTGCTTCCAGACTAAGACAAACTACAAAACAGGACCTGGAGGTCTACTTCAGAAAAAAAAATAGCTAGTAAGAACCTTATGAATAGCAACGGAACATTGTCTGATATAGTGCCAGAAGATGAGCCCCTCAGGTTGGAAGGCACTCAAAATACCCCTGGAGAAGAGCTGCCTCTTCAATGTAGAGTTGACCTTAATGACGTGGATGGAGTCAAGCTTTTGGGACCTTCTCTTACTGATGTGGCATGACTCAAAATGAGAAGAAACAGCTGCAAACATCCATTAATAATAGGAACATGGAATGTACGAGGCATGAATCTAGGAAAATTAGAAATCGTCAAAAATGAAACAGAACGCATAAACATCAATATCCTAGGCATTAGTGAGCTGAAATGGACGATTACTGGCCAGTTTGAATCGGACAGTTATATGGTCTACTATGCCAGGAGTGACAACTTGAAGAGGAATGGAGTTGTATTCATTGTAAAAAAGAATACTTCAAGATCTATCCTGAAGTACAATGCTGTCATTGATAGGAATCAAATTAAGATCCCCAAATGATCTTCCCTTACTGCCCCATCCACCAATGTTATATATATATACATGTATATATATATATATATATATATATATATATACACAAAATCAAATAAAGTTAGATCATGAAGCTTGCAGAATGCTATTTTGATCCCTTAGATTTTCAAGTGGAAAACAAGGCAAGTATCATTATTATTAAGTAGACGGTATATTTATATGTATTTATTAATTAAAAGTAGGTGAGTATAACCATTATACTCACAAAGGAGAAATAAACATTCGGAGATGAAGATTATTCAAGGCACAATTCTCAGAGAACAAACAGAAACTTTGATGATAATGATTGATATAATTGTCTGAAATGAACAAAGGTGATCAACATCTGCTTCCTAGTTGGATGTGATTTGTCTGACAGGTAGTGCCTACTCTCATTTTTTACACACCATCCTTGGCTTATGTGTTATTATGATTCTAGAAGCTATGCCACCAGTATTTAAATGCCGTCAGGGTCACCCATGTGGACAGCTTTCAGCGGAGCTTCCAGACTAAGGAAAACTAGAAAGAATGGCCTGGTGATTTCCTTCTGAAAATTAGTCATTGAAAATGCTGTGAATCACAATAGAATATTGTCAAACACTGTACTGGAGGTGAGCTCCTCAGGTTGGAAAATACACAGTGGCCACAAAAATGTACTCAAAGATACCAATGACCGTGAAGATGACACGGGACAGCAATGTTTTGTTCTGTGGTACATGGGGTTCTATAAGTTGGCACCAACTCGATGGCAACCAACAACAATTCCTGAGCTTCAAGCTCTCTCTCCCTCATACCCAGGGATGGGGAACAGTGATGGATGAGGCCTAGGGATTGACTGAGGTGACAGTTTCACACACTAATTGTAGCCCAACTGCATCAAGCTGGTTGCCTCAAAATACCATCTACCCAAGAAATGTGGAGGGCAAGTGTGGTCACCATTTTATGGATGAATAAATTTTTATTCTTCCTCTCAATCTCTTACCTTATTTACTAGGTCCCCTCTTGGCTACAGATAGTAACAGCACTGTGTATGTGTGTGTGGGACGGGGGAGTGGATATGAATTTTAAATTCAGTTTTCAACAATCAGAGCTGACGGGATATCTTCACTTAACACCCAATTCCTTGTTTACACATTAAGTTTATTCAAAATGATACTGCTAATGATATTAGCAAATTACTGATCTGATATTTTACTAGGCTGTTTGGCAGGTCACATGTTTCTAAGTAAATTTTCATTGATTCTTTAGCAATGACATTAAAATGAACAAGGATTGGATTTGAAAGATACACACACACACACAGAAATATAAATATTCAATAAATTATTTTAAAGACTGTTTAAGGCCAATTTTTAGCTTTTTGCACCCCTCTACCACATAAAAATCCAAAGATTTCTTTTAAAGTTTCCTATAAGCTAGCATTTCTCAAGTATGTTTTGATTTTTATGCCTAGAAGATTTTTAGACGGCCAGATGCAGAACACAATTTTAAAATTTATCTAATGATATAGTAGATAGGAGCTTAGACTCTAAAATGAGTCTCCCTGTGTTAAAATTCCAGATCCATTTTTTTACTAGTTGTATAACTTTGGGAAGTTTTTGAACCTTTCTGTGTCTGTGCCTTAGTTTCTCATCTATAAACCCTCATAAGGCTTGTTGTGAGGTGTGCACAGTACCTGACACACAGTAAGTGTCCAGTAATTATTATCCTTTGTTTATTCAGCAGAAAAAAGGCTGGCTAGCCAGCTAGATGGCATTCTCCTACTCACCAAAATGGTGGTGGTGTGCTAGGTCCTGCAATGTATATACACACCAGGAAGACACACCTTTTCTGAAGACACTCTCAATAAATATTATGGAGTTCAGTGGTGCTGAAGTGTCTTGCAAGGCAAAATCTGGTGGGTAAATAGGCATTATGATTGGAATTTCAAGTAGCAATGAATTTAATTGCTGAGAACATTTAAATCTCATTATGTCAGGTAAGGCACCACTCAGGACTTGCTGCTCTCTTAAAACAACTGGTTATTAAAAAGGCAATCAAACTCACAGTGTTTCCTGGGGCACAAAAAAATGTCTGGGTAAATTCCTTTGTAAAAATGCAAAACAATAAGTATAAATGCTGAAATACAAAGCATTTGTGGAAAGGTTAGGTTTTTCCTAGCCCCACCCCCACCCCATCTATAGATCATTTAGACAAATCTCCTTCAATGTATGTTGTAAAGGCACACTAGGCCTGAAGCAAGATAAACAGGTCCCTAAATTAGAGAGAGTTGCTAGAAGCAGACCCCATTACAATCTCCCTTAACTGCAATTACCAGCCAGCTGGATTTTGAGAAGAATGCAAATTTAGCTGCAAAAATTAGTGTGTCCCTAGGCTAAAACCTTTATTTTGGTCTGGGATTCTGGAATGCTAACACTTACACTAGTAACTACATTTACTAAGCATAGGAACCATGGGAAAGTCACTTTCATGTGAAGTTTGTGACATTTTTTCTCTAGTAGGTTTTGGCATGGGCATGTCTTTGTGTGCCTATTTACAATTAAAGTGAATTTCCAAGGCTTGGAAGTTTTGGCTTCAGCTCTGAAGTTCCAGAGTTTTGCCTTTCCAGACTCCCTTAACTTCTGGGCAGCCTTGTAGCTATCTTGATGGCAAGGCAGGGCCTCTCCTGGCAAGTAAACCTGTCTGGTGAATCTGCCCCTCAGGGGCGTGTCAGTACCATTTCCTGGAGCAATTTCACAGGGTGGCTCCACTTTCCATTTGAGCTCAAATACTTTGCTGCTTCCCCTGCGGCTACCAGGCCTGCTTCTGCTGCTGCTGAGGTAATTCTCACCTCTCTCTGGCACCACTACAGGCAGTGGCGGTTGATGAGTGGTGTCTACACATGTGCCTGCCTGCCTGCGTTCCTACCCCTTTCTTTCAATGTCTCTGTTTGTTCCTTAGGGAGAGCATCTGGGGCATTGCTTGCTGACCACTGAGAAGATGATGAGTTCAAGCTATTGGAATGAGACCAGCAGCAGCAGCTGTGGGACCCAGCAGCCCCCAGAGGTGCTGCAGTGCCAACCCCAGCATTACCACTGCTATCATAAGTCAAGCCAATCTCAGCAGCCCCCAGAAAAAAATGTAGTATATGAACGAGTGAGGACATACAGCGGGCCCATGAACAAGGTGGTGCAGGCCTTGGACCCCATCGGCTCACAAGAAGTGCTTTCCCCTCTCAAAACCGCCTCCTCCTACCAAAATTTGGTTTGGAGCGACCGTTCTCAGGTACCGCAAGGACAGCTGTGTTAGGCTAGTGGAAAGGGGAAATCTTGAACCTCAATTCTCTTCTTCTTTTCTGCTTCTCTGCTTCTGTTCCCAGGATGTTACTTCCTGTGGAATTGCACCTATATGTGCTCTGGATAGTCACCCAATTTCCACCTCTTGACTTATTCTATTTATTAGTGCCTGTGGTTGATTGTTTACCAGTTCCAATGATTTTCATAATCTCATCAGAGCATAGGAGGTCTCATTTCTTGTTGGATTAGATTGGAAGAACTGATCATTCTTTTGCTGCTACTGCAAAGCATTCCTCACCTTGAATACAGTAGTTTTTAAGAATCAGTTCCCACTCGTTTACTTCAGAAACAAGCAGGTTTTTTGTATTAAATATGGTATTGCAGGGACAATGGCATGTATTGAGTGACTAGCAATTATTTGTGTTCAGTAAATAGTATGCTGCTCCAAGATAAGTGACAGGTGCAAATGTCTATTTGAATAGGCAGATATGTTTCATCTTCTGAAAATGACACATTGATTCTTGTACAGTAAGAATTGTGAATAATTTATGGAATATTGGTAGGAGGAATATTGAAAAAGTGACGTAAGATTGAGAAAGGTGAGATGTAATCAATTGTTATATGCAAGCTGAAAAAAGGTGGAATTCTAAGACACCCTTTAAAATGAAACAAATTTATTTATGGAAGAGACAATTTTAACATCTAATACCTGTGCTAATAATATCACCAGTGAATGAAAAGGAACATTGCAAAACTCTGTAAAATAAACAGCTCTTTAACAGAAAGTTTGGTGGTTGGAACCCACCAGCTGCTCCGCAGGAGAAGATGGGGCAGTCTGCTTCCAGAAAGATTACGGCCTTGGAAACCCTATGGGACAGTTCTACCCTGTCCTATAGGGTCACTATAAGTCAGAATCAACTCCATAGCAATGGGTTTGGTTTTTGGTTTATGTCTATTTTCATTCCTTAACTCTCTTTACATTAAGTGCTCACGTCTTAAGCTTTGTGGAGACGTCTGTTCAAACTGAAATTATGTTTTCAAGATACAATTTGGACTGTGAAAAACTCATAAAACAACCACTGAGGTGAACATTATCCTATGTTACATTATTATATCAGTCTGGAATGTTATAGAATTTTTTTTCCAAAAGCCACAAATTTAAAATAAGATATGAAGTGATATCTCTCAAAGTATATTATAAAAACTACTTGTAAAAGAATTTTCCAAAGACATAGATCAACAGAAACTCCAAAGGCCAAGTTTTTACTTTTTTATTTCACCCTTAGCTTAGTTTGAGATAAATAAAATAGAAAACAAATTTCAGGATGTACAGCCTGTGATTTCCTGGTTGAGAAAAACTCCACCTATACTGAGGTCAAAGGGAATAAAAATATGAAGATCAAAAATAGTAGTTTGTGTAAGTGATAATAATAATGTAGATGTATATTCCAATATTTGTTGTGACAAAATGGGTGACACCTTTGTTCCATAGTAGCCAAAACAACAATAATGTGGAGGTCAAAAAGATCAATTACTATTATCTTATTATCATAAAATAACTCTATCTGCCATAGTATTTTAGACATATTTAGCCACTTTTTTGTCAACTTGCTAGTAAAAGAAAGATATATAGATTTTAAAGGCTGAAATTTGGAAAATCATAAATATTGCCTACATAAGAAATTTAGGATCACACCTTACTGTATGCTCCTTGGTTCAACTTTCCCTTTCAATAATCCCAGTACTAAACTGGTAGAGTTTTTTTTTAAAAGACTTTTCCTTCTTTCCACCTGGTATTTGCCAAAGTGATCCTTACAAGACTATCTCCACTCTGAAACATAATTCCCCATAAAGGAGTTTATAAAAGAACATTAGGGATAAAAAGTGTGGTCACAAAAACTGAGATAAGAGATTGGAATGAAACTTATTAAGAGGTCTGAAATTATTTATGGTTGAAAATAGAGACACCCAAGTATGAGCTGGGGTGAGGATGAGGGAGTTGAGATTCTAACTATGTGGTGAATAAAAAAAGAGAGAGAGACTGCCTTCTCTTAGCGAGATGAAAAGAGGGAAAATTTGATTATAAAATTTCAGACTGAGGAAGATATCAAAGGACATTCATAAATCAACTAAAAGACAATTTGGCAAGAAAGCTTTTAGATCAACTGCCACAAAGAAAGGAGCCCTGGTGGCGCAGTGGTTAAAGTGCTAGGGTGCTAACCAATAGGTCAGGGGTTTGAAACCACCAGCCCCTCTGGGGGAGAAAAATGTGGCAGTCTGCTTCTGTAAAAAATTCAGTCTTGGAAACCCTATGGGGGCAGCTCTTCTCTGTCCTACAGGGTTGCCATGACTCACTGGCAGTGGGTTTGGTTTTGAGTTTTGGCCACAAAAAATGTGACCAGGAAAATCTTCTATTTTATTTTCCTTTCTCCCTGTTTATTTGGCAAGATAGCATTGTGTAAAGTAATACCTAGATTTGATCTGGAATTACCTTCATGTTGAACAAATTGGTAAGATGTGGTAGCAGCTTTATTATATTCCATGCCAAGCACAAGCAAGTAGTACATATTACTCAAAAAACTTTTTTCCATTACGTGTTCTAATAAACTCTCTCCCCTTAATATGCCATGTTTTAGAGGCATTTTGAGTTGGTATGCAGCAGTTATTATCATGCCAGAGTTTGTGACCATGGCAGCTAGGAAAATGGGTAGTACAATCAATTGTTTTTCATTATGAATTCACTTAAACTTTTTACTTTAATATTTTTACCATTTTGGTGTTCTGATGACATTCAGAGAATTCGTAAGATTTCAAAATAGATATAATGGCCAGTACAAAAATACGTTCCCTTTGAGAAACAGAAATTGATGCTACTCTGTTTTCTTTCCTGAATCTTGATTTTTGCTCATGTAATAGACTTTTTAGATTTAACCAAATTTTTTTTTTGCAGCACTTTTGTGTTTTCCATTTCTGCAATTTTTTTAAATACATGTTTTTCCCCTATTACCTTCTTGTGAACTAAAATGTTATTTACAGACACAAACAAATTTTAAATTTCTCCAGGTATATAGCCTTGCTTTTTTCTTTCTTTTTTTTTTTAACTATAATTGATCAGATACATTTTACAATTTTCTTGGTGATTATTTTGTTTGCTTGATTGGGTATTTCTCAGAGAAAATTAAATGTAGAAACCAGTCTAAGTTGGTGAAATTGTCTAAGTTTATGATAGAATTAAAACTACCCAGTTTATCCATACAAACAGGCAAAATCTAACGCAGATGTAATCAAGGTCATAAGATGCATTTTAGAACTGAATGTGGTCTTGTAAATAAATGGAGTTCTAGAAGCTACTTACAGAAAAGAAAACCTTACATCTCAGCCTCTAAAAAAGCTTAAATATTAACCTACCCCCATTAACTCAACGTAGACTTTGCTTTGGACTTGCATTTTTGCCTTCTGTTCAATTAACTTTTCATAAAGTTCAAGGTATTTTCCATGTATACAGAGGGACTTGTTGTGTGAGAGAGAAATTGATGGAACTGTAATATTTTTCAGTACCATTCATTCATTGAACAGACATATTAAAGTGTCTGTTATATAGGAAACACTGTGGTTGTCTGGATAAATGCCACTGGATTTATCCAGGGAGAGTCCATTTTGAGGACCAACATTTAGTGCCCCGTCTGTAGGTGTCCCACTTGTCTATCTATATTTCATTTCTAAAGATTATTTTGTGTTTTGGCAATCAGTAGTTTATTGAATAAAACAAGTTTTGGTTCCAGAAGGGATCTTTTGATGTGTGTGTTATAAGGGTTACTAACCTTTTGAATTTGAGGCTTGAAACCAAATTTAACTCTAGGGAGCAGTGCAGGTGAGAATGTGTGTTTATGAATGGTCTCTTTTCTCAATAATTATTCAGCTGGGAATTACCTTTGTTTACATAATTTCCTTTTTCTTCAATTACAAAGAGAGCTCCCCTACTGCACCAGGATTTCTATATACAATCAGGAAATTTTCCTGTTGTGTCATTAGGGGTGTGTTGCTTTGATACATTGTTGTTCAAGGGCGTGGTCACTAAAGTGAATGATTGTTCAAGGAAGTAGGTTGCCTGAAAAAGGAATGATGTCATAGGATAAAGGGGTCCACGCTTTCAGCTTTGGTCATCCCTTTTGTGCCTACAATTTAATGAAGCTATAGAAATTGTGAGTGCAACTAATTGCTGGGTGAAAATGCCCATACCAATTGTCTCTTGTTTAAGGGAGTTCTGATAAATTGCTGGGCCTGTTTTCAGTCAGTAGCGCTCACAAGCTGTCATTGTGTGTGTGTGTGGCAAATTGGGAGCTGGGAGGCGCTCGAGAAAGAGAGGGGAACTTCTGTGGTCCAAATTTCTTCTGTTGACAATTCATGGTAAAACAACTGGGAGGTTTGCCGTGCTCTTAAACCCCATTTAAAAGTGAAAATCTTTCTAAACAAGTACATTTGAGCCAACTTTTTCTTCACAGCTATTCCTTTTTTGATTTCCAATGGAGCCTATATATACTTACAGTTTTTAAGACAGAAGCATGCATTGCAGCGACTGTGTATTTTCTTTTCTCTCCAGCTCCTGGTTTTCATTCAGGAGAAGGATAGAAAGAACCCAGGAATGAGCCTCTTAAATGAGGATTTGAGTTGTGGGGAAGGGGCTTAGGGAACTAGTCATTCTATTGTTTTTATCACATGAGAAGAGAATCACAGATTTTATCCTAAATGAAGGAGGTGTTTGTCTCGTCTAAAGAGATTATTGTTAATTTACATGTTCCTTGCTGTATAAGATTCAGAACAGCATCTCAGCAATAACCTAAAGCAGGTGTTTGATTAAGTTATTGGCGTTGCAATGTTCTAACAAGAGCATCTCCCATACTGTTCATGATATTTATTCGTACGAGAGTTTACATTGACAAATTCTGTCAGTATATATGTCAGGTGGATTTTAAAGATATTGCCTCTTTTCGAAACTGACTTGAAGAGTTTCAGATTTTTCAGAGTTTAAAAACATGTCATAGACAAAATGCCCATTCAAGTGGGTCTTTGGGGAATGTCTCAGGGAAAGCTGCAAATAATAAATGTGCTGTGACGAGGCAGATTTGGCAGAAAAGAACTATGAAACAGTCATGCAAATTCATGAAGCATTCCGTATTTTGGGAGCACTGGTGGTGCAGTGGTTAAGAACTATGGCTGCTAACCAAAAGGTTGGCAGTTCAAATCCACCAGCTGCTTCTTAGAAACCCTGTGCGGGCAGTTCTACTCTGTCCTGTAGGGTCACTATGAGTCGGAATCTACTCGATGAAGGCAATGGATTTGTTTTTTTTTTTTTTTTTTTGGTTAGTGTAGTGCCTAAGAGTGTAGGATTTAGTTTTAATCTTTTTGGGTTTAATTTCTGGTTCAGAAACTTTCCAGCTGTATGCCTCCGTTGTTTCGTGTCTAAAATGGGGCAATAATAGCACCTAACTCATAGGATTGTTGTTAGAGTCAAAAGAAATATGTTGTGAAACACGTAGCACAGTGCCAGACACATAATAAGTGTTAAATATATGCCAGCTATTTGCTGAATCCTTGCTCATCTGCTCACTAGCTGTGTTTCCTTGGCTCTATCACTTAACTTTTCAATGCCTCAGTTTCTTTATTTGTAAAGCAAGGATAATAATACTACCTTCAGAGTTGTTGAGAGGGTTGAATGAGATAACATGTGAAGATGTCCAGAATAATGCCTGGCACAGACTTAGCACTCAATAAATAGTTTTCTATCTTTTATTTGTATTATTGATTTATAAAAATGCCGCCAACAAAAACCCCTTGCCACACAGGCAAAAATAAAGATAAACGAAATGAGTAGACTACAAATTAAGAGTTCCTTTTACACTGGAAAGATTAGGTAAATGCATATGCTTGAAAGGCTTATTAGGACTCTACTAGGCAAGAAAGGCTAATGAGGAAAAGCAGTAAAGCAATTCTCTAAAACATAAGATCAAAAGACTGGAGCAGCAGGAATGTATTTATAATGTTTATTGGCATAAATATCTGATAGAAAGACTAATTTGGAATTTCCCATGCTCTTGGAGTCTTTGAACTTTAACCTCAATATTCAAAATGGAGTTTTTTGGTTTGTTGTTGTTTTTTTCTTTCTCTTCTTTGAAATGTAAAGTGACATTGAGCATTAAAGCTTGCTTGCTGTTTGCCTCTTACCTAATGCTTCCTCTAGAGCTGTGTGTCCAGTACAGTAGCCACTAGCTACATGTAGCTATTTCAATTGTAATTAATTAAAATCAACTAAAATGAAAAATTCAGTTCCTCAGTCACACTAGTCACTTTTTAAGTGATCCACAGCCACCGTGGGTAATGGCTACCGTATTGTCAGCGCAGATATAGACATTTCCATCATCACAAAAATTTTTATCGGACATCTCTGCTCTATACATTCAAGCCACTCATTATTTAGATATAGAAATACCTCTAACACCATTATATTTGAAGAAATTAGTAATGGTACCAATGTGTGATCAAAGTGCTGCCAATTTACGTACATGATCAGCTATAATGTACACCTGGGAGTAAAACAAGAAAATGAAGCCCCAACCTCTCAAGGTATAAGTTCAGGGTGACTATTTTGATAGAAGGAAAATTGAATTCATAGATATTTAAAAGAAGAGCTGAATGAAAGATTTATGTATGTAACTATTTATCTATATAATTATTCCTAGAAACCTGCTTTTTGACAGGGTAAGTGGTTAAGAAGATGGAAAAAAAGAAAGAAAGATGAATCCCCTCAATCAGAATACATCTGCTTTCTAACTGAAAGGCTGGAGGTTTAAGTCCACCTAGAGGCATCTCGGAAGAAAGGCCTGGCAATCTACTGAAAAATCAGCCATTGAAAACCCTATAGAGCACAGTTCTACTCTGACACACATGAGCTTGCCGTGAGTCTGAGTAGTCGACTCAAGGGTAACTGATTAATATGGTAAAGAGTTTGTCTTAGTCATCTAGTGCTGCTCTAACAGAAATACCACAAGTGGATGGCTTTAACAAAGAGAAATTTATTTCTTCAGAGTAAAGTAAGCTAAAAGTCCAAACTCAGGGCATCAGCTCCAGGGGAAGGCTTTCTCTCTCTGTTGGCCTTCTCATCAGTGTTCCCCCGGACTAGGAGCTTCTCCACACAGGGACCCCAGGTCCAAAGGACACACTCTGCTCCTGGCACTGCTTTCTTGGTGGTAGAGGTCCCCGATTCTCCACTTGCTTCCCTTTCCTTTTATCTCTTACAAGAGATAAAAGGTGGTGTAGGCCACACCCCAGGGAGACTCCTTTTACGTTGGACCAGGGATGTCACCTGGGTTAGGATGGTGTTAAAATCCCACTCTAATCCTCTTTAAAGTAAAATTACAATCACAGAATGGAAGACTACCACACAACACTGGGAATCATGGCCTAGCCAAATTGCTACACACATTTTTGGGGGGATGCAATTCAATCCATGACAAAGTTTAACCCTTTGCTTGCCGTATTTATGCTAATCATTTTCCATTTGCCTTTTATTTTTGTTTTGTATTATTTTTACTCCAGGAGATTTTTATTTTGATTTCGTTCATTCATTGTATGCCAACAATTCCTTCCCAGTACTGAGATCAATTAAATATTTTTCTCCCCTCAAAAAAAGACTACATCTGCCTTTCTTTTGGTCACACAATCTAAGCTTCATATCCTCTCTGGAACTGTCTCCTACCTCCCTTTGCCTATTGAATTAATTTTGAACTTTAATAAGTAAAGTTCAAATATCACTCCAATTTTTATAGATGAGGTAACTGAGCCACAGAGATCTTATATGACTTTCTCAAGTTCATACAGCTAGTATGTGGTAGAGCTGGGATTTATATCCAGGCAGTGTAGTTCCAGATCCACACTTATAACCACTATGCTATACTATACTTTCCTGGTCTACACATTTAACTCTTATTTATATTACACAGTGTCTGATATCTGATTCATATTTATACTTCACAATTTTCTTGTATGTGCTCCAGTTATAAACTACTTAAAATCCTTTGGGACACAAACCAGAGTATAAATAAATAACGTAAATGCACATTTTAATGCTTTTTAAACTTCACATTAGTTGTTACATTATTTACCAAGAGATAGACTTTTTGTTGTTGTTAAGTATATTTTTTAATATTTTTCTCATAAATTTTACTGATTTTTTTGTATCAAAATATGCAAGTCTCCAGCACGGGGTAATAAATTGATAAATTTTTATTTATTCAAAGACCCATAAATATTTACAGAAAACGTTGATAGAAATGTGATGAAGAAATAAAATTGACTTGTAACCTTATTGTTAAATTAATGACCTCAACAATAAAATGGTGTTTGTTTTGTCATTTAGAATCTCTTCAAAAACACTGATATTTGGGTCTAAAATTAGGTTCAAATTCCTTGCCTTAATGATGTCAAAGGGACTCCTTAGAGAAGTTCCATGCTATTTTTACAGTCTTATCTCCCACTATCCACCTCCTCCCACTTTGTATTTCAGACATACTGTACTGCTCTCTGTTTCTTAAAGAAACAGTATTTTTCTTCCTCCCCCTTTATTCAGTCTGATAATATTCAGCCTTCCCTCAAATCTCTGACTGCTGAAATCCTATCTATCCCTTAAAATTCATCTGGGAAGTCGTCTTCTTCAAGGTTTTCCGACCATACATCTTCTTACGCTCTGCTCAGTACAGTGTGCCACCCCCACCTCCACTCCAGATGTGGTCTCTTTTTAAAGCTAGTATCACTTTGCATAATTTAACTATAAGACTACTACAAGCACTTATAATACTGAGTAGTATAACACTTCTATAGCCCTTCCTCCTCACCACTATGGACTGTAAACTTCTTGAAGGTTGACGTTTTTGTTGTTATTGTTGTTGTTTTTAAATCAAAACTCAAAGGTGAATCAGGCTTTGTTTTATAAATGAACTGGAAAGTATCCGTCAGTCTTTGCTCTTGTCTTCTCTTCTCTCTTCTTCTCTCCCTCCTTCCCTTCCTCTCTCCCTCACTCCCTTTCTTTCTCTGATTATGGTTTGCAAAAATGCTTTAACATGCTGTCAGCAGTGGCTTTAGTGAAGATATATGACTTAACTGGGATTGTGAGTTTCACGATTCTATGCCATTTCTTTGAACTGAAAATGGAAAGTAGGATACAAATTGCTTCTTTAAAAAAGTGAACAACACATTAACATATTTAATAAGTCAATTAGTTTTCTATTCTAATTCTTAGGCCCCATTAAGCATCTGAATTTGATTTGTTTATATTTGGTTTATTTTTTCTTCCTATCAGCAAATATTTATCATTAGTTATTATGGAAAATGTTGTTAAAGGGGTAGCGATCCTGATCTGTCATCACATCATTTTCCTGGGATCTTCTTGTGACACTTCCTTTAACCAAATTAACTCGAAACTGCTGATTAGTCTGCTTATAAAGATACTCCCTCTACTTCCTCCATAGCTAAAATTCTGTCTAGGTGAAGTGCTTTTATTTATTGAATCTTATTCAGTTCCCCAGTAATTGGTTTATCATATCAGTTATGTGACTAGAAATTCCTTCATAATAACTACTGCAGCTGCTCAGTGCTCATCCACACACCAAAGAACGTACCTAGAAGTAATTTCCAAGGGAAGATTTTTATCCTCAAATATAGTATTTACCTATTTCTCTTCTAACACAGACCTCTGCTTGGATACAAAGGTTTCTTCATGCAATTATTTTAAAACATAATTACATCTAAAAATATGTTCTCTAGAAAAATTGCTTGAATTCCCTAAAAACACCTCATATCTCTTCTGCCTGAAAACCTTCAATGACACTCAGTGTCTGTAATTTCCTTAGTCTGACTTTCAAGGCTGTCCTTGATCTGACTCCAATGGACCTTATCTCCTGGAAATCCCTTTCTAGTATCTCATGTTTCAGTCAAAATGTAAACCATTGTTCTCTAAATATAGCCCTGATTTTCCACAGGTATGCCTTTTGCCTATGCTGGTCTTACACCTTAAATGCCCCTATCTTTCCCCACCACCAAGATATACATGCTGAAATCTACTAATTTTTCAATACCTTCTTCAAGTATAACCTTGTCATGAAATCTCTGATTGTCCCAAGTTGAAGTTATCTCTCAATTCTGGAAACTCCCATAATTTCCTTATGGTTCTTATGGTAGTTTAACTTCACCGTTATTTATAATCATAGTTTTTCTCCCCATCTGATTAAAAGCTTATGAGGGTAGATTATAATTTATCTATCCCTTGTATCTCCCTCAATACCTATTATATAATAAGTGTTGAATAAAGTACAAGTCACATATACAACAAATCCAGTAAAATTAATGCCTTATATTAATAGATGGTGCTTTTTATTCTCCAAAACTAACATATATTAGTTTATTTACTCAATAGCACTCCAAGGGAGCCCTGGTGGCTCAGTGCAAGAGGTAAGTAGAAAAGGCATTGTCTCCACTGCACAAATTGCGCAGTGTACAAATAAAGACAATATATTACATTGTATATTATTTGTCTCTTGTTTAAATAAAAAAACTGAGCTCAAATAACTTGCCTAAGTTAGCATAACTAGTTAATGAATTCCTTGGGTTTATAAACCAGCTCTTGATATTTCCACTACATACACACACACACACACACACACACACACATGTATATATAGTTTCACCAAATCATCCAATGATTACCCTTACTATATTTTTCTCATTCTAATGTCTCATCATCAGAGTGAAAAGTATCAAAAACATATTAGAGGACAAAAATAGTTTCTTTTCTGATTTTCAAGGTCTTTCCCTGAAAAAAAATCCTGAAATTCAGGGTATATCTTGAGTTTTTAAGGTTTCTCTTACACCTAAAGGAGCAAAACACCTCTCTAGCGTCTACTTTCCTTTCTTCATTGTCCTGAGCCACTCAAAAGCACTCTCACTGAGATAACGATTAGGGTCGTTTGTACTTCATCTGATTTATTAGCTCTGAAAAAAAATAGCTATTTTAACAAACAACTGGAAATAAAGTATATTTTTGTGAATAGTGAATTCCTTAGGGAAACCAGTTTCCCAGCTCTGATTTAGGGTATCCTAGTGGTTGCTATGAGTCGGAATCGACTTGAGGGCAATGGGTTTGGTTTGGGGTTTTTGTTTGTTTTGTTTGTTTGTTTGTTTTAAGTGGTTAAGCCCTACGGCTGCTAACCAGCCGCTCACTGGAAACCCTATGGGGCAGTTCTACTCTGTCCTATAGGGTCACTACAATTTGGAGCTGACTCGACAGCAATGCTGTCCTATAGGGTCACTACAATTTGGAGCTGACTCGACAGCAATGGGTTTTTTGTTTTTTGTTTTTTGTTTTTTTTTTTTGATAAGATATGGCCAGTTATCTCAAGGAGTGTAGTGAAATTATCCGAAAACAGCAAACTGATTTTGATCCACTCTTATCTTAAAATTGATAATTCCATATGGCACTTTTCAAAAGGAGAAAGAAGCACAGGAGGGTTGTTACAACTTTCCCAAAGTGGAAAATCATTAGTTTAGGCAGTGCAGCAAAACAGGCTTATATTTTATACTAGATCTGAGCCTACCTAATTATAATCAAAATTCTTTCTTATCAGAAATCTACCTAAAGAAAGTTGTCAACAGGATAATATTGATGTACTTAGCGGATCTGAGTCACAAGAATGAATGACGCAATAATAAGCTGAATGTTTGATCAGAAAAACCAGGGTCTTCTTGCAAAATTGAAGGGCTTAGGTAATATGAGCATTACATAAAAATTCAATGTTTTATTGAGCTTAGGGGCCTATGACTACACTCTGTGAATATATAAACAACCCCCATTGAATTTGTAGAAACTTAAATTATTTAGTCAGGACGGTTCTCCCCTGCAATCACTTTTAAATGGGCCTCTTGTTTTCAGGCATCCAAGCACTGCATCTGACAGTGAATAATAAAGGCAAATATCTAGCCTCCTAATGTAACCATGAGTCTAACCTAACTATAGAATTAAGTTCCACAACTTGAAAAACATAGAAAATATAATGAGACAAGCTATAGATGTCGCAAGGTATAGTGATTAAGAACATGAGCTTGAGAGTCAGGCTACCTGAGTTGGAATTCTAGCATCCTTGCTTATTAGTTGTGTGACCTTCAGCTAGTTACTTAACCTAGCCTTGTCTAGGTTTACGCATCTGTAAAACGGTATTATAGCAGTACCTTCCTCATGGGATTGTTGTGAGTGTTAAATAAGATGATTTGAGTAAAAGTTTTGACAGAGAAACTTCTTAATAGATGTTAGTTATCATCATCATCAATGGAGAACAAATTGACAAATTTAAAGGATTCAAAATTGTTTTGTCTGGATGGAAAAATAAGTTGAGAATGAGCTCCTAGATACAAAGAATGTCAGAGATAAAATGGAACTTAAAGGTCTTGTAATCCACACCCACCTCCCATTTCTCATACAAGGAAACTGAAGGTGACATGAGTTGTCCAATATCACACAGCTGGCTGGTAGTAGAACTAGGACTAGAACCCAAGGTTCCTGACTCCAAGTCCAGGACTCTTTCCACGATACCATGATACCCCCACCTTCAGTTATTTGGTCATCAGGACTATGGGGCTGTGGCACACAGGGCATACACACAAAGGATGTAACAACACCCTGAATTGAATGATTTCAACATGAAGGATATAAACCAAAAAAGACCAAACCCACGGCCATGGAGTCGATTCCGAGTCATAGGGACCCTACACGACAGAGAAGAACTGACACATAGGGTTTTCAAGGCTGTAAATCTTTACAGAAGCAGACTGCCATCTTTCTCTCTTGGAGCGGCTGGTGGGTATGAACCACTGACCTTTTGGATAGCAGCCAAGTGCTTTCACCACTACACCACTGGGGCTCCCATGAAGGATATAAATATGTTATATGCAGATCAGTGACACTGAAAATTAAACACTGATATAGGTGAGCCCTGGTAGCATAGTGGTTAAGAGTTATGGTTGCTTACCAAAAAGCTGGCAGTTTGAATTTACCAGCTGTTCCTTGGAAATCCTATGGAGCAGTTCTACTCTGTCCTATAGGGTCGCTATGAGTTGCAATACATATTCCGATTGGTGTGTGTATATATATATATATATGTGTAAAGGCACAAAGATATGTCTAACTTAAACAATTGTTACTTCTGGGAAAGGAATTTGGATGGAAGGAGGATGGTCAAGGGAAGGTCTTTTACTTTATCTGTATACGTTTTCATATTAAGAATGTATTCATGTACTACTTGCATAATTTAAAAAGCACTCCTTTCTTTTCTTATCTTCCTGAACCTGCTTCCCTTGGATCTCTGGGCCCCATCTGCACTTGGTAGCATTTGTAACTATTTTTCTGAACTGAAGAACACGTACCTATTTGGTACAATCTTTCGTTCTCTGCATTTGCCTAAACAATTCTACTCAGCTACCCACAGGAAAAGGAGGCCGGGTGGAGCAAAGGTTAAGGGCTCGGCTGCTAACCAAAGGTCAGCATTTCAAACCTACCAGTAGCTCCACGGGAAAAAAAGACCTGGTGATCTGCTCCCATAAAGACTACAGCCTAGGAAACCCTATGGGGCAGTTCTACTCTGTCTTAGAGGGTTACTAAATGTCAGAATCACCTTGCTGGCACACAACAACAAACCGCACCCCCACCCGGGAAATCTGGGAACAAATTCAAAGGTTGCCCTGAAACATTAAGCCTGCAGTATTGCTGTTGATGTAACACTTGGGGGGCAAAAAGAAAATGAAAATGTTACCAAGTTCAACCAAAAGAAAAACAACAGAAAAAACACAGCTTGCAGGACATCTGGGTTTGAGTAAATGCATAGACCTGTTTTAAGAAAAGCACGTTACACCTACATCGTAACTATACTTATGTGTGAGTCTGTAAGTATTTCCCTTGTAAATCTGTGATTCTGATTTTTAATAGCTCCCTTCCTGTAAGAGAAAAATATTTTTATTTTTGAGGGAAAGTATCCCGAAGTTATGTCAGTTGACCGTAAATTATAGTAAGGTGTGGTGAAATTGAGTAAATTCCATCAACCCTTTACACACTAATAAAGCTATGCAGCTTTGTTGATTTGGGAAAAAATATGAAGAATGTCAGTATAATCAATAAAGTGATCATTTTCCCTAATTACTATTAAAATTCTATTCTTTCGCTTTTATGGATTTTTTTTTTTTAATGGCAGAGCTTACACTTTAAAATTGAACTAGAAACAGATCAGACAAATCATAAATAAGAGTCAGCTTGAAGTAATCCGAGGGCAATATTCTTAGTTGAGTTTTCAAAGGTAGCTCCCTATTTTGGTTTGAGAATTTTTACATGTGACATTTTTGCTTGATAATTTTGCAGTTTATTAAATGCACACATATAATATCATTGAGATGTATATTGGCACAGTCTTACAGGAAATGAACGAAATGAACCACAACTTAAAAGTACAAGAATGTATTTGCTACGAAGGCACTCTAGAAATTGGAAATATTTTATCATTGAGTTACTTGCAAAGCTGACAAAGTAATTCAGTAAAATGTTCAGAAAGATAGCCATCATCAAAGAAAAAGTGCTCAATAATGCTCATTTTACTGAGAAATTGGATTATATTAAAAATAAAGGAAAGAATACCTAAAGAACTTCTTAAAGATTTTCAAATGACACTGCTCAGTAACAATTTCTGAACCTCCTTCTGTATCTTTCAACAGGACCTCCATTCTCCAACTCTGAAAGTATCTACTTGTGCCCCCAGCACTCTACATATAACCCAAAATACTGACCAGGTAAAAGAAGTTATTGATTAGATTCTTTTCATGCAAGTTTTGCTAATAGGTTTAAACATTTAGTCCCTCACAAGACTTTACACATTCACAAAATGTCAGGACCATAAGGCAAGAAAGAAGGTTCTCACGTATGAGAATAAGCCCATTAGAGGAACGTGAAACAAATGATGTGAATCAGATATTTTAATTTCATTGCCTACTCAATTTGATTGCTTTTATTTTGAGTGCCTCTTATTTTGGTCAAAGATCTCCTAGTGAGTATGGATGTAAGGATCCTTGATTTGAATATGAATAAAGTACCTAGATCTTGGATTGATGAGGGTCTGATTTCGTGAGTGATATTACTATAAGTTTAATTTCAGAGAGAATAACTTGTAGGGTAAGAGCTAGCCATTTCTATAGGTGTATTATTTGAAAGACTCGAGGAATCATATCTCCTTTAGTCTTTACAGTCTAACAACACCACTTTTGAGATTACTCTTGAGTGCAGGCATTGTGTCTTCAATTACCTATGATAATAATTCAATACCATATTAACAAATCTGTGTTTAATTACCTAGTTGACATACATAAAAAAAGTAAGTTCTAAGAAAATAAAACATAAAACACCCTAAAGTTGGGGTTATGGGAGGATATTATAAGGGATGTGGGATTTGGAGGATAAGAGGGACAGGAATACTCTTCTAAGGAAAACAAGCAAGTCCAGATGAGGTGCCAAAGTGTGAGTTTGGACAGTGAGAGGACAAATGGGCAAAAAGTGGTTTCTAAATCTTGGGTGGAGCCCTGGTGTCACAGTGGTTAAGAGCTCGATTGCTAACCAAAAGGTCAGCAGTTCGAATCCACCAGGCGCTCCTTGGAAACTCTATGTCCTGTAGGGCCGCTATGAGTTGGAATCAACTCAACAGCAATGGATAGACCTTGGGCACAGTAAGGAACATGTGAAGTTATGCAGTAAAAATAATAAGATTATCAAAGATTACCACTTCCTAATTCAATTCAGCCTAGCCTAGAGCTAGTCATGGTCAGTTAAAGTCATGCATTTTTTCCAGCAAACATTTGTTGAGTGCCTAATATGTGCCAAATATTATACAAAGATGAATTAGACTCAATCTCTATTCTCAAGGAATTCAAAAACTAGAATGGGTCACATACACAACAAACCATAGGACAGTGGGATAAACGCTACAATTGAGTTAGAAAATGAGCATCCAGGACCGCTAAGGTAAAGATTACCTCAGAAAAGTCAGTCCAATTAAATCGCAGTCAGGAAATTGCATTGACTAAGTTCTTCTTCATAATGAGAGAATTTAAAATTGGCTGTGCCCTATGTTTTATTTCTGATAATAAAAATATGGGTTTATTGTAGAAATTTTTGCAATTATAAAAGAATATGAAGAAGAAAAAATAAAAATCACTCATTATTGCTTTCCCCACCCAGAGATATTAGTATGACATTATTTTTTGTTTGTTTTCTTCCATTCAAATACAAAATTTGGATCATACCATATACGCAGTTTTATAACCTGATTTTCTGGCTTAATATTATTTAAGATTGTGAGCCTTTTGCTCATGTAAATTTGTATTACTCAAGAACATTATTTTAATGGCTACACATTTCAGCCCATGGACGATTATTTAATATTACCCTCTCCATAGCAGAGTGCTTTTCCTACTGCACCCTCATCAGCATTAATTTTTTTTTAATTTGCCAGTTTTACAGTTAAAATAAAGTATTCCTTTGTTATGTTTATTTGAGTCCTACTTTGGTTGAATATATTTTCTTAAATTTATTAACCATTTATCTTTCCTCTTTTGTAAATTCTTCATTCCGTTTGCTCATTTTTCTATTAGTGTGGACATGTTTTTCATATTGATGTGTAAAAACTCTCTCTATATTAATGATATTGACTCTTTTCTCCATCAAAAGTTTACAAATGACTTTGTTTTGTGGTCTGTCTCCCTTGAAATACTATTCATGGCCCTCTCCCACCGACACATTGAAGTTTTAAATGTTTAAGTTAACACACACAACACACACACGCACATTTCTTCTCCTTGTGACACCTTTTTGTTTTTTACATAGGATGTCTATTCAATATCTAAGATATAGTTAATAAATATTAAGCTATATTTTCTTCTAATCATGTGGGGACATTCATTTACAATCAAAAATATTTTGAAGATCTCATCAAATATAATTTGGAAAATGAGATGAGTCACCATGAAATGAGTACAACTGAAGTGCCTATTGCAGTGCTGAACACACAACACAAGCTTTCATATATGTTTCTGAGATTGAAATTAACTAAATCATAAATTCATATATCATCATTCATGCAAATGACTCTAAAAATCTAACTCCAATAATTGCTCTCTATTATTATTGATGGCTCCAAGATCACTAAATGACTATGATTATATGCAGCTTTTACCTTCTCTTCACAGGAACTCCATTCTCCAACAGTGAAAATTACTACATATCCACAGACCACCGTTAGGAGATATATAGTACAAAATCCTGAACAGGTAAGATATGTCAAGCAAACTGTTTTCCCAACCTATAATTCCTTATAAGTAGGTAGCGTTAACAAGAAGAGTGAGTCAGTCATCAGATCCTTAAAATCAGATTGTTGGACTTTCTTCCAGTTATAATATAGTGAATTTCTAATCATTAATATAAAAAAAAAAAAGCCACCATTCTTCCATCAGTTTGTTGTACTCTGGTGGCTTGCATGTCACTGTGATGCCGGAAACTATGCCACCGGTACTTCAAATACTAGAAGGGTCACCCATGGTGGACAAGTTTCAGAGGAGTCTCCAGTCTAAGACAGACTAGGAAGAAGGACTTAGTGGTTTACTTCTAAAAAATTGACCAGTGAAAACCTTATGAATAGCAGCAGAACATTGTCTGATCCAGTGCTGGAAGATGAGCCCCTCAGGTTGGAAGGCACTCCGAATACAACTGGGGAAGAGCTGCCTCCACAAAGTAGAGTTGACCTTAATGATGTGGATGGAGTCAAGCTTTCATTTGCTGATGTGGCATGATGCAAAATGAGACGAAACAGCTGCAAACATCCATTAATAATAGGAAGGTGGAATGTACAAAGCATGTATGCAAATCCACAAGAGCCAAAGTATGACCTCGAGTATATTCCACCTGAATTTAGAAACCATCTCAAGAATAGATTTTACTCATTAAACACTAATGACAGAAGACCAGACAAGTTGTGGAATGACATCAAGGACATCATACATGAAGAAAGCAAGGGGTCATTAAAAAGACGGGAAAGAAAGACCAAAATGGATGTCAGAAGAGACTCTGAAACTTGCTTTTGAATGTACAGTAGCTAAAGTGAACAGAAAAAATAATGAAGTAAAAAAGTTGAACAGAAGATTTCAAAGGGTGTCTTGAGAAGACAAAGTAAAGTATTATAATGGCATGTGCAAAGACCTGGAGTTAGAAAAACAAAAGGGAAGAACACGTTTGGAATTTCTCAAGCTGAAAGAATTGAAAATTCAAGACTCAAGGTGCAATAGTGAAGAATTCTATGGGGAAAATATTAAACAACCCAGGAAGCTTGAAAAGAAGATGGAAGGAATACACAGAGCCACTGTACCAAAAAGATTTGGTTATTGTATAACCATTTTATGAGGTAGTATATAATCAAGAACTGATGGTACTGAAGGAAGAAGTCCAAGCTTCACTGAAGGCACTGGGGAAAAACAAGGCTCCAGGAATTTACAGAATACCAACTGTCGTGGATTGAATTGTGTCCCCCAAAAATATGTGTATCAATTTGGCTAGGCCACGATTCCCAGTATTGTGTGATTGTCCACCATTTTGCCATCAGATGTGGTTTTCCTATGTGTTGTAAATCCTAATCTCTGCCTGTGGTTAATGAGGCAAGATTAGATTATGTTAAGAGGGATTATTAGTGTGGGATGTAATATCTTTGCTCAGGTCGCATCCCTGATCCAATATAAGGGGAGTTTTCCTGGGGTGTGGCCTGCACTGCCTTTTATCTTACAAGAGATAAAAGGAAAGGGAAGACAGCAGAGAGTGGGGACTCCCATAACACCAAGAAAGCAGCACTGGGAGCAGAGTGCATCCTTTGGATCTGGGGTTCCTGTGTGGAGAAGTTCCTAGTCCAGGGGAAGATTAATGACAAGGATCTTCCTCCAGAGTCAACAGAGAAAGCCTAACCCTGGAGCTGACGCCCTGAATTTGGACTTGTAGTCTACTGGACTGTGAGAGAATAAATTTCTCTTTGTTAAAGCCATCCACTTGTGGTATTTCTGTTACAGCAGTACTAGATGACTAAGACATCAACAAATGGATGCAGCCCTGGAGGCACTCACTCGTCTATGCCAAGAAATTTGGAAGACAGCTACCTGGCCAACCAACTGGAAGAGATCCATACTTGTGCCCATTCCAAAGAAAGGTGATCCAATAGAATGTGGAAATTATCAAATAATATCATACACAAGTAAAATTTTGCTGAAGATCATTCAAAAGTGGCTGCAGCAGTACATCGACAGGGAACTGCCACAAGTTCGAGGCGGGTTCAGAAGAGGACGTGGAATGAGATATATCATTGCCGATGTTAGATGGAAATGGCTGAAAGCAGAGAATACCAGAAAGATGTTTACCTGCGTTTTATTAACTATGCAAAGGCATTCAACTGTATGCATCCTGACAGATTATGGATAACATTGTGAAGAATGGGAATTCCAGAACACTTAACTGTGCTCATGAGGAACCTGTACATAGATCAAGAGGCAGTTGTTTGGACAGAACGAGGGGATACTGCATGGTTTAAGGTGAGGAGAAGTGTGTGTCAGGGTTGTATCCTTTCATCATACTTAATCAATCTGTATGCTGAGCAAGTAATCCGAGTAGCTGGACTATATGAAGAAGAAGGTGACATCAGAATTGGAGGAAGACTCATTAACAACCTGCAATATGCAGATGACACAACCTTGCTTGCTGAAAGTGAAGAGGACTTGAAGCACTTACTGATGAAGATCAAAGACCACGGCCTTCAGTATGGATTACTTCTCAACATAAAGAAAACAGAAATCCTTATGACTGGCTCAATAAGCAACATCATGATAAACGGGAAAAGTGTGAAGTTGTCAAGGATTTCATTTTACTGGGATCCACAATCAACACCCATGGAAGCAGCAGTCAAGAAATCAAATGATGTATTGCATTGGGCAAATCTGCTGCAAAAGACATCTTTAAAGTGTTAAAAAGCAAAGGTGTCACTTTGAGGACTAAAGTGTGCCTGACCCAAGCCATGGTATTTTCAATCGCCTGATATGCACGCGAAAGCTGGACAATGAATAAGGAAGACCAAAGAAGAACTGATGCCTTTCAATTATGGTGTTGGCGAAGAATACTGAATGTACCACGGACTTCCAGAAGACCAACTAAATCTGCCTTGGAAGAAGTACAGACAGAATGCTCCTTAGAAGCAAGGATGGTAAGACATCGTCTCCCATACTTTGGAAGTATTATCAGGAGGGACCATTCCCTGGAGAAGGACATCATGCTTGGTAAAGTAGAGGGTCAGCGAAAGAGAGGAAGACCCTCAACAAGATGGAATGACGCAGTGGCTGCAACAATAGGGTCAAGCATAAAAAAGACTGTAAGGATGGCACAGGGCCAAGCAGTGTTTCGTTCTGTTGTACATAGGATTGCTATGAGTTGGAACTCACTGGTGGCACCTAACAACAACAGTATCAAAAAATGTTATTTGTAATTCCAGAAAACTGTGCACCCATACATTCTGACACAGAGATGCAACAATTAAAACAGTATGGCAATTCTTGGGTTACAAAGGTTTTCTATTTCTATAGCCCCACCCTGTGCTACATAGGATTTTTGTGCACTTTGAACCAAAGAAAAGAACAAAGTTCTTTTAGAGACTTCACATAAAAACTCTGTTGGCCATTACTTCAGGATTTGGAGGCTTTATCTAATCCATTTAGATTTGCTGATGAGATACAGGCTAGGAAAAAGAAAATTAAAAGTCAAAAGTTCAAAAGTGTCTCCATGCCTTTGTTGCCTATGGTGTGTGAACTTTTTGTGCCTGGCAATGAGCAGTTTAAAAGATTACATTATTATATTTTCTATTAATATACATAACTTTATATTTTACAAGCAAGGATATTGTTCTCTATCTCCATTTGAGGAGAAAATTAAGAAAACTTTTTCCATGGTAATAAACCTTCTTCAACACGCACGCACAAATGAGCATGCACATCCACTTTCTTTAGCTGCAACAAGAGTTTATATGGGGCTGTAAGGACATCAGTTCACAACTAGAAGCAGTATTCTCCAGATAGGAATACCATACTGCAATTGTTTTTCCTCTTTATTTCTTTTTTTCACTATTGCAGGAAACAATCCCCCTTTCCCCTACAAAATAAAATAAATTATTTGCTTCAGCTGTGGAAAGAAAATGGTTAAATTAGGGTAACACACTTGCTATTATTCTAGATGCAGGTAGGTGAGGGAGGATGCACTGTTCTTCTACTTATATATATTTCCCCTCTTACTTTTCTTTTTATATTTTAGAATAATCTTCTCTTGTCTCTTTAGCCACGCAGGCTGCTAAGTGTGCATATGTGAGTGTGTGAGAGCTTATGTGCATGTAGGTCTGAGTTGAGGGTGATTGCTTTGGACATTTGCTTGAGATTTCATATAGCCATGTAAATATGGAAAGTATGCGATTATAGCTAAAGCAGCTAACCCTTTTTTTGCAGAATCGTATATGTTTAAGCAACAAAACTGAAAGGTTGGTAAGGTGAGACTGTAGAGATCCTGGGAGAGGAATATTAACTTTCTATCATTTGAACAATCACCTTTTTTTAAAATTAAGACTTTATTTTTAGAGCAGTTTTAAGTTTACAGAAAAATTGAGCAGAAAGTACACAGTTCACATATACCCCCTCTCTCCCCACACAGTTTTTCCTATTATTAAACTTTTGCATTGATCTTGTTGTGTGCCCTCGAGTCGATTTGATTCATAGCGACCCTGTATAACAGAGTAGAACTGCCCCATAGTGTTTCCTATGCTGTAATCTTTATGGGAGCAGATCCCCAGGTCTTTTCTCCTGCGGAGCTGCTGGTGGGTTCAAACTGCTGATCTTTTGGTTAGCTGCCAAGCACTTAACCATTGCATCACCAGGGCTCCTCCATCTTGCATTAGTGTGGTACATTTCCTACAACAGATGAACCGATATTGATACATTATTATTAACCAAAGTCCATAATTTACATTAAAGTTCACTCTTTGTGTTTTGCAGTTTTATGGGTTTTGACAAATGCAAAATGTCATGTACCTACCATTACAGTATCATACCAAATAGTTTCATTGCCCTAAAAATGCCCTGTGCTCCACCTATTCCTCACTCTCCCTGAACCCCTGGCACCACCAATCTTTATACTGTCTCTGTTGTTTTGTAATTTTCGTTTCTTGTAACGTCTTTGTCTAGTTTTGTTATTAGGTAATACTGGGTTCATAGAATGAGTTAGGAAGGGTTCCCTCTTCTACTTTCTGAAAGAGATGGTAGAGAATTGGTATCATTTCTCCTTTAAATGTTGATTGAATTCACCAGTGAAACCATCTAGACTTGGTGCTGTTTGTTTTGGAAAGTTGTTAATTGTTGATTCAATTTCTTTAATAGATATAAGCTTATTCAGATTATAAATTTCTCTCTATGTGAGTTTTGGTAGATTATGTCTTTCAAGGAATTCATTCATTTCATCTGTTATCAATTTGGGGGGCATAGAGTTTTTCATAATATTCTTTTACGATCCTTTTAATGTCCATGGGATCATTTGTGATGACTGTTTTCATTTCTGATATTAATAATTTGTGTCTTCTCACTCTTTTTCCTGGTTAGCCTGGTTAGAAGTTTATTAACTTTATTGATCTTTTCCAAAAATCAGCTTTTGGTTAACCAATCACCCTTCACTTTCCCCTTCCTACCTCTCTTTTTCTTTCTTTCTCCTGAAAACTGGGGAGTATGCATACTCGATTGTTATCACACATGATAATCTTGGCTTTCAAAGAATTAGTTCTAAGTAACAGTTTTTTAATAATATGAGAATTATTATGCTTGCCTAGGATGTATCCAGAGGGAGATTTTAAATATCAAATCATTTGAATTCGAACTGATTTTGCTAGTGATTCTTATGTGACTTTGGATGCAGCCTTATTCTTTAGTTAACGAGGAAAACGAAGAATTGATGTTTATTTCCATGGTAGGTGATTTACATGTTTTATCCCATTTAATTCTAAAAAGGTGAGAAAACAGAAGTACAGTGAAGTTCATTCATTTATTCAATGAATATTTATTGATCATCTACTTTGTGCCAGAGCTGAGGATAGAGCAGTGAGCAAACAAGGTCCCAGCCTTCTTGGAACTTAGTTACTTAACTGCCTCCAAAGCATTCAGTTACTAAGTGACAGAGGTAGGACTTAAATTGAGTAATTCAGAGCTGAGCGAGAGACGTATTTTCAAATAAAGACAACTGATGTTGGAGGTAAATTAGGATCCAGAGACTCACATACTCCCCCATGTAGTTACAAAGGCAGTGAAATTAGAAGTATGTATGCAAATCCATGAGCGCCAAAGTATGATCTTGAGTATTTTCCACCCAAATTTAGAGACCCTCTCAAGAATAGATTTGACTTGTTAAACACTAATGACCAAAGACTATGTTATCAGGAGGGACCAGTCCTGGAGAAGGACATCATGCTTGGTAAAGTAGAGGGTCAGGGCAAAAGAGGAAGACCCTCAACGAGATTGATTGACACAGTAGCTGCAACAATGGGCTAAAGTATAACAATTGTGAGGATGGTACAGGACTGGGCAGTGTTTTGTTCTATTGTACATGGGGTCACTATGAGTCAGAACTGACTCAGCGGTACCTAACAACAACAACATGCAGGTTCACAGCATATTTGTAAGTCTGCCCCTGAAAAAGCTCAGTTATGGCTCTGTTCAACTGCAAATAAGTGAATGGTTTCTCAGGCAGAAGACCCAGCAGAGGGTAGAGGAAAAAGAGTCATTTTAAAGCTTTTAACTCTTTCCATTAATGGAAAGTAAAACAAATGTGAAGTTCCATGCTTTGTAAACAAAAATAATCTTACTGGTTTTGCAAACCAACTTGAAAATCCTGTCTAGATATAGTCCCCATTTTATTTATCTCAGTATATTCCTTTTTATTTGCTCTTTTAAACCCCCTAGGAGAAGATTCTAGTTTAATTACAATATTTGTAATAAGCTGGGCCTCCTAAATGACAACTTTATTCTCTTTCACCTCCCAGTTTGTGTAATCTTCATTTCTCCTCCCTGTAATTAAACCCATCTTAATCCACTCCTCTCATTATAATTTCCTTGTACCTCTGTTCAGCCTTTTCATTTTTGGTTTTTCCTGATCTTCTATATTCTCTATTTGTTTTCATTTTAGTCAAAGGGTTTAACCATTCTGGCTTATAACTTGAGCCAGAATTGAAGGAAATACTTTTGTCCCATCAGGGGACAGAATCTGATTGATACTAATCTGTTTTATTCATTTTTCAGCTATTGTGCTCCTGGTATGGGGAGGGCACCTTATAGACTTCTATAGGGACAAAGAAATATGACATAGTTCCTGAAACAAAGGAGAGTACAGTTCAGGAATGGAGAAAAGACACGTTTACAGATGATGATGATGATATGATGATGATAGCTTCCATAGAGTCAAGCCCGATTCATGACAACCTTATGTACAACAGAAGGAAATATTGCATGATCTTGTGTCATCCTCACAATTGCCAGAATGTTTGAGTCCATCATTGCAACTATTGTGGCAATCCATCTCACTGAGGGTGTCCCTTAACCTTGCTGGCCCTCTACTTCCCCAAACATGATGTTCTCCTCTAGCAGTTGATCCCTCCTGATGACATGTCCAAAGCAAGCAAGTTGGCCAATGTTTTATTGTAACCCATAGTGTTTTCATTGACTAATTTTCGGAAGTAGATTACCAGGCCTTTCTTCTTAGTCTGGAAGCCCCACTGAAACATGTCCACCATAGGTGACTCTGCCGGTATTTGAAATAATAGTGGTATAGCTTCCATTACCTAGTAACATGTAGACCACCACAGTACAACAAACTGACAGACTGATGGTAGTGTCTACAAATAGCTATCTAAAATAATGGTGGTATATGATGGATGTCAAAATAGAAATATAGATGAAGTCTTATTGGGATTTAGAGTCTTGAGATAATGTATTTGCTTACAGGAGTAGGGGAAGGATTTATTGTTGTATTTAAGGTATTATTAGAATTATCATTGAAACATCATTTTACAAATGAGGAAACTAAAGCTTAAAAAAGAACCCTGGTGGTGCAATGGTTAAGTTCTCGGCTGCTAATTGAAAGGTCAGAGGTTCAAATCCTCCCAGCGGCTCTGCTGGAGAAAGACCTGGCAAACTGATTTTGTAAAGATTATAGCCTAGGAAACCCTATGGGAGAGTTCTACTGTCTTATAGGGTAGCTATGAGTAGAAATTGACTCGACAGCACCTAACAACAACAAATCTTAAATAAATGTGACTTGCTCATGTCTTTTGACTCCAAATTCATCACTTTCTATGTTGTTTTTCTTTTTGAGAGATATTCTTGGGGTGATTTTGACAAAATTTGATAACTTACTGAATATGGGAGTTAAAATAAGAAGAAAAGTCAAATATGCCTCTAAATTTTTCAGCCTGAGACACTGGGAATATGGTGGCCCAATTAAAATGATTAAGAAGTTGTGATGGAGAATCTGGTCTGGGAAAGGGGGATTTGTGACATCTATTTGAACCAGTAGCAGTCAAAGTACATATAAGGGAAGATGCCCAAAAGACATTTAAAAATGATTGAAAGAAATGTCACATTTGACACAGAGACATGAAGTTATTCCCTTAAAAGTTATCATTGATCCCAGATAAGTAAGGCAGTATTGAAGAAGAAGGATAAAGTTGGAGGACTCACACTACCTGACCTCAGAACCTACTATACAGCTACAGTAGTCAAAATAGCCTGGTACTGGTACAACGACAGACACATTGACCAATGGAAGAGAATTGAGACCCCAGATGTAAATCCATCCATCTACGGTCACTTGATCTTCAACAAGGGCCCAAAGTTCATCAAATGGGGAAAAGACAATCTTTTTAACAAATGGTGCTGGCAAAACTGGATGACCATCTGCAAAAAAATGAAACAGGACCCATACCTCACACCATACACAAAAACTAAGTCAAATTGGATCAAATACCTAAATATAAAACCAAAAATCATAAAGATCATAAAAGAAAAAATAAGATCAATGCTAGAGGCCCTGATACACAGCATTAACAGGATAGAAACCATAACTAACAACACACAAACTCCAGAAGATAAGCTAGACAACTGGGATCGTCTAAAAATTAAATACTTATTCTCATCAAAAGACTTCACCAAAAGAGTAAAAAGAGAACCTACAGACTGGGAAAAAAATTTGGCTATGACAAATCCCACAGAGATCTAATCTCTAAAATCTACAGGAAAATCCAATACCTCTACAACAAAAAGGCAAATAATCCAATTTAAAAATGGGCAAAAGATATGAACAGACACTTCACCAAAGAAGACATTCAGGCAGCTGACAGACACATGAGGAAATGCTTGCAATCCCTAGACATTAGAGAAATGCAAATCAAAACCATAATGAGATACCATCTCACCCCGACATTACTGGCATGAATCAAAAAAACAAAAAAAACAGAAAATAACAAATATTGGAAAGGCTGTGGAGAGATTGGTACTCTTATGCACTGCTGGTGGGAATGCAAAATGGTACAACCATTTTGGACAATGATATGGCACTTCCCTAAAAAGCTAGGAATAGAAATACCATATGATCCAGCAATCCCACTCCTAGGAACATATCCTAGAGAAATAAGAGCCATCACACGAATAGACATATGCACACTCATGTTTACCGCAGCACTGTTCACAACAGCAAAAAGATGGAAACAACCTAGATGCCCATCAACAGATGAATGGATAAACAAACTATTGTACATACACACAATGGAATAGTGTGCAACAATAAACAATGATGAATCTGTGAAGCATCTCACAACATGGACGAATCTGGAGGGCATTATGCTGAGTGAAATAAGTCAATCACAAAAGGATAAATATTGTATGAGACCTCGATTGTAAAAACTCATGAAAAGGTTTACACACAGAAAGAAACAATCTTTGATGGTTACAAGGGAGGGGAGAGGTAGGGAGGGAAAAACACTAAATAGACAATAGATAAGTGGTAACTTTGGTGAAGGGTAAAACAGTACACAATACTGGGGAAGCCGGCACAACTTGTTCAAGGCAAGGTCATGGAGGCTCCATAGACACCTCCAAACTCCCTGAGGGACGAAATTACTGGGCTGAGGGCTACGGGGATCATGGTCTCGGGGAACATCTTGCTCAATTGGCATAGCATAGTTTATAAAGAAAATGTTCTACATTCTACTTTGATGAGTAGCGTCTGGGGTCTTAAAAGCTTGTGAGCAGCCATCTAAGATATTCCACTGGTCTCACTCCATCTGGAGCAAGGGAGAATGAAGAAAACCAAAGACCCAAGGGAAAGATTAGTCCAAGTGACTAATGGACCACAAGTACTACAGCCTCCACCAGACTGAGTCCAGCACAACTAGATGGTGCCCAGCTACCACTGCCGACTGCTCTGACAGGGATCACAATAGAGGTTCCTGGACAGAGCTGGAAAAAAGGTAGAGCAAAATTCTAACTCAAAAAAGAAAAAAAAAAAAAACCCAGGCTTACTGGCCTAACAGAGACTGGAGAAACCCCAAGATTATGACCCCCAGACATCCTTTTAGCTCAGTAATGAAGTCACTCCTAAGGTTCACCCTTCAGCCAAGGATTAGACAGGACCATAAAACAAAACAAGACTAAAGGGGCACACCAAGCCAGGGATAAGGACGAGAAGGCAGGAAGGGACAGGAAAGCTGGTAATAGGGAACCCAAGGTCGAGAAGGGGAGGGTGTTGACATGCTGTGGGGTTGGCAACCAGTGTCACAAAACATTATGTACACTAATTGTTTAATGAGAAGCTAGTTTGTTCTGTAAACCTTCATCTAGAGTACAATTTTAAAAAAAGAATCTTATACCAAAAAAAAAAAAAAATACTGTGTATGCATACAGCAGATACAATAAATACACTTACTGTTATTGAAACTAAAAAAATATATCATTTAATCTGTGGAAGTGAGTGAGATCATTGATAGGTAACAAAGCGGACTGAGGTCAGAACCTTGAGAAATTCCTAATTTAAGGGAACAGAAGGAAGGAGCCACTTTCACAGGAAGAGGAGTTGTCAGAGAGGGATGTGAGCATAGAGTCACTGAAACAAATAGGGAAGGTGAGTTTTCAGAATAAAGTTGGATTATTAAGATACCAATGGTGGTATTTGAGAAAGCAGTTTCTGTATGTTTATGGGGGCAAAATCTAGATGAAAGGGATTATTGGGAGAGTAGAAAAAGAGGAAGTGGAGGTAATGAGTGAAGATTACTCCTCTGAAAAGGATACTGGTCAGTGAAGAAGAGATGGAATGGTAGCTAAATGAGGAAACAGAATCTTGGAAACCTGAGAAACTTGTAGTCAGAAGAACTAATAATAAGGAAGACTAAAGATGCAACAGAGAAAGGTGATAAACAGGATAAGATTCAGATATAGAAGCTGACTTCAGAAAAAAAAGAGGAGTGCATCTTTCACCACAATGAGATAAAAGGAGTTGGAACTGGAGAAAAATTGTTGAGGTGTGGAGGAAAACAGAGGGAAATCATTGGATAGGTTGCCTTGGTTTTCTCAATAAGTGTGGGACATGAGCATAGGGGCTTAAGGAAAATTAAAAAGATTTTTAACCACTGTTACAGAGAATCTGATGAATACAAATACAGCCATGCAAGTTGGAGGGCCCGTTTGAAGTTGGATATATTGAATTTGTACTGAGCCAAATCAGCAAACTCTTTCTTTTTCTTTTAATTTTCTCCAGCAAGGCTTTGTGGCCTGGGAACGGTAAAGTAGATAGTGGGAATTACATACTTTGTGGGATGTGAGAACTCCTGCCAGGTGTTCTAAAACTAACAATTAAAATTATAGGATCTATCATCTTTGAAAACACCTGTTAATTTTTAAGTTGGATCTGGCACCAATTAAAATGTACATATTGAAAAAAAGAAGCTACCAAAATAGTAAAACTGCCAAGCAACTTATCTGTTTAGAAATATAAAACTTTTTACTAAATATATTTGGCTGGCCTGTTTTACTCAAAATGATTTATTCATATTCGATTTTATGTTTTTATAGATTTGAGTTTTTTTTTTTCCAGTAAGTCATTTCATAAGTCCAAGTACAAATTCTAGAGAAAAATTTTGAGACTGTTTTCAGTCTCATCCCTTTTAGTGTCTTAATCCTTTTTCTTCTTAAAGTAACAATAATAATGTTTCAGCATTTATAATAAACTTTAGTTTACAGAGAAGAAAATTTCATTCTTTTGCTAAATGGACTTCCCACCTCTTAGAGGATGCTTACTTATATCTTTAAGATATAGGTTCATATCATCCTTTCTCACTCAAGCATTTATTCACTCAGTTCTGGGGATTCGAGATGGTTAATGTCTTTGCCCTCAATAAGCCTACTTTGTATATTTTTTACTTGATTTCATAGAAAAACTCTAACAAGATTCTCATAAATTGTTTTATGGTTTTGAAATAATGTATTACTGTATTATTAAAAGCCAGTGTCATTTGTATGTGACAAATGACAGATTAGGGCGTACTTCAAAATACATTATTTTATTTGATATGCAACATCTTGTAATAATAAGGAAACTAAGCCTCAAAGAAGGTAAAGGGCTTACCTAAGTTAGCATAGCAAGTTGATGATGGAGAGAGAACTGAAGTCCATGTTGTCTGACTCCATCATTTTTTTCATCAGACCTGCTTCCACTGATCTTAGTTGTCAAATCCAATGGATTTGCAGTAGTGCAAATCCAGCCCACTTTGTAATTATTTGTTGACTTCTCTGAATCATTTATACTTTTGACGTCTTACTACTTCCTGAAAATTCCTCTTCTCTCTACTTCTATGACATTTTATGCTTCTGATTCTCATAACTGTTAAGACTTGTCTAGTTTTATCTTTGGCCTTCGCCTGCTTTTTCAGTGATTACATAGTTTTAAGTAGCACTCCTAAACAGATGATTCTGAAATGCAGATTTGTAGCCTTGACCTTCTTACTCAGTTCCAGACCTGTTTTCAACTGTGTGCTAGACATCAATATCTGAATGTCCCACTAACACATTTTTTTTTTTTTACAGAAGAACATCTTTGGTAGTTTTTGCAATCATTTAATATATGTTTAAGGGCTTACTATGCATTATACATTTGGCTAACTGTTATAAGGAATGAAGACATGAATCAGACATATATTCTTATCAAAACCAAAACCCATTGCCATCCAGTCAATTCCCACTCATAGCAATCCTATTGGACAGAGTAGAACTGCCCCCATAGGGTTTCCAAGTTTGTAAATCTTTATGGAACCAGACTGCCACATCTTTCTGCCATGGAGCTGCTGGTGGGTTCCAACTGCGGACCTTTCAGTTAGCAGCCCAGTGCTTAACCACTGCGCCTCCAGGGCTCCTGATTCTTATAAAGAATACATAAAACTTAATGTGTTCCAACTTTTTTATTTTGTTTTTTGCACCATTGGCCGTGTGGTAGACTCCTCAAGTTCAAGACCTCAAAGTGATCTTTGAAGAGTACCATCCTTGATTACTAGGATAATCTCCTAATAGGTCTCTTCATCTATACTTTCTCTCCTCATATCCAAATCCTACCTTACCTTTCTCTCAAATGCCACCTGGTCCAAGTAGCCTACCTGAGCACTGCTAGATGGAACTCAGCTTTGCCTGCTCTGAACTCCATTCCATGAATTCTTTCTCAGTACCTCTTATAGAACATTATCACTTTCTAACTTGTACTATAGGTGTTTGTGTTCATGTATTAGCTAGACCAGGAATTGGCCTTTTTTTTTTGGCCTTTTTTTTGTAAAGGGACAGATAATAAATATTTTAGTGTCTGCTGGCCATATAGAGTCTCTGTCTTCTTTGATTTTTAATTACAGTCCTTTAAAAATATTCTTATCTTGAGGGCAGTACAAAAACAGGCTACTGGCCATAATTTACTGACCCTTGATCAATATTAAATGCTCCTGGTGAGATCTAGATCTGATTCATGTTTATATGTCTTATAACATTTATCAGAGTACATTGGGCATAATAAACCTTTAAACATGTGTTAAATGGTTGCAAAGAACTCCCAATGGGTCTCTTTTACAAAAACAAACAAACAAAAATAGCTTTTGGGGAATCTTTCCAAATATATCCATCTTTAGACTTAATAATTCATCATCTAGTTAAATATAGTTACTTAATCCAAAACCAAACCCATTGCTGTCTACTTGATTCCAACTCATAGTGACCCTATAGGACAGAGTAGAATTTCTCCATAGCGTTTCCAAGGCTGTAATTTTACGGAAGCAGACTGCCACATATTTCTCCCACGGAGTGGCTGGTGGGTTCGAATCAGTAATAATTCAGATAGCAGCCAAGCACTTAACCGCTACACCACCAGGTCTCCTTATAGTTGCTTGCATGCTTGTTTTACCAAAGTATCATAGGAGCATTTAGTTAATGCACCCTTTATTCAAACTTGAATACAGAAAGTATATAGCTTTGGGTTCAGGAGTATTTTGGCTCTCAACAACCAGTATGCTCTAAGAGTTTTCACAATAACAGACTACAAGAATGCTGATAAATCTTGTTGATTTTGAAATGGTTCTAAATACATTAATTGGTAACAGACTTGAATAACCACTCTTCTACACCATTCCAAAATGAGTGTAATTTTTGGTTTATAACCAATATAGGGAGCTCCCAACCCCAAACTCCTAACTTCTAACTCCTCCTACACGTAAAGATTCAAGAAAACAAAAAGAAAGGAAAAAGAATATAGTGGACATTACATTTATTTTAAACTTCTGGTCTGATTCTCATTAGCCTGTCCCTGGTTTCTTTCAGATCTTGGAGATGTCACCAGCCTTTATTTCATTGGCTGACATCTTCTAAGCACTTGACTAATCTTGCAGTAATTAAGCTGATTATATGGAGATACAGTGGCTCTTAAAGCCTCTACTCTGTTCTTAGTATTGAAAACATACGTTGTACTGAATCATACACCTCAACGGCACCCAAATTGAGTTCCATAAAAAAATCTTTAACATAGTTCTACCTACTTGGCTCAATGGTGCTGAGTTATGTTTATTTTGCATTTTATAAATAATACTTTTGCATAGAAGAAAACCTACCAGTGAGCCCAGTTTAAATGAGGTTGACCTCATGCCTGTCTATCTCAGAGGAAGAGACAAAAAGATAATCCTTCCCACCCTCTTCCAATCTCCCCAGAAGACTTTGTTAGGCTTAGTAAAATGTAGTGGGAGAGACGCAGATTGTCGTGTTTGAGAAAATAGACTTTATTACTATTTCCCTACCCTTCTCAGAATCTTACTGGGATTTCATTCCACTCTCCTCCAAAAGTCTGCCACTATCTCAGAACCTGTTAGAGACTAGATGCTTGCTAAGTTAAGGCTCCGCTAAAAAGATATCTTTCAAAGGAAAACACAGTCTTTACTGTCTTTGTAGGAACCACTGTCTCCATTCATAAGAGGAGGTCATTTCTTCCCAGGAAACAATGTTATTTATGAAAAAACAGTAAGAAAATTGGAGAAGCTAAATACAGATCAGGTAAGCAATATTTGTTTTAAAACTTATTTTGAATGTATATGATTTTGAATTATGATGTTTTAATGGAACTAAAATGACATTCATTCGCCACGTGCCAGGATTGCTAAGTGCCAGGCAAGACCACCATGAGTCACGATAATACCTCATTATATCTACAGCCCTTTATACCATCCTTAACACTTTCACATCCATTTTCTCAAGTAAAGTATTATTGCTCCGTTTGAGTGAACCAAACCAAAACCACACCTGTTGCCGTTGAGTTGATTCTGACTCATACTAAACTTAAGGGAATCTGAAGTAAAGATATGTGAAGTCACACAGAAAATGAACGGTAGAATTTGAACTTAATGCATGTATCCCAAATCTGGAATTTTTTAAAAAATGGGTCTCACCAAAAATCATAATTTAAAACACTATAATTTTGCCCTAATTATTTTAATATCAAGTGCATTTGAAACAAACAAGCATTTAATATATTTAGATATGTAAAATATACTGTAAAAGATCTAGAAAACTAAAGCTTAAAGTTTCATTTTTAAAAAATCATTAAGCTTAACTGAGAAACCAAGTAGTATATAAAACTCATTAGGGAGATGATAATTCCATGGCACCTAGAGCCCCAAGTCCTTCATGCAGAGTTGCTATTGTAACCAGCAGAGGTATTACATTGATCTGCTCAGTGGATACAAACATGTCCAGTCTAGACTAAGCCTGAATTGGGACTTCTGGTCTCTTGGACTTTCTTGAATTAGGGCAGTTAAATAATATAAAATGAATTTTCATCACAAAATAGTTTTTATCATCTATAAATGAACTTGGATAAAATATGCTGAATTTTCCTTTTTAAACTTCCTGGCACAAGAATACATCTTATTTTTACGAGAACTTACGGGTAGTTGTTACCAGATTCATAGGAAATAACACATTACTTATTTTTTTAAAATATTTTATTGTGTTTCAGGAAGAAGTCTACACAGCAAATTAGATTCCCACTTAACAAGTTTTATACAAATTTTCAGTGACATTGGGCACAATTTTCACAATGTGTCAGCATTCTCATCATTTCCATTCTGTTTGTTCCGTTTCCACTGATCTAGCTTCCCTTGCCCTCCTTGCCTTCGGGCAAATGTTGACAGTTTGGTCTCATAGTTGATTGTTCAAGGGAGCACATTACTCAATCTATTATTTGGCTGAAAGGTGACCTCCAGAAATAGCAACAGTTCCAATTTCAAAGGGTATCTCAGGGTGACAGTCTCAGGGGTTCCTTCAGTCTCTATCAATCCAGCAGGTCTGGCCTTTTTTAGGAATTTGGATTTTGTTCTACATTTTTCCCCCATTCTATCTGGGACCTTTTATTGTGTCCCTGGTCAGAATCATCAGTGGTGGTAGCCAGGCATCACCCAGCTCTTTTGGTCTCAGGTTAGAAGAAGTCATGATTCGTGCGGGCAATTAGTCCCGTGGATTAATTTATCCTTTGAGTCTTTAGTTTCCCTCACTCTCCTTTGCTCCAGAAGAGTAGAGATCAATATTTGTATCTTAGATGGCCGCTGTCAAGCTTTCAAGACCCCAGACGCTACTCACCAAACTAGAACGTAGAACACCCTCTTTACGAACCATGTTATGCCATTTGACTAAATTATTCCACAAGACCGTGGTTCCAAGCCTTTTTATCCTAGTAAACCAATCCCACTAGTAGTTTGGATATATCTAGGAAGTCTCTGTAACTGTGCCCCCTGTGTGCTTTATCATAAAATAAAAAAACCAAACCGGTTGCCTCAGTTGATTCCGACTCATAGCTACCCTACAGGACAGAGTAGAAATGCCCCATAAGATTTCCAAGGAGCACCTGGTGGATTCCTTTGGTTAGCAGTCGTAGCTCTCAACCACTGTGCGACCAGGGTTTCCGTGATTTAGTGTGTATATAGATACATATGCAGTCCACACAAACATGCACATACATATACATATGCCTACAGATAAACCTATACATGCAGGTGCATTTACTCTCATATGTCTTCCTATACACATATATGCATACCTATCTGCCTATGTAATCACACACATATTCCCTGGTGGGTATTACTGTTGTTGCAAAACTGCACATGCCATAGAATTCACCAGAGTTGTCCATCATCCGTGTACTTTTCAGTGTCTGCTTTCTCTGTGTATATCCATTCTTGACTGGATATCCTACTGCACTACCAGAACAATGTTGGACATATTTTAAACAGTAGGGAATGTTTGAGGCATATCGTTTCACACTATTTCCAGCTTCTTGCTTCAAACAGAATAAACAAATTTTCTAATTTTTGATCCCTAGAGGAAGAGATTGAATATCTTGTATATTATTATGGAGCCCTGGTTGCGCAGTGTTTAAGAGCTCAGTCTGCTAACCAAAAGGTTGGCAGTTCGAATCCACCAGCTGCTCCTTGGAAACCCTAATGAGGCAGTTCTACTCTGTCCTATAGGGTCCCTATGAATCGGAATCGACTCAAAGGCTACCTTTTTTTTTTTTTTACGGTATATTATTATTGCTATGCAGCTGGGAAAATTAAAGAAAGACTCATTTAAGAGAGTGCTGTTGCTACTTTGAAGCCCTGGTGGCACAGTGGTTAAAAGCTTGGTTGCTAACCAAGAGTTTAGCAGTTTGAATCCACCAACCACTCCTTGGAAACCCTATGGGGCGGTTCTACTGTCCTATAGTGTCACTATGAGTCAGACTCAAAGGCAACAGGTTTGGGCTGCTACTTTATGTTAACTTGAATATTTACTTGTTTAAATCTATTTTTTCTTATAAATGACTTATATAATTTTTGAGGTTTGAAACTGCCATGGGAGGCTGCCCAAGATAAAAGGAACCATGCAGATGAAACAAACCACAACTGCTTGTCCTAGTTGAGTTTCCTCAGAGGTAGAGATACACTAGGACAAGCTGAATAAAGTCAGAGTCTGGCTGAAACTGCTCCTGTCTCATGAGATTAGTTCAAATAGCTCTTAGGAAATGGGACCTGTCCGGTAAAGAGGTCTTTGTAGTAGGAGGGTGGTAAAGTGATACCAGTTGTAAGATAATTACTGATTAATATGATTTGTGCTTTGTGTTAATTCTTTTTACTCCATCAAAGAGGAAAAAAAATGATAAATCAGAAATGTTTGACCTTCTGTATTTTGAAAATCCAGCTGCTGATATGCTTCAGAAGTATGAGTAATATATGAAAAGCTTGCTTTAAAACAATAATTTTAGTGGCCAGGTGTGAGAATTGAAAGTTGAAAACCTGGTAAGAAATTAGTGGTACCAATATGTGGTTCAGAGGTCAAATAGGCTTAGGAAACTGCAAAGCACTCCAAATAATGGGACTGTCAGCATTTTATTCAAGAGTCAACTGATATATTAACAAAGGAAGATAACTGAGAAATGGGTTTTGTTCTCTTCATTGCCCTTTGTTGATGTGTCTTTTCCAAGTGTTCCCTATGTTGCTTTCTGAGGAACACGTTATTATTTTTTTTTTTCAGGAGGAATTGTATTTCAGTAGTTTACAAGCTCTGGGTGAAGGTCAAACACTGGGTGAAGTTCTTCTCAGACTACCAGTCTGACTTCATTCTTATCTAATGTAACATAAAAGAACAGATAATACATTTACCCCCAGTGTTTGTACAAAAGTTGCTGACAGTACACAGTCGAACTTTTCCTAAAGTATAAGATACTAGTGCTAGCATACTTGTAAAGTGAGTTATATTTTAAAAGAGTCTAAATAACTAATTCTAGAATCAATTCCATGAACCAATTCTATAACCTTTACTATCTAAATGTTTACCAAAGGCAACTTCTATTAGTAAAATGTGTTTCTTTATTTTTTTTCTTTCAAAATATTTTATGTGTTATTTTTAAAGGTAATTTTTGCACATGGACAAAATTTTTAAAAGTATAAAAGGGTATACACTGGAAAAATAAGCTTCCCTATCCTGATCCTCTTGTCATCCAGTTCCCCTTCCCAGAGGCAATGACCACTCTTAATTAAAAGTTTGTCTCTTCATGTAAAAGCAGTTATATATGTTTGTAAATATATATGTATGTATATATATTTTTTTATTTACACCAGAGGGAGCATACTATATTCACACCTATACACCTTAATTTTTTATTTCATATAGTTTAAAAATTATTCCATATAAATTTTTTTAACTATTAAGTGCTTTATTAATATAGGTCAGCTTGCCATAGTCAAAAAGAAATAGAGAATTGGAGCTATAATTTCAAAGTTAATTGTACGTGTATAAATGTAGCCATATGATTCAAAATAGAGTATTTTTTGCCTTTGAATACAGGCTTTCAGATACCTCTTATCAAAGTACAATAGTAATGAATATTATAGCAAATTCACTTGAAATTCCTAAATCGGAAATAACCAGATATCTTTTTTTTTCATTCCGTGCTCTGTACTTATCAGAAAAGAGACATGACAAGGAAACAAGCAGATAGCAAAGATTTAGTTTAAAAACAAGTCTCAGAATATCTTGTGGACAGTACAAATTCAACCTCATATCCTGAAAGAGCTCTGAGCTAGAAATCAAGAGTTTCAGTCCCAATTTTTCTATTAACTTGCTGTGTCATTATATCACCTTACTTCTCTGAACTTCAGAGTTTTGTTTTTTTTTTCTTACCTGCAAAATCAGGGGGGTGAGTGACAATGAAAATGATGATGATAATGTCAGAGGGTGAATGATGATAAATATCATTATGGTGTTGTTGTTGATGATGATGATTAATGTTTATTACTCACCTACTCTGTACTAGACACTTTACAGACATTAGTGCACTTACTCCTCACAGCACCCGAATGAGACATGTACTATTTCCACTTTTACAAACGAGGAATCTGACGCTCATAAAGATTGTATGTATAGTTGTGCAAGGTCACAAAGTAGTAGAATCAGAGTTAAAATCCATGATTTCTGGATTCAGTCACTGTTTTTCAATCTTTTTTTCTTAATTCCTGCTCTATTTTCATGAGCATAAGAGCTCCACCCCCACCCCCACAGCGATTCTAACATGCTTCCTCATATCGGAAATCAATACATTGTATTATTTTCTAATTTTATATCTATCTACATCTTCAGTATCATAGTATTTTTATGTAATTAGATCTTGAAATGTCTATTAAATCATCAAAGAGAGATTAATTAGTATTCATGATACTTTCAGTGTTAAATATAACTGGAATATTAATTAATCAGAACATACAATTCCCTGGTCAATCTAGGTAACTATTTAGATGGTTACAGCCACCCAATCAAATAAAAAGAGAATTCAATACAATTTCTCCCAATGGAATAATTTGAAAAATAGTATGTTACTTATTAAAACTATGAAGCCTAAGGCATGAAATCTCTTGTGAAAGAACACACTAAATTAAAAATACAAACTTATTTTTTTCTTTATTAGTAATTATTACTCTCACTGGTTATTTTTGGCATGCTTCATTGGCATGTTTTAGGAGTGCTGTCCTCAGGTTCAAAGGAGCCCTGGTGGGGCAGTGGTCAAGCACTCCACTGCTAACCGGAAGGTTGGCAATTCGAATCCACCAGCTACTCCTCGGGAGAAAGATGTAGCAGTGTGCTTCCGTAAAGATTACAGCCTTGGAAACCTTATGGGGCAGTTCTACTCTGCCCTATAGGGTCACTATGAGCTGGAATCGACTCAATGGTGACCTTTTTTTTTTTTATATATCCTCAGGTTCAATGTCATCATCATCACATTGTCCAACAACCCCAGATCATCCACTCTCCACACTGTCAACAATCCCATTCTACTCAACAAATCCAGACCATCACGGAAAGTGATTCAATCTCTACAAACACTGGAAATGCGTTGTGTCTTGGTGGATCAAGCCAGATACATGAACAGGTAAGAACAATCAGCTGATTCCTTATCAAGCTGAAATAACACTCTTGAACCCTTTTCACACCACTGTGCAGGTACCTACATTAAATTTTCAACAAAATCTTGAGGTATTTGTGTTTTGTTATAGCATTTTAAAAAAAAATTTCATCTCCTCTTGGAAGGCAAAACAACTCAGGTCAATTAATACATTAAACCTATGAGGGAAGTAATGAACTGATAAATGAATACCTATCCTGGTGGTGCAGTTGTTAAGAGCTCAGCTGCTAACCAAAAGGTTGGCAGTTCGAATTCACCAGTCACTCCTTGGAAACCCTATGGGGCAGTTCTACTCTGTCCTACAGGGTCGCTATGAGTCGGAATTGACTCTATGGCAATGGGTTTTTAGCTGATTCTCAGTGCTAAAAGGAGCCCAATAGTTGTGTAACATTAAATATTTTTATGAAGTATTGTATTTAAATAAACAATGAATTGCAAACGGTGTTATCTAAGATAATTGTAAAAGTCACACACACAAGTTAGTTACGTCTTCCTTGAAAATAATCTATGTTAACTATAAGTCAAAGTATGCATACATTTTATTGTATCAACAAAATAGAAACTAAAAGTCAGTTGCTAAGGCGAAATCTCCTGGGATACAATCCTCATGACTAAATTATGTTTTGAAGACTTTGAAATCTTGTAAACAGCTGCTATACAAGTGTTAAAGAAAAAAGATTTTCTTATATCTTGGTTAAACTAAAAATAATATCTAGAACAGTGGGGAATCAACCATCATTGGAATTTTTCAGATATTTTTTCCAATAAAGAAAACTTACTCAAATTGACCTATCTTATAGGCAACTCTTACTAAAAAAACAAAATAAAAAGAATAAATAAAGAATCCTGCCCACATAAGGACTTTTTTTTTTTAATATGAAATATACATGAGATTATTTCTAAGGACCGAAACTTTGAAATATATCATTTGGCTGTATTGGCCAAAAAGAGCCAGTAAAGATTTAAAATTCATGCTTTTCCATTTTAATGAAGTCTAAAATTGTCTTAACTCTGAATACTTGCATGGAAATATTAGTCTCTGGAATTACCCTAAAACACAGTCTGGAGGCTGTTAAATTTATTACATTAAGTGGATTAGTAATGATGAAAAAAGTCATTTTATTAGGTTAGATTATTTTGAATTGTCATTTTTATAGGTCAAAATCATTCAAATATCAGTAATCTCATATGGTTCAATCTAATACTTAACCTTGCTTTGCCTTCGAGTCCTCATCTGTAAAATAGAGATTCGTTATCCATTTCTCAAAGAGTTATTGCAAGACTAAATTATGTCTTGTATGTTAAGCATTTAGCACAGTTGAGTGTCCATGGTAAGTACTTAACAAATGGTAGCTATTAGTTTGTAGTAATAATTACTATACATAAATATGTACTAAAGCTTCATGCCAGGTTCTGTGAGAGATACAAAAGTAAGACATTGTAATATTTCTTATAGGGACCTGCTGTAGAATAGGAGAGAAGTGACAAGGACATAAAACATAATGCTTTAGAAACAGAAGAGGGAAGAAATTAATTTTAGCTGGGAGATCAAGGAAGGCTTTGTTGAAGAGGTGGGAATTGACCTAAGCTTTGAAGAATGGGAAGAATTTCCATACATGGTATTTTAGAATTACATAGAGATACCATCATAGGAAGAGGGAATCACATAAACAAAGTCATAGATTTGGCAAAATACATATTGGGTTTCAGGAATAGTTAGTTTGGTTTACATGGCATGGAAGACATATGATGGGGAGTACTAGTGTGTAGGGATAACATGATTGTTTAGGCCCAGATCATGAGGTCTTTGAATGTTAAATTAAAACATTTGGGCTTTATTTGGTAGGCAATGGAGAGTGCGTGAAGATTTTTGAGAAGGAAAATGCTATTACAGCTATGCTTTGGGAGTTTAACCCTAGCAGCTTTGTGTAAGATAGCCTGGCGTACTGATTCATTTTCTTCTTACAAAGACCAGATGAGATTGTTGTCCTTATTGTTCAGACAAGGAAATCGAGGTTCAAAGAGGTTAAGTTACTTGCAAAGGCTTACACAGCTAGCATATGGTGGAGCCAGGATTCATACACAGGTAGCCTGACTCCATAACCCACTGAGAGTCCCCCCTTGAATTTGGGTCAGTTATGGGGAGAGTCCTTGGTCAAGAATATAAACATGAATAAAGCACTGGATTCATAGTCTACCATTGGAAAGTGTATTGGTGATATAATAGAAAGTGGACTAGCTTCAGGCGGGAAGACCTGGATTCTAGTCCCAACTCTATCCCTTTCCAGCTGTGTAGTCTCAAAAAGTACTAAACCTCTCAGCAACATCTCCATCTATGAAATTTGGATAATAATGTCTACCTCACGTGGTTAATGTAAATATGAAATTAAAATATATGCTAAAAAGTGTTTTATAAAATATAAAGTCTACAACAGAAAACATTACCATGGAGGAATATTTTCAGAGAGAAGACTATAAGGGGCTATTTTAGTAGTCTAAGTATAAAACTTAAACTAGAATAATAAAAATAGAATAGGGTGAGGAACAATTATCAGAGATGATAACAATATCAGAGGATTAAGAATCTTGTCCAGTGGCAGTAGTAATGCTACAATGTTATTTCACTAGCTTAGTACATCTAATAATGTATTGGACCGGACTAGATATTATCCACTTAGAATATGAGCAGAGTTGGATAACTAATATACTACTTTTCATTTTATTACTCATACTTCAGTTGGAGACTCCAATTTTGCCTTGTTAAAGGCTAGAGGCTTTTTATATGAATTTTTTTTTCTTTTTCAGGATTTTACAGGAATAAAAGTGGAGGTACTGCTGAAAATAGAATAGTGCCCTGGAAAGCTTAGAATTAGTAAATTCACTTGTATGGAGGACATAGGATTTTATTCCCCATTCCTGGTCAGAGTGAGGAAAGGGTAACCTAGTTGTGTGAAATCCATGGACAAAACAAAAACAAAAAATCCATTGCCACCGAGTTGATTCCAACTTATAGCAACCCTATAGGACAGAGTAGGACTGCCCCATAAAGTTTCCAAGGAGCCCTGGTGGTGCAGTGGTTAAGAGCTACAGCTGCTAACCAAAAGGTCAGCAGTTCGAATCTACCAGCAGCTCCTTGGAAACTCTATGGGGCAGTTCTACTCTGTCCTATAGGGTCACTATGAATCAGAATCGACTTGATGGCAACAGGTTTTTTAACCTTTACGGAAGCAGACTGTCACATCTTTCTCCCACAGAGTGCCTGGTAAATTCATACCAGCAACCTTTTGGTTAGCGAGCGCTTAACCACTGTGCCACCAGGGCTCCTTTGGTATTTATGTATCCCTTGTAGTTGTGATACATGGGTGGCAGAGTCTCTTTTAAAGGGAATAAATCAGACTTAAATTAGGTTCTTTTAAAACTAAAGGTTGGCCCATTTTTAGAGTTCACATTTACAGATGAATAGCAATTTGGAGGTAGCATGGTAAAGTGGAAAGGACATAGGCTTTTCAGTTCAGACAGATTAGGGTTTATAACCTGGTTTTGATGAGCTGCATGACCTTAGGCAATTAACTGGACTGAACATCAGTTTCCTCATCTGTAACAAGGGGAAAATCATTGTAATGTACAGTGAATCCTATGATATGATAAAATGAGATGAAATATGTTAAGCCCCTAGCATACTGCCAGGCACATAGCAGATGCTGAAATAAGTGTTCGTTTCTTGACCTTCTTCCTCAGCCCCCTATTCCTAAATGTTTCAAACTATCAATATAAGTAATTGGTTCCTATTGATATGCTATTTTTAGTTGAAACTAAATCACTTTAAAGTGCTTTCCCCAAAGCAAACAGCATTCAAATATTTTTCAATATCAGGTGTCTAAAAACCTTGCTTGAAAATATTTTTTATAAAACTAATATATGTACGTTTTCCATGGTCCACTCTAGCAACATCATCATTTTGTTTTCCAATTTAAAATACCACACAGTCACATTTATTCCCCCGGGGAAATTGAGAATAACGTGTTGTGGTCATTTTCTTGCCATTAGCAAGGAACAGATAATTTCACACATATTGCTGACAGGAAAAAGCTCAACTAAATTCATTTTCCAAGTGGTCATGCAGGTGGTGTTTATAAGAAAGTGATGCTACCAGACTCAAATCATTACAACTCTCTCTGATTTCTTGGCGTGAGGCTTCTAGGAAACCTTTGAAGTCACAGGAAAGATGTAAAGGAAAAGGTCCTGCTCACTTGGATAGTGCTGTTGCCAATGGAAAATACTTTAACTTGTGATGCAATACCTTCTTTCCATCATTTGAAAATGCAGGCTTTGTTAGCTTTAAGACAGCACTGATCTTAGTGTCAGGTGCTTGTTCTGGCGGGTGTCCAGGAAACTTGCTGCAATATTTATTTAACATAGTTCATTCACTAATGATGGAATTTGAAGCTGGTTTGTTCAATAAACTCAGCAGTGTTGTCTGTCCCCTCACTCATTAATATGTGGCTCTAGACTCTCTCCATGTTTATTACCTTCTTCATCCCTATTATTGAAAGTGAGTGCCTTTTGTACAAACCTCTATCATCTGCTATCCCATCCAAACATTTAATTCATATCTGCTTGGGGCACATCATTTCCCAGCAATGCCCTTATCTGTCTCCTATGACCTCTTACAACCTTCTGCCATGGTGCGCTTTTGAACTCTTTTCTGTGGCAAACTCTCCTTTCAAAAATTGTTTATTTTCTCTTTTTAAAATTAGCTTTTATTTTTCTATCAAAATAATGCATGTACATAGCTTGAAAGGTCAAATAGTATTAAAATGCATATAACAAACCACAATTTCTGTACTAATCCTCTTCACTTCACAGACCTGATCCCCAGAAGTAACTATCTTCCTTTACACTTTGCTTCTGTTACTTACATCCATATAGTTAAATAGTATGGATATTCTTATGCTGCTTTTTCTTGATTAACCAATGTTCTATATTATCTAATGATTTTTTTGTATATAAAATTTAGTTTTATTATTCCCTTGTCTTCTCACTTCTATTATTTCCATCCTGTCTCCTCGCTTCTATTCCTTCCATCAGCCCAATATAGTTAAATCCCAATTTCATTTTGCTAAATCAGTATTCAATGTTCATAACATTACAGCTATGCAAATATTATTTATTGCTGAACCAATTAGTATATTATGTTGCTGCTATTATTAGTATAACTATTGTTTTTTACTAGTGTTAATTCTCTTTTTTTTCCTTTGCTTGGTTTTCTATGTATCTATTGCTAATTTGTTTCTTGATACGATTTTACACTCACTCAAATATTCTGGTTTTTCTTTATCAAGCATCTATCACCGACTATCTCCTCTCTTAAATTCTGCATTCCATATACACCATCCCTCTTGGCTCACATTATCACTATCTACTGACCACTTACCTGTCAGTTTATCGAACTGTGGTAGCTTGTGTGTTGCTGTGATGCTGGAAGCTATGTCACCAATACTTCAAATACCAGCAGGGTCACCCATGGTGGACAGTTTAGAGTGGAGCTTCCAGACTAAGGCAGACTAGGAAGAAGGACCTGGTGGTCTACTTCTAAAGAAATTGGCCAATGAAAACTTTATGAATAGCAGGAGAACATTGTCTGATATAGTCCCGGAAGCTGAGCCCCTCAAGTTGGAAGGCACTCAAAATACAACTGGAGAAGAGCTGCCTCCTCAAAGTAGAGTCGGCCTTAATGATGTGGATGGAGTCAAGCTTTCGGGACCTTCATTTGCTGATATAGCATGACTCAAAATGAGAAGAAAAGGCTGCAAATACCCATTAATAATCAGAACGTAGAATGCAGGTACTATGAATCTAGGAAAATTGGAAGTCCTCTAAAATGAAATGGAACACATAAAGATCGATATCCTAGGCGTTGGTGAGCTGAAATGGACTTGTATTGGTCATTTTGAATCAGACAATCATATGGTCTACTCTGCCAAGCATAACAAATTGAAGAGGAATGGTATTACATTCATCATGAAAAAGAATATTTCAAGATCTACCCTGAAGTACAACACTGTCAGTGATAGGATAATATCGATACATCTACAAGGAAGACCATTTAACTCAACTATTATTCAAATTTACACACCAACCACTAATGCCAAAGATGAAGAAACCAAAGATATTTACCAACTTCTACAGTCTGAAATTGATCATACATGCAATCAAGATGCATTGATAATTACTGGTGATTGGAATGCGAAAGTTGGAAACAGAGAAGAAGGATTGGTAGTTGAAAAATATGGTCTCGGTAATAAAAATGACACAGGAGATCGCATGATAGAATTTTGAAAGACCAACGACTATTTCATTGCAAATACTTTTTTTTTTCACCAACGTAAATGGCGACTATACACAAAGGGCCTCACTTGATGGAATACTCAGGAATCAAATTGACTACATCTGTGGAAAGACACAATGGAGAAACTCAGTATCAGCAGTAAGAACAAGGACAGGGGTCGACTGTGGAGCAGATGATCAGTGGCTTGTATGCAAGTTCAAGTTGAAGCTGAAGAAAATGAAAACAAGCCCACGAGAGCCAAAGTGTGACCTTAAGTATATCCCACCTGAATTTAGAGACCATCTCAAGAACAGATTTGACTCACATGGAGCATCATAAAAGTAGGGTAGGCCCCTTGGGCACCAAGATCTGGTGTCTCCATTGTGCAGACAAGACACAGAAAAGACACATCCAGGGTCCCATCAAGGCACTGGCTGAGCCAAGACTAGAAACAGCATATCAAATTCCCTTGACTCTTCTCTATGACAAGAAAGGGAGGGCCCAGAGGGGACGAGTCCTACCCTGGGTCTTGTGGTCTTAATCACAGCATTCTGGCTAGGTGAGTCATTTAGATCTCACCACTGCATTTATGCTTCTCAATTGGAGTGAAAGTATATGGAAGCTCTGCTTTGACATCCTGTATTCCACCACATGGCTAAAAAAACCCGTTGCCATCGAGTTGATTCCGACTCACAACAACCCTATATAGGACAGAGTAGAACTGCCCCATGGGGCTCCCAAGGAGCGGCTGGTGGATTCCAACTGCTAACCTTTTGGTTGGCAGGTGAGCTCTTAACCACTGCACCACTAGGGCTCCACCACATCACTACAGGATGTAAATGCAGAGAGGTGTAAGTTGGGTAGTGAGTGGGCAAGGGCCATTGTGCAGCCCCAGGGAAGTCCAGATCTGATCCACCTTGGAAGGTGGTGTTGAAGGTTAAGGAACCCAGCCAGGCTAACTGATCAAATTCCACACCTGAGCCTCTGAGAGCTCAGGCTTCTATAGGCATGCCATGTTGGCTGCTGGATTTGCCCTTTACCTGTCCATGCCCCCCTCTCCTACAAAACTCCTTATTTTTGAAGTTAGACGTTACGTGGTTGTAGGGGCCAGCCTTCAAAATTCCTGGCAGGCCAGCTTCAACATTCCATGGGCCAACCTTGCCTGAAGCAGACTTGAGTTCCTCTCCCTTAATCTCTGCAATGGGTATTTGTTATTTTGCATGCTGTGGAGTCCAGCCCAGAGGCCAAGTGAGGAGCTCAGGAGTTGAAACTGGCTGCCACAAAACCAGAAAGGGAAGCTACAGCACTCACTTCCCTGTGGCTGTATTCATAGCCCCTAGGTATCCTTGCTGTGGCAGTGAGGCCCTATATCATTTCAGCCCCTGGTAGGGGGTATTTTCCTTCCTGAAAGGAACAGATACAACAGCCTTGCAGAGAAGTGCCAGGAATCAAATGGGTGACATTAGCTCTGGGTCTGACCCCAGCAAGACCAGCATCTCCAGTCTTTCTCCTCATACCTAGAGTCAGTGAATGTGGGAGTGGCCCAGAGACCTCCTTTGGGTCAAACAGATTGTCTAGATCTATGGTATGACTCAACTTCCTCCTTACTAAAGGGGAGGTGAGGCCAGGCCTTTAGCAACTTGTTGTCCTATGATGACCTTTAAAGGTCCAAGGGCCTGTCCCCATCTCTTGACTTCAAGGCCTCTGCATCCCTGTTTCATATCATGTGACAGAGAAACCTGTTCTCATGGCATGCAACACCCCTGTGAGAGACAGTTGTATATGATTTTGTATTTTTTAATTCATTTTAATCTAAAAGATGGAGTCTAATTTTTAAATTTTAACGAAACTCACATTTTAAAAAAGAAATAAAAGCATTTAAAAAAATAACAAACCTTTGACCAGTGTATTCCAAGTAGTTTGATCAAAAAACTTATAGGTGTTTTTAAAACACAGCCTGGAATGTAGAGATTGGAAAGTCCCACGGCCTCACTTGTGCATATGAAGGGTAAATCTAGTTTTGTTCTGTTGTTTTCAGTTCTTTAGGGTTTTTATTCTTTTTTGTTTTGAAGATCAGATAGTGATCACTCTGAAAGATTGAAGCCAAGAATTTGTATTTATGATGTTTACTGTAAGTTGTAGAACATTCAATAACTATTAAAAACGTTTCCAAAAAAAAAAAAGAATAGATTTGAAGCATTGAACACTAACGACCGAACACCTGACAAGTTGTGGGATGACATCAAGGGCATCATACATGAAGAAAGCGAAAGGTCATTAAAAGGACGGGAAGGAAAGAAAAAACCAAAATTCTTGTGAGAAAATACTCTGAAACTTGCTCTTGAACTTACGTTAGCTAAAACGAATGGAAGAAATCATCACATAAAAGAGCTGAACAGAAGATTTCAAAGTATCAAACAATATCATTAATATCACATGCAAGTAAAATTTTGCTGAAGATAATTCAGAAATGATTACGGCAGTACAGTGATGGAAACTGCCAGAAGTTCAACCTGGATTCAGAAGAAGATGTAGAACTAGGGATATCAATGCTGATGTGAGATGGATCTTGGCTGAAAGCAGAGAATACCAGAAAGATGTTTGTAATTGTTGCTGTTAGGTGCCGTCGAGTCGGTTCCGACTCATAGCAACTCTGTCTACTACAGAATGAAACACCGCCTGGTCCTGCACCATGCTCACAATCGTTGTTATGCTTGAGCCCATTGTTGCAGCCACTGTGTCAATCCATCTCATTGAGGGTCTTCCTCTTTTTCACTGACCCTGTACTTTACCAAGACATAGTCTCGCCATCCTTGATTCTAAGGAGCATTCTGGTCGTACGTCTTCCAAGACAGATTCGTTCGTTCTTTTGGCAGTCCATGGAATATTCAATATTCTTCGCCAACACCACAATTCAAAGGCGTCAATTCTTTTTCGGTCTTCCTTACTCATTGTCCAGCTTTCACATGCATATGATGCAATTGAAAATGCCCACGAGAGCATGGCTTGGGTCAGGCACACCTTAGTCTTCAAGGTTAAATCTTTGCTTTTCAACACTTTAAAGAGGTCTTTCACAGCAGATTTGCCCAACGCAATGTGTCTTTTGATTTCTTGACTGCTGCTTCCATGGGTGTCAATTGTGGATCCAAGTAAAATGAAATCCTTGACAACTTCAGTCTTTTCTCCGTTTATCATGATGTTCCTTATTGGTTCAGTTATGAAGATTTTTTTTCTTTATATTGAGGTGTAATCCATATTGAAGGCTGGGGTCTTTGATCTTCATCAGTAAGTGCTTCAAGTCCTCTTCACTTTCAGCAAGCAAGGTTGTGTCATCTGCATAATGTGGGTTGTTAATGATTCTTCCTCCAATCCTGATGCTCCGTTCTTCTTCACAGAGTCCAACTTCTCATCATACAGACTGAGTAGGTATGGTGAAAGGATACAACCCTGACACACACCTTTCCTGACTTTAAACCATGCAGTATCCCCTTGTTCTGTTCGAACAACTGCCTCTTGATCTATGTACAGGTTCCTCATGAGCACAATTAAGTGTTCTGGAATTCTCATTATTTGCAGTGTTATCCATAATTAGTTATAATCCACACAGTCGAGTGCCCTTTCATAGGCAATAAAACACAGTAAACATTTTTCTGGTATTCTCTGCTTTTAGCCAGGATCCATCTGTCATCAGCAATGATACCCCTGGTTCCACGTCGTCTTCTGAATCCTGCCTGAATTTCTGGCAGTTCCCTGTTGATATACTGCTACAGCTGCTTTTTAAATGATCTTCAGCAAAATTTTACTTGCGTGTGATATTAATGATATTGTTTGATAATTTCTGCATGCGGTGGGATCACCTTTCTTGGGAATAGACATAAATATGGATCTCTTCCAGTCAGTTGGCCAGGTAGCTGTCTTCCAAATTTCTTGGCGTAGATGAGTGAGCACTTCCTGCATTGCATCAATTTGTTAAAACATCTCAGTTGATATTCCCTCAATTCCTAGAGCCTTGTTTTTCCACAATGCCTTCAGTGTAGGTTGGACTTTTTCCTTCAGTGCCACGAGTTCTTGATCATATGCTACCTCTTGAAACGGTTGAACGTTGATCAACTGTTTTTGGTACAGTGACTCTGTGTATTCCTTCCATCTTCTTTTGATGCTTCCTGCGTCATTTAATATTTTCCACGATAGAATCCTTCACTATCGCAACTCGAGGCTTGAATTTTTTCTTCAGTTCTTTCAGCTTCAGAAATGCCTAGTATGGTCGCCTCTTTTGGTTTTCTAACTCCAGCTCTTTGCACATGTCATTATAATACTTTACTTTGTCTTCTTGAGCCGCCCTTTGAAATCTTCTGTTCAATTCTTTTACTTCATCATTTCTTTCTTTTGCTTTAGCTACTTGACATTCAATAGCAACTTTCAGAGTCTCTTATAACATCCATTTTTATCTTTTATTTCCTGTCTTTTTAATGACCTCTTGCTTTCTTCACATATGATGTTCTTGATGTCATTCCACAGCTCGTCTGGTGTTCAGTCATTAGTGTTGAATGCATCAAATCTATTCTTGAAATGATCTCTAAATTCAGGTGGGATATACTCAACGTCATACTTTGGCTCTTGTGGACTTGTTTTAACTTTCTTCAGCTTCAACATGAACTTGCGTTTGAGCCATTGATGGTCTGTTCCACAGTAGGCTCCAGCCTTGTTCTGACTGCTGATATTGAGCTTCTCCATTGTCTCTTTCCACAGATGTAGTCAATTTGATTCCTGTGTATTCCATCAGGTGAGGTCCAAGTATATAGTTGCCATTTATGTTGTTGAAAAAAAAGGTATTTTAAATGAATAAGTCATTGGTCTTGCAAAATTCTATCATGTGATCTCTGACATTTTTTTCTGTCACCAAAGCCATATTTTCCAACTACCACTCCTTCTTCTTTGTTTGTACTTAATGGGCATTTGAAGCTGTTTCTTCTCATTTTGAGTCATGCCACATCAGCAAATGAAGGTCCTGAAAGTTTGACTCCATCCACGTCATTAAAGTCGACTCTACTTTGAGGAGGCAGCTCTTCCCTAGTCATATTTTAAGTGCCTTCCAACCTGAGGGGCTCATCTTCTGGCACTATATCAGACAATGTTTCACTGCTATTTATAATGTTTTCACTGGCCAGTTTTTTAGAAGTAGATCACCAGGTCCTTCTTCCTAGTCTGGAAGCTCCACTGAAAACTGTCCACCAAGGATGACCCTCCTGGTGTTTGAAATACCAGTGGCATAGCTTCCAGCATCACAGCAACATGAAAGCCACCACAGTACGACAAACTGACAGATGAATGGTGGCCAGAAATTTTGGACATGTTATCAGGAAGGACCAGTCCCCGGAGAAGAACATCTTAGAGGGTAAAGTAAAGGGTCAGCGAAAAACAGGAAGACCCTTAATGAGATGGATTGACACAGTTGCTGCAACAATGGGGTCAAGCATAAAAATTATTGTGAGGATGGCGCAGGACCTGGCAGTGTTTCATTCTGTTGTACATAGGGTCAATATGAGTCATAACTGACTCGACGGCAGCTAACAACAACAAAAATAGGTATAGAAGCAAAAACGGGTGATGGGGATGGGTCCTGGGGACATTCATCCATGTCTTGTAAAGCATCTGCCCCAGGCGATGTCCCAGGCAATGATTCAGACTTCGCCCCAAGTGATATCTTAGACAAAGGTTCTTCAGAGACTGCTGAGATTATTTCATCAAATGGAGGTGAAGGGTATAATTGTTTTGCTGAGGAGAGAGGCTTAGCTGACAAAGACGGAGTAATCTCTTCAGATGGGAGGGCTGGTTTTGTTGATAGGAATAATTCAACATAATTTAGGGGCTCTATGTCCACAGCTTCCTGATTATCTGTTCATATGTCCCCATCCTAAATTTCAGGATCCCATTTCTTCACAATCAATGCCTTCACTTTAATTTCAGACACCATTCAAGGTTGCAAATTTAATTGATTTTGTAATTCAGCCACTCTTACAATAAGACTCTGGGTTTTGTTCTCGGCAATATCATCGCTGTTACCAAAAGACATAAGGCTTTCTTTCAGGGTAGAAGTGGCTACTTTGAGGTCTTTTATGCAGCACTTGAGCTGTGACTCTGAAGCCCTGAGCTCATCTCTTTCTTTCACCACTTTGTCTAGCGGAAGTAGGACCAACCAACCAGCTTCCCAATACTTCTCATTCTGAAAAAATTGTAGAAAAGTATCAAACATGCAATCACTCAGGGCCTCACCTCTTACCAATTAATGATCTATTGGTGGTGATATTTTGTGTATTAGTATTGCCACCTCATTCTATGGATTAGCAGCCTCTTCTTTAATACTGGAGGTAGAGTCATCAGTGCCTTTAAGACTAGTCAGACTTAAGAATCAATTTAGAAAATTCATTCTTACAATTTTGTTTCTCTAGAACCATTTTCAGTACCAAATGTCTTAGGCTAGGTTTTCCAGAGAAGCAAAACCAGGGAAGTGCATATATACACATATAGAGAGAGTTTTATCTCAGGGAAATGGCTCATGCAGTTGTGGAGGCTGACAAGTCCCAAAGTCAGTGAGTCAGGGATTGGCTGGAGGCTTCTCCTGCCTCACATGGTTGTAGGGGCTGACAAACCCAGATTCAGCTGTTCAGATGGCAGGCTGCTGGCTCACAGGGCTGCCAAAGCTGGAAAATCCCAAAGTTGCACATCAGATGACAGGCTGCTGGCTCACAAGGCTGTGGAGCTGGCAAATCCCAAAGTTGGCAGGTCAGATGACAAGCTGCTGGCTCAAGTCCCAAGAACCAGAGGTCAGATAATGATGAATCGGAAACAGGATCCACAGAAAGCCAGCAAGCTTTGCCAGAACATCCATATATATATTGGATGTAGGCCACACCCCTGGGGAAACTCCCTTTACTACTGATTAGCAGATCACAAGATGTAGATGATTACATTATATCAGAAAATGGAGGGCAAGTACATCAGATCACAAAATGGAGGACAGTTACATAATACTGAGAGTCATGGCCTAGCTAAGTTGAAACATAACATTAACTATCACAGTCTGAGACTACCTGTAATGTATCATTCCATTACTGAAATATCTTTGGAGACAAAAATAACGGTGAGGATTTTCAGAACCTAAAATTCTATCTCTTTTTTATCTACAAGGATTTCGACTTATAGTACAAAACAGAAAGACAGACAAATTTTGTTTATTACCCTATAAGCCAAATGGCATTGCACCTAAAATACATTTAATTTCACAGGAAATAATGGTCACTGCATTAACTATGGCTTAAGTTAGTCTGACAGCTGTGAAATGTCCCAGAGTTAATCAAGTAGTAACCTTACTTATCTACAAATGTCACGATATCCTTATGACCCTTGCTAGATATATAGGTATAATCTACACATTGTAAACTTTTATTAATAGTGAGACTCTACATTCTCATGAAACAGTTAAAAAGTTACTACACAGTAGGGTCTCAGCACAGCAGACCTTGCTACTGAATATGTTTACGACCTTTTAGAGGGTTAGGTATTTATGCTTTAATATAACTTGGCACTTTAAGCTCTGTATAATTTGCTAATCAACTCTTCTAAATAGGTGAGATATGCACACACTTAAGCCAAGGCCCTGTACTACTGGGTAGTAATTTACTCATTGACCACGAATATCCCTACCCCTAAGTAGCCTTCTCACAAATGTGTCATTAGGTATAAGCGGGACCAGGCAAGAAAATGTAGGAAGCTCAGTCCAAACCAGCAACTAGTGTAAGTCCACTACAAGACTCTATGATAACTGCCACTGCAGTTTGTAAAGATGGTCGGTCAAAAGTGTCATCTTTGACTATGCAAGTTTATATCATATAGGTACTTGCAAGAAATGATCACATTCTGGCATCTTATAGATCACAAATATGAAACAAAATCCCAAGTTGGAACCAGGACAAGAACTTTCAAGGTGATAGTCATTACTTGGTGGAGACCCATGGTTTCCCTTTACTAGTTACTTCCTTTGTCAGATTTTCTGAAAAATGATCACTGATTTTCCTCTGGTTGCACATTTAAACACTGTTGCCTTACCTTGGGTTTGCTAGAACGATTTTTATCAAGACTTTCATACCTGCAATCAGAGACAAGGAATTGCACTGCCTCACATTGCCTGACATATTTATAGTCATTTTTACAGTCAAATAGTGATCTGATTGAAGCTACTTTATTGATGCATGTTAAAGAATTTTTAATAATTTTTGTAATATTTTTGGAGAAATATCACATTTTGTATATCTGGGAACACTATTCTTTGGCACAATATGTATTCCTGCCCTGTTTGTATGTGAAAAGCTAAAGCTAGTATCCGAGATTGGCGTTTGACATAGCTCTCATTCATCAGGAATATAAGCGGATATAGGATGTAGCTGTATCTCAAGTCTGTCAATTCAATATTGTCACAGAGAGAAAACTGCCATCCATTAAAGCCACCTTATTCTGGCCCAAAGCATTTATGTTTTTTTGGGAAACCTCCTATCTTGGCTTGTGCAAGGCAACAAGTACATGGCTTTGGGCCAACTCTCAAATAAATGTCAGTACACACCCACAAACAGTTCCAACAAAACTGAGAAGCTCTAAGGAGCTGTGCTTTAGTAATGGAAAATATTACCAGCTAGCACGTCACAGTCTATGGTTGGAAAATTTCATCTTATTCTTTAGCACTAGTCCTGTCAAATACTTAACAAAAGATAATAATCTGGCCTCCCTCTGTCATGTCATCTCCAACCTTTTCAACACAACTGGATTTTGGTTTTTACTGAGCTACTCAAATGTTATCGTAAATTGTGGACTGCACAAAACTGGGAAGAAATAGATTCATACAAAAGTAAAATCTTGTTTCCTGCTTTTCCACCTTGACATCTCTTTTCTGAAAAGAGGTCATTATTCAATTTTAATGCTCTAACATTTTCTACAGGTAAATAAAATTAATTACATGAAATTTAGCTGTTATTTGTATAGTTTAGCTCTAATAAAATCAAATTTCTTACTGTTTCAAGTCCTAGACCAAAGAGCCTGCAGAGAAAAGTGCAGTTAGGATGGTGCAATTCCAAAGAGGTCAGAGAGAACAAGTATAAGAGGTCGTTTGGGGAAGCAATAGCGTGCAGTGGTTACAAGATAGCATTACCTCATTTAATCTTCATGTGAAGTGCATAGCATAGTGCTTATACATTGTAAGCAATAAATAAATATTAAAAACAAAAACCAAACCCGTTGTCGTAGAGTGGACTCCAACTCGTAGTGAAGCTATCGGACAGAGTAGAACTACCCCATAGAGTTTCCAAGGAGTGGCTGGTGGATTCAACTGCTGACTTCTTGTATAGCAGCTGAGCTCTTAACCACATTGCCACCAGGGTTCCAAATAAATATCAGTTACTATTACCTTTTCTCAAAATAACATTACTTGCTCTTTGTAGTTCAGACAAACTGTAGCTATGAACACAGAGCTGATATAAATCATTCCTTATTCTGGCCCTCTGTGCTTCTTTGTTTGGATGCCTAAACCCACCACACAAAACCCACCTGAGCAGAGGTTTCATTAATGGCTCAACACATTCATGTGGGCAAAAAAGTATGTGCCTAAAAGGTCTACAAGTGTGCACTACAATGACAAGAGAATATTTGTGCAAAAAAGAAAAAATAAATATTTTTTAAATAATATTTTATTGTAAAATAAAAAATAATAATATTTTATTGTGCTTTTGGTGAAAGTTTACACGGCAAATTAGGTTCCTATTTAACAATTACTACACAAATTGTTCATGAAATCAGGATGCATTGATAATTACTGGAGACTGAAATGTGAAAGTTGGAAACAAAGAAGGATCGGTACTTGGAAAATATGGCCTTGGTGATAGAAATGATGCTAGAGATTGCATGATAGAATTTTGCAAGACCAACGACTTCTTCATTGCAAATACCTTTCAACAACATAAATGGCGGCTATACACTTGGACCTCACTAGATGGAATACACAGGAATCAGATCGACTACATCTGTGGGAAGAAACGATGGAAAAGCTCAATATCATCAGTCAGAACAAGGCAAGGGGCTGACTGTGGAACAGACCATCAGCTGCTCATATGCAAGTTCAAGTTGAAACTGAAGAAAATTAGAACAAGTAGACGAGAGCCAAAATACGACCGTGAGTATATCCCATCTGAATTTAGAGACGATCTCCATAACAGATTTGACGCGTTGAACACTAATGACCAAAGACCGACAAGTTGTGGAATGACATCAAGGACATCATACACGAAGAAAGCAAGAAGTCATTAAAAAGACAGGAAATAAAGAAAAGACCAAAATGGATGTCAGAAGAGACTCTGAAACTTGCTCTTGAACATCAAGTAGCTAAAGCAAAAGGAAGAAATGAAGTAAAAGAGTTTAACAGACGATTTCAAAGGGCAACTCAGGAAGATAAAGTATTATAATGACATGTGCAAAGAGCTGGAGATAAAAAACCAAAAGGGAAGAACACGCTCATCATTTCTCAATCTGAAAGAACTGAAGAAAAAATTTAAGCCTCGAGTTGCAATAGTGAAGGATTCTATGGGAAAAATATTAAACGACTCAGGAAGCATCAAAAGAAGATAGAAGGAATGCACAGAGTCACTGTACCAAAAAGAATTGGTAGATGTTCAATCATTTCAAGAGGTACCATATGAGCAGGAACCAATGGTACTGAAGGAAGAAGTCCAAACTGCACTGAAGGCACTGGTGAAAAACAAGGCTTCAGGAATTGACAGAATACTATTGGGATGTTTCAACAAAAGGATGCAGCACTGGAAGTACTCACTTGTTTATGCCAAGAAATTTGGAAGACAGCTCCCTGGCCAACTGACTCGAAGAGATCTATATTTATGCCTATTCCCAAGAAAGGTGATCCCACCGAATGCATAAATTATCAAACAAAATTGTTCATATCACACGCAAGTAAAATTTTGCTGAAGATCATTCAAGAGCGGCTGCAGCAGTGTATCAACAGGGAACTACCAGAAATTCAAGCTGGATTGAGAAGAGGACGCAGAACCAGGGATATCGTTGCTGATGTCAGATGGATCCTGGCTGAAAGCAGAGAGTACCAGAAGGATGTTTACCTGTGTTTTACTCACTATGCAAAGGCATTTGACTGTGTGGATCATAACAAAGTATGGACAACATTGTGAAGAATAGAAATTGCAGAACAATTAATTGTTATCACGAGGAACCTGCACATAGAACAAGAGGCAGTCGTTCGAACAGAACAAGGGGATACTGTGTGATTTAAAGTCAGGAAAGCTGTGTCAGGGTTGTATCCTTTCACAATACCTATTCAATCTGTATGCTGAGCAAATAATCTGAGAAGATGGACTATGTGAAGAAGAAAGGGGCATCAGGACTTGAGGACGACTCATTAACAACCTTCAATATGCAGACTGCACAACCTTACTTGCTGAGAGTGAAGAGGACTTGAAGCACTTACTGATGAAGATGAATTACACCTCAACATAAAGAAAACAAAAATCCTCACAACTGGACCAATAAGCAACAACATGATAAATAGGGAAAAGATTGAACTTGTCAAGGATTTTGTTTTACTTGGATACACAATCAACACGCATGGAAGCAGCAGTCAAGAAATCAAAAGACCCATCACATTGGGTAAATCTGCTGCAAAAGACCTCTTTAAAGTGTTGAAAAGCAAAGATGTCACCTTGAAGACTAAGGTGCGCCTGACCCAAGCCATGGTGTTTTCAATCGTCTCCCATGCATGTGAAAGATGGATGATGAATAAAGAAGGCTGAAGAATAATTGACACCTTTGAACTGTGGTGTTGGAGAAGAATATTGAATATACCATGGACTGCTAAAAGAATGAACAAATCTGTCTTGGAAGAAGTACAACCAGAATGCTCCTTAGAAGCAAGGATGGTGAGCCTACATCTCACATACTTTGGACATGTTGTCAGGAAGGATCAGTCCCTGGAGAAGGACATCATGTTTGGTAAAGTAGAGGGTCAGGGAAAAAGAGGAAGATCCTCAGTGAGACGGATTGACACAGTGGCTGCAACAATGGGCTTAAGCATAACAACAATTGTTAGGATGGCACAGGACTAGGCAGTGTTTCGTTCTGTTGTACATGGAGTCCCTGCGAGTCGGAACCAACATCATGGCACCTAACAACAAAAACAACACAAATTGTTCAGTGAGATTGGTTATATTTTTCACAATGTGTCAACATTTTCATCAGTTCTGTTCTGAATGTCCCATTTCCAGTAATCTAGTTTCTCTGTGCCTATACATTTCCATCTTTGCTTTAGAGTAATTCTTGACCGTTTGGTCTCAAACAGGTGATTTTTTAAATGTGTGCAGTACTCACAGGCGTTACTCTTGCTTTTATGAGCCAATATTTTATTTAGCTAAAAGGTGACCTCAGGGTACAGTTTTGGTTTAAGTTTCAAAGAGTAACTCATAGCAGTTGTCTCAGGGAATCCTCTAGTCTCAACTGATTCAGTAATTCTGGATTTTTTCAGAATTTGAATTCTGTTTCATATTTTTCTCCCATTCTATCAGGATCCATTTATTGTGGCCCTGAGCAGAACAGTCAGTAGTCATTAAACATTTTACTGGTAGAATCCTTCAAAATTGCAACTCAAGGCTTGAGTTTTTTCTTCAGGTCTTTGAGCGTGAGAAATTCCGAACATATTCTTCCCTTTTGGTTTTCTAACACCAGGTATTTGCGTATTTCATTATAATATTTTACTTTGTCTTCCTGAGCTGCCCTTTGAAATCTTCTGTTCAGCTCTTTTATTTCATTATTTCTTCCATTTGCTTTAGCTACTCTACATTCAAGAGTAAGTTTCAGAGTCTCTTCTAACATCCATTTTGGTCTTTTCTTTCTTTCCTGTCTTTTTAATGACCTTTTGTTTTATTCATGCATGATGTCCTTGATGTCATCCCACAACTCATCTGGTCTTTGGTCATTAGTGTACTATACAACAAATCTATTCTTGAGATGGGCTCTAAATTCAGGTGGGATACCCTCAAGGTTGTATTTTGGCTCTTGTCGACTTGCTGTAGTTTTGTTCAGTTTCAACTTGAACTTGCATATGAGCAATTGATGGTCTGTTCCACAGTCGGCCCTGGCCTGGTTCTGACTGATAATACTGAGCTTTTCCATCGTCTCTTTCCACAGATGTAGTAGATTTGATTCCTGTGTTTTCCATCCGATGAGGTCCACGTGTATAGTCCCCGTTTACATTGTTGAAAAAGGTATTTGCAATGAAGAAGTCGTTGGTCTTGCAAAATTCTATCATGGGCTCTCCGTCCTCATTTCTATCACCAAGGCCATATTTTCCAAGTACAAATCCTTCTTCTTCATTTCCAACTTTCACATTCCAATCACTAGTAATTATCAACGTATCTTGATTGCATGTTTGATCAATTTCAGACTGCAGAAGTTGATTAAAAAGTGTTCAGTTTCCTCATCTTTGGTATTAGTGGTTGGTGCGTAAATTTGAATAATAGTCGTCTTAACTGGTCTTCCTTATAGTGTATGGATACTATCATACCACTGACAGTGTTGTACTTCAGCATAGGTCTTGAAATGTTCTTTTTGACGATGAACGTGATGCCATTCCTCTTCAATTTGTCATTCCCAGCATAGTAGATCATATGATTATCTGATTCTAAATGGCCAATACCAGTCCATTTTGGCTCACTAATGCTTAGAATATCGATCTTTATACATTTCATTTTTGTCGACTTCCCATTTTCCTAGATTCAGACTTTGTAAATTCCACATTCTGATTATTAACAGATGTTTGTAGCTGTTTGTTCTCATTTTAAGTCTTGCCACATCAGCAGATGGAGGTCCGGAAAGCTTGACTCCATCCACGTCATTAAGGTCTACTCTACTTTGAGGAGGCAGCGCTTCCCCAGTCGTATTTTGAGTGCCTTCCAACCTGAGGGGCTTATCTTCCGGCAGTATATCAATGTTCTGCTGCTATTCATAAGGTTTTCACTGGCCAGTATGTTCAGAAGTAGACTGCCAGGTCCTTTTTCCAAGTCTGTCTTAGTCTGGAAGCTCTGCTGAAACCTTTCCACCTAGGGTGACCCTGCTGGTATTTGAAATATCAGTGGCAAAGTCTCCAGTATCACAGCAACACAAAAGCCACCACAGTAAGACAGTCTGACAGATGTATGGTAGGTTAGTCCTGTAGACTAGTTTTTTCTCACTGAGTGTTTGGTTTCCTTCTTTTTCTTTTTGTCCAGATGAGTAGACACTGTTAGTTGTATCTTAGATGGCCGCCTGCAAGCTCTTAAGTCCCTAGACACTACTCAACAAACTAGGATGTAGAACATAAACTTTATAAACCACACTATATCAGTTGACCAAGTTTTCCCAAGAGACTATGGTCCTAAGCCTTTCAACCCAGGAAACCAATGTTGTGAAGTGTTTGGTTATGTCTAAGCAGTATCCATAATTGTACCTCCGTGTGGTTTACTATATATATAGATGTACATGCATGCACGCACATACATGTATATACACATATATAGATACATGTATATGTGCGGACATATGTACACACACATATATACCCATCCTCATATATGCATATATACATATATACATAAGCACGCACATATTTTTGGTTGTTGTTGGTGTTGTTGCAACATTATATATGTCATATTGTTTATCAATAACATTCTTTTCTTTGGTGTACTTCTTAGTGACATCATTTACTTTGGTCAAGTTGTGCACTCTTCACCCACATTCGGTGCTACCTTTCCCATCACCAAAACATAAAAAAAGTATGAGTGTATTGTTAGTTTTATATATATATATATATATATATATAAAACAGGTGTCTGCTATCTGGAGAGTGACTCCTCCCTCTCCCCCACCCACCCACCCATCTCTGGTAGTCACTAATCAAAGTTGGTCTCTGTTTGTATGCCTATTCTTGTCTTCTTATAAAAGTGAGATCATACATTTGTCCTGTAAGAAATAAATATTTTGAATCAAACTAGAAGAGAAAGAAATATGATTTTCATAGCACAATGAGGGGATTAATAATCAGCTCAGAGAGAAAAATATGCAAAATAGAAAACATGAATTTAGCTGTTTGGAGACTCTAGCATGGAAGCTCAGCCACTTGATTACACTTGACTAAAGAAATGCCTGCTTCTAATGGGGAAAGTTGCAGTTTTAGAAAGCACACACATGGAGTGGTGAGGGAGGAAGAGGATGTCTACCTGGCCAGCTACAGCTATAGAAATGACCTGACGATCAGTGAGGTGATAGATATGACCCTTAGATTTCCCTCTTATCCAGCTAACTTTGATTTTAAAATAATACCTGAAACCATTTCTGAAGTCCACTCCCAGTGTGGTGACAATATAAATGGTCCATAAAGGGGAAATTTCAAAGGGCGGCTCCAGAAGACAAAGTAAAGTATTATGATAATGTGCAAAACCTGGAGTTAGAAAATCAAAAGGGAAGAGCACAGTAGGCATTTCTCAAGCTGAAAGAACTGAAGACAAAATTCAAGCCTCGAGTTTCAGTAGGTTAGGATTCTATGGGCAAAATACTGAACGACACAGGAAGCATCAAAAGAAGATAGAAGGAAAACACAAAGTCACTTCACTGTACCAAAAAGAATTGGTCGATGTTCAACCATTTCAGGAAGTAGCATATGATCACGAACAGATGGTACTGAAGGAAGAAATCCAAGCTGCACTGAAGACATTGGCAAAAAACTGGGCTCCAGGAATTCACAGGATACCAATTGAGATGTTTCAACAAACCAATGCAATGCGAGAAGTGCTCACTTGTCTATGCCAAGAAATTTGGAAGACAGCTACCTGGCCAACCAACTGGAAGAGATCCGTACTTGTGCCCATTCCAAAGAAAGGTGATCCAACTGAATGCAGAAATTATCGAACAATGTCGTTAATATCACACGTAAGTAAACTTTTGCTGAAGATCATTCAAAAGCAGTTGCAGCAATACATTGACAAGGAACTGCCAGAAATTCAAGCCAGATTCAGAAGAGAACGTGGAACCACGGATATCGTTGCTGATGTCAGATGGAGCTTGGCAGAAAGCAGAGAATACCAGAAAGAGGCTTACCTGTGTTTTATTGACTATGAAAAGGCATTATGCTCTGTGGATCATAACCAATTATGAATATCATTGCGAAGAATGGGAATTCAAGAACACTTAACTGTGCTCATGATGAATTTGTATATAGATCAAGAGGCAGTCGTTTGAACAGAATAAGGGGATACTGCATGGTTTAAAGTCAGGAAAGGTGTGCATCAAGGTTGTATCCTTTCACCATACCTATTCAATCTGTATGCTGAGCAAATAATCCGAGAAGCTGGCGTATATGAGGAAGAAAGGGGCATTAGGATTGGAGGAAGACTCATTAACAACCTACGTTATGCAGATGACACAACCTTACTTGCTGAAAGTGAAGAGGACTTGAAACACTTATTGATGAAAATGAATTACACCTCAACATAAAGAAAACAAAAATCCTCACAACTGGGTCAATAAGGAACAGCAAGATAAACAGAGAAGACTGAAGTTGTCAATAATTTCGTTTTACTTGGATCCACAATCAACATCCACGGAAGCAGCAGTCAAGAAATCAAACGACGCATTGCATTGGGCAAATCTGCTGCAAAAGACAAAGCGTTAAAAAGCATACATGTGACTTTAAGGACTAAGGTGCACCTGACCCAAGCCATGGTGTTTTCAATGACCTCATATGCATGCGAAAGCTGGGCAATGAATATGGAAGACCAAAGAAGAATTGACGCCTTTGAATTATGGTGTTGGCGAAGAATAGTGAATATACCATGAGCTGCCAAATAACAAACAAATCTTTCTTGGAAGAAATACAGGTAGAATACTCCTTAGAAGCAAGGATGGCGAGACTTCATCTCACATACTTTGGACATGCAATCAGGAGAAATCAGTCCCTGGAGAAGGACATCAGGCTTGGTAAAGCAGAGAGTCAACGAAAAAGAGGAAGACGCTCAACGAGATGGATTGACACAGTGGCTACAACAATGGGCTCAAGGATAACAATGATTGTGAGGATAGTGTTTCCTACTGTTGTGCGTAGGGTCACTATGAGTTGGAATCCACTGGATGGCTCCTAACAACAACAACAAGGGAGAAATGCATGAATAAAACATTAAATAAATTTAGGTATTCATGTTTATTCTGAATAAAGGCTTACCTAATGTTGGCCTTCATTTCTTGAGGGGTGTCTGTCACTGAGGAGCTGATGGCCAATATCCAGAAGTCTAGATAGAATTTAAATGTCAGTTCATTGAAGTTGCTGCAATTATACTGATTTGAACTTAGATAGAGTGTGCAAGGGACCACCACAACATTTTTGGGGAAGTGTTGCCTATACTGTGTTTGGTTTTCTTACCTGTTCTTGGTTGGTCGCTTTAAGAGATAAAACTGGAAGAAAATTCTATCCAGAATCAGCTGGCATTTGGGATCACTTCTAGTCAGATTGTTTTTTCCAATTTAGCAAGTACTTACGGAGCAGCTATAGGGTGTTCGATCAGTACTGTGCTAAATTCTATAGGATATACCAAAAAGTATGACTCATTCTTTGCTCTTAAGTTTGATTTTTTCTTTCGTGGTAGTGAGAAGGTACTGAGAGAGCAAGGCTTACATATGTAAAATAATGTGAAAACAATTCAAGATAATATCCCAAACAGCCAAATAGAATTTAGTTTGTTGGATGACATAGTTTCAGTTTTCATGGAGGTAATAGATCTTAAGACGCACTTCAAAGGATGAGTAAGATTTGGATAGACAGCAAGGATGAAGGGTATTCTAAGCAGCGAACAACATGAGTGAAGGCCCAGAGTCAGGACTAGCATGGTGTGCGCCCAGGACAATGAGATCTATTATAACTAGAGTAGAAAGAATGCTGAGAAACAGAAAGGGTTACTATGTTCATGTAAGCATTTAAAGGTTATATATATGTCCCTGGGTGGCATAAACAGTTAAGCACTAGGCTACTAACTGAAAGGTTTGCTGTTCAAATCCATCTAGAGGCGCCTAGGAAGACAGTCCTGTGATCTACTTCGGAAAGTTCACAGCCATTGAAAACCCTATGGAGTGCAATTTTACTCTGAAACACATGGGGTCACCATGAGTCGGAATCAACTCAATGGCAACTGGTATATATATGCACTCATACACACACACACACACACACACACACACACACACACACACACACACTACTTGTTAATTCTGTGACTTTTAAGCATACTGTGTGTGATAATAGAGCCCTGGTGGTGCAGTGGTTAGTATTCAGCTGCTAACCAAATGGTAAGCAGTTCAAATCTATTAGCAGCTCCTTGGAAACCCTGTGGGGCAGTTCTACTCTGTTGTATAGTGTCGCTATGAGTTGGAGTAGACAGCAATGTTTTTTTTTTCTTTTCTGGTGTGATAATATTGACTTCACAAGTGTACCCATCTACTTATGCCTACTTATGCCTTCATATAGGAGGCCTTACTCTGTTTTGAATGCAATCATTACCTCCCTAGGAAAACAGCTCCAATGGGTACATGTACAAGATAGCTAAAGAAAATAAATAGCAAGTAAAACTTATAAAAAAATATAGTATTTTTTCCATCTTTTAAATATAGAAATGAACTTTTTTCCTTATAGAAAAAAATAGAACACATGGATAAGAAAAAAAGAAAAAAAAATCCACCACTCAGAAATAAATACTAACATAGTGATTTATTCTTCCAGACTTTTACAAATATACATATCTTAATAAAAACGTAATGATACTATACACTATTTTGTATCTTGCTTTTTTCACTTACTGGTATCTATTTGGAAACCCTGGTGGCATAGTGGTTAAGAGCTATGGCTGCTAACCAAAAGGTCGGAAGTTTGAATCTACCAAGCGCTCCCTAGAAACTCTATGGGGCAGTTCTACTCTGTCCTATAGGGTTGCTATGAGTCAGAATTGACTCGATGGCAACAGGTTTGGTTTTTGTTTTTGTTTTGTTTTGGTATTTTGTGAATGACTTCATATCCCAGACATGATTATGAAGGTTTGTCTTTGCTTACTTTGCAGTCCTCCCATTTTCCTCAACATGCATGATATCTTAGGGCCTGCATTCAGAGGACAGGTTGAAAAGCAAGTATCAATGGTCAAATCTGAAGTTCGCTTATCATCTACATACCTAGGAATAAATGTGTTTATAGGGTACCTTTGGTCCCACATACAATATCAAAGGTTGTATGGAGTACAACCTAGGTTATTATCCTCCAGGCACTGTGGCAGTATATCTTGGAGATGAGAGGCAAGGTGGCCAGCGATATTAAATAGTTTGGTACCTAACATATGAAGTCAATAGAATGTCTTATTTAGGACTCTATTCATAATAATTTGTGCTCAGCCTTTCAAATGTCTCAGCAGTCTATGAATTTTCTACGCTTGGCCGTTAGCTACTCTTTCCCATGTCAGATTGACTAGATATGTAGTCCAAATGATAAATAAAGGGAGTCCAGCAAGAAATACACAAAAACACATTGAGTTAAGTAGGTTTATTTAATCTAACTTTAAGATATACTACTAAATCAAGCTGGCTTTCACTGAGAAGATGTAAGTCTAAATGAAAGTAATTTTCTATAAACGGTATAACTTAAACAATTCACATTTCCTTTTCCCAAAGGAGACAGATGACTAAGCCATTTGTGATAATGGGCAATTTAGAGATTTTTATTTACTTGTTTGGCTGTTTTAATTAAGCACCTATGTTAAATAATTTTACATAAATTTTACAAATTTTGCATTCATTAGACCACTCAGCCTTGACTGAAATGAAACTGAAAATGTTAGTGTAATGTTGCTTTTCCTTTAAATTCCTCCCATATTGAAAAATGTATGCTTCAGATGCAAAGAACATTTAGTGGCTTAATTTATGTGATGACTGTGAAATGAGTTACTTGCTTTAATACATTATTTTACTTGTTTTCATTTCACATCAAAACATCTGTGAACTCATAAAAACTTAATATTGTTTATAATTATGATTGATGCTTTTTTCAGGTTATAATTCAGGATGCTGGCCCTGAAAAATTGGACCCCAAGTATTTTGGAGAGTTGCTTGCTGATCTAAGCCGTAAGAATATGGATCTGTATCACTGCTTATTACAACATTTGCAGAGAATTGGAGGAAGGTACGGTAAACATATCATTTGCCTTATCTTGTAGTTATGAAACATTTTACAACACTATTATTTTTAAGGGGAAATGGGAACTATATGAGGAGAACGGAGCAAATGTCTAATTTTAAGAGTTAAGGTATTGCTCAAGCCTTTTACCGGATTTCAGAAACTATTAGTTTTCTTTAAGGAGAGAACTTTATGAAAATCACCAAAGAAGACCACACCACCTCTTTTAAGATCAATAAAGAATTCTGTATACCTTTCATCGTAATGCACTTTGATGGCAAGAGAAACTTCTTGGGCAAGGAGCTCAAAAAAAAAAAATGCATGGTATACTATGACTTGTAAAATATTACACTGATGGTATATGATTCGGTCCCACTGCCAATCACTGACACTACTGTTTGCTTTCCACTTATGTGTGCTCAACATATAGAGGCCATAGTTTAATATGCACTATGTTTAGTACTTTGTCTATGTTACCTAATTTACACAATAACCTACTGGAGAATAAGTTATCAACTTAAGGTCACACAGCTACTAAGTGCTTGAGATGGAGTCAAACTTTTGAAGTCCTCTTTCACTTATAAAAGATCACTCAGCTCTTCTGCAAAGTCTTCCTTAGATCTTCAGTTTGGTTTAAGTGCTTCTATTCTGTGCATTAGTGGTGCTTAGTGAATATCTCTATCAAAGTATAACATTGTAAAAATCAAGGGGCATATAGAGACATAGTGCTTAAGCACTCTGATTTTGGGTCCAAAGTTCATATCTTGGGTTCACGTTTCAGTTTTTGTTACATATTAGATGTTTGTTATTAGGTGCCATTGGGTCGATTCCAATTCATAGTGATCCCATATGACAGGGTAGAACTGCCTCACAGGGTTTTCTAGGCTGTAGTCTTTATGGGAGCAGAGCCATTGATTGAGTATGAACTGCCGACCTTTCGGTTAGCAGTTGAGCAGCAGGTAAAATGCTAAACTTCTCTGCACCTCAGTTCCTTCATCTGTAAATTAGGGGTTATAATAATAGTATTTATCTCATAGATTTGTTATAAGCAGTAAATGAGTTAAGACATGAACTTGCAAGTAGTGGCAGCATCACACAGGAACTTGTTGAAAACAGACCTACAGAATCAGAAACAGTGGTGCCCAGCAATCTGTGTTTCAGCAAACCTTCCAGGCAATTCTGATGGCATGCTAAATTTTGAGAACCACTGACCAAAGGTCACAAAAGTGGCAAAAGCTGGGACTAGAATCCACACTCAGAGAACCTTTTTGCCTTAGGCAAATCACTTAACCTTTGATATACTAAATATGTAGCATCAGGCAAATTGTTTAAGACATTGAAGACAAATTGGAAAGAAATATCAGTTTTTTGATTTGTCAAATTTGGAAAGGTCACAGGATTTATATTGGTTTGACAAATGTTCAAATTTTACCTTGGAACAACTATGTTTGTACTAAGTACAGGACAGGATAATATTCGTGTTTTGTATTGCCCAGCAACAGTTCAGAGCACATATCCCTAACAATGTAGCTACTCAGTAAAGAGCTATAGAATGAGAGTTAAGTATATTCCAGGTTTACTAGGCCCATACTAATTAGAAGTAGAGTAACTGAGCAAGAGAAGCTTAATTATTTCATAATGATCATCCAGATAAAGGTGTGATCCAGTGCTTTGGAATGATTTCTTCTCATTGAGGAGTTTTTATAAATACACACGAGTGACCTAAATCTGTAATTAAGCACTTAAAAGCCTTGCATTTAATTCCTAGAGTAGCTAAAAATACCAGAAAGAACATGGAAAGCTAACGTGTCGTCCATATTATAAAACATTCCAGAGTGGAGAGGGTCTCACAAAGTCTTGGCACTTAAGAGTTTTTGGTTGTCACTTTCTTTCTCTTCATCCCTGTTTCTCTCCCTCCTTTTCTTTCTTCTTATGTTTTTCCTATTCCCTTCCTTCCTTCCTAGGGGGTGAGATGACATACAGTGAGCACTACTCAGTTTCTTTTTTGCTTGATGTAATTCTAGCCACCAGTCCCCAGTGCTGAATGAAGATGTGATCAGCACTGACCTTTCCACTTCCCTGCTCTGCTCTCTTTGTTTTCACTTTCCCTCTCTTTCCCTTCCCTTTTGTCTCCACTTTCCATTTTCCAAACTGCAATTCAGCAATGAGTGGGCTGCATGCTCAGAATAAGGAAGGTTGTCTCATGAAACCATTTTGGTTACTTTAAAAAATTCCAACATTAAGTGCTGTTGATTGCTCCTTGTTTTGTTTCTTTGTTTAGTTAGTTTTTTTTTTTTTTCCTGTTTGCAGAAAGAAGCAAGTGACTGGGGACATGCATACTAGGTTGGGATTGGAAGAAAGAAGGATTAGTTTCTTTTATAACACAAAAGGTCTATTAATGCTAACATTTCAGTTAACAGTAGTAAACAGTGATGCAAGGCTACTAAAACTGCATTGTGATTCATATTTTAAGTTATTTTAGCTTCCAACATACACACACAGTTACTTTAGTAAAACATTATAACAAAAAACTAGAAGATATTTCTTTTTTTTTGCTAGGTAGGGCCTCCTCACAATCTCTATTTTGGGCAACAAAGGGAATAGCACATACAGACAGACAGACAATTGCATATGTACAGTCATGCCTTGGGAAACAGGACCTTCAGTTCTTTTTCTCCGCACCAGTCTGTGTATTTTTATAATGGCATGTAAGTTGTTTTGCACAGTGAGTGACCCACTTATCTTTGTAAGCAATATATTACTCATAAGCAATCGCTTAGAAGGCAAAGGTAGGAGCTAATGTGCTAGCTAATGTACTTTCCTTGTGTACTGAGGGTATGGCAACCATATATCTAGGATGTTCCAAAACTGTCTTACTTTCAAATATTCTGTCTTGCTGTCAGACCATGTGCTCTGGTTTCAGATTTTAGAAGTATGTTCACCATATGTATTTCAGGCCTAATTCTTCCACTGAGTGCAGAGGGAGCAAGCAGGCAAAACTAAAGGCCTGTCTGTGGCACACTGACATCAGTAGAACTATGTCTTTCCAAGCTTGCACCATCCTCCAAAGGAGCAAGTACCAGACTGGTATAGCCACTAACAATTCTTCTGAAGCATTTACCTCTCTAACATGGCTCCACAAAGGGCCTTCTGAACCCCATGACCAAACCTTTCTCCACTATATTTTGGTGCTAGAAATTCCATTATCCCACTAGAATTTTGGTCATTTTGCGTAAGGCTTTGTCCCTATATAAAAATGCAGATATTATTCAAGTCTCATCACTGCCATTTATACTATAGTCTAGATTGAAGGAGTTACTCAGTCTTGTCTTGCAAGTTTTGATGTTGATAAAGAGGGCATGAAGAACTTGAAGACACTGGAGAAATAAGCTGGAATCAGCCCTGAAATGGAGCAATACAAGAAGGAGAAAAGGGAGGTAGAAATAGAGAGTAACTATTATTCCTATTTATTAACCGAGGTATTGCCAAGCACCAGGACTTCTAGTCACAAATGGACTAGTGCTAATGTATGATAATAACCAATTATGCATATTTTCTTGGTTTGTTATCCACTTGTTCATTTAAAACAGATCAGTTAATTTCATGAAAATGATTTTATTTTTGTCAAGTACCATTTCATTGTATTTAAGTACTTTCATTTGTAATTATAAGTTCACTCAGTGCTAGTATGATATATCAAAAAGTAAGATAAAATTAATAGAACACTAAGATTTATATGTGAACAATGAATACATTTCATAAGGATGTTTATCTTGTTATTTCATTCTTGTAGCAAACTGGACTTTGAGTCTACAGATGAGGTAAGTGCAAAATAGCTGAAAATCAAATATAGTTGATAATAAAAGTAGATTATGATATTTGCATTAACAGTATTTCTTTAATTTGGTGCCTTTATTAGAATGAAATACAGGTTAGTGAAAGAAATAGTGATCATTTCTTGCTTTAATATGATACATCTTTGTAATGCCTGTAAGACTAATAATCATTAGCAAAAATGCTGTCATTTCATGATTTAATTTGGTCTTTGCTTATCAGAACAACATTGCTTTAGAAAACTGAGATCTACATTATTGACCAAATAGCAAATTTAGTTTTATTGTGTTCTAGCTTCGAAATCTTTTATGTCCCATGCCAAATTGCCTGAAACTTGAAGTGAAGTTTTGTTCCAGTATTAATTCTATGACATGAGTATATTTTATTAATAATTGCCTTTAGTGGAGTAAGTCATCAAATAGAGAAAGAATTGGTTTAAACATAAGAAGTACAATTGCTCCTTTTTGTGTTAATTTTCATCTTTCATTCCAGTATATTGGTATATTGCATTCATTATAATAATTCAGCAAGCCCTAAATTGCCTTTTAAAAGTCATAACTTGAATTCACCTTATCACTTAAAATGAGTTGAAGCTTATCAGTGTTGCTGTACTACTACTACTACCAGTTGTCATCAAGTTATTTCTGACTCATGACGACCCCATGTGTGTTGGAGTAGAACCACAGGGTTTTCAATGGCTGATTTTTTGAAAGAGATAACCAGGCCTTTTTTTCTGAGACACCTCTGAGTGGACTGGAACCTTCAAGCTTTGTGTTAGCAGCTCAGGATGTTAAACTGTTTGCACCACCCAGGGATTCCAATGTTGCTGTGACACAGCTCTGTATAAATTCTCAACCAGCTCTGTAACACCTCTAGTTTTGTTTTATTTGCCAATGTTTTCATTATTTAAAAAAAAGCCTCTAAAGTATTACGTCTACCATCCAAAAAAAAAAAAAAAAGCCTTCCAATTGTTGAAAGATACACTGAAATAAAATGTTTGCTGGAGTTATATAGACAATTCTTTTGTTTTTAAATTACACATTTTAAAAATGTTTAATAGAAATGGAAAGTCTGATTTCCCAAAATACCTGGAATTGGAGGCCCTTTCCATGGTGTACATAGTATACTTGATTTTTTAAAAGTAAAAAATGATAAGACTAGGAATGAAGTTAGCAGAAACTATTGTTCAAAAAGTGAATTTTTAATGTCCCTAAAAATATGCTCCAGTTCACAAAAGTCTGTGGGCTGCTGACCCTACAAGCAAAATACTAATGTGTATGTGTTTAATAATAAGCATCTCGGTTTTTTTGCAGTCAGAAGACATCGAATCATTGATTCCTAAAGGACTTTCAGAATTTACAAAACAACAAATTCGCTATATTCTACAGGTGAGGAAGTTCAGGAGTGGGAATGTGAAATCAGCACTAACAAACTGCTAACCTAGGATGTTTCCCTTAATTAAGGGAATTAAGTGGTTTATACTTTGGTTAAACAGAGGCTGCATTATAGATTAGTCAGACCATCAAAAAGTAGTATTGAATGACTAACATGCAGAAAAGCATTCTAGAAACAGTATTCCTTGCCGCGGAATACCCCTAGTCTCTACTCAGTGCTTTAGTACACTGAGACTTTAACCCACAGCCTTTGACTTCCTCTTCTCCATTCCATCCTCTACCAGATTCCACCCACCCTACCCACAGCCGTGAGAGACGGAAAGGCTACTGCCTTGCTTTTCCTGAGTTGTGGAAGACTAGTGACCACTAGAATAGTAAATTCTCCTATGATGAAAAGAGAGACCACAGATCAAGATAGGCACTAAGGAAATATGACTATAAACAAGAGTACAAGTGTTTACAAGAACGCATTCTAAAGATCATCTAGTTTTGTCTAGTGAGGCAAATTTCTAAGTTTGATATTTGGTGTCAGATTTTGTTTATCATCCAAGTATTGGACCTGGTGAAATATTTGTGAAACACATGAAATATTATTTTTAGAGGCACTCGGGCTGTGTTACAGAGAGAGGAATGATGTGGGGATCACATATACTATTGAGAACCTAAATCTTGGAGACATTCTCGATATTATTTACAAGTGTATTCTAGGCCTATTTCTGTGGAAAAACTTTTGGTGAGGATTTTTGCCTCTAAGTTCATGAGAGATATTGGTCTGTAGTTTTCTTTGCTTGTATTGTCTTTGTCTGTTTTGGGTATCAGAGTAATACTAGTTTCATAAAATGAATTGGGAAGTGTTTCCCCCTTTTGTATTTTCTGGAAAAGACTGTGTAGACTTGGTGTTAACTCTTCTTTAAAAGTTTGGTAGAATTCTCCAGTGAAACCACCTGGGCCTGGAGATTTGTTTTTTTTGGGAGTATTTTAAAATTACAAATTCAATTTCCTTAATAGTTACAAATTAAAACCAAACCCATTGCCGTCGAGTCAATTCTGACTCATAGCGGCCCTATAGGACAGAATAGAACTGCCTCATAAAGTTTCCAAGGAGCAGCTGGTGGATTTGAATTGCCAACCTTTTGGTTAGCAGCCAAGCTCTTAACCACTGTGCCATCTGTTTCATATTGGATGAGTTGTGGTAGTTTGTGTTTTTTAAGGAATTGGCCCATTTCATCTTTGTTGTCAGATTTATGTGTGCAGAGTTGTTCATAGTATCCCCTTGTGTCTGCATGGTCCATAGTGATATCTTCTGTTTTATTCCTGATATTAGTAATTTGTGTCTTCTCTCTTTTCTCCTTGGAAATCTTGGTGGAGGTTTGTTAATTTTATTGATTTTTTTCAAAGAACCAGATTTTAGTTTCATTGATTTTTCTCTATTGCGTTCCTGCTTTCAATTTTATTGATTTTTGTTCTTATCTTTATTATTTCCTTCCTTCTGCTTGCTTTGGTTTATTTTGCTCTTCGTTTTGTACTCTCTTGAGATAGGAACATAGATTATTGATTTAAAACGTTTCTTCTTTTCCAGTGTGAGCATTTTAGTGCTATAAATTTCCCTCTCACGTGGCTGTAGCTATGTCCTGAAAATTTTGATATGTACTTGATATTTTGTATTTTTCATTTCCTTTCATTTTTATGTATTTTTTAATTTGCCTTGAGACTTCCTATTTGACACATGGAATATTTAGAAGTGTATTGTTTAGTTTTGAAATGTTTAGAGATTTTCCTGTTGTCTTTCTGTTATTGATTTCTACTTTGAATCCATTGTGGTCAGAGAATATAGTCTGTATAGAGCTCAATTCTTTTAAATTCGTTTTATGGTCTAAGATACAATCTCCATTGGTATATGTTCCAGGAGTGCTTGAAAGAATATATATTCTACTGTTCTTGGGAAGAGTGTTCTATAAATGTCAATGAGACCCTTTGGTTGATGGTGTTATTGAGTTCTTCTATATCCTTGCTGATTTTCTGCTAAGTAGGTCTATCAGTTGCTGAAAAAGTGATATGGAAGTCTATGGCTCTAACTGTGAATGTATTTCTCCTTTCAGTTCTATCAGTTTTTGCTTCACACATTTTGCAGCTCGGTTGTTTGGTGCATAAACATTTAGGATTGCTATGTCGTCTTGCTGAGATGATCTTTTTACCATTATGTAATGTCTCCCTGGTAATTTTCTTTGCTCTGAAGTTGATGTTATCCAATATCAGTATAGCCACTTCTGCTTTCTTTTGATTAATATTTGTATGGTATATCCTTTTTCTTTGATTTTTTAAATTTCTTTATTATATTTGAAGTGAGTTTCTTGTAGGCACCATATAGCTGGGTAATTTTTTTTTGTCTACTCTGCCAACCTCTGTCTTTTAATTGGTATATTTAGACCATTTGCAACTGATACGTTAGAATTAGATCTGCCATTTTCATTTTTTGTTTTCTGCTTGTTCTCTCTTTTGTTTCTCTGTTTTCTTTGCTTCCCTTCCTGTGGGTTACTAGAACATATTTTAAAATTCCATTTTGATTTATGTATAGTGCTTTTGAGTGTATCTGTTTGTATAGTTATATAGTCGTTTTTATAGGTATTATATTATATACCCAGCCGGGACTGAGATTTTACCAGTTTCAGGGAATTATGGAAACATTTGTTCCCCTTTCTTCCATTAACCCTCTGCATTTGTAATATAAATGTCTTAATTATTTCCTTTACATCTGTTTATGGCAACTTTTTTTTTTTGTTTGTTTTCTATTTTATTTTTTAATTGTACTTTAGGTGAAGGTTTACAGAACAAATAGTTTCTCATTACACAATCAGGATGCATATTGTTTTATGACATTGGTTAACAAACCCACAACATGTCAACACTCTCCCTTCTCGACCTTGGAGGAAATTTTTTCTTTTTTGGTGAAAATATACATAGCCAAAGACACACCATTTCAAAAATTTCTACATGTACAATTCAGTGACATTGATTACATTCTTCCAGTTGTGCTGCTATTCTCACTATCCTTTTCCAAATTATTCCATCACCATTATCTTCAACTCACTGCCCCCTAGGCTTCCCATCAAACCTTTTGAGTTGCTGTTGTCAATTTGCTCTCACATAGATAATTCTTTTTTTTTTTTTTTGGACTTCAAATGAAGATTTACAGAACAGAATAGTTTCTCAACAAACAGTACACATATTGCCCTATGACAACGGTTAACAACCCCATGACATGTCAGCACTGTCCTTTCTCAACCTTGGGTTCCTTATCACCAGCTTTCCTGTCCCTTCCTGTATGGCAACTTTTTTTTTTTTTTTTTTTTGGTTATTGCTGGCAACAAAATCTTTTTGTTTTCCTTTGTCTTAAAATGTCTTGATTTTCCATTCATTCCTAAAGGATATTTTCACTTTATACAGAACTCATGGTTGACAATTCTTTTCTTTCAGCACTTGAAAAAATGGTGTGCCACTTCCTTCTTCCCTCCCTGGTTTCTGATGAGAAATCCACTGTCATTTGAATTGTTATTCCCCTATAGTGAAGGTTTCTCTCATTGCTTTCAAGGTTTTTTTTTTTTTTTGTCTTTAATTTTCATAAGTTTGACTCTAATTTTGCAGGGCATTGATTTCTTTGAGTTTAATACTATTTGGTGTTTGCTCAGCTTCTTGAATTTGTAGGTTTGTTTGTTTTGATTTCTTTTGCTAATTTAGGGAAGTTTTCAGCCATTATTTCTTCAAATACCTTTTTAGGCCCACACTCTTTCTCCTTTCCTTCAGGGACCCTGATGACATGAATGTTACATATTTTCTTATAGTCCCCACAGGTCCGTGAAGCTCTGCTCATTTTGTTTAAATCCATTTTCTGTTATTCAGATTGGGTACTTTCTATTGTTCTGTCTTCAAGTTTACTGATTCATTCATCCGTCCTCTCCATTCTGCTTTTTGCCCATCCATTGAGGTATTTTGTTTTGTTATTGTGCTTTTTCAGTTCAAAAATGTCCATTTGGTTTCTCTTTATGTCTTCTATCTCTTTGCTGAGATTTTCTGTTTTTTATTTGTTTCAATAGTGTTCATAATTTCTTGTCAATGCATTACATGATGGCTGCTTTAAAATCCTTGTCAGATGATTTTAACATCTCTGTCATCTTGGTATTGGAATCTATTGATTGTCTTTTCTCAATCAAGATGAGATTTTCCTGGTTCTTGGAATAATGAGCAATTCTCTATTGAAACTTGGACATTTTGAATATTATGCTGTGAGACTTTGGACCTCATTCAAGTCTCCTGTTTTAGCAGGGCTCCTCTGATAATGATCCAATAGGGGAAGTAAGAGTGCTGCCTTGTTACTGCCAGATGGGGGTGAAAGTCCAGATTCCTCATTCAGCCTCTGTTGACACTGGTGAGGGGAGGAGCTCTTTATTCCTGCTAGATGGAGTGGGGGTATTCTGGCTCCCTATTAGGCTCTCCCTGATATTGTCCTAACTGGTATGGGGAGGAATGTCTCATTAGTGCTCTCCACATGGCCTCCATTGACACTGTGTAGGGGAAGGTGGCCTAATTTCAACTGGGCGTGGATAAAGGTCCTGACTCTACACCAGGACTCCTCTGACACCACCCCAGAGGGGAAGAAGAGTGGTATTTCATTACTAGTGGATACGAGTGGAAGTTCAGGCTCCCCATGTGCTCTCAAACTGACACCACCTTGTTTGTGGTTTTGTTACTGCCCAGTGGGAATGAAAATGCCATCTCCCCACACTGCCTCCTGTGACACCAACGCAGTGAGGAAGAAGGTTGGGGCACCTCGTTAGAACCTGGTGAGGGTAGAAATATAGGTGCTCCTCTTGGCCTTTGATTTTTTGGGTGGGAGTGGGTTCACAGTTTTTTCTGTGGTGTTTAGCTGTAGTGGAGTGATTATTGTCTAAAATAGTTCTGTCTTGCTAGGCTGCCCCTTTCTTGGTCCTTTGACTGGAGAGAGTCAACTTCTCTTGGGGCATTATTTTATTTTATTTTTTTTGTCTATACCTATTGGTGTTTCTGGGTTACTTGCTTCTCCAACATCAAATCTGGGATATTTGAGGCAAAAGAAAAACCCAGGGAACTCATTGTTGTGCCATTCATCAGGTCCCAAGGTCCCTAGCCAGTCTCCTTTCTTCTTTTCACCTTTCAGAGTCTTATATTTATTTTATATATAATGTCCAGGGTTTTTAATTATACTTAGTGGAAGGAATAAAGAAAATCATTTCTACTCCATCTTTCCAGAAGTGGAAGTCATCTTGTTTTTTTTAAATCATTTTTCTTTGAAGAATGACTTTAATCTGTGAAATGGTTTTCTCCCTGCTCTTTAAAATTTGAGATGGTTCTATACTTTGAAGTTAAACTTAATCAGTATTATCTTCTTCTCACCTCAGGCAAAACCTTTGCACTTGGCAGCACATTTAGGGAGATGTATTTTATTTTTTAAAGGTTGATGGTCTCATCTCTTCCAATCTTTTAAATAAAGAATAAAAGTAAATTTGAGAATTTGAAGGTAGAATTCTGTCTTATGAGAGAGGTGATACTTCATCATGGAAAAAAAATAGACCCTTGTTCTAAACGCCTAACTATGTTCTCTTAGACAATATTGCTTGGGTTACTTAAGCGCATTATTGACAAGGTGTCCTGAATCACTGTTATAATGCTGCCATACCAAAAATAAAATTGCTAATAATTTTACCGATAGCAACAGAAAACTAAGATTACTGTCACTTATATTGCCTATTTTCAAATGTTAGTTAAAATAAACTATCAATTGTTTTTTTCCTCCAGATGAGGGGGTTGTCTGATAAGTCACTGCGACTAGTGCTGTCCACATTCAGCAACATACGGGAGGAGCTTGGACATCTTCAAAATGACTTGACAGTAAGATTTACTTTAATTTTTCTTTCTACAGCCTTTCTAGTTACTAACTTCCTAACACAGAAATCAAGCCATTTGGTCTGCTTTAAAAAAATTTTTTTAATACAGCACAATATTCATGTTAAGCCAGACATAGCTAAATCATTTTTATGAAACAGTTAATTAGGGTAAAGGAGTGAGAAGAAAGCATCTGTCCAATGTGTAAACAAAAGCATTTTGGATGTACACTTAATATTTGAGGTTATCATTAAGGTAATTTAATACTTAAAGCGAGGAAATAGCTTGCAAAATTGGAATAATCTGAGCCATTGAATAGGAATTTCACCCTTTTCTGTAATAATAAAGCATACTCTGAATTTCTCTTCAAAAATACTAACTTGAAAACTTCTTTCCAAGAACTTAACCTTTTCTATTCTCTATTTTAATTGGTGCTCTTGTTGCCATCATGTAGGTACATTTAAAATGCTTTCCATACAATGAATAACTCCTTGAGTACTTTGGAGTGAGTTTTTTTGTTTCTGGATTCTGATGAACACATTTAGACTCTAATTTGAAAATTCATCACCTGCTGGGATTAACAAGGGGTCTTTGTAGGCTGGAGGAAAACATTAAAATAATTCAAAAGGTTCTGCTTCTTTGCACTTAGAGTTAGTCAGTCGATCAAAATGTCTCTTTCAATGTAGGTTTTTAAAGTTTTCAGTCTTTTTCTATTCCATAATTTGCTTAACTTTTAAGAATTCTGTTTAATTGTGCAACTACAAATGAGTCAAGTGTTTATTTACATTTTCCAACATAAAGCAAATCTTTATATTATGCAACTGTTGACAAGTTTCTGTAACTCTGATTCATAACAAATACTTACACTTCTAGTCACTGGAAAATGACAAGTTAAGACTTGAGAAAGACTTGGCTTTCAAAGAAACTCAGATAAAAGAGTATGAAGAACTTTTGGCATCAGTGAGAGCAAATAATCGCCAGCAGCAGGTAAGTGGATGTTTTCACTGATGATAAATAGATTTATAACTTTTCACAGGCACAATTACTGGCACATTGGAGTTATAAAAATACAATCCAGAAAATTAGAATTAAAATAAGATGGAATCATTAGTTCATATGAGAATTGAGTGGTTTTGAGTATTTTCAAAGACTCAAAGCCCTCTAAAAAAACAGATTGCTGTTGTTAGGTCCCATCGACTAGGTTCTGACTCGTAGACACCTTATGAACAACAGAATGAAACATTGCCCGGTCCTGCAACATCTTCACAATTGTTGCCATATTTGAGCCCACTGTTGCAGCCACTGTGTTAATCCATCTCATTGAGGGCTTTCTTCTTTTTTGCCGACCCTCTACCTTACCAAACCCGGTGTCCTTCTCCAGGGACTGTCCCTCCTGATAACATGTCCAAAGTACACGAGACGTAGACTCACCATCCTCGCTTCCAAGGGACACTCTGGCTGTACTTCTTCCAAGACAGACTTGTTCGTTCTTCTAGCAGTCCATGGTATATTTAATATTGTTCGCCAACACCATAATTCAAGGACATCAATTCTTCTTCAGTCTTCCTTATTCACTGTCCAGCTTTCACATGCATATGAGGCAATTGAAACTATCATGGCTTGGGTCAGATACATGTTAGTCCTTAAAGTGACATCTTTGCTTTTTAATATTTTAAAGAAGTCTTTTGCAGCATATTTGCCCAATGCAGTATATTGTTTGATTTCCTGACTGCTCCTTCCATGGGCTTTGACTGTGGATCCAAATAAAATGAACTCCTTGACAACTTCATTATTTTCTCCATTTATCATGATGTTGCTTATTGGCCCAGTTGTGAGGACTTTTGTTTTCTTTATGTGAGGTATAATCCGTACTGAAGGCTATAGTCTTTGATCTTCATCAGTAAGTGCTTCAAGTCCTCTTCACTTTCAGCAAGCAAGGTTGTGTCATCTGCATATTGCAGATTGTTAATAAATCTTCCTCCAATCCTGATACCACATTCTTCTTCATATAGTCTAGCTTCTCAGATTATTTGCTCAGCATACAGATAAATAAATATGGTGAATTGATACACCATGACAGATAATCTTATGTATTTTAGATACAAAGTATATACAATGTACAATTATCTGTGTTGTTGAGTGACACGAATTGTATAAATACCAAAAGTCTAGGTTCACTCATTCATCCGGTCTACTACCATGTCAAAGAAAAAAAATTTTGTGGCCCTCAAAATGTGTTTTTGCAATGAATAAATGAATGAATGAACTCTAGAGGAGTTCTCCAGATATCCGAGCAGAGATGATTCCTAGGAAATTGCAATGAGTCTCTAAGGCTCACCTTTTCCTAATCTTCACTCCCAGGACTGTCCCAAATTCTTGTTTAGTTTCCAATTATTACATAAATAATCAGGCATATGGTCATTTTGGTGTTACTGTACTGTCAAAGAGTAGCAGGAATCAGATTGCTAAACAGGATATTGAAAATGCATCTAGTCTTGATTCCTTCTTGTACAAAATAAGCAAGTGAGACTAGGGACAAGAATGTAATATCTTACATTGCTGATTCAATTTACCATCTAGGTGCAAGTATATAAGAAAACTGGACATGGAAAAATATTTGCTTGATTTGACTGAATGAATCAACCAAAAGAGTACCCTTACCCCCTAAAAAAGTAGAATGATTTGTCATAACTTCTTGTGTCTTCCTTTCAGCAAGGACTTCAAGACTCAAGCTCAAAATGCCAGGCATTGGAAGAAAACAATCTCTCTCTTCGACATACACTGTCAGACATGGAATATAAACTAAAAGAACTGGAATACTGTAAACATAATTTAGAACAAGAAAATAAAAACCTTAGAATACAGGTATTAAAATTTTGTAGTATATGTATATATGTATATATATTCGTTAATCTTAAGGAAATACTTGAACTGCTTTCTGATGGGCTCACACCCAGTCAGGTCTTATCTCACTGCCATTTGTGCTGTATATTGTGCTTCCTGAAAATCACTTTCATTATTTCAATGTCTTATTTAATTATATATTTTTCATCTAATAGTAAGTCTTATAAAATGTATTTCATTCATAACAACCCAATTACAGAAAGTTATTTTGTCTTGTGTAGATTTCTGAAACTTTCACAGGCCCAATGCTGCAGGCTAAAATGGATGAGATTGGCAGTCATTACATGGAGATGGTAAAAACTTTGAGACTGGAGAAAGATAGAGAAATCTCCAAACTAAGGGTATGTTTATCTTACAGTGCATAAATACACATGTCAGCGCAAACTTTCTAACAAGATAATGATGGTTTCAAGTTTAAAGTTACAAATAAAAAAAAAAAAATCCAACTGAAGGTAACGTTTTAGGAATATGCCATGGAATAGTTTGCTTTAAATGTGTACAGAATATTAGCACTAAACTGTTTTATAATTTTGCTTAATCTTTTCTAGGAAAGTAAAAGAAGACATTAAGTTCAGTGTGTTTTGTCTTTTTGAGGGGTGGGGGAGGGGTTTATGATCCCTGCCTAAAGCATGCTTATACAGACAAGAGCAACATTCTAGATTATCCAGAAAAGCCACAGTTGTATTCATAAAAATCCACACTTAACTTTGAAGGATGATATATATCAAGGACTTTTTCGAACAAGAGAATAAAAGAAGGAACTGTGTTGAATTTTATGTACCTGCAAATGGCAGAAAAATTAGGATGATATTTGCTAGAATAAGTATACATTGCCTTATTTTGTAATTCTAGGTTGAATTGACTTGGTCCAACCCATTAATTTGTTGATTTCTGAATGTAGTCAAATATAGTTAAATATTTTAGTGGACAAACTGACCCCAAATTTTTTTACGTACAAATATCACTGTACAATCTTTACCAAAACAAGACGAAGCATAATTTGTTCAAAAGTCTACAAAGTTCTAGTAGATTTCATCCACTAGTTCCTTTTTAATCCCCAAAGTACTAATAATACTTAACCTAATGTCCATCCATGTAAACATAATGTGGTAAAGTAGAAAATGGACAGGATTTGGAGTCAGAAGATCTGTCTTGGAGTTGCAGCTATTTTACTTACTAACCATGTGACTTTGGGTCACTTAAACTCTCTGAAACTCATTTACCTGTTCTCTAAATGAGGATTGTAACAATGCTTTACTCACAGGGCTGCTGTGAGGACTGAAATAAGGCACGCAGGAGGAATATTTTGTGCACTTCAAATCACAATTTAATATTAGTTATTAGTATTGGGTTTTCCTTAATTTGAAGGAATCTTAAGTTCCTTTTTTCTTAACTTTATTTTAATTCTTGTGGCCTAGGACTGTTACTTAGGTAATGCCTACCTCAAAAGAGCAAAGGTATCTTTCAAAAAATGGAAAAATTCCTAATTGGTATTTCAATCTATGTTTTACATTCACAAAATTCTATAAAAGGTCATAATTATTGGTATTTTTTTTCTTCATTTCATAATTAGCTATGTGACTTTGTATCACTTAACCTCACTGGAATTCAGTTTCCTGATTTGTAAATGAAGATTACAGTAATACTAATTTCTTTTTTTATTTTTTAATAGCACCTTTATTGAGGCATAATTCACATAACATGCAATTCACCCATTTAAAGTGTACAATTAAATTATTTTTAGTATAGTCACAGAGTTGTACAACCATCACAACAATCCATTTTAGAGCATTTTCAGCACCCCAGAAGAGAAGTCCCATGCTTATTAGCAATGGCTCGCCATTCTACACTTACTCTTCAACCCCTGTCAAGTATTAATCTACTTTCTCTATATATAGATTTGCCTATTCTGGAAATTTTGTGTAAATGGAATCATACAATATGTGACCTTTTGTGACTGGCTTCTTTTACTTAGCATGATGTTTTCATGGTTCATCCATGTTGTAGCATATATCAGTATTCCTTTTATGGCCAAATAATATTCCTTTGTATGGATATACCGCTATGTGTTTATTCATTCATCAGTTGATAGACATTTCGGTTGTTTCTATTTTTTGTCTACTTTGAATAATACATACATTTCTGTATAAGTTTTTATGTGGACATATGTTTTCATTTCTCTTGGGAGTGGAATTTCTGAATTTATCCTTTCAAGGAACTGCCACATTGTTTCCCAAAGTACTTGCACCATTGTATATTCCCGTCAAGAGGCAGTACTTTCTTTTTAACTTTGTTGTGGTGAAATATATATAACAAAGTTTTCCATTTTTACCTTTCTTTAATGTACAGGTCGGTGACATTAATTACATTCACCATGGTGTGTATACCATCACCACTATCCATTGCCAAAAGTTTTCCATCACCTCAAACAGAAACTCAATAAACCTTCAGCAATAACTCTCATTTCCTCTTCCCCTAGCCTCTGGTAACCACTAATAACCGTTCGTCTCTATACACTTGCTTATTCTAGATATTTCATGTAAGTGGGATCAAACAATATTTATCCTTTTGTCACTGACTGGAGTCCTGGAGCGCAGTAGTTAAGAGCTGTGGTTGAGTCATATACATATCTCAGGTTGTTAATGAGTCTTCCTCCAATCCTGATGCTACGTTCTTCTTCATATAGTCCAGCTTCTCACATTATTTGCTCAGCATACAGATTGAATAAGTATGGTGAAAGGATACAACCTTGACTCACATCTTTCCTGATTTTAAACCAGGCAGTATCCCCATATTTTGTTCAAAAGACTGCCTCTTCATCTATGTACAGGTTCCTCACGAGCACAATTAAGTGTTCTGGAATTCCCATTCTTCACAATGTTATCCATAATTTGTTATGATCCACACAGTCAAATGCATTTTCATAGTCAATAAAACACAGGTGAACATCTTTCTAGTATTCTCTGCTTTCAGCCAAGATCCCTCTAACATCAACAATGATGCCTTTCGTTCCACCTCTCTTCTGAATTCAGCTTGAATTTCCAGCAGTTCCCTGTCAATGTACTGCTGCAACCATTTTTTAAGTATCTTTAGCAAAATTTTACTTGTGTGTGGTATTAATGATATTGTTCAATAATTTCCACATTATGTTGGATTACCTTTCTTTGGAATGGACACAAGTATGGATATCTTCTGGTTGGTTGGCCAGGTAGATGTCTTCCAAATTTCTTGGCAGAGATGAGTGAGCACCTCCAGCACTGCATTCGTTTGTTGAAACGTCTCAGTTGATATTCTGTCAATTCCTGAAGCCTTGTTTTTAACCAATGCCCTCAGTGCAGCTTGGACTTCTTCCTTCATTACCATTGGTTCTTGATAATATGCTACCTCCTGAAATGATTGAACGTTGACCAGTTCTTGGTATAGTGACTCTGTGTATTCCTTTCCATCTTCTTTTGATGCTTCTTGAGTCATTCAATACTTTGCCCATAGAATCCTTCAAAATTGCAACTCAAGGCTTGAATTTTTCTTCAGGTGTTTCAGCTTGAGAAATGTTCTTCCCTTTTGGTTTTCTAACTCTAGGTCTTTGCACATTTCATTATAATACTTTACTTTGTCTTCTCAAGCCGCCCTTTGAAATCTTCCGTTCAGCTCTTTTATGTCATCCTTTCTTCCATTTGCTTTAGCTGCTTTAAGTTCAAGAGCAAGTTTCAGAGTCTCTTCTGACACCCATTTTGGTCTTTTCTTTCTTTTCTATCTTTTTAATGACCTTTTGGTTTCTTCATATATGATGTCATCCCACAACTTGTCTGGTGTTCGGTCATTAGTGTTTAAATCTTTTCTTGAGATGGTCTCAAAATTCCATACAGATATACTCAAGGTCATACTCAAGGCTTTCATAGACTAGTTTTAATTTTCTTTGGTTTCAACTTGAACTTGCATATGAGCAATTGATGATCTGTTCCGCAGTTGGCCCCTGGCCTTGTTCTGACTGATGATATTGAGCTTTTCCATTGTCTCTTTCCACAGATGTAGTCAATTTGATTACTGTGTTTTCCATTTGGTGAGGTCCACAAGTATAGTTGCCATTTATGTTGCTGAGAAAAGGTATTTGCAATGAAGAAGTCGTTGGTCTTGCAAAATTCTAGTATTCGATCTCTGGCATTGTTTCTATCACCAAGGCCATATTTTCCAACTACCAGTCCTTCTTCTGTGTTTCCAACTTTTGCATTCTAATCACTGGTAATTATCAATGCATCTTGATTGCATGTTTGATCAATTTCAGACTGCAGAATTCAGTAAAAATCTTCAATTTATTCTTCTTTGATATTAGTGGTTGGTAAGTAAATTTGAATAATAGTCACACTGGCTGGTCTTCCTTGTAGGTGTATGGATATTGTCCTATCGCTGACAGTTTTTTACTTCAGGATAGATCTTGAAATGCTCTTTTTGATGATGAATAGGACTCCATTCCTCTTTAATTTATCATTCCCAGCATAGTAGACTATATGATTGCCTGTTTCAAAAATGGCCAATATCAGTCCATTTCAGCTCACTAACACCAAGGATATTGATCTTTATGTGTTCCATTTCATTTTTGATGACTTCCAATTTTCCTAGGTTTATACTTTGTACATTCCATATTCTGATTATTAATGGATATTTGCAGTTGTTTCTTTTCATTTTGAGTTGTACCACATCAGCAAATGAAGGTCCTAAAAGCTTTACTCCATCCATGTCATTAAGGTCTACTCTACTTTGAAGAGGTAGCTCTTCCCCAGTCATATTTTGAGGGCCTTCCAACCTGAGGGGCTCATCTTCCAGCACTATATCAGGTTTTCACTGGCCAGTTTTTTCAAAACTAGACGACCACGTCCTTCTTCCCAGTCTTTTTCAGTCTGGAAGCTCCGCTGAAACCCTTCCACCATGGGTGACCCTGCTGGTATTTGAAATGCCAGTGGCATAGCTTCCAGCATCACAGCAACATGTAAGCCACCACAGGAAGACAAACTGACAGACGCCTGGTGGGATGCTATCATAATAATGCTTATTCCTTTCTAAATCCTTAGACCCAATTAAACCAGTACCAAAAGGATGTTTCTAGAAGAGACGGAAATCGCAGTGATTTCCAATTCAAGCTTCGTGAACTGACAAGCTTGCTGGAAGAGAAAGACTCCCTTATAAAACGTCAGTCAGAGGTAAGAAAGAAAGTGGTAGATGTGGAAAGAAAAAAATTGACTCAAATCTGTAACAAATACTTGCCATGAGCTAAAAAAAGATACAGTTCCATGACTCACTTTATTACATGAAGTAGAATGTAAGTACTTGTGAAGAAGTAGAAGGTTCATACTTCAAGAGAAATAATTCAAATGAAAGCTAGAATTAAAGCAGAAAATAAGTGCTATTGTACATTGCATATTTTTAAGACATTAATTTTATATCTCATTAGCAGTGGAACTACCAGTAAGACTGTGAGCTCATTACTAGATTATGAGCCATTTCAACAGGGAACTGTGTTATATTCTTCCCTTACATAGCCCAGTACCTAATATGCAGGAGATACTGAAGGAACTACCAAAGAATCGTGTCTCATGTTATACTGCTGTTATTGAACAAATGGTGCTTTAATAAATTCCAGTGGTAGGCTTTTGGTTAGGAATCAACAACTTCTCCATATTTAAGCTTCAATACTTTTGTGCCATTGCCATACTTTCAAGTGTTTTAGGACAAAACTTCCACGTCTTTATCTTGAGAACTATACCTATTTGCTTTCATGTTATCCCCCAAATATAGGAATCCTAGACTAGTTACTGGATTTCTGCCCAGGCATATAGTATAACTTATTAGGCACCCTGAAACAAAACTATCTGGTATTAAGCAAATGAGGTTATAACGTTCTTGCCTCAAGGCTACAAAGGAAGGAAAATGGGGTAATTTTTTTCTTAGTAGTCATGTTAAAAAACAGAACACACTTCTTACCTCATGTTCCTACTTTTCTCCAAATAATTATGTTGTATTTATTTACAAGGAACTCTCCAAATTGAGACAAGAAATGTATTCATCTCATAACCAACTCTCCAGTGGTGGAAGGACTACTATTACCACTAAAAAGTAATGTATTTTTATAATAAAATTTGAATGTTGATTTGATTATTATGTAATTCAAATTATTGCACGTTTAACTGATATACACACCCCCTAGAGAGAGTTTGGTGTTTTCTGCTGGTCAATAATTCTACTGAAGAATGAATATTCACAAAAAGAGTTTTCTGTTGTGGTCAATATAATTCTGTAGCAAACCTTTTCTGTAGTAACAATATATTAAACAAAGTAATTTGTTGTTTAACAAATTGTATTAGTCAGGTACCCAACTCAAACTGGGAGTTAATTGATTTGCTTTATTGAAATTGCTTGGAGTACATATGGATTCATGCGCTCAGATTATATCTTAAGAAATCTCTTTCCATCTCTTGGCTCTGCTCTTTTTTGTGAAGGTGTCATTCTTTGGCAGGTCTCCCCTCATGGTAGTGACATGATCACAGCTCACATTTCAGTAAATTAGCAAAACCAAACAAAAAGTGACTCTTTACAAATGATTTCAGCAAAAGTGTATTTTGGATACTTTACAGAAATGATATCATACAATACATGATATTTTTAAAAATAAGTTTTATTATAAATGTAATAAGACATTCTCATTGAAAAATGCATTCGAAAAAATGGAGAGCATCGCACATAGTCTCAATCTCCCTCAGTGCTTCCCAACTACAGCTAGCATTAAAAAAATTATTGTGGTATATATATAAACAAAACATTTGCCATTTCAACATCTTTCACACAAATAGTTCAGTGATATTAATTGTGTTCATCATGTTGTACAACCATCAACACTATCCATTTCCAAAATTTTTCATCATTCTTTTTTTTTAAAAAAAAATTTGCGCTTTAGGTGAAAGTTTACAGCTCAAGTTAATTTCTTATACAAAAATTTATACACATATTGTTGTGTGACTTTAGCTGCAATCCCTATAATGTGACAGCATACTCCGCCTTTCCATCCCAGGTTTCTTGTGTCCATTCAACCAGTTCCTGTCCCTTCCTGTCTTCTCATCCTGCCTCTAGACAGGAGCAGCCCATCTGGTCTCGTGTATCTGCTTGAACTAAGAAGCATACTCTTCATGAGTATTATTTTATGTTTTATAGTCCAGTCTAATCTTTGTCTGAAGAGTGGGCTTCAGGAACGGTTTTAGTTCTGGGTTAACAGAGCGTACAGGGGCCATGGCTTTGGGGGTTCCTCCAGTCTCAGACCATTAAGTCTGGTCTTTTTATGTGAATTTGAGTTCTGTTCCACACTTTTCTCCCACCCCGCCAGGGACTTTCTATTGTGTTCCCTGTCAGGGCAGTCATTGATGGTAGCCTGGCACCATCTAGTTCTTCTGGTCTCAGGCTGATGGAGTCTCTGGTTTATGTGGTCCTTTTGTCTCCTGGGCTAATATTTTCCTTGTGTCTTTGGTGGTCTTCATTCTCTTTTGCTCCAAGTAGGTTGGGACCAATTAATGCATCTTAGATGGCCGATCACAAGCTTTTAAGACCCCATACGCCACTCACCATTTCCATCATTCTTTTATTTTTTCCCATACAAATATTTATACATACATTGGTATGTGACCCTAATTGCTCTCCCCATACTGTGACAGCTCACTCCTCCCTTCCACTCCTGATTCCCTATGTCCATTCAACCAGCTCCTAGCCCTCTCTGCCTTCCCATCTCACCTCTGGACAGAAGCTGCCCACTTAGTCTCCTGTATCTACTTGAGCTAAGAGGCGCACTCCTCACGAGTATCACTTTATGTCCCACAGTCCAGTCCAATCCCTGTCTGAAGAGTTGGCCTCGGAAGTTGTTTTAGTTCTGGGCTGATGGAGAATCCAGGGGCCCTGCTTTCCGGGTTTCCTCCAGTCTCAGACCTTTAAGTCTGATCTTCTTACTAGAATTTGAGTTGTGCACCCCACCTTTCTCATGTTCCATCCAGGACTCTCTGTTGTGTTCCCTGTCAGGGCAATCATTGGTGGTAGCCAGGCACTGTCTAGTTCTTCTGGTCTCAGGCTGATGAAGTCTCTGGTTTATGTGGCCCTTTCTGTCTCTTGGGTTAATACTTTCCTTGTGTCTTTGGTATTCTTCATTCTCCTCTACTCCAGGTGAGTTGGGACCAATTGATGCATCTTAGATAGCCGCTTGCAAGCTGTTAAGACCCCAGACACCACTCACCAAAGTAGGATGCAGAACATTTTCTTAATAAGTTTTGTTATGCCAATTGACCTAGATGTCCCCTGAAAGCATGGTACACAGACCCCTACCCCTGCTTCGCCATCCTTCAAAGTGTTTGATTGTATTTAGGAAACTTCTTAGCTTTGGTTTAGTCCAGTTGTGCTGACTTCCCCTGTAGTGTGTGCTGTCCTTCTGTTCACCTGAGATAATTCTTATCTACTATCTAGTTAGTAAATAACCCTCACCCTCCCTCCCCACCCTCGTAACCATCAAAGAATGTTTTCTTCCTTGTTTAAACCTTTTCTTGAGTTCTTATAATAGTGGTCTTATACAATAGTTGTCCTTCTGTGACTGACTAAATTCACTCAGCATAATGACCTCCAGCTTCTTCCATGTTATATTTCACGACTTCATTGTTGTTCTTTATCGTTGCGTAGTATTCCATTGTGTGGATGTACCATAATTTGTTTATCCATTTTTCGGTCGATGGGCACCTAGTTGTTTCCATCTTTTTGCTATTGTGAACAGTGCTGCAATAAACATGGGTGTGCATATATCTATTCATGTAATGGCTCTTATTTCTCTAGGATATATTCCAAGGAGTGAGATAGCTGGATCGTATGATACTTCTATTTCTAGCTTTCTAAGGAAGCGCCAAATTGATTTCCAAAGTGGTTGTACCATTTTACATTCCCATCAACAGTATATAAGTGTTCCAGTCTCTCCACAACCTCTCCAGCATTTATTATTTTGTGTTTTTTGGATTAATGCTAGCCTTGTTGGGGTGAGATAATATCTCATTGTAGTTTTGATCTACATTCCTCTAATGGCTAATGATCGTGAGCATTTCTTCATGTGTCTGTTAGCCTTTTTCCCCCACCCTACAACCTCTAGTAAACAATAAACTTTTAACTCTATGCATTTGCTTATTGCAGATATTTTATATAAGTGGGCTTATACAATATTTGTCCCTTTGACACTGACTTATTTCATTCAGCATAATGTTTTCAAAATTAATCCAAGTTGTAGCATATATCAGGACTTCATTTCTCTTACTGGCTGAATAATATTCCATTGTGTGTATGTATGACATTTTGTTTATCTATTCATCTGTTGATAGATATTTAGGTTGTTTCCACCTTTGGCTATTGTTAATACTGCTGCAATGAACATTGGTGTACAGTATGTGTTTGAGTCCCTGCTTTCAAGTCTTTTGGATATTTACTGAGGAGTGGAATTGCTGGGACATATAGAATTCTGTGTTTAACTTTCTGAGGACCCTCCAAGCTGTATTCCATTGTGGCTGTATCATTTTACAATCCCACCAGCAATGGACAAGAGTTTCAATTTCTCTACATCCTTGCCAACATCTGTTGTTTTCCCTTTTTAAAAATTATAGACATTATAGTGGATGTGATGTGATATCTCATTGTGGTTTTGATTTTCAGTTCCATAATAAAAAGAAATAAAAGGTATCCAAACAAAAAAGGAAGAAATAAAATTATCTCTTTTTGCTGATGACATGATCCTATATATAGAAAACCCCAAAGAATCCACAAGGAAGCTACTAGAACTAATAAAGTAATTCAACAAAGTGGCAGGATACAAGGTCAACACACAAAAATCAGCCAGGTTTGTATACATCAACAATTAGCATTCTGAAAAGGAAATTAAGGAAACAATTTCATTTACAGTAGCATCTAAAAGAATAAAATACCTAGGAATAAATTAAACCAAAGAAGTACAAAACATGTACATTGAAATCTATAAATCATTACTGAAGGAAATTAAAGAAGACCTAAATAAATTGAAGGACAATCCATGTTCATACATTGGAAGACTTAGTATTGTTAAGATGTCAATACTACACAAAACAGTCTGTAGATTCAATGCAATCCCCTTCAAAATTCTAACAACCTGCTTTGCATAACTGGAAAAGCCAATCCTCAAATTTATATGAAAATGTAGGGGGCCTGAATAGTCAAAGCAATCTTGAAAAAGAAGAACAAAGAGGACTCACATGCCTCAGTCTCAAAACATGCTATAAAGCTACAGTAACCAAAACAAGTCTAGTACTGGTATAATGATAGACATATAGACCAACGGAATAGAATTGAGAGTCTAGAAATAAACCTACACATCTATGGACAATTTATTTTTGACAAAGGTGCTAAGTCCATTCAATGCAGAAAGAATAGTCTCCTTAATAAATGGTGCTGGGAAAATGGGATTTCCACATGCAAAAACATAAATCTGGACCCATACCTCACACCGTATATGAAAACTAATTCATAATGGATAAAAGACCTAAATTGAAGAACTAAAATCATAAAACTCTTAAAACAAAACATAGGGGTAATGCTTCACAACTTAATATTTAACAATAACCAAACCAAAACTCACTGCCATCAAATCGATTCTGACTCATAGTGACCCTATAAGACTGAATAGAACTGCCCCCATAGGATTTCCAAATCTGCACATCTTTATGGAAGCAGGCTGCCACATATTTCTCCTGCTTAGAGGCTGGTGAATTCGAAGAGCCGACCTTTTGATTAGCAGCCAAGTGCTTTAACCACTGTGCCACTTATCTATTTAACAATTGATTCTTAGATATGACATCAAAAACACGAGCAACAAAAGACAAGATAGATAAATAGGGCTTTATCAAAATTTAAAAAATTTGTTCATCGATGGCCTTTACCAAGAAAGTGAAAAGGAAACTTACAGAATGGGAGAAAATATCTGGAAACCACATATCTGATAAAGTTTTACTATCAAATATATGTATATATATATATATATATATACACACACACATATATATACTAAGAAGTTCTACATTTTAACAAAAAGACACACAATTAAATAATGGGCAAAAGACTTGAATAGACATTTCACAAAAAAACAAATATGTGGTCTTCTTTTGTGACTGGATTCTTTCATTTAGCATAATGTGGTCAAGATTTACCCATGTTTGTCATGTAGTTCATTCCTTGTTGTTGTTAAATAATACTCCTTTTTATGGGTATACCATATTGTACTTATCCATTTATCAGTTGATGGACATTTGGGTTGTTTTCCATTTTGGATTATTATGAATAATGCTGCTATAAATATCCATGTACAAGTTTTTGCATGGACGTATGTGTTCACTTATCTTGAGTATATACCTAGGAGTGGAATTGCTGGGACACATGGTAATTTTATGAACTGCGAAACTGTTTACCAAAGCTGCTGCACCGTTTTAAATTCCACCAGCGTTATATGAAGGTTCCATTTTCTCCACATCCTTACTAACATTTGTTATTGTCTGTCTCTTGGATTGTAGCCATTTTAGTGGATGGAACGTTGTATCTCATTGTGGTTTTCATTTGTATTCCCCAAAGAACAAATGTTGTTCATCATTTTTTATGTGCTTATTGGCCATTTGTATATCTTCTTTGGAGAAATGTCTATTCAAGTCCTTTCTCCATTTTGTCATTGTGTTATTTGCCTTTTTGTTTTGTTGTAAGAGTTTTTTATATATTCTTGATACAAATCCCTTATCAAATATATGATTTATAAATATTTCCTCCCACTCCATGGGTTGTCTTTTCACTATCTTGATGATATTGTTTATAGCACAAATTTTAAATTTTGATGAATTCCAAATCATGTATTTTTTCTTTTGTTGCTTGTGTTTTTAGTGTTATATGTAAGAAACCATTGCATAATCCAATGTTATAAAGACTTACACCTAGGTTTTCTTCTAAGAGTTTTATAGCTCTATCTATTACATTTAGGTCTGTGATCCATTTTGGGTTAATTTTTTATATGGTGTGAGGTAAGAGTCAAAGTCCATTCTTCCCCATATGGATATCTAGTTGTTCCGGTACCATTTGTGGAAAAGAGTATTCTATCCTCAGTGGATTGTCTTGGTATGCTTGTCAATAATCAAATGACAATAAATGTAAGAGCAAATTTGTAGACTCAATTTTATGTCATTAATCCATGTGTCTTTCCTTATGCCAGTACTACACTGTCCTGATTACTGTAGCCTTTTAGTAAATTTTGATATTGGGAGTGTGAGTCCTCAAACTTTGTTCTTCTTTTAAAATGTTTTGGGTATTCTGAGTACCTTGCTTTTACATATGTTTAGGATTACCTTGTCAATTTGTGTTTAAAAAAATGGCAGCTGAGATTTTCATAGGGCTTATATTGAATCTATGGATCAATTTGGGGGATATCGCCATCTTAACAATATTAAGTTTTCCAATATATGAAAATGGAATGCTTTTCCAATTATTTAGATCATCTTTAATTTCTTAAAACATTATTTTGCATTTTTCTATGTACAACACTTGCACTTATTGCGTTAAATTTATCCCTAAGTGTTTTATTCTTTTTGATGATATTGTAAATGGAATTGTTTTCTTAGTTTCATTTTCAGGTTGTTTATTGCAAGTACATGGAATTACAATTGATTTTTGTGTATTCATCTTGTATGCTACGACATTGTTGAAATCATTCATTAGTTCTAATACTTTTTATTGGATTCTTCAGGATTATCTATATACAAGATAGTATCATGTGCAAATACAGATACTTTGACTTCTTCCTTTCAGTCTGAATCTCTTTTATTTCTTTCTCTTGCTTAGTAGCCTTGACTACAACCTCCAGTACAATATTAAACAGAAATGGTAAGATCAGATACCTTTTCCTTGTTGCTGATCTCAGATGGAAAGCATTCAGTCTTTCACCATGAAGTATGATGTTTGTTGTGGTTTTTTTGTAGATATCTTTTATCAGGTTGAGGAAGTTTATTTCTATTCCTAGCTTATTGAGTGTCTTTTCTCATGAAAGTGTATTAAAAACTGTGAAATGCTTATTTGTGTGTGTCTATAGAGACGATCATAAAATTTGTCCTTTACACTAATAAAATGGTGTATTACATTAAATGATTTTCAGATGTTACAACAACCGTGCATTCCTGTAATAAGACCAATTTGGTCATGTTACACAATTATTTTTATATGTTGTTGGATTTCGTTTACTAGCATTTTGTTAAGAATTTTTATTTTATTTTATTGTACTTCAGGTGAAGGCTTAGAGAACAAACAGTATCTCATGAAACAGTAGTACACATGTTGTTTTATGGCATTGGTTAACAATTCCACAACATATTAACCCTCTAAATTCTCAACATTTTCTTTTTTTTTTTTTTTTGGTGAAAATACACATAGCCAAAGATACACCGTTTCAAAAATTTCTACATACACAGTTCAGTGACATTGACTACACTCTTCCAATTGTGCTGTTATTCTCACTTAAGATGAAGGCTTACAGAACAAAATAGTTTCTCATTTAACAGTTAGTACACATGTAGCCCTATGACAATGGTTAACAATCTCACAACACATCAACAATATCCTTACTCAGACTTGGGTTCCCTATCACCAGCTTCCTTGTCCCCTTCTGCCTTCTGGCCCTTGTCACTGGACTCCTGTACCTCGTTAGTCTCATTTTGTTTTACGGGGCTGTCCACTCCCAGGCTGAACAGTGAACCTCAGAGGTAACTTCACCACTGAGCTAAAAGGGTATCTGGGGGCCATACTCTCGAGGTTTCTCCAGTCTCCTTTAGGCCAGTAAATCTGGTCTTTTTTTGTGAGCTAGAATTATGCTCTACATCCTTCTCCAGCTCTGTCCAGAACCCTCTGTTGTGATACTGGTCAGAGCAGTCAGTGGTGGTAGCCGGGCACCATCTAGCTGTACTGGACTCAGTCCGGTGGAGGCCTTGGGAGCTGTGGACAATTACTCCTTTGGACTAAGCTTTTCCTTGTATCCTGTTCTCTTCATTCTCCCTTGCTCCCGAAGGGATGAGACCAGTGGAGTATCTTAGATGGCCACTCACAGGCTTTTAAGACCCTAGACACTACTCACCAAGGTAGAATGTAGAGCATTGTCTTTATAAGCTGTGTCATGCCAACTGAGCTAGATGTTCCCCGAGACCACAGTCCCCACAACCCTCAGCCCAGAAATTCAGTCCCTCAGGGAGTTTGGATGTGTCTATGGGGCTTCCATGACCTTTCCTTGTACAGGTTGTGCTAGTGTCCCCTGTATTGTGTACTGTCTCACCCTTCACCCAAGATACCACTTATCTATTGCCTATTTAGTATCCCCCCCGCCCCATCCCTGGTAACCAACAAAGACTGTTACATTCTGTGTGTCAACTTTTTCATGGGTTTTTACAATCGAGGTCTCATACAATATTTGTCCTTTTGTGATTGACTTATTTCACTCAGCATAATGTCCTCCAGTTCCATACATGTTATCAGATGGTTCACAGATTCATTGTTGTTCTTTCTCGTTGCATAGTACTCCATTGTCTGTATGTACCATAGTTTGCTTATCCATTCATCTGTTGATGGGCACCTACGTTGTTTCCATCGTTTTCCTATTGTGAACAATGCTGCCATGAACATAGGTGTGCATATCTCTATTTGAGTGACGACTCTTATTTCTCTAGGATATATTCCTAGGAGTGGGATTGCTGGATCAAATGGTATGTCTATTTCTAGCTTTCTGAGGAAGCGCCATATCATTTTCCAAAATGGTTGTATCATTTTACATTCCCACCAGCAGTGCATAAGAGTTCCGATCTCCCCTAAGCCCCCACAACATTTGTTATTTCTGGTGTTTTTGATTCGTGCCAGTAATGCCGGGGTGAGATGGTATCTCATTGTGGTTTTAATTTGCATTTATCTAATGGCTAGTGATCGTGAGCATTTCCTCATGTGTCTGTTGGCCATTTGACTGTCTTCTTTGGTGAAGTGTCTGTTCATTTCTTTTGCCCATTTTTAATAGGATTATTTGTCTTTTTGTTGTAGAGGTGTTGGATTTTCTTGTAGATTATGGAGATTAGACCTTTGTCTGACTTGTACTATCCAAAAATTTTTTCCCAGTCTGTAGGTTCTCTTTTTACTCTTTTGGTGAAGTCTTTTGAAGAGCATAGGTGTTTGATTTTTAGAAGATCCCAGTTATATAGCTTATCTGTTGGGTTTTGTGCATTGATGGTTATGGTTTGTATCCTGTTAATGCCATGTATTAAGGCCTGAAGTGTTGGTCCTATTTTTTCTTCTATGAAATTTATAGTTTTAGGTTTTATTTTCAGGTCTTTGATCCATTTTGAAGTAGTATTTGTATACGGTGTGAAGTATCAGTCCTATTTCATTTTTTTGCAAATGGATATCCAGTTTTGCCAGCACCATTTGTTAAAAAGATTGTCTTTTCGCCATTTGATGGACTTTGGGCCCTTGTCGAAGATCAGGTGACCGTAGGTGGCTGGATTTACATCTGGGTTCTCAATTCTGTTCCATTGGTCAATGTATCTGTCGTTGGACCAGTACCAGCCTGTTTTGATCACTGTAGCTGTATAGTAGGTTCTGAAGTCAGGTAGTGTGAGTCGTCCAACTTTATTCTTCTTCAGTAGTGCTTTACTTATTCGGGGCTTCTTCCCTCTCCATATAAAGTTAATGATTAGTTTTTCCATCTCTTTGAAGAATGTTGTTGGTATTTGGATCGGGATTGCATTGTATTTGTAAATTGCTTTGGGTAGAATTGTCATTTTCACAATGTGGAGTCTGCTTATCCATGAGCATGGTATGTTTTTCCATTTATGTAGATCCCTTTGGGTTTCATGCAGTAGTGTTTTGTAGTTTTCTATGTATAGGTCTTTTACATCCCTGGTCAGATTCATTCCTAAGTATTTTATCTTTTTAGGGGCTACTATAAATGATATTGTTTTCCTGATTTCCTTTTCATCGTTCTCCTTATTGGTGTATAGGAATCCAACTGATTTTTGAATGTTTATCTTGTATCCTGCTACACTGCTGAATCTTTCTATTAGTTCAAGTAGATTTCTAGTGGAGTCTTTAGTGTTTTCTATGTATAGTATCATATCATCTGCAAACAGGGACAGTTTAACTTCTTCATTACCAATCTGGATGCCCTTTATTTCTTTTTCTTGCCTTATTGCTCTAGCTAGAACTTCCAGCACAATGTTAAATAGGAGTGGTGATAAAGGGCATCCTTGTCTTGTTCCTGTTTTCAAGGGGAATGTTTTCATCCTCTCTCCATTAAGAATGATGTTGGCCATTGGTTTTGCATAGATGCCCTTTATTATGTTGAGAAATTTCCCTTCAATACCTATTTGATTGAGAGTTTTTATTGGGAATGGGTGTTGGACTTTGTCAAATGCTTTTTCTGCGTCAATTGAGATGATCATGTGATTCTTTTCTTTTCTTTTATTTATGTCGTGGATTATGTTGATTGATTTTCTAATGTTGAACCATCCTTGCATACCTGGTATGAATCCTACTTCGTCGTGGTGTATTATTTTTTTGAAATGATGCTGAAATCTGTTAGCTAGAATTTTGTTAAGAATTTTTGCATCTATATTCATGGGAGATATTGGTCTGTAATTTTCTTTTTTGTGATGTCTTTGCCTGGTTTTGGTATCAGGGTTATGCTGGATTCATAGAATGAATTTGGAAGTGTTGCTTCCTCTTCTATGCTCTGAGATAGCTTAAGTAGTACTGTACAAGCTCTTATGTAAATGTTTTGTAGAATTCTCCAGTGAAGCCATCTGGGCCAGGGCTTTTTTTGGTTGGGAGTTTTTTTATTCCCTTTACAATCTCTTCTTTTGTTATGGGTCTGTTCATATTTTCAACATCACTTTGTTGTAGTTTGGGTAGGCCGTGTGTTTCTAGAAATTGATGCATTTCCTCAAGGTTTTCAAATTTGTTGGAGTATAGTTTTTCATAATATTCTTTTATAATCCTTTTTATTTCAGTTGGGTCTGTTGTAATGTCCCCCATTTCATTTCTTATTTGGGTTATTTGTGTCCTCTCCTGTTTTTCTTTTGTCAGTCTGGCCAGTGGTTTGTCGATTTTGTTGATTCTTTCAAAGAAACAACTTTGGGTTTTGTTGATTCTTTCTATTGTTTTTCTGTTCTCTATTTCATTTATTTCTGCTCTGATCTTTACTATTTCCTTTCTTCCGGTGGTTGTGGGTTTTTTTTGTTTTGTTTTGTTTTTTTGTTTTTTTTGCTGTTCTCTTTCTATTTGTTTGAGTTGTGTAGTTAATGTTTTGATTTTGTCCCTTTCTTCTTTTTTGATATGTGCATCTATTGCTATAAATGTCCTTTGAGGACCGCCTTTGCTGTGTCCCAAAGGTTTTGCTATGGTGTGTTTTCATTCACATCTGATTCTAGGAATTTTTTGATTCCATCTCTGATTTCTTCTACTACCCAGTGATGCGTAAGCAGGGTATTATTTGGTTTCCATGTAATTGATTTTTTTCCCTTGGTCTTTCTAGTGTTAATTTCTACCTTGATGGCATTGTGGTCAGAGAAGATACCTTGAATTATCTCAATGTTTTGGATCTTGTTGAGGATTGCTCTGTGGCCTAAGATGTGGTCTATTCTGGAGAACGTTCCATGTGCATTGGAAAAGAATGTGTACTTTGCAGTGGTTGGATGGAGTGTTCTATATATGTCTATGAGGTCAAGTTGGCTGATTGTGCCCTTTAGGTCTTCTGTGTCTTTGCTAAGTTTCTTCTTAGTTGTTCTGTCCTTTACTGAGAGTGGTGTGTTGAAGTCTCCTACTATTATTATGGAACTGTCAATTTCTTTTTTCAGTGTTGTTAGAGTTTGTTTTATGAATTTTGGAGCCCTGTCATTGGGTACGTAGATGTTTATTATGGTTATGTCTTCATGATGGATCATCCCCTTAATCATTATATAGTGTCTTTCTTTGTCTTTTATGGTTGATTTCGTTTTAAAGTCTATTTTATCTGAGATTAGAATTGCCACTCCTGCTCTTTTTTGGTAGTTGTTAGCTTGATATATTTTTTTCCAACCATTGACTTTTAATAAATTCACATCTTTGTTTCTAAGGTGTGTCTCTTGTAGACGGCATATTGATGGATCCTGTTTTCTTATCCATTCTGTCACTCTCCGTCTCTTTATGGGTGCATTGAGTCCATTTACATTCAGTGTAATTATTGATAGATGTGAGTTTGTTCCTGTCATTTTGTAGTGCTTTTTTTTGTGGTGCTGAAATTGTCTTTGTTCTTCTTACTCTCTGGTGCTGAGTTACTTTTGTTTGTGGATATTTTTCATTTCTTTTGTTTTTGTAGGTTTTGTTTTTGCTGAGACTTTATGTTTTTCGTCTTTTTTTATGAGTATATTTGTTAATTTTCTTTGTGGTTACCATGAATTTTACCCTTATCTTTCTAAGTTTGAAGCAGTCTACCATTACTTGGTATCGCCTTGCCTTCCTCTCTATTAGAAGGTTCTAAACCTATGCAGTGTAGTCCCTCTTTTATTGTTTTAATGTTGTTGTCATTTACTGATTAACTGCTCTGATTCCCTGTTGTATTTCTTTTGGTTTTGGATAGTCATCGAGAGTTCATTTCCTAGATTGGTGTCTGTCTGATATGATCCTGCATCCTAGATTCTGCCTGTGAGCTGAAGTTGTTTGTCCTCAGATCGAAGAACTCCCTTTTATAATTCCTGTAAGTTTGGTTTGACTTTTACATATTCCCTTAATTTCTGTTTATCTGGAAATGACCTAATTTCACCATCAAATTTGAACGAGAGTTTTGCAGGATATATTATTCTTGGATGGCAATTTTTTTTCTTTCTAGATTTTATATACATTATCCCATTGCCTTCTTTCCTGCATGGTTTCTGCCAAATATTCTGCGCTTAGTCTTATTGTTTCTCCTCTGTATGTGACTTCTTGCTTTTCACGAGCTCCTCTCAGGATTCTTTGTTTGTCTTTGGTTTTGGCAAGCGTGATTATGATATGCCTCGGTGATTTTCTTTTGGGGTCTATCTTATATGGGATTCGTTGAGCTTCTTGGATGGCCAGCTTTTCATCTTTCATGATGTTGGGGAAGTTTTCTGTCAGCAGTTCTTCAATGATCCTTTCTGTATTTTCTGTTTTCTCCCCCTGTTCTGGAATTACAATCCCTTGAAAATTTTGCTTTTGATTGTATCCCACATAGCTCTCAGGGTCTCTTCATTTTTCTTTGTTCTTTTTTCTGAGTTTCCCTGAAACAGAGTTGTATCCAAGTGTTTGTCTTCAATTCCACTGATCCTGTCTTCCACCGTTTCAAATCTGCTTCTCAGCCCTTCTATGACACCGTTCATTTCTGAAATTTTGTTGTTTATCTTTTGGATTTCTAATTGTTGTCTTTGTATAATTTCTAGTTGTGAATTTATTTTGGCATTTTGTTCCTGCATTATTTTCCTGAATTATTCCAATTTTTTGTCTGTATTTTCCATGAATTTGTCTATTTTTTCCTCATGTTTGTCAGCTTTTTGCCTCAGCTCTTGGAGAATTCTGAGTATTAGAGATTTGAATTCCCTATCAGGTAGTTCTAGTGCATTTTCTTCCACTGGAAAATCATCTGGTGTTTTATTTTGGATGCCTATTGGAACCATCCTATCCTGTTTTTGTAAATGTTTTGATATTGTCTGCTGTCTTCGGGGTATTCAGTAGTTATTTTTCTCATTTATTGATTGTAGATTTGTTTGCTTCGTCCTTTTTTTTAAAAAAATTTGACTATGTCTGGGCAGGCAGACTGTGTGTTCTTTGTTGTTTGCTCCTCTGTGTGCACAATACTCTTCAATTCCTTCTCCAATTGGCAGGGTCAGTCACTCAGATATGGTATTGCAGGGCAGGTCTAGCTGAAGAGGAGTTACTGGGATGGGTTGTTTTTGGCACTTACTACAGCCACCAGGACGGGTTGGTAATCAGTTCAGGGAAGATTCCAGTAGACCGTGCCTGTGCTGCTTGGTGGTGTGATGTTAAGCGCACGGTGCAGGTAGGCAGGATGTAGCAGGGAGATTTTTATGAGTGGAGCTAAGATGGATATGGGAGAGAGAAGAGAGGAACAGGAGCCAAAAACATACAAACAAACAAAAAAATAATGCTAGGGGAGCTTGCCTTTGGAGTGGAGACATGAGAGAGTATGAAATGGAGAAAACAGAAAGGGGAAGAGGAAGAAAAGAAAGAATAAATAAAAATCTGAAAGGTTAAACAACCACAAAGTTCCCAGGGATCCCACCAGTGCAGCTATGAGATCTGGGGAAGTCGCTCTCAGGTATTGCAGTACAGCCTGGCTAGAAGGTGTAGAGGTATTCAACACCAGGTGTTCAGGGAACAGAAAGAGATGGAAGATATAGAGAGACGAGAAACTGAGTAATGAAGAAAGACAAAAAGGGAAAAAGAGGGAAAAGAAAACAAAACATATTTAAAAAAAGAAAAAGAAAAGCCCACAAAAGAACAGAAAAAAAAGAAAAAAAAAACAATGAAAAGAGAAATGCCCTCAGGGATCCCTCTGCACATCTTTGCAAGCCAAGGGGGTAGTCTCCTTGCCACGCAGCACCGCCTTGCCAGAAAGGGCTCCCAACTCAAGAAAATTAAAAGAAAACAAACAAACAATTCAAAACAAACAAATGAACAAAAGCCCTGGGAACCCCCCCAGCACGGCAGCCCAGACTGGGAAGCAGCTCCACACTCGAACGGAGCTCCACAGCCCCTCAGGAAGAAGCAAAGATGGCGCATAGAGCCAGGTATTTGAGTGAAAGGCGGGGTAGGTGGTGAGAGGTAAGGAAGAAATCAAAAGAAGCAGAAAAAGAAGCAACACCAGCAGCCAACCAATGGCACTCAGAGAGCCACCTAGTGTGGGCTGGTGGAATCCAAGTAGCCAGTGTTTCTCAGACAAGAGACTGTGTCCGTGGGAAGTATAGGGGGCCGAGTGTGGGTGAAGAAGGATAGGGAGTGGGAAAGCATATATCACAAATTACCGGAGCTCTGCAGCCCCTCAGGAAGAAGCAAAGATGGTGCACAGAGCCAGCTATCTGAGCGAAAGGAGGGGGAGGTGGTGAGAGGTAAGGAAGAAATCAAAAGAAGCGGAAAAAAGCAATACCAGCAGCCAACAAATGGCACTCAGAGAGCCGGCCCTTTCGGGTGTGTGGAATCCAAGCAACTGGTGTTTCCTGAACAAGGGATTGTAGCCGCTGGAAGCAGAGGAGGCTGAGTGGGGGTAAGAAGTGTGGGGGGTGAGAAAGCATATATTGCAAATTACCAGTTGTTTTGTCTCCCGCTGGATGCTCCGTGAGGCTGCTTTCTCGTACTCCCTGTTTTCTGGTCTCTGATAGGATTCCAAGATGGCGGATCCTCACTGGGTTAGCTGGTAGGGGACCTCTGCACGAATCTCTCCTCGCTCTCCATTCTCTGTCAGTTTTCTCACTCCATTTGGTGCTTGGCTGAGTTCTTTATCTCTTCATTTGATGTTTTAGGGTTTCAGGATTGTTGTTTTCTCTGTTCGGCTTAGTTTTTCAGATCTTTGCTGTGGAGGGACAGTGTGGTGCCTCTGCCTAGAGTGCCATTTTGCCAGAAAGCTGTGTACAAATTTTTATGTGAATTTATATTTTCAATTCACTTGGGTATATGCCTAGGAGTGGAGTTTCTGGGTCATGTGGTAACTCTATTTTTAACGTTTGGTGAACTGCAAAGCTGTTTTCCAAAGCAGCTGCACCATTTTACATTTCCACTGACAATGAATGAGGTTCAAATTTCTCCATGTCTTCACAAACACTTGTTATTGTTTATTTTGTTTATTATTACCACCCTAGTGAGTGTGAGGAGTCCCTGACTCAACGGCAGTTTGTTAGTGAGGATGAAATATTATCTGACACTTATAATTAGCATTTCCCTAATGATAAGGAGCCCTGGTGGCACAGTGGTTAAGTGCTTGGCTGCTAATTGAAAGGTCAGCAGTTTGAACTCACCAGCTGCTCCCACAGGAGAAAGATGTAGCAGTCTTCTGTAAAGATTAAGCCAAACGAAACCCATTGCTGTTGAGTGGATTCTGACTCATAGCAACCCTCTGAACTGCCCCATAGAATTTCCAAGGCTGTAAATCTTTATGGAAGCAGGGTGCCACACTTTCCTCCTGCACAGTGGCTAGTGGGTTCAAAATGCCAGCCTTTCAGTTAGCGGCCGAGCCCTTTACCATTGCACCACCAGGGCTCAGCCTCGGAAACCCTATAGAGCACTTCTGCTCTGTCCTAGAGGACTGCTGTGAGTCTGAATCCACTTGACAGCAATGGATTTTAATGACTAATGATGCTGAGCCTTTTTTTCTTCTCATGGGCTTATTGGTCATTTGTATATGTTCTTTACATCAATGTCTAATTAAATTTTTTGCCCATTTTTAATTGGGTTGACTTTTTTATTGTTGAGTTGTAAGAGTTTTTTATGTATTCTGGATACAAGTCCCTTATCAGATATATGATTTTGGAATATACTCCCATTTTGTGAGTTGTCTTTTCACTTTCTAGATAGTATTGTTTGAAGAACAAGTGTTTTTAATTTTTGGTGAACTCCAATTTTTCTATTTTTTCTTTTGTTGTGTGTGCTTTTTGTATCATATTAGGAAATCGTCATCTATTCCAAGGTCACAAAGAATTACACCAATGTTCCTTTTGAGTTTTAGTTTCAGCACTTAAATTTAGATTTTTTTAAATCCATTTAGAGTTAATTTTTGCATATTGTGTGAGGTAAGGGTCCAATTTCATTCTTTTGCATGTGGATGTCTGGTTGTACCAGCACTGTATTTTGAAAAGCTTATCCTTTCCCCCATTGAACTCTCTTGGCACTATTGTCTATAATCCATTCACTGCGAAGGTATGGATTTATTTGTGTACTCTCAATTTATTCTGTTTATCAATATGTCTGTCCTTATGCCAGAACCACATTGTCTTCATTACTATAGTGTTGTAGTATGTTTTGAAATCAGGAAATATAAGCTCTTCAACGTTAATCTTACTTTTCTTTTTTTATTGTACTTTAGATGAAGGTTTACAGAGCAAACTAGTTTCTCATTAAACAAATAATACACATACTGTTTTGTGACACTTGTTGCCAACCCCATGACATGTCAACAATCTCTCCTTCTCAACTTTGGTTTCCCCATTACCAGCTTTCCTGTCCCCTCCTCCCTTCTCATTCTTGCCCCTGGGCTGGTGGGCCTATTTTGTCTCAGTTTGTTTTATGAACCTGTCTAATCTTTGGCTGAAGGGTGAACTTCAGGAGTGACTTCATTACTGAGCTATAAGGGTGTCTTGGGGCCATATTCTCGGGGTTTGTCCAGTCTCTGTCAGACCAGTCAGTCTTTTCTTTCTTTCTTTTTTTTTTTTTTCTTTTGTGAGTTAAATTTTGTTCTACACGTTTCTCCCGCTCTTTCCGGGAACTTTTACTGTGATCCCTGTCAGAGCGGTCGGTAGTGGTAGCTGGACACGATCTAGCTGTGCTGGACTGAGTCTGGTGGAGGCTGTGGTAGTTGTGATCCAATAGTCCTTTGGACTAATCTTTCCCTTGTGTCTTTAGGTGTTTTCATTTCCCTTGCTCCAGATGGGGTGGGACCAGTGAAGAATCTTAGAGGACTGCACACAAACTTTTAAGACCTCAGACGCTACTCACCAAAGTACAATGTAGAACATTTTCTTCATAAATTATGTTATGCCAGTTGAGCTAGATGTTCCCTGAGACCATGGTCTCCATAGCTCTCAGCCCAGTAATTTGGTCCCTCCGAAGGTTTGGAAATGTCTATGAACCTTTCATGACCTTTGTGCCGGCTTCCCCTTCACCAAAGTTACCACTCATCTATTGTCTATTTAGTGTTTGTCCCTCCCACCACTCCCCTCCCTCATAACCACCAAAGATTGTTTCTTTTTGTGTATAAACCTTTTCATGAGTTTTTATAGTAGTGGTCTCATATAATATTTGTCCTTTAATGATTGACTTATTTCACTCAGCATAATGCCCCCCAGATTCCTCCATGTTGTGAGATGCTTCGAAGATTCATTATTGTTCTTTATCTTTGTGTAGTATTCCATTGTGTGTATGTACTATAGTTTGTTTATCCATTCATCTGTTGATGGGCACCTAGGTTGCTTCCATCTTTTTGCTATTTGTATAGTGCTGCAGTGAATATTGGCGTGCATGTCTATTCGTGTGACTGCTCTTATTTCTCTAGGGTATATTCCTAGGAGTAGATCATATAGTATTTCTATTTCTAGCTTTCTGAGGAAGCGCCATATCGTTTTCCAAAATGGTTGTGCCATTTTGCATTCCCATCAGCAGTGCATAAGAGTTCAGTTCTCCCCATAGCCTCTCCAATATTTGTTATTTTCTGTTTTTTTTTTTTATTCGTGCCAGTAATGTCAGGGTGAGATGGTATCTCATTGTGGTTTTGATTTGCATTTCTCTAATGACTAGTGATTGCGAACATTTTCTCATGTATCTGTTAGCGGCTTGAATGTCTTCTTTGGTGAAGTGTCTGTTCATATCCATTACCCACTTTTTAATTAGATTATTTGTCTTTTTGTTGTAGAAGTGTTGGATTTTCCTGTAGATTTGAGAGATTAGACTTTGTCGGATTTGTCATAGCCAAAAAAGTTTTCTCAGTCTATAGGTTTTCTTTTTATTCTTTTGGTGAATTCTTTTGATGAGCATAAATGTTTCATTTTTAGAAGATCCCAGTTATCTAGCTTATCTTCCGGTATTTGTGTGTTGTTAGTCATGGTTTGTATCCTGTTAATGCCATGTATTATCTCCTCTAGCATTGACCCTTATTTTTTCTTCTATGATGTTTGTATTTTTGGTTTATATTTAGGTCTTCAATTCATTTTGAATTAATTTTTGTGTATGGTGTGAGGTATGGGTCCTGTTTCATGTTTTTGCAGATGGACATCCAGTTTTGCAAGTACCATTTATTTAAAAAGACTGTCCTTTCCCCATTTGATGGACTTGGGGCCTTTGTCAAAGACCAGATGACCGTAGGTGGATGGACTTACATCTGGGTTCTCAATTCTGTTCCATTGGTCAAAGTATCTGTTGTTGTACCAGTACCAGGCTGTTTTGACTACTGTAGCTGTATAGTAGTTTCTGAGGTCAGGTAGTGCGAATCCTCCTCCTTTATTCTTCTTCTTCAAAGTGCTTTACTTATCCAGGGCCTCTTCCCTTTCCATATAAAGTTAACGATTAGTTTTTCCATTTCATTAAAGAATGTTGTTGGTATCTGGATCAGGATTGCATTGTATTTGTAGATTGTTTTGGGTAGAATTGACATTTTCACAATGTTGAAAATCCATGAGCATGGCATGTTTTTCCATTTATGTAGGTCTCTTTTTGGTCTCTTTTGGTTTCTTGCACTATTGTTTGTAGTTTTCTTAATATAGGTCTTTTACATTACTGGATAGATTTATTCCTATTTTATTTTTTCAGGGGCTATTATAAATGTTATTGTTTTCCTGATTTCCTTCGCATAGTTCCCTTTATTGGTATATATGAATTCAACTGATTTTTGTATGTTTATCTTGTATCCTGCTACTCTGATGAATCTATTAGTTCTAGTAGTTTTCTCGTGGAGTCTTTTGGGTTTTCTATGTATAGTATCGTATCCTCCACAAATACAGTTTTGTTTTGTTTTTTTTTAACCAATTTGGATGCCATTTATTTCTTTTTCTTGCCTTATTGCTCTAGTTAGGACTTCCAGCACAATGTTAAATAGGAGTGGTGATAAACAGCATCCTTGTCTTGTTCCCATTCTCAAGGGAAATATTTTCAGTCTCTCTTCATTGAGAAAGATATTGGCCATTGGTTTTGTATAGATTCCCTTTATTATGTTGAGGAATTTCCCTTCTATACCTATTTTATTGAGAGTTTTATCAGAAATGGGTGTTGGACTGTATTGAATGCCTTTTCTGCATCCATTGAGATGATCTTGTGAACCTTTTATTTATGTGGTGGATTACGTTGATTGATTTTCTGATGTTGAACCATCCTTGCATACATGGTATGAATCCCACTTGGTCATGGTGTATTATTTTTTTGATACGATGCTGAATTATATTTGCTAGAATTTTGTTCAGAATTTTTGCATCTATATTCATGAGAGATATTGGTCTGTAATTTTATTTTTCGTGGTGTCCTTGCCTTGTTTTGATATCAGGGTTACACTGGCTTTCTAGAATGAATATGGAAGTGTCCCTTCCTTTTCTATATTCTGAAATAGTTTGAGTAGTACTGGTGTGAGCTCTTCTCTGAATGTTTGGCAGAATTCTCCAATGAATTCATCTAGGTCAGGACTTTTTTTGTTGGGAGTTTTTTTTTTTATTACCCTTTCAATCTCTTCTTTTGTTATGGGTCTGTTCAGATTTTCTACCTCAGTTTGTATTAGTTTAGGTAGGTAGTGTGTTTCTAGAAATTTTTCCATTTCCTCTAGGTTTTCAAATTTGTTGGAGTACAGCTTTTCATAGCACTCTCTTGTAATTCTTTTTATTTCATTTAGGTCTGTTGTAATGTCCCCCATTTAATTTCTTAATTGGGTTATTTACATCCTCTCCTGTTTTTCTTTTGTGAACTTTGCCAGTGGTTTTTCGATTTTGTTGATCCTTTCAAAGAACCAACTTTTGGTTTTGTTGACTCTTTTGTTGTTTTTCTATTCTCTATTTCCTTTATTTCTGCTCTAATCTTTATTATATCCTTTCTTCTGGTGGCTGTGGGCTTCTTTTACTGTTCTCTTTCTATTTGTTTGAGTTGTAAAGTTAATATTTTGATTTTGTTGCTTTCTTCTTTTTTGATATATGCATCTGTTGGTATAAATTGATCTCTAAGCACTGTGTTTGCTGTGTCCCAAAAGTTTCGGTATGATGTGTTTTCATTCTCCTTTGATTCTAGGAATTTCTTAATTCCATCTTTGCTTTCTTCTATTACCCAGTGTTTTTTAAGCAAGGTGTTATTCAGTTTCCATGTATTTGATTTTTTCCTTGCTTTTCCCACTATTAATTTCTACTTTTATGGCGTTGTGATCAGAGAAGTTGCTTTGTGTTATCTCAATGTTTTGGATTTTGTTGAGGGTTGGTTTGTGGCCTATGATGTGGTCTATTCTGGAGAATGTTTCATGTTCATTGGAAAAGAATGTATACTTTGCTGCTGTTCAGTGGAGTGTTCTATATATGTCTATTAGGTCAAGTTCGTTCATTGTGGCCTTTAGATTTTCTCTATTTTTCTTGAGTTTCTTTGTAGATGTTCTGTCCTTTACAGAGAGTGGTGTGTTGAAGTCTACTACTATTATTGTGGAACTGTCAATTTCTCTTTTCAGTGCTGTTAGAGTTTATGTATTTTAGAGCCCTGTCATTTGCTGTGTTGATATTTATTATGGTTATGTGATCATGCAGGATTGTCCCTTTAATCATTATATAATGCCCTTCCTTGTCTTTTATGGTGGAATTTGCCTTAACGTCAGTTTTTTTTTCTGAGATTAGTATTGACATTCCTGCTCTTTTTTGATTGCTGTTTACTTGTAATTTTTTAATATACTTATGTCTTTGTTTCTAAACTGTGCCTCTTGTAGACAGCATATTAATGGGTCATGTTTTTTATCCATTCTGTCATTCTCTGTCTCTTTACGGGTGCAGTTAAGCCATTTACATTTAGTATGATTATCGATAGGAGTGAGTTTATTGCTGTCATTTTGTAGTGCTTTTTTTGTGGTGCTGATGTTTTCTTTGTTCCTCTTACTCTTCTGCGCTGTGTCCCTTTTGTTTGTGGAATTTTGGTTTCTTTGGTTTTTGTAGATTTTATATTTACTGAGACTTTATGTTTTTCTTCTTTATTTTGATGAGTAGGTTTGTTAACATTCTTTGTGGTTACTTGACATTTACCCCTATATTTCTAAGTTTGAACATGTCTTTTATTACTTGATATCGCCTTGACTTCCTCTCTATTTGAAAGTTCTATACCTACACCATTTATTCCCCCTTTTATTGTTCTAACATAGTTGTCATTTACAGGTTGACATTTCTGGTTCTCTGTTGTAAATATTTTAGTTTTGTTTTATCCTTGAGAGTTCATTACCTAGGATGGTATCTGGCTGATGTTTTCCTGTGTCCTAGCTTCAGTTTGTTGTCTGATGTTGTTGGTCCTCTAACCAAAGGACTCCTTTTAATTATTCTTGTAAATCTGGTATGGTTTTTACCTATTCCCTTAATTTCTGTTTATCTGGAACTGTCCTAATTTTGCCAAACGGGTCAGAAGGGTGAGGGGTGGGAAAGCATGTATCTCTGGTTACCAGGTGCTCTGTCTCCTGTTAGGAGCTCCATGAAGTTGCCTTCCCATACTCCCTGTATGGGGTTGTTCCTGGCCCCGCTCTAAGATGGTGAAGCTGTGCTTTGTTAGCTGGCAGAGGACTTCCACTCCGTAGCTCTCCTAGTTTTCTGTTCTCTGTCAGTTTCTTCTTCCATTTGGTTCTTGATCTAATTCTTTATCCCCTCATTTGATGGTTACGGTTCCAGAATTGACATTTGTATCTGCTTCACTTAGTTTTTCTGGACTTTGCTGCAGAGGGACAGCATGGTGCTTGTCTCTGTAATGCCATGTTGGATTCACCTCCTTGAAAACTGAACATTTAGATAATATATTGTACCAACTCTAGATACTGATCCCCATCCTCTTCCTCCTGCTGAAAGTAGTTGTTATTGTTTGTTTGCTTTTTTGTTTATTTGCTTAATGACTTGGCTGAACCAATTCTTCAAAGTCTCTTTCCCCCACAGTGCAGCCTCTGGCATCCGTGTTCATATTCTTTCTGTTATTTTCATCTTTCAGCCTAGCTACCGAGTGGTTGTTCCTGGGCCAGTAAAAGCCATGTATTGGTCAAAAGTTGTGTTTATGTGCCTTAACCTGTTAGATTTTTACATTGTATTGTTACATCTACGTGTGGCTTGGAAGCTGCTATCACAGTTTAGGAAACTTACATTTCATTGCCTCATGTTTACCAGGGACTAGTAGATTGTAAGTTCCCTCTGATTTTCCCTGAGAGGGAGCAACCTTGGGCAATGCACACAGTCTTCCAGACTGCCAGGGGTGAGTGTGATTTGATTTTGTAATCCAGCTTCCTAGAAGTCACCTCTTGATCAGAGTAATTTATTCTTCAGTCTTTGTTCAGTCAGAAGTGTTTAGGCTGCTTCTGAAATGAGTCTTCTGCCCTTTGTTGATAGGCCTGTAAGCAGCTTGTGGAGTGCTTTCAAGTCCGCCCCATGTTGTTCTGATTGGTCCTGAGTAGGTGTAGCTTAACACATACACACAGCCTTCTCGACCCTCAGAGCTGACTTTGATCCCAGGAGGGCTCTTCTTGTCTGCCTTTCCCCCTATTTTCTCTATTAAACTCCTAGCTCTGCTCTGACATTTTGCTTATATCATGGAGTTACCAGATTCCTCTTAATGGCTCTCACTGAAGTATCCATTGTTTTCAGCAATCTTCTTAGACATGGTGTTCTTCAATATCTGTTCCAAATAAAGTTTTCCATTAGGCAGAATTGTGGAGCTCTTTGACATCATGACTTACCTTTCACCCTGGGTAGAGTCCCTATGCCATTGCACCATAGCTGGGGTAAGGACCTGCTTTTTCAAAGTGACACCGCTGCTCTACAAATGGACATTTAGGGTGAGGAACCAACCCTTGGTATTTTAGGCATACTGAGGTGGAGGTGATTAGGGACCAGTGTTCTTGACCTGGAGCACTTAGGGTATTTGTGCTACAAGTGAGGGCTGACTGGAGAAAATGAGCCCAGATTTCTCAGCCACTCTTGCCTGGAATAGAGCTTCTTCAACATGGGGTTGAGGGGGATGAGAAACACAGGCAGTCTGCTCCACTTGGGATGAAACCATAGCCCCAGACAGAAAGTTGAGGGGAGAAGTCCGTCTTCTTGGCTGCACCTGCCCAGACTAGAGCTTGTGAAACATGGAGCTGGGGGAGAGGTGTAAGGGAGCAAATTGTGGCTCAAATGCCATAGACTTTCAATATTCTTACCAATGTTTAATAGATTTTCTTTAATGAATGTTTTTCTATTTGCTGTCTGATCTTAGGACAATTTCCAGATACATTTTAAATCATTTTTTTGTTTTTATAAATTTCACCAGATAGATTGTTGTTTTGCTGGAGAGAGGGTCTGCTGAGCTCCTTACTCTTCCATTCTGGAAGCACTACCCCCTTTCATAAGCTTCTTAGTGTTTAGTCTGTTAAAATGATGAGTTGTATTGATTGATAAATCTGGCTAGAACTATATTAATTTTATTGATTGTCTCTAAGAACTAGCTTTTGGTTTAATTGGTTTTTCTCTACTGTTTTTCTGTTTTCTATGTCACTGATTTCTTCTCTTATCATATTCCACCACTCATGCTGGTTTTCCACCTAATTTTAGTCTCCTTTTCTAGTTCTAATTCTGGAGACTTAATTCATTGATTTTAGACCATTTTCTTTTTTTTCTAATATAAGCTTTTAATGTTACAAATTTCTGCTTAAGTACTGCTTAAGCTGTATCTCAAAATTTTTATTGGTTGTGTTTTCACTTGTATACAATTCAAAATGTTTCCTAATTTCCCTTGTCATTTCTTCTTTGACCCATAGGTAATTTAGTTTTGTGTTATTTAATTTTCCAGATATCTTTCTGTTATTGTTTTTATTTCCATTGTGGTCAGAGAACATAGTTTGTATGCTTTAAATCATTTTAAATTTATTGAGACTTGTTTTACAGCCTGCAATATAATCTCTCTTGGTAAATGTTCCACATGCCCTTGAAAAGAATGTATATTCTACTGTTGCTGGGTGGATGTTTATAAATGTCATTTAGGTCAATTTGGTTAAGTGTTTTAGTCACATCTTGTGTATCTTTACTGATTTTCTATTTCTTCTATCAATTATTGAGAAAGGCACAACAAACTCTCCAACTATAATTATGGATTTGTCCAATTATCATTTTAGTTCTAATCAGTTTTTGTTTCATGTATTTTGAATTTGTGTTAGGAAGTGCATAAACATTTTGGATTGTTATGTCCTATTGATGAATAAACATTTAGAAGTTTTACATCTTATTGAAGAATCAGCCTCTTTATTATTATAAAATGATCCTCTTAATCCCTGCTAATTCTTTTTGTTTTGGAGGCTATTTTATCTAATATTGCTATAAATACTCCCGCTGTCTTTTGATTATGATTCATTGTAAAAGTTTTCACCCTTATACTTTTAATCTATCAGTATCTTTATATTTAAACTGTATTTTTTTGGAGCGGGGGTAAGTAGCTTATAATTAGGTCTTGCATTGTTATCCAGTATAACAATCTTTGCCTTTTAACTGAAGTGTTTAGATCTTTTATATTTAATGTGATTATGCATATAGTTGGGTTTAAGTCTGCCATCTTGCTGTTTGTTTTCCATTTATCCCATGTTTTCTTTGTTCCCCTTTCCTCTTTTACTTTCTTTCCTGATTATTTTTATGATTCATTTCGTATATTTTACTGGTTTATTAAGATATACCAATTTTTTATGGATTTTCTAAGGTTTACAGTATTCTTCCTTAATTTATCACAGTCTACCTTCAAATAATATTATATTCCACCATGTTATTTCCATTAAAATAGCATAAAAACCTCATAATAGCTTAATTCAATTTCCCCCTCACAATTTTTGTGCTATTTTTGTCATATATTTACCTTTACATATGTTATGAACCCCTAAATGCATTGCTGTTATTTTTGCCTTAAACAACAGATTATCTTTTAAAGACATTTTAAAAATAAGAAAGACGATTTTTAAAATTTATGCACATATGTACATTTTCTAGTACTATTCATTCCTTCAAATTCCAAATTTCCATCTGGTATCATTTTCCTTCTGCCTGAGGGATTTCCTTAACAGTAACTTGTTGTATTCTCTGCTGCTAAAGATTTCTCTTGGCTTTTTATAATGGAAAATAACATTTATTTTGCCCTTATTACTGGAAGATTTTTTTCTGAGTATAGAATACTAAACTGACAGGTTTTTTCTTTCAGTGTTTTAGATGTCACTCATTGTCTTCTTCCATTGTGTCTGATGAGAAATCTGCTGTTAATTTTATGATTGTTACTGTTTGAGAACTGTTTTTTTCTCTGGTTGTTTTTAAGATTCTCTTTTTATCATTGGTTTTCAGGGATGTGAAAATGATTTACCTCTCTGTGGTTTTCTTCATGTTTTTCTTTTTCTTGAGGTTCTTGAATCTGTGTGTTTATAGTTTTCACCAAATTTGGAAACACTTTGGTCATTATTCAGCTTTTTTCTGTCTCCTGCCAAACCTCCAAGACTTCATTTACACATCTGTGAGGGTGCTTGATATTTTTCACAGCTTATTCATGCACTGTATATTTTTTTCATCTTTTTTCTCTGTTTAATTTTGGATAATTTATCTTGCTGTTTTCAAATTTATTATTTCTTTTGCAGTGTCTAATCTGGTGAGGTAATGCCATCCAATGTATCTTTCATCATTAAAAGTCTTAATGTAGATCTTTTTTATATTTTCCATTACTCTCTTCATCATGCTTTCCTCTAATTTCTTCAACATGTTGTCATTGTGTATCTTGGAGTTGATTCCAACTCAACGACCCTACAGGACAGAGTAGAACCACCTCATAGGGTTTGCTAGACTGTAATCTTTATGGGAGCACATCACCAGGTCTTTTCTCCCAGGGAGTCACTAGTGGGTTAGAACCACCACCATTTTGGTTAGCAGATGAGTGCTTTAACCATTGCACCACCAGGGCTCCTTAATGTCTTCAACATACAGAGTATATTTTGTATATTTCTAGTAGCTTCTCCATTATCCACTCATTTTATTTGTGTCATTTCTTGATCCGCTTTTACTAATTTATTTTTCTCCTATATTGGTCATGTAGTCTTGCTTCATTGCATGTTTACTAATTCTTCATAGAATGCCACATAGTGTGATTATATATAGGTGAGTTCTAGATTTTTTTGATATTACTTTAAATATTTTAAGTTTTTTTCTGAGAAGTTACTTTGAAACAGTTTAACACTTTCAAGTCTTGCTTTTAAACTCCCCTAGAGACATCTGTAAACCCATTGCCATCGAGTTGATTCTGACTCCAAGTGACCCTGTGAGACAAAGTAGAACTGCCCCATGGAGTTCCCAAGGCTGTAATCTTTACAGAAGCATCCTGCCACATCTTTATCTTATGAAGAGGCTGGTGGATTCGAACAACAGCCCTTTTGGTTAGCAGCTGAGTGCTTAACCACTGCACAACCAGGGTTCCAGAGAAGCCTGTAATCTAGGGCTAATTTCATCCCACTATTAAGGCAATATTCTTCTATGATCTCTACCTCATTCCCCATGTATTAGCAGGTCTTTCCACTCTGGTTAGTAGAACAAAAACTATTCCCTTCTCTGTGTCATCTACAGGTATTGCTAGTTTGCTGTTTTCTTGTGGTTCTTTCCCAGCTTCAATAGTTTCTTCACATGCATACACTGATCAGTACTCAGCCAAAGTCTCCTAGAAAACCTTTTACAGGTCTACTGACTTCTCTATATAGCTGTCTTCTGTAAGGGACTCTGTCCTAAAAATTCTGACTGCATTTGACTATCTTTAAATTCTGTCTCCTCAACTTGATGAGACTGCTAGGATCTGTTCGGCTTCACTTCCTCTGTCCTGTAACCAGTAAAATCTTACCAGTTAGTGAGTTGGACCATTTTAGCATTCATGTTTTTGTTTCCCTTCTCTGGGTCACTGTCATGTACTGCCAGTGATCCATCATGGCCAGAAGCTAAAGTCTCTCCTTCTTATTCTCTTATAAGTAATACTAGTAAATCTTTGTCCATTGAGAGGAAATTTTATTTTTAGAAACAGTTAAAAGTCATTCAGAGTTGGTTTACAAGGGGAATCAAACTAGGAGTTACTAAAGAATGAAAGTTATTTCTTGTGCAGCCTGTTAATCTTTTTTTTTTCTTTCCTGCATAGGTACAGGACACAATATCCAATCCTAGGCCTCCTGTATGATGACTATGAATATATCCCACCAGGCGGTGACACACAGACTATTGTGATTGAGAAAACAGAAGACAAATGGACTTGTGTAAGTTCACTTGGACATTTCTAGTACAATTCTGAGTATATCTTGTTAACATCCTTGAACAACTAAGGTAAAACATTATCAAAATGAACTAGAGTTTTTTTTTTTTTTCCTCAAGGCTTTTTTTGCATTTCCCTTACTATATATAGTGAAAAATAAGAAAGTTTGGGAAGATTTGTACATGCGATAATATAACTGATTACCCAAACTCCAATAAACTAGATAAGAGTTCTATCCCACGATTATCCATTTTTACCCCAAAGGGTAAGAAAGTTAACACTGGCAACATCTGAATTTTATTTCTTTTCTTGCATAACTCAGGATTTACTGAAATAATTTTATTCAAATTTTCAAAAAAAAGGTTTCCTTTTTTCTAAAGCAGGTAGTAAATGTTATAGACAATTATGAAGGAGTGTGGAGGATAGAAAAGAAGCATGTTTTAACAGAATTTGTCTTGTGATCTTGAATATGGTACTCATTCCTGCAGATTATAAATTGTTAGGATTTTAAAAAGAGGGAAGGTGTGTCTGTCTTTGTCACTAGACTGTAAGATCTTCTAGCTTTAAAATCCCACATTTATAACGAGGCTGAAAAGTACCTTAAAGCTCATTTATGCTAACATCTACCTTCTACAACATCCCCCAAGATGACCAGGTGGCAAAGAACTCAATACCATACTAAGTGGTCCAATCCATTGTTAAGAAGACTGCTTACTATAACCCTCCTCTCATAAAGGACCAAAAGCTACTTTCCTAAATCTTTTACTTATTGATCTATTAACTTTTAAAATAGTGATTATCAAACAGGGGGTACATATTCCCTAGCAAAATTGTTCTTTACTAGGGGAAATTTTGCCCTCAGGGGATATCTGTCACAATTGGGGGAGGGGAGTGCTATTGGCATTTACTGAGTAGAGGCCAGGGATGCTGCTAAACAGTCTGTAATGCACAGGACACACCCAACAACAATTATCCAGCTCAAAATATTAATAGTGCCAAAGGTTGAGAAGCCCTGCTAGCACATCAGAATGCCCTAGTTTTTTTTTTTTTTTCCTAATTATATACTCCTACACTGCTGCCAGAGTCCCTGGGTGGTGCAGATGGTTAAAGAGCTTGACTGCTAACAAAAAGATTGGAAGTTCCAGTCCATTCTGAGATGCACTGGAAGAAAGGCCTGGCAATCTACTTCCAAAAAATCAGCCACTGAAATAGTAATCTCGGGTAAAATAGATTTTAAAATAAAATCTACCATAAAAGACAAAGAAGGACATTATAAAATGATTAAAGGGACAATCCACCATGAACACAAAACCATAACAAATATCTACGCACCCAATGACAGGGCTCCAAAATACATAAAACAAACTCTAACAGCATTGAAAAGAAACATTGACAGTTCCACAATAATAGTAGGAGACTTCAACACACCACTCTCAGTAAAGGACAGAACATGTACAAAGAAACTCAGCAAAGATACAGAAGAGCCAAAGGCCACAATCAACCAACTTGACCTCATAGACATATATAGAACACTCCACTCAACAGCAGCAAAGTACACCTTCTTTTCAAATGCACATGGAACATTCTGCAGAATAGACCACATCATAGGCCACAAAGCAACCCTCAACAAAATCCAAAACACTGAGATAATACAAATTACCTTCTCTGTTCACAGTGCCATCAAAGTAGAAATTAATAACAGGAAGAGTAAGGAAAAAAAATAAAAAACATGGAAACTAAATAACACCTTGCTTAAAACCACTGGGTAATAGAAGAAATCAAAGATGGAAACAAAACATTACTAGAATCAAAGAGAATGAAAACACATCATACCAAAACCTTTGGGACACAGCAAAGGCAGTGCTCAGAGGTCAATCTTTACCAATAAATGCACACATCAAAAGATAAGAAAGCAACAAAATCAAAACATGAGCTACAACTCAAACAAATAGAAAGAGAACAGCAAAAAAAAAAAAAAAAAAAAAGCCCACGGCCACCAGAAGAAAGGAAATAATAAAGGCCAGAGCCAAAATAAATGAAATAGAGAATAGAAAAACAATAGAATCAACAAAACCAGAAGTTGGTTCTTTGAAAGAATCAACAAAATCGACAAACCACTGGCCAAACTGACAAAAGAAAAACAGCAGAGGATGCAAATAACCCAAATAAAAAATGAAATGGGCGACATTACAACAGACCCAACTGAAATAAAAAGGATTATAACAGAATATTATGAAAAACTATACTCCAACAAATTTGAAAACCTAGAGGAAAAGGATAAATTTCTAGAAACACACTACCTACCCAAACTACAACAAAGTGATGTTCAAAATCTGAACAGATCTATAGCAAGAGAAGAGATTGAAAAGGTAATTAAAAAAAAAAAAAAAACTCCTAACAAAAAAAAAGCCCTGACCCAGATGGCTTCACTGGAGAATTCTACAAAACATTCAGAGAAGAACTTGTACCAGTACTACTGAAACTATTTCAGAGCATAGAAAAGGAAGCAACACTTCCAAATTCATTCTATGAAGCTAGCATAACCCTGATACCAAAACCAGGCAAAAATGTCAAAAAAAAAAAGAAAATTACAGACCAATATCTCCCATGAATATAGATACAAAAATTGTCAACAAAATTGTAGCCAATAGAATTCAGCATCATATCAAAAAATAATACACCACAACCAAGTAGGATTCATACCAGGTATGCAAGGATGGTTCACCATTAGAAAATCAATCAATGTAATCCACCACATAAATAAAAGGAAAGAAAAGAATCACATGATCATCTCAACTGACGCGGAAAAGGCATTCGACAAAGTCCAACACCCATTCCTGATAAAAACTCTCAATCAAATAGGTATAGAAGGGAAATTTCTCAACATAATAAAGGGCATCTATGAAAAACCAACAGCCAATATCATTCTTAATGGAGAGAGGCTGAAAACATTCCCCTTGAGAACAGGAACAAGACAAGGATGCCCTTTATCACCACTCCTATTTAACATTGTGCTGGAAGTTCTAGCTAGAGCAATAAGGCACGAAAAAGAAATCAAGGGCATCCAAATTGGTAATGAAGAAGTTAAACTGTCCCTGTTTGTAGATGATATGATACTATGCATAGAAAACCCTAAAGACTCCACAAGAAATCTACTGGAACTAATAGAAAGATTCAGCAGAGTAGCAGGATACAAGATAAACATACAAAAATCAGTTGGACTCCTATACACCAATAAAGAGAACGATGAAAAGGAAATCAGGAAAACAATACCATTTATAATATCCCCTAAAAAAAGAAAATACTTAGGAATAAATCTAACCAGGAATGTAAAAGGCCTATACTAAGAAAACTACAAAATAATAGTGCAAGAAACCAAAAGAGACCTACATAAATGGAAAAACATACCATGCTCATGGATAGGTAGACTCAACGTTGTGAAAATGACAATTCTACCCAAAGCAGTATACAAATACAGTGCAATCTTGATCCAAATACCCACAGCATTCTTTAACGAGATGTAAAAACTAATCATTAACTTTATATGGAAAGGGAAGAGGCCCTGGATAAGTAAAACACTTTTGAAGAAGAAGAATAAAGGAGGAGGATTTACACTACCTGACTTCAGAACCTATTATACAGCTACAGTAGTCAAAACAGCCTGGTACTGGTAAAATGACAGATACATTGACCAACGGAACAGAATTGAGAACCCAGATGTAAATCCATCCATGTACAGTCACTTGATCTTCGACAAAGGCCCAAAGTCTATCAAATGGAGAAAAGACAGTGTTTTTTAACAAATAATGCTGGCAAAACTAGATGTCCATGTGCAAAAAAATGAAACATGAGCCATAGCTCACACTATACACAAAAAATAACTCAAAATGTATCGAAGACATAAATAAACCAAAAACCATAAAGATCATAGAAAAAAAATAGGGTCAATGCTAGAGGCCCTAATACACGACATTAACAGGATAGAAACCATAACTAACAATACACAAACACCAGAAGACAAGATAGATAACTGGGATCTTCTGAAAATTAAACCCTCATGCTCATCAAAAGACTTTACCAAAAGAGTAAAAAGAGAAACTACAGACTGGGAAAAAAAAATTTCTGGATATGACAAATCTGGCAAAAATCTATCTAAAATTTACAGGAAAATCCAACACGTCTACAACAAAAAGACAAATAATTTAATTAAAAAATGGGCAAAGGATATAAACAGACACTTCACCAAAGAGGACATTCAAGTGGCTAACAGATACATAAAAAAATGCTTGCAATCACTAGCCATTAGAGAAATCAAATCAAAACCACAATGAGATACCATCTCACACTGATATTTCTGGCATGAATCAAAAAAATAAATAAATAAAAACAGAAAATAACAAATGTTGAAGAGGCTTCAGGAAGACTGGAACTCTTATGCAGTACTGGTGGGAATGTAAAATGGTACAACCATTTTGGAAAATGATATGGTGCTTCCTTAGAAAGCTAGAAATAGAAATACCATAAGATCCAGCAATCCCACCCCTAGGAATATATCCTAGAGAAATAAGAGCTGTCACATGAATAGACACATGCACACCCATGTTCATTGCAGCATTCTTCACAATAGCAAAAAGATGGAAACAACCTAGGTGCCCATCAACAGATGAATGGATAAACATACGCACAATGGAATACTACACAAGGATAAAGAACAATGATGAATCTTCGAAGCAGCTCACAACATGGATGAATCTGGAGGGCATTATGCTGAATGAAAGAAGTCAATCACAAAAGGACAAATATTGTATGAGACCTCTATTGTAAAAACCCATGAAAAAGTTCACACACAAAAAGAAACAATCTTTGATGGCTAAACACTAAATAGACAATATATAAGTGGTAACTTTGGTGAAGGGTAAGACAGTACACAGTACAGGGGAAACCAGCACAACTTGTCCAAGAGAAGGTCATGGACGCTCCATAGACATATCCAAACTCCCTGAGGGACCGAATTACCGGGCTGAGGGCTATGGGGACCATGGTTTCGGAGAACATCGAGCTCAATTGGCATAGCATAGTTTATAAAGACAATGTTCTACATTGTACTTTGGTGAGTAGCGTCTGAGGTCTTAAAAGCTTGTGAGCAGCCATCTAAGATACTCCACTGGTCTCACCCCATCGGGAGCAAGGGAGAATGAAGGAAACCAAAGACACAAGGGAAAGATTAGTCCAAAGGACTAATGGATCACAACTACCATGGCCTCCACCAAACTGAGTCCAGCACAACTAGATGGTGCCCAGCTACCACCACTGACTGCTCTGACAGGGATCACGAAAGAGGGTACCCGATATAGCTGGAGAAAAATGTAGAACAAAACTCTAACTCACGCACACAAAAAAAGACCAGATTTACACTGGTCTGACAGAGGCTCAAGAAACCCTGAGAGTATGGCCCCCAGACACCTTTATAGTTCAGTAATGAAGTCACTCCTGAGGTTCACCTCTCAGCCAAAGGTTAGACAGGTCCATAATACAAAACAAGACTAATTGGGCACACCAGCCGAGGGAGAAGGACTAGAAGGCAGGAAGGGTCAGGAAAGCTGGTAATGGGGAACCCAAGGTCGAGAATGGGAGAGTGATGACATGTTGTGGGGTTGCCACCAATGTCACAAAGCAATATGTGTATTGTTTAATGAGAAACTAGTTTGCTCTGTAAACCTTCATCTAAAGTACAATAAAAAAAATTACAGCTAGAAAAAAAATCAGTCACTGAAAATCCTATGGAGCACAGTTCTACTCTGACACACATAGGGTCCCCATGAGTTGGAATCAACTCTACAGAAACTGGTACTGGTACATCGCTGCCATGGACATTGGTGGTTCAGAGATAGAATTCTCACCTTCCATGTAGGCTACCCAGGCAGTGCACCTCATGCATGGCCACCATCCATCTATCAGTAGAGTCAGGCTAGTTGCTATGATGCTGAGCAGGTTTCAGTGGAGTTTCCAGACTAATACAATCAGCCATTGCAGCATTTCCCTATGGAGCATTTCCTCTTGCTTAAAGTCATTTTAGGAAAAAAGTCCTGGCAAAGTACTACTGAAAATAAGCCAGTGAAAACCTTATGGATCACAGTGGTCTGATCTGCAACCAGTCATGGGGACAGCAGGCAGTGTTGCCTTCCATTGTGCATGGGGTTGCCATGAGTAGAGGCTGACTCAATGGCAGCTGACAACACTGCTGCCAAGAGATTCTGATAGTGTTGGGAATATATGATATCCCTCAGGTGCAAGGAGACAGAAAAAAACAATTGAGAACTCCAGCTCTAAAACCACACAGAATCTGACTCAAACATAGTGAAAATGACAACTTTTGTTTTGTTATGTTAAATTTCCCACCTATCAAACTGCTCAAGTACTAAAAATAGGCAAAACTTATCTATGGTAATAGAAGTCAGGAAATGGTTATCCTTGAGGTGTGGATATTGATTAGAAGGGAGCGTGGGGAGGGCTTCTGGTGTGCTAAAAATGTTCTTGAACTGGTTGTGGTTGCATATGCATATTCAGTTTGGGAACATTGGTTTTAGGCCTATAAAATATGTACTTTTTCTAAATGTTTATTATACGTCAATAAAAGTCTTAAAATGCTTACATATACCATTATAAGCACTATATAAATGTCCATCAAATAATCTGTAGAACCTCTTGAAGAAATTTTGAAAAAAATTACACTACAGATGTAGAGTTAATAAAACTAACCATCTGTTGACAAATAATTTACTTTAAAATTTTATCTTTTTGGTGAACAAGCTCCAAATATTCAAATGTACAAAAAACTTTTTGAAAAGTTTTTAGCTCTGAAGGATAGTCCTTCCTTAACCACAATCAAGTCATCAATCTTGTAAATATGGTTGCCTGTCATCAATGAGAGCAATATTTGGGTAACCCCCAAATATAAACAACTCCATAATTTCAGCTTTTAAATATACTGTTTTTCTCTGTTAAGAAGGTTATTGATTAGCTGAGAATTGCTTATTACTATTAATTGATAAAGCATACTTGATGGCCCAAGAACTATATTAACAGCAAAGGCAAGTCAGCATAAGATTTAAAAATTGACACTCAGAGTTAACTTGATGCTGAAAATTAAGACTGAGAAGCAATTACTGCTACTAATCACATGTGCCCCAGAGGTGACTTCGGTGTGAGGAATTGCCAAATGTTCTATAGAATAAAGAAGCTCTTGTGGCGTGGTGGTTAAGTGCTCAGCTGCTAACTGAAAGGTCGGTGGTTCAAACCCGCCAGCTGCTCCAAGGGAGAAAGATGTGGCAATCTGCTCCTGTAAAGATTACAGCCTCGTGAACCCTACGGGGCAGTTCTACTCTGTGCTATCGGGCCGCTATGAGTCATAATTAACTTGACAGCAACAGGTTTATAGAATAATAGCCATTATCTCTCCATTAAAAATGTGCAGCAATAAACATCAAACTTGATATTCCAATAGGCTGACAGTGAAATCAAAACATATTTAAATTCACAGATGATAGATCCATATTTATGAACAATTAGAGATGTTTGGCCATACCCAATCTCTAAATGGAGCCCTGGTGGCACAGTGGTTAAGAGCTCGGCTGCTAACCAAAAGGTCAGTAGTTCAAATCCACTCCACCAGCCATTCCTTGGAAATCCTATGGGGCAGTTCTACCCTGTCCTATAGGGTCGCTGTGAATTGGAATGGACACGACGGCGACAAGTTAGGTTTGATTTAAACTCTCAATGTGACATCAAGAAGGAAATCTACTCAATCCTCTCTTCCTCCTGCTTAAAGTCGTTTTAAACATATACCTTGAATAAAAGATCAGACAGACAATTTTTCATCAAATATACGTATAGAAGTGTACTAAAAAGCGCAATATTATCTTTGGTTTTATACATATCAATTTCAATCATCTTCCCTAACTGTGTGCATACAAGAATAATGTCTTTTTATGAACCAGTTGTAAACTAACCTTTTTTTTTTCTTTTCCAGCCATGAAATAATCCACTTTAATGTATTACAGCTCAAAAGAAGTTTTGTTGTGTCTGCATTATTACTTTAGTTGTTCTTTTTTCCAACCACTAAAGGCCAATCAAAATTTTGAACCACGCTACTATCCAACGAATCTAGTGGAATGGACTAATTCTGCAGATGAGTTTCTCCAGCCATTTGTAAGACCTTAATCCTTTCAATCACATTTGTGTATTTGATGCAGCAAAAAGTTGAAAGAGGGACCTTCCGGTTTAAACTTTGATTGTACACATTGTAGAACAAAACCCATTATTTTTCTGGTAGGGTAATTTTTAGATATTAATTTGTTGTGGTAACGATTACACGAGTTATTCCATTAGAAGATTTTCTCTGACATCAGATGTTCAATTCGGCTACAAGATTAAATCGTGTTTTTTTAACAAAAAATGGAAAAAGACAACTGAAGAAACAAAAGTAATTTAACTAGTGCGTGATATATACAACCTATATTTGTTTTTCTCACATTAAGCCTTGTGACCAAAGGTGATGCTTTATTACATGCTATTTACATGCTTGGAGGAGACATAACTAAATCAAAGGTGATGGTTAATTTCTTTTAGCAGAGAAGTGGGATAATATCTTTTTAAATAGCCAACTCCACTGAATTATATACATTATACTATACTGGTTCTAAGTACATATCAGTGCCTTGGTAAATCTATTCATTTTCAAAGCATATCAAAAGCATGGCCTCCTCAAATTAGTCCAGCCACTTCCTTAAAAACACAGCACCTGGTGGATTCAAACTGCCAACCTTTTTTGGTTAGCAGACAAACTCTTAATCACTACACTACCAGGGTTTCCATATTATAGTGGTGGGTGGAAAGAAGGTGGGCTTTTTTTATACTGGTATACACAATTTAACATTAAAATACTACATAGACATAACAAAAACTTCAGAAATAAAAATATCAACAACAAATACTTTGATATCTTCCCTACTTGGAAGAAAGATTTTATAGTAGGTTATATTTAATGTACTTAGAAATTGGTTTATTAATTGGGCTTCAATGACCTTACAAAGTGAACACAATACTTCTAAATACATTAGAAGAATGAAATTTCTTAATTTCAACCCCTATGGCTAAAATTAACATTTAGCAAAAATTAACATTTACATTTGAAAAACTATTAAGACAACACCTATATTAAATTACAGTGGATGATATTTTGCACTGAAATATCTCTGCAAATATCTATATAGAATTCTGTCATGCCTTATAATCATATTCTAATAATTAATCATTATACTAAGAAAGTGTTTAGAAACAGATGAGCACTATAAAGATTAAACCTTAAAGAGAAAATGCTTTTAATATTCTTTTATAGAAATATCAAATAGGTCTTGCTATGAAGTTAAAAACTTATCTTAATACTTCGCCTAAAATTTAAGCGCCACAACATAAATTGATAGATTCCACTTTTATCAATATTTTGTGATAGAAAATGTTAGTATTTTTCATGAACTATACTCCTTACATATTTTTTCTTTTGGTGTAGGCTCAACAGAGCAGTTTAACCTCTGCTAACTACTATATATGTAACTGTAACAAAAGTATGTCATATTATCTACCCATTGCAAATGATATAAATGGAAGTTTTTATTAGATTTAACCACTAAAACACTACTGTTTGAAAAGTAGAATAGGTGTGACTTTTCCAAAATATTCCAAATGACAAAAATAGTGTTTAAAATTTGGGGAAGTTAAGAAGTCAGCACTACATTGGCCCACTTGCTCCATGCGTAGTGATGGGGGTCATAACAAGGTCTTTATTATAATTGCAAATTTTTTTAAACTCTAATACAAAATTTAATGGTGTAGAGGGTTGTTATTAACGATTACCATTTAAATATATGCATTTTTCAATTAGTGATTAAGATCAATGAAAATAGCAGTGATTTTGTTCTCACAAGTTTCATACAACTTATCTCTGAGAACTGCAAAGATATTGTCACGTGAGGAATACCTGCTTATCTAATTTCTATTCCACTGTGTTTTCTCCTTATATTTATCAAATAAAATGGAGACTGTGCAATGGAATGCAAAGTAATTTGTGTCTAAATAAAGTGCATGAAATATCTGTATGGCCTTTGTGGAAGTTCAAGTAGGAAATGTGTAGGAAGAATTTTTAGCTTAGCTGTCTGTTTTTTCCAGGAAGTTATCTTACCGTGAACGTTCATGTCAGCACTAACAAGCAGCACCCTAATTAAAACAATGTAAAAACAAAAACAAAAAAACACACTCCCCACTCTCCTGGACTACTAGAGACACCCACTTTAACATAAACTCCAGTTGATGTAGATTTCTGCTTTAAAATTGCTTACAAAACTCGTCTTCTAAGTCCCATAACTCACTTGTTTCAAACATGATTCCATAAAGCATTATTTGCATCCTTCAAAATAAATTATTCAGGTAGGTAGATAAAGGGAGAAGTGAGGCAGAATATAAACGAAACAAGATTGGCCATGAGGTGATAATTGTTGAAGCTGGATGATGGGTATACAGGGATTCATTATTTGATATATATATACATATATATATATGTACACACACATACACACACACACATTTTTATGCAAAAAACATGCACCCTCTGTGTGTTTGTTTGCCAGCAGCGCCCTCCCCCAACAAGGCATCCACACAAGTGCCACCATGCTGATCAGTCCTCTTCCATTTGTTGCTATAAAAAAAAAATTAGCATACCTCACTTACGAAAATTCCTCACTGGGAGAGGGTGTGGCTGGCAAACAAATGCAGAATATGTGCGTTATTTGTGTAAAAATATGTATACCATATTCATATATAGATACATATAAACATATATACATACACATATATGTATATATGCATATATACTTACATACATGAATTATATATATACATAAATATAATATGTATATTATTCATTATATATGGAGTCCCTGGGTGGTGCAAATTGTTAACACGCTTGGTTGCTAACCAAAAGGTTGGAAGTTTGAGTCCACCCAGTGGCCCTCAGAAAAAAGGCCTCATAGTTCTATTCTGACACACGTGGAGTTGCCATGAATCAGAATCAACTCCATGGCAAGTGGTTTTATATATATGTGTATTTATATATATATAAATTTATAAATATATAAAAATACATATATTTCTATAACCTGTTGCCATCGAGTTGATTATGACTCATAGCGACATATAGAACAGAGTAGATCTGCCCCATAGGGTTTCCAAGGAGCAGCTGGTGAATTCAAACTGCTGACCTTTTGGTTAGCAACCAATCTCTTAACCACTGCAGCCACCAGAGCTCCTTGTATGTATGTATATATATGTATATATGTATATATATATATATATATATATATATATATATATATATATATATATATAAAAAACCTCCCTTCCCCCTCAAAAAAAAAAAACCCACTGCCATCGAGTCGATTCCAACTCATAGCGACCTCGTAGGGTTTCCAAGGCTAATCTCTAGGGAAGCTGACTGCCACATCTTTCTCCCGAGGAGCCACTGGTGGTTTTGAACCACCAAACTTTTAGGAGTCAATCGCTTTAACACTGCACCACCAGGGCTTTTATATATATATACATATATATAATTCATATATAACTTTAAGAGCAGTTCAAGGTTCAAACTGGTGGTTGTCCAGTTTGAGACATGTGAATTTTAATTTGAGGGCCCTCCTTAGGTAGCAATTCCCAAATACTTTCCTCTCCATTGTGGCATAGGCCATTTAGAAAAAGTGACAATGAAACAAGCCTATCCCCACATAATGGCCCTGAACTGATCTGGGAAAAAAAAATGTTTTTTCTGTAATTTCCAAATTATTTCTCCTTATTATGAAGGTACTTTGGCCTGCAGATCTACCTTTTTTTGGTGAAATCTGTTTTGGCAAAAAGAGGATGTCTGTGCCGATAAAATCATCATTTGTTTTTTAAGCCAATCTTTTGTTTGTAACAAGGACTAAATTCATATTTATTCTACCCGAACTGAGGTTTTCTAGGCCCAATTTATACATGAAAGATAAGAAAATCTATCTAGGCCTGAATAGCTAAAGGAATGTTGAAAGAGAAGAACAAAGTAGGAGGACTCACACTTCCTTATTTTAAAATGTATTATACAGCTACAGTAATCAAAACAGCCTGGTACTGGTGTTAACAATGGACAAATGACCAATGGAATAGGAAGTCCAGAAATAAACCCACACATCTATGGTCAACTGCTTTTTGACAAGGGTGCTAAGTACATTTGATGGGGAAAGAAGAGTCTCTTCAATAAATGATGTTGGAAAAATTGGATTTCCACATGAAGAAAAATGAAACAGGATCCATGCTTCACAATATACACAAATTCAAAATGGATTAAGGACCTAAATGTGCAATCTAAAACCGTAAATGTGCAATCTAAAATTCATAAAATTTAGAAGAAAATGCAGGGGTAATGCTGTCAGGCCTACCCTTAACAATGGATTATCTCATATAATAACAAAAGCACAAACAGTAAAAGATAAATGGGACCGTATAAAAATTAAACACTTTTGTTCATCAGAAGACGTCACCAAAAAGGTGAAAAGACAAGCTACCAACTGCGAGAATATCTTTAGAAACCATAGTATTGGATAAGAATCTAATAACCAAAATACATGTAAAACCTTGACAATTTAACACCAAAAAGACAAACAACCCAATCATAAACTGCGCAAAGGATTGAATAGACATTTCACCAAAAAGAACATTCAAATGGCCATCAAACACTTGAAAAGATGCTCAATGTCATTAGCCATCAGAGAGATGCAAATCAAAACTACAATGAGTTACCATTTCACTTCCACTAGGATGGCTAAGATAAAAACAAAACAGAAAATAACAAATGTTGGCAAGAATGTGAAGAAATTGGAACATTTACCCATTGCTGATGGAAATGCAAAATGGTACAGCTGTTGTGGAAAACAGTGTGGCGGTTCCTCAAAAAACTTAATATAGAACTACCGTATGACCCCGAAGTTCCACTCCTAGGAATTCTTCCCAAAAGAATTCAAAGCAGAGACTCAAACAGATACTTGTACACCAATATTCGTTGCAGCACTATTCACAATAGCCAAAGGTGGGAACAACCTAAATACCCATCAACAGATAATAGAAAAAATGCGCTACATACAATGGAATGCTACTCAGTCAGTAAGAGAAATGAAGTCTTGACACATACACAGTATAGATGGAGCTTGAAGACATTATGCAAAGAGAAACAAGTCAATTACAAAAGGACAAATATTATATGACATCACTTATATAAAAAGAGGCGAATGTATCAAGACCAAAGGTTATTAATGGTTCCCAGGGGTGGGAGGGAGGGCAAAACAGGGAGGGGGGGGTATTGTTTATGGAGCACTGAGTACCAGTTTATAGTGATGGAAAAATTGTAGATTAAGGGTACGATTGCACAGCCAATTGTTGTAATTGATGTAAGCTGCACACCTATAACAAGGTTGAATTGGCAAAAGTTGTGTGATAGATGACGCTGCGGCTGCTTATGTACAACCAAACACCTCATGGGATCTGGTTACTTGGTTTGGAGGTTTAGGATCATGGTTTCATGGACATGCCAGTTAACTGGCCTAGTTACCATGTTTAGTACTTCCATCTCCTAGTTCACTGTGTAGTGCTTGGGGTCTTAAAAGCTTGCAAGCTGCCATCCAAGGCACAACAGTTGGTCTCTATTTGCCTGGAGCAACAGAGGAAGGAGCGTGAGGAATAGGAGGAAAATCGATGTGTGGGTAACTGCCTCCATGAACAACTGCCTCCTCTGCCCTGAGACCAGAACTCGATGAGCCTGGCTACCATCGCTGAACATTTTGATCAAAGAGTATATAAAAGAATCCTGATCAAATGGGGAGAAATGCAGAACACAATTTCAAATTCTTATGGAATCCAGACATTCTGGAGCCATTAAGGCTGGATGAACCCCTGAAACAAACAACTTCCCTGAGATAACCTTAAAACCTTAAATCAAAAGTATCCCCTGAAGTCTTCTTAAAAGCAAACAAGTTTTCCTTTAGTAAAGAATGTTTGCCTTGAGCATTACGCTCTTTTAAAACCTATCTATATGGGATCAAATTGACAACAGCAACTCAAAAGATTAGCTAAGAACCTTAGGAGGCAGTAGGTTTGTCAATGGGGGAGCAACTCTGAAAAGGAGGGTGATATAAGGTGCACAACGTGAATGATGTAATCAGTGTCACCGATTTGTACATGCAGAATCTATTGAATTGGTTTATGTTTTGCTGTGTGTATTCTCAACAACAAATTAAGTTTTAAAAAAGGAAATTTATCTAATTTTCATAGCTCCACTGCACTAGTGAACAACTGGAATAATCTCTCAACATACCTCCCTGTTTTTCTCTAGGATACATTCCTCAGTCTCCACATGATCTTAACGATGAAGATCAGATCATGTCACTCAGTTCCTTAAAACCCACCAATAGCATCCCATTTCAAACTCTTCACAGGTCTCATCTCTTAACAGTTCCCTTCACACACCCTGGTCCAGCCAAAGCTTATACCCACCTCAGTTTATTTGTGTTTGCAGATTTCTCTGCCTTGACTGCTCTTCCTCAAGATCTTCCTGACTGGTTCCTTCTTGCCATTCAGGTCTTTATTCAAATGCCTCATCCTCAGTAAGAATTGTCTCCACTCCCTCACCCATAGCTATCTGTGTAAGCAAAGTTGCTGAAGTATACCAGAATTACACTGGGGGCTTTTGTCTAACACCTTACTACTATAGTGGCATTGCATGGGAGCTCACTAAAAATGCTGAATCTTAAGCTCCACCCCCCCAAAAAAAACCAAACCCATTGCTGGTGAGTCGATTCCAACTCATAGTGACCTTACAGGACAGAGCAGAGCTGCCTCATGGGGTTTCCATGGAACAGCTGGTGGATTCGAACTGCTGACCTTTTGGTTACAGCTGAGCTCTTAACCACCGTGTCACTAGGGCTCCTAGGCTCCACCTCACACCTACTGAAGTAATCAGAATCTGCATTTAAAAAAAAAAACAACTGTATACATATTAAAGTTTGAAACTCATTGGTCTAACATGTAATGTTGTTGTTGGGTGCCACTGAGTAGATTCCAACCCACGGTGATCCCATGGGGCAGAGCAGAACTGCCCCATGGGGTTTCCTTGGTTGTAATCTTTACGGGAGCAGAATGCCAGATCTTTCTCCTGAGGAGCTGCTGGGTTCAAACCGCCAATCGTTGGTTAGCAGCTGAGCGCTTAACCACTGCACCACCAGGGCTCCTTAACATGTAACAGCTAATAGATTTCTCCTTTTTCTGTTATTGATTATTAAAGAATAATTAGTAACCCACTGACAGAGTTTTAAGTAATAATGCTATATACCTAGGTACATGAATTTATTGAATGCTGACTGGTTTGAATATTAACAGTGTGTTTTGTGTTAGTTTACAGAGATCTTTTATGTAGATTTTTATGTTTTCAGAAATCTTTCCCAAATACTTGATTCAATATTTTTCCCTTTGAATACATATCAAGAATATCATCTGATGTATTCATTTCTGAGGATTGTGTTATTTAGGCAAGTTAAAAATTTTCAAAATTTCTCTTCAATACAAAATCCAAGTTTTAAAATGTGCACCTTAGGACATACATTCTTGAGAGATAATCATGCCATAGTCATCATAATTGTCTAAATTACTAGTTCATGTTGTTGTCAAAGCACAAAATTCAAGAACATGTTTAAAAAAAGAAGGACCAATTACCTAAGAGCAACTTTAAGTGAAAAGTCTTCTAATAAAGAGTGAACAACATTACAACACAGCTTTAAATAAACTCATAAAACCTTGAAGTGCAATAAATGCGTTTTATTGTATGCTCATTTCAATGAGTAACATTTAAAATAATAATCCCACATAACAGTGACAATCTTATTTTACAGCGTGTACATCATTTACAGCCACATAACACACAATTTTCATAGATTTCCCAAATTTAATATTCTGAAGTTAAGAAAGATAAAAAAATTTATTCTCAAGGAACTGATTCCTATCTGGTGCAACAGAAAGGTGAACGTTATTTAAAACACAAAACCACAATATAGCATGAAGTAAAATTACATGTTAATTATGTTGAATAGCTGAGTGTAAACATGAAGCAACTAAAACTTTAAAAGTACACATCATATGCATTACATTTATGAACAGGATTTTCATTAAATTGCCCTAAACCAGCTTGTTATATTAAGCGCCATTTTGATTTGCAGCATGCTAACACAAAGTGTTGTTAAAGGGATGCATATTGTAAATTTATACACTGTAAACTGAATAATCACCTCCAAACTCTCTTGGCAGCATATTGTCTGATAAATACTGCCTTATATTGAAAACACATGTTAATAATATGGTATATAGATTTTAAAAATCAAAATTTTCAATAATGGCATAAAATTGCACCTTTAAACATTAGAGTAAGACTAGAACAATCATACTTGCTAAGACTGTTCTAAAAAATCTTTAAACATTAGAATATTTAAGAAAACTGTGTTCTCTCAATTTATTCTTTATATCATTAGGAAATATAGTGCCGACCTTGCAACTCTACTGTTGCCTGTATTTTAGAAAGCCACATTTGACTCAAATATAGTCTTTGTCATATATGCCATACTGAACATCAACTTGGAACATCAGATAAAAGGGAAATATATATATATATGTGAATATATATATATACACATAATCCTTAGACTTCATCACAGAATGCTGTATTTTAAACATCCTATCCTGCGATAAAATATTAGCAGCTCTGAAATTCTTTTTTAAACAGTAATGAATTAATCTAAACTTTTCCAGTGAAATTTTTAAAAATGAATACACAAAACTTTCGCCAGTTCTGAAATTCAACTTCCAGGTAAAAGATAAAAGGCTCAATGACTAAGTGACTGATGGATGACCACATTTTATTTCCCTACCCTATTTCTAAAATTGCATAAAATTGAAGCGTCCTTGCCACAGCAAAGCATTGTTAAACTCAATACGTATCTTCATTTCAGAAACATTTTTCTCTTAGTATGATCAACCAAATAAAGTAGTCTTTGCTTTTCCCCTCTGTAGTTTAACTATGCATATAATACCGTTAAATAAACACAAGTTTTCTGCAACCATTCTATGGTGCTTCTTAAATTCTTTAATTTTCAAAGGGCTGTGAGACCCCTGTCAATTCAAATATTTTAAGATCTTTAATACAAAGAATGTAAAGTTATGATTTAATATCAAGCTTTGAAACCAGATGAAACAGTTCGTGAGATTTTCCTCCCAATTAACATATCGTCTAAATAGCTTTTTCTTCATATTGATCTTACTACATAAGAGCCTCCTTGTGGTGCCTCATAATATGTTGATTTTTTTCTGATGGTCTTCGGAATCCCTTCTTGCAGAATTCACACCTGTGTGGATAGTCTTTTGTATGTATTGAAATCACATGTCGTTTAAAGCCAGATGCATCTGTAGTACTATATTCACAATACTCACATTGGTAGATCTTCCTTCCAGTATGTGTCTTCATATGCTTCTTGAGCTCATTTTGTTGTCTGAACCCTCTCTTGCACCTTTTACACTTCAATGACTGATCCTTAGTATGAACTGAAAGGATATGCCCACTAAGAATAAATGGATCTGATGTTTTAAAGTCACAGTGCCTACACTGATGAATCTTCCTACCCTTATGGATATCACTATGCTTTTTGAGCTCAGAAGGACGATGGAAACCTTTCTCACAGACCTCACATTTGTGAGGAAAATCCTTAGTATGGACAGATATGATGTGCCGCTTAAGGTCACTTGAGTTGGTGCTTTTATGGTCACAATGAGGACACTGGTGTGTCTTGTGTCCTTGAAACAAATCCAGATGTCGCTGAAGTTCCCTCTCATCACCAAATGCTTGGGGACAGTGCTCACATTTATACGGTAAATTGTTACCATGTTTAGACTTAATGTGAGTTTTCAGATTTGATTGATCTGCACATCTGAAGACACAGTACTGACACTGATATGGCTTCTCACCAGTATGGGTTCTCATATGTTTCTTTAGTTCAGAAGGATGTCGAAAGCCCTTCCCACACTCAACACAAACATGAGGAAAATTTTTGCTGTGAACAGCCAGCAAATGTCTGTTCAATAGACCTTGTTCTGCAGTTTCATAGTCACAATATTTGCACTTGTGCATCTTGGGCTCCTTGTCTCTTAATATAAGTTTATTTGAACTCAGTGGACTAGCCTCTCTGTATCTTCGCGTGTATTCTGTAAATTCATGGGTTTTGTCAACTTTGTTTATAAGCTTATGGCTTTCTAAGTGGTTGTGAAAACTCACTTTCTTGTTAGTTGTAAAGTCACAGTCTGTACACTGATATTTTTTTCTCATCAGATGATCAGGATGGTTTTTCATGTGTCTTTTCAAGAATCCCCTGGATTTAAACTTTTTTGTGCAAATGTGGCAAGGGTATACTGTCAAGGGCTGTCCATCAGGACCTATTATAACAGCTAGATAAAAAAAAGGAGGTTATAACATTTGGTAAAAGACTACTTTAAAAGGTTTTATAACAAAGGTACTAAAAGTAGCTGACTCTTACTGTATGAGCACTATAAAATCCTGTAAGATAAAAATGTACTTTAAAAGCAATTTATGACAAACTAGCTCACTAAAAAGTAATGAGAAGCACTCTACTATAGGGCTCACCTGCCAAAATGTTGTATCACGAGCACTCTGAAAACCAGAAACAGGTGCCCTTTATTGTTGAACCAACCTGAAAATTCTCTTTAAAAACATCTTTTGAGTAAAAAGCAAAAAGTTTTACTACATACCAGTCACATACTTAAAAAAAAAAATCAATCACCTATACCATACACAGACAGAAACAATGGAGTAGGGCTACACTGGAACTGATTTTTTTCTTCAATCACCAAAAAATGCTTCCACATCTCAAATCATTACAATGTTCATAAAGCAAATCATTTTACCTGTTTGCCATTGCCTGGTTTCTCCCCTTCTCCTCTTCTTGGCTTTCTGTTTAAGTACTTTATTCGTATTAATGCTATCACAAATTTGAAGGTACTGTGCTGCTGTGCTACTTCTGTTTTCTAGTGCTGAGTCCAAACTATTTCCTGAAAATTTGATACATCATTAAACTACATATATTTGTCCTTTTCTGGTTTTGGTTAGATGAATTACTGGAGATGGCATAGCACCAAGTTGCCCTTGTGGCAATAAATTTCACAAAGTATACCCATATTCCTATTCATATTCTCTCTCTCTCACACACACACGTCCATGCACTTTAAAGAACATACTACCTGAAATTAACTTTAAACTATCCCAGTTTATTCACCCTGATGGAATAAACTGATTAGGTAAATTAACATAAGATAAGCACAATCTTGGCATCAGCCCAATTCTCACCAATGAAGGCTGATGAAATTAAAGAGATTTTAAAAAAAATATACATACATCAGTGAACCAATATCATCATGGTGACTATGCGTAATGTGTAACAAAACAGATCTCTTCTACATATGCTTTAGAATTATTTACTTAACGTGAAAAGTATCAAGTATTTTAAAAAAAAAAACCAAACCCCTTGCTACTGAGTTGATTCCGACTCACAGCGACGCTATAGGACGGGGTAGAACTGCCCCATAAGGTTTCTAAGGAATGGCTGGTGGATTCAAACTGCTGACCTTATGGTTAGCAGCAGTAGCTCTTAACCACTACACCACCAGGGCTCCATCAAGTATTTAATACTCCATCAAGTATTAAAATTAATTTTGGGGGGTTAAAATAGATGTGGCACAGTAGTCAGCCGTTCGGCTGCTAACCAAAAGGTCAGCAGTTCGAATCCACCAGCAATTCCTTGGAAACCCTATGGGGCAGTTCTACTCTGTCCTATAGGGTCGCTATGAGTTGGAACTGGCTCGACGGCCACGGGTTTTTAAAATAGATGTGGTAGACAATTTACCACAATTTTAAAGGGGTCAATGAATGCAGAATAGTTATTAATAAAATTCTAGTTCTTAAAGATGTGTCTTAGTGTTATGCAATTTAGTTTTGAAATGTAAGACTACAAAAATGTCAGTTTAGCTTATATGCCGTGATGTATGATTCTCTCATTGATTCCTCTGAAATCTGTATTTAAATTTAAAGAATCAAATACTTTCCAAGGGTAGAAACAGAAAAATCAGAAACTTCAGTGATTAAAAAGTCTCTTCACTTAAAGAATAAAAAAGAACTGTCAACAGACTAGTACTATAAGAAGTTTATTAAAACCCAGACAAATTAAGCTGACACATGGGTTATATATTAACAGTAATATAAATCTACAGTTTACCAGGAAAATTAAGAACCACAGTTCCACCCTTAGAAAGACTTTAAAAAGTGGTTAACATCTTGAACAATTTTTATTTTTCTGTGAAATAATTTCTATTTTATATTTGTTTTCATAAAAGCCTTTTATGTACCCTGAGGTAAGTTTGCCTGATACTTGTATCTTGAGGTAAGTCTAAAATGAGCTGCATCCACAGATTAACACACTTTATGTCTGCATATAAATGAATCAATTCTCAAAAGAGGCAAACTACTATGTAACTAACTAGTTAGGTCTGACCAGGCAAGAGTCCAGTCAAAGTATCTCTATACACAAACTAATTACTCTTCATTTACCAAACAGTGTAAAACTAGATAGTTAACTTATATTTCATATATAATGCTCTCTCACCTGATGCTTGACAGTCTTCGTACCTTCGGGAAACTCTTCTTTCATCTCCTAAAAAAAAAAAAAAAGGCTAATTAAAAAACTGATATGCTGATTATGATGATTATTAGCGGATCACATCTTAATCTACAAAATCTTATTTTGACCACCATCCCTTCTATTAAAAATTTTTTGTTGAGTTCTTCCACTCTCATAAATTAGATAATTTCATACACTGAAAATAAGGGCTGCTGTCAGCATCCTTGGAAATGTTACCATCTAAAACAGTCTTACTTTAAATGAAAACTGGGTAGATATTTCTGCAGTGTATCCCCAACATTGAAGATGCTCAATAAATGGCTGGTGAATGAATGAAACTTTGAGGGAACCAAGTTAAGATAAATTAATGCATTTGAACACCAATTTTTTTCAAACTAAAGGGTAGACTACATAATCAATTAACTAGGAAGGAGATAAAATAAAGAGAAAGAAAAATTATAACTTGATAAATTTACCTTCCATTACATACTTTCTAAAAGGGCACATCTGGATTTCTGTTCCTTTTAAAAATCCCCAAATCTTATTATCTCTGTCTTTAATACATGAAATAAGTTTTTCCAAAGGGGGAAGGATCAATTTTCAAAGCATATTCCTATTTTAGGAAAATAAAATTTTTTATGGCACTCACTTATTAAGGTAGGATTTAAAATAGACCCTACTGAAAAACACAATGCATTAAGCAAGGTTCATTTTAAATAATACCAGCTATGTGGTAGGAAAATCACGTAAAGTAACTAGAGATGAATTAGTCCACAGTAAAACATTTTATTATATTAGCCAACTTATGGTGGCATTAGCCACCAATTGATAAAGGCTGATCAAATACATATATTATGTACTTATCGGGTGAAAAAATACCAGTGTCCTACCATATGCCGCAGCCCAGACAACAGGGACAACTGTTTTATTAACATCAGAGTCCTCAAGCTGTGTCTCAGAGAGAGAAGTTCCTTCCTCTTCCCCTACAATGACTTCCATGTAAACTTCATCTGCTATTTCAGCGCAACCTAAATTTTAGAAATAATTGTTTGTTTATAACCCCAAATATTTAATAAATGGGTAAAAATTCCAAACAATTTAAATCTTTCAACTGTCAAGATTTCAATTTCGTTAATTTAATATATATATATTGGGCACTTTCTGAGGCTACTGCCACTAGGAGATAATCACTTAAGACAGTACTTATTCTTCTCCTAGGCCTATGAAAGTGGCTTTTTGATTATACAAAACGTGTGCGCTTGAAATACACTGACTGATTTTACAGTCCATCAGGCATTACTAGTTCATAAAGCGTTGGTATTTCATAAGTTCACCTGACAGCTCTTTGATACTCAGAAAGAATTTCCCATAGAAACAATACTAGAAAGTGGTCCATGCTATCCCACATTCTGTAACTGAAATGCAGTACTGTACATGTAATAAAAAGTCAAATACTAGTAATTAAAGAAACTTTAAAAATTAGTGTCATATATACATATATATGTATAATAATCTTAAATGATGGTGCTCAAGAATATGTGGACACCCTTCAAAAGGCAGGATTTTACAAGAGAACCTACTGAGGGGAAAAAAAGGCATTAAGTGAGGTTCATTAAAAAAAAAAAAAAAACTTGTATTATGGTAGGGGAAAAATATTTAAACCTAGAAATCCACTTAATACATTTACCTTGAAATAATCTATCTAGATATAACCTATTAAATAAAAAATTTGCTTGAATGTATGCTTTTGGTTCGCACACTGGGATCATCTATTCACTGCAGAATAGAAATGTGGCAGGGGGGTATCCCTCTTCTCCTAAGCTTCCCTTCTTTCCATCAATCAGAAAGACACACTGGTCTAAATTTTCTACAGTCCCATAGAGTTCTGGTTTCAGTTAATCTAAGCTTCAGTCTCCCACTTCCTACTGTGCCCTTTTTCTGACCAATGAGTAAAAATTAAGAATTTAGAGACCAAATAGAAATTTTTTCCCTTCAACCCTTTTCCTAAATGGATTTGGAATTCACCTCCCCATAGTGTCTAGGGAAGGAAACTTGAGGAGTAGGGATCAGAGTGAAGAACAGGTAAAGCCCCACACTGGCAAGGTAATGCAGTGAAGCGGTGATGCTTGCCCTTCTAGGACCAAACCAAGTAGTGTTTTGTCTCAGCGAAGCAAGATGACTAAAGAAGGCCTGTGTTCCTATACTGAGGTTGAAGACAAAGTAGGCAGAGAGGAAAGAAATGTCTTCATAAGGAACATGTAGCATGGCAGGAAAGGAAACCTGAGGACCTTTATTCATCTTGTGGTACGCAGCCTCAAGAAAGCAACTACTTGGAGTCCATTAACAGCATAATAATTAAAGATCCTGGTAGCATGGCCTGGAAGAATACTTACTCAGCTAACCCCTCAGTGACAGGAGAAAAACCAGTTAAACCTTCCACTGCTGAATCCAGAGACAGTGCTCACTGTCATGTAGAAAGAACACTGGCTGTGGAGTTAGACAGATATGAGTTCAAATCCTGTCTTCCCCACTTAATACAGGAATGATCTTGGGCAAATTATTTAACTTCCCTGAGCCTTTTCTCCTTCCATAAAACAGTGATAATACCATGAACTTTGGAGATGAGTTGTGAGAATTAAATAATATATATGCAACATATCCAATAATGCCTAGCACAAAGCAGGTACTCAATAATTATACACTTGTGAGCTCCTCTAAGTCAGGAACTGTATGTTGCTCATCTGTGTTCCTAGTATAGTACCTGACAAATAATATTTCATGTTTGCTGATTTCAACAATACATGTATGCATAAATGGTCAACAGGACCCTTCCCCTTTAAATTATTTACAGCAAAGGGTCAGGTTTATTTTATTGAACTTTGTTCTTAAATAGTGCTTGAACCTCAGAGACTGCTATTTTTTTAAGAATGCATGATGGTTGCTAATAAGTCACTACAGTGCCTTTTAATGATCTTACTGATATCATCTTCCTCTTGAGAAGAATCTTTAACTGCCATGTAAACCATCTTCTCCCGCTGCATTCGGCTCTGGTCAAGCACTCCAGCTACAGAATGTCCACTGGTGTACTCACTCTCTGTGACAATCTCTGTTCCGCCTTAAAAATTAAAACACATATCAAAATAGAGAAGTATCATGGAATAACTCCCTAACATAATAAGGGGAGTATATAAGAAATATTTTCGCTTAAGAAAATATTCCAATATAAATTTCAAAGTGTCAAGAAAATTGGCATATAAATCACACTTTAAATTTTCAGTCATCACTGAGAAATAGTAACAACTGCTAACACATATCACACTTATATGCCAAGCACCATATAAGTTTTAAAGGTCCCTGGGTGGTGCAAATGGTTTACACTTGACTACTAACTGAAATGTTGGTGGTTTAAATCCACCCAGCAGCATCACTGAAGAAAGGCCTGGCAATCTACTTCTGTATGATTACAGCCATTGAAAACCCTATTGACATGGGTTGCCATGAGTCGAAATTGGACTCAATGGCAATGAATTTGTTTGATTTTTGGTGTAAGTCTTTTACATATATTTACCAATTTAATCCTCACAACAGTCCTATGAAGTATCTATCATTACAGCCATTTTATGGATGAGGAAACTGAGGCACGGGGAAGTTGAGTAACTCACCAAAGGTCACTCAGCTAAATGGCAGAACCAGGATTAAAACCCAACCAATTTGCCTCTAGAATCCATGCTCTTAAACACTCACTATATTTCTCTACTCTAAACCAAACTGTCTCCACTCACTTGTTTTGCTATGTTTAGCTGCAATATACCACATATGTTTGAAACAATCCAAGAATGATATATTCTACATTCATTCCTCTTTTGTATTCAAATAAATTTTTATATACTACTCCCAAAGAAACCTATAAAAAGAAATCTGCGCTTTGAGGACAACTTCAGAATACACCCTAGAAATGGTAAGATAGGTTCTAATCCTTAACTGTTATAGAAACAAATTAGTCTTTGTACCTATTTCGACATCATCTTCAGCCTCGGCTTTAAATATATACACTTTTATTACTTCTGAACCAAACTCATCTTCTTTAACATCTTGTGAACCATCACCGCCAATTTTTAATGGTGTGTTTCCCATATGTTCTAATTTCTCCCCAACATCATCCACTGTAAAATATAAAGAGGAAATCTATGTCACTCAAAAATTACCACTGACATTTAATGGGTGTTCGGGCATAAGTGCAAGGTGAAATGTCTCAATCACCTACCAACTATATTCAACTAATTATTATGTAGCCATTAGAGGTGTTATGTTTCATGAAAAAGTAGTATACAAGATCAGATATACTTACATGATCACAATTATATAAAACTTGACAGATGGAATTTATGTATATGAAATACTTGGTAACCACATAGCTTTAATTAAGCTGATCTGGGAAAAGATTAATATTCCATCACTTTCAACATTTTAAGTTAAACCCCAACAACAAAATTAAGAACAGAATAATTAGAACATAAAATACGTGCTACTCATAAAAGGAACCCACCAGCCACTCCTTGGAAACCCTATGGGGCTGTTCTACACTGTCCTACAGGGTCACTATGAGTCAGAATCGACTCGACGGCAATGGTTTTTTTTTTTTTTCACTCATAAAATGTGCTCACATAAAATAGTTCCCAAATTAAACAGAAATTGTTTCTAAAATCAATTCACATATGAAAACTAGGATTTTTTAAAAAAGAGGAAATACAGATAATGTCTAAATGATTTTAAAGGCGTTTTTCAGAAATTATAAAAAATATTAGTAAACATTCTAATTGCAGCTGAGTAAACAAAAGACTTCCAACTTGAAATAGTGTATATTTATAGATTTAGCAATGCATGTTATATTTCAAAACCATATACGATACTGAAACAACAGTTAAGACTATTAAATTTTAAGTATACTTACAAAATTTGGCTCTCTGCTGTACAGACTTTAAGTATAACATTTAGTTTCACATGCATACTAAGCATGAACTATGCAATGAATATATTAATCAACTTTGTCTTCTGACCATAAATAATAATCAAACAATATATTCTCCCCAAATATTATATGTCTATCATTTTTTTTACCTCAGTGCTTGCCCCTATAAAAACTGAAATGTCATCTAAATCAAAAATCTGCTCCTCATTATATATATCATTTGTTGTTGCTGTTGTTAGTTTCTTTCAAAGGGAGTACCATATATGAAATATAAAATCCTGAGACCTCTGACTACACCAAAACAATTCTAGAACTACTGAAAACAGAATAAAGTGATAAAAGTTTCATTAACTCAGTATTCTTTTTTTAAAAAATTCAGGAAGATCCAAATGGGTCAAAGTATAAATTTTTCCTACTTCAGTTGCAAATTTGACACAGCTTCAAAAATTTCTTTTGGCCTTTCAAAATGGTGAAAAACAACAAATATCAGAAATTCTTTTTATAACACAAAGCTACTTTAAATTTGTGATTAAATTTAAATGATTCCATACCATTTAAGAGTTCAAATAGTTACTGTCTCTGAAAGAATGCACCCAAATGATCAAAATAAATAGACTAAAATATTTTTATGTATCACAGCCCTTAATTCTATTAGTACATTTTCAGAAAATATTTTTATGTTATCACAGCCTTTAACTCTATTACTACATTTTTGGAAAATATTTTTTTTTAACAATGGGATAGATTAAAATGAAATGAAAAAATGATGAAGTATCTGATACTACTGGTTTAATAGTTTCTCTTTCAAAATATGTTGAAAGTGTAAGACCATAAAAAAATCTGAATGATGTGAAATCATAGAAAAAAGAGGAAACTTTTTATGAAAAGTACTTTCTCATTCTTAAAAATAAAGACATAGGATATACAAAAAACAAATTGTGCAAAATATGTATCTCTTAAGTTGGAATAACATAGTAAATTAATAAAATAATAAAATATTTTCATTTCATACATACTGCTTTATAACACTTGAATGGTTTGAAGTGACCACAGTTCCCTCTGGGATAAGCTGAATTAAAACTGTAATTCACAAAATTAAAACTCCTGAAACAAAATACACATTTTTAAATCACTTCTCAATAGTTCTGCACCGTAATTTTAGCTTTAAGTACTGAAATTACCATTGCTATTCTGATTCCATTTTCTGTTGCTATTCTCTACCTTTCCCTAAAGTCCATACTTAAAGTCTTAAACTATATCTATTATTTTCTCTTTAGATTAGATTCTTCTGAAGGAACAATTCTGAAATGTGTTGAGTAACTTAACTTGTTCCATATTTTAAGTTTATAGAACACAAGCCTATTAAAGGTGTTCGCGTGTAGGCAGTTTTAAGAGAAAAACCATCAACTTGACCACAATTTAGTCTATAACCCTTGTTATAGACAACACAAAGTTAACAAAGATTTAATATGCAATCAACTAAGTTTAGAAATAGACCCTCAAAGACTCTTCTTAATGCAGACAACACTAAAAACGCCTAAAATATAAGCTTGACATTTTTGCTTGTTGTAAAGCATGCAACAGCCACGCCCCACAATGTTTTTTTCTTGACACACATGACATTTCAGTTAGCAATAAGCTGGTAATATAATATACACCATAGAATTCTACTGGACACTAAATATAGCATAAACGAGTAAGGAGCATTATTTGCCAACATTGCAAAGTTTGCTAACGTTTAATATTCTTTTACATTTCATTGACACAATTTGAATTATTCAAATTTCATTTTAGCAAAATGTAAAATATTCCTTGTAAGAGTCAGTAGGCTTTTTACTTCACCCCTTTTATGTTACAGCTACCAAAATTATATGGTGGATATGACGTTATCAGTATAGGATATACTGATGTACGAAAGGGATGGAGGCAGGCAATGTGCAATGACCTGTATTTCACAATGGTAAAAGAAAAAAAAAAAAAAAACATTAGTAACATTTAAATTACAACGGTGTTCCACTCCTAGGTATATATCCAAGAGAAATGAAAACATAGCGCATGCAAAAACTTGTACATGAATGTTCATTACAGCATTATACATAACAGTCAAAAAGTGGAAATAACCCAAATATCCATCAACTGATAGATGGATAAACAAATGTGGTATATTCATACAATGGAATATTGTTCTGCAATAAAAATGAAGTACTGACGCATGCTACCATATGGATGAACCTTGAAAATATTATGCTAAGTGAAAGAAGCCAGACACAAAAGCCTACATATTGTATGGTTTCATTTATATGAAATGTCCAGAATAGACACATTTATAGAGCCAGAAATTAAATATTGCCTAGGGCTGGGAGGTAGAGGAAATGGGAGCTGACTGCTTAATGAGTATGAGGTTTCTTTTAGGGGTGATGAAACATTCTAAAATTATGGTGAAGTATAGGAAGTACTGAGTATCTGTTAATGGAGATGGAAAATTTGGCAATGGCTACCAGTGATGGTTGCACAGCATGATTAATGTAACTGGTGTCACCAAATTGTACATCTGAAAAATGTTGAATTGGCCAATATTGCTATATATATTTTTACCACTATAAAAAATAATAAAAATATTAAATGGTGGTGATGGTTGCATTAACTCTGTGACCACACTAAAAACCAGTGAATTGCACACTTTAAAAGGATGAATTGTGTGAATGTGAATTATATCTCAATAAAATTGTTACATTAAAAAAATTACAAAGGTGTTAGTCTTTTCTCCTTTACCCCTGAAATCAACGAGGTTTGAATGACATTCCCAAATTGACCCTACCAAGATATTTTGCTTTATACAAAACTACGTTCCTGAAAGAAATATAAACTAATTTTCATGAATAAGAAAAATCATTTAAGTGCCATTACACTGATTCATTATCTACAGGAAACTTTTCACAAAGAAAATGTTGCTGTTGTTGTTAGGTGTCATCGAGTTGGTTCCAATTCATAGCAACCCTATGTACAACAGAACAAAATACTGCCTGGTCCTGCACCATCCTCACAATTGTTGCTATGCTTAAGCTCACTGTTGCAGCCACTGTGTCAATCCATCTTGTAGAGGGTCTTCCTCTTTTTCGCTGACCCTCAAATGTCTTACAGGTGTTGGTTATATTTAAAGAAGGATACATGTGAGACAACTTTAGACAGACAGTTGCCATATATTAATTTACAAGTTACTTAGCACAAGTCGGAGAGCCTAACCATCTGCTACGGTAAAGATTTTGTGAGGTGGTTTGGCCTAAACATAGAAAAAACTCAGATGTATCTGAGATATTGAGAAATGACAAACCCCCTACCTCCAAAACGCAGCTATTGAAGAGGTTTCTTTATAGGAATATTCAGGGATTCAAGAATAAGAGAAAGGTCTTCTGTTTTGAGTCCTCAAATTTATCTCTTGGATTTTGTGAAAATCTCTATTTTGAAAAAACTAGAAAAGAGGATCTCTTGAATTAACATTGAGGCTTCTCAAAGCAATTTGTTCTCTAACTCCTGAAGGATTCAACAGCCAATAAAAATAATCTAACCAAGAGGTGAAGTAAAGATTAAGGAAGAGATGGGAAAAATTAAATCAAAATAGAATGAAATAAATCAATGAAAGTGGCAAGAAAGAGTAACTGAGTCTTAATTGAATATTATATTATAAAAATGGCCAAGGATCTAGGTGGTGGTAGGATGAAAGATATAAAAAATACTTCATTTTTGTATATATGTATACTCTATTTTCCACAACAAAACCAATTACCTCAGTTTTCAAGGAATTTTTAAAAGTTGTTACTGTTTATTTATTAATGATTAAGGAGTTAATTAATCCCCACTAAAATGATGCCACAGCAATTCTAATATTATTATTAAATCTAAAACATTGTTCTTTTTAATTTTTATTCTAATTCTATTAGACTGAAATTAGATAGAAATCCTTTGCATTAGATATATACGGTAAGATCAAGATACATATCCTAACTAAAAATATTCTAGACATGTTTTTTAAAAATCTTTTGCAAAATTAAATCACAGAAGATGTCTCAAGATATGACTATTCACAATATACATGGACTTTTAAATTTTACACCACTTTAATACCAAACAGTTTAATTTGATGGATATTTTTTCTGAAGACACACTAAATTTATTTTAATACAGAGAAACTTTTGCCATGCCATTTTATATGATAACCATAATTTTTTTTATATATTTTTATGTCAGGTTAAGTTGGTGTTTTAGTTATCTAGTGCTGCTACACCCGAAATGCCACAAGTGGGTGGCTTTAACAAACAGAAATTTATTTTCTCACAGCTTAGGAGCCTAGAAGTCTCAATTCAGGGTGCCGGCTCTAGGGGAAGGCTCTCTCTCTCTGGTGGCTTGGAGGAAGGTCCTTGTCCCTTTGAGCTTCTGCTCCTGGGTGATCTTCATGTGGCTTGGCATCTTTCTTCCCCCACCTTTGCTTCTTTAACTTTCTTGTTTAATCTCTTTTATATCTCAAAAGAAACTGACTTAAAACATACCCTACTAATCCTGTCTCATTAACATAACAAAGACAACCCATTCCCAAATGGTATTAGAACCACAGGCACAGAGGTTAGGATTTACAACACGTATTTTCTGGGGACACAATTCAATCCATAACAGTTGGAAATATTGTATTGATTTAGTAATCTACATCTATTTAAAGACAAGCAATAATATTTGCAGACAGCCTTTTAGTGGCTTAAATCATTATCTTGAAAACACTGTAAATATTCTTTAAAAAAGGAAAAAAGTTAACATGCTAGACTTCAGAATTATTTTACAAAGTAAATCTACTTTGTTTTTAGTTTTAAATTCACTGATATACACATATAACACACTATCACTTTACATACACACAGACACCCCACAGGGCAACGTACTTACGTCCCAATGAACAAATTTTCTATTTTAAAAAGAAAAGAACAAAAATCCTCCTTGGAAAAGTGAAATGTCTGCATCTAATCTTTACTGTTTACAGCATGATTCTTTCAAATTTTACAGAGAATAGACCCATTTCTATCTCAAGCAACATTAAAATTTGTCATGAGATTCTTATTATTGTTTTTGCTCAAGCAAACCTACCACTTAAAATGAGAACAAAATATTTCCTTCCTCCTCCTTCAGATGGAATGTTTTAAGGACCTTATAAAGCAGCCTGACATAAGCTCAAAGTATTTTTGCATAGAATATATATACACATATTTAGATAGAATATAAACACAGGAAGAACTGTAGAACATGATCTGAGTTTATGGCTTGATTACAAGTATTTACTAAAAAAAGCAATATATGCTTTTCTTAACATATTATGCTTAATCCCTAAGCCGAACTGAACAACTCCAGTGCCCACCATAGTAAAAAGGAAGTAGTGGCTATAGAAAAGAAACTTTTCATTTTGAAATATATATTTACTATTAAATTACTTTTATCATTTAATAGTCTTGTCTGAACCTTCCAAATCTATATTTCCATTTCTAAGATATTAGTAAATTGCAATTTTTACTTTATTTTAGGTATGGAATTTCATTGAGTAAATTTAAAAAAATGAGTAAGTTTTAAAAAGCAGCTCAACAACTTTGAAAAAACTGTTTTTCCAAGAAAAGGTTTACACACACACATAAACCTTCTTTCACAGTTACCAGGGATGGGGGGGAAGGGAGCGAAAATTACTAACTAGATAGAAAACATGTGTTAATATTGATGAATGGAAAAGCAATAAACAATATGGGAGAAGTCAGCACAACATGACCAAAGCAAAGGAAGACACTGAGAGGAATGCAAGAATAAAGGACAACTACCATTAATTACTATAACACAGACAATCCTGCAACAATAGCATTAACAAAGAGTGGTCTAAGAATGGATACAAAGGTAGATAAGTATGCTAAAGAGGTGTGGGAGGGTGTAAGGGAGCACACCCATCTCAGATATAGCTCTGGTTGTGGTTACTTCTACATACCTAATTGTAGATGCTGCATGTCTGTAGGAAATAGAGCACTCAAGGGGCACAGTCATGGAAATTTCTTGGATGTAACCAAACACCTTGCAGGACGAAGTTCATAGGATTGAGGGTGAAGGACCATAGACTCAGGGGACATTTACATCAATTGGCATGACACAGTTCAGAAAGATAATGTTCTGCATTCTACTTTGGTAAGTAGCGTCGGGGGCTTAAAAACTTACAAGCGGCCATCTAACATACAACTACTGGTCCCACCCTGTCGGAAGCAAAGGAGAATGAAGAAAACCAAAGACTCAAAGAAAATATTAGTCCAAATGACTAATGGACCACATGAACCACAGCCTACATGACCCCGTGCCAAGAACTAGATGGTGCCTGGCTACCACTACTGACCACTCTGACTGGTATCACAACAGAGGGTCCCGGACAAAGTGGGTGAAAAACATAGAACAAAAAATCACATTCACAAAAAAGACCAGACTTACTGGCCTGATAGAGACTGGAGGAACCCCTGAGACTATGGCTCTAACACACTCTTCTGACCTGGAACAGAAGCCATTCCCAGAGACCACCTTTCAGCCAAACAGTAGAAAGGCCCATAAAATAAACAAATGAACACCTGAGAGGAATATGTTCCTTAGAACAATCAATTATACAAGATCAAAAGTACATTTGCCCAAAAGCAAAGATGAGAAGGCAGGAAGGGGTAGAAAATCCAAAGGAAAGGAAACAAGGAACTCAGAGTGGAAATGGGGAGCGTGCTGACACATTGTGGGGTACGCAACTAATGTCATGGAACACTTTATGTGCAAATTATCTAATGGGAAACTAATTTGCCCTGTAGATTTTCACCTAAAGCATAATAAAAAAATTAAAAATAAATAAATAAATGTAAGCCAAGTAGCAACTAAGGGGGAAAAGAAAGGTTTTTCAACACCTCCCCACCCCCATATGACTTTCACTACATATATCCCTGATCTCATAAATCCTTTCTAGTTTATAATATCAATATCCCCAGTAATTACAAACTTTATGTTTCACTTACAAGATATCATTAAGTAGTCTTCAGAAGTGCTCTTGACATCATCATCATCATCGTCGTCATCATCATCATCATCTTCGGTTTTTATAGTAACTGTAGAACCAGGAACACCACCAGCTGCTTGAATCACAGTTTCCGTATCCGAATTAGTTACAAGAACCTCCTCTGATACCATTGTGGGAGAGTCAACTCCTGAAATACAATCCTGGACCACATGTTCTAAGTGTCCATCAGGACCAGTAACAAGGTCAGCCACAAAAACCTGCTCAGGTACCCTAACAGTTTCTGTAATTAGCTCAGAAGTCAAGATGTGATCACCATCATCTTCCTCTAAATCTTCTTCAATGGCAACATCAGCTTCAAGTACAGCTTCAGGAACAATCACACCTTCTGTTACTACATCAGTCTCTGTGATGATATCAGGCCCATGGACAACTTCAGCTGCAAGGCCATGATCAAGAGTTATGCCATCATCTGTGACAACATCAGAAACTAACACAGCTTCAGGAACTGAGACAACGATATGGTCTCCATCAATATGTGCAGTACCAGCCATTCCAGCCACTATAATACAAACAATTATCCAAAAAGAAGTGAAGTTATTTTATTAATTCACAGTACTTTATTTAATCTAGCAGATGACAGAAGTTTTTAATATTAAAAACTCCTTGCCAAACATATCATTAATAAAAAATAACTGACAATTTAACTGCCATAAAACCCTCACTAACCAGAAATTGGGGTGGAGGTAGTTAAAATAGTGTTAGTAAAATCGAAACTAAGAACTTAAAAGAATGTAAAATAATGTACTTTATTTTCAAATAAAAACATAAAAGCCACAATGAGACAAAATGACACACCAGTTAGAACAGCAAAAATAAAAACGAATGACACCACCACAGGCTGGTGAGGCTGCAGAGAAAGTGGATCTCTCATACACTGCCGTTGGGAATGTAAAATGGTAGCAGGCACTCTGCAGAATACTTTGGCAGTTTCTTACAAAACTAAACATGCACTTACCATACAACCTAACAATTACACTCTTGGGCATTTTTCCCAGAGAAATTAAAACATATGTTTGCACAAAAAACTGTACATGAATATTCATAGCAGCTTACAGTAGAAATTACTTATAGTAGCAAAAAATCGGAAACCACCTAATGCCCTTCAACAGGTAAATGGTTAAACTCCAGTAGGTACTTACCATGGAATATTTACTATTCAGCAATAAAAAGGAGAAAACTACTGATACATGCAACAACCTGGATGAATCTCCAGATAATTATGCTGAGCGAAAAAAGCCACTTGCCAAAGTTTACAATACTGTATAATGTATGAATGGAATCATCTATATAGCATTCCCAAAATGACAAAATTACAGAGCTGGAAAACAGATTAGTGATTCCCCAGGGCAGGAGTGTGTGTGAATATATAGGGGTAGCATGCATATGATGATGAAACAGTTCTGTATGTTGACTGTGGTATGTTTACATGAATCTATACATGGGATAAAACTGCATAGAACTATATTATCTCTCTCTCACACACATACACACACACACACACACACACACACACACACACACACAAATATATGTAAAAAACGGTGAAAACCAAATGAGGTCTGTAGTGAATGAAATCTGTAGGCTAATTTAATGGTAATGTACCAATATCAATTTCCTGGTTTTGATGTTGTACTAGAGTTAAAGTATTTAAAATGTCACCATTGGGGGAAGCTAAATGAATGGTACATGGGACTCTATGCACTATTTATTCAACTTCCTGTGAATCTAAATTTCCAAAAATTAAAATAAGACACACACACAAAGATAAAAAGGTATGAACATGTTAAATATTATAAGCTGAATATAATATTAAATATGCATTATAAGCACAAAATCCTGGAACTTCTTTAACTTGTAACAATTACTACATCCAGAAGTTGTCGGCATCTTTCAACCCCTAATTTGGGGAAACAAAAATAAAAAAACTAAACTACTCAATTTAGACTAAGAATTGGTATGACAAAAAAATCATATATATGGACTCTAAATTATGTCAAATTCTAAATTAGTAAATCTGCAGGAACAAAACTTTAATGTTTTTCTTGGGCAGCATAGTAAACACCAATCCCCTCCCCCTTCCTCCCACTTTGTAAACATTGTATGACCTTGAAAATCCCTTTATGAGGAATTTTATTAAGTTCTGCCTCACTGAAGAGGTACTATGAACAAGTTAAGAGAGTTTGTGGACCTGGTTATAACAAAATCTCTACAGGAAATAATCCAGTACAAAGCCGTTTCCACATAGTGATCACTTCCTATAAAGCAGTGCCTGGAAGAGTGCCATTTCCTATGCAATGTTCACTATTATTAACCAGTTAATTATGGAAGTTAGTTGACAAGTCAGGACAGAGAGCAGTGGACACTCTCAGTACCCCAAACCATCAAAGTATAAGGTAAGGAGGGAGAGCTGAGCTTTCAACATAGCTCTTGGGATTATCTTCCTTTCAATGCTTTTGTCCTTCTCACTTTTCTCAAGTCTTCACATAAACCACCAGTACCAGTTCCCGCTGAGTCGATTCTGACTCATGGCGACTCCAGTGTTGCAGAGTATAACTGTGCTTCATAATTTTCGAGGCTGTGACCTTTTAGAATCAGATTGCCAGCCCTTTCTTCTAAGGCACCTCTGGGTGGGTTCGAACCACCAACTTTTCAGTTAGCAGTCAAGCACTTAACCATTTGCATCACCCAGGAACTCCACCTAAACCACCAAATTACCCCGAAAGGACACAGTCCAAATCCTGGAGCTCTACTATACAAAGGGAGTATGTATAAACCAAGTACTTTCTATTCACTTGTTACTCCACTTGCCATTTCAGACATTGTTGTTAGCTGCTATCGAGTTAGCCCTGATCTCAGGCTCTAATTGGCTGATTTTTGGAATTAGACGGCCATGCCTTTCTTCCTAGTCTGTTAGCATGGAAGCTCTGCTGAATCCTGTTCAGCATCATAGCTACATGCAAGCCTCTACTGACAGATGAGTGGTGGCTGTACATGGGGTGCAATGGCCAGGAATCAAACCCAGGTCTCCTGCATTTAAGGCAAAATTCTACCACTGAACCACCATTGCCCCCATATTCCAGAGATGGAGAAATCAAATTTGGCATTCAAACAGACTGGAAATGTGGTTTGTAATGTCAAAGAGAAAAATTAATAACAAACATCTTACTTTGATTTTAAGGTTTTGTTTTTTTTTTTACCCACAAAACTAAATATTAACTGTAAAAATTCCTCACCCAAAATTAATCCTACCAGAAGCTTTTTTTTCACCCAAAGTTGCTTATCTTTTCTTTCCTGATGGAAGCCAGGCTTACTTAGATTTCAAAGAAGTATCATGGCTACAGGTGGAGGAGGGGACACTTTATGATCTGCTATCAGCTGATCCTAGTAAAAGGGAGAGCAGGGTTCAATCAATCATGTTAAGATTAGCCAATGGTTGATCTTCTATTCTTGTCCCGCCTCTTCTCTTTATAAGCTTCATTGTACTAGCCTACTTTGAACCATTTGCTTTTTTTTTCGGAATAAGAATGGTCTCCCCTTATATGAAGAGAATAATTGCTCAGAATAAACCTTATGTTTCAATTTCTCTGAGTTTTGATTATTTTTAAGAGTAGTAAGGAAAAACGAAATGATAAGCCTTTCACAAGTCAAAGATTTAAAATGTGTAAAATTCCATTTATTTTAGAGCATTGCTAGAGGTTAGTTGGATTCCTGAGCATAGATGCTACGGAAGGAGAGAGGGAAAGAATAACTCTAGTGCTAGCCAGGGTTCAGATTAACATGGTTGGGAGGAGTCTAAGAAGATGGAATAAGTACCTTTAAGTTCACTGAGCCTCTACTGTAATAGTAACCTACAGATCAAAATAAATCAGATCTAACCCAAAACAAATCCAAATATGCTTGTTCACTCTGAAACAAATAATCTCAAGGATCTTAGATCAAGGATCAGACCCTTACAGAGTACTAGCAGTCAAAATACTTAAACCAAGGTCCAAGAAGCCTCCTATTAAAATTTGCTCTTTCCTATTAAAAGCTCAGCTGTTAGCTTCCACTGACTTTCTAAACAGTCATTTATTTAGCTATATACACTAGCTGTATTTATTGAGAACTGCCTATGCACCAAGCAACCTGCTAATACTTTTACATGTTATCTCATTTAATCCTTACAACTGTATAAGGTGGGTACTATCATACTGTAGTTTAAATATGAAGGAATTATGGTTTAGATAGGTTAAATAGCTTGCCCATGGCCCAAGCTGGGAAATGAACTCACAGTTTGATTCAAGACAGGATTTTTTCTGATTGTCTATAAGATAAAAGAATTTATTTACTCTAGAGAATGTTTTTGAAGAGGTTTATATGGGTTAACCAAGTAAGGCACTACTAGAGGGATAGTTCGAGGTAAACAGTAAAAAGATGTACCACAATCACTCATTTAATTTTAAAGCATATCGTAAACAGCATTACACGGCATTACAAAGTTTTCTCTCACTAGCTTAGCAAATTATAAGCAATTAGAAAAAATCATTTATAAATCATGAAATCAAATAACCAAATGACAGTAAGAAATAAATCCTAATTTAAAGCACTTCCCATATTCCTAAAGTTATTTCATTAAATGTGAATACCTAGAACTTCACCAGAGTTAGAGCATAAAATTTGGTATTTGTTGGGTCTGTCTTAGACCACCATCCAAGGTTGTTTAGCAATTTAAGTCCCAAAGCAAGACTAGTTTGTTGGAGCTCTAAAATTTTAAACAACTATAAATTCAATAGGACAAACTCTAAGCAGCCCTGGTGGCGCAGTGGTTAAGCATTAGGCTGCTAACCAAAGGGTCGGCAGTTTGAATCCACCAGCCGCTCCTTGGAAACCCTATGGGACAGTTCTACTCTGCCCTATAGAGTTGCTATGAGTTGGAATCAACTCAACAGCAACAGGTTTGGTTTGATTTGGTTTTGTGCCATATAATGTACTTACCTGGCTAAATCTACCTGTGTAGGCTAAACTATAATGTTTCACAAATATTAATCTGTGGAGTTTCAAGTATCTAAGATTTGATGATAACAGAAATTTAAAGAGCATTTATCTTATTTCTAATAAAATTTTAGAATTTAGAAAGTTTAACGGGTGTAGGGTAACTAAGCATATGGCAGCTGCTTTCAGAAGTTAACAAGGCTAAAATTTCCGTTGTCAAAAGTCTTCCCAAAAAACGTCCCTTCAGGTTGAGACCTGTTTGACATCTTTGCATTTTATAAAATATACCAAAAAAAAAATACGCTTATATATGAAATTGGGCTCAAAACTGTATATAAAAAAATACACAGAGTCCCTGCCGTCTAAGAGTTCAGAATCCATTATCAAGGGCAAATGGAAATCTAGCTTCTATTTTAGGTCAACATCATTTTCAAGACAAAAATGACTGAACATTATTCATATTAGTCTTTCCTGATCTAATTGGAAATTCAGCAGAATAACCTTACCAAAATGTAAATACAATTTAGTTGCCACTGATTTATATGCCTAAATTTAAAAGGGCATAAAAATGGAATTAAAAAAGAATCCATCCTTAGATCTGCAACAAAAGCACGAGCAGCAAAAGACAAAATAGACCAGAGAGACCTCACAAAATAATATTAAATACTTTTGTTCATCAAGGGACTTCATCAAAATGTGAAAAGACAATCTACTGATCAGGAGAAAATCTGGGGGATATTCCAATAAAAGTCTAATACGCAAAATAAATAAAATACTTCTACAACTTAACAACAAAAGGACAAACAACCAAATCAAAAAAACAGGCAAAGGACTTGGACAGACTTTTCACTAAACAGGATATTCAAATGGCCAACAAGCACAAGAAAAGATGTTCAAAGTGTTTAGCCATTAAAAAAAACCAAACCTGTTGCCGTCGAGTCGATTCCAACTCATAGCAACCCTATAAGGACAGAGTAGAACTTGCCCTATAGGGTTTCCAAGGAGCACCTGGTGGATTCAAACCGCTGACCTTTTGGTTAGCAGCCTTAGCTATTAACCACTATGCCACTAAGGTTTCCGATGAGCCATTAGAGAGATGCAAATCAAGACCACAATGAGATACCATCTCACCCCAATTAGAATGGCAATGATAAAAAAAAAAAAAAAAGGAAAATAGGTGTTGGAGAGGTTCTGGAGAAACAGGAACCCTCACCCACTGCTGGTGGGAATGCAAAATAGTACAGCCACTGTGGAAAACAGATTGGTTGTTCCTCAAAAAGTTGAACATAGAACTACCATTTGACCCAGCTATTTCACACTAGCCCTAGTGGCACAGTGGTTAAGAGCTACAGTCGCTAACCAAAAAGGTCAGCAGTTCAAATCCACTAGCCTCTCCTTGGAAACCCTATGGGACAGTTCTACTCTGTCCTATAGGGTCGCTACATGTTGGCAACACGTTTTATTCCACTCTTATATATACCCATGAGACTTGAAAGCAGCCACATGAACAGACACATGTACACCAATGTTCACTGCAGCACTTTCCACAATAGTCAAGAAGGAGAAACAACCCAAATGTCCATCAACAGCTGAAGGGATAAACAAAATGTGGTATATACATACAATGTAATATTACTCAGCCATAAAGAGAAATGAAGTCCTGATGCATGCCACTACATGGATTAACTATGCAAACATTATGCTGAACAAAATCAGTCAGTCACAAAAAGATAAATACTGTATGATTTCACTCATAAGAAATAAGCAAATATATAGAAATCAAAAATTACCAGTGGTTACCAAGGGTGGAAGGGAGGCAGAAAGGGGGAGTTTTTGCTTAGGGGGCAGTGACTTTATGTTAATGGTAGTGGAATAATTTGGGAAAGGAAAGCAAGAATTGTTCTACAACTTGAAGAATGTAATCACTGTCACCAAATTATACGTGTAGAAATTGTTGAATTGGTATGTGTTTTGTTACGTATATTTTCACCGTAATTAAAACAAAAAATCCTCCTCAAAAAACCAGTAACCATATGGGGAAGCCAGCACAACTTGTACAAGGAAAAAGGTCATGGAAGCTCCACAGACACATCCAAACTCCCTGAGGGACTGAATTGCTGGGCAGAGGGCTGTGGGGAGCATGGTCTCAGGGAACATCTAGCTTAATTGGCATAACGCAGTTTATAAAGAAAATGTTCTACATTCTACCTTGGTGAGCAAGGGAGAATGAAGAAAACAGTATACAAGGAAAAGATTAGTCCAAAGGACTAATGGACCACAGTGGAGGGTCCTGGACAGAGCTGGAGAGAAAGGCAGAACAAAATTCTAGCTCAGAAAAAAAGACCAGATTTGCTGGCCTGACAGAGACTGGAGAAACCCGGAGAGTACGGCCCCCAGACACCCTTTTAGCTCAGCAATGAAGTCGCTCCGGAGGTTCACCGTTCAGCCAAAGATTAGACAGCCCCATACAACAAAACAAGCCTAATGGGGCACAACAGTCCAGGGACAAGGACTAGAAGGTGGTGGTGGGGGGACAGGAAAGCTGGTAATAGGGAACCCAAGGTTGAGAAGGGACAGTGTTGACATGTCGTGGGGTTGTTAACCATCGCCATAAAACAATATTGTGCTAAGTGTTTAATGAGAAACTATTTGTCCTGTAAACCTTCATCTAAAGTACAATAAAAAAAGAGAAAAAAAATACCATGCAAAAAAAAAAAAAAAAAACAACAACAACAAAAAAAACAGTAACTACAAAATACTACCGGGCAGTTGAATCATTAAGACCTGTATTACAAAAAAAAATGGCTTTAAACTTTTTTCTCATATAAATATTATTTACTCTATTAGAAAGGGCTTTAAATGATACTATGAAAATACCAATCAAATATCTGGAAATCTTAAGTTAGTACCTCTCAAACTTTCCATTTTATTACTCCCAAAAAGATAGGGAATAGAGAAAATTTTTTCCTTCTACCCCATAATGTATCTGAGTATGCGTGTAGGTATGTATATAAATTATGTGTAGGTGTTTATGTGTGTGTGTGTATGTATACTTTTCCCAATTTAAATGAAACGGACTCCAAGAAGATGTGGTGTTTATTCTTTGGCTTCAGGTATCTCTTGGCATATTGCCATGTGCCTCTAAGGGCACTTATACCCCAGTCTAAGAAAGAAACCATTAAGTTAAACACAAAATTGTTTTAACGAATTAAAAATATTTCAACAGCCCAACTGTCCATCAACTAACGAATGGATAAACAAAATACGGTATAACCACAATGGAATACTATTCGGCAATAAAAAGAATGAAATACTGATGCATGCTCCAACATGGATGATCCTTGTAAACTTTATGCCAAGCGAAACAAACGTGATACAAAAGGCCACATGTTGTATGATTCCATTTGTGTGAAATGTCTAGAATAGGCAAACCTACAGAAACAGAAAGTAGATTAGTGGTGGCCTAGGGCTGGGGACAATTGAGAGTAACTGCTAATGGGTACCAGGTTTCTTTTTAGGATGATGAAATATTCTAAAATTATTAGTGGTGATGACTGCACAACTCTGTGACTATATTAAAATCAACTGAATTGCAAACCTGAAAATGGGTGCTTGTATGGTATATGAATTATATGTCAACAAAAAACAAGGAAAAAAGAATGTATACAAAAATGTTTCTATATTCACGTTCTACTTCTCTAGCAGATAATGTATTTGATGTAATAAGGGGTTAATTAAACTTCAAGGTATTTAGGAGGAACAATGAAAAGGAAGATAAGGGGAACACCAAGTAAATATCCACCAACACCAATCATTTTTTCATCCTTTGGAATGAATCATATTTCAGCTGCCAAGAGGAGTTGAAGGGGGTTCTGGCACTTTACCAAATACTATATGGTAAATAATATATTGTTATCAAATGGAGAAAATAGTGCACTACTTCCATTTTAAAAATCTCTTATTTTAAAAAGTAAAAAAATTAAAAGTTGACATTTCAACCAGAACTTATTTACCATACTGAATGAAGTTCAAGTGTTCCAGTATTCTGTAAAGTATCAAGTCCTAGCCATGAATTCATAAGAACACTTCTAATTTAGCTCTCACTTTTCAGCATTGTCTTCCTTTTAGAATTTATTCCTGTACATTTTTCCATCCAACATCATTTCTAAATCATCTATAATCAACACAACTCACTTCTGGCTCTAGCAGAAAAAAATCTACGATTCCTTTCTATTTCATCAATTAACCGCTCATCACATCTAATCTTTATCTGTCCACTTTTATTCATCATACAGAAATGTTGAAGAATCACAGTACTAGAGAGGACCTTACATATTATCAAGAAGTAAGTAAACTGACCACGTTTACACAACTAGTTAATAGCACAAGCAAGACTAGAATCTAGTTGTTCTGACACTCATTACACTGGGCTTTTCAACAGGGACCAAATGACATATTCAACCATATTATCCTAGACCAGTAGTAGCATATTCTTAATTGAGCAACGTATCACTAGTTCCAGTCCCCCATCTCTAATTTTAGCTTAAACAACCCTGTAACACCTCATGTTTCCTGTTGACTTTTTATCCCAATTTCCCATTTGTCTTCTCTGTCCTGCCTTTGATTGTATCTTCAATTCTAATCATCCCAGACCTGACTCTTGTACTTCAGATACCTCTATCGCCTGTAATTCAGACCAACCCTGCTCCAGTTCAGTTTGTTGACTGTCAATGGAGTCTTAGCATCTTCTTCAAAATGACTACTGTAAAGAAGCTACTGAAAAACTTGACCACAAAAGTAGGGAGTCTCTTCTTTAACAAGATAAATGTATGTTACTGGTAACAACTTTCTGAGGATATAGTATCAGAATGTAATTAATCACCTAGTGCATGATTTTCCCTATATCACTACATATGCATCTAATTTCTTTGAGTAAAAGCACTTCCCTTTGATCTTTATTAACTATGCAACTTCAAATGTATTTTAAAAAGTCAATTTAACATTTTCTACATGCAATAATTGCTACATACTATCAGAATGTGATGGAATTATGTAAATTGAGTATTTCATTATCAATAATATATTATCACTATATTCCAAGTAGAAGATTGATTTTAAGTAAAAAAATAAGCTCTACAGATGTATTTCCCAGTAAAAGAACAATTTCCCACGGTAAATATTCACCCCTTCCTCAATTTACTTTTGATTTTTAGTATGTTCTGACTTTTAAAAAAGAAAAGGAAAATACTACAAAGAAAATGTTTTACCAAAATCCTGCATAATCATGGTATGGGCCATTCTAGATTCTGACGTGTGCAATCCAAGACTTCCACCACCTGGGTCCATACTTAGCAAAGCTCATTCACAAATCTCTGTAAAAGAAACATTTTTTAAAAAAATAGTTTAAATATATTTAGGCCAAAGTCAGTTTTTTTGAGGAAAAAAAAGGAATTTAAAATATGTCTCTCAACCATGTGTGCAAATCTCATTACACAGGAAAACAAAACAAACAAAAAACCTTGATGCTTTCTTTATGTGACAACCATAAATAAAAGGGCCACGTGGCAGTAAACTTAGGGTGATAAAGAATAAGACACAGTAAGGGTGATGAGGCATAGGGAAATAATAGAAGCAAGCAAGTAAAAGAACAAAACTGCAGCGCTGAGATTCCCGTTAAAAGTGAAGTTACAAAAGAAGAAAAAAAGAAAAACAAGATGACAACAGACAGTAGTTAGGATATTTATACATTACTAGAGGACTCAGACGTCTAGTATTAGTGAATTTCATCCAGTGGCTCTCATCCATTTCTTCCAGACCCAGATCAGCCCTGCAGGCGGACTCTGCAGATAAACTTGTGTTCACCTCTGGCTCCCGGGGTTCTACTTATAATGTAAAATGTTCTATCCCAGTTTCCCTGGAGTTCTTTGAACCAGTAAGGACTTCTGGCCTCACTCTACTACATTCTCTTGTCTCACAGTTTTGAGGACTCATGAAACATGACTGCTTCCTACATACGGTAAAGATAAGATCAATCACATATAAACATTTAGAAAATTGTTTCTTGCAGCATATCTTTTACTTATAATTGTACAACCAAATTTTTTCATTAATGGTTTAATAAAGTCATGCTAACCTCATGCTGGTTTTGAAATCAAGGGCTCAACCTATTTCATTTCAAATGACTTATATTTAAGATCATCAGATATTACGGAACATAAAGTCAGATGCTGTCATTCAATGTATTTCTTAGAATTACATGTGTATTTCCCCTTCAAACAGAAGATTCTAAGTGAATCAGTCAAAAACACTGTCAATTTTATAAGGCATTTATTGCTTTTTCAGTCAGGAGTGTTTAATAAATTGGGTTATACTGCACAAAAGATGAGGTTACATCATGAATGGAAGTTTTAGAAAGGTGCCATGTAAAGAGAACTTAATCTCTTCTTAGATTCTATAAATACAGAAGGATCAAAAAGGTTTTCATCTTGCTTAAAGTTCTATAGTCATACAGGAGGCAGGAGTCTCACAGGGTATCCCCTCCCCTATCAACATCTGAGCTGTGTACATAAATATGCTACAGCACTGAGTGACATTTTTATATATCAAATGATTCAGACAAAATTACTTTATCTACATGTGAGCAAAATTACCAATGTCTTAGACATTCTCAGCTGTATTTTGTCTTTTTTCAAATACCAGAAAATTGTTTTCTGCCTTGCTATTATGCAAAATGAGGCCAAGAGAGTTCACAGTAAACAGCCTGTGTGTTCACAGATAAAATGCCGTAAGTACTTATTTTTAACATTTAAAAGTGTCTATTTTGCCTTTAATTAGAGTAATTGCTTTCTGTATCCTATAACTAATAATAACAATTAACAAATGTCTTTAAAATGTTTTTGAAAACTTAATTTTATTTAAGTAATTTAAGCATTAAGTAATTTGTTAATCACCTTAGTATGAGTGTCTCCAAGAAATTGTAGATTTTCTTCCATATTGTAAAATAAAATCTGCAGCAATTTCTTTTTGTTATGTTTCCTTCTGAACTATGTTATTTTCTTTGGAAAAACTTTCTTTTTACCTATTGTAAAAATATATTCAAAATTAGATACTTGACATTTTAAACCAAATCTATCACACAACTTAAAAATGTTTTTCTTTACACTTTAACTTGCAGTGTTAGGTTGGGAAGGGCTTGTATGCTCAAATCTGAGTTAATCTAAAAAGCAACCAAAGGGATTCCAACAGCAACATAAGCAACGTTATTACACTTAGAATTCAACCACTCGATTAAATCAAAATCTTCTCTAAAGCACATTTTTAAAAAAAATCAGTAGCAAGACCTTATTTTGGAAAGCGAAAGCGAACCAAGGGCAAGCTTTATCCTTGCCAAACGCATAGAGAAAAAAGACTGCACTAGCGCTCAATTAAGTGTAAAAATTATTAACACATAGTGTAACTGTTATGGGAAGTATGGCTATATAAATACCAAATAAACAAACTGGAGCACCTTTTTTCCAATATGGGAAGTTTCAATAAGCTCAATAATAATAAGAAATGAGGTATGACAACAGGAACGTGTCAAATATTCCATAAGCAATAGATAGCTAGGCTTCTCAGTCTTCTCAAGAGTGTATCTCACATCCTCAATGAATAGAGGCAACCCACCAGATACGCTTCAAGTAAACGCTTTCCATCCATGCACAGGGATCAGAAATCACAAAAGGAAATTTTACTCTCATCTGTCTCCACTAATCAGAGCTCATTCAGGACCTTGCTTCTCAGTGATGTAAATGGGGTGAGGGGTAGAAGAGAAACCCGAAGGCGGCAGAGCAAGAGAATGCCAAAGTAGTATTTGCAGAGATAGAAGACAAAGGAACCCTGGCAAGTAGCAGTATTGCAGCTTTGGACGCAGCTCTCCTCCCGCATAAGTCTTCCTTTCCCACGACCGTGCCAAGTTTCAATCATTTCAACCAGAACGCTCGCACGTGTCCTCTCATACATTACCCATCTGCACAGATCTTAAACCGAACACGGGTGGAAAGGAAAAGACCTAAACGACAAGAATCTCCCTTCCTCTCCTCCCTTCTCTCACTTGGTGCAGCGGTCGCCACCGCTGCTACCCACACGGTGCTGCCCAACCCCTCACCCTCCTCCGGCTCCTTCTGACCCGCTACGTGGGAGACGGCTGGGAATCAAAATGGTGGTGTTTTAGTGGAGGCGACAATTGCCGCACACAGCCCCCCCAGGCTCTGACGGCTCCCAATCCCCCTAAGATGCCCGATTCGGTACCACAATCTCGCAAAACGCCACCATCCTTCGCACATTCCAAAGGTTACCATTAGTGGCGGGCTGGAGGCGGGGGTTTCAGTGGGGGAGGGGGGAGCGAGTGGAAGCGATATGGGGGGGAAGGGTCGCCGAGAGAAAATGCCGGGGGACGCTGCATTCTTCACTTCACCGTTTTGTTTTCCGCCATTTTCCCATCACCCTAAACCACCGACGGTCTCAAAGACGCCTCTCGCTCCCAGGGGCTCCGGCCTAGGGGAAGACGCGTTTGCCTGAGGGAGAAACACTGACTTCCCTCCATTCCTCCAGCCACCGGCTGCGTCTGAGGAGCAAAACTGTCCGCCTGAGGAGGAAAGACTTAGGGACTAGATGCCGCTTCCATTGTTCCTCTCGCCCTACTCTACACGCTGGGTGCAAGCCTCTCCTCCCCGCACACGAAGGACACTCAGCGCAGCGGACCCAAGTCCCTCCACTTACTCCTCAGGAGTCGCCTTACCTGCCGCCGCCACCGCAGCCGCCAGTCGGACTCTGACCGCGCTGTGGATTTCTGTGGGGGGCGGCAGCTGTGGACCTGTAAGGTCCTCACATTCGGGTTTCCGAGGTCCCACAGCCCGAACCAATCACAAGCTACCCTGCGTCTGGGAGGCGCGCCGCTTCGCCCTGCTTTATATTGCCGCTGACATGCTGAGGTTGCATTACATCACGCTAACCTTCTGCAGGGTAGGGGGCCTAGAAGGGGAGCGCGCGCACGCGCGCGGGAGAGCGAGAAACCCGTGCTGGGCTGGTGCTTGGAGACCCCGCGGACTTGCAGTAGGAGCTGCAGCTCCTGCCAAGCCCAAGTGCGCAAGCCCAGATCTTGGCGCGCCCCTGAGGAGTTTCCGTGGGAAGATGTTTCTGTTTTCCAGGTTTCCCAAAGGAGAGGAAGAGGGGGAGGGGGAAAATCAATGACTGGATGAGCACTCACTGAGCCTTTAATAGATGTTGGACGCTGTTAAAAAAATATCGCCCATACCCTCGAGGATTAACCTTATCAGAGTGATAAGAAGCATGCTCCCCCAATATAGCCTGTGTCTGTTTTGCAATTTCCCTCCCTCCCTTCTTTCATTCTTTTCTTTATATTTCCTTATGGTAGACAGTTCGATGAAGAAAGTAGAGTGAAGAAAGGGATGGAAAGGTAAGGTGGACTTAGTGCCGATGACAAGGAACCCAACGCTAAATAGCCCTTGAATGAGTCACTCTCAGCTTGTGTCTGCACTTAAAAGGTGGGAGAACAGTGAGAAATTCAGTGCATGAGGGGTGGGGAAAAGAGTGAGGAGATGTGACTCAAAGGTAGGTGGAGACTAGATTGCATTTGCAAACTTTTATATTCTGAGAATTTAGCTTTAATACTATAAGCATTTGGAACCAAAGGCAGTGTGTAAGCTGGGAAAGGATACAATCCTTTGCGGGGGAAAAAGAGAGAGAGAGAGAACATTACTTTTGCGTAAATAATTTGAATATTTACAAACAAAAACATTTTATTGTTCTGGGCTGTCTAGATAGTTTCCCCAAGTCTGTATAACCTAATATATATGTACCACTAAAGGTTTTGAGGAAATCGCAGGCGACACGATGTAAAAGCACTTAGCACACTACCTAACTCATAGTAGACCAGTAGTCAACAAACTTTCTCTGTAAAGACCAGATAGTAAATATTTTAAGCTTTTCAGGCCATACGGTATCTGTTAAAACTACTCAACTCTGCCACTGCAGCCCAAAATCAGTCATAGACAATATGTGCACACATTAGTATGGCTGTGTTGCAATAGAACTTTACTTATGGGCACTGAAATTTGAATTTTACATTATTTTCGCATACTTAGTTCACAAAAATTATTCATTTCATTGTCATGAAAATTATTCTTCTTTGGATTTTTTTCAAATATTTAAAAATATAAAGATGATTCTTAGTCACAGACCATAAAAAACAGGCAGCAGTCCAGATTTGGCCTGTGGGCTGTAGTTTGCTGGCACCTCTGTTGTTGTTGGTGTTAGGTGCCCTTGTGTCAGTTCCAACTCATAGCGACCCCATGCACAACAGAATGAAACATTGTCGGGTCCTGTGCCATCCTCGCGACTGTTGCTATGTTTGAGCCCATTGCTGCAGTCACTATGTCAGTTCATCTCATTGAGGGTCTTCCTCTTTTTTGCTGACCCTCTACTTTACCAAGCATGATGTCCTTCTCCAGGTCTCTCCTGATAACATGTCCCTAGTACGTGAGATGAAGTCTTGCCATCCTTGCTTCTAATGAACATTACGGCTGTACTTCTTCCGACAGATTTGTTCGTCCTTCTAACAGTCCATGGTATATTCAATATTCTTTGCCAAAACCATAATTCAAAGGTATCAATTCTTCTTTGGTCTTCCTTATTCATTGTCCAGCTTTTGCAGGTGTATAAGGAGATTGAAAATACCATGCGCTGGGTCAGGCGCAACTTAGTCATCAAGGTGACTTCTTTGCTTTTTAACACTTTAAAGAGGCCTTTTGCAGCAGGTTTTCCCAATGCAATATGTTGTTTGATTTCTTGACCGCTGCTTCCATGGGCATTGATTGTGGATCCAAGTAAAACGAAAATCCTTGACAACTTCAATCTTTTCTCCGTTTATCATGATGTTGCTTATTGGTCAAGTTGTGAGGATTTTTGTTAAGGTGGAATGCATACTGAAGGTTAGTCTTTTATTTTCATCAGTAAGTGCTTCAAGTCATCTTCCTTTCAGCAAGCAAGGTTGTGTCATCTGCATGTTGCAGGTTGTTAAATGAGTCTTCCTCCAATCCTAATGCCAGTTTCTTCGTCATATAGTCCAGCTTCTTGGATTATTTGCTCGGCATACAGATTGAATGAGTATGGTGAAAGGATGCACCCTGATGCACACCTTCTCTGATTTTAAACCATGCAGTATCTCTTTGTTCCATTCAAACGACTGCCCGTTGGTCTATGTACAGGTTCCGCAGAAACACAATTAAGTGTTCTGGAATCCCTGTTCTTTGAAATGTTATCCATACTTTGTTATGATCCACAGAGTCGAATGCCTTTGCATAGTCAATAAAACACAAGTAAACCTGAACCCTGTAGATGCTGTTTATTTACTCTTTTATTTTCCCTCCCAAATGAAGAAAGGTATTTTTTATCGGTTTATTCTCATACATGACACATTTCTATATTGTATACCTCGGCAAATACTACTTGAAAGGTCTTCTCTCAGTGACAATCCCAGACAGACACTAATAGAAGAAAACTGAGGAAGTCAGGGTTTTTTACGTTAATCACCTTTGTGCACGATACACAACGATAGATAATTTTTACAAGCCAGAGATCATCCTTGCTGTTCGTCTTTCTCCAAACATCTAGTCAATCAAAATGTCCTGAGAATTCTACCTCCTTAAAAATCTGTGGAATTCATCCTTTTTTTTTTTTTCCATTACTAATACCTTTACCTTATTCAGGCTCACATCATTTCTTACCTGGACTCTGCAACGCTTTGCTAACTAGTTCCTCTGTGTCTATTTACTCACCAAATCCTAAAATCAGAACTCACTAAATCAGAAAAAAAATCTCAAATCAACTCTTTCCACTTCATTCTTAGTTCCATTGTTTTAGTTGAACCCCTCAACAAATCAGACAGTTAAAATAACCTCCTGAGTGATTTCTCTGCTACAAGTCTCTTTACTCCACTTGATGTCTTTTATAGGGTAGAATCTACACAGCCACAGAGTTCACTTCCATAACAACAGAAACAAACTGATTATGTCACTTCCCCGCTTAAACATTGCTGGCAATTCCCACTAGAATTCAAGGATGACGTCCAGATAAGGACAGAAGGAGACTTGTGGGAACCCCAGATGGGTAATGATATGAAAGACCTTTCAACGTAAAGTCGTTTAGGTATCTGGTCAATATTTATTTGAAGGAAAGGTGGACATAGTGCAGATGGTAAGGAACCCAGATGAAGTGAACACTATGTAGAAGAAGAACTGTTAAGGATGGCTATTTGTGCTATTTTTTTTAAGTACTTAAGTGTTTTTATGTCCATGCTTTAGTTTTTTTTGTGGTTGCATATTAGCCTAAAGACCAGCAATATTAATAAGGTGCTACAAACTCTTTTTTTTGTAATTTTGAGCTTGCTTTGTTTTGCAGTTTGCTTACTTTGCTCCCTCTACTTCCCCTTGTAATCTTGACTAACAGTGTTTTACTATGGTATGTTTAGAAACCAAATACTGTATTGCTGTCTCTTCTTGCTCATATGCCTCTGGATTCACAGTCTGTCAGTCAGCTACACTCCCTTAAAGCTATTCTCTTTGAAAACTTTAGTCTTCTTGCTTTAACTGTAACCTGGCAATCTCCCAAGGAGATAATCTAAAAAAATTAACATAAGCATATTCCAGGCAATCTAGAAGACCACTTTATAACTGAATACTTTCATACATTATCAACACTCACATTTATTTTTGTGGTTACAGCATATTGACAGCAAATGTTGTTGTTAGGTGCTGTAGAGTCAGTTCCAACTCATAGTGACCCTATGTACAACAGAAGGAAACACTATTCAGTCTGTCCTGCACCATCCTAACAATTATTGCTATGTTTGAGCCTACTGTTGCAGCCACTGTGTCAATCCATCTCCTTGAGGGTCTTCCTCTTTTTTACTGACACTTTACTTTGCCAAGCACAATGTCCTTCTCCAGAGACTGATCCCTCCTAATAACATGTACGCGAGACGAAGTCTTCCCATCCTTCCTTCTAAGTAGTATTCTTGCTGTACTTCTTCCAAGATAGATTGTTCATCCTTCTGACAGTCTATGGTATATTCAATATTCTTTGCCAAAACCGTAATTTGAAGGCATTAATTCTTCTTCAGTCTTCCTTCTTCTTTGTCTGGCTTTCACATGCATATGAGGCAATTAAAAATACCATAACTTGGATCAGGCGCACCTTAGTCCTCAGAGTGACATCTTTGCTTTTTAACACTTCGAAGAGGTCTTTTGCAGCAGATTTGCCCAATGCAATATGTTGTTTGATTTCTTGACTGCTGCTTCCATGGGCATTGATTAGGGATCCAAGTAAAATGAATCCTTGACAACTTCAATCTTTTCTCCGTTTATCATGAGGTTGCTTTCTGGTCCAGTTGTTAGGATTTTTTTTTCTTTATGTTGAGGTGTAATCCATACAGTAAGTGTAATCCATACAGTAAGTGCTTCAAGTCCTCTTCACTTTCAGCAAGGAAAAAAAACAAAACAAATTTGTTGCCTTTGACTAGATTCCTGACTCATAGCAACCCTATAGGACAGAGTAGAACTGCCCCATAGGGTTTCCAAGGAGCAGGCAGTGGATTTGAACTGCCAACCTTTTGGTTAGCAGCCGAACTCTTAACCAGTGGGCCACCAGGGCTCCTTCAGCAAGCAAGGTTGTGTCATCTGCATATAGTAGGTTTGTAATGAGTCTTCCTCCAATCCTGATGCCACATTCTTCTTCATATAGTCCAGCTTCTCACATTATTTGCTCAGCATACAGATTGAATAAATACAGTGAAAGGATACAACCCTGACGTGCACTGTTCCTGATTTTAAATCATGCAGTATCTTCTTGTTCTGTTCCAACCACTGCCTTTTGGTCTATGTCCAAGTTGCCCAAGAGCACAATTAAGTGTCTGGAATTCCCATTCTTCGCAATGTTATCCATAATTTGTTATGATCCACACAGTCGAATGCCTTTGCATAGTCAATAAAACACAGGTAAACATCTTTCTGATAGTCTCTGCTTTCAGCTAAGATCCATCTGATATCAGCATTGATAACCCTCATTCCATGTCCTGTACTGAATCTGGCTTGAACTTGTGGCAGGTCCCTCTCGATGTACTGCTGCAGCCACTTTTGAATGATCTTCAGCAAAATTTTACTTGTGTATGATATTAATGATATTATTTGATAATTTCCACATTCTTTTGGATCACCTTTCTTTGCAATGGGCACAAATCTGGATCTCTTCCAGTCAGTTGGCCAGGTAGGTGCCTTTCAAATTTGTTGGCATAGAGGAGTGAGCACTTCCAGTACTGCATCAGTTTGTTGAAATATCTCAATTGGTATTCCGTCAATTCCTGCAGCCTTGTTTTTCACCAGTGCCTTCAGTGCAGATTGGACTTCTTCCTTCAATACCGTGGGTTCTTGATCATATGTTACCTCCTGAAATGACTGAAGGTCAACCAATCCTTTTTGGTATAGTGACTCTGTGTATTCCTTTCATCTTCTTTTGATACTTACTGTGCCTTCATTCAATATTTTATCAGTATAATCCTTCAGTATTGCAACCCAAAACTTGAATTTTTTTCTTCAGTTGTATCCGCTTGAGAAATGCTGAGCATGTTCTTCCCTTTTGGTTTTCTAATTTCAGGTCTTTGCACATTTCATTACAGTACTTTACTTTGTTTTCGCAAGCTGCCTTAATGCCAAATAAAAAAAAAAAACCTGTTGCTGTCGAGTCGATTCTGACTGATAGTGACCCTACAGGACAGAGTAGAACTGCCCCATAGAGTTTTCAAGGAGAAGCTGGTGGATTAAAACTGCTGACTTTTTGGTTAGCAGCCTGAGCTCTTTACCAATGTGCTACCAACGTTCCTAACACCAAATAGTACTACTTTACTTTTTTTAGGCTGATTTGAAATGAAGGCGTGAGACTTCTTCTGTAAATTACATGGTTCTACCAGGGGTGCTGTACTTAATAAGACTTCTTGGTAGTTAGAATGTGGTCACCATGTGGTGTAATCTACTGGGCAGCAACTGGTTTAGAATAAAGTGGTGGGGAAAGTGAATCATTCCATAGCATATAATAAGGCAAGTATTCTCAAAATATGCCATTGCATATAGTTATACTGTGAGCTGCAATGTAATTTTAGGAAGACACTATAATGCACAACATTAAATTAATGCTATTAATTTATTAGTTCTGCTGTTTATTGTTTTGGTTTTATAATTGATAAGTACTGTAAGCATAAGGGATTTATTTATACACAGCTCTACTGTTGTTCATGCTTAAGTAACATTACGATAAAATTAATTTAAGTGAACATTAGGGGTATACTTTTTTATTTTAAAATAGTCTATAATAAAAAATACAAAATGACACACAAAAGATCTCTAAATACTACTCTTCATGAAAGATACCGGGACTCCTTGGGGGAATACCTAATTCCAGGTTTGAGACAGGAAATAAATAAGATAAGCTTGCATCCTATTGTATCAGAGAGCAAAGAAACCATCAAAGACTAATGCGATCATGTCAGAAAGACAAAAGATCATCAAAAAATAATTGCTTAACTGAAATTGATTGAAACACATTAAATATGTTAAAACTCATGAGTTGATCAATGATACTAAAAGAAAGAGATTCCCTCCCCAACCCCAACCCCACAAAAAAAGAAACCTCATTTGATATCATTTGAAGTAAATAGGACATCAACTCTTTACTCTGGAAATTAGCAACTGAAAGAAAAGAACTGAACATTTTCTTATGCCTTTCCTGTACAAACTATTTCAGGATAACCAATTAGCTCTAGTTTGATGAGGGAAAGTTTTCCTTTCTATTAATATGATTTTTATTATTTTTAGTATTTTAAGTGTTTTTAAATACTTTTTATTAATAAATATAAATGAAAGATTTAGAAATTCACTTTACAATCTCTAATGAAGTAATAGATGCAGGTAACCATCATCAGTGGGTTAAACATTAGATGAAACTTTATAAAGGAGTTCAGGTTGTCATCACCTGAATCCACTAACCAGTTTCTCCAAATCTTCACCAATATTTGGTATTGTCAGTATTTTTTATTTCAGCTGACCTAATAGGCATGTAGTGACATTTCATTGTGGTCTTAATTTGCATTTGTCTGATGGTTAATAATGTTAAACACATTTTTGTCTGCTTATTTGCCATGATCTCTTTAGTAAGTGTCTGTTCAAGTCCTTTATCCATCTTTTAACGTTGTTATTTGTTTTATTATTATTCAGTTTTGAGAATTATTAAATATACATTCTGGATACAAGTCCTTTGCCAGACATGTGATTTGCAGACAGTTTCTCCCCACCTGTACTTGGTCTTTTCATTCTATTGACAGAGTCTTTGGCAGAGCAAAAGTTTTTTATTTTGATGAAGTCCAATTTATCAAATTTTTATTTTATAGATTGTGCTTTTGGTGTAAAGGCTAAGAACTCCTTGCCTAAACCCCATCATAATGATGTTCTATGTTTTTTGCTAAAAGTTTTACAATTTTAGGTTTTATATTTATATCTATGAGCTATTCTGAGTTTAATCTTTGTATAAGGTGTGAGATTAAGGTTGCAGTAATCATTTTTTATGCATGTGGATGATCAAAGTTTTCAACAACATTTGAAAACACTATCATTTCTCCAAAGTATTGCTTTTGCATCTTTGTCAAAAATCAAATAGACACATTATGTAGGTCTATTTTTATCTTACTGATTAGGTTACATTGATCTGTGCATCTATCTATCCCTTCACCAATATGCACTGATTTTATTACCTTTAAGTTATGTCTTAAAATTGGGAAGTTTGATTCCTCCAACTTTGTTTTCCTTTTTCAAAACGGTTTTAGCTATTCTAGTTCCTTTTCCCTTCCACATAAATTTTAGTATTAATTTTGATGAAGAATATTGAATATACCATGGGGACTGCCAGAAGAACAAAAAAAAAAAAACCTGTCTTGGAAGAAGTACAGACAAAATGCTACTTAGAAGCAAGGATGGTGAGACTTCGTCTCACTTTGGACACATTATTAGGAGGGACCAGTCCCTGGAGAAGGACATGATGCTTGGTAAAGTAGAGGGTCAGCGGAAAATAGGAAGAACCTCAGTGAGATACACTGACACAGTGGCTGCAACAATAGGGTCAAGCATAACGATTGTGAGGATGGTATAGGACAGCATAGTGTTTCGCTCTGTTGGAGACAGGGTCGCTATGAGTCAGAATTGACTCAACAGCACCTAACAATAACAAGTCTAGTTCCTTTGCCCTTCCATATAAATTTTAGTATCAGCTTGTCTATACCTACACACACAAAAGAAGTCTACTGGGATTTTGATTGTTGTTGCATTAATCTATAGATCTCTTTGAGGGGAACTGACATCGAGTCCTCTAATTCATGAACATGATATGTCTTTCCATTTATTTAGGTCTTCTTGGATTTATTTCAGGGCCCTGGTGGCACAGTGGTTAAGAGCTCAGCTGCTAACCATGAGGTCAGCAGTTCAAATCCACCAGCTGCTCCTTGGAAACCCTACGGGTCAGTCCAACTCTGTCCTGTAGAGTCACTATGAGTCGGAATCGACTCGAGTGCAATAGGTTTTGGATTTATTTCATCAGTGTTTTGTAGTTTTCGGTACACAGATCCTTCACATGCTTTGTAACATTTATACCTAAGTATTTCATTTTTATGAGATATTGTAAATGATTTTTTTCCGTTTTCTTTTTTTTTTAATTTTAGTTTTGAGCAATTTGGTTTTGTGGTGTCTTAGTTACTTAGGGTTGCTGTAACAGAAATACCACAAGTGAGTGGCTTTAAAGAAAAGAAATTTATTTTCTCACAGTTCTGGAGACTAAAAGCTTGAGTTCAGGGCATGGCTCTAGGGTGGTCCATCCTTGTTAGTAGCCCCAGGAGTTCCTGGGAGTTCCTTGGTGTTCCTTGGCATTCCTTGGCATTCACTGGCATTTATGTTCCCTTTGTGCATGTGTCTGTGTCTTTTCAGCTCTCTTTATAACTCAGATGTGATTATGTTTAGGACCCAGCCTACTCTGGCAATCCTTAATTAACATAACAAAAAATCTTATTTCTCAAACAGGGTCATATATACTGTTACTCATGCCCATTGCCGTTGAGTCGATTCCAACTCATAGCAATCCTATAGGACAAAGTAGAACTGCCCCATACGGTTTCCCATACGGAAGCAAACTGCTACATCTTTCCCCTGTGGAGCGACTGATGGGTTTGAACCATCGATCTTTCAGTTATCAGCCCAGTGCTTAACCACTGTGTCACCAGGGCCCCTTATTTAAAGCTACAGGGATTAGGATTTCAATCCATATTTTGGGAGGACACAATTCAATACAAAACACTGGGCTTGGATTTCTTTTGGTTTATCCTACTTGGGGGTCACTCAGAATCTTTATTTGTGTATTTGTGTCTGATAATTTGCCAAGTTGGAGACATTTCCAGTCATTATTTCTTTGAATACTCTTTCAGCCCCACCATTTTTCACTACTCCTTTTGGGACTCTGATGATAAGAAATTTAGACTTTTTGTGTTGTTGTCCCACAGGTCCCTGAGGCTTTGTTCATTTTTTTTTCAATCTTTTTTCTCTTTATTGTTCAAACTGGATAATTTCTACTGATCTAACTTCAAGTTCCCTGACTCTTTCTTCTGTCATCTTTATTCTGCTATTGAGACGATCCAGTGAGAGTTTTTTTGTTGCTGCATTTTTCAGTTCTAAAATTTTCATTTGATTTTTCTTTATATCTTCTATTTCTTTGCTGACACTTTATTTTAGTATTTGATTCAAGAGTATTTACCATTGCTCATTCAAGCATTTTTGTGATAGCTGCTTTTAAAGTCCTTGTTAGATAATTCCAACATTTGTGTCAGTCTTGTGTTAGCATTTTTTATTATCTTTTCTCATATGAATTGTGATTTTCATGGATCTTCGTATGCTGAGTAACTTTAGTTTGCATCCTGAATATTTTTAGTAATGTATTATAAGTCTCTGAATCTTATCTATCTCCAATGAAATACCGTGTTTTTATGCAAATAATGCACATCTTCTGCGTTTATTTGCCAGTTGTGCCCTCCTCCCATGAGGCACCTTCACAAGTGCTGCCATGCCAGTCCTCTTCCACATGCTGCTGTGAAAAAAGTAGCATAGCATGCTTACTAAAATATCTCTTGGGGTGGGGAGTTGGGCATGGCCGGCAAACAAATGTAGAAGGTGCACATTATTTGTGTAAACATAGGGTATGTTGATATTTTTGTTTTAGCGGGCGCTTGACCTGGCTCAGTCAAGTGAATGGAGAAAAAGGAGAGGAAAAAAAATCAGGGATTTTCTTTACTCTCTTGTTTGAGCTTTAGGAGTTCCCTTTTCCTCTCTTTGAGCAAGAATTAGTGGGTTTCTCCTGGCTCTCTGACTGATCCCCAGTGCTCACTTTTGTGTTTCGAGTTGCATTGAGTTCAGTCCAGGGAATATAGGAGGAATTTAAAAAAAAAGTAATTTAACTGCTGCTTCAGTGGTACTTTGAATTCTGGTGTTTTTCTCTGATCCTACTGCTGATGTTTACTTTTCAGAGTTCTCAAACAGCTATCCATGCAGTCTGTTCAAGTTTTATATTTGCATTCAGTAGGAGACAAAGGGAGGCACGTGTTTATTCCATGTATATGGAAGCAGAAGTCTCAAAGTAAACATTTTCAATTGTTTGAAATTTATTCAAGAGCTTTTTTAAAGTTTTTTTAAACAAAAAATGGAAGGAATGCGCAACTGTATCAAATGCTCATGACAAATTGACAGATTGATTAAGATAACAGCTAATAACTGATCATTGGTTTTGGCAATATGAAAGTCTTTGGTAATCTTGGCCAAACTTCTTTTGGGATCTTGGTGGAGAAAAAAGCCTGGTTGTAATGGGTTCAAGAGAGAATGGGATGAGAAAGAGTGAATACAATAAGTAGAGACAATTCTTCCTAATTATGTTGCTTAACAGGAGCATAAAATGAGTTGGTAGTGAATTAATAAATCAAGGCTTTAAAGATCTAGTCTTACTCATTCATTCATTCAGGCATTCATTCATACTTTCACTTATTCATTCATCAAAGATGTAGTACTGAACGCTTCTAGATATTGGCAATACAGACGTGGACAAGACAGTCTCTGTCCTCATGGATCTTACATGCTTCTTAAAATCTAGTACTTAAACCAAATAGAAAATGAACTCAGATGGACCACTTACCAGTTTAGTGGACAGGGACAATTTTTTAAAGCTCTCTGTCCCTCAGTTTTTTCATCTGTAAAACGGGGATTAAAAGAGTACTTTACTTCATAGAGATGTAAGAGTTAAAAGAGGAAATCCTTGTAAATACTTAGTCCAATGCTTGATACATAGCAGACATTCAATAAGTATTAGCTATTTTTAACTATATTAATCATCATCGTTTATTAACAGAGTAATTTTGAATATGCCCGTTCCTCCATTCTCTGCTAGGAATCTGAATGGATTTACTCAAGGCTAAATAACTATGAATGGCCATACACTTGCATAAAGTTCGTCTTTGTTATTTAGGATAGTCCAGTGGTGTGCTGGTAAATAGGCTGGAGGAGTAGGGGCTTAATTTATAGTGTTTACTGATTTTCATGGTAGAAATACTCTTACCACGGGCAATCCTACAGCTACCAAGGTGGTATCACTAAATGCAGACTTGGAAAGAGATACATACGGTCGGCTTTTGTGAGTCAACATGAGTGGCTCCACCACACCACTAAAATATCCCTGCTATTTCCTGAATTCCTATAATAAGAATCCACTTCACTTCACACCGAGTAAAAATTAAGCAACCTGTGACCATCCAAAGCACTATTCCCTGAAATGTTACAACCCCCTTGGAAAACACTTTGGCAGTATCTACTAAAACTGAACATGTACATACCCTAAGGTCTAGCACTTCCTCTCCTAGGTATATATCCATCAGAAATGCATACACATGTACAACAACAACAAAAGAAACATGTACAAGAACATTCATAGCAGCATTAGTTGAAATAGCCAAAAACTGGGAACAAATCAAATGTCACCAAGTCGTTCATTCATTCATTCATTCATATTCTGTGAGTGCCTACTATGTGCCAAACACTGGTCTAGTGTATCCCTGCCTCTTGGAGCTTACATTCTAGTTGGGAGAGACAGATAATAAACAAATAAAGCAAACAAATGCTTTTACAGGCACTGGGAAGGGGGGGGGGTCTATCAGTGAGCAAAAAAGATAAAATCCATGACTTCATAGTACAACTTCCATTCTACTGAGGAAAGAAGGAAGCAGAAGATAAACAAATGACTGAATAAAACAGGTAGTATGATAGACAGTGATAAAGCATAGAGGAAGGATAGGGGTTTGGCAGATGGTTTGCAATTTAAAATAGAGTGGTCTGCGAAAGCCTTACTGAGAAGATTTTATTTAAGGAAACATCTGAAAGAAATGAGTGAGGTAGGTAGATATTTGGTATTAAAACGTTCCAAGTAGAGGCAACAGCAAATACAAAGGTTCTGAGACAGGAATTTGGCTAGAGTATCCCACAACAGCAAGGAGGCAAATATGGTTGGAGTCAGACAGATAAATGTAGATCAGATCATGGTCCTGTTAAGTTATTGACTTTGACTTTTTCTCTAAAAGAAATGGAGACTTAGGGTTTTGACCATGGAAGTGATATGGTCTGACATGTTTTAAAAGGGTCATTTTGGCTGCTCTGTTTAGAGTAGACTATAATAATGCAAAGACTGAAGCAAGGAAAACTTCGGAAGCAATTACAATCCTCCAAGTGATTATTTTTATTGCAAGAGATAGTGATAACTTTGCCTCTGGTGGTAGCAGTGGGTGGTGAGAAATAGTCAGATTCTGGATATATTTTTAATATAGAGGTAGCTAATATGTTTCACTGACAGATTGGATGTGGGGTAGAGAGAAAGAGCAATCAGTAATGACTCCAAAATTTTTAGCCTCAACTGAAGTTTTTACTATCAACTGAAATGGGGAAATATACAGAAGGGGAACAAATTTTTAGAGAGAAAACAAGAGTTCAATTTTGGACCTGTTAAGTGTGAGATGCCTGTTACATGTCCAAGTATAGTGTGGAGTCCAGGGGAGAAGTCCAAGATAGAAATATAAAATTGGGAGATCATCAAGGAAGTGAGTGTATATATAGAAGAGGTTCAAGGAATGAACTCTAGAGAACTGACATGTTAAAGATCAGAGAAATGAGAAGAAACCAGTAAAGGAGACTGAGAAGAGGAGAACAGCGAGGTAGGAGGAAAACCAAAAGAGTATGGGGTTTTGGAAGCCACGTGAAGTATTTCGAGGAGAAAGGAGAGATCAACAGCATTAAATGCTACTGATAGTTCAAGGACTGAGAATTGACTGCTAGATTTAGCAACATGGAGGTCACTGGTGACCTTGACAAAAGCAGTTTCAACGATATGGTAGGAGTAAAAGCCTAATGGAATGGGCTCTAGAGAGAATAGGATGAGAGGAATTGGAGACTATGAATGTAGAAAATTAATTTAAGGAGTTTTATGGTAAAGGGGGCAGAGAAATGGGACAGTAGCTGGAGGGTGATAAAGGGGCATCTATAGAGGTTTTTGTATAATATGAGAAATTATAACATGTTTATATGCTGATTGGTACTGATGCAGTAGAGAGGGTAAAATTGATAATGCAAATGAGAAGAAGAAGAATTACTAAAACGACATATTTGAATAGGTGAGAAGTTTCAGTGCACAAATGAAGGAATCAGCCTTAACTAGGGGCCTGGATAATGGCAAGATAATGGATAATGGAAAGAAAGAAGGCAGACTATATGTGCATGGTTGAAGGTACATCAGTAGATGTGGAAGTTCTCTTCTGAGTGCTTGTGACAAATTCCTCTTTAAAAAAATCTTCATTATGGAAAAGTTCAAGCACATGCAAAAGTAGAGCTAATAGAATAATGAACCTCCAAGTTTCTATTACCCAGCTTTAACAATTATCTATTTATGTCCTATCTTTTTTTCCTGTAGTCCCGCCTACACTCGCTCCCTTGCCCAGATTATTTTGAAGGAGCTCTCAGATATCCTATCATTACAACAGGAAATATTTCATTATGCACCTCTAAAAGATGTGTCTTGGGCTGGGTTCTCTAGAGAAGCAAAACCAGTGAAGCATCTCTATATCTTTATCTATATATATGTATATATATATATATATATATATATATATATATATATAGAGAGAGAGAGAGAGAGAGAGAGAGAGAGAGAGAGAGATTTATCTCAAGGAAATGACTCATGAGGTTTTAGAGGCTGTCAAGTCCCAATTTTGTGGGTCAAGTGTCAAGCTGGAGACCTCTCCTGACTCACATAGCTGCAGGGGCTGATGAACCCAAGACTGGTAGGTCAAAGGGTAGGCCACTGACTCATGGGCTGAGGAGGCTGGTGACCCCAAGACTGGTAGGTTAGATGGTAGGCTCCTGGATCACAGGCTGTGGAGGCCAACAAATCCCAAGAATGGCAGGAAATACGGCAGGACACTGGTTCAAGTCCCAACAACCGAAGGTCAGATAATGCTGAGCCAGATGCAGGATCCACAGCAAGGGATCAAGCTTTGCCAGAACATTCATATATATATTGAATTCAGGCCACACCCCTGAGGAAACTCCCCTTACAACTGATTGACTAATCACATTAGATCACATCATGGAGGATGACTACATCATTACATAGCTGCCAAACTACATCATTACATAACTGCCAAACCACTGAGAATCATTGCCCAGTCAAGCTTACCCACAACCTTAACCATCACAGGCCACTTCTTGTCAACTTGGCATCTGTACACACTTCCTTAAACCATACACAATCTCTCAATAAAGACAATTACAAAGTCATACTTGCGCCTAACATGGTACAACTGCCGTCATACAACCAAAAATGCGCTAGCCCTGTTTACATTTTATATTTCATAAGTGAAGAAAACAAAAATATTTGACGCACACATACAGGAAGAAATACTCATAACAATTACAGTCCTGATTTCCAAAACTGGTCATATGATCGTAACTGGTATTTAGAACTACCTTCTTCCACCACCCATTCTGTATACCCTTTACCCTCAGCAAACACCTCAGCTGATCATAGTTCTTTGCTTGGTGGGTTTACCCAAACTTTCATTCCCGAAGAGCCTGGGCCATTAGTACTCATGTTGTAATTGGGTTGCTGTAGTTTTCCATTGACTTTAACCACAGGACATGGTAATACTAAGAGATGTCCTAAGGGATCTCCTGTATTCCAAAATACTCTTCTTTACTTCCATTACGCAACACCAATCTGATTTCCCCTTGGTAGTCAGGATCTATCACACCAGCCAATATGGTAACTCCCTTCTTTGCCTTGTGATCCAGAGGCATGAGGAGTCCAAAGCGGCTGGGTGGCATTCTTAACTTCCAGTTCAATGGAATCCTTGTGTCTCCAGGTGGGAGCATTTCTCCCTTTGGAACTAAGACCTCAAGACCCACAGAGCATCGGGTTGTGGGGATAGGAAGCAAAAATTTTGTGAGTGGGTCACTAGGGGTAATAGTGAGTGGTGCCACTCTCATTTGCACCCCTTGATTCCTGGGACCATGAATCCTGGCTTTGGGAGAAACAGCACCATATATTGGATGCTGGTTTAGAGCATATACAGCTTCCTGGAGAACATTACCCCAACCTTGCGAAGTATTGCCACCTAGCTGGTGCTGTAATTGTGTCTTTAGAAGGCCATTCCATTATTCTATCAAGCTAGGTGACTCAGAAAGATGGGTAACATGGTAAGACCAGTGAATTCCATAGGCATGGGCCCATTGCCACATTTCATTTGCTATGAAGTGTGTCCCTTGATCTGAGGCAATGTTGGGTGGGATATCACGATGAGGGAGAAGGCATTCTGTGAGTTCCTGGACGGTAGTTTTGGCAGACACATTGCGTGCAGGGTAGGCAAATTCGTATCCAGAGTAAGCGTCTATCGCAATAAGAACAAAATACTGCCCCTTCCATGATGGAAGTGGTCCAATGTAATCAACCTGTCACCATGTTGATGGCTGATCACCTCGAGGAATGGTGCCATACTGGGGACTCTGTTGGTCTCTGCTGCTGGAAGATTGGGCACTCAGCAGTGGCTGTAGCCAAGTCAGCCTTAGTGAGTGGAAGTCCATGTTGCTGAGCCCATGCATAACCTCCATCCCTGCCACCATGGCCACTTTGTTCATGAGCCCATTGGGCAATGATGGGAGTGACTGGGGAAAGAGGATGACTAGTTTCCACAGAATGCGTCATTCTATCCACTTGATAGTTAAAATCCTCCTCTAATGAGGTCACCCTTTATTGATCATTCACATGAGACACAAATATCTTCACTTCTTTAGCCCATTCAGAGAGGTCTATCCACATACCTCTTCCTCATACTTCCTCGTCCAATTTTCCAATCATGCTCCTTCCAAGTCCCTGACCATCCAACCAAACTATTGGCCACAGCCCATGAATCAGTATATAATCGAACATCTGGCCATTTCTCCTTCAAAGCAAAGTGAACAACCAAGTGCGGTGCTCAAAGTTCTGCCCATTGGGAGAATTTTCCTTCACAACTGTCATTCAGGGAGGTCCCAGAAAGGGGCTATAGTGCTGCCACTGTCCACTTTTGAGTTGTTCCTGCATATCATGCAGAACCATCTGTAAACCAGGCAGGAGTTTTCTCTTTCTCAGTCAACTAATCATAACGAACTCCCCATGAGGCCATAGGTACAGACTGGGAGAGGGCAGGTAATGTGACAGGAGTGGAGACCACGGGCATTTGGGCCACTTCCTCATGCAACTTACCTGTGCCTTCAGGTGCTGCTCAGGCCTGATCTTGTATATACCACTTCCATTTAATGATGGAGTGATCCTGTGCACTTCTGACTTTATGGCTCTGTGGGTCAGACAACATCCAGTTTATGATGGGCATCTTAGGCCACATGGTGACTTGGTGGCCCATGGTTAAGTGTTCAGTCTCTACTAAGGCCCAGTAACAAGCCAAAAGCTGTCTCTCAAAAGGCGAGTAGTTATATGCAGGGCCCCACTCAAAACTAACAGCTTTTCAAGTCACTCGATACACAGGCCAGAGGAGCACACCCACATGAGGAATATGTTGCCTCCAAAATTCAAAGACGCCTACTAGGTGTTGTGCCTTCTTTTTAGTTGTGAGAGGGGCCAGATGTAACAACTTATTCTTCACTTTAGAAGGAATATCTTAACATGCCCCACAAAACTGGACTCCTAGAAATTTCACTGAGGTGGAAGTTGCCTGAATTTTTGTGGGATTAATTTCCCACCATCTAGCACAGAAATGTTTTATTAATAAATTCAGAGTCACTGACACTTGATCCTTACTAGGTCTAATCAGTATAATGTCATCAACGTAATGAATGGACCAGAGTGACATCCTGTGGACAGGTAAGGCAGTCAAGGTCCCGGCAGGCTAAATTATGACATAGGACTGGGGAGTTGATACATCCCTGAGGTAGGACAGTGAAGGTGGATTGCTGGCTTTGCCAGCAGAAGGCACACTGCTTCTGGTGTTCCTTCAAAACCATAATTTAAAAAAAGGCATTGGCCAGATCGATAGCTGCATACCAATACCAGGAGATGTATTCATTTGCTCAAGCAATGAAACCACATCTGGAACAGCAGCTGCAATTGGAGTCACCACTTGATTAAGTTTAGGATAATCCACTGTCATTCTCCAAGATCTATCTGTTTTTTTGCACAGGCCAAATAGGAGAGTTGAATGGGGATGTGGTGATCACCACCCCTGCGTCCTTCAAGTCCTTTAAAGTAGCAGTAATCTCTGCAGTCCCTCCTGGAATGCAGCATTGCTTTTGGTTTACTATTTCTATAGGTAAGGACAGTTCTAATGGCTCCCACTTTGCATTTCCTACCATAATAGCCCTTACTCCACTTGTAGGGATCCAATGTGGGGGTTCTGCCAATTGCTGAGTATAGCTATTTCAATTATGCATTCTGAAACTGGGGAAATCACAACCGGATGGGTTTGGGGTCCCACTGGACCCATTGTGAGATGAACTTGAGAAAATACTCCGTTAATATCCTGACCTCCATATGCCCCCGTTATGACTGGTGGGCCACAGTGACATTTTGGGTCTCCTGGAATTAGTGTTAGTTCAGAGCCAGTACCCAGTTATCCCTGAAAAGTCTGATCATTTCCTTTCCCCAATGAACACTCACTCTCTTAAAAGACTGTATATCCTTCTGTGGAAGGCTGGGAGAAAGATTAACAGTATAGATTTTTGGTAGTTAGTGGGCTCTTTCCTCAAGGGAACCCAACCTCCCCTTCTTTCAAGTGGTTGTGGATCTGTAAACTGGCTTAAGTCTGGAACTGATTGAGCGGCGGCCACTCTTTATTCTGGCAATTCGAGTTAGGCTGTCATTCACTTGACCTAGAATCCTCCTGCTTGTACAGATCAAGTAAATATTTAGTAAATTTCCCATCTATTTCAATCCCAGGGACACCATGACTAAGTAGCTAACGCCATAAGTCCATACAAGTCAGACTATTCTGATTGCTGCTTTGACTCTGCTGTCCATTATGGTAACCATACTCACCTTGTCTCTGCCGATTGTGTGCCTCCACTTGGTCCCTACCGCCACAAGGTTCAATCAGCCCCATTGTAGTTAGGTGTCTTAATTCAATTAGGGCAGTTCCCACTGTCAAATCTACTTACATAAAATAGCAATCATAGGAGTCTTCAAGGAGGCTGGGGCAACCTTCACTAATTTGTTCCTCACTATTGTGGCAAAAGTTGTGTCCTCTGGGGACTCCATGTGTGGGTTTGTGGGTCTAACCTGATAAATCCACTCTAGCATGCTAGTTTTCCTAAGCCTTTGGATACCTTCTTCTACAGTATACCAAGGCAGATCTGGTACTTCAACTTGATTTAGTTCGGCCACCTCATAATCCATGTTTCAGCAACCCAACCAAATAAACTATTAGATCCTTTCCTAACTTCTCTAGCTGAAACATTGAATGAACAGTCTGTGCTTAGTGGACCCATATCAGTGAACTCTGATCAATCTTTATGTTCCTTGCACCATTATCCCACACACTTAATACCCATTCCCACACATAATCCCCAGGTTTCTGTTTGTACATATTAGAAAACTCAAGTAGTTCTTTTGGAGTGTAGCGTACCTCCTACTGGGTCACACTTTGTACTTCACCTTTTGGGGCTTGCTGGGACTTAAGTCTAAGTATAGGTCTGGAAGCAAAAATGGGTGGTGGGAGTGGGTCCTGGGAGCATTCATCAATGTCTTGTAAGGCATCTACCTCAGGTGATGTCCCAGACAATGACTCACACATCCTCCAAGGTGATGACTCAGACACCACCTCAGGTGATATCCTAGACAAAGGCTCTTCAGACACAGCTGGGTTAATCTCATCAGAAGGGGATGGAGGGAATAATGATTTTACTGGTGGTGGCTTAGCAGACAATGATGGCATAATCCCTTCAGATGGGAGCAAGAGGGCTGGTTCTGTTGGCAGGAGTTATTCAATGAAATTTAAGGGCTCAATGTCCGCAGCTTCTTGATTAACTACCCTTATGTCTCCATCCCAACTTTCAGGACCCCATTTCTTCTCAATCAATGCCCTTACTTTAACTTTAGACATCATTCAAAGTTAGGAGGAATTCAGTTTGCATTGTAATTCAGCCACTCTTACAACAAGTCTCTGGGTATGGATTTTGGCAATATCAGTTATGTTACTACAAGAAATATGGCTTTCTTTCAGGGCACAAGTGGCAACTTTGAGGTCTTTTATGCAGCACTTTTGCTATGACTCTGTAGCCCTGAGCTCATCTCTTTCTTTCACCACTTTGACTAGCAAAAGTAGGAACAGCCAGTCAGCTTCCCTATACTTCTCATTATGACAAAATTGTAGAAAAGTGTCAAACACATGATCACCCAGAGCCTCACCTCTCACCAATACTTGATATTTCGTGTGTTAATATTGCCACCTCATGCCATGGATTAGCAGCACCCTCTTTCATATTGGAGGCAGAGTCATCAGCACCTTTAAAACTAGTCATATTGAGAACCAACTTAGAAAACTCATCCTTATGATTTTGTTTCTCTAGACCCACTCTCAGTACCAAATGTCTTAGGCTGGGTTCTCTAGAGAAGCAAAACCAGCAAAGCATATATATATATATGTATATATATATATATATATATATATATATATATATATACATATATATATATATATATATATATATATATATACATATATATATATATATATACAGAGAGAGAGAGAGAGAGAGAGAGAAAGAGAGATTTATATCAAGGAAATGGCTCATTTGGTTTTAGAGGCTGGGAAGTCCCAAGTCTGTGGGTCAGGCTGGAGGCTTCTCCTGACTCATTTATCTACAGAGTCTGATGAACCCAAGGATGGCAGGCCGGATGGCTGGCTGCTTGCTCATGGGCTGTGGAGACTGACAGACCCAAGATCAGTAGGTGAGACAGCAGGCTACTGGCTCAAGTCCCAAGAACTGAAGGTCAGATGATGATGAGCCAGATGCAGGATCTAGAGCAAGTGACCAAGCTTTGCCAGAACGTCCATATATATGTTGGATGCAGGCCACACCACTGAGGAAACTCCCTCTAGGACTCATTGGCTGATCCCATCAGATCACATCATGGTGGATGACAATATCATTACATAACTGCAAAATTACATCTTTACATAGCTGTCAAATCACTGAGAATCATGGACCAGCCAAGGTGGCACACAACTTTAACCATCACAAGATGACTTTGAAAAATATAACCACATTACAATGTTTAAAAGATTAACAATAATTCCTTAATATCATCAAATATCCAGTCAGTGTTCAAAGTTGTCTAATTGTGTTTTTAGAATTTTTTTAAATCAAGATCCACATAAGTTTCATGCATTACAATTGTTTTATGTGTCTCTTAAGTCATTTTAAATCTATAGGTTCTCTTTCCATCTTTTTTCCCCCAAATTTATTTTCTGAAAAACTGGAGTCATTTGTCCTGTAGAGTCTTCCATGTTCTGGATTTTGCTGACTGCATCCTCATGGTGACGTTTGACATGTTACATTCCCTGCAATTCCTCATATAGAGTTTTGATTAGATCAGGGTCTGATCTTTTTGGCTAGAAAACTTCATAGATGGTGTTCAGCTTCCATCAAGAAGTATATAATTTCTAGTTGCCTCTCTTACTGAGATGTTAGCAGCCATTGATGATTATTCTCGGATGTATTAATTTTTTAGGGGCTGCTGTAATTAGCTGGAATATTTCTAAAAAGAGAGGCTTGCCCTCATTCATTATAAGGTTACACTAGTGGAAGGTTGAAAGTTTTCTTTTGATTGCTTCAATTTTCTCAATGAAATAAGAAGGAGGGTCAGCAGCTAGGATGAAGGAAGAGATACTGGAAATTTGAGGAGGAGAAAGTATGAAGTAGATATCTAGAAAAGTGAGAAAATAATTGGACTAGGAAAATTTAGTATGATTGCCAGGTAGCACTGAGACCACACATGAGTTTCATGATCAAAAAGAGGAAGACTGGTGTCTCAGTTATCTAGTGCTACTACAACAAAAATACCATAAGTGGGTGGCTTTAACAAACAGATTTATTTTCTCACAGTTTAGGAGGCTAGAAGTCCAAGGTTGGGGTGCCAGCTATAAGGGAAGGCTTTCTCACTCTATTGGATCTTGGGGAAGGTCCTTTTTCTTTGGCTCCTTAGTGATCTTAATGTGGCATGGCATCTATCTCCCCCCCATCTCTGCTTGCTTCCTTGCTTGTTTAATCTCTTTTATATCTCAGAAGAATCCTGATCAGAAGGGAGAAAATGCAGAACAGAATTTAAAATTGTCATGGACTCCAGACTTCCTGGGGCCATGATGGTTGGATGAACCCCTGAAACTAAGGCCCTCAGATAATCTTTAAACCTTAAACCAAAAGTATTCCCTGAAGTCTTCTTAAAACCAAACAATAGTTTAGATTAACTAGTAAAAAATGTCTGTCTTGAGCATTAAGCTCTTTGAAGAACTATCTATATGGGATCAAATTGATAACAGCAACTCAGAAGTTTAGATAGGAACCTAGGGAGCAGTGAATTTATGTTAATGTGGGAGGAACAACTCAGAAAAGGAGGGTAAGAATGGTTGCACAATTCGAAGAATTTAATCACCGTCACTAAATGTTACACGTAGAAACTGTTGCATTGGTGTATGTTTTGCTGGGTATATTCTCAACAACAACAATAAAATAAAATAATTTGTAAAGAGATTTATTTAAGACACAGCCTAAACTGATAATGTCTCATTAACATAACAAGGAAAACATATTCCCAAATGGGATAAGGGTTAGGATTTACAACATATATTTCACATATTTTGGGGGGACACAATTCAATCCATAACAATCAGTAAATGTGACTTTCTGCTTTTCTTCAGCCACTTTCATCTGCACAGATGCAGGTACAAAGTAGGTGAAGAACTGGATTTAAGGAGGGTTCAGTTTTGACAGAAGAGCACAAATAAGAAAGGAGTTCTCTTGAGAGTATTGAGAAATATTAAAGGTATGTGTAAGGGAGTGATTATAATAATGTACCATGGAATTTGAATTAAGTAAAGGGGGAATGTCATAAGAATGATGAGGAACAGTGAAACACTTACTGGATCAAATGAGTGTATATCCTGGAAAGGGTGAAGAATTATAGAAGTCAAAGTGCTAAAGGAGTGTTCTGGAGAGGTAGGAGGTGGTAATCAGAGAGTGGAAGTTTCAAAACTGAGAATATGGAAGAGGTAAGGACTAGGGTTAAGGAATGACTATGGGAATTAGTGACCGAGGTGGGATGGAGGACACAATCCCTAGAAGAGAAGATATCGAGGAACTGAGAGGCCAAAGTACTGTAAGATTCATTAATACAGATATTGAAATCACCAAGAATCATCACAGTCAGTGTCCCAGAAGCTAAACTCTTCAGGGAACAATGGGTATGACTGTAATAAGGGGGAGGAGTAAAATGTAACTATATGTGGTCAGGGATTTTTGTCGTGTGTGTGTGTGTGTGTGTGTGTGTGTGTGTGTGTGTGTGTGTTTGTGTATACAGTTGTATTCTCAGCCCTTCCACCGTCTGTCAGTTTGTTGTACTGTGGTGGCTTGCATGTTGCTTGTGATTCTAGAAGTTATGCCACAGGAGTTGGGAGGGGTAGGAGACAGCAACCAAAAGGAATGTGCAGAATTCTATGGGGATTAGAATCTAGGGATTTAGGAGTTCTGACTTCTTTAGATGACTGAAGTAAACAGAGATAAATGGCATAATGAGGTTACCCTGATGACCTCAAAGCAGATAATGGTTGTGAAGCTGTGACTGTTGAGGGTGAGGATGGAGGGATGGGAGTCCTACAAAGAGCTCAGAGAGATATGAGGCTAGTTCTTCATTCCTGTAATGAAAAGATAGAGACTAGAGAAGGGGGATGGCCTTCTCTTAACTCATGGAGCAGAGGAGCTCTGGAATTTCCTTTGATGCTTATGCATCATAGTGTTGAGGGGCAGGGATCCCTTTTGACTACTACCAAAAGTGAACATTTCAGGAAAAGGGATTTGTCTCACATGTGCTCTTATGCTCCAGCCATACTTGAATTACCTGCAGTTCCTTCAATTCATGAGACAGAAGAGGAGACAGATACACATACAGAGGAGAAGGTGATGTGAAGACAGGCAGAGACTGAAGTGATGCAGCCACAAGCTAAGGAATGACGACAGCCACCAGAAGCTGGAAGAGACAAGAACCAGATTTGTCCCTAGAGCTTCTGGGGGAGCGTTGCCCTGCGAAAACGTTGATTTCAGACTTCTGGCCTCCAAAACTGTGAGAGAATAAATTTCCGTTGTTTTTAAGCCACCAAGTTTCTAATAATTTTTTTTATGGAAGCCACAGGAAAATAATACAGTAGTGTCATGGATTGAATTGTGTCCCCCCAAAATACCTATCAACTTGGCTAGGTCATGATTCCCAGTATTGTATGACTGTCTACCATTTTATCATCTGATGTGATTTCCCTATGTGTTGTAAATGCTATCACTATGACGTAAAAGATGGATTAAAAAAAAACAAACCCGTTGCCGTCGAGTCGATTCCGACTCAAATAAGACAGATTAGTGGCGGTTATATTGATGAGGTCTACAAGAATAGTTAGTGTCTTAAGCCAATATCTTTTGAGATGTAAAAGAGAGAAGTGAGCAGAGAAGCATGGGAACCTCGTACCACCATGAAAGCAGTGCTGGGAGCAGAGCGTATCCTTTGGACCTGAGGTTCCTGCGCAGAGAAGCTCCCAGACCAAGGGAAGACTGATGACACCGACCTTCTTCCAGAGCCGACAGAGAAAGCGTTCCCCTGGAGCTGATGCCCTGAATTTGGACTTGTAGTCTACTGGACTGTTAGAGAATAAACTTCTCTTTGTTAAAGCCATCCAATTGTTGTATTTTTGTTAATAGCAGCACTAGATGACTAAGACAAGTAGTTAAGAGAACTGACTTTAGAGTCAAATCTGAATTCAAGGCCTTGCTCAGCCACTTACCAGCAATATGGCCTTGAGTAAGTGACTTGACGTAACTTTTCTATGTTTTCTCATCTGTGAAAAGGTGACACAACACAAAAACGTTAACATTGTGCCTAGCACATAGTAAGCAGTTATTAACTTTTGGCTATTAGTGTTATTAAGAGAGGCAAAGCTACAAAGTAAGGCAAGCAAAGCATTGTCATTTCTATATAATCTCTCCTTTTCTTTGTCTCTCTCTCCTCCTTCCTCTTTCTCTGCCAGTGTTATTAGTATTTCATTTTCAGTTCATAATCTAAAAGCACTAGGTAACAAAATACAACAGTATACTCCCAGCTATAACTTATGCCTTCATTGATCCTTTATTTCAAGTGACATAAAAGTATAAAATGCCTTCTTCATTTCCGTAGTTAAGAGTATATTCTTTCCCTCTAGGTCTGAACACATAGTTTTTCAATATTGACAGGGAAAATATCATAATTTTAATGTAGTGACAAATCTGATTATTCTACTAAGCTAAAGGCTGTAGGTATTGAAATACTAGCCTGTTACAGCTACAAAAGGAATTCCTCAATATCAGTTATGAGTTTATGAGTGAGAAGTAGTGTTTCTATAAGGTGCTGTGGGAAAGAAAGTAATTTAATACACAGCATAATACTTCATATTAATTGTGTGATTAAAAAATAGGTTATATACATGAATTGTAACAGATTTTAATTGGATCTACCTCATTAGATACTAAACTTAAAATTTGGAGTTTTCATCAGAAATTTTAATACATTCAACTGTTCTGTGTTTGAGAAGTAAACATTCTGTTGCCAGCTGTCAGCTTCCTTAAAAGGAAAACAATTCTGTGATATACACAGACTAACACAGAGGTTTTGTCTCTCATTTGGGGACCATAACTGAACTTTTGACTGATTTAACACATAAGGAAAAGCCTGGTAAGATTATCAGGAATTCAATTTCAAGAACATTTTAAAAAGATGAAACAGGCTCTGGTTTATTTACAAGTATTGAAAGATCCAAACTTTGCAAATTCATTTATCATGGTAACTTAAATGATTACTACAGAGTTGGATGTAGTTTTGTTATAAGAATGTGAAAATATAAAACATCCTGTAGAAGCGGGCCAAGATGGAGGAATAATCAGATGCTTGGTGTCATTCCTCTTACAACAAAGACTCAAAAAAGCAAGTGAATCAGATATATATGACAATCTAGGAACACTAAGCAGCAAAGACAAAGCTGAAGAATCAGACTGACAGGTGGAAGGAGAGACAACGCAAAAACAGCGGAAATGGGGAATTAGGGATTTCTGATATACTGGCATCCTGCTAGCCAGTCCTGCACAGTGCAGACATTTTGAAGCAAGCAGCGACATCCCAAGCCAAAACCCACCCCATCTGGTGCAGCTAAGGAGGAACGACTTTACATGCACCTCCAGAATTGGAATGGAGGGACACCAGACCTGTGAAAGTTAAGTGCACCGCTCCCAACTCACCACGTGTACCACAGCCCCTCCCCCCACCAGAGCTCCACAGGTTGAGGAACTCTCCTTCTGCCTTATCTATCCCCCTACCCACTCTGACACCAGTCTGGCAGCATTCATCACCACCATATTCCCTGAGCTGGGAACTTACCACTCGGGTCCGGAGGCACCTGCCTCTTTGCCCAGCCACTAGCACAGGGGGTCTATGGGTTTGCAGAGACCTCCAACCCCTTCGGTCACCTGCACCAGTGTCTTGCTGGCTGAGTTCTCACAGCACGTACATATTAGTATAACGTAGGCAGAGTTCCCAGCTGAAGCCCATTTTCACCTGTAGAAGCCAAATGGGAGCTGCAGATCTCTGACATTTGACACTGCCCTACCCCCTAAGAAGGGAACTAAAGCACACACGCCAGGGGTCTGAGGGTTGGCAGTACCACCCACTCAATCTAGCTGCCCATAATGGGGGCTTGAGAACCAGTGGCACCCCACAGTCCCTCCAGCCAATGGAACCAGGTGCCCAAGGACCAGCTGCACTACCCCCCCAACAATGCACTCAAGTGGATTGGGGCACGCCCTCCATCTAGGCACCTGGACAGCCAACAGACCCCTGCCTTGCCCCCTCCATCACCCCCCAACGCAACCAGAAACTTTATGCCTGCTCCAAACACCCTCACACAGCCCTGCACACCCAGGACTGTAGGTAAGTGTCTCTGCACCACACCTTGGTGACCAATGACCTGGGCACCTCTGCCCCAACAATTTGGCAAGCACACCCACAACACCCAACCCAACAAACAGGGAGAACAGCCCCTGCACCCAAGTTCAGGTGACCAGCAGAAGAGATATATCACTTCACCAAAAATGCTGCCTACATCCTCAGCAGCTCCTCAAGAACAGGGAACAGAGTCCTAGGCTCACACACGTAGTAGCTGCTCCACCCGCCTGGAGACAGGAGGCGAGAGCTTCAATGTGGCCAGATTAACAACCCGAGTAGCACACACACTCAGCCTACTTGGATACATTAAAACAAAACAAAAATTCCAGGCACAGAAAACATACTTACAGGAAATAAATATAATAACTTCTCAATGCCTCAGGGATGACAGTCAATATCAAATCACATAAAGAAAGTTAATAAACCTACTCATCAAAATAAAGAAGAAAAACATAAAGTCTCAGTAAACACAAAATCTACAAAAACGAAAGAAAGAAACAAAAAAAAATCCACAGACAAAAGGAATTCAGCACAGGAGAGCAAGAGAAATAAAGAAAATGTCAGCACTACAAAATTACAGCAATAAACTCCAATTTATCAATAATCACACTGAACATAAATGGCTTAAATGCACCCATAAAGAGACAGAGAGTGCATAATGGATTAAAAAAACAGGACCCATCAATATGTTGTATACAAGAGACACACCTTAGAAACAGAGATATATATATTAAAAATCAAAGGATGGAAAAAATATATCAAGTAAACAGCAACCAAAAATAGCAGGAATGGCAATAGTAATCTCAGAGAAAATAGACTTTAAAACAAAATCTACCATAAAAGACAAAGAAGGACATTATATAATGATTAAAGGAACAAGCCACCATGAGGACATAATCATAATAAATACCTACACACCCAATGACAGGGTTCCAAAATACATAAAACAAACTCTAACAGCACTGAAAAGAGAAAATGACAGTTCCACAATAGTAGTAGGAGACTTCAACACACCACTCTTGGTAAAGGATAGAACATCTAGAAAGAAACTCAACAAAGATAGAGAAGACCTAAAGGGCACAATCAACCAACCGGACCTCATAGACATATATAGAACACTCCCCCCAACAGCTGTGAAGTGCACATTCTTTTCCAACGCACATGGAATGTGCTCCAGAATAGACCACATCTTAGACCACAAAGTAACTCTCAGCAAAATCCAAAACACTGAGTTAATGCAAAGCATGTTCTCTGATCACAACACCATAAAGTAGAAATTAATAACAGGAAGAGCAAAGAAAAAAATCAAACACATGGAAACTGAATAACAGCTTGCTTACAAATCACTGAGTAGTAAAAAAAATTAAAGATGGAATAAAAAAATTCCTAGAATCAAAGAGAATGAAAACACATCGTACCAAAACCTTTGGGACACAGAAAGGCAGTGCTGAGAGGTCAATTTTTACTAATCGATGCACATATCAAAAAAAAAAGAAAGGGATGAAATCAAAACGTTAGCTATACAACTCTAACAAATAGAAAGAGAACACCAAAAGAAGCCCACAGCCACCAGAAGAAAGGAAATAATGAAGATTAGAGTAGAAATAAATGAAATAGAGAACAGAAAAACAGTAGAAAGAATCAACAAAACCAAGTTAGTTCCTTGAAAAGATCACGAAAACGGATAAACAATTGGCCAAATTGACAAAAGAAAAACAAGAAAGGAAGCAAGTAACCCAAACAAGAAATCAAGCGAGGGACATTACAACAGACCTAACTGAAATAAAAAGGATCATAACACAGTACTGTGAGAAGCTATACTCCAACAAACATGAAAACCTAGAGGAAATGGACAAATTTCTAGAAACACACTACCTCCCTAAACAAACACAAACTGAGGTAGAAAATCTGAAGAAATCACATAAAGAAGCAGGACAAGATGGCTCCAGCAAGTGACCAAAACAAAGGACCAGAAACAAAGTGACCAAAACAAAGGAGGAAGATAAGGCAGTGGAACTACCTGATAAAGAATTCAGAAATCTAATATACAGAGCTCTCCAAGAGATTAAGAAGGAGATCATGGAAAACACAGACAAAACCAAGGAACACAGAGACAAAGCCATAGAAGAATTCAGGAAAACAGTACAAGAACAAAGTAACAGAATAAATGTACTACTAGAAACCATACAAAAGCAGTAACTGGAAATTCAAAAGATTAACTATAAAATTTCAGAATTAGACAACTCAATAGAAGGTCATAGGAGCAGAGTTGAGACAATGGAAGTCAGAATTAGCAAGATTGAAGATAAAACCCTTGACACCAATTTGTTTGAGGAAAAATCGGAAAAAAAGAATGAAGAAAGCCTAAGAATTATGTGGGATACTATCAAGAGGAAAAATCTATGAGTGATGGGAGTTCCAGAACAGGAGGGATAATGGAAAACACAGAGAGAATTGCTGAAGATTTGCTGACAGAAAACTTCCCTAATCTCATAAAAGAAGAGAACAATCCAAGAAGCTCAATGAACTCCATATAGGATAAACCTCAAAAGAAAGTCATCAAGATATATCATAATCAAACTTGCCAAAACCAAAGACAAAGAAAGAATCCTGAGAGTGACTGGGGATAAATGAAAAGTCACCTAAAAGGAAAACCAATAAGACTAAGCTCTGATTACTCAGGAGAAACCATGAAGGCAAGAAGGCAATGAGATGACATATAGAAAGCCTTGAAGGAAACAAATTGCCATCCAAGAATTATATATCCAGCAAAATTGCCTCTCAAATACGATGGCAATATTAGGTCATTTCCAGCCAAACAGAAATTAAGGGAATATGTAGAAACCAAACCAAAATTAAAAGAAATATTAAAGGGAGTCCTCTGGTTAGAGAACCAAGAACACAAGACAACATTCCAAGACTAGGACACAGGACAAATCAACCAGAGACCAACACAGATGGGGATTTCTCAAAACTAAAACGAAGTTAAGAGATTGAAAGTAGGGAACGAGAGATGTCGATATGTAAATGACGACAATGTCAAAACAAAAAAGAAGGAATAAACAATGTAGCCATAGAACTTCCATAAGTAGAGGAAGTCAAGGAGATATCAAGAAATAAAAGACTGGTTTAAACTTAGAAAAATAAAGGTAAGTTTCAAGGTAACCACAAAAGAAGCTAACAAAAAGCCATCAAAATAAAAAAAAGAAGAAAAACATAAAGACTCAGCAAATATAAAATTGACAATAATGAAACGAAAAGAAACTCCATAAACAAAATGAACTCAGCACAGAAAATTGAGTGGAACAAAGAAACCATCAACACTGAAATACAAACAAACAAAATGACAGCAGTAAACTCGTACCTATTAATAATTATACTGAATGTAAACAGCCTAAATGTATCAGTTAAGGGACAGAAAGTGGCAGAATGGATTAAAAAAAAGATCCATCTATACATTGTATACAAGAGACATACTTTAGACACAAAGACATAAACAAAAAAAAAGAAAATCAAGTAAACAAAACCCAAAAAAGAGAAGGAGTGGCAATATTAATCTCTTATAAAATACATTTTAAAGTGAAATACATCATAAAGGATAAGAAAGGACACTATATAATCATTAAAGAGTAAATACATCAGGAGGACATAATCATAATAATTATATATGCATCCAATGAAGGGCTTCAAAATACATAAAGCAAACTATAACAGCACTGAAAAGAGAAACTGACAGTTCCACAGTAACAGTAGGACACTTCAACACATCACTTTCAGTGAAGGTCAGAAAATCTAGGAACAAACTCAGTAAAGATACAGAAGATCTAAATGCCACAGTCAAACAACTCGACCTTATAGACATATATAGAACACTCCATCCAACAGCAGCAAAGTACACATTCTTTTCCAATGCACATGTAACATTCTCCAGAATAGACCACATTTTAGGCCAAAAAGTAATCCTCAACAAAATCCAAAATATCAAAATAGTACAAAACATCTTCTCTGATCATAATGCCATAAAAGTAGAAATCAATAACAAAAACAGCAAGGAAAAAAATCAAATACATGTAAACTGAACAACATTTTGCTTAAAAACTACTTAGTAATAGAAGAAATCAAGGATTGATTTAAAAATTCACAGAATCAAACAAAAATGAAAAAGTATCTTACCAAAACTTTTGGGACACAGCAAAAGCCGTGCTAAGAGGTCAATGAACGCACACATCAAAAAAGAAGAACCAAAATCAAAACATTAATTCTCTAACTTGAACAAATAGAAAGAGAACAGCAAAAGAAGCCCATGGGCACCAGAAGAAAGGAAATAATAAAAATTAGAGCAGAAATAAATGAAACTGAGAACAGAAAAACAGTAGGAAGAATCAACAAAACCAAAAAATGGTTGTTTGAAATTAAACAGACCCATAACAAAAGAAGAGATTGAAGAGATAATAAACAACTCCCAACCAAAAAAAAAAAAAAAAAATCCCCAGCCCAGACAGCTTCACTGGAGAATTCTATCAAACTTTCAGAGAGGTGCTCACACAAATAGTACTCAAACTATTTTGAGCATAGAAAAGGAAGGAATACTCCTGAATTTATTCTATGAAGCCAGCATAATCCTGATACTAAAGCCAGGCAAATACAGCACAAAAAAAGAAAACTGCAGATCAATATTATATTATATAAAACTACAGAACATTATTGCAATGAAATATGCAAAGGCCTGGAGTTAGAAAGCCAAAAGGGAAGAACACGCTTGGCATTTCTCAAGATGAAAGAACTGAAGAAAAAATTCAAGCCTAAAGTTGCAATATTGAAGGATTTTATGGGGAAAATACTGAATGATGCACGAAGCATCAAAAGAAGATGGAAGGAATACACAGAGTCACTGTACCTAAAAGGATTGGTCAATGTTCAACCATTTCAGGAGGTAGCATATGATCAAGAGCCCATGGTATTGAAAGAAGAAGTCAAAGCTACGCTAATGGGAATGGTGATAAACAAGGCTCCAGGAATTGACGGATTACCAATTAAGATGTTTCAACAAATAGATGCAGCGCTGGAAGGGCTCATTCATCTATGTCAAGAAATTTGGAAGACAGCTACCTGGCCAACCGACTGGAAGAGATCCATATTTGTGCCATTCCAAAGAAAGGTGATCCAGCAGAATGCAGAAATTATCAAATAATATCATTAATATCACACACAAGTAAAATTTTGCTGAAGATCATTCAAAAGCGGTTGCAGCAGTATATTGACTGGGAACTGCCACAAGTTCAAGCTGAATTCAGAAGAGGATGTGGAACGAGGGATATCATTGCTGATGTCAGATGGATCTTGGCTAAAAGCAGAGAATACCAGAAAGATGTTTCTCTGTGTTTAATTGACTATGCAAAGGCATTCAAATGTGTGGATCACAACAAATTAACGATAACGTTGCAAAGAATGGGAATTCCAGAACACTTAAGTGTGCTCAAGAGGAAACTGTACATAGACCAAGAGGCAGTCATTGGAACAGAACAAGGGGATACTGTGTGGTTTAAAGTTAGTAAAGGTGTGCTTTAGGGTTGTATCCTTTCACCATATTTATTCAATCTATATGCTCAGCAATAATCTGAGAAGCTAGACTATATGAAGAAGAAGGCAGCATCAGGATTGGAGGAAGACATTAACAACCTGCAGTATGCAGATGACACAGCCTTGCTTGCTGAAAGTGAAGAGGACTTGAAGCACTTACTGATGAAGATGAAACACTGCAGCCTTAAATATGGATTGCACCTAAACATAAAGAAAACAAAAATACTCACAACTGGACCAATAAGAAACATCATGATAAGTGGAGAAAAGATTGAAGTTGTCAAGGATTTTGTTTTACTTGGATCCACAATCAATGCCTACGGAAGCAGCAGCCAAGAATTCAGACAACATACTACATTGGTCAAATATGCTGCCAAAGACCTCTTTAGAGTGTTGAAAAGCAAGGATGTCACTTTGAGGACTAAGGTGCACCTGAGCCAAGCCATGGCATTTTTCAACCAACCGATATGCATGTGAAAGCTAGACAATGAATGAATAAGGAAGACTGAAGAATTGACACGTTTGAATTATGGTGTTGGCGAAGAATATTGAATATACCATGGTCTGCTAGAAGAATGCACAAATCTGTCTTGGAAGAAGTACAGCCAGAATCCTCCTTAGAAGCAAGGATGGTGAGACTTCATCTCACATATATGGGACACGTTATCAAGAAGGACCAGTCCCTGGAGAAGGACATCATGCTTGGTGAAGTGGAGGGTCCGCGAAAAAGAGGAAGACTCTCAAGGGGATAGACTGACATAGTGGCTGCAATAATGGGCTGAAGCATAGCAAAGATTGTGCGGATGGTGCAGGACCAGGCAGTATTTCTTTCTGTTGTACGTGGGTTGCTATGAATCTGAATCGACTCAACGTCACCTAACAACAGCAACAAAAACAGATCAGTATCCCTCATAAACAGAGTTGCAAAACTTCTCAAAAAAATTCTAGCCAATAGAATTTAAACAGCATTATCAAAAAATAATACATCATGACCAAGTGGGATTCATACCAGGTAGGCAGGGATGGTTCAACATTAGAAAATTAATCAATGTAATCCAACACATAAATAAAACAGAAGAAAAGAATCACATGATCATCTCAATCAATGCAGAAAAGGCATTCGACAATCTCCAGCACTGATTCCTGATAAAAACTCTCAGAAAAATAGGAATAGAAGTGAAATTACTCAACATAATAAAGGGCATTTATACAAAATCAATAGCCAGCATCATTCTAAACAGAGACAGACTGAAAGCATTCCCCTTGAAAACAGGAACCATACAAAGATACCTTTCATCACCACTCTTATTCAACATTGTGCTGGAAGTCCTAGCTAGAGCAATATGGCAAGAAAAAGAAATAAAGGGCATCCAGATTGGTAAAGAAGATGTAAAACTATCCTGATTTGCAGATGATATGATCTTATATGCAGAAAATCCCAAAGAATTCACAAGAAAGCTCCTGGAACTAATAGAAGATTTCAGAAAAGTATCAGGATACAAGTTAACACACAAAAATCAGTGGAATTCCTCTAAACCAACAAAAAGAACTTTGAAAAGGAAATCACCAAATCAATACCATTCACAGTAGCCTCCTAGAAGACAAAATTCTTAGGAATAAATCTAATCAGAGATGTAAAAGACCTATACAAAGAAAACTAAAAAACACTACTGCAAGAAACCAAAATAGACCTACGTAAGTGGAAAAATATACCGTGCTCATGGATGAGAAGACTCAGCATAGTGAAAATGTCAATACTACCCAAAGCCATCTAGAGATACAATGCAATACCAATCCAAATACCAACAGCATTCTTTAATGAGATGGAAAAATTAATCACAAACTTTATGTGGAAAGGAAAGAGAACCTGGATAAGTAAAGCGTTACTGAAGGAGAAGAACAAAGTAGGAGGCCTCACACTACCCAATCTCAGAACCTTGTATACGACCGCTGCAGTCAAACAGCCTGATACTGGTACAACAGACGCCTAGACCAATGGAACAGAATTGAGCACCCAAGTATAAATCCACCCACCTACGGTCAGCTGATCTTTGACAAAGGCCTAAATTCCGTTAAATGGGGAAAAGACAGTCTCTTTAACAAATGGTACTGGAAAAACTGGATGTCCATCTGTAAAAAAATGAAACAAGATCCATACCTCACACCACACACAAAAACTAACTCAAAATGGGTCAAAGATCTAAATATAAAGTCTAAAACTATAAAGATCATGGAAGAAAAAATAGGGACACTGCTAGGAGCCTAATACATGGCAGAAATTGTATACAAACCATAATTAACAATGCACAAACATCAGAAGAGAAACTAGATAACTGGGAGCTCCTAAAAATTAAACCCTTCTGCTCATCCACATATTTCACCAAAAGAGAAAAAAAGAGTCCGACAAGGGTCTAAACTCTAAAATCTACAATCTACACCTCAACCACAAATAGACAAATAATACAATTTAAAAAAATGGGCAAAGTTTATGAATAGACACTTCACCAAAGAAGACATTCAAGAGGGTAACAGACACATGAAGAAATGCTTGTGATCATTAGCCATTAGAGAAACACGAATCAAAACTACAATGAGATATCATCTCACCCGACAATACTGGCACTAATAAAAAAAACATAATAACAAATGTTGTAAAGGTTGGGGGGAGATTAGAACTCTGATGCACTGCTGATGGGAATGTAAAATGGTACAACCACTTTGAAAAACAATATGGCACTTCCTTAAAAAGCTAGAAATAGAAATACCATGTGATCCAGCAATCCCACTCCTAGGAATATACCCTAGAGAAATAAGAGCCGTCACACGAATTGACATTTGCACACCCGTATTCATTTCAGCACTATTCACAATAGCAAAAAGATGGGAACAATCTAAATGCCCACCAACAGATGAATGGATAAACAAATTATGGTACATACATACAATGATGAATCCAAAAAACATCTCACAACATGGATGAATCTGGAGGGCATTACGCTAAGTGAAATAAGTCAATCACAAAAGGACAAATATTGTATGAGACTACTATTATAGGAACTCAAGAAAAAGTTTACTTATGGAAAAAAACATTATTTGATGGTTAAGAGGGTGGAGAGGGAGGAGGAGGGGAAATCATTAACTGGATAGTAGACAAGTGTCAGTTTTGGTGCAATCAACACAGAATATAGGGGAAGTCAGCACAACTTGACCAAAGCAAATGCATAGAAGTTTCTTATACACATTCAAATACCTTGAGGGACTGAGTTGCTGGGGCTAGAGCCTGGGGACCATAGTCTGGGGGTGGGGGTGGGCGGATATCTAGGTCAATTGGTATAACATAGTTTATAAAGAAAATGTTCTCCATCCTACTTTGGTGTGTAGTGTCTGGGGTCTCAAAAGCTTTCGAGCAACCATCTAAGATACATCTATTGGTTCCTTCCCATCTGAAGCAAAGGATAATGAAGAAAACCAAAGACACAAGGAAAATATTAACCCAAAGGACTAAAGGACCACATGAACCAGAGCCTCCACCAGCCTGAGCCCAGAAGAACTAGATGGTGCCCAGCTACCACCACTGACTGCTCTGACAGGAATCACAACAGAGAGTCCTGGACAGAGCGGGAGAAAAATGTAGAACAAAATTCAAATTCACAAAAAAAGACCAGACTTACTGGTCTGACAGAGACTGGAGGAACCCCCAAGACCATGGCCCCTGGACGCTCTGCTAACTCAGAACTGAAACCATTCCCGAAGCCCACTTTTCAGGCAAAGATTAGACAGGATTCTAAAACAAACAATAACATACTTGAGGAATGTGCTTCTTAGTTCAATCAAATATACGAGATCAAATGGGCAACTCTTGCCCAAAAGCAAAATGAGAAAGCAGGAAGTGACGGGAACTGGACAAATGGACACAGGGAACCCAGGTTGGAAAGAGGGAGAGTGCTGTCATATTGTGGGGATTGCAACCAGTGTCACAAAACAATATATGTATAAATTTTTGGATGAGAAACTAACTTGAGCTTGAGCTGCAAACTTTCACCTAAAGCATCAAAAAAAAAAAAAAATCCTGTAATAGCTCAATAGAAAATAATTACAAATGGAAAGAAAATTGTTTTCTTTCTATAAATAAGATCTGGTAGTTTTGCAGGCTTTGCATATATTAGGACATAATTCTCAGGTAGGACTTTCCTTTAGAATGTGTCCTCAACCTCTGTCAAAAATAATTGCTATGATTGTCATTATCTAGAACTCCCTTTTCCTCTATTCGTACAGTCAAGTGCTTCAGCCAGTCACTACTACTTTTGTCTCTATAGATTCAAGCCTTCGGGCCTGTTGAAAACTATTCTGAGTGACCCTGAGCATGAGGCATAAAACAAGCATACAGGAAGCAAAAGGATGTTTGACTCATTATCAAATTCCTTTCCTGTTGCTGATGCCCTGTGCCTATCACTCAGTTCCCATAATTAGATACCAACTTTTTCAGCCCCGACTCTTTGGTCTAGGATATTCATTCCCCAGTCAACTAACCATCCTCCTAGATGAGACCCATTTTCTAGACCTAAGTTCCTTATCTTGGCTCACCCTTCTGGATTTGGAACATGCAGCATAATAACTTGAAGGAAACTTAGGGTCATCTAGTTTAACCTCTTCATTTTACAGGAGAGAAAAATGAAATCTGGTTCTCTCTTTTCTCTCTGGGTCTATATCTGCCTGCTCCTCTCTGCCTTAGATGACCTCTCTGAAACTCTTTATTATGCCTTACTGAAAATATCATCTGTCTTCCAGTCTAATAAAATTCCCAGTTAGCGCTCAACTAATCTTACCAAGTCTCTAAATTGCAAGTGTCAGTGACACAAACATTGTGGGCAAAGAAACGGGAGAATTTCTAAAATAAAACAATCTTACTATGACAGTAACTCAACCAGATGATATGAAGGCACAAACCTTGAACATATACTACCTATTGTTGTTGTTGTATGCTGTCAAGTGAATTCCAACTCACAGTGATCCTATAGGACAGAGTTGAACTGCCCCCATAGGATTTCCTAGGCTGTAATCTTTACAGAAGCATATTGCCAGGCCTTTTCTTTCGCGGAGCTACTGATGGTTTCAAACCGCTGACCTTTTGGTTAGCAGCCGAGCGCTTAACCATTGCGCCACCAGGACTCCTTGTATATACTGCTGAGACCAATAAAATTATACATTGTGCTCAAAACATCTATAAAGATCAAAGCTTAACAGTAGAGGGAAAAGGGAAAATTACTCTAAACCTATTAAAATTTTCAGAAGTGATTATATTCCTTCAGAAAACAGAGTGGAGGACTTTGTATGCAAGACTATACAGTTGTAGACATTCCAAAGATATTGCTAAAAGAAGAGCTACAGTGTATAAACTCAAAAACAACCTGTCTGCCAAAGCTCTCCAAAACCATGTTATCCTTAAATGTTTAAGAAATATCTCGTGTTAACTGAAAAAGGAGCCGCACCCTAGACGGAGTGATCCTGGTTTAAATGATACGAAGTCCAGGAAGGAAAGAGAATCATCACCTGGTGGATAAATTGATACCAATCTTTTTAATCACAACTGCACTATTACACTATCCTTTTTTAGCACCAGCCACAGGTTATAAGTTCCTGTGCTCAAGTCTTGGCTCTCATAACGATCATTTCTGACATTCCCTCTGCCTGCAGTCAAAGACAGGCTTGAAACTGAGCAAATAAATCTCTAATTAGTAAACACACACACAAAAAAACCTGTTGTGTGTTGAATTGTGTCTCCCCAAAAGATATGTTGAAGTCCTAACCTCTAGTACCCATGAATGTGACCTTATTTGCAAATAGGGTCTTCGCAGATGTAATCAAGTTAAAATGAGGCCACACTGGATTAGGATGGACCCTAAATCCAATGAGTGGTGTCCTTATAAGGAGAGATCTGGAGATAGTCACACAGACAGGCACACAGAGAGAACATCATGAGAAGATGGAGGCACAAGCCTTAGTTGCCACAAGCCAAAGAATGCCAGAAGCCACGAGAAGCTGGAAGAGGCAAAGAAGGATTCTCCCCTAGAGTATCCTGAGGATGAAGTGTGGCCCTTTCAACACTGGATTTTGGCCTTCTGGGCTCCAGAACCGTGAGCTGTTCTAAGCCACCAACTTTCTGGTAATTTGTTATGGCAGACCTATAAAACTAATATATAATCTTAGCTAGAGACTTTTAGATAGAAAATGAAGTATTTAGTTCTTAAAGAATAGTAAAAAAAAACAAAAAAAAACCCTCTCCTGATTGAGGAAAACCCATTCATGAGACTACTTACCTTCTTAGCATACTGATATCTTTGCTACTTTTTGTCTCTCTCCTTTGGTCATTAGGAGCAAAGGATATAAGTACTTATGATCATTGCTTGACAGTGTCAGAAAGGCAAACCAAACTCACTCTTGCGCCTAGCAGGAAGCAATTAAAAACAATTGTCACACCAAAAGCATGCGTAACAAAAGAAAAAATAGATAAATTGAACTTCATCAAAGTTAATAACTTGTGCGTCAAACGACTTTATCAAGAATGTGAAGATACAACCCACAGAATAGGAAAAAAATATTTGGGAAGCATATATTTGATAAGGGTTTAATAAAGAAAATATATAAAGAATAGCTACAACTTAGCAACAAAAACACAAACAACCCAGTCAAAAAATGGGCAAAGGACTTGAATAGACATTTCACCAAAGAAGATATAAAAAATGGACAAGCACATGAAAATAAGCTTACCATTATTTGTCATTAGGGAAACGCAAACCAAAATCACAATGAGATACCACTTCACACTCACTATGATGGCTATTATCAGAAAAACAGAAAATAACAAGTGTTGGTGAGAATATGGAGAAAATGGAACCCTAATCCATTGCTAATGGGAATATAAAATGTTGCAGCTGCAGTGGAAAACAGTCTGGTGGTTCTTCATAAAGCTAAACATAGTATTACCATATGATTCATCAATTCCACTCTTAGGTATACACCCAAAAGAATTAAAAGCAGAGACTCAGATGGATACACCAATGTTCATTACAACTTTAACCCCCGTAGCCAAAATGTGTAAACAACCAAATGTCCATCAATAAATGAATAAAAAAATATGTTACATACATACAATGGAATATTATTTAGCCAAAAAGAGAAATTGGTGCAACGAATTACTCAGTATGGCTCTTCTAGCCATAGTCTTCATGACTCACACACGATGATTGGCTGGGACTATACAAATAAGATATATGGAACTTGTGATGGTTGGGGTTATGCATCAACTTGACTAGGCCATGATTCCCAGTATTGTATGGCTGTCCTTCATTTTGTGATCTGATGTAATTATCCTCCATTTTGTGATGTGTTGTGAATCCTAGCCTCTATGCCTGTGGTTGTGTTAATGAAGCAGGATTAGAGATGTATCTTGAGTCACTACCTTACTAGAGGGTGTGACTCAACTCATCACCCTTACCCTAGTCACTACCCCTATTCGATGGAGTTACTTAAGTCACTGCCTTCTCAAGTAGGGTGAGTTTCCTTGAGGGTGTGATCTGCATCAAACGTATATGAGTGCTCTGGGAAAGTTCTCTGTCTCTCACTCTGGATCCTGCATCTGGTTCATGATCATCTGACCTCTGGTTCTTGGAGCTTGAGCCAGCAGCCTGCCATCTGACCTGCCAACTCTGGGACTCACCAGCTTCCATTGCCCTTTGAACCAGCAGCCTATTGTCTAATCTGATTTTCCAGCTTCCACAGCCTTGTGAGCCAGCAGCCTGTCGTCTGACCTGCCAGTTTGGGATTGTCAGCCCCTGCAGCCACATGGGTCGAGAAGCTTCCAGCCTGACACCTGACCCATGGATTTGGGGCTTGCCAACCTCCACAACTGCGTGAGCCATTTCCTTGAGATATGTTTTGTGAGTTCTGTGAGATGTTTCAGTGAATTATGGAACCCAAAGATGGAAAGGAGAGTACTAAGGGGAGGAGGAGTAGTTGATGTTAGAGATGATAGAGTGGGACAGCAGTTTGGGAAAGTTGGACATTTGGGACATCTTTAACCTCTGCCTCATAGGAACCAGCTTTGTGCCCATCCTTATAAGAGAAATTATTCATTCAGAACTAAAGTTCTGATACATGCTACAACATAGATGAACCTTGAAAACATTATACTAAGTAAAATAATTCAGACACAAAAGTACAAATATTATATGATGTCACTTATATGAAATATCTAGAATAGGCAGATGCATAAAGACCAAAGTAGATTGGTGACTACCAAGGGGTAGGGGGAGAAATGAATGGGAGTTATTGTTTAGTGGGTACTGAGCCTCTGTTTAGGGAGATGAAAAAGTTTTATAAATAGATAGTGGTAATGGTTGCACAACATTGCAAATGAAATTGATGTCACTGAATTGTACACTTAAAAATGGTTAAAATGACGAAAAAATCAACTCACATAAAAAATAAACACAATTAAGTACCACTTCGCACCCATGAGGAAGACTATAAACAACAACAAAATAGACAATAACAAGTGTTAGTGAAGATGTGGAAAAATTAGGACCCTTGTACCTTGTTGGTGGGAATATAAATGGTTCAGCCACTGTGGAAAACAGTTAAGCTTAGAATTGCCATATGACCAAGCCATTCCACTTCTACGTATATACCCAAAAGAATTGAAAGCAGGAACACATACAGAAACCTGTACACCAATGTTCACTGCAGCACTTTTCACAATAACCTAAAGGTGGAAACAGCTCAAATAGCAATCAAGGGATGAATGGATAAACAAATTGTGGTATATATATTCAATGGAATACTATTCAGTCATAAAAAGTACTGGTACATGCTACAGTGTGGGTGATCCTCAAAGTCATTATGCTAAGAGAAAGAAGCTAGGCATGAAAGGTTACATATTGTATGGTTCCATTTAAATGAAAAATCTATAATAAGTAGATTCATAGAGACAGAATGCAGATTGTTGGTTGCCAGGTCCTGGGAGAGAGGAAATGGAGAGAAACTACCTAAGGGATACAGAGTACTACTCTGAAAAGATGAAAATGTTTTGGAACTAGGTATATGTGACAGTTGCACAACATTGTGAATGTATTAAATGATACTGAATTGTTCATTCTAAAATGGTTATTTTATGTTAGGTGAATTTTACCTCAGTAAAAACAAAAATAACAAATTTCCTTTGTCATAGAAAGATGTAGGAGTCAACAAAAGACCTGGTCATAAGTAGGTAGTTAAATCTAGGTGGCGTATGCCACAGATACATCTATACTTGTATATCTACATATGTATATCTATGTACCCATTGCCGTTAAGTCTATTCCAACTCATAGCGACCCTATAGGACAGAGTAGAACTGCCCCATAGGGTTTACAAGGAGCAGCTGGTGGATTTGAATTGCCAACGTTTTGGTTAGCAGCTGAGCTTTTAACCACTGTGCCACCAGGGCTTCCTATATCTATCTATCTATCTATCATCTATCTATCTATCTATCTACCTATCTACCTGTTGGAAATGCTGATGGCGTAGTGGTTGAGAGCTACGGCTGCTAGCCAAAAGGTCAGCAGTTTGAATCCACCAGGTGCTCCTTGGAAATCCTAAGGGGTAATTCTACTCTGTCCTGCAGGGTCACTATGAGTCAAAATGGACAGCGAGTTGGTTATTTTTGTATCCATCTGCCTGTTTAAAGCTTGGCAAAGTCAGCTAAGTCAGGTAAAAATCAAGCAGATACTGTAAGTTCAAACATAGGACTTGATCCTTGGAGTGCCAAGAGCACCTACAGAAGAAGGTTTTGTCTACTTTCATATTATTCCTGTACAAGGCAAATAATAGCTATGATTTATCAAGTACTTAGCATTTGCTGGTCACTGTTCTAAGTGCTTTACATATCTTATCTCATTTATCCTCACAACAACCCTATGAAGTATGTATTATTATCATCCCCACTTTAGAGAGGATGAAACTGAGGTATAAAGGACGGCACTTATCCAAGGTCCCACAGCTATGAATTTGAGAAGCTAGGATTTTAATTCAACAGGCTGACTATAGAGTTATCCCATCTGTTAACCACTATGCTATACTACTTCCTTAGAGACTTTTTCTGGGATGGTTACAACTTTTACAGAAGATGCATCTGAATATCAGAGATTTATTATTATTATTACTATTTTATTGTTCTTTAGGTGAAAGTTTACAAAGCAAATTAGTTTCTCATTAAACACACACATATTGTTTTGTGACATTGGTTGCCAACCCCATGATGTGTCAACACTCTCCCCTTCTCGACCTCGGGTTCCTCATTTCCATTCATTCAGCTTTCCTGTCCCTTCCTGCCTTCTCGTCTTTGCTTTTGGACTGGTGTGTCAATTTAGTCTCGTATACATGGTTGAACTACGCGTGTTATTGTTGGTTTTATAGGCTTATTTAATCTTTGGCTGAAGGGTGAACTTCAGGAGTGACTTCAGTGCTGAGTTAAAAGGGTGTCCAGGGGCCATACTCTCGGGGTTCAGAGATTTATCTCTGATCAAGTTGTCTAGGCAGGGGAAACTACATGTATTGTTGTTGCTGCTAGGTGCAGTCAAGTCGGTTGCAACTCATAGTGACCCTACGTACAACAGATCGAAACACTGCCCAGTCCTGTGCCATCCTCGCAATCATTGCTGTTTCAGCCCATTGTTGCAACCACTGTGTCAATCCAACTCATTGAAGGTCTTCCTCTTTTTGGTTGACTCTCTACTTTACCAAGCATGATGTCCTTCTCCAGGTCCTAGTCCCTCCTGAAAACGAGTCCAAAGTATGGGAGAAGAAGTCTCACCATTCTCATTTCTAAGGCGCATTCTAGCTGTGCTTTTTCCAAGACAGATTTGTTCATTTTTCTGGCAGTCCATGGTATATTCAGTATTCTTTGCCAACACTATAATTCAAAGACATCAATTCTTCTTCGGTCTTCTTTATTCATTGTCCAGCTTTCGCATGCATATGAGGTGACTGAAAATACCATGGCTTGGGTCAGGTGTACCTTAGCCCTCAAAGTGACATCTTTGCTTTTTAACACTTTAAAGTATGTATGAAGACCCTAAAAGAGAAACTGAAAGTCCAGTATAACTAGAGTACAGAGCAAGATTGAGAATGGTGTGTGAAGAAACAGGAAAGAATATACTGCAGTAGTTACAGACTTTGGAGTCAGTCTGGTTGTGTTTGAATCCTGGCTCTGGCACTAATTGTGTGGCCTTAGGCAAGTTACTTAACTACTCAAAGCCTCAGTTTCCTCATCAATCAAATGGAAACAATAACAGTATTTACTTCAAAAGGATGTTGTGAGGACTAAATAAGATAATGCATATAAAGCATTTGGCACAATTCATGAATCATAGTAAGTATTCTATAAATATTAGACATTAACACACATGCTGTAGATAGAGATAGAGACAGGAATATAAAGAGAGAGTGACAGAGATAGATAGAAAGAGAGACTGAGACTCCAGGTGTTGAGGTCTTGGAGGGTGTTGTAAACCATGGTAAGGATTTGGAGCTTTACTGAAGAATAATTGGAAGATACTGAAGAGTTTTAAGGAGAGAAGTAATAAAATTAGATTTTCATTTTAAAATATTACACTGAATGTACTCTGGTGAAAGTACTGGAGGATGGGAAGTGCAGCTATGGGAGACCAGTTAGGATTCTGTTGCAGTAGTTCAGGTGGAAGATGGTGGTATTTTAGACTGGGAAAGTGGCAATGTGGATGGAGATAAAGATGAGTGACAAAATCTTCACTGTGGAATATTTAGTGTCAATGAACATTTTCTTGTAGACAACAGCCTGCTGGAGAAGCAGGTCAGTTCCCATCTACTCATTCCCATTTGCCTTTCTGTAAGAGAAAAAATATATATATAAAGAATTACTGCATGGGTTACAATTGGATTTGGGGGATGTGGCAGATACCGTTGGATGTCTTTCCAATATCTATTCTTTCCTTCCCTCTTGCTAACAAAACCCCAATTTTAATGAAAACAACAACTTACCCATTTAGGACACCTTGCAGTCAAGATTGACCATGTGACCACTTATGGCCAATGAGATGTAAGGGGAAGTTCCTGAGTAGGACTTATAGGAATGTTTTCTAAAAGAGACAGATTCAGCTGACAAGTACTCTGCCTTTCACCACCGTACTCCTTTGCCATTACCACTTCCTTCTGATCGTGGGTGTGAGGCTGTCGATTGTGCAACTCCCTTGTAACTATGAGGATGAAAGTCATTTGCTGAGAACAGTGAACTAGAAAGATGATATTCTTGAGTATCTGCACCAGCCCGGACTGCTCAACTCAGGACTTCATGTTATGTAAGATAAACAAACCTGTCTGTTGAACCTACTGGAATAAGGTTTTCTCTTACTTGCACACAAATGCAATCCTAATAGACAGGGTCCTAAGGAGATTACGGAGTAAATGATTAACTCCCAAATTTATGGCTTGAGCAACGTAGTAGGCAGAATAGTGCTCCCCTCTGCCAAAGATGTCCATGTCCTAATCCCTGGAACCTATGAATGTTATCTTATGAGGCAAAGGGGAATTACAGCATGGAATTCAGGTTGCTAATCAATTGACCTTAAAATAGAGAGATTATCCTAGATTATCCAAATGGGCCCAAAGTAATTCTTAAAAGTGGAAGAAGGAGGCAGGGGTTTGGAGTGATGCAATGTGAAAAAGACTCAGTCCACATTTGCTCCCTTTGAAGATGGAAGAAGAGGGCATGAACCAAGGAATGTGTGCATACTCTAGAAGCTGGAAAAGGCAAGGAAACATTCTTCCTTAGAGCATTCAGAAGGAAAAATAGCCCTGCCCACACTTTGATTGTAGTTCAGTAATACCCTTGTCAAACTTCTGACCTAAAGAGTTTTAAGAAAATAAATTTGTGTTGTAAGCCACTATGTTTATGCTAAATTGTAACAGCAGCCATAAGAAACTAATACAAGCAATTAGGTAGATGAACTTATTTTTAGAAACACTGAGTGTGTGATATTGAGGTGGAGATATCCACTAGGCAATTGGTCACATAGGAAGCTCAGGAAGATGCTTTATTGGCATAAAGATAATTAAAACAATTAGGGTAAATGAAATTACCTATGGAGAATAAGTAAGGTTAGAAGAAAAAATACCCTACTCCAACAGTTAGTGGGTTGGGTAGGAGGAGAAGCCATAAAAAGAGGCTGAGAAAGAGCAGTGAAAGAGTTAGATATAAAAAAGGGGAGCATAGTATCACAAAACCAAAGGAAGAGAATGTTTCAAGGAGGGTGTGGTCACTGGTGATGAATGCTGAGAGGTAAAATAAAGATTAGAAACTGTACGTTAGATTTTGTGACACAGAGGTAATTGGTGACTTTAGTGAGAACAGTTTAGCTAGGGTAGTATGTGTAGTAGGTATTGAAACTAAATTGGTGTGAGCTGAGGGATGACTTGAAGATAATTGGAGGCAGTAAGTAGAGACAACTAATCCCAGAACTGTCTATAAATGAAAGGAGAATGATCAAGCAACAGCTGCAGGAGGACATGGTGTTAATGGGGTGTGTTTTTGTCCAAGTCCTCCCAGAAGAAGACACAGAGATGGCATTAGACCATGCAATGATTTTATTATAGGAAATATTTGTGAGAGAAAATTGACAAGGAAGCTGGAAAGAGCTGGCAAAGTCTGACCGTGAGTGAAAGAGAAAGGGAAGGAAAGTTGGGAGGAAGCATAGTAGACTTCTGTGCAGCCTAAGGAATGTTCAATAAGGCCATTAGGGAATCCTGAAGCCAAAGTCAGCCATCAGATGAGTCACAGGACTCTCAAAAATGAGCACACACTAGTATCCCTCTTGCTCTCAGTCATAGGCTAGGAGCAGACTGGGGGAAGCACGGACTCCAGGCAAATGCAAGGATGGATTTCAGAGAACAGCAGCTGGGACCACTGGTTAATTATGTGAGAAGTCTGTGAGGCACATTCTCATGGCTTCCATAGAGGGATTTTCTTTTCCTTTTTTTTTTTTTTCTAAGATTAGTGTATATTCAGTGTTGATGGGATAGAGCCAGTAGAGGAACAAGTTGAAGATACCAAGGACAGAATGAGGATAACTGATGGAGCAAGGTCCAGGTAAAGGCTGGGGAGGATAGGATTCAAAGAGTGGGCAGAAGTGTTGCCCTTAGATAGAATGTGAGACATGCTGAAACATGAGGTTGAATGCAAGACAATTTCTAGGCTTGGGAGTTTCCATCTAAATGGGTTCCAGTTGTTCATTAAATTATGAGGTGAGGTCATCTCCTGAGAATGGGTGCAAGAATGGGGACAGGTCAAAGCTCAAGGAAAGGTTTGAAATAATCACTGCGGGAAGTTGGAGAATGACCTATCTTGTGGTCTGATTGCTGGGCAGTGTTTGGGGCCCAGGTGAGGTTGTCATTAATCTGCTCCTATTCTTCCAGCTCTTTCATTCTCTTACCCCCACTCAATCTGCTCATTGACCTGTTGACCTGTTAAAGACCTATGTCCATGAATAGCACCAACATTCTTTGAACCACAGTAACTTCTTTCTCCAATCTGTGACATCTCATTAGCATCCAGGTCCTGTCAATTTACTTTGTAGAAATTGATTTGACATGCCTTTCCACTCAATCCTTATTCTAACTGCTCCAGTTAAAGGACTTACCGTCTCCGCTTCTAGCTGGTCTCCCTGCCTCTCATCTCTTTCAAATCCACCCACCACACAGTATCAGAATGGTCAGTCTAAAACATAAAATCTGACCATGATTATTTAAAACCTTTCAGTGGATCACCATAACCAACAGGATTTAGTCTAAGCTCCTTTACATGGTCTACAAGACCCCCATGACCTAGTCTTTGGCTCTCTCTTTATCATCACCTCTTGTCCTATTCTTTTCCTTCTATTTATACTCAAGTAGTACTTGAAGTTCCTTGCATACTACATGTTGTTTTTCATCTCTGTGTTTTTTCTCCATTCCCTCTGTCTCAAAAACTCTGTCCCACTCCCCACCCCTTCAGAAAGCTAACCCCTACTTAACTTTTATGACTCAGCTTAGGCATTGCTTTTTTTTTACGACTTTCCCCCCACCATTGTCATCACTCTTCAGCCTAGGCTTGTTTATTTCTTCGATTTCCTAACCTTCTTGTATACATCTTTGTCATTGCATTGATCACACTGTATAATAGTTATTGGTTTTTGTCTCTGTCTCTTTTACCAGTCTGAGCTCCAGGGACTACTCTGTTTCATTTTTATACCTTAGCAACTAACCTTAGCTGGTGTTCAGAAAGTGACTTCTAAAGGAAGGCTATGGAGTCCCAGGGTGGCGCTAACAGTTAAGCACGTGGCTACTAATCAAAAGGATGGCAGTTCAAACCCACCCAGATGCATCTTGGAAGAAAGACCTGGTGATCTGCTTTGGAAAGATCACAGCCATGAAAACCCTATGGAGCAGTTCTACTCTGCAACACATAGGGTTGCCATGAGTTGGAATAGACTGGATGGCAATTGGTTTGTCTTTGTGTGTGCGTGTGTGTGTGTGTGTGTGTGTGTGTGTGTGTGTGTGTTTTGGTTAAAGGAAGAGGGGATAAAGGGAGAGAAGGAAAAAAAATTTAAAAAAAGGAAAGAAGGGAGGGAGGAACTTGGATTTTGGGACAATTCCACTGCACCACCCAGTTTACAGAAATCATTTAGCAATTCTTAGTTTAAGGAATTGATCTATAAGCAAGTTGAACATTTCAAATAAAATTCACTATATAATGATGCTTTAGTTCAATTCTTTAGATTTATTCAATAACTAAAAAGGACTCAATATTCTCTATAAGGTATTTGAAATCAATCTTACATGCATTTCACTGATAATTTTATAAAGATACATGTCATAAATCAGTAAACAAGTGTTACACTGAATTTTGGAGATAACAAGTATTTGCTATCCCTGCTGAGTTAATTAAGTTGGATACTGGAAGTGAAAGTTTTGCTCTGTGGTCCGAGAGAGAGTGGAAAGAAAGAAAAATTGAAAGTAGAGAGAGGTAAGAACTGATAGAATAAATACAGAAAGAAAAGCAAAGTATAATTTAGAGCATAGGTAAATCATAAGCACAGTATTTTCTAAAGTACTCTGAGTACACTTTTAAAGTGATCAAATAATTATATATTTTTTTCTGCAGGAAACTTTTAAAAGTTGGATTTCATCTGGATATGTCCTGTTCTATAAGGGACTTCTGGCTCTTCAGAACTCGGGTATCCAGTTTGTTGTCTCTCTCTTTGAATGTAGCTTGACTTTGGAACTCCTGGTGTGGAAAAACTCTACAAGGAAGTTAAAAATAGCAAATGTAATTAGATGGCATTTAATAAAATTCCTATTCTCATCTACAAGTGCTTATGTATTGGAAAATTGGTCAAATAGCTGATTCATTTTAGAAATCTGTTCAATCACCATTAAAAAATTTGTAGTGATTTAAAGCAACATGCAAATATTTTCTTTCAGCACATGAATTGTTGGTTGCTTTTAAATAACCACTGGATATTGTACTTGTAATACAATTCCACAAGACAGGTTTAGACATTATGCAATCTAGAGCCTTTGCACTAAAGTATGAAGCAAACATTACAGGAGCAAGTTATGTTAAAAAAAATACCTCTTTTTTTTTATATCACAGTACCAAAGTTCACACTCTGATCTTGTTTAGTGATGAATGATAGTAATGTATAACTATAAATTTAAATTTGTTGCTTTTAGAAAGTATCCCATTTTTCTTTTACTGTAGGATTATATGCACAAATTTTAAATTGCATAACTGAGTAAATTTCACATATATGTTATGATGCTGTGAGTTTTCACATCATATGTTATTACAACAGCATTATTTATGCCATACTATCCATAGTTTTGTCATTGCTACAGAATTGTTTTAAGATAGGGGTTCATGATAAAACTTCATTTTCCTAACATGACATGTTACTTTTTGACAATTAAAACTCTCCATTCACAAATGCATTTCCTATTACAGAGACCTTAAGGAAATATGTCCATGAGCATTTATAAATATCATTTTAAAACAGATCTCAGAAAGTATGAATACTGTAGGACTTTATTTTGAGAAATTTACTAGTCACCTTCTCTATTTGTAAGATAATGGTTCAAAAATTTTAAAAAAACAGAAACTTTTTTTTGACCACCACTCTGTGGCAAGTACTGTGCTTGGCACTAAGAATACAAGAATGAATAAAAGACTGTCCCTGAACTGGATGAATTCAAAGTCAAGTGGGAGAGACAAACCAATAGACAAACATACAAATGATAATACCTTAGTACAAGAGTGGAGGCAAGAACACAGTACTATTCAGAGGACAGAGCACCAACTCTGCTTAGAGATTTTGGAAAGACTTCAGAAAGAATATGATATTCCAAGTAGGTGTTTTAGAATGAGTAGTTTTCCAGACATGGAAACATAAAAGTGCATAGTGTGCTTGGGAAAAAGTAAGTTTGGTATGGCTGGAACACAGGGTGCAATCCCAAGAGCAGCAAGAGATGAAGCTGGAGAGCTGGAAAGTCAAGAGGTGCTAGAATATGAAAGGCCCTTTATCCCTTACTGAGGAGTTTTGACTTTGACCTATATGCAATGAGGATTGAGTAGGGTCTTTTCAGCTGAATCACAGTAAAATTAGATTTGGTTTTAGGGTGATCACTTTGGCAGCAGTGTGGTGGTAAAGCTGAAATAGAGAGACAGGTGGCATAGGAACTAGTTAACAATAATTTTGAAGGGACACTATGAAGATTTTAACTAAGTCACTGGAAGAGGGAATGGGTTTTCTCAGGGCTGAAGAGGTTCCCAGGATGTGGAACTTAACAGTTCTAAAACCAGGGCAATCCCAAGCAAACTGGAATGAGCACCAACATGGTGCTATAGACAGAAGCACCATGCCGTCCCTCTGCAGCAAAGACACGAAAAACTAAGTAAAATAGGTACAAACGTCAATCCTGGAAACCTAAACATCAAATGAAGGAATAAAGAACTCGATCAAGCACCATATAGAATAAGAAACTGACAGAGAACAAAGAATGAGGAGAGCTACAGAATGGAGGTCCTCTACCAGCTAACACGGCACAAATTTGCCACCTTGGACTACAGCCACCAAGGAACACAGACAGGGAGTACTGGAAAACAACTTCACGGAGCTCCCAACAGGAGACAGAGTACCCGGTAACCAGGGATATGTGCTTTCCCACTCCTCACCCTACTTCCCTGTACGAGGCCTCTGCCGCTTTCCAATGGCCCTTGGTCGCATGGCCAGAGAAACACCTGCTTACTGCTGCCCAGATTCTCTATCTTGGACCTCAGCCACCAAGGACTGTGGACAGGGAGTATGGGAAGGCAACTTCAAGCAACTCCCAATAGGAGACAGTGCACCTGGTAACCAGGGACACATGCTTTCCACTCCCCACCCTTCTTCCCTCTATGTGGCCTCTGCCGCTTTCCAATGGGCCATGGTCACTCAGCCAGAGAGAGACCAGCTCACTACCCCCCAGGTCCAACCTGCCCCCACCAGCCAGCCCTTCAGCACCATTTTTGTTTGTTTTTTGTTATTCTTTTCTTGGCTTTTTTGTTGCTTCTATCTCTCTCCCTTCCATCCTCTCCTTTCTCTCACCCAGCTAGCCCTGTGTGCCATCCCCTCCCCTTCTTGACGGGCTGTGCCACACCACTCAGCCAGAGAGCCACTGGCACAAGGCTGTCCTGGGTCTGTACTGCCCCTGCTGTCAGGCTCCCTCAGTGCCATTTTTTATTTTATTATTATTTTTCTGGTTTCTTCTCTCTCTTCTTTCCTTCCTTTCCTTTCTTCTGCCCACCAGCCCCATGTGACGTCCTCGCCCCTTCTTGGTAGGCTGTGACACACCCCTGTGCTAGAGAGTCACTGGTGCACAGCCTCCCTGGGTCCGCACCACCCCTCTGGCAGGCTTCCTCAGTGCCTTATTTTTTTTTTTCTGGTTTCTTCTATCTCTCTCCCTTCCTTCCTTCCTTTCTTTTCTTCAGCCCACCTAGCTGCCCCCACCCCTTCTCAATGGGCAGTGTTGCACCGCTCAGCTAGACAGCCACTGATACATGGCCTCCCCAGGTCCTGGCCGCCCCCAGTGGCTGGCCCTTCAGCACCATGTTATTTTCTTTGTTGTTTTTTTTTCTTTCTCTTTGTTTCCTCTCTCTATACCTTCCTTCCTTTCCTTTCTCCTGTCCACCTGGCCCTGTGTGCTGTTCCCACCCCTTCTTGATGGGCCTTGCTACACCACTTGGCTGGGGGCGCCACTGGTGCACGGCCTCCCTGGGTCCTTCCTTTCCTTTCTTCCACCCACCTAACCCTGTGCACTGCCCCTGCCCCTACTCGAAGGGCCATGCTGCACCACTCAGCTGGAGAGTTACTGGCACGCGGCCTCCCCAGGTCTGTGCTGCCGTCACTGACCAGCTCCCTCAGTGCAATTTTATTTATTTATTCATTTTTCTCTTTTTGTCATTGTTGTTTCCTCTCTCTCTCCCTTTCTTCCTTTCCTTTCTCCCGCCCACCTAGCCCAGTGTGCCACCCCCCTTCATAGTGGGCTGTGCTGTACTGCTCAGCTGGAGAACCTCTGGCACACAGCCTCCCTGGGCCTGTGCCACCCCCAAAAGCTGGCTCCCTCAGAGCCATATTTTTTATTTTTCTTTATCTTTCACCGTCTCACTTTTCCTTCTCCCTCCCACCTAGGCCCTGTGCTGCCTCCCATTTCTGATGGGCCTTGCCGTGCCACCCAGTGGGAGAGACATCAGTCCACTGCCACCTTAATTCTGCTCCACCTCCAACAGTCAGCTCATCACCAACAACCACATTTATTTATTTATTTATTTGTTGGTTGGTTGGTTGGTTTCTTCTCCTTCTTTCACCACTTTCCTTTCCTTTCTCCCATACACTTAGCATAATGCGCTGCTCACGTGCCTTATCAACAGGCCAAGCTGCACTGCTCAGCTAGAGAATCTCCGGCACACAGCCTTGCTGGGTCTGCCCCACCAACCACCAGTTGAATCCTACTGCACCTCCATTTTGTTTACTTTTTTCATTTTTATTGCTTTTGTTTCTCTCTCTCCTTTCTCTTCATTCACTCACCCACTTAGCTCCGCACATCACATCCTCTTCCATTCCTCCTGCCTATCTGCACCATGTGCAGAAAGCTGCGGCCCCTAGCACCACTGACGTGGTCCCCTGGACCCTGCCCTGCACTGCCCCAAAGCCTCACCTCATCAGACCCAGTTTGTGCTGCAAACTAACCATCCCCTCCCCTCCACCCCCATTGGACCTGCTTGCTGTACCATAGCTGAGTGACCAGCCCTGACCACCTGGACAAGGTGGTAAGAAGTATCATGTCCACAGGCGACCAAGCAACAAAACGTACACAGCCCACCTGCCCAGGCATAACCAAGTAAAACCAACAAGCAGAATGAAACAAATCTACAATCAATAAATGAAGAAAATAATTCCTGAATGTCCCAGAGACAGCAGACAATATGAAAATATATTTTAAAAAAAAAGGACAAGATGGCTGGAGAAAGTGGTCAAAATAAAACACCAGATGACTTTCTGGTACAAGAAAAGGCACTGGAACTACCTGATAGGGAATTCAAAACTCTAATATTCAGTGTTCTCCAAGAGATTAAGGAAAATGCAGGCAAAAATACAGACAAAAATAGAAAAATCATGGAAAATGCAGAAAAAATCGTGGAAAACACAGACAAAGCAATGGAAGAATTCAGGAAAATAATACAGGAACAGAATGTTAAAATAAATAAACAATTGGAAATTATACAAAAGCAACAATTAGAAAGTCAAAAGATAGACAGCAAGATTTCAGAAATGGACAGTGCAGTAGAAGGCTTTTATGAGCAAATCCGAAACAAGGGGAGACAGGATCAGTGGAACTGAAGACAAACCCTTGGATACCACTTTGTTTGAAGAAAAATCAAAGAATAAAGAAAAATGAAGAAACTCTGAGAGCGATGTGGAATACAATCAAAATAATAGGGGGATAAAACAGAAAACACAGACAGGATCATTGAAGATTTACTGACAGAAAACTTCCCTAATATGAAAGATGAAAAGTTGACTGTCATGGATTGAATCTGTCCCCCCAAAATGTGTCAAATTGGCTAGTCCATGATTCCCAGTATTGGGTGACTGTCCACCATTTTGTCATCTGACATGATTTTCCAGTGTGTTGTAGATCCTATCTCTATTTAGTTGATGAGAAGGGATTAGCAGCAGTTATGCTAATGAGGCAAGACTCAATCTGCAAGATTAAGTTGTGTCTTGAGGCAATCTCTTTTGAGATATAAAAGAGAGAAATGAACAGAGAGACAGAGGGACCTCATACCACCAAGAAAGCAGCGCTGGGAGCAGAGCACCTTTGGACCTGGGATTCCTGCATGGAGAAGCTCCTAGACCAGGGTAAGATTGATGACAAAACCTTTCTCCAGAGGTGACAGAGAGACAAAGCCTTCCCCTGGAGCTGGCACCCTGAATTCAGACTTCTAGCATCCTAAATTGTGAGAGAATAAATTTTTCTTTGTTAAAGCCACCCACTTGTGGTATTTCTGTTATACCAGTACTAGATAACCAAGACCCTAACCATCCAAGAAGCTCAACGAACCTCATATAGGATAGAACACAAAAGAAAATCAACAAGACATATAATCACACTCCCTAAAACCAAAGACAAAGAAAGATTCCTGAGACAAGCTCAAGAAAAACGTAAAGTTACATACAAAGGGGAAACAATTAGACTAAGCTCTCATTACTCAGCAGAAACCATGCAGGCCAGAAGGCAACAGGATGATATATATAAAACCATGAAAGAAAAAAACTGCCAGCCACAAATAATATATCCTGCAAAACTCTCACTCAAGTATGATGGTGAAATTAGGACATTTCCAGATAAACAGAAATTAAGAGTATATGTGAAAACCGAACCACACTTACAAGAATTATTAAAGGGAGTCCTTCAGTTAGAGAAACAATACCAAACAACAATCTGAATCTAGGACACAAGACTGCATCAGCCAGATACCAGTCCAAATAATGAACTCCCAGGGATAAAGCAAAACTAAAAGATTTGTAACAGGGAACCAGAGAGGTCAATCTGTAAATGATAACATCAGAACAATAAAAGAGGGAACAAACAGTGTAGGTCTAGAACCTTCTAATGGAGAGGAAGTCAAAGCAATATAAGGAATAAAAGACTGGCTTAAACTTAAGAAGATAGGGCTAAACGTCAAGGTAACCGCAAAGAAAGTTAACAAACTTACTCATCAACATAAAGAAGAAAAACGTAAAATCTCAGTAAACAAAAAATCTACAAAAATGAAAGAAACAAATAAAAAAAATCCACAAACAAAAGGAATTCAGCACAGAAAAGTAAGAGAAACAAAGAAAATGTCAGCACCACAAAAAAGCACTACAAAATGACAGCAATAAACTCACACCTATCAATAATCACACTGAACATAAACGGCTTAAATGCACCCATAAAGAGTTAGAGAGTAACAGAATGGATTAAAAAAAAAAAAGAACCCATAAATATGCTGTCTACAAGAGACACACCTTAGAAACAAAGACATAAATATGTTAAAAATCAAAGAATAGAAAAAGTATATCAAGCAAACAGCAACCAAAAAAGAGCAGGAGTGGCAATAGTAATCTCAGATAAAATAGACTTTAAAACAAAATCTACCATAAAAGACAAGGAAAGACATTATATAATGAATAAAGGGACAATCCACAATGAGGACACAACTGTAATAAATAACTATGCACCCAATGACAAGGCTCCAAAATACATAAAACAAACTCTAACAGCACTGAAAAGAGAAATTGATAGCTCCACAATAATAGTAGGAATCTTCAACACACCACTCTCAGTAAAGGACAAAACATCTAGTAAGAAACTCAACAAAGATACAGAAGATCTAAAGGACAAAATCAACCAACTTGACCTCATAGACATATATAGAACACTTCACCCAACAGCAGCAAAGTACACATTCTTTTCCAACACACATGGGACTTTCTCCAAAATAGACCTCATCTTAGACCACAAAACAACCCTCAACCAAATCCAAAACATTGAGATAAGACAAAGAACTTTCTGTGATCACAACACCATAAAAATAGAAATTAATAACAGGAAGAGCAAGGAAAAAAGTCAAATACAGGAAACTGAATAACATCTTGCTTAAAAATCACTGGGTAATAGAAGAAATCAAAGACAGAAAAAAATTTCCTGAATCAAACGAGATGAAAACACATCATACAAAAACCATAAGGAGACAGCAAAGGCAGTGCTTAGAGGTCAATTTATACCAATAGATGCACACATCACAAAAAGAAGAAAGGGATAAAATCAAAACTTTAGCTATACAACTTGAACAAATAAAAAGAGAACAGCAAAAGAAGTACACAGCCACCAGAGGAAAGTAAATAATAAAGATCAGAGCAGAAATGAATGAAATAGAGAATAAAAAAATAGAAAGAATCAACAAAACCAAAAGTTGGTGCTTTGAAAGGATCAACAAAATTGACAATCTACTGGCCAAACTGACAAAAGAAATGCAGGAGAGGACAAAAATAACCCAAGCAGGAAATGAAATGGGGGACATTACAACAGACTCAATTGAAATAAAAAGAATCATAACAGAGTACTATGAAAAGCTACACTCCAACCAATTTGAAAACCTTGAAGAAATGGACAAATTTCTAGAAACACATTACCTATCTAAACTAACACAAACTGAGGTCGAAAATCTGAACAGACCCATAGCAAGAGAAGAGGTTGAAAATGTAATTTAAAAAAAAAAAAAAACAAACTCCCAACAACAAAAAAAGCTCTGGCCCAGATGCTTCACTGGAGAATTCTACCAAACATTTAGAGAAGAGCTTGTATGAGCACTACTCAAACTATTTCAGAACATAGAAAAGGATGGCATACTTCCAAACTCATTCTATGAAACCAGCATAACCCTGATAACAAAACCGGGAAAAGACGCTGCAAAAAAAGAAAATGACAGACCAACATTTCTCATGAATATGCAAGTAAAAATTCTCAATAAAATTCTAACCAATAGAATTCAGCATCATATCAAAAAAATAATATACCACTACTACGTGGGATTCCTACCAGGTCTGCAAATATGGTTCAAATGTAGAAAATCAATCAACATAATGCATCACAAAAATAAAATAAAATAAATCACATGATCATCTCAATTGACACAGAAAAGGCATTTGACAAAGTCCAACACCCATTCCTGATAAAAACTCCCAGTAAAATAGGTATAGAAGGGAAATTCCTCAACATAATAAAGGGCACCTACAAAAAACCAACAGAGGGAGGGTGAAACTCTTAACAGAGAGTGTGAAACATTCTCCCTGAGAACAGGAAGAAGACAAGGATGTCCTTTACCACCACTCCTATTTAACATTGTGCTGGAAGTCCTAGCTAGAGCAATAAGGCAAGAAAAAGGAATAAAGGGCATCCAAATTGGTAAGGAAGAAGTAAAACTGTCTCTATCTGTTGATGATATGATATTATATACATACAGAACCCAAAGGACTCCACAAGAAAACTACTGGAACTAATAGAAACATTCAGCAGAGTAGCAGATACAAGATAAACATACAAATCCATTTGGATTCCTGTACACCAACAAACAGAACTTCGAAAAAGAAATCACCAAATCAATACCATTTACAATAGTCCCTAAAAAATTAAATACTTAGGAATAAATCTAAAGAGGGATGTAAAAGACTTATACAAAGAAAACTACAGAAAACTACTACAAGAAACCAAAAGAGACCTATATAAATGGAAAAAACATGCCATGCTCCATGGATAGGTAGACTCAACATTGTGAAAATGTCATTTCTACCCAAATCAATCTACAAATACAACACATTCCCGATCCAGATACCAATGGCATTCTCGAATGAGATGGAAAAACGAATCATTAAATTTATATGGAAAGGAAAGGGGCCCTGGAAAATTAAAGCACTACTGAATAAAAAGAATAAAGTAAGAGGACTCACACTACCTGACTTCAGATTCAACTATACAGCTATGGTAGTCAAAAAAAGTCTGGTTCTGGTACATCAACAGACACTTAGACCAATGGAACAGAATTAAGAACCCAGATGTAAATCCATCCACTTATGGTCACCTGATCTTCGATAAAGGCCCAAAGTCCATTAAATGGGAAAAAGACAGTCTTTTTAACAAATGGTGCTGGCAAAACTGGATGTCCATCTGTAAAAAAAATGAAACAGGACCCATACCTCACACCATACACAGAAACTAATTCAAAATGGATCGAAGACATAAATATAAAACCAAAAACTATAAAGATCATAGAAGAAAAAATAGGGTCAACACTAGAGGCCCTAATATATGGCATAAGTAGTATACAAACCATAACTAACAATACACAAACTCCAGAAGATAAGCTAGATAACCGGGATCTTCTAAAAATTAAACACTTATGCTCATTAAAAGACTTCACCAAAAGAGTAAAAAGAGGGCCTACAGACTGGGAAAAAAATTTTTGGCTATGACAAATCTGACAAAGATCAAATCTCTAAAATCTATAGGAATATCCAACATGTGTACAACGAAAAGACAAATAAGCCAATTAAAAAATGGGCAAAGCACATGAACTGACACTTCGCCAAAGAAGACATTCAGGGGGCAAACAGACACGTGCAGAAATACTTGCTATCACTAGCCACTGTTGTTGTTGTTGTTAGGTGCCGTCGAGTTGGTTCCGACTCATAGCAACTCTATTTACAACAGAATGAAACACTGACCGGTCCTGGGCCATCCTCACAATCATTGATATGCTTGAGCCCATTGTTGTACCCACTGTGTCAATTCATCTCTCTGAGGGAATTCCTCTTTTTTGCTGACCCTCTACTTTACTAATCATGATGTCCTTCTCCAGGGACTAATCCCTCCTGATAATATGTCCAAAGTATGTGAGATGTAGTCTCGCCATCCTTGCTCCTAAGGAGCATTCTGGTTGTACTTCTCCCAAGACAGATTTGTTCATTCTTCTGGCAGTCCATGGCATATTCAATATTCTTCTCCAACACCACAATTCAAAGGCATCAATTCTTCTTCAGTCTTCCTTGTTCACTGTCCAGCTTTCGCATGCATATGAGACAACTGAAAACACCATGGCTTGGGTCAGGTGCACCTTGGTCTTCAAGGTGAAATCTTTGCTTTTCAACACTTTAAAGAGGCCTTTTGCAGCAGATGTGCCCAATGCAATGCATCTTTTGTTTTCTTGACTGCTGCTTCTATGGGTGTTGATTGTGGATCCAAGTAAAATGAAATCCTTGACAACTTCAGTCATTACTCCTTTTATCATGATGTTGCTTATTGGTCCGGTTGTGAGGATTTTTGTTTTCTTTAAATTAAGGCATAATCCATATTGAAGGCTGTGATCTTTGATCTTCATCAGTAAGTGCTTCAAGTCCTCCTCACTTCCAGCAAGCAAGGTTGTGTCATCAGCATAATGCAGGTTGTTAATGAGTCTTCCTCCAAACTTGATGCCTCATTCTTCTTCATATAGTCCAGCTTCTCGGATTATTTGCCTAGCATACAGATTGAATAAGTATGGTGAAAGGATACAACCCCGACGCATACATTTCCTGACTTTAAACCACCAAGTATCCCCTTGTTCCGTTCGAATGACTGCCTCTTGATCTATGTACAGGTTTCTCATGAGCACAATTAAGTATTCTGGAATTCTCATTCATTTGCAATGTTATCCATAATTTGTTATGATCCACACAATCGAATGCCTTTGCATAGTCAATAAAACACAGGTAAACATCTTTCTGGTATTCTCTGTTTTCAGCCGGGATCCATCTGACATCAGCAATGATATCCCTGGTTCCACATCCTCTTCTGAATATGGCTTGAATTTCTGGTAGCTCCCTGTTGATGTACTGGTGCAGCCGCTTTTCAATGATCTTCAGCAAAATTTTACTTGCAGGTGATATTAATGATATTGTTCGATAATTTCCACATTCGGTTGGATCACCTTTCTTGGGAATAGGCATAAATATGGATCTCTTTCAGTCGGTTGGCCAGGTAACCGTCTTCCAAATTTCTTGGTATAGACCAGTGGGCACTTCCAGCGCTGCATCCGTTTGTTGAAACATCTCAATTGATAGTCCACAAATTGCTGGAGTCTGGTTTTTCGCCAACGTGTTCAGTGCAGCTCGGACTTCTTCTTTCAGTACCACTGGTTCCTGGTTATATGCTACCTCCTGAAATGGTTGAATGTCAACCAAGTCTTTTTGGTATAGTGACTCTGTGTATTCTTTTCATCTTCTTTGATGCTTCCTGGGTCATTTAATATTTTCCCCATAGAATCCTTCACCATTGCACCTCGAGGCTTGAATTTTGTCTTCAGTTCTTTCAGCATTAGAAATGCTGAGCATGTTCTTCCCTTTTGGTTTTCTACCTCCAGGTCTTTGCACATGTCATTATAATACTTTACTTTTCTCCTCTAGCCACCCTTTGAAATATTCTGTTCAACTCTTTTACTTCATCATTTCTTCATTTTGCTTTACTTAAAGCAAGAGCAAGTTTAAGAGTTTCTTCTGACAACCATTTTCATCTTTTCTTTCTTTCCTGTCTTTTTAATGACGTCTTGTTTTCTTTATGTACGATGTCCTTGATGTCATTCCACAACTAATCTGGTCTTCAGCCATTAGTGTTCAACGCATGAAATCTGTTCTTGAGATGGTCTCTGAATTCAGGTAGGATATATTCAAGGTTGTACTTTGGCTCTAGTGGACTTGTTCTAATTTTCTTCAGTTTCAACTTGAACTTGCATATGAGCAATTGATAGTCTGTTCCGCAGTCAGCCCCAGCCTTGTTCTGACTAACGATATTCAGTTTTCCCATTGTCTCTTTCCACAGATGTAGTCGATTTGATTTCTCTGTATTCCATCTGGCGAGGTCCACGTGTATAGTTGCTGATTATGTTGGTGAAAAAAGGTATTGGCAATGAAGAAGTCCTTGGTCTTGCAAAATTCTATCATGTGATCTCCCAAATCATTGCTATCACCAAGGTAATATTTTCCAACTACCGATCCTTCTTCTTTGTTTCCAACTTTCGAATTCCAATCAACAATATTTATCAGTGCATACTGATTGCATGTTCAATCAATTTCAGGCTGCAGAAGTTGGTAAAAAACTTCAATTTCTTCATCTTTGGCCTTAGTGGTTGGTGCATAAATTTGAATAATAGTTGTATTAACTGGTCTTCCTTGTAGGTGTATGGATATTATCCTATCACTGACAGCATTGTACTTCAGGATAGATCTTGAAATGTTCTTTTTGACAGTGAATGCAACATCATTCCTTTTCAAGTTATCATTCCCGGCATAACAGATCATATGATTGGCCTATTCAAAATGGCCAATAACAGTCCATTTCAGCTCACTAATGCCTAGGATATTGATGTTTATGCATTCCATTTCATTTTTGAAGATTTCCATTTTCCTAGATTCATACTTTGTACATTCCACGTTCTGATTATTAATGGATGTTTGCAGCTGTTTCTTCTCATTTTGAGTCATCCCCCATCAGTAAGTGAAGGTCCCGAAAGCTTGACTCCATCCAGGTCATTAAGGTCAACTGTACTTTGGGGAGGCATTTCTTCCCTAGTTGTATTTTGAGTGCCTTCCAACCTGTGAGGCTCATCTTCTGGCACTATATGAGACAATATTCTGCTGCTATTCATAAGGTTTTCATTGGCTAATTTTTTTCAGAAGTAGATTCAAATCAAAACTACAATGAGATACCATCTCACCCCAACATTACTGGCATGAATAAAAAAAAGTTGGAGAGACTGCGGGGAGCTTGGAACTCATACACTGCTGGTGGGAATGTAAAATGGTACAACCACTTTGGAAAACGATATGGCACTTCCTTAAAAAGTTGGAAATAGAAATGTCATGCAATCCAGCAATCCCACTCCTAGGAATACATCCTAGAGAAAAAAGAGCCATCACACGAATAGACATATGCACACCTATGTTCATGGCAGCATTGTTCACAATAGCAAAAGGATGGAAACAACCTAAGTGCCCATCAACAGATGAATGGACAAACTATGGTGCATACACACAATGTAAAACTACACAATAATAAAGAATAATGATGAATCTGTAAAACATCTCACAACATGGATGAATCTGGAGAGCATTATGCTGAGTGAAATATGTCAATCACAGAGGGACAAATACTGTATGAGACCCCTATTATAAAAACTCATGAAAAGGTTTACACACAGAAAGAAACAATCTTTGGTGATTGCTAGGGAGGGGATAGGTAAAGAGGGAAAAACACTAGCTAGACAATAGATAAGTGGTAACTTTGGTGAAGGGTAAGACAGTACACACTACTGAGGAAGTCAGCACAACATGACCAAGGCAAGGTCATGGAAGCTTCATAGACGCATCTAAACTTTCTGAAGGACCTAATTACTGGACTGAGGGCTGGGGACCATGATCTGGGGAGACATCTAGCTCAACTGGCATAACATAGTTTATAAAGAAAATGTTCTACATCCTACTTTGGTGAGTAGCGTCTGGGGTCTTAAAAGCTTGAGTATGGCCATCTAAGATACTTCACTGGCCCCAACCCATCTGGAGCAAGGGAGAATGAAGAGAGAGGCTTTTATGGGATGAAATTAGATTTGAAATTCACCAACAAAGTGGAACTCTGGAAAATAACAGCATTTAAGTTGTGGATTGATTTGGAGGTGTTTCACAAGGAATTTGGTGAAGAACAGTCAGAGATATTGGCACACAGAAGAGTGTTATCCTAGAATACAAGGGAAGAATTCAGGAAGCAGTGAGTGTTAAATGCCTACAGACAGGTCAAGTAAGATAAAGTCTGAAAATAGGACTTTGGATTTGACAACTAGGAAATTACCGGTATGGTCAATGAGAACAACTTTAATAATGCGGTTTAATATAATGCTGAGATTTGTTTCCATGTATCCTTTAAAACACAGCAGTATCAATGAGAGGCTTCTTGGGGGAAAAGAGAAGTTCGATTTGGCAGAAGAGACGGAGATCAAATTTTCCCTCAGTCATTTTCTAAGGAGCTCTGGGCACACTCTTTCTTGTCTGGTATATTATCTTCCCCTTACTTGAATCTCTTCTCTTACCTTGCCTCCTCCACTTCTGTTCACGTTGCCTTCCAGTACTATTTTAGCCCCTTTTAAAGGGGAAGGTGCTATATATCTGGCCACACCCTAATGAGTGACTCCAATGAGTCACAACCTTGTGTAATTCCCTGCCCTTGAGTGTGGGCGTAACCTGTGACTTGCTTCTAGTCAAAGAATATGGATTATCACTCCCTTCATTGATTTACCTCATATAAGACTGTATCCTAGCAGAGGTCCCTGGGTGTTGCAAGTAGTTTTCAATAGGCTGCTAATCTAAAGGTTGATGGTTCGAACCCACCCAGCAGCTCTGTGGAAGAAAGGCATAGCAGACTCTTTCTGTAAAGATTACAGCCAAAAACAACCTATGGAGCAGTTTTACTCTGTAACACATGGGGTCACTATGAGTTGGAATTGACTTGATGGAAACAGGTTTTTGTTTGTATCCTAGAAGAATGGAGCTAGAGATTCTGCTGACCTTGAAGAAGTAAGCTGCAATATTGTGAGAAGTCTGTCAGAGGGCCACATAGCAACTGCAAGTGGCCTCTAGGAGCTGACAGCAGCTCCTAGCTGACAGCCAGCAAGGAAAGTGTCTGTGTGGGGGAGTGCTCATTTCTACAGCTGTAAAGAACTGAATTCTTCCAACAACCATGTGAGCTTGGAAGAGAACCCCAAACTCCAGATGAGAACACAGCCTGCCTGACACCTGAGCAGAGGATTTACTTAAGCAATGCCCAGACTCCTGGCCCACAGAAACCATGAGATAATAAATGTGTGCTTGTTTAATTTGTTAAATCTGTGGTAATTTGTTATACAGCAATAGAAAAGTAATACATAGATCAAAACTGATGTCCTTGAAGCCACCTGCACTAAAACTCAGCCAGTTTTCCCCTCTCTATTCTCAACATTAGTCTTTCCTCTTTTACTGTTCAGGTTTGCTGTTCTGGGATTTCTGCATATAGAGACTCATAATGAGCTCATTCTCACACTCTCTTATTTCTTTCCCTTTCTGAATCAACATGCCCCTTAAAAGTTTTTTCTTCCCAGTTCTGTCTTCCAGAATCACCAGTCTACATGGAATGGTACATCTAGTTAATGTCTGCTAAGCACATTAGCAAAATCAGTTTTTATCCAATCACACGTCCTACATTTTGTCTTCCACTTGCACAATCAACATACTTAAAACTCCATGTTTTAATTTCCTTAATTTACCTCTTTGAGATCACCCATCAATTCACAGTGGGGTTTTTAAAGGCTGTTTTGCCATGTGGTCAGCTCAACCACAAATGCCCCCAAACCCAAAAAGAAAACCCAAAACTCAAGATGTCAACAAACATCAACTATTCATTTTTGTGAATTAGTTTCATTTTTCTATAATTCATTACATTTGTCAAGAAAATTCTAAAGATTACTTTCAGATGATAATGTTTCACCACATTTTTCTCTGATTGCTATTTTTAAACACTTAAAAAAAACAGCTTGCCAATTTATGTTCATTGTTAATGTCTTATAGCTAGTGATCAACAATTATCTCTTCAGCATTAGCTTGAGCAATGCTCTGTTTAATGTATTATTTAAGTATGCTAAAACACAAAATAGCAGTTGCCTTGTTAAATTTTGAAAATTTAATAACTATAATAACATAAGACCAGCCATATATATGTACACACACATTTATAACAATACATAATATATAATTTATACACATTTATATAGTTTTATATATAAGTATATTATATATAATTGTGTGTATATATATAGTATATACTTACATATAAAATATATTTTATATCTATTAAGTATTGTATTTTATAGATACTGTATCTTTGACTCCTCATAATTTCTAATCCCTTTTGACAAAATGAAATAGTAGTGGTAGTCATATAAGTCAAACTTCCCATACCTTTATCTTGACTGATTCTGTCATATCATTTTACTATAGTGAAGTCTTAGCATTCATAGAGTATCTTTACTTGAATTATGGTGATGACAAGTGTATATAGAAATTGAAATGCATAATACATACGAAGAGTGGCTTCATGTGCATGGCTGCAGAATACTTGTTCCCATGATTTGCTTCAGGCTGAACTCTTCCCTGAGAATCATCCCAATGATAGGATGGATAGACGTAAGGATTGTTCTCTCTGGGCTCAGGTATCATAAGCTATTTTAAATGAAAAAAAAAATTTGACAATACTTAAAAAAATCAAACACTCACATAGTGTTAAGTGTTATAGTAAAGTAGATTGTTATGACTATATTCTGTAGGAAGCAAATAAATGAACTCATTCAGAAGTCACATAAGATTGATGTAATAGATAAAATAATGGCATCTTATTTTACTGAAAGAACTAAACTTTTCTTCTTTTATTCTATTTCTCACTAAAACTGAGTTTTTGTTGGGTAATATTTCCTATTTTTTGTCAGAATGTCTGAGAAATTACTGATACTCAGAAACAGAAATGAAGGAAGTACAATTTAAAAATCTTACAGATTAATTTTGGTCAATATTGACTTTCTCTCAGGAAATATGTTAAGGAGTTATTTTCTACTCAGGCATAAAGACAATTTTATAGATATTCATAATCAGAAACATTGTTCTGACTACACCCCTTCTACCCTGCAACCCCACAAATGCATAAATACATAAATTGCACTATAAATACATAAAACTGTCTACCAAAATTCTTTCTAAATAAGATCTTGCTTTCTCTCTTTCTCCGTATTTACAAGCTTTAACTTCACTTACAACAGATAGCTTACTTGTAATTTCCTCCAGAGAACTGTGATGGCGGAGATACAGGACTTCTAGGAAGGACTCTCTGAATGGATGTGGATGATCTCCAGGGATTCTGTATATAGGTAATTTGTTGTTTTTTTAAGGGAAGGAAGAAAGGGTTAGCCACAATTTTAAGGAAATTTGAAATACAATAGATCACATTGATTCTTTATACTAAATATCTAAATATCAAGATATCATCAGGTTTGATCCTAAAAAAAAAGACAAGTAAACAAAGGTAATTTGGTAAAAAGACAATAGTTTAGGTATTATGCTGATAACTTAGAGAGTCTCTCTATACTTCTATATCACTCTTTTATGTATCTGTCGATAGATCAATCCATCGATGATGGAGAACGGCTTACGGAAGTGGAAATGTAAATGAAGGATCTATTTCAGCCTCTACTCTAAGCAGCAAGTGACCCTTCCATCCAAAAGAATTAAATTTAAATCCCCCTTCCCATTGTCAAAGGAGGCCTGGTGGCTCAGTGGTTAAGGGCTCAGCTACTAACCGAAAGGTCGGCTGTTCAAACCCACCAGCCGCTCCGCAGGAGAAAGATGTGGCAGTCTTCTTCTGCCAAGATTTACAGCCTTGGAAACCCTATGGGGCAGTTCTACATGGTCCTATAGGGTCACTATGAGTCAGACTTGACTCGATGACAAAAGGTTTGGTTTGGTCCCATCGTCTTAGTGTGAAAAACATATCCCCAAAGGAAATAGTTGACAAGAATAACTCAGACGTATAATATTTAGGTTGAATACAGATTGCTGCAGCATCAAACAGCCCAGCATACTGCAGAGAGTATTTGAGGGCAGCTAAGGCATTTAAATCAGTTGATAAAAACTTGGTATTTAAAGACTGAACTTTGTATAAGTGCATAAGCAAAGACTAAACTATGGTAATATGGGCACTGAAGCAAGATATTGGCAATTCAATACAGACATGAGGCACATAGTAGTAGATCCAGACCAGATGATAGTTATTTTGACATGTGGCAATTGTGATACAGCTTATGAAATAAGCCATTATACTCTCTGATTTAAAAAAAAACAAACAACTAAGTAGTATGTGAAATAGATGACATCATCCATCCCTAAGCTTCAGCTCATCACCACAATCACCTTCTGCGGGGAGATCTTGGATGAAGTGGGGTTGGCAATAATATCAGAGACGATATAGAGGTTAAATATCATCTGGAAAAACAAATCAATACAAACAGGAAGAATGAGACAGACCCAACGTTTCTCTTCCGTTGTCTAGATATCTTTCTTTTCTCTTTGGGCTTTCCTTTTTTGCTTTGTTTTCGCAATCTTCTTTAAAATAAAACAAAAAACCACAACAAAACAAAAAACGAAAACCATGACTCTTGAAAAAGTTTGATTTCAATGAAGCTTGGCAAGAAATCTTCACTTGTGTCTACAGCCAGTCCCTCTGATCTTTCCTCCCTGATGTCATAGTGGCCAGAATCAAGGGCTCTTGACCATTCTATGCCTCAAGTCTTAAAGGGGCTACATTTCCTTCCATGATGTATCTAACACCATTGGTCCAGGCCTCTTTCTAGAACAGTGGGCAAGAGAGTGTAGTATATCGGATATGAGGAAAAGAGGCTTATCTAAAATTTGGATTTGGAGACCAGAAAGACAGATTCTTTAGATGCAGCAGTGTGAATGTGCTGGGAAGAAGGATCTACGAAGCATTAGGGGTCTCAGTATGTGAGAGACTGTTGTATACACCTCCCATTTGTCCAGCACTGGCCTAAGTTACACTCATTAATCCAGACCTGGCCCTGATCCAACTAAGTAAATGTAGAACAGTGTCTCAGTAAGAAACTAAGAGTTGAAAATTATAGAATAAAAGACAGAACCAGAGGGAGACTGACATGGTGGGGCATTTTTGTTGTGTTTTGTTTTTTAATCAGGCCCCAGGATGATGGTGATTGTAGTGGTTATAGTAGTGTTGCACTTCACTCTTATGAGTACACGAGGGTTCAGAGAGAACAGCAAGTTAGTGAAAACAGTTTCCTCCAGAATCACTGACTATATCAGACCCTTGAGGTAGGATGACAATATAATTTATTGTCCCAACCAGAACATTTAAGAGAGTGACTCTTGGGGGGAAGTATTAATATTTATACTGGAATAACAGGCAGAAACTGGGACTGTCCTCTTCACCCTACCTTGAAATTACTGTTGTCGGATTCAAAGCTGAGCCTCCCCATGTTCTCCAGAAACACATTCAGTATGGCTTTCACTTTCTCCACCAAAAGAAATACCTCTTCCGTATCTTACATCCTATTCAGTATTACATAGGCACAGTCATGAATTCCACTGTTCAGCACTCATAGTGAGGTTGACTCTGTGCGGGTGTGGCACAGATGTTTCCCACATAGCATTAAGTCATGATCTAGCTGACAGTTTCAAAGAGCAAAAATAAAGCCAGGTGGAGGGGTCCATTAGCACATATGTGTAGGAAAATCAGCAGATTCCCATCTCAGTTCATGATTAAAGATCAAAGCATCATCTGGAGGTTGGGAAAAGTAAAGAAATCAAGAGCAGTCTCTATTTTGCTGATGACATTCCAAGGACCAATTTGTGTGCAGGAAAACACACCTGGGTCCTTCAGGCTCATCTGATCCATCTGGAACAGCCTGAGTAGGTGTTACACGTATTTGCCAAACTAAACAAAGTAGTTGCCCTATTCATTCTCCTCCAAAATACCTTTGGAATTTTTCCAGTTGTTACAGAGTAAAAGCTGTATCTAGGGCAGAACTATGTGCAACCAGGAGTACACTGCAGCATGGAGGGCTGGATCTGAGATTCTCAGACAAATGTCAGGTTTTAAAATTTATGCTAAAACATCTCCAGAGGGCCCAACAGCACAGCACAGCTATCCTACAATTTCATAATTAATTCATTCTCCCTCTCTCTGAGGCAACTATTGCACCACCTCCTCTCTCCTCCAACCTCCAACTTCTCCATATTCTTTATTCTCAGCTGATGGCCGCACTTCTTATTTCACTAAGAAAATAGAAATAATCAAAGAAAGACATTTCACCCCACCACCAAATCTACCTACTTACCTATATCTGTATTCATATACTCTGCCACAGATAAAGTGTCTCTGCTTCTATCAAAGACCAATTCATCCAGATGTGCTCAGGATCTCTCCTCTTCTTGCCTCCCTAAGGACTTTACTCGTACCATTATTCCCATTCTATCCTATAGTATCACTTTCTTACTCTCCACTGGATCATTTCCATTAACATGCAGATGTGCATCACACAAATACTCTCTTAACTCCACATTATCTCCCACCTTCCATTTTGAAAACTCCTATTGCTATTTCTCGGTTGTTATCTGACTTGATCTCTCAGAAGCACTTAATACAATGGCTCATTCTTTAATTCCTGAAGTATTTTTTTCCTCCCTTGGCTTCCATGACACGACTGCTAAAGCTGTCGTTCCTTCTGCCAGCTCAGCTTCTCCTTTTCTTCCTGGCCTCTAAATGTTGGAGCACTTGAGAGTTTGGTACTAAGTTCTCATTTCCTCTATATCTATATTCTTGCTGTAAGTCCAGTAAAATAACTTTAAATAGCACCCATATCTTGATGACTTGCAAATTTATATCCCTAGTCCGTACTTATCCCCTGAGATCCAGATTCATATATCCACCTGCTTACTCAATACCTCCACTGAACATGTCAAAACCAGAAATTTTGATTCCTCCACTCCCAAATCTGCTCCTCTTCCACTGTTCCACCTCCACAGTTTCTCAAACCAAAACCCTTAGAGTCATTCTTTGTTCCTCTCTTTCCTCATGCCTTATGTTCAGTTTCTCAGTATGTCTCATTTATTTTACTTCTAAAATAGATCTTTTTTCTAAATTTTATTTATTTTATTGTTGTCGTTGAGAATATACACAGCAAGATATGCACCAGTTTAACAGTTTCTACACGTACAATTTAATGACATTGATTACATTCTTTGGATTGTGCAACCATTCTCACCCACCTTTTCTGAGTTGTTCCTCCCTTATTAACATAAGGAAACCCTCCTTAGGGAGGCGCAGTGGTTAAGAGCTACGGCTGCAGACCAAAAGGTCGGCAGTTCGAATCCACCAGACGCTCCTTGGAAACCCTATGGGGCAGTTCTACTCTGTCCTATAGGATCGCTGTAAGTCGGAATCACCTCGATGGCAATGGGTTATTAACATAAACTCACTGCCCTCTAAGGTCTAAAATAGATCTTGAAGTCCACTTTTCTCTATCTCCATTGTCATTACCCTAGTTCAAGACATAATTATCTCTGTCTTGGACTTCTATCAGATTCTGATAGAAGATTCTGAATGCTTCTTCCTGCTTCCAGTCTTGGCTCCCTCCAATTCATTCTCTTCACAGCAGTCAGAATCATTCCCATGGAGGAAGTTCTCCAGTGTGACTTTCCACTGAACTGATAACAAAATCCCAGTGTCTTACCATATCCTACAAAGCCCAATATGATATGCCTACCTTATCAACATTCAGCTATTGTTGAAGTTCTTTCTTTTTTTCGAACGTATCAAGACTGTTTTTCCTTTAGGGTTTTTGTACTCACTTTTCTTTCTGTTTGGAAAGTTCTTTCCTTGAATTTTTGTACACATAGGTTCTTCTCAGCCTTTCTGTCTCAAATCAAATTTTAGTTTTTCAAAGAGTCTTCCCTATCTATCCTATCTAATGCTGCCAACTCTAGAGTCACTATTACATCATCACGTTTTATTTATAGCATTTATCACAATATGACATCATCTTATTTACTTGCTTATTTGTTCATTGTATTCCTCCTCCCCCTTCTAGAATGTAAGCTTCATGACAGCAGAACTTAATCTTGGATACCACAGTATCCCCATTGTATAGAACAGTTCCAGGCACAGTGTATGCATTTGATAAATGTTTTTGAATTAATAAATGAACAATGGTATCTAATGAGCACTACTGAGTGCATTTTTATGCTAAGGACAGAAAGGGGATAACATTGTTTCCTTCTCTTAAGAATTCTGCAATCCCTTTGTTGTGACTATACTTTAATGGCCTTCTAAAATAATTATCTCAAGATAACACCAAGCACAAGGGAGTAAATCAAAAAAAAAAAAAAGACACGGTGAGATCTCATTCAGAACCCATATACAGATTATCCAGGATCCTTTACTTCTTCCTCCTTCTGACTGCCTGATTTTTGGTAACTTAGTGCCCTCATCAGAGAATAAGAAGGAGAAATAAAATTTGATACTCAAACTAGTCAATTTGGTTTCCAGAAGCAGCTTTAATCAAAGGTTGGTAGAATAAAAATATTCTGAAAGGAAACTTTATTTATTTATTTTGGAAGTTTAATATGCCCACATTTCCTCTGTTCTCACTCCTCATTAGGATTAATGATATTTCTTGTTGTTGCTGTTAGCCCCCAAACTCATGGTGACCTCATGCACAAAAAAAAAAAAAAAATGCTGCCAGTCCTGCAACATCCCCATGACCAGTTGCAGATCAGGGCATTGTGATCTATAGGGTTTTCACTGTCTGATTTTTGGAAGTAAATAGCCAGGCCTTTCTTCCTATTCTGCCTTAGTCTGAAAGTTCTGCTGAAACTTAGCAACACATATGACTCCACTGACAGACTGTGGCTGTGTATGAGGTACATTGGCAAGGACTCGAACTCAGGTCTCCCACACGGCAGGAGAAAATTCCATCACCAAACCACCAATTCCTCATTAAATATAATAAAGCATTGGATATTTAGTATCAAGTGAGTAGTGATCACCTAACCTAGGGATAAGAGTGTCTAGGAAAGAGATAAAAAAGAAATAGGTAAGTAGTCTTCAATCCTCTACTCTAGGATTAGTCCAGCAATCAGAAAGGAGCTGTTTCTTTTCCTGTCTACACCCAAAATATAGCCTTATTCACACACAAAAAAAAAAAATAGAGTAACTCTAGGCTCCCTTTCATCTCTTTTGGATCATTTGTGAAGTTTTAACTTTTTCAGTGTTCTTCAATGCATGCCAGACTGGCCAGTGAAATTCAGAGAGAAGTTTCACACCCATAATTGAAAGGTATATCATAAATATATGGAAACTATATATAAATGGATTTAAAACAACTCACAGAGAATACAACTTAAAACAGATTATTTATGACGTTAACACACAATAAAATCTTAAAAATGGTCTTTTAAAACTAGCAAATTAGAGCTGAAACTTCCTTACAAAATTTATGTTTATTAATATGCTCCTAGGCTATGAATATACCATGGACTACCAGAAGAATGAACAAATCTGTCTTGGAAGAAGTACAGACAGAATCTCCTTAGAAGCAAGGATGGTGAGACTTTGTCTCATAATATTTATACATGTTATCAGGAGGGACCAGTCCCTAGAGAAGGACATCATGCTTGGTAACATAGAGGGTCAGCAAAAAAGAGAAAGACCCTCAATGAGATGGACTGACATGATGGCTGAAATAATGGGCTCAAACATGACAATTGCAAAGATGGCGCAGGACCAGGCAGTGCTTCGTTCTGTTGTACACAGGGTTACTATGAGTCAGAAACAACCTGACAGCACGTAACAATAACAACAACAGGCTACGTTTAGGAGTCACTGGGTAGCACAAATGGTTAAATGCTCACCTACTAACTGAAAGGTTGGCAGTTCAACCCAACCAGAGGTGCCTCGGAAGAAAGATGTGACAATTCTCTCTGGCCACAAGCGAAGAAGCCTAATGAAATCAAGTGTTTTAAAGCTTTGAGTAAAACTTTTTTCCTACTTATGATCTATGTCACACACACACACACACACACACACACACACACACACACACACACGCAAATAGGTATTTATGTGATTATGTTGGGAGGGGCATTAAAATGTATTAACTTCCCTTGGGTGCTATTTATACCACAAAACAGTACCCTGAGGTATTGTAGACCAGACGGAGTGAATGCATCTGCCAAAGGTGCACATTTTAAAACTGGTGAGTAATTTAAATCCAGAGAGAATCTGATGCATTTACTTAGTTTCCTCCATGGTACTACACCTAATAGAGAGACCATATGCCTTAAATTTTAACAGGGACATCACTGATTTCATGTAACTTTTTTTCAATAATAGAAATTTGTTAAATGTATTACTTAAATATGATTTCACACCTTTGTAAGAGTTTTCATGTAAATAATTACAGAGATTTAAAAAAACAATTTTTAGACCGTATGTCCTGATTTCTAGATCATAAAATATAGTTATTATTCATGTATGCCTTCTTATTCTAGAGTAATTCCTTCATGAATCAGAGATGGTAAGAGAACACATAACCTAGTGGAATAAGCCTAGGGATCGTGGGTGAGGTTCCATTATTATTATACTCTCTTCTTATGCATCTGCTCTCCTTGGGTGATCATATCCACTCCTAGGGTTTGAGTTCCAGCTCTTCAACCATATGATTTTCAGGGAGTTATTTAACCTTTTGGAACCTCAATTTCCTCACTGTAAAATTGGAGTAATAGTATCTGTCTCATAGGTTTCTGTTATGAGCATTAAATAAGTGCTGAGCTTAGTGCCTGGCAAGGCATATCTTCTCACTGGGTATGAAAGAAAATCTGTAGAATAGAGATGTAATATCATCAGTTATTTATGCCATAAATTTTTATTGAGTACCTCCTATGTGTTAAACATCTGGACACAGAGCTAGGCAAGGCACAGGTATTACAGTTTAGGGGGGAATGAGTGACGACAAGTAATTTGTCTCGTCTCTGAAGGAGGAGGAAAGGATCAAGTGAAAGAACATGCAAGAAGTACTTTAAAAATGAAAAGTTAAACATAACTGTAAGGGATTCTTGATAATTTATATTTACTCTCTTTTTTTAAAAGCAGTTTTATTGAGATATAATTCATACCTTACAATTCATCCATCTAAAGTGTACAACTCAATGGTTTTTAGTATATTCACAGATTTGTGCAGTCATCACCACAATCAATTTTAGAACAATTTCATCACCCCAAAAAGAAACCCCATGCCCTTTATCAGTCATTCCCCATTCTCCTCAAACTGCACCCCCACCAGCTCTAGGAAAACAATAAACTACTTTCTGTCTCTATAGCTTAGCCTATTCTGAACATTTTATACGAATGGAATCGTACAATATGTGATCCATCGTGAATGGCTTCTTTCACTTAGCGTAATATTTTCCAGGGTCATCCATGTTGTAGCATGGATGAGTACTTTGTTCCTTTTCATTGCCAAGTAATATTCCATTGTATGGAAATACCTCATTTTGTTTATCCATTCATCAGTTGATGGACTGTTGTTTGGGTTGTTTCCTTTTTTCTGCTATCATGAATAATGGAGCTATAAATATTTGTGTATAAGTTTTTGAGTGGGCATATGTTTTTGATTCTCTTGAGTAAATACCTAGCTGTGGAATTTCTGGGTTGTATGGTAACTCTATGCTTAAATTTTAAAAAAACCAACAAACTGTTACCATAACAGCTGCACAATTTTATATTCTCACCAGTAGTGTCTAAGGGTTACAATTTCTCTACATCCTTGTCAACACTTATTACTGATGGTATTTTTCATCAAAGTCATCATACTGGTGAAGTGGTATCTCACTGTAGTTTTGATTTGCATTTCCCTGATGGCTAATGATGTTGAGCATCTTTTCATTTGTTTATCAGCCATTTCCATGTCTTCTTTGGAGAAATGTCTATTCAAATCCTTTGCCAATTTTTAATTGGTTTATTTATCTTTTAATTACTGAGTTATGTTGATTCCGACTCATGGAGAACTCATGTGTACAGAGTAGAACTGCTGTATAGGATTTTCAAGGCTGTGACCTTTTAGAAGAAGATTGCCAGGCCTGTCTCCTGAGGCTCCTCTGTGTTGGTTCAAGCCACCAATTTTTCAGCTAGTAGTTGAGTGCTTAAACATTTGCACCACCCAGGGACTCATACTGAGTTTTAGGACTTCTATATATATTTTAGGAGCCCTGGTAGTATAATGGTTAAGCACTCAGCTGCTAACCGAAAGAATGGCGGTTTGAACCCACCCAGATTACAGCCTAGAAAACCCTACGGGCAGCTGTACTCTGTCACATAGGGTCACTATGAGTCGAAAATCAACACAACGACACATATATAGATTAGATGTAAATTCCTTGTTGGTTGTATGATTTGCCAAAATTTTCTCCCACTCTGAAGGTTGTCTTTTCACTTTCTTGATTGTATCCTCTGAAGCACAAAAATTTTAAATTTTGATGTTGTCTGTTTTTTTATTTTGTCACTTATGCTTTTGATATCATATCATATAAATGATTGCATAATTCAAGGACACAAAGATATATGCTTTTTTCTTCTTAAAAGTTATTGTATAGTTTTAGTTCTTATATTTAAAGAGCCTTGGTGGCACAACAGTTAAGCACTCACCAAAAGTTTAGTGGTTTGAACCCACCCAGCTGCTCCAGGGGAGAAAGATCTGGTGATCTTCTTCCATAAAGATTAAAGCCATGAAAACCTTATGGGGCACCCAACAACAACAGCAGCTCTAATATTTAGATCTTTGATCTATTCTGAGTTAATTTTTTATATGGTGTGAAGTAGGTATCCAAAGTCATTCCTTTGCATGTGGAGATCCAATTGCCCCAGCAACATTTTTTCAATTGTACTTTAGATGAAGGTTTACAAAGTAAATTAGTTTCTCATTGAACAATTAATACACATATTGTTTTGTGATATTGGTTGCCAACCCTACGACATGTCAACATTCTCTCCTTCTCAACCTTAGGTTCCACGTTACGACTAACTTTCCCATCCCCTCCTGCCTTCTCATCCTTGCCCCTGGGGTGGTGTGCCCATTTAGTTGGTTTTGTTTTATGGGCCTGTCTAATCTTTGGCTGAAGGGTGAACCTCAGGAGTGACTTCAGTACTGAGTTAAAAGGGTGTCTGGGGGCCATACTCTCAGGGTTTCTCTAGTCTCTGTCAGACCCGGTAAGTCTAGTCTTTTTTGTGAGTTGGAATTTTGTTCTACATTTTTCTCCAGCTCTGTCCAGGAGTCTCTGTTGTGAACCCTGTCAAAGCAGTCAGTTGTGGTAGCCGGGCACCATCTAGTTGTGCTGGATGCAGTCTGGTGGAGGCTATGGTAGTTGTAGTCCATTAGTCTTTTGGATTAATTTTTCCCTTGTGTCTTTGGTTTTCTTCATTCTCCCTTGCTCCAGATGGAGTGAGACCAGTGGAATATCTTAGATGGCTGCTCACAAGCTTTTAAGACCCCAGACGCTACTCATCAAAGTAGAATGTAGAACATTTTCTTTATAAACTATGTTATGCCAATTGAGCTAGATGTCCCCTGAGACCATGGTCCCCAGCCCTCAACCCAGTAATTTGGTCCTCAGGGAGTTTGGATGTGTCTATGAAGCTTCCATGACCTTGCCTTGGTCAAGCTGTGCTGACGTCCCCAGTACTGTGTACTGTCTTACCTTCAAAGTTACCACTTATCTATTGTCTAACTAGTGTTTTTCCCTCCCTACGCTTCCTCTCCCTGTTGCTGTTGTTAGGTGCCATCGAGTCGGTTCCAACTCATAGTGACCCTATGTACAACAGAACGAAACATTGCCTGGTCCTGCACCATCCTCACAATCATTATGCTTGAGCCCATTGTTGCAGCCACAGTGTCAATCCATCTCTTTGAGGATCTTACATTTTTTCGCTGACCCTCTACTTTACCAAGCATGATGTCCTCCTCCGGATGTCCTAGTAACTGCCAAATATTGCTTCTTTCTGTGTGTAAACTTTTTCATAAGTTTTTATAATAGTGGTCTCATACAGTATTTGTCCTTTTGTGATTGACTTATTTCACTCAGCATAATGCCCTCCAGATTCATCTATGTTGTGAGATGTTTTGCAGATTCATCATTGTTCTTTATTGTTTCATAATATTCCATTGTGTGTATGTACCATAGTTTGTTTATCCATTTATCTATTGATGGGCACTTAGGTTGTGTCCATCTTTCTGCTATTGTGAATAATGCTGCAATGAACATGGGTGTGCATATGTCTATTTGTGTGAGGGCTCTTTTTTCTGTAAGATATATTTCTAGGAAAGGAATTGTTAGATCTTATAGTATTTCTATTCTTAGCTTTTTAAGAAAGCACCATGTCATTTTCCAAAGTGGTTGTACCATTTTACATTCCCACCAGCAGTGCATAAGAGTTCCAATCTCTCTGCAACTTCTCCAACATTTGTTATTTTCTGTTTTTTGTTGTTGTTGTTGTTAATTCATGCCAGTAATGTTGGGGTGAGATGGTATCTCATTGTAGTTTTGATTTGCTTTCCTACAATGGCTAATGATGGCAAGCATTTCCTCATGTGTCTGTTAGCTCCTGAATGTGTTCTTGGTGAAGTGTCAGTTCATATCCTTTGCCCATTTTTTTAAATTGGATTATCTTTTTGTTGTAGAAGTGTTGGATTTTCCTATAGATTTTAGAAATTAGACCTTTGTCAGATTTGTCATAGCCAAAATTTCGTTCCTAGGCTGTGAGTTCTCTTTTTCCTCTTTTGGTGAAGTCGCCTGATGATCATAAGAGTTTGCTTTTTAGAAGATTCTAGTTATCTAGCTTATCTTCTGGTTTTTGTGTGTTAGTTATGGTTTGTATCTTATTTATGCCATGTATTAGTGCCTCTAGTGCTGACCCTATTTTTTCTTCTATGACCTTTATAATTTTTTTAAATATATATTTAGGTATTTGATCCCCAGCACCATTTTTAACAAGACTATTCTTTCCGTTATTGAATGATCTTGGCATCTTTGTCCAAAATCAGTTGACCACAGATGTATTGGTTTATTTGGACTCTCGATTCTATTCCTTTGATCTATATGTCTATTCTTATGCCAGTAGCACAATTTTGATTACTGTAGCTTTGCAGTAAGTTTTGAAATTGGAAAATGTCAGCCCCCTTACTTTTTTTCTGATTTTTCAAGATTGCTTTGAGTATTCAGGGTCCCTTGCAATTCCACAAGAATTTCAGGATCTGCAAATTTTCCATTTCTGCAAAAAAAGAATGCTGCTGGAATTTCATAGGTATGTCATTGAATTTGTAGATCAATTTGGGGAGGACTGCCATTTTAAGTCTTCCAATCCATGGACATGGATGTCTTGTCATTTATTTAGGTCTTCTTTAATTTCTTTCAACAATGTTTTTTTTTTTTTTTTTTCAGTATACATATTTTGCACTTCTATTGTTAAATTTATTTCTAAATGTTTTATTCATTTTGATGCTATTGCAAATGGAATCATTTTCTTAATTTCACTTTCAGATTGTTCATTGCTAGTGTATAGAAATACAATTAATTTTTGTTTATTCCTTTCCATACTCAATTATTCTCTCCTTTGAATTTTTTGTTGATACCATGTGTTTTCACTAATAGAAGGCATGCTGATTAGAGGACCAACACACAATTTTCTGGATTATTTATAGATTTTGATACCCATTATCTGAGATCACATACATCCCACAGGACCGTGGATGTCGTAAATCCTGCCAACATGAGTCAATGATAATTTTTTTTAAAATTTTACTTGTTGATAATGCAAAACATGAGGTAAAACATGAAGGAAACTGACAATAACTACACATACATTTTATTCTAGTCTCCTTCTTAGCCTTTTTATTATTTTTCACGAAATTTTTCAAAACATGGTACAATGCATTCTTCCTTACTGCAAAAGCAGTACTTATAACCCAAATAAATAAAGCCAAGAGGTTTTTTTTTTTTTAATCTCAGGAAAATTACCACTACAATGCATTCTTCATTACCACAAAAGCAGTACTGACAGGGCAAACAAATAAAACTAAAGGAGTTTGTATCTCAGGAAAATTGTTACTACTATGTATTCTTCATTATAACAAAAGCAGTACTAACAGCTAAGAAGCAGAAACAGCTGCCCTGGAATGCTGCAGAACTAATCGCAGTGGTGCATTCCACCTGCTACATGTAGCAGTAATGAACGGGCCCTAAGATTGAAAGGAGGGTAGAATAACTTACAGGGGTTTGAGTCTCTTGAAAAGTACCACTGCAATGCATTTTTCCTTTTTTGCAAAGGCATTATTTACGGTTCAGAAGCTGGAAAAGCAGGGAGCCAGTAACGCCTAGAAACAATGAATGGTGTCAGGGAGAAAATGGCCACTATGACTGAATGAAGACTGGGAATAGCTTATTATGGCAATAAGTACATTCTCACAAAAGCAGAGTAACTGGGAAACATAATGAGAGGCTTATCTCACAGAAATAAAGGCAAACCTGTCAAAAGTTTAGAAAATCCACACATCCAGGAGGCATCACATAAGACAATGCTCAACCAAAAGAGTAGACTACACTAACTTCACTTCTTTACTGTCCACTCTCTTTTCAATCTACAAACATCTTCCTTCTGTCTTCCATCAGCCCACTGAAAACATGTGGTCACTCTGAGTCTAGAGCCTAGAAGGAAAGTCTGGGCTAAAAGCAAAGATTTGGGAGTCCCAAATGGGTTTAATTACCATATCTATCCTGATATTTCCCAAATCAATATTTACAGCCAAGATCTTTTTCCTAAGCTGCAGACACATCTATTCAACTGTCTACTGTATGTCTCCATCCACAGAGTTGAAATAGTTTTCTCCAAATCTGTTCCTCCTTTCTTATTGCTAGTCCTACTGAATTGTACTACCAAACACCCAGTAACCCAAATCAGAAACATAATACTTTATTAAGGATTGTCTTTCTTCCTTAGCATGCATAGCCTACTAGACCTGTCAATCCTACTTTTTAAATATCTTCTTCATACCCATTACTACTAAGTTGGTTCAGGCCACTATCATCTCTTGCTTTGATTATAACTGGTGTCTCTGTCTCCAGTCTTAACAATTTTTTCCTCCACTGCGTCCATTCTCCACACAGTAACCAGACTAGTATTCCTAAAATGCAAATCCAATCATGTCACTTTTCTATTTAAAATCCTTCAATTCTCCTCCCCGACTCCCTGCCCCCTACCACTAACCTCAGGATAAAATTCCTTATCATAATACAGAAGGTCTTTAAAATGAACCATGTTTTTTTTTTTCTTTTTTGCTTCCTATGTTCCAGATATACTGAAACATGCATATATTTTTTGCAGTTCCTCAAATAAGCCACACTTTCACTCACTCCCATGCCTTTGCAAGGATTTTTGCCTCCGCCCGCATTATCTATCCTGCATCTTTGCCTGGGTAGCTCCTACTCATCTTTGGGAAACTTTCCTTAACATTTCCTGGGTTAGGCACATAAGAGTTAAGATAGCATTTTGTGAGTAGCTCTGTTACAACATTGATCACATTGTATTGTAATCATTTTTTTCTCCCCATTACACTAAGAGTTTGAGTATAGAGACTGTATTATAATAATTTCTTTATCCCTAGCATTTTACACAATGCCTGTAATCAATTAGGTTCTCAATCAATATCTGCTGAATGAATGATATAGACTATAGAGTATCATTGTCCCCTGACACTTGCATGTCTTCTCATACTACATAATTATCTCTAAGACATGGCTTGCCTCCAATTAAAACTGCTCTATAATCTTTGGCTTTTATTTTTTCAACTTTCTTAACAGACTGAAAGAATCAAGAGAGGAGTGGAGGTCACACACTTGAGATTAAAACAATTGCCCATGATTTAAAATACACACATAGGTGTTTTATTTGTGACGTATTGTTTATAATCCATTTAACAAATGTCATCTATGACTATAGTCAAACAACTCATTTAGCATACAATTTTTGAGAACTTACTAGGTGCTAGGCACTCCGCTAGACACTAAGGATAAAATGAAGAACACGACACAGTCCCTTCCCTCAAACAGTTCACAAACTAATGGAGAATACAACTGTATATTCTTACAATTCAGTGTAGTGCATATGATAGGGGTAGTGTATATGAGGTGCTGTGGGAGCAAATGGAGCAAGGAAATGACTGTCTGACTTCATCAGTCAAGGGTTCTGCAATTAATGTTTTTTTGAACTAAACTTTGAAGGACGAGTATAACTTTGCCAGGTATGTGGGAGTAGGGGTCAGAGAAAAGGGAGGGCATTACCGGCATAGAAAATAGAATATGCAAAGTGTGAAAGTGTAGGGAATGTTTGTGTAACTGCAAGTACCTTGAAATGGTTAGAGCACAGGATGATGGATGGAAGAGAATTTGTAGAAAATGAAGTTGGAAAAGAAGCCAGGGAGCCAATCAGGAAAGGCTTTATAAGTCATGCCAAGGAGAATGGCTTTTATACTGTAGGTTACTGGGCACCATTAAAATGTTTTTAATCATGGGAGTAACAGAGTTTGATTTATTTTTTGAAAAGATTATGCTGGATCCACTACAAAGAATGAATGTGGGGGTTGGGGTGAGGCAGGAATGGAAGATGTAGATCAGTTAGGTGGGCTGTGGTAACAGGCCAGGTGAAAGGTGATGTTGGTTGAACTAAGACAGTGGAAATAGAGATGGGAACAAGTTGATGGATTTAAGAGATATGAAGAGTTAGTAGGTGAGACTTGGTAATTCATGTGGCAAGTGAAGAATAGTCAAGGACCAAGCCCATGTTTCTAGCTTGGGTAACTTCAGTAAGCTACTTTTACTGAGACAGATTAAGCTCTGAATAGAATTACAGTTATGTGTTTCCTTCAGATATATGGTATGTTAAAAGATCACTGAACAGGATTTTAAAGGATAATGTAGTATTAGCTTGTTTCAGGTAATATAGAAAACAATAACAACCCCCTAAATCATCATTCCTTGTTATATTCTATCACAAAACTTGACTAAGTGCTAGAGACTTGACCTCTTGACCAAGAGCACTGGCACTGACTGTCCCCAGTTGTATCTCTGCCTCAGAAGCCAGACTGTATACTTCATAGGGAAATTTCCAGCAAGGTTATAGCCCTCAGTCATAGTCAAGGCTTGGCCATCCATTGACCCCACAGCATTGTGCCAAGATCATCAGCTTCAAATCTGGACAACATCTTGTTACTATTACTTGAACTTCAAGTGATACATTCACATTAAAAAAAGGAACAATTGACCTCAATTGACCTCAGCTGAGGCTGAAAAAAATACATTTGCCAAAGAAACAATGATAACATCACCCAGCTGTGCTTGTAACACTGACCTTGACTCTCATTCAGTTCTTTAGCAATTCTCTTATGACCAGATGTCAATACATGTCATGTAATGTACATTTGGTTTTAATTTTTTGTGTGCATTCCTTATATTAGTTGATACATCATTTTTATCCTGCACCTACATGCATATAAGTTCAAGTTGTGTCTTGTTAGGCTGAGAGTGATGTTCCTTTTAATGTACTATATTAGTCTAAGATGAAAACAGAATGCTCAAATCAGTGCATTCCATTCAGGCTGAGACTGTAATCTATCCATACTTAGAAAAAGAAAAAAGAAGCATATACATGCACATCGCATTTTAATTTTTATAGACTGATCTGTACCTTTTAGCAAAGTAAATTACAATGATTGATTGTTGGTACATTCATCTTAGGGTAAGCCTTTAAGAACAAACTCAAGTCCTACCTTCACCTAGCCCACACTGATTTCTCTCTGAATTCCTATTGTTCCTATTATCAGTTTAGCTCTTACCTGTACTTAAAAGCACATATACAGGATTTGGTCTTTCTAACTTTGTTATAGCTTATGGAGGGGAGGAAACACATCTTATACTTCTTGTTTATTCTGTGTGACATGTAGCACAGGATTGGTTGATTGAAATACTATGTGTATAGAAGTATGGCCTTCTACAAAGGACATGAACAAACACTTCACCAAAGAGGACATTCAAGCGGCCAACAAACATGAAAAGATGATCATTAACCATTACCAAACCAAAACCCATTGCTGTCGAGTTGATTACGACTCATAGCGACCCTAGAGAGATGCAAATCAAAGCTACAATGAGATACCACCTCACCTCAGCTAAAATGTCACTGATAAAAAACAAAACAAACTAACAAACAAAAAACAGATAACAACAAATGCTGGCAAGGATGTAGGGAGATTGGGACACTTATCCATTGCTGGGGGGACTGTAAAATGGTACAACCATTATGGAAAACGGTATGGTGCTTCCTTAAAAAGCAAGAAATAGCAATACCTTATGATACAGCAATCCCACTCCTAAGTATATACCCTAAAGATCTAGTAAGAGACACGGACAGACATATGCACGCCTATATTCATTGTTGTATTATTCACAATAGCAAAAAAATGGGAACGGCCTTAGTGACCTTCGAGGGATGAATGCATAAGCAAAATGTGGTACATACATACAATGCAATACTACACAACCATAAAGAACAATGATGAGTCTGCAAAACATATTAAAACATGGATAGGTCTGGAAGACATACTGCTAAGTAAAATAAGTCAATCATATAAGGACAAATATTGTATGATCCCACTTTAATAAGAAGACAAGAATAGATACATATACAGAGACCAATATTCATTAATGGCTACCAGAGATGGGTGGGATCACTCTCTAGATGTTAGATATTTATTATTTTTAGTGATGAGAAAAGTGGCACCAAATGTGAGTGCAATGAGCACAACTTGACCAAAGTAAATGATGCCATTAAGAACTGCACAAGAGAAAAGGATGTTTGTGCTAAAGACTATGACACATATAATTTGGTAACAACACCAATAATAACCAAAAAACAAGCGTATGCTCATATATGTATGAGTATAAGCATATGTGTGTATGGGTAGCTACAGGTGTGTACGTATGTGTGTGCAGATAGAAGTATCTATATGTATGTGTATGTACAGATATGTGCGTGCATGCATATATATTCACAGAGAACACAGTTACAGATACTTCTTGGACATAACCAAACACCTTGTGGGATTGGCTTTCTGAGTTTGAAGGCTTAGGACCTTAGTCTCATAGACAACTCAGTCAATTGGCATATTACAGTTTACAAAACTCATGTTCTGCTTCCTAGTAAGGTGAGTAGTGTCTGGGGTCTCAAAAGCCTGTGAGAAGCCATCTAAGATACAACAATCAGTCTCTATCTGTCAGGAGCAAAAGAGAAAGAAGGAAATCAAAGACTCATAGAAGAAACTGGTTTATAGGTCTAACAGCTTCCACAATCCTAAGACCAGAAGAGCTAGATAGTGCTCAGCTACCACTACTGACTGTTCTTATCAGGGCCACACTAGATAAATCCTGATAGAATGGGAGAAAAACATGGAACAAAACTCAAAATCTTAAAAAATCCGAACTTACTGAATCAGTTGAGGCTAGAGGACTCCCTGAGACTACCACCCTGAGATACTCTTTAAACCTTGAACTGAAACTATCCCCTGAGGTCACCTTTTAATGAAATAACAGATTGGCACACAAAATAAAGGATATTACCTGTGAGTACAGTGCTCTATCAAAAAACCATCTATATGAGACCAAAAGGTCAACAATTATTCTAAAGCAAAAATGAGAAGATAAAGGGGCAGGGAAATGAGAGCACTGGAAACGGAACAACCAAAACGCAATTAAAGAGAATGTTGACTCATTGTGAAAAATGTAACTAATGTCACTGAACAATTCGTAGAGAAATTGTCAAATGGGAACCTAATTTGCTATGCAAACTTTCACCAAAAACACAATAAAATATTATTAAAAATTTAAAAAAGTATTGCCTTCTGTTGTTGTTGTTAGGTACAGCCGAGTCAGTTTCGACTCATAGCAACCATATGTACAACAGAACGAAACACTGCCCAGTCCTGTACCATCCTCAGAATTGTTATGCTTGAGACCATTGTTGCAAGCACTGTGTCAATATATCTTTTTGAGGTCTTCCTCTTTTTCACTTACCCTCTAATTTATCAAGCATGATGTCCTTCTCTAGGGACTGGTCCCTCCTGATAACATGTCCAAAGTATGTGAGAGGAAGTCTCACCATCCTTTCTTCCAAGGAGCATTCTGGCTGTACTTCTTCCAAGACAGATTTGTTCATTCTTCTGATAGTCCATGGTATATTCAATATTCTTCACCAATACCATAATTCAAAGGCATCAATTCTTCTTTGGTCTTCCTTGTTCATTGTCCAGCTTTCACATGCATATGAGGCAGTTGAATATACCACGGCTTGGATAAGGCGCACCTTAGTCCTCAAAGTGACATCTTCGCTTTTTAAAATTTTAAAGAGATCTTTTGCAACAGATTTGCCCAATGCAATGCATCATTTGATTTCTTGACTGCTGCTTCCATGGGCATTGATTGTGGATCCAAGTAAAATGAAATCCTCAACAACTTCAATCTTTTCTCCATTTATCATGATGTTACTTACTGGTCCAGTTGTGAGGATTTTTGTTTTCTTTATGTTGAGGTGTAATCCATACTGAAGGCTGTGGTCTTTGATCTTCATCAGTAAGTGCTTCAAGTCCTCTTCACTTTCAGCAAGCAAGGTTGTGTCATCTGCATATTGCAGGTTGTTTATGAGTCTTCCTCCAACCCTGATGCCCCTTTCTTCTTCATTTAGTCCAGCTTCTCAGATTATTTGCTCAGAATATAGATTGAATAAGTGTGGTGAAAAGATACAACCATGATGCACACATTTTCTGATTTTAAACCAGGCTATATCTCCTTTCTGTTTGAATGGCTACATCTTAGTCTACATACAGGTTTCACATGAGCACAATTAAGTGTTCTGGAATTCCCATTCTTTGCAATGTTATCCATAATTTGTTATGATCCACAGTTGAACGCCTTTGCATTGTCAATAAAACCCAAGCAAACATATGTCTGCAATTCTCTGTTTTCAGCCAGGATTCATCTCACATCAGCAATAATATCCCTCATTCCACCTCCTCTTCTGAATCCTGCTTAAATTTCCGGCAGTTCCCTGTCAACGTACTACTGCAACTGCTTTTGAAGGGTCTTCAGCAAAATTTTACTTGTGGGAGTTCTGACAAATTGGTGCTCTAGGCAGAAGCACCACGCCGTCCCTCCACAGCAAAGATCCGAAAAACTAAGCTGAACAGAGAATACAACAATCCTGAAACCCTAAAACATCAAATGAAGAGATAAAGAAATCAGCCAAGCATCAAATGGAGTGAGAAAACTGACAGAGAATGGAGAGAGAGGAGAGATTCATGCAGAGGTCCTCTACCAGCCAACGCAGCACGGATCCGCCATCTTGGACTCCTATCGGAGACCAGCAAATAGGGGGTACAAGAAAGCAGCCTCACGGAGCGTCCAGCGGGAGACAAAACAACCGGTAATTTGCGATATACCCTTTCCCACCCCCAACCCTTCTTCACACCGACTTGGCCTCCTCTGCTTCCCACGGCCACAATCTGTTGACCGGGAAACACCGGCTGCTTGGATTCCACACTCCCTAACAGGCTGGCTCTCTGAGTGCCATTTGTTGGCTGCTGGTGTTGCTTTTTTCCGCTTCTTTTGATTTCTTCCTTACCTCTCACCACCTCCCCCTCCTTTCTCTCAAATACCTGGCTCCATGCACCATCTTTGCTTCTTCCTGAGGGGCTGCAGAGCTCCGATAATTTGTGATATATGCTTTCCCACTCCCTACCCTTCTTCATCCACATTCGGCCCCCTCTGCTTCCCGCAGACACAGCCTCTTGTCCGAGAAACACCAGCCCACACTAGCTGGCTCTCTGAGTGCCATTTGTTGACTGCTAGTGTTGCTTTTTTTTATGCTTCTTTTGATTTCTTCCTTACCTCTCATCACCTCCCCCTCCTTTCACTCAAATGCCTGGCTCCGTGCGCCATCTTGGCTTCTTCCTGAGGGGCTCTGGAACTCCGCTTGAGTGTGGAGCTGCATCCCGGTCTGGGCTGCCATGCTGGTGGGATCCCGGGGCTTTTGTTTGTTTTGAATTGTTTGTTTGTTTTCTTTTCCTTTTCTTGAGTTGGGAGCCCTTTCTGGCCAGGTGGTGCTGCATGACAAGGAGACTTGCCCTTCCACTTGCACACACGTGCAGAGGTATCCCTGAGGGCATTTCTTTTTTAATTGTTTTTTTTTCTTCTGTTCTTTTGGGGGTCTTTCTTGCTCTTTTTTTTTTAATTTGTTTTGTTTTTTTTTCCCTCTTTTTCCCTTTTTGTCTTTCTTCATTGCTCAGTTTCTCATCTCTCTATATCTTCCTTCTCTTTCTGTTCCCTGAATACCTAGCATTATATACCTCTATGCCTTCTAGCCAGGCTGTACTGCAACACCTGAGAGCAACTTCCCCAGACCTCATAGCTGCACTAGCGGGATCCCTGGAACTCTGCGGTTCTTTAACCTTTCCAATTTTTATTTATTCATTCTTTTCTTTTCTTCCTCTTCCCCTTTCTGTTTTTCTCCATTTCATAGTCTCTCATCTTTCCACTCCAATGGCAAGCACCCCTAGCATTCTTTGTTTGTTTGTATGTTTTTGGCTCCTGTTCCTCTCTCCTCTCTCCCATATCCATCTTAGCTCCACATATAACAATCTCCCCGCTGCATCCTGCCTACCTGCACTGTGCACTTAACATCACACCACCAAGCAGCATGGGCACGGCCTACTGGAACCTGCCCAGCACTGATTACCAACCCGCTCTGGTGGCTCTAGTAAGTGCCACAAACAACCCGTCCCAGTAAGTCTTCTTCAGCTAGACCTGCCCTGCCATACCATATCTGAGTGACTGACCTTGCCAATTGGAGAAGGATGTGAAAAGTATTGTGCCCACAGATGAGCAAACAACAAAGAACACACAGTCTGCCTTCTCATAGTCAAACTTAAAAAAAAAGGGACAAAACAAATCTACACTCAATAAACAAGAAAAATAACTACTGAATGCCCAGAAGACAGCAGACAATATCAAAACATTTACAAAAACAGGACAGGATGGTTCCAGTAGGCATCCAAAATAAAACACCAGATGACTTTCCAGTGGAAGAAAATGCACTAGAACTACCTGATAGGGAATTCAAATCTCTAATACTCAGAATTCTCCAAGAGCTGAGGCAAAAAGCCGACAAACATGAGGAAAAAATAGACAAATTCATGGAAAATACAGACAAAAAATTGGAAGAATTCAGGAAAATAATGGAGGAACAAAATGCCAAAATAAATTCACAACTAGAAATTATACAAAGACAACAATTAGAAATCCAAAAGATAAACAACAAGATTTCAGAAATGGACAGTGTCATAGAAGGGATGAGAAGCAGATCTGAAATGGTGGAAGACAGAATCAGTGGAATTGAAGACAAACACTTGGATACAACTCTGTTTCAAGAAAACTCAGAAAAAAGAACAAAGAAAAATGAAGAGACCCTGAGAGATGATATGTGAGACACAATCAAAAGCAAAAATTTTCGAGGGATTGGAATTCCAGAACAGGGGGAGAAAACAGAAAACACAGAGAGGATCATTGAAGAACTGCTGACAGAAAACTTCCCCAATATCATGAAAGATGAAAAGCTGTCCATTCAAGAAGCTCAACAAACCCCATATAGGAGAGATGCCAAAAGAAAATCACCAAGGCATATCATAATCACACTCGCCAATACCAAAGATAAACAAAGAATCCTGAGAGCAGCTCGTGAAAAATAAGAAGTCACATACAGAGGAGAAACAATAAGACTAAGCTCAGATTATTCAGCAGAAACCATGCTGGCAAGAAGGCAATGGAATAACATATATAAAATCTTGAAAGAAAAAAAACTGTCATCCAAGAATAATATATCCTGCAAAACTCTCATTCAGATTTGATGGTGAAATTAGGTCATTTCCAGATAAACAGAAATTAAGGGAATATGTAAAAGTCAAACCAAACTTACAAGAATTATTAAAGGGAATTCTTCGATCTGAGGACAAACAGCTTCAGCTCACAGGCAGAACCTAGGACACAGGATCGTACCAGCCAGATACCAATCTAGGAAATGACCTCTCCAGGACTATCCAAAACCAAAAGAAATACAACAGGGAATCAGAGCAGTTAATCAGTAAATGACAATAACATCAAAACAATAAAAGAGGGAATAAACAGCATAGGTATAGAACCTTCTAACGGAGAGGAAGGCAAGTCGATACCAAGTAATGGTAGGCTGCTTCAAACCTAGAAAGATAAGGGTAAAATTCATGGTAACCACAAAGAAAGTTAACAAACATACTCATAAAAGAGGAAAAACATAAAGTCTCAGTGAAAACAAAACCTACAAAAACAAAAGAAATGAACACAAAATCCACAAACAAAAGTAACTCAGCACCAGAGAGTAAGAAGAACAAAGAAAACTTCACCACCACAAAAAAAAAAAAAATGACAGCAACAAACTCACATCTATCAATAATTACACTGAATGTAAATGGACTCAATGCGCCCAGAAAGAGACGGAGAGTGACAGAATGGATAAGAAAACAGGATCCATCAATATGCTGTCTACAAGAGACACACCTTAGAAACAAAGATGTGAATTTATTAAAAGTCAAAGGTTGGAAAAAAATATATCAGGCTAATAACTACCAAAAAAGAGCAGGAGTGGCCATTCTAATCTCAGATAAAATAGACTTTAAAACAAAATTTACCATAAAAGACAAGAAGGACACTATATAATGATTAAGGGGATGATCCATCATGAAGACATAACCATAATAAACATCTACGCTCCCAATGACAGGGCTCCAAAATACATAAAACAAACTCTAACAACACTTAAAGGAGAAATTGACAGTTCCACAATAATAGTAGGAGACTTCAACACACCACTCTCAGTAAAGGCAGAAAAATTAAGAAGAAACTCAGCAAAGATACAGGAGACCTAAAGGGCACAATCAGCCAACTTGACCTCATAGACATATATAGCACACTCCATCCAACCGCTGCAAAGTACACATTCTTTTCCAATGCACATGGAACGTTCTCCGGAATAGACCACATCTTAGGCCACAGAGCAATCCTCAACAAGATCCAAAATGCTGAGATACTTCAAAGTATCTTCTCTGACCACAATGCCATCAAGGTAGAAATTAACAATAGAAAGATCAAGGAAAAAGAATCAATTACATGGAAACTGAATAATACTGTACTTACACATCACTGGGTAAAAGAAGAAATCAGAGATGGAATCAAAAAATTCCTAGAATCAAATGAGAATGAAAGCACATCATACCAAAACCTTTGGGACACAGCAAAGGCAGTCCTCAGAGGACAATTTATAGCAATAGATGCACATATCAAAAAAGAAGAAAGGGACAAAATCAAAACATTAACTACAGAACTCAAACAAATAGAAAGAGAACAGCAAAAAAAGCTCACAACCACTGGAAGAAAGAAAATAGTAAAGATCAGAGCAGAAATAAATGAAATAGAGAACAGAAAAACAATAGAAAGAATCAACAAAACCCAAAGTTGGTTCTTTCAAAGAATCAACAAAATTGACAAACCACTGGCCAGACTGACAAAGGAAAAACAGGAGAGGACACAAATAACCCAATTAAGAAATGAAATGGGGGACATTACAACAGAACCAACTGAAATCAAAAGGATTATAACAGAATATTATGAAAAACTATACTCCAACAAATTTGAAAACTTAGAGGAAATGGATAAATTTCTAGAAACACACGGTCTACCCAAACTACAACAAAGTGATGTTGAAAATCTGAACAGACCCATAACAAGAGAAGAGATTGAAAAGGTAATAAAAAAACTCCCAGCCAAAAAAAGCCCTGGCCCAGATGGCTTCACTGGAGAATTCTACAAAACATTTACAGAAGAGCTTGTACCAGTACTACTCAAGCTATTTCAGAGCATAGAAGAGGAAGCAACACTTCCAAATTCATTCTACGAAGCCAGCATAACACTGATACCAAAACCAGGCAAAGGTGTCACAAAAAAAGAAAATTACAGACCAATATCTCTCATGAATAAAGATGCAAAAATTCTTAACAAAATTCTAGCCAATAGAATTCAGCATTATTTCAAAAAAATAACACACCACGACCAAGTAGGATTCATACCACCTCTTTCCCTTAGGTTCCATCAGAATGTTGAGTCTGTATCATTATAATTTATCATTATATAATTATCATTATAATACTCTTCTGGGGTAGATTAACCAAGAAAAGTTCACCTTCCAGACAAAAGTAAAATCGTACCTTGCGTCCACAACAATATCCAAGGGACTGCATAACAGGGTCAATTTCTTGTTCAAAGACCTCAGCAAGTTTGCTGTAAAACTTATATACCCGGGATGTCTTCCGATTGTAGAGCCAGGCATTGTTAAACATGAGCCAGACATCGTCCACATACTGCCAGGGCTCCTGGTACTGCCCTGTATCCAGCTTCTGCTTGATGGTGGAAAGGTCCATGGGATTCTTCACAATGTCAAAATAATCCTTAAAAACAAAATGGTCTCAGTCTAGTGGGTCCCCAAATTCCAAATGCCAGCTGTATCTTTGAAAACAGTCAAGTGAAACAGAAGTAGAAGATACCAGAACAACTTCCTTTCCCAGTAGTAAGAAATGGGCATTGAACAGAAAATCACCTCTGGTTTCCCTCTCTAAAATCGTTAACTGATATTTTTAAATGTGATCAAATTACCTCAATGGCAAAGTGAGGTTAAAAATAGTGTTAAGTGAACTGTTTAGTGAAGATTTTTAAAATAAGGATTTTAACCTAATTGATTTATAAGGATGAACAAACTTATCGGACAATGTTTATTTCTAGAGATTCATTCCTTATCCTAGCAAGCAAAGTGTAACTCCAAGACAAAAACAAGAATGGCTACCACAAAGCAAAATTTTCTGGGTCACCACAGCCCTTGCAAGTGACACAGGGATATCAAAGTGAGACGCCCAGGTGTTGTCTTCGACGTTCACCAATTCTTTACACCAGTGCCTGTGGACAAAGTCTCACACAAACCCCCACACATAAGGTGAGGTCACAGAGGCCACCAGCATCAAGTGGAGTGGCCCAGACACGTGTCCTCCTCCACCCCAGCGGCACCTCTTGCCACGGGCCCTGGGGCTCAACAGAATGCGTTCAAAATTTTAAAAAGAAATTTTTTTAAATCAATAAGATAAAGGTATATTATTGTTTTGACAGAAAACAAGCTTTTTTATTAGAAGAAAGATCTTCAAAGGAAAGGGGTTATTTTACCCAATTTTAAGAGATAATGGATACTCATAAGTCACACTGGAAAAGGTTCATTGTTGCTACATGTTATGGATTAAACTGTGTGCCCCAAAAATATGTG